>OY728152.1:1637137627-1642137627 GCA_963277665.1 Viscum album
ATCAAACAAAAAAAAATTGGAAGAACAGTAAAGCTAACATACTAATTTGAAGTGTAGAAATAAAAATTTGTTTTATTGAATATGGATCTTTAGCTGGAAGGTGTTTTGAGTCTAAGAATTCATTCAGAGGAGGTCTGGATTAGGACTGTAGTTGGGCGTACTAGGGGATGGGGTGCTGGGTATTTGGGGTAAAACATTCCCAATTGTTTTTAAACCATTTGGAAAGACACCCTTTACCAGCAGTTTATTAAAACCGTTTGTAATGTTAGAGGCACTTAAGTTTTTCCAATGGTTTTGTCAAACCATTGTGAATGAATTACTATTTTAACACATTTTCCAATGGTTTGAGCAAACCATTGGTAAATGTGGCTTTTTAACAGTATACTAAAGGTTTCTTCAAACCGTTCTTATAAATATTATTTAAAAATCAGCATTTCGTGTAGTGTAAGTAAGGCTTGATATATTTTGAATATATAATTAGAAAATATTTTTTATTGTGGAAGAATATGATTTACCTAGTGATGAAGTTGTTCTAGATATACTTGCTTTATTTTGGGGATGTGAGGGATGTAAAATCATACTTGTACGAATTACATTACTATATAGTGAACTAAACTATAGTTTCATTCCATTAACCTTATTGGGGTGGTGTAATTATTTTTGAAGTCCAATAAAAAATGAATATAAAGAGCTTCAAGTTGATAATATGGTTGATACTCTAATGAGAGGAGATATTTATTATGGAAGAATCATAATTAAATGGTTCATACAAGAATAATATCAATTAGAGATATGATAAAAAAACCTTCCAAATGTCACAAATAATATATTATTTATTCAGAAAATAAAAACAAGGAATTACAATAGTTAGGACATAAAAAAATATAGTTCCATCACCACCTTGTGATTTAGAATCTCAATCTGGGGGAAAAAATGGTGTGAACCCTTATTTTAAAGAGACTGTTTAAATTATTATAGAATATATTTTTAATTGAATTTCATGAAAGGAGAAATTATGTATTTTAGTCCAAATGATAAATAATTCAAATAAATATTTATATATTGTAAATAAATTTTGATTTCAAAATTTGATTTTAATAATTTAAATTAGTACTATATTTCTATAAGGGCCATATCTCATTATACATATAAATAATATCAATTTGGTGAAATACATAAAAAATTAAAAAAAACATACACCCAACGACCATATTAGTTTAGTGAAATTGGAATATTGGAATAAATATATTATAGCTCTGTGAATGAACTTTAACATTCCATAAAAATATCTTCCATCTTTGAAACACTACATAAAAATCATTCTTCATAATGTGGGGAAAGGAAACATAAGAAAGGATGAGATCAAATGCTCAGTAAGGGTAAATAATGTTAAAGTGTATGTGTATCATGAACATAAGGTATAAAAATTTGATCACGGCTGGTATAAAATCATACCCTACATATCAAAGATTATAAACAAGAATCGTGGAATAACAACTTGCTGGTAAAAATATATGTATCATACTGAATTCAATAGGATGATCCCTGAAATCATAACATATACATAAGGAAATGAATTGGGGTGTACACGTCAACATATAACATAGTGAACGTGAATAAGTAAAAACATGTTAAAACATTAAGTTATGAACATGAAATCTGGAACCCTCATATTTATATGAACATGAAACCACGTCCATGCATAATGTTATGAACAAGGAATCTAGTTCACATATAACATTGGGACCATGAAATCAGGTTCACGTATAAACGTATAAATATGAATGCAAGTCCATTAATAACATTTTTAATATGGTATATGGTTCAAGAATAACCTTACAACCACCTAATATCATTCAATAATAACATTATGAACATGTAATCGGATTAGCATTTTAAATTTTGGACATGAATCCAGGTCCATGCATGATATTGTGGACATGTAATTAGTTTCATAGATAACATTTATACACATGAGTCCTCAATTGTTTCCCAATGAATTGGTTGAAGATATAGGTCCCACCCATTACAAATGAAATCATAATTGCATGTTACAAACAATGTTCACCATATCATTACCTATTTAAAAGTTTTTTTAAGGAGCATATTATATCCCATGAAATAAAATTGGACTCATTATCATTTCATCACCTCAAAACCTATGGAAAAGATAAAGGTTTTATAATATTTTCATCAAATAATAACCCATGTAAAAAAGAGGGTTTCAGAAGCATAAAACTCATGGAAGAGAAAATGGTTACATAAAAATTATTCCAATGAAAACATAAACAAATCAAGAAATAATATGAATAGAACCTTTGGATAATTTCTTAAAAGTTATTTAGTGACATCAATGGATGTCATCATACATGAATAAAAAATTGGAAAGATATTTTCAAAATATTTATTATGGAAAATATCCTTTCATATTTTTAAAATATTTTTTAAAAATAAAACCTATTGAAAAATGTCCTGAAAATAATCATGAAAACACATAAAGAAATATTGAAAATTTTTAGAAAACCAATTTTAAAAAAATCATACAAAACCATTTCGAAATCATTTTGAAAACAATTATACATTAAAATAATTTTAATAAATTATAAGAAAATATTTGAAATTAATAAAGCATTTTTAGAATACTTTTTCCATGAAATTTATCTTAATTTATCATTTTTAAACATTTTCTAAAACAATCTGTTTGAACTAAAACAAATTTTCAACTGATGATAGAAATACAGTCATCATTTTTCTGAAAAAAAAGTTATTAATTATCTTATGTAAATAATTATGCAGAATGGTCAGAATACATGGTGGAATCTTGAATAATTATAGGATGAGGATAGTCCCTATTTTTTCAGGGGATATGAATAATATTATTTTTTTTAAAGGATGCATAAACATACAAAATATTTAAAAGAGATGAAATTGTTTCAATAAACTCTTACCACTTGGTAACTTTGAATTATACTCCCCATGTAAAAATATTACATTTTGTTAAGCATTAATTATCTTTAAAAGAATTATATTCATGATATAACATTTAAAATTAAATTTATACACATCATATAAAATTATAGGTAAATAACATTCCATCTACATTAAATACAGAAAATCGAGATCATATTTTTTTACCGATTTGGTAACAATTGAAGCATAGTCCCCATAAATGAAATATAATTAAATGTATATTTAATTACAAATAACATTACTTATAAGAGTCATATAATACACTATTTGTCAGTATGTACACCACACAAACGAGATGATTGATGAACATGTCATGTATCTCACGAATATAAAAAGTGAGATGAAATTTTCATACATTGTGTATTGATTATCTTAGTAATCATATAAGATTCCCAGATAATAAATTTATCATCATTATAAAACGTTTATAGAATAATATTTTTATATATTTACGATAAATGGTTTTATTATGACGTTTTATTACATGGTTGTTAAGAATCTCATGTTATGATTTCACTTCGGGTAATATTGTAATTATCTTTCACATGTCTTTTAATATGTTATATCTTACGTCCTTATACATATATAATTTTTTAATGAATGTAAAATGTGATATAAATATAATTTATATTCAGTATATTTATAAAATAATATTCTATATAATATAAATGTATGAAATGGAATACATCTTTTATGGATACGGTAATCCATAAGTATGCATGAACATTGATTCGGTTTTTATTATCATATTAAATGAAATACAAAAAATAAAATATATGTTATATAAATATTATAATTAAATTAGAATTATTATATATTATATATCATATAGTTACACTATATTCATCTTTTCTTCTTTCTATATATTGTGTGAATGAATTACCTCGCTTTGAGGCAGTATTAGTTCACACATCCTCAAACGAAATTATCACATTTACACCATGATGAAAGTATAATGATATTTATTATCAAATGATTAAAAAAGATTATATTCATAATAAATATAATATACAAAAAATATAAATATACTTTATATCATAATATCCACCATGAAAGGTGGTAAAGTTGAAAATGAACAATCATTATTTCGTGAGGTGGTAGTTCGTTGTACTCTTAAATAATATATCATTATCCATTATATGGAGGTGTGAGTAAATGTTGTTATAAAACTTATCATACAAAAATCATAATATTTTGATTATAATTTTGTTTTTACACATTCATATAATAAATTGAGTGGATTTGTGGAGAATAAAAATAAATGAAATGATCTTTAGAGAAGACATTACCTCTTAATTGGGTATCTCATTTAGGTTTTTGAAAAAAGGATTCCTTATATTGCATTATTCTAAAAGATAGGACTAAGGGAGGAATTTAAGTATATTGGGAAGTTTAATGAGAAGATATAGGCCCAACCAAACAAATTTTAAAGGTGTTAATAAGTGGGAGAGTTCATGGAATTTTATAAAGAAGAGAAAGGAGAAACATGGAATTTATTGAAAATAGTTAGTCATACAAACGCTTTTACCTATAATGTGTCTTCAAAAAACCAAAAAAACTCAATTAATTAAGTTTAATATCCTAATAATTTCCATAACATGGGTTTTTTAGAAGCCTATAGTTCATTTTTGTGTCTTACATTTAAGGTTTAGTACATTATTAACCTAATTTTTCTCAAAACTGTTATAATTATGTTTAGACATATTCGCTAGTATATTTGATCAAAAACAATGTCAAACAAATTATAAACTGTAAATTATTCTTATTAAAAATATTTAATCTATTTTTGGAAATTATAACCTCATAATTAGTTGAAATTTAAAAAAAATAAGCATGCTAACGGGACAACACTGTGGATTTTTAATGTAAAAACATCCAAAATTTTGCAATATTTTTATAATCAATTTCAATGTGGAATTGACTAAATTGACCAAAATTGGATTTATTGATAAAAATATTATATAACTAATCTTTGGATCAAATTTTAAATATTTATTTAACCTTATAAAATTATTATATGAAAAATCAGTTTTGAATTAATATTTTGTATTTGTAACTATTCATTAAAAAATGGAACCATAAAGAAAAATACTTAAATTTATCCAAACCATATTTTCATATTTCTATTAAGAATATTAATATTTTTTTTCAAATTTTGTATATCATTGTTCTGAAATTTCTACTTAAAATGTATTCTCCATAAATTGGCTCTAAAACTACCTTTATAAAACTGTAGGTTGTTGAACAAAAAAATGTTATTGTTCTTATATTTTATATATAAAATCTATTGAATAAATATAAAAAACATTTTATTGAATATATAAAATTTATTTTAAGTTAATACAGCTCACTAATTGTATTTAATTTAATATATTAGTGTGAAACAACTTTGAGACCTTAAAATTAATGATATTTTATTTTATATTCAATCGGTATTCATATTCATTTATAATTAATTTGAAATATAAAAATTCATATTATAATTTTGTAAACCATATATGTTCATAAATTATTATATTCTTTTAATACCCCATAATTTAATGTCTATGTTATATTTTAATATAGTATCATTTTAATAACATATTATTCTATGTTAAAACTCAGTCATGCGAATTACACAACGCATTAAAGGATGTCATTGTTCCATGTAATGAATGAAGAAATCAATATTCCATGTATGAAAAGATAAAATTTATTTTTTGGGTATTTCTTGGTTATTATGGTGTTTTTTATAATTCAATCCAAACATATAAGATTAATAGAAAATAAATTATTTTTTGTGCTGCGTGAAATTATATGCATAAAAATGTTAAATTAGTTTGAAAAAAATAATTCACAAAATCATGGAGTGTAATATTCTACCCTCCATAAAATGAATTTCAGCCATGAAATTCATCTCGTTAACAGTAGCTTAATAATTTTAAATTACATTTATTGAGAGTTCCGTCATAAAAATGATCACTAAAACAACCTTTAAAAAGAATGTTGGAACCATAATTATTACCCAAAATCACACATATTTGGGTTTCCACATAAGAAAACATTGGCGGTGAGTGGGGATTGGATATATATGAAAATCATAAACATTTATATTGTTTGATTGAGGTCATCAATAAAAATCAATTGAATGATCAATAAATAATTGAGGGCCTTAAAGTAAAAAATATGTGATGATTTATAAAGCCATCAATTCAAAGACAAATTTTTAGGAGAACATTATTTTATCATTATCATATATTTGAGTCATTATTTTATTATACAAATAAATATACTTACTCGATATTTTTATATAAACAAAAAAATCATGTTTTGGTTATGCTTTTAACTATATCAAATTCACCCATTATATCATGAAATGGATGTCCTGAAAATAACTTTGTTGTATGTAGAAATAAAATACACATTTATCATATATTAAGGACCATAAAATAATTAAATGAATAATTATTTATCTATTAATATTATTAAAAATAATTATGGTTAATATATTAATCTATAAACATAAAAATTAATAATACCATTTCATCATAAATAATAATTCATCGGATGAAATTATAAATCAACTAAGATATAATGTAGGCTAGTGGTTGGCACAAACCCTTATCATCCGTCGATCATGGGTTCAAGACCCATGTACATTCCGTACATGATTGAATGTTACCTATCATAAATGACTTCCTTTTCTAAAACCTCACTAATTAAATCTCAAAAATATGATGGGAATCCATGTAATATGGTTAGTCACTAAATATCATTTTAAATAAGGTTTTTAATATAATCTCCATACAAAGAAACAACCTCCTAAGTGTAACATAAAATGTTCAGGAATGGTAAGATTTACAACCCTTTTGAATGTTCAAAATCCATAAATTTAGAAATAAATTCTAGAAATAAAAATAAAATTGATCCCTTATATATTACATTCTATCTTGTGGTTGTCAGATTCTAATCATAAAAATACCCTCATGGAATATTCTATTAAATCATAGTAATAACATGAATTACCAAAAGTCTATTTGTAATATAAGAATGAATATTTATTCCATATATTTTTAGATATATTTCATAAATCCATGAAATTGTAAAAATAATTCATGATATCATGAACTACTCATCAATATGTGATTAATTATTTCAAAGTTAAATAGTACCCTCCAATTTACTTATTAATATCCCATATATACTTATCCAAAAAATAATATCATAATATAAGTAAAATATGAATGGTTATAGTACTCTTAATCAAGTGTTTTCCTTGAAATCAACATTCCCATTAAATCAAGTTTCTATTCCATCAGATCCATTCAATGTATTATTGTAAATAATTAATAGAGAAACATAAAATTACAATCCTTAAATATTTTATGTTTCGTAATTATTGAATCCAAATACATAAAAACAATGATTACTTAATCCATAATATACTAACAACTGTATCTAATCCTATTAAATAATTACACTTTCATTTCACATCACATTTTTAATATATTCATCACCAGGAATGTAACCATTACTCGCACCATCTTGTAGATTATTATCCGGAGATTTCATTTGGGGACATTGATTTTTACAATAACCATTTATTGCACAAATAAAACAATTATCATTCAATTATGTCATATTGAGGCCAATATTCTCATACATTTCACAGACAAAACACATCATTTTTCTATTTCAAAAACACTCTTTATGTCTTTTTTTCCCTATTCAAATAATATTTTTATTCCTCTAAGACATTCAATTTGGTGGTTCTTTCAACATTATTTACACAAAGGAAACCGAATCATATTTCCTCAATGGTCCCCATTACCAAAATGAAGTAAAAAATCATTCATAAACATCCTTGTTAAGTCAAAGAGTTGGATAAGGTGCACATTTTTAATCATGTTTCATGAAAACTGGTTAGGCTTGACCACAAAATCCTTCACTCTTGTCATCATCCACCTTGGCATCTCATCATAAAATTAGTCATGATAGTAAATGTTAATCAAGTTACTTATGTTTCCCTCCATAAACATTTACTAGAAGAATAGTGTGATCATTATTTATCATAGTGGAAAACCACATAGACATGAAAAGACATACTTATAGAATATCTAAATCATAAAAAATTCCATAGTCATTAAACACCTAGGTCCATTCTAGGTTATTCACATCAGACTTAATTTTTAATCCATCATGATGGTTTTTGAATTGTTTTTGAACTACCAATTCATATACCCTGGGAGTCTCAAACTAAGAGTGAGGATAATCCCATTGTCCTATAAATGATTAAACCGTGTCGGTTCTAAAACAACTTGTTTGTGTTTTTACTCCTAGCTACATATATGACAGAGACACATCCAATTTTAGTATCCATATAGGGATTTATTTCTAGGAAACCACTCATTATATATTTAAAAAAAAATATACTATAGAATCATTAACATTGACTAATTCTTATACATATCCATAATGATAACCCTATACATATACTATGAAATATATATAGGGATCTCGCTAAATTTAATTCATCTTGTTTTCCAAATTATGTCTAAAATTTTCTCTAATACCAAATACAGTGACCCATTCATAATGTACTTAGACATTACATCAAATTGGAGAAAAAAACATTAAAAAATTGACTGCAAAAGACCGTATTATTTTAGAGGAATTGGAAACATGAAATTATAATGTTATAGCTTAGTGAAATATATTTAATGTTTCTTAAAAATTTCCTCTAACCTGGAAACTATACTTAAAAAAAATTCTTCATAACATCGGGTGAGGAAACATAAAAAATGGGTGACCTCAAATACTCTGTAATGGTAAGTAATTAAAATGCATATTCATATCATGAACATAAGGGTATAATAATGTGACCATGATCATTATAATATCATAACATGAATATGAAATATTATAAACGTGAATCATGAAAAAAAATATTTACATTTTATAATACATGAATCATGATGAATTTAAAAGAATAATCCAGGAATGCATAATATAGGAATGAGACACAGAATTATAGAATACATGTTAATAAATAAAATAGTGAACATTTCTATATAGAAACATGGTCACAAATTATGTTAATGACATGACATAATCCCCTCTCATAGAATTATGGACAAGAACCCAAGTCCATGTATAATGTTGTGAACATGGAATCAGTTTCACACATACCATTGTGAAAATGTAATTAGGTTCATTCATAAACTTAAGGACATGGAAACAAGTCCATGCATGATATTCGTAACATGTAATCAGGTTAAAACATAACATTATTAACACATAATAAGGTTCAATCATAACATTTTGAACATGTAATCATGTTCACTCATAAACTCATAGACATACAACCAGGTCCATGAACAGAATTTTGAACAGGTACTTGGGTTCATGAATAAAATTTATACTCATGAGTGATCCCTCATTACCTTATTCATTGGAAGAATTTATATGTCCCACCCACCAAATAATGAAATCATACATTCATGTCACAAAATAGTTTATCATATAATGTCCCTTGAAAATAAATGCATTTTATTAACATAAAATAATTTCCCATGAAATGAAATCACCATCACAAACATTTAATCCTAGCATAAACTATGAAATAGATATATTTTTCATTATAATATCATCAAATCATAAACCAAAAAACGAAGTTGGTTTCAAAAAAATATAACCTATGGAAGAGATATTAGTTTCATAAAAAATGTTTCAACAATACATGAAATACTGAATAATTAATATGAATGGAACCTTTGGATAATTCCCTAAAATGGATTTAGTAACATCAACAGCTGTTTTCATCAAAGTAAAATAGTATCAAAATATATTTTGAAAAACATTCTAGAGTAAAATATAATATCATACTTAGAGAATTATTTTTGATCATTAATCCTTTTGGAAATAATATTCATGAATGTAAAACATGAAATATAATAAGTAAATAATTAAAAAATTTCAAAAACTAAATTCCATAAAAACATACAAAATAATCGTTAGAACATTGTTAGAGGGATTTTACATGAAAATAAATTTGGAAATATATAAATAATTCTTTGAATATTATAAAAAAATTCAATGTACCTTTTCCTTGAAAATTATATTCAATGATCATTTGAAAAAAAAATTGAAATCATTTTTTTAAACATGTTATTTAAAATAAAATATATTTCCAAACAATGAGATAAATGCAATCAAATTTTTATTAAAAAAATTTAACAAATTATCTTATATACTAAGAGTGTAAAAATGGTAATAATATAGGGATTTATCATTTATAAATATATGATAATGAAACTCATGATTTTTTTGTGTTATGGATCATAATATTTCATCAAGGGAAGTATAATAAAAAATTCTCAAAAAGGGATGAGATTGTTTCAATAAACACATACGACTATGTAACATAGAGATATACTCTACATATAATAAAATGACATGAAATTAAACAAAAATTAAATTTAAAATAATTATATTCAGGATACAATACTCTAAACTCAGTATATAATACTTATATATAATTATAGGTTCATATCATGGCATGTGTCTCAATGAATAAAAATGGAGACCAAATTATATTACCAATTTGGTGAATTTTAAAACATAGAAACCATGAAAGAAATATCAAGAAATTGATATGGAAATACAAATCAATATAGGTATAAGAGTCTTATAATACACTCATTTTTAGTGTATAAACAACACAAAATAGAAGAGTGGTGCACATCACATAATCTCATGAATATAACAAGTGAGATGAAATTCTCCTACAATGAGTCTTAATTATCTTCATACTCATACAAGAATCCTATATAATAAATATAATAATATTATAAATATTTTATAGAATAATATTATTATTTATAACTCTATATATGGTTTTATTTTGACTATATATTTCCTTCATGTTAAAAATAATATTCTAAAGTTTCACTTTGAGTAATATTCCATTTAATGTTTTCTTGGGTCTTTATATGCTATATATTTGGTCCTTATACATATATCATGACGTCCATAATGAAAAACATGAAATAAATATCATTTATACTCAGTAAATTTTTATTATAATAATCAAAAAAATTTATAATTATGAAATGGAATACACAGTTCATGGAGACAATAAGTCATATGTATGCATTAACATAGCTTCTGTTTTTATTATCTTTTTAAAATAATAAAATAAAATTACATATATGAATATATATATATATATATTTAAATTATAAATATTATTTCACATATATCTTATAATTTTACTAAACACATCATTAAAAATTTCCATGAAGTCAGTGAATGAATCACATCGATTTGAGTGGGGTAGTAGTCCACACATCCACAAATGAAATTACCATATTTATACAAAATGTAATTTATAAATATATTTGTTATAATGGTCTATAAAATCATAAATAAATAATATATATAATATATAGAACTATATTTTCCACCATTTATAGTTTATTATAAAAAAATGAATAATCATTGTTCCGTGAGGTGGTAGTTCTCCAAACTAATAAATAGTATATTTTTCACCCATTAGATAGAGGTTTTTTATGTTTTTATTGAACCCATAGAATAAATACAAACTAGTATAGTTATGATACAAGTTTTTTTATTCAATCATCTTATATAGAGAGTGGAGGGGTGTATAAATAAAATAAATGAATGGAGCATAAGAGAAGGCATTACCTCTTAATCAGGTAACTCCTTTAGGTTTATTCAAAATGGATTTATTAGATTGATTTTATACCAATTGTAGGATTAAAATAAGAATTTATGGATTTTTTGTAAGTGTATTTGGTAGATATTGTATTAACATAAATGGATTTATATTTGTAATGTAGAGGGAGAAGTGGTTGCATTTTATTGGGATGGGAAATGACACACATGTCATTTATAAAAATAGGTTATGTATACCAAAATTTTTACATTAAAAAATATATACCAAAAAAACTATAATGAATTTATGGTTCATAGCCTAATAATTTCCATATAATGGGTTTGGGCTTGTTTCAAGGTATTTTCCATCTTAAATTTAATGTTTATTAATTTATTAACATAATTTTTTCCTAAAAAATTTTAATTAATTATAATCACAATCATAAATATTTTTTGTAAAAAACTAAGTTGAATATAATATATTTTATAAATTATTATTATTAAAAAAAATATGTATTCATCATTATAAATTCTAGTCACATATATGGCAGAAATTAATTTAAAATTATTCTCGTTGACAATACGATAATTCCTATTTTTACGTAAAAAACGTTCCAATGTATGCAAAGATTTTACTCCGAATATTAATGTGAAATTGATTAATATTACCTCAGTTGGATTAAATAATAAAAAAATTTCTCATTAAAATATTAAAACAATTAAAAATATAAATTTTCTGTATTAATTAATTAGTGGTAATACGAACTTTGAATTAAAATTTAGTATGTTCAACTGTTTCTTAAAAAATGAAAACTTACCGACAACTACCAGAAATAAATTCCAATCATAATTTTTGTATTTATAATTCAAATATTAAAGTCATTTTCAAATATTAAGTATATAAAACTGAATTTTTTATTTAAAATGGGTTATACATTAAAAGGAAGTATAACTACCTTTATAAAAATATTACTTCTTAAAAATAAACTTAGGTTTTTTTAGCATATATATATAATATAATTAATGAATATAATTTTTTTTAATTGAATATATCACATATTTTTTACATTCATATACATCATAAATTAAATTTATTTTATTTTATTTTGTTAAAAGAGCATTGTGACCATAACTATAATAATATTTCCTTTTATATTCAATTGGTTTTCATATTTATTTTAAATAAATTGTTAATCAATGAGTTTATCTTATATTTTTGTAAACAATACCCTTTTTGGAATACTTTTATTCAATTTCTAATGGCTAATTTAACAGCTAGGTTATATTTTATTACTATAAATTTTTTATAATATATTATTGTTGGGTAAAATTAAGTATTTATAGTAATTTAAGTTATTAAGCAATTTCATTGTTGTGTGAAACACAAGCTAATATCCAAATTCTATATAGAGAAAGCTAAAATTTATGTTTTGTTCATTTCATTATTAACATGTTTTTTCATATATGGAATTGCAAACATACTTATTTAATATAAAATAAAATACTTTTTTGGTTCTGTTAAATGAAAAATAACAAAAGTTAAATTATTTTGAAAAATATTTATTAACAAATATTGGGTTGTTATTATTTCTATGCTATATTTTGTTGTGTGTAAATAATTCAGGAAATATCATTCAAATATTATTAAGAATATTAAAATTATACACTCTTGTTCTCTATTTTTATAAGGAAAATAAATTAAGAATCACATGAATTCTTTTTCCTAATATAAAACATATTGAATAAAAGAATTTATTTATTAAAATTTGACTCTATTAATCTAGAAAAATTTAAATATTTAAAGACAGTTTTAAATAATGAGATAATAGAAGGTATGTAGACTAAAAAATAAATCAAAGATATTGGAATATCTTATAAAATGCTTCTGTTTTTATAGAATATAGATGTTCAAATTTAAAGAAGTAATGTGTTTAAAATATATATAAATCAAAATATTTTTATAGGATTCAGTGCATCATTTGAATACTCATTTTAAATTCATTACAAATATAAAAATAATAATCCAAAAAAATTGTTGATAATATTTTTTTCTCATAATCTGGAACGTCTTTTAAAGAGACTAATAGTGAATATATTAATAATAATAATGATCATGACAATTTAATGAATGTTATTATCTACTTAGATCAATAGGTTGATCTTTTTTTGGAACCAACCATTTTTATGGACAATTTAGATATTTTTATGGGTATATTATTTGATTGTGTAAAAATAATTGATTTAAATAAAATTAAGAAGTCCAATTGATATCACTTAAGAAAACGATATTCAGTTCTCTCGTATTTTTACAAGGATAATATTTTTATAAAGTTATAAATGTGGATAAAAAACTATATAAAATAATATTTCATAGAACCCTAGGACAAAATACTCTAGAATAATATAATAATTCTAGGTATAGATTGATAAATGTTTTTCCTCTTATAAGATCATAAAACGAAGATGATACTTTTTTTATATTAGGAGATCCTAATATCCCTTAACCAAAACATTAAGCTATAGAATATCCCCTGACAACTATATAGAAATATGAAATATATGAGGATGAGTATTTTTAGGATAAAATTATATCAGTAATGGATATGACTTCCAATAGTATATTAGACATGGATTTATAGGATATGAACCCAATTCCTCTCTTCAACAAACTATATTTATTATCAGTGGCTTTCCTTACCTAGCATCTAAAAATAACCTTGATCAAAGTGATTGATCATTTTATGGATTCTTAATTTTTTTACACATTTTATATAAATATTTTTATTCTCTATACATTTCTCTAATTATTCATTTGATATAAGTCATTTTAAATATTGTTATTCATTTAAGTGTTGTATTCTCTAAATTTTATTCATTTGTGTTTTATATGGATGTGTTATTTCCACTACCTCTCCATTTATTTTGATATCACAAAAAGGGTGAGATGATATTGGAAAAAATTACACATTATTGAATATTAATTTTATTTTGTTTCTTTTGATTATTTATTAGATTATTATCTCTATTATTTTTAAATCAGTAAAATTTTATATTTAAATTTTATTGGGTTTTTATGATTAAAAATTGGAAATTATTTGTAAATACTATTATTGATCCAATACATATAAATATAAAATAAATTATGAATATAAAAAAATCATTTCCATTTTAATAATAGGTTTACATCTATTGATATTGGATTTTTTAATTCATGTTTCATTGGGTTTTTTATTTGTATTAATTACTCATAGTCTTTCATAATCGATTTGGAGTTTTTTTCCTAAGTAAAATATCATTAATTTTAAAAATTCTCTTAGAAGATATGATGAAGTACAAAACTTATGGGCTCTTATGGTATGTAATGAAATAATGAATATATATTATACATAATATATATCTTATCTTATTTTATATCTAACAAAATCATTTATGTTATGAAGTCTTGTATCATAAAAATGTATAATATCATATGAAGTATAATGTCTTATAGATTCCATTATCTTAGGATATCTGTATATCTTATGTAATATAAATCATTTATGAGGTATGCATGTCCCAAAATATTTTAATATATTTCATGATCTATATATATTATGGTATTTCATGTCTTATGAAGGTCAATATATATTGCATGATCAATATATCTTATATCAATAGTTTATCTTGTGATATTTGTGTATACTGAAAGATTAGTGTATCTTCTGAAGATAATTATATCATATGATAATCAAATATTATTAGGAAATTTTATATTTTTATAAAACATGAAATTAATATGAGATTTAGTACAGTTTATGTCTTATAATGAAAATTATTATGTAATTCAAACTTAAAATATTTTAATTGATTTGTTGAAATTGATTTTTTTCTGGAGATGTTGTTTTAATAATTTTTCTAACATCATTATTGGAGATATTTTATTAATTTTATTTTTTTTATTGTTAATAAGAATTAACTATCATAAATGGTATAATAGTTTTCAATTTTTATGGGGAGTATTTTGGAATTTGTAAATCTAAATTAATTATAAATATTTTCCATATTTTCTAAATCATATGAACTGTTATCATCCTTTTTATTATATAATAAAAAATTTCCTATTCTTATGGAGGTAAAATATGTTTTATGAAATTTAGATTTAATGAAAATGACTATTGATAATAAATAATTATTTTTAGAGATACTTTTTAGATATATACTCAATGATTGGAAGACAATTATTATCTATCTATTTCATAATTCTAAAATAATGTAACATACCAAAAATATCTGTGTATTTTTTTTAAAATTATATAGATTATTGTGAAACTAGGCACTGAGACAACACATGATTCTGAGGCCCGAGGTGCCTAGAATAATTGAATGAACATTTTTTAAAATAGTGTTTATGCATGGTTTTGGTATCTTCTTAACTGGTTCCTGGATTAAAAATTAGAGGTCACCTTTTTCATCCTAAATAGTAAATTATCCTTAGGGAGGGCATAATCTTGATTGTGGAGGGTCAGGGGTAATGTTATTTTTATGGTGTCTTAATTAAAAATAAAAAAAACATAATTTTTTTATTTTATTCAAAATGTCATGCAGTAGAATAGGGATGTGTCATCTATTTCCTATCAAAAATAAAACCTCGTAACAACCTTGTGACTCAATGTAACAGAAAAACTGAATCATTTTCCTCTTTTCAATTGGAAAATAGGGATATGAGATCAAGAGAATATCTGGTAGTTTTCTATGATATTTGGAGGGAATATTTTTGGATAATTATGAACAATGGATCGTCAATGGAAACAGACGGCCCACATCATCAAAGGATATAGTTAAAAAATATGGATTTAAAATATAGGATCAATGAACGACAACAATGAAACTTTTTTATTCACCAGAGGTCCCTCAAATCCTCAAGGTGAGTGTTTATTTATAGGTGATTTCATTTTGTCCATGTTCATTGATTTGAGTCACTAAGGTGGATTAACACATGAAGAGGTTGTCCCAAGAATCTTTTGCATATGTGGGATAGATTTGGTTTAGGGATTTGGAATTGAGTTCATCTATGTATTGATTTTATCTGTGATTAGTGTAATTAATCTCCCCAATGATTTCAATTCTAACAGGGATGGATCAGGATCGATAGGATCTAAGCCAAGATCCATAAATTTTGGTCTTTCATTTTTTATTCATATTATTCGATTATAAACAATCCTTTCCATCAACTTGATGACTGGTGGTGACAGAAATCTACAGTTCAGGAGGGACTACAACAATGGATTAGCCCATGGTAGGAGGCCACAATAGATGGCAGCACCAGGGTGATGACTGCCAACATGGGAGCCAAAAGTGGTGGAAGATTGCATCCAGGAAGGCTTCTTACTCGATGTTTGACAGAGGAGGAAGCTGTTGCGAGTAGTGGAAACCTATATAAAGCTGATGAAGGTCCACAACAGAGGACCCAAAATATCAACCATGTATGGGGCACCCAGTGGGTGGTCGTGTTGCATGTAGCACCCAGCTGCATTTGTCATGTCAGGATATGATGCCCGCTGCATCCTGGGTGGAGAAACTGTTACTCTCTAGAGGGCCTGGATGGTCCGAGTTGGCACTGGGTAGGGTCGGCGCTCCAAGAATAAACATGTTATGAGTGGGAATCATGTGGCAGGTTGTGACCAGAAGAAAATGACAATGAGTCTATGCGTGTTAGTTGGTCTAAGTGACCCCAAGAGCTTTAGTGACTCAAAATGTATGTGTGACTCAGTGGGTCTAAGTGACTCAGTGGGTCTACGTAAATGAATGGGTCTATGTGGATGAGAGGGTCTAAGTGACTTAGTGATTCTATGTGACTCAGTCTGTCTAACTGACTCAACATTACTAGGTGTTAAATGATTATGTATGATTTTCTTTCTTTTCATACTTTATAATTATACCTACGAGTGCAGAAAATATGTCATGTGTACATTCTTTTGTGGTTACTACAATGTGGTCATTCTATGTGGATTTAGGTTTTCCTACTTTGTATTGTTCAACTCACCCCCTCATGGGCATTCCCAATATGTTTCCTGTCTTCTTTAGATGTTAAATGATTTGACGGAGACCATGGTGGTCCTAGAACATGTATATCACACTGAGACAAGACAAGTGTGGCATAATCCTATGGCATTGGGAAACTACCCTTTTCATACCCATCAAGTACGGTTTTCGGCATAAAGGTTTCCAGTGACTTGTGTACTCACTAGTTTATAGCCTTTCTTCTTTTTTTGTCTTATATAATGTTATCCTTTACATTTTAATTTTCACTATTACTCTTAGTACTTTTCATAGTGGCATGCATGTTTTACTCTGTGTTTACTTTTCATCATTTTTGAGATTTCAGCTGTGTGAGTGTGTGTGTGTGTGTCTCTAGTTTTAATGGAAATGCCTCCCATTTGGGAGATATGCCTAATTTGTACTAGTCTCCATCCTATAATCTATTAGATGTGGGATTTTGGTATTCATGGTGCATGACCCACTAGAAAGGGTCGTGACATAGTGTTATCATAGTGGTACTGATCCACATTGGGATTGGGATACTGTGAGATTGACTTTTCAAAACTGTGTTAGGTGTTTAGAGTTTGACATTCTAGCCATGGACTCTAATGATTGTGTCGAAACCAACCTATTAATACAACTAGAACCTGGACACCTTCGTTTCGACTAGGGACATGAAAAAATAATTTTAGTGAAATAAATGATAAATGCATCATATTGAATTTGTAATGAGATACCTCATCCTTCTTAAGTCATCTCTCCAAGAATATTCTATTTACCATGGATCATCTTGATAGGTTTCATGATTCCAATATATAGACATCCATCCAAGATTCTACTGTCTGACCACTTGTATAGTACACCTAGTGATTAGGAATCTATACATGGACCCGTACCAGATGTAGCCCCACTCAATGGTGAACTAGTGTTACCAATACCCATCGATTTGAGGTTTCTATCATCAATACTGATAGAGTATGAACACATGCTCAGCGCATTACATCAGTTCTATTGGTAGATACCACCCAGGTCCAGGGGTCAAACTGACCCCTCAGGTGGATGAGGATTGGATTGAGGTGCTTACTTGAGTCATCTTTCTAGTGATGAAAAATCTCAACCAGATGGAGGTCGTAGCCAAGAGTCATCATCAGGGATCGACATGGAGATGTTTGAGCGTGATGATCCAGAAGTAGGATGACATAACCCTCGCTTGGATTGAATTTGAGAACCTCATCAGGGATGAGTTATTTCTGGAACCATAACACTTTGTGTGTAAACAGGACCTATTGCACTGATAATATGATGACATGATAGTAGTGTAATACTCAGTGAAATTTATTGACCGTTCTCTATACTCAAATGACAAGGTGTGAGACCCACTCGTTAGGGCTCGAGCTTTTGAGAAGCGACTATGTTGGGAGATCAGGGAATCCATGATGTCTCTAAGAATACCTACTCAAGTTGAGGTGATAGATTAAGATTTATTAATGGAATTCTTCCTGGAATAGAAGGCACCAACAGTAGAAGCTACCAGTAGACACCAGTTTGTAGAATCATTAGAAGTGGGTAACAAGCTGCAGCTATAGGGAACCATGTGGGTTATGCCTTTCTTGTGGTAGCCCCAGGGCATAGGGTTTATGGTACGAGGATCCCAGGGCATAGGGAGTTAGTATAAGGGAATATTTTAGTACTCATGTGGTTGTTGGGGGAACATGGCTCGTGATTTCCCAACTCTCCCCACAAATGATCAACAGACATTTGAGGGATTGATGAGGCATGGGTAAAGGGTCGACCAAGGTGGTCTATAGGTTGGAGGACATTGCTGGGGGTAGGTAGAGTGGAAATTAGTAGGACGAGCTTCATGGAACTACCACCACCCCCCATAGGTGGTCTTCTATGGAAATTATAAGCTGGTGGATAGGGGAGGGCCCACCTTCAAGCGATAGAGGCCTATAATCCTGACACTCCAGATATGATTAAGGGTACAATATCTATCTTCACCACCTTACATTAAGTTCGTATATGCACAATTTCTATTCACTCTTTCTTTTTCATGGTCCTTGTTCGATGCTCGAAAATTTACGTGGAGCTGTCAGATCGATCCTTATGCTTTGTGACTCATACATAAGTGGATTCGTTGACACACAATGGTGTCGATTGTGCAAGATTACTCTTAGAGGAGACATCTTCAGTGGGGATCTCTTATTAGTGGAGTCAAGGCCTTAAGAATTCATTATGGGTATGGACTGTTTATTGAAATTCCATGCTCAAATTGATTATTTTAGTTGTAGAGTGTTGTTTGAATTCAATGATGGGACCAGGTATTCCATTACTAGAGAAAGGGAAATGCTTGCAGGGCATGAAATGCATTCCCGGAGGAGGGCGAATCCAATCACATGACATTTAGATAACCTTACCCTTTGTGTGATGGATGAGTGGAGTCCGCAATTTTATGAATTATTGTAAATTTTTAAGGTAATCTTCCTTGAGGATGTTCTAGGATTACCTCCTTGTAGGGATGTTGATTCCGACATTGATCTGTACATCGGGACGACATAGATATCCACACCAGCATATCATATGGATCCTATAGAGCATTATGAGTTAGGGATATTGGAAGATGACATGTATAGGAATGTCTTCATGATGTCTAGTGTTCCACCTTGGGAGGACCCACATCTATTCTCCAAGAAGGATTATAGAATCTTGAGACTATTTGTGGACTACTAGTGACATAATCAGGTGACCGTGATGAAAAAATATCCACTTCCCTGAATCGAAGACCTATTCAACTAGATAAAGGGGTGAGGTGGTTCTCAATGATAGACCATAGTTCTAGATATTATAATAATCATGTGTGGTAATAGGATATACCAAATACATCATTTAGTTATCGGTATAAACATTAGGAGTTCTTGTTGATTCCATTCATCAGAACCAATTCCCCAGATGTGTTCATGGGACTCATGAATAGGATCTTCCCTCCACACTATAATATGTTCATCACAGTATTCATTGATGATATAATATTGTAATCTATTTCCAGGGGGAGCACACAACATGCCTGAGGATGGACCTTGATACAGAGTAAGAGAACCAACTCTATGGGAATATCTTAAATTGTCTGTTCTAGATTCGAGAAGCCCACTTTTTGGGACGCACCATTTTAAAGGATGAAGTTGAAGTTGATATAATGAAGATAGAGGTTGTATATGATTGGGATCCACCCCGGAGTGTGACCCAAGTTTGGAGTTTCATGTGTTTGGTTGAAAACTACAAGATATTCATGTCCAACATTTCTAGGGTAGCAACAACCTCACCAAAATTGACACGGAAGGCACAACCCTTCGTTTTTATGGAGAAGTGTCTATAGTGTTTCCAAGAAATGAGGAAGAGGATGATGAGTTCCCCCGCATTGAGACTTCTAGAGGAGGGAGTTGGGATGTAGTTCTTTTTGATGTATCAGGGACTAGACTAGGTACTGTCTGTATACAAGATATTGCGGTGATAACCTATAGATTGAAAAATTTGAGGCAGCATGAGAAGAAATTCGTGACCCATGACCTTCTATTAGTAGTAGTGGACATTTCATTAAAGATGTGGTGGTACTACATGATTTGTGAGATGATTATCATATCCTCATACCAGAAAAGTCTCATGTATATCTTCTCCCAGAAGTACCTAAATTGGAGGTAGAAGTGGTGGGTAGATTTCCTCTAGGATTATGACTTCGAGATTGTCTATACTCCTAAGAAGGGGAACATGGTGGAGGACGTGCAAAGTATAATATCATGGTTTTAGTTGCAGAGTGAGGCATCTGAGTAGTTATCTATGATGCAGATATCCATTTTGGAGGTTGACGGATCATCTTACCTTTAGTCTATGGTTGTCACTACCCCAATCCAATAGTGAGTCTTGGAAGAACATCTATGTGATTTATACTATGAGACCCGATGTTCTAATTTATCCATACGATAATCCACTAATGTATATTCAATTGGTGAGGTGAACATCATGTTATTCATATCGTAATTCATTGTACGAGTGATGTTGCGAGAGGTGGTTCTAAGGTAGTTCCACACCTCCCCTTTTTAGGTACATCTTGGGGTGGAAATGATTAACCAGGATCTCCAACATCAGTTCTGGTGGCTAGGGATGTAGAATATAGTGGAATTGTTCTTTTCTCCGTTCCTCACTTGTCATCATGTAAAGGTAAAGCATCGGGTTCTAGAAGGCATGGATTAGGAACATGAGGTGTCAGAGTTGTTGTGGGAGGGTATATATATGGAATTTGTGACAGGTTTACCCTTAATTTCCAAGGGAAATGACACTATCATGGTGATCATTGATAGACTCACCAATTCAGCCCACTTCCTACTAGTTTGAGAGAAGAGTTTGTTAGAGGGATTGGGACGACTCTATGTTCAGTCGATAGTTCGACTTCGAAAGGTACCTTTGACCATAGTATCGTTATTTGATGAAAAAAATAACATACTGACTATGGAGGGGATTTCTAGAATTATTCAGGACCCAGTAGCACATGGGCATAAGGATTCATCTCTATAGGGAGCAGACAATCCATGTTTTAGATGACATGATTCGTGATTGCATCTTGGACCTTGGTCATTGTTGGGAGGACTACCTACCAAAGGCGGATTTTTCATACAACAAAAACTACCACACCATCATTCATATTAAACCATTCGGGGAATTATTTGGGTGACTATGTAGGTCACTGCTATACTAGACAGATCGAGGGGAGTTAGCACACATGGGCCCAATGATAGTATGGGCTACCTTCGAGATGGTGCGAATCATCATGGATTAGATGGGGAATGTACAAAGAAGGATGAAACAATATGAATTTAGGAGATAGAGGGCTTTTGAGTTCAGGGATACATACAAAGTGTTCTTTTATATCTCTGGTCATCAAGGATTGACGAGATTTGGCAAGGATGCAAGTTCTCTCCATGGATCATCGACCATTTTATGAATTTGAGAAATGTTGGAAAGGTGTTGTGGCACCTACCTCATCCCCAACAAATGCATTGTGTCCATTATATATTTCAAATTTCATATTTGAGAAGGTACGTGCATGATCTAGCATATGTCATAGATTAGAGTTTGTTGGACATTCACGATAGAGAGACATTTTCAGACTTCTAGGTGGCGCTAGAGGATTGACAGGAGCACATCCTTCCTGGACAGTCAATTCCTCTTGCATTCATTTTGTGGTAGCATAGAAATATCCAGCAGATCTAATGGGTGATGGAGGCTTTGAAATATCTAGCAGATCTCATGGGGGATGGAGTTTAGATTTTTTTCTCATTATCCCCATTTGTTTTTAGCTCTTTTTATGGATTTTGGGGACCTAAATCCCTATGGTGGGGAAAATTAAATGTTGTATAAATTTCCATGTGACTGTTTTTAATTATATGTATTATTTCAAAACTATGAACATAGACCACAGATAATACTGAGGCCTGGGGTGCCCGAAATATTTGTTATAACTATTTTTCATTAAAGATAATGAACATTTTAGGAAACATTTAAACTTTTGTCCAGATCAAAAATATGATGACATAGTTGAATATAGAATTAACACATATTCTTAAGAAGGCCCTAACATCTATCAGCATGGGTAGTTGGTAAAAGATAAATTTTAAGGACTTTAAATAAAAAATAACATAACCTTAAGTAGGTTTTTTTATTTAAAATATCTCTCAGCAGCACAACAATGCGTCAACTATTTCATTTAATAAATTTAGAAGCATAATTAGGGAACAATTCAGCATAACAGGAACACTGAAACATGTTTCCCCCTTTTAATGTATCAATAGAGATATGATATTGGTAGTGGATACTATAGTTTTCTCTAAATCTTTTATGATATTTCATTTGAAAATGACAAAGGGTGAGGAACGAGGGATCACCAGTGATAACAAATACCCCCTCCTCTTCAAAGGAGTTCACCATCAATGATGGATTCCAGATCAAGGACTGATGAATGGTGGAAGTGAGGATTTTTTATTCACTAGTGATCGATCCAATACAAAATGGAGGGTTTTATTTATAATTGAATTTTTTATATTGAAAATATTTTATTTTATTGACAAATGAAAATCAACCAAATAATTAGTTGACAAACAGATTGATCATGTTTGAGGGATGGATTTGATTGTGGGAATCTGAATTAGGGTCATACATGTTTTGATGTGATATATGATTATGTTTATTAATCCCCCCTTGTTACAATTATAACATGGATGGATCTAGGTTGACAGGAACAAGGAACATGTCCATCTATTTTGGGTGTTCTTGTGTTCTTCCCATTTCTCGCGGCGTAACAATCCAGTCCACCAGATCTCCAGTCAGCAACCCTAGAAATCCATTTTCCATGTGGGACTGCAACAATAGATTAGCTCGTGGTTGGAGCCTATGTGAGATGGTGGCATTAAGTGGACGACCGCAAGCATGGGAGTCACTAGTGGTGGAAGGGAACATCTATGACAACCCTGCTTTTTATTACAACTTAAACATGCTTTATTACATAAAACTTCACTTGATACAACAAAGAAGATTGAGAGGTTTAGTGTTTTTGGGGCTTAGGATTATTACATAAAAACTTTAAACTTTAAATACAACATCCTTATTGAAAACTTCCTTTACATGACCACTACATTCCTTCGTACCTAGCATTGCATGGGATAACCTGAGGACATGCATAAGAAAAGGGTGAGCTATAAAGCCCAGTAAGGGAGTACCTAATGAATAACATGAGGAGTATAATACATGTTAGGCAATAGGCATATCAATAGAGCATAAGAGAGACATGAACATAAAGTCATGATAAAGCATGATAATCATAACATGGAAATGTGGCAACAACACTTAACATTGAATTAGCATGAGCCAAGGCTCATTGCACATGGAGCATGAGTAAACCCTCATTGCACTTGAAGCACGAGTAAACCCTCGTTGCACTTGAATTAGCATGAGTCAACACTCATTGCACATGACGTATCATGATACTATACTTTACCCAATGCATTGGAGCGCTATCAGGGCGCACCCTTCTTAAACATTTCATTTCATGCATAAGTGTGCCACATGGATCATAAAACATGGATTCATAAAACATAATCATTTCTTCCACGATAAAGGAATGTGGAATTCATACATGAAACTTTACAATCAATACGTATATGTGCATAAAGGTGAATAACCTTGATGGAGAAATGGGCATGGTATTCACTACACAAAGACATTGGCTTAGAAAATTGGTGCGATTTCGGCAGCGTAACGGCGTGACATAAGAATTCATAAAAAAGGTTGATGAGAGATAAAGGGGTTCCTCATCATATTTACATGAAATGGACAGTAAGGAGATCATATATATACATGTCCCAACAACAGAAATGGAATTTAGATTCATGATACAAAAGTATTGCTTGAATATAAAAGAAGAGAGAGAAGTTCCTTTCGGAATTTCGGCATAGTAACGGGTGTACATGGGAGGCATTTAATGAGAGAGAAAGGGTTATCCCATCATTCAAACAATAAGAGGGCAGTATGGGGGAGGTGCGAAACCATACCCCAACATTCATAAATTAAATTAAAAGGGCAATACAACTTAACGAAAATTGACAAAAAAAAAGAGAAAGGAAGAAAAAACCCTTACTTTGAAGTGTGCTTCCAAAGGCTAGAGAGAGGCTTGTGAGAGGCTTCTTGGGAGCTTGGGGCACCTTGAGATGATTCTAGAGAGAGTAGGGCAGAGGTTGGACGAACTTCAAGGGCTTTGAGTGAGGAGGAAGTGGGAGCTTGGGTGGGTTTATATAGGAAAGGTGAGAGAATTCTTTATTATTTAGGTTTGGGACCCCTTATATTAAAATAATCCAAACCACAAACCATCCCATGTTATTTGCCCATGGTTTCTGGAAAAGGAGAGAGGAAAACAATATTTTACAAGGCCAAGGTCCGAACTTATTAAAAAATTAGGGTTTCTTATGTGGAGGTGAGTCACACTCCCATGGAAATTAATTTAAAAAGGCAAAGTGTTGAATAAGTCTTGAGGGCTCCATTAATGCTTTGAAAAGTGATTCAAACAAACCCAAAACCTCATTATTTTAATGATAAAACATATATTGGCCGAACCTAAGGATTATGGTATTTTATTACATCACCATTGGGTCATTATGATGTCATAAATCACATTATATATTTAAAAGGTATTTAATTTTTACCCAAAAATTGGACTGTCTCAGAAAATTATGAAAAATTCACCGTTGGATAATTTCGATGTCCTGATTCCAAAAATAATATTTATTTTATCTAAATAATTTTCTAAATATGTGAATTTGCACTTTTAAAATAAAAACCGACATTTATAAAAAATTCACGGGTTTTGACAGAAATGGCTTTCAAACCTTAATAAAAATTTTAATTGCATTCATAAAATTATAAGATCATTTATATTTAATAAAAATTAATTTAATATTAATAATAATATTTTATTGAAATATTATTTAATTCAAAAATCCTTTAATTTAATAAAATATAATTCTTAATTAAATAATAACTAAAAACATCATTTGTACTTTAAAAACTAATTACAATGCATCAAAAATGACTAGAAATTATATTCATTATTATATACAAAAATAATGTACATGAACATGGTGCTACTTATTTGTTACATAACCCCTTAAAATAGCCGCATAAGACCTAAGGGTAAGGTGTGCGATGGTGACAGACTCTTGGGGTTGCTCGGATAACATCGCTCGAGTGGTGATCTCTATCAACTTCCATTTTTCCCGTAGACGATCACGTTCGAGCTTGACTTGATGAAGCTCAGCTTGGGCTTGGTCAAGGGCAAAGCCCAAAGACGCCACCTCCTTTCCGAGCTCTGACAAATGGGCTTCGTAAGGGGCAATTCTACTGGATGAGGCCATCACATCCTTTGTCTGAGTAAAAATGGTTTCGTTAAAGCCTTATATTTAAACTACCCAGATGATCAATGTTCAACGGCTATAAAAGTAACGGTCACAAATCTTAACGTAAAACTAAAGAAGTTGACATCTTATAAAAACATAAAGAAACATTTAACTGGATCAAGAGGGATTTTCCATTAATGAAATTTTGGGTCGTTACAACATTCCCCCCTTAAGAAATTTCGCCCTCGAAATTTTCCTTTTCCCACACTAAAACAAATGTGGGTAACTTAGCTTCATCATATCTTCCGACTACCAAGTTGCTTCTTCAAACTTGTGGTTTCTCCACAACACCTTGACGAGGGGCATTGTCTTATTTCGTAGAACTTTTTCTCTACGATCTAAGATCTTCACTGGTTGCTCCTCATAAGAAAGATCGTCTTCTAATTGTACCACCTCAGAAGAGAGTACATGTGAAGGGTCTGGTATGTACTTCCTTAAGAGGGATACATGGAAGACATCATGCACCTTGGCCATAGTAGGTGGAAGTGCTAGTCGATAGGCCACAGCCCCAACACGATCAAGAATCTCGAAGGGGCCGATGTACCTTGGACTTAACTTCCCTTTCTTTCCAAACCTCATGACCTTCTTCCACGGAGATATGCGTAAAAACACCATGTCTCCGACTTTAAATTCAAGGTCTCGTCGACGATTATCTGCATAACTCTTCTGTCGACTTTGGGCTGCCTTGATATGCTGCTGAATGGTTTTCACCTTCTCCACCATTTCTTCGACCATTTCTAGTCCAAGCAGCTTACGTTCACCGACCTCATCCCAACATGCCGGTGTTCTACACCTTTTCCCATACAGGGCTTCATATGGTGCCATTTGGATGCTCGAGTGGAAACTATTATTATAAGAGAACTCAACTAGAGGAATATGTTGATCCCATCCTCCTTTAAAGTCCATTGAGCACGCTCTCAACATATCCTCAAGTGTTTGGATAGTCCGCTCGGATTGGCCATCAGTTTGAGGATGATAGGCCGTACTGAAGTTCAGTTCAGTATTCAGAGCATGTTGAAGACTCTTCCAAAACTTAGAGGTAAATCATGGATCTCGGTCAGACACAATAGATAGTGGTACTCCATGCAACCGTACCACTTCCCTGATATATATCCGTGCCAGTTGATCCAAAGAGAAGTCCTCTCGAATAGCAATGAAGTGTGCAGTCTTTGTAAGACGATCCACAATAACCCAGATTGCATTGTTGCTTTTGGATGTCCTTGGAAGTCCAGTGACAAAGTCCATGGTGATGTTCTCCCATTTCCATTCTGGTATGGGCAATGGTTGCATCATCCCCTTAGACTTCTGCCTCTCTGCCTTCACTTTCTGACACACCAGGCACTTTGATGTATATTCAGCGATCTCCTTCTTCATATTATCCCACCAAAAGTTTTCTCGGAGATCTCGATACATCTTTGTGCTCCCTGGGTGAATAGAGAAATTTGAACTATGTGCATCATCCAAAAGTTCCTTCTTCAGCTCCGAACGTGATGGGACACATAGTCTTTTCCCAAACCGCACAATTCCTTCTTCATTAACATTAAACTCTGAGGATTTTCCCTTTTTGATAGCTTCCACTTTTTCTTGGATTCTCGCATCATCCTTTTGAGCATCCTTTAACCTTTCCAAAAGAGATGGTTGAGCAATCATTTGTGAAAGGATTGATGATGTTCCCTTCTTTATGATTCCCACTTCCATCTTCATCAAGTCTAAGAAGATTGGATCCTTCTCAATTCTCATCATTGATAGAATTGCTGGATCCTTTCTACTTAGGGCATCCGCCACCTTGTTCGCCTTCCCAGGGTGGTAATGTATTGAACAGTCATAATCCTTTATGAGCTCTATCCATCTTCTCTGGCGCATATTAAGCTCTTTCTGTGTGAATATATATTTAAGACTCTTGTGGTCCGTATATATCTCACATTTCTCTCCATAGAGATAATGCCGCCAGATTTTCAAGGCAAAGATCACCGCCGCCAACTCCAGATCATGCGTTGGATAGTTTCGCTCATGGATTTTCAACTGTCTTGAGGCATAGGATATCACTTTATCATTCTGCATCAGCACACATCCTAAGCCCTTCTTTGAAGCATCACTGAATACCACAAAAAGCTCCCCACTTGTGGGTAAAGTGAGCACAGGTGCAGTGATAAGCCTCCTTTTCAACTCCTTGAAGCTTTCTTCGCATTCATCACTCCAAGCAAACTTTACTCCCTTTCGAGTTAGCTTGGTAAGAGGGTTGGACAATCGTGAGAAGTTTCTCACAAATCGTCGATAATATCCAGCTAACCCCAAGAAGCTACGGATATCAGTTACCGATGTTGGCCTCAGCCATCCCTCAATTGCATCTGTTTTGGAGGGGTCCACAGATATCCCATTACTTGTGATGATATGGCCCAAGAATGAGACCTCCTTCAACCAGAACTCACACTTGCTGTACTTGGCATAGAGCTTCTCCTTGCGCAAAGTCTCCAGTACAGTTCTTAAATGCTCCTCATGGTCCTCCTTGGTTTTGGAGTATATTAGAATATCATCTATAAAGACTACCACAAATTTATCTAGGTAATCTCTAAAGACTCTATTCATCAAGTCCATGAATATTGCTGGAGCATTGGTGAGTCCAAAAGGCATTACTATGAATTCATAGTGCCCGTACCTTGTACGAAAAGCAGTCTTGGGGATATCTTCCTTCTTCACCCTTACTTGATAATATCCCGACCGCAAGTCGACCTTGGAGAAGTATTGTGCTCCACGCAGCTGATCAAACAAGTCATCGATTCTTGGGAGAGGATACTTGTTCTTTATCGTGATTTTGTTAAGTTCACGATAATCGATGCAAAGCCGCATTGACCCATCCTTCTTCTTGACGAAGAGGACTGGTGCACCCCATGGTGATGCACTTGGGCGTATAAACCCTTTATCCAGATTCTCCTGTAGTTGTTTCTTCAGTTCTTCAAGCTCAACCACAGCCATTCTATATGGAGTCTTGGATATTGGTAGCTCCCCAGGTATTAGTTCAATTGAGAACTCAACATCTCTTCTTGGAGGAAGACCAGGAAGTTCCTCGGGAAATACTTCAGCGAATTCCCTCACAATAAGCATTTCTTCAAGGGTGGTTTCTTCCTTGGACTCAATCATCTGAGCCAGATATGCATGCTCATAAGGTAGTAATATCCATGCTTGAGATGATGGAGTTAAAGGAGATTCATCTTCCTCCTGACACTTGTAAAGAATCGGGGGTCGATTCTCCATATGGAGTGTGATTTCCCTCTCCCGACAATTTATGTTGGCTCTATATAAGGAAAGCCAATCCATGCCAAGAATTGCATCAAATTCCACCAAAGGGAGTATGACAAGGTTCGCCGGGAAATTCAATCCACATATTATAACAGGGGAGGACTTATACTCATGGGATGCAATGATTGCCCCATTTGCCGTACTCACCGACATCTTTACTTCCATGATTTGTGGTGGTGCAGGGATTATTCTACTAAACTTTTGAGATATAAAAGAATGCGTAGAACCTGAATCAAAAAGTACATTCGCTATTCTTGAATGAATAACTAGCGTACCTGTCACCACTTCGTTGTCGGGGTTCACTTCGGCAGAAGTGATGGCAAAAGCTCTTCCTTGCTGTCTTGGAGGTTGTTGATTGCCTCCGATAACCCTTGGATTAGGGCACTGATTCGCAAAATGACCCGGTTCTTTGCATTTGAAGCATTGAACAACGCGTTGAGGTTCGAACGGAGCGTTCCTCCCCTCCGTCGCAGCCGCGGGTCCTTCTTGCTGACAGTTAATAGCTAGGTGCCCTTCTCTTCCACACTTGAAGCATTTTCTTGTCCCCCTAAGGCAATTCCCAGGGTGCTTCTTTCCACACTTTTGGCAAGTGGGGTGCTGGAATTTCTTAGCGTCGTTGGATTTATCCATCGGACCACCAGCATTGAAGTCCACCTTCCGCTTCTTTTCCCCATGATACCCCTGTGATTCTCCGATCTCCATTTCAACCTTAAGGGCACATCGGACAATCTCCTCATAGCTGTCAAAGTCACAGATCGCTAATGCTTTCCGCAAGCTAGGCTTCAGCCCACCAAAGAAGCGGTCAACTTTGCATTCGGGGGTAACGACAAAGCCGGAAGCGTATCGTGCAAGCCTTGTGAAGTTTGCCTCGTACGCTCCCACAGATTCTTCATCTTTCTGCTTGAGGGAAAGGAAGTCCCTTTCCATCTTAAGACGGAGGGTGCGTGGAAAATATTTATCGAAAAACATCTTCCGGAATACCTTCCATTCCAAAGCCTCGATCTCCTCCTCAGGCTTCGTATTTTTGATCAATGTCCACCATTGATCAGCTTCACCCTCCATACGATAAGCCGCCAGGAGAACCTTCTCTTTTTCAGAGCATTGGAGGATGGAGAATATCTTCTCAGTGGAGTTGATCCATTGTTCAGCGATCGTGGGATCAGATGATCCACTAAAAGTAGGAGGCCTTTGTCTCATGAAGCTTTCAATAGCGACTTGTTCTTTCTTAGGGGGGGTTGAACGTTCCTCTTGACCAGTGTTTCTATTCAAAACTTGAGTTAGCTGAGAGAGAAGCGTGACAAAGTTCGCGATTCCCGCTCCCATCGGATTGGGCATCTCATTAGTACAATCATCACACTGATCTTCACAACGGTTGTTAGCCCGAGTTCTCCTATTACCGGCCATTGGCTGGAATAAAAGGAAAGTTAGGGGTAACACATAGAGGGTAATCCAAAGACAAAAGTTGATGACTTATAAATAAACTTTGATCTCTTTAACTCATGAGTCTATAGGATTCAATCCAGGCTTTTCAGGATCTTCCTTCTAACATATATTCTTAGGGGAATTTTTCCCTTAATAAGGGTTCATACTAAGATTGTGAATTTATCAAAACATATCCCACGGGAGTGTCGTAACCAATAGTGCAGCAAGGCCCGTTGTCGTGCACCAGTTCCTGTTCGAGTCTAGCTCAAAGCGGTGTTTTCGGGTTTTACCCCTACGATACATCTGTGCAGAGCCGCCTCTACCTGCTCGTATCCAGACAGGGATGTATTTGTTTGATAAAACACTTACTTAGTATTTACCAAAACTTAGGGATGTTTTTATTATGCTTAGTCTTGTATCTAAGGCTTTACTAGGGTTTCCTAATCCCAAAAATAACTAAACCTATCCTCTGATACCAACTATGACAACCCTGCTTTTTATTACAACTTAAACATGCTTTATTACATAAAACATCACTTGATACAACAAAGAAGATCGAGAGGTTTAGTGTCTTTGGGGCTTAGGATTATTACATAAAAACTTTAAACTTTAAATACAGCATCCTTATTGAAAACTTCCTTTACATGACCACTACATTCCTTCGTACCTAGCATTGCATGGGATAACCTGAGGACATGCATAAGAAAAGGGTGAGCTATAAAGCCCAGTAAGGGAGTACATAATGAATAACATGAGGAGTACAATACATGTTAGGCAATAGGCATATCAATAGAGCATAAGAGAGACATGAACATAAAGGCATGATAAAGCATGATAATCATAACATGGAAATGTGGCAACAACACTTAACATTGAATTAGCATTAGCCAAGGCTCATTGCACATGGAGCATGAGTAAACCCTCATTGCACTTGAAGCACGAGTAAACCCTCGTTGCACTTGAATTAGCATGAGTCAACACTCATTGCACATGACGTATCATGATACTATACTTTACCCAATGCATTGGAGCGCTATCAGGGCGCACCCTTCTTAAACATTTCATTTCATGCATAAGTGTGCCACATGGATCATAAAACATGGATTCATAAAACATAATCATTTCTTCCACGATAAAGGAATGTGGAATTCATACATGAAACTTTACAATCAATACGTATATGTGCATAAAGGTGAATACCCTTGATGGAGAAATGGGCATGGTATTCACTACACAAAGACATTGGCTTAGAAAATTGGTGCGATTTCGGCAGCGTAACGGCGTGACATAAGAATTCATAAAAAAGGTTGATGAGAGAGAAAGGGGTTCCTCATCATATTTACATGAAATGGACAGTAAGGAGATCATATATATACATGTCCCAACAACAGAAATGGAATTTAGATTCATGATACTAAAGTATTGCTTGAATATAAAAGAAGAGAGAGAAGTTCCTTTCGGAATTTCGGCATAGTAACGGGTGTACATGGGAGGCATTTAATGAGAGAGAAAGGGTTATCCCATCATTCAAACAATAAGAGGGCAGTATGGGGGAGGTGCGAAACCATACCCCAACATTCATAAATTAAATTAAAAGGGCAATACAACTTAAAGAAAATTGACAAAAAAAAAAGAGAATGGAAGAAAAAACCCTTACTTGGAAGTGTGCTTCCAAAGGCTAGAGAGAGGCTTGTGAGAGGCTTCTTGGGAGCTTGGGGCACCTTGAGAGGATTCTAGAGAGAGTAGGGCAGAGGTTGGACGAACTTCAAGGGCTTTGAGTGAGGAGGAAGTGGGAGCTTGGGTGGGTTTATATAGGAAAGGTGAGAGAATTCTTTATTATTTAGGTTTGGGACCCCTTATATTAAAATAATCCAAACCACAAACCATCCCATGGTATTTGCCCATGGTTTCTGGAAAAGGAGAGAGGAAAACAATATTTTACAAGGCCAAGGTCCGAACTTATTAAAAAATTAGGGTTGCTTATGTGGAGGTGAGTCACACTCCCATGGAAATTAATTTAAAAAGGCAAAGTGTTGAATAAGTCTTGAGGGCTCCATTAATGCTTTGAAAAGTGATTCAAACAAACCCAAAACCTCATTATTATAATGATAAAACATATATTGGCCGAACCTAAGGATTATGGTATTTTATTACATCACCATTGGGTCATTATGATGTCATAAATCACATTATATATTTAAAAGGTATTTAATTTTTACCCAAAAATTGGACTGTCTCAGAAAATTATGAAAAATTCACCGTTGGATAATTTCGACGTCCTGATTCCAAAAATAATATTTATTTTATCTAAATAATTTTCTAAATATGTGAATTTGCACTTTTAAAATAAAAACCGACATTTATAAAAAATTCACGGGTTTTGACAGAAATGGCTTTCAAACCTTAATAAAAATTTTAATTGCATTCATAAAATTATAAGACCATTTATATTTAATAAAAATTAATTTAATATTAATAATAATATTTTATTAAAATATTATTTAATTCAAAAATCCTTTAATTTAATAAAATATAATTCTTAATTAAATAATAACTAAAAACATCATTTGTACTTTAAAAACTAATTACAATGCATCAAAAATGACTAGAAATTATATTCATTATTATATACAGAAATAATGTACATGAACATGGTGCTACTTATTTGTTACATAACCCCTTAAAATAGCCGCATAAGACCTAAGGGTAAGGTGTGCGATGGTGACAGACTCTTGGGGTTGCTCGGATAACATCGCTCGAGTGGTGATCTCTATCAACTTCCATTTTTCCCGTAGACGATCACGTTCGAGCTTGACTTGATGAAGCTCAGCTTGGGCTTGGTCAAGGGCAAAGCCCAAAGACGCCACCTCCTTTCCGAGCTCCGACAAATGGGCTTCGTAAGGGGCAATTCTACTGGATGAGGCCATCGCTTCCTTTGTCTGAGTAAAAATGGTTTCGTTAAAGCCTTATATTTAAACTACCCAGAAGATCAATGTTCAACGGCTATAAAAGTAACGGTCACAAATCTTAACGTAAAACTAAAGAAGATGACATCTTATAAAAACATAAAGAAACATTTAACTGGATCAAGAGGGATTTTCCATTAATGAAATTTTGGGTCGTTACAACATCCAAGAAGGCCACCAACAAAAAGGTCAGCGGTGGAGTAGCCCAAGACAACTTTTAGGGAATGTGAGGATGTGCCACTAGAGGATGGCCAAAATAGTCCCGAGAAAAATGTGGTATATGGGTTGTGGTCGAGTGGGACTAAGTTGGAGGACCCACTACATCCCCCATGGTTCGGTCATGCAGTAGCTAGCCATGTTTGTCATCCAGGGACGTGGTACCCACCATGTCACAAGTGGAGATACTATCTTGTTTGGATATAGTGATAAGAATGTTGATTACCATTTGTGGTATGATGACTATATCTTCATAATTCTTATACATGATTTTCACTTCAATGAATGAGTTATACATAAGGAAAAAAACATGGAATGGAATAATGTTGAGTATAAAGTCTCAACGGAACATTTCCAATGCCATTTAAGTGTGTGTACCAAATAGAGGAAAAAATTTTATAATTCAAATTTATTCACTAAAAGTCAAAATGTAAATCAAGTAAATGATGTTCCAATGATCATGAGGACTGTTGAATATTACATAATAGTATAAAATTGTACTGTTATGGTAATTATTGTTTCAGATGAAGAAATCATAGATTGAATATATATAAATGTTAAATTTTTGCGATCTATGAGAATAACTGAATGTTCTATTTTTAGGAAAAACAGATGGTGAGAAGTGGTAAAAGGAATTATTGGTGGAGAAATGATTTAATCAAAAACTAGTGACTAAATTATTATATATATTCTAACTGATATTTAAGCAAGATACTATACAGACAGTGTTGAGAATGATTTTAGATGATAATGTGTACCAAAAAATAGTGATTTAAAAGACAGACTTCCTTAATTATTCTTTAAAGGAAGAGATTTACATGATGCAACTAATGGGTTTCATAGTTGATGTGAACTTTATCCTCCAATGAATGATGCTAAAAAATGTATGTGACATAATTTAAATTACAATATAAGATAAATTTATGATCAATAACTTATGGATGAAGATGTTTTCACTCAGAGAAACATAGAGCATTATTGCTACCAGAAGACCTATGATGGTGAAAGTTTCATTATCTTGAACCTATTATTGAATGATTTTTTACTAGATATACTGGATGATATGATGATTTTGGATAAAAAATAGGACATTCATTGATGTTTTGATATTAAATATCTTATAAAATATAATAAGATCCTAAGGTTGAAGATTTTGAGATATACATATTCCATGACATTGGTTCTATCTCAAATAGAATATATCAATAAGGTTATCCAACATTTTTAAATTTTTGGATGTTACCCATTCTCATATTCATTAGTCTAAAACTTCAAATTAATCACTTATCTATCACATATAATAGAAAAATATATAAATTACATAGTAATGTGTCACATACATCAGTTGTAACATCTTATTTCTAAAATGATAGGTACATTATTAAAAACATGTATTTTTTTATAATTTGTTTGAAGGGAAGGGTTGATAAAGAATTTGGAGATACTTATAATGTTGATTTCATAGATTTGATGGACTCTCATCATTAACTAGTCATTCTTGTAAACTTCAGTAGAGTTACACGTCAGGAAACTAGGTGACAAGTAGAATAATGATTGGTGTGTACATAATGTGACAAGGGTTAACACTATGAATTGTAACATGATTTGGTGATTTTTTAAAAATTATGAGTTAATTAAATAATTGAACTAAATTTATAGCATCGGGGTTTTCATAGGATACATAAATCAACTGTTTAATGATGTGTATTGTGGTAACATGTCTTGTAATACAACAACTGTTATTTTTTAATAGGTAGAATAGTGGATCTTCCTGTTTTTGTTCTTCTCCAGTTTCACTTCCCTCCACCCAAAGCCTTCCTTATAAAATCACAGATCTCTCTAACCCCTATGGATCCTTCCCTTCAATGATTGATTGTTGTTTTTCTTGAAGTTTGAATACCCAGGTAAGAATTACCCCCCTTTTGCTTCATCACTTTTTTTCCCAAACATAGGGATTAATAGATCATCAGAAAATTTATGGATCCATAACTTTTATTATAGTTCTTTTTTATAGGTTGAGTTTCAAGGACTTATGAGAATTTGTTATTAGGTTTTGTTACAGGTTTTTTCTTTTGTGATACATGTTGTTGATTGTTTCTTTTTGTACAAATTAATTAAACATAAAATATATTATTTTATTTCTATTGATGATTAAAATTATTTTTTTTGAAATTTCATTCTATTTCAAATCATTAATACATAATTCGAGTGAATTGGGATTTTTGAAATGGTTTGGGAAAGAAATTGGTGACCCCCCACCCCAACCCAATTCCATTGAATTGGGGTCCATTTGAAAATGTATGTAAATGATTTAAAATGAATTGTAGAATTTAACATTTGTAACAGAATTTATAGAATGTTTTAAATTCGGAAGATGGGTTAAAAACATTTTATAGAAACCTTGGGGTTTTATCTTGTTTATAAGGCATGTTTCAAATGAAAACATGATTTGTTTTGGAATAAAAAATTGGAATTTGAAATGAGGTAATGAGATTTAATTGTCTTTTAATCATTTTTCAAATAAATTTCCAATCATTGATTATGTAGATGAAAATGAATGTCTTAGTTAGATTATGAATTATTTTTACTCACTCTACGATAATACAAGGTTCTAAAACATAAATATAGCCAGTCACGTCACCAATGGGATGTTGAAAAGTCCTCACAGACCAGTGTTTAGAGGAAATGTCTATACACATATTTTTATCATCACTTATGGAGTTCAGGTTAGTATAGCCTGAAACATTTCTACATATTTGGAAGACGTCCATATTTCTCTCTTGTTTATATTTGAGATGTAAATGTATTCCAATGTTTTTAAACAACTTTACATGAATTATGAATTCATATATACTATTTAATATAAAATTTCATCTTTAATACTTTTTTTATAAATATTACATAACTTGTTAATCTTTTTATTAAACCATTTCCATCATATGAACTATTTTGCATGATATTTTTAAAATATTCATCAAAATTCAAATCCAATTTTTTGAATTTAATTAATTCCATCTATTATGGGAACCTATTATGGAATCCTTAGTGAGGCCATAATATAATTTTTAACTCACACCCTAATTCCGCCTTCGGGTGTTTGTTGAATATATCCTTTCATTTAAGAGATAGTGGAAATGTCCTTTTATTGGTGGGTCCAACTATTAAACCTTGGACTTGGTGAGTTTTTTCCTTAGGAACCTGATCTATTATTTCCTTTTTTGGTACTTGTGTTGAAGTACATCAGGAGTGATTATGACTTGTTGACACCTGATACATTACTCATAGTGGAGATTCTTTTTATATTCATACTACCTTGTTTATTTAACATTTTCATTTTAAGTGGAAAATGCATTCCCACATTCAAATATTATGATGTCATGTTCTATTCTCCAACCCATGGGGATCGAGATCTCCCTTCATTTTATGTTATGGGTGATTTGTTTATCATGTTATTAGGGGGGAATAGGCTAGATTGTGACATTGTGGTATCAGAGCTATGTATAGATTTTTTCATGAAGAATGTATGCATTTGAGAAACCGATTTGTGAAATGTGATGTATTTTTTACTGACTTCATTTCTATGTCTCACCCCAATAATCCTTATTTATCTAGGGGTGGTTAGGGAAACAAATCAAGTCGATTAGTTCGTGTATTTTCAATTTTTGATGTAGATATTGTGAAATATAAATCTTCTATGTCCTATATTTTTGAATTAATTTTCCTTGTTTTTCAAGTTAAACATTATCTAATGTATTCCATATTGTCTGATAATGTTTTGAAGCATCATTTCCATGAGAATACATGAAAATCAGATATTGGAAGTGGTTTTTTTATCCTCAATGAGTGAATACTCTAGAGGACCTGAATCTAGTTGGGATTATTGTGCGCATTGTACAAGATATGGAAAGGCCCCACCTCTAGTTCCCATTCAGGCTCTTGTATTGGAACACCATATGGACATTCTGAATAATATATCTCAAGTGTTACTTCACCATATGATCCAGGTTTTCAATGGTTTCATTGATCTGAAACATGATGAGGACTATTTGGGATGGATATAATGTTTCTTTTAGTTCATGGAGACACCAGATGTTATCAAAGTGATGTGTTCCACTATTGTACTCGGGGGAAAAAGTTTGAGATTGTGGGATACTATGGTTATGGTAATGAAACATGAGGTCATAGAGTGGAAATTAATCATGGTTCTTCTTAACTATGAGTTCTATTTACCTTTAATGGTGTTGGAGAAGTATGTTGTGTTTTTCAAGACTGGGCAGGCTGACAGAATCGTGATTGAGTATTCAAATCTCTTTATTGCACTCATTCAATTTTTAACTGAGATTATATCAGAACAGTGGATTATGTATTATAAATTATTGTGGGGAATTTTATCATATATCTCTTCGTAATTTTTCTTGCTTATTTTTCCTAATAATCATTACATGATGTATACGGAGATGATGGATAATATGGACATTCCTAGAAAGTCTAGGATTTTGGGTGTTCCTTTTTCCCTAATAGCAGTGTGAGTTCCATCAAGGGAATGTGGGAGTATGAGGATTCTCATGGTAGTTATAGATGATGAGGATATTTAATACCTTCCATAGAATCATTATGAAGACCTTTGGTTTTCTATCAGTGTGGAAAGGTAGACAATTATAAGAGGTATTTCATGGAGGAAACCGTGAACTATGGATTTTGAAAATGATGATGGAACATTTAGTGATTATACCATATCTTTTCTACCGCATGTATTGGAACATGATCATAATCTCCTCCTAAATGTGAGTGGAAATTAGTAGCTTTATGTATAAAAGGTTTCCAATCATATTCATCCTAATATATCTACCTCATGTTGTAGAAGTTTCTCCATAGGAAGCAAGCATGGGTCAAGCGAATGTGAGAGGTTCCATTACAATAGATTTTTCATTTTTGATTTCTCTATTTCATATTAGTGAATTTCGTTCATCTATTTCAACCCGTAGTGATAATCGTCTAAATCATCTTATGGATTTTTCTATTGGGTAATGGGTATTACTACACCTCATGATCTGAAGGGCGATAAGGGTCTCTATAGTCTTTCTTGTGTATTATATCTATCAAATACCAAGATGGACTAGATTTTTCCTATCCCCAACTTGAATCCACTTGATTTCATTTTCTAAATGGATTGGATCATTCACGATAAAGCTAGTGTTGATTGATATCATATGTGGGTCTACCTTAATACACTGTATTTTCTATCTATTTTCGTTCATGGATAATGGTTCCCATGGGAGTGTAGAGGTGGACCTTCTAATTTTGAGTGGGGGAAAGTAATATTAGTGTTTTATTTTGATCTAGAGTTGAAATCATTGAGTGGTGATCTCCCTCTAGTTTTCGTTGAGTCTCCCAATGTATTTCCTTCTTATTTATCCATTTTTTCCATTGGTAATGGAGGTAAATGCTTCCATTGGCATAATGCATAGTAGTCAAACAGTTTTATTCCCTCTAACCACATGGATAAAGATAAAATGAAAGAGTTGAAGTCCCAATTAAAAAATGTTCATGAAAAAGTCTCTATATGAATGAGTGTGTCACCATGAGATGATTTTGTTTTCATTTCTAAGAAATATGATGGTTCGCATCACTTCTATGTTGATTATTGAAATCTTATTCTAGTTATAGTGTCGTACATTTATCTATTTCCATGTATTGATGATCTCATTGATCAGTTGAAATGGGGGAGTTCATTTTATATATTTCCATTCAATCAGTTGATCATTAATTAAGGATAAAAGAATTAGACATTCATAAAACTGCATACTGGATCAGTTGCAACCATTATGAGTACCCTGTTATGAAATTTTGTTTAAAAAATTAATCTATAATTTTAATATATGTTTTGAATAGTATTATCCATGAGTGTCTAGATAACTTTGTTGTAGTATTTGTTGATGGAATCCCCATTTACACAAAATCTGAAGATGACCATGTACGTCATTTGATAATAGTTATGAGTCTATGGAGACATAATAGAATTTATGAAATGATTTTAAATGTGATTTATAGATTCACGAAGTAAAATTATTTGGACATGAGGTGTGGAAAATGTAATATCAGCTGATCCTGAGAAGTTAAATGTTGTTATGTCTTCGAAAAAAACAAAAAATGTCTTCCAATTCGATGAATCTTGGGTTAATCCATATATTAGTGTTGGTTCGTGCAGGACATCCCAAATATTTCATCCATTATGATTTCACTAATATTGATGGGAGTAAATTTTTTTAGAATGATAAATTTTTAACATATGTTTGTTGATCTATAATGTCTTTTGACTACTGCTCTTGTTTTGACTCTTCTAGACATCAGGCAGGTCTATGTGGTTATTTTTTGATTCATCAGGTATTGGATTGGACTATATTCTTATATAGGGTGATTATATAGTTTATTAGGGATATTAACAACATATTCAATATTAGATGAATTATCCTACCAATTAAATTGAACATGAAATTTTAATCCATCTACATAAGAGTTGGTGGAATTTTTTTTACATAGAATGTGTTACTATTTATTCAGACCATAATATCTTGAGTTGTATCTTCTCTAAAAAATATTTAAACTTCCAATAAAGGAGTAGGTTGAAATACCTATAGTACCTTGATTTCAACATCGCCAACACCCTAAGGAAAGGGAATATTTTGTCAGATGTGTAACACCCCAAGCATCCACGGTACGTTTCCCTTCTAATAATGCAATGACGTGCATGGTACGCAACTTCGAGATTCTAACACACCACAACCAATCAAACTAGCCGTTATGAATAGTAATACCTACTTTTTGAATTTTTTTAAATTATATCTCTCAAAATGGACTTCATTTATTGATTCGGAATATCAAATTTATCCTAGGGTGAAATTTTGGAACTTTTCGGATAACACATATATTTTGATGAATAATGAAAATTACTAAATTTTAATTAAAAACAACTTTTTAAATAAAAATAATTTATAGTGATAAATTCTATTATTGACTGGTTTTAAAGTATAATTAGAATATATTTTTTCCATTTTATACAATTTTGTTCATTAGAATTAATTTCACTTTGAAATTCGACCTAAACAATTGTCAATCTTTTGATTTATAATGTTTCTTAAAAACACGCTATTTGTTGTGACTGTAGTAATTAATTATAAAATTAATTAATGAGAATTATATGTTTAGAATTTTTTAAAATAGAAATCATTTTTGAATTTGGAATATCAATTATATCTTAGGGTGAAATTTTGGCATTGTTCTGAAAAACTTCAATTTTTTATGAATAGTGAAACTTCTAAGTGGTAGTTAAAAAAACTGAATTTTTCATAAAACATAATTTTACCGCTTTTTTGAATGAAATTTCGATAATCCGAGAGACACGGATAATATCAAGATGTAAAATGTGGTTCAATGAGATGAAAATAATTTTTGGTGAATAGTAACTTTTTACTTTTATTTATCACGGTTAATAGTAAATAGGGTAATCAAGGGTAAAAATGATATTAATATTACCCTAACACATGTCCTAATTCTATTGGAAAAGTGTATCTCGACCAGAAACAACCTTAGGAATAAAATATTGTCATTTAGGTCCACCTGGATTAGATTAGGACATTTATTATTATTTAAATCAAAGAAGAGTTAAAAGAGTTAAAATCAACGTTTATTTAATAAAACATTTTTAATATAGGGTTATAAATAAGTTAAATTCGATTTTAAATATTCATTAGAAATATAATATGATTTCCTACATAATATTATTTTATTTATAATTTTTCAACATAAATAATTTAATATATTTATGACACAATGATTATGCAGTAATTACCATAATAGTGAAAAATTAAAATAATTGATATTATAAATAGCCAAATAAATATAATTTAAGACTTTTAATGAATTAAACTAATTTTCTAGGATAATATGACATATTAGGATTGATATAATTAACTTTTTTCAAAGTAATCGTTCTGTTATGAGTTTCACAAAAATCAACTATTGAATTGTGTCAAAATTGACATAAAAGAGGTTTTAAAACAAATTTTATATTATTAATTGATATTAAATTTCTAAAAATATAAGGTTCTTCCAAGAGACTTTTATAATGATAGTTATATCATTAATGGACCACATGGGGGTCGCTTGGATGTATATAGTAAGTTTATTAACAATATAATATAAAAATACAAAGTGACATGGTAAATGTCAAACTAATTAACTAAGAGTTAAAACTAAATGATAATGTTAATATAGTAACCCAAACCTGTCTAAATTCTATTGGTTGAATTTTTTTCGACCTATCCCCACCTTAACCTTTTAATAATCAACTTTTGAGATATTAGAAACCGAATATGAATTTATTATAAATTAATATTTCCATCTTTTCGAAAGGTTCCCCTCACCCATCTTATAAAAGGGCACTCTTCCTTCTCATTTATTCACACCTTCAAAGCCTTTTGGTTCGGCCAAACCCTACCCAAATACTCTCTCAACTTCCCTCACTACAACCTAGAGGCCATTGTTTGATCAGAAAGCCATCCTAAAGAGCCCTTTTGATCAAATCAAAAGGAAGTACCCGAAGAAGAGGCAATGTTTTCACCACCCCTTTTCAAGTTCCATTCTTCTTCCACTTCTTATTTCTTTTTTATAACCATTCTAAAATAATAACTCCAGTATCTTATATATACTGTGATGTTATTATAAATATGGTACAACCATATTCAGTATTCTATCCACCCTTTGAATATCATGTCACCATACGTGCGTACGTACGACTTACCATCTCCACGTAGTGGTGTAATTGTTATTCAATATATTCTTATTTGGGTGGGTATAATAATGATGTGTAACTCATTTAAATAATAAATATAAAATGATAATTATTCTTTATATATGATATACCATCCTATTATATATTATTTTAATATCAAAAGAATGATATTGTCGCTCGTGCGTACGTACGGACTACCGTCTCCACGAACGCGATGAGATTCATTCTCCATCATATCCATTCAAGTATAATTATCATTTTATGATTTAAAAATAATGATTAAGAACTTTATAAAATTCTGGATATGAATAAGATAAAATCTATCCATGACAAAGAAGTCTTATGTAACAAAACATATAAAAGAAAAAGAGTAAGTTAACACATGAAACGACGATAATTCTAAGATATTATTAACAAAGCAATGTTAAAAGATCATATATGATATCCTATTGATGTATATGATTCATGAATAATTTAATAACAATTATTTCAACATTATACAGGAGGTTAACCTACCCCCAACCATGGAAAAGTACAAGGTAAGGGGTTTCTTATCTCACTTTTAATTCCGTGAAAATTCCATTGTTCACCACTTATTTATTACATGGGGTGTGTGTACTTACCATGTTTGTATTCATTGTGTAATATACATTAATTCATGTATATTTACATAATCATTTTATGATACTTCTTTCATGGGTGTATGTTTTGTATGCTACCAAATCAATAAGGGAATTTGAAATTTCAATTTCCATTTATTCAGCTTTACGCAAACTTCATGGATTATTTTACTCCGAGATTATGTATGGAATAACTATTCATTTTCTTAAGTAATAATTTCTACTCCCCTTGTATGTGGATATAATTTTGATACACATAATCACTAAATTGATAATTTCTGAAGTCATCGATATGAATTTGATAAGAATAATTTTAACTCACTCTCCATTTGTTGAGTTAAACATCCAATTCATTGGTGTTGGTTCTATAAGATTATGTGTGAATATCCTTTGATTGATTTACACTGAATATCCAATCATATTTAGTGTATTTATATTTTTCACACATAACTATGTCATTGATTTATCCTTAACCTAAGGATACGGCCTTTATGAGAGATTTCATCTCAATTTACATTCCATTGAGACTTCTTTTTTGATATACACCAAATCACTTTTATGTGGTGTATAAAATGTACTTTGACATAGTATATCATGAATCCCTTTATTCTCATTATATTACAAAGTTTTGATTACCTCAATTATTTGTATTCAAGTGTCTCTCTTTTGGTTATAATCTCTAACTAAAATACCATTTTAAATGTTTTAAAGACTTATTCATCTAAATCTTGCTCATTAATGTCCATGTTTTAAAAATTGTTTTAAAGATTTAATTATATGGACATTAATGTTTTAAAATTATAACTCCTTTTAAAAAGTTTCAATGTGGTATGGGAATCATTGATTCAAAAATCTATTTTCAAATGGCTTCTTGACAAATAGTGTGACTTTTAAAATGATTTCAAGAAAAAGGGGGATATTTGTCTCAAATAGTTTTGATGATTATTTTCATCTATGTCAACATCCTACAATATTCTTGATTGAGGTTAATGTGATACAATACAATCTTCCATATTGTATCATATTAGTTATGTTTGATTGTGGACGTACTATTTTTATACCATTCATGGTTTGTAGTTAATGTATTGACATTTCGTATGCTAGTTTTAATATGAATGTTTATGTTATGTTTAAACCAGTTCATATGAGGAATTCATTGGACTTAATAAGTGACGGGTGGAGCCCGCTATAGCTCCTCGATGCATCGGTAGGTCTCATGAGACAAACTAGTGTCTTGGCACAAGGCCTTGGCAAAATCTTATTTGTAGTATTGGCACGAGGCCTTGGCTATGTGGTTATGATAGTCTGGCATTATGCATTCCATCATTATGAAAGTGGTTAATGATATTGAATGTGATTATTTGACTAGTCGAAAATCCATGTGAGTAAGTAAATGTCATTATATTATTTTATCTTTGCAATTTTATGTGGAAGTTCAAGTTTAAAAGGCTTTCGTTTTAGTTATAAACGGCCTTAAGTGTTTATGATTATCTATGAAAGCTTCTGCAATAATGTTATCCTTACTGAGCATCTGAGCTCACCCCTTTCAATGTTTTATTTTTCCTAGGATTATGAAGAAGTAATTTATGAATGACCTGTAGTGATAGTATGAGGGGATATGAAGACAAGATATTGTTGTAGTTTTTTTTTACCTTATTATGTAATGTAAGACATATGAATATATCTAGTGTTTGTAAGACTACTAAACTAATCGGCCATTCAAGACTTGATCCTTTGTGATCCCGCCAATGTTATGTAATAATTCACTGACTCTGGGTATCTAGGGTCAGGGCGTTACAGTTGGTATCATAGGATGTTTAGTACAATCCTTGGAAGCAAGATTTAGATAAAATCTGATTAGAGCACCTAGACCTAAGATTAACATTGAGTATTAGTATAGAAGAACTTCCTATAATTTTGGTATTGTAGAGATTTTGTGAGTTTTCCAAGAAACACATCCCTGTCTGGATACGAGCAAGTAGAGGCGGCTCTGGCACGGATATACCTAGGGGTAAAACCCGAAAACACCGCTTTGATCTAGAATCGAACGGGAATTTGTGCACGAAAATGGGCCTTGCTGCACTCTTGGTTACGACACTCCCAGGAGATATGCTTAGGATAATTTACATTTTCATTACAAACTGATTTAAAGTATTATATATTTAAGATGAGATTAAATGACCTTGGTTAATCCTAATGTGTTTCAAATTGAGAATATGGTGACATGATAATCTCTAAATGATTATATGACTACTGTTACTCACACAATGCTTTCTAGTTTTAGTCAATGGATGGATTCCAAGGAAGTCATAGTGACTTTGAGAATGATGTACAAGGTGGGAACGGTGGTGGCAATGAGAAACAAAATAGAATGTTGATAGGCGTAAAAGATATCATCTTTATGCCAAATCAATTTTCCAAAAATATGATCAACAATATATATATTAACCAATTACCAGACTCATCAAAGAAGAGAAAGGTGATGAATGCTAAGAGATCCAGTAGTGGAGACCATGGAGAACGAAATCCTCAATTTCCATCATGAAGGAAATGTGGAAAGAGACACCCAGGAAAGTGACTCAATGGGATAAAGATATGCTTTACGTGCGGGAAGGAAGGATATAAAGAGAAGTATTGCTGAAGAAAAATGATGAGTACTATGAAAGAAGATAAAAATGGTCCCAAGAATCCATTTATAGTCATTTGTTGTAAATATAGGGGACCTGGCCATTACCCAAGTGAATGTCCTATTCTATTGGATATTTTCGTGGTCAGAGATGAAGCTATGTGGAAATAAATGGTTGGATAAATGATTTAAAATTATTAGTGATCCTTGTTGAAGGGTTTACATTGGAATAATTTTCCCTTGTATTTGTAACCCTAATATTTGCCATGTGAGAATGATATTTATGGAAGAATTATCTTTTCTCTTGTGGATATAGTTATAAATAACCATTTGGTTTTATATGATCATTGGGTTTGAGGAAATTACAAATTATAATAATTTGGGATTAAAATTCAAGGTATGAGATAACATTTGTGGTTAAATTATGATATGGTTATTTTGAGGAATTTATCTCATTTTGGTAATGTTATAAAATATTGTATTTGAAAAAGGACAAAACGTAGACCGTGTGACAACCCATCGCGTCGGACAAAGCTGTGGAAATCGAACCCACAATCAAAGTGCGATTGGGATTTATCGCCTACCACTAGACTACGTGAATTCCCTGGTTAGTGTGACTATTATTTTTAGTTAAATGATTTTATTGATCAATAATAATTTGAATTGGGATCTTCTGTCGTATCAAATGAATACCCTTAGTATAGGAATATTATTTGGTGATTAATTGATAAATGTTATTTTGGAAGTTGTTCTCTTTGTTTAGAACACTACATGCCAAAGGAAAATAGAGTAGTATGGGATTTCATTTGAGAAGTAATGGTTGATTTTTATCTATGTTTTTATTGTCGATTTATAATGATTCGGGTTATTTATGGAAATGATTAGGTTAATTACTTTTAAATATGTGACTTTAAGAGTAATTAATGTCATTTGGAGATAAAATTTAACTTGGAAGACTACATTCTTAATATGTTTTGGTTTTCAATATTAGTTTTGATTATATTAATGGATTCTAAGGACAATTGATTATTGAATGGTATTTATTTAACTTTGGGGTATTGTTGGTTTAATTTTGGAAATTAAGTTTGTGTTTATTTCTCTCAAGTATTATCCTTTTGCGGGATCATTAGATCTTGTACTAACCATTTTGGTTTTGACTAATCTCTAAAGACAATGTAAATATATAGTTCATCCTGCATGGATCATGTGATTCTATAGAAGTTTATTCTAGCTCTTCCAGTGTGACCAAGTCTTCTTTAATACTCATCGTTTAAAAAATCGAGTTAGTGGTGGAAATTTATTAAAGAATGAAACTGTAAATAAAATATAAGTATATATATTTTTATTCTTAATCAATATCATAAATAAATTCCTCATCCTTATGTAATGTAACTTAAAACAAAAAAATGTTGTCTGTTTACTTTCCTACTTGGAGACTAATGGTCGTTTGTCCCAACACAAGTTTGTGGTTTTCTTATTGTTAACTTTCTCCTGATCATGATTTCTATCCCTCTCCATCAGAACTTGACACTTAGTCTATCTTCCCTATCCATGTTTTACTACATGGAATCCGAGTATGGGTTATCTTGGTTGACCATTATACCTCTCTTTCTTTCTTTTAAAGTGATAGTTTTATTGACTCTTTTGCCGATGTGGGACTTTCCATTATATTCCAAAGCACAATTTAAAAAATTGCGAGGATGCAATTTATTGAAGGAGGGGAGAATGTAACACCCCAAGTTTCCACGGTATGTTTCCCTTCGAATAATGTAATGGCGTGCATTGTACGCAACTTCGAGATTCTAACACACCACAGCCAATCAAACTAGCCGTTATGAATAGTAATACCTACTTTTTGAAATTTTATAAATTCTATCTCTTAAAATGGACTTCATTTTTGGATTCAGAATATCGAATTTATCCTAGGGTGAAATTTTGGAACTTTTCGGATAACACTTATATTTTGATAAAAAGTGAAAATTACTAAATTTTAATTAAAAACAACTTTTTAAATAAAAATAATTTATAGTGATAAATTATATTATTTAGTGGTTTTAATGTATAATTACAATATATTTTTACCATTTTATCCAATGGTGTTCGTTAGAATTAATTTCACTTTGAAATTGGACCTAAACAATTGTCAATCTTTTGATATATATTGTTTCTTAAAAACACGCTATTTGTTGTGACAGCGGGAATTAATTATAAAATTAATTAATGAAACATATATGTATAGAATTTTTTAAAATAGACATAATTTTTGAATTTGTAATATCAATTATAGCTTAGGGTGAAATTTTGGCATTGTTCTGAAAAACTTCAATTTTTTATGAATAGTGAAACTACTAAGTGGTAGTTAAAAAACTGAATTTTTCATAAAACATAATTTTACTGCTTTTGTGAATGGAATTTCGAAAATATGAGAGACACGGTTAATATGAAGAAGAAAAATGTGGTTCAATGAGATGAAAATATTTTTTGGTTAATAGTAACTTTTTACTTCTATTTACCACGGTTAAAAGTAAATAGGGTAATTGAGGGTAAAAATGATATTAATATTACCCTAACTCATGTCCTAATTCTATTGGAAAAGTTTATCTCGACCAAAAACAACCTTAGGAATAAAATATTGTCATTTAGGTCAACTTGGATTTGATTAGGACATTTATTATTATTTAATTCAAAGAAGAGTTTAAAGAGTTAAAATCAATGATTATTTACTAAAACATTTTTAATATAGGGTTATACATAAGATAAATTCGATTGTAAATATTTATTATAAAGATAATAATATTTCCTACATAATTATATTTTATTTATAATTTTTAAACATTATTTAATTTATTATATTTATGACACAATGATGAAGCATTAATTATCATAATAGTGAAAAATTAAAATATTTGATATTATAAATACCCAAATAAATATAATTTAAGACTTTGAATGAATTAAACTAATTTTATAAGATAATATGACATATTAGGATTGATTTAATTATCTTTTTTCGAAGTAATAATTCTGTTACGAGTTTCACAAAAATCAACTATTGAATAGTGTCAAAATTGACATAAAAGAGTTTTTAAAACAAATATTATATTATTAATTGATATTAAATTCCTAAAAATCTAAGGTTCGGCCAAGAGACTTATATAATTATAGGAATATAATTAATGTACCACATGGGGGTAGCTTGGATGTATATAGTAAGTTTATTAACTATATAATATAAAAATACTAAGTGACATGGTAAATGTAAAACTAATTAACTAAGAGTTAAAACTAAAAGATAAGGTTAATATAGTAAACCAAACCTGTCTAAATTATATTGGTTGAATTGTTTTAGACCTATTCCCACATTAAACTTTGAATAATAAACTTTGGAGCTATAAGAAACAGAATATGAATTTATTATAAATTAATATTTCTAGCTTTTCCAAAAGTGCCCCTCACCTCTCTTATAAAAGGGCACTGTTCCTTCTCATTTATTCACACCTTCAAAGCCTTTGGGTTCGGCCAAACCCTGCCCAAATACTCTCTAAAATTCCTCACTATAACCTAGATGCCTTATTTTGATCAGAAAGCCATCCTACGGAGCCCTTATGATCAAATCAAAAGGAAGAACCTGAAGAAGAGGTAATGTTTTCACCACCCCTTTTCAAGTTCTTTTCTTCTTCCACAGATTCTTTATTTGTTATTACCATTCTAAAATAATAACTCTAGTATATTATATATACTTTGATGTTATTATAAATATGGTACAACCATATTCAGTATTCTATCCACCCTTTGAATAACATGTCACCATACGTGCGTACGTATGACTTACCGTCTCCACGTCGTGGTGTAATTGTTATTCAATATATTATTATTTGGGTGGGTATAATAATGATCTGTAACTCATTTAAATAATAAATATAACATGATAATTATTCTGTATATATGATATACCATCCACTTATATATTATTTTAATATCAAAAGAATGATATTGTCGCTCGTGCGTACGTATGGTCTACCGTCTCCACGAACGTGATGAGATTCATTCTCCATCATATCCATTCAAGTATAACTATCATTTGATGATTTAAAAATAATGTTTAATAACTTTATATCATTCTTGATATGAATAAGATACAACCTATCCATGATAAACATGGCTTATGTAACAAAACATATAAAACAAAACAAGTAAGTTAGCACCCGAAACGACGATAATTCTAAGATATTATTAAAAAGGAATGTTAAAAGATCACATATGATATCATATTAATGTATATGATTCATGAATAATTTAATAAAAATTATTTCAACATTATACATGAGGTTAACCTACCCCTAACCAAGTAAAAGTACAAGGTAAGGGGTTTCTTATCTCACATTTAATTCCGTGAGAATTCCATTGTTCACCACTTATTTATTACATGTGGTGTGTGTACTACCCATGTTTGTATTCGTTGTGTAATATAATTTAATTAATTTATATTTACATAATCATTGTATGATCCTTCTTTCATGGTTGTATGTTTTGTATGTTACCAAATCAATAAGGGAATTTGAAATTTCAATTTCCATTTATTCGGCTTTACGCAAACTTCATTGATTATTTTACTCAACGATTATGTATGGAATAAATATTCATTTCCTTATGTCATAATTTCCAATACCCTTTTCTATGGATATACTTTTGATACACATAATCACTCAATTTATAATTTCACAAGTCATCGATATGAATTTGATAAGAGTAATTTTAACTCACTCTCTATTTGTTGAGTTAAACATCCCATTCATTGGTGTTGTTTTTATAAGATTATGTGTGAATATCCTTTGATTGATTTACACTGAATATCCAATAATATTTGGTGTATTTATATTTGTCACACATAACTATGTTGTTTATTTATCCTTAACCTAAAGATACGACCTTTATGAGATATTTCATCTCAATTTACATTCCATTGAGACTTCTTTGTTGATATACACCAAATCACTTTTATGTGGCGTATAAAATGTACCTTGACATAGTATATCATGAATCCCTTTATTCTCATTATATTAAAAAGTTTTGATTACCTAAATTATTTTTATTCATGTGTCTCTCTTTTGGTTAGAATCTCTAACTAAAATACCATTTTTTAATGTTTTAAATACTTATTCATCTAAATCTTGCTCATTAATGTCCATGTTTTAAAAATGGTTTTAATGATTTAATTATATTTACATTAAAGGTTTAAAATTAAAACTCCTTTTAAAATGTTTCAAAGTGGTATGGTACACTTTGATTCAAAAATCTATTTTTAAATGTCTTCTTGACAAATAGTGTGACTTTTAAAATGATTTCAAGAAAAAGGGGGATATTTGTCTCAAATAGTTTTGATGATTATTTTCATCTATGTCAACATCCTTCATTATTCTTGATTGAGGTTAATGTGATAAAATATAATATTCCATATTGTATCAAATGAGTTATGTTTTACTGTGGATGTGCTATTTTTATACCATTCATGGTTTGTAGTTAAAGTATTGACATTTCGTATGATAGTTTTAATAAGAAAGTTTAGTTATGTATAAACCAGTTAATATGAGGAATGCATTGGACTTAATAAGTGACGGTTGGAACCCGCTATAGCTCCTCGATGCATCGGTAGGTCTCATGAGACAAACTAGTGTCTTGGCACAAGGCCTTGGAAAAATCTTATTTGTAGTCTTGGCACGAGGCCTTGGATATGTGGTTATGATAGTCTGGCATTATGCATTCCATCATTATGAAAACTGTTAATGATATTGCATGTGATCATTATACTAGTAGAATATCCATGTGAGTAAGTAAATGGAATTATTTTATTTTATCTTTTCCATTTTATGCAGAAGTTCATGTTTAAAAGGACTTCATTTTAGTTATAAACTGCCTTAAGTGTTTATGCTTATCTATGAAAGCTTCTGCTATAATGTTATCCTTACTGAGCATCTGAGGCCACCCCTTTCAATGTTTTATTTTTCCCAGGATTATGAAAAATTAATTTATGAATGACCTATAGGGATAGTATGAGGGGATATGAAGACAAGATGTTGTTGTAGTTTTTTTACCTTATAATGTAATGTAAGACTTATGAATATATCTAGTGTTTCCAAGACTACTAAACTAATCGGTCGTTCGAGACTTGATCCTTTGTGATCATGACAATGTTATGTAATAATGCACCGACTCTGGGTATCTAGGGTCAGGGAGTTACAAGATGCATTAGGAAAGAAACATCTAACCCATGAAATATATGAATCTTTATAAGAGTGGAATTTGATGGCTCTCTTTTCATTGTTGCATATTAGAGTCCATGAATCAGGGGATGAGGTTAAATTAGACCACACTCAGTTATAATAATCTCTTAACAAGATCATTCTTAAATATCAACATATTAGTTATCTATTATAGAGCATTGATGACTCTCATAGTATTAGGGATATTGTTTCCCAGTGGTAGTTCCATAAAGAAGGTGTTTTATGTTATCAGACTCACTTCATTATGCCATTTGCAGTAAGGAAGATTGTGATGGTGAATTGTTATAGTTTTATTTGGGTTGTAAAATAATGAACCAAAAATATGTTATATGACATGTAAAAACAATTCTGGTGGTTAGTTAATATATGATGCATAGATTAGTTTCAATCTCATAGATATATGTTCCAGAAGATTAAGGTTGAGCACCAGAAACCTTTGGCAATTCTTCATCAACTTCCAAAAATGAATTAGAAGTGTGATAAAATATCTATAGACCTCGTGGTTGAGTTTCCATGTACCAATAGATTGAATAATGTGATATGGTCAGGGATTGATATACTAACCTTGTTTCCTAAGTTCATACCCATTCGTGATACATCAAAATTTGAGGATTTTGGAAATCTCTATGTAAAAGATATTAAAAATCATTTTGGAGTTATATATGCAATAGTCTTTGATAGGCATCCTCGGTTCACTTCTCATTTTTGGATAGGACTTTAAGAGGCACTGTTATCTCCAAACGATTTGAGATCTTTCTACCATCTCTTGCCAGATGGCTAGACAGAGAGTGGAATATAGAATCTTGAGGATATGTATTCCACTTCAGTTTTCATCTTTACTGAAGAATGGGATGATCAATTGGGAATGGTTGAGTTTTATTTCAATATAATTTACACATCTAAAATCATAATGGATTCATTACAGCCCTTGTATTTCCTTCCTTGTAAAACTCTAATGTGCTGGTCATAGATTGGTGAATGATCCTTAGTTTTACCATGTTTGTTGTAAGAGATGACATCAATGATTTTGTTGATTAATCTGAGAATATTAACACCCCAGATCATATATATATATATTGTAGATCATTGAAAAAGTGATTTGGTGTTGTTATTAAGTGATCATAGGTTTTTGAATGTTTCAACCTGGTTGATTCATCAGCGGCTTTGGAGTCAAGGGAAGTTTTTTCATCATTTTGTGGGAACTTTAGAGGTTATTGAGCATATGTGGAATGTTTTATACCATTTATCACCTACACTACATCTAACATTAATACATAATGTGTTTCTTGTATCATAGTTGAGATAATATATTTTTGATCAATCACATGTTTTCAGCTAGAGTGATATTTATATTTTAGCTGATTTATCATTAACCGAGTGTCCAATCAGTGTAGTTGATTCTTTGTCCAATGTACATAATGGGATGACAATACATTTTATTTTTGTGATATGATATCATGGTTTTAATCATTATGATACATGGTAATGATATTAAATTATGCTATATAAGTGAACTCATCTATTTGGAATGGATGCTTTAGTATAAGCTTTCTAAGGACATAATGTTTTTATGGTGGGTAGGTTGTAACAACTCATTACTAAACTAATAGTTTCATCTTAAAAACAAATCATATTAATTTATTTTCCATAACTAAGTAGGTTTTATATGGAATTTGGATGATACATATACTAGGGGAGTCACATTTGTTTGGGTCTCTCATCTTTAACTCGTCGTTTCTACAGGCTTTATGAGGGTTACATGCCATATTACTAGGCTGTAAACTGTGTAATGATTGTTGGGTACATATAATGCTAAGGGTTCACACCATGATTGGATACATGATGTAGGCAAATTTTACATGTCATGAGATAATTATATAATGGTTTTTAATTTAGAGACATGGGGTTTTTAACGGTTACTGAAAATAACGATTTCATGACGTGTAATGGGGTTACACGTCATGTAATACCTCGACTGTTATATTTAAACACGAATCATGACTGATATATCTCTTTTGTTTCTTCTATAGAATCATTTATATTCACCATAATCCTTCTCACGAGGATATTTGGGCTCTTTAACCCTTCCAGATCATTTTGTTTGGCATTCAATCATTTTATCGCTTGCGTTGTGAATACTAATGTAAGTTTTATTCCATTATTTCTTTTGTCTTTTACTGCGTCCTCCATGGGTCTTAATAGTTCATCTTGAAATTTATGGATCAATTCTTTATGTTGTTGGATATTTTTTATAAGTTGATATTTGAGGATTTATGCACCTAGGTAGGCAGGTTTCATTAAAGTTGTTGAGTTTTGAAAAAAAGGTGTGTTATTCCATCCTCCTTGGACAAATTGATTTAATTTAATATTTATTTATTTATTTAATTGGTTGATTTAAATAATAATATTTAAAATTTATTTCAACTATTTTTTATTAGAACAAAATTATAGTGACTTTGTAGTTTTGAAATGGTTTTTGGAAAAATTGGGAAAAAGTCAAGATAACATTCCAAAATCGTGTACTCGAAGAAGAAGTCTACATTGAAACAGCAGTTGGTTTTGTTCTTGGTACTAATGAAACAAAATTCTACAAACTGAAGAAATATCTACATGGTTTGATGTAGGCACCATAGGCGTCGTACTCCTGGTTATACCCTTATCTCAAGAAGCTTGTATTCAAAAGAGGAGTATTAGATCACAATATATATGTGATGAATTCTCCAAAAGATCAATTCATGGTTCTTGTCTACGTTGATGATTTCATATTTGGTGGCAGAAGGTATAAATAAGTGGAGGAATTTTGCAATTATATGAAATCAGAATTTGAAATGTCTATGATTGGTGAGCTCACAAAATTCTTGGGGCTGTAGGTGATTCAAAATAAGGATTACACTTTCATTTCTCAAGAAAATTATGCAAGAGAGCTGTTGAAGAAGATTAATATGAAAGACTCAAAACCAATGTCAAATACGATTGTAGTTGGAACAAAACTTGGTAAGCTTGAGGATGAGACCTTTGTAGATCCTACAATGTATAGAGTGATCATTGGAAGTTTACTGTACCTAAAAGTGACATGACCAGATATTGTCTTTTCCACACGCATTGCAGCCCACTTTCAGAGTAATCCAAAAGTGGACCATATGGTAGAAGTAAAAATAATCATGAGGTATATTTAACGTACTCACAATTGTGTCTTATACATTGATGCAGGAAGTAATAGTGGATTATCAGTATTTTTTTATGCTGACTGGGATGACACTGTTGTGGATAGAATGTCCACCAGTGGTGGAGCATTCTATATTGGGAATAAATGTGTTGGATCGTTGAGAAAGAAACAAGAAAGTACTTCTCTTAGTACTGTTGAAGCAATGTATATATCTCCCACAAAGGCATACAATCAACTACTATGAATGAAGCAGGAATTAACAGATATTGGTGATGAGTTGAAGAAACCAATGGTGATTTACTATGATAACAAGAGCGCAATTGATCTTAAGAAGAATCCGGTTCAGTATTCTCGTACAAAACATATTGAAATTTGATATCATTTTATCAAATAGAATGTTGAACAAGGAATGATTAGAATGAATCATGTGGGAACTGATGACCAAGTGGCTGATATCCTGACCAAGCCACTGTCAATGGCTATATTTGCGAAGCATCGGTTGAACTTCGGTGTTCAACCACCTCCCAATGAATGAGGTTACGGAATCCCCTCACCTCAATTATGTTAAATGTTATTAATCTGTTTATGGATGTTATGCAGGTTTGTTGGGGTGATACTATCCATGGGGAGTGTGGTTTGAGCTGAACAAGGCACAATTACTGATCTATGGGTTTATTGTCAATGGGGGAGAAAAGAAAAAACTCATACATGTTCACTGTAAGAGAATTTCATGAGGCGTCATTGGGAATTCCAAAACACGGGAACCCAATTCAAGATTTCTATCTTGTTTTCTACACCGAGAATTGCTCATGAAGACATATATTGTTGGCTGAGTTGATTCTTGCGTTTTTGGTCTTCCAACAATCCCAATGGGGGAAATTGTTGGAACCATGGTTATCTATGCAATAATTCAAGAATGTTTTATGTTTGTTTTCAATCCATATAGGATGTTCAAAATGTGTGCCAGTAAAGGACTCATACAGGTCAAGAAAATAATAGAATTGAAGGTGGAACTATTTTCCAGTGTTTTCCAAATTTCTGAACCTCAAAACTGATAAAATTTGAAAAAAAATTATTTTTGGGATAGAGACTTGTGCGCTGGGTATATGTCGCACAAGTGGCTAGCACGCCAAGAAAGGACTTTCACTATGATGCTTAGGTGGATTGTAAATTTTTGAGCCATATGTTTTTGTAATTAAAAACATCAAAATATGGCAAATGAAATAGGGTCTCGCAAGTATTGGTTGGGTCTCCATGTGAGTAGCATGATAGAGGCTAGGGTGATTGGAGTTGCGCGCTGGAACATGAACGCCGAGAGGAGGCTTGCACGCCACCACTCAAGGTGTTCAGTTTGACTATAAATAAGGGACCACCCCTCCTCATTTATGATGAAGTTTGAGACTGAGATAAATTTAGTGCTCCCGTCATGCAGGTTTGGTGGTCGTGCAAGTGGTTGTGGGTCCTGCAAGTATAAGTTGTGTGACAGTTGTTTGTTATGCACTAGAAACAGTTTGGGTGAAAATAAATGTGTTTCGTGCAAGATTGAAGTTGTTGAAGTGAGAGTCACACAAGTCATGGAGGTGGACATGCATGCCAGTTATATCTTCTGTGCCGTCCTTGAAACATGCACGCTGGCTTAGGGAAGAGTGCCTGGTGTTGTTGTAGTGCACTCGTCTTTTTGAAGCTGCATGAAAGCTTGGAGATTTCTTGGTACCCTCAGTGCAATGTGAGATTAATCTACTGGTGAGAGTTGGACTTCAACAGAACATCTACATACAATATAGGATGCTTTCTTTTGCAATGATGAAGAGACCAGCACGTCTAAAAACAGATTGGGACTTCACCAAAGGTAGGGAGCCAGGGGGAGTCAACGGGTGTGATCTGAGGGACGCAGTGAGCTATCCCTAAACCTTTGTAAAGGCATTGTGCCTAGGACAGAGTGATTGTGCCCAAACCATTGTAATCCACAACTATTAAAGAATAGTGGAATTTGGTACGACCGAAAACTTTTCGGCGTATGCTCCTTGGATGTAGACCTTAGTGGTGAACCATGTAAAAAGAGATGTGTCATATCTCTTCATGTGATTGTTTTCTTTCTATTAATATTCATCAAACATGATTAAAAAGTTCTTTCCAATGTCGGAACAAGACCCATCTCTTTAAAAGAAAAAATTGTCACCCTGATTCACCCCTCACCTCTCAGGGTGTCCCGGGGTCCTACAAGTACACCATGAGGATTCTATTGTGGATCAGTTGATAGAGGTCCACACCCATGTTGACGGGGGATTCAATCTTCAAAAATATCAGAAGGATCTTCCATCGATATACATTTCAGTTTTCCACATTTAATATGTTTTAAATAAATCTCTCCACATCCAAAATGATAAAAATGCTGTGATCTTTGCCGAAAAAATGCTAGATATAATATTTACTCTGCCAAATAGGAATATAATTAAAAAGTTACATAACATTGCACTACGCATGAAAGGAATTTTGTGGGTCCCATTTCTCAGTCCCAAAATTTATTATACTTCCCACTCATTTTCAATCCTCTCAGAATGTCACATAGGATTGACTACATGATCATCCAAAAAGGATACCATGGTGAATAAGTTGCATTTCACCACATTTCATCGAAAAGCGTGATAACCAAGACATGGGGGCCCACACATAGACTTTTTTAAACAACAAAAAGATTTATTTAAAATTTATAACAAGGACCATGCTCTTGCGACCAGTTACGTCATGTTAATTAGACAACCCATTTATAAGATATTTTGGAAACAATACTTCTGAATAATAATAATAAAATTATTATTATGTGTAGGTCTTTATTGCAACTGAATAATGAAAGAAAGAATTAATATCCATAAAACAGTCCAAAAATATCCATCTCAATGATAGGGACACATAAAAACAAATTGTGTGTCAAATAAACATGTCATTCATGATATATGGATTTTTAAAGTCTTAAGGGCCCTACATGAATAGGTTTGACCCATTTTGGAGTGATTAAGCTATCCCGATCTGTCTCCACAAGCCGATGAGCCACCCATCACTGGCCCGTCCCAAATTTCCACTAGCCCATGTCTCAATAGTGTTCCACCCCACTAGTAGCCAACCACCTTGAGACCCTGTGGTCCACTCATCAACACGCAACCAACACCATGTGGGGAAATAACACCAGGTCATTAGTGTCCATTCACCGTGACCTCACTCCGGCCTCACCTTATCACCACTGTTACATCCATATCACGCTAAAGATTTATCCTACCTCCATGGAGCCCCCACCCCCCTCCGGAACCAAATTTCTCAACTCTCCAGGAACCTCTGCGCTTCCTGCCACATCTCACCCCTACCTCTGTGTGTCGCCTCCCTAATCAGAGTAACACCTCCATCTCAATCCATAGATTGCTGAGAAAATGCTCATGGTTATCACATAGAAACAAATTTTTTTGTATTTATCCTTTGGTTGATTAATTCACTTATCTATTCTCCACTCAGTCAATTTGAAGCATTTTACCATAACGAGAAGTTATGGTGAAGAATGTGAGAAATTGGATGGGGGGTTCAAAAACCAGGATCATGAAATGGATGTGTTCATTTAGAAATAACCTTTATGTTAGAATAAATATATATTTACAATAACATGAATAAAATAATAATGTAACTTTGTGGTGGGAATTCCAACAATAAATACAACATCTAAACGATTTAATCGACATTATCGTTGCGGGTTCATTGCTTATGTTGGGATCCGACTTTGATTTGATAATGAAATATATGATTTGATGAACATCTAATGAGATAGATTATTTATGGACAGAGGGGTATTTTATGCGACAACCCTAAAACTAATCTATTAAATTTAGGTTTATTGGAATTTTCAAGTATTTACCAACGGTAGTGAAAACTGAAACCTCTGTGCTCTCCCCATTTAGGTCATGCCTAGGAAAAACAACCCATATAAAACCCAACAACAGTATCAGTTTTTTAATCATAGTACACATAAAAAGTTATCTGACTTGAATTCTTCTTAAAGTTATTATGTTTAATTTTTTCCATGATGATTTTACCCTATGATGTCTTATTCCACAGAAGTCTCGCACTGATGAAAGTTTTGCTCTGCTTGGATAAACAACACATTCTGGACTCAACAGTGGCATCAAAATTTTTGTCTTATCTACCTTTTATGAGTTATCCCATTTCATTTTTAGTCATAGTATCAAATATACCTAATTTTTGTATAAAATTACTTATGGGACCAATTTGTCTCGGAATTGCATGTCGTCTCATCACCCAACTCTAGAAAAATATATAAAAATATTTTAATAATTTGGAAGGAGAAAACATGGTCTTTAAAAATGTAGTCCTTATATAAATAAATGTCATATGAGGACTAATATATGAAGAAAATAAATATGGTTTTATGATTAATAGTTATAATGCTGATGAAAAATATTTTATTAAGGAAATATAAATTTTATGGGATATTTTAACAGTATTGTGTATGTTAACCATAAAAATCATGATTAAATTGAGGTTGATGATAGTTAAGAGACACTTCATGTTTCATATTATATAGAAAGTTTATTGAGGAAAAATATTATGAATCTTATTTAATGTATTGAAAATGAAATGTGATGACTAATGACTTGATGTACTAGAAATTAAGAATTATGTTATATTAATCACGAAGTAGAGGAATATTGACCAGAATAAGTTTTTCATTATGGATTTTCAAGAATATGTTTAATAGAATTGAGGTCCTAGAATAATGATTTCATGTAAAGGTGATATTTAACGTAAAAATCATGTTTAACGAGATATATCCTTTAATACATTATAGTTTTTGACAAATTAATTTTTCAAAAAATAAATGATGGATGTGTGTAATGTAAATTCGATAGAATTGATGACTTGGAACAAATTAATAATTTATAGGAAAATTGGAATATGTTATCATTATAGACTTTACTGAATCGTTATATTTACTGAAAATATTTAATAATCTTGTCTCTTATTCAAGTACTATGGAAGAACACATGTTTTTATTATGGTTTTATTGAAATTTTGGTTTCTACAATGTGTCACGAAAATATATGACCAACGTATTCAAATACTTCGTATGTGAAAATTGGGAGATAGTTAAAGATATTTGGTTGGATTAATGTTATGTTTAGTATTAGTTTTTTATTACCATATTTATAAATTATGAATTTTTCAATGTTTATAAAGATTAATATTTATGGAATGGATTAATTTGATCTTTGGATGACATTTCAGAGATTATATCACTATATAAATATTAATGGGTATCCAACATTAACCATTTTTTAGAAACTATAGATTAATGCAATTAATTATAATTATTTTGTGGATCTTATTATATTTTAGTGCTTCATACATGAATAATTAATCTATTATAGTAAGTGATGAAGTGAAATATGATCATAGAATAACCAAATGATGAGTCTATTATTATGAATTGGAATAAAATAAAGTAAGAATACATTATTTTGAAAATTATAGATAATTAGGAAATGGATCATGATATAATAATTTTTTCAATGACCATTGTTTCTGATTATTTCAATGGCCCCTTTCACGCATCATTGGGTTAGGGTTTTGTGGTTTTTGATTTTCCCATGATCATTGAACTTCTTATGATCAATGAACTATGTCACTCTCCATTAATATTTAGACAAAAAAAATCATGTCCAAATATTCATAATCCACCCATATTCTCATATTTTTAAACATTTTATGACTTTTTTTCTTAATGACCTTCAAACATCCCATTCTCTATTTTTAAGAGGATGTTTTTTAACCCTTTTTAGGATGTGGGTTTCCCATAAAGGGATTTTCAGTTGTTTAATCCTTGATTACCAAGACCAAGATTAAATTGATAGAATATAATCTATTTAAAGGATTAGACAATAAGCCATTGAGATTATAAGAATTTTTTTTCAAATAAATTTTATTTAATCAATAGCTTATGTTACATTCCACCCCGTTTTTAAATAATACATAATGTACAATTAAAATATTATTATTTAATATGATAATTATCACCTAGCCTTTGGAATGGAAGTTATTATTTGGATTACCTAAATTATAAAATTATATAGTTTACACATCTATATAAAATTAAATTTCTACTCACAAATTAATTATAAAATGAAAATAAAAACAATTTTAATGGAAATAATATAATTTAAAAAATATATTTTTATGCCCACAAATGTTTTTTACATCAAAAAAATAGAAAATTCACTTTGGTGAATAGTTTTAATGAAATTAATATATTATATATTAAATTAAATATATAATTATCTTATTTTTTCATGCCATGAGATAAAATAAATCAAATTTTACCCTTATGTATAATATTTTTTATATAAACAATTTGTCGTATTCTATAAAGTTATTTTAAAATATAAAAAATTAAAATTATCGAAAATTTATTTGAAAAAATGTTCTAATTTTTTAAATAATAATTTATTATTTCACTTGGTGTGGTGGGTATTATTTTTTTATAAATAATTATTTTATTTATAGTGGAATATACCGTTTTCCATTAAAAAATTACTTTTCATTCAAGTAATTTACAAGGTATATTTTGTTTTAATATGATTTTAAAAATAAACATAGTAAAATAATATATCTATTAATAAAATTTATGTCATTCCAATCAATTTCATATTGAATTCTGATATATAAACTTTTTAAACATTTAATATTTTAGTCTATCGAAAAATGTGTTTTATCGCATGTGGGAGTTAATTTTTATATAAAATCTTGAAACATATATAAATGAAATTTGGAAAAATAGATTCAATATTTAAATAAGAATAATTTCTATTATATAATATTTTAAACAAAATTTATCACCATAACGAATAGTAAAAAAATAAAAAGTAATTACCACGATTCTGATTAAGTCTATTTTAACATATATTAAACTAAAATGATAAGGGGTAAAATAACCTAAAAATAAGGTGATGTTTAGTTTTACACGTTAGGGGTTAGGAAGGTTACCAAAAATTGAAAAATGAAATATAATGGACCATGATTAATAACATAAAAACATATTTATTTATCTTATCCAATGATAGAAGTTTTATCAATTTTATTTCCTTTAATAAAATAGTTTTTATTATAAATTTTAATTAATATAATTTTATAAAATATTAATTTACATTGAATTTAATGTAATCAAGAAAATAATTTAATTAAAATATAAAACATTAACATATATCTAATTTTTTATATTTTTTTTAAAATAAATTATTACACATTATGTCACAAATATAAATTTACTTCCATAATATTTCAAAATAATTTACTTAATTTTTGTACTCCTTGAACAGGTATGGTGTAAGAGATAAATATTCAATTAAGGTAATTATTTAATCACTAAAAATTATAAATACATTTTCATCATAAAAAATATCATTATTCTAATAGAAATTAATAAATATAAATAGCTTTTTCCTAGACATATCTGAACATATAAGAAGAATTTAAAATCCATATAGTGATATTTTATATTTTTCTTTATTAAGATTCATATAAAGGTGAAAAATAAAATATTAAATAAAAAATGTAATATTTTACATGTTTTGATTAATATTGATGATATAAACATATAAAATAAAATATGTTTACTATTAATAATGTTAAAAAATAAAAGTGAAATATTTACCAAATTTAGACATCATGAATCCAATTTTTCAATAAAATTCTCCATATTCCATTTCTATGAGAGGAAGAAATTAATTTAAAATGAATCTGAAAAAACACAATGGAAAACGATTTTTTATTTCTTAAAAATTATTTTCTAAGTATAAAATTGATTTAGTAAGAAATTTAGGCATAAAATTAAATATAAAGAACATAATAGAGGTTTTCATCAATATTAATTAATTAAAATATAAAAATATTAATAAATTGAAAGCAAAATTTTAAATACATGAAAATTAGAAAACATTTTCTTATAAAAATTTTTTTTTTCAAAATTCATTGAAAAACATAACATTTCATAAAATTTATAAAAATAATCTCAAAATTACAATGGATTTATTTCTATATTAGAATTTTCGGATTCCCATTTTACGTACTCAGACATATATTTTTTTCCCAAAACCTTATCCTGTTGAATCAACTTATTTTATGCCACTTACTATCAACTATCAAAAATCTAAACATATTAATCCTCATATGAAAGGTTTTCTTCAAATTGAACAATATCATGTATACAAAAATTATATCAATCTAAAAATTTTAATAAAAAACATGAAATAAATCATGTTCCAAATATAAACATGGAGGAAAGTTCACTCATTAATAAATTGATCCATCTTTCTCTTGGATTACATATGTTCTAATGAAACAGGGACATAACATTCCATTTTAACCGAAGGACATTAATCTTTTATGAGAATATACTTTATATATCACATGGTATCCTACCCCGAATGAATTATCTTTACATTAGATATCTATATAACTTTTCTTCCTTCTTTTCTCTATTCTCATATGTTATAAATTTATCCTCACCTTTTAAACCAATTCTAGTAATGGGAATTTTTTTTTGTTCATTCCAAAAATAGATATTCCAACTTTTCTTTCAGTATAATTACTCAAAATGGTTCGTCTATTTTTTATTATGTAAACTATTACTAAACGAAAAATATAACAATGAATGATATTGATCACAACATCCTCGATAATCTATTGGAAAATATGAAAGAATGTATTACAATTCCTGAATTATTCACTCATACTATCCATCATATTGACAATAAAAACCATAATAAAATTTAATTTAGTACCCTGAAATAAATAAATTAAATTTCAGAAATAAAAAACGTCTTGGTCATGGTTAGATATAATGGATAGAGGAACTCCTTGTAAGAAGACTATCTCTTTTTCTTACATTAAATAGAACTAATATAAAGGCATGGATTATTTAATGTGAAGTAAATGTGTATATTTGGATAATCTATCTACAATATGCAAAATGAAAATATTACCTAAATATTTCAAAGTAAATTCAACCCTGAAATCCAATTATGTATTCTCCCATTCAAATTTTGGCACTATAATGTGATATAAAATATTTTTCAGTAATTGTTTTTATATTTTATCATGTTAAAAATTCATAAATTTCAAGGTAATTTCAATAATATTTTTTGTCATAGGTTTCATTTTTATTAATGAGTCAATATATGTGGGTGGATGAATTTCTGATGCATGTATAATTGTTATTGATTAAATTTATTGAATTGGATGTGATGATTGAGTAATTCTCTATGTCTAAATTATAATGATATTTGGAGAGAATTTTTATTTCCAATAGATTATAAAATTAGAACGTTATGATGTGAACTGTCTCCGTATAAAGATGAAGAAGAATAATTCTATTAAATATTTTCATTAAAAATAACATTAATTTCATTAATGTTAGTGAGTAATAGTTTGGATATTCATGTTGAGAAACAGTCTAGTAGTTATATTCATAATTTTAATAATAGGATTGTACCTAAAAAATAATCCTTACATCTAGCCAACCGAGGGATCCATTCATTGACACTATCGAGGTGAGAACTAGAATAAACCCTATCATTACATGAAAATACATAGGATGCATGAGTGAATTAAAGTATGAGTAGAGAAAATTAACCATGGTTTGGGGAGACATAGGTGTAGAGATATCAAGAAAGGGTTTGTCCCAAGTGGGATTCGGGAGTGGAAAAAGTACACACTTCTTCTAATTTGATGGATCATATTGATTAATAAAAGATTGTTAAGTCATAAGGTAATGTCAATATGCGAGTGGGGGAAATATTATACTATTAAAATGTAATAAAACAAATATATTTACCATTTCCTAAATGATCAAGTGCATCGATCTTTCTGATTGTCAAGAGTTGTCATCCTCAACCATCGGCACATTAAGACTTCTATGGAGAGAAATAAAACATCAATTTTTTTTACAAAGATCACAACATTTCATTAGCTGTGAACAAATCTAAACATAACATTTTCATGGTGCATATTATTTTTTCTTATTATGGAAATGATCATCATATGCACGACTCATATAGCAAAGATGTGTATGAGTTCCATACACACATAATCCTCTATGGATGAGTTCTTGTTGAGAAGACCAGAAGATTTTATGATGATTGTTATTGGATAAATTCATTTTTTATATGGTAATAATTAATGAATGAACAACATGTGAATGTTATGATATTTTTATACAGAACAAAGAATCCACATATCTATGTTGTATGTATGCATAAAAAAGTGATAAATGGTGTATCCAAATGATGATAATATTACAACCTAAGAATTTTCATGAAGGATAAAAAATGGTCTTTTCATTGAATACAAGCATGTATAATTTTTTCTACATAAAATTTTTTTCATGTATCTTGTTTTAGTGATTCATAAAAATTTATTTTATAAAAAATAACAAAATATCCAATTTACTAATTAATAATTTTAAAAATGTAATTATTTTAAATATATGACCACATAAATGAGATATACGTAAGGGTTTTGGGTTTATTATTTATATGAATATTCAATTTAAAGTGTGTTATTTATTCTATGGGAAGAATAGATCTACTAAAGCAGTGATTTTTTAGATATTGTGGAAATAAAAACCATGATATCCAAGTCTTATGAATATTTAAAATTGGAATGATTTATTAATTAGAGTGTGTTGTTGGAAAAGAAATATATGTGATTTGTAGATAATTATATACTTTTTTGAGCCGAGATATGATAAAAGAGATTTTAAAATAATTTGATGGTGGAGTGGTAGCATAATATATATAATATTTGTTTCATTAAAAAAGGTTTACTTATATTCAAATATTTTAGATAGAGTTCTTGTTTTAGGGAATTTGAGAATTTATAAGATTTTTTCACATGAATTTAATGGAAATATATATCAGTCCAAAATTCCATGATATTCTTCCGATTGAATAATACAGTATCATGCATTGTGCACAACATCGAATTCTAGCACACCACGACCAATCATACTAGCTGTTTAAAAAGAATTTATTAATATTAATAGCTATTATTTGAATTTTTATTAATTTTATTTTTCAAAATGAAATTCATTTTTTGATTTGGAATATCAAAATTATCTTCGGGTGAAATTTTTTTCCCAACATGTTCTACTTTTGTTGCATAGTGAAAAACATTGTGTTATTATTTAATAATGAATTTCTAATTAAATAATTATATTTATTTTAAATTAATTTTTATGTAAGAATAAATAAATAATACCTATATTAGTCTAATGTATTTCTTTGAAGTAATTTTATTATAAGAATAGCTATAAAAATTTTTATCGAACCTTTTACCATCTTTTACCCACCTTCTAGGAACATGTGAAATTTGAATAAAATGTATCTTTACTACTTTAGTGGATTGAATTTAAAATATTCTAGAGATTTGGCTAACATCAGTAAGTAAAATATTGTTTAAGAGGATGAAAATAATTTTATGTGAATAGTAACTTTTAAAAAATTACCACATTTAAAAGTAAATAGAGTAATTAAAGGTAAAAATGATATTATAGTTATACGCAAACATTTCCTAATTCCATTTGATAAGTTTATTTAATACAAATTCAACCTTGAGAAAAAATATATTCTTTTATATCTACATGGATTATATTAGGACATTTGTTATATTTTATTTAAAGAATAAAAAAAGTGTTAAATTCAAATTTTAATAACTAATCCATTTTTAATATAAGTATATTCATCAGATAACTTTTACTATCAATATTTATTTTAAATCTATAAATATTTCATAAATCTTGGTATTTTATTTAGAATTTTTATACATTATATATGTAAATTTATTAAAGACACAATGATTATGAAATAATTACATTATTAATGAATGATAAAAATAAATGATATTATAAATATTAAAATAAATCTAAATAGAGAATTTTGATGTATTCAACTAATTTTATTTATTAATATCATATTTTATGGTTGATTAAATGAATTTGGTTTGAATTAATCATGTTTTTATGACTTTCACAAAGACTAAATACAAAATACTGTCAATATTGACATAAATGAGTTTTCAAAACAAATACTATTTTATAAAATTATATAATAGTCATAAATATCTAAGGTTTGGCCCAAAGAATTATTTAATTATATATATGTAATTAATGAACCACTTAAGGTTCTCTTGTCATTTTAAAGTAAATTTATTAACCATGTATTATAACAATACAAGAAAACATTATAAAATTTAAACTATTTTACTAAGGGTGAAATCTAAAAGATAAGGACAATATGGTGACCTAAACTTGTCTTAAACCAATTTTTGAGCGTATATCCATCCATCCCCATCCTACCCTAATAATAAATCCATTTGGAGATATTAGAAACTGAATATGATTTTATAACAAAATAATATTTCATGATTTTCCTAAATAGTTGCCCACCACTCGAATAAAAGGGAACGTCCCCTTATCTTAAATTCTCACCTCAAAAGATATTTGGATCAGCCAAAACCTGTTCAAATATTCTCCAAAATTCCATAAATTCTATGTATATGGATTAATTTTTTCTGAAATTAAACCTATGGCCCCTTTTTTTAAAATAAAAATGAAGCACCTGAAGAAGTGTTAATTATTTGGTCCACACTTTTAATGTTCTTTTCTTCATCCACTACCACTTTATTTTTTATTCCATACTAAAATAATAAATCCAATTCATTATATATACTGTGATATTATTTTAAATATGGTACAATCATATTCATTATTCTATCTATCATATGAATGAAAAGTCACCCTATATGGGTATGTATGCCTTACCGTCTCCACGTAATCGTGTAGTTTGTAATTCAACACATCATTATTTGGGATGGAATAATAATGAGTATAATTAATGAAAATAATACATATAACAAGTTAATGATTATGAATTTATAATATAACATTAAATTATATACGATATCACCATCAATAGAATGTTATTTTTTCTCATGCGTACGCATGACATGCCGTCTCCATGATGCGATGAGAATTTATTTCATATTGTAACCATTCAAGAATAATTTTCATTTGATGATTAAAAAAATTATGAACTTAAATTCATTCTGGATATGAATCAAATAAATCCAACCCAAAATAAACCTAAATTAAGTAAAAAATCATATAATGGAAAACAAATCAGTTAACCCCTAAAACAATGATACTTCTAAAATATTATTAACAAAGAAATATTAGGGGATAATAAATGATATGATATTTATGTATGTGGTTATTTTATATTATAATAATCATTATTTATCCGTAATACATGATTTTATCATAACCTATACTAAGGAAAAGAAAAGGTCATGGGAAATTTTATAATCTCTTTATTCTCAAATGATCTTTATACATAAGTATCTATGGGGAGCTCTTTATCATCCACATCTGTGTTTATAAAAAATGTATGTAAAGAATCATAAATTTCAAGGGAATTTTTTTTTCTTAATTTTCATTGGGATTTTATGAGTACGCATTTTCTGACGGCACCTGATTATGAGGCCCGGTGTGCCCGGAATCAGTTTCTGAAGTTTAGCTCTGGTACGTTCAGTTAACGAACGAGCGTGTTTTCCTAACTTTTGGACCAGTGCACAAAATCGAAATCCAAGGGCACCGATGAAACTGCAGCGCCGATATTTTCTTAGGAACACCTCTTATAAAGTTGAATTTTCTCGTGTGAGGTTATTAAATAAATGGGTTAACTGAGGAGTGAAATAATAATTTGTGCTACAAATTTTTTTTATTCTAAGCAGTTACAACCAATGCATGGATGTTGAGGTGCGACCCACTCTATCCTAAATCCATATGGTAGGATAAGAGTGGGGTGGGGATACACACGATCCCCACCCCTTCAAACCCCTTAAAACCTCCCCCATGCATTTATTTGTGTAACAAACCCGCACCTCCCCCGTTTTAATGTCATGTCAACTCAAGCAGTTTTTCTTCCACATTAAAAACATGCCAATAAAACACCTAATTAATTAGATAACGCGTGTTAATTAATATGATTAATTCATTTTGAATTTCAAACTAACGATGTCTTGTGTGGGTTTAAATTAAATAAGACAATGTCTTATTTTATTGGGGTGATTCTCTCTATGGATGAGAGAACCCTCGAAGATTTCTGTCCTCCTTCTTGAAGAACGTAAAGAACAACGAAGCTTCAATGAAGAATGCCATCTCATCTTTTCATCTTCTTCATGCATTAAAGGAAGCTAGATTCCACATCCTCTATTGGGTGAACACCGACGATGTATGGATCCTCTTTTCGTGATGACGTCTTCCGCGATGACGTTTCACCGTGATGATCCTCGTTCGACGACTTCTTCCGGGTAGGGGGTTTTCGTATTAAGTGTATATATGAATTATCCCCTCGTGCATCCGTATTTTAACATCATGGTGTTTGAATAATTTACCATGAATAAATAATACTGTCATTTAAAGCATGTCTTTTAATGATTTCCATTTGAAAAACACCTAATGCGGAGGGTGCAGGCCGAACAAACACGGCCCGACAACCCTCCGCAGTTTGTTTATTGATGTGTGGATCTATGGGAGATGACAAAGCAGGCCGAAAAGGAGTTTTGAACCCTTCACAGTAATCTACAGGTCCTGAGAGAGCCGCATGCATAGACAGCGAGCCAAATAGACCACCAGAGCAGGTATGGGGGTTGGCGGAAGGCGTTGCCGGCATGCCCAGCCGGCGCGGAGGCACGCCGGCGCGCCGCCGGCAGGAGCTGTCCCGGCTGAATCTGCGGCGGTGGTGTGATGACCGGATCTCGAGGCCGCGCAGGATCCGGGGAAGACGCGGCGACCTGCGCCATGTCTGCTGGCAAAACGGTGGGACAACGTCCTCCCCCCCAGCTCGGCCCGCTGGCCGAGCCAGCGCACCCCCCGGTCGGGCCGGGGTGGGTGGCGCGGACTAGGCCGGGTCACACCCAGCCGGGCCGGGCCGGGCCACACAGGGTCGGGCCCGACCTGGACCTAGGTCGGGTCGACCCGGTCCGGACCGGCCCTGGTGGGGGTTGGGCCGGGAAGGACCGGGCCCAAACCCCCCTTACAGACTGTTTTCTGTCATTTGCCTATATCATGAGCTTCGATCCTCCGATCGACATAACGTCAGTTGAGGTGGGATCCTTGGATCGAGATGTTCATTTTGGTATATTACACACAAGGTTTCAGGGAACCTTGGGTATGGCCAGGTTTGTTCGAACACGAAACCAACCGGGCCCTCGGAGCGGAAACGCTTATAACTTGAGCTCTGGATGTCTGATTGATGTGTTGTAGATATTTTTGGATTCCTCTTAGTGAGAGGGACATTTTTTCTTACTCCGTTAGAGGTTTGGATGCAGTTGGTGTACGGTCGGGTTGGTTTTGACTTAAAAACCAACCGGGCCCCTGGAACGAAAAGGCCAATAACTCTCAGACCGGATGTCCCATTGACGCGCCATCTGTCGTGTTGAGTTCCTATCGACGAGACGGAACATTCAGATACACAAAATCCAAACTACATGCCAGTTGATGTATCAAGACATTGGCTCGTGTAGTGGACCCTCCCGGGATTGAGCATTATGTGTGCGGGAACCCTAGAGCTGGCCGCGACTGCGACGACGATCACGACTGTAACAAAATAATCTGTGGGTTCGGTAGCAATGACGACTGCACTGAAATCCTCTGTGGGTTTGGTAGCGATGAATACCATACTGAAATACTCCATGGGTTCTACAGCGATGACTACTGTTCATGTATCCTATGTGGGTCTGGCAGTGCTATTGTTCTTTTATCCTAAGTGTGTATGGTAGTATTTGACCTCTGTTGTAGCATCCTACATGGGTCTGACAGAGTAGCTGGTCTTGTATCCAACATGGGTCTGACAGCTTAGCTGGTTTAGTATCCTACGTGGGTCCCTTCTTAGATGAATCAGTGGATACATCTGATCATCTCTATCACCTTACAAATAAGTATACCTGTGTGAGCTGAGTCTTGACTATTCAATCAATATCTTCAATATGAATGTCTTGCTTTCCTATGTAGATTGTGTTCTGTTATCTAGTGCGGGTAGGTTCTGCTATCCTATGTGGACTAGATCGAACCTGGTCTCGAATGTTTGAGCCGAACTGGAATTGGTGACTTAGGTATATGTATGTGCATATAGCTAAGTAGTTTTGGTTGTTACTTCGTGATTGTATCTTTCCATTGTGGATTATCATTTGTGGTTTCTGGGAGACCATCAGGGGTCTCGGGGTCCCTACTGAGTAGTGTATTCTAACCCCTTCACGGGTTTTCCTGCACTTCTTTGTGTGGGATGCAGACGACAGACAACGATAATCAAGGTAGAGGCTTGTGGAGCCGGACGGTACATGGAGGTGGACCCCTGGATGAGACGTGCTCGGAGCGGATGGCTGGTGCTGAGGAGCAGAAGAGACGATCTGTACCGACCCTTCAGGTGGGATTTCCGGAGGACTGCTTGGACGTGGATCTTACTTTTCTGCTACTGCACTCTCTTTCAGTTGAACTTTACTTTCCATTGTGCTGCACTTTTCAGGTTGGATTTGTATTCTGGCCCACATGCTTTTCCGCAATTACTTTTGTTCCCAGTTTTACATAGTTTTTACTTCTTCTTTCTTACTCAGTGGTGTTTGTTTACTTTATAAATGAAATTCCTTCCCTTTTTAATGATATTTACACCTTTGGTGTTAGTGGCCAGCCCCTGGAATATGGAATGCGGGCTTGGGGTAGTCACGGCTCCGGTCCCGAGGACGGGTCGTGAAAAATTGGTATCAGAGGAGTTCGGTTCTACCGCATAACATAAGACTCTGATCTTTCATATTTGTGAAGCAATAATATTAATGGTATTGACTGTGGTTATCAGTCTAGGGATTCCATTGATGGTGTGGCGACTAACATATCCCTACACCAGGACCCTGAATTCTGATTTCTGACTCAGTACACAAAAACATTGATTGCATGTGTGTTTGAAAAGTTTTCTTTATGATTAATTTGTGTCAGCTCACCAGGTATATTGTATTGACCGTGGTGCACCTATTTCTTTTCAGGATGGCCCCACAACAGCATCCAGCTAGGGTTTGGAGCTTTGTGTTAGACGACAGCCCACCGAGCAACGTGGCCCCGGTGCATGGCCCTTTTTCAGCGGAGGCACGGGCAGTACCTCTACCTGCTGAGCCTCCGATGCCACTAGCCCTAGCCACTGAGAGTTCACATTTCCATAGTGCACTGCATGTGTTCCAGCATCAGAGACTGCCCATGCTCCGTGGGGAGATGGAATCTCATGCATCCGAAGATTGGCTGGAGGCTGTGGTTTGAGTTTTTAGGTTAGTGGGGACCCCAGCTGACCTCATGGTGATCCTTCCGGTGAGCCTCTTGCACGAATCAAGAGGCATATGGTGGATCATTATGCTCTAGATACATTATGAGGCATCTCTCCTATGGATGGAATTTGAGAGCCTATTCCTCTCAGAGTTTGTTCTAGACACCCTCTGTGCGGTGCGCATCCAGGAGATACTATAGCTGCAGAAGGGAAGCATGACGGTAGCCTAGTACTTGGTGAGATTTACCGATCTCTCACGCTATTCGACGGACATGGTACGGGACCCATTCATCCGGGCTCGGACCTTCGATCAGGGATAGAGGCAAGAGATCAGAGCATCGATGATCTCCCTCATAATTCTGACGTAGGCATGAGTACTGGACCGAACCCTTCTCATAGAGAGATTTCGTTCCGAGCCTACACCAGCAGCAAGACCGACCGCAGGGCGGAACGTAGATGATTCGTTTACAACAGGCAGTTGACAGAAGTCGCAGGCGTCCAAGCAGAGTAGACCATCAGGCAGACGACCTCAGGACATTGGCTCAGAGGTTCTGGTGACACGGCGCAGAGCCAGCCTTCCGAGGAGCAGATAGTGCTACGCATGCGGCGGGCATGGACACATGGCTAGTGACTGCCCGACCCGCCACACAGAGGAGCAGCAGAGAGTTGAGGGGCCACCCAGGCAGAGGCAGAGGGTTCACTGTGGCGGTCTACATAGTGTAGGTGGATGAGGCAGAGGATCTGGCTAAGTAGAAAGTGGTGGGAGACGCTTTGAGGCTTTACCACCACCACCACAAGGAGGTCCACCCCGACCACCGGGAGCTGGCGGACAGAGGCAGGATCAGCTTCAGGCAGCAGAGGCCAACGACCACTGTGTGCCAGAGATGATTTGAGGTACTTTATTTGTCTACTCCACCTTTTTTGTAGTTCTTATAGACATAGGATCGAGTCATTCTTTCATTGTCACTCCCCTTGTTCAGAGCTCCGAGATTCTGACGGAGCCGTTGGCTCGATCCTTAGGGGTAGAGACTCCTACGGGAGCAGACTCGATGATTACGCACTGGTACCGGTAGTGTGAGATTACTCTAGGATGTGAGAGCTTCGGCTGGGATATTATTGTAGTGGTGTCGAAGCCTTACAACGTCATCTTGGTCATGGATTGGTTATCTACAATCTATGATCATATCTACTGTATTAGGTGCAAGGTTCGGTGTGTCCGCACCGACGGGAGCAGGTTCACCATCACCAGCGAGAAGGGAGCCTTTGCAGCATAGGATCGACTCACGCAGAGGAGAGGACAACCGATCAGTTATCAGTTGGCTAGCCTCATCCAAGGAGTAGTTTACGTGCAGAGTCTGAGTTTTCCTGTAGTGGTGGATCAGTATGCAGACGTTTTTCTTGACGATGTTCCAAGACTACCTCCTCGCAGATTGGTATACTTTTATATTGACTTGAATCTTGGGACAGCCCCGATATCCACTCTAACATATCGGATGGCCCCCGCTGAGCTTCAAGAGCTACGGGTACAGCTGGATGAATTGCAGGGCAAGGGATTCATCTGACCCAGTGTTTCACCTAGGGCTTCCCCGATTTTGATCGCCAAGAAGGAGGATGAGAGCTTCTGACTTTGTGTCGACTATCATCACCTAAACCAGGTGACCGTGAGAAACAAGTATCTTCTACCAAGGATTGAAGACATCTTAGATCAGATCAAGGGAGCATGGTGGCTCTCGAAGAATGAGCTTGGGTCAGGATATGATCAGCTCAAAGATGGGGCCGAGGATGTGCAGAAGACAACCTTCAGATGTGGGTATGGCCACTATGAGTTCTTGGTCATGCCTTTTGGTGTAACCAATGCTCGAGCAGTGTTCATGAGTCTCATGAACAGGATTTTTTAGCCATACCTTGATCGATTTTTCGTGGTCTTCATCGACGATATATTGATATACTCGACCACTAAGGAGGATCACACCTACAACTTGCGGGTTGTATTGGGAACACTACGAGAGCACAATCTTTATGGTAAGCTCTTGAATTTTCAGTTATGGTTACGTGAGGTCTACTTCTTGGAACATTTCATCTCTGGGGTGGGAGTTGTGGTGGACCCTGTGAAGATTGAGGCAGTGCTAGCTTGGGCACCACCCAAGAGCGTGACGGAGGTGCATAGTTTCTTGGGTCTAACTGGGTACTACTAGAGATTCATGCCAGACTTCTCCATAGTTGAGGCATTGCTTTTAGAGTTGACGAAGAAGGTGAAACCCTTCGTGTGTTCAGATAGATGTCAGCAGAGCTTCCAAGAGCTGAGACAGAGATTGACTAGCACACCTATCATAAGGATACCAGAGGAGGGAGTGGGGTACGCAGTCTACTGTGATGCATCAGGGACCGGACTCGGATGTGTCATGATGCATGAGAAGGTAGTGATTGCCTATGGATCATGTCATTTGATGCAGAATTAGATGATCTATGCTAACCATGACAAGGAGTTAGCAGCAGTGGTGTTCGCTCTGAAGATGTAGCGACACTATCTGATGGGCGAGCGCTTTACAATCTACTCTGACCACCAAAGACTCAGGTACATCTTCTAACAGAAGGACTTGAACCTGAGACAGTGGCAATGGCTCGAGTTCCTCCAGGACTATGACTTTGAGATAGTCTATTCTCCAGGAAAGAGAAACGTAGTAGCTGATGCACTCAGTAGGAGGACAAGAATTCAGCTACATGGGGAGGCGATGGAGCAGCTAGCCGCTTTGCGGATATCCTTTGTTGATAGAGATGGAGCAGACTTTTTCTAGTTACTCACAATCACTCCTCCACTACTGCAGTGGGTCAGAGAGGCACAACATGGGGACACTGACTGTGAGACACGGCGTGCACAGATATCCTCAGGACTTGTACCTTATGGATTCTATGTGGGAGGAGAGCATGTCGTCTTTTTCAGAGGACATACCATGGTACCAGCTGCTTTGCAGGAGAAGGTGCTGAGAGAGTTTCAAACTTCCCCTTTAGAGGAACATCCAGGAGCGGTGAAGATATACTAGGATCTCAGACGACAGCACTGGTGGCCAGTTATGAAGAAGGATGTGGCAGAGTTCGTTTCTCGATGCCTCACATGCCAGCAAATGAAGGCGGAGCATCATGTACCAACAGGCTTGATACATCCCTTGGAGGTCATTGAGTGGATGTGGGATGGGATATCTATGGATTTAATGAATGAAAATCCACATACATACAGACGTCACGACTCAATTTGGGTGATTGTTCACCGACTCACCAAGTTAGCCCACATCTTACCCATCAGAGAGCAGGGCTCTGTGGAGAGCTTGGGACGCCTCTACGTTCAGGAGGTAGTACGGCTTCATGGTGTGCCCTCATCTATCATCTCCGATCGAGATGATCACTTTACTTCCCGGCTTTGGAAGGTGTTGCAGGAGGCATTAGGGACACAACTATGTCTGAGAACCGCCTTTCACCCTCCGACAGATGGTCAGACAGAGAGGACCATTCAGACTCTTGAGGACATGCTTCGTGCATGTGTCCTCAACTTTGGTCGCAGCTGGGAGGACCACCTACCCTTGGTGAAGATTTCGTAGAACAATAGCTACCACTCCACCATCGGTATGGCACCATATGATGCGTTGTACGACCTACCTTGTTGATCACCTTTGTGCTGGACAGACCCTGGGGAGTCAGCACTTGTGGGACCAGAGATGGTCCAGACCACGACTGAGAATGTCCAGGTCATCCGGGAGGGGATGAGGACAGCTCAGTACCGGAAGGTGTCTTTTGCTGACCGGAGGCGGAGACCACTAGAGTTTGAGGATGATGAAAATGTCTTCTTGTGGGTCTCACATCGACGTGGATTATCGAGATTTGGCCTGGGAAGCAAGTTATCTCGGCACTTTATCAGACCATTCTAGGTTCTTAGCTGGATAGGTGAGGTGGATTATCGCCTGGCTCTACTACCTCAATTGCACCGGGTTCACGGAGTCTTCCACGTATCTCAGTTGAGGAGACACCTGCATGACCCGATGCATATCGTCAACCATGGGGAGCTGGGCATTGATGAGGGGGAGTCCTTTTCAGAGGTCCCAGTGGAGATCAAGGATCGACAGGAGTGGGTCCTACATGGGCAATAGATTCCTCTAGTGCAAATTAGATGGCAGCACGAGAACCTCCAGGAGAGAACTTGGGAGCGGGAGGCTCAAATGCGTGCTCAGTACCCTCATTTGTTCCCCTAGTTTTTGATGTATCTTTTAGGGGACGTAAAGCCGGGAAGTGGGAGTAATGTAAAGACCCATAAAATTCATGGGAATTTTTTTTTGTTAATTTTCTTTGGGATTTTACGAGTATGCAGTTTCTGACGGCACCTGATTCCGAGGCCCGGTGTGCCTGGAATCAATTTATGAAGTTTATCTCGGGTACCTTTAGTGAACTGACGAGCGGGTTTTCCTAAATTTTTAACCATTGCTAGGAATCTAAATCTGTGGACACTGATGAAACCGCATCGCCCGTATTTTCTTGGGAACACCTCTTATGGAGTTGCGTTTTCTCGGGTGAGGTTAATAAATAAATGGGTTAACTGAGGAGTTAAATAAAAATGTGTGCTACAAATTTTTTCTATTCTAAGCAGTTATAACCTCTGCATGGAAGTTGAGGTGGGACCCACTCAATTCTAACTCTATATGGTAGGATAATAGTGAGGTGCGTCCCACATGAGCACCACCCCTTCAAACCCCTTAAAACCTCCCTCGTGCATTTATTTGTGTAACACACTCGCACCTCCCCAGTTTTAATGTCAAGTCAACTCAAGATGTTTTTCTTCCACATTAAATCCATTCCAATAAAACACCAAATTAATTTAATAACACGCGTTAATTAATTTGATGAATTCATTTTGAATTTCAAATTAATGATGGCTTGTGCGTGTGTAAATTAAATAAGACTACCTCTTATTTTATTGGGGGTGGTTTGCTGTGTGGATGAGAGAACCCTCAAAGATTTCCTTCTTCCAACATGAAGAACGTGAAAAACACCAAAGCTTCAACAAAAAACGTTGTCACAACCTTGAATCTTCTTAACACGTTGAGGGAAGTGAGACGCCGCATCCTTCAACGGGTGAACACCGACGACGTACAGAGCCTCTTTCTACGACGTCGTCTTCCGCGACGCCGTTTCACCACGATGATCCTTGTTCGACGTCTTCTTCCTGGTAGGGGGTTTTTGTATTAAGTGAATATGGGAATTATCCCATCATGCATCTGTATTTTTACATTAGGGTGTTTGAATAATTTACCTTGAATAAATTATACCATCGTCTAAAGCAAGTCTTTTATATTTTTCCATTTGAAAAAAACCTAATGCAGAGGGTGTGGTCCGAACAAACATGGCCCGAAAACCCTCTTCAGTTTGTTTATTGGTGTACGGATTGACGGGGGATGACGAAAAAGGCCGCAAAGGTGTTTTGAACCTTTCACAGTAATCTACGGGTCCGAGGAGATCCGTAGGCACAGACGGCGGGCAAAACGGACCACCAGAGCGCATCCAGTGGTCCGCGGAAGGCGCCTCTTGCATGGCAGCGCCGATAGCCAAAGGGGGAGGCCGGAACCTGCTGAACCCGTGGTGGCAGTGGGATGACTAGATCTTGCGGCCGCATAAGATCTGGGGATGATGCAGAGACTAGTGCCGCGTCCGCTGGAAAAAGGGGGGGACAACGTCCTCCCCGCAGCTCGCCCCGCTGACCGAGCCAGCGCCCCCCACTACCGGGCCGGGGAAGGATCCACGGACCAGGTCGGGTCATGCCAGACCGGGCTGGGTCGTGTCCAGCCGGACCGGCCCATGTTGGGGTTTGGCCAGGACGGACCGGGCCAAAACCCCCATTTCGGACTGTTTTCAGTCATTTTTCCATATCGCGAGCATCAGACTTCTGATTGACGCACTGTCAGTTGCGTTGGGATTCTCGGATCGAGGCGGCTGTTTCAGTGTATTACACTCATGTTTTTGGAGATCCTTGGGTACAGACAGTTTGGTTTGAACACGAAACAAACCGGGCCCTCGGAGCGATAATGCTTATAACTTGAGCACTTGACGTCTGATTGACATGTCATCAACTTTTCTGGATTTCTCTTAGTGATATAGACCTTTTTGATTACTCCTCTCGAGGTTCGGATGCAGTTGGAGTATGGTCGGGTAGTTTTTGACTTAAAAACCAACCAGACCCTTGGAACGAAAAAGCCAATAACTCTTAGACCGAGCTTCTGATTGACGCGTCGTCTGTCGTGTTGAGTTCATATCGACGAGACAGAACATTGGAATACACCAACTCTGGACTATGTGTCAATTGATGTATCAAGCCCTTGGATCTAGGAGAAGACCCTCCCGGAAACGAGCATGCTATTTGCGGGAAGCCTAGATCTGGCTGCGACTGCGATGACGATGACGACTGCACTAAAATCCTCTGTGGGTTCGGAAGCGACAACGACTGCACTAAAATCCCCCGTGGGTTCGGCAGCGGTGAAGACCGTACTTAAATCCTCCATGGGTTTGATGGCAATGACTACTATTCTTGTATCCTATGTGGGTCTGACAGTACTACTGTTCTTGTATCATATGTGGGTCCGACAGTATTTGAACTCTATTGTAGCGTCCTACGTGGGTCCGACAGAGTAGTTGGTCTTGTATCCTATGTGGGTCCAACAACTTAGCTGGTTTAGTATCCTATGTGGTTCCCAACATAGAAGAATCAGTGGCTACATCTGATCATCTCTATCACCTTTTGAAGAAGTATACATGTGTGAGATAAGTCTTGACTATTCAATCAATATCGTCGATATGATTGTATTACATTCCTATGTGGATTGAGTTATTTTATGTTGTGTGGGTTGGTAGTGCTATCCTGTATGGACAAGGTCAAACATGGGCTCAGATGTTAGATCCGAACTGGAATTGGAGACTTAGGTATATGTATGGTCATATACCTAAGTAGTGTTGGTTGTTACTTCGTGATTGTATCTTTCCTTTGTGGTTTATCCTTTGAGGATTCTGGGAGACCATCAGAGGTCTTGGAGACCCTATTGAGTAGCATATACTCACCCTTGCACGAGCCTTTCCTGCACATCATTGTGTTGGATGCAGACGACGGACAAAGTTGATCGAGGTAGAAGCTCGTGGAGCCGGACGGTACCTGGTGTTGGACCACTAGACGAGACGTGCTCAGAGCGGACGACTAGAGAAAAGGAGCTGAGGAGACGATCTGTACCCACCCTTCAGGTGGGACTTTCGGAGGATGGCTTGGACTTGATGCTTACTTTTCTACTGATGTACTCTATTTTAGCTGTTCTTTACATTCCATTGAACTTCACTTTTCAGTTTGAGTTTGTATTCTGGCCCACTTGATTTTTTGCACTTACTTTTGTAGACAGTTTTACATAGTGTTTATTTCTTCTTGCTTACTAAGTGGTGTTTGTTTACTTTATTAAGGAAATTACTTCCCTTTTATCGGGATTTACGGCTTTGGTGCTAGTCACCAGCCCCTGGCCTATGGAAGGCGGGCATGGGGTTGTCACGGCTCGGGTCCCGAGGATGGGTCGTGACAATGTATTTCAAAATATTTTTACTATTTCCTAGACTATGGGTTAACGTCATTTATTCCATTGTTTTAATTTTTATAAAATTATATGAATGGAATCGTTCCATCGTTTTCTTAACAAGGTACTTTTTGACCGTTTCAACAAATTATGGAAAGACTGGTTTTTAACATATACGGCAGTTATGTCTATATTCTGTCATCATTACTAGTTTGAAGTTTCCCTTAAATACATATAATAATATTTTGAAAAAAAATATTTTCTTTACTTGTAAATAATTTCATTGTATAAAGATATATTTCACACAAATAGTTTTGGATTGATTTCATCTATGTCCACATCCATTATTAGATTTTACGCTTCTTTGAAATTTATTTATTATGATACAATCTTCTATATTTTATTGATGGTTTTTTTTATGTTAGACTATGGATGTTCTATTTTTTTATCATTCATGGTTTTTGGTTAATGTATTATCATTTTGAATTTTAGTTTTATCACAAACTTTTATATTATGTTTTATCATTTTCATTTGAGGAATGCATTGGATGTAGTAAGTGACATGTGGGGCTATCTATATCCCCCCAATCCATCAGTAGGTCTCATGAGAAAAACAAGGGACTTGGCACAAGGGATTCTCAAAATTGTTATTTGTAGTCTTGGCATGAGTTCTTGATTCTGTGGTTTTTAATGTCTGGCATTATGTATTCCATCATTATGAAATTAGATATTAATATTAAATGTGAGTATTTTACTAGCAAAATATCCATGTTAATAAGTAAATTGGATTATTTGATTTATCATTTCCATATTATACTGATGTTTAACATTAAAAGGAGTGTAATTTATACGTATACATTTACTTAAAAGTGTTTTCTTATTTATGATGATTTCTTCTATATTGTTATCCTTACCGAGCATCTGGGATAACCCCTTTCTTAAGTTTTATTTTTTCAACGATGTGAAGATGTATTCTATGAATGACCAATAGGAATAGGCTAAGGGATATTAGGGTGTTAAAAGGAGACACAATGTTGAAATTTTTTCATTTCATAATGTAATGTATAATGTATGTGTGTGTCTTGTACATCCATGGATACTAAACTAATCGGTATTTTAAGACATGTTATCTTGTGATCATGACAATATTATGTAATAATGCACCGACTATGGGTAACTTGGGTTCGGCTGTTACAGTTGGTATTAGAGGATGTTTATTACAATACTTGGGAACATGATTTAGAAACACTCTGATTAGAGAACATTACCCTAAGGTAAACTTTGAGGATTAATACTGAAGAACATCCAAAAATTATGGTAATATAAATATTATGTGGGTTTTCCCAGAAATAATCTCTCTCCGGATACTATAAGGGTATGTGGATCTGGTATAGATGTGTCTAAGAAAAAAACTCTGATAATGAGTTTTGGGATTGACTTGGGGTATCTTGGTACACAATAGTGGACCTTACAGTGCTCATAGTTTGACACTCTCAAGGGATATGCTTAGGATAATTCACATATTATTTACAAATCAATATTAAGGATTTATAAGTAAATACATTCTCAAATAATTTTTTTTATGATTATGAATTTTATGCATCAACTATTCAATTGATGTTAGTTATTTTACTTGTTCGTAATTATGTATGGTGATTCATAAACTAATCTATTGTTTTTCATTGTTAGAAATGACGCCTAGTAGAAGGATAAAAAGCTATATCAATGCATGTAACACATGTAGATATTTCCCTCCTACTCAAAATAATTAAAGTGGAGATGGTGATGAAATTGGTGATGAACAACTTATTACCATAATAGGAAAACTCACTCAGCTTATAAATAATAACCCTACTCGTATGAAGCACCCTGATCTATAAACTAGAGGGTATATGATATAATTCTTCATGGGGAAATGACCACCATCAAAAAGTGGTACATTAAATTCATTTGTAGTTGATCAATGGATAAGTTCATTAGAAAAAATATTTCATGATTTGGGGAGTAGTGAAAGGGAAAAAGTTTTCATAGAATTTTATCCCTTAAAATGAGATTTAGATCAATGGTGGGGATTAATTCAAAACACAAAGGATGATGAAGAAGTATAAAATATGTAATGGACAGATTTTAAAAATCATTTCAAAGAAGAATGCATTCCTCTAAAATATCATGGAGATATTTGAAGGAAGATCATGAGTTTGAGTAAAAAGGAGGATGAGAATCTCGCAATGTTCGAGGTTAACATTAAAATTTTAGAAAGGCATGGTGAATATTATATATGTAACCAAAGTAGTAAGGTTGATCGATTCTTTGTTGGGTTAAAACAATTTATCCATTGATAATTATTCCGACAATCATTCTCCTAATATGAAGATATTGCCTCTTGTGTAGACATGAAAGAAAAATAATTCTCTATGTCTTATGACATTTAACAAAATAAAGAGAAGAAAAGATAATATAACCACTCTAGAAATGGAAATTAAAGAAATATGATAAAATTTGAAGTTCGATTCAATAGTTAATGTGGGGAGAATCACCTTGGTATTTACCTCAACTGAATGAGAGTATGTTTCAATGTTGGAGAAAAAGGCCACCAAGTTTGTGATTAAAAGGGGATGAAAAGGGATATCAATGATAAAAGTTACATTTGTAATGCAATGGGGAATTATGAAAATGAACATCCACAATATCAAGAAAACTAACCTCAGAAAAGGACAATGGGAGAAAGGTCTAGATTATGCGATCAAAACTACAAAGGTTGAAGTTTCAAATGAAGTGGTTACATGTACATTAATCATTTCCAAAAACTTATCCAATCCTTTATTTTATTCTTGATCATATAATTCATTCATATCAGCCCATTTTTCTATGAAAATTATATTTTTATAATCTGATTTAACAAGGGAGATTTCATCCAAAACTCATTAGGGATGTATCATTGAAACAATATTTCATGAATCTGTTATCATTATATCATATAATTGTTCTTTATCAAAAGATCTCATATTCATACCCATGATTGAATTTTATTTAATCCTCAGTATGGACTGGATTTCGGAACATGATTAGAAAATTTACTCTATGAAGAAGGATGTTACAATTTTTTATGATGATAATGAATCCCTTCTCATTAGAACATAAACATCACCATATGATTCTCATCTAGATCCACCCAGTAGCTCTAATAAATTCTATTATTGGGGAGGATGATAGTGAAATAAATATGGGTAAAGAATGTAATGTTCATATATAGGATGAAACTATTGTGAAATAATATGTTGATGTGTTTCTAGAGGATTTACCTAGACATACTCTAGAATGAGAAATTGAGTTATCGATTGACATAATTTCTGGTTCATGTCCCATATTGAAGACCCCTTATAGAACAGAAACTATAGAATTAGTGGAACTAAAGAAACAAATATAGGAATTGAGTAATAAAAGATTTATTTACCCCAGTGTTTCCCTATGGGGAGCCTCTATTCTTTTTGTTAAGAAGAAATATGGATCTATGAGGTTGTGCATTAAAAATAGAGAGATCAATGCTATAACAGTAATGAAAAATTATCCCCTACCTCTCATTGATGATTTATTCAATCAACATCATGTAGATAAATATTTTTTGATGATTGACCATTGATTTGGATATCATATGTTGTGTGAGAAAATGGAATTCATTGCAAAGACAACATTTCGTACCAGGTATGAGAATTATGAGTTTACGTTAATGTGTTTTGGAAAGACTAATTCACCCTCTGTTTTCATTGATCTAATGTATATAGTTTTCATTGAATATCATGATGATTCTGTATTGGTATTTATTGATTATATCTTGGTATACATCAAAAAATATGAAAATCAAGAAAAACAATTGTACACTATTCTAACATACATAGAAGAAATGAATTATATGGGATATTTAGCATGATTGAATTCTGGCATTAGAATATTTATTTCAGGGACATATTTTCTCTATGGATAGACTCTTTATTGATGTTTTAAGACAAGGGAAGTCCAAAAATTCCTAGCACTGACGAGTATAACTGATTTACGTAGTTTTATTAGTTTAGCCAGTTATTATCTGTATTTTGTCCATAATTCTTCCCGATTGGATAACACATTAACCAAGATCAAACGTAAAGGAGATAAATTTGTTTGGGAAAAAGAGTGTAATGACTGTTTTTGAATAATTGAATTAATGATTTGTCAATTCTTTTATATTGAATAAATCATCAGGTAATGATGTGTTAGTTATTTATAGTGATGCTTCACATAAATTAATTTGTTGTGTACTTATGTAGAATGATAATGTTATTGACTATGTGTCACAGAAGCTAAAATTACATCAATAAAACTATCCTACTCATGATATTGATTTAGAAACCATAATATTCTCTCTAAAGATATAGAAAAACCACCTCTATAGTAAAAAATGTTATATATATATATATATTGATTACAAGAGTTTGAAGTATATTTTCTCATAGATATAACTCAACATGAGGCAAATGCATTTTCTCTAACTACTCAAGGATTATGATTCCACTATACACTACCACCTGTGGAAGGAAAATAAGGTGGAATATGATTTGAGAAGAAAGGATCATGGATTTTTAAACAAGATGAGAGTTTAAAGGGATCCTATATTCATTGGTCTAGTAAAGATGGGTTTGGGAATAATCATAAAGGTGAAACATCAAATAGTTATTCAAATGGTTTACGACCCATCATTATTATAATGGATAAAAATTTGTCGGATAAATGATGAGGAGTTTCAAAATAAAATTAAAGTTATGAATGGTGGAAGATTGATCGACTTCATATATGAAGATGGAATTTTAAATTTTTTAAAGATTCATTGTCTTCACGATATACATGATCTAACAAAGGAATTTTTGGATGAGGCTAAAACATCCAATTTCCCTATAAAACATAGTAGTAATAAGATGTATAAAGATTATTGGGAACATATATTGTGGGAGAACATGAATAGATACATTGATGATGATGTGTCAAGGTGTGTGGTTTGTCAACATGTTAAGGTTAGAAGACAACATCCTGGAGGATTCATGAAACCTCTTCCCATAAATGAGTTTAAATGGGTTGATAATAAAATGGGATTGGTCATGGGTCTACCAAAGACTCCTAGAAGGAATGATGAAATATAGGAAATTTTTGATCATCTTAAAAAGTCAACAAATTGTCATGCTATAAGAGAATATTTTCCACATGAATGTTTAGAAAGACTATATATTAAAAAAGTTGTAAGACGTCATAGTGTATGAACATATATTTTTTATGATTGTGATCCCCATTTTACATCATGATATTGGAAACGTCTTCATAATTCCTTGGATACTGAAATTCGTTTGAGCACTGCCTACCACTCGTAAATTGATGGTCAATCGGAACAGACTATTCAAGCCTTATAAGAAATGTTGAGATCTTTCTCACATGACTTTTAATGTAGTGGGACCAGTAGTTATGTCTGGTATAATTTTCATATTGTAAAATATTCTATTCAAGTATTCATATGTAATAATAAGAAGCGTTATATGGAAAGAGATGTCAGACACCATCTTGTTGGGACGATGTTGGTGAAAGAAAACTCGTAGGCCTAGAACGTGTTTAAGGAACAATTTAAAAGGTGACAATTGTCCAAACCCACATCAATGAATCTCAATGTAGGAAACATTGCTATTCATATAACCCAATGATGGATATGAAATTTTCAGTAGGAGATCATTTTCTTAATGGTATCTCCATGGAAGGGTGTTATAAGATTCAGTAATAAGGGTAAATTATGTCCTATTACATCAAATTTTTCTAAATTCTAGATCAAATTTGAGGTGTAGCTTACTTATTGGAAATACCTCAAAGTCTCTCCATTGTTCAGGATGTGTTTGATGTATCACTGTTGAGATAATACATGGATTTCCCAACGCATGTACTCACCTATGACGAAATTGTTCCAGAACCCAATTTGTCTTATTGTGAAGTGCATATCAAGATTATAGATAGAAGATTCCATGTGTTGAGAAACTGGATGACTCGTTTTGTAAATTTCCTTTGGATATACTATAAAATGCAAGGGGAAATGTGGGAACCTGAGGAAATAATGATGAAGAGACACCTGAATCTTTTTGTGGTGTAATATTATAGAAATTTTAAGGAGTAAATTATTTGAAGGAGGTAAAAATGTAACACTACAACATTCCATATTACGCTTCTCTTTGTATAATACAGTAGATTGCACTGTACGCAACATTGAGTTCTAGGACACCATGACCAATCAAACTAGCCATTTAAAAAGCAATTAAGAATTATAATACACACTATTTGAAATTTTATAAATTTTATTTTTTTCAAATGCATATAATTATTAGATATCATATATCAAAATTAGCTTAGGGATAATTTTTGGAAATTTTTTGAAAACATTCAATTTTTGTTGAATAGTGAAAAATACTACGTTATTGTTTAAAACAGACTTTTTATTTAAATATTTTTTTAATTTAAATTTATTTTAATGTCAAAATATTTACATAATACCTATATTAGTCCAATGTCATTATTTAAAGTAATTTTATAATAATAATATATATATATACTTTTTTATTGAACTTATTACCATCATTTACCAACCTTATAGGACCATTTGAAATTTTTATAAATCATTGTTTTACTGCTTCTGTGAATTGAATTTCCAAAATCTGAGAGACACAGTTTCCATTAGTAATTAAATTGTTGTTCAATAGGATAATTTCTTTTCTGAATAGTATCTTTTTCATATTTTTCCCACGGCTAAATGTAAATAAGTTAATTAATGGTAAAAAAGATTTTATAAATACCCCAACACAATTGTTAATTCTTTTGGATAATTGTATTCTGAAAAAAAACAACCATATGTCAAAAATATGAGTCTTTTTTATACACATTGATTAGATAAGGACATTAAATATATTTTATATAAAGAATAGTTTAAAGTGTTAAATTTTGATTTATATGACTAAACCATCAATAATATATGGTTATACATATGATTAATTACACTATAAATATCATTTGAAATATAAATATATTTACTACATCATGATATTTAATATAAAATTTTTTGACATTAAATAATTTACATTATTTATGACACAATGGCGATGCAGTAATTAACTTTTTAATGAAAGATTAAAATAATTGATATTATAAATATTAAAATAATTATAAATGGATACTTTTGATGCATTACAAAAATTTTCTAGCTTAATATGTCATGTAAGAGTTGATTCAATGAACTTTTTTCAATTTAATCATGTTTTTATGACTTTCACAAAACCAAATACTAAATAGTATCAGAATTGACATTAATGGGTTTTTAAAATAGATAATATTTTATTGAATTATATAATGGTATTAAAAATATAATGTTATAAATATGACATATTTAATGCTATATATTTCATTAATAAACAACTTCAGGTTATCTTGTCATTTTATAGTATGTTTATTAACAATGTATTATAATAACACAAGAAAACATGGTAAAAGTTAAACTATTTAACTAACGGATAAATCTAAATGATATGGTTAATTTGGTGACACAAAAATTTTAAAAAACTATTTTTTGAGAATATTTCGACCCATCCCAAACATTAAACCTAAATAAATCTATTTAGAGCTATCAAAAACCGAAAATTATTTTATAATAAAATAATTTATCATGATTTTCCTAAAGAGTCCCTCACCTCTCTTATAAAAAGGAACTTCCTATTATCTTCAGTTCACACCTCCAATTACATTGTTCAGGACCAAACCCTGATCTAAAATTCTCCCAACAACCATAAAATTAACCTAGATGGCTTAATTTGATCATAAATTCAATCTATGTTGCCATTTTTTACAAATCAAAAAGGAAGCACTCTTAAAATAGGTAATTATTTCGTGACCTCTTTCAAAGTTTATTTCTTCTTCCACTTCCTCTTTCATTGTTGTTTCAATACCAAAATAATAACTCAAGTACCTTATACACAATGTGATGTTTTTATAAATCATTTACAACCATATTAATTATTTAATCCATCATATAAATTATTAGTCACCATGCATTCATACGTAGTTCTTATCGTCTCCACGTCGTGGTATAGTTTTTTATTCAACACTTCATTATTTAGATGGGTTTAATAAAGAGTATAATTGAATTTAATAATAAATATACCATGTTAATGGTTTTTTATATATAATATACCATCAAATTATATACCATTTGACCATTAGTAGAATGATATTGTTGCACGTACGTACGTACGACTTACCGTCTCCATGATGCAATGAGATTTTGGTTCCCACCATAAACATTCAAGAATAATACTCATTTTATGATTGAACATAAATTTTATGAGCTTAATATCATTTGGGATATAAATCCAATACATTTAATTCATAACAATCAGGACTTAGGTTACAAAACATATAAAGGAAAATGAATTCCTCAACACCCTAAAAAATGATACTACTAAATTATTGTTAACAATTAAATATTAAGGGATCATATATGATATCATATTTATATGTGTGGTTATTGAATTATGTAATAACAATTATTTAACTAGTATACATGACGTTAATGTACCCCCGACTAAGGAAAAGTACAAGGTAATGGTTAATTTTTAAATTTTATTATTCTCTGTGGTTGTTTATACAAAAGTATCTACTGGGACCTCTTTATCATCAACATCTATGTTTCATAAAAATGTATTTAAAAATATTTATACTATTTCCTAGAATATGGGTTAATGTAATTTATACCCTTTTCTGAATTTTTATAAATGGTTTTGAAAGGAATCATTCTGTTATTTCCATAACAAGATACTTTAAAAACTTCATTGGTAAAATTAATAAAAGGGATTTTTATTTAACTTATATGGTGTGTGCAGCTATTTTCCACCATTATAACACATTCAAATATTCCCTTACAAGCTTAAAATAATATTTTTAAAATATATATTTTCTTTTCTTTTAAATAGTTTCAAAGTAGAAATAGATATTTCACTCAAATAGTTTTGGATTGACTTCATCAATTCGAACATCCTTTGTCGATTTTAGGCTTTTTGATGTTGACATAATGTGATAAAGTCTTAAATATTGTATTGAAGGTTTTGTGATATGTTTGACTATAGATGTTCTATTTTTATAAGATTCGTGGTTTATCGTTAATGTATCTACATTTTGTATGTTAGTTTTAATACAGATTTTTATATTATCTTTTAACCTTTTCATATGAGGAATGAATAAGACATAGTAAGTTATAGGTGGGGCCCTCAATAGCCGCTCAATTCATCGGTAGTCTCCTGAGACATACTAGTGTTTGGCACTTGTCTTTTACAAAATTAGTATTTTTAGTCTTGACACTATGCCTTGACAATGTGGTGATGATGTATGGTATTATGTATTATATCATTATGGAATTAGGTATAAATAATACATGTGATTATTACACTTGTAGAATATCAATGTGAATAAATGCATGAAATTTTTTTATTTATCTTTTACATATTATGTTGATGTTTATTTATAAAAAGATTGTGTTTTTGTCTTATAATTTTCCATAAATGTTTATGATTAGTTATAATAGATTCTCCTATTTTGTTATGTTTACTAAGCATCTAAGATCACTCCTTTATTATATTTTATTTTTCCCAATATATGAAGAAATATATTATGATTGACCTACATGAATTGGCTAATGGATATGAGTTTGTTGAAAAGAGACAAAATGTTTTAGTTTTTCCATTTAATAATTTAATGTAAAACATATGTATATATCTAGTACTTCCAATTCTAAAAAACTTATCAGTCTTTCGAGACTTCATATCTTGTGATCATGCCAATGTAATGTAATAATGCACCAATTACAGGTAACCAATGTCAGGGCATTATAAAATCAACATGATACATTCACATGATATGGAACCACATATAATATTTGTTATGATAAATATAGAGAAGAACCACTCTAAATATCTATGGAAATGATTCTATACTTGTAATCAATAAATATTAGTAGTTATATGAGTATCAATAAATTAACCTTAGGATAATCATTGAAAAATATGATTTAGCTAAAAAAAAGTAATAATTACTATGTACCATCCATTTAATTTATTTTTCTATATATAAAAGATGTGGCACTTCAAGAATCGATGGATTCAATATATAACTGCCTATAGAGGTTGAATTAAATAGGGTAATTCTTAAAAAATAACAAAAAATTCTCCCCCTCCATTAATGTATCAGACCTAGATCTCTATAATGGGTATCCAAGAAAACTAGGATCCACTGATTTTCAACTATTTAAAAGTCGACTATTGAGATTTAGAGGTTTTTCAATAACATATAGGATATTTATTTTGAGGAAAATAATTCTGATGGGTGGATGGTCCAAATATGCTTGTATCATCTGTCACATGTGCTAGAAGTAAGTGAGGTAGTCTATAACGACCCATACTTTACATACATTGTTATTACTTTAGAATTGAAGCACACTTATTACAACATATAACAAAACCAAGAAAGGATCGTATAGGTATAGTGTCTTTAGAAACTGGGAAACATAAACAACTGGTTCATAAAGCATCTACTTTGCCTCCCATTTATTTCATCATATCTAGAGTCCCTTTTTGGCATATTCTACTTGATAACCTTCTTCCTGACCTGGGGAAATAAAACATGCAAAAGGGTGAGCTCAAATTCTCAGTAAGGGTAAACAAAAGAAATATCAATCACATCATATACATAAGTACATAACTTTTGGAAATCTTAACCTGAAAAATAGATCATAATTTCATAACATGGGGTAAATCATAGTAGTGAAATGTAATCCCAATAATCATAACTTAAAACCTGAAATTTTGTTTCATACACACATAATCATAGAGAATCATTTCTTATTAGTCAAGACTCATTGCCAAGACTATCATAGTGGACAAAGTCCATTTTTGAACCGAGTTACCCTCGTTTCAGTCCTGCTTCGCTGAACCGGTATAACCTACAGTTCCAGCCATGTCTATCTCATGAGATATAAAATCTTTAACAAATGCATTGGAGGGAGATATAGGTCCCAACCATCTCATAATGATACCATTCTTATGTGTGCCACAAAATAATAAACCATACATCATAGCATAACCCATGTAACAAAAATGGGAATCTTAAACATCGTGACACCATAAAACAATTCATATAAGATAAAGGGATTCATAAAAGTATATTTCCATCACAAAATAATCAAATCAATGTAATAATAGGGATAGAAACATAACCCTTTATTATCTTAGATGGAAAATAATTTTGATAAATCATTTGAACTCCATTCTTGAGGAAAATATCCTTCCTGCTTCAAAAACACTTTTCCTTTCTTAAGCAGTCGTACAATTATAAACTAAAAGAAGTTGATTAAAAATAAACATGAAGACTTGTAAAGGAATATTCTTGGAAATAATGTTTTAAAAATCCATTCATGTCGTATAAGTTTAAAAAACATTCTTCGTACTTTTGTCAGAAAAGTCAAAAAGTACCTCGTACGAAAAACGACAAAAGATTCCTTTCATATCCTTTACTAAAAACTCACTTAAGGGTAAAATTGGATTTAAAAAATTTTAGGTGGATGGAAATAATATTAAATATTGAGGAAACATGGATGTGGATGATAAAATACACCCTAATAAATACTAAAGTATAAACAATCTTGGATAAAAATGAGATTGTGATATTTCCCTTACCTTAGGTCCGATATGCTTTGTACGTGTCTGAACCTCCTGTATAATGATTTAAATAATGTTATTGACTTATTCCAGAATCATACTTATTTTTATGATATCATATTAGGTCATATTCTTAGCTTCATAGTAGTAATAGTTCATTTCTACTTGTTATTCGGGTGTTTATAACATTTTGTTCTTATGCGTGTTTTGTCGAATAAATTCTTATTCTTCACTTTAGAATATAGATACCTCATTTCCAGAATGGTATTAGTGTAATATATATCATATTCATTCATTCAATTCATTTATATAATCATTATGAAATGAAGATCATGTAGAACAAGTCGCATCACATCGTGGAGATGGTATTCCGTACGTACGCACGAGTGATGATATCGTTCCTATGATTGTGGAATTGTATTGGAGTGTATGTATACTATTTCAGAATTAGTATCACTTTATAATAGTCATATGTAGTTATTATTTACACCATTATACCCATCCAAGTAAGGTGGTGGTGGAAAATAGTTTACACCATGGCGTGGAGACGGTATTCCGTACGTACGCACGCGTGGTGATTTATTTTTCTGTAGGATGGATAGATGGTGAAATAGGGTTGTTTCATACTTATAATGACATATCATTATATGAGTGATACTGATGTTTTTACTTCATAATGAAACAAATAAATAAGAAGAAGTGGAAGAAGAAAAAAAGATGAAAGAATCGGTAACGGACATTGCCTCTTCTTTGAAGTGCTTCTTTGAATCCTTATTTTAGGGCACTAAAAATGGTCTTTGAAGAAGACCAGGACCTCTAGTATGTCTCTATGGAAGTGGAGAGGAGAATGTGGAAGGGGTTGGCCGAGCATGAAGGCTCAAAGTTGTGTGAGAAAGAGAGGTAGGAGGTGCCATTTTATAAAGGAGGAGAGGGGCACCTTTGGAATAACTAAAAATATTATTTTATTATAATGTCATGTTCGGTTTTAAATAGCTCCAAATTGATTTATTTCGAAGACAAGGTGGGGATGTGTAGAAATCCTCTCATCAAATAGAATTTAGACAAGTTTAGGTTCCTATTTTAACCTTATCATTTAGATTTAACATTAAGTTAAATAATTTTACTTTTACCGTGTCTTCTTGTGTTCTTATACTATAAGGTTTATAAACTTACTATAAGCAGCCCAACGAACCCTAAGTTGTTTATTATTAATATATATAACCTTATCTAAGTCATTTGGCTGAACCTTAGATTTTTAGAAATAAAATAACAATTACTAATATAATATTTGTTTTAAAAACTATTTTATGTCAATTTTGACACTATTTTGTAATTAATTTTTGTGGAAATCATAATAGAATGATTAGTTCGAAAAAAGTTAAGTAAATCAATACTAACATGTCATATTAATGTTTAAAATTAGTTTAATTCATAAAAAGTGTTAAATTACATTTATTTTGGTTTTTATAACATCAATTATGTCAATATATCATTAATAAGTTAATTACTACATCATCTTTGTGTCATAAATAAATTAAATTATTCAATGTCTAAAAATTAAAAATAAAATACCATTATTTAGGAAATACTTTTATCTTTCTAATGAATATTTATAGTCGAATTTATCTTATGTATAACCCTATATTAAAAATTCTTTAGTTATTAAACATTGATTTTAACTATTTTAATCCTTGTTTAAATAAATTAATAATAAATATCCTAATCTAATCCAAGTGGGCCTAAATGGTCATATTTTATTCCTATGTTTGTTTTTGGTCGAATTACACTAGTCCAATAGAATTAGGGCATGTGTTAGGGTAATAATAATATCATTTTTACCCTTAATTACCCTATTTACTTTTAACCGTGGTAAAAAAAAGTAAAAAGTTACTATTCACCAAAAAATTATTTGCATCTCATTGAACCACATTTTACTTACTGAAATCAACCGTGTCTCTCGGATTTTCGAAATTCCACTCACATAAGCGGTAAAATTATGTTTTATGAAAAATTCAGTTTTTTTAACTACCACTTAGTGGTTTCACTATTCATCAAAAATTGAAAGTTTTCAGAAAAATACCAAAATTTCACCCTAGGCTAATTTCGATATTACAAATTCAAAAATGAAGTCCATTTTGAAAAATAAAATTTATAAACTATTAAAAAGTGGTTATTACTATTCACAACGGCTAGTTTTAATAATATTTTATTAGCATATCATTGTTTAGTGAAACTCGGTATTGCGTACGACGCAAGCTATCGAGGAAGGTCGTGATTTCGTGTAAAGCAAGCCAAGAAAGTGTTGTCTGTAGAAAATGATTCCTTTGATGATTTATATAACATAAAAGTCCCCGGTGTTACATTCTACCCCCCTAAAAATGAATTTCGCCCTCAAAATTCGTCACTTTGTAACAAACTGATGAGGATACCTCTCCCTCATCATATCCTCAATCTCCCATGTAGCTACTTCTAATTGGTGGTTACTCCATAAAACTTTCACCAATCGAGTGGTATTGTTTCATAGGAATTTTTCGCTACGATCCAGAATCCCCATCGGTTGTTCTTCATAAGAAAGATCTTGCTCCAGCGGTACAACATCTGAGCTAAGTACATGTGAAAGATCAGGTATGTACTTTCTCAGGAGAGATACATGGAACACATCGTGAACTTGAGAGAGATTTAGTGGAAGCTCCAATCAGTAAGTTACCTTCCCAACACAATCCAGTATTTTGAAAGTACCGATATATCTAGGGCTCATATTCCCCTTCTTTCCAAATATCATAACCCTCTTCCATGGAGATATTCGTAAGAACACTTTATCACCCACTTCAAACTCTAGGTCTTTTCTTCGGTTGTCGGCATAACTCTTCTGTCGACTCTGAGCATCTCTTATGTGTTGTTGAATAGATCTGACCTTTTCTGTCATTTCATCAACGAGATCAGGTCCTAATAGATTTCTCTCCCCAACTTCATCCTAGCATGTTGGAGTCCTGCATTTCTTTCCATAGAGAGCATCATAAGGAGCCATCTGAATACTGGAGTGAAAGCTATTATTATAAGAAAATTCCACCAAATGTAGGTGTTGATCCCAACCACCTTTGAAATCCATAGAGCAAGATCTCAACATATCTTCTAGAGTTTGAATTGTTCTCTTAGACCGACCGTTTGTCTGAGGATGATAAGCAGTGCTGAAACATAACTCTGTATCCAGAGTATGCTGAAGACTTCGCCAGAACATTGAGGTAAACCTCGGATCCCGATCAGATATAATAGAAAGTGGTACTCCATGCAATCTTACCACTTCCTTTACATATATCCTGGCAAGCTGATCCAGAGGGAAATCCTATCTAATAGCAATTAAGAGTGCAGACTTTGTAAGGCGATCAACTATGAACCGGATAACATTATTGCCTTTGGATGTTTTAGGAAGTCCTGTGAAAAAGTCCATAGTGATGTTTTCCCATTTCCATTCAGGTATGGGTAATGGTTATAACATCCCCTTAGACTTCTGTCTCTCAGCTTTAACTTGTTGACAAACCAAGCATCGAGAGACATATTCAGCGACAACTCTTTTCATGCCATCCCACCAGAAGTACTCTTTCAGGTCCCTATACATCTTCGTGCTTCCAGGATGAATAGAGAATGAAGAACTATGAGCCTCATTCAGCAGCTCCTTCTTTAATTTGGGGATGGGAGGAACACAACCCCGATTCCTGAACATTATTATCCCATCACAAGCAAGGATGAATTCAGGAACATTTCTCACCTTCTCCTGTAACTCAACATCTTCTTTCTGTGCCTCTTTAATCTTCACATATATATATGGTTGAACATTCATTTGAGAAAGATAAGATTTTTCCCCTTTCATTGTAATTCCAAGACCCATCCTTTGTAAATCCATAAATATTGGATCTTTCGTGATCCTCATCATTGATAAACTAGCATGGTCTTGTCGACTTAATGCATCTGCCACCTTGTTTGCTTTCCCAAGGTTGTAATGGATTGAGCAGTCCTAATACTTAATCAGCTCCAACCATCTTCTTTGGCGCATATTCAGCTCCTTTTGTGTGAAAATATACTTTAAACTTTTATGGTTAGTATAAATATCACACCTTTCACCATAAAGTTAATGCCTCCAAATCTTTAATGCAATGATTACCGCAGCTAACTCCAAATCATGAGTTGGGTAATTTTGCTCATGTATTTTCAACTGTCGTGAGGCATAATCTATCACTATATCATTTTTCATAAGAAGACACCCCAATCCCTTCTTGGATGCGTCACTGTAGATCAGAAAACTTTCTCCAATACAAGGTAGTGAGAGCACAGGTGCACTGGATAACCTTCTTTTCAACTCCTTGAAATTCTCTTCACATTCCTCCGTCCAAACAAACATAACTCCTTTCCGAGTCAACTTGGTGAGTGGATTAGATAATCGTGAGTAATCGTTCACAAAACGTCGATAATATCCAGCCAAACCAAGAAAACTTCGGATCTCAGTTACTGTTGTTGGTCTCGACCATCTTTCGATAACCTCTGTTTTTGCTGGATCCACAGATTTCCCCTCTTTTGAGATTATGTGACCCAAAAAAGAAACTTTTTGAAGCCAAAATTCACACTTGGTAAATTTGGAATAAAGCTTCTCCTTTCTCAGGGTCTTCCATATAATTTTCAAGTGATATTAATGTTCTTCCTTTCTCTTTGAATAGACAAGAATAGCATCTATAAATACTACCAAAAATTGATCAAGATAGTCTCTAAAGACTCTATTCATCAGATCCATGAAGATAGCATGGGCATTAGTATGACCAAATGGCATCACTATAAATTCATAGTGTCCATACCTTGTACGGAAAGCCGTCTTTGGTATATCCTCCCTTTTGACCCTTAATTGATGATACCCTGAATGAAGATCAATCTTGGAAAATTATTGAGCTCCGTGTAGTTGGTCAAATAAGTCATCAATGCATGGGAGAGGATATTTTTTCTTGATAGTGATCTTGTTAAGTTCTCGATAATCAATGGAGAGTCTCCTTGATCCATCATTCTTCATAACAAAAAGAAAAGGTGCTCCCCAAGGTGACGCAGTAGGGCGTATGAACCACTTATCAAGATTCTCTTGGAGTTGCTTCTTCAATTCCTACAACTCAATTGGGGCCATTCTATAAGGTGCCTTTGAAATAGGCAAAGCACCTGGTACGAGTTCTATTGAAAACTCAACTTCACGATTCGGTGGAAGACCCGGTAATTCTTCCAGAAAGACATCAGCAAACTCTCGTACAATGGGCATATTCTTAATCGTGAGTTTCTAACCAACCATTTGAGATAAATAACCTTCATTTAGTGGAATCAATACCCATAAAATGGAAGAAATTTCCACTGGAAGGTTATGTTCATCCTTGCATCGATAGGCGAACATAGATTGATCTGGAATATGAAATGTGACTTCCCTTCTTTGGTAATTGATATGAGCTCCATGTAGAGAAAGCCAATCCATGCCAAGAATCACATCAAATTCCACTATAGGAAGGATCACAAGATTTTCAGGAAGCACTTTCCCACAAACATCGATCAGAGAAGAATTATAAACTTTTGATGCGACTGTTGTGCCATTAGGTGTTGTCCCAGATAACTCAACATCTAATTGTTGAGCTAATACGGTGATACCCTTAGAAAATTCTTCAGAAGTAAAGGAGTGGGTGGATCCAGAATCAAATAAAACATTTGCTACCTTAGATTGGATGGTATGTGTACCTTTCCCCACATCGTTATCGTACTCCACATCGCTGATAGAAATTGCATGTGACTTTCCTTTGTCTTTAGCCTTAAGAGTTTGTTGACGTCGACCATCATCATCAACACTTGGATTAGGGAATTTATTGGCATAATGTCACATCTCCATGCACTTGAAACATTGAAGTGTAGTAGGTTCATTCTGTGTATCCCTTCCTTTGTTGGCATCATTAGACATCTTCTTCCCATCATCGCGGCATTCAAATTCCCGAAGACCTTCCTTTCCACATTAGAATCATTTACTTGTCCCTTTAAGACAACTCACTCCATGTTTCTTTCCACACTTTGAGCATAAGGGAAATCTCAACTTCTTTTCAGTGTGCTATTTAGATTTTCCTTTGAATTCCATTTTCCTCTTCTTATCAAACCCATATGACTGATGGGTTACTCCAATATCCATCTCAACTTTGAGAGAACATCGAACGATTTCCTCGTTGCTATTGAAGTCCCTTATGGCTAAGGCCCTTCGAAGGCTTGGTTTTAAGCCACTAAAGAATCGATCGATCTTACTCTCTGGTTGTATAATAATACTAGAAGCGTACCTTGCAAGTCTTGTAATATTTTCTTCATAGGTACCAACAGATTCATCATCCTTTTGCTTCAGTTCAAGAAAATCTTTCTCCATATTTGTTTGGAGAATGCGAGGGAAGTACTTATTGAAAAATAAGTTCTTGAACTCATCCCATTCCATGGACTCAATTTCATCCCTTTGCCTCGTATTCTTAATAAGATTCCACCATTGATCAGCATCACCTTATAAAAGATACACTGCTAAGATGACTTTATCATGCTCAGAACATTGAAGAACTGAAAATATCTTTTCAGTAGTACTAATCCATTGTTCAACAACTAATGGATCAGTAGACCCGCTGAATGAAGGTGGACGCCGTCTCATGAAGGATTCAACAGAATGTTGCTCCTTCCTTTGCTCGTTTGGAAGTCATGCATGATTCATAGCTTGAGAATGTTGTGTGATCATGGCTAAAAGATTTTGCATTCCAGCTCCCATAACGTTTGGTTGCTCGGGGGACAATCATTTCATTGCCCGTCGCATTCCGCATTAACATGGTTCCTTCGGGTTCCAGCCATTTACTAATACCAAGAAGAATAGTGTGAGTAACACTAATTATAATAGGAAAACCACATAATAAAGAATAAAATTTCACACTTAAGGTCTTATCCTAGGTTATTCATGGCCATTTCTAAAACACTAAGATTGTGTTCTATGCTTAGACTTATACTTAGGGTTCTTACTAAGGCTTTCACATCCTAGTTTCCAAAGGTTGACTATAACTTTCCTCTGATACCAACTATAACGACCCATACTTTACATACATTGTTATTACTTCAGAATTGAAGCACACTTATTACAACATATAACAAAAACAAGAAAGGATCGTATAGGTATAGTGTCTTTAGAAACTGGGAAACATAAACAACTGGATCATAAAGCATCTACTTTGCCTCCCATTTATTTCATCATATCTAGAGTCCTTTTTTGGCATATTCTACATAATAACTTTCTTCCTGAACTGGTTAAATAAAACATACAAAAGGGTGAGCTCAAATGCTCAGTAAGGGTAAACAAAAGAAATATCAATCACATCATATACATAAGCACATAACTTTTGGAAATCTTAACCTGCAAAAGAGATCATAATTTCATAACATGGGGTAAATCATAGTAGTGAAATGTAATCCGAATAATCATAACTTAAAACATGAAATATTTTGGCATACACACATAATCATAGAGAATCATTTCTTATTAGTCAAGACTCATTGCCAAGACTATCTTAGTGGACAAAATCCATTTCTGAATCGAGTTACCCTCGTTTCAGTCCTGCTTCACTGAACCGGTATAACCTACCATTCCAGCCATGTATATCTCATGAGATATAAAATCTTTACCCAATTCATTGGAGGGAGATATAGGTCCCACCCATCTCATAATGATACCATTATTATGTGTGCCACAAAATCATAAACCATACATCATAGCATAACCCATGTAACAAAAATGGGAATCATAAACATCGTGACATCATAAAAAAATTCATATAAGATAAATGGATTCATAAAAATATAATTCCATCACAACATAATCAAATAAATGTAATAATAGAGATAGAAACAGAACCCTTTATTATCATAGATGGAAAATAATTTTGTTAAAACATTTGAACTCCATTCTTGAGGAAACTATCCTTTCTGCTTCAAAAACACTTTTCCTTTCTTACCATGTCGTACAATTCTAAACTAAAAGAAGTTGATTAAAAATAAACATGAAAACATGGAAAGGAAGATTCTTGGAAATAATGTTTTAAAAATCCATTCATGCCATATAAGTTAAGAAAAACATTCTTCATACTTTTGTCGGAAAAGTCAAAAAGTACCTCATACGAAAAACGACAAAAGATTCCTTTCATATCCTTTACTAAAAACACACTGAAGGGTAAAATTGGATTTAAACAATTGTAGGTGGATGGAAATAATATTACATATTGAGGAAACATCGATTTGGATGATAAAATACACCCTAGTAAGTACTAAATTATAAACAATCTCGGATAAAAATGAGATTGTGATATTTCCCTTACCTTAGGTCCGATATGCTTTGTACGGGTTTGAACCTCCTGTATAATGATTTTAATAATGTTATTTACTTATTCCAGAATCATACATATTTTTATTATATCATATTAGGTCATATTCTTAGCTTCTTAGTAGTAATATTTCATTGCTACTTGTTATTCGGGTGTTTATAACTTTTTATTCTTATGCGTGTTTTGTCGAATAAATTCTTATTCTTCTCTTTAGGTTATAGATACCTCATTTACAGAATTTTATTAGTGTAATATATATCATATTAATTCATTCAATTCATTTATATAATAATTATGAAATGAAGATCATGTAGAACGAGTCACATCACATCGTGGAGACTGTATTCCGTACGTACGCATGAGTGATGATATCGTTCCTATGATCGTGGAATTGTATTGGAGTGTATGTATACTATTTAATAATTAGTATCACTTTATAATATTCATATATAGTCATTATTTACACCATTATACTCATCCAAGTAAGGTGGTGGTGGAAAATAGATTACACCAGGGCGTGGAGACGATATTCCGTACGTACGCACGCGCGGTGATTTCGTTTTCTGTAGGATGGATTGATGGTGAAATATGGTTGTTTAATAATTATAATAAAATATCAGTATATGAGTGATACTGATGTTATAAGTTCATAATTAAACAACTAAATAAGAAGAAGTGGAAGAAGAAATAAAGATGAAAGAATCGGTAACGGACACTACCTCTTCTTTGAAGTTCTTCTTTGAGACCTTCTTTTAATGCCCTAAAATTGATCTTTGAAGAAGACCAGGACCTCTAGGATGTCTCTAGGGAGGTGGAGAGGAGAGAGTGGCAGGGTTTGGCCTATCTTGAAGGCTCAAAGTGGTGTGAGGAAGAGTGGGAGGAGGTGCCCTTTTATAAGGGAGGAGAGGGGCATCTTTGGAATAACTAAAAATATTATTTTATTATAAAGTCTAGTTCGGTTTTAAATAGCTCCAAATTGATTTATTTAAAAGCTAAGGTGGGGATGGGTCGAAATACGCTCATACAATAGAATTTAGAAAAGTTTAGGTTCCTATTTTAACCTTATCATTTAGATTTAACATTAAGTTAAATAATTTTACTTTAACCGTGTCTTCTTGTGTTCTTATACTATAAGGTTAATAAACTTACAATAAGAAGCCAAAAGAACCCCAAGTTGTTTATTATTAATATATATAACCTTATGTAAGACATTTTGCCGAACCTTAGATTTTTAGGAATAAAATAACAATTACTAATATAATATTTGTTTTAAAAAAAAATTTATCTCAATTTTTACACTATTTAGTAATTAATTTTTTTGAAAATCATAACAGAATTATTAGTTCGAAAAATGTTAATTAAATAGATAATAACATGTCATATTAATCTATAAAATTAGTGAAATTCATAAAAAGTGTTAAATTACATTTATTTTGGTGTTTATAACATGAATTATGTCAATATTTCATTAATAAGTTAATTACAACATCATCTTTGTGTCATAAATAAATTAAATTATTTAATGTCTAAAAATTAAAAATAAAATACCATTATGTAGGAAATATTTTTATATTTCTAATTAATATTTATAGTCGAATTTATCTTATGTATAACCCCATATTAAAAATTATTTAGTTATTTATCTTTGATTTTAACTATTTTATCCCTTCTTTAAATAAATTAATAATAAATGTCCTAATCTAATCCAAGTGGGCCTAAATGGTCATATTTTATTCCTATGTTTGTTTTTGGTCGAATTAAACTTGTCCAATAGAATTAGGACCTGTGTTAGGGTAATAATGATATCATTTTTACCCTTAATTACCCTATTTACTTTTAGCCGTGATAAAAAAAAGTGAAAAGATACTATTCACCAAACAAATATTTTCATCTCATTGAATCACATTTTACTTACTGACATCCACCGTGTCTCTAGGATTTTCTAAATTCCACTCAAAGAAGTGGTAAAATTAAGTTTTATGAAAAATTCAGTTTTTTTTACTACTACTTAGTGGTTTCACTATTCATCAAAAATTGAAAGTTTTCAGAAAAATACCAAAATTTCACCCTAGGCTAATTTCGATATTACGAATCCAAAAATGAAGTCCATTTTGAAAAATAAAATTTCTAAAATTTTAAAAAGTGGTTATTACTATTCATAACGTCTAGTTTTAATAATATTTTATTAGCATATCATTGTTTAGTGAAACTCAGTATTGCGTATGACACAAGCTATCGAGGAAGGTCACAATTTCGTGTAAAGCAAGACAAGCAAGTGTTGTGTGTAGAAAAAGATTCCTTTGATGATTTATATAACATAAAAGTCTCGGGTGTTACATAGTCACTATTAGATATCAACTAATTGTAAGAGTGGTTTGATGACTTTTTAAGAAAAGTGAAATTTTAACGATGATGGACAACAAATAATCACAATAATATCATCTTTTTTGAAGAATGATTATAAAAATTTGATGGTATTGTAGAAAGATTATAAATTTAGGAAAATCTAGGGAATTGTTTTGAAAGAAAAATCAAATTCAAAAAATCCAAATTAAAAATTTACAGGACCCAATATAAAGATGTGCGAATATATGAAGATGAAAATATAGATAACTATTATACAATTGTAAATGAGATTGTGAGACATACAAATGTATATATTAGAAAGCTATATGAATCAACTATGTTAAATATATTAATGAGAATATTTTCGGATATATTTTAATAAAATATTTCACCTTTAGAAGAAATAAAGGTTAAATATGCTGATTTGTTTCACAATACTCCCCAAAATTTTGAGATGAGAAATGATTTAATCATCACGGAAAAATGAAATTAAATATATTTATTTCAAAACTATGAAAAACTAATGATTAAGAGGGAGAATTAATTATTCCCAAAATTTATTTAGGTGAATATTTTGATAGTGGCGAGAGTCACAAGAAAATCATAGCTTTCATATCAAAAAATCATAAATGGGGAAAATGGATGTTCAAAAGAAATTTGGAAATAAAATGTTTTATTTGTGGTGGTATTGGAAAATTTTCCATATATTTTCTTAAGATGATAAAATCATTGAAAAATAACGATGTAGATGAAAAAAATCACAAAGGAAGTGAAAACTAAAATGAAACTCCCCAACCCCATAATCCTGGTGTCAATGCCTAATTTTATTACATTTTCATTATTATTAGGAAACCAATACAGATGGAATAAACTATTTATTATTCATGTAAATCTATATGACATACATGATACCCATAAAACATTAGGATGAAAAAATATTACATTCTAAAAAATCAATTTAAATAAACTGCATCCTTGAAATATTATTTAATGTTATCTTATTAATAGCATGATGAAAGAAACATTGTAAGGGGGACTGCAAATACTCAATAAGGGTAAATACAAAGGAATAAGTAACGAATAAATCTATATGTAAAGATAAATAATTTAAAACTATTTCCATTTACACAAATATTTACAGCATAATTAATATGGAATGGTAAGAAATTGAAACATAATTCATAAATCAATAAATTGAGAATGAATCACATACAAATATATCTGAATATAAAATATCATGGATATATAATAATTGAAACTAAATGTGGGAAGTACATTCTAAATGGATATCACAAATTAGGCACATAATAAACTACACCATCAAGAACATTCACATGATGGTTTGAAACTATGTATAGAACCCCATTCAATTTGGACCACATATTTGTCTCATTAGAACAAATCTATGCATCATTGGGAAATATATTGTTTTCTCCCCACCCATCATAACAAGTCCAAATAATTCATCATATCAAATAATATTTGTTCCCACTTTGATTATATATTGAATTTGTTTTAAAATGATTCTCATTGGTTGTCAATGGTTTTCATTTTGATATGGATATCTCATTACAGTTTATATTCTAAAGTTGTTCCACAGATAATAGAGATTGATTGAAGTCCTCATGTATTTATATTCCCAGAAAACATGTGAATAGTTTGAAGACATTAAGTTTCATGGTTATGTATAGAGAATTTTTAAGGATCCATTTGATGACATTGGATTTCATGGATTAATAATTATCCTAGTAAATATGAATATTATTTTATTATTTTTATTTCAAAAAATATCATTACATTTTTTTGAAAAACATTGGATGGATCTTTTTAAAGGAATTAGTGTGAAAATATGTTGCAAATAATTTTCAGGTTTGACGGGAAAGAAATATGTTACAGGAATATTGGGAAGTTATAATATATTCCTTGAAAAATATAATTATGCTAAAGGTGTTCAATAAAATTATATGTATTGTGAAAAATATGTTTTGTAATGAATGATGTTGTTTATTGAATAACATAAATGACAGCAAAGTAAAATGGGTTTTCATGCAAAGAATATTTATATGGTTCTATCATTTCACCTGGGTTTGCCAAATTTTGGGGGCAAAAAATTATGAGTTTGAATTTTCTAGAAAAGGAAGGATTTCTGTTAAGTGAATTTCAAAAATCACATAAATGATAGGTAGATCAGCTGTGGAAATTTGGAAAAGGAATAATTTTGTGAAGTACGGTATGTAAACCACATAAGAGAAACATTTTGCAGGTGGATCATAGTTCACTTGAAGATTGTAGTTTGTGGGAGGTCAATTGTTCTCTACAAAGGTTGTTGAATGAGAAATGGAGGAAGTAATTTAGGAAATATTGAAGGAAGAAAGTAAGTATTTGGACAGCTTAGGGAAAATTGTTCACAGGATCCTCATGACTCACGGGAGGCTTGTGGTACGTAGAATGAAAATGGATAACACAAGAGATTGGTCTCCAGAAAATACGATACCACATTAAAATTTTAAGGAAAACAGATTATAAAATTTTGGGAATTTATTTTCATATATAAAGAAATAGAGAACCATCATTAAGGTACTGTGAAATTTAATAGAAAAGATCATTTCTGGATAAGAAATTCATCTATGTCTGAAAGAGTTCTCTGGAATGAAATTCGTGAAATATAAGGAGTTTTATGGGATACCTTACCTCACAATAGAAAATTTATCATGGAGGATAGTTAGTCCACAGAGTGAGGGGAGTTCATAGAATGAAGAAAGATCACAGAGAAAATAGTTTTTTAATTAAGAATTAGTAGTACATGGATGAATCATCAGTTTATGGAAGTAGAGATAGTATACAGAGGAGAAAATATTAAAAAATCATAGGTAGTCTATGGAAGAGTAAATTATCCACTAGATATGAAGTGGCCCCTAGAAGTAGGGATGATCCACAGAGGAAGATGATTTTCCTGAAGCACTAACAATATGAGGTGCAATACAATTCATGATGGAGGCAAGGTTGGTCTGTGGAGCATTGATGGTGTGTATATAATTTAAAGTCAACAATGAAGAATAAGATTGTAAAAGGGAATGTTGTTTGTTATGTAATTGATTCACTTAGGACAAGGTAGTTATTAGGGTTAGTTTATGACCATAGATCACGATAATAGTTCATTGGGACAATTTGTATAGGGAAGAAAATTCTCATAAGATACAAGATAGTTTGCAAGGGGGAAATTTTTCATACTTGTGATATGGTTTTATACCATTATCATGTTGTGTGAAGAATACAGGGTTATCAAGTCACCACTGCACTATTACAAATTTTTCTATATCAAAGAAGAATAAATAGAGTGGCCACTTTTTATTCAATGATTCATGCCATATTGATTTTGATGATTCTAAGTTTAGATATTCTTAATTATTTTAATAATAATAATGTATTTTCTTATTCTCTTATTATTGGAAGAAAGTGCTTCAATGGAGATGGTTTTCCACTGAAAATGAAAGAGAGATCCAGAAACTAGTATAAACTATTGCATATCTTTTTGTTCCACATATCAAAGGGGGAAGAGGAAGTGACTGGCCAAATTGATATCATTTGATTATAATTTGGGATAGAGATAAATAAGTCCATTAGCCTAAAACCCATTCATATTATTCTAACTTATAGAATAATAAGATTGTACAGTTACCAATTTTTTTGTTCAGAAAAATTAGGGGGAGTTACTTGCGTGCTATTAAGAAAGGAACAAGTGAAGAACGAGAGAACAAAGTAGTAATGTGAGATCCAAATGTTCTCAACACATGAAATTATTTATTGGTTTTACAAACATTTAAAAAGGAGAATACTATAGTGGGAGGAACTATAGTGATCCAACCAATAGAAATAAAACACACATTATTGGATTGTTTTTAATGTTCCACATGATTGTAAGTGTATATCATACTCATTGTAACAAAACAAAAGGATTTTTCTCTAGTGGTTTTTTGGTCAGGATTATTTATGACCATGAAATAGATGTAGCTACTCATGATGAGTAGTTAACCATATAAAAATAAAAATTTCTATATTTACTACTTTTATATACGTGATTGAGACATGGGAAAGAGAATTAAAGAATCAGGATCCTAACTGGTCATTAATGTATAGGGGTAAAAAGATGAAATTTGATAAAAAAGTCCACAACACTGATTCACCACCCATCCCTCATTGTTAGGTGTATACCAAACTGAACTTATCAATAATAAAATAAATAATATTCCTTATAAAATATTCTTATTATATAAACAATATAGGTTTTTCAATAATTCCCAAGTTAATCAAATAGTCATCAATGTGAAAAACATATCTAAAATGATTTACGGTGTATGAAATACTAAAATACATTGTATGTGAATGTGGATATTTATGTAAAATTATAATGTAAAATTATTAAATAGCGAAAGTTTTAACATATATTTGACAATTGAAAAATGAATTTATAGTTCAAATATAATAATTACGAACATTATTTAGGATAATAATCTATGAACATTCAAAAACATCCCATATGACATTGAAACACTTGAATTATAATATATTGAAAGTATGAAATTAATTATTGAATTTAATATCATGATAATATGTGGATTCATTATTTAGTATGAAAAAGATAGTATATACCCAAAATAAAAGTGAATTGGTGTATAATAACAAACTATGTCTCAATGGAATATAAATTGATACGAAATTCCATTACCATAACCTTATTTTTGTTGTTGTGTGGACCTTATACACCAATATAATGTTTTAAAATTTATTAATATCTAATAATATTACTATAATGATATTTATAAAATCATATATCATATTCGGACACTATATTATTACCTTTTTGTTAACAATCATCCATTATTTTCACTATTTCGAGTGTTAATTGCCTAGTTTTCTCAAGTATGTTTTTTTCTTGTCTACGGTTGTTCTAGTTAATTAGATAATTATTTAATAATATCCATAATTTAAAACAAGTCTTGGTTATTATATATAATATGTATATACCTATTTATATTAATCTATATTTTTTTGAGAAAAGAAATGAAATGTACTACTCATGGAGACGGTAGGTCGTACGTACGCATTAACACTACTATCATTTCTTTATTATTTTAAAATATTGAAAATTAATTAATACATAAGTATATTATAATTATAGTATAATATCTATGTCAAATATGTTGCATAGGATTATTAAAACCATCCTTTATATGTTTCATGTAGAATGTGAAAGAATCAAATCACATTGAGGTGGTGATACTCCACACTTCAAAAAGTGATGTTGTCGTATTTACACAAAATGGAATACTGAGAAGAATTTCTTATAATATAATAAAAGGAAAAATAAATATATTATAAATATCATATATGTCAAATATAATTACTTTTTTAATCTTAATATCCTCCATGATCGGTTTAAATGAAATAACGAACTATCATCGGTTTCTGAGGTGGTGGTCCACCATTAACATAAATTGTATATTCATTACCAATATGACGAAGGTGTGTGTAAGTGTATCTAGAAACCCTAATAAAAAACATAAAATAATTTTGATAATAATTTTCCCATTATATAATAATTATATTAAAATAATTGAAGGGTTGGAGGAGTAAATGAATGAAAAGAGATCGTTTGAAAGTGTTGCCTCAATAATTTTGTAAATCCTTTTGGTTTATGAGAAAATACATTCTTGGAATGAATTATAACAAAAGAGGGGATCCATGATCGAGGGGAGGTATGTTAGGTATCTATTTTTATGGATAGTGGATGTACCTATGTGGTTTCTGAGGTGTGAGGAATGAGGAGATGTGGTGACATTTTTTTGTGGAGGGGGATTGTCACCCTTGTAATATTTTGAAAATGGAATTGCTACCACGTTTTTCATGTTGATATTGGGTTCAATGATGTACCCAATTAAATAAAAGACAAGATAGGGTCGATATATTTCCATAAAATAACTTTTATAATGGTTTATAGGTCATTTTGGGCATAATGGTTAAGATTAATTCACTTACTATATTTAATTTAACCTTAATTGTTTCATTAAATTTCTATCACATTCACAAATCATTTTGTTAAAAATTCATCTTATTAAAAATTAGAAATTATAATGATTATAAATATGTAATAAAATTTTCATATTCTTAATAACAAAATTGAAAAAATTTAATTCAAAATTCATCCTAAATGTGGAAAAAATGTTGGGATTCTTATTAAAAAACAACTGCATATTTGATAAGTTTTTAAATTCAATTTCAAATTAAAATTGATCATAATTCTCTTATTTGTGTGAATTTTAATATATTTGATATAATTTAACGTTATAACCAATTCCAAATATAATTTAACCGTATAAATCAATTATAAAAATATATGTTTTTAATTAAAATTCAGTATTATTAACTATTCACTATAAACTAAAACATCAGTAAAAATTAACAAAAATTAACACTAATATAATTTTTATTTTTATATTTAAATAATAATATATTTTGGATCATATTAAAAAAATTCAAATTTAATATTTAAATTGAATTTCTAGTACAAGGTTGTTAAAATGACTACATAAAAATATAGTATTTTATGAATAAAATTAGCGATATTCTTATCTAATGCTTCTCAAATATATTGGATTAGTATCAAAAATGTTTTATTGAATTTATACTATATTTATCCTAGTTATATAACATTAAAATTTAAATCAAATCAATTTATTAGGGTAACAAATCTTTATGAGAATAAAAATAAAAATATTTTCTTTTATATGCAATCAGTTTTAATATTCATTCCTACATAATTTGTAAAAATGAAATATTTTTATAGTAACATAATCCATAAAATTTACTATGTAATTTTACCCTATTCATATATACTAATATAATTACTAGTTTATTTCTTATTATATATTATTTTAATAATATATAATTTTTCTCTAAAACTCTTTCATATGGGTAACATAAATATTTTTAAGAAACACATTGTTGATTGGGACGTATGATAAATTAGTATCACATAAATTGATAAATATATCATAGATAAATTTTATATAAAATAGTATATAAATTATAATGTTTCAATATCTTATATTCTATTACGATCTTGGTGATGTTTGTGATACACTATATCAACTAAAATTTTCTTACTTTATAATTTCACAATGTTACATTCTGCCCCCATGAATTATATCGGGTCCTAAAAATTTAAACACGATCTTAGTAATAAAGGGAATAATATATTAATATAAAATATTTTTTAAAGAACAACATCATGAATAGTATTAATATCATATCTTCTCAATAAGAGGGAAATGAACGTACAATGGTCACATAACTAAGTTCCCTAGTAGGATATCATAGGTGGGAAATGGAAACAAGGATACAGATAAAAAATCTAACAATCAAGTTCTGATATAGAATTCTGGAGACTAAAGTGATGATAATGTTAACAATCACTATGCCATAACTTAGCAATTATTGAAAGGGACATTTTATTAATTGGAAACGAAGGTACTTAGAAAATATTTTTGGACTAAAACCAGTTTTCCAATAGTTGAGGAATTCATTAACTCTTGATGAATATAAGTAAATATATGATTCTATATCATAAAAAATCCTTATCCTATGGTTCTACCATTAACTATCTGCACATAATATATTTTCACAATATACTACATATTTTAAATTAATACATTAAATTCTAAAATAGCATACATATATCATATTAATAAATTTTATAAATTTTTAAATTTTCCAATCCAATTATTTTTAATGAAGGTTACTGGATTTCCAAAGTGAACTTATCATTATATGTCAATCAAAATGATGTATCACAAAACATTCACATTCCAACCATGTGAATAACTTCAACAAGTGACTTTTTGAAATATTATAATAACTAATATAACCATAAAACCTTATTTTAAACATGAATTGTTTCTTTTTATTTATATAAGACACATGTTATTGCATATATCATTATAATCAAAAAGTGTTTTAATCTCAATCAATTATATCCTATACCACTGGTTGACTATATATTAATCGGTTCCATAAAAGTAATCAATTTTTGAAATCAATAATTTCATCATATTATCAAAATATCAGGAACATGTTTGGGTTTGTATGTCCCCCAATAATGGTTTTTCTAGAAATTTCATCATTCTAATGAATCAATTTTCATGGTAACATTCATTATATATTCTCAATTTTTTAAATAAATAATGTATTCTAATACTTATATATTTCATAAATCATATGATGAGAACATCATAACAAAAATAATCTTAAACAATATTTCCTAGATCCGAACACATAAGTACATAAATAATTCCAATTTTGTCATGTCAATAAAACATTATTGACCTTGATCCCATAGCTTCAATTGTGGTATATTCCATTATCAGTTGAGAAATTGTTTATCATACATCCCCACCACCTTATTGTTGTGACATAGAATTTCAATTGTTTATTTATTTAAATTGCATTATTTTTTGGGGTGTCCCATTTAAAAACACTTATAAAAAACTCCAAATCATTTCTAGCATTTACCAGGGTGATTCTTTCTACAGTTATCACATGTTGGACAATCACAAATTCCCTTAATCATCATTTAATCATTCCATTATTCGTTGTATTCATAATAATCCTTCTTCTCTTACTTTCCCTTGAATCCATAAGAAACAGATATTAGTATTTTTATTGTATCAATCCTTTTTTTATTTATTAATAATTCACTTTATGGAAACATGGTAACTATACAAAAGCCTTCAAAAACCATCCGCACAAACCTACTTCAACATCAACATACAACCTACTAACTTCACAAATTAAAATCCAGTTGCACCTCGGACCAAAAACTACCATACCTCCTTTAAAAAAACCATTAAAATACAAAATTAAAATTTCAAGTCATCACCTCCCATCTCGGTAAATGATACTTCTCGATTCAAGAACTACCTCGATTCTCACTCCCATCACGACAGTCACCCAGTCCCGGTGATGCACACATTTCCACATCAAACCAAATTGTTGGAAAGCTTCTACCGGCGTCTGCCATCGCCATCACTGTCGAAAGAAGCTTCATCTTCTACACCATACTCAAAACAAGAAACATCATGCCATCGTCAATTAGTTCAGCCGATTCCCGAAACCAGACTTCCAATGGAGACATCGCCACAATGATATTATTTCTAGGACATGAAAACACATAAAATTATATCATCGTATGATGAGAAACTATGAGAAACCAAATCCCTTCAAATATCTTGCTTAATAACTTCAAATAAGTGGTCAATCATGCACTCCTTGCTACTAATGTAATATAAAACATGTCTAGATAACCAATTAATGTTATAATCATAATATCCAATTCTTTATTCTTTCCTTTTCATTATGATAATAAACATTTCCTTCATTTAAATTTAATTATCATAGGAGAAGTTTTTATTGAATAATTTATAATTAAAATTACACCATTACATTAGTTCAATTCATTCTTCCTCTCTTATATTTTGGTTTAGATACACAGACTGATAAGTATCACCTTGGATAAAAAACACCGAAAGTGTAACCTTATCTATTTCATTGCATCCCATGGTCACAAATATCTTCCATAATGTCTTAAACCATTACTCAGCTTCTATTATATTAGTAGTGTCACTAAATTATGGGGTAATATTTTGATAAACTCTATCCAACATAAGATATTTTATCTACATAAAATTATTATCAATTCATGATAGGTTATTCGTATTAACATGAAAATGTTTCCCTTATATATCTATAACATTATCATTTCTAATACTTTTTATATTGACTTTATCAATAATGAAACCTCTACATTTTCTATTAGTATTAATTTAATTATTCAATCTAGGAACAATTTCTAAACAATTTCATATACTATATTAAATCATAAAAAATTATAATCTAGAAACTATTTAAAAATATTAAAAAAACTACTAAATTTATGCATAACAAATATCATAACAATATTGATGGTTTCATTGGAGAAATCATCACTTATAAATTCTTCATAATGAATTAAAAATACAAGGTAAATTATTTTATGCATATCCTTCAATAGTTTCCAAACAGGTGTGTAGTAAGGGACATTTTCATGTACCAGGTTAACTCGAGTCATGCTCGGGAAACCATGTTGGAGTTTTTACTCTAAGGTGGATATGTGCCAGATCCATGTCCATATGTAGCATCCAAAAAATGATTTATTTCTATGAATACTAACATAATGAAACCATAAAAATATTATATGATGTTCTTGTAAACATATCTTCAATGTCTATCCTAGGGTTGTTCTTTATAATCAATAATTTTTAAATCTAGTTTCTATGGAAACTATGAATCATAAATTGATACCAACTATAACACCCTAACACCCAATTCCCATAGCTGGAGCATTATCATATTATATTTCAAACTTAAAAGAAAGAAATCCTAAATGACCAATAAAATTAGCAGACTTGGAAGAAAAAATTACATACATGATACCCATAATATATTGGGAAAACAAAATAAAACATTCTACCCAAAAAAACTGAAATAAATTACATCATTGAAATCAAATTAAAATTAATCTTCTTTATAACTAAGGGGAAAACCTAATATTAGTGATATCAAATGATCAGTAAGAGTAAATAAAATAGAATCAATAATGAATAAATCTTTATAAAAAGATAAATTAGTGAGGAAACCTTCCATTTACACAAATAAATAAATAATAATTAACATAGATATGTAAAAAACTAGAACACATTACATAATTTAATAAAATGATAATGAATTACATCCATAGTTATGTCAATAAAAAATATCAGCGATAAATAATAATTAAATCTAAATAAGGGAAATTATTTCTTAATAGACTTCATGTCTAAGGAGTTTAAGAACCTATTCAATCAACAACATTCAGACTATGGATTAAATCAATTAATAGATACCCGTTCAATTTCATCAACATATGAATTTCATGAGAACCTATCAATGCATCGAGTGGATATACAATGTATGGGCCCCACCAATCATTACCAATCCAAATAATTCTTCATATTTAATAACAGAATTAATTATAATCCTTATAAAATATTTGTATTGAATAAATAACACATTTTTATCAGCAATTCACTCAATTAAACAAATTACTATCAAGGAGAACAATGTATGTAAAACAATATAATATTTAGTGAATAAAAATATCAATTATATGAGAATATTTATATTACAGTAAGCTTCCAATGGGGAATTATTAAAATACTATTATTGTTTTAAGATAATTTTAATAATTACAAATGAATGTGAGATTTAAAATATAATAATTAAGGACATTTTTTTATATAATACTCTTTAAATATTCTGAAGAATCCTATACAACTTTGAAACATTTGAATCATAATATATATAATGTAATGAATTTAGATTTAAATTTTAAAATAATAATACTAATTTTAGTCATGATGTGACATGGAAATTGTAGAATATAGTCCAAATAAATGTTAATTTGATCATAATAGAAAATAATTCTAAGTATACTCTAAATTGAGGTGAAATTCCATTACCTTAAGCTTCTTTTTTATTGTGTGATATTAATCCTACTATACAGTGGTTTAAAACTTGTTACAGACTAATATATGAATTGTTCTCATATTTATAATATCATATATCATCATAAAATAATATCTTATTACCTATTTGATAATAATAGTTCATTATTTTCTCCATTTCGGGCATTAATTGTTATGTATTGTCAAATATGTTTTGACTTCTCAATTGTAGTTTCTCTTAATTATATCATGAGTTCATAATATAAGGAATTTAAAAAATGTCTTAGTTATAAAATATATAAATTAAATATGTATTTATAGTAATATATAACTTTTTCGGATAAGACATGAAATGTACCATTCATGAGACAGTATGATATTTGTTAGCACGAATTCTTCTATCATTACATTTTCATTTAAAAAAATGAAATGTAATTGATAAATATGTATTTTATAATTATATTGTCATATATATTTCATTTAGGTAAAATATATTTATTAAAACCATCCTTTATATGTTTTATATATAATATGAATGAATCACATCACATTGATGGCGGTAGTCCACAGTTCGACTAGCGATGTTATCATATTTAAACAAAATGGAATGTATAAGGGTATGTATTATAAAATAATTTAATAAGAATAATGATATTATAAATATCATATATATCATATATAAGTATATTTTCCACCATAATGACCACCATGAGTGGCATCAAAGGAAGAATGGTTAGTTATTGTTTCTTGAGGTGGTAGTTCTCTGTTCACATAAAAAATTTGTTTGTTACCCATTAGATGGAGGTATGTGAAATTGTAGGTACATAAATTAACAAAAAATTCATATTATATTGAGAAAAATGGTATCAATATATAAGAATTATATTAAAATAATTGAATGAGTGGAAGAGTTAATGAATGAAAATAGATCGTTTGAAACTGTTACGTTAAATATCGGGTAACTCCTTTTGGTTTATACGAAAATTCTTCCTTGGAAATATTTATACCCAATGGGAGGATTATATGTAGATAGGATGGATTTTTGAAATATTTTTGAGATTATATTGGAAAAGACTAAGTGGTTTAATAGGTGTGAGTTTTGGACAAAATTTGTTGCCTTTTATAGAGGAGGATGAGTGACACCCTTGTAACATTTTGACAAAGGAATTTCTTCCAGGTTTATCTTATTTAATGTGGATAAAATTATGGAAAAAAATAAATAAATGAGATTATATGATAGATATATGTCCATCCAATATTTTTTGGACATGTTTATAGGTTGATTTGGGCATTGAGGTTAATGTTTAGTCCCTTATTAAATATAATTTTAACATTATCATTGTAATTAATTTCAATCACATTCACTAATATTATTCGTAAAAAATTTGGTATTATTAGGAAGTATAAATTATTATTATATATAATATGGAATTGTTTTTCAATATTTATAATTACATATGTTATGTAAATTAATTTAGCATTCATCCCGTATGTGGGTGATAATGTATTTTTTTAAAGTAAAAACATCCAAAAGTTTGAATGGTTTTTACATTAAATTTCAATGTGAAATAAATCCAGAAGAAATTAATTGGGGTATTTGATATTTATTTTATATAATGAATCAGTAAAAAAATCCCAAATTTAATTTAAACATATAAATATATGAGATGAAAAATTATTTTTGAATTAAAATTTTATGTGATTTAATTTTTAATAAAAAATAAAACATCATAGAGAACTACCAAAAAATCACCCTAAATTATCTTTAATTTTTATATATGTAAAATGAATTTTATATTGAAATTTTAAATCAATTAATGTATCAAAATAAATATTTAAAATATATTCTCCAATAAAAGGTGGTAAAAATACCTTAATAAAAATATAGTATTTTATGAATCAAATTTGTTTGTACTTATCTTATGATTATAAAATCTATTGGATTAATATCATAAATATATCTTTTAATATATAATATATATATATCATAATAATATTTCACACTTATTTTAATTAATTTAATTTATTAGGGTAAAACTACTTTGTGAGCATAAAAATAAAAATATTTCTCATTATATTCATTTGGTTTTCATATTCATTTATAATAAATTTGGGGCCAACAAAATAATTTTATATTTGTGTAAATCTTTAAATATAATCAGTTAGATTACTATTTTTATAAATACAAATATAATGGCTAGGTTAAAAATTATTATATAATATTTTAATAATAATTTTTTATTTGGTAAAATATTATCTTTTGTGTAACACAACCCATTTGATGAAACTCGTTGTTTTGTTCATTTTAAGCTAACACCATACGATTTTCATTACAAGATATATCAAAGATTTAATGTATTTAAATTAGAAAATATTTTTTAAATGTTTCACTGGGTTATATTTCCATACACTCTTAGTGATTGGTGTGATACATGATATCAAATAAAATATTCATACTCTAGAGTTTCGAGGTGTTAAAAGAAAAAATTGTACATAATACAAGTAATTTATTTAACGAAAAAATTATTTTATTAGAATGAAATTGTGAATCATGTTGAGAATGTTCATAGAGTTCATTTCTTCCAAAAGTGATGATTCAATGGATAATGTTATAGAAAATTAAATAATTTTATATTAAATATTGAAAGAAAATCATCCAGTTCCATAAGTGAGAATGAACAATGAAATGAATTTTATTAGATTAAAATGTTGAAAATGGAACTTATAATAATTCTTTAATGAAACCGTTGGAACTAAAAAATAAGATAAATAATCCGATAATGATGTTTAAATACTGAAAAAGTTAACTAATTAGATTCATACCCACTAAAATGAGTACATTGAAGAGATAAAACATATCAATATAAATGTGATTGGATAATAATCTATGATTAGAGAATAAGAGAAGAATATAACTACTTAGGAAGAATAAATTAAGAATTAAGAGTCAATGTTCCTCAATGTTTGGAGGACTCTTGGAATAATTAAGATTGATTATGCTGATGTATATATAAAATAGATTTATTATCTCATAATTAATATAAATGTTTTATTAATAATTATGTAAATTACTGGCCAATTAAATTTGACATTATTAAATCTATACAACCTAATTGTAATGGTTTTATGATAATATCTACAAAATATAGGGTTATAAAAACATTCTATGGATTTTTTCCTAATTCGGGGTGGTATATTATTACAAAAATAAGAATGGATCCTAAAGAGATATGAATAAAAAAGGATGGTCATATTTTAAATTTTCATGTTGAATTTAAACAACAGACTTAACAGTTTTTTGGATGATCAAAATTAAAGGGTTAGTGCTGGTTTTGTGGAATATATAAACATGAATGTTTTATATGATTATGAGGACCCATTCTTAAAAATTACATAATATAGTTAATTAATCCAAAATAAATTTATTACATTACCGAATATGTTTTTGGATTAGAATTTTATAGAATACAGTCATAACTCATACATCAAAACCCACATGAACACAAATTGGAGAATACCAAAATAGTTTCTATTTCTTCATACTAGAAACGTTTTTTATACCACTTGAATTCCTATAATTAAAAATAATCACAATTCCCCACATGAATTATATTCTATTATACATCCTTAAAAACCAATGAAAAATATTTTTAAACATTGTATTTGTACAAAAATCATTGTATGGGACATAAGTAAAAGTAAATAAACTTTTAGTCCATGAATACTTACAATGATATTAACATTTTTTCACAAAGACATACATCTCACCCAAAAAGTCTCATATACTTACTTTTTGAAGACATAAAATTTCCATAGAATATATAAAACATAAAAAAGGTAACTTGGTGAATTACATTAATTTTATTTTATTTCTCATTAATACCATGTTGTTCGTAACACTCACATCTTCCTTATAATGTAACTCTCATGAATAGCTTATGGTGTAACCATCGTAGTTACACATGGAGTAACCATACTGTCGATGTGTATGAAATAAATACCCAAGGAATTGGATGGAGATACATGTCCCCATATTCTTCATAGAAAAATCTTAGGATGTTGAAAATTTTCATAAAATAATAATAATTACATCAAAAAAATCCATTTTATATTTTTTAAAAATTGAAATTTAAAAGAAGATTGTTAATGCGATGTCTTTTTCCTTGGGTTTGTCATACTTAAAAAGAGTTTAAACCTCATTTATAATGCTTTAAATAATTTTATTAATCTATTAAATAACCAAACTTTGGTTCATACTTCATTATATTATAATTTAATTACAAATTAGAACCAGTTGTAACAATATTTTGTAATATCATTATTTTTGGTGGATTTATATAATTGTTTCCAAGGATGGTTCCTTATGGATTTTAATGTCAAATAGAAGAAAAACTATAAAATATTAATGAAATGGAATTAATATTCTTCCAAAATTTTAAAATATGCCTTATATCTTTTTTCAAATATGAGAGTGATTCATTGAATAAACATTAATGAAAATGATTTATATTATTTTGGCGGTTTTTACAGCCATCACAAACATATTTCGTTTTCATTGATATCATGTTTATATAATGATTATAGAAAGAAATTTGACTTATAATATGTATATTAAAATATCATTTAAACTTTATTACGGTTTAATTACCTTTTTTGATGTCTGTAATGGAAAATGAATGTGTATATTCTATATTGGTGGAAGATCAACACATCCCAAACAATGTTCTCATTTTTAGTGTAAAATTGATATTATAATGTGGTTGATGTTGAATTTTATCAATAAAATGATAAAATAAATTTATATATAAGATAATATAGTTTTTATTCCACAAGGATAAGTGGAGGATATGATATAATAATATAATAAGATAAATTAAAATGAAATTAAAAGAAAACAAAAGAGGATTTTAGCACAAGAATTCTTTTCATTATGAACCTCATTAAGGGATTTGATTTTGGATTTTGGTGTGACCAAGTGGTCCTGTACTTTCAGATGAGTTTTGGGAATATAATTTTTAAGAAACTACGTACGCTAAAGGGTTTTGAAGTTTGAAGATTGTAGGTGGTGAGGGGTGGTATTTATAGTGGACGGGAGGAGTTTTTTTCATTTGTTTATTATTTTGGATCAATGCTATAAATAGTTTGAGAATAATTAATATATATATTTAAATAATTAAGGAATATTATATATTATTGGATTAAATTATCCATACATGATGTGTGACTCAATAATTCACCTATCTAGCTTTTATAGTAAATTATAGTATTTTACAATTATCCAAAAATAAAGTATTTTAGAAAAATCAAAAAACTAAACCAGCCCATATTTTTATATTTAGGATTAAAAATGAACTTCGTTTTATAGAAATAATTTTGTAAATATGATAAAATTATTTTTTAGTTAAAATCAACATTTATTCGAAAAATAACAATTTTAAATTTATAACTACATTTTGAACACTTTGAAAAATTAATCAGGTATCATAAATGTATCTTATAATAATAAGGGAAAAAATTTATTGATAAATATAAATTTTTAAGATAATATTTTTTTAAATCATTATATTAATTATAAAATTTTAAATAAAAATTTTTGTATCATAAAAATACTAACACTTAATTTATCATTTTTATAACATTTATTTACATATTCCATAAAATAAATATATCATAAATTTACATATAAAATTCATAAATGTTATTTATAATTTCATATGTGAAGTTATTATTCTATTAGCTAGTTTACTATTCATAAGGGTCACATTACTTACCTAAATGTCATGTTACTATTTCATCAGTATATGTTTCTTAAATTTAGAAATGTCCTTTCATTACAATATTTCTTCATTTATAATGTTTTTATTGGGTTATCTATATAATATTTTATGATTAATAATATATAAAATAATTTTAAGTAGGGGAAATGAATTGATATAATTTTGAGTCATTAATGTGAAGGTATAACATGATTCTCCCCATTAATAAAAATTGACCATAATTAAGGGGGATCCTCTCAGATAGTAGCTACAATGAACTTATGAGAAAGAAAAAATAAAAAATCTTATGCAGTTTCTGAACAAAAAATATTGAAGAACATGATAAAATGTGTGTTCTATGTGGCTAGAATGGAGGGTGTTTTGAAGATTGTTAGCCATTTATATTGAAAAAAAACAAAAATTTAATTAATATGAGAGGATTAATGAAAATTCATGATATAAAAATAATTGATTAAGGAAGATTATTTAAAAGATTGTAAATTCAAAAGACACTCGATACATGATAGTGGGTTTTCATCACTTATGAATGAAGATACGTAGATTATAAAAATTAATATGGAACATGATGGAGGTGTTTTGAAAATTTTTAAATGAGAGATTGAAAAAAATAAAGTGAAATGGTTTTGATGAAATTAAACCATTTGAATTAAATTAAAATGAGGTTTTATTTGTTAATGGGAAAAAATAAATCATTTTGGGTGTTAATTAATTATTTTATGATCCATGGGATTTAACCATTAATATGAAAAATTATATGATAAATATTATTATTGATATAAAAAGTTTTAATAGATGATAAATAATTTGTTGATATTTATTTCGCATTGGAGAACCTAATAAATCCTATTCTCCTTGTGTATATAAAAACACCAGCCATGATACCGAAAAAATTTCCATATTTTGTAATAAATTAGAATATGATATCTAGTGAAAATATGGTTAGGTATTTTCCTCATTTAGTTCATGACAATGATATGGTTTTCACAACTTTTTAGAACAATAATATAGATCATGGTAAACAAAAAAGGGTAGATACATAGTCTATAATGCCTCAAAAACTAGTTCACTAAAAAATATTTTGACCTAAAATACATAAATATATAAAAGGTGAATTGTTTCTTATCATAGTCATTGATTATTTCACAAGAGTGAATTTGTTTTACTATTAAATAATAAGTTACAAGAATTTGACATGTTCAACATCTAGATGAGTGGTGTTTAATGAAAGGTTTTAATCAACATCAAGTTGTTGATATATTCTAATGGGAATGAATAAAGAAGACGAGATTTTGAATATTATTTTGAAATATATATATTAATACATCAATATAGAAACTATTTCTCTCAAGAAAAAAATAGATTTTTCCAAATATTGAACTGATGTATTGTAGGTCTGGAGAGAACATTCCTTATTAAGTTCCGTAGGAAAAAATATACTGGATGGAATTTGTGCGTACGACAAAAAATATTCAGAAATAAATATTAGAAAAAGGAAAATAAAATCCAACCTTATATACAATTAATTATTAGAGAAATTTTATATTTAGATACGTTGAGTCTTCGGTATCCCTTGCATCATTGATATCAATGAAAAAAATCCGTTTTAATTTTACGATAATGTTGGGGAAGGTTTATTTGTTGGATATTTTTCTAAAGGAAAAGGATATAGATTCTATAAAAAAATCATAATATTATTCATGGTTATGATGTCAAACTCATTGAATTATTAACCCTTACTTCATGATTCATATTGAACATTTTTTTAAAAAGATGTTGCAAAAAATATAGGTTTGTGAAAGGATAGTGAAAAAAAATTATGTTGATCCCTGTATAGGAATGGTATATTTAGATCATACATATCAATAAAAAGATATTTCAGAAACTATAAAACAGAATTATAGTTTTTAATTGAACCTTTTAAAAGTGAAAATATCATTAAGAATAGTCTATAATTATGAAAACATAATGAAATTTTTGATATAATAAAAACATATCAGATCCATCTAAAAGAACATTGAGGTAAGATAATCATAAATTTTTATCTATAAAATTGATCCATTGATAATTATATTTTCCTTTTAGAATTAATAATAGATTAAATATACGAACAAACAGTTGAGTCAAATTGAAAATAATTACACATGGTTTGTTGTTCAAACAAATATTGAAAAACAATATCATTGGATACAAGTATATAGATAAAAATAATCTAAATTACATGGGCATGGTATTCAAGAATAAATATATACATTAATATAAGAGATTCTCACAAGTATAATATTCTATATTTGAAGTGTCCTTTGATTTAGTTGTGAGATTGGATAATATTAGAATGTTCATTGTTGATGTAGCCTATAATGTAATAAAATATATCAAATATATGTCAAATCATCCTTCTAAAATGGTGATCTGAAAGATAAAGTATATATTGAACCACAAAATGGTTTTAACCTTGAAAAAGATGACATGAATGTTTCAAAATTGAAAAATGTTCTTTATGGATTAAAATAGTCCCCATGTGCCTTGTATTAAATTGTGGAAAACTAATTGAAGGAGATATTGTTTTTCAAAGGCAATGTAGATAGAAAAATTAATATAAATTTAATGATGATAGGTATAACTATTTTAATTAAATATGTCGATGATGTCATTTTTTTATGTAATCATGAATATTCTTATAGATATTTTTCAAAATAAATTTTATAGTAGTATGAGATTCCCATACATGGTGATTTGAGGTACTTCTCTAGATTTAAGATATTAATAATGAATATTTTACGTTCTTTTCCAAAAAAAATTACACGAGATAATTTTTTAGGAAAATTGAAATTGAGGAATCAAATTCAGTGTCTATACCCATTCATGTGGGTTTTATGCTATCTAAGAAAGAAATGAAATTTTTGTAACCTTCTTATTTTAATTGTGTAAAATTATGTTTACTTTTTTTCTAATTATACTACTATTTTATGATATGATTTTTTAATTTAACGAATTTTGATGAAAATTTGGCTATGTGTTGAAATGACTCTTTGTTAGTAAGATTGAGTCACTTCTTACTTTAGTCACTTCCAGACATGTCTCACCACGAATATGTATTTCTTCCTGAGATGACTGGCCAATAAAAATTTTTACCCACCATATTTGAGCAGCTATCATAATGTCTAACAATAATGGTATATTTCCACAAGATATGTCTTTCCATCAGGACTAATTTCGCTGTTATTCATCTTATTTTTAATTGTATTCATCCAAGATTTTTTTATTTAATTTAATGTAGAAGGATTATTTAATTACTATAAATTAAACTATTACATAAAAATATTGAAGATGTATTTGGATCTCATTATATTGATCTAGAATATAACTTGGACTGTTCTTCAATATGTACTCTTTCTTAGAGTACATTATATTCTCAATAGACACCAGATTCATGATAGTTAACATAGGGAAAATGCATTCAACAACATGCTAAAAACTGAAGGATCATAACCTGATAACTTATATATTTCCTTCTTACTAAAAAATAATCTTTATAATAGTGGATCTAATTGAATATCAGAAATTTTTCGTATAGATAGAAAAGATAAACATTGTGACACTCTATTTTACTACAACATTCAAGGATACATTTCGAATACCTCTCCAAGTAACATTTTTTGACAATCGAGCATATAAATCACTAAAGAAAAACATTTATTACCTTATGAACATATTATATCTTTATATTTATTTTTATTATTTTATGTAAGAGAAATGTGTTGTTTTCATTGTGTATTAACACAAACTGAATCTTACGGTAGAACTATGGAATACATAATACTCTGCTTAAAATATTTTCAACTTTTAACCCACGATGTTTTTGAAATAGGTCCTTGTGTGGACTTATTTTTATTATTTCCATTTAAAAAATTTGAAGACAATATTGATCCTAGATATCCTTTAATTGTTTATTTGTAGCCTTATCATGGTTCTTGATTGGAATATCATTATATATTCTAATTGGCAGTGGGTGATTTCCATGTGGAAGTGATTTTATCTAGTCTTTAGACATAACCCCCTATTTTATGTGATTATTTCTTTATTAATTTAAAATATTTAAAATAAATTTTATTTTACATGAAATTAAATTTTTACTTTTATAGTGTTTTATAAATAGTTTTTCTATGAGGATTATTTCTGATAATTGATTTCAAAAGATAATGTAATTTCATGTAATATTTTATCTGATACATAATCTATCACTAAAAAATCATTTGAATGGTCAAACGTATATAAAAATAATCTATTAATTTACTTCAAATTTATTTTAAATAGGGGACTTTATTTAATATTTTTTAACCATAATTTTATTTGGTAATTAGTTCACCCCCCAACATGATTTACTCACTATGACCAACATTGTGTATTAATGTCTTTAAAATCATTTTAACTATGATTTTAGTTATAATTTAAGGATCTAAATATTATATTATTTCTAAATTTAGTTCTTTATAGATAATAGAAAATAATATTCTTATACAAATAGACCACCTATATTAATAGATCAAAATTTTCTAAGTGGATTAAAATAAAAATGCATATTGAGAGCATGTGTTCTAAAATTTTGACTACTATTGTAGAAAAATACGAAATAAAAAATAATGATAGAAACACATGGTATGGTTCAACTAAAAATATATAATATTAAATTTAATATTATTAATTATTTATATTCATATTTGGGTGAAGAATAATTAAGTAAAATATCTGCAAACACAATAACAATTAAAATTTGGGGCACATTATATGATTCTCATCAAAAAGCATTTAAGGTTAACGAAATGTAGTTAAATACATATATTATTAAATATGATACTTTTAATATTAAAAATAATGATACTATTTCTCATATTTATCTCTGGTTTGATAAGAATTTGAATACAATGCACTCATTTTGGAATCTTATTTCTGACAAATACCATGTAATATGAGTGTTAATGTGTCTTCGAGAAATATAGAGAGGAACTTTAGAATAAATCATAGTCTTTTGATATATCAAGATAAATATTAAGTATTTTATTATTATTTTAATGATGTGTGAGGAATATCATAAGGTTAATAATGAATTAAAAGATAAAGTAAAAATTAACTTTTATCCCTTAAGACAGCTGCCTCAAAATTAAAATATACTGTCTAAGAAAAATGTTCAAGAGATTAAGAATAGCCATCTAAAATTGATTATGGGATGGCCCATTTGGCATGATTAATTAAATAAATTAATAAGAGAAATAAATTATCCAGGAAACCAATATAAAAAGGTAAATATGAAAATAGAAAAAATTATAATAAGGAGTGGAAGATATAGGACACATCAAATTACGTAGTGTTATATAAATTTAATGGGAAAAGGGAATGTGTAAATGTCTATCCTAAGTTGAAATAAAAAAATATGACAATATAGAATATATTTTTAATAAATAAATAAATAAAAACTTGGAGTGAATCTAAATATATCCCCAGTGATTCATAAATTACCCATGAATAAAATCATAACAAACCTAACATGTGTTTTATAGATACACATATGAGTTATCCAATATTTTTCCTCCATCTCCTATTCATATGTTAAATTACTCTAGAGAAGAATATAATGATGATAACAAGACTATTGAATATATATTCATGTATCTTATTATCTTATAAGATACATTTTATGATCTTAAGGATATGAATAATATTCAAAAGGTAGACCTGTCTTTAACATCTAATTTTATGCTTTTCCATGCTATGGAGAATAGAAAAAATGATCAAGTATTTAAGGGAAATAAAGATTAAAAATTTTATAACGAAAAAAATTAAATAAGGCTATATAATTATTTATTAATGGTAAAAACATTGTTACCTACATACATGAAAAACCGATGGTGCCTAGGTATATTATTGTCTTAGGGTATCATCGTAGAAAAAATAGTATTGCGAAAAATAAATTTATTCTTTGTTATAGTACTACAATAAATTTATAAAGGCTAGAGTTGAGCTGCAACTAGACCTGTCGCACCACCATAATATCTTTACCATAAATATTTCTTACTTATAGTTATGTCATTCCCCAGGAGTTATATTTTTCTTGTTCCTATTTTTTAAAAATATGATTCAATCACTATAATATTGACAGTAATACAAAAGGATTCATTAATTTTTATTTATTAAACCACTTCACAGAAGCATTGAAGTTGGATACAGTACACAGTATGAGGATAAAAATGTGGTTGATGATTTTATCCAATAGATACTCCTTCTAGATTATATTATCTTCCAATATGGTACCTTTTGTCTGATAGCGAACATAGTAAAAAAAAGGAAGTGTCCAACGTTTTAAATACTGAAGGATCATCACTAAAGTACTTAAATTCATCATACCTACTAAATATAATCATTGAAAGAGAGGAAATCAGTAAAGATCATGATTCATTAATATAGAGAGCAAGGAGAAACTTATGAGAATCTTTGTATTACTACAACATTCAGAGAAGTAGTTTCAACTCCTCTCCAACTAACATTTCGGAACACTCTGGCATCTGAAGCACTACCAACCGATATGCATTTCCTTTTCTATATATTTTTTTATTTTTATTTTTTTCTTTTATTTATATTTAGTGTATTGTTTTATTTTTTTCTTATCACACAATAACTCATGTGCTATAACTGGATAATAAAAGATATTATCTTGTAACTTTTTTCATAAGTTTACATATCATGTTTGTGGATAGTAAATTGTGGGTATTATGTTTTTTTATACCCATATATTAACTTTTAAGTGGAATTAGTCCTAGATAGCTATTATGATATTATTTGTATAGCTAATATAGGCTAGAGATTTGATTATAGTTATATAATATTCATGGTAGTTTGTGATTTTATTATGGAGGTGATTATGTAATATATGGAGAGTGAACAACCTATTTATTATATTGTGTGATTTAATTTGTTTTCCCAATTTCAAATATTTAAACTAAATATGATTTAACATGTAAACACAATACATACATTAATAAATGATCTTACGTATAGTATATATAAGTATTTTTTTTAATTTAATTGATTTCAAAATTTAATTAGATTTCTTATTTTTTATTAATTGAGAAGTAATAAATCATTAGGAAATATTTTAAATGATCTAACATATTTCAAAATACTCTTATGTTTAAATATAATAATTTTTTATTCTTATAGATTTTATTTAAACTTGCTTTTATATAAAATTTAATTTAATACTCAGTCTCCCCAATCCCAAGTTACTCTCTTAGACAAACATACAAAATGATGATCAAATATAATTCAAAAGTATTATTAGGATACTGTATTATATCATAGTATCTAGACGTGATACTATATTTTTTTATTCTATGTTCAAGATATTAGAGTGATCCAAGGGATTCATAAATTATGGTTTCAAAAATAATTCTCTTGTATATTTAAAAGACTATGAATTTTGGAAAATTTTATAAAAAATAAAATATATTATATATTCCGGATTTACGTATACCGATTGGTATGTGAATGTGATAACAAACGGTATAAACAATGTGGACTTTTCTCTTTTGTATATTGTTGTGTGTGTTGTCATAGTTTGAAACAATACTAAGTGACATTTAGTACTAGGATGGATTAAAATTTTGTTTCAATTATTTCCATCAGCCAAATTATTTAGACAAAGGAATAATTATATAATTTAATTGTGAAAATTGAAAAACCTCTCAAAATTCACTATGACAGTGAAAGTACAATAGCTTTTTTGAAAAATCATTTGAAACATTCTTGATCAAAGTATATTGATATCTAATTTCATTTAATCAAGGAGAATGTAGATTATAGATTCATAAGATTGTAAATTATTCTAGGTCAAGATCAATTTGTTGTTATATTCAGTAAGGATATTCTTATGGAAATATTTGATACACTAATTATAAACATGGATGTTGAGCCCCTTCTAGGTCATTAAAAGACCGTTCTTGAGACCCTAGAATTCTTTTTATTGTTTTTTTAAAGGATGGGGTAGAATTTTTTCACTTATTCTTTTAAGGTGATTGTTTTTTGAATTAAATGATTTGGCTACTATAAAAAGGGAGTTCAAAGGGGTTAAAAATATAATGTTTTTTATTCTGTGAAAATAAAATTTTAATTGTATTCTATAAATATTGTTCAGTTTTTATAATAAATGAAAAAATATTATATTATAGACACCATATACAAACATGGTTGAATTTATCGTATTTATACTGTATGTTATCCCATTAAGACTTATATATGATAGAATAAATGATTGTTTCTAATTAAACATGATGTTACATTATACCTCTATTCTAAGTGATCAGTAATTATTCAAAATGAAAACATGATTTTAGAAGAATATTGAGGTGAGATTCCCCCACACACCCTTTTAATCTATATTCTAATATAGGGGAAAAATCATTAAACACATATTTACTTGATTGTATGTGATGATATAGGAAAAAATACAATGGGTGAGACTATTGGGCCCAGTTTTTATTTGTTATTAATAACTCTGAATTTTTTTCTTGATAAAATGGTGATAATTGGAGAATTATTATGGAATCACATGATATAATTGGATTTCATGCATAATAAAGAATATATTTATAAATTGTGATGATTTTTTGAGATGATATTACATACAAGGGGATTATCAAAATATAACTTTATGATGTGCATAATTTTTCAAAAAAAAGATGGAGAATAATTTGGGTAAATGTTTTCATGAAAAACAATAGATACTATCATGAAGAATACTAACTTCACTTTTGGCTATTTATATTTATAATCTATCTTATACTTATGATGACGAATTTAATAAAGGGATTGCACCTAAAAAAGTATATCCATTTTTCGATATGTGGGAACACTGTACAACAGCTGCAATGGTGTGATATATTATGGATCCCATATTAGCAGAAATTGGAAGATTATTCATGGGTGTTACTAATAAGGTTTTGATAATTGAAACCACTATGAAAGCTGTCATGGAGGAAGAGATAGTTGGTACATTTCATAGTGGACCTTGGTCAATGAATTTTCAAAGATGACGGAACATATAGATTAATAAATGGAAGGGAATACATAATTAAAATTTATGTATAGTTCATGGAAAGAATGTATTGTTCCCAATACTAAAATATACGGATAAAATACTTCCCATCCAATTTTGTGCATCCAGACTCCCATATTTCAATGAATTATTTTCCTCATAATGCATATGAAGTCTTTTACTAAGCATGGTGAATCCACTGTTTTTGTGTTATAGAGATCATAGTATGACCTGATGAGTGAAACGAGATATGATTATCATGATTTTGTGACGTATAAAATTTTTTAATGATGGAAATAATCACCATATGATTGACTGATGCACTAAATAAATGTATGAGACCCATACACACACAATCCTCTATGTATGAGTTTTTTTAACTCATATTGAGATATTTTCTAATGATAATTCGACTATAAATTCAATATTTAGATTGGAATGATAAACACATAAAAATACAATGAAGGAAATTTTGTTTTTTAATCTATGGAAACAATCTAGATAGTACATTTTTACATACCCATTTTTAATTAGGTTCCAAATATAATAATGATTAGATAAAATCCATGAATCGATTTTCCTAAAGCTTAACATGTAAGAATTTCTATGACTAAATGTATTTATAAGATTTATTTTGTTATCAGGGTTTCATGTAGTTAGTTTCAGTGAGCCCTACGTATCTATTTTTGAAATAAAACTATGTAAATGATTAATTCATGTATTAATTTTGTCTACATAGCTATATTATGGTGTCTTTAATGCATCAAATTTCTAAATAATGGTTATTTGTTTATTCCATGTCAAATTTTTAAATTTTTAGTGTATCATTGTTTTTGTGGAAGATAATATTATTAAAAGTTATGATTTAAAGATACCATGTACTTAAACACTATGATATATGAATCTCATGTATATATATAATGTGAATATCTTTTTAATTAGACAATATTTTAGACTCCTCGGTTTTGATATTTTCAATAAAAAAATATGTACATTTCAATGTAATGAAAAAAGGAATGATATTTTAAATAAATAAATCATGTTGTGGTAATGAAAAATATATAAGAACTTTTTTAATGAAAAATGGTTGTCGTTCAATATATTTTGTGAGTGATTTATTTAAATGGAATTAGAGCACACAACATATTATTCAATATGATGTTGGAGCCTATCTGTTTGATTTATGCATGTAAGATGGATCTATGAAAAATAACTGTTACAAGAAGGAAGGAAACAGACATGTGAGACTTACTAGGAATTCTCAATGATAGTGTGTTAGATTATGATCAATCTATATATTATTGATACATTATAAAAATATAATGATCTATTCTTCATCATAATGAGAAAAAAAGTTATTGAATAACTAGAAGATCAATATAATCAATTATATATATCCATCAGAGAGTGTGAATTTTAACTGTCTAAGAATGTTATCAAATTATACAATAGTTGTAATCCCTATAAATTAATAGTATTAATAGAATATTTGAATTAACCATATATTGGTCACTGTAAATATAAGGTTTCACATAAACCTTATTAAAATCATTTTTTTCTTTTCATTTATGACTTTTTTCTACAAATGAGAGAAGTGGGACTTAAATAAATGAGAGATCAGGGCTTTAACCGGCCACATAGGTTTAATTAAAAATAAAATTTTTTAAAATTTATACACTAGTCCTGAATCACTAGATCCGATTTGGGATTATATGGTTATCGATTTTTCACTCCTTCCCTCCATTAATACTCTTGATGGTATTTGTATATCATAGTTTTCCCTAATGAATTTTTATCATGAAACTATGAGCGCCACTAAATACTTATCTCTTCAACTAATAATCAATGGAATACATAATCATTATCCAATTATGATAGCACCTTCTTCATCATCCATAATCTTTGGAAACAATCCATTCTTATCTGATTCTAGATTTCCATGTTAAACATATTCTTTCTTATAATTTGGATTGATTCTTTCTATCATAGATAATTGTACTGATTCCTAAATAATATAATAATTTATCTCATGTACAATTTTAATGCCAAAATTCATAAAATCATTAACCAAAGGGTTATATTCCAAATTTAACAATTTTAATGTGGCATTTTATTTTTGAATCAAAGAATCGTCTACTTTATTTTGTTATCAATAATTATAATCAATAATTAGTTATTAAAAATTAATCTATTCCATCAATATTTTTATAAATAATTTTCAAATCATTTTATGTGAATATATACATGAAACCTTTTTTATCCGTATATATTTCACACATTACTCTATATAAATGAATCCTTGATATTTTTATAGAAAAAGGGACTATAGATAATTCTAGATCATGTGTAGGATAATTTAACATGAGCAGTTTCAAATGATGTGAATCATGTGTAATTACCAGATCATTCTACATCATAATGAAACCAATTCCATAAAATAAATCATCATTATAGATATCAAATTCTTCATTTGTAGATTGAATGTTGATAACTGGGTCATTGAAAATTTGATTTTTTAGTTATTGGGAATAATCATCACACACTTTTTTAAGATGAATTTGACTCCTTATCATGTTATGTTAGTTAGTCGGATAGATAATCATGCAATGTTTTCTAAAAATAATTTGTGGAAAATTCATAATATAATAGAAAAAAAATCTATATTACCTTTAAATTTTTTCTTAATTCTTAAAAAAAAATTGGTAAATTTAAGAGTTATTATATATTTAAAAACAATATTCCCAAAGAATAGAATCTTTTGTTAGCAAAATTCACACTTACTAAATTTTCTATATAATATATTTTTTTCATGTGTTTTAAAACAATATATTAGTGTATTTAAGCATCCTAATAACATATATAATATTCCAATATACCATAAACAAACAAAACTACAAATATATCAAAATAGTAAATTAAATCATTATTCATAAGATACATAAACTAAATTTTTTCAGTACACTACAAAATTCTCATAACTATAAAATCATAATGACTATTACCAGTCTGAGACACTATATTTATAATTTCTTCCTCCAGAACTATCATATGATGGTATCCTATCCTATGATTAAAATAAGAAAAAACATTATGTGTCTAGAATGTAACCAAAAATAATAATATTTATAAGGAAGAGTATATTTATGTATAATAGTGACATTTTTAAAGTCTCTATAACATATTAAAATTCTCGTCAAATAATATTTATTTTTAACAAATAAAAAATGACCACCACATATTTAAGTGTTGGGATGAATGAATCCATTATCTACAAACTCCTGAAACAAGTTAAAAATTTTAAAAAATATTACATGATCAATTTTACAATGAAGATATTAAATTCAATTATCATTACGCTATAGGTATATAGTGAATATGAATTCTTGATATGGTATAATAGAATGAATGTCTTTTGGAAATTCAGTCGCTATTAGGATATCATCGATTTGAACAATCTCCATATTCTCAATAATATATTCAACATAACATTATTTTCATTATATTTACAGTTTCTCAACATATTGATATGTTACCAATGGTATTAATGAAATCTTTTTTAGAAACTAAAACTCATTCTAAAAAATCATATTTGTATCTACACTCTATATTGTTAAGCTAAATTAAAATCCAATCCATATCTAGAATATCCTCAAACACTACAAGAGTAAATACAAAAAAATTCTTGTAACGGGTTTCCGTTTACAACAAGTAGAATATTGGTAATAATTATTTTTTTTATTAATACATATAACAACTATTTTAATCAAATGTTATCTCTTCTTTTCATGGGTGATATTTCCAATTTTTAAAAAAACCTATAAACAATAAAAGTGTATTTGTACCATTAATCATACAATATGTTTTTCTAGTTGGAATAAAAAAATAATGTTACTAAAAACACATAAATGGATAGTCTAACATCTATCAAAGTAGTCTCAAATCATTTAACCACGCCATTAAAATTTTAATATTGATTAATTTAATAATTTATTCAATTATTTTGATATGTACTCACATAATGGACCATATCATTAAAAATAAAGGATATTAATGTCATCTTTTCATTATTTTAATGATCATTTTCCTTTCATTCATGAGATACATTTCCATACATTCCACATCAGAAACAATTTTTAGATTTTATAATAGATTTTCTAGGGTTATTTTTACCACTCTTATCAAAATATGTAAACTTGATTTTATTACCTTCATATTTCATTGATGAATACTTATCTATTTTCTAACATCTAGAACATTTCTATTAATTTTTTTTATAGAATACATAACGATCAAGAAACTCCATTTCTACCCTCTCAACACATCAAAAAGTTATCATAACTTCTGAATTCATTGAAACCCAATATCCTTCCATATCATGGATTCAATAATAAGTGAAACCAATAGAATTTACTATCATGATTTAGGATAATATTTGGTGTGTACCATTCTTTTATGATGATTTTTTCATTATACATAATTATTTAATCTTTTTACCTATGATACAATTTCAATAATTTAGTATACATACTATGTTATGAAACCTAAATAAGAATTTTTTTTCAAAAAAAATCCTTAAATGTGTCATATTCCATGGATCCAATCTATTCCCTTCCTCTAGTATTCTTAACTTTAGACAATCCTTGATCATATTCACCTTAAAATGGGCAATAGAATAAGACACATTTAAATTATTTTAACAACACAATAATTATAATAACATCTACATGGATTGTACCTTTCCTTCAGCAGTCATAGTGTCGAATGATCCCTAAAATTCTAAAGGGGATAAATTTATGAAATACACTACTTTGAACACATTTATCTATGGTGAAAATGGTTTCTATCTAACAGAGATTCCCCAAACATTTATAGTTTATGTCAACTAAGTCATCATAGAATTGAATTTTTTGTTCCTATTATATCAAATTATGTTTGTTGATTAGGAAGTATATTCTCTTCTTAGAACCTTCTTTTTGACCTTCTCTGTTTCCCATATGGAAAACCATTAAGAAAATACATATTTAAAATGATGCAAAATATATAACCTTAAATTCTCTAGACAGATAACCATAAATTATAACCTTTTATTATTATTTTAATCCATTAATATAACTTCTATAATTATGAAATCATTTCCTATAATTCCAAGTATTAGTACATATCCCTTATTTAATTGATAATTTTATTTGTTAACAAAAATTCATTTTCATTCATTTGCGAAGATCATTTCTGGTATAGAGTTTTGTATAATTAGGTCATCAGTCCGACATAAAAAACACAGATATTACAAGTTAATAATTTCATATTTGTGTCCATTTCTTCCAAAAAATAATAATTTTAAAATAAAACATATTTCCTTTCATGAAATATATTTTAGATTTTCAACTTGAATTATTCATTTTCATACTCCACATTTAATACTTTTGAAATGTAATTAAAATGTGAGATAAGAACACAAATCTATGTAATGGAATATCAATGAATAAATATATAAATATTCAATTTCAAAACCCTGAGATCATCAAAGATATTTTTTCTTAACATAATAAACTGTGTACTCAAATAACTTTTTTATTTACAGATGATAATAGATTTACTGCGTAACACCCCAGGTAAATAAAGAATATGAAATTTTTATATTTATCAATATTTGTGAATAAAATATTAATATGACTTTAAAGGGGATGCTATTCTCGATGGAGAACCCAACACGCAACAACGAGTTTCTAGGAAATCTTACGTTGCACTCTAATAATAAAATAATATTATTTTAAATGGTAGTTAACATGTAGCTGTTGTGTTGGCAGGAATGGATAGAAATAACTAAAATATGATTATATTTTTTTTAATGTTTTTACATTTATCCAATAAAAGATAAAGGATTAAAATACGGAAAGAATTCAATTTCAGCCATATATGCCCTAGTTTTCACTAAAGGCTCACTCGTCGCCTTTTGATGGCGAACCGTCATTAAATATAGTTTTTTTCACTCTTAAACATTCTATTGGACCAAATAAAACTTTTCTTAAGAATCGGGACATCAAAATTTACTTTGTGTAAATTTTTGGTTTCTTTCCGATAAAGTTCATTTTTTAATGAATAGTGTAAAAGGTTGTATTTTAATTCAAAACCTCTTTTTAATCTAATTTATTTATATGATTAGATTATCTTTTGAATTTGTTTTAAAGTGAAATTAGAATATATTTTTACCATTAAATCCAATAGTTGTCATTGGAATTAATTTCACTTTGAAATCAGACTTAAACTAGAGTCAATCTTTTGATACTTATTGTTTCATAAAAACACGCTATTTGCTCTGACAGCGGGAATTAATTATTAAATTAATTAATGTGACTTATATGTTCTGTATTTTTTAAAATAGACTTCATTTTTTAATTCGGAATATCAAATATAGCTTAGGGTGATTTTTTGGGATTTTTCTGAAAAACATCAATTTTTGATGAATAGTTAAACCACTAAGTGGTACTTATAAAAACTGATTTTCCTTTTAAATGAAATTTTTCCATATTTGTGTTTTGAATTTCAAAAATATTACATACATGATTTTCATTAAGAATTAAAATGTGTTTCAATGGGATAAAAATACTTTTTTGGTGAATAGTAACTTATTAAGTTTTTAATCGCGATTAGAGGTAATTAGTGTAGTTTAAGATAAAAATAATGTTTTAATAATATAAAATGAACTAGAAACAAGTCCTAACCTCATTGGATGTGTCATGGCAGACAAAGACAACCCATGGGTCAACTTGGGGACCCCATGAAGCCACTTTGGTTGGAAAATGACAATAATATCTTTTTATTTAAAGTTAAAGTAAAAATGATACAAACATGAAATGTTTTACTAAAACGATTTTTAAATGGGGTTATACTAATAAGATTTTTTACTATAAATGTTCATTGGAAATATAATAAGATTAACTACATCATAGTAGTTTTTTTATAATTTTTATACATTAAATAAATTAAATTATTTATGACATCATGATGATGCAGCGATGACATCATTATTTAACGATTTAAATAAAATGGAAAAATAATGTAATATCTAAGACCTACACATGTCCAAAACCTATTGGATGAGTGGATTTCGAACCCTTATCACCTTATCCTCGAAAAAAATCAATGTGGGACCTCTTAAATCAAAATACCATTTTAAAATAAAGTAACTTTTCCTTACGTTCCAAGAGTGCCCCTCCTCTCCTCTTATAAAAGGCCCCCACCTCTACCTTCTTACCCACACTCCCAAAGCCATTGGCTCGGCCAACCTCTGCCCATTTTATCTCTACACTTCCCTATATTACTCCATGAAGCCTCACTTTTGTCATAAGTCTTCCCAAGGAAGCCTTTGAACTCAAACCAAAGGGAGTTGCCGGATTTTAAGGTAATGTCTTCACTTTTGTCCTTTTGTTTTATTTTGCTTCTCCAACCCCCTAAACTCTTTTTATTATTTTCTTTTGTAACAAATCCAGTATCTTCAATATACTAGGATTTTGTAATAAGATGTATTTGAGCTACACTTACACACACCTTCGTCTAATGGTTAATGAACATTCTGTTTCCGTGGATGGTGATTTTCTGCCTCACGAAACGATGATTGTTCAACATTCCTCTAACACCTTCAAAGGTGGCCATTAAGATGACACTATATTTATATATAATATATAATATGTTTATGTTTTACATAAGCTTATTTATTTTTCATTTATGGCATACTTTTATGGTTTCCATTATTGGTAAACGCGATATCTTCATTTAAGGAAGTGCGGACTACTGCCCCCTCAAAGTGATTTGATTCGTTAATACCATATGTGGTACGTATAAAGGATATATTTAATTATATTATATATGATACCATACTGGAATACTATTATGTATCATTATGATTTAATTACACTAAATATGAAATATAAATGGATGTAGCGTTCATGTGTACGTACGGTTTACCGTCTCCATGAACGGTACATTTCATTTCTTGACTCAAAATGTTATGTACTATTATAAGTACATATATATAATGTATATATATGAGATATATTACATATAAATTATGTATATAATTCTGGAATTATAAAAAATATATTTCTCTCTCATTTTGTTTTAATTCCACTAATATGACAAAAAATTTAAAGTAGCGTTCATGCATACGTACGGCCTACCGTCTCCATGAACGGTGCTTTTAATTTTTATCTCCAAATGCTATGGAATAGTATAAAATCAATATATACTGGATATATATTATATTTAAAACATTTATACTATTATGGATATTATGTACCTATAACTACATGGAAAATTATTTTTCAACAAGTTCAATTTTTGACTCATGTACCAAACATCGACAAAAACGCCTGATATGAACTAATATTATTAACCAATTATTATAACATTAAAATATGTGATATGTACTGAATAATAATATTTATATGAGGTCCTTAAGCAATTATAAATTGACCAAAGTTTATTATTCAGGAATATAAAGAAACGAACAAGACAAGTTGGACTTGAGGTAAGGGATCCTACTCCTCTCTTTCTTTTTAAGTACACTCTTTTATGTCATTCCTTTAAAGATCATCTTTCTTGTTATTGGGTTGTTATTTTATATTACTCTTACTGTAATTTTTATGTTCATATGATGAGAGAACCTATTCTCTCTCATCAATCCATTTTGGATGTTTTGAGTGGCACCATTAGGCTGCGGAATTTTCGTAAGAGATCTAACCTCTCTCTTTCTTTTTAAGTACTCTCCTTTATGTCACTTCTTTTAAGATCCTATTTGTTTTGTTGGGGGATGTTCTTTTTTATTCCTATTTATGTAAACATTATTTTTATGTGATTAGAGACCCTATTTCCTCTCATCAATCCATTTTGGAAGTTTTAAGTGGCGTCGTTAGGCTGCTGAGTTTTCATAAGAGATGTTTCATCTCACTTTTATTCCCGTGAGATTTATGCTACATCTGCCACAATTTACTTTGAGTGGTTTATGTACTACCCATTATTACACTCCTTTATTTATATAATTCCATTTTTGGGTATTTACATATTCATTTTATGACACTTCTTCAATGTGGTGTACTTTTCGAAAGTTACCCAAGTCGGTAAGGGAACCTTTCACCCTCCTCTTTTTAAAAGACTTCCTTTGTTATGTCTTTTAATTCACATACTATTTTGTTGGGATATGTTCTTATATATCCTTATTGATGTAAATTTTAGGTCCAAGTTATGAGATTACCTTTTTATCTCTCATCAACTCATTTTCTGAATTTTTGATGTGATGACGTTGGGCTGTCGAGTTTTACCAAGGGAACGTTTTAACCCAATTTCGATTTCTTTGGGTTCAACATGTATATATTGAATATGTCATCATTTGAATATGTTTTAATGGACTTTTATTGTTTTACACTTAATATCCAATTATATTGGTTGTGTTTATATTTTTCACACATAATTTTGAGATTGATTTATCCTTAATTTAAGGATACCTTCTTTATAAGGGATTTCATCACATTTTACATCTCTATTGAGACTTCATTATTGTTATGCACCAATTCACTATTATATGGTGTATATACTGTCCTTTGGAATATTATATCATGAATCAATTTATTCTCATGATATTATAAAGTTCTGATTAAATGTTATTCCTCTATTATTGTATTTAAGTGTCTCTAATTTTGGTAAAAACCCTTTAACCAAAATATTGCTTTAAATGATTTAATGATTTGTTCTTATTAATATCCATGTTTTCAAAATGGTTTTAAGGATGTATTTATATGGATATTAATGGTTTAAAAAGTTAAAAGCATCTAGGTTGTATGGGACACTTTGATTCAGAAATCTCTTTATTAAATGTTTTAAATGGTTTTGAAAATGGTTTTTTAATGGATTCATTATTTCAATGTCCTAAAATGTTATATTGTGATTGAAATGTGGAAATGTTATATTTCCTTTATTAATTTTTTATTTAATACATTTTTTTATGCTTTGTGGGAATTTTTATTTAAAAGGGTGGTTTCGTGATAAACCAAGGGCGGGTGAGCCCGATATAGCTCTCCAATGCATTGGGTAACACGAAGGAGTGAAACGTTAAGGTTTCTCCGAAGAGATTTAGGGAATATACTGTGATGGGTATTCCAAACGTAAGCAAGATGGTTACTCCCTACGTAAGAATGTTATGAATGCCTCAAGTTACCTTTTATGTCTTACGATTTCGATGATTTATTCATGGTTTGATGATTTAGGTTAAAGTGCCTATGTTTTATGGGTAATGTATGATTTCATTATTATGTATATATGAACTCATGTTTCCTTTCAATATTTTTCTAACCCTTACTAAGATTTTTATGCTCATTCCAAGTTTTTGAAATGTTTTTCACAGGTCAAGGGAAAGGTACATGATGTGATGATAGTGTCAAGGATGTGTCAAGAAAGAATTCGTGTTTTATTTTAAATATGTTTCCGTTGATGGGAGGAATGAATATTGTCTTTTATGTAACCACTTTGTTTAAATGTGGAATGTAATGCAAGTTTTGTGATCTAATTCTCTAAAACTCTAAACCTAAAAAGATCCTCAATGTTTAATATTGTAATAACTCAAGATTAAGTAAGGTTTAAGGCTGGTGCCTTATAGTTGGTATCAAAGGCCGTTTTAGATAACTTTAGAGGTTAGGGTATTCTTTATGCATAAGTGACATTACCATAATGGTTAGGATTTCAGAAAGAGTCCTAGTTTTAGATAAAGTGAATGAGTAATTATATCTTAGTGTTTACCTTCCTCATTAGTACATGATGGTTTTGTTGATATGCTCACAATGACATTTCTATTTTTAGTGAATGGATGGATCTATCAGGCACTAAAGAGACAACATGTTTTAAGGAAACTATGGTGGTTCTTTGATTAAGATACTAGATAAAATGGAGGATTCAATGAGGAAACTCGTGGTTGTTCTAAACCAAATATCAAGGAGTCATGATCAACCACTTGAACCTTGGTATGTTCTGTAATGCATCATGTAAGAGATGACCAATAGATGTGGAAGTTTAGGTAATAATTATAAAGGTAACCATTGGGGTTTATATGATCCTTACATTTGAGGTAATTATGGGTTATTATATGTTATGATGGAAAATGAAAGGCAAGAGATAAACATGAGGTTAAAATATGTTATGTTTATTTTTGATGATTTTATCTCATTTTGGGGAATGTTTTAAGAATTATATAGTTTTGGAAAAAGGACAACACACAGACTGTGTGACAACCCGTCGCGTCGGACAAAGCTGCGGGAATCGAACCCACAACCAAAGTGCGACCGGTATTTATCGCCTACCACTGGACTATGTGAAGTCCCTGCTTAGTTTGACCAATTCTTTTTAGTTAGATTATTTTATGAATTCAGAGTAAGTTGATTTTGGGTTATTTATGAAAATTAGTAACCTATCATGGAGGATATGTGATTAGGTTAATTACTTCTCAATACGAGACTTTAGGAGCAACAGAAGTTGTTTGGAGATAAATGTTACGATTTAACTTGGAAGACTATGTGACTAAATCCTTCAAATATTTGGGTTTCAATCTTAGATTGGTTTAATTTGAAGAATTTTGTGGAAAAATTGGTTATCGAATGGTCCTCGTTGAACTTTGGGTTTTGTTGGACAAATTTTGAGATTAAGAATAGATTTTCATTTTATAAAGGGTTATCCTTTTCTGGATTATCTGATCTTGTAGTAACCTTTTTGGTTTTAGTTTTGGTTAAGGATTGAAGACATGGGAAATGTATAGTTATTTTTTGTGGATTAGGTGCTTCCCTAGAAGTTGATTATAGTACTCTTAATGCGAACAAGTCTCCCTAACTACTTGTCTTTTGGAAAAAATATGAGTTTGATTAAGGAATCTAGTAAATGTTGAAAGTAAACATGATAAGTGATTATGTTTCCATATGAATAAATTCCTCAATAAAAAGTAACATAAAACAAAAAGGATGTCTATTAACTTTTCCTACTGGGGAATCGAATACCGTTTAACCAATCACAAGTTTGTGATTTTCTTATGGTTAACTTTCTCCTAGACATGTTTACTATCACTCTCCCTCAACAACATGACCCTTTGTTTTTTCTTCCATGTCCATGTTTTTCTACATATGGGTTAACTCGGGTGACCTATGTACTTATCATCCTTTATTTTAAAGTGATTGTTTTATCGACTCTTGTTCCGATGTGGGACATTCAAGGATGTTTCCAAGCTCAATTTTAAAAATTGCGAGGATGCAATTTCCAAAAGGGGGGAAGGATGTAACACCCCAGGTAAATAAATAATATGAAATTTTTATATTTATCAATATTTGTGAATAAAATATTAATATGACTTTAAATGGGACGCTATGCTCCATGGAGAACCCAACACGCAACAACGAGTTTCTAGGGAATCTTACGTTGCACTCTAATAATAAAATAATATTATTTTAAATGGTAGATAACATGTAGCTGTTGTATTGGCAGGAATGGATAGAAATAACTAAAATATGATTATTTATGTTTTTAAATGTTTTTTCATTTATCCAATAAAAGATAAAGGCTTAAAATACATAATGAATTCAATTTTAGGCGTGTATGCCCTAGTTTTCACTAAAGGCTCACTTATCGCCTTTTGATGGTGAACTGTCATTAAATATAGTTTTGTTCACTCTTAAACATTCTATTGGACCAAATAAAGCTTTTCTTAATAATCGGGACATCAAAATTTACTTTGTGTAAATTTTTGGTATCTTTCCGATAAAGATTATTTTTTAATGAATAGTATAAAATGTTGTATTATAATTCAAAACCTCTTTTTAATCAAATTTATTTATATGATTAGATTATATTTTGAATTGATTTTAAAGTTAAATTAGAATATATTTTTACCATTAAATCCAATAGTGTTCGTTGGAATTAATTTCACTTTGAAATCAGACTTAAACTAGAGTCAATCTTTTGATACTTATTGTTCCATAAAAACACGCTATTTGCTCTAACAGCGGGAATTAATTATTATATTAATTAATGTGACTTATATGTTCTGTATTTTGTAAAATAGACTTCATTTTTGAATTCAGAATATCAAATATAGCTTACGGTGAATTTTTGGGACTTTTCTGAAAAACTTCAATTTTTGATGAATAGTGAAACCACTAAGTGGTACTTATAAAAACTGATTTTTCCGTTTAAAAGAACATTTGCCCTATTTGTGTTTTTAATTTCAAAAATCTGACATACATGGTTGTCATTAAGAAGTAAAATGTGGTTCAATGGGATAAAAATAATTATTTGGTGAATAGTAACTTATTAAGTTTTTAATCGCTATTAGAGGTAATTAGTGTAGTTTAAGGTAAAAATAATGTTTTAATAAAATGAAATGAACATGAGACATGTCCTAACCTCATTGGGTGTGTCATGGACGACCAAGAAAACCCATGGGTCAACTTGGGGACCCCATGATGCCACTTTGGTTGGAAAATGACATTAATATCTTTTTATTTAAAGTTAAAGTAAAAATGAGACAAACAGGAAATGTTTTACTAAAACAATTTTTACATGGGGTTATAGAAATCATATTTTTGACTATAAATTTTCATTGGAATGATAATAATATTTCCTACATCATAGTATTTTTTTATAATTTTTAGACATTAAATAAATTAAATTATTTATGACATCATGATGATGTAGCGATGACCTCATTATTTAACGATTTAAATAAAATGGAAAAATAATGTAATATCTAAGACCTACACATGTCCAAAACCTATTCGATGAGTTTATTTAGAAAACTTATCACCTTATCCTTAAAACATGTCAATGTGGGACCTCTTAAATCAGAATATCATTTTAAAAAAAAGTGACTTTTCTTTACCTTCCATGAGTGCCCCTCCTGTCCTCTTATAAAAGGCCCCCACCTCTACCTCCTTACCCACACTCCCAAAGAATTTGTCTCGGCCAAACTCTGCACATTTTGTCTCTCGACTTCCCTATCTTACTCCTTGAAGCCTCACTTTTGGCAGAATTCTTCCCAAGGAATCCTTTGAACTCCAACCAAAGGGAGTTACCCGATTTTAAGGCAATGTCTTCACTTGTGTCCTTTTGTTTTATTTTGCTTCTACAACCCCCTAAACTCTATTTATTATTTTCTTTTGTTACAAATCTGGTATCTTAAATATACTAGTATGTTTTTATAATAATTATTTGAGCTATACTTACACACACCTTCGTCTAATGGTTAATGAACATTCTGTTTCTGTGGATGGTGATTTTCGGCCTCATGAAACGATGATTGTTCAACATTCTTCTAACACCTTCAAAGGTGGCCATTAAGATGACACTATATTTATATATGATATATAATATGTTTATGTTTTACTTAATATTCTATATTTTTCATTTATGGCATACCTTTATGGTTTCCATTATGGGTAAACACGATATCTTCATTTAAGGAAGTGCGGACTACCGACCCCTCAAAGTGATTTGATTCGTTAATACCATATGTGGTACGTATAAAGGATATATTTAATTATATTATATATGAGACCATACTGGAATACTATTATGTTTCATTATGATTTAATTACATTAAATATGAAATATTAATGGATGTAGCGTTCATGCGTACGTACGGTTTACCGTTTCCATGAACGGTACATTTCATTTCTTGTCTCAAAATGTTATGTACTATTATAAGTACATATATATAATGGATATATATGAGATATATTAAAAATAAATTATTTATATAATTCTGGAATTTTAAAAAATATATATATCCCTCATTTTGTTTTAATTCCATTAATATGACAAAAAAATTAAAGTAGTGTTCATGCGTACGTATGGCCTACCGTCTCCATGAACGGTGCTTTTAATTTTTATCTCCAAATGCTATGGAATAGTATAAAATGAATATATACTGTATATATATTATATTTAAAACATCGATAGTTTTCTGGATAATATGTACCAATAAATACTGGAAAAGCATTTTCCAACAAGTTCAATTTTTGAATCATGTACCAAACATCGACAAAAACGCCTGATATGAACTAATATTATTAACCAATTATTATAACATTAAAATATGTGATATAAACTGAATAATAATCTTTATAGGAGGTCCTTAAGAAATTATAAATTGACCAAAGTTTATTATTCAGGAATATAAAGAAACGAACAAGACAAGTTGGAATTGAGGTAAGGGATCCTACTCCTCTCTTTCTTTTTAAGTACTCTCTTTTATGTCATTCCTTTAAATCTAATCTTTCTTGTTATTGGGATGTTATTTTATATTACTCTTAATGTAATTTTTATGTTCATATGATGAGAGAACCTATTATCTCTCATCAATCCATTTTGGAAGTTTTGAGTGGCAACATTAGGCTGCCGAATTTTCGTAAGAGATCTAACCTCTCTCTTTCTTTTTAAGTACTCTCCTTTATGTCACTTCTTTTAAGATCCACTTTGATATGTTGGGGGATGTTATTTTTTATTACTCTTTATGTAAACTTTATGTTTATGTGATGAGAGACCCTATTTCCTCTCATCAATCCATTTTTGACGTTTTAAGTGGCGTTGTTAGGCTACCGAGTTTTCATAAGAGATGTTTCATCTCACTTTTATTCCTCTGAGATTTATGCTACATTTTCCACAATTTCCTTTGAGTGTTTTATGTACTACCCATTATTACACTCCTTTTTTAATATAATTCCATTTATGGGTATTTACATATTCATTGTATGACACTTCTTCAATGGGGTGTACTTTTCAAAAGTTACCCAAGTCTGTAAGGGAACCTTTCACCCTCCTCTTTTTAAAAGACTTCATTTGTTTTGTCTTTTAATTCACATACTATTTTGTTGGTATATGTTATTATATATCTTGATTGATGTAAATTTTATGTCCAAGTGATGAGATTCCCCTTTTATCTCTCATTAACTCGTTTTCTGAATTTTTGATGTGACGTCGTTAGGCTGTCGAATTTTACCAAGGGAACGTTTTAACCCAATTTCGATTTCTTTGGGTTCAACATGTAGTTATTGAATATTTCAAAATTTTAATATGTGTGAATGGACTTTTATTGTTTTACACTTAATATTCAATTATATTGGGTGTATTTATATTTGTCACACATAATTTTGAGATTGATTTATCCTTAATTTAAGGATACCTTCTTTATAAGGGATTTCATCACATTTTACATCTCTATTGAGACTTCATTATTGTTATGCACCAATTCACTCTTATAAGGTGTATATAATTTCCTTTGGAATATTATATCATGAATCCATTTATTTTCATGATATTATAAAGTACTGATTAAATTTTATTCCTCTATTATTGTATTCAAGTGTCTCTAATTTTGGTAAAAACCCTTTAACCAAAATATCGCTTTAAATGATTTAATGATTTGTTCTTACTAATATCCATGTTTTCAAAATGGTTTTAAGGATTTATTGATATGGATATTAATGGTTTAAAAAGTTAAAATCATCAAGGTGGTATGGGACACTTTGATTCAGAAATCTCTTTATTAAATGTTTTAAATGGTTTTGAAAATGGTTTTTTTAATGGATTCATTATTTCAATGTCCTAAAATGTTTTATTGTTATTGAAATGTGGAAATGTTATATTTCCTTTATGAATGTTTTATGTGATACATTTATTTTATGGTTCTTTGGCATTGTTATGAAAACGGGTGGTTCCGTGATAAACTAAGGGTGGGTGAGCCCGATATAGCTCTCCAATGAATTGGGTAACGCGAAGGAGTGAAACGTTAAGGTTTCTCCGAAGAGATTTAGGGAATATATTGTGATGGGTATACCAAACATAACCAAGAGGGTTACTCCCTACGTAATAATGTTATGAATGCCACAAGTAACCTTTTATGTCTTACGATTTCGATGATTTATTCATGGTTTGATGATGTAGGTTAAAGTGCCTATATTTTAAGGGTAAAGTATGATTTCATTATTATGTATATATGAACTCATGTTTCCTTTCCATAATTTTATAACCCTTAATGAGCTTTTTATGCTCATCCCACGTTTTTGAAATGTTTTTCACAGGTCAAGGGAAAGGTACATGATGTGATGATAGTGTCAAGGATGTGCCAAGAAAGAATCTGTGTTTTATTTTAAATATGTTTTCGTTGATGGTAAGAATGAATATTGTCTTTTATGTAACCACTTTGTTTAAATGTGGAATGTAATGCAAGTTTCATGATCTTATTCTCTAATACTATAAACCTAAAAAGATCCTCAATGTGTAATCTTGTAATAACTCGAGATTAATTAAGGTTTAAGCCTGGGGCCTTATATACTGCCCAATGATTTTTAGAAAATTATTTTTAATAAAACAAAAAGGTACAATTACAATGATGAAGTTTTCATTGAATTTAGATAACTGAGGGAAATATTTTTTTGAGAAAATTAATTTGTACCTAAAAGTGTATAATTATTCATTGGAAACAAATAATCATTATATTATATTTTAAATTTAGATTATATCTATAAATACTCAGGTGTAATTATAGAATCATTATTTATGTTATTTGGGAAATTATATAATTATAGAATTTGAAATAAACCTTACAAGTGGAATAACCTATATGGTCATATTCTAACATAATTCTCCAGAGTACATAATCATTACCAAATGCATTAGAGGGATATATCAGGTTCACAGATCATCATGAGATATATCAAGAACACAAACCTTCTTGAGCTATATCAGGCTCACCCTTTATCATAAAATATATCCAAGGACCATAACATGCATGAAACAAAAGAATATCACTTTCATCACAAAACCCAAAGAAATTTAATATTTTACCCAAATAAGAAAATTTATAGAATATTGTTTTATCTCATTCCACTTTAATCAATTTTTTAGAAGTAAACTTCTCACAACAACTAGAAGTAGTCTTTTTCATTGATGAAAACATTTAATCTTATAAAGAAAACAAAAATATCAAATAATAATTATGCTAGTGAGAAATTTCATTGATTTTGAATACATTAAAAAACATTTTTTTGCTTTTGTAATGAAACGAATAATATTACACAAAAATATTTTATTTGGATAAATTTTAAAGAAAGAGACATAAAATTTCATATTAAATTAATTTATAAAAATTTGAATAAATCCAAAAAATAATTTTAAGAATATGTACAAGGGAAAATATATTTTGGAAATAAATCTTTAAAACACATAAAATGAGGTTTTAATGGAAATGTGTCCCTTACCTTGAGTCTAACATTCCACATCTTTTCATTGTATTCGTAAATAGTAATCTTTTATAATTATTTGCATGATTTATAAAAATTTTAAATTTAATTATACCCTTAATTTTATTTATTTCCTATTTATATTTAATTAAAAAATCATTTATGTTCACAAAAGGCCTTTTCGTGATATTCAACTTATATGTCCAAAATTACTCTAGTTCATTGAAAAGGGTAATATGGGTCATTTTAACTTAATTTATATATTAATAATAATTAAATAATTATAATTCTTATTCTAAAATTTATTTTAAAACCAACCATCATGTGTGGTTTTTAATGACAAATTATGTTACAATTATAGAGAGAGTTGGTCATGCATACACATGAGTAACATTTCCAAATTCCAAAGAATCCAGAGATAAAAAGTTAAGAATCATTTCATTTTTATATAATTATTTTTATATCATAGATATCATATTATTTCATTATAGATTATTATATATAACATCCACATGATTTCTTCATGAAAAACGGGTCACATCGCTACCTGGATATGGTAAACCCCACATAAGCATGACTGACATTATCGTTATTCCACTGATGGAAATGTATGAAAATACATAATAAATTATATTTCAAAAAAGTAAATTATTTCATTAATATCAAATATAAATTTATGTTATCATTACCTAAATAATAGATTGTTATGGAAAATGAATTACATCGGTCAATGAGGTGTTGTCCATCATACACCCGAATAATAAATTCATTTCAAATTTTATCAATGAAATATATGTATATCATCAATCAAATTAATATAAAATATATTTTTATATGTAATATACTATTTTTTATATTTCAAAAAGTTTTAATATGATTTTATGTATCAGAAGAAGAAATAAAACTAAAACATTCTTTAAAATAATACATCTTCTTCGGATAACCTCATTTTATTTACAGATTAACCACATTAAGGATTCTATTCCCGCCATGATATATCAATAAGACATGTTTATGGACTTTTGAAAAGTATTTGGGTAATTATTTTCTGAGATATATTGTTAAAATGACATGATAATGATATAAGATGGAGTTCACTTTTATATGTGGGGGCGAGTAGTCATGGAATTTTTTAAAGTGTTAAATTAATATAAATTAATATTAATGTATATGTGGATCCAAAAAGATATAATTAAAATATAGGCTAATTATAGTTCTAAATAATCTCATAAAATAATATATTTAAGATATTATATTAAGTTTTATACCTTTACTACATTGTTTTATCCTCCCCCCATCAACTATTTTTACAACTGTGGTGATATCAATGACATTAACATTATAGGGTTCAATAAAGTTATTATAATGTAAATAATGGCCAATAAAAGGAACATTGATTATATTTTCAACCATATACCATTAGTTTTGTTAAATGTAAAGTCGTGGGGTTTTCTATGTAATTGTTTTTCCATTTTTAATTATATGGAAGTATTACGAGTTTGTGAAAATTAACGGTGGGCGATTCTGAGGCATGGTGTGCCCTAAATGTGTTTGTGGACTTTTTTTGGTATGTTATGTTCAAATGCAAGTGATAATTTTTAACTTTTGAACCATTGCTCAGAATTGAAATATGATGACACCATTGAACTCATAGTGCTGATATTCTCTTCAGGAGACCTTCACTTAAATCGGAGTAGGTCGATGGGATGATTTGGTTTTATGGGTTTTCAGGGAAGATTAAAATAAAACTAATGTTTTATTTTTATTAAACTCCCTCTATTCTTTTTAAATTATTTGGGGTTGGGGACCACGTGAGGGTGATAGGGAATTTAATATTGGGTATTAAATTCTTGGATACACAATGTTTATAACCATGAAACCGACCATTTAATGAATTCTCATTAAGGATGAGATAACCATTAACATAACATAAATGAGAGGGGATATTCACCTCTCATGGTTGGGGGGAATTGTTGAAAAACTTGTTTGGTGGAGAACTCTTGGTGGAAGAACATCCTACAACAAAAAATGAACCTCTGGATCAAGAACCTGGAACCAACACTCAAGCCTAGATTGGAAGCGTGTTGAGGGAGGGATGAATGTCGGCATCTCCTTCAAAATCTTCATCCTCATCCTCATTCCATCTACAATGAATGATCGAGGTAGGGAAATTTATCATATCTTTCTTTGAGATAAATATTTCTTTTCAATCTATAAACCTCGACTATCAATCTATCATGATGGGTATGGGCCAAATAAACATGGCCCTATCCCTCCACCACTTCATTTCTAGATGTGTCTATCACAGGAAGATTGTCAGGATGAGTGGAACCCAACCATGTCACCAACTACCGATGCCAGTGGGGTACAAGGTGCAGTCGGCACACCAGCATGCCCCGATGGCAGCGGCAGTGCATCCAAGCCGTCGAAGGAGGTTGTGGCCCGTCGGCCGCTATGGAGGATCCTGGAGGGCGGCACGCCAATCGACAACATGGGACCAAGGCTGCACGCATCCAAGTAGCCGATAAAGGAGGAAGCTGCAGCTGCAGTGCTGCAGTAGTGAAACCAGAGGGTGTCTAGTAATCAGCCAGCCACGGAGGCAGCAGCGGCGCATGCCAGCGCCATAAGAGTGGGGAGCTGGCAAGATCCCCGGCTGACTGTGTTATGCAATGTTGGACGAGACCCGATGGGTCCCGCATTCCAGCACGCGGCACCGCATGGCGCCACCAGGTTTACCAAAGATGAACGGTCCAAATTGACCCTTCGGAATTTGGGGGGGTGCGCATTCCCCCTGCGTAGCTGCTAGGGCTTGCCCCGCCACGGCGGACTGCACCCAACTGCAGGTCGAGCCCTTCGGGGCGCACAGAGGGGACCGCTCCTAGGGGGCCGCACCCAGTGAGCCGAGCATAGAAGGCCACCCCCTTTGGGCTGTGGCACCCCCTTTGTGGGTCTGGCTGGACCCGGACTATGTCGGGTCGAACCGGACCTAGGCCCATCTTGACTCAGATATGTCGTTTTGGCCATATCCTATGAATCATGTGTCTGTTTGAAGAACCATCTACGACACTAGATTCCATGGATAGAGATGGACCATTTGGACTACTCCACATGATTTTTGATATTTTTTGTTATGTAAGGGGTGGATCGAACCCAAATCTAACCGGTCTCTCGAGACTAAAAGGCTAAGAACATACAGACCGAGCATCTGATTGACGCGCCGTCTATCGTGTGGGGTTCGTTATGAAATGACGGATCTTCGTGTTACATCTTCATGGGGATTCATGGCTACATAATTATCAAATTATAGCTTGATGAGTGCATATTCTTATAATCAAACATGCATAGTGCAGAAACCATGTGGCTGGCTGTACTTGAAAAATCATCAAATCCTATGTGTGTTTTATCATAGGATCCTATGTCGGTCAGTGTCTATTTATCCAATGTGGATCATCTACAGAGCTTGTGTGGGCATCATCAGATCCTATGACGGTCATCTTCAAATCCTATGTGGGTTTGCATCTTGAGATATTGTGTGGGTCATCTCCAATCCTGTGGGGGTAAACAGCAGAGCTTCTCGACAAAGTAAGATGATATAACAATACAAATAATAATCTATAATTCTATACATAGGTTATAACTAGTGTGAGATGAGTATTTACCTTTGTGGTACACTTCTCTGTGGTGATAACTTTGTGATATTCTTATGGGTTATGTTACTTTTGTGGTACGTACCTTTCCGTTGTTACCTTCGTGGTATTATTTCCTCTGTGGAATAATTGTGCTTTTTGCTAAAGTGTTGGGCCTTGTGTTTCCTCATTAATGGGATGGGTATACTTGATTACATAGGTATATGTATGGATATATACCTTAGAAGGGTTGACTGTTGTTTTTTGGACTTGTGAACATGGTTTTTCTTTGTGGTTTATCCTCTATAGATTCTGAGAGACCTTAGGGGTCTCAGGGTTTCTACTGAGTATTGTTATACTCACCCCAGCATGGGTTATGCCCGCACCTTGTTGTGTCTTGTGTAGATGATAGGAAACATAGATCAAGATTTAGGGTGTCAGGACTGGATGCTTCTTAGAGGCAGAACATTAGAAGATACAAACTGCCGAGACGCTAGTTCGAGAGACGTTCCTACCCTTCTTCTAGGATTCATAGTGGGTGTTCACATGTGCTATTTTCAGTTTTACTTGTACATTCCTATTGGGACTGTATTCCATCCCCCTTTACCTACTGTACTGACCCTATTTACTATATATTTTACATTTTTCTTGTGTCTTTATGTGTTCTTAAATTTATTTAGTTTTTAGGTTAAAAAGGAAACGCCTTCTTGGTTATAGGGATATGCCTTTCTAATGCTAGTCACCAGCCCTTGGCCTATGGAAGGCAGGCCTGGGGTAGTCACGACATGATCCATAGTGGATGGTAGTGACAAATTTGTATTAGTGGAGTCAGTTATACCGTAGAACTTGTACATCGATCCATTAATCTACAATACTGTAATGTGTTATGATTGTGGTAATCATTTTGGGTAATTTAGTTTTGGTGCGGTGGTTGATGTATCCATAAATCAGAATCATGACTTCCTATTTCTGACTCAGTTCACTAAAACAGATATTGCATGTGTGTTTTTGGAATGTTTTATTTGTGATCTTTTTGAGTATGATCACCATATATATCTTATTGAGTGTGTCACACATATTTATTTCCAGGTTTCCTCCTCAAAGACATCTAGCCAATGTTTCAGGTAGAGTATGCAATGATGTCCCACTGAGCGACGAGGCTTCGGTGTAGGGCCCCCTTTCGATAGTTGTACCATAATGTGGTTTACTAGCCTCACCACTACTCAATGAGAAGTCGATGCCACCAGAACCAACAGTAGATTGTGCACGAAAATTTTGAGATTTGCAAAAGTTCCAACACTAGAGTCCACTGAGATTCTGGGGTGAGACTGGCCCACATGTGGTTGAGGATTGGCTAGAGGCCATGGTCAGACGTCTCTGACTGGTAGGGACACCAGATGACCTTATGGTTGTCCTCACAGCCAGTATTCTTCAGGCAGCAGTGGGGAGATGGTGGAGCATCCTACTCCAGGTTCATAGAATGGAGACTCTCATCTAGTAGACATTTAGAGTCGTTTAATTGTAGATTTTATCCCAATAATCATACTATTTTTGTGTATATAGGAGCATCTCCACTTGCCGTAGGGCAACATCACCGTAGCTCATTTTTCAGTGGGGTTCACCGACCTCTCGCGCTACTCAACAAACATGGTGCGTGACCCTTTCTTTAAGTCCCAGACCTTTGATCCGGGGATCAAGTGGGAGATTATATCATTGATGATTTCTCTTAGTATCCAGGCGTAGGTGGGGGATGTAAAAGCAAGAACTTGTTGTGGAGAGCTTCCTTGATGATAAGTAACTGACCTAGAGACCCTCCACCAGATGACACATAGCAGAGTCTTCTATAGATGGCAGCAGACAGATGACATACATGTTTATGAGGACTAGACCAATAGGTGGACGCCCACATGATACATGGTCGATTGTGAACGGATCTCGAGATAGAGTAGGACACACGAGGAGTAGGAAATGTTACTCGTTTGGTGGGAATGGTCACATGGATCATGACAGCCCAAACCATCATATGGATGACCAGAAGACGGTGGAAGGACCGCCTATGTAGATGTTAAGATTCGATCGAGGAGGACCGCAGGCAGCCGACAGACATGGTAGAGGATCTGGCCATGCCACAGGCCGTGGGCAGTGATCCGAAGTTATACTACCACCACTGCCAGGTGGTCCACTCCAACCACAAGGATAAGGTGGAATGGGATAGGATAAAATCCATGAAACTAAGGCCTATGACCATGGTTCTTCGCAGCAGATTTGTGGTACAATTTGTGTCTACTCCACCTTAGCTACAGTATTGATAGACACAGGTGTTAGTTACTATTTTATTTCCACGACCCTCATTTAATGCATGGAGATTTTGGTGGAGCCATTGGTTCAATCCATACTGTTAGATACACTTAAGGGAGCGGATTTTATGATTACACAATTGTTCCGGTAGTGTGATATTGCTCTAAGATGCAAGAGCATTGGATGGGATCTTCTATTAGTGGCGTCGAGACCTTACGACGTCATCTTGGGTATGGATTTTTTATCTACAGTTCAAGATCAGATCGACTATATTTGGTACAAAGTTCATTTTTTCCATGAGGATGTGACAATGTTTTCATTCACAAGTGGGAAGGGAAACATTGCAACACATGGTGGACTTACCCAGAAGAGGGTGCAGCTGATCAAACACCAGTTGGATTTCCTTACCCTCATAGTAGTTGATGTTCATAGTCTGAGCTATCCTATTGTGGTGGATTAGTATTCTGATGTTTTCCCAGATAATGTTCTGAGTCTACCTCCTTGTAAAGAGGGGGACTTTTACATCAACATGTGCCCCGAGATGGCACCAATATCAACACTAGTACATTGGATGGCTCCTATGGAGCTTTAAGAGCAGCAGGTATAACTAGAGGACTTACAGATCAAGGGGTTCATTAGGGCTGGTGTTTCTCCTTGGGCAGCCCTGATTTTGATTGCTAAGAAGGCAGTTGGGAGTTTGAGACTCTGTGTGGTCTATAGGTGCCTGAACCAGGTGACCGTACAGAACAAGTACCCACAACCATGATTGACGATCATTTTGATCAACTGAATAGAGCACAATGGTTTTTGAAGATAGAACTCAGATCAGGAAATCACCAGCTTAGGGTACGTAAAGAAGATGTGCAAAAGATGGCCATCAGATATAGGTATGCCCATTATGAGTTTTTCGTTATGTCATTCAGAGGGACTAAATCCCAAGATGTTTTCCTGGTACTCATGAACAGAATATTCCATCCATACCTCAGTTTCTTTTAGGTAGTCTTCATTAACGAAATCATGGTGTACTCATCTACATAAGAGGATCATTCCAATCATTTGCAGATAGTTTTGGACACACTCTGAGAGAACCAGCTTTGTTGTAAGGTTTAAAAGACCCAGTTATGGATCTGAGAGGTTCAATTCTTGGGGTAAATTATCTCAATGGTAGGAGTTGTGGTGGATCAATTAAAGATTGAGGTTTTTCTTTCTTGAAAGCCACCCAGGAGTGTGACAGAGGTGCAGAGTTGACTAGGTCTGGTCGGTTACTACCATATGTTTCTAAATGACTTTTCCAGAGTTGTGGCACCCATTTCATTAATGATGAATAAGGGGAAACAATTCATGTGGTCAGAGAGAAGCCAGTGGAGTTTTGTGGAGTTGAGGTCGAGACTGACGAGTGCCCCCATATTGAGTCTAATGGAGGAGGGTGTTGGGTATGTAATCTACTGCAACGTTTCAGGGACCAGACTCAGATGTGTTCTAATGAAAGAGTGAGCAATGATAATGTATGGTTCATGAAAGCTAAGACAACATTTTAAGAACTATGCTACCTAGGAACTGGAGAAGGAATCAATGGTATTCACCGTGATGATGTGGAAACATTACTTGATGGGAGAATGTTTTACAGTCTACTATGATGACAAGAGTCTCAGTTATATCTTATCTTAGAAGGACATGAACATGATATAGTGGCATTGTCTTAAGTTACTCTATGACTATGACATCAAGATAGTCTATACTCATGGGAAGGGGAATGTAGTAGCATATGAACTCATTAGGAGATCTGTTAAACAGTTGCTGAGTGAGGTGACATATCAGCTAGGCACTTTGTAGATATCCAACATGGATAGAGATAGAGCAGCATATCTTTAGTCTCTGAAAGTCACTCCACCACTTCAACAAATATTCAGGATGGTATCTCATGGGGACACTGACTATGAGGTTCGATGTGCTCATATATCCACATGACATGCACCTGATGGATTTTATGAAGATGGAGAGCACATCATCATCATTAAAATATGTACTATGGTACGAGTGGCACTACTGAAGGATTTATTGAGGGGGTTACATACGTCCCCTATAGTGGTATATCCAGGAGTGGAGAAGATGTACCAGGACCTTTAGCATCAGCACTGGTGTCTGAGAATGAAGAAAGAACTGGTAGAGTTTGTCTCATGGTGCTTCACCTGTTAGCAAGTGAAGGTAGAGCATTAGGCTTTAGAAAGCTTAGTTCAACCTCTAGAGGTTCCAGAGTGGATGATTGATGGAATATTCATGGAATTCATGACCGGACCTCCACACACATCCATGGGTCATGATTCTATCTGGGAGATCGTTGACTGGATCACCAAGTCAGTCCATTTTCTACCTATCAAAGAGCAGGGATCAGTAGAGGGCATGGGACGCCTCTACATATAAGAGATTGTGTGACTTCATGGGATTACATCTATGATTTTCTCCAATCATGAAACAATTTTTACTTCTCAACAATGGAAGGGGTTTCAAGAGGTGTTTTAGAGGCAAATTCGGTTAAGCACCACCTTCCATCCTCAGATGGATGGTGAGACAGAGCTGAACATTCCGACCCTTGAAGACATGTTGCATTCTTGCATTTTTATATTCTATTCATCTAGGAGGATCATTTTACCGTGGTGGAGTTTGCATACAACAACAGTTATCACTCTACTATCGTTTTGGAACCATTTCAGGAATTGTACGGTCGACCAAGCAGATCACCTTTGGGCTGGACTGACCCTGGGGAGTCAGCACTCACAGGACCAGAGAAGGTACGAGTAGCCACAAAGAATGTGCAGATCATCCAGGAGTGGATGAAGAGTGCACAGAGCAGGCAGAAGTCTTATGCTGACAAGAGATATAGTCCTCTAGAGATAGATGATGGTGAAAATGTCTTCCTACAGGTCTCAATTTGACATGGTTTGCGAAGATTTTGATGGGGTGGCATGTTATCATTTAGGTTCATCAAACATTTCCTGGTCCACAACAGACATGGTGAAGTGGCATACCGCCTAGCTCTTCCCCCTCAGTTGCACCGGGTGCACGATATTTTCAATTTATCCCAGCTAAGGTGATATATACATTATCCTTCGCACACCATATAATGGTGTGATCAAAACATCAAGGATGGGGCGAAATTATCATATGTTCCTATAGATAATGTGGATCGACATGAGATAGTCTTTCGTGGGTTATGGATAACTTTGGTGATCATTCCATTGCAGTACGAGAACCTATAGAACAACATATGAAAGCAGGTGCTTCATATTTGTACTAAGTACCCTCAATTGTTTCCCTAGTTTGTGTTGTGGCTTTCAGGGACGAAAAGTCCTAAGGTGGTGATAATTTAATGAACTGGGTTTTTCAATGTAATTTTTTTAATTAAATGGAAATATTACATGTCTGCAAAAATTAAAGATGCATGATTCCAAGGACCAATGTGCCCGGAATGAATTTCGAACTTTTTTTCGTGTACGTTCAATTACCATGCGAGCGGGAATTTGTAACTTTTGAACCGACACTCAGAATTGAAATATGAGGACACTATGGATCTGTCAGTGCCAATATTCAGTTACAGAGACCATCACTTCAACCTTAGTAGGCCGATAGGAATATGTGGTTTTATGGTTTTTTTGGAAGAATAAAATAAAACAAAAGTTTTTTTTATTATACTACCTCTATTATTTTTATATTCTTTGGAGGTGGGGACCACACGAGGGTGGTCGGGCATTTAATACTATGCATTAAATTCAAAATTACATAAAGGGTGTAATTTTAATACACACCATTTATATGAAATCTCATTAATGTATACTTAATCATTAACTAATCATAAATGAGAGGGGCTCCTCACCACTCATTGTTGGGGAAATTGTTGGCAAACAGGTTAGGTTGACAACTCTGGGTGGAAGAACATCCTCCAATGAAGAATGAACCTCCAGATCAAGAATGAGGAACTGATGATTGAACCAAGATCATAAGTGTGTTGTAGGAGCGATTAACGCTAGCATCTCCTTCAACGTCTTCATCCTATTACTCACGCCATCTCCACCTATCGTTCGAGGTAGAGAAATTTTTCATATTGTTCGTCGAGATAAATAGTTGTTTTCAATCTATTAACTGACTGCTACCAATCATATGGGAGGGTACGTTCCAAAAGAATATGGCCTGATTCCTCTACCACATCATTGTTTTATGTGTTTTTTGCGGGCGGATCATCGAGTTGAGCGGAACTCGACCATGTCATTAACGACCAATGCCGACGGGGTTTAGCCATCTGCTGGCACACCAATCGGCCGCGTTGGTGGAAACGGTACAACCACACAACCAAAGGAGGTCATGGCCCATCAGCCATAGAGGAGGAGGGTAATGGCTAACATGCTGGCCGACCACATGGAAAAAGGGTGGGGTGAATCTGTGTCGTCGGTAGAGGGCGAGGTCGTAGCTGTTGAGCCGCGGAGGAGCACCTAGAGTACGCCCGACACCCAGCCAGCAATGGAGGCAGCATCGAGTCATGACAGCACCACAAGAAGAGTTAGCCTACATAAACCCCCACTGACCATGTCATGCTAAGCAGGATGTTCTCCGGTGGGTATGACATGCCAGCCGGCGGCGCCACATGGCACAACTGGGCAGGCCAAAACCGAACGGTTCAAATGGACCGTTAGTGATTTCTGAGAGGTGGGGGACTCCTTCCCCATGGGTAGATGCTAGGGTGATCTTGCAATAGCAGACCACACCCAGCCATAGGCAGCTCAGAGTGGCCCACTCTGAGAGGGCCATGGCCGTCGGATGAGGCCCATTGTGGTCCCACCAATCTGGTCCATTCCTAAACCCGGTCAGGTCGGGCCGGGTCGATTCGACCGTGTCGGGCAGGACCTGGGTTCATCTAGACCCAGATATTCTTTTTTTCTATATCTTGAGAATCCAGTGTCCGTTTGATAATGTATTTATAATGTCAGAATCCTTCGATCGAGACACACCTTTTGGAATACTGCAGATGAGTTTTGAATAATGTTGGTGTATGGATGGGTTTGATCGAACATAAATCCAATCATTCCATCATTACTAAAATGATAATAACTTATAGAAAGACATCTGATTGATGCGACATCTATCATTTTGAGTCCCTTATGACAAGACGTACCTTCATGTTGTGTCTTTGTTGGAATTCATGGCAGTTGATGTATCGACCAATTGCTTGAGTAGCACATCCTCCCGGAATTGAGCGTTCTTTTTGCGGAAACCCTATATATACAAGTAAATGATGAATCATCAAATCCTGTGTGGTTAAACATCGGATCATGTATGGGTCAACATGTAACAATAATGTGTGGGTCATCTAATGATCATGTTTGGGTCATATTCAGATCCTCTGTGGGTCATCTACGTATCATGTGTGGGACAAAATATTCAGATTCGATGATGCTCGTCTTCAATCCAATGTGGGTCAACAATAGAGCTTCTCAATGAACTAAGATGATCTAGAAATACAGCTAATCATTTGTACATATGTACATAAGTTATATGTGGGTTGAGCTGATTCATTACCTATTTGGTAACCTTCTATGTGGTGATAACATTGTGGTATTCTTATGTGTGTCATTACCTTTGTTTAACATACAATTATGGTGTTACCTTCGTGGTATTCTCTCCTTCAGGGAACAACTGTTCTTTTGGATAGAGAGTTGGGCCTTGTTTTTTCTTCTGAACAAGATGGGTATAGTAGATAACATAGTTATATGTATGGGAATATACCTAAGAACGGATGAATGTTGTCTTTTGTGCTTAGGAACATGGTGTATCTTTGCGGTTTAACCTTTGTGGATTTTTAGTGACCTTCATGGTCTCAGTTTCCCTACTAATAATTGTTATACACACCCCTACATGGGATATGCCCTCACGTTGTTGTGTCTTGTGCAGACGACAGACAACATTGATCTAGACTATGAGTGTAAAGACTGGAGGCTACTCGGAGGTGGACCATTAGACGAGACGTACCACAGAGACGACCGTTAGAGAGTTTTACATACCTTTTACATAGGATCCTTGGTGGGTGTTTATAGGAGCTAGTTTTTACATGTACTTTCTAGTTGTTATTGTATTTTGGCACCATTTACCTACTGGACTCACCCTATTTACTATATAGTTTACTTTGTTCTTGTATCCTGTTGTGTGATTGGATTGTGTGAGTTTTCAGGTTAAAAAGCAATGCCTTCCCGATTATATGGATATGCCTTTCCTATGCAAGTCACCAGCCCCTGGCCTATTGAAGGTTGTCTTTAGGTTTTTACAGCTTGGGACCCGAATGATGGGTCATGAAATTTAATATAAGATATATATGATTTTAATATCATTTAATAAATTGTGATTTATTGCAAAATATCCTTAATGACATTTTTTAAATTATACATTTAAATTGACTTTAATTTAATCAGGATAAAAATTTAATTAAAATATAAAAATTAAACACATCTATAATCATTAATATTTATTAAACAAATCTGGGAAAATTATTACTCACACATAAAATATTCTATTTATTGTTTTTAAAATCATTTTATTGATTTTTCTACTAATTGAGTATGAAATATGTCGGTGTTTCATAAGCATTTATAGAAATTATATATTAATAAAAAATAAAAAATAAATTAATATAATAAAAATAATTTTAATATTCTCACAATAACCTATAAAATTAATTCATTACGTATTTTAATCTACATGTGAACATATGATCATAATTTAAAATAAAGAGAGTGGGATTTTGAATTTTTCTTCACTAATGATACTATAAAGGTATAAAATAAAACATAAAAAAATGTCATATTTTGGAATTTTGGTTCATTATGGATGAAATAAACACATACAATGAAGTAAATAAAAATTTTATTCTGATTTTTTGTCTAATTATACTATTTTTAACATTCATTAACTCATTTTATCTTTTCCATATTAACAAAAAATGTATGGTTACAATTCATAATAATCCAAAATAATATCGAAATATTTAACAAATTTTTACCTAAATGTTCAAAATAAGGCATCAATTTTACAATATTAAATTTATAGAAATTTCTTCCATTAAATATTATTTAATCCATAAAAATGAAATGAAAAATTATTTTTTGAATATTCTTTTTCAAATAAAAAATTGCTTCATTAAAATATAATAGAATAAAATTCATTAAAAAGTCTATAAATGAAATTTTTTATCAAAATTAACTAGATAAATTTTAAAAATAAATATAAAATGAATTATAAATTTAAATTAAAGGAAAATAAAATAAATTTCCAATAAAAACTAGATTTTTTAATATTTATTGAAAAATCAAACATTTCCAAAAATTTGAAATTATTCATTATAAGATATTTTTGAAATTTTGAATTAAAAAATGAATACTATTTTTAAAAAAAAAATCTTTAACTTTTAAAATTAGTTTTTATATAAAACATTAAAATTTAAGATAAACCAATTTGGTTAGAAATAATGGTTTTACATTTTGACTAGACAAATTACATATTATTCTTAAATATAATATAACTCTATCAAATATAATCAAGGAATGGTAATGAGACAAGGAAGTGATCTATAACAAAATTTCATATTTTTTTACAATAAATTTTTTTATTATTCCAAAAATAAAAACGATTAATTGAGATGAAGTTAAAATTTGAAAAATTTAATGTGTAATATAAAATATATGAACATGAAACTAAAATTATTTTTATTATTTAAAATTTTATTTACAAAAACATCCAATGCTTCATTGAGTAAAAAATTTTAATTTAAAAGTATATAATGATACATAAAAATTTCCTAAGATATAATACATAATTTGGTTTTGAAATAAGAAATGATATTTTTTGTAAGGAAATAACATATTCATGGATGAAAAAAATTGTTTAAGAGGAAAAGAATTGTTTTGAAGAAAATTAAACATTTATGAGAAATAAAATTTTCAATCATTATTCATTAAATTAAAAATTTTATTTTTACCGAATAGAGAAGAGTTAATATCAAATGAAATAAAAAATGGCAGAATATAGAGGACATATATTAATAGATTTCAATATGAAATAACATTAATGTTATAAATAAAGATGTGTGACCAAAAAACCATACATCTTAGGTAGTGTATGAATTAAAAGAACTGAAAATAATGAATCTGAAATGGATATCAAGACAAAATGAAAATTTTTTATTCCTTATGAACTGATACTATCAGTTAGTAGATACAATTGTGTATAATAATAATAAGCACAAATTATTAAATCCTTCATTATTGAAGGGGAATACAATGAAAAATGGTTACATTTTTTCCCAAATTCCATAACGGATCATTAAAATAGTTTATATGAAACATAACCATATTAATTAATTATTTATTAAAATTATAAAAAGATATTACCATTTTTAATATTCAATTATAATAATTTATTATAAATGTATTCGTAAATTATTATTAATTTTCATCATCATATGTTTGAAACATTGATTACTTTTTAACAAATTTTTAATTTCAACATCAATCTCCATACATTAATATAACGGTTAACATTCCTCGATTATTTAAATTGATTTAATATATATTCTTTGATGATAAATATATTTCTATTTTGATTCCCAGATATTTTTAGTGGTGATTCATGAAAAAGATATCGATAATGATATTATTTAGTAAATGTAACTGAATAAAAGGTAGTATATTAATAATGGGTTAAATATTAATGTAATGGATATTTTTTCTTTACATAATATTAATTTCTTCATAAAAATAAAATTTGATCATTAAATATATTGTTAGAACCATTCATTTATGAATGTGATGAAAAATTAAATAAGTCATTCATGGAGGCAACAGCTTTCACATAACATGTATGACATTTTACATTTTCAATTGATGGGATACAAATAGATAATGGTAATTCCAGAAACCTAATATAAATATAGTATACTAATAACACTAATAAAATTATATTAACATGGATAAAATTGGTTTTCAGGATAAATATAGTTATGAAAATTTTAGGGAGTAGAAAATAATTGAATTGAGGATTTGAACTTTTTTTCCCTATGTGTGTTTGGTTTCATTTGTGTCTGCTTATCAATATGCAATTTTAGTGAAATTTATAAAACAATTGTAGCTATATTTGAGATGATAATTAAGGACTATTCCTTACATTATTTAATAAATTTAATAACTATGTTAGAAAACATTCATTGAAAAGTCAGATGGTTCAATATTTTTTAATCAATGTTCCTAACATCAACATGTTTATCATGATCCAAAGAGTGTTTTTACTCATTAATATAAAGAGATAAGTACAAAGTGGGTGTTCAAAAATTGAATAAGATAATGTAAAAATTATCATGTTATGAATAAGATGATGTATAATGATTGATCTATAATTTATTATCCTTACAAATATTGTTTTCAAATATTTTCATATTGGATGACTAGCTATATGAAAGATGATAGAAATGTTTCAGTTTAATGATATGAGTTCTCATTTCAAAATGACTTAAATTATAGGAGATAACATAAATTATTTTAAAAGATGGTCAGTTGTTAAAAATTGTTTCTATAATGTGAAAAATAGTATTTACAATGATGAAAAAATCTGTAAATAAATGTAAAAATTAAGAAATTTCCTTAATTAAGTGGAAGTTAATAACAAGTGTTTCGTAATGGTTAAGTGTTATGTATGGTTAGGGATATGATATATTAGTTTTTAATCAATGTTAAAAATATTGATGTTGATGTTACTGGTTGGTTATAGATTGATCCGACTGAGATGATACACGTTGCAGAATTATGAAAAGGATAAATTGGATAAATTAGGATCGGTCAACGAAATATTATAAATTTGAATATGAAAGTAAATGGAAGATTAAAAAAGGTCACTTGATATAGGATATATTTTCTATGAAATCGGACAATGAAAACCCAAAAATATTACCATACAAATATGTTAGTGATTCCCCAATGGTTTAAGATCCATCGAAGAGACACTCCAAAGATCCAAAGGATAGTGATATTCCACTAACATCAGACATATAAATTTGATGGATCTCTATTTAGCAAAGAGTATAATAAGTTTGAGATGATGTTAAATGGTATTATATGGATGAACATAAGACTTGTATCTATGATGTTATTTATATGGATGATCTAATGATGATTTACCAAACTGAGCTAAAAATGTAGAATGATCAGTTAATGGATGCCTATGAATTACTTCAGTCAAAGTGCTATATGAAGATCCATCAGACAACCAAATAATATAAATAGCTTCAAATGAGGTATATTGGTTTTTTTTCATCATTCAATGTTTTATAGATTTACTAAAACCAAAATAAGGTTCAGTAAGTGATGAATTTGAGTGAGTTCCTCACTTGGAGAATACTGATGTTGTAACATGGGGCTAACAAGTACTAATAAAGAAAATTTACAATTATAGATTGGAAAAATTAATTTTATGAAACATTATATAAACTATGTAATGTTCAAAATTATGATGATGTGATGTTCATCTATTAATGAGTGTAATATTTCTGAGGATAAGTATGTTTATTAATGTCACATAGCACTGATATTAATGAAGTTAAAATATAAGGGGAGCTTTCAATAAACATAAAGCTTGTTCAGGATTACTCTATAAGAATAGATAAAGGCCTAGTGAAATACCAAGAATAGGAAATTATAGAGTTTTATTTCACCTAATTAGGAAAATAATTTTATTTCCCATGCTTTTCCGTACGTACACACTAATATAAATGGGGTTCATAAAATACATATTATTCAGTATTCACATACATATAAGAAGATTTTTGGAGGATTTATAATGCGAGATAAAAAATCATGATCCTACTTGATTAATGAAAGTTATTTTAATTTCTTCTATTGGACAATAAATAATCACACATTGATTTTCCGATTGGGTTTTTACTCAGTTAATTGAAGTGAACTAGATAGAGAAGGATAATTAGATTAATTTTATTCAAAAAATATTTTACTAAACTGATGAAAATATATCAAATGATAATAATATGAATAAAATCATGATGGATTCACTGAATAATGACATACTATATTGAGTAGATCTAATGGTATTTTCCAAAAAAAATATAAGATATATTCTAAATAGATAAAAATTACCATATCCCTATCTTATAAATATGAAGAGGATGTGTCATGGGTGAGTATCTCATAAAATATCATTTAATGATCTTGAATATTATAAAAATGTATATGTGATCCATAACCCATGTGGGGAAAGGTACTATATTTCTTTTTTGGATAATAAATGAAGTTGGAAAGAGCTTGTAGGTGGTTGGTGTAACAATTCATTGAAAAATAATATTGTCTCAATTGTATAACCATAAATGAATAATGATGATATGAAAAAGACATACGGAAATTATGAAAAACATTTGAAAAAGAGATTATTTATTTTTGGTTGAACTATTGTTATATGTGGAATGATTTCCGGGTTGTAGAACCAGTTGAAGCATGTACAATTGTAATCATATCATATAAGTAAAATCATCTGTGTTGTGGGGAATAACCAATACGGAACATAGTAGGTATTTATACAAAACCTTATAAATATCATATGTTTATATCTTCTAATTTTTATATATATAATAGGTGTGGATGAGATTTATATTTGAGTGGATCATAACTCTAAAAAGTTATCAAATTTTTGGAATATTGAATTACAAAGATAAGAAAATTTATTATAAAATATTAGTGTTAAATGATTCATGCTCTCTGCTTCTTAGTGATTTTAAATTTATCTAAAAGAACATTTATTGGTATCAAAACCTGGATTCCCTCAAAAAATATCCAACTATACATTGAGGAAGGAGAATTTTAATTTAATGAATATGAAGTGTGGTGAAACATTTAATTATAGAAACCAAAATTGTGGTAATAATAGGATGTTACCTTATCTTCTCCATCTTTTACATGAACATAGATTTGCTGCAATAAAGGTATATCCACCCATAAATGAGGTTTTTATGATCGATTTTTGTTAGGGGGTAAAGAAAGTTTATGGAGATAATAAAAAATCCATATTTATGTCTCTTAAATATAATTTTAATAAAATTTTAACAGGGTTTTTAATGTTGTGAAAAATATTGGATAATTTTTAAATAAGTTCTAAAGTAGATAAGAATGTTATGGAAGCTAAGATACAATTCTAGTGAAGAATATTTAACTATTTTATGGTGGTTAATGATGAAATTTTTATGAATACATTTAAAAAGATAATGATACTATCATAAATATCATAGGTTATGATGATAAGATATAAATTGAACACTCATAAACAAATTTATGAGTTTATTTCAAGATATATTTGATTTTAATGTGTCCGTCTATGAATATTGAGAAGATTTATCTATGGATAAATGTCTTAATATTGGAATAGCATATGAAATGTGAAAAACTATAGTATTTAATGATAATTGATATTGAACAAGTCAATTTCAATGAATTTTTACAAGGAAATATTATATATAAGAAAGTTAAAGAAGAAGCCTATGATTATGAGGGAGAGAAGAAATAATTGGGCTTAAAAATAATCATTTTTATTTCCTTCAAAATGATATTAAATAGTAATCGGAAGGTTAAATTTATCATAAATATTAGAATTTTAATTAAAAAAATGCACAATATTTTCCTATGAATATTTATGATGATACAAATTCCTGAGAAGAATATAAGATAACTTTTAAAGTGAATTATATTAAACATAATAAAAAACACTAATTAATAATAATAATTTTTTAGAAGGATAGATATGGTTGATTCTTTATCCTTATTTGAATATGATTTTCTATTCAAATTATTAGATCATGTTAGAAAATAAAATACTTCATTAGATATTATACTTAGTGGAAAATCCAATGTTCATGAGATGAACTATTTTTATACCCCAACAAAAACATATGATAAGTTTATGAAATCTGAATATTGTAACAAAACTAAGCAATAACAAAAAAAAATATTTCAGTGTAAGAAAAAATACTTAAATTTAAAAAAAAATATTTTCATGGATAAAAATATGGAGAAAGAAAAATAATTTAGAAAAAATGGATGAAAAATGTTTCATAAAATTAGGACAATGTTTGTTAGAAATTTCCTAAATATAATCGTCTGAAAATACCCAAAAAAAGAAAAATACTTTTAAAATATGGACATTTTTCAATATATTTTATGAAAATATTTCAATCCCAAGAATAAATCATGATGAAAATGATAAAAAAAAATGTAAAAAAGAAGTAAAAAAGTTGAATTAATATAAATGTTTTTTCTAAATAATCTATAGATGAGTAGAAATAAATTATTAATTCAATAAAGGTTGATCATAAGAAAAAAAAAATAGACTTATAATTGTATTTAGAATATGAATATTTCAATATAGAGAGTATATTACAATTTATAATGTTACTTATAAGAAACAATGAATTTCTTTATTATTCCCAATGAACATGTTTATTTTTACTATATTATATGAAATTAAATGATAAGAACTAACAAAGATAGTTTATTATTTTATTATTTTTATAGTAATAAGTAAATTTCACCATGGAATAATTTTATTACCTTGTATTTCTATCCAAGAGGGGATAATGTTGAATATATGAGATGAGCATGATTTTTTTTTAAAAAAAATTAAATGATACTGAGATAGATGAGTTATTGTGGGAATTATATTTATATGCCTTATCTATTCTGATATTTCTATTAATATGGTTATAGGTTTTCAATAACAAACATTCTAATACTTATTTTTATATAATGATATTATAATAATAATGAATAAATTATTACAAGGAATTCATGTGATGTGAAAAATTGATCACTTTGATTATACACACATTTTTTCTACACTGAGTTCAACCAATTTGAAATAGAGATTTTTAGTCAATGACTATTTATTAGGAGACGTAGATTACACTATTTGAGTATAAAAATGTTTTCATGTTTTTGAGATAAAGGAAGATGATCTATGGTGATCCTTTTTTACCTTTTTCATTTTATTATCTATAAGGTAGATAAATAACATACGGGTATAATGAATATGAAAACAATTTATGGGGAGAAATTAATGAGTACACATATTGATTTCAATGAAAATGGAGGTTTTTTGGTGGATATTGAAATTGATCAAAATGGGGTGGATTTTTGTGCTAATTTATTTTGGATTAATTTTTTTTAATATAATAATATGTGTTTCTAGTGAATGTTTATTAATTGTGTTAGAGAGGTTTGTAAGATTGGTATTACGGATAATACCCTAAAGAGTGTAGGAATATTTACATAAATATGTTAAAAAATAATATTATAAAGTTAAATGACGTGATTGTCTTCTTCAAATATCATAACATCATGAATTTTGTCTTCATCTATGTAGAGTATGTATGTATTCATAAGAATGTGAGAAGTATATATTGGGAGATTTAAAAAAATAGAATAACTGGATGTTTGAGAAATAATGTTTTGAAATAGATTTCATATATATTCAGATCTATGATGTTGTGGCCATTGAATGATTATGTCATAATGTTCTGATGTATGTTTTTCTGATGCAAGATTCCTAGCATGGATATAGTGGTATGAATTCAAAATTTTATGTTCCAAAAGTTCTTATGTTCATTAATGTAACATGAATCATGTTATCTGATCAAGAGTTATTAGAAACTGGCCTGATAAAGATAAAAAGAGTTTTTATTAATATGAACAACTTTATTAACAAAATTAATGTTTATATGAATTCCCTGATTGTGAATTGGTAACAAATTATAACATCATAATGGTGTAAAACACTACATAAGGGTAGTTATCTGAGAGATAAATTCTTAATACGACTTACAATATTTGAATCATAATCTACCGGTCAACCGAAAAATAATCAAACTAAGTCTAGCCAATATATAGATTATTATGATAGAAAAATTTAAAATGTCTAATGAAATAAAAGAATTTTAAAAAGAAACATAAAAAGATAATGAGAGATAAAAAATTTCATGTGGAAGAGGATATACTATATATGATATTAGATATAGGAAACCCAACCAGACCACCTAATGGGGTTGTCAATGAAGTTGTAATTGCTTTTCTAACATTAAAAAATAAACTTAAAAGATATAATAGATAGACATTTTCCAATAACATGAGATTCAATATAGGTTATGTGCTCCAAGAATGGAATGAAATATATATAATGAGATGTATTTGTATGGTATTTGAATCCAACTGGGAAACATGATGTTATTGGCCAAATGATTCGATAAATCTGTTTCAACCTAATTTTATATGTCTTTGTTTTTGGTAAAAGGACACCTATAATGTGCACTGGTCATAGTGTAGTATGAAGATTCATTAGACAACCATATTATATAATGATAAATAGATGGGGGATGATAGAGTTTTTTCATCGGATAATAGTTTCTTACAAAAGGGAAACCAAACCTAATTTCACCATATAAATAAATTTTATGATTTCATCACCTGGAGAATAATTTTAGTTTTCCATAAAAAAATTTCCCAATGAAGAAAACTGATAAACAAACAGTGGTCATAGTAGTTCGAAACAGCTGTTCATAATATTTTTAAAGACAATAATTTTGATTATGTGAATTTTGTTGATTTTTTTTATATTTATGAGGTTAATGATGTTTATATAAGCACATTAATATTGTGTTTATGAGTATATGAAGAAATTTTGATACTTCAAGAAACATCTAGAGTGTTGAAGAATATTCCAAAAGAATAGATAAATACCCAATTAAATACAATGTAATGAGAAATTCAACAGTTGAATATTAGCTAAGTGGGAAAATATATTTGAGTTCCCACAATTTTCCTCTAATACGGACATAAAAAATTGGGTTTACATATAGTACATACGAATGATTATTCACATGTTTTGAAGTGAATTTTTAATAGGATATATATTTTGAGATAATTAATAAACTTAAAAATTGATTGAATGAAGAACAACTGGTTGTGTTCTAATGATCAAATAAGAAGAAAAACATGATATGTTGACTGAGTTTCTACTCAGTTGAATGAAGTGCACTAAATGGAGAAGAAGTAATAGAATGTAGTCCATCAGACCATATATTACCAGATTTCTGTGCACTAATATTATGAGCATTAAATAAATAAAAACTATATTGATTCATTATATGGAGACTTACTAGAATGAGTCAATTAGACATAATTTTTTTATATATGATTTTATGATAAATTCTGAAAAGTTAATAGTGACAATTTCCAGGTCTGAATAATAATTGGGTTAATTTTCTAGGGGAGTATACTCTTAATAGATTTATTTATGATCCTTAATATAATAAAAAATTGTTGGTGAACCATTTTTTCCAAAAATAAAATATAATATTCATATAGTGAATTATAAATGAATGATGGAAGTGATTGTATCTAGGGGTGAAACTGTTTTTTAAAATGGTTGTTTCATGGGAATATAAACAATTGTAAATATATATGATAATAAAGTATAATGGAGGGTTACAAACATTTATTGAATAAGATTCGATTAATAGGTGAGAACCAAGGATACATGAATGAATTGTTATTGGTTTGTATATTTAGACATTGTTTGAATCTTTGTAATCTTAATGTGATAAGTAAAATAAACCATATTGGGGGGGGATATTTAATGGAATGGTACTTTGTACCGAATATTCTCAATATCTTATGTTGGTATCATCTTATATTCATTTCACAAGATATTTGTGATTGAGATTAATAATTGAGTAGATCGTAAATCAAAAAAGTTTTCAATGGTTATGCGTAGTACCATATGAAGATAAGAAACATTACTATAAAAGAAAAGTTATCACTATTTAACCCCTCTCCCACCTAAAATTATAGTACTGATCGAATGAAAAATCATAATATTCTCTAGAAATAACCATGAAAAATTAAGGCCTTGGGAATCATTCATGCAGTGAATGTATAGAGACCTGGGATTTCTGGGTTTTGAAATTTGAGAAAAATTTTGAAATTTTATTTTTAGGTATTCATGAGGTATAAAATGGTAATTTTTCTTCAAAATATGGTCTCACATATGATTTTGTACTACTCTTCTTATTCTAGAATATGGTATTTACCATTGTACATGAGTTTGGTGAAATTATCAGCAATTTGAGTTTTGGAATAATATTCAATATTTAATTTATTAAATATTAAATTAATCATTCAGTTTCACGATTCATTATATTTTGAATGTATGTTTAGATTGTGATTATAAATCTGTGGTTGAATCTAGAATGGGAGGGTTTTCTCTAGATGAGATAAAAACCAACATTGGGTTTTGGATATCATGAAAAATGTTCAAATTTTAATTAATAAATTTATTTATTAACTAAAATTAAAAAAACTATCCCTCGACCGTTTTTGGTTCCTACACACAGTGGAGGGGAACACATAATCCATAAGGCATGATAGCTAGAATAAAAGGTGGAGGATGAGTAGGATATGCCTCTAGACATCATCAATGGCATAATCGATAGAAGATAATGGAACCAAAACATATAGGAGTGCATTTAATCACAATGCTTCTACGTTTACATCACGTGGTAGGATGAGTTTCATTGAATTTTCCCCAATCCACCTTAATTAGTCCTATTCATGGTTTACATCCATAATATTTCTACTAAGTAACCCATGGGGTCAATATCTGTGAATTTGGTTGAACATTGGTGGTCGAGGGGCTTCTAGGAGTTTCCAATTCACAATATCCCAATACATGATGTCTAGTTTTAAGAACACAAGTCATGTGTTGTTCATGCTTGGGGAATAAGAAATGAAAATAAATGTACAACTTGTATTCCAGGGGACACTCCTTGTACTGTAACTTGGTGTGTGGCTGAGTACATGTCCATAAGACCCATTTAAGTGGGATACAATAGTTAAGGGTACACGGAAAGACCTCATGGGGGTGATAAGTGATGCGCCAATAAACATCCAGTTATAAAATCATACCCATGCCATGTGGGGTACATAAGAAGGTAAACCATGGGGGTACACATTGTGTATGAAACTTACAGTCCATGTACTTCGGTTATACATTTCAATTTCTGTTAGTGTACAATCCCCTATAGTTCTATTGGAGAAAATTCCATTTTCTTATCAATACACGTTGTATAATGCTCTTTTGATACACTTTAATGGGGTTTATTTGTGTTTTGGGCCTCAAAAAAATAATTGGACATGTGATTAGTACATTCTAAACATTACTACATGTATAAAATAATGTTGAGTTCCTTAACAGATATAGAGGTCATATAGATTGTTATTTGGACCCAAATGGTTTAGTGGGAGTTTTTCATTGAGTTTTAGATTCAAAATCCTCTAGTGGGAAGGGTTGTGAATTAGGAGGCCTATTTGACTGTTGTGAACTCAGTGTTTGGAAGGTCCTAAGCGTGCCATGATGTTTTTATTTAGGTACCTTGTATTTTTCTGAACTTCGTGATTATGTATTATCTATGGGGAGATATTGTCATGTCCCTACATGGTAGGACTAATTTCACAAGTTTAAATCATTTGAGGATTAGATCCAATCTGTGAGGGTTTGGGTGGATTAATCCATTGGGATTGGTAGACATTGTATGATGATGAATATAGTTGACTATAATTGGTGCATGGAGTTGAGATGTAGGTAATCTAGATGATTCCCATTGTGGTATTGTCCTAGAGATGTTATCATGGATCCATTTTTGGCTATTGATAATGATCATATGAAATGGTCTTTATTTTGGATTCCTTATTGGATGGTTTCTAGTTAGGGATTTTATAGAGTCCACTGTGGGTATCATGATGAAATTTTTATGTGATAGGACTTAATTGAGAGTTTGGTGGTTACAATGCTTTGGGTGGTGATTCATTCTCATGAGTGTTATATTCGAGAAACCAAGTAGGGATACCTCTATTTTTGTGTTGTGTCAAAAGACTATGTATAGGATGTATTTAGATTACATCCCTAATTGGGTCCATGATCATAATTGTTATTGTTTAAGTATATTCCCTTAGGTTCTAAGGTGATGTATAAGTCTATAATGATGAGTTGTTTCTATTCGAGAAGGAAATATAGCTGATCATATTTATGTTTTCGGACATTAAGTATGAGGCTTGTCTTATGCCCATGGGGTGGTAGTGATGTGGTTAGGTTTCAAAATTTTGGAACCTAGATTATTATTAATGGTTGGGATGGAAACAATAGATGGACATATTATCCATGCCTATGGATCTTCAGATCTGTGTATGAGATTGTTGAACATGATGATCTTTAGAAATACTGATAGTTGATTTATGGTGAGTTCCAAAATGAGGTTATCTTAACATTGTTTATTTGACCGATTATGGTGGTATTAATACTTACACATACTTTTTTTGAAATGTTGGAGTGTGGAACCAAGAATTTATTGTTACTTCAAGGTTTAGGTGTCAGACTAATGCTCTTAGAACCACTGATTTAATGTATGATTGGTTTGGGATGGTCAAAAATGATAAGTTGAATCCTGGATGGATTCATGGCCTGATGAAACGTCATTTTTGACATGGGGGTAATGTTTTTGGGTGGTTTTACTAATGCTCCACTCACTAGTGCACCATAGTATTTTGGGGTAATGAATGATTCTTGTCACCAAAGGTTAAGGAAAAGGAGAACAACATCATGGTTGTGACATTCAGACCTGGAATTCCATGTCCCTATTGGATTCATGGTTTGATGTTTAGTGGTTTCAAAATTTCAACCTAGTGGTTGGGCTGGGAAAACTAGATGTACAAGATCCTAGTTAGATACCTGGACTGAGGCTCCTTATGTGTTGTACTATGACCTTATGAATTATGGTTTAAATGTCAGACTAATTCTCCAAACATGAATTACTTGATATGTTTCCTAGATTTTTTAATAATGCTCCAGCCATTTTTTTAATGATCCATGATATTGATGTCATCTTGATGGTCTGGGATAGGTTGTACTTTTATATTTTAACTATGTTAGAGTTTCCTAGGATCAATGTATGAGTAAATGTTTTGGACGTTATTGAATAGTATGGGATGACTTAGATTAGTATCACATATAATAAAACCAGCATAGGATGAGTCCCAATAATGGTTAGGTTTGGTGCCAGATTCCACAGATATCGACCGAATGGTTATTTTAGGAGTCATGGTCAATGATATGTTCTCACATATAATCTAGAGTTGGTCAAATATGTTTTTTATCAATTTCATGGACCGAGGGTTCGATTGTTGTTTTATTTGTATTCTTTTGGTTTTGTATCTAACATGTTGAGTTTACTGCAATATCATGCATTTATGCCAGTAGTTTATAGGTTCATTGTTGGGGGTTTCCAGCTATAATTTATTTCCCTCCACTTTTATGTGTTCCTTAATGTATATGCATTCATTATGTATACTTTAATATTGATCATAGATTCATGGTTGATATTGGTGAGGCCCAATATTTCATGGTTTAGTGGGATTCTTGTGTGGATTTGACTAGTTAGACTGGAGCACCTTCCTTGGGTACTGAAGACTAGGTGTGTGTTACATGCTATTGTATTTAGTGGGACATTTTTTATATTTTAGTAATTTATTTATGTATTTGTTATCGTACCACTGGGAGATCAGTTCGTTATATATGGAATGCATGTTTATTCCTTTATTATTTTCCATTTTATAATATCTTTTTTTTGTTTGAAATTATTATTCTTCCATTTAATTTATTTTTTATTTTGTTTCATTATTTACTTTGGGTTGTCCAGTTAGATATGGGTTTACAGTCTTCTCACAGTTCCATCTTTAGTCCCTACTACCAGTCGACAGCCTCTAACATGTAACCATGCATGTTAAAGGTCTTATCATTAAATGGATTAGAGCTTTGGTTTTAGTGGAATCTGGATCGGGATGTTATAAAAATGGTATTTGAGTAGTTACATTGATTTTACATTAAAATTGGGGTTTGTATGAATGTAGACATAGGAATGGGTTAGATATTGGGATAAATATCAGGATGTAGTGTTGCGATCACCTAATCTATTAGGAAGTACATGTTAGTGGTGGCTGAGATTTAGGATCTAATATTTTTGTTATATATTTTTATTATATTCACGTTTATTGACCAACATTTTTTTTGGATTTTATTTTTATGATGGATTTCATGATTATGGAACATGTTCAAGGGGATTGTAATATGGTTTTGAAACATGGACTACAGAGGCAGGAGGAATATGATGCATCATATTAGGTACATTGTCTCCACATGCTATTGTAATACTATCGTGTGATATTATAGAACTTGTTTTGGTGGTTGGATATGCAGATCTATAGTGATATGCTCTTCAATAAGGAAAATGGTGTTTTTCTCATGCATGGTTAGTGAAGTGACTGTAGAGTGTTAGTATAATGAATGTAGAAAATATTTGGAATTACTATTGGCGGTTTTGTTTGATTTTGGTTGTAATTTGGTATCCTCTAAGTAGGGATCTAATTTTTGGATGCTCAGAGAGGATAGGTTCCCTTGTTTTTGGTTGTTCTTTGCTAAATGATGAGTTTATGGTGTCTGATACTAAATGAAGGTGTTTCATTTTGCTGATGTAGTGTAATGATGATATGTGTGCATGTTCATTCTCTATGAATTTTTTCCTTATTAGAGTTTTGAATAACCTAGGTGGATGGGGATAATGGTTTTATGTGGTACGGGATCAATAGGGATAGGTAGAAGAGCCTAGTGGCTCTTTTTACAAGCCTTGAGAGTAATAATTTAGAGCCGTTTGACTTTTGTGGGTGACACATGAGAGGGGTGGACTGATTTTAAAGCTTTTTGGGAACATGAGGTATATAAGGATGATTGAGAAATTTATAATGGTGTATTTTTGTTTGGATTTTATACTTAGATGTGTTTTTTAAAAGAACTTGTGTGCCAGTTTGATCTCTATGTAGTTGGTTTAAAAAGGGGAAGTTTTTCTTAGGTGGGTATCCCATGAAGTGGTTGTGCAGGTGATTTGATTTAGGTGGATTTATTTTGATCAGTAGCATAGTAAGTACTCAAGTTTCAATGGTCATGGAATGTGAGATATTTTTTATGAGATGTGACTCGCAGATGTTATAGAACATTTTGTGGATGGCTTACATGAGAGTGTATAATGATTATGTGATGGTGGAATCAAGGATACATGAGAACAGCTGATTCCCTCTATCATTTCTCATAAGGACTGAATTTATTGGGATTGTACTTCTATGGTTCTTGGGTTTGGATGAAAGTTGTTGTGGGTTTGGTTGTGGGTGTGATTAATGGCTTGTGGGAAGGGTGACCAAAGTCCATTGTGATATAATTGTGATGTTATGAAATATAGGTAGTTGTGGTTCTATTCATCGATGAAATATATCTATAATTGTAGGTTTGATAGGATCATGATCAATATATTCACATAAAACTTATTATAATAATATAGGGTTAGTGTTATTAAATGCTATAAATATGTTAACATAGATAGATAAGGGGAATTTTAGGAGGTTCCTCTCATGGATTGTTTTTTGTGAAGCTGTAAGGTGGGAAGTAGAACATCAGATTTCAGTGAGTGTAGCCCATGCAGAAAATTAGTTATCGATGAGTTCAATTGGTACTGTTCTCAGATGATGGGAACATGTGATAGTTGGTGTTTCATTTTAATACTCTTATTGGAGAGGTATTTCCATGTCACATAACATTGATTGATTGTGATTGGGGAATTTTTCTTGAAAAATATAATATTATGTGATTGAATTGTAAGGATATTTATTTTATGGGGAGATCCATGAGTTTGTTGAAAATTTATAATTAAATAATTATGTATGGGGATGGATGTGTTTGATTAAGAACTATCCTAACTTTTAGGTGATGAAGGAATATGGTTTCATCGACTTTGTTGGGTTGTATCCCCTATCTTTGGAGTTATGCATAGGAAACTCGGTTGACATCTCCAACTACACTGAAATGTGTGAAGATTAAGATAACGACCAAGGTGGGTTGGGATGTTTGGTTTGAATAACACTATGTATTTTTTATGATAACAAGGTTTATGGTGGAAAGGCTGTAGAGATCCCTGTTTTATATGTTTTTAAATATTATTAAGAAATTAAATTATGATTTTAATTATATCACGATAGGTAAAATGGCCATTTTACCTTGGAATATGGTATCAGGTAATTTTTTTGACTACATTGTTGGTTCAAGAATAAGGTGTTTACCCAATCATAGTAGTTTGATAAATTTATAATTAGTTTGGAATATTATTTAATTTTTTATTTACTAATTATTAAATTAATCAAGAAGATTTAGGAGGTTGTATATTTTGAATGAAGTGTCATATTGAGATTTGAACTCCTAATTTGACTATGGAATGGGGGTTTATTTCTATTTTAGGTATAAACCTGCTTCGGGTACCATTACTCGGGACATATGTTAAAAGTATAATTATTTAATTAAATAATTAATTAATTTAAAATATAAATCATCCTACCGTTTGGGTTTATATGCTCTTATAAGGGGGATGGATCCTCCCTCACATGTGATGGACTAGCCATGAGGGGGGAGTAAAAGAGGCCAATAGACTTCATCCATCAGAAAGAGAAGGACTAGATCGATGTACAATAGCTTTCGAGTACAGATTTGAATGCAGATATTTTAGATTTTATTCCATGTGGTTGGAATTTATTTTTATTTTTATGCCCTGATCCACATATATTATACATTTTCATGATTTTAGTCCCTGATAAGACTGATAAGGACCCCATTAGAGTCATCCTATTCTTATGTTAAAAAAATGGTTGTTCAAGAGATATTTAAGGGTTTTTTATTTGGAAAACCAGGATACACAACATATGGGTTTAAGAATATTCCATGAGTTCTCCCTGTTTAGGGAATAAGGTAAAAAGATGACTACATGATGTGGTGTCTATAGTTTACACTGTGTATTATCACTCAATGTGTGTCTTAGTTCATGGAAAAATAATCAATATGTGGTGGAAACAACAGTGTAGTGTATATGGATATACCATGTGTGGGTAACACACCATGGGTGATTACTGGGCTGTGTAGAAACAAATGGCTAGGGTATGTGGTGTACATGGGTAGGTAACCCATATGGGGTACACATCGTGTAAAAGACATATATGTCATGTATATTGGTTATACACACCATGTTTGGTTGGACTACACAGCCATGTGGTTCTGTGGGAGAACACACCATACACTCGGTCAAAAATTTCATGTGATGCTCTTTCGTTACAATTTATTGTTTTTTTGGGTTTTTTGTTCATTGAAAATAGATTTCGACCTGTGTTTAGTCAATTATGATAATTATTTCCTCATAGAGACAGATAGTGGGATCCATTCTTCATATATAGGTAATCAAGATGACTGTTTGGACCATGATGGTTTAGTTGTAGATTTTCCTTTATGTTTGGATTTATAATCCTTTAGTGGGATGGGATGTGATCCAGGAGACCCAAGTTATCATTGTGAGCTTGGTGTCTTTTCATGGCTTGAACATTCCAAATCATTTTTCTTGAAGAACCAATAATAGATTGTGGATGGTGGGATTTATTATTATCTCTTGAAAGATATTATATCATTCCTCAAAATTGGGACCAGTTTCAAGGGGTTAGAGTAGTCGAGTATTACATCCTATGTGTGAGTATTGGGGTTCATGGAGACTTTTGTCTTGGTAGACATTGTAGGATGAGGGGTATGTCCATGTTCCTTTGTGGTGTAGATTTGAGTGTAAATGAATATTAATGGTAATCATAATTGGTTTTTTCTAGTTCACTGATAAGGGAAGTAGTGTATTCCTATTGAGAATTCATGTGTGGGATTTATTTTCCTTTGGATTATTTTTTTGAATTTTATTGATCAATTACCAGCTGGGGGCCAATGAGGGCCTCTTGAGGATATTTATTATGATGGGACTTAGCTAAAAATATTTTGGTTACTAGGGATTGGTATAGGATTATTCTAATTGAGTGTTAGCTATGAGGATCTAAGGAGGGAGTTTTCTATTTTTTGTTGTCCTAGAGGACCACTTATAGGGAAAATTAATAGGAAAAACTTTAGTGGGTGTGCAAAACTAATTATAATTTTTATAGATGTTCCATTAATAACAAATTTTATTTATGAGATGATTGATACGTGTTGTTTTTTGATTAAATTGTCATATATTCTTCCACTGGTCTATTTTAGTTTTTTTGAGGATGAGACTCAGCTTAATCCCATATGAAAATTGTGATGTGGTTAGGTTTCCACATTTTGTAACCCCGATAATTAGAAAGATTCATGATTATTAAGAGTGCTAGACAGATGATCCACCTGTCTGGATCAAGATATCCATGTTTTATTTTTTTTTGATATGAGTCTATGTATCTGAACCAATGGGTGGTTTATGGAGAGTGATGGACTAATGTTCTAGGAAAATCGTTTTTTCTATTGAGTATGGTGGTTATGAAGTTCCATATACTTTTATGATATATTCGACTAAGGATCAGGACATATACAATTACATCATGTTTTATGTGTGATAACGATGCTCTAAGATCCATTGATTTTATATATGGTATGTTTGGGATGGTTAAACGTGATGTGTCAAATCTAGGATGGATTGATGTTCTATGTTTTCCAAAATATTACAATTGTTTTTTGGATGTTGGAATCAGGATCTGATCCTTAGTACCCAATAGTTTCCCAAGGGACCGACTAACAGTTTTGAAACAAACTGTATGGACACAACATTTCGTATCAATGTTGTCCTGGTTGGATGTGGTGTTCCAAGTCCCGTTTGGATCCATGGGATGATTCTCCGTGTTTTCTGACATATAATCTAGTTGTTGTGTATTTCTAGAATGTTGTACTAGATCCTAGTTTGGCTACATGGAATGAGGCTCCATGTGTTTCAACTAGTGACCATGTGATTTATGATTTAAATGTGGACTGATTCCCAATGAATGTCTAATTTGATATGTTCCCTAGGTGATAGACTGATACACTACAGACTATTTTTCTATGATTCATGAGATTATTGTCAAACTGTTGGTCAGGGATTGGTAGTGCCTTTGTGTAGTAACTGGAAATTTTTTTTCGAGGAGAAGAGTATGAGGAAATGATTGGGTTAGGAGGATACGGTATGGGGAGACTAAGATTAATATCCTATATGATTGAAAAATCATTAGACGAGTCCCTAGAATGGTTAGGTTTGGTTGTGTATTCTATATATATGAATCCCAAAGGTTATATAGGATGTAAAATCCTTAAGATGTTCTAATAGATACATTGGAATTTGAAGATGTAGGTATGGTCGATCAATATCCCAGACCTAAGGATCGATAAATGTGTACTTGTATTTTTTCAGTGATGTTTCATCTAGGCTGAGCATATTACATGAGCATGGACTTATGGAAATATTTTATAGTATCACCATTGGGGTGACCTACTGATATTTATTTCTCAACCCATGAAAATTATCCTTGGTGTACGTTCAGATCATATGTTTTCTTTCATGTTGAGAACAGATGCATGGTGCCTAATGCTGATGCCCCAAATTACATGGTTAAGTGGGATTCTCGTGTAGACTCAACTAGTCAGGCTGAAGTAACATGATAGGGTACTAGATACCTTGTTTTTGTTATGGAATTGTGTTGGAGATAGGGTATGTTGTATTTATTTATCAATTATTTATTTTTTATACGTGATCAGCCTGGTGGGTGGTCAGTGTGGTATGTTTGGAGTTTTTGTTTGGAATTGTATTGTATTTCATTTCTTATAAAATTTTTCTTGTTTTGGTTATTTATTCATCCAATTTATTTCTATTGTATCGTGTATGGTTATTTACATTTGGTTTTTCACTCTGCAATGGGGGTATAGTCAACTCATAGTTCCACTATAATACAACAATTTCTAGATTGTAGTCTCTCATATATGATGGGTTGTGTTTGATTCCTTAGGGAGAACCGGGTCGGAGCACCAGTTTTAGTGTCATCATGGACATGACATTTCAAAAGAGGTGAAAACCCCACCCATGGCTACTAAATATTGTCTTCACTGAAGAGATATGTGTCCTCATGTTTTCTTCCCCCAATGCGAGATGATTCGGAATAGTAGTGTTGGAATTTTGTGGTATGGTGGTGAGTATATAACCTCAATTATGATTGAAATCGAAAAATAAATAATAAATATTATGTACATATAGATAAATTAATATATAATCATAATACAACGTGAAAATAAATAAGAATAACCCATCAGATATCAATTTGATGATTATACAATGTCATAATGTCATACATAAAAAAGGGATCCACTCAAGGAGGATCGTATAAAACAAAATCCAAAAAAACTAAAAGATATAAAAAATCTAAATACTATGAAATTGGTCTCCACTCCTACCTTAGACCGAATATCCATGTTGTACCCCAGCTAATGAATCATGCATTATCCATATGGTGTATTCCCTTATCATATCCTATAACCCATGAATTCTAATCGAGTACTAAAAGTTTACAGAGAAGGGAGTGAGTATAAATCAGTATTCTACCAACAAATATATATATAATCATATACAATTTTTTCATAATGTACATTCCATTGTAAATAATGAAATAAAAATAATAATAAATAAACAAACTTGATCTTATGGTTCCAAGGAGACCAATGGGATCATCCAAACCTATATTCTTTAGTTTTAGATGACTATTATCAAATATATCATGTAAATAGGCATGGTAATAATATAATGATTATATATAAGAAATTATAAGTCTATAAAACCCAGGGTGAATAAAAGGATAACACTGAAGGATTTTTTTTATATGGGATAATGGATGAATCCAAGGAGAATGTCCATGGAAATATAAATTAATAAGATCACTACTGAATCAAGGGAATATAGTCATGGAATTAATAAATTCCATAGTACATAGATAAATTATAATATGTCATTTGATGAATTTTAATTACCTTTGTACCAATGATGAATTCAAATAAAACATCCATGGAATTACAAAAAAATTAATTTATTCATCAATTCATTGTATTAAATTATTTCTTATCATTCTTAATAATAATTAATATATCAACCTATGATATACCATATGCATCCTTATTGACATGAATAATCAATAACATAATTCCATGGAACCCCTAGGGTACCCATTAAAATTACCCATTTAATTTCAAATTCATACACACCTTATATGGTGGAAACAAATTATATGAATACATTCCAATAATCTACTCATTTCATATGGGGAAGGTTCAATTAAAATAATTATTGAAAGATAAAATTTATTTATAATTGTGGTTGATCAAATGGTATGTCAGTGTGATCACAAATCACATTCATAAAAAAAATTTAATGGATATCTTTGAGACCACATGCCATGATTTTTCAAGACACTAAATTCCAAGGAACTCTGTATGGTTATGCTTTAATCAAAATATTTAGAAAACATTTACCAAAGTTCCAAAACTAGGATTTTTTGTAAGGGATTTAGAATACATGAGAAATATAATACTTAGTTGTATGTGTATTGTTATCTTTATTCCTAGCTTCCACTTACATTAAGTGACACCTGACTATGATGGGAAATAGATAAGATCCCCCTTGAATAAGAAAAAGAAAATGTAAGGGGGAATTGGATGATTTTTCATGCTGATTTCTTTGTGTGAGGGGCCACAAATTCAATCATTTAGGTGATTTTAATCATTTATTTAGTATTTAGAAAAATATAGAAACATTGATCATCTACGAAATTATTTTGAGAGAGGAAATATCATACAATCTAGGTATATCTTACTAGATTCTATACATAGGAATTTATTATAGAAAAGTCATATGAAAAATAGCATACTTATAATATCCAACTAAGAATCATATTTAATATCATGTATTTAATACAATAGGAGATTCCATCATATTTTTTACATGAAAAAGGATTTTATCATAAGTCTCTTAGATGAAAAGTGATTCCAACACAAGTCTTTTACATGAAGAGTGATTCCATTACGAGTATCCAATGTTAATAGTAATTCTATCACATGGTCCCTATATGAATAGAAATTCTAGAAAAATTAAATTATGTTAATTATTTTTATATAAAATCCTCTACAAACATGGATATCACAATATATGAAAGGTCAATATTTAAATAAAAAACTAAATCATCCCGACTATTTATAAAAACAAAAAAACACTCATGAAGACGGACTAGGGTTTAAAAAATCACCACTATATAATTGTTCATCTTTAAGCTACTCTCCCATAAATACCGAGAAATAATCAATAAAAACTATTTACACAAACCTCACATATCTGACTCTATTGCCCATGATTCCTCCCAAATATGGTCATGCTACTATATAACCCATACCAATGAAACTGTCTTATCACAGAGAGTAGTTTTGCACCATTACAGTATATGTACTAGAATATCCACAAAATACATGTCACCCACCATCTAAATATCACTAGTATTAATCATGTGGAATGGGTATTAATAGTACCACCAATGCAATGATATAAGTAATATATGGTAATCACACTGAAACAATAAAGAGAACTAATACGCATTCCACTATACTGACCCTCTACACAATATAAAATATCCCCCTATATATTGATTCAAAAATTCCATACCTATGAATATAATGATTCCATATCTTTATAGAAACCTTCTTGAATACTCTATCACCGAATTCGAACTCATGAGGTTTGTATCATCAGTCAGTATTTAACATATGACTACTCTGGGAATCATCCATCTACATTCAAATAAATTATTTATTCTATAATTTATTCTATACAAAACATATCCAAATCATCACAGTATCAGAATCTTATAAACAATAAAAATGAAATAAAAACAAAAAATTTCATATAAGGATTAAAATAGAGACATCTATGTCGATGCCTAATAGTTATTAGATTAATATTACTCTACTCAATAAATTTAGTCCTCCTATAAACAACAAAATTCCAACATGTATTATCATAGAAATCTCTCAATGATTAGAATAGTACAATTGGACTCTCTATATTTTTATGGATGATTGTTATTTATCAAATTCACATGTGCACTATGTTCCTTTTACAAACCCACCTAAATATACATTTTATGTCACGACCCGTCCTCGGGGCTCGTGCCGTGACTACCCCAAGTCCGCCTTCCATAGGCCAGGGACTGGCGACTAGCACCAAAGGCGTAAATCCCGATAACTGGGAAGGCATTGCCTTTATAAAAGTAAACAAAACACCACATAGTACAAGCGGAAGTAAAACACTATGTACAAAGAGAAGTGCTGAAAGGTAAATGGGCCAGAATACAAACCCAAAAAGAAAGTACAACTACAAATGAACAAAGTACAACAGAAAAGACACTACGGGAAAAATGGGTATTTGCGACGGGTTATTTGTGACGGGAATAAATCCCATCGCAAATAGCCCCGTGAAAAACTTATTTGCGACATGGGTATTTACCCGTCACAAATAAGTAGGCTTTTGCGACAGGATTGCTTTCCCCGTCGCAAAAGAACTGGCGCGCGTTGCGCGCCAAATCGCGGGAAAACTATTTGCGACGGGGGAATATTCCTGTCGCAAATAACCGGCGGCGGTAAAAGGTATTTGCGACGGGAATATTCCCCCGTCGCAAAAAGTATGTCGGCAGGTGGTTATTTGCAACGAGACTGGTCGCAAATAACTATTTAACCGTTGACCGTAATAAATGTTGGCTAAGGTATTTGCGACGGGTACCGTCGCAAATAACACTATTTGCGACGGGAATCCTTTCGCAAATGGACCCGTCGCAAATAATCTAACCTATAAATACCCCCATCCGTTTTTTTCAAATCATTCTCAAACTCCATCTTCTTCTTCTCTCAAAGTTGTATTTCTAAAGTTCAGTTTTCCTCCAGTTTAATTTTTTTCTCCGGAGTTGATATTAAAGTTTTGAAGAACGATCAGAGCAGATCAATTTTCAAGGTATTTATGTTCATTTTAATTTAATATTTATTTTTAATTTTTTATTAGTTTCAATTATTCTTAATTAGTTGTAATTTAATTATGTTTACATTGTTTTGTTACTTAATAAATTTAAATTTTTAGTATTGTTCATAGTTAATGGTAATTAGGAATAATTAGTAATAATTTTTAATAATTAAGAATAAATATTAATAATTAATAATAAATACCAATAATTAGGAATAATAACATTATTACATTATTAGTATATTTTATTATTAATATTATAATAATATAATTTTTTATATATATACAATTCTTTTTTCATCTGTGTGTTTGCTGTCTTCACATGAATTATTTGTATGTGGAGATAGAAAACGCACAGATGAAAGGAGAATTGTATATAAATTAGAAAATTATATTATTTTAATATTAATAATAAAGTATACTAATAATGTTCTTATTACTAATTATTGGTAATTATTCCTAATTCTTGGTAATTATTCATTTAATTACCAATAATTATCAATAATTAAGAATAATTAGTAATAATTAGTAATAATTAGTAATAATTACCAATAATTAGTAATAATTACCAATAATTAGTAATAATTACCAATAATTAGTAATAATTACCAATAAGTAGTAATAATTATCAATAATTAGTAATACTTACCAATAATTTGTAATAATTACCAATAATTAACAATAATTAGTAATAATTACAAATAATTACCACTAATTAGTAATAACTACCAATAATTACCAATAATTACCAATAATTACAAATAATTACCAATAATTAACAATAATTACCAATAATTACCAATAATTGCCAATAATTAGTAATAATTAGTAATAATTAGGAATAATTTGGAATAATTATGAATAATTAGTAATAATTAGTAATAATTAGTAATAATTACCAATAATTACCAACAATTAGTAATAATTAGTAATAATTAGGAATAAATACCAATAATTACCAATAATTAGTAATAATTAGTAATAATTAGTAATAATTATCAATAATTAGTAATAATTAGTAATAATTAGTAATAATTCGTAAAAATTAGGAATAATTACCAATAATTAGTAATAATTAGTATTAATTAGTATTATTTACCAATAATTATTAATAATTACCAATAATTAGTAATAATTACCAATAATTAGTAATAATTAGTAATAATTACCAATAATTAGTAATAATTACCAATAATTACCAATAATTACCAATAATTAGTAATAATTACCAATAATTACCAATAATTATTAATAATTAGTAATAAATACCAATAATTAGTAATAATTGGTAATAATTAATAATAGTTACCAATAATTAATAATAATTACCAATAATTAGTAATAATTATTAATAATTAGTAATAATTAATAATAATTACCAATAATTAGTAATAATTATCAATAATAATAATAATTACCAATAATTAGTAATAATTAACAATAATTACCAATAATTGGTAATAATTAGTAACAATTAGTAATAATTAGTAAGAATTAGTATTAATTACCAATAATTAGTATTAATTACCAATAATTTGTAATAATTACCAATAATTAGAAATAATTACCAATAATTAGAAATAATTACCAATAATTAGCAATAATTACCAATAATTAGCAATAATTACCAATAATTAGCAATAATTACCAATAGTTAGTAATAATTACCAATAATTAGTAATAATTACCAATAATTAGTAATAATTAGTAAAAATTAGTAATAATTACCAATAATTAGTAATAATTACCAATAATTAGTAATAATTACCAATAATTAGCAATAATTACCAATAATTTCCAATAATTACCAATAATTAGTAATAATTATCAATAATTACCAATAATTACCAATAATTACCAATAATTGGTAATAATTAATAATAATTACCAATAATTAGTAATAATTAGTAATAATTAGTAATAATTACCAATAATTACTAATATTTATTAATAGTTAGTAATAATTAATAATAATTACCAATAATTAGTAATAATTATCAATAATGAGTAATAATTATTAATAATTACCAATAATTAGTAATAATTAACAATAATTACCAATAATTAGTAATAATTAGAAATAATTAGTAATAATTAGTATTAATTACCAATAATTAGTAATAATTAAGAATAATTAGGAATAATTACCAATAATTAGTAATAATTACCAATAATTAGTAATAATTAGTAATAATTAGTAATAATTAGTAATAATTTGTAATAATTAGTAATAATTACCAATAATTAGTAATAATTACCAATAATTCGTAATAATTAACAATAATTAGTAATAATTAACAATACATAGTAATAATTACAAATAATTACCAATAATTACCAATAATTAGTTATAATTACCAATAATTAGTAATAATTACCAATAATTAGAAATAATTAACAATAATTAGTAATAATTAACAATACATAGTAATAATTACCAATAATTACCAATAATTACCAATAATTAGTAATAATTACAAATAATTACCAATAATTACCAATAATTACCAATAATTAGTAATAATTACCAATAATTAGTAATAATTACCAATAATTAGTAATAATTACCAATAATTAGTAATAATTAACAATAATTAGTAATAATTAACAATAATTAGTAATAATTACCAATAATTAGTATTAATTACCAATAATTAGTATTAATTACCAATAATTAGTAATAATTACAAATAATTAGTAATAATTAGTATGAATTACCAATAATTAGTAATAATTAGTAATAATTACCAATAATTACTAATAATTAACAATACTTAACAATAATTACCAATAATTACCAATAATTAGTAATAATTACCAATAATTAGTAATAATTATGAATAATTACCAATAATTAGTAATAATTACCAATAATTACCAATAATTGGTAATAATTAATAATAATTACCAATAATTAGTAATAATTAGTAATAATTAGTAATAATTAAAAATAATTAGTAATAATTATTAATAATTAGTAATAATTACCAATAATTAGTAATAATTACCAATAATTCGTAATAATTAACAATAATTAGTAATAATTAACAATACTTAGTAATAATTACCAATAATTACCAATAATTACCAATAATTACAAATAATTACCAATAATTAGTAATAATTACCAATAATATTAGTACTATGAAAATAATAAAAAATTTATATAATATTAAAATTATCAATATTTGTAACATGTTTTTCTTTATTCTCAACATATTTAATTCTTAAAGGGTCAATTTTTAGGTCTATCTCAATAAAACGTTTGCGTCAGTCGTGTATGATCTAAACTCTATAATTATCCTAGATTGAGTGTTTGTTCTAACAAATTATTCAAAACCAGTAATGATTTTATATTTTATAGAGAAATATGGAACAACGAGGTCGTCAACAATCATTATTAGGTGACCGCATATGGATAAATCAACGTAGAAATCCAAACGGTTCTGGTTTAAATCCAATATATGTTGAGGGTGAGGAGACTTTTTTATCATTTGCGGAATCAAATCCAGAATTTGTTTCAGAAGGTAAAATAAAATTCCTTTGCAGAAAATGTGCATTGAAAACGTTTGACACGTTTGACAAAGTGAGAGAACATCTCTTGCGTTTTGGTTTTCAACCAGATTATGTTTTTTTCTATCAACACGGTGAACGCAGTTCCAGAGTAGGTGATACCAACTTGATTCCGGATCCATCTCGGTTTCAAGATTTAGTACATGATGTTGCAGGTTCATCTGTTCAACATACAGAAACTCCGGCTGATATAGCTTCAAATCCTGAGTTGGCACCGTCTGACTTTTATGAGTTGTTAAAGTCTGCTGAGGATGCATTATATCCTAGCTCCAAGATGAGCAAATTAGAAGCAGTTGAAAAATTTATGGCTATCAAATCAGATAACGGAATGTCAAACACCTGTTCTGACCAGATATTTTCTTTGATGAAAACACTGTTACCCGAATGAAATGTTTTAACTGCAAATTACTATGAGAGTAAGAGGCTGGTTCGAAATTTGGGACTTACTTGTCAGAATATTCATGCATGTTCAAATGACTGCATTTTATATTCTGGGGAAAATGAGTCATTGAATAGTTGTCCTACATGTGGGAAACTGAGATATAAAGAAGGACAACACGGGAAGTCTGGTTTGATTCCTGTAAAACAGTTGAGATATTTTCCGCTTACATCAAGACTTCAGCGTTTATTCATGTCTAAGAATACAGCGACAATGATGTCATGGCATAAAGAGAATATTTCAACCGATAAAATATTGAATCATCCAGCCGATGGTGATTCATGGAAACATTTTGATATAGTGCATCCATCCATTGCTTTAGAAGCTAGAAATGTTCGACTGGGCCTTTCCACTGATGGTTTTTGTCTGTTTGGATCTTATGGTAGTCAATATTCATGTTGGCCTGTTTTTCTAACTCTGTACAATTTACCTCCATGGATGTTGATGAAGGAGCCATATATCGTTTTGACTTTACTAATTCCAGGACATCCGAAGAAAAATATTGATGTTTATTTGAAGCCATTGATTGATGAAATAAATTTATTGTGGAGTACTGGTGTCAGTACATATGATGTTGCAACGAAGCAGAATTTCATACTGAGAGCAGCATTGATGTGGACAATAAGTGACTTCCCGACTTATGGGATGTTATTTGGCTGGAGTACACATGGTCAGAAATCATGTCCTTACTGTATGGGAGAGAACAAAGCATTTATGATCATTCATGGAAAGAAACCTTGTTATTTTGACTGTCATCACATATTTCTTCCAGCTGATCATCCTTTTCGCAGAAACAGATCTCATTTCAGAAAAGGAACAGTTGAAAGGGATGGACCTCCAAAAATGCTATCAGGTTCGGAGTTAAAATTAGTTGTATTTTCATTACCTCCCATCACTTTTGGTCCCACAATAAACCAACAGAAAATTTCTGGTTTTGGGAAAGAACACAATTGGATTAAACGTAGCATATTTTGGGATTTTCCATATTGGTCTGATCTGTTGGTCCGACACATGTTAGATATCATTCAAATTGAGAAGAACTGTTTTGATAATTTGTTTCATACAGTTTTGGATATGCCAGGAAAGAGCAAAGACAATGTAAATGCACGTTTAGATCTTGCCCAAATTTGCAGGCGTCTAGAATTGGAACTATTTGAGAATGTCAGAACAGAAAGGTTACTGAAACCCAAAGCAGCTTATACACTGTCTAAAGAAAACCGTTTATTATTTTGTCAGTGGATTGCAGATTTTAGACTTCCAGATGGTTGTGCTTCCAATTTGGGTAGATGTGTAAAGAATGGTCATATTACTGGATTAAAAAGTCATGATTGTCATGTTATAATGGAGAGACTTCTACCCATTGGATTAAGAGGTCTGTTGAATTCTGTGATTTGGGATTCCATAACAGACATGTCTCATTTTTTTCGGGAAATTTGTGCAGCTACGGCAGATTATGATGCTCTAGGAAAACTTGAAAAAGATGTTTTTGTAATTATATGTAAACTGGAAAAAATATTTCAGCCGTCTTTCTTCGACTCAATGGAACATTTGATGTTACATTTTCCATATGAAGAAAAATGTGGAGGTCCGGTACAGTTTCGATGGATGTACCCATTTGAAAGATGTATGCAAAAATTGAAATGAAAAGTACGTAACAATTCATCTGTTGAAGGATCTATTGCAGAAGCTTATTTGCAAGAGGAAATATCTTTTTTTTTGCTCCAATTATTTTGAATCTGAGTATCCTTCAAAACACAACCGAGTGGGATGGAACGAGAGGAATATTGATGAAATCGACAATAAATTATCTATTTTCAACCAGTCAGAGCTTGGTTTTGGTGGAGTTTATGAACGCTGGCTTTCAGATGATGAACATCAGAGAGCTCATACGTATGTTCTACTCAGCTGTGTAGAGATGACATCAGTTGTACTGTAAGTGTTTATATCACTTATTCTATCATTTATGTTACAGTAAATAACTTTTGGTTTTTATAGGTTGTTTGATAATCATATCAAGAAACAAATTCCACAAATTACACCAGCTTCTCTCGAAGAACGTCGATTGAAAAATTTCTCTCAGTGGTTTCCAAAACTGGTAACATAAATTCTTTATCTTTTAGAAAATCATTCAATTTATAGTTTACTATATTGATAATTATTTCACAAATTTTCAGGTGTCTCGACATGCTGATAAAATTGACAAATGGCTGTGTGTATTGAGTAACCCACCTTCCAAACTTGTTAAAACTTATAATGCATATGTGGTGAATGGATTTCGATTCCACACACATGCATATGGGGAATCGAAAAAGACAATGAACAGTGGAGTTATCTTGAGAGGATCTCATCATCGAGAAAATGATTTTGACTTTTATGGCATACTTGATGAAATCATTGAATTTTGTTATCTTGGACAACATTACATAACCATGTTCAAATGTCAGTGGTTGGATACAGAGAGAGGCGTGCGTGTTCATCCGACTCATGGAATCATCGATATTAAATGTAAAAGTGTTCTCGCAGTAAATGAACCATTCTTATTGGCTCAACAGGCATATCATGTTTATTATTCAAAGTACTGTGCAACATCAAGAGACTTGACTGATTTGTGGAATGTAATAAAAAACAAAATTCGAGACAATCAGTTTAGTCAAAGTGAATGTGCTTTCACTGATGTGCAAAGAATTGATGTTTTTCAAGAGAGTACTCAAAATAAATCTTTTTTACAAAGAGACATGAGTATCGATGACGACACCCCACATTTAAGAGTCGGTGATGACGATGATGTTAATGATGTCACATATGAATTTGAAATGGTAAGAGATGAAGCAACTGTAACTTGAATGGATATCGATGATGTTGAGGAGGAATATGAAGATGACATTGACATATATGAAGATGATGATGAAGATGAACACTGATAGCATTCCATGGTATTTATATACAATCATAATATGTATATATGTATATATAATTGTAATTATCAATTATTTGCTAACATTAACATTTTCTGTTTCAGATGGACGATGCCACATTTCATGAGTTAGCGGATGCTGACCTGACTATCGATGCGGATGAGTTGCTGACAGATGCCCCTCAGCCTGCAGGCGCTCCAGGGAGTACGCGGAGGGGGCGCGGTCTTGCACGATTGATGATTCCTGACCCCGTCCCCGAGCGACGTCCACGTCTTGGGTTTGATCCACACACATGGAGGTGTGATAACCTGTGTGATAACCTGTGGATTTGACTAAGATTTCATTAATCTATTCACATAATAAATGTTTATTATTTTTTCAGTTTTCCGCATATAGCAGTCGGACAGGGCAGCGCTATTTTGCGCAACAATTTCTCTCAGCCGTGGACCACATGGGAGAAGATTACCATTGATGTGCAGCAGGCCATGTTTGGCCATTGGTTGGTACGTACGTAAATAAATAATTTTTATTTTGAAAATTATTTCATTTCTAACTTGATATTTTGATTTATTTGTAGATTTTATGGTATCTGATCAAGGATACCATGCGTGACGCCATCCACGAGGCATAGGAGGTGGCCATGCGTGATCGCCTTCGTCAGTTTTTGCACAATTTAAGAAAAGCCGCGATGAAGAAAGCAGGAGTGTCAGATTTTGAGGAGTCATGTAGAGCACACCGACCAGAGTATATTTCATCCCATGTATGGGATGGATTATGTGTGCACTGGTTGAGTGGTGCCTTTCAGAGGAGATCATCGGTGGGGAGGCAGAATCGGGGGAGACAGGAGGTGACTCATCGAGCTGGGAGTCGTTCTTTCAGTACTCATAGACAGCATCTGGTACGTACATTATTTATAAATATTTTATATAACTATAAATATTAACAGTTTATTTTTTATTCTTATAGGCTGTCGAGCACCCCGATATTACAGAGTACGACGTATATCAGATGATATATAGTGATCCTGCTACTGGGGAGCTCAGAGGTGATCGTCAGCATCACATCGTGGTCAGTATTATTTGTTTTCAAGTTTAAAAATTAACTGCATATAATATATTCACAATTTTAATTTTAAATTGCAACTATAGGAGTCATATGAGGCCGCAGCGTCACAGGCCCGGCCTGAGAGTCAGGCTGAGTCATCAGATCAGACCACTGCCCGTCAGTTTGATTAGGCAGCATGGATGCAGGCCACCCAGTATGCCTTCGAGAAGGGCCGGGTAGTTGGTATCGGCTCTCGACTGACTCCGGGAGATTATTATGGCAGTGCTGTGATGTCGGCGTCCAGCTCGAGAGGATCTCGTGCATCTTCTTCTACTACATAGTATGAGGATCAGTTGCGATCTCAGACTGCACAGGTAGAGAGTCTCCGACAGGAGCAGGAGCAGATGCGTCAGTAGCATGAGGAGGAGCGTCGACGCCAGCAGCAGCTGTACGAGGAGCAGACGAGTCGGTGGCAGCAGCAGCATCAGGAGCAGATGTAGTACATGCGCCGACTCACTCATGCTTTAGGGATGGAGTTTCCTCCACCACCATCTGCAGATCCCCCACCTCCCCCCTCCTTCAGATTAGAGTTTGTATTTATGTTATAAAATTTGGGAAATCAAAATATTTTTTTTTTCTATTCTTAGTTTTTGTCTCATTATAAAATATTAATAATATTATATTTTTAAATAACAATATTAATATGAATAATAATATTATTTATATTTTATAATATTAAATTTTATATATATATTAATATTTTATAATATTATAATTTAATTATATTTTTTTAATACTTGAATTATTTTAATATTTGAATGTAAAATAATTCTATTATTTTTATATTAATTAAAATAACTTATTAATATTTTTTTATTTATGAATTATAATTCTAATATTATTATATTAATTAAATCATTTATTAATATTCTATTATTTTTTATTTTTGAATTATAATTCAATTATTATTATATTAATTAAAATAATTTATTATTTTTATTTGTGAATTATAATTCTATTAATATATTAATTAAAATAATGTATTAATAATTTTTTTTTATTTTTTTTATAGTATTTGCGACGGGATACTATGCCCGTCGCAAATACTAGTATTATTATATGCATTAAAATAATTTATTAATAGTTTTTTATTTTTTTTAAAAATACATTTTGCGACGGGACCCGTCGCAAAAAACTATTTTAAATGTTTTTTATAAATATACGGAGTACTATTTGCGACATGGAGAATAACCGTCGCAAAAAAGGCTTTAGCGATGGGCCCGTCGCAAATAAGTGTTGTTGCGATGCCGTTTTCAGCAACGGGCCATTTGCGACGGGATCCCGTCGCAAATGACCCGTCACAAATACCTGTTTTTCTAGTAGTGAGACAACAGCTGGAAGGACGGAAGCGGCTCCTGGGTCGTCCCACTCGGATCCTACCTGAAGGGTAGGTACAGATGGCGCAGCTCCTATATCGTCCACCACGGATCCTACCTGAAGGGTAGGTACAGATAGCCTCCACAACGCTCTCACCCGTCAACATCCTCCGAGTATCGTCTCGCCGTGAAGTCCACCTCCGGGTAATGACTCGTCGTGTAGTCCACCTCTGGGTACCATCCAGTCTCGAACACTCGGCCTCCGTCAGCACTGCCCGTCGTCTGCAACCAACACAACTAGGTGCGGGCATTGCCCGTGCAGGGGTGAGTATAACGATACTCAGTAGGGACCCCGAGACCCTCAAGGTCTCACTAAAACCAACAAGGATAACCACAAAGAAGATCTCAACAGATAACCTCCACTTAGGTATATGCCTATACATATACCAAAGTTATCAAGTAACTCATCTCAATCATGAGGTAAACACAAGGGTCAAAAGTCTCAGATCAAACCAGGATTTTCATTATCGAAACCATAACTGCTGAAGAGCTCCGTCTCTAGAGTGTACAGTGGTCCTGTCACGACTCCGAGGTACTTCTCACTAACCTATGACTGCTGAGGTAATCCTCCTGTCGAGTACCGCGGGCCAGCAACCCAAACACAGTAGTGCTTCCCGCCGGGGTATGCCACCCAAACACAGTAGTGCACACCCCCTAGTAGCCTGCATAGGTACTCTCTGGATGAGTACCGTGGGTATGCACTGTCACACAGGTAGTGCTCCGTCCGCCATGGGTCTGCACCTCACAAAGTAGTGCTCCATCCACTTGGCTAGTCGACTCACTCCAAGTCGAGTCGGTCAAGCAGTCGTCAGGTCTCAGTCGGCTACACGGTCTCCGTACTCCGCACGCTCGTCTCTAGGAGGGCACGCTCCACAAGCTACAGGTCGATACTCCAAGTATCTCAAAGTCCCACGAAGAAGTATCCCATAGGACTGCCTCGTCACAGGGGTCTCAACGCAACAGACGACGCGTCAATCGGACGCCCGGTCTATGAGTTACTAGCTCTTTCGTCCCAGGGGCCCGGTTGGTTTCGTGTGCGAACCAACCCGGCCGTATCTCAACTGTACCCCAACTCTCATAGGGTAAACATAAAGGGACGGTTTCTCAACATGATCACCAACGCCGCAGACGGTTCGTCAAACGGACGTCTGGTCTGAAAGATAACAACTTTTCCGTTCCAAGGGCCCGGTTGGATTTCGGGTACAATCAAACCCAGCCACTATCCAACAGCAGCCAAATCTCAGGCGAAGTATGCCAAATGTTCCGTCTCATCAAGAGGAAATCAACGAGATAGACGGCGCGTCAATCGGACGCCCGGTCTGTGAGTTATTGGCTTTTTCGTCCCAGGGGCCCGGTTGGTTTTTAAGGAAAAACCAACCCGACCATACTCCACCTGCATCCAAACCTCGGGAGGAGTATGCCAAAAGATCTGTCTCACTTAGAGGAATTCAACAAAGTCAACGACATTTCAATCGGACATCCGAAGCTCATGATATGTGTGTTTCCGCTCCGAGGTCCCGGTTGGTTTCGTTTACGAACCATCCCGGCCGAACACAAAGTATTCTGAAACCTTGAGTGCGATATACCGAAACGACCGCCACGTTCCAAGGATCGCATCGCCGCTGACGACGCGTCGTTCGGAGGCCCATACCTCAAGTTATGAGCAAAAGACCGAAAAGGTCCGGAAACAGGGGGTATGGGCCCGGACCGACCCGACCCAACCCCCCCGGGTCGGCCCGAACCGGGTCGACCCGACCTGGGTCCGACCCGGTTAGGCGCGACCCGGCCCGACCAGGGCACGCCCCGGCCTAGCGGGTCGGCCCTGCTCGGTCGGGCCGCCCCGGCCGAGCGGAGGAACCGCGGGGCGCTGGCCCCCGTGGCCCTGTCTGCTGGCGCGCCGGGGCGTCGCCGCCTCCGGCCACCGGCGCCGCCCGTGGGTTCCGCGGGCCACTGGAGTTGCTCCGGTGGTCCGAATCCACTTCCGTCTGCACCGAAGTTCCTCCCGGGTCCCATTTTTCACTGCCAGGCCCTCAAAACGCCATTGCGGCCCCATTTGTTATCGTCCGCCAATCCGCGCATCAACGGAAAACTGTGGAGGGTGGTCGGGCCGTGTTTGTTTGGCCCGCACCCTCCGCGTTAGGTGATAACAATCGGAAATAAATATTCAACACATGAATAACAAGCAAGGCACAATTTTAATAGAATTAAAATTGAACTTTGATCTGGGTTCTTTGTTTTAAAAGAAAAAAATCACGGGAATCAAAGATTGTTCTCAAATAAAAATCCCTACCTTAACTTCGTCGTCGGACGTGAGATCGACCGTCGCGGAAGAAAGGGTCTCCGCGTCACGGAAGGGCGTCGCTGTCGTGCGGTACTCGGCATCACGTCGATGAACTCCAAGGATCGAGAACATATATATTTAATTATTATAATTAAATCCATGTTGATGTTATAAACCAAAAAGAATTAAAAATGAGCGCTACCCCCTACCTTGTCGTTGTCGATCGAAGGTTGTCACGGGGTTGGATCGCTGTGGAAAAAGCGTCGTAGAGGGAGAATTGCAGAAGAAGCATCGTTGAAGTCGCGGTACACGGCGCCGCATCGTCGATCTCCAAGGGTTTGGCGTTCTTCGTCGAAGGTCGGAGCGTTCGTTGCGTTCTTTGCGTTCTTCGTCGAAGAATAACGCTTTCCTCCCAAATTCTCTCCACGCCACAAGTCCAACTAAATAAAATAAGTTCAACCCTTATTTTATTATTGACCTAAGATTTTGAAATTCAAAAGATAAGAAACGAACAATTAATTCGTTTAATTAATTGTAACGATTTAACTGCCCAATTAATTGGGGTGTTTCTTAACCAGAAAAACGCACGGTTGACATTCATTAATGAGGAGGATTTGCGGGTGCGTTACTTAGAGGAAAAGAAACGGCGAGGCTCGTGCGGGCCCCACCTCACAAATATCCTACCAAGAGGGTAGGATATTTTGGATTGCACCCTATCCGCTTCAACTCAGCTTAAGTAGCTTTAAGTTTCTTTTAAATGGCCTTAAGTGAAATAAAATAAAGTTTGTCGTACCACATTATTTTATTTCTTAACTTAATGACCTAAAATTAAAAACCACACCCGAGAAAACGCAACTCCGGAAGAGGTGTTTCTAAGAAAACATCGATGCTACGATTCTATCGGAGCCCTTGGAATTTGATCATGAGCACCGGTTCAAAAGTTTGAAAAACCCGCTCGTTCGTTCACTAAACGTACCCGAGCCAAACTTCTGAAAATGATTCCAGGCACACCGGGCCTCGGAATCAGGCGCCGTCAGAAACTGCGTTCTTGAAAAATTCCTAAGAAAATTAAGAAAAAAATTTCCTTGAAATTGATGGGTCTTTACATCACTCCCACCTCAGGGCTTTACGTCCTCGTAAAGCTTTAACACAAACTACGGTCACAAAAGCGGTACAGAGCACGCATCTGAGCCTTCCGCTCCCATGTGATCACCCGGAGGATCCCATACTGCCAGGGAAAGTGCACCCGAGGAATCGATCGTTCTCCTAGGATCCACTCCCGTCGATCCTCGACCCCCACTGGAACCTCCGTGAAAGAAACTCCATCACCATCGTCCAGCTCCTCACGGTCGATGATATGCGAAGGGTCGAGCACGTATCTCCTCAGTTGAGATACGTGGAAATCTTCATGCACCCGGTGCAACTGAGGTGGATGGGTCAAGCGGTAAACCACCCTGCCTTCCCGGCTGAGGACCTAAGAAGGTCCACTGAACCTCGGAGATAACTTGTCGCCTTGGCCACATCTCCATAAACCTCGTCGAGGTGAGACCCGTATAAAGACGTGATCGTCATCCTCGAACTCTAGAGGTCTCCAATTCTTGTTAAAACTAAAAACGACTACTGCCATGAGGGTTAGGTTGACCGACTCAAGAGTGGTCGGTCACACCCTCCTGTGCATGAGTTTATCCTATGCTGCCTGGGGTTTCCTTTTCGCCGACCAAGGAAAACCCATCCCGACCTCGTAGTTAAACCATAACCTTTTTACCTAATACCGTCAATTTGTGTATGAACTGTGATTTCCCAGTCCATAATCAAACCAACGTCATAAGGCCTCGACGCTGCAACCAAGAGATCCCAACCGAAACTCTCACCTCGAGGGTCTGACCACAGCGTCAGCGTAAGTGTGATTATCGAGTCTCCTCCCAAGGTATCTCCAGATGTGAGGGTCAAGTCCACAGCTTAACAAAAACTGTAGGTCTGGAAGAAGATTTTTGAAAGCAAGGAATGATTCATATCGACGTCCGTTACTACAGCAGCTAGTAGAGGACACAGACTGTCCCTTGAATCATTTTTAGAGCCATTTGGTCACACTCCTTGACCGCATGCAGCCGCACTCTTCCTCCGACCTCCAGCTCCCTGAGCCTGGCAGGGATAACTATGGCGGGTGGTTGTAGCATGTTAAGATGTACACCACCTCATGCTGCTCTCCTAGCTCTTCCTCCACATATATCTTTTCACAGACTCATCTCTCTTTAAAGCTTCCACTTCCTAAATCATTTAACACGCCCGAGTCTCTAAGACTGACATCGGTTTCCTGTTTTTTACTGCACTGTGCAGTCTTCATCTGCTCCTAGATGATCTGCACCTTCTTTGCCTACGACCTGGAAGAGCTGCTAAAATTTCCCCTTTTCCGAAAAGAGAAACTCGGTCTCATCCCTTGGATGAACCACGTCCATTGCCTAATACAGTCAATCCTGACATGAAGGATGCATTTATGCCATGGATGACGTCGTAAGGCCTCGACGTAACTACCAAGAGATCCAACTGTCACTCTCGTCTCCAAGGGTTGAGTCACACTGTCGGCATCAGTGCGAGGTCACTGGGTCTCCTCCAGTAGAAATCTAGAAAGTGAGGGTCAAGTCAACAGTCTTAACCAGGACCACTCAGTATCAACCAAACAAAAAGGACAGGAAAGCAAACATCACAAAGATAAGTGTCTTTTTATTATTTCAGCTCATAGTACAAAGACACGAATAAAAAACAACATGGAACTAGAAGTACAAGGGATGTATCCACTAGTTCCGCTCCTTTCCACCTGCTCCCGGAGCTCTACTACCTTGTCTACTGCTCGGCTGTTGCTCAAGCACCAGCCACTGCTTCTGTCTCGGTGGCTCCGCCAACACCTGATGATCAACTATGCAGGGGGTCGTACAGTCACGTGCCAGGTGACCCTTCCTTCCACAGGAGAAACAATGTCCGTTTCTGGCATGCCTGGCTCTGACCCCACCCCGGGTGCCCCGCACCACCGATCCTAAAAATCGAGATCGCCCATCTGCTGGTCTGGTCCTCCTGGACCTCTGCATCATCTGTCTTCTGCCCATAGATGGCTCGGCTACTGATCGAAAACCCTGCGGCAAAGGCAGAAGCTCCTGTACACGCTCAGGGTGTAGAGCTACTGGCACAAAACTCACCCTGAAAAAGGTCTCGAAGTCTTCCCATGTGAAGGTCATCCCATCGCAAAACTAGAAGAAGTGGCTCAACCACCTTCCTGCTGCTTCCTGAAGAAGGCTGGCAGCAAAGATCACCATGAGGTCTGCCGGCGTCCCCACTAGCTTGAAGACTCTCACCACAAACTCCAGCCAATCCTCAGCCGCCTGCGGGTCCGTCTCTCCCCGGAACCTGGGTGGCCTTTGGCGCTGGAACCCATGTAGCGCGCTCAAGTGGCATGCATCGCCCACTGCTGGGGCTGGTGGCATCGGTGGCCCAACGTATGGTAGTACCGCTGGTGCCTCCGCTGGTGCCCCAACTGCAAGACGACCCTATACCGAAGCCTCATCGCTCAGCAAGCTGTCAGTACGCACATCCCTCTGGGCTCTAGCTGGTCGTCCATGAAAAGGCATCCTGAAAGAAACAACGTGACATGGTCAAAGGTTTATACCTGGTGAGCTGACCTGGTTTGAACTGACATTTAAAAACTTCTGGAAACACACACGCAATCAGTGTTTTCGTGCACAAAGTTGGAAATCAGTTGTCAGGGTCACGGTGTATGGATACGCCGGCCGCCCGCACCAACACTGGACTCCCTGAACTGAAGACCACACTCGTTACTCTTAACACTATTTCTTCACAGAAAGAAAATATCAGAGTTATAAGTTCTACGGTAGAACCGACTCATCTGATACCAATTTGTCATGACCCGTCCTCGGGGCCCATTCCGTGACTACCCCATGTCCGCCTTCCATAGGCCAGGGTTTGGTTACTAGCACCAAAGGTGTAAATCCCGATAACTGGGAAGGCATTGCCTTTATAAAAGTAAACAAAACACCACAGAGTACAAGCGGAAGTAAAACACTATGTACAAAGAGAAGTGCTGAAAGGTAAATGGTCCATAATACAAACCCAAAAAGAAAGTACAACTACAAATGAACAAAGTACAATAGAAAAGACAACAGCTGGAAGGACGGAAGCAGCTCCTAGGTCGTCCTCCTTGGATCCTACCTGAAGGGTAGGTACAGATGGCGCAGCTCCTGGATCGTCCACCACGGATCCTACCTAAAGGGTAGGTACAGATAGCCTCCACAACGCTCTTGCCCGTCAACCACCTCCGAGTATCGTCTCGCCATGAAGTCCACCTCTGGGTATTGACTCGTCGTGTAGTCCACCTCCGGGTACCATCCAGTCTCAGACACTCGGTATCTGTCAGCACTGCCCGTCGTCTGCAACCAACACAACGAGGTGCGGGCATAGCCCGTGCAGGGGTGAGTATAACGATACACCGTAGGGACCCCGAGACCCTCAAGGTCTCACTAAAACCAACAAGGATATCCACAAAGAAGATCTCAACAGATAACATCCACTAACGTATATGCCCATACATATACCAAATTTATCAAGTAACTCATCTCAATCATGAGGTAAACACAAGGGTCAAAGGTCTCAGCTCAAACCAGGATTTTCATTATCGAAACCGTAACTGCTGAAGAGCTCCATCTCTGGAGTGTACAGTGGTCCTGTCACGACTCCGAGGTACTTCTCACTAACCTAAGACTGCTGAGGTACTCCTCCTGTCGAGTACCGTGGGCCAGCCACCCAAACACATTAGTGCTTCCCGCCGGGGTATGCCACCCAAACACAGTAGTGCACACCCCCTAGTAGCCTGCAGTTGTACTCTCCGGACGAGTACCGCGGGTCTTCACTGTCACACAAGTAGTGCTCCATCCACCATGGGTCTACACCTCACAAAGTAGTGCTCCATCCACTAGGCTAGTCGACTCACTCTAAGTCGAGTCGGTCAAGCAGTCGTCATGTCTCAGTCGGCTACACGGTCTCCGTACTCCGCACACTCGTCTCTGGGAGGGTCCGCTCCATGAGCTACAGGTCGATACTCCAAGTATCTCAAAGTCCCACTAAGAAGTATCCCAAAGGACCGCCTCGTCACAGGGGTCTCAACGCAACAGACGACGCGTCAATCGGACGCCCGATCTGTGAGTTACTAGCTCTTTCGTTCCAGGGGCCCGGTTGGTTTCGTGTGCGAACCAACCCGGACGTATCTCAACTGTACCCCAACTCTCATAGGGTAAACTCAAAGGGACTGTTTCTCAACATGATCACCAACGCCGCAGACGGTTCGTCAAACGGACGTCTGGTCTGAAAGATAATAGCTTTTCTGTTCCAACGGCCCGGTTGGATTTCGGGTATAATCCAACCCGACCACTATCCAAAAGCAACCAAATCTCGGGCGAGGTATGCCAAAAGTTCTGTCTCATCAAGAGGAAATCAACGAGATAGATGGCGCGTCAATCGGACGCCCGGTCTGTGAGTTATTGGCTTTTTCGTCCTAGGGGCCCGGTTGGTTTTTAAGGAAAAACCAACCCGACCGTACTCCACCTGCGTCCAAACCTCGGGAGGAGTATTCCAAAAGATCTGTCTCACTTATAGGAATTCAACAAAGTCAACGACATGTCAATCGGACGTCCGAAGCTCAAGATATGATTGTTTCCGCTCCGAGGGCCCGGTTGGTTTCGTGTACGAACCAACCCGGCCGAACCCAAAGTATTCTGAAACCTTGAGTGCGATATACCGAAATGACTGCCTCGATCCAAGGATCGTATCGCCGCTGAAGACGCGTCGTTCGGAGGCCCGTAGCTCATGTTATGAGTGATAGACCGAAAAGGTCCGGAAACGGGGGGTCTGGGCCCGGACCGACCCGGCCCAACCCCCCCAGGGTCGTCCGGAACCGGGTCGACCCGACCCGGCTCTGCCGGGCCGCGCCGGCCGAGCGGAGGAACCGTAGGGCAGTGGCCCCCGCGGCCCTGTCTAGCGGCGCGCCGGGGCGTCGCCGCCTCCGGCCGCCGGTGCCGCCGCTCCGGTGGTCCGAATCCACTTCCGTCTGCGCTGAAGTTCCTCCCGGGTCCCATTCTTCACTAGCAGGCCCTCAAAACACCATTGCGGCCCCATTTTTCATCGTCCTCCAATCCGCGCATCAACAGAAAACTGCGGAGGGTGGTCGGGCCGTGTTTGTTCGGCCCGCACCCTCCGCGTTAGGTGATAACAATCGGAAATAAATATCCAACACATGAATAACAAGCAAGGAACAATTTTAATAGAATTAAAATTGAACTTTGATCCCGGTTCTTTGTTTTGAAAGAAACAATCACGGGAATCAAAGATTGTTCTCAAATAAAAATCCCTACCTTAACTTTGTCGTCGGACGCGAGATCGACCGTCGCGGAAGAAAGGGTCGCCGCGTCGTGGAAGGACGTCGCTGTTGTGCGGTACTCTGTGTCATGTCGACGAACTCTGAGGATCTAGAACATATAGATTTAGTTATTAAAATTAAATCCATGTTGATGTTATAGACCAAAAAGAATTAAAAAGGAGCGCTACCCCTACCTTGTCGTTGTCGATCGAAGGTTGTCGCGGGGTTGGATCGACGTGGAAGAAGCGTCGCAGAGGGAGAATCGCAGAAGAAGCATCATTGACGTCGCGGTACATGGCGTCGCGTCGTCGATCTCCGAGGGTTTTTCATTCTTTGTTGGAGGTCGGAGTGTTCTTCGCGTTCTTCGTGTTCTTCGCATTCTTCATCGAAAAAGAACGCTTTCCTCCCAAATTCTCTCCACGCCACAAGTCCAACTAAATAAAATCAGTTCAAACCTTATTTTATTATTGACCTAATCTTTTGAAATTCAAAAGATAAGAAACGAACAATTAATTCGTTGAATTAATTGTAATGATTTAACTGCCCAATTAATTGGGGTGTTTCTTAACCAGAAAAATGCACGGTTGAGTTTCATTAATGAGGAGGATTCGCAGGTGCGTTAGTTAGAGGAAAAGAAATGGTAAGGCTCGTGCGGGCCCCACCTCACAAATATCCTACCAAGAGGGTAGGATATTTTGGATTGCACCCAATCTGTTTCAACTCATCTTAAGTAGATTTTAGTGGCTTTTAAGTGGCCTTAAGTGATATAAAATAAAGTTTGTCATACCAAATTATTTTATTTCTTAACTTAATGCCCAAAATTTAAAAAGCAAACCCGAGGAAAAGAAAATCCGGAAGAGGCGTTTCTAAGAAAACATCGGTGCTGCGATTCCATCGGTTCCCTCAGAATTTGATTCCGAGCACCAGTTCAAAAGTTAGAAAAACCCGCTCATTCGTTCACTAAACGTACCCGAGCCAAGCTTCGAAAAATGATTCCGGGCACACCGGGCCTCGGAATCAGGCGCCGTCAGAAACTGCGTTCTTGCAAAATTCCAAATAAAATTAAGGAAAAAATTTCCTTGAAATTGACGGGTCTTTACATTTTAAAATAGAAATCCTCATATGAAACAAATGTTTCGGAAATCAAATTCAATCACACAGCATCCCTCATGTAAATATTACTGCACTGTTCAACTAAGAAGCAAACTAAAATAGGTATAAAGTGATCAAAATTATTCTATGTATCCATGATAACCCATATCACATCACTAACCCTTGGGGTCCTCAATAATTGTATTACAAACTATAGAGTCAAAGCATCCCACTTCAACATGTGAATGGGTGGATACAAGAGACAGTTGGGATTCAATTTCTCAAACTTCACATATTGATAGGCCAAGAACTGTGTGATAAATCATGTGAAGTCCCTCTCTATCATTGACCACCAGTTCAACAAGAATATGTTAGGACACATCATTCTCAAAACTAAATGAATGACCATCACAGATACATGCAGGTCTCTCATGAAATCTTCAGTTTTGTTCAAGGAAACTAATACATGATCATGGAATTTAGAATCATATCGACATGAAGGTTACAATGTACTGTTAGATCCCCACCATGAATATTGTATCTCATTAATCAGAAGAGTAATTTATGTTAACTAGTTTAACATATCATTATTGAGTAATAATAAAGGATAGATACAAATAGATGAGTTTTTACAACATCGTACTCAAAAATTAGTAAATATTTCTAAAAAACATTGGTCATCAAATACTATATGGTTCTAGAGTACTGGACTACCCAATATTGCATCATTTTTCTATGTTTTTCTACCAATGCATTACCATTTAGAGGGGTATATATCGACTAAAAATTTAAATACTACTATCACTCAAGACACATTTTTAGATGAATGTTTGGGTCCTACTATGAAATTATATACTTCAAAATCTTATGGTATTTTAATACTATGAAATATTCACCCAATATATATTCTTCTTAACATATTATGGAATATATTTACACATGTATAATGAATTCATATTTTGAGTATCACCTTTCATGTTGAAATAGTTTTCTAGACCCATTAGATATTACATATCTTTCATGAATCAATAATTCTCCATGATAGACCCATGATGTGTCACAATACGCAGTTTACTCTCTATCTATGTCAGGTTTTAGATGGATCATAACTATAGTAAAAATACACACATATATTATAAAAATTATCTCATAACAATAATTTAAAATAAACCACACTACCATTTTATTTAGGTTGGTCATTCATATTTCTAAATGGGAGAATTCAACCATCCAAAACTAAAAAACATTACTGGGTTACTCCTATGAAAAATTTCTGTAACCTTCTCAAGGTCCACTAATATACATACATACCTTTATATAATATTCCACATGAAGTTAACATCAGTGATCTAAAACTAACACACTGATATATTGTTAAAAAAGTGATTCTCTCAAATTAAATCACAATATAATCGTACATTGAATACCTAATTCAATATGTCATGTGATGTATATCTTAAGGTATCTACCTTATTTGGTGATAACCTAACCTCAAATGAAATGTAGGGAACACCATTTCTCCTATAAAATGATAATGAAATAATTTGATTGAGGAAGTAGATATTAGTTTGTATTATTTACTTAGTTGTAATTTTGGTAATCCACACATAGCTTTAAAGAAACATCCTCCTTGTTAGATAAAATACGAGACACCCTAGAGAGATGTACATGTCCACATGAATCATTTAGACTCTAATTCCACCAAAAGAGCCATTATATCTCAATGATTGATCAGAACCAATTGATAAGGTGGAATTGAAATATTACCCATAATTCAAATGACCTCAATAGTTAACTCATCGTATGTCTCGAGTGTACGTTAAAAGAAATCACTATAAAAAAACATGTCAATAATCTGTGAAAATGAATCCTTCAACATATTATAATGATTCAAAACATGTCTTGAAACCTCAGATAAAACCCTTCCCAATTGTCGATAGGCATGTCCAATATGAGAAACCTTTCAGTACTACTTCCCCTAATGATCCTTATCAGCACCCATGAGAGATATAAAACAATACTATATATAGTAATAGTTAATATAGGCTTGATAAGGTAGTAATTAGTATATACGAAGGATGAAATAAAATATATACATCTATCACATGTAGTGATCCTAAAGAAATTGATAAACACCAATCCTGCTAGAGTTTTACCTGTAATAGATAATTATTTTTTATCACACCCTTAATGGCGAGTCAATGGAAGTAATTTTATATAGATATTATATGGTCAAGCCCAAAATTCCAAAAAATATTGGAAGCAATGAAATATTATGAAGGACATATATCAAACAATGTTGATGCAAAAAAATTGCAACTAGAATGATATTTTAAAAAGTATAACTTACATCATCGTAAAAAATGGGAGTTTTTTTGGAGTGTGTAACTGGATTGTACCACATAATTCATTATTTTACTAACTCCCTTGTGCTACACTACCCTATTAACACTTTTTCCTCACCCCAGGTCACCATGACCACAACCTTGACTTGAATGGCCTATGGAACACAATCTTACCACCTATCATTCTATACTTTAATGAACTATAGAATCATAGACTTATCTAGATCCCATATCACTGTACATTGACTAAACTATCCTACAAAATCCCAATTTTTGTATCATACTCCCACAATATGAATAATTTTGTGGCTTCTAGTAACACATTACTTAGATGTGGCCATGTCATCCAAACAAATTGAACCATGATAAAATTAAATATTAAGTCATGAAGCCCCAACCTAAATACTATACTCACTAAAATTCTTTAAAGAACAATCAAAATAGTTCTTCATACATCATTATGTCCCACTATAGATCTGTATAGATGAATTCAGATTCCTAAAACCATAGGCACCCTTCATGTACCACTTCGTAATGAGGTCCGGATTCACTACCTATGAAATATTCTACAACAAAAAAAAATATATGAACTTATATAACATAAATGAGTTCATACTCTAAAATATTGACTTTCATCATATCATCTATTTTTGATATCATGGAATATCACAACAAATCGTTCCATAAAAGTGACACAGTTCATGATTAATAATCAACCCTCCATGAGTAGCATGGCATCCACATCTCTATTGTACTTCGGGACGTTAAAAAATAAATAGTCAAAGAACATGGTCAAAAACTTCTTCCAAGTAATCCCCTAATAATAATTCTACCTAGAAATATCATCCCTCTATCTATTCTCTTGTCCTTAAATCATACACATGGTGTGTTTTACTGTCCTATCAGGGGACTTCTGTAGATGATAAAAAATATCAAAATTAAATATACCCAAAACTCATCACCACGTGGACAACCCAACCTTTAAAATATTGTTTCAGGTTGAAACTAAAAATCTATGATATTTTATGACCCCATAATCACACCTCATAGATAATCCATCTTCATTGACTACAAAACATGTATCATGTAAGAATATAGATTTTTCTGATGAGGAACATATGTTATATTTTATGATTTAAATGATTTGTGTCATATTGTGAGTAACGAATGAGATCATGGGTGTATGGGGGTGTATTGGGATTTTTCAGATCTCAGGGCCCGTTTTTTTGGAAATCATTAATGATACATGGTTTGGTGAAACCGTGTGGGAAAGTCCCTATAGTTACCTCAAACAATGGGGGGTGGATAGTGTGGTTCAAGAGGTCACAGAGTTTGAGGAAATCATGCCACCTCAAGGACACACCTATGTGAAATTCCGCAAAAAATGAACATTGTATTCCATATTGGTTTATGCAAGTTTTGTAAAATCATGCACATGAAACTGGGAAAGGTGCACCATTGAATAATGATGGTTGCATGGTAGGCACACAGTTTGGCCAACCACAAAGAAAAACATTGAAGCTTAATTAAAAATAAGGTTAGTACATTTTCCCATAAAATATACTTCAATCTCAATCCCTTTCCTATTTCATATCATGGATATTCTCTTCACAATGGGAACTCCTTTATGTAGCCATCTTTTAGAATTTACTATCGTTTCTTGATTAGGACATGCAATTTAACGTCAATGGTCTCGTTGAATTCACATAGGTGAGTTCATCATTCATTTCTGTAATTATTCATTTTCCATGGTATTAAGAGATTTAATTATGTACATGTTAATATTCCCTATTTCTAGTTTCTTCATCTGTTCAATGTCTTTTGTATGATCTGGGTAGAATGAGAAGCTGATACTTGATGATTTCTCTACTATATACATATAGTAAGTGGTATATACCTTTCTCTTATGGTTTTGTGTTTTAAAATAACTTTTCCATTATTTTTCATGCTAGAATTTATGGAATAACCCACTACTTAATTAAATGGTTGAATTTGATGAATGGAAATATATTAGGGATACCTGTTAGTTCCTTTGATTTTTTTGGAGTTTGTTCCCCCACCCCAGGCCACCCATAGAGTGTGACCTTGTATTTTCCATTTTTATACCAATAATTTTGTGCAAGTGAGGTTTCCACTTAATGTGATTCCCTTTAATTGAATTGAATTTAATTGAATTTTAGGAGATACTTATGACTCATCTACAATGTGATAATATTATTGGAATTTTTTTGATTGTTTAAATGGGATTTGTTGATATGATTTAGATAAATACATGAAATGTGAATAATTTTAAATTGATGAATGAATTAGATGATGATATGAAAATATTGTGTATTCTGTGGTAGATATACCATGGAACTTGATTCCATCAGAATCCATGTATGTTTCACATATATATCATGTATGTAGTAGTGGATTCAATTAGTTTTTTTTCTCCATAGGTCATGATTACATAGGATGTGTTGGGCCCTGTTACCCTAAGGATTAATATTGCTTGTAATCACATTGTAAATGTGTTATTGACATACTCCTTGGACTCCACCATGTAATTTACACAGTGTCGATATGTATGATCTTGGGACTTGATGAAAGTGTGTTATTATTCTATCCCTTGGATCTGGCCCTTCATGGTCAGACACTTTTGATTACACAATGAATATTTTTTAGAAGACATTATTATACCATAAAAACATGATGAATGTTATATAATATATTATATAGCATGGTCGTGGTTATGGTTTACACATGATTTTATGGCATAGCCATTGTGGATCATTTAGAATATTTTATTGATTTCCCTAACATGAGTATCAGTTTATAGATGGAAGACTGAATATCATTACATGATCTTTCTGGTTTTACTAATTCATATGTTTATGGGAGAATGAATATTTTTTACAAAGTGAAATTCTTATCTTGTAAAAATCACATTAGATATATCAATATTCCATGGTCTTTTCACTTTAATTTCAATAATATCTATATTATATATTACACACTATTTTAGCTTGTATTGTATTACCTGTATTTGTTATAGACATTTTTCATGGTTGCTTATTCGGTATTATCTCACACCTTATTGGGGCCACCGTTGGGCACATAGATAGAATATATAGATATAGGTAGGGACTTGGGAATGAACCTCAAGTGTGATGCTTTATTTTTTCCACATATAAGAGTAGGTGAGAATATGACTGAGTTGAGGCTGATGATTGTAGCTAGGATAGTCTATTTGGTTTTGTTTTCATTTTGACACATATATTGTATTTGATTCCAATATACCTTTTTTTGATGCTTTTTAGAGACATTACATGATCATCACTGTATATGATATTCCTTTTGGAATTATTTATGTATTTCTACCAGGAATATTTACATTACGGTAGATTGATTTACTGCTTCCTATATTGACTAAAATTTTTACTACCATTATGTTATACTATGACATGAGCGAATAGCCACCCTATGGACACATCCTAGGTCCTCCCTTCGAGTTTGAATCCACTAGAAATAGGGAATTCAAACATGAGGCCATGTTAGCCACCAGTTCAGGGCACTGATTAGTGGAATCTGGGTTAAGATGTTACAAAGTGGTATCAAAGGGTTTTTCTGTCTGGTGAGATAATATGAATATTTTTTTGAATGTATTGAAATTTTGTAGTGAGTTGTAACTAGGAGTAAAATCCCACATTCATGAATTATCTATATATCATTGAATGGTAAGTGGTGTTATTCTAGATTTCGACCATGGAAACTGATTTGATTCCTCCATTAGGTGACACATTTGAGTTGTGATGTTTTTAATGAAATGATTTTTGGTTTTATTTTACTTCATCTCAATGAGATTAGTGTATAAATTTCATTCATCATTTTAGGTAATGTTATTATTTATTTTTCATGCATTATTCCTTGACATATAAGATATATTTCATGACTGCATGAAATTGTACATGTGTCTTTAGTCATTTACATTATTTAAAATTATTTTTTTATATAAGGAATTGAGAATCACAACTAGAAAATTGAGTTCCTACCATCACCTAAACTGTTTTTCATAATTAGTCTATGGAAGGAACCCTAATAAGTCAACTATGTCATGTTGATACATGGTCTATCAATCATTTGGACTAGAAAGTGTTATGGTCTGAATTCAGTTGACACCATAAATTGGGTCATAAGGTGTACGAGGTATTATGGATCAGATGTGGCGAACCCTTTGGTTCAACCATTTAAAGTTTATTGTGATATAAATGTGAATTAAAAATGGAAATTTAAATTTTGAAATAGTGAACATGACCTTGATCTGGTTTTTTATTAATAATTAGACAATGTCTTTAGCGATGTTCCATTATTTATATTTAAACAACAGTAGATTTATGAGAAAGCACAAGGGTATGACTTGTTTATAAGAGGGTTTTGGCATGTCATGAGCTTTTACAAATGATCTTACGGCTATAATACTTTTCTAAGGAAAGTATTGGAATTATAAATACATGAAATAAGGATGACCTATAGTAATATTCCATGGGGGTGGTAATGACCATGCATTAGAGGTGCTAGGCCATGGGATACTAATGGATCCTCGTATTGTGTCAGCTAAGATTCCAATGGCTTTACCAGACAGAAGATGAGGAAAAATTTCACAATTGTTTTTCTTATATGTGAAAACATTTCAAGGACCACCGAAATATTCCTCACCAATGGAAGAGTGGATGTTTGTGTTCATGCAGTATAATTTTCCAATGTTTATAGCGGATAGAGGTCCATATGATGCTAATATTTGGGTAGTTACTAATTTTCCAATCATTTATAATATTGTTCCAACTCTTAATTAGATATTGAAGATAATGATTGATATTCTTCTAGGAGTAGTAAAGATCAGGTAGGATGTATTGAACCAAAATGAGAGGCTACGAGACATGGATTGGGCTGATTTCAAAACTAGTTTCTATAAAATTATTTTCTCAGAGTCTCTTAGTCTAGAGATGAAAAGTGACTTCAGGCATCCAGAGCATGCTACAATGACTGTTCTGGAATATTCATCACAATTAAAAGAGCTTTAGTGTTTTCACTGATATATTTTACTAATGATACCTTGAGAGAGATATTATTTGAGGCATGTATCATACATTTTATTCATTCATAGTTAAATGTGTTTAGGTTGAACTCAATTACAGATATAGTGAATCAAGTGACTATTATAGAGCGGAACATTAGGGAAGATTGGTTTTTCAGTCAATGTAGTTTATCCTCTCAGCCTTCTGGATCATATTCCAATAGAAGGAAGAAATGTTTTGTGGCTTCTCACAAGGAATGTACGATAAAGGTTGTTAGTGATAATAGCTAAATTTTATATCATTAGTGTGGAAGACATAGACATATAAAAAATTAATGTGTTCGAGACCCAGTCATGTATTGATCTTGAAGTTGAATAGTCCACATACAATGTTTTAGTGGGACGTTCCCACCATGAGGTAGTGGAAGGGGGTAAGCTCAAACACTAGGTATAAGAATGGGATTCAAATCTCCATGTCACACTGATTACTTCATTAGTATAGGTAATACAGAAAAATATTTTATTCATGATTGAGGAAACTAAGAACCAGTTGTTCTAGGAGAAAAGAGTGGGATTAATCTTGGTTGTATGGTTTTGTCACAAGGCCACAGTTCGTGTCAGATATATTCTGTATAGCTTACACCTACTGATAATAGAATTAGGCCATCCATGGTGAGAGGTATGATCCTATTAAACTCTATTCTAGTATTTTTCAATTTCATAAATGAGCTTCTCGTAGTATCATATTTATATCTACTGTGAAAAAAACATGGGCTGTTGTCAGTTTTTTATGGTTTTATGACATTGGATACACTTGTTCAAGGTGAAATTCCTTGATATAGGTGGGTTCCACTTCATATGGGATATTTTTATCCTTGAGATGAAAGGGGTCAGAGTCATACATGGGATGGATAGTCTAGTTTCTTATTAATCCCAAGTTGATATCTATCATCATAGGGTGAATTTCACTTCACCATTGGGTGATGTTTTTATACTAAATGATGAATGGAATGTCAAGATGAGATGAGAAAGACCCGAACATTGTGGGATGGGTGGGATGAAATATTATATTTCTAGTTTATATTTTTATAATCAGGGGGCACAATAGTCATGATTTCATTAAATGGTTGATCATTTCAAGGATGTTTTCAGAGGAAAAATTACTTAGTTTACCTTCTATAAGAGAGGTGGAGTTTTCCATCCAGTTGATTTTATGAGCTGTACTAGAATCCATTTCTCCATAAAGGTGTTTCTTTATCCTATAGACATACCTCATATTTGATTGCTTTTATTTTCAATATGAATATCTTGTTATGTCATTCGACCTCATGAATGTTCTATTTGTTTGAATGGTGATGATGAACCATGATTTCCATCATTATGTTGATTCATTTTTAGTGGTTTTTTCGATGATATATTTATGTATTATCAAAATTTACATATCCATGCCAAACATCTTGATATCAATTTTGATATACAGATATAGATTTAGTTATTTGATAATAAATAATTGGTACCTCTAGAAGGATTACATTCACTTCATTGGTAACTTTATTTCTGGGATAGAAGTTTCAGTTCACCATGAGAATGTGAATGTTGTAGTATCCTAGGAGTAGAAGAAGAATGTATTTGATATATAATGATATGTGTGGATCGTTATATACTAATGCAATTTAATACAAGACATGTCATTCTTATCATTGCATTTCATGTGTTTGACTAAGAAGAGTGTGATGTTTTTATAGACATATACCTACAATACAACCTTTCATGAGATAAAAGAAACATTAACTTATAGGCCGATCTTGATTATTCCAAATCCAATCAGGAGCTACTCAATGTATTCTGAGGAAACATGTATCGGTATAGGATAATTAATTATGCATCATGATAAATTCATGGGGTACTATTCTCTTCAGTTGAGTTAACAAGATAAGAATTACCCAATGAACATTTTCTAGTTATCTATAGTCATCCATGTTTTACCCTATTGTAAACATTAATTACTGGGAGATAATTTTTTGGTTTACAAAAAATGAAAAATATCCAACGAATTCATTTTCATAGTTTATTATAACTTTAAATATATGAATGTGGGTTTACTTCTTAATGTATTTTGACATTAATTTTGATTATAACCCATGAAATTGAAATGCGATTGCAGATGTATTGAGAATGGAGACTCAAATATTATTCGTTCAAGAGTTCAGTAGAGAGTAGATGCTTATGGCCTCATTTTTAAAGATTCACATGGACTTTTAGGATAGTTTTTCATGAATTTTCTTTCATCATTATCTGTGACCTATACTCTGATGGATTATGGTAGAATGAGAAAACATTCCAATTATAAGGGTTATGCTATATGAAAGAGTAATACAACTAATGACCTACCTACTAGTAGGACTATGGAAAAGGATGAGACCTTGTGTATACATGTTCTCATTTAGGATTCATTAGTTATACATGAGGATTTTCTATGGGAATTTCATACCTCAATTTGGGTTGTGAGTCATTGCATTATAACGATTTATCATTTTTTTACATTGGTAGTATTTGTGGTCAAGGATGAAATGATAAGTAGAATGTTTTTCTATGAGGTGTTATACCTATCAGTTGGTGATGGTAGAAAATTGATGAAAACATTATTTTTATAATACATACCCATTAGTAAGTGGAAATTGGATCCTATGATGATGGAATTTGTGGATTGTTTTCTACAGTTGACATGAAGTATTAATATTGTGTGGTTTGTATTAGACATTCTCCAATAAGATTCAAATTTCATGTCGATCATGAAAAAAATATCAATAGATTATCATGAGAGGGTGTATATCTATGAGATAGTAAAATGTAATTGGGTTCCTTATACAGTGGTATTTGATAGGCATTCTGAATTTATATCTCATTTCTAAAAGACTTTATGGATGATGTTGGGAACACAAGAGCTTATGATCATGACTTTCCACCCTCAGAAAAATGACCAATTATATTTTATTATTTAAGTGCTTGAGGACATTCAGAGATCATGTTTCTTGGATTCTAGGGTATCCTAGGATAGAAATATACTCATTGTTGAGTCCTCCTATAAATATTGTTATCAAATTACTCTATATATGGACACTTATGAGTCTTTGAATGGAATTTCATGTCGATTTCCCCTTTTCTTGTTTGAGGTCAGTAAGGATGCTTTCTTTGGATTGTGACTCATGAGGTAGGAAAAAAAGCTGGTTTAGTTGATTTTTAAGATTATGGGTACTATAAAGTATTGATATAAAATTGATGTCAGTCGCTGTCAAGGACCTTTAGAGTTTTATGATAAGGATTAGATCTTTTAATGCATCTCACCAAATCTATAATATTGAAATATTATGATATAGTGTAAGATCCACAATTTTATGTTGGTTCATTCATGATTATTGATAGATTTGATATGGTAGCTTATTAATTGATGTTACGTTAGAGGTATCAGGCCATGCACGATGTCTTCCATTATCTCAGGTACTCTGTTATTACTCATATTCATCTGAAAATATATAACTGATGAGATTTCCTTATAAGTAGATGTGTCCTTTCAGCAACATCTTATACATGTAGTTTATAGGAGCATGAAGGTTCTTCAAGGACGATCAGTTTTTCTAGTATGGGTGAAATGGAAGAATGTTCATTTATAGGAATATATTATGGAGCAATAGGTAGATCATTGTGCTCAGTGGCTAGAATTATTCCCAGGAATTTCATCAACACCCTTAGAAGGTAAATTCTAGGAAGAGTTTTTTTAATTTTTATTATTGTAATTTCCCAATTTTTTCATTTGAAGTACATATAATTTTTTTGTTAAAACGTTTTTTCCCTAATGTGAGTGCCCAATGAAATCATGGGTATGTTGGGGGTGTTTGTGGATTATTTGGGTCCCGTAGCCGATATTTTTTTCTAAACAAATAGAGATGCTTTATAGTTTGGATAAATAATGCAAGATAGGCCACATACTTACTAGAAAAAGATTATGGCATGATAGTGGGGTGAAGGGGGTCACACTTGTTGAGAAATCCATTACACCTTAGGGGTGGACCTCTGAGAGATTTTATTGATCATGGATAGTTGTTTCAGGTATATTTTTCAAAAAAAAATTCTTACCATATGTATGTAACAATTCTATGATTCTTTTTGTATAAGGACCCGACCTTAAACATTACTTACTATTGAATTAAATGAATAATTCCCATTGAGGATCTTTTCAGGTTTAGAGTTTTAGAGAATTAGACCATAACTATTACATCTCCAAAGAATACACAGTAGACACTTCTACAATGTTTACTTTTTCTCAAAACATGAACTAAAAAAAATGTCATTTCTAGTTCCATGTTTAATAAAGCATGAATTTTCCTTGATCCCATCCTTGACCCTATTCCACATTATGTCCTGTGAAAAACATTTCAAAAAAAACTTGGGGTGAGCATAAAAATCTCAGTAAGGGATACACAAAGAAGGAAAACAAGTAAACTATGAATACTTTATCAAAGTAATACTTTTCACCTTTATGGAGTATTATTTCCTCTTCACTGAACAAAATATCATTATATACCCTTTAGTAACCAAAATATTACCATAAAACCAATATAAAGAACACATAACATATAAAGTTAACTTGGGACATAAACATACTTAAATGGAATAACCATACGGTAGATTTCCACACATATAACATAATGGAATAGCCATACGGCCAACATCCATGCCCAATGCATTAGAGGTTATAATGTAACAACCCGTCCTAGTATTCACGACACCACCCTTCATATGGTTTGTCACGTAACCACCGGTCAAATGTCTAAGTACCATTATAAAATCATAAGACATCAAAAAATATAATGGAATGAAAAAATTTCCACACTATGATCACAATATATCACTTAAATATATTGACATAACAAATCCATTATAGAAACCATTTTCAATACCTAAATACATAAAAGACTATATGATATTTATTTCATTTTAAAAATATTACGACTTGTTGAGGAAGCCAAAGACCAAATAATACTCGCGGCGGCGGAAATGGTCGTTGTCACCATGTACGTTAAAAGAAACATTCATTTTTCTAATTTTGTAAAATGCATCATAGAAAAAGATTCCTTTTGTATAAAATTAAGAGTCAAAGGGGTTTATAAACCATATAAAAGAAATCATTGTATTAGAACAAAATATGCCTCAATGAAATGCGATTGAGACGAAGTCCCTTACCTCGTGTCCGACGTGACTCGATTTCTATTTAATCTCTTGAATAATAAACTAAAGTAAATTTCTACTTTCTTAAGAACCCTTTCCAATATTACTATTCCTTTTATATCACTTATTTCAATGTTATAAACATTAAGTAAACATTTATGTTAATAATGTTCGTTTTGTCGATATTTGGTTCATAAGTCAAAAATAGACATCTTACAATTACATGTTTTTTATGTTGTAAAAGGATCATTATATCCAGAATTATATTCATGATTAGGATATAATATATATCATATATATCCAGCATATACATGTATTTATAATAGTACATAACATTTATATGTAAGAAATGAAATGCACTGTTCATGGAGACGGTACGCCGCACGTACCCATGAAAGCTACTTTCATTTCTATTTCATATTTAATGGAGTGAAATCATAATGATATAAGGGTATATTAAAATTCCAGTGTAACATCGTATATAATAACATTAACTCTATCTTTTGAACACCCCACATATGGCATTAACGAATCAAATCACTTTGAGGGGGCGGTAGTACGCACTTCTTAAAATGAAATTATCGTGTTTACCAACAATGGAAACCATAAAGGTATGCCAAAAATGAAAAATACAGAAGCATAAGGAAAAAAGAAAAATAATTTATATCATATATAAATAGTGTGACATCTTAATGGCCACCATGAAAGGTGTTAAAATAAGATTGAACATTCATTGTTTCGTGAGGCCGAAAATCGCCATCCACAAAAACAGTATGTTACTTAACTATTAGACAAAGGTGTGTGTAGGTGTAGCTCTAATCCTTATCATAACAACATCATTGTATATTGAAGATACTGGTGTTGTTACAAAATAATGGAATAAAATGAGTTTAGTGGGTTGGAGAAGCAAAATAAAACATAAGAACACAAGAGAAGGCACTACCTTTAAATCAGGTAACTCTTATTGATTTGAGCTCAATGGATTCATTGGAAGGACTTATGCCTAAAGTGAGGCTTCTAAGAGTAATAGAGGGATTTGGAGAGACAAAATGTGTAGGGGTTGGCCGGGAAAAAGGCTTGAGAGGTGTGGGTAAGGTGGTAGAGGTGGGGGCCTTATATATGAGGAGAGGAGGAGCACTCTTGGATTGTTATGAAAGGTTACTTTATTATAAAATGAGTTTATGTTTTTAAAAATCCTACAATTATATATTTTGAGGCTAAGGTGATAAGAGTTCTAAATACTCCCATCCAATTTGTTTTTGAAAAGTTTAGGTCTTAGATTTTACATTATCTTTTCAGTTTATTTCAATAGTTAAATAATGAGGTAATCACTACATCCTCACGGTGTCATAAATAATTTAATTTATTTAATTTATAAAAATTATAAAAAAGATATCATGATGTAAAAAATAATTATATATTTCTAATTAATATTTATATTAAAAAATATGACTTTTATAACCCCATTTAAAAATTATTTTAGTAAAACAACACATGTTTGTGACGTTTTTATTTTAACATTAAATAAAAAGTTATTAATGTCATTTTCCTAAAAAAGTGGCTCCATGGGGTCCCCAAGTTGACCCAACTATTGTCTTGGTCGGCCATGAAACATCCAATAAATTTATTACATGTGTCAATGTCATTTGATATTATTAAAACATTATTTTTACCTTAAATTACACAAATTACGTCTAATCGCGATTAAAAAAATAAAAGTTACTATTCACAAAAAATTATTTTAATCCCATTGAACAAAATTTTACTTCTTAATGACAACCATGTATGTCGGATTTTTGAAATTCAAAACACCGAGGTGGTAAAATTTCATATAAGCAAAAAAATCAGTTTTTTATGTACCACTTAGTGGTTTCACTATTCATCAAAAATTGAAGTTTTTCAGAAAAATACCATAACATCACCCTAATCTATATTTGATATTCCAAATTCAAAAATGATGTCTATTTTAAAAAATTAAAATCATATATGTTACATTAATTTATTTGCTAATTAATTCTCGATGTCATGACAAATAGCATGTTTTTATGAAACAATATATATCAAAAGATTGACACTAGTTTAAGTCCAATTTTAAAGTGATATTAATTCCAATGACCACAATTGGATTTAATGGTAAAAATATATTCTAATTTCACATTTAAACAAATTCAAAAGATAATCTAATCATATTAATAAATTATATTAAAAGAGGTTTTGAATTAAAATACAACATTTTCACTATTCATTAAAAAATGAACTTTATCGGAAAAATACCAAAAATTTACACAAAGTAAATTTTGATTTCCCGATTCTAAAGAAGAATTTAATTTGGTCCAATAGAATGTATAAGAGTGAACGAAACTATATTTAATGATGGTTCACCATCCAAAGGTGATAAGTGGACCTTTAGTGAAAATTAAAGTATATATGCCTAAAATTGAATTCTTTTTGTATTTTAATCCTTTATCCTTTATTGGATAAATATAAAAACATTTAACAAACATATATAATCATATTTTATTTATTTCTATTAATTTCCGCCAATACAACTACTACGTGTTAACTACTAATTAAAATAATATTATTTTATTACTAGTGTGAAATGTAAGATTTCAAAGAAACTCTTTGTTGCATATTAGGTATGCTATCGAACATAGAAACCCATTTAAAGTAAAATAAATATTAATAAATATGAAAATGTGATATTATTTATTTACCCGCAATGTTACAATTTGGATAGTGAAGGGCGCAACATTGGTTTATGGTTTCTTTAACCATGATGCTAAACCATACAACCTAGTCAAAAAAGGTAAATTATCTTTTTCCACTAAAACTCTATTAAAAAAATATACTATTTTATATTCCCTATGGTAGACGTATTATCGATGTTAGGAGCTCCTATTTTACGTCAATTGATATGATTTTTCCTCATTTATTAATGTATAATCATAATTGAATGTAATCGATCACATCATGTTTTCATGGGTGCGTTCATCAACCCTTTTTTTATCCTTCCTTTATTTTAGTATTGATTGAGTTATTTAGGTTCATGAAAATATGACTTATTATTCATTTTGTTATTTTTTATTCAATTTTCATCTGATCTGGTACAAATCCAAATAATAATTAGGAGTACTACTCAAGAATGGACCTTTGGTAGGTGGAATATACGATTACCTTATGGTTATTTTGTTTGATAAGAATAATTTTCATTGTCAGGAACATTGGGATTCATAATAGTTCCCTATTAATTAATTAAATGGTTGAATTTGGTGAATTATAACTTGTTATAGATTACCACTACTTCCTTCTATTATTTTGTGGGTTTTCCCCACCCTAAACCCCCTATGGCGTGTGATCCTATATTTTTCCTTGTGATAGACCACCCGTTTTGGTTGTGAGATTTTCTACTTATAGGAAGTAAATGGATTGACTTTAATTTAATTTATTTTTAGGATATTTGTTTCCCTTTATTTCCATGTGATAACATGATCTGGATTGTTTTGGTTTTTTAAATGTGAATTGTTGATATGTGTTCGATGAAATCATAGATTTTGACTAATTATGAATTGATTAATGAATGATATGATATGTTTACATGGTATTAGATGACTTGGTTTGTATACAATTTATTATAATTCAAATTGATGTTATATATGATTCCCCTTTAGATATTTTATGTTTTAGTGGATGCCTTGGACTTGTTTCCCCTTTGGTATTTATTACATACGATTCCTTTATCCTAGATACCCCTAGGGTGAATATTTCATGGAATTTAATTTGAAAACTATTTTTTAAATGATCCTTTTACACCACTAAGTTCTTATCATGTTTGGAATAAGATACTCCTGGGACATAATGAGGATGCCATGTTTTCTATACATTGGATATTGTCTTTTCTGGTTTGAAACTTTTGATTACATGGTGAGGCCATTGTATTTGAAATTATTACATGGAATGGACCTGATGAATGATATATAATAGATTACAAGGAATTTTCATGGTTAATATTTACACTTGGTTGTACAGAATTATCACGATGGATCATTTGGAATGTTTTATAGATATCCCTATAATGGGTTTCAGCTTACAGTTGGTAGAATGGATTGATATATTTATTATTTCTCTTTTTACCAATTAAATTCATTATGGGAGATAGTCTATTGTATGTATGTATCCATTATTATATTTAAAATATCACATTACAGTAATTATATTCTCTATGGGGTTTCACTTGTATTACTTTTATCTCTATTATATATATTACACAAGGTTTTAGCTTGTATTTCAAATTTCAGATTTGTCATAGAACTTTTTAGTGGTGTCTAATTGAGTGTTCTCTCAAATCCTATATGGGATATTATTGGGTACCTAAATTGAAAATATGGATATAGGTTGGGGCTAGGGCTACAACCCGTATTGTGATGATTGATTTTTTCGTTGCATAGGATCAAGGGTGGATAGAGTTGCTCTTAGGAGCGTGATGCTAGCAAGGATTTTATTTTTGGTCTATTTGGTATTTTAATACATGTATTGTATTAGATAAATATATAACTATTTTGGATGGTTTTTAGAGACTTTTCGTGATCATAATTATATATTTTATTGCTTTTGGAATTATTTTTAAATTAGTTTCATAGATATTTATCTTATGATTGATTGATTTACTACTTCATCTATTGATATCTATTTTTAATACTATTTTGTTACACTCTAACATTATGGCATAGTCTCCCAACTAACACACCCCTAGCCCATTCTTATAGTCATTATCCAATGGAGTTAGGGGATATTCCCTAGAGGCCATGTGACACACTATCCCAAAACACTATTTAGTGGAATTCTGTTAATGAGGATTCATAGTAAACTCTTTTGGAGAACAAGATCCATCCCTACCCCATAATTCTATGATGCTAAATCCTAACAAAAACATGTTCATTCACACCTTATTAATGATCTATTTGACATTTTCATATATTAATATATTTAAAAATCAAGAGAAAATATTCAAAACAAATTAATAAAATATTTATTGTTATCATATGTTAATGAAAAAGATAAAAAGGATTAACGCCTCAATATTCTCTACAGATATTATACTAGAAATTTTATTACATAGGTAATATCACTATAATAATATACCAATACATAAGGCCATCATAATATACAAACAAGGTTCAAATTATACATTTAGGTATCACATTATCACACTATTTCATTTTACTTAAACATGAGTTTTCATTATTAAGGTCCGGTTAAATGAAATATTCAATTCATATTATAAAAGATAATGATTTATAAGATAAAAATCAAATTTTATTGGACAACTATCTTATAATAATCATGATAAATTATAATTTAATAATAATTAAATATCATTAAAAATTAGTTATGTAATATTGTAACATAAAATAATACATAAAAACAAAATATAAATTACTATTAACACGTTAAATAATTGACCCCTTTTTCATAGTAATGAAAACGAATAATAACATTTCATGAGTATGATATGATAATAAAACATGCCTAGTATGATACATGAACGCACTCCCTCATTTAAAAGTGGGGAAAATATAAAATCCAATAAATAAAAATTCCCAAATAATGTGTAACACTCAAGGTTAAATAATGTTGATCTAATAGTGGGAAAAAAATATGAATCCCAGTAACATGGTATTTCCTCATACATGGAAAATCTACTCCTAGGTACAATTTATATAACATGAATAAAAAATAACATATATCTTGTATTCCATGAAATAAATATAATAAAAAATAAAATATATTGTCATACTCTTTATTAATTTCCTAACCCATAGCCACTTGACATTTCTTGAACTAGACAGTTATATAGTCTCAAGTGTATCTCCCCAAATGCTAGAAGAAGCTATCTAGTAGCATGGTTCAGTGATGGTATTGTGGTGAGACTATACCATAAAATTACTATGATACAATAATAAAAACTACAGAAAATAGGTACATATAGATAAATCAATATTCAAACATCATCGAAGGTTCCAATAAATAAACATAACTCATGTTATATTAAATTTATGAAGTTGTATGTAAAAATGTATCCCCTATGGGATGTTCACAAAAAAATGAATCTAAAAAATGTAAAAGAATGGAAATAATGATTTTTTTCATGATTCTAAACCTATGCCAATTAATAATCTTCTACAACAACTAATGACTAATGCATCAGTAATATGGTTTTTACCCTTGTTATGTCCTCTAATCATGAAGATTGATTAGGTACCAAAGTTGAAAAAAGAAGGGTATGTGAAAAATTATTAGGACACCAATAATGGTATCTATAATCTTATTAATTTTGAAAAAAAAAATTATGTGGAAAATGAAATAAATAAAACATTATAAATTATAAAAAGTTTTCCCTCGGGGTCTAGGGTGACGTTGAAGATCCACCATACCTTCATTGATCTGTAATAGATGTCTCTAATCATTACATATGAAGTAAATGTGATATATATGAATCCATGGTTCATATACAACATATTATAAATATTGAGTCTTTTGTCCAAGTCTAAAAAGAATATACACAGAAATAAAATTCTCCAAGGTCAATGCTAATTCCTAGAAGAATATCAATTTTTTAAATTAATTGGTTCATTTTCAATTCCTAAGAACATATCCAAAGAATTAATAAAACCACATGAACACATTTAAATATAAAAATGATATATAATTAATTTTAGATTAATAGGAATGAATACTAAATCTATATAAAATATACCTGGCATTCTAAAAATATATATAATTCTTTAATCAAATCATTTAATTTAATTATTCATGGGATGTCATAAGAATATAAAATATGAAATCCTTGAAATTCCCTAGGTATAATCATAAGCTCACATGGTCATTATCATATGATCATGTAATCCTTAGTGTCACCCATTATATTATTAATTTTATATTAATGCTAAGAACACCACATGAATGGCCTAACATTTTGGTCAGTACATCAGAATATACTATCCATAGAATATAAGGAAGGGTTGATTTTGATAATTAGAGAAAATATAATTTGTTTATAATTTTCTTCAAGAGTGAATTATATTATCATGAGCGCATAAAAAATTTATAAACAAATTAAAAATACTTTCATGGGATAATTTGAAGACCTCCTACCTTGATTTTTCATGACTAAAAAATCATGAAACTCTTGATGATTTATATTTAACCAAAATATTTAGTAATATAATAAAACTCATCTCAGACATTATGTTTTTATTCAAAGACAAATATGAAATTATTTATATAGTAATTTGTCACAATTACATTATTAATCATACTAATATCTCTCTCCTACTTCAGAAGATATGTGATTCGAAAAAAATGGAGAAGAGCTCTATCATATAAGATAAAGAAAATGTGTCTTGGGGGGGTCTTCGATGATTTTTATTGTCTGGTTTTGAAAATGTGGGGAATTTATTTTCTGTATATAATTTATTTTAATAAAATATGTATTATTTTTATGGTTCTATAAATAGTTTTTATCGAATCCAAAATTTTGAAAAGGAAAATATCATATTAATCCTACATATATCTCTATTAGAATCTTATCTTGTACCTGTAGTTTAGAACCAATGGGATAACCATAAAAACCATGGGAATATTCTATACACATGGTTCTATAAAATATGGTTTTTTAAGTAATGGGGATATTCCTATACCCATAATTTCAATTGAAACCATGGGTATAGGTTTAGAGGATTTCTTAATACCCATGTATCACATGAAACAATGAGTATATGTCTTTACACATTGTTAATGAAACCATGTTTATATATCTTTTTCAATAATTCATCAATATACATGGTTTTTTGAACCATGGGAATAGTTTACTACCACTATTGGACTATAGTATCACCATACTTCGCTTCCAGAACAACCAGTAAATAAATAACAAACCATGGTACACATTTAATGGAGTACACTTATTAAATATTTATTATAAGACCACCATATTAAAAATTGTTTTAAATAAATTTACAATACTATAAAAAAATATAAAATCCACATCCTCAATTAGTTTTATCCATCCACATATTTCATTAAATAAACCCATGAAAATTGGAGGGGATAAATATCTACCTTATCACCACCAGTGCCATCATAATCATCACCAATATCTGTTCCTAGAGCAATATAATCTTCATGATCGCCACCGTCGTCGCCACCACGACCCAAAACTCAACAACCCCTATGACCCTAATTGATATCCATCAATATGTCATGAAAATATATCATATATTTCATAAATAAATCAAAAAAATAGCAACCTTAGATCAAAGGGGTGGACCAATTACTAAAATAGCATTCTAGATGTTTATAGTGACTAGTTTAATTTTTTTACATTAAATTATAGTTATTTTTTTCTCAGCTTCTTCCATAAGATAATTTTGCAGCATAGTGGTTTGAGATTGTTTAGTTGTTCATTATTAAGTCCAATATCTATTGGGGATAATTTTTTATACATGTTGACATCAGACACTCCCCTGTATCACCTCACATAATACCTATAAAAAAGATCAGTAGGTCCAAATTTATCATTTGATTTCCCATAAATGTCCTCGAAGGAATATTATTAGTAATGTTAAAAATATATATTTAATTATGAGTTACACATAAAAATTTCAAATAATGATAAGTTAAAATATAATATTTTTTTGTTCATTTATATCACTTCCACCCATTTATGTTCATCTTGAGAAAAATAATTTGGTTCGGGGAACACAACCTTAGCTTCCCAATTCTTGATGATATAAATGAAATTTATTGGTATAATATTATATTATAAAATAATATGAATTTTATAAACTACAAAATATTTAAAATTGTATATTTTCATGAAATCCATAAACATAAGAATCAAATGAATAAAATTTTAATTAAAAATTTAATAATAGTGGCATAAATACACAATACAGTCTACTTATCTTCATAAACATGAGGATTATATGGATTCATCTTGTATTCTCATTTCGAAGCAATAATATTCGATTTATGTAATTTTGGTTTTCATCCATATAGAGGCACATTCTTAACAAACTTTTATGATAACTTTTTATATTAATAGTTATTACATTACTAAAATATATTCCCAATGAGTGTAATAGTTTAGTGTATTTTGAAACTTGAAAAAAATCACTTATAATACAGAAATATATTCAAAATATCATATAAATATATCCACCTTTATTACTTTGACCTAAATCCTTTTATCATAACCTGGGGAATGGAAACATAATAAAGGGGTGGTTATAGATTCTTAGTAAGGGAAAACGAAGGATATGTGATATAATAACACAAACAAAAGGGTATTGAACTTGAGAATAACACTTGAAGATCATAACCTATATATAATATGTTTTAATAATGATAGGTAGTTCATAAGACATTAATAATAAGACTATTATGATCATAAGTCATGAATGCATAACAAAGTATTAAGATATGGAATTTGTGGCATGAACATTTTTCATAACACTATAAACATGTATTATAAGTAGAAACAAGCTCACTCATTATGTTGAAGAAATGAAGTCAGGACCCACATCAACTTATGGATATGAAAATTAGTCCTTGAATATCATTATGAAAATGTAATTAGGTTCACGCAAAACATTGTGGATATGAAACCAGGTGCATTAATAAGATTGTGGCCATGTAATTTGGTTCTAACATAACATTGTGAACATTTAATCGGGTTCATGGATAATCCTATGGACATATAATCGAGTCCATGCCTAATATTGTGAACACGTAATAAGGATCACTCTTAAAATTGTGAACATTAAATTTTGTTCATTCATAAACCGATAGACATTCAACCCAGACTATGCATAACATTGTGGACATGTGATAAGTCTTATCCATAACATTGTGAATATGTAATCAGGTTCATCCATATCTTCTGGACATGTAACATGATCAATGAATAATATTGGTAATAATTAATTTAGATCATGAATAAGATTTTGAAATTAAAATAAAATTAATACATGAAAAATATACTCACTTGTCATCCATCATTACCCAATGCACTGGATAGAGAAATTGATCCACACCAAGACATAACAATGTCAAACATACGACTGCCACAAGATTATAAACAATAAAAATATAATAAAACATTATATTTTATATGAAAAATTTAAATATAATCATATCACCATCTTTGAAAAAGTGGTAGGTCCCTTAATCATTCATCGTGAAACTGATCAGGTTTGAAAAGAATATAATCCTTGAAAGAGAAACGAGTAGCATAAACATCATGCCATCAAAACATTAACTATTATTAGATATAAAATGAGTGGTAAAACTAAATAATTTACCCATATGGTCATTAGTAAAACCAATTTATGTCATCTTATATGTATAATAATTTTGAAATATCATTTAAAAACACATTATCAATAAAATATCATTTCTTCTTTAATAATGTTTATTTTAATCCATAAAACTATTTTAAAACCATTTTCTTCCAAAATATATTAGAAATCATATAAATGATTATTTGAAAATAAAAAAAAATCAGAATATATTTTCATTGAAAATTATTTTCCTAGATAATTTGAATACATTTTTTAAAACATTTTAAAAAACATGGTTTTTAAAATAATGTAGATTTTTGACTGAAGAGATAAATATATTCATAAATTCTTAAAAACATTTTCAGAATTACTTTATGTAAAAATGATTTTAAATGTTAATGATACATGGATATATCTTGACTAATAATATTATAACTAAACCTGTGAGTTTTTTCATTGATGGATCATATTATTTCATCAAAGAAGTATAATCATTTACAATCTTAAGATGCGATGAGATTGTTTCAATAAACTCTTAAAACTTGGTAACATAGGATCATACTCTTAATGTTAGAAAAAGAAATTATATGAGGCATAAAATATCATTAAAATAGGAATATTAATGATATAACATGTAAAATAAAGTTATATACAGTCAAAAAATAATTTAGGTTTATAAAAAAAATGATCCTCAACGATGGAGAATTGAGGCCAAACTATTTTAACAATTTGGTAAAATTTTAAAAATAATTTCCATGACTGAAATATAGTAAAATAGATAAATAAATACCCATAAATTTAATTATAATAATCAATTAATACTTATATGTTCAGTATACACACCACACATAAGGAATGGGTGGTGAATAAACCATGTATCTCACAAAAATAAAAAGATAGATGAAATCCCCTTACCCTAATTGTCATTTTTTTTGTCCATTATCCCCCTTTATATTGGATTTAAATATGGTAATAACATTTACAATAACAATAATCCTATTTATAATATTATATATCATCTTTTTATAATTGCCTATTACCCGTTTGGTAAAAATCATTTGTTATTGACACTATTAAGGGAGTTAATTGCCCAGTTTTCTCAGGAATGTTATGTCTTGTTATTTGATTCTCACATTACAGATATCATTATTTCATCATCTCCATCATTTGAAACATGAATCTATTATCTTATATATTCTTTATATATGTATTTATCATAATCTATAATGTTTGTATTTATGAAATGAAATGCACCATTCATGGAGACGGTTGGTCGAGCGTACACATGAAAGCTATATTCATTTTATTGCTGTATTAAAATAATTTGTAGTAAATGATATATTTATATAATAATTCAGATTCATTTATATGTTATACATGTCAAATAGTATTATTTGTTCCACCATTTTCTACATTCCATGTTTTTCATTATTGAGTCACATCACATTGAGGGTGTGGTAGTACACACTTACTCAAATAAAATTATCATATTTACAAAAGATAAAAATAAAAAATTTATGTCATTAATTAATATTATAGAATAATAAATGAATTATAAATAATATATTTCATATATAAATATATTTTCCATCATAATGGTCACCATGAGAGATGGTTAAGGAAATAATAATAATAATTGTTTCATGAGGAAATAGTTCGTCCTACACTAAAACATTATCTTCGTTACACATTAGATTGATGTGTGTCTAATTGTATGTAATAATCATAACATTAAAAGATAATATTAAATTTAGTATAATGATTTTTATATTTGTTAATGTAATAAATATTGTATAGGGAGTGTAGAAGTAAATGACTGAAACTAAATTCTTGGAAAACATTACCTTACAATTAGGTAGCTTTTTTTATTGTACTAATAGGATTCCATTGAATTATTTCTATAACAAGGGATGATTCCAGGTCTAGGATTGGTATTTTGGGAAGATATTTGGTTATATAGGGTCCTAACATTAGTGGTTTGAGATGTGTGAGGATGTGGGATAATTGGTGTCCTTTAATAGTGGATGAGCAATGACACTCTTTGAATATTTTTACAATGGAATTATATAAACATTTATAACATTTAAAGTGGATCAAATAATTAGAATATTTATATAAATTGTAGTATTGGTTTTAAATATGGACATAAAATAAATTTTTGAATAGTTTATACGTCTTATAGCCCTTAAGATCAAGGTTTATCCCATATTATGCCTAATTTAACCTTAATCATTTTAATTAATTTTAATCAGATAAATTAATATTATTGGTAAAAAACAAAGTCGGTATTATCATAAATTATAAATTATTCTAAATACAAATATTTATTACATTTTAAAAATTCCAATAACAACGGTTGTAGAAATTAATTTTGCATTCATCCCATAGGTGTGTTTTCATTGTAAGTTTGTTATTGTCAAAACATTCGAATGATTTCTATGTTTTTATATTCAATTACAAATTTAAATTGATTAAAATAACCAAAATTAGATTAATTTATAATAATATGACAAAATTATACACTATTACCTATCTAAAACATAATTTATCATTATAAATTAATTAGTTGAAAATTCACCTTTGAACTAAAATTCATAATTTTTCAGTATTCATTATAAAATAAATCATCACAGAAAAATACCAATACATTACCCTAAGATAATTTTCTCTTCCCTTACAAATATAAAGATTATTTTATGATAATAAATTTATAAATGGGTGATAATTATTATTTACAATTTTTTCTCCAATTAAATGCTTTAAAATTGCCCTAAAAACATTGGTTTTTATTTGTGAAATTGTGTTTCTTCTTACATTATGCATTTCAAACCAAATAGTTTAATATTGATAATATTTTATTGAATATTTATCATTTATATTTCATTAAAATAATTAAATAAATGTGATTAATAATGTTTATAATGAAAAAACTCTATATGAAGCATGAAACTTGTAAAAAATTCATTCTATACTCATTTGGTTCTTAGTATCATTTATAATAAATTGATAATCACTGAATTCATTCTAAATCTATAAAAACCATATATTTTCATAATATAGTTAAAATTATTCTTAAATAATTATTCAATGTCTTTGTTATAACATATTATATTAGATAATAATATTTTAATAGTATATTATTATCTAGTAATATTCAATCTTGTGTGTAGCGTAAGTTATCAAAGAAAGTATCTCTTTCATGTAAAACAATCCTTTTAGTTTTTTATTTCACTTCACGCCATAGAAAATGTTAAATTTATTTATTATAGTACATATATTTTCAACTATTGGGTTATTATATTCACATTTAGACTTGGGGTTCCATGTAATGGACACCAGGTCACTATTACTTGTAACACAAGACAATTTGGTGTCGTGTAGCCCATTTCATATTGGTGTATTGTGAAAGTAATGATTTACATAGTTTAATAAAATAACGCAATGAAAATTAATTTATTTGAAAAAATATATTCACAAAAAGTCATGATGTTACATTATACACCCCCCCATAAATTAAATTTCTCCCTCATAATTTTTGAGGGCTATCCATGGTTTTATATTTGAATGCTCTTTTCATAGAATCCCACTACATACAAATCAATATTAAATATTACGTTTAAAAAGAATATTAGGAAGCATAGTGGGTACCCAATGTAACATATTTATATATTTCCACATGGAAGAACATAAGTGTGATGTAGAAGAATGGACAAGGATGAGAAATAAAACTATGATGTTCTGGAGGTTAGTGATAGATAACATGGTCAGAAGAATGTTTACAATAAAATCTATAAATATGCGATTATAAAAGGGACCCATTTATTCATCATAAATGAATGTAATAGGAAAAAAATTTCTCTGGAAGATCATATTTCTAAAAGTTGAATAATTTTCATGAAATTATATAGTAGTGTGATTTCATGAAACAATCACCCTTTATTGTTGGTGGATCAACTGCACCTTTTTCTCTCAAAAGGAATGTGACCATTTAATTCTTGAAGTACTAATAAATTATGAGATCAATGATATTTCATCCCATTTTTCATCAATTATCATCACTAATAAGTATTTTTAAAAGGATATCCAATATGTATAAATCCGCATATGGAGAGATAACATTTTAACCTTTCTGAAATCATCTGAATTATAGAATAAAATTTCCTTAAATTTATAACTTTATTTCACTTCCACAATGTGAAAAAAATATATATAATGAAATTATCAAAAATATATTAACAATTATTCCAAATATATCACAAATTACCACTTGGTTGTCAAATTAGAATGAATTTGTATACCTTCTTCATATATTCCCCTAACACATGGTAACAAAATTAATTACCATAAATCCTTTTGGAAAAAATTCATGCTTCTTTATTCCAATTAAAACTATGTTATACACAATGGCCATTCAAAATTGGTTATATAAGGGTGCACACAATTACTGTCTTCTTAAAGACCTAAATTCTTATGTAAAAAAACATCAATAGAAACCATGTTTCATAAAATCACTATGACATAAAAACCATTCTATTATAACATATACAATTATTTAATCGCCTTTATCAAATCCTTAAATAAATATTTTTACAGAATAAGGGTTTTAAACTCATAAAAATTTGAAATTGAAAATTTTAATTATTTGAAAGTATAATGTATCATTCATTAGAATATAAATCATAATAATTATTTCTATAAATAATTCATGACAAGTTATATATATATATATAATATTTAATTATGGACGAACCAGATTTCATATACAATAAAATATTCCATATATACTTATTATAGTATAACAAGGTACATCATCATAAAATTATTTCTTTTTTAGGTTAAAAAATACAATAAATATTTTAACCATGGTTCAGAATATAATAAACTAAATTTCAGTACTTAAAAAACAAAAATAAAGGGTAATAAAAACCACCATTATCCCATATAGTTAACTTAAATATGATTCATATAAAAAATTATATCTAAATACATAAAATATTAAACAAAAAGAATCTCAAATTTAAGTTAAATTGAAATGAATCCATAGGATAGTTTTTAAAATGAAATAACAACAATTAAAATTGTACATTAATGAATTTAATTGACGATATTTGATCTATGTTGGAATATAAATTGGAAAACACATAGATATAAATTATTAAAACATGATCCAATAGAATAACATTCAAAGATAAAAATGAAAATAATAACCACCAATTAGAATAAGGATTCATAACGCACTAATTTCATGCCCAAGAAGATAAGAATAAAAAATACTTTAATTGGGAGATAACATTGGAGATGAAAAATTTCAATCACATGGGTGAGGGGATAATAATGAAGTTGATGGATAGAAATATTACTAGAAAAATAACACAACAATGAAATAATTAAATATAAGAAGAATAGCTTGCCGATGGGGGAAGCATCACATGAGGAGGGAGGAGAGGTTCTGTCTCATATGAGAGGAGGGGATTCTAGGGCAGTGATGATGAGCGTAGGGGATCCCAACGTTTTATGTTTCGGTACCCATGATTTTTTAAAAACAATTGGTATACCTCATCCAATACCAATGGTTTTTTCCTATCATTGTTAATGATTTTTGGAGAAACTCTATAGATATGGTTTATCGAAATCGTGGGTATAGATGAATTGGGATATCCCCATTTTCTAGTATTGTATCTTATCAGATTTTTGGAAAATTAATTCTTAGAAATATATTTCATGTAATTTTGTTTTGATAGTAAATAGATTACTATAAAAACCATACAAGAATTATCATACAGAGAATCGTGTTTCTAGAAAAAGTCCCTTTCATGAATAAGGATTTAATCATATGACTCTTACATGAGAAATAATTCCAACATTAATATCATTTATGAACGATGATTCCAACATAATTCTCTCACATGAATTATTATTTTTTATAATTATGTTATAAGAATAGTGATTCAATTACAACTCTCTTATATTAATAGTCATTTTCTCAGATTCTTCTACCCACATGAATATAATTTTTCACCATAGATCCATATTTTAATAAAATACTAACATGGATTTGTTCGATGATAAAACTAAAAATAACAAACCCCAATAATTATTGATGATATTTAAGATGTGTGTCTTGATGTCGGTTCAATACAACTCATTTTATAGATAAAAATAAGGGAAATTTTCTTGGAAACTAATGTTGGGTGATTGGTAGAGATATAATTACACATGAGATAGGTTATTTTTATTTTGAAATGTTATTGAGAAATGTGGGATCAACTATTATACTATAAAATGACTTCTATATATTCTATATATCATACTACCTATTAAAAACATGATCCATGAGTGATGACATACTGTTACAGGTTATCCTTGATTAAATATTTACTATAGTAATTATCTTCTTTTATTAAAAATATAAGATGAAATCTCATAAAAAATATGACAAACTAAATATTAATTTTGATACAATTTAATCTATTTCAATTTTTATATATTATAATCCTAAATTTTTAATTAAAACATAATATATTGAAAAAATTTATACAAAAATTAATTTTTAGAGGTGCATGATGAGGCCCAATACCTAGTGGTGAAGATTTTTTACTGGATTCGACGTCAGGCTCTCCCCTATTGCTCCCCACCTAATACAAGCATCAAATTATCAATTTCTTGAATATATCATTGTATTTAAAATCGAGGGCCTTGAGGGAATATGATTGGTAATATAAAAAAATATTTTATTATGAATTAACTATTAAAATTTTATATATCATTATGAAAACCTAAAATAATATATTTAGTTTTTTTATTTGGAGCACTTATATCCATTTTCATATATATTATGTGAAAAAATTTGTTCGATGAACACAACCTTAGATTCACAATTTTGGTTGATGTAAATTTCATTTATTAGTATAAAATTAATTATAAAATATTTGAATGTGATAAACTTATGATTAATTATAATTGTAGTTTTTAAAGAAATCTATAAAATAACAAATCATATAAATCTGTATTTACTATGAAATTTTACAAAGTGGAATAAATTAACAGTACATAAAAATTATCATGCTAAACGAGAGTATGGTATGTAATACTCTTTTATACTCATTTAGGTCCAATTATACTAGTTTTATATAATTTGTATATTAATTCATATAGAGACATATGATTAACAGACATGGATATTAAATCATTTTAGATGAATATTTCATATATTACAAAAATACATTCTCGAGGACCGTAATAGTTTAGTGTATTTGGAAACAAGGAAACAAAATCTTCTATACCGGTGAAATATCTTCAATGTATCCCATAATGATATCCATAGGTAGTACATGTTCCTAAAACCATTCTTCATAACCTTGGAAAACGAAACCTAAGAAAGGGGTGGGCCTCGATGCCTAGTATGGTCATACTAATGAATGTTGTGAGAATAACATGAACAAAAGGGTATGTAACTTCATCATAACATTTGAAGATCGTACCATGCATATTAGATTAAAAATAAATATAGTTAGTTCATAATACAAGGATCATAATAGAATTAATTTTATATGTCCATAATGTATAAGATAGGAATAAGACATGGAATTTATGCCCTAAACACTTCTTATAACATTGTCAATATATCTATGTAGATACAAGATCACCCATTAAGTTAAGTACATGAAGTTAAGCCTCACATTAAATTATAGACATGAAACATGGTCCATGGATAACATTATGAACATTTAATTAGGTTCACACAAAACCTAATCGACTTGAAACCAGTTCCACACATAACATAGTGAACTTGTAATCAGGTTCACACATAATATTGTGAAATTGTAATCAGGATCATGCATAAACTTATGGACATGAAACTAGGTAAATGACTAATATTTTGAACATGTAATATGGTTAAATAAAAACATTTTTATCATAAAATGTGGTTCATTCATAATCATATAGACATTAAAATATGACTATGCATATCATTGTAAACAAATAATAATTTTCACTCTTAAAATTGTAAATTTGATATCAGGTTCACACATAACTTATTATGAACATATAACCAGGAAAATGAATAAAATTATGAACATGTATTCAGGTTCATGCATACATTGTTTGCATGAATTTTGGTTCACACCTTACATATATACTCATGAGTCATCCATCCTTACCCAATTTATTAGATGGAGATATAGAACCAAACTAAGACATAAAAATGTCATAAAAACGAGTCGAAAGATATTATAAATAAAAATAATTTCATAACCCATGAAATGATATAGGGTTCATGATTATCTAATCGTATCATTACCTATGTAAAATATGTAGGTATTCTAATCACCCCTGTGAAAAGAAGCGGGTTTGAAAAGAATATAACCCATGAAATAGAAACATGTTTAATAAAAATAATTCTTTAAAAATAATAACCATTATTAGAAATAATATGAATTGTATAATTGAATAATTTCCTAATAAAGGCTTAAATACCACCAAATTTTTTCATATTATATAGTAAATAATTTTTAAATATCATCTACAAATTTCACTTCATGAAAATATTAGTTCTTGTTTGAATTTTGTTTAACAAAAAAAAATTTAAAACCATTTTATTTACAACTAAATTTTAAAACATATAAAATATTCTTTGAAAATAATAAAAATAAATAAATATTTTTTCCTCTAAAATTATCATCTAGGATCAATTGAATACAATTTTTAATTGATTTTTAAAAAAAATTGTAATAAAATATATTTTTGATAGAAGAGCGAAATAATGTCACATTTTAATAAAAAAAGCCTTAAATATCGTAAGAACCAAAGAGTGGAAAATGGAAATATATATATATATATATATATATATATATTTAAATTAAATTTGATAAAAAAATTATGATTTTTTCTGAGAGGTGGATCATAATATTATATCAAAGAATCATAATCATTCACAATCTTAAAAAGTGATGATATTGCTTTAATAAACTGTTACCACTCAGTAATGTGGGATCATACTCTTGATGTAATGAAATGAAATAAAATAATGCTTAAAAAATTATAATAATTATATTAATTATATAATAAGTAAAATTTAGTCATATAAACCTCTAAATAGAATTTAGGATTATAATAAATGATGAGTCTCAATTAAAGAAAATTTGGAAAAAACTATTTTACCTATTCAGTAAATTTTGAAACATAAACCCAATCAATGTAATAAAATAAATCGGATACATAAATACCCATTTATTTTAGTATAATAATTATTTATTACATACATGTTTTGTATACAAACCACAAAAAAAATCGTGGTGAATACAACATGTATCTAAAAGAAATAACTTGTGAGTTAAAATGACCTTACCTTAACCTTAATATTTTCTGGGTGGATTTATCCATCTGTATAGTGGATTAAAATATTTCAATAACTTATACCATAATCATTTACATATTTATAATATTATATATCATCTTTTTATAATTTCTTTTTTCTTTTTTGTTAATAATAATTCATTAATATCTCTATTGTGGGTGTTAATAGAGTAGTTTTCTTATGAATGATTTGTATTATTATATAGATCTCATATTAAAAAGTTAAATATATAATAATATAAAAAAATTAACCCATGACTTAAATATCATAAAAATTTATTACATATGTATTTATAATAATCTATAATGTTTGGATATAAGAAATGAATGGCATTTTCCATGTAGACGGCAGGCCATAAATAAGCCTGAATGCTACATTCATTTCATTATTGTATTAAAAGAATTAAAATTAAATGATATATTTATATTATAATTCTAGTATCATATATATTTCATATATTTTAAATATATTTATTAGTAAAATTCTTTTTCACATTCTTTGTATGTCATGAATGAGTCACATCACTTTGAGGGGATGGTAGTCCACACTTTACAAATGAAATTATCATATTTACAACGAAGGAATGTGTAAATGTTTGTTATAAATAGAAATTATAGAATAATAAAGAAATTATAAATATCATGTATATCATATATAAATATTTTCCATCATAATGAATACCATGATTGGTTTTAAAGGAAAATGAATAATTACCATTTCGCGAGGGAGTAGTTCACTGTAAACAGAAACAATATATTTGTTACTCATTAAATGGAAGTATGCGTATGTGTAGTTAAAAATCATGACATCAAAAATCATTGTATATTTATAATAATTATTATTTATATTTTAAAGAGTATTAAAAAAATAATATGAATTTTAGAAACAAATGAAAGAAGAGAGATTGTTGGAAAACGTTACAATAAAATTGGGTAGCTTCTTTTGGTTTATACTAATAGGCCTCATTGGAAGTATTTCTCCCAAAATGTATTTTTAAGGGTATAGGTTAGGGATGATAATAATATATTTGCGTATATATTTTTTTGATTCCTTGTGGTATGATATGTGTGAGGATGTGGGACAAATGGAATTTTATACTGGATTAGTAGTGGTACTCTTTTAATATTTTGATAGAGGAATCCCATATACATTTTTTACATTGAATGTGTATCCAACAATTGACCTGATTATATAAAATTTATGACAGTGTCATTATATGGACATTAAATAGATTTTGGGAAAGTGTATAGGTCCTTTCAACAAATAATATAAAGGTTTATCCCTTATTATGATTAATTTAACCTTATTAACTGTAAATAATTTTAATCACATTAGTTAAAAAAATTTTGTGAGAAAAAATGTTTTGAATATTTTAAATTTTAAATTATTCTAATTAAAAATAAGTAATCCATTTTTTCTAATTCTAATCACATAAGCATTAAAAATTAATCGAAGATTCACCCAGTAGGTGGAATAATAATACATGTTTTGAATGCAAAAATATTTGAATGATTACTTTGTTTTTTAGTAAATTAAAAATTGAAATTGATTACATTATCAAAAAATGTATTAATTTATAAAATTATAAAATTATAAAATTTAAATAACAATCTATAACATAATTTATCATTATAAATAAATTATAGGTGAAATCATATTTGAAGTAAAATTATGTATTTATCACGATTCATTAAAAAGTGAATCTTCACATAAAAATAAATTGAATTACCCCAAGATATATATTTTTTTGTTTCTCCAAATGATTAATTATATTTAAACATTATAAATTTATAAAAGGGATAAATTTTTTAATTAATATTTTTCACTATAAAAAGAGGTAAATTTTCATTTATAAAAAGTTTTTTATTTATGTATGACATGGGGTTTCTTCTTATCTTATTCTTATCAAACAAAATGGAGGAATAAAAAAAATTTATTTAATATGTATCATATATATTCCATTAAAATTAATAAATAATTGTTATTAATTAAATTTATAATGAAAAATCTCTTTATGAAGCATGAAAATAATAATAATATTTCATTTTATATTCATTAGGTTCATAGTTTCACTTATAGTTAATTAGTAACCAATGAATTAATTTTATCTTTATATAAAACATAAATTTTTATAAATGTTTTAATATTATTCATAATTAATAATATAATGGCAAGGATATATCTTATTATTTTAAATATAATAGTTTTAGTAATATATCATTATCTTGTAATATTTTGTATTTTGTGTAGTGTAAGAAAACGAAAAAAGTCTCTCTTACATGTAACTTATGATGACTAGAATTTATTTTCATTACAATCCATATAATATATTATAATAATTTAATATAGTATATATATTATAAATTATTGGGTTATTATATTCCATTTTACACTTGTTTTTGCATGTAGCAGAAGCCATGTCACTGTTACGTGTAACACAAGGAAAGTTGGTGTCATGTAGCATATGTCATGTTCATGTCATGTGGAAGGAATTATTGTCCAAGTGAAATATAAAACCGTAATGAAAATTAATTTATTTAACAAAAATTTGTTTACAAAAATATGGTGTTTTACGTTCTACCAACATTAAAATGAATTTGTAACTTAAATTTTGTTTGGGTTATCCGTGGTTTTATATTTGACAATTCCTTTTACAAAATCACACAACATAGAAATTAATACAAAAAATTGCTTTTAAAATGAAAAGTTGGAAACATAATGGTTACCCAAAGTGTCATATATGTATGATTCCACATAGTAGAACATATGACGGACATGAAAATATGGAAATTGAATGGAAATATTGTAACACCCCTGGTAAATAAAGAATATGTCATTTTTATATTTATCCCTATTTGTGAATAAAATGTTTATTTTAATTTAAAGTGAACTCTATGCTCGATGGCTTACCCAATACGCAACAACGAGTTCCTTTGAAATCATACGTTGCACTATAATAATAAAATAATTTTATTTTAAATGGTAGTTAAAACATAGCCGTTGTAATGACGGGAATAAACATAACTAACTATAAAATTATTATATATGTTTGTAAAATATTTTTTCTTTTTTTCAAAAAATGTTAGAGGGTTAAAAATGCGAATGAATCCAATTTTAAGAGTAAACATTTTAATGTTTATTAAAAGTTTGATTAACCTCCTTTTGATGGAGAACATCTTTTAAATCCACTTTTTGACAATTTTATGTGTTATATTTGAAAAAATAAGATTCTTTTTATAATCGGGACATCAAATTTTACTTTTTGTAAATTTTTGGTATTTTTACTATAACGTTAATTTTTAATGAATAAGTGAAAAATGTTGTATTTTTATTCAAAAAATATTTTTAATATAATTTATTTATATGATTAAATCATCTTTTGAATTGGTATTAATGTGAAATTAGAATATTTTTTTACCATTTAATCTAATGGTGGTCATTGGAATTAATTTCACTTTGAAATTGGACTTAAACTAGTGTCAATATTTTGATATATATTGTTTCATAAAAACACGCTATTTGTTCTGACAGTGGGAATTAATTATTAAATTAATTAATGTAACTTAAATGTTTTAAATATTGTAAAATTGGAATAATTTCTGAATTGGGAATATCAAATATAGCTTAGGGTGAATATTTGGTATTTTTCTGAAAAACTTCAATTTTTGATGAATAGTGAAACCACTAAGTGGTACATAAAAAAAATAATTTTTTGTTTAAATGAAAATTTACCACCTCTGTGTTTTGAAATTAAAAAATCTGACATATATTGTTTTCATTAGGAAGTATAATGTGGGTCAATGGGATTAAAATACTTTTTTTTAGTGAATAATTACTTTTAAGATTATTTAATCAATATTAGAGGTAATTAGTGTAATTTAATATGAAAATAAAGTTTTAATAATATTAAATGACCTCGAAAATTTTCCTACCCTTATTGGATGAGACATGGCCGACCATGAAAATCAATGGGTCAACTTGGGGACCGCATGGATCCACCTTGGTAGGAAAATGACATTAATAACTTTTTATTTAAAGTTAAAATTAAAATGTCACAAACATGTGTTGTTTTACTAAAAAAAAATTTACATGGGGTTATACAGGTCATATTTTGGATTATAAATATTAATTAGAAAGATAAATATATTTCCTATATCATGATTTTTTTTATAATTTTTATACATTAAATAAATTAAATTATTTATGACACTATGATGATGAAGTGATTACCTCTTTATTTAACGATTTAAATAAAATGAAATGATAATGTAAAATCTATGACCTACACTTGTAAAAAATCTATTTTATGTGTGGATTTGGATCTATTATCATCGTATCCTCAAAATATATAATTTTGGGACCTTTAAAATCCGAAAAGAATTTTTTAATAATGTTACTTTTCAAGACAATTCAAGAGTTCCCCTCTTCTCCCCTTATAAAAGGCCCCCACCTCTACCACCTTACCCACACCTCTCAAGCCTTTGGATCATCCAACCCCAGCCCATTTTGTCTCTCCACATCCCTCTATTACTCTTAGAAGTCTTTCTTTTGGCAGAAGTCTTTCCAAAGAAGCCTTTGATCTAAAATCAAAAAGATGTACCTGATTTAAAGGTAGTGTCTTCTCTTAAGTTCTTATGTTTTATTTTTCTTCTCCAACCGCATAAACTCTTTTTATTCATTTCTATTGTAACAACACAACTATCATAAATATACTAGGATGTTTTTATGAGATGTATTATAGCTACACCTACACACACCTTCGTCTAATGGTTAAAGAACATACTATTTTTGTGGTTGAAGAATTTCTGCCTCACAAAACGATGATTGTTGAATCTTTTTTTAACACCTTTCATGGTGGCCATTAAGATGTCACTCTATTTATATATGATATATATTATTATTTTTTCCTTTTGCTTCTGTATTTTTCATTTGTGGCATACCTTTATGGTTTCCATTGTTGGTAAACACGATAATTTCATTTTAGGAAGTGCGGACTACCGCCCCCTCAAAGTGATTTCATTCGTTGATGCCATATGCGGGATGTATAAATGATAAAGTTAATGTTATTATATATTCTGTTATACTGGAATTATAATATCCTCTTATATCATTATTATTTCACTCCATTAAATACGAAATAGAGATGAAAGTAGCGTTCATGTGTACGTACGGCTTACCGTCTCCATGAATGGTGCATTTAGTTTTTTACCTATAAATGTTATATAATATTATAAATACATGTATGTACTGGATATATATGATATTTTAATCACAAATACTATTCTATATATGATTTACTTATAACTACATGGGAAATCATTTTCAAAAAAGTTCATTTTTGACTCATGTACCAAACTTCAGCAAAAACATCTGATATGATCTAACATTATTAAAAAATTATTATAACATTATAATATGGGATATGAACTGAATAATAATTTTTAAAGGAGGTCTTTGATCAATTATAAATTGACAATAGTTTATTATTTAGGAGTATAATGAAAGGAACAAGACAAGTCGGACTTGAGGTAAGGGATCCTACCCCTCTCTTTTTTTAAGTACACTCTTTTATGTCATTCCTTTTAAGCGCGTATTTCTTATGAATGGGATGTTATTTTATATTAATATTACTTTTTTATGTTCATATGATGAGAGACCCTATTTTCTCTCATCAATCCATTTTGGATGTTTTTATTAGCACCGTTAGGCTGCTGAATTTTCGTAAGAGATCCAACCTCTCTATTTCTTTTTAAGTACTCTCCTTTATGTCACTTATTTTAAGCTCTTATTTTTTATGTTGGGGGATGTTATTTTATATTCCTCTTTCTGTAAATTTTCTGTTAATATGATGACATACCCTATTTGATCTCATCAATCCATTTTTGGATGTTTTTAGTGGCGTCGTTAGGCTGCCGAGTTTTCGTAAGGGATTTTTCATCTCACTTTTATTCCCATGAGATTTATGCTACATTTGTCACCATTTCCTTTGAGTGGTATATGTACTTCCCATTATTCTACTCTTTGTATAATATACAGTAGTTTATGTGTATCTACATCAATGTTGTATTGTCCTTCTTTCATAGGGGGTATGTTTCGAAGGATACCCAAGTCGGTAAGGGAACCTTTCACCCTCCTATTTTTAAAAGACTTTTTTTTGTTGGGTCATTTAATTTACATATTGTAATGTTGGGATATGTTATTATATATCGACATTGATGTAAATTTTATGTCCAAGTGAGGAGATACATTTTTATCTGTCATCAACTCATTTTCTGAATTTTGAAGTGACGCCGTTAGGCTGTCAAATTTTTTCAAGGCAACTTCTTAACCCAATTTTGATTCTTTGGGATAAACTTTTACTCCTTGAATATGTTGTTCTATGAATACGTGTGAATGAAATCCGATTTTTTACACTTATTATCCACTTATATTTGTTGTATTCGTTTTTCACACATAATTATGTAATTGATTTATCCTTAATATAAGGATACCGTCTTTGTAAGGGACTTCATCTCAATCTCCTTTCATTGAGGAATATCTGGGTCTAATACAAGACATTATTTTATACAGTGTATAAACCCCTTTGAATTTTAATTTTATACAAAAGGAATCTTTTTATATGAAGCATTTTACAAAACGACAAAAAGGCATGTTTCTTTTAACGTACACGGTGACAAAGACCTTTTCTGTCGCCACGAGTATTATTTGGACTTTTGCTTCCTCAACATGCTATGATGTTTTTAAAAGTAAATTAAAACCAAATAAACTTTTATTTATTTTGATATTGAAAATGATTTTTTATAATGGATTTGTTATGACAATATATTTTAGTGATATATTGTGATCAAAATGTGGAAATATTTTCTTTCCATTATATTTGTTTTATGTCTTATGATTTTATAATGGTACTTGGACATTTGATAGGTGGTTACATGATAAACCATATTACAGGTGGTGCCATGAATTACAGGAATGGTGGTTATGTTATAACCTCCAATGCATTGGGTATGGAAGTCAGTCGTATGGCTATTCCATCAAGAGATATGTTTGGAAGTCGGCCATATGGTTATTCCATTTAAGTTTGTTTATTTCCCAATTTAACTTTATATTTTATGTATATGGGATTCATGATAATATTTTGGTTGTAAAATGGTAAGTAATGATCTTTTATTCATTGAATTATTTATACTACATCATAAAGGTGAAAAGTATTACTTTGATAATGTACTCATGGTTTACTAGTTTTTTTGAAAAACCGAGAGTTTTCATTCTTTGTGTTTCACTTATTGATCTTTTTATGCTCACCCCATGTTTTTTTTGAAATGTTTTTCACATGACTTAATGTGGAATATGATCAAGGATGGGAACACAGAAACATCATTCTCTCTAAAACATGGAACTAGAAATGACTTTTTTTGGAGTCCATGTTTTGAAAAAAATGAAACTTTGTAGAAGTGTCTACTGTCTATTCTTTTGAGATGTAATATTTATGATCTAATTCTATAAAACACTAAACATGAAAAGACCTTCTATGTGAGTTATTCATTTAATTCAATAATATGTAATGATTAAGGTAGTGTCCTTATAGTTGGTATCAATGTTCGGTTTAGAATAATTTAGGGATTATGAGTTTTTGTTAGACACATGGTTAGTCCCTATATCTATTATATAAGTTAAATCCTTATTTTATAACTTATTTCAAGTCAAGTAAAGTCAGTTATGAATGGAAAGAAAAGGATCTCAAACAAAATTCCTATCTCTTCTTGATGACATGCTTGCAATAATTATTGCAATGTCATGTTCGGATGATTGTGAAACTTTTTCTATCATACAACTCACTAGCAAGCAGTTTCTTGAGATATCAAACACCTCCACTATACCTCGTTATCATCGTGGATCATGGGTTGTATTTAGACAAATACTATTTTCACAATATTCTCGTATTTTCATGAAAGGTAAATACTATCAAGGTGTTTTCAAATATTTTACCTTATCATAATAATTTGAAGCATATTATGATTTTAAAAATGGTGATGAGGAAGGAGACACTTGGGAAACCTATTTAAATTTGATTTTAAAATATATAGTCTCAACACATTATTATGGTATTTTAAAAAGACCAATAATACAAATTTTCAACTCAAATTCTGTCTGACTATTTTATAGAAGTCATGTTTTATCAGATGATTAGGAATTATATTTCATACGTGATTATTTTCCAAAACTGTTTTTCTGTGAACACCCATCTGACCCATGTTGTACAAGGTGTATTTGGATGGAGGAAGAAAATGATTTTGAAGGATCTCTAAATCATTGTTTTTATGCATGGGACTTCTACTTACGTGAACAAGATGACGATAAAACCGAGTGGACACCATGATCAAGGTATTCTGTTATTCATTTTGGGAATCATTTGATTTTATCTTATGGTGGTGAAATAAGACTTCAACAATTAAGATGTTAAGATCGTAATAAATTTGGATGAAAATGAGATGTATAAGTAAAATATTGAGGATAAAAGATGTTAGGGTTATTTTTTGAGTTTTATAAAAAGGACAACCCGTCACATCTGGTAAGGCTGTTGGAATCAAACCCATAAACTGAAGGGTGACACGGGCGCATCGCCTACCTCTAGACTACGAGAAGTACACAGTTAGTATGACTTATTATTTTTATTTAGATGATTTTATAAATTATGAGTATGTTGATTTTTGGTTATCTATGGAAATAATTCACCTATCATGGAGGATATGTGATTAGGTTAATTACTTTTCAATATGATACTTTTAGAGAAACAAATGTTATTTGGAGAAATGTGTTAACTTGTACCTTGGAAGACTATGCGACTAAATCCTCTAAATATTAGGGTCTCAATCTTAGTTTGGTTTACTTTGACGAATTTTATGGACAAATTATTTATCGAATGGTCCTCCTTGAACTTTGGGTTTTGTTGGACAAATTTTGGAGATTAAGATTAGATTTTCTTTTTATAAAAGGTTATCCTTTTCTGGATTATCTGATCATGTTCTAACAATTTTGGTTTTGGTAAGGGTCTAAAGACATGGGAAATATATAGTTCTATTTTTTGGATTCTCTGATTCTCTAGATGTTTATTATAGTACTCTTAATGTGATAAAGTCTTCCTAAATACTCATCTTTTGGGGAAAGTTTGAGTTTGTGTAAGAAATATAGTAAAAGTTGAACGTCAACATGACAAGTAAGTATATTTCCTTAAGATCAAAAATAAATTCCTCAATTAAAAGTAACTTAAAACAAAAATGTTGTCTATTAACATTTCCTAATTGGGAATCGAATACCGTTTAACCCACCACAAGTTTGTGATTTTCTTGTGGTTAACTTTCTCATAAACATGTTTTCTATCACTCTCCCTCAGAACATGACCCTTTACTTCTTCTTCCATATCCATGTTTTCCTAAATTGAATCCTAGTATGGGTTAACTCGGGTATCCTCTGTACTTCTCTTTCTTTCTTTTAAAGTGATTTTTTTACCGACTCTTTTTCTGATGTGGTACTTTCAATGATGTTTCCGAGCCCAATTTTAAAATTGCGAGGACGCAATTCCCAAAAGGGGGGAAGGATGTAACACCCCATGTAAATAAAGAATATGAAATTTTTATATTTATCCCTATTTTTTAATAAAATGATAATATTAATTTAAAGGGAACACTATGCTCGATGGCTTTCACAATACGCAACAACGAGTTCCATTGAAATCTTACGTTGCACTCTGATAAAAAAGAAATTATTTTAAATGGTAGTTAACAACTAGACGTTATAATGATGAGAATGAACAGAACTAACTAAAAAATTATTATATATGTTTGTCAAATATTTTTACTTTTCACAATAAATGTTAGAGGATTAAAAATGCAAATGAATCTAATTTTAAGCGTAAACATTATCATATTCTTTAAAAGGTCGATTAACCGCCTTTTGATGGATGACCTCTTTTAAATCCACTTTTTGACAATTTTATGTGTTATATTTGAAAAAATTAAATTCTTTTTATAATTGGTACAGCAAAATTTACTTTGTGTAAATTTTTGGTATTTTTACGATAAAGTTCATTTTTAAGGAATAAGTGAAAAATGTTGTATTTGTACTCAAAAACTCTTTTTAATAAATTTTATTTATATGATTAAATCCTCTATTTAATTGGTATTAAAGTGAATTTAGAATATATTTTTACCATTTAAACTAATGGTGGTCATTGCAATTAATTTCACTTTGAAATTGGACATAAACAAGTGTCAATCATTTGATATATATTGTTTCATAAAGACAAGATATTTGTTCTAATTGCAGGATTTAATTATTAAATTAATTAATGTAACTTATATGTCATTAATTTTGTAAAATAGACATAATTTTTGAATTCGGAATATCAAATATATCTTAGGGTGAATTTTTCATATTTTTCAGAAAAACATCAATTTTTGATGAATAGTGAAACCACTATATGGTACTTAAAAAAATCGATTTTTTGTTTAAATGAACATTTACCACCTCTGTGATTTGAATTTTAAAAATTCAACATACATGGTTTTAATTAGGAAGTAAATTTTTTTTCAATGGGATTAAAATAATTTTTTGGTGAATAGTAACTTTTCAGTTTAATTAATCGCGATTAGAGGTAATTAGTGTAATCTAAGGTAAAAATAATTTTTAGTAATATGAAATAACCTTGAAACATGTTCTAACATTATTTTATGAGTCATGGAAGACCGAGATGATCCATGGGTCAACTTGGGGACCCCATGGAGACACTTTGGTAGGAAAATGACATTAATAACTTTTCTTTAATGTTAAAATTAAAATGTCACAAACATGTGTTGTTTTACTAAAATAATTTTTACATGGGGTTATACAGGTCCTATTTTTGACTATAAATATTCATTAGAAAGAGAAGAAGATTTCATACATCATGATAGTTTTTTTATAATTTTTATACATTAAATAAATTATATTATTTATGACACCATGATGATGTAGTGATTACCTCATTATTTATCGATTTAAATAAAATTAAAAGATAATGTAAAATATAAGACCTAAACTTGTCAAAAACCAATTGGATTTGTGAGTTCGAACTATTATCACCATATCCTCTAAATAAATAATTTTGGGACCTTTAAAATCAGAAAATAATTTTATAATAGTGTTATATTTCAAGACATTCTAAGAGTGCCCCTCCTCTCCCCATATACAAGGCCCCCACCACTACCACCTTACCCAAACCATTCAAGAATTTGGCTCTGACAAACCCTGCCCATTTTATCTCTCCACATCCCTATCTTACTCCTAGAAGCCTCAATTTGGGCATAAGTCTTTCCAAGGAATCCTTTCAGCTCAAATCATAATATGTTACCCGATTTAAAGGTAGTGTCTTCTCTTATGTTCTTATGATTTATTTTGCTTCTCCGACCCCCTAAACACTTCTTATTCCTTTATATTGTAACAAAACCAGTATCTTCAATTTACTAGGATTTATTTATGATAGTTATTAGAGCTACACCTACACACACCTTCGTCTTATGGTTAAAGAACATACTATTTCTGTGGTTGGCGAATTTCTGCCTCACGAAACGATGATTGTTCAATCTTCTTTTAACGCCTTTCATGGTGGCAATTAAGATGTCACTATATTTATATATGATATATATTATGTTTATGTTTTCCTTATTCTTCTGTATTTTTCATTTGTGGAGTACCTTTATAGTTTCCATTGTGGGAAAACACGATAATTTCATTTTAGGAAGTGCGGACTACCGCCCCCTCAAAGTGATTTGATTCGTTAATGCCATATGTGGGACGTATAATGGATGGAGATAATGATATTATATATTATGTTATAAAGGAATTATAATATACCCTTATATAATTATTATTTCACTCCATTAAATACGAAATAAAGATGAAAGTAGCGTTCATGAGTACGTACGACTTACCGTATCCATGAACGGTGCATTTAATTTCTTACCTCTAAATGTTATATAATATTATAAATACATGTATGTACTGGATATATATGACATTTTAATCATTAATACTATTTTTAAACGATTTACTAATAACTAAATGGGCAATAATTTTCAAACATGTTCATTTTTTACCCATGTACCAAACATCAGCAAAAATGTCTGATATGAACTAACATTATTAAAAAATTATTATAACATTATAATATGTGATTTGAACTGAATAATAATCTTTAAAGGAGGTCTTTATGCAATTATAAATTGACCAAATTTTATTATTCAGGAGTATATAGAAACGAAAAAGACAAGTCAAACTTGAGGTATGGGATCCTACCCCTCTCTTTCTTTTTAAGTACACTCTTTTATGTAATTTAATTTATGCTCATTATTCTTATGATTGGGATGTTCTTTTAAATTAATATTATGGTAAATTTTATGTTCATATGATAATAGAACATATTTTCTCTCATCAATCAATTTTGAAAGTTTTGATTGGTGCCATTAGGCTGCTCAATTTTCGTAAGAGATCCAACCTCTCTTTTTTTAAGTACTCTCCATTATGTACCTTTATTTAAGCTCCTCTTTGTTATGTTGGGGATGTTATTTTATATTCATGTTTCTGTATATTTTATGTTAATATAATTAGATACCCTATTTGATATCATCAATCCATTTTTGGATGTTTTATGTGGCGTCGTTAGGCTGCTGAGTTTTCGTAAGGGATTATTCATCTCACTTTTATTCCCATGAGATTTATGATACATTTACCACCATTTCCTTTGAGTGGTATATGTACTTTCCATTACTCAACTCTTTGTTTAATATACTTTCATTTATGAGTATTTACATCAATGTTGTATTGTCCTTATTTCATGGGGTGTATGTTTCGAAAGATACCCAAGTCGGTAAGGGAACCTTTCACCCTCCTCTTTTTAAAAGACTTCTTTTGTTGGGTCTTTTAATTTATATAATGTAATGTTGGGATATGTTCTTATATATCCTTATTGATGTAAATTTTATGTCTAGTGATGGGATACCTTTTTATCTCTCATCAACTCATTTTCTGAATACTGAAGTGACGACGTTACACTGTCAAGTTTTTGCAAAGGAACTTCTTAACCCAATTTTTATTCTATGGGATAAACTTATACTCCTTTAATACGTCATTCTATGAATGTGTGTGAATGACCTCTGATAGTTTGACACTTAAAAACCACTTATATTTGGTGTATTCTTTTGTCACACATAATTATTTAATTGATTTATCCTTAATCCAAGGATATCGTCTTTGTAAGGGACTTCGTCTCAATCTCCTTTCACTGAGGGATATTTTGTTCTAATACAAGACTTTATTTTATACGGTGTATAAACCACTTTTACTTTTAATTTTATAAAAAAAGAATCTTTTTCTACTAAGTGTTTTACAAAATGACAAAAAAGAATGTTTCTTTTAACGTATGCGGTGACAACGACCTTTTCCGCCGCCTGGAGTATTATTTGGACTTTGGCTTCCACCACAAGTCGTGATGTTTTTAAAAGTAAATAAAAACCATATAATATTTTATTTATTTTGATATTTAAAATGGTTTTTTATAATGGATTTGTTATGAAAATATATTTTAGAGATATATTGTGATCGAAATGTGGAAATTTTTTCTTTCCATTATATTTGTTTTATGTCTTATGATTTTATAATGGTACTTGGGAATTTGACGGGTGGTTACTATATAAACCATATGATGGGTGGTGTCGTGAATACCAGGATGGGAGGTTACGTTATAACCTCCAATGTATTGGGTATGGAAGTCGGCTGTATGGCTATTCCATTAAGTGATACGTGTGGAAGTCGACCGTATGGTTATTCCATTTAAGTATGTTTATATCCCAAGTTACCTTTATATGATATGTATATGGGTATTATGGTAATCTTTTGGTTGAAAAATGGTATGTAATGATCTTTTATTCATTGAAGAGTTTATACTACTTCATAAAGGTGAAAATTATTACTTTGATAAAGTACTCATGGTTACTTGTTGTTTTGAAAAACTAACAGTTTTCTTTCTTTGTGTATCTCTTACTATGATTTTTATGCTCACCCCAAGTTTTTTTGAAATTTTTTTCACATGACATAATGTGTAATAGGGTCAAGGATGGGAACAAGTAAACATCATGCTATCTAAATCATGTAACTAGAAATGATTTTTTTGGAGTCCATGTTTTGAAAAAAAGGAATCTTTGTAGAAGGGTCTACTGTGTAATCATTCAGATGTAATAGTTATGATCTAATTCTCTAAGAATCTAAACCATAAAAGTTCCTCTATGTGAATTATTCATTTAATTCAATAATAAGTAATGTTTAAGGCCAGGTCCTTATAAATATAACTATCATGTTCTGGAGGAGAGTGATATTGAACTAGGTCAGGATAGTGTTGACAATAAAATCAATAAATCTAAGATTATATAAATGAATTTTTTTTTATAAAATTTGAAGTTACTATGAAATTTTTTTTGGACCTAGGACCCTATTTATTAAAGTTGAATAATTTTCATGAACAAATATACTTGAATGATTTCATGAAACCATCACCCATTATTGTTTATTAATCCACTTGACCTCTCTCTAAAATGATGGTTAATTTTTCTCTCTTTAGGTACTAATAGATCCTGATATCAATGATATTCCATTCCATTTATGATCAGTTAGCATCAATACAATTTAGTTTGAATAGGATATTGAAATGTATAATTCCACATATGTAGAGATAACACATTAATCTTAATAACTTCCTCTTAAGTTTAACATAAAATATCCTTAAATGGTGGACATTATTTCCCTTGAAAATGGTGGAAATAAAAATAATTAGAAATACATTCATGAAAATTTATAATCATTGATTCCCCACAAATCTCAAATTATAACATTTTTGTCATATTACAAATATGTGAATACCATCATCCTATATTCTCTAGAAATATTGTTATAAATGTAATTACCATAAATCCTTTTCGAAAATGGGAATTATTTAGTATGCCTATGATTACTGTATATAATCCATAAATCTATGAAGTTATGAACTTCATACATGATAGAACAGAATAATTTAAGAATAGATACTTCAATAGTTCTATGGTAGTTAGTGCTATACAATTTTCTTTCTGCAAAACAAAAAATTTCCTTATCCAAGAAAAACAATCTTTTATCACTATCCTGATAATATTAATAGAAACCTTCCCTTAAAAAAATATTACTTTTCGATGCCTTCATAAACATTAAACATATACTTATCAATCATTAATAAAAACATACACTAAAAATACATATATAATTCATGATTTATATAACATAATATTTTAATTCAAATTAAAAATAATCCATTCATCTTAATTTATTATTAAATTGTTGCTCATGATTCATAAGTTCTTCCATGATACCATAGTCATATAATATATTAATAATTTCTTATGTTTACTTAACATCAATATAAACACGCTTCTTATGATTTATTTAATCAAAGGAGGAATAACATCACATAACATTGACATATTTTTTAGGGTCTCTTTATCCTCAGAAGTATAATCAATAATCATACAATCTTACCTATTTTCATTGGGATATTTAAAATTTGGAATTTTTTTCATAATACCCATACATTCAACATCATAATCATTCAAAGTAATTATGTTCCTTACGGTTCTCTCCATTGGATATAACCAGAAACTATACGCTGAAAATCACATATCAATGAAGAGAACTAAAAAATCATGATAAATTAATTGCAGGATGCCAAAATTATGACACATTATTTTATCAATGAACCCTTAGTTTTATAATAGATTATTAATAATAATATTTTCTTCAAATCCTTAATAATTTTTTGTGAGGATTTTTAAATTTTTCAATGAATATCCGACGGGAGTGTAAAACAAGGTGGGCAGCAAGGCCTGTTTTTTGTGTAGCAGATTAGTCTATGTTAGGCACAAAAAATCATGTTAGATTTGTTACTCCTTGGTACATATATACCAAATCTACATTGATAGTAGTAAATATACATATATATATATATTTATTTATATGAAACCTCACATTATATCCTTTATAATAATTCGAGGTCATTTTCACATAATTTTCCTTATCTCTAGTGTTATCCTTAGAGACATGCATAGAAATAATCATATAAATACACAAAGGGGTCATAATAAGGTTTTATAATCCATGTTTTTAAAGTTGGATAATCATTTTATATGATACCAACAATAGAGTCATAGTCTTATCATTTATTTATATTACATCATTTTAGATTAATATTTAGAACATTCCAAAATACTTTCCCGAGTACCATAATAGTTTATTGTCATTGAAATATTGGAAAAAATCATATACCCTTGTAAAATGTCATCAACATCTCATATAATGATATCCACATTTAGTACCTCTACAAAAAACCTTTCATCATAACATGGTGAAATGAATCATAGTAATGGGATGAGCTAAGATGCTCAATAAGGGTAAATAACAGAATTGTGAATGCATAACATGAATAATGAGTACATAACATAGACATAAAATTTAAAGATCATACCCTATATATTCAAGATAATAGTAATGATTGGATGTTCATAATGAATGGATCATACGAGTATAAAAATAATAAAACATGAAAGGATAATATTGGAATAAGACATGTGATTTGTGGCATGAACATTGGTTTATAACATTGTGACCACGTATAAGTAGAATCATGTTCACTCATTAAGCTCAGGAAATGGATTAAGCCCCCCCCCCCCCCCCCACATCAATATACAAACAAAAATCAATGTTCGTGCTTAATATTTTGAATGTGTAATTAGGTTCATGCATACCCATATAAACAAGAAAACAGGTCCATCAATAACATTGTGAATATGTAATCCAGTTCACACATTACATTGTGATCATGTAATCATGTTCATGCATAAAATAATGGACATACAAACAATTCCATGAATAATATTTTAAAAATATAATAAATTTCATTCATAACATTTTCATCATGAAATCATCATCATGTATAAACTGATGGAAGTGGAACATTGTACATGAAAAACACTGTGATAATAAAATAATTTTCACTCATAACATTGTAAACATACAATTAGGTTCACACATAAATTTATGGAAATGAATATATGTCCATTAATAACATTATTAACATGTAATAAGGTTCAATAATAGAATTGAGAACATGAAATTAGGTTCACACATAACATATATAATCCAAAGTCATCCCACATTACCCAATGCATATGAGAGATATATTGATCAAAACTAAGATATAACAAAGTCACCCATACGAGTTACAGAATATTATTAATAATAATAACACGATAACACATGGAATGAGATATTAATCATGAATATATAATCATTTAATTACCTATGGAAAAGAAGTAGGAGTCATAATCACCTCCCGTGAAATGAAGCAAGTTTGAAAATAATAAAACCCATGAAAGGGAAATGAGATTCCTAAACATCATGTCATCAAAACAGTAACCATTTATAGATATAATGTGAATTAAATCACTAAATCATTTTCTAGGAATGGAAATGGTAACAAAAAATACTACATGTTATATAGGAAATAATTCTGAATGACATTTTAAAAACACTTCCTGATGAAAATATCATTTATTATTTGAACAAATTCTTTTTGTAAAATGTAAAAACATAAGAAATAAATATTATATTAAAGTAGATTTAAACAAAATAATCAAGACATTAAAAAAATAAAATAAAATAAAAATATTTCTTCCTTTAAAATTAAAAAAAGGTGCATTTGAAAATATTTTTGAAAATATTTTTTAAAATGTGGTTTTTGGAAAAAAACACATTTTTGACCGAAGAGGGATATACGGTAAGATTATCTAAAAATAATTTTATTAATTATATTGAGTACCAAAGAGATTATAATTGGTAAAAATATATTTATATTTATTTTATAGGTATAATTTAATGAAACTCATTTGTTTTATTGAGATATGCCTTGTAATAATTCATCAATGAAGTATAATAATTAATAATCTTGAAAATAGTGAGATTATCTCATCAAATCCATACCACATGGTTACATGCGATCAAACTATTAATGAAAAAAAATAAAACTAAATGAATCTCAAAATATCATGAAATGAATTATATTAATTATATAACACATAAAAGTTATGCATATACACCTAAAAAAGAACTTTGGTGCATAATAAAACTTGAGTCTCAAAGAAGAAAAATTGATAAAAACTATGTTGTAGATTGGGTAACATGTGACACATAAATCCCACAAAAGAAATTTAAAAGATTATATTTAAATACTCATTAATAAAATTATAAAAATAATTTAATAAATACATGGGATTCATACATACCACACAAAAGTAATGTGTTGTGAATAAAGGATGTGTCTCTTCAAGAAAAAGTGAAATAAAATCCCAATTCCTTAATCTCTATTTTTCTGTGTGGTAAAAATTATAATATATAGTTGTTTAAAATATTATAATTACTTATAAAATAGAAATAGTAATTTTTCTAATATTATATATAAGTTTCTTATAATTACTTATTACCCGTCTGTTAACAATAATTCATTATTTTCACTATTTCAGGTGTAAATTTCCATGTTTTCCTAAGAATGTTTTGTCTATTTATTTTCATTTTATATTACATATATCATTATTTAATAATATCAAGAATTTAATAAAATACTTTTATATTTTATATATTTAATAGACTTTTATTTAAAATAATCTATAATATTTGGAGATAAAAATAAAATGCACCATATATGTAGTTGGTAGGTCGTACATGCACATGAATGCAATATTCATTTATTTGTTGAATAATAATTCCATTATCATATCTAAATTATATATGTTACATATTTTAATTAAGACCACGATTTTTACATTCCATGTATGTCATTAATGAGTCACATCGATTTGAGGGGAGGTAGTCCACACTTCCTTAAATAAAAATTATCATATTTACATTATATAAAATGAGTAAAGTTATTTTCGAAATAAAAATTACCGAAGTATAAATAAATTATTAATATAAAATATTTCACATAGTATGATTTTTTCCACAATAATTTCAACAATAAGGGGAGGTAAATGAAAAATGAAAAATCATCATTTCGTGATGCAATAGTTCTCCATAAGCAGAAAATAGTATGTTCATTACCCATTATATGGAGGTGTTTCTATATGTTGGTGTATATAATAACTGAAAAACATTATATTTTATATAGGACACTATTTTATGAAGTTATTAACTAAAAATTAGTCAAGTGAGTTTGAAATAAAATGAATATAAAGACATCATTGGAAAAATTTTCCTTAAAATTAGGTAGATCATTTTTTATTATACCAAATGGATTCGTTGGAAGGATTTATGAAAAAATGGAGACATAAGATCGCTGGGAGGTATTTTTTGAAGCTATTTGGTTATATATTGGTATAAATAAATTTCTTTTAGTCATTCGGGGATGTGGTAGATGTGGAGGCCTTTTATAGTGGAGGAGGAGTGGCACTCTTGTAATATTTTGAAAAATGAATTCTATATAAAATATTCATATTCGAAGTGGATTCAATAATGTACCCAATTTGTTCCAATAGATTATATATTCAAAATATTTCATACCTATATCAACTATGCATGTTTATAGGTCACAATGGGCCTTATTCTTATGGTTTAATAACTATATGTGTTTAATTTAACCTTAATCGTTATAATTAAATATTATCACATTCATTAATATTTTTTAAAAAATAGAGTTTATATTATTTGAAAAATAAAAAATTTTCTTATTCCTAATATGATATACATTATTCTAAATTCCAATCATATATGTGGAAAAAATTATTTTAAAATTCACTTCTTATGTGGGATGATAATTTATGTTTTTAATATAAATATGTTTAAAATATTTCTATGATTTAATATTACAATTCAAAAAATAATTGATTACAATGACCTAAATTAGATTAATTAAAAAACTACACTATAATTAATCTATTATAACAATATAAAACAAACTTTATAATTATAAATAATTTAAATGACAAATATGTTATGAACTAAAATTCAGATTTGTTTGTATTCATTAAAAATGAATCTTCACAAAAAATACAAAAAGTTCACCATAATATAGTTCTTATGTTTCTATTCCAGACATGAATTTAATTTTGACATATTAAATTTATTAAATTGTTCTAATTTTTATTGAAATGGGTCTTCCATTTAATGTTGGAAAATTTTACTTTTATAAAAATATTTATTTATGTGTGAAATTTGGTTTGTTCTTATCATATGCATATCAAATCTAATGGATGTAAATAAAAAATATTTGATTGAATATGTAACATATATATTCCATTAAAATCATTCAATACCTGTGATTAATTTATATTATCAAGAAAAAACTCCATTGGAATCGTGAAAATAATAATAATAATTATATTTATAATCATTTGTTTTTTAGTTTCATTTATGATTTATTGGTAACCAATGAATTTATTTTGTATTAATATAAAATATAAATTTTAAAAAAATAGATAATATTATTCATAACTAGTAATTGAATTGATATATTGTATATTATTATATTAAATATTTTTTTTATAATATATATTAATCATGTAATATTTAGTCTCGTGTGTAGTATAAGCATTATAAGAATATATTTCCTATATTTAACCAAAGTTAACCATGTGTGGTTTCAATTAAAATACAAATAAAATAATATATTAATTTAAGATACAATTTATATTTTAATGTTATGGGATATCATATTTTGTCTTACACTTGGTGTTGCATATAATGGATGCCTAGTCAATGTATCGTGTAATACATGCCTTGTTGGTGTCGTGCAGCACATGCCATGTTAGTGTCATTTGAAATGAATTTATTACAGAGTTTAATTAATTAAATGAAAATTAATTTAATTGAAAAATCATAGTTTACAAAATCATCGCATGATACATGACACTTAATTTTGATCATTTGGTCATTAGGTTCATTTTTTGGTTAGTTTGTTTGGTCTTATGTTAATTTATTAATTTATCCAATTCTCCATTTTCTAATTATCCAATTATAAAATTTAGGAAAATTTTTCCAATATAGCCATTTAGTCAAAATAGATAATTAGATCATTTTTTCTATTTAGGAAAATTAGTCCCATTATTCAGACAATATTGGATATTAAGGATATTTATACCAATTTAGGGTATTTAGGATAATTTAAATCCTTAGTAAATTTAATACAATTTGTCCATTTTTTTCCAATTTATGTTATTTGGGACAATTTAGTCCAGTTAACCATTAAGAGAAATCAGGGCATTTGTGCCATTTATTTCCTCCAATTATGCAATTTATCTAATTAGGACATTTTAAGCCAAATCAGTCCAATATGTCCATTTAAGAAAATTATTCCACTAAGGTAATTTATTTCAATTAGTCTAATTAGTCCACTTAGTATATATAGATCAATTATCCCATTTAGTACATTTAAAAAATTTGGACCAATTAAGGCTAATTAAATAATTTAGACACATTCGGCCAATTGTGAAAATTAAGAAAAATAGACCAATTTATACCAATTAGGCCAACATATTCTAATTTAATCCAATTCAAGAGAATTAGGTCATAATTCTATAAATCCAATTAGATAATTAGTCCAATTAGTCCACAAGTCCAATTACGCCAATAGTTTATTATGCCATTAGGGCATTAGTCCATATAGAAAATTATGCTAATTACACCATTTTTCTATTGGTCCATTAGCCCATAAGGTAATTAGGACATTAATCTATGAATTCATTTAGTCTATTTAGTCCATTTAGGACATTTAGCCCATTTAGGTCATTTAGGCCATTAGTCTGTTAGGCCAATTGTTCAATTTTTCATTTTACCATTTTTCCATTAGTCCATTAGCCCATTTGGATATTATGAAATTAATCCATATGTCCATAAGGATATTTGGTCATTTGTTCTATTAGTCCAATTATTCCATTTGGATAATTTGTTAAATTTGGAAAATTTGGCCATTATGTTATTATACCTTTAGGCCATTTAGGACATTAAGACCATTTGATCCATTTATTCCATTTACACCATTTATTCCAATTATTACATTTACACCAATTATCCCATTTATTCAACTTATTCATTTTAAAATATTTATTCCATTTTTTCCATTATACCGTTAGGATAATATTCCATTTGGCCAATAGATCTTTTGTCTGTTAGACCATTGGGTCATTGGGCCATCTGTCCATTACGCCATTTGTCCATATGCCATGAAGCCAAATGATAAATTTTATAAATGTATATTAAGATTATATTCTCATATTTAATTATGGTATTAGTCTATTAGGTCATAAGTTTATCTTCCAATTAGGTAGTTTAGGCCATTTACTTCATTTAGGCCATTTAGGCCAATTATTCCATTTAAGACATTCTTGTTTTTTGGGGCATTTATTATATCATTCCATTATCCTGGTATGCTATTAGGATAATAGGAAATTATGTTATTATGTCATTTAGTAAATTATTCTATTTTTACATGAGTCTATTAGGCCATCATGCTAATTTTCTAATAGGCCATTAGTTTATTTTTCCATTTTCCCATTTGTCCAAATGGCCAATTGTCCATTTCAGCATTATTCCATTATAAAGTTAGATCATTAGGACATTATTTGATTGGATAATTTTTCCATTTGTCAAGTAGTCTGTCCATCCATTAGTCCATTTAGTATATTTAGTCTATTTATTCCACTTTGCTCGTTTTAGCAATTTTGGGAATTTTGGCCATTTAGGATATTTAGGTAATTTTGGAAATTATTCCATTATACTATTAGAACATTAGGCCAATTTGTCCTTAATACATTAAGAATTTAGGAAAATTGGAAAATAGTCAATTAGGATAATTTTCAATTAGTCCATTATGTTAATATTGCATTAGGATCCTAGGACAATTTGGCCAATGGTTCCTTTTGTAATTAGGTCAGTAATGGATTGTGATGTTTTTTGTATTGAGTCATTATTACATTAATCCATTTGGTCATTTATTCATTATTACATCAGCCCATTATTCCATTTATCTATTTTTTCATTTTATTTATTTGGGCATTTGGTCATTAGGCTGTTATGATAGCTAGGTCATTAATGCATTTAGGCCATTATGCCATTTATACAATTTATGCCATGTAGGCTATTTAATCCATCTATTTTATTCAGACATTATTCCCATAAGACAATATTCCAATAGTCTAATATGATATTATCCCATTAAGTAATTAGGATATTATTCAATTTAGGCCGTTTAGTCCATTTAATCTATTTCGTATATATAAGAAATTTACTCTATTTATGCCATTTTTTCATCAAGTCCATTTCAACCATCTAGGCTATCTAGAATATTATTCCATTATGTAATTAGGCCATTTGAACATTGATATATTTGTCTATTATACAATTAGGTTATATGACCATTAGGCCCTTAGTCTATTAGGTCATCAGTCTATTAGGTCAACATGCCATTTAGCGATTAGGTCATTATGCCATAGAGCCATCCGTCCATTCATCCATTTGATCATTTGTCGTTTTACTATTAACCATTTGGAAATTATTACATTTTTTAATTTATTCATTTGTTCATGTTTCTATTTGGTCATTTTAAAAATTATTCTATTAGTCTATTTTTTCCTTAAAAAATTTTTCCATTGGAATGAGTATTTCTATGCATAAATAAAATGTATTTGTGACACGAAAAAATAAATTTCAACAAGAAAATATAATTTTGTGGAAATATTAATACATATATTTTTTCTATTTAAATTAAAATATATGGAGCCTCTCATTATCATCCATTGTAATGTTCCCAAAAGTGTGAAAAAAAGTGTTTAATCATTGTTGTATTGGTTTTCCCAATGAATTCTAAAAGAAATTAAATACAAATAATATGAATTAAATTTTATGTGAAACCATTTATGGTGTAGAATACCCTAAACCCATCACTCTTATAAAATAAGATCATTTCTTAATACTATGTGGTTTGAAATTCGGGGAATATTTGTACACCCTCTAAATTAGAACCAAAACTACACTTCTATACAATATTTAACTCGTGATTATATGATATCCAAAACTCCCCAAGATCTATAAATCTTACAACATTAGTAGATTCACCATTGGGATATATAAGCTGATGCTATAACAAACATATTAATTAATATAAACACAAAAATAATAAAGATAAACATTTAACAAATTTTATTACCTATATCTTTGATGATGATTTTTCCTTGATTTCATTTCTAATACGCCTCTATGAGATTTGTTTATTCAGAATGATATAATTTTATATGGATAAATTTCACTTGATTCTTGTACACTTTCTATCATTTTTACATATCATATTATTATCTTTTTTGTAATCTTCCATTTTTTGTGTTTGGAAATTCAATGCTTCATACATACAGGTATTCCCATGTATCCTACTAGTAGATCCCACTAAAATAAATCAAAGAAAAATAATAAAGTCAAATTACAATATGAAAAAATTAAGTGATATAATTTTATATATTTATAATTGAAAACGAGATACTCAATGCTCATTATGATCTGAAGGATCTCTGGGCTGTCATAAATTGGTTACCTCTAAAGGATGTTCCAATTTCTATCCATGCACAAGTTGATCTCTATGCAATATAGTGAGATCTTAGAAAATAAAAAAAATAATATTAGTGTATAATAGGAAATGGAGGTAGGGTAGATATGGTTGGTTATGGTTTTTATGGTTGGGGATATATCAATATATATAGATTTGGTAAATTCCAAACATCAATGGAGGTGGAAAATACATTTTTTGTGAAGATGATGATAAATTATATAATAGTGGAGGCATGGGTCGAAATATATATGGGGGAACATTAAGAGGTTGGAAAGGAATGGTAGATGGGTTAACTTTTTGTGGGTCAGGGTGAGAATGTGTTCAATGGGTACTCCGTCTAGCTATTGGATAATCCCTTCCTGGACCCATACTAGTAGGCATATCAGATATAAAATATAGTTCAACAATATGTCCCTAAATTTTTTTTATAAAGAAAAATAACATTAAATTAATTTTTTTCAAAAATAAAAATATAAAAAACATTATAATGACTTAGGGAACTAAATGAGGAAACACGACTTCATGCTTCCATTAATCATTGTCAAATAAGAATATCCTTTATATATCCCAAACATTTTTTTGAATATACAAAATAATGAAATATAAATTATTAGAAACCATTTTTAAAAACAATTAATATATTTTAGAAGTAAAATAACACCTAAAAATGACATAATATGTTTTAGAATCAATAATTTTAAAACAAGTTATACATTTTTAAAAATAACATTTTAAACCATTTTTTCGAAATTGAAATAAATCTAATTAAATCAAACAAAAAATAAAAATTTATAAAAACACATATAATTACAACCTAAAACAAAATATAATTTATTACATTATTAACATCATGAGAAACCCATGAAAAGGTAAAATGAATAAACTATGAACAGATATAGTTGCTTCAATATTTTAACAACCATTAAATCATATTCATCGTGAACTGTCATATTGGGACAATTTGAGTCATAAAATGAAATATTGTTGGTCCACACTAATGGGGGAATAAATTGATTCCCTTTAATCCCCACCATCATGAAAAAATATATCTTCAGATTACTTCAATTATGACAATGTAATCATGTCTCAAATGATAATTCTCAAAAAATAGGTTTTTTTGTGAATTCCAATATTTATGGTTCATCGATTCCCAAGAATCGAGTCATTTCAATAACTTCGATTTGAAATTCATAAATAAATTTTTCCTGGCCCATAATTGAATCTTGTAATTTATATTTCACCATAGCGACTCGACCATGAAAATAATAATCCTATAACAATATTTTCAAGATAAGTACATAAAAATAAAAGTTTTCATTTTGAGGCCTTATATTTGATGAAATCTAATAATAGTTAGTTTTAATAGTTTACATAATAAAATCATGATTTTATTTAATTTCCACCACTCAATTATTTGTTATAAATTAATTCCCATTGATTATTAATTATTTTCATTCAAGAACCAACAAATTGGGACCAAAATCCAACAATCCAAATTATCTAGAGATGGAGTATACATGTAAACTCATACCTAAAATATATTTTTATAATACAATTAAATGAATATATATATTAATATAATTAAAATAATGGTCATACCACTTATTTCTTCCTAGAATGAAACAATATTCTTCAAAAATTATTTCTCCTTCTGAAAGGAAAATATTGATGAATAGAACATATAAATTTTTTATATTACCTACATTAAATCAAAATAATATTTTAAGATATATGTGAATTTTTATATAAGGAAATAGAATATAAATATGCTTATTATTTACTTGATATAGTAATCGTATAATCCATGGTTAAACAAGAATATGTTATGCGACATATCATTCTCTTCAAGGCTTAATGTAGCCATTTTATATGACCTAGGAATTCCTCTTATTAAGGGAATAGTAGAAATTGAGGTCTCACTTTCACCATATTAATCATCATATTTTCTCATATTATGGTTATGTAATATTATCAAAGAAGGAAAATACATTGAAAAAATCCATACATTTTTGAGCCAAATAACCTCTTATATTGGAACCTTCAGGATGATTCTTGTTTATTAATATGATTTCCTTATTCACATAATTATTTTTATAGGATACATCCACCAAACCAAATCCCCCAAGAAGTGTTTATTTGTAATATGAAGTTTTAAATGCAACATGAATGTAAAAAATGATGCTGAATTTTTTTTCCAACTCAAACAAAAAGAATGTCACATCATGGTACATTTTTATCAAGAAAAACAGGGATAACCATTTATCACAATGTACTCTAACTTATTATAAATGAAAATATCTATCATCCTTGGATTATTGGATACTAAATTATATATTTCAATTGGAATCAATACATTGTGAAGTATGAGGTAATCGTGAATGCTTATTGATTTTAGTTTCAATAATCTTCAATTAACCCATTTAGATATGTCTTTTGTATATCCATCAGTAACCATGATATTCTCTAATCCTTCCAAAAAATTATTTTTTTTCTAAAGGTTTCATCAAAAAATAATAACAATGATTTTTTATTTTTTCATTAATAAACATAGGATGCATTCTAGGTTGAATACACAAATCCAACAAGACTTATCCAGATCAAGAGTCATTTTGGGTCTTCCCATTGATATATAGATCAATTTACAGAAACATTTCACACAAGTTTTTCATTATTTACATTACATCTAAAAAATGAAGTATGAAATTGGATGAAAATCATGGAATCTCCAAAATGATACTTTACTTTTTCCAATTGTAAGCATATTCAAGGTCATTATTTTTTCTATTTTTAGATTATATATAGCAATTAACTACTGAAAAACTAAATATATTAATTAATTTGGCACATAAGTTCCTGACATAAATGGGGGTGGTAGTTTAGTGTCAACCATATTGTCAAACCACTGAAAAATATTCATTTACTAATGATCCATTGGAATGAATTGTCGATGTGTGATGAAATTAAAACTAAAATAGTATTTAAGAACTACCAAAAATATATTATTCATTAATATTGGGAATTATATATTTCCATTAATTTTCCATCCATACAAAATGTCATAGGTATTGAAATAATTTATATTATATAGAGGGGAAACACACATCTAAAATATATTTTTTGAAAAAGCATTTAATGTGTGAAAACCCAAATCCCAATGTATCTTCATATCCATTATTAAAGGATTCAATTAGATGACTATGTCATTTCTAGGATCATATATTTGACATATTATTATAATTAGGAATGTGATTTTTTTTTCATATCCATCCCTGGAGGAATTTTATAAAAGTGAATAAAATTTGGACACATGATTTAAGAAGTAGGTATATGACCAAATGGAATAATATGTCCAGATGAGAGACCCATCTTGAAATTACGCACTTTAGGTGAAAAATAGAGATGTTTTGAAACTGATTACTGCAATGGTAATACATATTCCAGATAATAAAACTAATCATAACCATTAATTCCCCCATCATCATGCAATCACATATTGGATGATATTTTTATAGACATGAATATATTAAGTTGCCTAAGAATGAATGAAATGTTCCCATAAACTTTATATATAATATTATATGGTGTTCCATCTTTATTTTACCTTCATATAGATGTACCACTTTCTTTATAGTCATTAAGGTTTCTTCCTCCAAAAATAAATAAAATTCTTTGAAAAATTATTAATTTTAATAGTAGATAATATGAGCTGCTTAATTAACATCCATGTCATATAATTATTTATGAGAATGTATTCACCATAATAAGGCACGTAATTCAAAAAATTATTAATATAATTATTGGATATATTATAAATTACATATTACTTTGATATAGCCCCCATAAATATTCAAACTTTTTCCTTTTAGTACATTCCTAATATGAAGTTTCTCTTATATCATTCATTAATTTTGTTCACTCTCTCAACATCATAATATTTTTTATTTTCCTCCTGTTATTGATATCATTTCCTTCATCCACTATAATATCATATCTCTCATAATGAAGAACAAATTGAAATAGATCAAAAATCAATTTAACCAATTAATTTCTTTCTTCCCATTCATTAATAGTAGAATATTGTATCATATCTTCATAGAGATAAAAAATACAATAATTTTTTAATCCATATTTTTTTATATGGCATAAAACATCATCCTAGATTAATCATGGTATTCAAACACAATTATAACATGGAAACTATAGACTAATTCAATATAAAGCAATGCTAGTTGAAAAATCTAAAAAAATTATCCAAATTCTATTGAAACACAATTTGAAACTAATTGATATGTTACATCCACCTTCAATACATTCTATAAAAGATTAAAAAATTTATGTTCCAATAAAAAATATCAAATATAATTTCAATGATATCAAAACTCAAAGGCATATTAATATTATAATGAATAGAAAATTAAATACCACTCATACGAACCCCAATTGAGTACAATGCATAATGAAAGGGACCATTATATAACACTACAATACATCCAAACAATGAACAATTTATATCATAAGAAAAAAATGTGTCATACATGTAGAAATTCAAACAAGGTTTATGTATTGGAATAAATAACAACTACAGAATACTTGAAGAAAAATATTAATTTTTTATCCAAAGAAGTATTCTCACTTGAAATGATAAATGATGATAACATTTAGTTATAAAAAAGTTTTTATTTTCTATTAAGATTTCTTATATTATTCCAAAAAAAGGGTAAATTGATTTATCATGATATTGAATTTCAATTTAATATGTATTTGTTTTGGGTAATATCCATCAATACAAAATAATTAATCAATCCAATCCCACTTTATGACATCCAACCATTAATTCCCCACCAATGAAACCTCTTAATTGTGTTAAATGTTGGTTAGATGGTTTTAATATATTTAAAATATAGTAGAAATAAATTACTAGATACATAATACATGATTAATGAACTAAGGAATAATTAATAACAAATAACTATAATATATGCAAATATTAACCAATATATGTGAAAATGGGGTTCATGCAATTAAAATTTTATAAAATTACTAAATTATTTTGTAAAAAATTTCCAACAGAACTAATTTTTCATAAAATCAATTTGATACAAAATGATTTCCATTTTATCTTAAATAATTATTTAATTACCTATACCAATGAATTTTATAAATATTTTTACATAATAATGGTTTTAAATTGTAAAACATTTTAATTATAAATATTTAATTATTTGGAAGAATATATTATCATTCATCCCTGATTAATTCATAATAATGAATTCTAAGAAACATTTTTTACTTGAAATCTAAATACAATAGTTAATTCTAGACTATCCAACCTTCAGAGATAAACACAATTTTTAGATTTAGTTATAATATTATAATAATTTACATCATCGTAAAATTATTTCTTTTTTAGGTTAAAATAATTCCCTAAATATTTTATACATGGTTTTTGATATAAGAATATAAATATTCGAATTTAAATACCATAACTGATGGGTAATAGAAATCAATAATAACCCCTTTAGTTAACATCAATATGACTACCAGCACAAAAAATATCTGAATCCTTAAAATATTCCCTAAAAGAACTTCAAATTTAAGATAAATTCATAAGAATTCATAGGATAGTTTTCAAATTGAAAAAAAATAATTAAAATAGTACATTTATGAATTTAATATAATATATTTATTCACTATTAGTGTATAAATTTTAAAAAATAGATATAAATAATACCAACATGATCTAATTGAATAAACTTCATAGATAAAAATGAAAATAATATCCACTATAAGTGAATATTTCTTAATAACTCAGTAATCTCATGTTAAAGAAGACCGGAATAAAAATCCGTTAATTTTGACATAACACTGGTGAAGACAACTACCAATAACTCGGGTGGGGGGATAAGAAAGTTTTGGAGGGAAGGAAAGGTTTCCTTTCATATATCGAAACAAAAAAATTGAGAAATATAAAAAGAATAGATGTTTGATGGGGGAAGAATCTCTTGAGGAGGGGTAGGGGTGGTTGAATTTTTTATAAGGGGATTTAATATTAGGGCTTCAATTATGAGGAAAGAAAAACATTTTGAAGATCTATAAACATAATTTTTTTCAAACTATTTGTATGGATCATCCTATATAATGTATTTTTCAATTAATGGGTATTTCTTTGGGATCAATTTCTATAGTGATGGTTATATAAACTATGGGAATAAATTCATGATGATATCAAAATTTTATAGTATTTTATCTTACCGATTTTTTGGAAAATTCATTCATAGAAATATCTTTCTTGGAATTTTGTTTTTATTATAAATTTGTTAATATAAATTTCATACAAGATATATCTTAGTGAGAATAGGGTTTCAAGAAAGATATCATTTCATGAATAATGATCCCATACTATGTCTCTTACATGAACAATAATCCAACATATGTCTCATATATGAACAATGATTCAAACATAATTCCCTTACATTAATAGGGATTCTTTTATAAGTATGTTATATGAATAGTGATTCAAGAATAACTCCCATATATGAATGATCATTTAATCACATACCTCTACCCACATGAATACCGGTTTACACCAATCATCCAAATTTTAATTAAATATTTAATTGGATTTTATCATTGATAAAACTAAAGACAAACCACACCCCCAATAATGAAATATATATTTTCAATAATAGTGGTTGGAAGTCGGTGCCAGGGAACATCTTTTATAGATGAAAAAGATGAACATTTCTATACAAAGTAAATTTGGATGAGGGGTAAAGATGGAATCAAATATGATAATGGTTATTTTGGTAAGGAAATGTTCTTGAGACATGTGGGATAATCATTTCTACCAGAAATTTTCTTCTAGACATTATATGTATAATTTAAACTATAAAAAATGTAAGACATGTTGAATTTCTTTTTTACACATTAAAAATAGTTGAATATTTACTACATTAATTATAATCTTTTAATTAAAATATAAGATGACCCCTCTTCCAAAATATTTTAATATTGAATCAGAATTTTGATTCCCGTTAATTTATTAAATTTCTATATATAAGAGTCCTATATTATTAACTAATACATAATATAAAGAAAAAAATAGGTTCACTCCATTTTATTCATTATGTGTTTTGAATATTATATCCTATCAATAACAAATCCAGGGAGTTGAAATATATATTTATTCAAATTTTTAAAAATCATATTAGATTTATCATATAAATGGTATCTTTTTTAAAATAGATAATAGTTGTACATATTTTATTAAGTAAAATATTTTAATTTTTCCCTTTTACTAATATTACACTAATTAACATTAACCATGTTATGTAACATCTCATTAAAATTTTTTGGGAACTTCTAGAACCTTGTTATTACCATTCGTTGTTTATGTCTTATACTAGGTTATTTTTGGAGAGATTTTGATATTATTGGGAGATTTTTGGGTTAGTTACAATTAGTTCATTTTTATGGAGAACCTTTTGGGTTAGTTAAGGAAACAATGTTTCATGAATAGGGGTTATGGAGGGGGTAGAGGTGTAACATTTTTATCAAAAACCATTCACCCCCCACTATGTAGCCCAGGGTAGTAGGGGTTTTAATGGATGATTAATGATTAGAATATCCATGTCTCCAAACCATGCACCTTTTTGTTAAGCCTAGTGAGGTCGCGCAGTTAGGAAAACTATTTGTACTAACCATGGGGATTGACCAAGAAAAAAAAGAAACCATTATTTTAATACATAAAAAAATTTAATTAAAATATTGAAACCCATGTTATAGTTTCCAAACACCTCTTATTCGACCTTAATGTAATCCTTGTTAGTGAAACTCCATATCTATTTGAATCCTCACTTCGTATATTCTCTACATATTTGAGTGGTATGGATCCAAATATTTTTGGTTGATCAAAACCATGATTTTGTGGATAATGATTCTAGGGATTCCATTTTTATCTTCCACACATTGGACACTCCATTGGTGATTTTGGTTTCGAGTGATTAATCATTTTATCATGTGAACATTATAGTTGTAACCATAAGTATTTTTATAATAATTTAATCATTTATTTATTACATGCATTAGAATTTAATTTAAATTATTACTAACGTCTATTTTTAATCATTTTGATGACTGATTTCAACGGAATTTAATTGTGAATGAAACCATTTTTCAATATATGTGAAAATATTTTTTGTATTTTGAGAAAAGATTTCATGATTTGAGAAATGATTTTATTTAATGATTTGATATCTATTTGTGAGAAAAATTGATATAAATGTAAAATGATTTTGAAAGTCATGAATTTGATTAAATCCAAATGACTGGATGTAGAAATAAAAATAGAAAATTGAAACTTGAAATCTGAAAATTCAATTATAAATGAACATTTTAAATGAATTGAATTGGTTGAAACATTATTGTTTGATTGAAATAACAAGTGGGCATGTATATTTATTGGGTGATTTAGTAAATAACACTTGTACTATGGCTACCTAGAAATGGACTGATGTTGTAATATTTAACTAAACTATGTTCAACATGACTTTCTGTAATCCGATTTTGATTGAACAAGTTATGAAATGATCATAGAGCTTGAAACAAACTAACCACAATTTATATGACTAGAATTATTGTTTTATTTTATTATTAAATACTAGTGTTTATATAATTTTCTATTCATGTCCATTTTATTTTATAAAAATAATTATTTAACACTATTTATGATATATATTTCCACCAACAATTTATGAGATCTAATCTGATTAAAAATATAAAAATGATTTTCAATACATTCCTTTATATATATTTAATCATAAATGGTGTATTTTGATATGAATTTATTATAGAACATTTTATTCTAGGAATATTTTTCTCACACACTTCCATTACCTTTAGGAATTTTGGGATTATCTTCTTCCTTGTCAAGAAAAAGGGAAATCACTACATGGAGGTGGTTGATTGATTCGTGGGAACATAGATTGTGATAGTGACTGGTGGTGATGTGATCTAATAAACGCATATATATTTTTATTTTCTATCATGATATATTTTGTTTTATTTTTTTGTTGATATATTACTTTGACATCTTTATACCTATCTTCTTGTGGAAAATTTCTACAGGAAAAGTTTTTTTCAAACGAAATATTTATTATCTTATCATTATCTATTTCATGTGGAGTCTCTATTCATCGGGATAAATCATTCCCTTGGTTGATATTATTATTTACATGATCTATTCATTAACAAATGGGTACTGATAATTCCCTTTGGGATATGTGAGTACCGAATCAGGTACCATTGTTTGAGGGTATATGGGATGGTTTGAAAAAAATGTTATCAAAGGAGAATGGTTGAGCATAATAACTTGATGTCAGAATGTAGTGTCAAGTTTCCTATTAAATAGAAGATAAAAATATTTTGAAATAAGGGGTATTTTACAAGAGTGTACATAGAAAAATATCATTTTAGTGATCTTTAATTCACCATTATATTTTTGGAATGTATTTTTTACAAGCTAAATTGACTAGATTCAAGTATTTTACCAATTTTATCTGAGTGATTATAAATTCCATATAATGGAATTCAATCTAATGAAATTTATTCTTCCATTATATCATGATTTATTTGATAATTTTAGTATCATTGAATCTTTATTTTTGTTTCATTTTGTTGTGGGGTAGTATCATTACACCAATAAGAACTTCGAATAGACCTTGGAATGGATTTATTAATGAACCATAATAATATAATCCTCTAGTTGATCAAAACATTATAAAGATAATAGTGCATGCAGTGCTTGTTCAATGATATGCAGTTGAAGTTGTTCTTATTCGGGCTTCCATAGTGGAACCTTGAAGGGATAAGAATAGAGCTCATACTCCATAGTTTCTTTTGAAAAAACCACCAGATATCTATGGCCCAATTAGTCCATAAGAGGAAGAGGACTTATTGAAAAATATTAGACATATTTTTTAGTTCATAGAAATAATGATCTTGAGAAAATATAATTGTGTTTCTTTAAATTATGAAAACCATTGAGGGGGTGGTGGGATCCTATTTTTATATAGAATAAAAAATATATTTTCGTTTTGAAAAATATTAGGTATATTTTCTCATAGAATTTATGTCTATATTAAATTTTTTGGAGAATTATATGGAATTTATTCGCCACTAATTAGGTGATAGGATCATAACTCAATGTGAAAACCACATTTATAAATTCATTCAGTTTTCCCATGTCTAATTAATTAATGATAATCTAAATGACTAAATATTATATGAGGATAATCGATCTAATATCTAATTATAGGTTTTCATGTTTAATATAACTTTTTATGTGGACATTCTGGATAGAGAGTTTTTAGATGAGCAGAACCTGGATGATAATTCAAGGATGATAGTAGTTATTCCTTCTCCTAGTAGTAGTTTTGATATTCCCATTAAAGGAAATATGTTTTATTTTCAGACTCAGAGAGAATAAAAAAATATGTATCATATATACCTTTTACTATGTCATGAATCGGACCATTTACATTCATTCAATGAGGAATGGTATGGAACTCGAAGAAAGACTTTGCTAAGGAATTAAAGGCATGTGGTTTATGTGGTCCCATAGGACACCTATAGATGTAATGTCATGTCTTTTACAGCCCACATAGTGTCATAAAATGGTCATATCCTTGAGGTAAAATATTAAAATCAATAAATAATGGGTTCCTTCCATAGGAATCTATAATAATGATTATTCACATAGTGTGTGAGTCCCAAGAGGAAGTGAATGTAGGTTCAATGATAGTGGGAGGAAACGGAATTATATGTTAATATAAATGGCTACATTATTTTATAATAATAAATTTCATTCGTCCATTTCGAATCGTGCATTTAATTTACTAAAACTTCTTCTGGTGATTATACTAATGTGATGTACATTTCTATTCCATTTTGAATGAAGACCAAGTGAGGTGTTTGATTCCCTTATAGTGTCTTATCATTATCAGAGAATGAGATCACATTTAATTTTCTATTTCTTGAAATAAAACCTTTAGATTAATTTATCATCATAGATTGGAAGATTTCCCAAAAAACCCAAATCGATTGTTATATTCATTTGTTATCGTTTACTTCCCATGATGTGGTTTACTGTGTTTTTCAATGATTTTATTACCTGAGGCCTAGTAGCGCAACACTATATTTTTTGGAGTTGGGAATGTTTATATCAATGATTTCCTTTATAGTGACCTTATTTTATAATACATTACTATTACATAATTTTTATGATAAAAATCATAATCATGATAAAATCTAGTTTCGAACGTATTAGTGTCTGCAGAAAATTAAGCTCGTACATCAGTTGTATATACTAAAACATTAAAAAATATTTAATTTATTTTTCGTTATCCTTCTAAAAGAAATATTTCCTTATAGCACATGAAATCACATAAGGATATACATCATTGAAAGGTGTGAACTAATATCCCAATAAGTAAAGGAATAAGGGACATAAATCCACATAATATATAACAACATAATTATCTACATCTTATAATAAGCATATTATGATCATTATACTGATAATGGAAAATTTTGATAATGTCATGGAATGTTTCATATGAATAAATATTGAGGATCATGTCATAGTTGTCAAATGTCCCACATAGTTGTGAACAAATCTACCATCATGTTCATACATAACATTTGTGAAAAAATGATTACATCATCACTATGAACAAAGATAGAATATTGGTCATGAATAGTAAAGATAATACCAAGAGATAGATAACAATATTTAAATCATTATTGGTCCACATAATTCTAAATCCACCCGTCACACTATAAATTATCATTTTCATGCATTCGACAGAGAACATGTGACAATCGAAGTCATGAATTAACATGTAGAAGGAAATAGGGTTCATAAGGATTTCATAATGTATAATTTCATGAACAAAAATTGGGGGTTCCATAATGAATTTTGGAAAAAATATATCTCATAAAATCTTTATTGTTGATAAAGTAAGAAACAAGTCAAGATGATCCAATATGTTATTGGGAAAAAAATTTCTTTTTTAGATCATTATTTTTGGCTCAAAAATCATTTTCCATGGTATAAAACATGAATATCCCCAAAAGTAAAGTTTAGAATTTTGAAAAGTTATTTATGGAATAATATGGGAATATGTACACTCAAAATTATGTGAAATATTGACAACCTAATGAAAATTAGTTTGGTTTGAGAATCCCCTTATCTTAAATCCCACTTCACTTCATCACTTTTCCTCCAGAATAATAAACATAGGATTAATAAAATATTTATTAAAATTATTAATTTTGTTTTTACCACTATTAGTTAATTAAAATAATTCTATTATATTTCTCAATTTACTTGGTTTATGGGTAGGTATTTTTATATCATGTTTTCCTTAATAATTTTACATTTTTCTTCGATTTCAAAATTTTGATCTTTATAATTTATACATTTATAGAATTAATTATAGAATAGAAAATACCCACACATAGACATATGTATATATATATAATAAATTTTTTTATTATAACCATCCATAAGGGTGTTAATATAAAAAATGTTGGAAACATCTTTATTGGTGTTTAATAGGCCGCTATTAATAACATTTCCCAAATGGGGAGAAAAGGATGTTTTTAATATTAATAAACCAGAAATACAATTTTTAATATTATATAAACATAATTGATATAATTTTAAAATACTATGAAATTAATTTTAGATTATTTGATTTTGATATAGATAGATTTAATGAGTAAGAGAAGAGGAAATTACAAAGAAATGTTGATGAAAGCGTACCATCCTTTCACTATTTCATCCGTTGTACGTCACTATAATCTGACGATGATTGGAGTTAGATAACCCAATAACACATCTATGTATTTTAAGAGTATTAAGAGATAAAAATTAGGTAGACATTTTTCATTGTTATTTTTGGGAGGAGTCATTATCCAAGGATAGTGATAGGGGGTATTTATAATAGAAGAGAGTGGTATTCATGAGTTAAAATATTTAATAAAATGATATATAAAAGGTAAACCTTTTAATAGTGATATTTTTGATATTATATACCATATTTAAATTCTATAATCTGATTTTATGTCTTCATATAATTTTATAATATAAATTCATTAGTTTTATCAACAGGAAAGGTTGAAATTGAGAAAATAATATTTGAATGTAATAAATTTGATTTTAAGCCTTTGAAAGTGATTTGTATGTTTAAGAATCATGATTGTTATATTTCAGTGACTCATTTATCAAATTAAATATTATTTAGTTACGAATCATGTTCTATTAATGATTATTTCAATATTATGTCATGAATTGTGTAATAAATGATACACATGTTAAGTGAAATTTGATATTTTTACTATACACATGAAAATTGATGTATTTCAAATATTACCAAAAAACGCCTTCTAATATTTTGACATGTTGATTTAAAAAATTAAATTGATTTTATATTAATTAATTTATAAAATATTTTATTTAAATTTTTAATATTAAAATTATCATTTTATGAAATTCCATAAAATATAATTTAATAAAAATGTGATTATATATTATTTCTATTACTAACCAGTTTATTAATATTATGGAATTATAGTATTTATATTTAATTAGATTGTTCAAGAAACATATTATTTATTTTATATTTTAATTATGTAGAGGTAAAATACTACTCCAATGATTAGGTGACTATTATCCATCGTTAGGATACTATTCCCAACAGTAGGGTAATACTCAAAAAAAATTACTATTTTAATCATCACATTGCATAAAATAAATACTAATTCACTACTTCATTAATCATTCTCCTCAATTCCTCTCATGGTCTGAAACTTTTATTTTATATATATTTTAAATGTTTTAGTAATATTTTTTAAATTTACCATTTTGTTTTTTGTGGGATGGATGATTCACACTATTTGGGGTTATCAAAATTATCCTATTGTGTTATGTATATTTTATGTTTTGTTAATTTAATTTTTTTAATATTCATCCGTGTAATTTTTATCTAATTTAATGAATTTCATTATTTAAAAAAGTGTCTTTTTAGATTCCATATGTCATTTATATGTTTAATAATGTATAATATAATATAATATACATTTATTTCTAGAAACAAATATCGTTAATAAAATTGAAAATGTTAAATTGTTCCCCATTTAAAAGTTTCATCCATAAAATTTCACCTCATATTCTCAGTTGAGAATTGGTGAGGGTACTTTTTTTACATTATTACCTCATCTTCACATGCTTCCACATTCTGTAAATGGTTTCTCCACATAACATTAAAAAGATGAGTTGTCTTATTTCCAGAACATTATATATAAGGTCCATGATTTTAAATAGATTTCCCTCACATGAAAGGTCATTCACCATTTCTACCACCACCATATCAAGAACATGTGAGTGGTCATGTATATATATTATTATGTGATATACATGGAATAGATCATGAACATGATACATATTGGGTGGAAGTACTAGACAACAGGCTAATGATCATATACTATCAATGATATCAAATAAGATATTGTACCTATATCTAAGCATACCTTTATTTGAAAACCACATGAATCTATTCCACGGTGATATTTGAAGAACTAAATTGTCTCCAACTTCAATCCCTAAGTCCATTTCACAATATTTATCATAGATCTTTATCTGGATATAAATATAATTTATATATTTTTAGATTTATTTAATTTCTCTATCATCTCTTAATGAATATTAGGTCTAAGTAAATTTTGTTCACCATATTCATCCCAACATGTTGGAGTTATATATCACTTCACATGTAGATTATCATATTCACCCATTAGAATATTTGATTAGAAGTTACTATTGTATGAGAACTCAAATAATGGTAGACGTTGATCTGATCCTTCATTGAATTATATTTAGTTGGCTCTAAACATGTCCTTAACTATGTGAGTTTTCCTTTTAGATATTCCGTCACTTTGGGGGTGATATTATATTTTGAAATTTAATTCACTATTCAAATATCATTGAATACTTCTTCAAAATGTATATATGAACCTTGGATAAAAATTATCTTTCATTCAAAGTGGAAGCCCATGAATTTTCACAACATCCATTACATATATGATTCCAATCTATTATCATATTAAATCTTACTAATTATATATGAAGTGGGATATCTGGGTTAGTTAATCCACCAATACACATAGCTCATTGTTACTCTTGGATGCCTTTGAGAGACTAGTGAAAAATTACATGGTTTTGTTATCCTATATTTATATGGATATAAGAAATGGTTTCATCAACCCATTATACTTATGTCTCTCTTATTTAAATTTCTAACACAATAATAATCTTTAGATATACTAATAAATTTCCTTCTGCATGTTTTCCCACTAGAAGTATTATCAATGATCATGATACATATTTCTATTTCCATGATGGATGGGTAAATATTATCTATGTGAATTATCCAATATCTCTTTCTTTATATAATGTTATTATGTCACAAATTATCTGGTTCCCAACTAAATTATTCCATCATCATCAATGTGGAACTCATATAAGTTCGCATACTTTACTAATATCACCAATATTATGAAGCATCTGATCATCCTTAAGTGCCTCCGTGATATTATGTTATATAGATAGAAAGAAAATAATGTGTGCAATTTCGGATGTATTCCCTTATATTATGATTTCAAAATACATCTATATTTATCCATTGGATATTCTGTCTTCCCAACCCACATCATCGATAGAATACATTTTTATTTTCACCTAAGAGCATTGGCTACCTTGTTACCCTTTCTTCGATGGTAGTGAATAAATAAATTGTAGTATTTTATTATCACTAACCATATTATGTTAAAAATTGGAATATTCTTCTATTTTTTCATACATTATACTGTTATTAATGAAATATATGTCACACTTCTCAATATAAAGGTTTCCTCTCTGAATTGTCCTGGAAAAGAACATAGTTCTTAACTATAAATCATGTGTTTGGTATTTCTTTCACATAGATATTTAGTATTCAAGGGGAGTAGAAAATCAATTTTTAATATTCAAGATTACACAACTCAATACTTTATTTGAATAATCACTATCAGCTACCAAACCTTTTCTTCTTATTTGATGTGTGATTTCAAGAATAGTTGTTATCATATTCCTTAGATACATAAAAACTTCCCCACATTCTTCCATCAACACATAACTTACCCCTTTCTATGTCATCATAAGTATCAAACAATAAAATCATGTAAATTTTCTCAAAAAACATCAGTAAGTCCCTTTTAATCCTAGAATACTATGGATTTCTATGAAAATAGTGGGTATGGTCAATTCCTTAATTGTTATTTTCATTGAAGGGCCTTTGAAAATTCCATCACAAGTGATCAAGTTCTCCATGAATATGAGTTTCTACATCCAAAAATCACACTTGTTGAACTTATAATTCATTTTCTAATTCTTTAATATCTCTTACACAGTCTTTAGAAGCTATTTATCTTCTACAATATTCTTGTATTATATTAAAATATTTTCAATAAAGGCTACCAAAAATTAATTGGTGTTGTTTTTAATGACTATTTTCATAAAATGAGTGAATATTTCAAGGGAATTATAATGTTATAAGGGAATTAATAAAAACTCATTGTGTCTATACCTTATATAGAAGGAATTATTTAGAATATCATCATTCTTAACCTTTAGTTGATCATATATAGAATCAATATTGTCATTTGAGAAGTAGTAAACTCATCATATTTGATTTGAAAAGAAATTAATCTTTGTTATAGGATGAAATTTCATTATAGTTATCTTGTTTATATTTTTTAATAAATACATAGTATCATTGATCCACAATTTTACTTTACAAATAGATCATGAACACTACATTGTGATGCACTAGGGCATATGAAATTTTTTTCCATGTGTTTTTTTAGTTGTAAGTCAAGTCTTATAGGTTTCCCAGGTATATGGATTGCACCCAGCCACATCTTTCTCGATGCTCTTCCCCTTGGTGGTTGTTGATTCTTCATATTAGTTTCATGTAAGATTTTTTTCTAGTGGTGTCTTCGATGTTTCATGTTTAAGGTCTTAGAAAAGATGCTTTACTTTCGTTGAAAGGTCTGAATTGCTTCTCTGCTTTCATATTCCTTCCACACTCGCCATGTCAGACTAATAAGATGTTTTCATGGAGGATATGATATGTTTTTTTCTCATTATTGGTGTTCTATGATGTGATTTCAGACCTTGACATAAAATATGGTGGTATTCACTGATCAACGAAGTGGATGTTTCTGGTGTGTTAGTCTGAAGGATTTTCCATCAGTTTCTGGAGCATCACCTTTGGATTTGGATCGGTATTTTTGATTTCAGTCATATTTGAATTATTTTTTCTTATTTGGTGATGGTTTATTTTCCTATTAGATTCTATTTGTATTTATGAATGTGATGTGCTACAACGACCACTATTTTGTGTTGTTTGTATGGCAGTGACGATAGTGTGGACGAAATGCGATGATAGCAGTGGGTATTTTAGATTTTTTTCTATTAGGTTCATCAGATATCTAGTTTTGTTTTCATGGTTACCCAATTTCTATGGTGATTTTTACCAATGAGGATGTTTATGGTTCAATAGGCCCTTAATAGCTAATTTCTGGCAACAAGAATGACTGTCATGGGTGGCTCCTGGTTCGAGGCCTCATCATGATGGGTGTCACTTTATTTTGAATTTCACATTTTGTCTAAATCATGAATTTAGATTCATGATTTTATTATATGGTTACTACATAACATCAAAGAGGAACTTTTGAAAATATAAAATATATAATTTTCATTCATTTGGATTTTGTTTTTTCAATAGTTGATTACCCTTAAGAACTCATTGTTTAGTGCATTTGATAATGTAGTTATTTTTCTCCATAGAGTTAATCCATTGAACCATGGGTTTTGCATTATGTGGATCCTTCATTTCATCCATCATGTTTTTATCTATTCATGTCCTTTTGACATTCATCAGTTTGGTGGACTTCTCTCCCTTAAGTGAATCATTTCTCTATCCCATTGAGGCAATTCTCATGATGCTTTTTCCCACATTTTTTACTCGTGGGTTATTGGATCCTCTTCATCCTTTATCATTTGACCCACCATCATGAAACACCATTCTTCCCTTCTTATACACATATCCTAAGGAATAATAATCAAAAGCCATATTTAAATTGAGATCACATTGAACCACTTCTTCATAACACCCAATGTTGTAGATTTCTAGAGACTTTTGAAGGGGTGGTTTTAATTATCAGATGAATCTACATGTTTTCAATAAATTTTTAACAACTATTGAGGAATACAATGAAATTCATGTTTTTTTTCTCCATAAATCACAACACCTTCACATTCCTTTTTCATCATCTCTAATAATTCTTTCGCAATATTTTATAATTATTTTTAATTAAATACATGTTATAAAATATTGTCAAAAAGGATTTCCAGTCGATATATTTTATTTTAAACATTAGATTGGTGTTCTTTATAGATACCCTAAATTGATTTAATTCTCATTCAAGATAATATTTTGAAATAGTCACCTCCTTAAATGTATAGTTTAAAAGAGAAAATATCTTCTCTATTTAGTTAACCCATTATTCCACGACTGGTTGATTATAAGATCCATATAATATTAGTGGGTCTTATCATATAAATGAATCAATTTAAAATTTCTTTGTTTTAGGTGAATACAAATCATACACACAAGTCAGGTTAATATTCATATCAAGGACAACTAGGTAAGCATCACCATGAATTTCTGAACCCTACCTCCCATGGAATTGGGGATGTATTTTTAACAATCGTTTTATTGTCCCTCACATGAGTTACTGTCTTAGTTTATCATACTACCTAACATTTTCTAAGATAGAAATTTTTTTGACAAAACATAAATAAAAAAATAAGGAAATTAGTATCTTATTTTCACAATTAACTCAAAATTTTTTTCATATATGATCTCGATTTTTATTCTTTTTCTTAAATAATTCTTGTAAGATTTTTTATATATATATAGACATTCACATATGTTTATCACTAAAGTTTCGTATTGCTAATCCAAAATCAACTAAACCATAACGATGATCCAATTATAACTACCCTAAATATTTTTACAAGGCTATTATATCATTTTTAAGATAAAAAATAGTATTAAAAAATCATGATCAAAAGCATTAGTGCCTTGTGAAAATTTGGTTGATACATCACATATAATTAATAAAACATAAACATTAATTCTACTCCTTACTATATATCATTATAAAATCATGTTTTCTCCTTATTACATGTAAGCAACTGAAGGGATACATTAACGAAATTTGTGAGCTATAATCCAAGTAAGTGGAAGAATATGGAAATGAGTCAATATAACATTGGTGAGCATAATATTCATCATAATAATATCATAAGAATAGAATCATCATTATAACACTTATGGAATGATTTGATAATGGTATGTAACGTGTAATATGCATAAAAATGAAATATCATATCAGAGTGGTCAAATACCACATAGAATTGTGAACAAAGATAACATCATGTTAACAGATAACATATGTGCATAAATAATAACATAATCATTGTCAAAATATATTGCATAATGTACATGTATAGTGCCCATAATATCATTAGATATATCACATAAATCAATGCATTGGTGGGCTATATAATTTGGGGACTTCCTCTGAAATCTTATATTCTCATTATCACACATTCTAAATAGAACGTATAAAAAGCTTAATGATGAAAAAACCGATGGAAAAAATGGGATTCGTAAGTATTTTCTAAATTATATTTACTAAATAATCATTATTTTCAAATTGAATTGAGGAAAACATATTTGTGTTAAAAATAATCATTTACGATAAAATAAAAATGAACTTAAGATGAGTTTATTTTTTCTTTAGGAAATATTTTTTTTCGAAGAATCGTTATATTTGGCTAGAAAATAATATTGGATTAGAATAAAACATGTATATCCAAATAAACAAAAGGGATAAATAGTGGAATAATATTTTATGGATGATTATTTGAATATCCATTCTAAAAAATATGATAAATAGTGAAAACACAATGGAAAAGTAGTTGGGTTTGAGAATCTCCTAATGTTAAATACTTCTATATTTCATCGCTTTTCCAATTCCAAAATAATAAACATGGATTTTTTAAAAAATTGACATAAAATATAATTATTTTTTGTTTTACAAATATTTATCATTTATTTTCATTTTATTATAATTCTTAATTTCATTTTTCAAATGGAATATATGTTGATATCCTGTTTTCTTTAATAATTACTCATTTTAATTCATTTTCACTATTATGCTTAATGTAATTTATAAATTATCATAATTAATTGATGAATCAAGAAAAAAATATATTTAAATATTTATATTTTATATAATTTAGCATGACTATTCCAAAGGGTGGAGATAAAAAATTAAAATGGAAACATCCTTGTATGTGACTAACCGATTTTTATCAATCATGTTTTCAAAAGGAGGATAATGAGAGGTATAGAATTCAAATACATAAATAATATAATTTTTTCATCAAATTAACAAAATTAACATAATTATAACAGACTATATAATTAATATTATAAAATATGGTTTTTATAGGTATACATAAAAAGAGGAGGAGGAGAGTAAAACATAAATAGGAGTTGTTGAAAACATACCCCCTTCTATGGGTTTCATCCATTGTACGACACTTTACTGCCCAGATGGATGGAGTTAGATTACTCTTGAATGTTCATTTGGACTCTAAGAAGATTATTTAAGATTATTTCGTAAAATTATTGGCTTTAGAAAGTGTGGGAGGAGATGGTTTTCACAGGGAGGGAGAGGGGTTATTTATACATGAGAAGAGAGGTATTTTGAGTATAAATATAAAATAAAATATTATACATGTGGTAAACATTGTAAAATTGATATGTCATATATTTTATTCCATATTTTAATTAAATTTCATTATTTAAATACTATTAATCCCATTATAATTATAATTTATTTTTTTAATAAAAATGAATTGTTGAATATTGAGAAATTTTTATTTTTATGTAATAAATTATATGTTAGACATTATAATTTACTTTTCATGTTTATAAATCTTGTTTAATATATTTTAAATAATATTTTATCAAATTAAATATGTCTTTTTCAAAAATCATGTCTTATAAATTATTATTTCATTATTTTATCACGACATACATAATTCAAGATACACCAGTTATGGGAAAACTGTATTTTTAATATTCACCAAAAAATGATGTCTTTGAACAAATATAAAAAATATAACCCTTAGAGAATTTAAATTTTATGATTTCAAAAACCAAATTTATTTTATCCTAATAAAATTTTAAAATATTCTATTTAAATTTTTAATGTTTAAACTGTGATTGTTATGAAATGAAATAAAATACCATTTATTAAAAATATGATTATATTTTATTTGACTTTATAATAATAATATTTTATATACTTATAATAATTATATTTATATATATTATTCATGATATAATTTATTTAAATTACATTTAATTATTTTGATGTCAAATTAGTATTAAAACTGTGAGGTTACTATTCATAAATATTAGGTTACTATTCTAATAGTAACATTACTATTCAACGAGTCACATTACCTCATATAAATACTGATTTATTCATTCATTTAGTATTCACCACAATTCCACTCATGCTTCAACATTTCCTTTTTATATAATGTTGATTTTTAGTAATATTTGGGTTAATTTTTATAATTATATTTGTGGGAGGGATGATTCTAGCCGATACAGGTGACCCATGTTTTTACATTGATATTTAGTTTTCATATTTTTTACCCCTTATAATAAGTTTAATTATAATGAGATTAATTATACACTAATTTAATGATTTTAATTAAATTAAAAACAGTATTTTTTTTTTCTCAATGTGTTTTATGTTCTGTACAATTTATAAAATAATATAATACTCATTTATTTCATTAATAAAATTTCATTTATACACTCTATGATTCTTTCTCTAGGTAAACATGTTGGAAAATAAAGAGAATCAAAGAATCTAACATCCCAATGCCTATCTTTAGGTGTAGATATGGCCATTATGAGTACCACATTATGCCTTTTTTTCTAACCAATTATCATATTTTTATGCTGATGATAAATAGGATACTCCGTGAGTATCTTTTTTTTTTGATGGTGGTATTTATATAAGGAAACTGGATTTATTCAAGCACTAAGGATAATCATGTACGTTATCTGAGGGATGTTACGGAAATTTTGAAAAATCACACACTTTATGCCATGTGATTAAGATAATGTTCTTTGATTTTATAAGTGACTATATTTGGAAACATGATCTCAAAACATTGTATTTCTGTTGATAAGGAGAAACTAATGGTTATTATGTCCTGGGTAAAGCCATAAAATATTTTTGATATTCAATGTTTCTGGACTTTAGTGGGGTATTACCTCAGGTTTGTTAAATGTTTATTGGTGTTGTATTCTCTAATGAAAACAATTACTCAAAAAAAGAAGAAACGTTTCTATGGGATATGAAATTTTTTAATTATTTTGAATCGTTTAAGTTACTTTTTACTTATGTGCCATTTCTGACTCTTTTAGAGGCTAGGTGGGACTATGTGGTGTTTTATTACATGTTGGTTTCAGTATCTTCTCATGAAGCATGATCATATTAGGGATTATCATTCACCACAACAAAGGTAACATGCGATGAAATATCCTACTCATGATCTTTAATTCCTGACTGTGATGAATTCTCTTACTTATTAAAAACAATACTTTCCCGACAATCTATTATATTTTACTCAACAAAAAACATCTTCAGTTTTTTCTTCGCACAAAATTATTTTAATCTCTACATGGGGTGATGAGTGTAGTGCCTGAAAAAAATTTGATTCCAACATTACCTATGCACCATTATTGGTGAGTTTCATTACTGACACTTTGGGAAGGAATCTTCAAAATCATTCTACGAAATTATCATCATAAGAGTGAACATTGGTGGATCTTTTTCTCAAATGTAGTGTGGATTTTATAAGGATGAGACCGATATTGTTTTGGAAAGAATTCCATTGACATATTCTCTAATCAGGATGATTCTTCAAGAGTAAAATATTGGTGATATTATTAATAGACTTGGGAACTGTCTTTATGGTCATGAAATAATCAGTGATAAGTCATTATCCTATGAGGGTATCCTATGCATATAGATATGTTACATCATACTTTTTTCTAGGAGGTAATATGTGATGGGTTGTTTCCATAATTAATAGTGGGTGGTGATGATTGGCACCATGAATATGTCCACTAATATTTAGTTGTCACGACCCGTCCTCAGGGCCCGTGCCGTGACAACCCCAAGCCCGCCTTCGATAGGCCAGGGGCTAGAGACTAGAACCAAAGGAATAAATCCCGATAATTGGGAAGGCACTTACTTTATAAAAGTAATCAAACACCGAAGAGTACAAGCGGATGTAAAACACTAAGTACAAAAGAAAGTGCTGAAAAGTAAAAAGGGCCAGAATAAAAACCCAACTGAAAAGTACAGCTACAACTAAAAGGAAATACAATAGAAAAGACAAACAGCTGGAAGAATAGAAGCAGCTCCTGGGTCGTCCACCTCGGATCCTACCTGAAGGGTAGGTACAGATAGTGCAGCTCCTGGTTCGTCCACCACGGATCCTACCTGAAGGGTATGTATAGATAGCGCACCTCCTTGATTGTCCACCACAGATCCTACCTGAAGGGTAGGTACAGATAGCCTCCATAACGCTCTCGCCCGTCAACCTTCTCCGAGTATTGTCACGTCGTGAAGTCCACATCCGGAGAGTGACTCGTCAGAGATCCACCTCCGGGTACCGTCCAGTCCTCGAACAATCAGGCTCTATCAGTGCTTCCTGTCATCTACAACCAACATAACGAGGTGAGGGCATAGCCAGTGTAGGGGTGAGTATAAAGATACTCAGTAGGGACCCCGAGACCCTCAAGGTATCACTAAATCCAACAAGGATAACCAAAAATAACGATATCAACATATAACCTATACTTAGGTATATTTCCATACATATACCTATGTTATCAAGTAACAGATCTCAATCATGAGGAAACACTAAGATTATGAAATCAACGGATAACCACTACCCATGTATATGCCCATACATATACCTAAGTTATCAAGTGACCCATCTCAATCATGAGGTAAACACAAAGGTCATAGAATCATCTCAAACCAGGATTTTCATTTATCGAAACCGTAACTGCTGAAGAGCCCAGTCTCTGTTGAGTACAGTGATCCTGACACGACTCCGAGGTACTGCTCACTATCCTAAGACTACTGAGGTACTCCTCCTGTCAAGTACCGCGGGTCAGCCACCCAAACACAGTAGTGCTTCTCGCCGGGGTCTGCTACCCAAACACAGTAGTGCATTCCCCATAATAGCTTGTAGTGGTACTCTCCAGACAAGTACCGCGGGTTTTCTCCCAAACTCAGTAGTGTTCCCTCCGCCATGGGTCTGCACCCAAACAATGTAGTGCTCCATCCACTAGGCTAGTCGACTCACTCCAAGACGAGTCGGTCAAGAATTCGTCAGGTCTCAGTCAGCTACATGGTCTCCATACTCCGTACGCTCATCTCCAGGAGGGTCCTCTCCACGAGCTACTGGTCGATTCTCCAAGTATCACAAAGTCCCACAAAGAAGTATCTTAAAGGACCGCCTCGTTATAGGGGTCTCAACACAATAGACGGTGCGTCTATCGGGCGCCCAGTCTATGATTTATTAGCCTTTTCGTCCCAGGGGTCCGGTTGGTTTTGTGTGCGAACCAACCCGGAAGTATCTCAACTATACCCCGAAATCTCATAGGGTATATTCATAGGGACTGTTTCTCAACGAGATCACCAACGCCGGTGACTGTTCATCAAACAGACGTCCGCTCTAAAAGTTATTAGCTTTTCCGTTCGAGTGGCCTGGTTGGATTTTAGGTACAATCCCACCCAGCCACTATCCAACTATATCCAAATCTCCGGATAAGTATGTCAAATGTTCTGTCTCATCATGAGAAATCCAACATGGTCGACGGCACATCAATCAAACGTACGGAGCTCATGTTATAAGGGTTTTCACTTCGAGGGCCCGATTGGTATCGGGTTCGAACGAACTCGTCCATACCCAAAGCTCCCTGAAACCTTGTGTTTAATATACCAAAACTATTGTCTCAATCCTAGGATAGCATCGTAACTGATGGTGCATTGATTGGAGGACCGTAGACCAAGTTATGGGCGTTTGAATGAAAACTGACCGAAAATAGGGGGTTCGGGCACGGTCCGACCCGGCCTGAGACCCCCTGGGTCAGCCTTAACCGGGTCAACCTGACCCCGGTCCAGGTCCAGCCCACTAGGGTGCGGCCCGTCCCGGAAGGCCGACCGCGACTCGACGCTGGCCGAGCGGAACAGAATGGGCGCTTCCCCTTATTGTAACCGGTGGCTCCAGTTGGCGCCGCCCTGTCTCTCGGAGCCCGCGCGGCCTTGGGGTCCAGCTCCTCGCCGTTGCGGCTATGCGACGGCGGGTTTTCTTCCGGCGGCGCGCTGGGGTGCCCCCGCCTCCAGGCTGCCGGATGGCTCTGGCCGCCGTCTCTGGGCGTCGGCGCCGCCGCGTCTCCCCCTTCCATGCGTCGTTGTATCTTCATTCAAAGCCCGAAAATTAAAATGATCACATATTCGTGATCCTCGGGTCGATAGCTCCATGTCCATATGTCGCGCTCAACAGAATATTGTGTTTCCAGGGTTGACAAATATTTGGACGCCTCCTTCTGCCAGCCATTGTGACTTCGTTACAAGCCCGAAAAATTAAACGATCACATATTTGTGATCCTTGCCTCAAGGGATTCACATCCATATATTGCTCTCAACAGAAATCTGTGTTTCCAGTGTAAATAAATATTTGTCATTGAAGAATGAACGAAGAACACGTGATGAATAAATAGAAAAAGGAGCACGGTTTATGTGTAGGATGATGATCATGTTCATTTGGTCATCATCGTCGTGTATTTAGGATATTAAGAATCAATAAAACGAATTCATACATATATAAAAACCCCTACCTTGATATTGATTTGATGTTCGAAGAGTGTCACGGAAAGCAGCGTCGCGGGGCGTGGTTCTGTAGACGTCGATGGAGAGCGTCTCAGGAGACGTCGTCTTCTATTTATCACGGAGAGAAGAGGATGATTACATGTCATTACAGAACTCCCGCGTTGGTGTATCATCCCTTGTCGCGGAGGAGAAAGGGAATGGAGATACCGGAGTCACTGAGTCGTTCTTCATTGAAGAGATGACGTTCTTCGTGGAAGGATTGAAGCTCTTTGCAGGAGGATGAAGTTCTTCCCCAGAGAAAAGAGTTCTATCTCCACAATCTCCTCACACAACAACCAACCCTCTCCAATAAAATAATACTTATCTTATTTTATTACACCAAGACAAGAATTTCAATTTTGAAAAATCAAACACAACACTCACTAAATTAATAATGTGAGTTGGCATGATTAAAGAAGAGAGAGGGGGAGGTGAGTGGTCTCACATTAAAGGGGGTTTATGGAGTTAAGGAAATTGAAAAGGTGGGGGCTCATGTGGGTCCCACATGACCCTTAATCTTCTAATGGGAAGTTATCAACCGGTATGTCCCACTCCAACACCCACACATAGGATCTAACACATAAAAAATAGAAATTAAGTTGAGACACAACTTTATTTCACTTAAACCACTTAGTGAACGAATAAAAATAAAACAATTATATTTTTATTCCACACATTTTTTTTACATCAACACCCGAGCAACTGATCCTTCGGAAAAGGTGCTCTTAACCAATTACCGGTGTTGCGGTTCCATCGGTTCCCTCAGATTTCAATTCCAAGCACTTGTTCAAAAGATAGAAAAACTCGCTCATTCGATCACTGAACGTACCCGAGCCAAACTTTGGAAATTGATTCTGGGAAAATCCGGCCTCAAAATCAGCTGCCGTCAGAAACGGAGTTCTTGTAAAATCCCAAATAAATTAAGAAAAAAATTTCCTTGAAATTTTCAGGTCATTACATTACTCCCATCTCAGGGCTTTACGTCCCCATAAAACTTTAACACAAACTAGGGATACAAAAGCGGTACTGAGCACACATCTGAGCCTTCCGCTCCCATGTCATCACCTGGAGGTTCCCGCGCTTCCAGGGAAAGCGCACAAGAGGAATCGACCGTCCTCGTAGGACCCGCTCCTGTCAATCCTCAACCTCTACTGGAACCCCACAAAAGTCACCCCATTGCCAACATCAAGCTCCCCATGGTCGATGATATGTGTCGGGTCAAGCACGTATCTCCCCAGTTGAGATACGTGGAAGTCGACGTGCACCTGGTGCAACTGAGGTGGATGGGTCAAATGGTAATCCACCTCGCCTACCCTGATGAGGACCTGAAAAGGTCTGCTGAACCTCGGAGATTACTTGCCTCCTCGGCCATACCTCTATAAACCTCATCGAGGTGAGACCTGTATAAGGACGTGATCATCATCCTCAAACTCTAGAGGTCTCCCTTTCCTGATTAGAACAGAAACTCATAACTCCTGCTGCCACGTGGGTGAATTTGGCCGACTCAAGAGTGATCGGCTACACCTTTCTATGAATGATTCCATCATGTGCTACCTGGGTATTCCTTTTCTCCGAACAAGGAGAACTCCAACCCAAAGTTGTAGATAAACCACAACCTTTTTGCCTAATACAGTCAATCTTCACATGAACTGTGAATCCAATCCATACTGAGTCCAACACAGTAAGGCCTCGAAGCTACCACCAAGAGATTCCAACCGAAACTCTCGCATCGTGGGTCAGACCACAGTGTCGGTGTAAGTTTGATTATCGAGTCTCCTCCCAAGGTATCTATAGATGTGAGGTTTAAGTCTACGGCTTATCAGAAACTCTTGGTCTGCGAAAAGATTCGTGAAGGGAATGAATGATTCATGTCAACGTCTGTTACTACAACAGCTATTAGTGGATACAGACTGTCCCTTGAATCGTTTTATTAGAGCCATTGGGTCACACTCCTTGACCGCATGCAGCTACTCTCTTCCCCTTCTCTCCAGCTCCCTGAGCCTGGCGGGGGCTACAAAGGTGGGTGATTGTAACATGTTGGAATGTACACCACATCATGCTGCTCTCCTAGCTATGAATCCACGTCTGCTACTTCGCTGAATCATCTGTCCTTTTTTACTTCATCATGAAACATTCTCACGCCCACGTCTCTGAGACTGGCACTAGTTTCTTGAATTCCCACTGCTAACCTTCACTGACTGCATCCATTCAGCAAAATAATTCTCAACCACAAAGGTTCTTTCTAGCACCCCAGCATAAGGAGGAATGCATAGAGAAAAGTTGCTGGCTCGGATATCCTTAAACGCACCACGATCAGAGGTCCATTCTCTATATCACTGATCGAAACGTATTCATCAAGTACCCGGAATGGTCGGTACTCCTCAATGAATTTTCAGCTACTGACACGTCATCCTGCCGAAGCTCTATAAGCTCTAGAAAACTTTTAGCCACCTCCTCAATCTAGTCCTCAGCTGCCTTTGAGTCAGGTATGCCTCAGAACATGAGGGTATCTGATGCTGGAAAATGTGTAAGGAATTAAGACTATATGTGTCACCTACCGGTTCCGCCGGTTGTAACTGCTGACCAACACGTAGTGATGTATAGCTAACACACTACCCGAAGGCACTACCTCGGGCATCAGTCAACGTACCGAAGCCTCATCACTAAGTGGACCATCCTCATGGTCATTCACTGGAAAAAACTAGTATCCAAGTCCACCATCCACTCTAATGATGTCTTAGATAGGCAAAAAACTCTATCAATCACCTCCAGCCAGTGCTCTACTGTCTGGGAATCTACCTCGCCTCGTAACCTCGGAGGCCTCTACCGCTGGAACTCGTGCAACGCGCTCTGCCAGCATGCACAGTTCGCTAGTATGGATGGTGGCATCTACTACCCAACAGGTTTTGGTGCTGCTGGTACACCACCCGAGGGTGCCAACATTGAATGAGGGCCCTGCACTGGAGCCTCGTCGCTCGGTGGGCCTCCATCGAGTACAATCTCAGAACTCCAACTAACTGTCTGCGTGGAGACATCTTGAACAGATGCGACACGATCAACATTTTATACATGGTGAGCTGACCTGGTTTGAGCTGACTTTAAAACATTTGGAATCACACACGCAATTGATGTTTTCGTGCACAATGTCAGAAAGCAGTAGTCAGTGTCCTGGTGTACGGATACGTCGGCCGCCGTACCAACACTGGAATCCATGAACTGAAGGCCACACTCGGAAACCTAACCACTATTCTTCACATAAAAGAAAATATCAGAGTTATAAGTACTGCAGCAGAACCGAATCATCTGATATTAATTTGTCATGAACCGTCCTCGGGGCCCATGCCATGACTACCCCAAGCCCGCCTTCCATAGGCCAGGGGCTGGCGACTAGTACCAAAGTTCTAAATCCCGATAACTGGGAAGGCATTTCCTTTATAAAAGTAAACAAACAATACAGAGTACAAGAGGATGTAAAACACTAAGTACAAAAGAATGTTTTGAAAAGTAAAAAGGGCCAGAATAAAAACCCAACTGAAACGTACAGCTACAACTGAAAGGAAATACAATTGAAAAGGAAAAAGGCTGGATGAATAGAAGCAGCTCCTGGGTCGCCCACCTTGGATCCTACCTGAAGGGTAGGTACAGATAGGGCAGCTCCTGGTTCGTCCACCACGGATCCTACCTGAAGGGTAGGTACAGATAGCGCAGCTCCTGGATCATCCAGCACGGATCCTACCTGAAGGGTAGGTACATATAGCCTCCACAATGCTCTCACCCATCAACATCCTCCGAGTATCGTCACATCGTGAAGTCCATCTCCGGATACTAACTCATCGGAGATCCACCTCCGAGTACCGTCCAGTCCTCAAACACTCGTCTTCTGTCAGCGCTGCCCGTCGTCTCCAACCAACACAATGAGGTGCGGGAATAGCCCATGCAGGGGTGAGTATAATGATACTCAGTATGGACCTAGAGACCCTTAATTTCTCACTAAATCCAACATGGATAACCACAAAGAAAGATCTCAACATATAACCTCTACTTAGGTATATGCCCATACATATACCAAAGTTATCAAGTAACCCATATCAATAATCAGAAAACACTATTATTATGAAATCAGCAGATAACCACTACCCAGGTATATGACCATAAATATGACTAAGTTATCAAGTGACCATCTCAATCATGAGGCGAACACAAAGGTCATAGACTCACCTCAAACCAGGATTTTCATTTATCGAAACCATAACTACTGAAGAGCCCCATATCTGTCAAGTACAGTGATCTTGTCATGACTCCGAGATACTGCTCAGTAACCAAAGACTTCTAAGGTACTCCTCCTATCAAGTACCGTAGGTCATCCACCCAAACACAGTCGTGCTTCTCGTCGGGGTCTGCCACCCAATCACAGTAGTGCATTCCCCCTAATAGCCTACAGAGGTACTCTCTGGACGAGTACCGCGGGTCTGAACCCAAACTCAGTAGTGCTCCGTCCTCCATGGTTCTGCACCCAAACAATGTAGTGCTCCATCCACTGGGCTACTTGACTAACTCCAAGTCGAGTCGGTCAAGCAGTCCTTGGGTCTCAGCCGGCTAAACGGTCTTCGTACTTCGTACGCTCGTCTCCAGGTTGGTCCGCTCCACGAGCTACTGGTCGATACTACAAGTATCACAAAGCCCCATGAATAAGTATCTCAAAGGACCGCATCGTCATAGGGGTCTCAACACAACAGATGACAAGTCAATCGGGCGCCCGGTCTGTGAGTTATTAGCCTTTTCGTCCTTGGGGTCCGGTTGGTTTCGTGTGCGAACCAACCCGGTCGTATCTCAAATATACCTCGAACTCTCATAGGGTATATTCATAGGGACTGTTTCTCAACGAGATCACCAACTCCGCTGACGGTTCATCAAACGGACGTCTGGTGTGAAAGTTATCAGCTTTTCCGTCAAGGGGTCCGGGTGGATTTCTGGTACAATCTAACCTGGACACTATCCAACTGCATCCAAATCTCTGGAAAAGTATGTCAAAAGTTCAGTCTCATCAAGAGGAATCCAACAAGGTCGATGGCATGTTAATCAGACGTCCGGAGCTCATGTTATAATCCTTTCCGCTCTGAGGCCCCAGTTGGTTTCGTGTTCGAACCAACCCAGCTATACCCAAAGTTCTCCAAAACTTTGAGTGTAATATACCTAAAGGTCCGTCTCAGTCCAAGGATTGCATCTAAACTGACGGTGCATCGATTGGAGGTCCGTAGCCCATGTTATGGTCATTTGAATGAAAACTGCCCGAAAATAGGGGGTTCAGGCCCGGTCCGACCCGACCTGAGACCCCCTGGGTCGGCCTAAACCGGGTCAACCCGACCCTGGTCCAGGTCCGGCCCAGTAGGGCGCGGCCCGCTCCGACTGGCATGGCCCGGCCCGGCAGGTCGGCCGCGACTCGGCGCTGGCTGAGCGGAACACAAGGGGGCGCGACCCCTTGTTATAACCGGCGGCACCAACTGGTGCCGCCCTGCCTCACAGATGTTATGCGGTCGCGGGTTCCATCTCCTCACCGCTGCGGCTGTGCCGAGGCAGGTTTTCATCCGGCGGCGCACTGGGGTGCCATTGCCTCCAGGCGGATGGACGGCTCTGGCAACCGCCTCTGGTCATCGGTGCCCCCACGTCTCCCCATTCCGTGTATCACTGTCTGTTAATTAAAAGCCCGAAAATTAAAATAATCACATATTCACGATCCTCGGGTCGATAGCTCCACGTCCATATGTTGCGCTCAACCGAATATTGTGTTTCTAGCATCGATAAATATTTTACCGCCTCCTTCCACGGGCCATTGCGGCTTCGTTCCAAGCCATAAAAATTAAACGATCACATATTTGTGATCCTTGCGTCAAGGGCTTCACATCCATATATTGTGCTCAACAAAACTCCATGTTTCAGAGTCAATAAATATTTGGAATTGAAGAACGCACAAAGAACACGTGAAGAATAAAAAGAAATAGGAGCGTGGTTTATGTGCCGGATGATGATCATGTTCATTTGGTCATCATCGTCGTGAATTTAGGATTTGAAGAATCAATAAAATGAATTAAAAAATATATAAAAACCCCTACCTTGATAATGATTTTATGTTCGAAGAGCATCACGGAATGTGGCGTCGCGGGGCGTGGTTCCGTAGACGTCGACGGAGAGCGTCTGAGGAGACGTCATCTTCTCTTTATCACGGAGAGAAGATAATGATTAGGTGTCGTTGGAGAACTCATGTGTCAGTGTCTCTTCCCTTGTTGCGGAGGAGAAAGGGAATGGAGATACTGGAGTCGCTGAGTCGTTCTTCATTGAAGAGATGATGTTCTTCATGGAAGGATTGAAGCTCTTCGCGGGAGGATGAAGTTCTTCCGTAGAGAAAAGAGTTCTATCTCCCCAATCTCCTCACACAACAACCAACCCTCTAAAATAAAATAACACTTATCTTATTTTATTACATCAATCCAAGAATTTCAATTTTTAAAAATCAAACACATAACTCACTTAATTAATTAAGTGAGTTGGCATGATTAAAAAGAGAGAGGGGGAGGTGAGTGGTCTCACATTAAAGGGGGGGTTATGGAGTTAAGGAATTTGAAAGGGGGGGGGGGGTTAGTGTGGGCCCCACCTCACCCTTAATCCTCTCATGGGAAGTTAACAACCGGTGGGTCCCGCTCCAACTCCAACACCTAGGAACTAACACATAGAAAAGTGAAATTAATTTGAGACACAACATTATTTCACTTAATCCTCTTAGTGAAGAAATAAAAATAAAACAATTATATTTTAATTCCCCACATTTTTTACATCAACAACCGAGCAACCGCACCTTCGGAAAAGGTGTTCCTAATCAATTACCGGATCTGCGGTTCCATCGGTGCCCTTAGATTTCAATTCTGAGCACCGGTTCAAATGTTAGAAAAACCCGCTCGTTCGTTCACTTAACGTACCCGAGCCAAACATTTGAAATTGATTCCTGGCACACAAGTCCTCACAATTAGGTGCCGTCAGAAAATGCATTCTTGTAAAATACCATTGAAATTAAGAAAAAAAATTCCTTGAAATTTCCGGGTCTTTAGAGTAGTAATAATTCTGGTATCCAATTATCTGATAAGATATTATTAACTTAATTTCTAATTATAATACTTGCCGGTATGTATGGTCGAGAACTATAGGCACTTTGGATTAATCCAAACACTTGCAATGAAGGAATGGAATTTAGATGATATTTCAATGGATTTCATGTATTGGATTATACATTTCCTCAAGGGATGAATTTTATAAGGGGAGTGACACATAAGCTAACAAAATTATCTCCCTTCGCATTTATTCTCAATTCATCCAATATGGACAATGTGGGAATTTTTGTATGTGTGAGATATCCTGAGGCTTCTTGGAGTTTAATCCATTAATGTTTCTATTAGGGACCCCCCAAATCACATAAAATTTTTAGATATACAAATAAGAGATGATGTGATCCAATATTAGAATGAGAAACATATACCAGGAAAAGATGGATCTCATGATATAAAAAACTATAAAAATCATTGAAGACACTTTTCCTTCTTTCGTTATTGACTTTGGTAGATTCCAGGATGGGCACTTGGGACTAATTTATTTTACATATAATAATAATTAGTACTTTTACATCTTAATGGAATCCTATTATTCATTTTCTGGTCACCCATGTAAGTATCTATTATATTTTTCGTCGATTAGTGAAACTTCCTTTGTTGGGAATTTTTGGTTAAATAGAGAACTATTAAGATTGAAATGATTCATCAATAAATGAAAAAAACATAGATAGTATAATCTTATGTTGATCTATATAAATTTTATATGGTGTTTTCAGTTGGTTGGTTGGTTTTTTTGGAGTTTCACCTCGATTAGGGAATCATATATTATAAAACAATGAATTTTAGCTCTGTGATACATGTGATTTCCAGGGAAGTATACTGGTGTAAAATAGAAAATTAGTACCTAACTGGGGATCATGATTTCAAGATGATGAAATAATTTGACCAGTTAATGAAGTTTTTATTCTTTATGTATAATAATTTTTCCATGAATTTTATATTATCATCCATACAACCCATATTTTATAAATTCATCAAGATCTGTATGATGGATGGTATGGAGTAGATTCATAGAAATATTTTCTCCATGCATCCCTGGATAGATAAGTATTAGTGGGATAATGGTTGTTTATTCTCCGTGATATATTAAGTAAAAGACTGGGTGAAAAATTCCATGATTAGTTCAAAATCATAGTTTTCATTACAATATCCATTAAATATACAAATTATTTAGAGGTATTGTGGAAAATAGGGATATTGTTCATAGTGAGTTACTAAAAAAGGGGAAGATTTGAGAACGCCAACCAATATTTGTTAAAAATTAGTTCGAATAAAAAAACCGAAATAAAATAAATTATCCTTTTTAATAAAATTATGTTTTTAATATAAGTTTGAAACTCAAAATTATTTATCAAAACATGAATGAGGATCAATTAAAACAAAATGAAATATTAAATTAAATTTTTATATCTATTTACTCAAGAAAATCCTAATGTTAACATTAATTATGACCAAAAAAACAAAGTACCAATTCTATTTAATGATTATAACCAAATATAGTTTAAGGCATTGAGATAGACAAAATACCGAAAAATTGAAAAGAATTTCAGTCTCAACATGAGGCCTAATCACCTCCACTTATAAATAACCAATTTCCAAGAAGAATATAGAAATTTATTATGTTGCATAACTTGGATCGTGTATAGACAAAGCCACATACATGTTCTCTAACCTCAATGCCACTTAAAATATTTTATGTGGGGAAGTATAAATACACTTTCCTAGAAGGGATATTTTCTACAAGTTTTGTTGGTATACAAGTAAAAATATATTGATGATAATATCATGTATTCTTCATTTAATTTTTAGGGTTCAATGTTTTTCGATAAACAGAGAAAACAACACACTAATATAAATTAAATGAAAAAGGAAAAGAGATAATGTAATACGATATTGAAAATGTAGTGTAACTATTTTTAAAGTGATCCAAATACTCTATTGTCATCAAATGGGACATTGTTATGTGATCAAACAATATCCCTAAATGTTTTAGAAAAATTGAGAATCAAAAAATTTCTCTTTTCTATCATTAGGAACAGATCTCAATCTCAGTTATTTCGACTCTCTTGAAGCTTAATGTTTATTGGTAGAATGTTTTTAAGTTCACACGTGATGACCCAACCCACCTATTGTCATATATTTATTATTTCTCCCTTTCACACATCGGAAACATCCTATCGAATATACATCGCTATAGATTTTGAATACCGATTGAATAATAATCATCAATATATTGAAGATCATTGTAATGAGTTCATACATATTCTTCAATGATTCAATTCAATAGTTTATTTAATAGTCATTAGATAATACATCTATATTAACCTAAATAATTATCTATTGAAGCATTTATGTTCAAATAATGAATAACATAAATGGTTCCACTCTTGGGGGTAGCTCATTCGCTGGTGACACATTGATGGTGATGACTTCTTTTAATTGAGATTCATTTTGGAAGCGATATAGGTTTGGGATCTGGTTGTTATGGCGGTGAATCCTACAATTTATGACCCATGTTGGTAGTGATTGATGTTGGTGGTGCCTCAATCTAGGTTTGACTCATATCTGGTAGTGAGTCTGTCTAACGTAGAAGTATTCTTGGAGATAATTCATTTTTTATGGTGACTCGTATCTCGCAGTGACTCAGCCAGGAAGTGACTCATTCTTGGAGTTAAGTCATTTTCCTGGTGAATCATGTCTAGTGGTGAGTCAATTTAATAAGGACTCAAACCATGAAGTCTCTATTCTCAAAAATAACCCTAATTTAATTTATAAAGAAGATATATTATCAGAAAATAGAAAATTCAATAGTAACATATTAATCATGATTTATTATCATCAAAATAGCGAGGTATCAATATTTTATTATTTTTGATGATCACATATAATGAAATTTTATAATCTAGGTATAGAATACACTTAAGAATAAATAGTTTAATTGGATAACTAACAGTCTTCTCAACATGTGAAATGCTAAATGTGAAATATATTGATTTAATGTTTGAAATAGAAGGAAGTAATTTTTTCTAAATAATTATTGATTTGAGGAATAATATATGGTGATATATATATGTATGTCATCAATGTTATAAATGATAAAATTAGAATACATTGTAGCATTACAAATGTTTTAAAAAAATTCGGTATCAATAATATGTTTGACTTCAATTGTAAATAGCATCCAATTTATTCCTCTTTTTGGTATTATAAAAAAGATAAAAAAAGAAATTGTAAATAAAAAGTTATTAATAATATGTTAGGATATCATTATCCACATGAATTCATGATATTACAACCCAAAAAATAAATACTGGGAAAAAAAAAAAAAAATCTATATCAATGACTATCTCTAATTAGAGTCGGTCTTATAAGGGGTGGAAGGATCAGAAGGTCCCTTGCCTTTGACAATGGTAATTGGAATGGAAGTTGGTTTTGAACGTTCTGTGGTAGACGTTGAATGTAATGAAGTATCCTACGGAAGGTCTCTAATGATCATTGGTTTCAGTTGTATGATTCGTCCATGGGAGACATATAGAACGACTAGAACTGATGATGTAATAGATCAAATGAAGGAAAATACATGAATAAATATATTGAAATGGATTCAAGAAAATCCCATATTGTACTATAGACATATTTAATAGGATTTTAAGGTTGAAAAAATCTAAAATAATGTTTCCTCCTCACTCAATAAAAAATAATAAATTCTTTTTTCAGCAAAAATAAAATGAGCACCAGTGAAAAAATGTTCCAATTGTTGACATGTTCCATTAAATCCCTAGAATGTAGTGAAATAATTATTCTGTTATACAATTAAAATGAAATTATAATTCATCACATTCATAGTATATGACCGGGAAAGATAATATTTTATGTCCTTAGTGATGAAATCTCGATCACATGGGGATCATTTAATAATTCCTTTATATGTTTGTATATGTGATCACTATGCGGATGAATCTGCCTCAAGTCCTCCGATTGAGACGAATTAACATCATTAAAAATGGCATGATGCTTCTATAACACTATATACCAGATAAAAGTTCCATCAACTGATGATGATGGTGGTGGGGAAGAATATGAATAAGACACTGTAGAAAAATTCTCCAACCACTGCATCATAATTTTCTAACTTGAAACATAGGAGACTCTCATATCCCCCATAACAAATAACATTTTAGATATCTCATTTTCCACTATTAAATCCTCAATTAATTCATTCCAATTTTAAAAATTAGTTTTAGGTTTAATGTGGCATTAATCCTACACACAATGGTTTATAGCATCATTTTCCCTAAGCTGTGCAATAGTAGGGTCCATAGTCCTCAAAATCCAACCGATGTTTGAAATTTTCTTCATTATGAATGCATCTAATTATATCATGGAAGCATCATATGAAGTCACTGGTATAGAAATATTTATATATTCATCATCCTTTTTATGCACTTGTAAGGAAGGTACAACTGAATGGAAGGGCTGAAGCTCACAATTATTATAAATCTTCACAACTAGTGATCCCTTAAGATATGTACCATCTCCAATTGAGACAGAAGGCCTTCCATTATTTCATGGAATTCTCCCATAATAAGCTAGTCCATGAAGATTGGAACATGGGGTGGTATCATTCTTACATGAAACATCATCTTCCACCTGACAATATATATTCTCTCCAACATCTGCTTCAATAATGTTAGACTCCAAAAAGTCCAAACAAAGCTTGAAAAACTAGGGACCCTCTCCCACAAATTATGAGAATCCACATCACCTCTAATTGGATTATAAAAAAGGGAAATAATTCTCAAAAGAATAATTAATAGCATTAAGCGAATCCTATACCTCAGTATCTTATATGCTTTCACCTATAGTAGAAACAACATCTCCAATGTGTCTAATAAGAATAGATCTCTCCAAATATATTGATATTTATAAAAAAAGTCACTAAAAATGTATGGTTAACCAGGTTAAATCTCCCCATAGACCAAACTAATGAAACAATTATAGTATGGGATGGATGAGGTGATTGAATCCTCTTAATATGACAGATATCTTCCTGATGATATACATCTCTATTACAATACTCATCATCATTTTCATCATCTCCATTGTAATAATCATCAGTACCATACAATATTTCTAAAAAATTTCAAGAATAAATAGAATAAAACTTGATCTTCTCTTACACAGACACCACCGTCCTATCATCATCATCATCTCTCTAACATAGGAGACTCTCTCTAGTAGTCATGGAAACTGGATGACTAGTATCCTCAAAAGAAATAGAAGGGATTTTCGGAATGTCTGGGTCACTACCCTCCTCAAAAAATGTAGCCACCTTTTTATCAATAGCTATAGAAATATTATATTATTTTTATTATTCATGAGTGTATTCCACTATCTTATTTGGCTACAAGCTATAACCCACTAAATTTTAGAGTCTTGTAGGATATTTAAATTATTGAAACACTTATAATGATTATCATTATTTGTAACCCACATTTTCATCCAATTGTTCTAAATCACTCTCATCCCTCTAGAGATATCATTTGTTTGGAAGAAACCACAACATTTCAATTTAACTTCCTCTTCCTCATCAACTAACCCATGGGCATCAAGAATGGTCTAAATCATTATAGGGTAAATGAGTGAATTATACCTAGAGTATGAAATAAAAATTTCTATCTTGTCCACTATTTATGGTGATAAAAAATGATATGTAATCATGAAGATAATTTTTCATTCTACATCAAACTCAGTAACAATATTCCTTCTTAGATTTCAATTACAAGTTAGATCAAATAGTTTATCCGCATAACTGAATGACTCACTATCCCTGGATATTGAACCACAATAATCATTAAAACCATCTCGATGATGGACATTTAAACATTTTTAAAATTCATTTGAAGAAAATGTAAACTCTTTACACAAAAACATGATTTGAATCATGTATTTCTTGTTTCTAAAATTGAGCTTCGAAAATTGATAATAATGATATACCAACCCAGGAGACTCTATTTTTTCATTCCTTGAGAACCATCCTACCCATCAATGGTCCTTTATTACCCTTAGTTCTAATGAATTACTAGAAATAAATCATCCATCATCCACCTATTTTTTGGCAACCACTTAATGAATAAAAATTTCTAGGTTCCTCCACACATTAACATTTAATCTTGATTATCCTCTTGACTTCGTAGTAGGTCATGAATCTCTAGGATATATCATACATGGGAACATAAATCTCACAATATTAGATAAATGTAGGATAAGAAAGGTCCCAATGAGGTTAAATTTCAGGAGTGAATGGGAAGGTTAATCACATTTTAGGGTGCATGCATGATTGGGGGTTATATGGATTTACACTTTAAGTATGATATATCATTTATGGATTCAGAAAAATTAAAATATAATAACTAGTAAATTGAATAAAAAATAATTTATAATGTTAGTAATGGTATAATAACTTGAAACAGATACTGTTAGAAAAATAGAGATTATTGACATGTCCAATGGTGACTCTCCAGAACTGAATCACAAATGGTGAATTTCCAATGGTTTCACTATAATAGTAACCCACTAAAAGTGATTCAACTAAGTATATACACAAAAAGGGAATTTCTAATAGTGATATTCAAATATCGACTTTCCAATGGGGACTTGCCAATGGTGACTCAACAATGATGAATCTCCAACTGTGACTCGCCACATGTGACTCTCCTAAGATGGATCACCAATGGTGAATATCCAAGATATAAGACTAACCAAAATTAAATGATCCTAATAAAGTTTTTATTTAGTTTATTATCTCATAATTTAAATGTTTTTTTAATATATCCACAATGTATTTTTAGTTTTTATGAATTCAATAATGATATTACCCTTTTGAAATTGTACCGTCAAAAAGTGTTGTCTTACATCAATATGAATTTTCCTCAAATGAGACAAATGATTTTTAGAAATTTTTTTCACACTGGTGTTTCCCCAATTTATTGGGACATATTTGAACCAATATCCATATTCTAGAATTGTGTGCTTCATCCTCAAAATTTTGTACCCCAACTCCCTAAATTTATGTACTATACTTAGGGAGTAGATAGTGGAACAATAATTTTCTTTTTTACTACACCAATATACTATATACTTTCCTATAAAATGATATGTTCTAGAGGTTATTTTTCTTTATAGCTTACAACTATCAAAATCTATATATTAATAACTCACTAAATCAAATGATTTTCTTATAGTATAGAATAATACTTTTTTTTGAATATTTGAGGTATTTGAAAATCATTTTAAGAGAATTTAAATTAGAATCTTTAGGGATTTATTGAAAATTGGAATGCATACACACGCTAAACATAATATCTTGTCGGGTAGACTTTAGGTAAAGAAATATACCCATAGTACCTATATAACAGGGTTTATCCAGTATCTTTTCAACCTCATCAAGATCCATCTTATAATTGGTACGTCTGGGAGTGCCACTACTTTTTTTAGATATCAAAACCAAAATTTTTTAAAATGTATTTATCTTATATTTATTTAAAATTATTCCATCATTATTTAGAAAATATTTAAAAGTTTGAACTCATTTTAGTTTACCCATTAAGCTCACTAAAAAATCATTTTATATCAACATTGAAAAATTTTAAGACAAATTAAATTATTTATATCCAAAAATAATACCATCAATATAGATTTTCAATATTTTTTGAAATTATTTTTATTAAAATAGTAGTATTTACTAAACCTTTTTAAAATCCATTAGAATTCAGAAAAGATTTGATTCGATCATACTATACTATATGAGCCTATTTTAAGCCATATAAATCAGTAGTTAATTCAAAAAAAAATTAATTTGAAAATGATTTTGTGTCAAAACGTGTTTTGATATTTTCATCAATCATTGGTTTCAGAAATCACAAATCCCACATATCATAATCACATATAATGTTGATCATGCATGTATTTTCAGAATAGTAATCATTTAAATTATTATTCATATATGTTGTATTCTTGTCTTAATCATGTATGTTGTTTTAAAATGTAACAAGATATATTTTTTTAGAATCGTAACTATGTTTTTCATCATAACCACATTCATCGTAATAACCAGTATTGTAACCAGGTTAGGCATCGTAACCACATGCATCATAATCATTTGTATCACAATGATGTTATACATCGTAACCACATGCAGCGTAATCAAGAATCATAACAAGGCTATATATCCAATAAGAATCAGGCATAATAACAATAATATATATCATCCATTGAAACCAAATTACAAATCGTAACCGATTTGTATCTTAACCATGTTATGAATCGAAACCATGTTATGTATCATAACCAATATATGCATTATTTTCATGATTATAATTATAACAATATTATTAGTTTTACTAAAGTAATGCATTGTATTCTTAACTTAACTTAAATACTGAATACATGTTACTCATACTCATTGTTTCACAATTTTAACTCACTACATTCTAACTAAAAAGATGTCGTTGAGTTGGTTTTTTACCAATAAAAAGGATGTCCTGTATTCTGTTTGTTTTAACTATTGTAAATCCAGGTGCCCAAGTCCGTCCAATTTTTTTAGAGAATAATTACCATGGGAGAAAATATGAATTTTGGAACCTGAGGCCTATAAATTTCATGTCATTAGAACATGAATATACAACATCTTTCATTCATCATGTTCTAGAGACATATAGTGTGACTTCTCTATGGCTTCATGTGAAAGTATTTAGCATACAAGTAGTGAACAAATTATTCCATGTTCTATTATTTTTATAAGATATTTGTTTCTTCTTTGTGTTAATGATCTTTTTGATAATGATCCAGGGAATCCAGGTATAGGATTACATGATGCTGATCATCGTATTGAGGGATTTCAAATGTCTAAATGATAGTGGTTCCAATTACATTCTTAATATGGGGTTTCCAGGGATTTGAAGACATGATGTCATTCATTGTCTCAAGGGAATTCAATTTTTTGAGAGACAGAGGTGTCGATTGACTTCTTAATTGATGTATTCCGAGGATAGGAAAATAGTCATTCTGGTCATCATATTGAGGGATTACAACGGTGTTTGTAATACAAACCTTTTATACTTGGCGAATTGATACTCTACTCTTGGGGATAAAATAATATTAATTCCTTTACATTCTACTACTATTTGTAATAAAAAGGAAATTATATTGTTTCATATTTTTATTTTCATATTCCATTCAATTGTAATTATTTCAAATATGATTCATTCATTACATATTGTATTATTAGATTCTATATGGTCCACGGTAGAATCAAATAAATTTTTATTACTCTGATCATTTTATTCAAATAAAATACAATTGTTTTTTTCTTGAGGTATTACAACATATCATATCCATCGGATCCATGGTCTTAATGTTCAGTGCTATTGTTGGGGAATTGTATTAGTTTAATTCCTCTTAAAATAAGTACTTTTTTAGGTTTTTAAATAAAATGTTTGTATCCCTAAAATTCACCCCATATTGTATTTTGTCATTTAATTTACATCTACATATATATTACTATCTGAAAATTGGTATCATAGGAGGTTTACATTGATTTGTTTTACTTTCTTCATTTCCATTTATTTAAATTTCAATTCCATAACAAATCTTATGTTTATGATTAGTTATTACACTAATTTGTAGAGTGTAATGTGTTGTATTATAATATTTAATGAATGTATATTGGATCATTTGACAATCTAAATTCAACTAGATGACATTTTTATGATGGGAAATTATTAAGAGAACTGGAGATATCAAATGAAGACTTTTTTATTAATATTGAAGTGGTCCACATTGTCTTCCATAATAGAGAATACAAAATCCCCAAAAAATAAATCTGAACATTGACCAAAAAAGAGAAACCAAAATATAAATTAAACTATAAGGTACACAATACTTATTTTTTTCTGAAAATATAAATATATATAGTCAGATATAATCATGTGAATCATTCAATTGTATCTAGATGAAATAAGAAGTCACACATTTTGGAACATCCAATGTTATAGAAATTAGAAGAAAAATGCTTTGAGAAGAAAATCATGGGTTTTTAATTCTTTATGGAGAACCAGTATGTAAGGTGAAACAACAGTTTATGACAATCGTCCCCATACATCAATCTTTGGGAGATAAGGGACATGATGATGATTCACTTGTGGGTATGATAATTGTTATAATTACAAATGAGTGGGAATAAAAAATTATTTTATTTATTAGAACAAGAAGGTTACTCAAATCACTATTGATGAGTTATTTGGAACTATTCTTCCATATGAATCATGAATGAAAATAGATGCTGATTTAAATAAGAAGAATAATTGTAATTTAAGTGTAGATTTTACAATAATATCAAAAGCCTAAAAACCAGAAGGAGTAAAAATATCTAATGCTATGAATGATATTTTTATTACATAATCAAGTAGTAGTGATCACTTGGAGAATGAGTGAGCTAATATTTCTCGAAGGATAACCAATATTTTTGGAAAGAAAGACTTTCAATATAGATTCAAAAAGAAATATAGGAACGACATTATAAACTCATAAGAAACATATTATGAATGTAAAATAAAAGGTCTTATTTGTCTAGATTTTCCCTTAATAAAAATAAATGTCAGGACAGATAAACATTATGAATGAAAAAATTGAAAAAGATTTAAAATTCAATTACTAAGAATGTATGGAATGAAAATTGTACTTGGAGTGCCAGTGGTGGTGATTCATTAGGTGAATCCCTAGAATAAAAATCTTCTAGTCAAAAAAATATACCACTTATATCCAAAATACCTATTGAATATCATTGTTTCATGGATAAGGTAAACAATGTTGAACCTCATAAAAATGTACCTTCAAATGAAAATTATCCTGATGATAAATGTTTTTACTCCTCAGATGAATAATCTTCTTCAATCAAGGACAATATAACTTATTTTGAAGAAATATCTAGATTTTTCAAATTTCATGAGAATGAAAATACCAAACTCAAGAATAAGCTTGATAAGTGAAATTATAGAATATCAATTATTACAAAAGAAGTATCATAACATTATAAAGATCTTATTATAATAATTATTTCTTTTTAATATATTTCAAAAAACCATATGAAAGTAAATTCTAAGATGGATAAACATTCTAAGGACTTTTGGAAAACTTGTTTTAAAGAAAAATGTTTTTGAAACTAAAAAACAATTCAAAAAAAATACATTGTGAGAATGATAATTTGGTCATTAGACTAAAATAAGAAATCATTTCTCATAATAATATTTTACCAAAATTTACCATCGAAAGATAAGAATTTGTCAAAATGTATACTCAAATTCATTCTCAAAGGAATATTTCATGAATTGGTTACACTCATATAAACTGGTTCTTAGTTATAACTATTTCGTTCCCCAAAATTCTCCTTTATTCACTAAATGTCAATGTGGTGGGAATTGGCAAATAAACTATTCTCTAAATGAAACTCAATCATTAGGATATCATAAAGCTCATTTTTCAAAAGAAATGTGGATTTGTAAAATTATTTTATAAAAAATTTCTAGATCCCAACAAATTTGGGTTCAGAAAAACTAATTTAGTCAATTTAAAGAAAAAAAGAAGTGTACCAACAATAAAAAAAATTATATGGATAGTGGTTTTTCACAACACATGACTGGAAGAAAATATTTAATTGAACATATTATTGAAAAGAAACACATATGAGTGACCTTCAAAGATGATTGGCAGGGAATGGTCATTGGTATCGGAAATATTGTTCTTTTAGGAAATGTTTTTCTTCAAAATGTTTTGTTTTTTAATGGTCTTAAGAGAAAAAATAAAATAATATTTCAATTAAGTGATGAAAGTTTCCTTTTAAATTTTAGTATTGATAAATTATTAGTTCATGATTCCATGAATGAATTCATTATTTCTATCAATAGGCATGATAATTTATACACAATGAAAATATAAGACCGTGGGAGCAAAGGCCAACCCTTCTTAAGTGAAATGGAAGACTAATAATGGTTAGGGAATATGAGGTTAGGACACTATAACATTATAAACCATTGTAAACTCTCAATAAAAATACATGTTAAGGATATACAAGATCTAAGATATGATTCTTCAATGTCTGTGACCCTTGTAAATATAGAATGAATCATTAATCTAGCTTTAAATCAATCAATGAAGTCTCAAATTCTAATGCATTACTTTTAGTGCACATGGATCTTTTTGGTCATACACAAATAGGAATCATTGGAGAAAAATACTAAGTATTTGTTTTAGTTGATGTATAAAATATATTTGATGATTCTATTTTATAGAAAATAAATATGGATACTTTTTCAATTTCAAAACATTTAGATCCCAAGTTAAAAATGAGATAAACCTACCACTGATAAATATTCATATTGATTATTATGGATAATTTCAAAATTCAGATTATGAAACCTTTTGTAGTAAGAATGATATTAGTAATATATTTTATTCCCCCTGAACCCCTCAAAAAATGGTTTTGTTGAAAGAACCAATTGTATTATTCAATAAATGACAGTAACCAGGTTGAGTGAATAGTCATTTGCTATGAATTTCTAGGCGGAATTTGTTAGTACTAAATGTTTTACTATCAATCTGGTTTTTACTATAAATTTTCATAATAATACACTTTATGGATTGTGTATTGGAAAAAAAACAAAAGTCTCTTAATTTAGTGTATTTGAATGAAAAGTATTAATATTTAATACTAAAGATAATTTATATAAAAGCGCACCAAATTCTGATGAAGGATTTTTTCTAGGTTATTCCACAACTTCTAAGGGTTATAGAGTTTTCAATAAACACTCTTAAACTATTGAGGAAATAGTTCATGTCAAATTTGATGAAACATAAACCTTCGTATTTAAAAAAACCTTACCTATGTCAATTGATGTGTTTTAAAAAACTGATTATCAAACATTGATTAAAAAGTATTCTAAAAAAGGAACTAATAAAGAAAATGTTTATGAAACATTTACCCTAGAAGAAATTCTGTCTTATGTTGATGAAAATGTTTTTCAAAACCCAAATCAATTGTTTATTTGTAATCATCCAAGTGATAATATCATTGTTGATATAAATCAACCTTTAAGGACTATAAATTCTTTGAGAAATGAAATAGAACATCTTGATTTTATATCACAATTTGAACATATAACATAGAATGAATCTTTAGTTGATAAATATTGTATTATAGAAATGAAAGATAAACAAAAAGATTTTGAATCGAATCAAATATAAAACCATGTTAAAAGACCTAAATAAACAACTGTAATTATTATAAAATGTATTTTCAGAAACAAATATGATGAAAATTGAGTAATTATAGTAAATAAAATAGGACTTGTTCATAGGTCTATAATAAAAATTAATGAATATACTATGAAGAAACCTACACTTCGGTTTCTAGACATGAATCTATTAGAATTTTATTAGCCATCGTAGCATACATTAATTTCAAAATTATTAAAATATATTTTGAATCATTTTTTCATAATGGTTTCATACAAGAAGACGTTTTTTTAGTACAAAATCATTATTATATAGATTCAAAACATCCTAATCATGTTTTTAAACTTACGAATTCTTTGTATCGTCTTAAAAAATTCCCGAGAGCACGGTATGATCGACTTGTAAGATTTATTATACAAAATAATCATGAAAATTATCATAATGATCCAATTATTTTCATAAAAACAGAAATAAAAAAAGGTTTCAGTGTTCAAATCTATTTTGATGACCTTATATTCGAATCAACTCAACAATATATAATTTATTGTTTTAAAAATATAATGATATTTGAGTTTGAAATTGGTATGATGGGTGATTTAACAATCATTTTAGGTTTTCAAATATCAAAAAAAACTAGAGGGAACCTATATATCTCAGAATAAGAATATCAAAGACTTACTTAAAATGTCTAGATATGACAACATGAAATGTATTAGAACTCCAATTCATAACTAAAATACACTTGATATTGGTAAATTTGGGAAATTATCTTATCAATCATATTTTATACTTATGATAGGATGTTTGTTATACTTGATAGTTGTCATCCTATCATAATGTTTTCAGAGTTCTTATGTTCAAGATACCAATATAATCATAATAAATCTCATTTAAAATAAGTGAAAAGAATTTCTCTCTAGCTAAAGATAACAATGGATTTTTGACTATTCTATTCTTCTAGATATAATTTTGTTTTGAAATGTTTTTTAGAGGTTTAATTTATTGGTTGTAGAATTAATAGAAAAAGAATATCTCGAACATTCCATTTATTAGAAGATTCATTGGTTTTTGGTCACTCATGAAACAACACTCAGTCGCACTTTCCACTGCTAAAGCTGAATATGTAGCAGCTAGAAGTAGTTTTGCTCAGGTGTTGTAGATGCAACACACACTCACTGTTTATGGAAAGAGTTTTTTTAAAACCCAAATACCATGTGAAAATACATGTTCCTTTTATCTATGTAAAAACCCTTCACATCACTCACATTCAAAACACATAGATATTATGAATCACATTCTCAGGTATCACATAGAAAAATGAGATATTATGTTACAATTCATCAGAACCCAAGAACAACTTGTTGATATATTTCACAAAACCATTATCTTCTGATAGATTTGAATACATTTAATAGAAACAATAAATGATTAGTATAAAGAAATCATTCACATATATTTCTTGTTTATCCTAACTATTTATATTATGTGACTCCTTTTCAAAGGGAGAGTATACAAAATTTTATCGGTTTCACCTTTCAGTTTAATGTTAATAATTTTTTCCTTAACTGTTTTTGAGTTTTATATTGTATTAGTTTTACATATTAGTTTTGAATATATCAATTGAGCATAAATTGGGTTTTTATGAATCAGTTTTTCTATTTATTAGTACAACTTATTATAAATATATATATTTATAGTTTCACTATATTAGGTTTCACTTATTATTTTTATAGTTTATCAGTTTTACTATTATTTGTATTGGATTATTTTTATAGGTTTAATGATTTTAAATGTGTCATATTTTTATTTGTTTCATTATTTATCATTTTCTTGTTTTGGATTCAGAATTATTGGTATTAGAATACTTTATCAGTACTGATCTATTGGTATTGGAATACTTATCGATACAGAATAATCGAATTTTGATTATTCTATCAGTACTAAATTATCAGTACCATCCTATTTGAATTTATTGGTTTTAGAATTATTATCAGTTTACATTATTTTTTGTAATGTCATAATTTGAATAATATACTAAAACCATTACATCTATTATGTTAATATGATTTGTACAATTTCTAAAGCATTATTTTGGTTGTTCAATTAGTTGTTTCTCAACTCTTTCTCTTCTATCCTAATCAATTTCATTCTGAATATTATTTTCTTTTAATGAAAACCTCAATATTTTGAAATATTTCTAGACAATCTGATCTTTTAGATCTAATACTTAGTGTAAATATCTTTTCAAATTATATTATCTCTCATCAAACTCATCTATTTTCTTCTCCATACATTTTTATCTATAAAAATTCAACATGTTTTGTAATCGGTTCTTACACCTGTTATTGTTATTAGAGATCTACTCAGCTTTTGTAATTAGGATGATCATCAGGTTGCAAGTTAGTAATTCAATATTCGGTCTACTGGTTAACCTCAAATATAAATGTCTCTAAAATATTTCTATTCAATGACATTTCAAAGTGAAAGGTTTTTCTCCTACGAATTTACCAAAATTTTTATTTGTTTTAAAAAAGGAATATATGTTTTAAAGTGTGGGAATACCTTTTTGTGGAAAGACTGAATTGAAATCAGGATTATGTATATCATGACGAGGTGTTACAATTTTATGAATTAGTAGAGTTAGAAAAGGATCTTAAGATTTTATTTAAGAAGTTGATAGGATGTATAAAACCTATATAAAACAAGAATATACATTTCTAGGAGTTTTATTTGAGGTTGATCCATTATGTCCCTCTCATAAATTACTGGATGATAATAGAACATTTGATAAGACTAATGCTTATGAAACATTTTTTGAGACCCACGAGGACAATAGAAAAGTGAGTGATTTATTACAAGATAATAAGCTCATAGCCCTCTGGATGCATGGTTTTTTGGTGCGAAGAATGGGTGAAAGAAAAAATATGGAATGAATCAGATGTTTATACCCATGATTATTTGGTAAACATGAAAAATATTAAACTTATGGGTTTCATATTACTGAAAATTATGAATCTCAAAATATGTTCTATAAAATCCTTATTGATCGTATTTCCCCATTATTAGTAGGTTTCTAAATGAACTATCAAGATTCTATAATGTTTCAATCAATTCAAATATGACATCCTTTATAGATCCATTAATTAGTAAGGGTATGATACGAAAACTCATACTATTCTTCATTCCTAAATCAAAGAAGATTAAGAACGAAATGAATGCTGAGAAGTAAAATTTTTTATTTGAAGGTAGTGAGAATCTTATTTAGCCATAAATGATAACTTCGAATAAAAAATGGTTGTTAAGACAACAATTACTATTTTATAAAAAAGGCTATATCCAATGAGGATGTTGCTCGAGTGGAGAAAGAAAATGCAAGAAAGGTAAGATGGGGATCCTCAATTTGGTTTGGATCTAGCTGAAGCATTGTATTTGAAGAAAAGATCTATAGAGGAATTAAATTAAAAATAGATGAAAAAATGGATTAATAATATAAAGTTTCTATATATTGAAGTTTAATCTCTACTCAAAATATTTGAGAAAGCAATAACATGATTATAATATGGGAGCCACCAATTCAGACTCAATTAGATCCAGCAGTAAAAGGGAATGAGGAACAAACTTCTAAATAATTGGCTACACAATAACATTCTCAAGAATACAAAGAATAAGAAGAAGAAGAAGAATAAGAAGGCCATGTATATCGTGACCATGAATAATAAGTGGAAGATATATTTGGATTGGGAGAAATAGAAGTGGATGATAAATAAGATGAAAACAAGAGAAGTCATAATGCAGAATCCTCAGAAGTACCATAATTTAATTTTCCATCTCTGGATCCTTATCCTTTCAAGAATGCCTCTGAAATGGATTCCTCTATGAAATTTATTCTGATTTTATATAATGAAGATGAAGAATCTAATAATAATATGAATCAGCCAGCTCATGTGATCGACACTGAGAATCATTTTTGTGATCTCAGACAATACAGTGAAAACACAGATTATGAATGAACAATCACTTTAAAAGGAATTCAGTACATTGAAATAGCCATTAATAGACTGTAGAAGTTGATACTGTTCATTAGAAAAGTTGTATCCAGGCTACAAATTCATTAAATTGATCATAATGACATAACAGACTTTGTCAATGACTAGATATAAAAGTATCTATATCATGAAGATGATTTCATGTTTTTAAAGGAATATTCGGTTGAGCATAGTAAGGCTTGTAACAAGGATGGGAAGTGGTCATGCAATATTGATGATTGTATCAAGATTCATATAGAAAATAAGGATGAATTGGTACACTGGGTAAATAAAATCAACTCTCTCTATCAAAATTTGATTGCTGATTTGAAAGAAAAGTTTGAATTCCTTCAAAGAAGTAGTACCTCTCAAGGAATAACCTTAGAAGTGATTTATAGTTTAATGTAAAAATTATATAATGAGAGTAATGAGGTTTTATCACTCCCAAATAGTGTTTTTTTCCTAGAAAAAATTTTATAGACTCAGGTTCGATGATTTCAATAACCAGAAAGCAAGACATTATGATTTGATGAAATTAATCTGCTTCATAAAGATTGGATCCAAATTAGATAATGGGTTATTGCTGTATAAGATATGAAGTTGATGGCTCAATAAAAATCCCTGGAATAACACATGGAGGGAAGAAAGGAGTTCTAAATGATGAATCATACAATGTTCAATATTTTGGAAAAAACAAAAAGCGGATAGAATGATGTTTTAACACTTATTGAAATATAATCCATTTCCATTAAATGAAATGTCTATTGTTTCATACTCTATTTCTCAAAACATTTTTTGGAAATAAATACGTTCCTTTATTCTTTTTGAAAATGACAAGTGGGATAATATTTACAAAAAGAATAATTTCTTGAATATCATATTAAGAGAGAGAAGTCACAAGTAAAACAACAGAAAATATTATCCCTTGTGATTTGATTTAACCAATGGTAAAATTAGTCATATTCACTATTATTTTCATATGAGTTGTTAAACTCAGGGGGAGATAAGTCTTTTTTTTGTTCATTACAAAAGGGGTAGATTGTTGAGACAAAACCTATTTTGACATTTCCATCAATAAATTGTTTTAGAAATCATAAAGAACACATATTGTAATCACATATATTTTTTATCATATATTTTAATTCACAATCGTAATAACTTATATTATTTTTCTTATATGTTGTATTATTTTATTAATCATGCATATTTTTATATTATGTAACCAGATATATTCTTTTAAAATCTTAACCAGGTTTTGCATCGTAACCACTTGTATCGTAATCACATGTATCATAACAAGGTTATGAATTATAACCACATGCATCGTAATCACCTTTACTGTAACTAGGTTATGCATCGTAACCACATGCCTCAAAATCAAGAAATTTATCCACAACAAGTATCGAATTGTATTCATGCAATGTAAACATGAATATATATCAAACATTGGAAACATAATACAAATTGTAACTGATATGCATCTTATCCATGTTAAGCATCAGAACTATGTTCTGTATCCTAACCAATATATGTATTATAGTCATGACTAGAATTATGACCATATTATTAATTTTAATCATGTAATGCATTGTACTGTTATATTTTCTTCACTACCAATTACATGTTACTCTTACTAATTGTTTCATACATTTTTACATAATACATTCTAAATAAAATGTTGTCGATTAGTTGGTTATTTTCCAATCAAAAAAATTTCATGTATTTAGTTTTTTTTGACAGTTGTAATGTTAGGTGTCCATGTACCTTAGATTTTTTTTGAGGAATATGACTGTGGGAGAAAATATGACTGTCAGAACATGGTGACTATAAATAAGAGTTCATTCAAACTAAAATATTAATCTTTTTGATTAATCATGTTCTAGAGATAGATTACGTGTGAATTATATCGTTTTTGAGAAAAATATTTGAAGATACTAGAAGAGAATATCTTATTCCAAGTTCATGTATTTCTATTTGTTAATTGTTTCTATTTTGTGTGAATGATCATTGTGATAACGATCAAGGACATCTGAGGATTTGTGGATGTGGTGCCGATCAACGTATCGAGGTATTTTAATTTATTAAAGGTCATATGTGCCTATTAACTTCGTAATAGAGGTCTTTTGGAGATATTAAGGAGTGTCAGAAATCATTATATCAAGGGTCTTCCATTGTTAAAAAGATATAGGTTCTGATTACCTTATAAATTGAGGAATTCCTACGGTATAAAGACAGTCATGTTTATTATCACATCGAGGTCTTACCAAATTGGTGTTAAGATAAATCTTTTATCCTATTTGAAATAATACCATACGCATTGGGATAAAAATTTTAATACCATTAATTTTTACTATTATTTTTAGTATAAAATAAAATTATATTGTTTCTTTTTTTTATTCATATTTATTTCTATTGTAATTGTTTCAATTAAAATTCATTCCTTACATATTGTATTAATAGATTCGATATGTTGTATGGTATATTAAATTACATTTTTATTACATTGATCATTGTATTCAATTATAATACAATTTTTTCATTACTTGATGTATTAAAACATATCATATCTATCAGATTCATGGTCTGAATGGTCAATTTTATTGGTTGTTAATTGTATTAGTGTAATACCTCCTAATCAATGTTCTTCCTTATGTGCTTAAATAATTTTTTAAAACCAACAATTTACCCCCCATCTTGTATTTTTCTATCAAATATACATCTACATCGCTATTATGATCCCAAAAATGATGTTTTGAAATCTGGGGGGTTTTCAACAAAATCATTATAATCTATATAGAAATTTCCAAAACCACTTTTTAAATCCATTTTAAGTACATTAAAATCTATATGTTTTCAATAGGAAAGATGTATTATAATGGATGCAAGTATATATACTTGTGAAAATGATTTTTTATACTTAATAAAATCTTATTGAGAGTATGCTTATTCTTCCAACCAAGAATTACTTCTTACTATGGTGACTGACTGATCTAATTGTTTTTTAAACACCCACTTAGTTAAAATATTTTGAGTGCCGTTAGGTTTGAATAAATGTTTTAAAAAATTATTTTATTCATGTTTATTGTGTTCTTCTTTCATTTTCAACAACCATAATTCATTACTAGTTCCATAATTTTTATTTTTAGGATCAAGATGTGACAATAATTCATTATGATCATCTATATTTCTATGAGAATGTCTATTTTGTGTATCAAATCTCTACCTCAAACTAAAATAAATAATGGTTGGTATTTATATTTCCTAATAACTCTAGGAAAATTAGGGTTGGAATGGTCATGTTATTTTATAGATTTAGCTTCATGTTGAGAATGCTCCTCAAAATTGGAATATTTTTTATCTAGTTTCACATAATTATCATAAGGTTTATCATTAATATTAAGAATTAAAAATTCATCCTCAAGGATTTCTAGGATGGGATTAAAATCTTGTGGAGATGTCTCATTAAACATGAAATGAAAAAAATTATTTAATGGTATTGGTAATTTTATTAAACACGTTATGTGATTTAATATATGATTAATAAATAAGGAAAATTCAATCATCACTCTTGGAAAAAATGTTTTCAATACTATCATTACTATTTACAATAATAACTTTTCATCCAGAAACTCAAATGTAATTAACATTTTTATTTATACTATTGTAAAATTCCTAAGGGGTTTTCTTTAGTAGATACCTAATTAAAAAAATATTAGTTTTATATCATTTTATATTCATATCATCTTCCCTAAAATTAATGGGATGTTCATACTCATTTAGCATTGTTCTGGAAATTCCATGAAGTGTCATATTTCAATTTTTTACAATACCATTCTGGTGTGGGGAACTAGTATTAGAAAATTTATTATTGTATACATTTATTTAAAATTAATATTCAATTTATTTATTTTCAAACTCACCACCATGATCAATTCTTATGGTATTAAACCTAAATTGAAAATGATATTCTAAAAAATTATCATCCATTGTGAAATATGAAAAATATTCACCTTTGGGAGATATAAAAAATACACATGTATATCATGAAAAATAATATACAATGAAAAAATCATATTGCATCCCATTTGGACTAGAAAATCTTGAAGGTCCAAAAAATTCCATGTGAAACAAATAATAGGATTGAGATGTTTAATCTTTTCAATTTGATTTAAAATAGTTCATGTGTTGTTTTCCTTTATTGACATGGATTTCATGCATTTCCATTAAAAAATTGAATTTAGAAATATATTTGACTATTCATTTCCTACCATAATTTCTAATTGAGTTAATATTTCAATGAAATAGTCTCATATTAAATATCTAGTATTATATGTGTAAGGCATATAGAGAAGAATTTTTTGATAAAATAAAGAGTCTAAATTAAAAATATAAACGTTGTCATTTCTCAAGGATGTAAAAAGTAATGAATTTTTATAATTAAAAAAATTACACATATTATTTTAAAACATAACATGAATAGAATCATCAAATGGTTGTGAGATTCTAAGTAGATTTTACATAAAAAATCTACAAATAATAATTTAGAAATTAAAATAGTGTCAAAATTATCAATTTCATCGAGGCCAAAAAAATTATCTATGAAATTTTCACCAAACATGACATGTCCTTTATCAACCATTATCAAATTCATGAAACAAAAAAAAATCACCATTCAGGTGTAGGAACATAACATTTTTAGGTACCATATGTTCTTAGTTGATCTCCTCATGCAGTTTCCCATCAAAACCTATTTTACACCAAAATTGATTTTGGTACCCAAATATTCTTGGGTCCACAAATGTAAGTAATTAATGATTTCGGAATCCATATTTCAATAATAGTTATCATATAAGATGATTTTAAACTTTTATAAATTTAAACCTTGTGGGTTCTAGATTAAAAATAACTAGTGGAAATACTTGAGCTAAGAATGAATATATTTTTATCAATACTCATATATCTAGGTTGGTACCCTATACCATAAGTGTATTTAGAATTTGTTTTTTTAAGTATTTGGTTTGAGGATTTCAACCATTAGTAATTATTTCTAAATACCTCATTTGATTCCTATTTAAAAATATTAATTCTTCATTCCCTTTTAAAAATTTATAATATTTATCATTCAGATTTAAATTAGTATTTAATGATAGATCTTTATTTAGAACATTGTACTTATATCTAAGAGCATTGATTATATATTTCATCTTGTTATATTACTCAAGAATCTCTTAATTTTAAATCATATACTAAATATTTTTTTATTTTCAATGATTAGAAATATTCTTAGGAGATTAAAGAAAGTCATTGGATACCTAGGATGTGTTTTTAATAAAACACATGTTTGTTATATAATTCTTATCCTCTTAGTTTGTGTCTGAATCATGTGAGATTTATTTACAAGCAATACAAGTTTCTTACTTTAAATTGTGGTATTTTTTATCCTTATAATCATATTTTTTTCATCTTATGAATTTATTATTTGACATTACCATTAATTTTTACATTCATAGAAAACTATTTCATTTGAATTATAATTTTCTTACAATAATTTCCCTAGTTTTTTATACTATCATATTTACCTTTGTAGCTTGGTATCATAATCAAGTTCTTCAACTTTTATAAATTTTTTACTCTTCTATCTTGATGGGCCATATCTCCATCACTGTTAGTATGTTATTCTTCATCACATGAACATTGATTTTGATTTTTTTTGAATTAGTAGTTTTAAAGGATAAATTTTTTTCTTTATTTGTTCTATCATGATATAATAACAGGATTTATGTTCTTCCTCATTCATCATGAAATTTTCAATCAAGTCATTGATAAAATTTTATAAAACCACATGAATCAATGATTGATACTTAAGTTACTATCCATATTTATAGCATTAACGCCAATAGGTCAATCATGTGGTCTTTATGAGAAACATGATCCATTAATGAGCACATTGTATTCAAGATCTCATTAAACCTGAGATACCTATCATAAATAATATCACTAGGTTTAATTTAAAATGTATCATATTTAACAGCATGGGTATTAAAATTCATTTCGTTGACATTAGTTGATCCCTCATGATAAATAGATAAAGTACCCCAAATTTCAAAAGTAGTTTCACATGCATATATTCTATTGAACTCATGAAAACCTAATGAAAAACACAAATCATTCATAGATTTGCATTTTTTTATTATAAATAGATTTTGTAGAATCACTCAAGGATACTCTAGCTATTAATGGTAATTCATATTGATCATTAATTACTAACTAAGAATCAAAATACATTTTTTCAAGATGCATTTTATTTTTAACATCCCATGGCCTATATTTGGAGCCATAAAAATAAGTAGGTATGTTTTTAGTATATCATTCATGTCTATTATCCATAAAAATAGATTTAAGACTAATAGTGATTTATGATCATTACACGATAATTAAAATAATTGTTTAAATTATACTTTAAAACACTAATTTAAAATATTAGTCAGAGTGAATAACTCAAGAGGGGGATGAATTGAGTTAAAATAAAATTTCTATTAGGAATGAGTTCAAATAAAATCACCCAATTAAAATAAATTTGAAAATTTATTCATAATATTCATTTAATATATGTATTATAATTCAAAATCTTTTTTCGAAATAAATATTAAATCTTAATTAAAATAGAATGGAAGATAAAATTCACTTTTGAAATTTATTTACTCAAAAAATATTTATACAATCACTAGTTAAGACTAAATATCAATGAACCCATTGTTTACAGATTAAAAAAAATACAGCATAAATATTTGAAATAATGACTACAAAAAATACACATTGGAATAAAATTGGTGTTCTGTCATTAGAAGAAATGTAATCCCCATAACATGGAAATCACCTGCTACATAATAGATTACAAAACATTAATATAATCCACTACATTAATTTGGTCTACATGAAAAATATTATAAGATATCTTGGCTCAAATCCTCTTCCATGATTATATATAGGATAATAATACTGCATAGTCCATACAAGGAACTATTCCACATTTTCTATGGGTATAAATATAATATGAGATTGAATCTAATTTCAATTATTCTTCACGTAAACTATAGTATTAGGTGTGTGTTGAAAAAATATTAAAAAAAGAATTTCTAAAAAGTAAAAAAACAATAGTGGGAGAAATTAAGAATATATTGAAAATGTATGTTTTCTCATTCTGAAGTCATCCAAATGCTTGACTGTTATCAGATGTCTATTGTTAAGGATCTCAAGCAACTTCTATAAGATATTTAGTAAAAAACATAATCATAAATTTTGTTTTTTCATGTATGAAATGATCTTGATCTTCAATGAGTTCCACACATTCCCATTATAATGATATTAGGTATACAACATGTAGTTTTTAAAATGATGATCCAAATATTCTATTCATATATATCAAATTTTCTTCACTTGAACATGTGGGAAACATCCTCTATAATATATGTCATTTCTGGTTTTGAATGTATATTGTATTATAATCATCAATATCTTATAGATCCTTATACTATGCTTTGAATTATTCTTCAATTAATTTTTTCAATAGCCTAATGGATTATCAAAAAATAATACTGATTTGTTTACTTCGATAAAATATCCATTGAAGAATTTAATTAAAATCAAGGAGAATGGAAATAGTATCACTCTATGTGTTAGGTTATAAAGTAGTGACACATTTATAGTGGTGACTCATTTTGACAGTGAGTCATTTTGGCAGTGAGTCAATGCTAGTGGTGAGTTGTTTTAGAGGATAATCATGTTTTTGGTGATTTTTTTGGGAAGTGATTCATGTTATAAGTGATCCATTCTAGTAGTGACTCATATCATCCAGTGTGTCTGTCTGGTACTGACTCTTTCTTTTTGGTTAGTCATAACAGAAGTGACTCATATCAAGATGTGTGTCGGTCTGGCGGTTACTAATGTGTGGAAGTATGTCATTCTTGTAGTGAATAATATCTGGAACTGAGTCGGTCTGGTAGTGAATCATATCTGGAAGTGGACCTTCTCAATATTTAACCCAATTTTATTCATAACAAATATAATATCATAACATAAAAAAATCATTACTAACATAATAATAAATATTTGAGAATAAGAAAAAAATGAGGTTCCAACAAGGAAGTAATCAATCTCTCAAATGGAAAAAAGATCATTGGTTGAGGAATTAAAATGAATTTAAGAACAAGTATAAAAATATTATACATCATGTATATTCAAAATTTCATATACTATTAATTTTTTACTTCTTATTTAGTAATTTATAATTACATATTATATCTATATTATTAATATAAATGAATATTCAATACATTTCACAAATTCAATATAAATGACTATAAAGGATTAATGTCTTTGGGGACGAGACCCACATTATTAATATTTCAATAAATATTTTCAATATATCCCACATATATCATCATAAAGAGTATACTTTATAGAAAATGCCTATTTAAAACATTTCACCATAACTAGGGGAAATGAAAAAAAAAGATTGATATCAGATTCTCAAAAAGGGTAAACATGGGGGATATCATCATTACATGCGTATAAGTGTATGGGAAAGTGAGAATAAAATTTCATAAACATTTCTTGCATTTTATAGGTCATAATCATCATTCATCACAAAAACAAATTTAGTTCACACAACAAGAATCCTAAATGAATCAATGAACATGAGCCATGATAACATAAAATTGGCATATGTTATTGATTTGTACCATACACATAGTCATAGATGATTTCATGACATGGATACCTACCAAGACATTAATAACATGTTTGGACTGGGATAACCACCCTTCTACTTACTTTGGTCTTGGGATGACTTTTTTTATACCATATTTTTGGCCAGGGATAATCTTCTGTGTACCCTCCTTTGGGGTTTAGATAACCTTCATTTTAACCTTTCATATCAATAAAATTTAATCATTTGCCAATGAAATAGAGGGAGATATAGATACCTCCCATCACATAATTCATAAGTTTGTGTTCCATTAGAACATAATACATTTATAATTTCAGAACCCATATAAAGGAAATGATGTTATAAACATTCCACCATAGCATATCTTATATAAAGGTAATTCGTTTTATAATAATAAATTAAATTCATCCCATCATAACCAATAAAAAATTAATGGGATTCATAAATATATATTATTCATAATAAAACCCATATTGAGAATGAATAAGGATTGTACTATGGGATAAAATCCCCAGAAAAACATAATAAACACCAAAGATTGTTGTAATTTTTTAAAATAAATTCCGTAGAAAAAATATAATTAAAAAACTATTAAGGAAAATATATTTTCCATTTTTAAAATTATCCAAATTCCATAAATATTATTGAAGGTATTATATTTGAAAACCCCATTTATCCTTTTAATGGAATAATTAAATCATTCAAAGTTTATGATGATAAAAAATAATTTTTATGTCATATACATTAAAACATATATTCCTTCAACATTTTTTGTAATAAGTTAAAAGTGCCTTGTTGGATTAATCAGCACTAGATTAATTTTGGACCATATTTAAAATAGTATCAAATGGGTAAATATTTATTTAAACCATAATTTTATAATAATAAAATACACTACATGATGTATTATTAGAAAATATATTCAGGAAAGAAAAACTATTTTTTATCGAGGAAGGATGTAAAGTCAGTTTTTTGAAAAACAATTTTTTGGGACATTAAGTACATAATAGGGGAAAATAAAGGTATAATATTTATTTTCATTAAATAATCATATTATAATAATATTCCAGAGTTTCTTGAGATATTAATCGTAATATTTTTTCATTGGAACATAATAAAAAAACATCCCTAATAAATAATGAGTTTGTAATATAATACCCCTATAACATTGAAATATTTATATTCATAATACCCATGAAGGATTAAAATCAATTGAAACATGATATATAATTAAAATAATTATATAAATGATCTAAAATGTCACTATTGTAGTATATATATCCTAGAAAATAAATTATTGGTGAATATTGCATATGTCTTCCTGAAATAAATGAGGGACTATAAATCTCTAACCTTAATTGTTGACATCGTTTTTGGATTTTCGAACCTAATTTATAATAAATAGTGGTTTATTTTCTATATCATCTAGATCAATACTACTATATATATATCATACCATATATTATTTATTATGACCTTTTATAACCCATTTAGTAATAAATCCATTTTAAAATAATGTTTTAGCGAATAACTCCTTCATTTTTCATGAATGTTTTGGTTTTTTATTTTTATACCATTTTAAATTGATCGTAGTCCCAAAATATATAAAATTGTATCCATGATAAAAATATAATATATATATTCATTAGATATGTATTTATAATGTTCAATTAATGTTAGAGGTATAAAATAAAATGCATCGGTGATATAGACAGTATGTTCTATGTATGCATGAACGTTGTTTTCATTTTCCTAAGGGATGAAGCCAAAAAAAAGGTAAATTATATATCAAAATTAAATATTAAATATGATTTCATTTATATCATATGTATTTATTAAATTTATCTATATTACCTATAATGTAAATTGTATGTGAAGAACAAATCACATTGCAGCACAAAGTAGTAGTACGTCATACACATGAGTAGCATTATCATATTCCTATAGAATTAAAGTTAATATCTAATATATGAGATTATAATTATAGAATTATAATTAATTTATTAAAATATTATTTACTATTTAATTCTGTCATTATATCCTTTCGTGATAGGTGGTGATGGAAAACAAAATACATTTGTTCACGAGTCGTTCATCTTCCATACACATGAACGACGATTTTTATTTCCCATTGGAATGAATTGGATATAGATAAAGGGTATAGGATAAACATAATAACATATATTATATGTTACATATATTATTATTATATTAATATAACTCCGAAATGAATGAATTTGGCACGAATAGATGTAATAAGAATGAGCTAAGTGAAGAAAATTACCTTCACATTGATAAAACACCATTGGATCTGTTTTTACAGACCATGATATTGGACTTTTGGGAAAAAATGTTTCTCTATAACATGTATAAGTATTTTTTAGAGGGACTTTGGTATGTATTTTTCAATCCAAATGTCTTAAGATTTTTGAATAAGTGAGGCCATGAAGTTTCCTTTCATAATTGAGGAGGAGATACATTTTTGTAAATACACAATACTATTCTATAATGGGAAGTCACTATCACCCAAAATTTTAAAATAATGATAAATAAATTTTTTTACCTAATATATGGTCTATAAAAACCTAAAAAACAAAAAAAACATGTTTTAAACATTTTACCTTTTACCCTTTAAATTTATTAAAATTATATAATTATAGTTTTCACCATGTAAACTAGTTGTTTTATTTGTTTACCTAGATGATTTAACTCTCAATAATAAATATAAATTGATCTTTATTAGATCATATGTAACCAATTATACTAAAAATTATATTCAATTTATAAATATAAACCCATTTTGTGAAATAAAATAATTTTAACATATGCACATGTAACAAAAAACCATATTTTAACCATAATCATGGTAATTAATTGTTATCATCATTATTATTAATATTTACCAAAATTAATTTTAATGTTATATATAATATAAATTATTATGATTCAAGATATTTAATCTATTTTACTAAATTTATTTCACAGAAGTAGTGGGATTTAATTAAAATTAATCCCACAAACGGGGTGCAAAATAGTTTCTAATGAAAATGTTTTCATACGTATACAAAGTTTTAATCTAAAAATAAAAAATTATATTTATTTTGATGAAATAATTATAAATCATGGACATTTAATTTAAATATATCTAATTTTAAAATCATTCTAAAACAAAATATATATTTAAAATTTATTAACTAAAAAGAAATTTTTTAATAAATTCATTGTTTTTTTCTATTCATCAAAATTTATTCTCATCAGAAAATTATCCAAAAGGAACTCAAGGATACATTTTTTGGAAGTATGTAATTAATATTTTCTGTTTTACTTATTAAATTTGGATAGTACTATATGTCATTGGATATTTTTTCCAGAAATTTCAAAAAATTATTCACTTTATGCCATGCGATCAGGATAACGTTTCTGGGTTTTAGAAGTGAATTTATAGGGAAACATGGTCTCAGAACATTGTATTTATATTAATATGAGTAAGGGTAAGATTTTTATTTCATGGTATCAACCACACAATGTTTTTTATATTCCATTATTCTTTAATATTGTGGGGAATTTCCTAATGTTTTCTAAGTACTACTTGAAGTTGGACTCTCGAATTATAAATATTATTAAAATAAGAAATTTTTTATGAGACATGAAATTTGATAATTTTTTTGATAATTTAAATTTAAATTTTTCTTATTAATAATTTTTTAAAATTTTAGAGGTTGGGTGAGACTATGTGGTCCTTTATTACTTATCAGGTTTGGTGCCTTCTAATGAAGGGTGATCACCTGGTGGCTTATGGTTCCCAAAAACATAGAAATCACAAGATGCAATATCCTAATAATTATCCTTAAATCACATCTATGATGAATTATCATAATTAATATAATCACTACATTTTGGATAATGTTTTATATTTTATTATATTCACAATATCCAGTGTTTTATTTTCTCAAAAAAATACATGAATCCCCATAAGAGGTGATGTGTGGAGTACCTAAAAATATTTGATTTCAGCATTTCATCAACACCATTATAAGGGAATGCCATTTTTACACATTGAGAAGGAAACATACAAATAATACCATGAAAAAATAATCAAACCTGTTAAATTTGATTGATCTATTTCTCATATGAATTTCGGAATATAGGAAGATGAGACCAATATTTTTCTGGAAATCATTCAGCTGACCTCTTGTATATTCATGATGATTCTTTATGAAAAACTTCTTTATGATGTGTTTATTGGAATTGGGAACTATATATATGGTCAGGAAACCATTAGTGATTAGTAATAATCCACTACGGGTATCATATTATTCTAGATATGTTACATCATACCTTTTTGTATAAGGAATTATTTGATGTGGGATCTCTATAAATGATAGTGGGTGGGGAGGCTTGGAATGAGGAATATGTTATATGATATGATGTAATGATTCTTGTATCCAATTTAGTGATTATAAATTACTAATTTTGTTTCTCATTGTGATACTAGCCAGTAAGTCATGGTCATAAGCAAGATACATTATCATTTACATCAACCACTTCTTGAACTGGCATGTAATTGAGATGATATTTAATTAGATTTTATAGTGGGGTTCTCATATATAACTCAATGGAATAATTTGAAAATGGTAGTGAACCATCAACTGACCATATTATCTCACATCATCTTTATTCTTATTACAACCACTATTTAGGATATGGGAAGTGTATATGCGAGGGAGATCCTGATGCTATATGGATTCTAATCTATTATAGTTCTTATAGGGTTCACCAAATCACTTCTAATTTTAAGATAGTACAATAATAGATCATGGGATCACATGTTAGATTTATAACAATATATCATCCATAAATGTATGTCCAAATAGAACTTACTATAAAAATATTCCCAAGACACTTTTTGTTCATTTTTTCGTGACATTAGTAATGAAAAGAATGACCACTTCCGACTGGTTGATTTTCCCTATAAAAATAAATACTAATTTTCCATGATAATGGAACACACATTGGCCTTTTATGGTCACCCATGTATGATTCTATTATGTTTTTTATAGGATAGGGGAATATCACTATTTGGATAGGTTTGGTTAGAGAGACAGCTGCAGATATTCGAATGATTTATCATATAATTATAACAAAAAAAGATATTACAAATCCTATATTCATCTACAACAATTAATGTTGGCGTTTTCAGTTGGGTACTGGGTTTTTTTTGAGTGTTTCACCTCTATTGGGGGACTGGTATATTATAAAACATATATTTTTAGCTTTGAGATGCAAGAGATTGTCCTGAGAGAATACTATTGTAAACAAGAACACAAGTACCAAAACAATGATCTTGAATTCAAGACAATGAAGTACATTGGACAGTTATAAATGTTTATATTCATTATGGATATCAAGTTTTCCATTATTCATATATTTTAAAACATACCACAAATTTTTTTGACATCATCAAGAACTATAATATGGATTGTATGGATAATCCAAGTTGAAATATTTTCACCAAGCATCATTTGATAGATTATGATTATTGGGATCATGGGTATTTATTAATTTTGATAAATAAAGTGAAATAACATGTTAAAAAGCCCATGATCATTTCAATGTTAATTATTTTTTAACAATTTCCTTGAAATATACAAAAGATTTTGAGTTATTGTGGTGAAAAGAAAGGTTGGTGGGGGTGAGTAACTCAAGAGGATTATGAATTGAGTACCCATTTTTTTAAATAAAGTTTTAAATAAAATCCCCCAAATAATATAAATTCCCCTAGTTAATTTAGATAGTATTTTCTGATATTTTAAATATTTTAAATGATTTTTCATGTTTGATTAAGGCTTAATAAAAAAAATTTAATATCACATTAAATTTTTATATCTATTTACTCAAACAAATCCTTATGAAAACCATACTAAAGGCTAACAATCAAAGTACCAGTTCTATTTGTTGGCTAAAAAAATATAGATTAAATCATTGAGATAAAAAACAAATAAAAAATCATTAAAATAAAAAATGGGTTAAGTCTCAAGATTATTCTTAATCACCTCCATTTAAAAAACACCAAATTACAAGAAGAATATAGTACTATAATTTTATCTACAACCTGTATTGGGTATATAGTTAATAGCTTACATGTTTTATAGAATAAAATCCACTTCCAATGTTATATGTTGGAAAGTAAATCTAAACAGGCCTTTAAGGGACCTCTTCCATAGTTTTTGTGGGTATAGAGATAAATATAGATTGTATAAAATATCTAGTATTCTCCATAACATGTTCAAGATTCAATCTGTTTTGGTATATAGAAAAAAAACACACTAATAAAAAGTAAAAGAAAAAAATAAATAGAAAATGAAATATGATATAGAAATTTTATTATTAATATAATTTATTTTCACCATATTAACAACTCTCCTTGAATGTGGATTAGTGATTAGATAAAGCTATTTCTCTAAATGTTGTTGTAAAAATATAAATAAAAATGTTTTTTGTTTTTTTTCATTAGTAAAGGTTCTGGATCTCCAGTGAGTTCATCTATTTTACAGTTTAAATACTATAGGTATGAATCATTTAAGATCTCAAGTGATGACCAAACTAACCTATTCTAATATATTCACCACTATTCTCCTGCATGCCTAGGAATCTTCCTCTAGAATAAATATCATTATGGATTTTGAATAACGATTAATGAATAATCATCAATATCTTCCAGATAGTTGAAATTAGATCATACATATTCTTCAATTCATCTACCAAATTGTTTTATGAATAATCATTAAATAAAACTTCTCCATAAACATTAATAAAATATCCATGGATCATTTAATCAAAATAATGAAGAACTGAAATAGTGGAACTCTTGGGGTAGATCATTTGGGGTGACTCATTGATGGTGGTGTCTCATTTTGATGGTGAGTCATATTAAAAGTTATTCATTGATGGAAGTGGGTCATTATGATGGGCCTTCATGCTTGCAGGGATCCATCTTGGTAGCGAGTCATGTTGTTGGAGACTCATTATGGTGATGAATCATATATGAAAGTGAGTCAGTAAGGTGGTGACACATGCTTGTTTATAATTCATTATTTTGGTGACCAAAATCCTGAATTGAATCCCCGTAGAGGTGACTCATTCTCGGTGGTATTTAATTCTTGCAGTGACACGTATTTAGTAGTGAGTTAGTCTAGGGGTGACCCATACCTCATAGTGGATCTTCTAAATAATTTTACAATTTTTTTATAAAAACTATATATAATGATAAAATAGAAAAATCATTGGTGACATAATAATCATGGTTTATTGAAAATCATAACAATGAGGTTTCAACAGTATCCCCATTTTTATGATCATAAATAATGATACTTTATATACCATGTATAGAATAAACTAAGGCATTAATAGATTAATTTGGAAAGTTAGAGTCTAACAAACAAGTATAATGGTAAATGTTATATATAATGATTTATGGTTTGAAATAGAAGGATATAATTTAGTCTAAGTAATTATAGAACCAAGATGTAATATATAGTTATCCACATATATATATATTATCAATGTTATCGAATATAAACATGGAATAAAAGGTAACATATCAAAGGATATAAAAAATTGTTGTTTCACATAATATGTATGAGATTAATGGTATATACCTTCCAAATTTCTACCCTTTATTAGATTATCAAAAAGTTAAAAACAAGAATTATTAAATACTATGATATAAATAATGAGATAGGGATATCAATAAGCACAAAATACCTGATATTACAACCCAAAAGAGATACTACGAGAAATATAAAAAAATCATTATCAAAGACAATGGCTAAACAGATCCACTCTTAGCTGGGGTGGAGGGATCAGTGTGTCTAAAAAAAATTTCATTGGCTGTAGTAATGAATGTATATTTTGAGGGTTCCTTTGAAGATGTTAATGGTACGAATGTAGTATGATTGGGTCTCTAATTATCATTGTTCTGAGATTTAATATTACATTCATGGGAGACATGATAAATGGTCATTACTGATGACTTAATAGATCAAATAAAGAAGTATTTATGAAGGAGAACATGTGAATAGATTCATGAGAAACCATGTTAGTAAAAGAGACATATAAAATAGGATTCTTAAGGTTCAAAAAATCAATAATAATGTTACCTTCTCACTCCATATTAAAAATTAAACAGTTCTTTTCAACCATAAATAACTTGATAATGTGTGAAAAAACATTTTAATGTTTGAATTATTCATTGAAATCCAGATTATCATGTGGAAGGATGCAATATTTATCCAAAAACATGAAATGAAAATTAATAAAATTCTTATTAGATGCCCTGGAAGGATAATATGTAGTGGCCATAGTGATGGTATCCCAATCAATTTGAGTTGTATTTAAAATTTGCCTTATTTATTTTTAAATTTGATAATTATGCTTATGAATCTACCTCATATTCTCTTTATGAGAATAATTAACATCTCCCAAAAGAGAATTGATCTCATCTCACAATATAGATGAGATCAACTAGAAATCAACTAAGCTTGAGGGTGGTGATGAAAATGATGTTAAATACACTACAAGAAAAATTATCCAAACACTCCATCATTATAGACTAAATGGTAGAAAAAATGACTCTCATATCCTACATAACAAATCTCATTATAGTTATCAGATTTTCCAACATTTAACTCTCAATTTAAAAATCCTTATTGTGAAAATTCATCTTAGGTTGAATGTGGAATAGAACCTAAAAAGTGGGTTCTAGAATAAGTTTTACTAATTTGTTTGATAAGAGGACCCAAATAATCCCAAATTATATTAATGTTTGAAATAAGTCTCCCTGATAATGTATCTAATTATATAATGAAAATAGAATTTGATGGAACTATTGTAAAAGTAGATGGATGTGCATTATCCTTTTTAGGCTCTAGTATGGAAGGTATAACTGATTGAATAGAATGTAGCTCACAATTATGATAAATATGCTCCATTAAAGATCAATTAGGATATTTCCCAACTATAATTGATATAAGAGGTCCACCATTCTTTAATAGACGTCTCGTATACTCAATTTAGTCATCATAAGCTAGTAAAAGAAGTTTCTAACTTGTGAAATACATCCCCTTAGATGATACTTCTCTTCCACCAAAAAACATCTATTTCTATAACATCTTCATTAGCACTCATGGACTCTGAATATTCAATATAGATCTAGAAAAAACAATTGATCCTCTCCCACACATTATGAGTAGCCACTACAACTCATACTAATGAAAAAACAGGATGGTCAACATGCTCAGTAGATGATTAATAGAACATGGGGATTCCTCCCCCTTAGTATATAATTTTGTCTCACCTATAGTAAAAAAACATATCCAATAGGTTTACCATGAATATATCTATCCATATATATAGATCTTTCGAAACCATGTGTCTCAACACGTAATGTATTAGACATGGTAGGTCACTACATGGACCAAATTGATTCCACAATACCATCATGGGATGGATAAAAGGAATAGACTATCTCAACATCATCACAATCTTCATGATGTGATCCCTCAATACAATCATCCTAATCATCATCTCTATCATATCCATTATGATAATCATCATAACCATATGATACATATACCACATATATATAATTCATAGATGTACTCCTGATCATCTTATACATAGACACCATAGTCTCTTTATCATCATCATATCTCTCTCATAAGAGACCCTCTCTAGTAGGGAGAGAAACTAGAGGAATAATATCTCTAAATGAATTAGCAGGTATTTTCTAAATGAATTGGTAGCCACCTCCCCATCAATAGCTGCAACAACCTCCTCCTCTTCATCTACATTACAGTATTCCAATATCTTATATGGCTCCAAGATATGATCCACTAAATTTTTGGGGTCATGGTGGATTATTTATGAGATTTAAATCCTCAATGATATTATCATTATCTGTAAACCACATTTTTACCCATGGGTTCCAACTACATATCATCCTTCTATAGATTAAAATTGTTTGACAGATACTACAACATTTTACTTCTGCTTCCTCCTCCTCGTTAACTAATCCTTTTTCCTCAAGCATTGTATAAAATTATACCTAGTGGATGACTTACACATTTCTATCATGTGTTCCATGAGGTTCTTAAAGGGTTTAAGTATTGCCCCTAACATCAAAAAGAATAGAAGGTATGAATCTTAATATCTCACAATTATTTATTTACCATATTAATGGAGATACAAAATCATGTGTAAAATGGAAAGTAATTTTTGATTCAACATCAAACTCAGTATAAGTATGAGTTCATATATTTATATAACTAGTGAGAACAAATAGTGTTTCCACATAATTGAATAACTCACTTTCAAGGGGAATTGTACCTTTATATTCATCAAAAACATCTTATTGATTCACATTTAAATATTTTTCAAATTAAACTGATGAAAATGTCTACTCTTTACCATATAACATTACTTGAATCAATCCATTATTCATGCAATAAATGAAAACAACATACTGATTAAATTTATGAACCAACCTATGATAGAATGTTCTATAATTCATTGAGAACCACTCTACCCATAGATGGTCATGGAATACTCTTATCATTTTTAACATACTGGAAAACAACATTTTATCATCCTCATACATTTTGAAAACCACAACATGATTCTCATGTTGTGGGTTCCTCAGCTCATTAACAGTTCATCATGTTTCTCATCTTGAATTAATTAGAGGCATAAATTACAAAGAATCTATATTGGAGTGGAACATAACTCTCGCCATATTAGAGTGATGAATAATAATAAAGGCCACAAGAATGATGAATTGTGGGAGAGAAATTAAAATTAAAACAAATCGTAGGGTGCAGGCGTGACTGAGAGTTACATGGATTTAAACATTAATTCTTATATATCATTTAGGGATTTTAAATAATAAATTTTATAAAATAAAAAAAATTAATAAAATTTAATATTGAAAGTTATTAATGGTAAAATAACTATAAAAAGATACTAGTAGAAAAATAGTGATCAGTGACATGTCCAATGTTGACTAACCAACAGTGACTTGCCAATGGTGACGGGACAATGTTGTATCCCCAATAGTGAATCTCAAAAAGTGAGTCTCCAATAGTGATACAAAATTATTAATTTATAATGGTGACATTCCAATGAATAATCACAAACTTTTAATCGCCAATGTTGAATCTCCAACAGTGGCTTGACATTACTGGCTCACCAACAGTGACTCACCAACTGTGATTCCCCAAAGTTGGCCCACCAATTGTCACAAACAAAATCGGTTCGCCACCAAAACCGACACCAAACCCACCCCGTGGAAAGGCCCTAAGGGCGTTCTCAATCCCCACAGGTGGGCACAAGTTCCTGAGTATCATAAAATTGGAATAGGGATTGATTGACCAAAGTTTATAAACATAAAACCACAAAATAATCCAATAAAATGAATCTGGATTTTCCAAACCAAACAATCTCTTACAAAAATTCATAACTAAATTACATATTTCAAAACCAATAAACATGACTATAAAAAAGGTAAAAAACCAAATGGAAAAAGGCCATGAACCCTCATGAAAAGGGGCACCTCCCTCAAGCCATCTCCACAACACTTCACCACCAAGGACCTGCTAGAAAAACGAACCACTGGAACTAAAAAATTGTACCCAACCTGCGACAAAAAAAATAAAGAAGTATACATACACCCAAGGGTGTAATTAGGGTGTGATCCAATTCCCATTAGGATACCACCACGACGAGATTCCATGCGATACACATTCAATGATGAAAAGAATTCAAGTTCTCAAACACATGTAATTTCTAGTTACAATTTCTAAAAGATGCCACTTAAAAAATATGTTTTCAAGTGGCTAATTTAAATAATAAAAACATTTAAAATATATTCCAAATGTATTGAATTTTCCCTCAAAATATACCATATGCTGATAGTAATTATAAAGGATCTAATTAGCTCAATCAATAGAAAATATCCCCTAGGAACTAGCTCATTGTGGGTCACAGGTACCTCGTATCTCAGTGAGAGTAACCATTACAAATACTTGTTCTCATGCACGGGCTACTATTAGAGAAAATACCCATAACCTAGTGGTCCAAAATCATCATTATCATAGTTTATTAAGATTTTTATGCGTCAATATTGATCTATGAAATTGAGGCCAAACCCAACGGATTCACAAGCATACTAGTACACGTCCACCCACCTAGATACTCGGGTTTTCCCTTTGTGATCAAACAAGTTCAACAAGTCATAAAATATAATTTTCACTTGTAAATATCATTTACAAATCACAAATTCACCAAAAATCTCACATTTATACCACAAAAGTAACAAAATTCAACTTTTCATTCAAATTGATTTTGAAATACTAATCACACCAAAATAGCCCACAACACTTTTCACAATTCTTTAAAAATTCCAAAAAACCTTAAAAAATATATTTCATTCTAGGAAATTATAAATCACATAACATACCACTCAAATATCATATATTACCTCTTTCATCAAAAAAATTCATTGTTCACAACACACTCACACAAAACAGCCCACAACCATGTTTTGCAGCTGTCATTCCATTTTCTAAAACATTTCAGCACTTTATAAAACATTCTATAAAAATATTTGACATCTTAAATAACCACCTTACCTTTAAAAAACCCATATTAGCTTAACACCCCCCAAAATAGTATATATACACTCTTTTACCAAATTTTTTTATCCAAATAAAACATTCACAATTTCCATAAAACAAATTCAAGGGGTGTAATTATGTATTGCACAAAAAACCCATTTCAAAACCCCCATTTAAGACAAAAAACATACCAATTAAAATTCAAAACATAATTGGAATCCCATGATTCATTTATAAAACCACATTAAAGTGTTATAAAATAACCTAGAATAACACCACAAAATATAAAAATCAAAACAAACATTTTCATGAAATCATCACAAGAAGTATAAAAATGTTTTACACATAAAACCAATTAAAAAACCTTATTTGTAGGACCACATGACACTAATACATTAACAAACAATAATTTTCATGACAAATAAGATTTTTAAAAAAAATCATAAGTTATAAAATACACCCAAATAATATCCCATGAGTAACACATGTAAACACCCAATTTCAAATTAAAAATAAACTATAAAGTTTAACACTCAACCAAATCCATCATAAATAGTTTTTCCCCACAGCCATAATATGAGGAATATGAAAAATGAGTAAATACTGCATTCTAACTCATCAATAATTGTTTACACATGGAACCACCGACCTTTTTATTCAAAACCCTTGAATATCGATGTGATACCTCAACCGCAGCTTCGCCGCACCATAAAGAAGTGAAAACAAACCCTACACCATATGACTTCACCAAAAGTACCCCAAATAAAACCCTATGTATGAACCCTAACATCTTTACAAAACAAATTTCTGAAAGAGGGAGGAAACCCTAAGGAGAAGGAAAGATTTGAAGAGAGAAACACTTACCCAAAAAAATCTCGAAGAAAATGTCCCAAAATCAACCATATTATGAATTTTAATACATCTAAAAATTCAAGGGAGTTTCAAAAATGTATGAGGAGATATTTTAGGAATTAGAATTGTGTAAAAAGAGTAAAAATATAAGGTGTTATGAATGGATCAATTTACCTCTTCAAATATGGGCGATTTGTGAAATCTAAAGACGTTTTTCCAATTTAGCGATTCTATTGAGATCTAAATTGGGGGAGGAGATAATAGGGGCGCTCCTTAAGTATGTGGGCTCAGGTGGGAGTTAGAAAAAACAAATAAACAAATATTCGAATGAGTTATTAAATAATTAAACATTATTTTTAATGTAGGAATTGGGATTTCGGGTAGGACCCATCCATTAAATAAAAACTAAAACCCACCATGATAATAGATTTATAAATGGTCCAATTTAATTTTGTGACGTTAATAGGTCATGGGATGACAAGTAGGAATTGAAATGGATGAAAAAATTTGACAAATTAATGAGTTATAAAAGAACGAAAATTTATTTTTAAATCTATAATTGAGCTCACGGTTTGGCCCATTTCATTAAAACTCACCAATTCTTCCATAAAAGCTTTGGAGACCCTCAAAACTATACATGAATGGAAAATAAAATGAAATTTACCCTTACAATATTTCATGTATGTTACAATTAATCATACACACAAATAGATTTCTGTCCCCGAAAAGCCACAACAAGGAAAAAAAATAACCCAACCCTACTGAGAAACCAAGTGGTACTCCCTCTTCAGGTTTCACCCTCAAAGGCCAAAACACCTTTAGTGATAAATTATGGAAGGATTAATCTCACAACAAAAACAGAAGCCAATTTCTTGAAATGATAAGTCACATTCATTCATTATCCAAAATGAATACTCCTCAAACACTATCTCAACAAGACTCAAGCAATTCTCCCAAACGAGATACTACTTCAAACAATGTTAAACATACCTTACATTAGATAAACCATAGAGAGCTCTCTAGACCCATAATTACTCAAGGAAGATGTTGGTAGCTATATAGTTCTGAATGAGTCCTCCTACCACCAAGCCATGACCACAGATAAATCTGATATATTGGTACATGGGGGACACAAATAGGCTCCACGCTAAAAATGACAAACTATATTTATTCGAAAAAATATTAGGACACTAACGTGGCTATCCTGAACAGACTCACAAGTACAAAGGTTAGAATTCCATTCAAATTTTATGAAGTAATTTACATGAGAATCAGGGTGGGTCTCCCCACCATAAGAACCAACCATATTAACTGACTATCCTGGGCTGACATAGAAGGACCAAAAAAATTTAAGAACATGGGAAGGGCATAGGGTTAGTGCACATGGTTTGGGAAACCATGCACTAACTGTACATATCATTCTTTCCTCATGGATTCCTTGAACACGATCACTACTAATCATGCACAAACTGTGTCCTCATCACATCTATCCAAATATCCTATAATTCCTTAATGACTTAATGGATACCAAAGGGGGGGGAATGAAATTAGGTGATTTCATGGGTACAAGGCCATCCACCTATTTCCACCAAACATGAACAATAGAGAAAGATGATGACACCATAGGGTTAAAATTTTCTTATCCTTAATGATGAGGATAACACATTTTACAAGGGTTTAAATAACCCTCAGATTTCCCCTGACTATGAGCCAGCTTCTCTCCAAGACATATGGTTAGAGATGAATGATTAAAGCATCTTTGGCCTCACAATTAGGCTTTGTAAACACCCTAAACGATAATTATTCCTTCAATGAAACCAAAAAATACATCGCAATCCCTAATAAGTTTTCCGAGACATAAGTCATTCTAAACTCACATAACCCAAACCTGACATTTCAAAGAAATGAGGGCTTGGAAGATGGACACAAATCATACCTAGTTTGTTCGGTTGAGAAATAATAGAATTAAAGAACACATGAAATCACCTTCTTCTAAAATGAAATATTTTTAGGTTTTTACAAGGGATACATTCTCCCAACATAACAAAGACTCTCAATTTATTCCACGACTTTTATATTTACGATCAATTGAGCACATGACATCACAAGGCATCACCAAACATGACCACTAAAACTGATATAAACAAAGCATAGATAGGTACCTTATACAAAATCCCGAAACAACACAAAATTCTAGAAAGTGCCTCCAATATCCTATCGTGAAAATATTTCCCACACTAGTGGTTTGACAAGAACTCGTGCTCAATGAATCTTTGAAGAACCCAGAGGCCCTCTTAGACACCATTGAGACAATCATCCACACTAACAAACCCATACCACTTCCACCTTTGAAAAATCAAGTAGCTTAATAAACTAAGGCCTCTTACAACCTTCCACACACACTTTATGGTATACGAGGATTAGAAAAATCATGAAAGGAAATGGTATAGTCTCAATATATAGAGCTCGAAGAAAATATTCCTAATATTGATCAACAGGAGGATAGTCTAATGGAGAAAAAATTTGGCTTGCACTGAAGTCATGAACTAACCCTTAATGGGGTGTACCTTATCCAATGATTTAACCAAAGGACCCATTCAAGGTGGTACATTTGTCATGACACACCACATACCTGATCCAAACACATGAAGGGAACCACTATAAAGGCATCCAAAAACATTTCTCATAAGATACCACTAACATTCCCTTCAACACAGCTTACCAACCAAACACAATCCCAAAACACAGTTAAAAGAGGATGGGTTCTTAGACTCAAAACATCCCACAACACCAAAATTTTCAATAACACAAAATACACACAATCCCAAACTAGTTATCAAGACGTCCGGTTTTTTCTTTAAAATAATCTTTTAAAAAAATCAGTTCAACGGTTAGCGTATCCACCAATGGTACACCATGGGTCTCACACATGCATGTTTATGTTCCACACTGGGCACCCTCTACATATCCATCTCAAAACTCATCCAATAATTACATTAACTATCCATAATCCCATATAACCCCATGAATGAGGTCACTCACGAAAATACAAAAGGTTAATACAAAAAACTCATTCCACTTTTGAAAACCAAAACAATCAACCAGTACTTCATTTTTCTCAAGACTGTTATCCACGAAATCAAACCCAAATTATCGGATTAAAAAATGTTTCAGAAAGTCACAATCATTCCAATGAAAACTCCCTTTCAAGTTATTCACATCAATATCTAAACATCTCATCCCATTAAAGCACCTTTCAATAGTTTAGAAAACTGTATTGGAAACACATTTTCAAAACCCACTTGGCATAGTTCATGCCTTCAAAAGAGGTGAAAACACACCATTTTCCATTCCAATACTATTCTGAAAATTTAGTTCTCTATTGTGAAAAATCTAACCATTACCAATTTATTAGATATTCATTTCACAAAAACATTACACTTATTAAAACTATTTAACTTTAAATCCAAATTTCAATGATTTCAAAACTAAAGAACACAAGACAATGCCAGAGGAAACTAGTTTCAATGGGTGACTTGGACATATGGTTGGCTTCCATATTCTAATCACTTAACCATAACATAGAGTGTTATAGAGAAATATCACTAGATCCACATGGCTTTCAAGACCCTGGGATCTCACTGAGACCATTAACCCAACTCTCTTTTCATTTCCACTAATCATCATCAAACCATGAAAACCAAAGAACTCAGAAAACTACTGACATTCCCTGGTGACTTGAATCCCAATATGAGGTGTGGTGATCATCCACACTACATCTACTAAGAATTCCAAGTCATGAAAATCCTAAATCTAGACTACGCAGACTATTCCCCAAATTATATGACCCAAAGTTAGTGAACCTGCTCTGATACCATTTTTTCACGAACTGAATCTTGTTGCCACCAAAACCGGCACCAAACCCAGCCCGTGAAAAGGCCCGAAGGGTGTTCCAGATCCTGACAGGCTACCACAAGTGCATGGGTATCGTAAAATGTGAATTGGGAATGATTTACCTGAGTTTATAAACATAAAACAAAAAAATAATCCAATAAAACGAATCATGATTTTTCAAACCAAACAATATTTTACAAAAATTCAGAATTGAATTTAATATTGAAAAAAAACTGATAAAGAATATAAAAAGGTTAAAAACCAAAAGGAAACAGCCCAACAAACATCATGGAAAGGTGCACCACCCTCAAGCCATCTCCACAAGACTTCACCACCAAGGGCCTGCTAAAAACCCAAACCACTAGAACTAAAAAATTGTACCCACCCTATGACAACAAAAATGAGCAAGTCTAATTACTCCCAATGTTTTAGTAAGGGTGTGAGCCAATTACTAGTAAGATACCACCACTAGGAGATTCCATGTGATACACATTCAAATTCAAAAAGCATTCATTCTTTCAAAAACATGTAATTTTATGTTAAAATGTTTAAAAGATACAACTTAAAAAAAATTCAGTTTTCAAGTGTGATAATTTAAATAATAAACACTTTTAAAATCAATTCAAAATCTATTTAATTTTACATCCAAAAATATTTTATGCCAATGGTAAGTATAAATGTTCAAATTAGCACAGGAAATAGGAAATAACACCTAGGAACTAGCTCTTTTTGGGTCCCAGATACCTCGTATCTCAGTGAGAGTAACCATCATAAATATTTGTTATCATGTCGGAGCTACTAGTAGGGAACATACACATAACCTAATGGTCCCCAATCATCATCATCATAGTTTATTTAGAGTTTTAAGCATCAATCATGCTAATTTAAACTTTGGACAAACCCCACAAATTCACTAGCATACTAGTACACGCCCACCCACCTAGAAACCCAGGTTTTCCATTTGTTCTCAAAAACGTTAAACAAGTCAAGAAATATAATTTTAACATGAAAATAGCATTTCCATATTAAAAATTCAGCAAAAATCCCACATGTATACCACACAAGTCACAAACGTCCACTTTTCCTTCAAATTGATTTCGAAATCCGACTCACACCAAAATAGCCCACTCAAATATCATATAACACCTCTTTCAACAAGAAAATTCATTTTTCACAACCCACTCACAAAAAACATCCAACAACAATGTTTTGTAGCTCTCATTCCATTTTCTAAAACATTTCAGTGCTTCATAAAACATTCAAAAAAAATACGTAACATCTTAAATAACCACCGTACCCTTCAAAATCCCATATTATGTGAACATACCCCACCAATCATTAAATATATACCCTTTTATTGAAATTATTTTATAAAACAAAACATTTACAATTTTCATAAAACATACTCAAGGGGTGTAAGTATGTATTGCACATAAAACCCATTTCAAAACCCCCATTTAAGACCAAAACAATACCAATTCATATCCAAAAAAGAATTGGAATCCCTAGAAACGTTTATAAAGCCACATTCAAGTGTTATAAAATAACCTTGAATAATACTACAGAAGATACAAATAAAAACCCACATTTTCATAATAATATCTAAAGAAGTATAAAAATGTTTTACACATCAAACCAATTAAAATACCTTCTTTCTTGGACCAAAATATAGTAATAAATTACCAAAACATAATTTCCAGGACAAAAAAGATTTAGTAAACCAATTTTATATGATATAAAATACACCCAAATAATACCCCTTGAGTTACACATGAAAACACACAATTTCATGTTAAAAAGAATCTATAATATTTAACACTTGACAAAATCAATCATAAATAGTTTTCTCAACTCAACCAAAATATTAGGAATATAAAAAATTAATAAATACATCATGTTATCTCATCAATAATTTTTTACACATAAAACCACCTTCCTTTTGAGTTAAATCACTTGAATATTGGTGTTAAACCTCAACCCCACCTCCTCCGCACCACAAGGAAGTGTAAATTAAACCTAAACCATAATATTTCAAAAAACATACCCCATGTCAAACCCTAGGTTTGAAAAATAACTTCTAGAAACTTTATAAATTTATGAAGGAGGGAGGAAACCATAAGGAGAAGGAAGGAATTGAAGAGAGAAACACTTACCCAAAAAAATATTTTAAAAAATGATCCAAAATCCCCAAGAATCCTAATTTTAAAATAGCTAAAAAAATTAGTTAGTTTTTAAAAGCTATGAGGAGATCATGTATGAATTGGAATGGGGGAAAATAATAAAAATAGAATGTGTTATGAATGGATCAATTTACGTCTTCAAATATGGAAGATTTGTGAAATCTAGAAATGATTCTCCCACATTCACGATTCTATTGAGCTTCAAATTGGGGTATTAGATAATGGGGACACTCCCTAGGTATGTGGGCTCGGGTGAGAGTTGGAATCACCGAAAAACATAAACATTGAATGTGTGATTAAGGAATTAAAAATCAATTTTCATGTTGAAAATGGGATTTCGGGCATGCCTAATCCCTTAATTAAAAACTAATACCCACCATTATTATAGATTTCTAAATTGTCCTAATTAATTTTGTGGAGTTCATAGGTAAGGGGTGACAAGTAAAAGTTGGAATAGATGAAAATTGTTGAAAAAATGAAGGAGCGATAATGGAATAAACATTTATTTTTAAATTTGGAATTATGTCCATGGTTTGTCCCAATTCCAGAAAACTCACACATTCCTCCAAAAAAGCTTGGGAAACCCCCAAAAAAATGTATGATTTATAACACCCCAAGATTTCATAGTGTGTTATTTCTTCAAAATAATTCAATAACTTGCACTACACGTAACACTGAGTTCAAGCGCACCATGACTTACCAAACAAGCAGTTCAAAAGTGGTTATGAATAGTATTAAATAAATTTTAAACTTTATATAATCCTTATAACCAGGAAGGTGCAGGACTAGGCCGAATGCCCAGCCCCATAGAAAATTATTAATAAAAAAAGATAGTACAAACGCAGGGAGAGAAAGAAATAAAACAGAAAACCTCAAAGCCTCACAGCCTCATGAACTAGAGCACATCAAACACATCATCACTGCCACCTTCTGAGAACTCATCCGGGTCCGCCGACTCCCATTCATATTGGGGAGAATATTGACTTTTATATAATCCTCATAATTTTAGAATCCATATTATGAATTTCTTAGACATAATGTAAGAACTAATTGATTTTCAGTATTAAACTTTTACCAACTTTTAATACTGAACCCTTTTTTTATCCAATATTTTAAACATTTTGAATAAATGGGGACATCAAACATTTACAATGAAACATCCCAAGCTTCCACGGTATGCTTTCCTTTGAATAATACAGTAGTGTGTGTTGTACGCAACTTTGATTTCTAACACACACCACAACCAACCAAACTAGCCGTTATGAATATTAATACCTACTTTTTGAAATTATATAAATTTTATCTCTCAAAATTGAATTCATTTTTGGATTCGTAATATTAAATTTATCCTAGGGTAAAATTTTGGTACTTTTCGGATAACATTTATATTTTGATGAATAGTGAAAATTACAAAATTTTAATTAAAAACATCTTTTTTAATCGAAATATTTTATATTGATAATTTATGAATTTTAGTGGCTTTAAAGTATATATTTAGAATATATTTTTACCATTTAATACAATTTTTGTCATTGTACATAATTTTAAATTAATCCAGACATAAAAAAGTGTCAATCTTTTGATAGTTATTATCTCTTAAAAACATGCTTTTTGTTTTAACAACGGGAATTAATTTTATATTAATTTATACCAATTATGTGTTTTTAATTTGGAAAAACGGATTCCTTATTTTTAATTAGGATGTTCATATTGTGTATATAGGAAACTTTTATTTTTAGACATTTTGAATAATTACTTCGGTAAATATTTTATTTACCATGGTTAAGGGTAAATCTGGTAAATAAGGGTTATAAAAATAATATTATAATAATTATAAATTACCCTAAAACGTGTCCTAACATTATTGGTCGATACATGTCCGAACATGGGAATCTTTGGGTCGATTTTGGGACCCCATGGATCCAGTTGTAGGTGATAGGGATACTTTATTTTAATTACGTTAAAATAAATACAAAAATGACATAAGCATATATCCTTTAGAAAAACAATTTTTACATAGGGTTATTTATGTTGGAATTTCGACTATAAATAATAATTAGAAATCCAAAATGATTTATTACATAATTATATTTTATTTATAATTTTTAGACATTATATAATTTAATTTATTTATAACACAATGATGATGCAGTAATTACCATAATAGTGAAAAATTAAAATAATTGATATTATAAATACCCCAATAAATATTATTTGTTACTTTTTATGAATTAAACTAATTTTATTGGTTAATATGACATGTTATTATTGATTTAATTAAATTTTTTAGAAGTAATAATTGTGTTATGAGTTTTACAAAAAATCAAATATTTAGTAGTGTCAAAATTGACACAAAAGAGTTTTTAAAACAAATATTATATTATTAATTGATATTAAATTCCTAAAAATTTAACGATCGGTCAAGAGACTTATATCATGATAGTTTTATCATTAATGGACCTCTTGGGGGTCCCTTGGATGTATATAGTATGTTTATTAATTGTATAATATAAAAATACCAAGTGACATGGTAAATGTCAAACTAATTAACTACGAGATAAAACTAAAAGATATGGTTAATATAATGACCGAAACCAGTAAAAAATCTATTGGATGAGTGTTTTTAGACCAATCCCCACCTTAACCTTTAAATAATCAACTTTTTAGCCATTAGAAACCGAATATGAATTTATTATAAAATAATATTTCTAGCTTTTGCAAAGGTACCTCTCACCCCTCTTATAAAGGGGAACCCCCCTTCTCAATAATTCACAAATTCAAAGCCTTTTGGTTCAGAAAAACCCTGACCAAATAATATCAAAAAATCCCTCAATACAACCTAGTGGCCTTAGTTCGATCAGAATTCCAACCTATGGATATCTTTTGATCAAATCAAAAGGAAGAACCTGAAGAAGAGGTAATAATTTCACCACCCTTTTTCAATTTCCTTTCTTCTTCCACTTCTTCTTTATTTTTTATTACCATTCTAAAATATTAACTCCAGTATCATATATATAATGTGATGTTATTATAAATATGGTACAACCATATTCATTATTCTATCCACCCTTTGAATATCATGTCACCATACGTGTGTACGTACGGTTTACCGTCTCGACGTCGTGGTGTAATTGTTATTCAATATATTATTTTTTGGATGGGTATAATAATGATTTTTAATTCATATAAATAATAAATATAACATTATAATGATTATGTATATATGATATACCATCCAATTATATATTATTTTAATATCAAAAGAATGATATTGTCACTCGTGCGTACGTACGGACTACCATCTGCACTAACGCGATGAGATTCATTCTCCATCGTATCCATTCAAGTATAATTATAATTTTATGAATTAAAAATAATGTATAATGAATTGATATAATTCTGAGTATGAATATGATACAACCTATCCATGAAAAACATGGCTTACATAACAAAACATATAAATGAAAATGAGTAAGTTAACACCCGAAACAACGATAATACTAAGATATTATTAAAAAATCAATGTTAAAATATCATATATGATATCATAAAAATGTATATAATTCTTTTATAATTTAATAACAATTATTCACCATTATTCGAGAGGTTAAACTACCCCCAACCATGGAAAAGTACAAGGTAAGGGTTTATTTCAAAATCTCTTCATTATCCAAGGTTGTTTATACGTAATTTTCTATTGGGATCTCTTTATCATCCACATCCATGTTCCTTAAAAATGTATTTAAAAATATTTTTACTATTTACTAGACAATGGGTTAAAGTCACTTATACCCTTATGTGTATTTAAAGAAATATTTTCGTCGTTTTCCAAACAAGGTACTTTTTAACGTTTTCGACAAATTTTAGGTAAGAATGTATTTTTAAACTTATACGGCGGGTGTGGTTATTTTCCGCCATTATAAAATCGCTGAAGCTTCCCTTACAAACATATAAAAATATATTCAAAGTAAATGTTTTATTTTATAATTATGTTACTTTTAAATGATTTCAAAATGAATATTTTATGAATTTGGGAAAGGTACTATTTATCAAGATCATAATTTTAAATGTTTTAAAGATTTATCTTCCTAAATATTTTTACTTAATGTCCATGTTTTCAAAATTATTTTAAGGATTTATTTATATGGAAATGATTGTTTTGAAATTATATTTCTTTTCAAAAGTTTCAACGTTTTATGGGATAATTTTATTCAAAAAGCTCTTTTAAATTACTTCCTTCATAAATGTGTGACTTTTCAATGATTTTTAGAAAAGATATATTTCTCTCAAATTGTTTTGATTTCATCTATGTCAACATCCTTTGATGGATTTTAAGCTTATTTGACATTGATTTATTATGATACAAAACTTTTGTATTATATTGAAGTTTTCTGATATGTTTTACCCTAGAAGTGTTATTTTTATACCATTCATGGTTTATAGAGAAAGTATTTACATTTCATATGCTAGTTTTAATATGAATGTTTATGTTACGTTTAAACCTGGTCATATGAGGAATGCATTGGACTTAATATGTGACGGGTGGAGCCCTCTATAGCTCCTTGATGCATCGGTAGGTCTAATAAAGCAAACTAGTGTCTTGGAACAAGGCCTTGACAAAATCTTATTTATAGTCTCGGAACGAGGCCTTGGCTATATGGTTATGATAGACTAGCATTATGAATTCCATTATTATGAAAGTTGTTATTGATATAGAATGTGATTATTCGATTAGTAGAATATCAATTTGAATAAGTAAATGTCATTATTTCATTTTATTTTTTCCATAATATGTTGAAGGTCAAGTTTAAAAGGCTTTTGTTTTAGTTATACATTGCCTTAAATATTTATTCTTATTTATGAAATTTCTGCTATATTGTTATCCTTACTGGGCATTTGAGCTCACCCCTTTTCTATGTTTTATTTTTCCCAGGATGTGAAGAACTAATATATGAATGACCTGTAGGGATAGTATGAGGGGATAAAAGTGTGGACTATGGAGACTATATTGTTGTAGTTTTCATTTTATGATGTAATGTAGAAATTATTAATCTATCTAGTTATTCCAAGGCTAATAAACTAATCGGTCTTTCGAGACTTGATCGTTCTTGTGATCATGCCAATGTTATGTAATAATTCACTGACTCTGGGTTACTGGGGTCAGGGCGTTACAGTTAGAATCAGAGGAAGCTTAGTACAAATCTTGTAAGATAGATTTTGAGAAACTATGATTAGAGAACATAGACATAAGATGGAATTTGAGGATTAGTATAGAATAACTTCCTAGAATTTTGGTATTGTAGAGATTTTGTGAGTTTTCCGAAAATACATCCCTGTCTGGAAACGAGCAGGTAGAGGTGGCTCTGGCACAAATGTACCTAGGGGTAAAACACGAAAGCACCGCTTTGAGAAAGACTCGAACGGGAATTGGTGTACAACAACGAGCCTTACTTCACTCTTGGTTACGACACTCTTGGGGGATATTCTTAAGATAACTCTCATTTTCTTTAGAAATCATTATGAAGGGTTAATGAGTATATACGTCCACAAAGAAAACATTTTTATGATTATGGATTATATACATAAACTATTTAATTTATGTTATGTGTTTTACAAGTTTGGGATTAGGTATTGTTATTCATAAACTAATCTAGTGTATTCCATTGTTTAGAAATGGTGCCCAGTATAAGGAATGAGACATCCAGCAATGCACATGATCCAAAGAGAAAGAAGGATCATATCATTCATGGTCTTAAGACATAATTTATAAGAGAAATAGTCTCCCATGTATTATCATCATATGAAGAAATAATATCATGTGCTGATAAGATAATTAAAGAGTTTACTGAGTCCTATTTCTTTAAAGGGAAGAAAGAGAAAAAAGTATGGAAGAGAGAAATATGGATAAAGGGAAAAGGAAAAAGAAGAAATTTCCCATATGTGATAACTGTGGGGAGAAACACCCTGGAACTTGCCTAAAAGGAATGGGAGTTTGTTATAAGTGTGGAGGAAAAGGGCACAAAGTGCGTGACTGTAAGGGTAGGAAAATGGTATCAAATGTAAAATGCTTCATTTACAAGGATTTTGGACACTACGCGAACCTATGCCCCAGTCGTTAGACTATATCGCAAATGATGATATTATATAATAATCAAGTTATGATACTACCACTGATGAAAAGGAATGATTAGTGTTCATATGTTGATTATGTCATTTCAGTGTTGTATCAACAATGTACTTCTTATAATAATTATGGTGTATATAGGGATTTTTCTGCAGTCCTATTTCATTAAGTACTTGATATTGTGTGGAATAAAGAAAAGTTACTCAATAGCAGGTTAAGTTTTTTAAAAATATATGGTTCAGGGAATGATAAACCATCATATGGTTCTGATACCGAGGTAATGATTTTAGAATAATACATGATTGATTTGGATAAATTATATTGGATATTCTTGACTACCTTGAAACTAATTAATGATTTGTATATTCCATCATTATTGGGGTTTAAAAAAATTTTGGATTGAAGGATTATATCTATTATTCTTTAAGGAATAAGGGATCATGAATGTAATCAATATGGTTTATGGTAATTCAGGATGTTACAGTGTTTTAAAACAATACATGAAGAAGGTGTTCACATGTTATTATGCGGCAAAAGGATCTTCATTTTATTTACATTCCCTATAAATTTTGGACTTAATTATTTTGGATAGTTATAGTTTGGATTATTTTGGATTTCCATAAAAGGACAACCCGGAGGTCGGGCGGCAACCCGTCGCGTCCGTGAAGGCCGTGAGACTTGAACCCACAACCGAAGGGCAACAAGGGTGTATCCCCTACCACTGACCCATGTGATGTCCTGTATTGAATAATGTCATTTTTTAATGGTTCTGCTAGATGAATTATAAATTATTTTTTTAACCCTATACGAATAGGATAAATAGAATATTATTTTTAAGTTCTATTATCTTTTAGAGTGAAATATGAGTTTGTCCTAGAACATAGTTAAAGGATGAGACTCTACTTGTCAAGTATATATTTTTCTTCTATTCTTATTCAATGAAGAAATTAAGGGATCTTAAAACTAAAAAATGTGTTATCCTAATACCATATGTTTTGCAGAACTGATGGTATTTTAAATCATCATAGATGGAGGAATTTAAAGCCCTCAATTTGACACATGTTTTTGATTGATGACCTAAATCACTACCCATAAATATTTACATTTTTCTTCCAAATATATGTCTCTAATTTCCATAAATGTTTTTCAAATAGAGATCATAATTTGGTGGTGACCCTTTCATTTCTCTTTTCCTCTTATTAAGACTAAATTTTATTAACCCAATTTCCGATGTGGGTTTTCCCACAAAGATAATTTCCATATTCAACCTTTTATTTTTTATGAACAATTTCAAATTACGAGGACTCAATTTATTGAAGGAGGGGAGAATGTACCACCCCAAGATTTCATAGTGTGTTATTTCTTCAAAATAATTCAATAACATGCACTACACACAACACCGAGTTCAAGTGCACCATGACATGCCAAAAAAGTTGTTCAAAAGTGGTTATGAATAGTATTAACTAAATTTTAATCTTTATATAATAATTATAATTTTAGAATTCATATTATGAGTTTCTTTTACATAATGTAACAACAAATTCATTTTCAGTATTGCACTTTTAGAAACTATTAATAATGAACCATTTTTTAAAAAAAATATTTTAACCTTTTTGACTAAATGGGGACATCAAAAATTTACAATGAAACATCCCAAACTTCCACGGTACACTTTCCTTTTAATAATACAATAGTGTGTGTTGTACACAACTTCGAGTTCTAACACACACCACAACCAATCAAATTATCCGTTATGAATAGTAATACCTACTTTTTGAAATTTTATAAATTATATCTCCCAAAATGGACATCATTTTTGGATTTGTAATATCGATTTTAGCCTATGGTAAAATTTTCGTACTTTTCAGATAACTTTTATATTTTGATGAATAGTGAAAATTACTAAATTTTAATTAAAAACAACTTTTTTAATCGAAATAATTTATATTTAAGAAATTATGAACTTGAGTGGTTTTAAATTATATTTAGAATATATTTTTACCATTTAATACAATTTTGGTCATTGTACATAATTTTACAATTAAACCAGACATAAACAAGTGTCAATCTTTTGATAGTAATTATCTCTTAAAAACACTCTTTTTGTTTTAACAACGGGAATTAATTTTAAATTAATTTCTTCCACTTATGTGTTTTGAATTTGTAAAAATGGATTCCATATTTGGAATCAGGATGTTCATATTGCGTAAATAGGTAACGTTTATGTTTATACATTTTGAATAATTACTTCGGTAAATATTTTATTTACCATGGTTAAGGGTAAATCCGGTAAATAAGGGTTATAAACATAATATTATAATAATACTAAATTATGATAAAACGTGTCCTAACATTATTGGTGGATACATTTCAGACCATGGGCATCTTTGGGTCGATTTTCGGACCCCTTGGAGCCACTTTTAGGTGATAGGGACACTTTATTTTAATTAAGTTAAAATAAATACAAAAATGACATAAGCATATATATTTTAGAAAAACAATTTTTACGTAGGGTTATATATGTTTTATTTTCAACTATAAAAAATCATTAAAAATATAAAAATATTTCTGACATAATTATATTTTATTTATAATTTTTAGACATTATATAATTTAATTTATTTATGACACAATGATGATGCAGTAATTAACATAATAGTGAACAATTCAAATAATTGATATTATAAATACCCAAATAAATATAATTTGAGACTTTTTATGAATTACACTAATTTTATAGGTTAATATGACATGTTATTATTGATTTACTTAACTTTTTTTGAATTAATCATTCTGTTGTGATTATTAAAAAAATCATCAATTCAATAGTGTCGAAATTGAAATAAAAGAGTTTTTTAAAAAAATAGTATATTATTAATTGATATTAAATTCCTAAAAATCTATGGTTCGCCCAAGAGACTTATATCATGATATTTGTATCATTAATGGACCACTTGGGGGTCTCATGGATGTATATAGTATGTTTATTAAATATATAATATAAAAATACAAAGTGACATGGTAAATGTCAAACTAAGAAACTTAGAGTTAAAACTAAACGATAATATTAATATAATGACACAAACCTGTCTAAATTCTTTTGGTTGAGTGGTTTTCGATCCATCCCCACCATAAACTTTAAATAATATACTTTTGAGCCATTAGAAACCGAATATGAATTTATTGTAAAATAATATTTCTATCTTTTCCAATGGTGCCCCTCATCCGTCATATAAAAGGGAACTCCCCCTTCTCAATAATTCACAGATTGAAAGCCTTTTGGTTCAGCAAAACCCTGCCCAAATACTCTCTCAACTTCCCTCACTACAACCTAGAGGCTTTAGTTTGATCAGAAATCCGACCTATGGAGTTCTTTTGATCAAATCAAAAGGAAGAACCTGAAGAAGAGGTAATAATTTCACCACCCTTTTTCAAGTTCTTTTCTTCTTCAACTTATTATTTATTTGTTATTACCATTCTAAAATAATAATTCCAGTATCTTATATATACTATGATGTTATTATAAATATGGTACAACTATATTCAGTATTCTATCCACCCTTTGAATAACATTTCACCATACGTGCGTACGTACGGCTTACCGTCTCCACGTCGTGGTGTAATTGTTATTAAATATATTATTATTTGGATGGGTATAATAATGATTTGTAATTCATATAAATAATAAATATAACATGATAATTATTATGTATATATGATATACCATCCAATTATATATTATTTTAATATCAAAATAATGATATTGTCACTCGTGCGTATGTACGGACTACCGTCTCCAGGAACGCGATGAGATTCATTCTCCATCGTATCCATTCAAGTAAAATTATCATTTGATGAAATAAAAATAATTTTTAAGGACATGATATCATTCTATATATGAATGAGATACAACCTATCCATGACAAACATGGCTTACATAACAAAACATATAAAAGAAAATGAGTAAGTTAACACCCGAAACAACGATAATACTAAGATATTATTTACAAATCAATGTTAAAAGATCATATATGATATCATATTAATGTATATAATTCTTGTAAAATTTAATAAAAATTATTTCACCATTATAAAGGAGTTTATCCTACCCCCAACCAAGGAAAAGTACAAGATAAGGGTTTATTTCATAATCTCTTAATTATTCGAAGTTGTTTATACATAATTGTCTACTAGGATCTCTTTATCATCCACATCCATGTTCCTTAAAAATGTATTTAAAAACATTTTTACTATTTAAAAGACAATGGGTTAAAGTAATTTATACCCTTATGTGTTTTTAAAGGAATAATTTCTTCGTTTTCCAAACAAGGTACTTTTTAACGTTTTCGACAAATTTAAGGTAAGAATGTCTTTTTAAACTTATACGGAGGGTGTGGTTATTTTCCGCCATTATAAAATCGTTGAAACTTCCCTTACAAGCATATAATAATATATTCAAATTAAATGTTTTATTTTATAATTATTTGACTTTTAAATGATTCAAAATGAATATTTTAAGAATTTCTGAAAGGTACTCTTTATCAAGATCATAATTTTAAATGATTTAAAGATTTATCTTTCTAAATCTTTTTAAATAATGTCCATGTTTTCAAAATGATTTTAAGGATTTATTTTTATGGACATTAATTTTTTGAAATTCTATTTCTTTTCAAATGTTTTAAAGTGTTATGGGACACTTTGTTTCAAAAATCACTTTTAAATTACTTCCTTTATAAACGTGTGACTTTTCAATGATTTCGAGAAATGAGATATTTCTCTAAAATTGCTTTGATTTCATCTATGTCAAGATCCTTTGATGGATTTTAATCTTATTTGATGTTGATTTATTATGATACAAAACTTTTGTATTTTATTTAAGTTTTTCTGATATGTTTTACTATGGATGTGTTATTTTTATACCATTCATGGTTTATGGAGAAAGTATTGACATTTAGTATGCTAGTTTTAATATGAATGTTTATGTTATGTTTAAACCTATTCATATGAGGAATGCATTGGACTTAATATGTGACGGGTGGAGCCCTCTATAACTCCTCGATGCATCAGTAGTTCTCATGAGACAAACTAGTGTCTTGGAACAAGGCCTTGACAAAATCTTATTTATAGTCTTGGCACGAGGCCTTGGCTATGGGGTTATGATTGTCTGGCATTATGCATTCCATCATTATGAAAGTTGTTATTGATATAAAATGTGATTATTCGATAATTCTGGTTTGAGTTAGTTTAATATATAATTATTAAATTATTATCTAAAAATATCAATAATGGGTTTTCAGTTATTATGCATTCTAGAGTTACATCAGCCTTTCAAAAATGGAACCTCAAAAAGAGATTTCCTATAAAAATATATATTTTTCTCAAATGATACATTGGATTTGTATGAATTTTTATCACACCAATGTTGCCCCAATTTATAGGGACATGTTTGAATTAACATCCATAGTCTATAAGTGTGTGTTTCATCCAAATATTTTTATATAGCCACTCTATATACCTATGTAGTCATCATTGGAAGTAGACAAAGAAACAAAATTTTTCTTTTTTACTTCAAAAATATAAAAGAAACTTTCCCAAATTATTACATGTTCTATAGGTTCTTTTTATCTATAGATTACAACTTCCAAAATCGATATCCAAATAACTCATTAAGTCAACATTTTTTCATATCGGATAGACCAATCTTATATTCATTTTATATTTGAGGTATTTGAAAATAATTTTAATAAAAATTAAATGATATTATTTAGGTTTTTATTAAAAATGGTAACACTCGCACAAAAAACGTAATATCTGGTCAGCTACATGTAATGTAAAGTGATTTTCCAATCGTTCCTACATAACTTGGTTTATCCATTGACAAAGAGTACTCCTCAAGACCAATATCACAATTAAGATATGTGGGAGTGTCACTAAATCTAGTACTATCTTTACCAAATTGTTTTAAAATTTATTTATCATACATTGATTTAAAACGATTCCATCATTATTTTGAAAAAAGTTGATGACTAAAAATGAATTTTATTTTACACATTAATCTCATATAAAAACCATGGTGTATAAATAATAAAAACTCAAAAGAAAAATTATATTTTTATGATCCCAAAAAATATAATCAACACAAATTTAAACTACTAAAAAATATGTTGAAAATATATTTATGAAAATAGTAGGATCAGCTCTACATTTTTAATATCTATTAGAAATTAGAAACTAGTCAAGCCTATCATACTAAAAACTAGAAGCCTATTTTAAACCATATAAATATTTAGTTAACATAAAAACAAGATTTGGAAAATTAGAATATTCAAATACAATGGGTTTCTAGATAAAATTGCCATCATCTATGTATCCATTTAAGAATGCACTTTTGAAATACATTAGACATTTTTTAAAATCACATTATTCTGCATAATAAAGAAAAACTATAACAGATGAAAGTATATATTCTAGTAAGATTCCTTATAGTAAATACATACTTTCTTAATGTGTCCTTTTTCTCTTAAATAATATTTATTTCATACTATGGTGCCCGATTCATAAAATTTATTTCTAAATCCCAACTTAGTGAAAATATTCAGAGTGTGGCTAAACCTAAATACAAGTTCCAAAATTTTTTTTTATATTAAACTGATTATATTTCCCGTGAATTCCCAACACCAGAAATTCAACATTAGTTCAATAATTTATATTTTTAGGTTCATGTTGTGACAATAATTATTATGGTTCATCCATATTTCTAGGGGGAAATCTAGATTCTATACCCCAATCTTGGACTCCAGCTACAACATCTAGAGGATGGAATCTATGAGTCCTAAAAGCTCTAAAAAATTTGGTTTGTAAAGCTCATGGTCTTATATATATTTAGGTTTTGGTTGAGAGTGTTCCTCAATACTGGAATATTTTATCTATGTTTCAAGGTATTTTTAAATGGTTTGGCATTAATATTAAAAATTGACATATCTTCCTTAGGGTTCTATAAGGGGGTATTTACTTGTAGTGGATCTAGCTCATATGAAATGAAATTAGATTATTTTTCCATTTAATTTTCTATTTTATTAAACTAGATATATTATTTACTAGAAATTAATAGATAAGGAATTTTTTTCTTCAATCTTTGAATAAAATTTAACAACATTATCCTTAACATTTTGAATAAAAACATATCTACTAATAACTCAAAATTAATTAACTAGTATATTTCTACTAGTCCATAATTAATAAGGTGTTTTATTTATGAAATTAAAAATTAAAAATTTATCAATTATATAATGTTTTATTTTCATATAATATTGCAATAAATAAATGGGAATTTTATTCTCAATAAAAATACTTCATGAAATTTCATGAAGGATCATATTCCATTTTTCTACAATACGATTATGTTGTGGGGTCTTAGAAGTAGAAAATCTATGATTATAGCAATTTTATTGAAAACATATTTCAAGTATAGATTTTCAAACATACATCCATGATCTCTTATTAATGTATTATACCTGATTTTTCTATGACTTTTTGAAAATTTATCAAACGTAGTGAAATAAGAAAAATCTTCACCATTGTGAGCTTTAAAAAATACCATAGTATACGTAGAAAAATTATTATATGATTACATACTCATTGTGCTTCCAATTTATAATAGAAACTCTATAAGGTCCAAATAATTATATGTGAACCAATCTAGGTTATGTGAAGCTGAAGCTTTCACTTTTATTTAAAACAGATCTTGTGTTGTTTTCCTTTTTGACATGGATTACATGCTTTGTCATTTTGGAATTCAATTTTAACAAGATATTTGACCAATCCGTACTTACTATGCCTTCTAATATACTTAATATTTCAATGTCGTAAATTTTATTACATACATTGGATTCTTGGTCAAAGGATCTTAGTTAGGAAATTTTTTTATAAAATAAAGAGTCCAAATTAAGTGTATTGACATTTTTATTTCCCAATAAGTAAACACTAACTCATTTTTAGAGTAAAAATAATTAATTTAATTACTTTAAAATGAAAAATAGAAACCATTATCAAATAGTTGTGAGATACTAAGTAGATTTTACATCAAACCATTTACAAATAATACATGAGAAATTAAAATGGTGTTATAACTAACAATTTTTCTAAAGCTAATAATTCTCCATTTCTAATTGTCACCCAAGGTGACATGTCCACAATAATAATTTATCAAATTATTGAAAATTGAATAATATCCATTTATGTGTCTTGAAGAGCCACTTTCTAGGTTCCATATGGTCTTACTCGAGCTCTTAAGGATGGTTCCCAACAAAACAAGTTTTATACCAAAAATTAATTTTCTACCCAAATCATCAAGGTTACCGAAATTTTAGTAATTAAGGATTTAGAAATCCATATGTTATTAAGAGGTCTCCTATAATAATATTTTAAACTTTTTGAAATGAACACAATTTTGGTTAAACTTGAATAAAAACTAGATGTAGTACTAGATCTAGGAATGATTTTATTTTTAACAATTAGCCTCTATACATATTGATACCATGTTATATTAATTTATTTAAGATTAATTTTTTCATGAATTTTCGTAAGAGAATTTCTTCCATTATTAATTTTTTCAAAATATATCTTCATTTTCCCATTTGGAAATTTTCATTCTTCATTCTCTTTTAACAGTTGAAATTTTTTCTATTTTTTCAGTAGTATGATCAAAATTAAAATTAGTAGTTAAAGCATTATATATATTTAGATTTTTTTACATATCTCTATTATCATTGAATATGTCATTCTAAATGGTATAGTATATAAACATATCTTCATTATAAATGTTCTTATCATTATTTTCATCTTCACAATTATAAAAAAATATTTTCAATAGAAGAAGGAATGTCAGTGAATACCAAAGTTGTTTTTACAATAAAACATGTGTTAGTTATTTAATTCATATACACTTGGGATGTGTCTGATTCACATGATATTAATTCGTAAGTAATATATGTTTATTTCTCAACTTTGCTGTATTTGAATCCTAATTATCATTTTTATTTTTTATTTTCTAATAGTAATGTCATCATTGACATATCCATTATTTTTTTAGATTCATAGAACACTATTTCATTTAATGTTTTATACCTCTTCTAATACTTTCATTAATTTATTTAACTATCGTATTTTTCCTTCTAACAACATTTTCTAGTAAAATTTTTCATCTTATATATATTTTTAGCTCTTCTGGATTGATGGGAAATCTCTTCATCACTGTTAGATGGTTATTACTCATCACTTGATCTTTCAGTATAAAATTTATCATTATTTTTTATATAATGGGATTAAAGGATAAAAATTTCCATTTTTTTCATCCTCAAATTATCTATTTGATTTAATTTCATCCTCATACAACATAAAATTTCCAATCGGATCCTTGATTGTTTATTTACTTATATGACATGAATAAATGATTTATACGGTGGTTCATCTCCATATTTTTGGTAGACACCTAAATAAGTGCATCTCTTGGAATTTATTGGAAACATGATCCCATAACGAGTACACTATTTTGAGGTTCTCATTGTACAAAAGATGCATATCAGAAATAACCTCATCGTGTTTCATTTTAAATGTTTTATATTTAAATGTTTAAGTATTGAGATTTGTTTCTATGACATTATATATTCCCTCATGAGAAATTGATAATGAATCCCAAATTTAAAAAGATGTTTTACATGCATATATTATATTGAAATAATCACAACCAAATGAAAAATACTGAGCACTCGTAGTTTTTAGCTATTATTATAAGAAGATTTAGTAGAATCACTCTATGATACTCTAGCATTTTTAGGTAATTCATATTGATCATTCATTACTATCCAGATATCAAAACACATTATTTCAAGATGCATTTTTATTTTAATTTTACACTGTCCATATTTAGTGGCATTATTATGAGGTGGTATGTTTGTAGTAGACCATTCTTTTATATTATCCTCAAAGTACGTTATTTAAGACTAATAGGGATTCATGATATTTATATGTTAACTAAAATCACAGTGGAAAATTTATTTTAAGAACCACTTATATCAACTATTAGGCATAGTGAATAACATAATATAGGGCTTAATTGAATACCAAATAAAATATTTGTAAAAAAATATCTAAAATAAAATCACCCAATTAATAAAACTTATAGTTATTCACAATATTAGTTCAATATATGTTTTTATTTTTAAAATAATTATTAATGAATGGCTTTGGATCAATTAAATATTATGAAATATAAAGATCACTTTTGAAATTTATTTACACAAAAAAAAATCATTCTATAAACACAAATAAATACAAACTCATGGAACAATTTTTTAGATTTTAAAACCGAAGACATCATAATTATATGAAATAAATAAAACAAAACAATAACACCTGTTGGAATAAACGAGGTGTGTAGTCTCATTAGAAGATCAAATCCTTTAAACATGGAATTCACCAGCTTCCAATAGAATTACAAAAAAATAATATGATCTAAAACTTGGATTGGGTATTAAAATAATATATTACAGATATATATGATGGAATCATCTTTCACAATAATATTTGGGGATATAAAACTACACAATTCATTTATTGGATGCTTATATAGTTTTCGGGGGGACTATACAGATAAAGAGGACTGAATCGAATATCAAGTATTCTCTAGTTCAAGTGTATGAGTTTGTGTGTGTTGAAAAACAGAGTGAACAATACATTGATCAATAGTAAATGAAAAAATAGTTATTGAGAATAAGAAGATATAGAAAAGGTTGTTTTTATCAGTCTGAAGTCCTCCAGATAATTGAGTGTCCCCGGATGTGGATAGGTAAGGATCTCATACTATTTCTATAAAATATGCAATAGAAAAGATAATCAGAAAAACATTTCCTATTGGAAAGGATCTTGATCTTCAATTATTTCGACTCTTTCACAATCGAATGATAGTTGTTATGTAACATTTGAGTTCACAGATGATAATCCAACTCATGTATTCAAATATATTCACCAGTGTTTAGCAGCATGCATGGGAAACATCATCTTGAATATATATCACTACAGGTTTTTGAATACCAGTTGAAGAATAATCATCAATATCTATTATATCCTTGTACTGAGCATTGAATTATTCTTCAATTCACCTATGAAAATGTTTATGGAAAAATTCTAAAATAATATTTGTGTGTATAATTTATTAAAATATCGATTGAAGAATTTAATAAAAAAAATGAGAATAGTAATGGTATCACTCCATGTGGTATCTCATCTAGTAGTGACACAGAACTTATGGTGGATCATTTTGTGGGTGAGTCATTTTGCCAATGAGTTAGGCCTAGCGATAATTCTTTTTGGTTATGAATCATGTTGGCAGTGAGTCATTTTGGTAGTGAGGCATATAGGTGGTGAGTCATTGTAGCAGTGACTCATATCTGTAGGTTATTCATTATAGTAGTGACTCATTCTTTGAGGCATGTCATAATGTATGTTATGTATATCCAATGGTGATTTTTTTTGTTAGTGACTTGTTGTTGGTTGTATGTGATTATAGTAGTGACTCATATCTGGTGGTGATTTAGTCTTGCAATGAGAAAAATGTGGTGGTGGGTCCTCTCAACATTTTTCCAAATTTTATTTCTAATAAAATACACTATGATTAAATACAATATTCATTTGTAACATAACAATAATTATTTGTTATCCTAAAAAATTGAGGGTCCAAAAATGAAGCTTTCAATATCTCAAATTGATATAAAGATAACTAGTAGAGGAATTGCAATGAATGGAATGAAAAGAAATACAAATATTATACTTTATGTATTTTCAACATTTCATATTATATTTATTATTTATTTCATATTTATTAAATTATAATGACAAAGTATTATTATATATTTATATTACATCATTATAGATAAATATTTAATACATTTCACAAATACCTGACCAAGGACCGTAAAGGTCTAGTGTATTTGGAGACTAGATCCATAATCTTCTTATTTCATGAATTATAATTAATATATACAAAATTTATTTTTAAAAATAGTACACATTATTGAAAATTCCTACTTAAAACATTTCATTATAACCTATGAAAAATAATACAAAAAAAATTATTATATCTGATTATCATTAAGGGTAAATATAAGGGATATAATCATAACATGACAATATGTGAATGTAAACATGAAAATAACATTTGAAAACATACCATGAATATCATATATCATATTTATTATTCATCCTACATATCCATGTAGTTTATACAACATGAATCATAAATTCATCAATAAATATGAACCATGGTAACAAAACATTTTCATAAATCATTGATTTGAATCACACTTATAATTATTGACAATATAATGATAATGATAACCTGCAATATATTTATAAAATTATAGGATTAGGCTAACCATAAATGCAACAACATTGGTCTTGGGATTATTTATTTTGTACCTTCTTTTGGGCTTGTGATAACCTTATGTGTACCCAATTTTTGGATTGGAATAACCATTCATATACACATTGATATCATAGAAATGTAATCATTTCCCCATTAATAATAGTGTGATATAGGCACCACCCATCACATAATCCACAAATTTGTTTTACAAATGTTTATAAAATACTTAAAATATCATAACCTATATAATATAAATTTTTTTATAACCATTCCATCGTAGTCTATCCCATTGAAAAGAAATGGGTTTAATAATCATCTCATCAATTCATAATAGCAAAACCCATGGAAAATAAATGATATTCATAAAAACATCTTTATAATAATTAAAACCAATACATAGAAATAATAAGGATGGTATAATTTGATCATATCACTAGAAAAACATAAGATAACCCAAAGTGTTTATTCATTGATTAGTATAAATTCCATATATATATTATTAAAACATTCTTGAGGAAAATAATTTTTTCATTTTAAAATGTTTATTTAAATTCTCAACATTCCAAAAATATTATCAAAATTATTATATTTTAAAATGACCATTTAACATTTCAAAGGAATCATTGAGGGTTCCTGGAATTGTGAAATATTGTTCATGTCATAAAAATTACAACAAGTATTCATTCATATTTTTCAATAATAAGATAAAAGAGTATTTTTTGGTAAATGAAAACAATATTCCACTTAATTTTTATTAAATAGTCACTAATGGGTTACATGAATTTATACATTCATTTTGTAATAATAAAAACTCTCAATAATTTATTCATAGAAAACAAGGACATTTAAGAAAATATATCACTAACCGAAGAGGTAAGTGATGCCGATTTACATTACAAATATTATTTTGGGCCTTTGATTACATAAGTGGGGAAAATAAAAAATAAATATTTATTTTATTGAAATAAATATATGAGAATAAAATTCATGGGTTTCTTAAGATAATTATCCTAATATTTTATCATTGGAATTTAATAAAAAACAACCCCAATAAACAATTAAATTTTAATATAATTCCTTTACAACATTGATAACTTTTTTTATTATAACCACCCTGAAGGAATAAAATAATTTGAAACCTGAAATATAATTAAAATAATTATATAAATTATATAAAATGTAAATGGGGAAGTATATATACCAAACAATATAAACAATTGGTGAATATGGAATATGTCTCCCAAAAATAATAGAGATACTTGAAATCTGTAATCTTAAGTCTTGACACCTTTTATCATGTTTAAAAATGATTTATAAAAAATTTAGGTATATTATAAATATATTATTCATCCATAATAATATATATCATCCTGAATATTATTTACTTATTTCTTATTATTACCAATTTATTAATAATTCCTTGTTAAAATCACATTTCAGTTCATAACTGTTATGTTTTTTATGTATGTTTTGGTTTTGTATATTTTGTCTGTAATAACATGTTCATGGTTACATAACCTCTATAATTATAACCATGATATAAATATAATATAACTTCATTAAATATCTATTTATAGTGATCCATAAAATTAGGAGGTTGAAAATGATTTACATCATTCATGTTGATGGTAAGTCGTATGTATGCATGAACATTATTTCTATTTTAGCAGGGGTAGAGATAATAGATGGTAAATAATATATTAAAATTAAATATTTGATATTATTAAATATAAATCATATTTATTTTTTAAATTTATCTTTATTACCTTTCATGTAAATCATATGTGAATAACGAATCACATCATTGAATGAGGCTTTAGTCTTCCGTACACACGTGTGGAATAATCATATTCCTATGGATTGGAATGCAAGAAGTAATATATAATATTATTATTCCAGAAGTATAATTATTTTATTAATATCATATATATTATTTAATTCCACTATTTTATCCTTTCATGAGTGGTATATATGGAATAAAAACTACATTTGATAATGAGGTGTTAGTCTTCCGTACACATAATCGACCGTTTTCTTTTGCATTTGATATAAGTAGAGACTGATATAAGGTATTCCATAAACATAATAACATATAATTATATATTTTTTATTTTTTATTATATTAATATGATTATGAAATTAATGTAGGTGGTAATAGTAGAAGTAATATGAATGAACATAGCGAAGATAATTAACTTTTCATAGAAAGCCACCGTTGAATGTCTTATTAAGGGACATAGTATTGATATTCTGGGAAAAATAGTTTATATATAACATGAATATGTATTTTTTATATATATTTTGTAAATTATTTTACATGAATTTGTCTTAAGAGGTTTTAATAACGGGGTCAAGGAAGTTCTCTTTTATAATTGATGGGGATATTCATTTTTATAAATATAAATTACTAATAAATGATGGGAATTCAATATCACCGATCAACTAAAAAAATAATAAATAAGGGATTTTAGGGAATATATGGTCTATAAACACCTCAAAATTTTTTTTGTTTTTTGAATATGTTACTATTTATCATTTATGTTTATTCACTTTTACAATTACAGTTTTCACCATGGAAACTAGTTGTTTTATTTCTTTACCTAGTTGATTTATCCCCCAATTATAAAAATAATATAATCCTTATTATATAATATGTATCCAATTATTTTAAATACGATGTCAAATTTTTAAATTAAAAATCCTCTATTTGATAAAAATTTAATTTTAAGATAGGACCATGTAACGCACAAAACAAGAATTTTAACCATAGTCACCGTAATTAATTTTTATTAAATTTCTTATAAAGGATGAAATAAATTAAATTAAATTTTCTATATAGAAAAAATTATTATTATTATAAATATTATTCCATTTTTATGAATTTAATTCACAGAAGTGGTTGGATATAATTAGAATTAAACCCACAAACTTGATGAAAAAATATTTTTTCAAATTAAATGTTTTCAAATGTATAGAATGTTTTAATATCAAAAATAAATCTTATATTGATTAATATAAAACAATTTTGTTCATAGATATATTGTTGAAAAATATTAAACTTTTTGAAATAATTATAAAATAAAATGGATATTTTAAATGCTTTAAATGACAAGAACTATTTTGTTAAAAATTAGTGTTTTTACTGATCATAAAAAAATAAACCTCTGCTACAAATTATAAAAAATTATCTCGATCATAATTTTGATGTGAATATATAAAATATGATGTTTATATTTTAAAATATAATTTTTAAAATTTGAAAAATTACTTTATCAATTTTCTTACCAAAAATAAATAAAACATTTTTTGAGAAAAATGTATTTTTAATGAATATAATGATTTCACAAAAAATAAGTACTTTTTATCAATATTAATTCATTATGTAAAACAACTATACATAATTTCAATAAATTAGTAATGGATTTTGATACTTATATATGAAATTTCTAAGTTATAATAGCCATATTTAAATAATAACGTTTATAGTATATAATAGTCTGATAAATATTGGTGTTGCATATGACGCATGCTATAAAATAAATTAAATTAATTTTTAAAATTATATATATATTAAAAATTATATTTATTAAATTCTAACCAGATTAAAATTAATTATTTGTTCATAATTTTTCACTCTAATAGAAACAAATGAGGATACTTATGCCTCATCATATCCTAATATTCTCATGTAACTTATTCATGTTTTAGGTTTCTCCACAAAACCTTGACATAGATAGTTGTATTGTTTCATAGATATTTTTCACTATGGTCTATAATATCCATATGTTTTCATTCATAGTAAATATCATGATCTACTGTTATAACCTCTATAATTTGATTTTGTGATGGATCTGGTATGCACTTACCGATGAGAGATACATGGAACATTTCGTAGACATGAGAGTGGTTCGATGGAAGTGACAAGTGATAACAAATAGTAACATCATGATGAAGTATTTAAAAAGTTCCAATATATATAGGGACCATAATTCATTCATTTTTTAATCTCAATATGTATTCCATGGGGGAATTCATAGAGATAACTTCTCACTAAATTCACATTTCAGACGACATGAAAAATTGTCAACATAGTTTTTCCATCGACTATGGTCTACATTGATGTGTTATTTAATCCATAATAAATTATTTTTCATTTAATTATATATCCTAGGTCTTAATATGTTTATTTATCTAACATCATTCTAGTATATTGGAGTTCTATTCTTTTTTCAATAGAGGTCTTAATAAGGACTCATTTGAATGATTTAGTGAAATATATTATTGTAAAAACACTCTACTAATGGATGATGTTAATCCCAAATTACTTCAAAATATAGAGAACTGGATCTCAACATATCCTTTAGAGTGTGAATGGTTCTCTTGGACTGTCCATTTTTATGAGGGTGATATGAAATGATGAAACATTGTTCTGTATCAATAGTTTGGTTAATATTTATATATACCAGTAAGGTAAACCTCAAATACCACTCAATGAAAATAGAATCGGGTAATTCATTAAATAATACAACTTAATTAACATATATTTCCACAATGTGATCTAGAGAGAAATATTTTATGATACTAATAACTTTTCCTAACATTGAATAGAGATAAAATATAACCCATATAGCATTATTCTAATTAGTTTTTTTGGATTTCCAATGACAAAATTCATGGTGTTGTTTTTCCATTTCCATTATGGTATGGGTAATGATTGTAACATCCCATTATAATTTTGTCTCCCATCTATAAAATTAATACGTACAACATAATGACATATATATTGGGAAATATATCTATTCATGTATTCCCACCAGGAAGAATACTTCAAATCATTATATATCATCATACTTCTCAGATGAATATATAATGAAGAATAGTGAACCTTTTCTAATTTCTCATTCATTAAATATTGTAAGGATATAACACATATTTTGTTCTCAAACCTTATCATTCCAACATTATCAAGATTAAACATAGGAACATATCTAACCTACTTCAATAGTCATGCATCTTCCTTTCAAGCCTTTTTAATAATTAATTGGATAGATGGTTGAACAGTCATTTGAAAGAGACAATATTTCTCCCCTTACTTCAAAGTATCCGTATCACTCGTACTAAAATACATGAATTTCATATATTTTTGAATCCTAATCATATATAAAATATAATAATCTTTTGGACTCAAATCATTGGCTACCATTTTCTATTTCCCGTTGTGGTAATGTATTGATCATTCATAATCATTAATAATCTCCAACTATATTCTATGTTACATATTAAAAACATTCTTTTTCAATATTTCCTTTAATCATTTATGATCAGTGCATATATCATATTTTTTGTCCATATAAATAAGCCCACTATATTTTAATTTAGAAATTATTACACCTGACTCTAAATAATGAGTTGGGAACTTTTCTTGAGTGGCCTTTAATTTTCATGAAGCATAAGAAATCATCATATCATTCTATATAATAACCCATAATATTCCCTTATTTGATGCATCACTATATATTTGATACCCTTTTCTACTACATGGTAATATACGTCCTGATGCATTGGCTAATCATATCTTTAGATCCATAAAATCATCCTCATGATCATCTTTCCTGAGGAACATTTCTCTCTTCCATGTTATCCTAGTTAGTGGATTCGATATTCATGATAATTTTTATAAAAGTATTAAATAATATCCATCCAAATCAAGAAAACATCACATATTAGTCACCGTGGATGGTATGGGAGAACTCCCAATAGCCTCTATCATTTATGGATCTATCAATAAACCCTATGTGGAGAATATATAACCCAAAAAATGAAACTATTATTAGCCAAAATTCACAGTTCATAATTTTATCATACATATTCTCCATCCTTAGGGTCATCGGCCCCATCCTAAAATAATAATTCTGTTCTTCCATTATATCTTAATATATAATAATATCATCTATTGAATACCAAAACTTGATAAATGTAATCTATAATTAATATATTAATTAAATCTCTAAACATTGGTGGGGAATTGATTATAATAATTAGAATCAATATATATATTCATATTGAATATACATTTTATGTAAATTTTTCTTGGTTATATCTTTATTTTTAACACTAATTTGATGATATCAAGAATGAGTTCAATAATTGAAATGTAGTTTGATCCCTAATTTTTTGAAAACATGTCATTAAAACAATGTAGGGGATAAATGTTCTTCATTGTGATCATGTTCAGTTCCCAAAAAAATAAACACAAAGTATCATCATTCCATATTTCTTGTTAACAAAAATAATAGGTGCACCCTAACCAAACACTTTTATTCGAACAAAACCTTTTTAAGTATTCCCATGGAATATATTCTCTTATTCTTACAACTCAATCATATACATTTTATAGGGAGTGTTTAAAATAGAATTATCATAAATTATCAACTCTACTGAGAACTCAACATCATATATAAATGGAATAATATGAAAAATATTCTTCAAATTCATCATCAAACTATTGAAAAAAGTAATATCCTCAATGTGGGGCATTTCCCCAACCACATATGATAAAAACCCATTTTTAATCTATATTAAGACTCATATAGTGGGAGAAATAACCATTAGATGTTCAAATTTACCATTAAACTCATAAAAGATCATAGTCTGTTTCGAAATATGAAACCTGACATCCCTTAAACGGAAATAAATGTGGTATTTATATATAGAAATTCAATTCATGTCTAACATAACATAAACTTGAACCATAGGTAGAATAAAAATATTTAAAAATACTCTCAAAAAAATCAACCAGGGTATAATTATATACTTGAGATTAAATTATCATGACATTACAGATTTTGACATCTAATTAAACATCTAATTGTTTATGGGGTATTATGATACACATAGATAATGATTCAGAAATAAAACAGTGGGTACATCCATAGTCAAATAATACATTATTTTTTATTTTGTGGATGGTATGTGTACCATTCACCATATTTTTGCCACACCCCACATCAAAAATAATGATCACATGATATTTCCCTTTGAAACATGGGTTAAATTGTTTATAACATTTATTAACATCATTAACAATCAAATTTGAGAATTTTTTAGCATAATACCCAAACTTTTTAAATTTGAAGCACTAAATTATAGGATGTTCATTCTATATATCTTTATCTTTAATTATATCAATATCTGTCTTAATCTAGTTGCATTAGTATTTATCCACTCTATGTCATTTCCTTACGATTTAAAAACATTTATCCCCTTATGAAAATTTCCCCCATGTTTCCTTCTACACTATGATCATGAAAGGAGGATATTCTAATTTTCTCCAATGTTTTTAGGTTTTTTAATTTGATTCCATATTTCTTTCATTATCAAAAACATGAAATTGATGGGTAACCCCAATATCCTTTTCCCATTGATATCACATTAAATTTTTTCTTCATACTTATAGTAGTCATTTATCTCTAATTCCATTCAAATAATTTGTTTAGACAAACTAAAGATTCGATCAACCCTAATTTCATTTTTGATGACAATACTATAAGTTTACCTTGCATGTATTGTAAAATTTTTCTCATAGTTACCAACATATTCATCATATTTTTGATTTAGCACATGGAATTACTTCTCTATATTGATATAAGGAATGTACTTTTTCTAATATAATATAATACACTCATCCAAATCCAAAGAGTTGACTTCCAAAAATTCACTTATATTTATGATAAGATTCCACCATTTTTCTTATTCTCATTTTGAATGACAGATAGCCAAAATCATATTTTTCATGCTCCAAACATAAGAGAATTGAAAAGATAATTTAATTGGTACTGACCCATTTCTCGAAAAATATTGGATGTTTGTGCGTGTTTATGTTTTCTTTTGATTTATTACATATTTTAATATATGGGGATATAGTTTTTTTATATTCCTATTTACTTTTTTTATTACAAATGTTTTTACATTTTTTAACCCTTTATGATTTTGTTTGATTACATGTAATTATATTCATAATGCTTTTTATATTTTAATAATATATTAAACTAATATATTTATATTTGATAATTTATTATTACTTTGAATATATAAGATACTAATTTAAATTTTATTAATTTTTGGGGATGTCTATAGAATCTTTTTAGTAATATAATAATTCAATGAATTTTCTGCAATAATATTAGAACATATATAGTCTATAATTTAAAAAATATCTATATTAATTTTACTACATCTTATATAAATCAAATATTCTCTAAAATCATGATTTTATATAAATAAAACATGTTTATTTTTTTATTAGTAGTTTTCATTATAGTTTAAAATGGTTGTTTGGAAGGCTAAAAAATTGTTTGAATTTTTTCATTTATTTTTTGGAACTGCAGTTTTTTCAAAATGATGGTCCTTCTTTTTTTGATGTTTTTTGTAGAATTATATGTTTTATTGATTTTATTCAGGATTATTTGGAAAGATAATGCATTTTTATAGAAATAGGTATTCTTCAAAAAAATCATCATCTTTTGTTAAGAGCATTTAAAATTTATCTGATGTTTATTAATTTTTGTTATCTATCTTTTCTCAAAGTATTGTTTATACCCAACATTAGAAAATAAGGTTTGTACCCTACATTCAGATAAAATATTTAGAAATCCCCACTTTATCATATTATGTTTTCAACCCTACTTTTGAAAAGTATGGTTTGTACACTACTTTTACAAGGAATGGTTTGACAACCCTAATTTGGAAAAGTATAGTTTCAACCCATATTATTCAATGTATAGTTCAAACCTACTTTATAATATTATGGTTTGTTACCTACATTCACAATATATGGTTTGGAAACCATACTTTAACAAATTTTGGTTTGAAAACCCTACTTTTAAAAAGTATGATTTCAACCCCATTTAACATAAAGTGTTGTTTCAACCAAACATTATTAGAGCATGGTTTCAACACATCTTTGGCTATGTATGTTTTTGCAATTACTTTCATAAAGTATGATTTCAACCATTCATTCAGAATCTATGGTTTTGACCATAAATTCCAAAATTATTTCTTCAATATCACATTAAAAAGGGAATTTTGTACATTACATTCACAATGTATGTTATGTATACTACCTTCACAAAGTATGGGTTGTACTGTACTTTGTAACGAACTTTTCAACAGTTGTTTTGTGTGTTTTTACTGAAAATTAATTTTCTCTATATATATGTAGATTATTTTGAATGTTTTTTTCTACTATAAAAATTCACATTAATTATAAGGATAATTATTGAAGTGGTTTTAATGTTTTTAAGGGAATATTTAAATATATAATTAATAAATTATTTAACTGTCTTTTTCAAATAATGTATGTTGTTTACTATTTATTTATTTTTTATATATTTTGAATTTACATTTGTCTTGTTCTACTAGTTTTCACAAATCATATTTAATAATATTAAATAAAATGAACCTTTACTTTTAATTCATTCAATTAAAATATTATTCTGGGGATATTATTTAAGAGTTATTAAAATTATTTGGAATGATTTAATTAGGGATTTATTCTACATGAAAATGAAGCAATGATGATGTTGTTTTTATGGAGATATTTTTTAATGATATTGACTCAATTTATTTTTATTATCTGAAGGAAGCAGAGATACTGCAACTGCTGAATATTTTTTATATATATAAATATCATTCATTATTTCAGGTAAGATAGATAATAGAAATTCACAATTGAAATTGGTTAAGATATTTGATATTCTGTTTTATAACATGAATTTTGTTGTTAACTTTGAACATAATGTACATTTGCAACATCTGGTGATACTCTGTTTCATCACCTACATGATCTCTCATGGGATTAATTTATTCTTCTTTAACTTATGTTATCATGATGATACAAGGTGATTTAATCAAAATCTACCAGTACAAGTTCTTTAAGGTTTTATCTTGTCATTATTCTAGTTCTGTGTTTGTGACAGTATTTTATATCCCCCCCCCTCACTATTTATTTTTCTGTTTATGCAATTAAACATAGAATAATTATTTATTATTATTTTTCTTCATGTTATAAATACTAGATTCTAATGTTTGTATCTAAGGGTTTTGACTCCTTATATCTAATGTCATGCCTATTCATGTGTTGGTTCCCATTGTCTAAAGGCAGGTTATAAGGGTTGTGACTCCCTATACCATTGTTGGTGTCTTGGTTATCCCTACACTATAAAATTATTTTGTAATTGGGTTATAATTCCCCCCAAAAAATCATTTTTAATGAACACATATATCTGACTGAGTAGAGATATATAAGAGTATATGTAGGCCCACTCTGGACCAAACTAAAATAATACATCAATATGCTATTTAATTTTTTCTCCTCTAATTAACCATAATAAATAACTTTGAAATTTATTTTGATTAATCAATTAAAAATTAAAAATTTAATTTATCTCGTATCTTTGCCCCACTCTAGACCATATTGTATTTCTATATCTAACCTTCCAATTAGTATCAGTGGGGAATCCATTTTAGAATTGATTTTCTATATTATTCTCTTTTTGATACCTTTAAATTTGTATCAATAGAATGTTCATTAAAGAATTATAAAATTCCTCTATATATTCTTGTTTTATTTTATTTATGAAATAATTTTCGTAGACATCATTGTCTATAGAGAAGATATTAAAATATGGAAATATTGAACCCAAATGATGCTTGGATTCCACAAAAGCCACCACTCATTGATGGTAGTGATTATGGTTACATGAGATCCTGAATGGAGGATTAGCTCAAGTAGATAAGCATTGAGGATTGGTCTATCATGTCAAAACAATACAAACAACTTAAATCTGACCCAGATACTCTTAACGGAAGAAATTGTTTTATATACGTTTTAAATTATAAAGTAGTAAGAATTTTATATTTTGTTATTAAAAGAAGTTTTTTTCATCATGTTCCTATTTTCATGACAACTCATGAGATTTGAATGATTATACTAGTCACTCACCATGGATTTGAAAAATTTCCCCAATCTAAGCTTTGAATTCTTCATGGTGAGTCCCAAGACTTTAATATTGATAAAGATGAAACAACATACAAAATTTTACACATATTCAAAACCATTGTGAATGGAATGAATTAACATGGGGACGGTCTACAAAACCCATAAATTTTTGAAATATTCCTATGAACATAACAAAAAATTGACACAAATAAGGTTTCCATTGATGAAATAAATAATTTCATATAGTACACACTTGATGAAATGATTCGATGACTACACTAATATGATTGCGAACTGAGGAACATAGCTGATGAGGGGAAAAAATGATATGTGTTACTTTTCAATATATGAATATTGTTTCTAAAATATTCTAATTTTAATATATATGATTATGAAAAGGAAGATATGGATCATATTGTTAGTAGTTTTTAAAAAATAATGAAAAAATGACTCAAGTACCAGTTTAGAAGAAACCATCAAAAAATATAACAGATATTATAAAGGTGATAATATTTTCAATTCATCATATCTAACTTGTTATGAGTCACCGAATAAAGGGAATATCAATCTTTATTAACCTAAAATAATTGATAAAAATAAATACAAATAAAAGTTTAAAAAGGTATTTAACACTAGCTAGATCAATATAAAATAATGTGATTATAGCGAACTATTTCGAAATCATCTAACTTGAGTTTTATGTCGTCTCTATATAAGGTTAGTAATTCCTATTTTAATTCATAATATTCTATTTCCAAATGTGATTGTGAAAACCCCATTATTTTTTAATCAAATAATGAAAATGAATGATTAAGAAAATATATTGTTAGTGATTCTGAATTATATAATAATCTTAAAAAAATGGGAGATCTATTTCTAAAAATAAAATAGTGTTATAGCTGATTGAATAGTTATTAAAAATAGCATATACTTCTCATTTTTTCAACCAACGGTTTAATTTATACTGTTATCCAACTTCTCAAATCATGAATCTCTGAAGACACCTCTCCCTCTACCACCGTACATGTCTCACCAGTTACCATACCCCTGGAATTCTCTCCTTGTTCCTCTACGAACTAATGTTACTAAAATATCACACTATGCTGCCACAAATCCACTCACAACCTCCTCCTCCCTCTGGCTACACCGCCTATGGCTTCTCTACCTCACATTGCATTGTCTGCTACAGATCTGGATCTTATGCATCTAGCATCAAAACTTCCAACTCATACGTGTCTGCATCCCACACCACCAGCTCGCATAACTCCTCCTTTGCCTGCTTAGCCTCAACTGCCTCCGAATCCTTCAATTCCAACTGCTCTGCTTTTCAATGTTCTACCTCTACCTCCTCCTTACTTTAGAAAAAAACAGTGAGTTGGATAATTCGATGAAATATTTTCTTCATTTATATATTTAAATATATCATAACAAAGTTTATGTTTCATCTTATAGGTTATATCGAATTCCTTGAGTTTTCCCTCCTTCCCCACCTTCCCTCATATTCTTTAAACTAAGATACTAGCATTTCCAAATGTTATTATATAGTAATTTTGATTCAGTTTTCTAGACCCATAACTGTATATCATTTTTTCATAATTTATAGGTTCTTTATTTGGACTTTTTCATGCTTTTTTTTCACTGCAATGGATTTAATATTATATAATTATGTTAGTTTTTTATGTTTTTATAATCAATTGTGTTCATTGTATCCAGTATTTTTGAAGCATATTCTTTGGAAATCATGTTTAAAATTATTAATCCATGATTCCCATGAATTTTTTTACTGATATGCATAGATAGATTCAAGAAGAGGATATTGTGTAGAGCTCGAAAAACTCTTAATTTTATTGAATGATTCTATTCACCCCCTCTATAAGTCTCTATATATATTCAAGTATGACTGGTTGTAGTAATATTTTATTACACAGTAAATATTCTTGTTGATTACATAAAAGATACATGCTTATAGGATGTTCAAATATAACTATTTCTATATAGTCTCATTGTAAGTGACTCTATATTACTCATGAATAGATATTTCATTATTGTTTTGAATTGATTCATTATTGTTAATACACAATGTTTTTACAGATTTCTTATACAAATTTCTATATTTCTTATTGAAGTGTTTCTCTAATAGTCAATAATAATATGAATGCTTATTTTTAAACATTATTTTTCAATAGTAAATCTTATTAAATGAATGTGTGTATACTTTGTTGTAGAATTATTACCACTTATTCAACCACTATAACTCATAGAAACTCAAAAACAAAGTACATCATCTTAATCATATACAAATGTTTTCATATTTCTCATCATTCATTTATCGTTCTAATTTTATTAGTTATTTTTCCTTCTTCTAAATCTGACATGACATGTTTTAAAGAAGTTGCTCATTTTTTATAGTATTGGATCTTATATTTTCCTTTAATAGTTGATGAAAAATCATATTTCATTACAAGATCATTTATTAGAAAAATTTAACATGTTTTTTCATTTATCATGTGAATCATTCATTTTTTGGGTAGAGGATCATTTAATTTTCTTGAGCTGTGGTTCATGTGCTTTATAACTTAAATGGATAATTTTTAAGATAAGTGAATCATGTATTTAAGAGAAAATTATCATGTATTTTAATGAATAAAATTAGGTATTAGTGTACTAGAAAATTATATTAGTTGAACTAAATATTTTTTTAGCATTTTTATAATTTTTCAACATTTTCCATGCATTTAAAAATATATAATATTGATATGAAATATTTAACCACATCTCTTAGTTTTTTAGTATTTCAATTTTCTTAAGAATTTCAATTTTTTTATTAATGTATATAGCCTCATCAAATTAATCAATTAAAATATTTATTTCATTTATTGATAATATTTATTCAGCTATTCATTTTCACTCACTACTTAGCAATAAATTTTTCCACATTGTTTATATATATGTGTACATATATATGTTATGATAACCAAATTGGTTGATATGAATAGTTCATGATACACTCATAATGTATTTTATAGAGGCAATAGTTTGGAAAAAAATGCTTTCAAACTGGACTATTGTTTACAAAATTTTTCACGAAATTATTATACATTGGTGTTTCAATATTTTTTATATATCACTTTTTACAGATTACTCATACATATCTATTTATTGATTTATTACACAAATGTGTTTTCCATTTTTTAATAAATAAATATTTTTATAGGTATCATATGCATAACTATTTCCATTTTACATATGCGTAACCATTTCCAGAGTGATTATGATAACCAATTTAGTTTTATAGGGACAGTTTTGGAGACCATATAAATGTATTTTTTATGGATTTATTTAGGTGAACCTATATTCAGATGGGCCAAACATTAATATAAATGGTTTCATATTTCTTATCCTTGATTTTTTATAAAATATTTTGGTCGAATTTTTTCTATATTACTCATATGTATATACTTTTTTATTTTTAATGAATGTGTTTCCCAAATTCATATACATAATTGTTTTTACAGATTTTATATGCATAACAATTTCCAGATTTCTGATGCATAAGTTTTTCCATATTTCTTATGATGACCATAGTAGGTTGATATGGGTGGATTCATATCTAGATTTATTATGTACTGAATTAATATCTATAGTATATGAGGATTGATTACTTTATAAAGAAATTATAATCTTCAAAAACCTGTACGACATTATTTATATTTTTTATGAATATTATGTTTTATATACTGATGAAATTATTTAAATTTTCAACATTTTATGTTGTTCAACCACATTCATGAATAATATACCCCTCAATGTGTTTCTGATTAATATTCTTCTCCTTTAGGAACTAATGTTTGGTGAAATTTTTTATTTAATGACTCTTCATTTTACCACTTCATATAAACATAATTTTAAAAAAGTGGTTCTCTTTAACTATGTTTTATTTCTCCATTATCACATTTTTAGGGATTTTTAAATGTAATATTATACCACTGTCTAATAATACATGAATTTTCTAGAAATTATAATTACTACAGTAAATTATATTTCTTCTCCCCACAACACAAATTTAAATTTCATAGTGTGGGCTTCTGGGAAAAAATTACAATGCTAATAGAATTCTGCTATTTCTATTATTCTTCCTTTCTTGTACACAAATATTATTCTGTTCAATTAATTTTATTATATTTAATATACACATTAAAACATCAATTATAATAAATATTATAATTTTTAATGACCGGTATGAATCTTTTTTTCATTCATGTACTTGAATTATTCCTAATGTAATTTTTCTTCCTATAATGATTCTACAAATTGATTCATGTAGTATTAGGTGCCAAAAACATCCAAACCAATATTCCATAATTCTGTATCATTTATTTGTAGTTTAAGTAATTTTAGTAATAATATTTATTATTATTATTTTAAAATTGGATTGTATTATTGAAAATAATGATAGCTTTATAGCCTGATGCGGGAATGCATGAGCGAAGTTATAGTACAATACAAAATTGAAAAAATGATGTATAATAGATTACTAAATATATAATTGAACCAAATGTACATTAAATGTCATTTTAAATTACCTTTTTTCTTAAAATTTAATTAAACAAAAGGAATTTTGTTTTAATAAAATTCTCAATTTTTTAACTATTCATCGAAATTTTTTTTTCATAAAATTGTCAAAAAATCAGTCAAAGATAATTTTTTATTTATACTTTAAAAATTATTTGTATTTTATCAAATACATATTTTAATAGTGGAAATTTTACTTTTAATATTTTCTCTCATAATGAAATAAAATGACTTTTTCAGAATAAGTTTTTTTAAGACCGTATAATTAATTTACTAAAAATTAATGTCTATTTTGTCAATATTTTTTATTTATATAAAAACATTATATTTAAATTTTAAATTTTATATATTCATATTCATAAAACCATGTTTAAATTATATTTTATAATGTTTTTTTAAAATAGTGATATTTAATGTTTACTATGGTTCATCTAAACTTATTGTTGCGTGTACCAAATGCTATCAAAAAATAAAACATTATTTTAAAATATATTTTTAATAAAAATAAGGGGTGTTACAAAAAAAAATATGCTCAACCCAAATTTTTATCCATGTATAGGAACAAAGAATGTTCCTATGTTTTATTATAATTATGGTGAATTATAAAAGTAACTAAGAAACTTTTATGCCTAAATATAACGAGAGTAACACATTACACCGCATTTCAAAATGAATTGATTATCGTGAAAAAATTTATTTTTATTTAGTATTACCAAATTATTAATCCCATTGTATATTTTGAAACATCGATACAATATTTCATTTTAGAATTAATTTTCTTATAGTGTTTCAACCATAATAGTTTAGTAATACTTGAGCCAATGATATATTATATCAACAATGTAGGATTAATATAAGATATAACACTCATACGTAGTTATGAAAAAATAATTCTTTGTCCTATGAAAATAATTTTTTTTCAACAATATATTATTAAATGAGTTTAGACTGATAGAAGATAAAAATATAAGGAATTTTAAAAATATAGTATTTAATTTTATATAAAGTAACATTTATTGATAAAGATTCAACCATAATGATTTTGGAGTTTGTTCAAATAAATCATATAAACTATTCTATGGAGAATATGGAGGTAAATTTACAATGTTTATTATGATTCTTTAAGATATTTTAAGAATGTAAAATGGAAGTAATGAATATAGTTGGAAAAAATATATATGATCATTCAGGTTGGATTTTCATATAATATTATAACCATGAATCAATTTATTATTTAAAAATGGTGTAAATGTTTTTTATAACCCAGATTACCTAATACACATCGTAGTGTCTTTGGTAGTACTTGGATGACTGGTATAGAGTTTTATAAGTCCTATCTGTATTTAAAAATTACATTCATGACTTGTAACACATATATATGAATAAAAACTAATATTATATACACTATATTAAATAATTAATATCATATTAGTAAGAATATTATGAAAATATATTGTTTCGTCACCATGGTTTTCTTTATGGGAACTATTTGTTAGATGATAGATTTAGCAACAAATGTACATCAATAAAAACAAATTGTGCATCTAAATTAATTATCATATTGATACTCATGATATTAATATCCCTGAGATGTAAATTTATTAATAAATATTTACTCTATTCATATTATAAGGATGAAAATATATTTGGATATAGTTGGAGTTGGTGAGACGTTGATGAAATATATGCTCTAGATGCTCATGAGTTGGAATAAGGACACTAAATGCACTAGATGTAGATTGATGAGTTTTTCTAGAGTCACATACTATGGTTGAAATATAAAAACAAAGAGGGGGTTTTATATGCACTAAGTCAAGTTATATATCATTCAATAAGAATAATGAATCCTATAAGGATGTATTAAATGGAAACATGATATGATTTGAAAGAATATATGAAATCAAATATTAATCCAATGTAAAAAAAACCAAATCTATATTTTTTAGTATCATAGATGATGTAAAATTCATTAGTATGTATTCAAAGGGAAATAGTAATGGATGAAAACTTTAAACACAATTTAGTCTCGATTTTTTATTTGAGGTTCAATATATGTCTATATATATATTTTTTAAAACACATTCAATTCAAAAAACTAAAATTTATTATTATTATTCAACCCCTTTATGATCATTATATTGGGAATTAGATGTTTGGGCCACCTTCATTTTATTAAACCTTATGTAATATGTATATATATAATAACAAAAATGTTTCAGACATAAGTGAAATAAAATAATAAATGAAGGATTCAGTGAACCATTGTGAATTAAATCATGTATATTGATCATATAATATTAAATTTAATTTATATTAAACATATTTTGATTTTATTGAGGTAAAAATATATCATGTTATTATAATTGTTTAGTGGGAGAACTATAGTTTTCTTATACGTATATGTTGATAACATATACAAAATAGATATTTGGATTTATATATTTGATACTAAAGAAATATATTTCTCTGGGAGTGTCTTGATGTATAAACCCATGATCTAGGGGAAAAGATCTATAAACATAGACTCCGGGATTTTCCTAAAGTAATTTGTAGTATATTCATAGATAATCTATTGAATATTTCAATATGAAACAATTCAATTAAGAATTTTATTCTAGTGTGATATCACATAAAATCCCTCTTAGATGATGTATGAATGTACAAGAGGATATTCTTTGGATTAATATAAGAACACATTCTTATGAATAATTTTGAATCTATCAAAAATGACATGATGTGTAATTAGATTTTATATTTATTATGCATATATAATTGTGGAAAATTTATCTAAAAACCAAAATAACTATAAATAATTGTAGTTATAATTATCATAGTGTACTAGATAATATAAAAATATATGAATTCATAGAATTCAGAGAAGTGGGAATACATGTTTATAAGTGGGATATAAAAAATATTTTATATTCATTTATTATTGTTTCATAGTATGGATTTGTTAATATGTATGATATTTTTATTAAAACTAGTGTTTTTTTTCTATATTAACATGTGTATTTTTCAGCTTCTAATTTTACTGGTTTAGCATTGATTTGTTATAGGCTATGTTTATTGCCAATATGTCAAATTTTAAATACGGAAAACTGATTAATTCTTAGTGAGGTCACTTCTTGATGAATTTTATTAGTGGGATGAATTTATGGTAATAAAAACTAATATAATAACATGGTAAGAACAAAATTTATAGTCATACCTCAAAGAAATCAAATCTATCATGTGAGGCTTACCAGTCAGTTAGAAATTTTCACTAGTGCATGTCTTATCCTATTTTTGATGATTATCTAAAACCATTAATCTTTAGACATTTGATTTCTAGTGTATTGAAATAAGAAAATATTAATTAATATATTATCAATTTATTTTTATTAATATATATAGAATTAATGTGTTAATGTCCTTAGAGTATCTGTCTCATAAAAATGTAATAATCATTTCTTGCTATAATGGGATCGTTGAAGTTCTATGAAACAATTCATAAACAAGTGAGTCAGGGTCTACATATCACTGTCTGATAAGACATTGATGATGTTTAGAATATCGAGTTTCAAATTCTCATAGGTGTACAATACTTTGACTCATGATGGTTCCCAATTGATAATCATTATGAGATGAGGTTTTGTGGAATGTTTCACAAATAATAATTCCACATCTTTTATATGTCATTGGATATTCCTATCAATTGAAGTTCTCATTGGTCATTAAATTCGAAATTATTATTCATGTATATCATAAATCATGTATTTTTAATTTTAGTAAATACTACTTAGATATATGCTTGAAGATAAGTAGTATATATTGGGTTGATCGTATGTGATAAGATATTAATCAATAAACAAAAAAAAACGATTTCTTTATTCATTTTTATAAATTTGGATACATATATATAAATATCCCTTTGAGGAAATGAAACAATCTAATAGATCTTTGAACATTATCATTCATCAATGATTTCATTTTGGGAAGTTAAAGAATGATATATCAACTATATAAGTTAATGACATAAGCATTCAACCTACATTTTTTGATATAGAGACATAGAGATTATACTACACTGTGATAATTTGAATATGGTATTTTTTTCATTATGAAATTAATTTAGTTCTATAATATTTTCTTGGAAATTTTTTAGATTCTAAACTTCATAATTAGGTCATATCCACTAATGTAAATGAGAAAGAGGCCTAGGGGACCACAAAAATCATATACAAATTATATTTGAATTGAAATGATTGAATAAATATTATCCAAGAAATGTGGTTTTATACTTATTCATATATAATTGATCGCATAAATGCAATAAATAATTATTCTTAGAATATATTTGAAATGAATATTAAATTAATATTATTTAGCTCGTAGTAAAAAAATAATATTTATATCTCTTATTTATATGAAAGATAAAAAATAATTATATCTTAATACAAAAAAATGTTAAATATGTATTTATTCTTTTTTAAGTTAAAATATAATATATTTATTTATGGTATGAATAATATTTTGATATTTATGTATATAAATAAATATTTATTAATAAATGTAAAATAAATTCCAAGGTGGATTAACATATTGAGTTGAGATTCTGAAAAAATGATCTTTTAATTAATATCCTTTAGATAAACGTTGGTTAATTTATTTGAGAAATGATATTTAAATATTTTCAATTTTGGGCATGCCATGGACTATAATAATAAAATTATTTCTATTATTAATTGACATGATTTTTATTTAGAGTTAACAATTATGTTTGATGATAGAAAACTATTAGCCACCCTCTCTATTATTAATTATTTTAATAATCACAATTCATGTAAATAAATATTAATCTTGGGTAAACATTTCAGACATGATTATTTGAATTTTGATTTGTGAAATTATGTTTATAAATAATAACATTTATATTTGATAAATTTTGATATTGTTTATGTTATAATACATTCTATGAAAATATATTTTCTATGTATAATTGACCTACCGATGCATGGTTCAACTGATGAGTGGTGAAACAAACACAAGGTGATACCGACACATGGAGATACTTAGGTAACTAATCAACCGATGCATGGTTCTACTGATGTAAGGACTCACAATCCATAATGAAGTGTTACAAATGCATGAAATGACCGAAATATTGACCCACTGATGAAATGAGACACTAAAAGAAAAAGATAACATCTGAGGACTCGCCGATAGACTGTATAATACTTCTCTTATTTAAAATTACAAATAATGGTCATATTTTGAGTATTTTAATGTTCCTGGTAAATTTAATTCTTTTTTGAGGACATCATAAATGAATCCATTAGAAATACGAGGAAATATATCTTCCTCAATCATGAACATTTTCGATCTACAAGAATATATATATATATATATATACAAAGAATATTGAATTAAAGAAATTATGAACATTCATAAATGAATACAAAATAATATATGAGAAAAACTCCCTGAGAAAAATACCGAAAAGAAGAAAACATGAAAAATTCATCATTCCAGCATGCAGTGAACGAGAGAATTATTGATCATCATAGTTTCATCATATTTTTATTATCAAACTAAATCAATGGAGAAGAACATCTCACCCTCTGAGAAGATAGAACATAGTACTCCATGACACTCTATTTTCAGTATCTATTTCTAGAAGAGGGATCTATCTTCAACTCATAAACATCAAAGAGTCCAGAGATGAGTTTCCTAACAAAAACGTCATTTATAATCCCTTATTATTATATTCTTCCTTGTTCTATACTATTTTAGTAAACTTTCAAACAATGTGTGTATCTGTACAAAAACACACATTTTCTACTACTAAACTGAAGGATACTATATATCCTCACAGAACTGTCTTCATACAATAGATTATTCCACGTAGAATGGTTTAAGTGGTCATTTGAGACCTCATTGTATTTTTTTTATTCCCACATAGAAACATGGTAGAGATATTGTGATCTCGATAGTCTATCTACTATTGTTTTAACCCCGATATTTTGTTTGGATCAATCATATTCATATTTATATATTGCTTGGTGGAAGGATATCACCAAGTGGGGAGGACTAAGTCTATGTTTGACACTGATCCTATTGTTTTGTATCCCTTTTGTTTTTCAATTTATTCTTCCACTGTTTTAACTCATATTTTAGAAAACTAAATATTACATTGATCATTAGTCTTATATAATAGTTATAATTATTTATCCTTATTAGAGTAGTTTCAAAATTTGTATCAATATCTCTTATTTTTATAACTATTTATTAATCAATTTTCTGATAAACTATTTAAACTTCCACGATATTATAATTTTAATACCTTCGTTAACATTCCTTATTTATTATAATTTGACGAAAATTTTAAATAGAAATTTTAATAGAAATTTTTATAGGAACCCAATTTACCCCCCCCCCCTCTTGAGTGTCCTACTCTGAACAAAATTTGATATCAGAAGTTGTTGTTCAATTTTCTATTTTCAAATTTAAAAGATATTTTAAAATATATTTAAACTTTGATTTTAGTTGTATTTTAATGATCTTTAAATTTTCTTTAGATCAAATTTTATAGTTCTTCAAAAGTATATTTCTTAATTATGGATAATATATAGAATGGTGCTTCTAAAAACTGACCTCCATTATTTAATTGAACAAATTATGAATAATTGAAAATAAAAATGAAAATGCACCTTAAAAGTATGGGGTTTGAGATTTTGTCTTCAGTTTTAGATGAATTTATGAATCTTTCTACTGATAGGATTACTTTGGATGAACCAACTATGGATTCCGATAACAGTAATTTCAAATCCAGAAATGCCATATTTTTTGGTGATGAAGAGTTTAATAGAATATTTACCTGTAAGAAACCCATGAAATCTGGGACACCTTATCTATCTCACATGAATGAACCTCAAGTGTTATATAAAGGCGACTTAACACATATAAAAATAAAAAATATAACATTTAAATGAATCCTTATGTACCTATTTGTGACATTTATCTCAGGTTTATTGAAACTGTGAATATTATTATATCTCTGGGAAGAGATGGTAGAGGAAAGGAGAAAATCATGAGAACCATACCATATAAATGGAGAGGAACATCTATATCTATTATAGAATCTTCTGACATCATAAATATTCTTGTAATGGAGTTGATGGGAATGTTGATGATGTTTGAGTATGAACTAAAAATCGCCAAATAATTGGATGATGAACCCAAAATAAAATCATTTTCTTTCAAATCTACTTCCTCCAAGAAGGAGGAAAATGTTCAATAAGAAACTAAATGTTCAAGTGATGGACAATGATCAAAGGACAGTGATGAAAAGATGGCTCAAATATCTAGAAGGTTTAGGACATTTTATTAAAGAATAAATTCATTCTAAGTTCCAAATACAAATGGATTATTGATCACAAGGGTCATTGGATCATTGATTGAAATAACGGTGATAACTCTAGTGAAATAATCTATTTTTAGTGTAAGAGAAAGGCTCATCTAAAATCTGACATTCCCAAGATAAATTACCAGAATATGTATGTTGATATTGATAGAAAGAATAAAAAGGGCATTAATGAAACATGTAGTGCTTCTGAAGATATATCAAGTGACTCTTAATCCTCTCATTATGAAAATGTTAATCTAGAAATTATGTGGTTTATGACAAACACATCTGAGGTAATACAAGATTCTCCTAAATATAAATATTATTATTCTGGATATGAAAGTGAATAAAAAAATATGATAAATGAGGAAATTTCTGAATATTTAAAAATGATTGAAGATTGTTTTTAAGAATTTAATGATAAATTAAAATCTATAACTAAATAGCATGTTTTGACTACCACTATTAAATCGGAACATGATGTCGAGAATGAAAAAATATAATATCTCCATAAGGAGAAGAATTAACACAAATTGAACAATGGGCTATTGAAAAAGAATCGTGATATATTAACAAATGAAAATATATATTTTTCCAATGATTGGTAAACATGTAGCTCTAAAATGTAATAATGGAATATGATACAAACTAGGAAAGAGGCGTACGAGAAAAACTCATTTGGAATCAAAATCAATATAATCTAATTTTTTGCCTAGTTTAGAAAAAAAACATCTACATGATTCATCTATGAAACAAATTAAATTGTGTCACATTTTTCTTTAACAAATAATTTTTATTTTCCAAATACATTACATACTACATATAGGAATCCCATGAAGAAAATGTGGTTTCCCAACCCTCTTATTTCAAATTTTATTGACCAAAACATATCTGGGTACCAAAATATTTTCTTGTATAAAAAAATTTTAGGAAAACTATTTGACGAGCTCCCCTAAAATCATATGGTACTTTGCCAGTTTATGTTCAGGATGAATTGTAGTACAATACTCATTATTCAAGAACCTGATAATTATTGATGGTGGGAATGAAACATTTGGTGGCAACATTAAAGGAAAAATATTTTTCCTTGGCTAGATTGGTAACTCTAAACCATTTTTAATTTCTATGTAGTTTTTGATGATGGATTAAAATACAATATACATATTATCCCTTACTTATGTTAAGATTATATTAATGTTAAATTTCAAAAAAATTAATTCAATATTTTTTAGTCTAAAAATAATTAGTATTTTATGCTATTAGAAATGAAAATATTTATGTTGTCAAAATAGATTCATTAATTTATAAAAATATTTCATGTTTGAGTGGTTCTCATAATCAATCATGGATTTGTAATATAATATTAAGACACTGCAATGTACAGTCACATAGAATGATTACTAGAAAAGCCTTAGTCAAGGATCTACCTAAACATTTTTTTTCAAATAATATAGTCCGTAATCCTTTTCAAAAGTGTAAAAACACAAAATCTATTTCCAATCAATGAATGAATTTTCAACTTATCAATCTATTGAATTGGTTTACAGGGACATATTTGGACCATATATAGTATCATGTATAAGTGGAATTCACTATGATTATGTTCTTCGAGATGACTACTCTGGATATACTCGGACCTTCTTCTTGTCTCACAAAATTAAAGCTTGCTCTAATTTCACCATGTATTCTAGTACTATAGAAAAGGTTAGTTTTATTAGACTGAATACCCTATGAAGTCAAAATTGCATTGAGTTTTATAACCAAGTGTTTTATTCCTTTTTCTCATAAATGGCTATAGTTATAACTTCTCTATTCATGTGAAACCCCAACATAATGGAGTTATTGAATGAAAAAATAGAACATTAAATTAAATTTATATAACCATTCTTAGTGAGTATGGCCAACCAATATACATTTGGGAAGAATCTGTCAATACAACATTTTATATAATCAATGGAGTCTTGATTATAACAATCCTTAAACAAATCCTTATGAGTTGTGGAAGAATAGAAATCCCAAGGTTAACCACTTTATTGTTTTCAGTTGAAAAGTATTTATTCATAACACTATGGAAAATTTGGACAATTTCCCCACCAAATGTGATGAAGGTATTTTCCATGGTTATTTAATAGCTAGTATATCCTATGGATTATTCAATAATAAAACCAAATATGTGGAAGAATCGGCACATGAAAAATTTCTGAAACGGGTTCCCTTAATCCAAAAACCTATGTAGAAAATCATGAGGATGAGATGTTGAACCTGAAAATCATTAATAAATCTTATGAACATCCTATAAAGAAATCTATTAAAACATCTACTTCTAGAAATTTTCGAGATTCTAGTCGTAATGATGTTGAACACATTGAAGAACCTAATGTGACAAGACCTTCATTTTATAGACATGTTATAACTCTAAATAAACATCAGTTAGAATATATAGTTATATATTTAGACAAAGGAAATCAAACTTGATCTTCTCAAACGAATTAGGTTGAAACTCTAGATTTTTGGTCCCGGGATAATCCAAAGAACACCAATGATTCTATAAATGATGAATTTTGGTTGATGCCTATACAATAAGAGTTATATCAGTTTAAATGAAATAATGTCTGAAAACATGTAGATAGAACCAAATACACCTTGTCTATAGGTACTATATGGGTGTTTAGGAATAATGTAGATTAAGATGGTAACATAGTTATAAACAAATCATTATTTTTTACACAAGGTTATAGTCGAAAAGATGGAATTAACTATGAGGAACCCTTTTCAGCAGTATCTTGACATGAGGCCATTAGAATATTTCCTACCTGTACAAGACATATAGATTTCAAACGTTATCAAATGGATTTCAAGAGTCCATTCCTAAATGGGTTATAGATTAGGTTGTTTTTTAAAAACCTCTGGTTTTAATAACCCTCTAATTCCAATAAATTTTTTTAAATTGGAGAAACATTTATATGTTTTAATGAAATATCCAAGAGAATTGTTTGATAGGCTTAGCACATTTCATGTATCTATGAGTTCTAGAAAAGGTATAGATGATCCTAATTTCTTTATAAATTTTTTTTCCAAAGATGTTTTAGTAGTGTAAATTTATGTAGATGATATTATTTTTGGATCTTCTTAAAATCCATAATGTGTGGATTTTTCAATGTTGATGTATAGTTGATTTGGAATGTGTTTAATGTGTGAAATCAAAGTAATTCATGGATTTAAAATGTTTCAAAATAATGATGGTATTGTGTATAATCAATGTAAATATACTAAGGATATTTTAAAAATATTTGGAATTGAATAGACTGAGAGTATTGACAATCCCATGATTACCACTTGTTTGGGGGACCTCGATGAAGATGGTAAATCTATTGATCAAAGCACTTACAAAGGAACGATTTGATGTTTACTCCACTTAAATTCTAGTAGACAACATATTATGTTTAGTGTTTGCATGTTTGCACATTTTCAAGAAAACCCAAAAAATATCATCTTATTGTTGTTAAAAGGATTTTCAAATATCTCAAACATACTACAAACTTATGACTATTCAATTCTAGAGGACATAATTTTGATTTGGTTAGTTATTTAGATGCTGATATTGGTGGATATAAGTCATTAAAAAAAGATCCTATTGAAAATGTTACTTTTTGGGAATGTCTCTAGTTTTATAATGTAAAAAGAAACATAATATAGTTTCATTAACTTATACCAATGATGAATACATAGATGCTGGTATTTGTTGTGAACAAATTTTGGTGATGAAAACCACATTACTAAATTATGGATATCAATTCATACAAGTCCCTAGAAATTTTGATAACACAAGTTATATTAAAATTTCATGAAATCTTGTTTAACATTCTTGTGCAAAACCCCTTTATGAAAGGCATCTTTTTTTAAAGAACATTATTAAAATAGTGATATAACTTCAGTGTTCATTGGCACTTAACCTCAGCTTGCTCACATTTTTACTAATCCATAGGACTCTGAATGAATGAAATTCACCAGAAATGAGTTAGGAAAGATCAATATATAGGACCGTATGTTGTTATTCCTTTGATTTTTTGATGATTTTTTTTGTACCGACACCTAGAAACAACACCTAGATAGTGTCATGTCGATACAAACAGTATAAAGCTGAAAATTTAATGATGATAACAATAACATTTTCATACCAACACTATGCCTTGCTGACATAGTTATCCTACAAAAACTGATAATTTTTCATGCTAATACATTGTCATGCCGACAATGACGCCTTATAAAGCTGACACTGTTGTTGTTATGCAATATATTTTTTGACGACATTAATGACCCACTATTTTTATCTATTTTTTTCTTTACCAAAATGATATTGTTTCAGTGATTTTGTTGAACCTAGTTCAAGATTTCATGATATTGTGATTTTAGGAGCCCTGAATGAAATAAATAAGAATTAATACATTATACTTCTTTATCCTTACACTCACTCAGCTATTTCTATCTCAACCTAAATAATTTAACCTTTCGACCTTTAATATAACCTATTTTAATGTCATGTTTGAAGCGATCTCTTGATGGTGATGAGTCCCATACAAATAAGGAAATGAAATGTGAATTAAAAAAATATTCTGGACCAGTAAATCATGATTTGGTGAACAATGTATTAACTCCAAAAATGCGGTTCTTACAGAATTACTATTTGAAATTAAGTCATTTCTGCTCATTTTACATTACGATTTGGGATGGCTTGAGTGGTTCTCAGATAATAAAAGACCCATCTCCCCTAATATAGTTCGTGAATTTTACATGAATATGGTGTTTCTATTGGGATAAAGTGACGTTTCATCTATTAAGCCCATTGTCAATGGTAAGATAATTTATTCTACACCATGAAAATGGGTTGAATTTTTTAAAGTCCCTCATGATAGTGTGTTTGATGATATTCAAGGCACCTCTCCCCTTGATAGTATTTTTCTATACTTTTAGACAGATCTGAAGGAGCTTACTAAGAATGATGAGCACATGAGGCCCTTTGTGATAGAGTTAAGTAGAGAATGTAAAATTTTGTTCAAGTTTATTCTACATGAGATCTTTTACAAGAAAGGGAACATTTCATATCTTAAGTATCAATATTTTAACATCCTAATTTTTCATAGTTAGTTATTTCTCCAAAGTAATTCAATAACTTTCACTACACGCAACACCGAGTTCTAGCGCACCATGACTTACCAAACAAGCCATTAAAAAGTAGTTATGAATAGTATTAACTGAAGTTTGAACATTATATAATCCTTATCATTTTAGAATCCATATTATGATTTTCTTAGACATAATGTAAGAACAAATACATTTTCTTCAGATAAAATAAGTATTATTCAAAAAATGAAATTTTACCGCCTTTTAATGGTGAAGCCTTTTTAAATACAATATATGAAACCTTTATATATTAAATTAGAAAAAATCAACTTCTTATTTAGTATAGAGACATAAGAATTTAGTTTCAATAATGTTTTGGTGTTTTATGATAACTTTCATATTTGTTTGAATAGTGAAAAATACTATATTTTAACTGAAAATAACTTTTTTAATCAAAATTTTTTATATTGTTAAATTATAAATTTTCATGGTTTGGAAGTATAAAAAGATTATTTTTTATCATGTAATCCAATCATTGTCATTGTAAGTAATTTACCTTTGAAATTGGACATAAAAATGAAAATCTTCTGATAGTTATTATTTCTTAAAAGTACTCCTTTTGGATTTAACAGCAATAATTTATTTTAAATTAATAAATGAAAATTTTATGTTCTGAATTTGGTAAAATTGAATTTATTTATTTATTTTTAATATCGAAATTATCTTACGGTGAAATTTTGTTCCTTTTTTGATAACATTCATATTTTTATTAATAGTGAAAATAACTAAATTTTAATTAAAAACAACTTTTTTAATCGAAATAATTATGAGTGACAAATTTTGTAATTGAGTGATTTTAATGAATAATTATATTACAACTTTACCATTTAATCCAATTTTGGTCATTGGCCATAATTCCATATTTCAACTGGACATATGGATGTGTCAATATTTTGAAATTAATTATTTCTTAAAAACACGTTTTTTGTTTTGGCAATGAGAATTAATTTTAAATTAATTTCTGCAACTTCTGTGTTTTGAATTTAGAAAAATGAATTCCATATTTTGAATCAGGAGTTCCAAATTTTTTAAATATAAAACTTTTATTTTTAGAGATTTTGAATAATTATTTTGGTAAATATTTTATTTACCATGGTTAAAGGGTAAATCCGGTAAATAAGGATAAAAAATAATATTATAATAATATTAAATTAACCTAAAATGTGTCCAAACCCTCTTGGTTGATATATTTCCGACCATGGGAATATTTGGGACCATTTTGGGTCCCCATGGAGCCATTTTTATGTGATAATGACACTTTATATTAATTAAGTAAAAGTAAATACAAAAAACAACAAAAGCATATATCTTTTAGAAAAACAATATTTACATAGGCTTATATATGTTATCCATTCAACTATAAATATTCATTAAAAATATACAACGATTTCTTACATAATTTTATTTTATTTAAAATTTTTAGACATTAAATAATTTAATTTATTTATGACACAATGATGATGTAGTAATTACCTTATTTGTGAAATATTAAAATAATTGATATTATAAATACCCAAATAAATATAATTTCAGACTTTAAATGAATTAAACTAATTTTATAGGTTAATATGACATGTTAGGGTTGATTAAATTAATTAGTTTCATTGTAATATTGTTTTTATGAATTTAGAAAAAAAATACCAAATAGTGTCAAATTTGACATAAATGAGTTTTTTTAAAAAATATTATATTGTTAATTGATATTCTATTCCTAAAAATCAGATGTTTGGCCAAAAGAGTTATATAGTTATAGGTGTATGATTAATGGACCACTTCAGAGTCACTTGGATGTATATAGTAATTTTATTAACCATATAATATAAAAATACAATGTGACATTGTAAATGACAAACTATTTAACTAAGAGTTAAATATAAATGATAAGGTTAATATAGTGACCCAAAACTGCCTAAAATATATTGGATGAAAGGATTTCAACCCATCCCTACCTAAGATGTTTAATTATCAACTTTGGATACATTATGAACAGAATATGAATTTATTATAAATTAATACATTAAGTTTTTCTTAAAGAGCCCCTCCTCCCCCTTATAAAAGGATTCCACTTGTAACCAATTCCTCACACCTCTCAAGATTTTTGGATCATCCAAACTCTGCCCAATTAATCTCCCTACATACCTATCCTCCTCCTAGAAGCCTTACCTTGGAAAGAAGGCACTTCAAACATCCTTTTTGGTTCAAACCAAACGGAGTTACCCAAATTAAAGGTAACGATTTATCATAGCTTCTTTTCTTTTATTTTAATTCTCCAACTTCTAAACTCTTCCTATTGTTTTCTTTTGTAACAAAAAAATTATACTAAATATACTAGGTTATTTTTATGAGATTTATTTGAACTGAACATACACACACCTTCATCTAATGTGTGAAGAACCTTATGTGTCTGTGTATGACAACCAAACGCCTCACGAAACGATGATTGTTCAATTATATCCTTCCACCTCTCATGGTGGCCATTATGGTGGCACTGTAATTAAATATGAAATTAATGATATTAATTTTATATATAAGCTTATGTAATTTCATTCTATAGAATACCATTATTTTCTTCAGGTTGTATATATATATACGATAATTTCATTTGTGGAAATGAGGACAACTATCCCATCAAAGTGATATGACTCGTTCATGCCATACATGGAACGTATAAATAATGGTGTTAATGAAATTAAGTAACATAAATAAGATATTATATAATACTGGAATAATAATATACTTATGTATGATTTGGTTTTTATTCCTTTTAAAATGAAATACGAAATGGATGGTGTGTTCATGTGTACGTACGGATTACCATCTCCACGAACGTGATGAGATTCATTTCCCCATCAGATCCATTCGAGACTAATTATCATTTGATGATTAAATTTAATTTTTAGGGACTTGATATCATTTGATTTGAATAAGATACAACCTATCCATAACAAACACAGCTTACGTAACAATGCATATAATGGAAAAAAATCTGCTAACAAGTGAAACAATGATAATAATAAAATATTATCAACAAAGTAGTATTAAATGATTATATATGTTATCATATTTACTAATATTGTTCATTTGTAATTTAATAAAAATTATTTAACTATTATACAAGAGGGTAACTTACCCTTGACCAAGGAAAAGTACTAGGTAATGGTTTATTTCACAATCTCTTCATTATCCGAGTTTGTTTATACGTAATTATCTACTAGGACCTCTTTATCATCCACATCAATGTTTCTTAAAAATGTATTTCAAATAATTATTACTATTTTATAAACTATGGGTTAATTTCATGTATACCCTTTTTTGAATTTTATAAGATGTTTATAAAAGAATTTTTTCATTGCTTTCTAAACAAGGTCCTTTTAACCATTTTGACAAAATTAAGGTAAGAATGTCTTTTTTAACTTATACGGATGGTGCGTCTATTTTCCACCATTATAAAATCATCGAATCATCCCTTAAAATCTTATAAGAATATTTTCTAGGTAAATGTTTTATTTTATAATTATGTGGCTTTTAAATGATTTCAAAAAAGAGATATTTCTCTCATATACTTTTGATTTAATCTATGTCAACATCCTTTGTTGGATTTTAAGCTTATTTGAAGTTTATTTATTATGATAAAAAACTTCCCTATTTTATAGATGGTTTTGTGATATGTTTGACTGTGGATGTGTTATTTTTATACCATTCATGGTTTATGGAGAAAGTATTGACATTTCGTATTCTAGATTTAATACGAATGTCTATGTTACGTTTAAACCTTTTCATATGTGGAATTCATTGAACTTAATAATTTGCAGGTGGAGCCTGATATAGCTCCTCGATGCATCTGTAGTTCTCATGAGATAGACTAGGGTCTTGGAAAAAGGCATTGAAAAAATCTTATTTGTAGTCATGGAACAAGGCCTTGACTATGTGGTTATGATAGTCTGACATTATCCATTCCATCATTATTAAAGTGGTTATTGATATTTCATGTGATTATTCGACTAGTAGAATATCTATGTGAATATGTAAATGGAATTATTTTTTTTCAACCATGTTATACTGAAGTTCAAGTTTAAAATGCTTTTGTTTTAGTTATACAATGCCTTAAATGTTTATTCTTACTTATGAAAGTTTCCTCTATACTGTTATCCTTACTAGGCATTTGAGCTCAACCCTTTCTATGTTATATTTTTCCCAAGATGTGAAGAAGTATTTTATGAATGACCTTTAGGGATAGTATAAAGGGATATGAGTGTGGACTATAGAGACTATGTTGTTGTAGATTTCATTTTATGATGTAATGTAAACATTATGAATGTATCTAGTGATTCCAAGGATGCTAAAAAAATCAATCTTTTGGGAAATGATCTTTTGTGATCATGAAAATGTTACGTAATAATGCACCGACTCTAGGTAGCTGGGGTCGGGGCGTTACAAATATGTTAACATGGTACATCTAAAAAGAAAAGTGATTAATGTAAATTTGTGTATATACCTTGATGTACAAATGATTCAAATTATTAAGCCTTATTACAAAACAAATTAAATGTTTTATCCAAGGTTGATTTCATTAATTTTAAAAGATAAAGGTTGTGTTAAGGAGGGATAAGATGTTATTTTTTAGTGATGTGGGATTTACCTCAGTATTGAGATCTGCAAAAGGAAGCAAATTAACTGAAACCTGTAGAAGAAAAAATGGGTTGTATATGATGATAATATTTATGATAAGTAAAATATTGGGGATAATCCATATAGGCCTAAGAATATGGTTGACCCTTGTCTAGGACTAGATGAGGAAATTTATTACTCTTTAAATGTGGAGGAAGATCCCCCCACTCTAGTTATAAATAAGGGGCCACCTATTGATGATAGGAGTGATCCTAACACCACTAAATATCACAAATTGTCTTTGGTCCTCCTATTCATCCCCTTACCATACCCTCTGATGATCCCACACTTGAAGACAGTGGAGATAAGGAGGCATAATTATCAGGCACGGGGGAATACTTAATTAGATCATGTGGCCTTAAAGAAGAAGAAGAATGAGGTGAAGATGATTAGAGAGAAAATGGAAATGAAGAGTTATAAGGTGAATAAAATGTTACGAGAAATGGTAATGATTATCATGTACCTGTCCATTATGATGAGGAAATTAGTGAAAGTGATAATGACCATCATAAAGATGATCACGGTAGAGATGTTGATTTGGTTGAAGTTGTGGATCACTCCAAGTTGAAGAAACTACAGAAGTTGTTGTGGATGTATGAGATAATGCTACAGTTCAAGATAAAGTGTATGATTATATAATTAATTTTCATCGGTTAGTATATATAAGAAAGAGACCACAAGATTATGGTGAGAAACATTTAAGGAGAAATCATATTGAGGGGGATCCTCATGAACAAGGTGAATAATATAATGAAGAGCATCAACATGGAAGAGTGAGACTTGAAACTAGAACTCCCCTAGATAGTGATGCAATTATTAAATGTGCAAGGAATCCAAAGAATTTAGCATTAAGATTATATTATAAAGACTCATATGATTAATTTTTTGTTCCGATTTCACGATAATCAGTGGATGATACACTTTCTATAGACTCAATCACTAAAAAATATTTTTAAAGGTATAAAGAAGAAGTTTTTTCTTCTATAAGAATATGAGTCCAATTTTAGATGGAAAAAGTTATTGAAAAAGGTAGATGATAAAACACTGAGATTAGTGATGAGATACACTCTATCTGATCATTAATAAAATAAATGAGGCAATACGAGAAAGTGGTTTTTATTCCATGTCAGACTGTGGGTATAAGTGTGGCTGATGCAGTTAATGCTTCCAAGAAAGTGATAAAGGGGATTCAACCCAACTTAATTAAAACTGCTGAAACAATTGTTGCAAGAACATACAAGATGAGAAAAGAAATGATTATGATTGATTCTGCAATAAACTCCTTAACCACATAGTTCAAAGGATGTCTGGAGACTTACCTAAAAACATTGAAGACTCGTACCTCAACTCCAACAAATATTCTATCTACATCTAATTAGACTTCATATACATTGGAAATTTATGCAGTTGGATGTGTTCTTAAGAAATATCTTCAATCTCTCTTTTTTTCATCTATTTTGGCCAACCTAGAAATGATTGAGAAAAAAAGTCATGATGTTCATGATATTGTCAGACTCTATTTTAATAGGGATGAGGCTAAAAATTATCAGATAATAAAAATTATAGACTACCGTTTCTATAAGATCATTACAAATCATCAGTTAAATAGTCTGTTAATGTATTTGATAGAGAAAATGTCTATAACTCAATAGACTAATGATTTTAAAGACAAAATAAAGATGTTATATTATGTCACCCCTATTTTGGTCAAATTCATGGGAAAAAATGATGATTTATATAATTAATTGAAGTATGGCGTTGAAATCATATATGATTTCATCAAGCTGTTGATGAAATATCATTATGTAAAAATTGAATCGATTTTAGTGCATGTTGGTTCACCTATTTCACTTACTAGGTTAGTTCCTTTACATTGGATAGAAGTTGTGCATACCTTAACATTGATTCACACAGTGATCCATGAATAGATTCAATATCCTCTTCTGTCACTACACAAACCCAGCCTTATACCAAATGTTCCCGAACGAGTGATCCTACCTTTTCAATAAATTTCATCAGAACCTCAAGCATCTCATCCTCCACCTACTGTACCCTCTAATTATCTATATGAGAATGTTATGTAACCTATTCAACAATATCCGTAGTGAGAATCATATAATAATAGGGAGGTTATTGATTTTGGTTTTTTCATTAATATTTATAACACATTTTACTTTATTGATTACTAGAATATTGTGTTCATTTATTTCATTTACCTATCCTCTATCTAATAATCTATGATAGTTTTTATTTCATTCATATACTCCAAAGGGGGAAGAAAAATTTATCTCCCCTTGAACATCTTGATAATCCCAAAAGGGGGAGAATAGATTGTCATTCCATATTTATTTTTACCTATGATATCACTGTTATATATTTTATTATTCTTTTGTTATCATTACTCTTTATTTTATCATTGATCCTTATCTTTATATTGTGAAAAGTCATCGATAATTGGAGATTATAAAGAATGAATATATTCCACAACAAATGATTGTACAAAAAAATAACATGATTTTTGATCATAAAAAGGAGGGAGATTATTGGGACATAGGAGAATGTTGCCCACCCAATCTAGTATTAATGGGTTTAGTAATCACAAATCATATCAATTACTATTAATAATGTCAAAAAATTTAAATCATTATTATTTGAGCTTCAATGTGTGAAATTAGTTTTATCAATGATCATATATATATTTGATACATTTTCATAATATTTATGTTGTAAGATAGTCCTAGAAAAACAATTTCTAATTATAATAGACAGACACTGACCGAAGGAATGAGACATTGACAGTTCAAACTAGTCACTGACAACTCAATTGACCTACTGACACATTGTGCCACCGAAGCACGGTGCTACCGACATAAGGAGATAATGATACAACTAACCTATCGATGCGTGGTACTACCGATAAAAGGACTCACCGTCAGTTAAGATGAGTCACCAACACATTATATATCCAACATATTGACACAGTGATTAAATGAGACACTGAGAGAAGAAGATACAGGCAGAGGACTCGCTAATATACGGTTTAATGTTTTAATTATTTAAAATTACCTATAATAGTAAAATTTTGATTATTTTAATGCACCTTGTTAATTTAATGCTTATTTTTTAAACATCATAAATGAAGCTGTCATTATATAATTTACAGTTTACATAGATATTATATATATAATATAACATTACAATATATAAATGTATTCAATTTTATGTCTGTTATATAAATACTTAAACATAATATATTACAAAAGTTTATTTAATTTTATATATAATGTTAAACTATAATTAGCACATGAACAATTATTATACAAATAGTTTTATTTAGTAATAATATTATTAAAAAAACAAGTTACATAGATGTATATATGATTTTAGTATACCAATAAAATAATTTAAATTATTTTATTAAATAAAAAAGAAAAAAAATAAATGTATGAGTTTTTAAAAATAAATGTATTATGTTATATATATACACACACAAACAAACAAGTGAGTACAAGTATGTATACACAAATAACTATTTACAAATAAATATATAAATATACATTATCATGTGGGTATTTGATGAAAATGTATTTAAAGTGAGTTGTGCATAAATATATATTTATATAATAATTGTTCTTTTATTTTGTGGTTATTATATATATTTCAATAAACAGTAAATTATATATCTATTTAATTAGATACATAAATATGTAATATATTTTTTTCATATATATTTAATTAAAATGTTTTTAATATAATATATATGTATAATATAAATTATATTAATTATAGTTAAGGTTTGTATTTGTGGTATGAAGACTGTAATACAAAATCAAAGATTATGGTTCAAAACTCATTGTGTGTAGGTGATGTAGCAGAACAATAGCATTGTCAGAACTATAGAACTAGAAACATTGTAGCAGTGGTGAGTACAGAAGCATGAACTATACTGGCGGTTGTAATTTAGTAACTCATGTATTGTAGTAGTATAATTTATAGAATGTGCCTTTGGACGAATCAAATATGAACCTTAGGGGCATGTAATGGAATTTAATTCCCTCTTAACAAATGATCCATTTAATGGGTCTCCTCTACAAAAAAGGTGATTTGTATCAATATAAGAATATGGTTTCACCCTCGTCTTTAAAAAATTTACAACATAAATTTTTATAATAAATGTATAGTATCTATAAAATGTTGAATAATTTTTATAATTTAGAGAATACAATTTATAATAATATCCTCAACAAATATTTTTTTTCTGTTTTTTTGTTAAAACTATTAATATATACAAATATATTTAATTAATTATTTCTTAAAATAAATAAAAGAATTTATAAAATAATATTATAAATATAAATACATTATATATATATGTATATAAAAATAACTATTTAAGGTCTTGGATGATATAATAGAATATCCAACACACATCTTTTGTATTTAATTTCCTCTATGCCTACAGGACAGGTAATGGGTATCCTCTACCAAAAAACGGGGTATGTTGTTTCAAGGAAGAAAAGTGTCTTGTGTCCCAACTATAAAAATAAAAAATATAAATAATAAAATAATATTTTACAATAAATATATTATAAATATATATAAATGTTTATAATTTTTATAATTTAGAAAATAACATTAATTATAATAGCATAAACAATAACTATTATTGATTTCATTGTTGTTTTTGTTGTTGTTTTTAAATAAAAATATATTTAATTTATGAATAATGTAATAAAATAAATGATTTTAAATTATGATTTTAAAAATATAATAAATTATATAAAAGTATGTAAAAATAAATTGACGAGGTCTTGGAGGTTATAATATAATAACAAATACACACTTCTTGGTTAGCAAGGGCCAACCTTATCTTACCTCCTTTAGTATAGACCCAGAACATATATATATATATATATATATAATACTTCATATTATAATTTAATATACAAAATGGTCAAATACACTATATATATATAATGTATAGAAGAAATTATATAAAAATATATATTCCATTATAATACATATACATAAATATATTTTAATATATATCTATTATAATGATATATAGTTTAAATATAATTATAAATAAATATAATAATATAAAATTACATGATTTATAAACATTCTATTTAAGTATAAATACATTTTCAAATTAAAAAATTTGTGTCTACATAATATAAATATTTTTAAGAAATGTATATTGTATATAAAATATTATTGAATTTTTATAATTTTATAAACTTTTTTAATAAAAATAATAATATCAACGATTATTACAATTAAACATATTATTATTATAGAAAAAAATTAAATGGTTTTATTATGATATTGGAATATGAATAAATGAATTAAAATTTATATATTAAATATACTAAATATGTAATATATATATAAATAAGTATGTATAAATAATTATATATATTTAAAAAAATTATATTAAATTATGTATATATTATAATTATTTTATATATTTATTATATATTTTTATTATACACATATATCTTGACAAGAACAATACATAAATATAGAATTGGTTAATAACTAAAGGTTTTCAGGTTCAAATCCTAGTGGCCAAGAAATATTTTATAGAGGAGGATTTTTTTGGGGAAGTGGGAAAACAAGGGGTTGTGTGCACATGATGCTAGAAGTAGCAGGGGGGAACAAGAACGACATGGGTTTAGTGGGGGCGTGGAAATCGAGATACATTTGGTTCAGGAAAAGATAAAGCGAAAACAAAAGGGAATGGAATGGGAAAATTTACCTTGTAGATGTTTTTATATTAAATAGGGTTAGGTTTTTTTAAATTTGGAAAATCATTATATAAAGTGCCAAATCAAATATAGATTTTCAGATAACTCCAAAAGTGGCAGATCAAATGGTGCATTCCTTTAAAGGTAACAAACCAAATGGTTCATTCCATTCACCATTTCCATGCTCCCATTTCCTAATGTATATATATAATTATTTGTTAAAAATTAGAATTAATTATTATTTATATATTTTTTACATTTATATAATTATATATAATTATATATTTATATTTAATTATTAATTATATTATAAATATATTTTAAATGTATATATAAATATATTTTTATATTATATAACTATAAAAATATTTATCATTTATAAATAAACATATATAAATAAATTCAGAAATAAAAAAATATATACTTATGAATATATATATATATATAATTACATTTATAAATAATTTTATATATAAATAAATAGATATAATTATATTTATATTTATATTTATAAATTTATATTTATATAAAAAATGTATAGTTAGAAGTAGAAGCTCCCAGACTTTTATTAAAAAATGAAACAAAAAGATAACAACAAAACAAATTTGGTCAAACAATGAGAGATTATGTCTTCTAGAAAAGTTATTTAGTGAGAATAAAATGAATGATTATTTTCATTGTGATACTCTAATTGGATAGTAGTTTCCCATTATTTCTGTGAGTTAACTTGGCTGTGGATCTTAAGGATCTCTACAATGGACCTTCCCGGCCTTAGAGTGGGCTTGATCTTCGATTCCTTGAATGAGGATCTAGTAGCCACCTTCATTAACATGTTGGAATAATACATTTGTGGCATTCATTTTGGATGAATCAGATTAAGAAGTAAACGGTTATTCATCATTACATTCTTATTTATGACATAATCATTAAATGAAATAAGTTACCATTACTTGGAGCCTTGAGTTGAGTAGTGTCCAATTGAACCATTAGTTTCTCTTTGTCACATCAATCATTCAACATATTTCCCCACATATCATAAATTTCTAAAAAAACTAATGTCATTTTGAATCTCTTGATAATAATTCATGTTCTATTGATCCTTAGATTTCCTTCACCCATATTTTTTTTGAACATATTATGAGAAGTATGATGATAGTGTTTAAATAATAAAATAATTCCCTTCATGATGTGAATGAATATCCAGAGGTGAGACACGGTGGGTAGAAACCTCATTTTTAGAATGTTCCTGAAGATTCATCGTACATTCCTTATTAATATCACCCATTGTGTGCTTCTTATCATGTTCAGGGTATTTATTATTAATATAAAAGTATTTATAATTATAATAATTCCCACCATATTGACCAAAATATGGGGGAAATCCTTGGGAGTTCATTTCCACATCTAGAGAAGCACCGTCATGCGCTTCCACTTGCAGTTCTGTTTCATTAGAGTAAGGTGAACTATCAAGGTCAGGGGTAGTGCCATTGTCATTTCCAATTATATTTTCATCAATTTCTTCAATTGGTAATTTACCCATAAACTATTTTCTACATCTATCTATAGTATAAACTTTCATAAAAATATATAAAAAAACAGATACCAGCAACACTTCTCCTTCATGGGCACAGTCATCTTCCATCCAACACAATAACAAAACAAATTCTCATATATGATGATAAAATCAAGATCATCATTCTGAGTTGAGTAAACTATTTTTTGAATATTTTTGGAAGAAAAATATACCTCTATAATGATTCATACAATGTATACAAACCACATTTCATTCTGATAAGTTTCTATCTTGATGGGTACACCAATCACTTTTTCCAATGTCAAAAAAAATCCTTGAATGCAACAGAGTCGAGTGGAAAGCAAATTTATGAATCTATACATTCACTACACAGTAGATGATCGAAAATTGATTAAATTTGGCATCTCTAACATGGATACAAAGCATAACTAGTCATGTGTTTTTTGAACTAAACCCACCATGATCAACATTTCATGTCATTAGATGGGAAGAGAATATAAATATATCCTCAACCGAGTAGAATGATACCCCAATAATCAATGCCCCAACTCATCACAAGTCATTGGTGAAGGTTATATAACCCCCAGGGTTCGGATACCAAAGGAAATACAATCCTAGCAATGATATATAAAATAAAAAGTATAAGCATGTCGTCAATCAATACTTCATTGAAATGAATTTGAGAAAACAATCCCATTCTGATTATACAATCTGAGACCACTTCTTATAGAAATAAAATCTTCGACTAAAATTGTCCTTAATCAAAACTAACTTCAATGAAGAAGTGGTGGAAACATTTGACCCCCTTGAAAAACCTTCCTTCAGGAGAAGATAAATATATATTTCTATTTTATTACATGTTAAAAAAATTTAAATTTATCTATAAATATAATTTAATAACTATATTAATATAGATTTATAAAAATTTGTTTACAATTATATAATTATAAATCTATGTTTATAAAGAAACTATAAATAAATTTAATCATTTACTAATTCTATAATTTATATTTATATAGTTATAAATATTTATAATTATGTATATGATGAAAATAAAAAATATTTATATTTTTAAATATATGTATATATTAATAAAGTTATAATTACACATATATCATTATAATTACATTGGTAAACATATATTTATTATTTAATGTACGTAGAAACATATTTTAAGTTATTTATAAATTTTTATTTATACATATATCATTTTATTTATAAATATGTTCCTTATTTATACAGATATATATAAAAATAATTCCATGTATATAATTATATAATGATATTTTTATTTTTACTTATGATTATTTTTATTTTTATGTATACTTATGTAAGTATTTGTAATTATTTTTATCTATAAATTTAAATAGGCATTCATATAAATATATATATATATATATATAAAGTTATATTTACAATTTATAATATGTTTAAAGTTTTTAATTTATGTATAAATATATTTTTATAATAATATAATTAAAAAAATATTTCGACATATAAAAATATATATTTATAAGTATGTATATAATTTTAATTATATTAATTTATATTTATAAATATAAATATATATACATAAATTCAAATTTAAAAAATATTTTAATAATTTATTATACGTTTAAAAATACATTAAAATTATTAATAGATAAATTTATAAATAATTTCATTTATTTATATTTAATGAAAAATTAAATCTAAAAATATTAGGTCTTTAATAGTCTAGGTGGATTTCGTTATGATTTATCAAATTCCATCACTTTCACAACACAATTACAGGGTTTTCTAGCCAAAAAACATCTTTAGAAATATAAATTTATAAATATATTTAAAAAACTATAAATAAATATTTGTAAATAAATAATTACAATTATTTAAATATATTTATAAACATATCAACAAATTCTATATTTATATATAAATATTAAATATATATAATTTTTAAATTTATATATAAATATATTTTAAAAATTATATATTTATATATTCATTTTTATTTATAAAGGGAGATTTATAATTATACAAGTATAAGTATATTAATATAAATAATTTGAAAAATATTTATTATATACCCAAAAAGTGATGGTTCAAACCCCTTATTATTAATAAAAATGAAAAAGAAACATTGAACACAAAAAAGGCAGAAGGGACCGAATAATGGAAATCCCACATCCAAAAGAAAAACAAGAAATAAAAAGTCACCATATTGAACATCAGAATCGTGACCAAATTCTTCAACCTTATCAGCTCACTCCCAGTCTGACTTTTAATTCCTTAGGTAAAATAGTTTAGTGTACTTCTCTTTAATCATCACCTTCTCTAGAGAGATCTAATCCCTGTAAGACCTATGAGACACACATATCCCATTCCCTTGAGTTTCATCATCATAGACACCCTGGCATCAGCCTTTATGATGCCTACCCAATCTCTATATTTTATGGTGCAACATTTCGTCATGTCCAACCTTTTCACCGTCAAACCTTTATATGGACAAATGACTTACATACTCCTTAAGGAATTTATGTACATTGAAACTGTTACCATATGTGACATTATTTGAATGATGAGAGTCCTTATGATACTTAGAAACGCTGGTTTTAATTGTAATTTGAAGCCCTTCATTATCCATAACTAGATTACCTTTAAAACTCCTTGAATCCATTTAATCTGGCACATTAAAATCATCCCACATTCATTGAAAAGAATGTTCCCTCTCAACAAATTCCATTCTTTATGACAAGGAAGAAGAATTCATAAACTCTATGGATTTTTTTAACATTTCTGGGTTCATTTACCTTGGGAATTCCTCCCACTATACTGCCTCTTGATTAAACATTGGAAACATTCATGTCAAATTCAATGATGCCTCATCTGTCCACTATGGAAATAGACAATGCAACATCCATAATTGGTTCCTGAAAAATCAGTTTATCATTAGATACAATATCTGACCATGACATATTCATATCATAGAACTATACTATATGAAAACAATCCACATGAAATCAACTAGTAGGCTACCCATTGTGGTGAACATCAACATACCCAACATAAGCATCCGTAGTATCACTCTCCAACCTTCCTAATGTGACATCTTTATATTTTTGTTCATGAAAAATATGGCATGCATCAAATGCTACATTACCCTGATATGTATCTATTAGAGTCCTTAGATGAACCCATTCTTGAGGGGAATTGTTATCTTTAGTATAAGAGGACATTCCTTGCTTAACAACATCAGCGAAAGTAGCAGCATCACCACTATCCTTTGGCCTGAACATGTGATCAGGATGCTTTTTGAGCTGATCAGTGGAATGACCTGATTTTTTAAAATTCACACATTGTAACATCTTACGGAATTTTTCATGAGAATTAAAAATGCATAGAAAAGTTCTACAAAAGGAAGGCATCCACTCAAATTGTATGGACAACACCGGTTTGAAATCCCCAGCAACTAGGATAACTATTTAAATCAGCCCATGAGGTAGATCAATCTAAACTAGAACAAGAGCATAATTACCATATAGATATCTCTTAGTCTTCTTATCCATTTTTATTTGAGCACCAACTATAGATTCAACCTCCCATAATATCAATGGATGATAGAAATATAAATTCAGACCCTTGATCCTTATCCAGGTTTACATGGATGACCACCTATCTGTAAAGGGGTTCAAATGAGTTTCCCATTGTTGTGATAAAAGAAATCCATGTTTCAAAGGTACCATTCCATAGTTCCAGGAAATTTATTAAATATCCTTTGAAAGGGATAAAAGGTGATAGATACCCTTACTAATGGAGATTAAAATCCCATCATAAAAACCCTAACACAGTTTGATCCGAAATTTCATATCATCCATCTTCTAAAAATAATCATTCTGAAACACTGCAATCTGAGGAACAATGCAATATTTTCATTCATCATGGTAGTAGAAAAAGAGTCTAATGACTCACTTCCACAAATGAAAAAAAATCCATTCTTGGTAATCTGTTTTTAAAATAATATGAGTAATCAAGAGACTCAGAGAAAAACATAATACTAGAAGAAATATTCTCGAAAACACCAAAAGTCCACATTGGGTTCCACAAATCTATATCAGATAAAGCATTATTCTGCTGATCTACATAGCCTACCATCATATCCACCTTCAAAGGGGGAATTGGGGCCACAACTTCAATAGTGACAGATGCCTTGGGGATAAAACCAGGAACAATAGTATCCACATAATAGTAAGCATCAAATCATAGTGGATCCAAGACAGTCGGAAAACATGACGCCATAGATAAGAATCATGTTCTTCGAATGATCATCCAAAGTAGTAATAAAACCTCTAAACACAGAAGATGACAATGACCAGCTTGCAAGCTTGTTGAAAATGGATCTCAGCAAAGACCGGCATCAAATCGATCTGTCAAGGTGTTGTATAATGGTCAACATAAATAACATCGAAGGCCTACGAAAAATATATATGAATAGATATATATAATAGTACAAATTATATTTTTAAATTTATTTATTATTTTTATAAATAATCATTTAAATTAATTCTTCTTTATAAATAAATATTTATAATTATTTATATATATATCTATAATTACATATATAAATAAATACTTACAGTTATGTATATATTTATAGTTATATTTATTTAAAATTGTAACTATATATTTTTATAAATAAATTTATATTAATATATATATATATTAATTATATAATTATAAATATCTCTCTATACATAATTATTTATAATTATATAAATGTAATTATGTTTATTATTATATAATTATAAAAGTATTTATATATCAATTTAATATATATATATATATTGTTACATATTTATATTTATCAGAATATAAATATAACAATATATATTTTATATATTTATTTTTAATTTTCAATATATATATAATAGGAAATGAGTGGGGGTGTAGATGTGGGGGAGGGAACAAATATTTGGTATGAGGGAAAGCATCATTAGATATGTTGCTTTTGAGTATACCTTAAAAGGGCTATTTTATCTGGGGATTCATACCCCAATTTGTTTTAAAAAAATTAAAAAGATAAACACATTAAATTTAATATATAATAAAAACACTTAAGAAATTAAAATTATGTCATCAGGGATAAACGAACTAGAGAAAATCCAAAAACAATTGGGGAAAACTCGAGAAATTCCGGAATCATGGGGGAAAAGCTTGAATCATTGGGGGAGTACATGGTATATGCAAGAAACACATCGGAAAAATGGAAACACAACGGGAGGCAATTTTTTTTAAAAAAATAGGGGAGTTTTTGTTTATTTGATTATTAAATGAGTTAAAACATCTTTTAAAAAAATAGGTGGTAATTATGTGTACATTACAAAGGATGAATGAAAAATAACTACAACAAAATTTAATAACAACTTTATCAATAGTTTTTTATAACTCTCAATAATTAATTTAGAGATACTTATAACCACCCATGCTATAAAAAAACCTTTAATGAATGAATTTTTTTGGATGTGTACTGAGTTCCAATGATGAAGTTCTATGATATGTGGAGAACATGTGGATTTCACATGAGGTATTATACTTTTTATTGTTAATGGAAATGATGGTACAACAAAAATGTCAAATGTTTTCGTCAATGAATAAATAATTATCAAACCATGGTAATTCTAGATTGTAAATTTTTTATATATTTTATGTGAAAATATTCTTCTTGTGAATATTCTGAGGTGTCGGTCAAGTTCTATGGATTTTTATTGATGAAACTAATGGAAAAATTATTATTTTAGAAATACTATAAAAAAACATAAATATGATAAAATAATTCTAAAATATAAATATTTAAAATGAAAAACATAAATGATAAAACACTGTTCTTAAATAATAATAACATTAATAACTCATAAATAAAGTATATTTTAAAGTAATAAGACAATTTCAAAATATTTTTGAGTATGTGACACAATTTCAATCTTATTAGTCAAACCGAACATCTGGTTGATGTGAAATTAATTAATACATGTCATAATGGATAACCATTCATTTTCTTTAAGTATCACGACAATCAAAATATGTTTCCTATATTTTATCTTCCTATAATGTGGTTTGAAAAAAATTCTTGATTTAAAATAATAAAATAACTTTTTATACTGATCACACCACATATCAGAATGACATGCAATAAATTCTTATTTGTTACAAATGAATGACCAAAAAATTTTCTAAAATATCAATGTAATTATATAAATATTTCTCTATTTTTGATGATTTAATGTTTGGTTTGATGTAAATTTACTATATTAAAAAGAATAATTACATTCAATCATACTAGACACATCATGTGTTGGGTTGAAATAAGGTTAATTCATATATACTATATATTCATTATCAAATTTTTCCGAAAATTATCAATTCAATCAGGGTGTGATTGCTCATTTTTGAGTATGTGACATTCATTATAAACTAAAATTTCACTTTTAAAAGAAATCATGAATTTTCATTAATACAAACCAAACTACTTGTTGTATTAAATCATGGTAAGTTTATATAAATAAAAAATTAATTATCGACCATTTTATTAATGTGTACAGACAATGTGACTAAATTTACTGGGTGCGCAGTATGTGATGCATGTTTTGAATTATATTTTCACTTTGAAACTAAAGCCACACACTTTTATTCATAACGACCACACTGTTATTGATTCTAATAAAAATTTTGATATAACCAGTAGATTTACACCTTCATAAACTACAAGGTGAGAGAATGTATTGAAATTAATCCAAAAATGGAATTCACTAAAACATAGAATAAAATTATACAAAACCCCCACATTGAATCCCAATCCTTCATATATCCTATAAAAGAAAATCTAGAATAAAATAATAAAAATAATGACAGTGAAAATGTATAGTACAAGAATTTACATGGTTTAGATGTGATTTTTAGTCCATTTGGGAAACACGGAATACTCTTTTATTAAGAAACAAAAGATGACTATCATTCACATTCTATAAAAAACAACCGTTTCTACCCAAAAATATATATAGATTCTGGATAGTGAATCTAATCAACTCCTCCTTCTAATCATCTTCTATACTGATCCCACCTTCATCTTATCTTGTGGGGTGGCCCTCTACACGATCAATGAATCCATCTTCTTGAAACATAAATTTTAGTAGACAATGCAAACTTATAAAACTAATATGGGTCTAATATTGTATGATTTTAAATTTTCCTATTTATCCATTTTTTTCAAAACATCAATGTATAAGTTGTTCTTATTAAGTTGAATGATGGTTACGCAAGTCGTTTTCACCACCACACTTCCACCTACAGATGTCCAGAGTAACATCTAATTAACAAATTCTTACTGACATATTTTTTTTCTACTTCTCCTTTATTTTCATAATCTAGCCACCATAACATTATATGTCTCTATAAAATCGTTAAATAATATAATTATTGGATCACTCCATCTATAAGATCTAATTCCTTATTTGATAAATATCATTCACTACATATAATAGCAATCATTTACTTAATTATCAATTTTATAGGATCCAACACAATTTCCTTCATCACTATCCACAAACCCCCTTCCATCCACCAATCATTCCTTAGTGTTTTAGAGTACCTCCGTGTTCTTTCAGTCATCCTATAAAGGCTAAGACAAAAAAATTCTTCATACACCACATATTATAACATTTTTTAGCATAGAAAATAGATTTAGATATTAATTTTTCTTAAATAGATCCTAAAATATTTCCTAAAAAATATTTTTGATGAATTTAATCGTTATCTAAATTTTTATTTCCATGGACTGAAATATCTTATTAATATCCAAGAGGATTATTCTTAGATAATCATATAAAGAGTTACAACTTCTAGTATTCTTCCAAGAACTTATAATAGGTCCTTCCATCATCCTAACTCCTTCCAATCATTCATTAAAGAAATATAATTCACATATGTTTTTGAATGAAAATATACCCGTTTTATATTTTTCATCCAACTAAAATTAAATACTTTGAAAGTGAACAAATACCTTGTAGTGATATTTCAAGAATTTTTATCTCATCTAAAGACTGATTCTGCAAACTCATACAATAGTTCATAAATTCCAATAGAAAGTGAATGACTTATAAAACCTTATTAATACAATATAATCGACATTACCAAATCTATTTTATATCTTCTAGTATTCTCCATGAATGTACTATCATCCCATTTTCCTTATAAAATACATGATCTAGTGTAAAGAAATTGATACATTAAGCTTCCAAATATCGATGAAAAGGGATCCTTTTCCATATACTATACCATTATTTTTTTCATAGTGCCTTCTATTTTCTCAACATGAAATGTCATTATAGGGGTTTTGTAATTGGATTTTATTCCCTCATTATGATGCATTCCACCAACGTTCAAATTTAATTAGAATCAAGAATAGAGTTCTGGATATGACATACCACACAATTCACATCCCATATATTTGTTTATCTAGACTATGACATTTCATCTCAAAACATGTGTTCAATTTATATTTTAAATCATCGATCATTTCCTTAATTTAACCAAGTTTATGAATGTCATCAATATAGAAACAGTAGTCAATGAATATCTCATCAATAATTTCCTTTTGGAATAAAAAATGATCTGCACTACCCTATATAAACTTTTTCTAATTCATATTATCATTAAATTTTTATTCCATTACCTTAGGGGTTTCCTCAATCTAAAATTTATATTTTCTTCTTGGAAATATGATTTTGACTTTGGTTCTCCAAAAAACATCTTACTAATTCAAGTACATTTATTCATATATTTCCCAATGAAGAATAGTTTTATACACATCCAATAATCTTAGACGAAATATTCCCTTTTCAATAATGTTAAGCAACATCTAAACATCCATATGTTTAAAAACCGGAGAAAAAATATTTAAAAAAATTGAAACTTTCATTTATAAAATCCTCTTTATAGATAGCCTCACCTTATACATTCATCTACTATGCAATTCCTCCTTCAGCTGATAAACTCATTTATTCTAAATAATTTATTCCTAATAGTCTATTCCATTATATCCAATGTCTTAGAAATAAGTTAAAAATCAATCTAATATACCTTGTTTACCTCCAATTTTTTAAATCCTTTAATCTTACATCCACATATAGGATATTTTGTTCTCTATCATCCATGAGAAACTTCTATTGAAATCTACTTATATGCCTTTTCAATTTGTTAAAAATATTATAAGGCCTATACAAATTCTTCTATGACACAAAACCATCTATAAATAATAATTATAGTAAACTACCTTCTATTTTTTTCACTATACATCCATTTTCACTAATCTATCTAGTAATTTTATTCTCGACAACACCATCAAAACATGTCCTCGCTAAAGATGATCATATGGATGGTATGGTGTTTCAAAAAGTGACATGATTTGTGAAAATATTTGAACATCTATAACTTTAATACATCCATTAAATAAATCCTTTGACTATTATAACACTTTAACATAATAATAATTCTAAACATGGATTAAATATTTCAAAAATATATCCTCATTAAGGATCACTTTACAAATACTGACAACCATTCAAGAGATTTAACCACAGGATTGAAAACCAATCTCTTTATCATTGTACCCTGAAAACATATACTATTAGGACTTATCCACTATCATATAACATTAATTATAGTAAACATTGATATCAGTGTGTGAATTCAAGACATTGTGATAGATATGATCAATTTTAATTATATTCTAACAGACATTAAAATTTTCCTATAGCAATAGAGATGATAGAATCCTATTAATTAAGTAGGCCACGAAATTCATCTTTTCCACAAAGAAACACTATTTGAAAACCTACATGAATTTTTATTATTCTTTCTTTGTATATGAAGTTGGTATTCATCATATCAATGATATTACTAGGTTATGGAGTAACTTGTGTTATCTTTCCAATGAAATTTTATGTCCACCAGTAGACCAACAAGAACATTGTTCTTCTATATTCATTGTTGTTATCATATAAAAAACAATCATGTTTTCATCTAATAAATATTTTCACCATGTATCTTTATCAAAAAGGTGTATGATATCTTAAAATTAGTCATAATAAATAACACACATCTTCCATTTCATTTCATTGAAGAATATAACATGATATAATGAGATTTAATGATAATGAATAAGATCTATCACTCATACATATAGGTAAAATATCTCTAACCTCTAGTTATTTGGTGTTTAACATTTAATTCAGAATGAAAACTTATATTAATTTCAATTAACAAAGTCTTCGAATGTTATATAATTAATTCTTCCAATCATTATCATTCCTTTTAAATATAATATATTCATCATTTTATCACTCAAATGACAAAGATTGTCATTATTTTACATTATATAATTTACATATTATGAATTAATTTTACCTTCTAATACATCAGTTTGGTATAAAGTCTCATCATTCACATGCTTTCCCACATCAGTGTATCCATGTGAAATCAACCATACTACACTATAAAATATTATAAAAATAACTACATCATATAACTATCAAATGAATCTTAATTCCTTCATTAAACTTGTTATGTTCTACAATTCGTGTAACATAAAAAATAATCCATTCCGTGACCTGGTAAAAACATCACTCTTTCTAATAATTCGGAGAGTTTTAACATCCACAAGATTCATCTTATTAAACATTTTTTATGTATTATCACCTCTCTCAAATGTTGAGTAAAAAAATATCAAGTGACTATCACTTAATATGTTATCCAACTAGAGACTATTAACAATTTTCCACATGAATGTTACAATATGGGAGTTTGGATCCATTTCCAAAATCATATCATCCAAGCTATACTAGAAAATACACTTTTATCCATTAGGAAAAATCATTCTTATATATTGATAAATCGTGACACTGGGTAAAAACCACATTCAAGATGGTATTAAATCATATTTCCATTGAAATAGGGCCATGATATTTACATGGGAAATTCTTTTTTAAATAACCCTATAACCATAGTTTTACACATAGATATAGACCAATAACCACACACCTAATCATAGACATAGGTCTGTTACCATGTGAGATTTCCTGTGGGAATAATTACTATCCATAACCACCGTTTAAGATATAAATACATTATTGAGACTTTGGATATATTTTTATTATCATGGTCTTCAAATTTGGACATAGATATAGTATTTATTGAGTAGAAAAAAGGTTGGTCAACAGTCAAGTCTAAATGAAATAAAATTGATGAAAAATTCAACATAATAGCATAAAATTATTAAATATATCACTAAAATATAATCTATCTCCAATAGAAAATATAGATTTTTAATATCAGTATTAATATAGTAAAATAATATTGCATTATAAAATTCAATCTATAAACAAATAAAATAAATTTAATCATAAATGGCCATCAATATCAATATCACCATAACCATCACAAACCTCATTAACATCTCCTGTAGAAAAACTAGAATAATAACCACCTCCTCCCACACCACTATAATCATCAACATAAAGTGTTTCTTGATATATAAATGCGTCAAGAGATAAAATAGTTGAATGAGAGTAATAATCCTCATAAAAAGAATGCATCATCATCAAACAAGCATCAATCACTGAAACACTCAATGGTGGAAGTGTAGAAGAAAAAGAATTTATAGAATTACTCATATGTTCATTTTTCATTATTTGACACCAAGTATCATCTTATTCATTTTTTGTTTCTTTTTTTATTTTAGAATTCATTTGTTCTTCTATAATCATACCTAAACCAATACTCAAAAAAACCCTATTTGATGAGTTGTACCTAGATGGTACAATCTTCTTACAAAATTTAAAATGCACTATGAAATTATGTTCATCTTATATTATGTGATTTAGTTGATCCTTTGGTCCTACATGATCTGTTTATTTTAATATTAATGCCACCAAAGATATATTTTGAGTGATATATAAAATAAATTAAAATGATATAATATTTTAAATAATTATACTAAGTCAAAATAAAAGAATACTAAATATAATTAAAATTGTTTCTTATTTGTCTCTATTTACTAAAATAGAAAAATTGAATGACAAAACATTTTATAAAGTAAAAATTTAAAATTGAAAACTAATTATAACACATTTATTTAGTGAAATCATATAATTAAATAAATTTGATAATATGTATTGGAGTATTGAGTTATTTATTCAAAAATTAATACTTTGATTTGAACCATATAAGAATATATATATATATTGAGTTGGTTAATTATAATAAAAGTATTTAGGGCTATTATGGGAACCATTCATGATATAATCAATTCAATATTAACTTATCATTATATTTTATATAGTAATGTGCTTAATGAACCTCATGAAATAAAATATCAATACAACCCTAAGCCTAATATTAATTATATTTTAAATACATTGAGATAAGATTTTAGAAAACTTAATATCATAAAAAACTTAATATCTCATATATTCAATTTGGATTCTAATTTTAATAAATATGATTTTTAATGAAGTAACATAATAGTTAAATAGGTTTATGTAGATTGTAATAAAAGTAATTTCATTTTTTGTATAGATTTTTTACTATTTTGTATAGGTGATGAAAAAAAATAAAAAAATTATATACCTTAATTTCATACCCTTCCAATCTATTTCTTATTTTTAGTGAGTTTAGTGTATTTCCATTTTAGTGGGTTACCTTTTTAAATAATGTATATGTTTCTTTTTGTCATTATTTTTCTCTAAAAATTATAATCAATGAAATTTTAAGGAAAGTAACTTGTGATAATGATCCTATGATAAAATAAGACCAAGGGATTGGGGTAAATGATTTTAATGATTTATATCATAGAGTATTCACCTTGAATATTATACATTCAGATCATGGTATTGTTCATTGAGAACCTTGGTGTTTATTTTATATAAGTTATCTGAATAGATAATGACAGTGATATATATATTTCTTCAATAAAATTCATTATGACACATTAATATTTTAATCGAGAAAGCCTTTTTTATAAATGATTTGTTCATTAATTTGATATATTATCTTTTTCGTGTTTATATACAAGAATTCAAATAATTATTTTTATAATGACCATGCTATTTAGTACTTATTTATACATGATGTATTACCTAAAATTTCACTTAAGACAACTTCGAGGATACAAAGGTCCAATATCTTTGGAAAATCAAGAAAATTATAAGAAGACATAATACATAAAATACAACATCTTTATTGAAAACTTCTTCTACATGGCCACAACATTCATTCATACTTAGCATTCCATGGGATAACCTGAGGACAACATAATAAAAGGTTGATCTATAAAGCCCAATAAGGGATTAAGCAAAAAAAACATGAAAATTAAAATACATGTAAGGAAATATGAATATAAATAGATCCCAAGAGAAACATGAACATAAAGGCATGATATATCATGATTATCATAACAATGAAATGTGGAAACAATATACAACATGCTATTAGAGAGAGCCAAGGCTCATTGCACGTAGATTAGCATGAGTAAAACCTCATTACACATGAATTAGCATGATTAAACCCTTATTGTATATAATGTATCATGTGAAAACCTTCATTTCATAAGGCATATAATGATACTAAATATTACCCAATGCAACAAAGACCTATTAGGGTGAACCCTTTATTAATTATATGCATAAGTGTGTCACATGGATCATATAACATGGAATCATTAAACATCATATGTTATTACCCGATTAGAAAAGTTGGAATACATAAATTTATTTACCATTAAATATGTATATGTTCATAAATGTGAATGGCCTTAATAGAGAAATGGGTATTGTATTCACAATACGATGATTTTGGGTTGGAACATTCTTGTGCAATTTCAGAAGCCTGTCAACATGAGATTAAAAATCCAAAAAAATATATAATGGGAGAAAAAAGGGTTTATCATACTATTTACATTCACATTAAGGGGGTCATATATATTAATGTCCCAAAACATGGAATTTAGTTATATAAGGTGTAACATAATAAATAAACTTGATGAAAGAGGAGAAATGGAATAACTCTTACGAAATTTCTGCATGGTAACAGGGGTACATAGTAAAAATTAATGAGAGATAAATAGTTTTATAATAATTATAACATAATTAGGGATTTATGGGGTAGGTTTGATGTCATACTCCAAAATTTTTAATTGAATGTAAAAGAGTATTACAACATAATGAAACATAGATAAAAATGAGAAAGGAATGAATCATTTACTTGAGTGTGTGACTTAAATAGATTGAGTAGGGGCTTCATGAGGGATTAATAAACCGTGGGAGGACTCTTGAGAGTGGAGGGAATAGTATGGACGTTGTAAAATTATTTTAAGTGAAGATAAGTGGGAATATGGGTGGGTTTATATAGGAAATGAGATGTAAATTCTTTAATATTTTACAAACATAGGTATTGGAATCTATATTAAAAAATACTCAAAACCAAAATCCATCCAATTGGTTTTTCCCATGGTTTTGGCCAATGTGGATTGGAGAAAATTATTTTATATGGCCATTGGATGAACATATAAAAGTATTAGCCTTGATTATGTGGAGGTGTATCACACTCTCAAGAAATTGTTTTTTAAATATTAAAATATTTTATAACTCTTGGAGGGTCCACTAAGGCATTGAAAAAATAGTCAAATAAATTTGAAATAAAATTATATTAAAGGTAAAACAAATATTGGATGAATACCTCATTTATATTGTTTTATTACATCACTATTGGGTCATTATAATGTCATAAAACACATTATATATTTATAAGGTATTTTATTTATACCCAACAACTCAATTGTCTCAATAAATTATGAAAAATTCAACGATGGATAATTTGGAGGTCTTAATTCCAAATATATGATTTATTTTTTTATAATTATTTTATATATATCTAAATTTCCACTTTTATTATAAAAATGTAATTTATAGACAATTCCTAGGTTTTGACAAAAAACTAGTTATCAAACCATAATAATAATTACAATTGTATTCATTAAAACTATACAATAATTTATATAAAATAAATGTAATTTAGTAATTATATTTTATTATTATATTATTTAATTACAAAATTTATTAATTCATCAACATAGATTTCTTAATTGAATTTAACTACTAACTAAAAAAACTACGTTATCATTAAAAACCATTTACCATGTAAAAATAATAAAATAAATGTATATTCATTCTTATATAAAAATAATAATGCACACAATAAAATTCTAGGGTCTTGTTATATAGCTGTTTATTACACCAGCTTATTCCCTATGATTATGGTGTGTGATTGTGGGGCTTTCTTGGGGTCGTTCGTTGAACATGGTTTGGGTCATGATCTCGAGGAACTTGAAATTCTCCTATAAATAGATTTTCTCATGCTTATGTTGTTGGATCTCGACATGGGATTGGTCTTCAGAAAAAACCATAAATTCTCTCTCCCTCAAAAGATCCTATAAATGGGCATTTAAAGGGAATGATCCTACTGGTCAAAGCCATTACATCCTTTCTCCATGTCAAAAGTATTTGTTAAAACCCAATATATATATTAGGCATCTGATCACTGTTCAATGGCTATATTATCATTTTTAATGATACATAAGATTTTTTTAACCTAATAAAAATGATCATGTGTTCTAGATATCCATAAGACATTAAAAGAAAGGGAATTTTTTTCACGAATGTTTGGGTCATTACAACATTACCCCCTTCATAAATTTCTCCCTCGAAATCTATTTTTCCCACACCAAAACAGATGTGGGTAACTCTACCTATTCACTTCCACTAGTTCCCACATTGTTTTTTCAAACATGTAGTTTCTCCACAACACTTTGACATGGGAAATTGTTTTATTTTCTTGGAAATTTCCATAAGATCTAAGATCTTCACAATTTTTAATTTCTAGGAGAGTTAATTATACCATTTTACCACATATGGATGGAGTACAAGCGATGGTTCAGGAATGTACTTCCTCATGAGTGATACCTGGAATATTTCAAGTAATTATGATAGTTTCTGTTGGAGTTATAGTCAATATGACACTACTAAAATTCAATCAAGGATCTAAAAAGGGATTATGTTCCATAGAATATGCTTCCCATTATTCCCAAATCTCATAACTATCTTCCATGGTGATATGTGGAGGAATACAATGTCTCCAACAACAAACTCTATGTCTCGTCAATGATTATCATCATAACACTTTTTTAACATTGAACATATTTAATGTGATGTTCAATAGATTTAACCTTATCTTCCACTTCTTGGACCATTTTTGGACCTAGGTGTTTTTTACCCAAGATCATACCAATATGTTGGTGTTCTGGAACTCTCCCCAAAGAGGGATTCATAAGGAGCCATATGGATGCTAGAGTAAAAACTATTTTTGTAATATAACTCAACCACAAGAAGATGTTGATAACATACACCTTTTAAGTCGATTGATCATGATCTCAAAAGGTCCTCGTGTTTTTGGATAGTCTGCTCATATTGGAAGTCATTTTGAGAATGATAAGTCATACTGATGTTTAGCTTAGTGTTCAAAGTGTGTTGGAGACTCCTCTAGAATAAAGATGTGAATCATTGATCTCGATTGGATATAATCGACAGTGGTACTCCATGAAGCTATAACACTTCTCAAATGTATATCTATTTTAGCTGATACAATGATAAATCATCTTGAATTACAATGATGTGTGCAGTATTTGTAAATAAAAACACAACAACACTGATTGCATTGTTTCCTTTGGATGTATTCATAAGTACATTGAAAAATTTCATGGTGATGTTCTCCAATTTCAATGTTGGTATAGGTTATGGTTTCATCATCCCCTTAGACTTCTAAATTTCTACATTCAAAGGGTGAATACAATGATATTTTATTTATATTCAGTGATCTCCTTCATTAGGTTATCCCATCAGTAATACACATGGATTTCATGATACATCATAGAGTTTCGTTGGTGAATGGAGAAATTTGAACTATGTGCATCATCCAGATGTTCCTTCTTTATATCCATATTTTTCAGAAAACATAGTCTTGTCCAAAATCCCATCATTCGTCTTCATTAACATTAAAATCCAAGTAATTATATTTTGTTGATATTTTCCAATTTCTTATAAATTCTCACATTATCGTTTTGATCATCCTTCATCCTTTTCAAAATATACGGATGATAATTAATTTGTGAAAGCATTGATAATTTTCCCTTGTTTATTATTTCCATGTCCATCTTCATAAAATCTTAGAATATTGGATCCTTTTTAATTATAATCTATAGAAGTGTTACTAGATCCTTTCTATGTAGAGTGTATGCCACTCTATTCACATTCCTTGGATGGTAGTGAATGGATCAGTCATAGTCAATGATCAGCTATATCCATCTTCATTGGAGCATGTTCAACTCTTTCTCTATGAATATATAATTGATGATTTTTTATCTATATAGATTTCGCAATTCCCCCAAAAGTGGTAATGTCATTAAATTTTTAATTCGAAGATTACTTCAGCCATTTCCAAACCATGGGATAGATAGTTATGCTCATTAACATTCATATTCATTGAATCATTGGTAATTAATTTTTCATTTTTCATCAACACACATTTCATGTATTTCTTCAAAGCATCACTAAATATCATGAAAAGTTCACCACTCATGGGTAGTGTGAGAATGAGCACAGTGATGAGCCTCTTTTTTAAATCCACGAAACTATCTTCACATTCATCATTCCAAAAAAAAATGACACCCTTCCAAGATATCTTGTTATGAGGGTCTGATGATCATGAGAAATTACTAACAAATTGGAAATAATATCAAATAATCCGAAAAAAGCTACAAATATCTATCATTGATGTGGTAATTGGACATACCACAATTGAATTTGTATTAGAGTGATCCACAAATATCCCATTTCTTTTAATTATATGAAAAAATAATGATACTTCCTTAAACCATTACTCACACTTGTTGTACTTTTCTCAGAGCCTCTCATTTTCGAGGCCTCTATAACAAGTACGTAGATGCTTCTCATGCCACTCATTGTTATTGGACTGTATAATTATATAGTCTATAAAGGCTTCCCTAAATATTTCCTTGTAATCTTTTAAAAATATATTCATCATGTCCATGATGATTTTTGGAGCATTAGTGAGTCCTAAAGGAATTACTATGAATTCATAGTGCTCGTTCCATATATGAATAACAGTCATGGGGATATCCTCCTTCTTCACCCATACATGGTAATATCCCAACCACAAATCCTATTTGGAGAAGTTTTGTGATCCATAAAGCTAATTTAATAAGTCATCAACTCATGGAAGATGATACTTGTTCTTTATTGTGATTTTTTTGAGCTCACGATAATCAACGAAAAAGTGCATTGACCCATCCTTCTTCTTGATGAAGTGAACTGGTGCACCCCATTGTAAAGCACATTGGTGTATACACCATTTATCTAGAATCTAATATAGTTGTTCCTTTAGCCCCTCATGATCCAGAATATACAATCTATATGGATTCTTAGATTTTGTAAAATCACGAGGTATAAGATCACTCTTAAATTCAAAAAATCCTATTGTAGAAAGACCATGAAATTCCTCATGAAACACTTCAGCAAATTCCCACACAATAGGAAAGTCTTAGAGCATAGTTATTTCCTTAAACTCAATAATCCGAGAAAGATTCACATTCTCATTGTTCATTAATATCCATTCATGTGAATATATTTCTAAATAATATTTAGCCTCCTCCACACACTTGTATAAAATATTTTGTCGATTCTCCATATGGGGAGTCATTTCCCCTCAATAAATTTTATGTTGTCTTAATATCGGGATATCCAATCCATCCCATGAATTACATCAGTTTTCACTAGAGGGATTATGATGAGGTACACAAATATGTTCAATCACCAAATTATGGCACGGTGGAGGTATATTCATGGGATGAAATAATTGCCCCATTTTTCTTTCTTAGCAACATCTTTACTTCCATGATTTTTCAGGGGTTTGGGATAGTTCTACTAAATTTTTTGGATATAAAAGAATTCATAGAATATGAATTAAAAAGTAAATTTTCTATTTTTGAATTAATAACTATTGTACCTATCACCACTTTTTTTCGGGATTATCTTCATTGGTAGTGATTGAAAAATATATCACTTTCTTCCTTGGAGGTTGTTAGTTACCTCAAAAAACCCCATAGCCTAGGGAGCTGATTTTAAAAGTGCCATAGTTCTTTGCAGTTGTATTAATGAACAATGTGTCAAGGGTCGAATTGATTGGTCTTCTCATCTATCATAATAACATGTTTTTCTTGTTAGAAATTAATTTCCAGGTTTCTATATCTTCCACACTTAATGAATTTCCTCATTCCCTTTAGGAAATTTCTATGGTTCTTTTTTCCACATATTTGGAAATGTTGGGTGATTGAATATCATAGAACCATTGGATTTATCATCAGAACATCAGAATTAATGTGTGTTTTAGACTTCTTATCTCCATGATAACATTCAGATTCATCTATCTCTATTTTGACATTGAGGGATCATCCGAAAATTTCCTCATAGCTATCGAAGTTACAGATCTCTATGGAATTCCATAGGCTAGGTTTTATCCCAATAATGAAGCGGTAAACCTTGAATTTAGGGGTAATGATAAAGCCATAGGCATATCATGTAATCCTTGTGAATTTTTTCCCATACGCTCTGATATATTCATCATCTTTTTTTTAGGGTGTGGATGTCCCTTTCCATCTTATGTTGTATGGTGTAAGTAAAATATTTACCAAAATACATTTTCCAGAAATTCATCCTTTTCAATGCCTTGATCTCTTCCCTAGTCTATGAATTTTTTTTCAATATACACCATTGATCTGATTCACCCTCCATAAAATAAAAAGATAGCAGAACATTCCCTTTTTCAAAACATTAATGGATAATATCATCTCAATGGAGTTCATACATTGTTCGGTGATTGAGGGATCAGATGATCCATTAATTGTAGGAGGGTTTGTGTCATGAAGATCATGATTGTGGATTTCTCTTTCTTTTGGTGGGGGTGAAAATTACTCTTGAACAATGTTTATATTAAAAATAGTAGTTGACTGTGAGAGTACTGTGACAACTTTTGGATTCCTGTTCCCATTGGATTGGACATCTCATTAGAAAAGGGATCGCAATGATCTTCGCATTGACTATTATCCTATGTCATCCTATTAAAGGCCATTGGATGAAATAAAATGAATGATAGGGGAAACACATAAGCATAAATCCATTAACAAAATGGGATAGCTTATAAATTACAATAATTTAATTAACATATGAAATTATTGGATTCAATAAAAGTTTTCCATGGTCTACTTCCAAACATATATTTGTAGGGGCATATTTTTATTCTGTTAATAATGGTTTATACTATGATTATGAATTTTCCAATGCATATCCACTGGTAGTGTTGAACCCAGAGTATAGAAAGGCTCGTTGTCATGCACTTGTTCCTATTCAAGTCTTGCTCAAATCAGTGTTTTTAGGTTTTACCCGTAGATTCAACTTTTTTAGAGCCACCACTACTTATCTATAACAAAACAGCAATGTATTTTCTTGATAAAACACTTAATTTATTCTGACCAATATTTAAGGATGTTTTTAATATACATAGTCTTATCCCTAAGTCTTTCATTAGTGTTTTCTAATCCTAATCCAAAAATAACTAAACCTATCCTCAGATGCCTACTCTAACAACCCTTGTCTTTATTAAAACTTTAAACATGATTTATTACCTAAACATACACTTTTGAAAACACTGAGGAATGATAGGTATAGTGTCTTGGGATATTAGGAACATTAAATGACAACTTATTACATAAAATACACCAGGTTTATTGAAAACTTCTTTAACATGAGCACAAAATTTTTTCATACTTGGCATAGCATGTTATAACCAGAAGACATATATAAAAAAATGGTGAGTTATAAATCCTAGTAAAGGAGTAAACTAGGTATAACATGAATAATAACGTTAATGTGAGGAAATAATATTATCAATGCTGAACAAGAGAAACATGAACATAAATTCATGATATAACATGATTATTATAACATGGAAATGTGGAAACAATATACAACATGATATTATCTTGAGCTAAGGTTTATTGTACATGGATTAACATGAGTAAACTCTCATTGAACACGGATTACCATGATTTAACCCCCATTTCACATGAATTATAATGAATAAAACCTCATTGTTCATTGATTATTAGGATACTAATAATTACCCAATGCATTGAAGAACTATGAGGGTATACCCATTATAAATATCACATTTCATGCATAAGTGTGGCACATGTATTATATAACAAGGAATAATTAAACTTCATAAGTTATTCCATGATTATAGAATACGAAATACATAAATATATAAACCATTGAATATATATATGTGCATAATGTTTGATACCCTTGATAGATAAATTGGTATGGTATTCACTACATGATGATTTTGGTTTTGAAAATTGGAGTGAAATTATGGTAGCCTAACGGCATGACATAAAAATATATAAAAATGATTGATGAGAGAGAAATGGGTCTCTCATCATATGTAAATGGAAAGTAAGGGGTCCACATAGATACATATCCATACACATAGAATTTGTAAATATATGGTGTAATATAATAGTGAAACATGAATCAAGAGAAGAAATGTAATAAATCTTATGAAATTTTAGCATGGTAACAGGCGTACATGTGAGAAAATAATGAGAGAGAAAGAGTTATGTCATTAATCAAACATAATTAGGGATGTATGTGGGAGGTGTTAAATTGTCAAACCCATGACTTTTTTTAAATTCATTATTAATTTAATTTCCATTCCTGATTTGTTTTGGGGGTTTACCACTCATTTTGTTGAAAATAGTGGGTTTTTAAAATTTGGGCCAAACCCTGAGCCCAAATCCAGATTTAAAAACAAATTTTGATTCTTCTATAACTCCTTCAATTTTTACTATTGTATACTCATTCCACTTCCCAATTGGCATACCCTAATATATTAAAATCACCATATCCCTTTGAACCACATAGAAATCCCAAATCATGATGGATTTGGGTTTTTAATTAAGGTAATGGGCCTGCCCGTAATCCCATTTCCTGCTTTAAATTATATTTTTAAAATTTCAATATCTCATTTGTTTTTTACTGTTTTTCGGTGATTCCACCTCCCAATCGAAGCCAAAAACCTCAGCCTAACTCCCTGTATCGCGTTTGCCTCTTTAGAGCTCAAATACCCCGCGGAGTTGGACGATCTTTCTCAATCTTTCTCAAATCGACCAGATTTGATGAGGTGAAATGAATCTTTCATAACTCCTTCAATTTTCATTCTTTTAACCCCATTTCAGTCCCCAAATGACATAATATGACTCCTTCGGACCTCCATATCAGTTTTGGGTACTTAGAGATTCATATATTGGTGGATTGGGGCTGATTTCTTCAATATATTTCAAGTAAGGGAATTCCTTCTTGGTTCCTTCCATCCTCTTTTAGTTTTATTTCCTATTTCTTGAAGTACCTCATGTACAGAAGTTAGGGTTAGATCCTAAGGTCTTATTTGGTATCTTTTGGGTCAATTTTTGGTGGTCTAGTTCTGGATTTATATTCCTTGTGGTGCGGCGGTGGTGCACTTAAGGTTTCGCACCAAGTTTTGAGGGTTTCGACTCAAAAGATAGGTGATTCCATGTGTAACCATTTTATGATGAGTTAGCTTGCTTGTTTTATTAATTTAGTATGTTTATAATCTGTCTTGTGTGGTTTGAAAACAGTTTTTGATGAATTTGGTTAAACATTTAATTTTTAGTTGTATTTTAGCTTGAAATTGGGTACTTTCCACGTGTGACTCTTGGGGTAATGTTTGGATTTAGTTTATAACATATGAAAGTGATTTATTAGTCTTGAAAGGGGCTGCCAATTCTGTTTTTTTAATTATTTATTATCATGTGGGCCTTGAAAAGAGGTTTTTTTGAATGAGTTTAAGGTGTAAAACCGTGTTGAATTTTTTGAAGGAGATTTATGAAAACGTGTGTTTTTCATGTGTATCTTTGTGGTATTATTTGATGTATTTTTATAACATTTTGGGGTGCTTTAATAATTGTTTTAGGGCTGAAAATTCTGTTTTGGATTGTAATTGTTATGATTTTGGTTTTGAATGAGGGGTTTGAAATGGGTTTAGAGTGCAAACAATGGTTATACCTCTTGGGTATGTTTTATAAAAATTGCAAATGTTTTATTTTGTTAAACAAAGTTGGGAAAGGGTGTATATGTACTGTTTGGGTGAGTGTGTTCACCTAATGTGGGTTTTTGAATGGTAAAGTGGTGATTTGAGATGTCAAACATTTTTAGAATGTTTTATAAATTGCCGAAATGTTTTACTAAATTGTGTTTTGTGTGCGAAACACGGGTGTGGGATGTTTCGTGTGAGTTTATTGATAAAATGAATTGTGAAGGTGAGAAGGGTATTATGTGACATGTTTGTGGGATTTTATGTGAGTTGAATATCATGTAATGGTTTTATAAAATCGTTTAAAGGATTTGTGTAAGTGTTAAAGAAATGTGAAAAGTGTTGTAGGAAATTTTGGTGTGAGTTTGATTTCAAAATGCATTTGAATGAATAGTGGAATTTTTGACTTGTGTGATGTACATGGGGATGTTTGGTTAATGTGTGATGTGGAATTGATATTTTCATGTGAAAACTATACTTCTTGGATTGTTGAACTTTTTTGAGAACAAAGGGAAAACCCGGGTATCTAGGTGGGTGGACGTGTACTAGTATGCTAGTGAATCTGTGGGGTTGGCCTCAGTTTCACTTAGCAAGATTGACGCTTACAACTCTAACTAAACAATGATGATGATGATTGGGGACCACTAGGTTATGGGTATGATCCCTACTAGTGGCTCGTGAACGAGAACAGATATTTTTTGTGGTTACTCTCACCGAGATACGAGGTACCTGGGACCCACAGCTAGATAGTGCCTAGGGGTTATTTCCTATTACTTGTGCTCATTAGATCCTTTGTACTTAACGTCGGTATACGGTATTGTTGGATGGAAAATTCAGTAGCTTTGTTATTTATTTTAAAATTGTTGTTCCTTTAAAATTATCTCACATGAAAACTGTTTTCATTTATTATTTCATCCTTTAGAAAATTGTAACTAGCATTTCTTATTTACAAAACATGCAATGCTTTTTGCCATGAAATGTTTATCACATGGAATCTCATAGAGGTGGTATCCTACTGGGATTTATCTCACACCCTAATTACACCTTTGGGTGTAAGTAGACTTGCTTATTTTATGTCACAGGTTTGGGTTCAGGTTTTATGCCTTTGGTTCGGGTTTTTAGCGGTCCATCGTGATGGAGTGTCATGGAGATGGCTTGCGGGTAGTGCTTCTATCCATGTGGAGGTTCTTGGGCTGTATTATGTTGGGTTTTTACCTTTGTAATGGTCTTTAAAAATTGTTTAAAACATTGTAATTCAGTTCTGAATTTTTGAAAAAGATTATTTGGTTTGAAAAATCCAGATTCGTTTCATTGGATTCTTTTATCGTTTTAAGTTTATAAACTCGGGTAAATCGTTCCCAATTATCATTTTATGATACCCGGGCACTTATTCCAGCCCGTGGGGATTGGGAACGCCCTTCGGGACTTGTCACGGTCCGGGTTTGGGGCCGGTTTTGGCGGCGTCCAGATTCGGTTCGTGACAAAATGGTATCAGAGGAGGTTCGCTCCATTGGAGTCATGTTATTTGGGAAATAGTCAGGATAGTCTAGAGTTATGATTTTTGGGACATGGAATTCTGGTTATGGGTAGTGTGCTTGATCACCACACCTCATTTCAGGATTCAAGTCACCCGGGGAAGTTGGGATTTGTCTAGGTCTTTTAGTTGTCTTGGATTGATGATGATTAGGGGAAATGAAAAGAGAGTTGGGTTAATTGTCTAAATGAGCTCGTAGGGTCTGGCAAGCCATGTGGAGCCAGGGATATTCCCTAGAACACTCTCAGTGACAGTAAAGTGATTGTAATATGGTCATCAACCATATGTCCAAGTCACCCACTGAAACTAGTTTCCTCTCGTATTGTCTGGTGTTCTTTAGTTCTGAAATCTTGGAACTTTGGTTTTAAAGTGACTTGGTTTTAGGAAGTGTAATGTTTTTGTGAAATGATTTTCAAATAAATATGGAATGGTTTGATTTATGAAATGGCAGAACTGAATATTCAGAATTATTTTGAAATGGAAAATTGTGTTCTTACACCTCTTTTGAAAGCAGAAACTATATTTAAGTTGGTTTTGAAAAAGTGTTCCCATTAGAGTTTTATAAACTATTAAAAGTTTTTTTAATGGGATGAGATGTTTTGAAATTGATGTAAATAAATTGAATGTGAGTTTTCATTGGAGCGATTGTGCCTTTCTGAAAAAAAAAATTTAATGCTGTAATTTGGGTTGTGTTGGTTGACCGTTTTGGTTTTGAAAAGTGGAAAGAATCAGTGAATTGACCTTTGGTATTTCCATGAGTGACCACATGAATGGGGTTATATGGGATGATAGATGGTTGATGGAATGACTGGATGAGTGCTAGGACGGATATGAGAAGGGTGCCTGGTGTGGCACAAAAACATGCATGTGTGAGGCCCATGGGGTACCATTGGTGGATACGCTCACCGCTGAACCATTTTTTTCAGAAATGGTTTTAAAGAAAAACATGTTTTCTTGATGAATAGTTTGGGATGGTTTTTATTATGGGGTTTTGAAAATTTTGATGTTTTGGGATGTTTTGAGTCCAAGAACCCCTCCTGTTCGAACTGTTTTTTTTGGGTTTGTGTTTGGTCGGAAAGCTGGGTAAAAGGTCCGGTTAGTAGTCTCCTATGATATATGTTTCGGGACACCATTAAGATGGTTCCATTAATGAGTTTGGATATTTTTTGTTTCATGTTTTTACCAATGAACCAGCTTGGTTGGGTCCTTGGGTTCTCTCATTGGATAAGGTGCTCCCCATTAAGATTTAGTGCAGAACTGAAGTGCAACACGGATTGTTTTTCCATTGGAAAATCCTCCAGTTGATCAATGTAAGGAATATTTTCTTGAGATTTGTAGAATGATTCTACACCATTTACATTCTTGGTTTTTTTTTTCGGATCCTCTTGTTGCGTAAGAGTGCTCGTGGATGGTTGAAAGAGACCTTAGTTTCTTAAGCTACCTAATTCGTCGAAGGTGAAGTTGTACAATATTATGTGAGTCTATTTTTTTTCAAAACTTTTTTTCCTTTTGGGATAACTCGGCATCCTCTATTTTAGAGGAATGTGTTTATATGTGTCCTTTATTTCTGTTGTTTCTCACCCGAAGAAGCAGGGTGTGATGTGAGTTCATCCTCTAAAACCTTATTTCAGTGAATTTAAAAGTTAGGGTAAAGTGAGTTCTGGAGTGTGTTATGTCCGGGTAAACCCATCTCAGATTGCGTGTAGTTGTTTGTAGAATCATAATAAGAAATTCTATTTGGGGGTTTCCAAATCCTAACTACGAGGCCGAAGATGCTACAATCATTCCAGCACCAGCCATAGGTCCTGGAGAGAAGCTGGCACGTAGTCAGAGGAAATCCCAGGGTATTTTTTAACCTTGAACAAATAAATGTTCTTAGTATGAGAGAAGAGAATAGTTTAAACATTTGTTGTTGTCATCTTTCTTCATTTGTTCATGTTCGGTGGAAAGAGGTGGCGGGCCTCATCCCCATGTTATCTACCAATGACTTTCTTTTCCCCTTTGGTTCCCTTTGGGATTGGGGGAAAGGTTTTAGATATTTCTAGACATGTTGAGTGAACACTTATTAGTAACCATTCGTTAGAAAACCATATAGGTATAAGGATCCACATGGTTAGAACATAGTTTCCCAAACTGTGCGGGCTAACCGTGTTGTCATCCCAACTCTTTAAGTTTTGGGGTTTTTCTATACCGGCCCATATTGGTCAGTTAAGATGGATGGTTCTTATGGTTGGGAGAACCACTATGAGTATCATGTATATTATTTTGAAAATTCCTAATGGGATTCTACCCCTTGTACTGGGGAGTTTGTTCGGGGATCCTCTGTTAGTGTCTTGATTATTTCTCGGAAAAAAAAAATTAAGTTGTCTCTTATGGTTGGGGAGCCCATTTGTGTATCCTTGTACCAATAACTCAATTTTGTACTTAGTCTTGGATTGGATGTGGTTAGTCTAGTTCGGAGCTATATAACCACATACATCTTCCATGAGTAAACGTTGGGATTGGAGATTTCCCAATTGTTTTGTTATATCAAGGTAAGTGTAACCTTGTTCGATGTTCTTGTTTGTTTGGGTAAATTTCTTGAGCCTTGTTCAGATAGTGTATGAGGAGTTTTGTTTTAGGATAAATCTTGAATGTGCTTGATAATTTCAGTAATGAGGTGTATGTTTTGGTTGTGAAGTATTTCTTCCTTAATTGATCACTGGAGGTGTTTTGACCTTTGGGGCAAAGCTTAGCAAATGAGTCCATTTATGCCTTTCGGTTGGGTTTGGTTTTTGCTTTATCCGTGATGTGGCTTTCCGAGGGTGGAATGTTTTATGTTGGGTAGAATTGTCACACACATGACTTTTTTTAAATTCATTATTCATTTAATTTCCATTCCTGATTTTTTTTGGGGGTTTACCACTCATTTTGTTGAAAATAGTGGGTTTTGAAAATTTGGGCCAAACCCTGAGCCCAAATCCAGATTTAAAAACAAATTTTGATTCTTCTATAACTCCTTCAATTTTAACTATTTTATACTCATTCCACCTCCCAATTGGCATACCCTAATATATTAAAATCACCATATCCCTTTTAACCACATAGAAATCCCAAATCATGATGGATTTGGGTTTTTAATTAAGGTAATGGGCCTGCCCGTAATCCCATTTCCTGCTTTAAAATAATTTTTTTAAAATTTCCATATCTCATTTGTTTTTTACTTCTTTCGGTGATTCCACCTCCCACTCGAATCCAAAAACCTCAGCCTAACTCCCTATATCGCGTTTTCCTCTTTGGAGCTCAAATACCCCGCGGAGTTGGACGATCTTGCGCAATCTTTCTCAAATCGACAAGATTTGATGAGGTGAAATGAATCTTTCATAACTCCTTCAATTTTCATTCTTTTCACCCCATTTCAGTCCCCAAATGACCTAATATGACTCCTTAGGACCTCCATATCAGTTTTGGGTACTTGGAGATTCATATATTGCTGGATTGGGGCTGATTTCTTCAAGATATTTCAAGTAAGGGAATTCATTCTTGGTTCCTTCCATCCTCTTTTAGTTTAATTTACTATTTCTTGAAGTTCCTCATGTCCAGAAGTTAGGGTTAGATCCTAAGGTCTTATTTGGTATCTTTTGGGTCAATTTTTGGTGGTCTAGGTCTGGATTTATATTCCTTGTGGTGCGGCGGTGATGCGCTTAAGGTTTCGCACCAAGTTTTGAGGGTTTTGACTCAAAAGGTAGGTGATTCCATGTGTAACCATTTTATGATGAGTTAGCTTTCTTGTTTTATTAATTTAGTATGTTTATAATCTGTCTTGTGTGGTTTGAAAACTGTTTTTGATGAATTTGGTTAAACATTTAATTTTTAGTTGTATTTTAGCTTGAAATTGGGTACTTTTCATTTGTGACTCTTGGGGTAATGTTTGGATTTAGTTTATAACATATGAAAGTGATTTATTAGTCTTGAAAGGGGCTGCCAATTCTGTTTTATTAATTATTTATTATCATGTGGGCCTTTAAAAGAGGTTTTTTTGAATGAGTTTAAGGTGTAAAACCGTGTTGTACTATTTGAAGGAGATTTATGAAAACGTGTGTTTTTCATGTGAATATTTGTGGTATTATTTGATGTATTTTTATAACATTTGGGGGTGCTTTAATAATTGTTTTAGGTCTGAAAATTCTGTTTTGGATTGTTATTGTTATGATTTTGGTTTTGAATGAGGGGTTTGAAATGGGTTTAGAGTGCAAATAATGGTTATACCTCTTGGGTTTGTTTTATAAAAATTGCAAATGTTTTATTTTGTTAAACAAAGTTGGGAAAGGGAGTATATGTACTGTTTGGGTGAGTGTGTTCACCTAATGTCGGTTTTTGAATGGTAAAGTGGTGATTTGAGATGTCAAATATTTTTAGATTGTTTTCTAAATTGCCGAAATGTTTTACTAAATTGTGTTTTGTGTGCGAAACACGGGTGTGGGATGTTTCGTGTGAGTTTATTGATAAAATTAATTGTGAACGTGAGAAGGGTATTATGTGACATGTTTTTGGGCTTTTATGTGAGTTGAATATCTTGTAATGGTTTTATAAAATCGTTTATAGGATTTGTGTAAGTGTTAAAGAAATGTGAAAAGTGTTGTAGGAAATTTTGGTGTGAGTTTGATTTCAAAATGCATTTGAATGAATAGTGGAATTTTTGACTTGTGTGATGTACATGGGGCTGTTTGGTTAATGTGTGATGTGGAATTGATATTTTCATTTGAAAACTATACTTCTTGGATTGTTGAACTTGTTTGAGCACAAAGGGAAAACCCGGGTATCTAGGTGGGTGGACGTGTACTAGTATGCTAGTGAATCTGTGGGGTTTGGCCTCAATTTCACTTAGCAAGATTGACGCTTACAACTCTAACTAAAAAATGATGATGATGACTAGGGACCACTAGGTTATGGGTATGATCCCTACTAGTGGCTCGTGCACGAGAACAGATATTTTTTGTGGTTACTCTCACCGAGATACGAGGTACCTGGGACCCACAGCTAGCTAGTGCCTAGGGGTTATTTCCTATTACTTGTGCTCATTAGATCCTTTGTACTTACCGTCGGTATACGGTATTGTTGGCTGGAAAATTCAGTAGCTTTGTTATTTATTTTAAAATTGTTGTTCCTTTAAAATTATCTCACATGAAAACTGTTTTCATTTATTATTTCATCCTTTAGAAAATTGTAACTAGCATTTCATATTTACAAAACATGCAATGCTTTTTGTCATGAAATGTTTATCACATGGAATCTCATAGAGGTGGTATCGTACTGGGCTTTATCTCACACCCTAATTACACCTTTGGGTGTAAGTAGACTTGCTTATTTTATGTCACAGGTTTGGGTACAGGTTTTATGCCTTTGGTTCGGGTTTTTAGCGGTCCATCGTGATGGAGTGTCATGGAGATGGCTTGGGGGCAGTGCCTCTATCCATGTGGAGGTTCTTGGGCTGTATTATGTTTGGTTTGTACCTTTGTAATGGTCTTTAAAAATTGTTTAAAACTTTGTAATTCAGTTCTGAATATTTGAAAAAGATTATTTGGTTTGAAAAATCCAGATTCGTTTCAATGGATTCTTTTGTCGTTTTAAGTTTATAAACTCGGGTAAATCGTTCCCAATTATCATTTTATGATACCCGGGCACTTGTGCCAGCCCATGGGGATCGGGAAGGCCCTTCGGGACTTTTCACGGTCTAGGTTTGGTGCCGGTTTTGGCAGCATCCAGATTCAGTTCGTGACATAAATAACACCCCAACATTTTTATTTGATTTAAATGTGAATTATAACCTAATAAAACTTGGATAAAATGAGAAAGCAAGGAATCCCTTATGTGAGTGTGTGACATCAAGAGCTTGAGGAGGGATTTAATGGGAGATTGGGGCGCCTAGGGAGGATTACAAAGATAGGGGGAAGAGTAGAGTCGGGATCAAAGAATTTTTAGTGAATATATGTGGGATATTATGTGGATTTATATTTTATATGTGAGGACAATTATTGAATATTTCACAAACATGGGTTTTAGAATCTATATAATTAAAAATTCAAAAAAACAAACCTTATCATGGTTTTCCCAGGGTTTTTTCCAATGTGGAGTGGAAAAAATTATTTTATAAGGCCAGTGTGAGAACATAGTTAAATATCAGTCATTCATAAAGGGAGGTGAGTCACACTCTTAATGAAATCATTTTAAAATGTGAAATTATTTTATAATTCTTTGAGTGTCCAATAAGGAATTGAAATATTAATCACCCAAATATAAAATCACATTATTTTAAAGGTAAAACGCATATTGGCCACTTATCTCTTTTGTTATTTTTTATTAGATCACTATTGAGTCATTATGATGTCAAAAAACCCATTACATATTTATAAGGTATTTAATGTTTGCCTGAAAATTTGATTATCTTAAAAAATTATGAAAATATCAGTATTGGATAATTTAAACAATATGAATGGAAAAATAATGTTAATTTTATTTAAATAACTTTCAAAATATTTGAATTTAAACTTTAAAAAAACTGAAATGTTTTGTAAATTCATGGGTTTTGGAAAAAACCATTTTCAAACCTTAAAAATTTATAATTGTAATCATAAAAATTATAAGTTCATTTCTATTTAATACAATTAATTTATATATAATATATTAATGAAATATTTTTTAACTGAAAAATCCATTAATTCATCAAATTATAGTATTTAATTGAATTTAAATATTTACCAAAAATATTATTTCTGCTTTAAAAACAATTTACAAAGTTATAATAACAAAATGAATGTATACCCTTTTTTTTGTACAAAAATAATTCACACAATCATAATGCTAGGGTCTTATTACATATCCATTTATTACACTAGAATATGCCCTAATAGTATAGTTTGTAATAATGTTAATTTCATAGTTCCATTGAATGAACATGGGTTGGGTCATGATCTCAGTGAGCTTGACCTTCTCCCACAAATGTTTTCAATCATGCTTATATTGTTGGATCTCGTCTTGTGCATAGTGTATGGAAAATACAAGAAATGCTATCTCCTATTAATGATCAGATAAATGGGAATGAAAGGGAATAATTCAATATGTCGAGACCCTCAATTATTTTTTCTATGTCAAAATGATTTGTTAAAACCCTATATATATAGTAGTCATGAGATCACTATTCAAAAACTATATTATCAATGATAATGATACTTAACTGTTATTTATTCCCAATAAAAATTGACATGGGTTTTCTATACCCATAAGATATTAATAGAAATGGAATTTTATTCATTAATGTTCGGGTCATTACATGTGTACCTTCCAAATTATCATTTATTCTATAATTCTTCTTTTTTTATTTTTTTAGTTTTCACAATAGTTATTGTCTACTTTCTTCACTTTTTCTTTTGTTTCATTGGTTTTATATTTTTTAACATATATTTTACAAACTATATATGAAATATAATTTATTTAATAGGGTAATATTTTATAATAATTTTATATCTTCAATTAAATACTTTTAATGGAACAAACCTCTATTGTCCATTACTTGGTCAATATCCATTGTTCCAGGTGACCTGGGAGGAAACATTATATTATTTCAAGAGTATTATAAATTTATAGTAATTTACTTTTGGATTCAAACATCCTTGATTCATGATCTTAACTCAACATTAGTAGGCCGACATTGGTATCCCATTTTAGCAGCTCATTGTTAGTATGTTGGCATTAGTTGCTTGGATAGGTAGCTGAACATCAGTAGGATGGTATAATTAGAACACATCAATAGCTCATCGTTAGTAGGTTAGAATCAGTGACTCACATCGGTAGCTCAAAATTAGTTACATAGAATCAATGACTCGTGGTGTTAGTGACATATGGTATTGGATGGTTAGGGTGTCAGTATATCAAATCATCCATAAGTCTGGCATCCGTAGGACGAGCATCAGTGAGTGGAATCATTGAGGGGGTTGGTGAGTGGTGTTGGTGAGTGGCGTCAGTGAGTGTTGTCAGTGACTCGTGTATGGGAGTTGTGTTGGTTACATTTTTCAGTGAATTACCATAATGAGTTAGGTGTTGTTGGCATACCCATCCTTTAGTTATTTCCAATTTTTCCCAGTTTTTACTATTTGACACATCCTATATTTTATTTGACATAAGTCAAGATTAATGATGTGTTTGAGATATTTATAAGGCTTTCCAAGGGTCTTGATTATAAATGTAATATATTATATCTCTCAGGACATTCAAATGGTCAAATAGCATGGTGTTGACCACAAAACAAATATAGTATTTCTTCAAACTATTTGCTTCCACTAATATAGGATATGGATTTTCTAATACTGAGATCCTCCCTTCCTTTGAGCCCTTCAATTTTCTCATGGTGCGCCAATAAGATATCTTCCATGAGTAGTCGTGTGCCTGTGTTGTAGTAGTCTATTCAGTTTTCCCTTAGAGTCTTCCCGAATAGTTATGTGACCCCCTATTTTGGAACGAAGAAGAATTTTTTGTCTTCAGTTGTTCAATGTAGTTATTAATTCATCTCTCATTACTATTTTCATCTTAAGGGTTGGTTATACACATTTCCCATAATTAATATAGTGGAACAAATTTTTTATGATGGTAATAAGATGTAATAAATGAAAGGTTGGGATGATGATGATGATGATCACTTTTTTGATATGTTATCCTTTATCCATGTCTATTTTTTATTGTTTGTATTCCATATACAAATCATACGAATTGGTGGTCTCTATTTTCACAACTATATGGCATGTCAATATATTTTGTTGACACTCTGTGATTAATTGTATGATTTTAAAATTGATTATATACTTATATTCAGCATAATAAATGGATACCCAAAGATCAGGCTAGTTCTGTGATAATAAATTTCTTATCTACTTCCAAAAAAGAATGAGTTTTCATTAAAATTGAAAAAACATTTCCTTATTGGAGTGGTTGTGTGCAAAGAGTGGTTTCATTCGGCCATGTGTTAGTACTATTCATGTGGTGATATGGCTAGGATTGTGGTTTTCTGTGTGGGGTGGTGTAGGTGATATAATTGAGTCTCATGTTCAGATAATGGTTGATAGTATAATGGATGATCTTTTTATGTAGAGTTACTCAATATGGCTAGTGGTTAGATAGTGGGGATGCAGGTTTGGGTTGTGTTATGTTAATGATACTAGGTGTTCTATGTGTGGTATTGTTATGCATCAGAGTTTCCATGTTTGTTTGTGATGAGGTATGTTGGTGGGTATTCATATTTAGAGGAAGGATAGGGTGGTATTGATTTTAAGAATGATGGTGGTAATGTTTAAATGGGTTTCAAAGATAGGGGGTGTACAGTCGGACTACATTCTAGGTGGGTTTTGTTTCACTGGATGTGGATCATTTCTTGGAGAGAGGCTATTGAGGATTGACTAGGATATATGATTTTGAATTATGATGTTTTTACCTTGTGTAGGCCATTCGCCCTGTGTTTTTACTGACCTTGTGATGTATGTATGGGTTATGATGCAAATGGTGGTGTGTTTTGTTTGGTAATTTCATAGGTAGGGATGGAATAAATAAATATATGAATTGAAAATGCAGAATGAAAAATTGTTAAATGAACTTGTTGGGGTATTTTTTGAGTAGTGACATGTAGTGAAGAAGTATTCATTTAACGACTCACAGAAGTGACCATCATTCGTCATGGTACATTCATGTAGGGTTGGAAGCAAGTGCAATTTTGGTGTTCTCTGTTTATTGATTTGAAACACCATAGGATAGGATGAGTTTTTGTTAGCTTTATATATATACATGTAGTTCCTTGTGATTTCAAAATACACCCCACCCATGTTGAGCACTATGTTCCAAACACCCCCATTTTAATGGGGATGGATTCCATTCCCAACATCCCTATGAGAGAATGGTTGATTGTTTATTGCCTCTTGTGTATTCTGTATTTTAGAAATTGGCCACCCTAGACTCTTCAAGAAGGGTGTGGTGTGGTTGTGAGGCCTAGATATCTATGGGGGAGGTTTGTATCCCATTTGTCTTTGGGATGAGATTCGTTGTACATTACCAGGTTTCATTTATAACGCCCCGACACCAATTACCCAGAGTAGGTGCATTATTACATAACATTGGCATGATCACATGTATGATCAAGTCTCGAAAGACCGATTAGTTTAGTAGCCTTGGAATAACTAGATACATTCATAAAGTTTACCGTACATCATAAAATTAAAACTACAACAATATAGTCTCTATATTACACACTCTTATCCTCTCATAATATCCCTAAATGTCATTCATAAAATACTTCTTCACATCCTGGGAAAAATAAAACATAGAATATGGTGAGCTCAAATTCCCAGTAAGGATAACATTATAGTAGAAACTTTCATAAATAAGCAAAAACATTTAAGGCAATGTATAACTAAAACCAAATATTTTTAAACTTGAACTTCATCATAATATGGTAGAAAAAAAATGAAATAATTCCATATACTTATTGACATGTATATTCTACAAGTCGAATAATCACATGCAATATCAATAACCACTTTCATAATGATGGAATGCATAATGCCAGACTATCATAACCACATAGTCAAGGCCTTGTCCCAGGACTACAAATAAGATTTTGTAAAGACTTTGTGCCAAGACACTAGATTGTCTCATGAGACCCACCGACGCATCGAGGAGCTGTAGCGGGCTCCACTCGTCACATATTAAGTCCAACGCATTCCTCATATGAACAAGTTGAAACATTACATAAACATTCGTATTAAAACTAAAATATGAAATGTCAATAATTTCTCCATAAACCATGAATGGTATAAAAATAGCACATCCACAATCAAAAATAACACAAAACCTTCAATACAATATGGATGTTTTGTATCATAATAAATAGACTTCAAATAAGCTTGAAATCCATCAAAGGATGTTGACATAGATGAAATCAAAACTATTGGAGAGAAATATCTCTTTTTTAATCATTTAAAAGTCACATGATTATAAAATAAAATATTTACTTTGAAAATATAATTATAATCTTGTAAAGGAATCTTTGACAATTTTATAATGGCAGAAAATAGCCTCAGCCACCGTGTAAGTTAAAAAATATATTCTTACCTTAATTCTGTCGAAAAGGTTAAAAAGGACCTTGTTTGGAAAATGACAGAAAGTGTCCTTAATAAAATTCATAAAAAAAATTCAATAGGGGTATAAATTACTTTATCCCATAGTCATTAAAATAGTAAGAGTGATTTGAATTACATTTTTAGGAAACATGGATGTGGATGACAAAGAGGTCCCAGTAGGTAATTACATATAAACAACCTCGGATAATAAAGAGATTGTGAAATAAACCCTTACCTTGTACTTTTCCATGGATGATGGTTGGTTAACCTGATGTATAATGGTTAAATAGTTGTTATTAAATTATACAAGAATCATAATCATTAATATGATATCATATATGAGCTTTTACAATTGATTTGTTAATAATATCTTAGTATTATCATTGTTTCGGATGCTAACTTACTAGTTTTCTTTTATATGTTTTGTTACGTAAGTCATTTTTGTTAAGAATAGGTTGTATCTTATTCATATCCATAATGATATCAAGTCCTTAAACATTATTTTTAGTCATTAAATGAGAATTATTGATGAATGGATACGATGGGGAATGAATCTCATCGCGTTCATGGAGACGGTAGTCCGTACGTACGCACGAGCGACAATATCATTATTTTGATATTAAAATAATATATAATTGGATGGTATATCATATATACCAAGTCATTATCATGTCATATTTATTATTTACATGAATTACACATCATTATTATACCGATCCAAATAATAATTTATTGAATAACAATTACACCACGACGTGGAGACGGTTTGTCGTACGTATGCATGTATGGTGACATGTCATTCAAAGGATGGATAGAATACTGAATATGGTTGTACTATATGTATAAGAAAATCACAACATATATAAGATACTAGATTTATTATTTTATAATAAAAATAACAAAGAAAGAAGAAGTTTATGATGAAAGGAACTTGAAATAGTGTGGTGAAAACATTCCCTCTTCTTCGGGTTCTTCCTTTTGATTTGATCAAAAGGGCTCATTAGGTTGGATTTTTGATCAAACTAAAGCCTCTAGGTTTAAGGGAGGGAAGTTGAGAGAGTATTTTGGTAGTTTTTGTCCATTCCAAAAGGATTTGAATGTGTGACGTAGTGAGAAGGTGGTGTTCCCTTTTATAAGAGGGGTGAGGGGCACCACTGGAAAAGCTAGAAATATTATTTTATAATAAATTCATATTAGGTTATTAATGGTTCCAAAGTGTATTATTTAAAGTTTAAGGTGGGGATAGGTCAAAAAACACTCAACCAATTGGATTTATAAAGGTTTGTGTACTATAATAACCTTATCATTTAGTTTTTACTCTTAGTTAATTAGATTAACTTTTACCATGTCACTTTGTAATTTTATATTATATAGTTAATAAACATACGATATACATCCAAGTGACCACAAAGTGGTCCTTTAATGATACACCTGTCATTATACAAGTACTTTTTCCGAACCATAGATTTTTCAGAATATAATATAAATTAATAATATAATATTTGTTTTAAAAACTCTTTTATGACAATTTTGACACTATTGGGTATTTTGTTATTGATAATTTCATAACAGCATTATTACTTCGAAAACAATTTATATAACCAATAATAATATGTCATATTAACCTAGAAAATTAGTATAATTCATAAAAATTCCAAAATTACATTTATTTGGATATTTATAATATGAATTATTTTAATATTTCATTAATTAGGTAATTACTAAATCACTATTTTGTCATAAATAAATTAAATTATTTAATGTTTAAAAATTATAAATAAAATAAAATTATGTAGGAAATCATTTTATATTTCTAATTAATATTTACAATCTAATTTATCTTATGTATAACACTATATTAAAAAAATTTTAGATATTAAAATTTGATTTTAACTCTTTTAACAGTTCTTTGAATTAAATAATAATTAATATCCTAATATAATCCAAGTGGACCTAAATGATAATATTTTATTCCTAAGGTTGTTTTTGGTCGAGATAAACTTATCCAATAGAATTAGGACATGTGTTATGGAAATATTAATATCATTTTAACCCTTAATTACCATATTTACTTTTAACCGTGTTAAATAAAAGTAAAAAGTTACTATTCACAAAAAATTATTTTCATCTCATTGAACCACATTTTACTCCTTGACATTAACTGTGTATCTCGGATTTTTGAAATTCCACTCACAGAAGTGCTAAAATTATGTTTTATTTGATTTCCAAATTCTCCTAGGAGGTGGGTAAAAGACGGTGAAAATTCAATAAAATTTTTATATATCTAAAATTATTATAAACTAACTACAATGAATTATATTGAACTTATATAGGTATTTTGTATCTATTATGACCTTAATAAAATTTAAATAAATAATTATTTTAATAAAAATTTGGTTTTAAACTATAACTCAGTGTTTTTCCACTATTCATCAAAAATAGAATGATTTCAGAAAAATACCAAAATTTTGCCCTTGGCTAATTTCGATATTCTGAATCCAAAAAAGAAGTCCATTTTGAATGATAAAATTTATAATATTTTAAAATGTGGGTATTACTATTCATAATGGCTAGTCCGATTGGTTGTGGTGAGTGTGTTAGAACTTGAAGTTGCGTACAACACGCGCTACGGTATTATTCAAAGGGAAGTGTACTGTGGAAGATTGATGTGTTACATTCTCCCCTCCTTTAAATAATTTCAACCTCGCAATTTATAGAATACTACTGCATGAAAAGACTCTTGTGGTTCCTCATCATAAGATATTGAGGTTCTCACATTGCCTCTTCCATCTTATGGTTTCTCCACAAAACATTTACCAGATGAGTCATCCAGTTTCTCAGTACATGTTCTCTCATATCAAGAATCCTAATGGGCTCTTCGTAATTAGAAAGATCGTGTTATAGTTCTAATTCCTCATAGGTGGGTACACGCATTGGGCCAGACATGTATTTCCTCAACAGTGATACATGTAACACATCGTGAACTATGGAGAGACTTGGAGGCATTGCCAAACGGTATGCCACATCCCCAAATTTCTCTAGAATTTCGAAAGGCCTGTTGTACCTGGAACTCAATTTTCCTTTCTTGCCGAAATGTATAACTCCCTTCCATGGAGATTCCTTCAAAAAATCCTGATATCCTACCTAAAATTCCAAATCCTTCCTTTGGTTTTCAGCATAGATCTTCTGCCTACTTTGAGCTACTTTAATGTGGTTTCGGATTACCATTTCCTTCTCCATCGTTTCCTCCACTAGTTCTGGGCCTACATGGTTTCTTTCACCAACTTAATCCCAATATGTTGGTGTGAGACATCTCTTTCCGTATAAGGCATCATATGGTTCCATTTGAATACTCGAATGGAAGCTATTATTATAGGAAAATTCATCCAGAGGTAAATATTGATCCCACATACCCTAAAAGTCAAGTGAGAAGGATCTCAACATGTCTTCAATGGTTTGAACAGTCTGTTATGATTGTCCATCTGTTTGGGGGTGGTAGGCAGTGCTCAAATGAAGTTCAGTATCCAAGGGATTTTGAATACTCTTCCAAAATCTTGAAGTAAAATGGGGATCAAGATCAAGAATAATCGATAGGGGTACTCCATGAAGTCTAACAAATTCATTAATATATAGTCTTTCTAGATGTTCCAGTGGTAGCTCTTCTCTCATAGCAAGAAAATGTGATGACTTGGTAAGATGATCAACAATAACCCATATTGCATCGTTCCATTTAAGAGTCTTTGGTAGTCCCAAGAAAAATTCCATCGTGATATTATACCATTTTTCACTCTGATATGGGAAGAGGTTACATTACTCCTCCAGGTTGTTGCCTTCCAGCTTTCACTTGTTGACAAACCATACATCTTGACAAAAAATCAGTAATCTCCCTCTTCATGTTGTACAACCAAAAATGATCCTTCAAATCTCTATTCATTTTTGTGCTCCCAGGGTGTATAGAGAAATTGGAGCTATGAGCATCATCTAACAATTCCCTTTTCAGATCAGGTATATCAGGAAAACAATTTCTCTTCCCAATTTTTAAAATTCCATCTTCATACACAACATCTTTCAATCTTCCCTCATTCATAGCTTTAATCTTCTTTTGAAACTTCTCATCACTGATCTGAGAACTCTTTACCCTTTCTAGTAATTATGGTTTGGTAACCATTTGAAAAAGTATCGATGTCTCACCTTCAATGGTAATTCCCATATCCATCTTAATTAGATCCATCAAAATATGATCCCTTTAAATTCTCATCATGTTCAAAACACAATGATATTTTCTGTACACAGCATCTTCCTCCTTATTTTCTTTCCCTGGGTGGTAGTGTATCGTGCAATCATAATCCATGAGTGGTTCAAGCTATCTCCTTTGCCTCATGTTGAGTTCTTTTTGAGATAGAATATACATCAAACTATTGTAATCAGTATAAATCTCACATTTTTCACCATAGAGATAATGTCTCCATATCTTCAAAGAAAAGATTATTGTAGCTAACTCAAGACCATGAGTAGGGTAGTTTTTGTCATTAATTTTTAGCAGTCATGATGCATAGGCAATAACCCTATCATTCTGCATAATGACACAACCAAGTCCTTTCATTAATGCATCACTATAAATAATGAACCAATCATTCCTCAATGGTAGAGTCAATATAGGACCAGTGACTAATCTTTTCTTCAGTTCTTCAAAACATTCTTCACAATCTTTTTTGCAAACAAATTTAACCCCTATACATGTGAGCTTTGTTAATGGGTTGGCCAATAGGGAAATGTTCTGGACGAAACTTCGATAATAAACTGCTAAAGAAATAAAATTGTGTAACTTGGTTATACTTGTTGGTTCTGGCCATTCATGGATTGCTCTTGTCTTTGATGGGTCAACAGAGATTCTATCATTGGAGAAAATATGGCCATGAAAATAGATCTACTGAAGCCAAAATTCACACTTGCTAAAAATCCAATATAATTCATGTCTTTTAAGAGTCTTCAGGATAATGCTCAAGTGATTTTCATGATCTTCATAGCTTTTGGATTATACCAAGATATCATCAATAAATACCACCATAAAATCATCAAGATATTGTTTGAAAACACTATTCATTAGATCCATGAATACTGGGGGTGCATTAGTCAATCCAAAAGGCATTACTGTAAACTCGTAATGCTCATACCTTGTTCGAAATGCTGTCTTCAGAATGACTTCCTTCTTCACACACAACTGATGGTATCCAGATCGAAGGTCAATCATTGAAATGTATTGAGATCCATGAAGTTGGTAAAATAAATCATCAATGCGAGGTAGGGAATACGTTTTCTTTATTGTTACTGCATTGATTTCCCTGTAGTCGATACATAACCTCATAGATCCATCTTTCTTTTTAACAAAATGATTAGGGGCTCCACATGGAAAAACACTAGGGAAAATAAATCCCTTATTACTCAATTCCTCTAGTTGTTTCTATTTTTCAACTAATTCCACATTGTCCATTCTATAAGTGGTCTTCAATATAGGCCTTGATCTAGGAATTAAATCAATGGAAAACTCAACTTCTCGTTCTAGAGGATTCCCATGTAAATCTTTCAGAAACACATCTACATGTTCTTTCACAATAGGTACATCCTCTATTTGAACATTCCTTTCCCCACCAATAGTTATTTCATTATCTTCCTCCCCATTAATTTAATCCAGTTGAGCCACTGGGGGTGGGTCTAGGTAATACTTAGGTGGTGATGATTCCTCACTAAAGATAAGGTGTTCCTTATCACCATCATCGTCAAAAATAGTAACCTCCTTCTTCTTACAATAAATTTTTGCATCATGACCTGAAATCCTATCCATACCAAGGATTATATCAAATTAAATCATAGGAATGATGATGAGATCAGTGGATAAAGAACATTTATGTTCTCTAGTGGGGACTAATTCATAAAACATTGTTGTAATGATTCTTCCCTTTGGGGTTTTAACTGAAAACTCCCTTGTTAAATAAAATTGGAAATATCTAATTTTCTTAGCAATATGGGAAGATATGAAACAATGCGTTGATACAGAATCAAATAATGCATTTTCTAAACATGAAGAAACCATTAAATTACCAGTCACAACATCTTTCGGAGCTTCTACCTCAACAGTAGTGATAGTACAAGCTTGGCCATGATCCCTTGGCCTTTTCTGATGTAAGTTCCCCTAACTCATAGAACATTAATTTGAATATTGTAACATCTCCCTGCAATTGTAGCATTGGACATCGGTAGCTTCTTTATTCCCCTTGAAATCACGAGCTTGGTGGCCTTTTTCACCACAGATGTAACATACTTCCATTCCTTTTAAGCACGTACTGGGGTGTTCTTCCCAAATTTACTGTAGGATATATATTCAACTTTTTCCTTCTTTCCCTTATTTCCATTCCTAGATTGATTAGCATATCTCTTCTTCTCTTGCTTTTCTTTAAATTCATATGACTTAGAGAATTCCTTCTCTGTCTTGATAGCACATGACAAAATGTCTTCGTACGATGAGAAGAATTGTGAGACTAATGCTCGATGAAGAAATGGTTTTAACCCATTAATTAAATGACCAATCATACATCTTGGGTTACGTATATATAATCCAGCATACCTTGCTATCCATGTAATGTTACCCACATTTTTTGCGATATTCTCATCATCCTTTTGTCTCAGACTCAAAAATTGTCCTTCCATATCTGCTCAATGGTCACGAGGAAAGTTTTTTTTTCTAAAAACAGATATATGAACTCCCTCCATTCCATATTTGATACTTCATCATCTTCCTTCATGTTTTGAATCAATGACCTCCATTGATCAGCATCTCCAGTGAGGTGGTAGACTGCCATTATAACCTTTTCCATTTACTACTCCACAAAGCTAGAAATATTTTGTCTTGGGAATTTATACATTTCTCAGCTACTAAGGGATTTTTACTCACATTGAACATTGGTGTTTTTTTCCTCATGAAGCGATCTAACATTGATCCTTCACACTACGGATCAGGGTGCTCCATATGGGTATGATTTTTATTCATAACCAGAGTGAGTTGTCCTAGTAGGGTGATTAGCTGATCAGCAGCAGTTGCATCACAAGATCCACTATGATTATCTTGATCAGGAGGGCAATCCATACATGGAGTGTGTGCATTAATATGGATTCCATTTCTTCCACTAGGTTCCATTTATAAACAATGGTATAAACTAGATAAGTTTATGAATCAAAATACATAATTCCATACTTATAAAAACACATGACAAAAATTGATCCAATTATGGATATGATCCATAATCATAACAAAAAACCTCTGAGAAAGTATATACTCATAAACCCTTCATAATGGTTTGTAAAGAAAATGAATGTTATCCTACGAATATCAGCCAGGAGTGTCATAACCAATAGTGCAGCAAGGCCCGTTGTCATGCACCAGTTCCCATTCAAGTCTAGCTCAAAGCGGTGTTTTAGGGTTTTATCCCTTGGTACATCTGTGCCAGAGCCTCCTCCACCTGCTCATATCTAGACAGGGATGTATTTCTTGGAAACTCATAGAATCTCTACAATACCAAAATTCTAGGTTGTTCTTCTATACTAATCCTCAAAGTCTATATTAGGTATATGTGCTCTAATCAAATTTTACCTAAATCTAGCATCCAAGGTTTGTACTAGACTTCTTCTGATACCAACTGTAATGCCCCGACCCCAGTTACCCAGAGTCGGTGCATTATTACATATCATTGGTATGATCACAAGAATGAACAGGTCTCGAAATATTGATTAGTTTAGAAGCCTTGGATAACTAGATACATTCATAAAGTTTAAATTACATTATAAAATGAAAATAGCAACAATATAGTCTCTATAGTCCACACTGTATTCCCCTCATACTATCCCTACAGGTCATTAATAAAATACTTCTTCACATCCTAGGAAAAATAAAACATAGAAACGGGTGAGCTCAAATGCCTAGTAAGGATAACATTATAGAGGAAACTTTCATAAATAAGAATAAACATTTAAGGCAATGTATAACTAAAAAAAGCCTTTTAAACTTGAACATCAACACAATATGGCAGAAATAAAATGAAATAATTTCATAAACATATTCACATGGATATTCTACTAGTTGAATAATCACATGAAATATAAATAACCACTTTCATAATGATGGAATTCATAATGCCAAAATATCATAACCACATAGTCAAGGCCTCATGCCAAGAGTACAAATAAGATTTTTTCAAGGCCTTGTACCAAGACACTAGTTTGTCTCATGAGACCTACTGATGCATCGAGGAGCTGTAGCGGGATCCACCCATCCCATATTAAGTCCAATGCATTCCACATATCAATAGGTTTAAACATAACATAAACATTCATATTAAAACTAGAATACAAAATGTCAATACTTTTTCCATAAACCATGAATGATATAAAAATAGAACATCCACAGTCAAAAATATTACAAAACCTTCAATACAATATATATTTTATGTATGATAATATATAAACTTCAAATAAGATTAAAATCCATCAGAGGATGTTGACATAGATGAAATCAAAACTATTTGAGGGAAATATCTGTTTTTTAAATCATTTAAAAGTCACATGATTATAAAATAAAACATTTACATTGAAAATATTCTTATAAGATTTTAAGGGAATCTTTGATGATTTTATAATGGTGGAAGATAGCTGCACCCACCGTATAAGTTAAACAAACATTCTTACCTTAATTCTGCTGAAAAGGTTAAAAAGGACCTTGTTTGGAAAACGACAGAATGATTCCTTTATAAACATCTTATAAAAAGTCAACATGGGTATAAATGAAATTATTAAATTGTATTTAATGTAGTAAGAGTGATTTGAAATACATGTTTATGAAACATGGATGTGGATGATAAAGAGGTCCTAGTAGGTAATTACATATAAACAACCTCGGATAATGAAGAGATTGTGAAATAAACTCTTACCTTGTACTTTTCCATGGTTGAGGGTAGTTTAACAACATGTATAATGGTGAAATATTTGTTATTATATTATTAAATAATCATAATAATTAATAGGATATCATATATGATCATTTACCATTGATTTGTTAATAATAGCATAGTATTATCGTTGTTTCGGTTGTTAACTTACTCGTTTTCCTTTATATGATTTGTTACGTAAGTTGTGTTTTTTATGGATAGTTTGTATATTATTCATATCCAGAATGATTTTAAGTCCTTAAACATTATTTTTAATCATTAAATGAGAATTGTTCTTTAATAGATACGATGGGGAATGAATCTCATCGCGTTCGTGGAGACGGTAGACCGTACGTACGCACGAGCAAAAATATCATTCTTTTAATATTAAAATAATATATATTTGAATGATATATCATATATAGAGAATCATTAACATGTTATATTTTTTATTTACATGAATTACACATCATTATTATACGCATCCAAATAATAATTTGTTGAATAACAATTACACCACGACGTGGAGACGGTAACCCGTACGTACGCACGTATGGTGACATGTCATTCAAAGGATTGATAGAATACTGAATTTGGTTGTACCATATTTATAATAAAAACACAGTATATATAAGTTACTGGAGTTATTATTTTATAATGGCAATAACAAATAAAGAATATGTTGAAGAATAATGGAACTTGAAAGAGGGTGGTGAAAACATTACCTCTTCATCGGGTTCTTCCCTTTCATTTGATCAAAAGAGATCCATAGGTTGGATTTCTGATCAAAATAAAGCTCTATGTTGAAGTGAGGGAAGTTGATAGTGTATTTGGGAAGGGTATGGCCGATCCAAAAGGCTTTTAATGTGTGAATTAGTGAGAAGGGGGAGTTCCCTTTTATAAGAGTGGTGAGGGGAACCTTTGGAAAAGCTAGAAATATTATTTTATAATAAATTCATATTCGGATTCTAATGGCTCCAAAGTAAATTATATAAACATTAAGGTGGGGATAGGTCTAAAACCACTCAACCAATAGGTTTTTGATAGGTTTGAGTCACTATGTCAACCTTATATTTTTGTTTTAACTCTTAGTTAATTAGTTTAACATTTACCATGTCACTATGTATTTTTATATTATATAGTTAATAAACATACTATATACATCCAAGAGACCCTAAAATGGTCCATTAATGAAACACATATCATAATAAAAGTCTTTTGGCCGAACCATTGATTTTTAGTAATTGAATGGAAATTAATAATATAATATTTGTTTTAAAAACTCTTTTATGTCAATTTTGACACTATTGGGTATTTTGTTTTTGATAATTTCATAACTGCATTATTACATCAAAAAAAATTTTATATAACTAATACTAATATGTCATGTTAACCTATAAAACTATTTGAATTCATAAAAAGTATCAAATTAAATTTTTGTTGGTATTTATAACATGAATTATTTTAATATTTCATTAATTATGTAATTACTGCATCACCATTGTGTCATAAATAAATTAAATTATTTAATGTATAAAAATTATAAATAAAATACATTTATGTAGAAAATATTTTTATCTTTATAATTTATATTTACAATATAATTTATCTTATGTATAACCATATATTAAAAAAAATTTGGTTATTAAACATTGATTTTAACTCTTTTAACTCTTCCTTGAATTAAATAATAATTAATGTCGTAATCTAATCCAAGTGGACCTAAATGATAATTTTTTATTCCTAAGTTTGTTATTGGTCGATATACACTTGTCTAATAGAATTAGGACATGTGTTAGGCTAATATTAGTATCATTTTTACCCTTAATTACCCTATTGAATTTTAACTGTTGTAAATAAATGTAAAAAGTTACTATTCACCAAAAATTATTTTCATCTCATTGAACCACATTTTACTCCTTGATATTAACTGTGTCTCTCATATTTTCAAATTTCCACTCAAAGAAGCGGTAAAATTATGTTTTATGTGAATTTCCAAATTCTCCTAGGAGGTGGGTAAAAGACGGTTAAAAGTTCAATAAAAATTATATATATATAAAATTATTCTAAACTAACTCCAATGAATTAGATTGAACTTATAAATGTATTATGTATATATTTTTACCTTAGTTAAATATTAAAAAATAATTATTTAAATAAAAATTCAGTTTTGAACTATAACTCGGTGTTTTTTACTATTCATCAAAAATTGAATGTTTTCATTAAAATACCAAAATTTCACCCTAGGCTGATTTTGATATTCCGAATCCAAAAAAATAAGTCCTTTTTGAAAGATGATCTATATTAGAATTGGGGAGTGATCTTTTATGGGACTATATTGTCATTTCCCTGTGAATTTACCTATGCCACCCTTGATCTGTATCTTGAAACGGTGGTGTGTGTTCTAATGTTTTGGTGGAATTACCTCATTGGGGAGTGGTTTATGATCTTAACCTATCATAATATAAACATGAATATCTATTCCCTATGACATATGAACCTTCAACAGTAGAGGTGGATTCTATTTCTCAAATATTTTGATTTTTTGGTCTCCTACAACTCGACAAAGAGGAATGTGGGGGCCGGTTCTTTGAGAAGGAATTCACAGAATGAGAGAGTTTAGTAATATGTGGATGATTTTATATTAATGGAGGAGTTGGATTACTTACCCATATATAAAGTAATGTATGGAGGTAGAGTCTATCAATTTTATATGATGATGTAGTCATCTATGAGGCAGTAGGTGGATGAGTCTCATTGTGGATACTCGTAGGTAGATTTAATGTGTGATCGCATTGACCGTGTTGATGCTCCTGAGGGATGGTCAGAGGATGGTTCGAATCAGATGATGTTCCATGATATGTTTTTTGTTTTAGTAGCGATACATGAGTTAATTCTTCATCAGTTTCATTTCTCAACCCTATAAGTACACCTGGGAGTTTCTATGATGTTTCGTATCTTGAGAGAATATGTATGCTAGCTCTGGATAAAGCATGAGGTGGAGGAGTTTATGGAAAAGATCATGGTGTTTGAGACGGTGAAGGCTGAGCAACATGTTATCGATGGTTTGTTACAATCCTTAAATATCCATGAGTTATAGTGGGATGAAATCTCACCATATTTCTTCAAAGAGATAACCATGCCTTGGGGAGGACGTGATTCAATCAGGGTAGTGATGGATCAGTTAAAAAGTTCATCCCATTATTAGTGACCAAGGTGTTAGGCATAATGGATTCCATAGAGAAAAGGTATGTGGATGAGGTTGTTTGGCTTCATGGGGTTTTGAGATCCATTATCACGGATCATGATACGTGTTTTACCTCGTGTGTCTGGAGGGTATTATAGAATTATTTTGGCACTTAGTTATGTCTTAGCACTTCAATGCACCCTCAGATAGATGGGTAGATAGAGATGACCATCCATACATTGGAGGACATTCTTTGAGCTTGCATCTTGAACATTTTTGTGTCTTGGGTGTGACACTTTCCATTGTTAGGGTTTTTGTATAATAATATCAATTCATCTTCCATTGGTATTTCCCCTTTAGAGTCACTATACAAGAGACACTTTCATTCAACATTGTTCTAGGTAAATGTAGGATAAGAAGTATTTATTGGTCTAGATGCAGTTTAAAGTGTTACAAAGAAGGTGTAGCTTGTCTATGAGAGGATTAAGTCAACACATGAAAAAATAAGTCGTATTCTAATTATTGTATAAGGAACATGGATTTCGAAGTTGTAGACTATGTGTTCTTGAATGTTTCCCCTCTATGTGGGATGTGGTGGTTTGGATGAGGGAGAAAGATTTCTCCTCGGTTAACTGAACCTTATGAGGTGTTCAGGAGGGTTCATGAGGTGGAATAAAAGGTTGTGTTTCCTCAAAATTTTAAGAGGTTACATGAAATATTTCATGTCTCCCAGCTTTATCTGTATCTTCACTATGACTCCCAGGTCATTGACAGGGGAGATATGAATATCGGGGATGACGCAATGTTCATGGAGCGGACATTGGAGATCCTGGATTGTCATGAGAATATTCTATGTGGATGGATAATTCATATGGGTTTTTATTGTGGACGCATGATGGTTTGGAGGAGATTAATTGGGAGCGAAAGATGAAAATGTGTTCCCATAAACTAGTGTTTTTTAAGATTATCATGAGTGTTTTGATTTTTGAGGTAGTGCATGTACTTTTATTGATATAATATTTGCTAATTCCTTATTACTTAGTGTGTAGTAAAGTCCTAACAAGTGAAAAGCGGTATACCTAATTCATAATCAAGATGAATTAATTGATATATGGTTAAACCCATGCGGTAGAGTCAGTGCCACCCATAATGGATCGTATTGTGACATGGAAGAAGAAATTACCTAATTCATGTGTTCGGATAGTCATTGCTTGTGTGGGGAATAATTTGAATGTTTGTGTTAGAAGATATGGGAGGTGTTTTTCATGGATGATTATTTTTCACTATATATTTTAAAAAGTACACGGTAGTTTATCCTTTTGACGTATCTTACAGGTTGGATGTTTGGACCCCTCTTTCATTTGGGATTGTTTTTCAAATTTATTGTTTTTTCATTTGGGATTCAGGCGTGTGTGAGGCATGTCGGTAGCTTAAAAATGGTTGGTTGGAATCAGTAGATCACATCAGAATCTCAATGTCGGAAGGTTGGAATAGGTAGATAATGTCAGTATCTCTGTATCGGTAGTCTAGCATTAGTATCTTGCATCGGAAGCTCACCATTAGTACGTTGTCATCAATATCTCACATTGGAAGATCAGTGTTGTATACATAGGGCATCGGTGACTCAGGTCGTCAGTTTGTTAGATCATCAGTAGGTTGTGGAGTTGGTAGGTTAAGTCATCAGTAGGTTGGGAATCTATGAGTGGTGTCGGTGGGTGGCATTAGTGCCTGGCATCACAGAGTGGTGTCAGTTATACATGTTGGTGAGTCGCATCGGTGACTCATGTAGGTGAGTCAGATGTTAGTGACACACAATTAGTGACTCATGTCGGTGACTCACCCATCAGTGACTCATTTCTAGATTTCCCAGTTATTTTAGTTTCACCCATCCTACTTTTTACATAATGTAGGTCATGTTTAATATCAGAATTTAGCACTTATAAAGGTGTTTCAATGGTTATTAATTATATCTATAACATCTTAATTCTTCTAAGACTATAAAATATCCATACCACATTATCTTGGCTGTGATCATACCTTATTGTCCCTTAAAATCATTTCTGTCCATTGAAATAGTATCTGGACTTTCTAAAGCTGAGATCCTCTCTTCCTTTGAACCCTTCCACTTTCTATTGGTGTGTTGAGACCCTTTATTCCCTGAGGATTTGTACACCTATGTTTTAGTAGTCTGTTATATTTTATCCAAAATTATTTCCTTATACTCGCACAACCCCCTATTTTGGTGCAAGGAAAAATTATTGGGTGCATTTTGTTCCATTTAGGGATTCCATCATATCTCTTTCTTTGGTGCATCATGCGAGGTGGGTGTATTGGTTTCCCCTTGTGAATAAAGTCAGACAAAAGATTTTTAATGATGATAATAAGAAGTAATAAATGAGTGGCAGGGAAGACCATGGTGATGATTGATTTGTTTTATATGTTTTCCTTCATTAATGCAAGGTTTTGTAAGGGTTGTATGCCTTGTGAAAATCATTTTCATTGGTGGTACCTATTTTCGCACCTTTATGGATTCTGAATAAATTTTTTTGACACTACATGGATGAACATATGATTTTTAAATTGGTTAATCACGTTTATTTGGTAAAAGATATGGATTCCTCATGATCAAACTAGTTCTATGATAACCCCTATTTTTAATTGGAATTAATGCATGTGTGTTTACTAAAACTCAATAAAATATCCCTTATTGGTGTGGTTATGTGTTGTGTGTGGTTATGTTTGTACTTATGTCATTTATATTTGTGTATTGGTGTGGTTGGGAGTGTGGATAAGTGTGTGAGTTAGTGAGGGTGTGTAATTGAATCTTTGGTTTAGGGATTAGTTGATGGTGTAATGGATAAAATTTTTATGTACTGGGTATACATATAGAATGTGGTTGGGCAGTATGGCTGCAGGTTCAATTTCTGTTATGATTATGGTACTGAGTGGGATTGGTGTGGTGTTGTTAAGCAGTATGGCTTCTGAGTGTGGTTAGGATAGGATGTGTTGGAGGTTTTACTAGTTGAGAGGGAGGATATTATAGTATTACAATAATGAATAATGTTGGAAGTGGTTAAGATGTTTTCAAATAGAGGGGGTGTAGTGGGATATCTTGCAGTGTATGTTTTTTTTGCTGGAGATCGTGTTTTTTGTGCATCAGGGCTACCGAGGATGGTCTTAGTTGGGATGATTTTGAAGTAAGATGTTATTACATTGTATGGGCTATTGTCTTAGAGTCTTTACGGACTGTGTGATGTATGTGTTGGTTATGAGGTTACTTGTGTTGTGTTGTGTTTGGTAGTTTCTTAGGTAGGGATGGAATAAATAAATGAATTCATTTATAATGAATAATGATAAATGGATAAATGAATTATATCGGGGTATGTATTGAGTTGTGACATCTGGTGAAGAAACGTCCATTTATCGACTCATGGAAGTGACCATTGTTCCTAGTGGTACATGCAATTAGGGTTGGCTGTAAGGGTTATTTTGTGTGGGATGTTTATTGTTTTGAAAACACATGAGATGGGTTGAGTGTTTGGTATATATATATACATACGTGTATCTCCTTAAAATTTCAATACACACCCCACTTGTGTTGCATACTACGTGCGGAAGACCCCCAGTGTTATGGGGGAGTGTGTCCTCTCCCAACATCTAGGAGAGAGGATGGATGGATGGTTATTTGAAATTCTAGGCTCCCACTACATGGAATAGGTATTCCATGACTCATTGGGTAGGTTGTCATGCAATTTTGAGGACCAGTTGTCTTGATTGAGGTGTGCCTCCCATGTGTCTTAGGGATGAGAGACATTGAAATTTCCCCATTTTCTTTGGAATGGGGTGGTGGTTTTGTGGACCAAGTGTCTGTGAGTTGGAAGTCATGTGGTTGTAGCACATGTTTTTGTGGGTGGGGACGTGGTATGTTGCCTAGTTTTGTGCGTGTAGGTTGGGATTGTGGGAATTAGGCTACAGTCTGGTAGTGTGAGGATGTTTTTTGTTATGGATGAGAAGTTAACCATTGGGTAGTGGTGAGGGTACCCAAATATGATGTGCTTACTATTTTTACAGTACATTGCTTGTGTTATTTGTTGATCATTGCTTAGTGAGGTTTTTGTGGATAGAATACTTTGTTGGGTTATTGTGAGTTTCTGTTGTTTTCTCGCCGGGGAATTAGTATGCATCTCCCACTTTTACACGAGTGAACTTGTATTTTTATACAATGTATACTTGTATGCTCACCCTATGTATATAAATGTTTTTTCATATTTCTTGGGAGATTACATGGACTGTGCTGGACTTTACTAGCTCAGACATCAGGGATCGTTACTGTGTCACAACATAGTTTTATTTTGGTTATTACGTAGGATTTTTCTTAGTATATCATGCATTTTAACATTAAACATGCATGTCAGATGTATTTTTGCTTCATTATATATATATATATATATATATATATATATATATATATCTTGGTTTTTTATGTCGATACTTATTATCTACTGATCATGGTTACTATAAAAAGATTACTACCTCCAATATTTTCAATATTTTAACACCATTGGTGTTGGTCGCCACCTCACGAACTACTGAAGGATGAAATCTGGGGTCACAATCTATTTTTCATCTCCCATAAGGAAGGTCACATCATTTTCCATCCCTTCACATATCATGATGTAGGTGTGTTGTGACATAACCCATCTTGAATATGTGTTTCTAGGATATCATATAAAACTGATGTCACATCATAAAATAAACACATGATTTATTATAACTCATAATATTTATTTATCATAATACATACAAAACAAAATTATATCTTTTGATGTGTTTTGGTTTCATAGGATTCAAAATTAGATAATTTATTCTGGATGATAGTGATTCTTGTAGAAATATAACACTACTTTGATTTTTATGTGTTGAAGCATTTTCATATTCTTCTAATGATGTTGGAGTTGATCCCTCATATTTTTCATTTCTACATGTACTCGACTGTTGACTCATAATATGATTCCATGACTAGGTACACTATCTCTTTAATGGTTTTGTTTTCTCTACTAATTTATTATTTGTGAGTAACCTTGCCTTTAAATTCCATCATTCAACTACCAATCATAGTGAAACCCATTTTCTTCTTTTTATATTGCTAAAATCCTAATAATTTTGTCATTAGTAACCCCACATGATCAAAATTGATAGATTTTATACTTCACCATTAGTTATGTTTGCTTTAGGTATTTTTGTCTATTCTATTTCATTATATAATTATATACACTTTACATCGAATTTAGTTTATTCTTGGTATCTGGATTGTTTCTACCCTCATAATAGCACAAACCCTATTGATGTTACCCCTAATGATGATTCATGTTTCAATTAGTTTCCTCCAGTTTCCCACTAATCATCTATAAACTACTAAAAAAATACTAAGAGAATTATTCACTATGAAAAAAATGGTTATTTGTGATATGTTATTTGTTAAGGGTTGGACTCTTGTCACAAATAGTCATTAATGTCAAGTTATTTTTGATGCTACTCATTTCCCTATATAATTAATAATTTATTTCTAATAATTTGTGATGGATGAATATTATTATCATAAAAACACATAGTGATAGTAAAATTCATGTGACATGAATAGTTTTTTGTGATGGGAAAATATTCTAGTTGAAAAAAATAATTTGATGACACATTATTTGAAACAAGATATGTCACATATAATTTTCTTTTCACCACCATGTTTATTTATTTTGAGAATTATTTGGCATGGGTACCATTTAGAATACCAATTTTTATGACTTGAAAATATTTTCATCACAAATAAAATGTCTTCATGGTATTATTTTTAATGTGATCCATCGCAAATTAAATTTGTATCACCTCAATATCAATTTATGGTATGAACTATTTGGGATAGGTCGAGCCACAACTACCACTTTTTTTATATAAAATCCACTATAAATAGTTTTTCTATAAAAATATATACTATATATATGACCCTCATCAGAATTCTCCCACCATTATTTATGAGCTCCTCTCCCCTCTTGTCTTTGATTTCTATCTCCATTATTATTTATTTTTTCATCTCCACGATGCTTCTAGGATCGTATCACTGTTATAATTCTTATATATCATCATTTCAATAGATATTTTAAATAATTTTTTGATTGATAATTTATATATTTTATTTTATAATATCAATTATTAGTATTAACAGTAGTTTCTAGTTGTAATTAGTAGTAATTAGTTGAAATAAATAGAAATTAGTTGTACATGATTTTAATTATAGATAATTAGAATTTTATTTGTTATGACTACCAATAATTATGTTATAATAAGTAAGTAATTAGTTATATTTAATTATAAATATAAAATAGAGTATATTACAAAAAAATAGCATAAAATAATAATAATGGTAATGTTTACTTATATTTAGTAAAAACTTTAAAAAAAATATTAAAGAAAGTAATAAATAAAAAACCCAGATAAATAGAAAAAATTAGTAAAAATTAGAATAAAATATATATAATAAAAAAATTATGGTGACTAGAAAAAAACCAAAAAATATAAATAATTGTGGATAATTAGTAATAGTTGGCGATAAGTAGTATTAATTATGTATAAATACAAATAACTTGTAATAAATTATAATAATTTGTAATAATTAATCATTATTCGAAATAATTATTAATTATTAAGGAGGATGAGGGTGAGAGGGTGGGACTATCATTCTCTAAACAGAAATGAAAATTAGGGGCACATACTCCTGGTTAAATTGAAAATGTCATCACTGGAGTTTCATTTTACTCCTCATGGGTGATTTGATTCTCATAAGAACATTGGTGATGGATTACAGAACCAATAATTCATGAGCAAAATATCATGTGATGCTACTTCGATTGATGTTAATGAGTAAAATAATATATTCTCTCTCTTTAGGGGTTCGATTGCAGGTATTTTTTAAAGGGAATTTTTGCCAATGTTATGGATGATCCATTTGGGGTCTCAAAATGGATAAAAATCCTGGATCATTGAATCATTTCATGCCATATTTTTTCATAGGGTCTTGTGATATGGACGGTTGATTTCACAATCCAGAAGCTTTTAGAAATCTGGGGTTTCTCTACATGAAAATGTGTTTTACTAGGGTGTGAATTTTTTAACCTACTCTTCCCAAGAAAAAATTTAAATATGAAGGATTGGTGATTTGGTTCTATATTATTCAAACAAAGGTCCCTTCACATCCTGGAAAGGGACCATAGGTACAATCATTTTGATGCTGGTAACTCCTCTATTCTAACATGAATAATAGTATTTGTAACACCTTAATGATTTAATAATAAACATAATTAAAGACATTAAATACTAAGTGTCTTCATTGTGTAACGTTTCTTTAAATATCATATTATAGCTATCCATTAACCATAAGTTTTTATCTTCTACAATTTGATTTCGGAAAAACGAACATCTATGTTTGTGATCAGTATGTTATTTAGAGATTGAGAGAACCAACTTGTTTTTTTGTTGTATTTTATCATACCCCTTTGAATAGTAATATGAATAGTAATATAAACATTATGAATAGTAAATATTATTATTTTTTTCTTAAAGATATATGATAAATTAATCTTGATTAATTTTTTCAGGTGATATAAAATCAGTTATTGTTTTAAAATTGTTAATTTTCAAATAAATTATTATTATATTAAAAAATATATTAATCTTGTTTTGAAAATAGTTTCAAAAAATTGAATTCATTTTATAATTCTACAAATTGAAAAAAATATGGGTGAATTTTGGGGTTTTTTTCTAAAATACATGAATTTTGGTTGAATAGTGAAATATGTGAATTAACAAAATATTCCAAGTAAATGAATTTCTACATCCTGATTTATTCATGAATGATTTAAATGATCTTTGGTTCAAACTCACATGCACTTATTACTATTTTGGGTCCCATGATTCGTGAATATTAATCATCTTTTGAAAGATATTAATCTAAGGATTAAAATAATTCAAAACTCCTCCTCTTCTCCAGTATCAATACCACTATAAACCCATCTCCCTCTCACAAAAATCATGACTGGATCTATGTATGTATTCTACCAAATACTCATCCCGATCCCATCACCCATTTCTAAGACCTTCTGGTCTCACCAAAAGTCTTATACCAGGGTCCATTAGGAGGATATCATGGAGAAGAGATTAATAGGTAAATATCCTCTTTCATTTTCATGTGTCTTCATTTCAATTATTTATTTTCTTATATTATCTTCTTCTATACTTATAAAAGTTGAATGAATGATCCATTATTATATATATTCTGGATTTTCATCATGTTTATGAACAAAATCATCATCACTCTTTCTCTCCTCTTCCTCTTATGATAAAAAGAAAAACACTATCCGTGATGTGCTGAATTTCCAAAATCATGGACTATATGTTATAAACTTCTTTTACATCCATCAAAACTGGTAAAAAAACAAATTTAATGGTATAAAAATATTTTAATGTTTATGAAATATAATCTTCCATGTTTTTGAGTTAACATATATACAAAATATTATGTAAAATAATGAAACTAGATCATGATTATCTGAGAACCGCTGATATGATCTTAACGAATATCACTAATGATTGATATAATGATTAATCATCATACCATATATCAAAAATTATTTACGGAATAATTTAATAATATTGAATCATATTAATATCATTTTTTTCAACTACGTTAATTTATCTTCCATGATTTGATAAAATTAAATACGAATTGGCCATGGAATTCATGATAAGAATGCATCAGAAGAAATGAGAGGAACAAAATACTAATTATTAAAGTTTGATCTTCTTTATGAATTGTTCATATAAGGTGTAATGAACAATAATAGTCTTCATTATTATATTAAAAACACTATTTTAACCATTATACAGAAGTTTTAAACATGTTTTAATTGTTATGAACCCGAGTGAAGGAAATTCTTATACTAATTTACATTCTTTCGGTGATCCTTATACTTCATTATTTATGTGGTATTATATTATTTTGAGGATTTTTTATATTATTATGAATGATGAGTTTTTATTATTAATATATATTTTCCATCCACCGTATTAAGTCTCACTTCAAATATATCTTATTTGTAAGAGGCCATTCTTTTAAAATCCACTTTAAAAATTATGTTTTAAAAAATATTAAAGAAATGTTTTTCTTCAATTATTAATGTTGTTGGAATATGTTAAGGTTCATGAGAATTATTTTGGATGAAGGGTGTGTCTTATATATACCAAAAATTTATATGGTATGTTTATGTTGTAGGTTAGTCGTATGGTTAATCCAAGTATATCTATGATGGTTATAGAATAAATTAGTCATGAGGGTTACATTGTAAGGTAGTCGTGAGGGTTAAAATTTATACGGTAGACATGAGGGTTACAATATTATGTAATTAATGACCCATGATTACCTTAGAGTTCTATTAATTATTGTTATATTTTGTGTAAATCCCATGGAAATATCGTGATTCCAGAAGTGAGTATATATGGGTGACAAGCATGTGTTTTTGAAAAGGATTTCATACATTTACTAGTATCCATGGACTAATGTTTTCATTAATTATTTTTATATCACCTACTAATAATTTGGTTCACATCCTAAATTTTTTAATATTTTCACATGTTATAAGAGTTTTTAAGACAATGAAGGTATCCAAATTAAATTATATGAAGATTTATCAAAGAAAAAAATTATATTTGAAAAAATTTAATATTATCTAATAAATGGACACTATTTTTGTGGTATATTCTACATAATAATTTGGAATGTTATGTATTTATTAAATCCCAAATCTCTAAAATTTTATAGAAGAAATGATCCTCAATTTTAAAGGAAGTGAGTTCTTGACTAAAATAATTTTTTTTAATATAATAAGGATGGGTTCATAATATTTGGTATCAGAAGATGTTTTAGATAAATTTAAGAGTTCGGATGATGTGAAAATAATATCATCAATGATGTTTACTATATGGTTTATTTGAAATTATATATCATTTAAATATTATTATGTTTCTTCAACTATGATTTGTTTGATCAGAAAGGGTTTACGCAGAAGAAATAGGGAAGCTGAAGTGAAAAGGCACCAAAATAATGATATCCATCTAAATATACAACCTGGAATGGTAGTGATTGGAATAGAGAAGTTTTTAAACGTAATGGATCAGTTGAAACATGGGATAAATGGCAGTGACATCAATGCAACAGTGTAACTATAGCTACTACAAAATAACCTTAGGAAAGTGGAACATTTAATGATGTAATACCCCTAGTTTTTGTGGTTCTTCTGGACCAGTATCAGCTAAAGGTTAGATTAAATCCATTGAAAATATATCTAAAGTTATGTGATATTTAGTCAATAAAAAGGAAAGTATTTCCATTTAATATTTTGATGGTGAAACAAATCGGTGGTGGTAAATTGTTAAGAATATCACAAATGAGAAAAGATTGAAGCATTAGAGTTGGAGGAATTTAAAAGTCATTTCATTGAAAAATATTTTCCAAAGGTGGTATAACATATGATGGAAAATAAATTTCGATAATTGAAGTAGATTGCGAATGATTTAGTGGTCGGGAATGAAGAAAACATCATGTGACAGGTGAGGCATTCTCCAAATCTTATTCTATATCATGATATAAAAATTAACAATTTTTACTCATGATTGAAGCCAATATATCAAAGAGAATTGGATTTCTCTGAGTTCCAAAGTTAGTAGAAACATTTATGATGTGCTTAGAGGGTTGAAATGGAGTTTTATAAGGATCACATGCACTTTGAAAACCAGAAAAAAATAGGTCCATATGGAAAGTGATGGGTAATAATCAAACAATGAAATATTATGGTAATAATGTCGAAATTCTAGTTGTGAAATGTGTGTAAAAAGAACCCTAGAGAATGCCATTCGAAAATCGGGATGTGTTTTTTATGTGGAGAGTTTAGTCATATGGGCCAAGATTGTAATGAAAATGATCCTATGATTAATATAGATAAAGAAAATTTTAACGTGTATTAAATGTGGTGAGATGGGTCATTATTAATAAAACTTCCAAAAGAGATATTTGAATGATGAAAAAGAGCCATTACAAAAGTAGAATGGTGTATTGAGATCGTTTTGGACTATCTTAGAAGATGTCAAGCCATCCAATGATGTTGTATTTGGTACCATGATGTTTTACTCATATTTTTAAAATGTTTTTATGGATATATGGTCCACACATTTCATTATTTATATTAAATTTTATAGAAAATTTAAAATATATCCATAAAAAATGAGACTAGAATATATTGTTAAAACACCAGGAGGAAATAATATAAACAAATGAATTATAATAATCATTCTATTATGGATTGGGGAAATACATTAATTAAAGACCTCTTTTTTCCTTTAGTAGGGTTTGATGTCATTCTGGGCATGGATTGGAATTTTGTTTATCATGATAAGATAGATTGTAGAGAAAAGAAGATATTTTTTCAGAAATATTTTTATTTTGTATACAATAATGAGCCCATACTGTTGATAACATATCCGGAAGAGAAACCATTGAAATATAAAAATTAATGTTATCTTGCTCGTGTTGTTGAAAATAATGGAACTGTTTATATTTCTGATATTCCAATTGTAAATGAATATCGTGATTTTTTATGAGGAGTTACCAAGTGTTTTACACGATCGAGGAGATTAATTCAAAATTGAATTAGTTTAAAATACTATGTGAATTTCAAAACAATTTTATAGAATGTATTAAATAGAACATATTGAATAGAAAAATTAGTTGTATGAGTGGCTTGATAAAGGTTCCTTCGTCCTTTCACATGACTATGGGGTGCAATTTCTTTTCATAAAAACAATGATTGTTCCATGGGACTTTGCATTGATTATAGAATCATGAATAACGTCATTGTTAAAAAATTAATTTTTTTCCTCATATTAATGAATTGTTTGATTAGCTTCAAGGAAAACATTATTTTTTATGGTTCACCTAAGTTTGGGGTAAATTCAGTTGAATTCAACGGAAGAAGACATCCAAAATACTACATTCTGTAATAGATATGGTCATTATGAATATGTTGTTATGTAATTTTTTTTAACAAATACATATAATGTACTCATGGATATTATGAATAGAATATTTCACCACTTATTGGTTAAGTTTATCGTTGTGTTTATGGATTACATTCTGATATTTTATAAATGAAAATATGGGCACAGAAAACATCTAAGGGTTGTTTTGAAATCCATAATGGAAATGAAACTGTATGGAAAATTAAAAAAGATTGATTTTTGGTTGCAATAGATTTCTTTATTGGGATAATTATAATAAAGTATTGAATAACAGATGATCATGCAAAAAAATATAGTGGTTTATGACTGTATATGACCTAAAAATGTAACAAAAATTCATAGTTTTCTTAGACTTTTCGGTTTTTACTGATGTTTTTATAAATATTGCTTTATTTTCTAGCTCGCAAAATAATTTCATACAAAATTTTGTTAAATATATTTGGATAGAATAATTTGATGTTTGTTTTCAAGAACTGAATAAGAGATTGGTGACTACTCCATATTTGTATCTACCTTCCAGAAATGTTGATTTTGTCATATATAATGATGCTTCATAGAAGGGACTTTCTTGTTTTATGATGCAGAATTATTGGGTAATTTCATATGCTTCAATACAACTAAAACCTCTTGATTTAAATTATCCCACACATGATTTGGAATTATCAGCTATGGTATTTTACTTGGAAAATTTGGAGGCATCATTTATTTGAAGCCAAATGTCAATTATATACTAGAAATTAAAATTTAATGTATATAATAACTGAAAAGTAATTAAACATGACATAAGTAAGATGGACTGAACTAATAAATGATTTATTTTTCACAACCAATTACCATCATAGAAAATAAATCAATGTGGCAGATACCTTGAGTCAATAATAGCTTGCAACATTAACCATGTTATGTTTAGAACATGATCGCTTGATTTATGATTTGATGAATTTTGGATTAGAAGTTGTTGGTGTAGGAAATAACTCTGTTTAGATTCAGGTTTCAGTGAAGTCATCACTGTCATATAGAATTGAGAAATCAAATATAGAATCTTTTGAGCTACAAAAAATTTTAGAATTGATTAAAATGTCGGTGCTTCTTGAAATTAACCTTGTTAATTATTTTTTTATGATTTGGGAAAGTATTATGTGTGCCTTGTGATTCTTAGATGAAGAAAGAGTTGTTGTTAAATGATATTAGTTACCCATTTTTAGTTTATCCTTGTATCACAACGATATAATGAGGCCTTCAGGAATATTTTTGGTGGGATGGAATGAAAATATATATTGTAGATTTTACAGTGACATGTTCGAAATGTCAATAGGACAAAAAAAGAGCGACAGTTACTGAGAGGGATTCTTCATCCTTTACATGTGACCATGTGGAAAGGGAAAAATATATCCTTGGACTTTATTATGAGACTACCAATGAATTTTCTTTGCAATAGTTCAATTTGCGTTATTGTCAACTGACTGACTAAATCTGCACATTTTTTTCCTTTTCGAGATTCAATGATTTTCGATAAACTTTCATTACTATACCTCAAATAGAATTTAAGGTTAATTAGAGTTCTTCTTTCAATTTTATCTTACCAGGATCCTAGGTTAACTTTTAATTTTTTGATTTTCCTTCATAAGTAATTCATAATATAATTATATTCCAATAAAGATTTTCATCCTTAGTCAAATGGGCAGTCAAAATGAATGATTCAGTCATTGGTAGATTTTATTCAATCTTTTTCAATGGACTACTAGGGATGCTGGTGTTATAATATCTCTATAGTTAAGTATTCATATAATAATAGTTTTTATTATAGTATAAAAATGGATCCTTTTGAGAATTATATGGGAAGTAGTGAAAAACTCTTGTTTTTTGGATAATGTCGGGGAAAAGAAGTTGATGGATTCACAATTTGTAGAGGAAGTGGCTGAAGAAGTGTTGATGATCCAGCAACACATGAAGAAAGCTATGAGTAGGCATAAAAGTTATGTAGACAATAGGAGGAAATATATATATTTTCAAGTAGGTGATAATGTTTATTATGAATCTTACCAATGAAATGTGTTATTCGTTTTGGTGAGAATGGAAAGCTACATCCATAGTTCATTAGACCATATGAAATCGTAAAGAATATTAGACCATATGCCTACATAGTAAATTTTCATCATAGATTATCTCAGGTACACAATGTTTTTCATGTTTTGATGTTGAGAATGTATGTGTGAGATTCATCTCAGGTCTTGAGCCCAGAACTAGTTCATCTATAAGAGAACCGTTCATATGAAAAGAAAACTATTAAGATTCTTGATCACAGAAAGTATGTATCTCAAAATAAGTTAATTGACCTGGTAATGGTATTGTTGAGAAACCAAATGGTTGAAGAAGAAAAATGGTAATATGAAAATGATCTGATGGAATGGTACCTTCACTTGTTTGAAAAGTAATGTTTTATTGCAAGGATGAAATTTCCAGATGGTGGGGAGAATTGAAAACCTTAAGGTTTTACAAATTCATTTAATGAAATACTTGAAACCCTGAGTCTCTTCATTATGGATCACTATTTTATTTATATAGTTATAATCTATCCATTAAACATAATTTTTCTGCCTATATTATTTGAATTTTGATGAAACTACATATATAATTGTGATTAGAATGTTATTTAGAGTTTGTTAGAACCAAAAAATTTTTGGGTGAATAATATCATACCCATATGAATTGTAAAATTATTAGTAATATTACACTTTTGACGAGTAAATCTTATTAATATATTTCTTAAGGTTATAAGGTAAGTATATCTTGATAAAATTTTCAAGGTTATATAAAATCTGTTAAAATTTTAAATTGTTATTTTTTGAATTTCTTATATTATTATTTAAATATTAAATTAATCATTATTAAAAAAATATATTCAGAATACAGAGTTCAATTTTGAATTAAACATGTCAAAAACGGATATTTATTTTGGATATTTTTCTAAAATACATGATTTTTTTGTGAATTGTGATAATGGTAATTAATAAAATATGCTATGTGAATTGAATTCAGTATCATGATAGTGTCATGGATTATGTAAATGGCCATTGGTTCCAACTCACTTGTATATTGTTTTGATTTGGGTGTCATGAATAAATACTATTCATAGTCTTTAGAAAAAATATTAAACTAATGATTATGATATTGTAAAACCCCACCTCTCATACACCATAAATACCACCCTCAACCCTGTCTTCCCCTCACACCACTAAATCCTTGTTCCTTTTATATGTTCTGATAAATAATGTTCCAAATACACTACCGTACACCCAATACATTACAGACTCACCAAATGGCCAAAACCAAGGGCCATAAAGATGATATCAATGGGAAGAGATCAAGAGGTAATGATCCACTTTCATTTTTGTATATTTTCATTTTAAGTATTTGTTTTCTTAAACTCTCTTCTCATAACTTTATCCCAATGGAAATGAAGATATATTGATATATATATTGATGATTTTTATCATGTTTATGGAAATATTGATCATCATTCTACCTCCCATATTTTACTTATTTTAAAAATTAAAACACTATCTGTGATGTGATGATTTTACAAATTCATTGATGATGTGTTTTAAATTTCCATTTCATTCTTCAGAACAGATCATAAAACCATTTTAAAGGATAAAAATGATTGTAATTTTTATTATATATAGTTTTTTATGTTCTAGAGTTAACATATATACATAATATTTTGTTTTATAATGAAACTAGTTGGTGAATGTCAATAGACCACCAAAATGATCTAAACGGATAACAGTAAAGATTTATCAAATGATTCATCATCATACCATATCACCAAAATGATTTATAAAACCAATTAATATTTTGGAAACATATGAATACCATTTCATTCCACTTCTGTAATTTCATTTTCATATATAATGAAAATCATATAAAACAAGCTATAGAAATCATGTAAAGAACACAACTGAAAAAATGTAATGAACCAAATACTAATAATTAGGGGGGTGATATTTTGAAAAGATAATATAAGGTGTTATAGAAATAAATTTGTTTCGTTAGTATATTAATAAAATAAACATTATACAAGAGGTTTGAACATTTATTAATTAAGAAGTCCCTGAGGTAAGGAAATTCTTAACCCAATTTCCATACTTTAGGTTAACCATCTACTTCATATTTTTGTGGTTTTAAAATTGTTTCTCTGAATAATTTTTTTTATATTATGTTTAATTATGTGTATTTATAATGTATATACATATTTGATCCACACAATTATGTCTCCATTCAATTATATGATATTTTTAAAGAGGTTTTCTTTTAAAATCTCCTTTTAAAATTATGTCTTAGAAAATTAAATATCAATGCTTTTATGAAATTATTCAGGAGGTGTGATTTTTTTATAGTTATTGGGAATTTTTATGATGAATGGGGGGACCTATATCTCCATTAAAATAAATGTGTTTTTTTAATTTGGAGGTTTTATTTATGGTTACCCTAGTATTCACTATGATGGTTACACAATAAGGTAGTTGTAAGGGTTACATTTTAAGGTAGCCATGAGGGTTGCAAATTATAAGGTAGCCAAGTTGGTTACAAGATTATATCAGTAATTCTTCAATATACCCTTAGGTTTTTATTTATGTTTTTTATGTTTTTTTCAATATATCATAAAAATATAATGTTTCACAGTGTAAGTATATATGGGGGACAAGTATGTTTTTTAAAATGATTTCATATGTTTACAAGAATTCATGGACTGATGTTTTATTTCAGTCTTTTAATACCCCTTACTGAGATTTTTGTTTTCATCATATGTTTTTAAATGATTTTCACTATTTATAAGGTTGTGGTAGACAAATAACAAATCCCTGTTAACTGTTATGAATATTTTTCAAAGAAAAATTTATTTATTTGAAATTTTATGTATTATGGAAGAAATGGATACTGTTTTTTTGGAATGTGATTCATATAAAGGAGGAATAATTTGTATGAATTATTTCCCAATTCTATAAATATATAAACCTGAAAATATCATAAATGTGAAAGTAAGATAATTCTTGAATAAAATTGAAAAATGATGTAATATAATATGGGTGGGTCCTTAGAGTTTTTTTATTAATTGGATACATTGGAATCCTAGGATTGCTAAAATATTTCTATATATTTTCAGGTTCATATAAAAATGGGAAAAGAAACTGATGTTGTAAGATACAGGAAATATGGAAGATTCATGGTGGATGAGAACTTATGTTCTACTTTGATTTATAATGTTTATATCTCTACAGATGATGAATATATTTAGTTGAGAATTCGGTTTTATAAATTAACTTAGTTATTAACATAATATAATGTTATAGAGTCCGTAATTTAGAGGAGATATTTTTTTGCGTTTATTTTTCAATACATGGACATGAGAAATATCATTTTTTTAAAGAATGTATAAATTTAAATCCAGAACTCTAAGTGAGATTGAAAATAATTATCGGAAAGGGAAACTGAATACATGTATTCTCTCTAGGGAAAAAAGATTGTATCAGAGCACAGTCATATGATATGGATTCACTTGGCACATTATGATGGGCCTAGAAATGATAGATGTGTGGGTAATAACAATTTTGTTTATATAGAGACTACCTCTAATTGTTGGGTGAAATATAAGGTCTTCAATGGATATCATAAGACTCATTCATTCCTTGAGGTTCTTGTGTAGGGGAATTGTGATGACGCGTAGTTGTCTGATGGTCATTGTAAACTGAAGTCTGGTCAGATTCAGTACGAGGGAGGAATGAATGCATAGGTGGAAGTTGAGCAAAATAAATTCGGCTATGTTTTGTCTCTGGATTTTTGTAAACCCTTATTTTTTAGGGAAGGGCTCTCATAAGTTCTTTCTAACAATGTAAATTTCTATTTTGTCCATATAAAATATGTTAACACTCATGTTGATGCTGATTTGAATAAAGCCTCATCAAATTGTTTTTTGAATCAGTCTTGGAACTGGGCTGTTTTCACACCTAATACGGATCTGTCAATGGATGAGGCCCATAATAAAATAGGATGTGTGTATACATTGGCTTCCAATTAATAGAAACCATAGAGTCTAAGGAGCCCAATTACACATGGGATATCTGAATTAACCTTAAATACCCAATAAAATTCACCCAAACAATTAGTTCCTCTTAGTGAAGGACAATTGATCATATCAAATTCTTTTGAAGTGATATTTTCTAATATTGATAATGTAGGGAAATAAAATGGAGATAGTGATGAACCTCATTGAGATGCTAATGGTGATGTTTCTGCCTCAATTCAAATGTCCGTGATAAATCATGACGCTGTGGAAAAATTTGATTAAAGGGAAATGACTCCAATGTTGAAATGAAACTCTAAAGCAGAATTGGTCATGTAAGAGGAATCTTAGTAATTATCCAAATCATTGAAAAAGTAAAATCATCAAAAAAATTCATGGAAGATGATGTAGATGGGTTGATTGGACTGCTAAGAAGTATGTGACTCAATCACAAGATCCTAGCTCGGATGATACTAAAATTAAATGCTTACTCCAATAAGTGGAAAGATTGGAATAACATTACCTGAGTGATCATGCCCAGGGGCATGGGTGAGGAATTTATGGGAGATCCATGTGAAAAGAAGAAATGGTAGTTGAAAATAAGAGCTGGAAAAAACGTGGGACTCCTTAATGAAGGTAATAAGGCCTTCTATGAACCCTTCCTTTCATCCCTTTATTATCTTGCATATGTTTTAATAAAAAGGGCTTCGATGCTACCATTAAAAAATAATTGTGAATAATTGTGAATAATTAGTAATAGTTACAAAAAATGGGAAATAAATAATAATAATTAGTTAATTATTTTTAATAACTTATAATAATTATTAAAAATTAGAAATTATTATTAATAGTTATTATTAAACACCAATAATTAGTAATAATTAATAATAATTGATGATAATTAGTTACTATTATAATTACATAGTAATAATATATTAATAATTACCGATAGTTAGTAATAATTAATAATAAAAAATATTAATAATTAATAATTATTAATTATTAGTAAAGAATAATAATTATTGGGAGTAATTAGTAAAAAATTAGAAGCATTATTAATTATTAGAAAAATATAGTAACACATAGTAATAATTAGGAAAAAGTAAGGATAATTAACAAAAATTATAAGTAATTAAGAATAATTATGAATAATTGGTTATTATTATTAATTATTAAAAATAATTAATAATTGTTAAAAATAATTTGTAATAATTAGTATTAATTAGTATTAATTACTAATAATGAGGAATAATTAGTAATAATTAATAATAATTTTTATTAATTAATAAAAATTTTGAATTAATTTTAGTAATTAGTAATATTTAAGAATATTTGTTAATAAATAGAACATATTAGTAATAATAAAAAAAATAATTAACAATAATTAGGAATATTTGGTAAAATTTAGAATTAATTGCTGAAAAATATGAACAATTGGAAATTTTTTGAATTACTATTGATAATTATTATTAATTAATTAAATTTAGTACTAATTACTTATAAATTATCATAATTAATAAGAATTAATAATAATTAGTTTTAATCAATAAAAATTAATAATAATTAATAATAATTTACAATAATTGACATTGATTATCATTAATTAGTTATAATAACAAATAGTTAGTAATAATTAGTAATAAGTACTAATAATTAGCAATAATTATTAATAATAAACTATAAACATTAATAATTACCAATAATTAGATTCAATTACAAATAATTTTTAATTATTAGTTATAAAACATATAGTTTTTTATATTAAATCAAAATTATTAATAAAAACCAGTATTAATAATAATTAAAAATAATTACCAATTTTTAGTAATAATTGAATAAAATTTTTATGCAATAAAACTAATTACTAATATAATGTAATAATTACTATTAAATTGTATTAATTATCGATAATTAGTATTAATTTCCAATAAATCATAATAATTGTCATTAATTTATTACAATTCCCTATAAATACTAATAATTTGTTATAATTCGTAATGATTACCGATAATTGGTGATCGTTATCGATAATTAGTCGTAGTGTCAATTAGTCAGTCATAAATTTTAATAATTAGTAATAATTACCATAATTATTCTTAATTATAAATAAATACTAATAATTATTGATGAATGGTGATAATTATCGATAGTTGGTGATAATTACCATTAATTACCTATAATTATCTAGAATTGGTGATAATTATAGTTAATAACCTATAATTATTGATTAATGGTAATAATTTATATTAATTAGTGATAATTGAATAATTTTTTGGATAATTAGTAATAATTGATTACAAATACAAATATTAGTAATTGTTAATCATTTTTTAAAAAAATAGTTATAATTTCTAATTATTAATTATTAGTAATATTCGATAATTGGTAATAATAAGTAATATTAGCCAATAATTAGAAGTAATTAACAATTATTATTGACACTAGTAATAATTAGTCATTGTTTCTAAAAATTAATGTCAATTACCAATAATTGTTGATAATTTGTAATTATATCAATAATTGGTCATTCTTAGTAAGAATAGAAGATAATTAGTAATAGTTTTTATTAATTTTATTAATTTATAAAAATTTATAAAATATTTATATTGACTATTAGTATTTCATTAGTAAACTATTTTGATAATTAATTCCAATTATCAATAATAATTGATATTTCATAGTAGTTACAAAGAATTTTTTATTTTTTCATTTTCTTGTATTTATCAAATCATCCCTTCCATATGACATATTAATCATATATAAATTTTTTTTATACACTATATTTTGTAAAATATAGAAATATTCACTAAAAAATAATCATTATTATAAGATCATAGTTGTTTTAACCATCAATTTAAATCTAAAAATTTCATGTATAAATCATAAATATATTGATGTTGTCAAATATTTTGTATGAGTTACTTCATCAAAACAACAAGTTTTTCCTAAGGGAAAATTAACTGTCCATGTAAGAAATATGATATGAGGATATTTTAAACATTTTAATGTTTTTGATTTCATCTATATTATTTATTTATTTAAAATATTATTATTTTTGGTATAAATAAGTTGAAAAAAAATTAAAAGAAGGATACAAATAATTTGGTTTGAGACACTAAACGATTTCCTATTATAGTACATGAGATTTTTTGTTCATATTTTCAGTAAAAAACTCATAAGGATAATTCATCCCCTAAATTAGAACCAAAAATAATTTTTTTTGATGTATTCCACTACATATTCTTTATATCCTTATTGCATGAAAATATAATGTTACGTTGTTAATAAATTTATGGCTATTAAATCAGATAATGGATGGTCAAAAAGTTGTTTTTATCGAATATTCTCGTTGATTGAACAACCATTACCTATGGGAAATGTGATGCTTAATGTTTTTTTAATAAAGTAAGAGGTTGTCCCATAATTTGGGTCTTCATTATTAGAGGATATGTGTTTTTCAAATGATTTCACAATATATTATGATGAATATGGGTCATTACATGACTTTAATACATGTGGAAATTAAAGGTTTAAAGAGGCACAATAAGATAATTCTATATTTGGTCCCATTAAATAGTTGTAGTGTTTACTACATATATTAATGTTAAAAAATTTATTTATGTCTCATATGTCACGACCCACCTTCAACAAAAGCAGGAAAGGGTCAGCATATTCTCAGGCTCTTTGTTCTTCAAGTTGAAGGAGAGATAATGACCCCTGAAACCCGCCTTCAATATGTCCCGGAGTGGCCACCAACGCCAAGGTTATAGAATCAGTCACTAAATGGAAGGAATTACCCTTTTTCTTTTAATAGGATCGGGAGATAAGATAGTATGTCTCACAACACAAAAACTAGAAGTGCAATAAGATCCCAAACAACTATTCTCGTATACATTCTCTAACGACCCGCCGTCACCAAACCGAGGAAAGGTTCAGCAGATTGCCAGGCCCTTCCTTCTTCAGGTTGAAGGATAGATAATGACTCCTGAAACTGGCATTAAATAGGTCCCGGAGTGGCGACCAGCACCAAGGGTATACAATCACTTACTAAATGGAATTAATTACTCTTTTTCTTTTAATAGGATCGAGAGATAAGATAGTAAGTCTCACAACACCAAAACTAGAAGTGCAAGAAAATCCAAAACAACCATTCCCATATGCATGTTCCAAAAGTAAATACCACAAAGTAAAAAATGACTACATAGTTGAAGTACCAAAGAAAGAAAAATAGCAACTGCAACTACCCCAAAGGTCTGAGCTAGTATGGTCCCCCGCGAACCCTGAAGTCCTCTTGATAACCTGAAAGATGTTTTATATATGTGGGGGGATCATAAAAGTATACTCTATAGGGGAAAAACCAAATACTCTCATGCACAAGTGGGGAGACATAATAAAGCCCCGTGAGAAACAGAAAACTAACACTATCTAGGAGTTCACCCATCCCGCTCACTGGCCACACTCACCAAATAACGCAAGAAAGGTAATGTTTAAAAAAGAACATTGATGTTTGGGAACATCGCGCCACATTCCAACTGGTTATTGAAGACATCTTATTCATCGAACCAATCCCACCATTCTCACTACAGTCCCACTGCCACACCCTTCTCGCACACACCTGGGCCATAACCGCACGTAGTCCCACTGCCAAACCCTGCCCGCAAACACCTGTGCCACAAATGTATCATGTAACCACAGATATAAACACATAGTCCAGAAAAACCATTTTCACGCATGAAGACACATGGGCTATAAGATCCACTACCATGCTTGAAGACACTTGGGCCTCATCCCAAAGACACTTAGGAAATCACCTGCCTGCACACACCTGGGCCATAACCACCACACTACCCCGCCCGAAGGTTCATGGTAAAATAATGGACTTTAGGTCCTCACAGCATGCCCGAAGATACATGGGCTATCTGGGAAAGGGAGTAGAAAGGTGCTAATAAACAGCCAATAATTGAAGTATTGGGAAAAACACCCTCCCTGATGAAATGGGGCTGTTCGGTACTAGGTGATCAACATGGGTGGGGCATGAATAAGAAACACAAAAACTACAAGTATATGCTAAGTAACAAGCACTCACCCAAGTTTAGGTTTTTCTCCATCCTGCCTAAAGAACATGATCAGGACCATGTCCAAGTCACAACTCAAACTAAACCAAAACCCATTTGTCTCATCCTTGTTTACATGTTCAATAATAACGTTTAAATAGGTTTCTGCACCTACATGGGAAACTTGAAAGAATAAGCATAATCCAAGTGAAGACTACGGTCAAACAACAACTTAAACATTCACACCTGGTTCTCTTATAAAGTCAAAACAAAAAAGGGATAAGGGATATCCGTCAAAGTAATGGAACCAAAGAAAAGCCCCAATGTACAACCCCATGTCCCTAAGATCCAGGAGAAATAGTTTCTCAACAACAGAGTATCCCTCCCCAATTCGTGATAGAATCATGGAAACCACCCAGCCTTAAATTCATAACCACAGAATCTGTAACAACAGGGGATCCCATCCCCACCCACATCACCATGTAATCCTCCATGAATGAAAAACAATCAAACCAATACAACCAAATCAATGCAGTCCCTTGTTGGTATTTTCATATTTAAACGATTTAACACACTCTATGATTCCAATTCCGCTATACTTTAACTGGGGTTATCACAGTAAAGGGTTGATTCTATTGTTTTAAAATTTATTTAGCCGGATTTACGTAATTAACCAAATTCCTTTACACGGAAAGGGATCACAACCACAATACAAACCAATTAAACATTATGGGTTCGTTAGTGCACAGAGAAATACCATTAACGGCCATGATTTACAGGAGGTGCAAGCCCGCAAAATTTAAAAACGAAGATCATAAAACAAAGAAGCATCATCGATCATAGCCCCGCATTCATTCCTTAGAGTTCGTTCATTATCTTCATTAAGGATTGGTTAATCCCATTCTACAGAAGAAATAGTATACCCACCCCGCAAGATATACAGAAGGGAGAGATGAAGGTGAAACCCTAGTTGATTGATCAACGATTGAAGTTTATCTACACCCGCCAGGAACAGAAGATGCATGATTTGCAGGGGTGGGGCCTCGGCAGATCAAGAACTAGAAGACAAAACGATGGGAGGGTGATAGAGAAAAAGGAACCCAGGGAGAACCCTTTAGTTTATAAGGGTCAGGGACGGTTGAGATAAGAATGCGAAACCGTGTAAGGAGCGGGGTCGTCGGTTGACCACAAGGCCCCATACATCATTAAAGGGGTCCTCACCTTTAGGGGCGGTTTAAACCGACACACACATGGTATCTCACTTAATAAAAAACCATTAATTGGGTGTTGATGGGTCTTAAAACAAGCTTTAAGTGGTCAAATTAGGGTTTAAAACCCTATTTGCGCAAAAAGGAGGCGCTACTGGAAAACCCATGGGGGTAGGCTAGAGCTACATGCAGGTTGTAGCAACCGGTATTCGAGAGCTACCAGTGGCTTGCAGCGACCCGTAGCCGAGCTACCGGTAGGCTGCAGCCACCGGTAGTCGAGAGCTACCGGTGGCTGATAGCGACCGGTAACGGAGCTACCAGTCGGCTGCAGCTACCGGTAAACCGATCTACGAGTAGGCTACAACTACCTGGAGGCCGAGCTATCGGTAGGCTATGGCTACTGGTAGATTGAGCTACCAGTTGGCCTGCTACCGGTAGTCTCAGGCTACTGGTAGGCCTACCATTGGTCAAACTTCACCGAGAAGTTGGGATGGCCTCCCAGACCACCCAGAACACCTCAAGCATCAGATTTTTACTAAGTAATGGACCTCCAACAACCCAGGCCATTACATCAGATAACTCTCAAACTATTCTCTCCCTCTATAATCAATACAACCCACAAGGAAATAGTGGGTCTGAACAACCACCTTGAATGATACCTCCTATGAGTGAACCCCATTGTTAACTAAAAACACTTTTCTTTTAAGAACCAAGCAACATACCATGTCAAACTGCCTAGTCTGTGGGTTGGGAAGTCTCTTCCCCCATGTCATGTTACTATCCACTTTGGGCAGCACTGACTCGCCCGCACAGGTTTAATCGCATCCACCTTAATGCGCCTTTATTGGGGGTCTGATCAACCCCTCCCCATAGCCAAGAATTTTTACACACATTAAACGAGTTAATAAAAACCACATATTTCATATCAAACAAGGTAAAACGGTCCACCATAACAAGCACAAACAGATTAGCACAAAACTCAAAAAAACTCTGGGTACTGGGCACACATCTATGATTCCCTCTCCCACGTACTCTCCTCGAGCCCACAATGTCTCCATAACACACGATCCAAGGGAATGGTTCACCCACGGAACACCTTCTCCTCACGATCCTCGATCATCACTGGTCTTTCCACAAAGATCACGTCGTCCTCGATGTCTAGCTCTCCCCAGTCGAGAATGTGTTAATCGTCGTGAAGATAACGATAGAGCTGGGACACATGAAAGACATCATGTATCCTCAGTAGCGGCGGTGGTAATGCTGGATGATAAGATTCTTCACTGACCCGTCGCACCACTTTGAAGGGTCTAATGAACATGGGAGAAATCTTACTCCCCTTGTCGAACCTCTGTCTTTCACGCCGAGGGGAGACCTTCAAGAACATGTGGTCTCCAACCTCATACTCTAAGGGCCTCCTCTTGGTATCAGCATACAACTTCTTTCGGTCTTGGGCCACCTTCATCCTTTCCCTTATAAGCTGAACCTTCTCTGTCGTGCTCTGCACCATCTCCGGGCCACGGATGCCCTCCTCTCCGACATTGTTCCAACACATAGGTGAACAGTATGGCCTCTTGTACAAGGCTTCTAACGGGTCCATAACAATGGTAGTGTGATAACTAATATTTTAGGTGAACTCTATCAGAGGAAAGTGTCTCTCCCATGATACTACTGAGTCCCAAATGCATGCCCGCAACATATCCTCCAAGTTATGGATGGTGCGCTCTGTCTTCCCAACAGTCTGGGGATGGAAAGCAGTGCTATGATGTAGCTGGGTGCCAAAAGCATGTTTCAATCCCTTCCAGACTCATGAGGTAAACCGTGCATCCCAATCCAAGACTATAGACCTCAGAACTCCAAGAAACTGCACCACCTCATCCACATACCTTCGTTCCAAATCATCCACTGTACTTGACTCCTTAATCACCAGAAAGTGAGCCTATTTCGTCAACCGGTCCACTACAATCCAGAAGGCATCGTATCCCCCTTGAACTTTGGGTAGTCCTGTGATGAAATCCATTGATATTTCCTCCCATTTCCACTCAGGGACATCCAGAGACTACAGTAGGCCACTTGGAACACGGTGTTCAGCCTTCACATGCTGACACACTAGGCGCTGGGCCACAATCTCTGCCATTGCTCGCTTTACTCCGGGAGACCAGAACTCTCTCCTCAGGCTCTGGTACATCTTGGAATCTCCTGGGTGTACCGCTAGGGGTGAGTTGTGGAACTCACTGAGAAACATTCCGCGCATCGCCTCTGGAAAAAACAACTTCCCCGGGAAAAACATCTGGTTCTGACCGTCGTCTATCCATCCTTCCAGAGCATTGCTCTGGTCAACTCGGTCGTGCATCACTTTGCACTCTGGGTCTCCCCACTGAGACTCCTCCACTTGCTAAAATAGAGATGACTGCACTATTATATGATACAAGAAACCTCTACCGCAATCCATCCTCACATTTAGGTGCAAGGCAGCTAACTCCTCCATCGACATTCAGGAATTTGTCGACTCTCAGACCACATCCTTCTGTGACCTCCTGCACAAGGAATTGGCCACTAAATTTCCCTTCCCTGAAGTGTAGAAAACCTCGAAGTCATAATCCTGGAGGAACTCCATCCACCTATACTATCGAATGTTTAGGTACCATTGGGAGAAGATATACCTCCAACGTTTGTGATCTGTGAATACCACAAAGTGTTCCCCGATGAGGTAATGCTTCCATAACATTAGTACAAAAATGACCTCTATATGCTCCAGGTCATGGGTGGCATAATTATGCACATGAGGGCATAGCTGCCTAGACCCATAAGAGATCACTCCTTGCTGCGACATCAACACACATCATAGTCCTTTACCTGAAGCATCACATAACACCTCATACGCCTCCCCTCCTAATGGTAGTCTCAGCACTGGGGCACTAACTAGCTTCTCTTTCAGATAGTTGAAGGATGCCTCACACTGCTCACTCCACACGATGACCTGGTCCTTCTTGTTCAAGGCTGTCAAAGGGGATGCAACTTGAAAAAAGTTGGGTACGAACCTCCGATAGTAACCTGCCAGCTCGAGGAAACTACAAACTTCTGCCACATTCTTGGGTGCTGCAGAAGAAACAACTACTTCAACCTTTGATGGGTCCACTGCTACCCCCTGCTCGGACACTACGTGCCCATGGAAGTACACTTCTCGCATCCAGATTCGGAATTTTGAAAACTTACCATAGAGATGGTTCTATTGGAGGACATCTTAAACCGTCCTCAGGTGTTCCGCGTGATCCTCCTCTTATCTTGAACAGATCAGGATATCGTCGATGAACACATCCACGAACCGATCCAGGTATCCCAGAAGATGGAGTTAATAATCCTAATTAATACAGCTGGGGCGTTCGTAACACCGAAGGGCATGACTACGAACTCGAAGTGTCCATATCTGCACCTAAACGCCGTCTTCGAGATCTCTTTCTCTTTCACTCTCAACTGGTGGTACACTGACTGCAGGTCGATCTTTAAGAACCACCCTTCCCCTTTAAACTGGTCGAAAAGATCGTCTATCCTCAGATAAAGGTAGCGATTCTTGATCGTTCCCTGATTCAGCCTCATGTAGTCTATGCACAACCTGAGACCACCATCTGCCTTTATTGTGAACAAGATTGGAGCACCCCACGGTGGTGCACTTGGTTGAACATAACCCCTCTTCATTAGATCATCAATCTAAATCTGCAGCTCCCATAGCTCTGAAGGAGTCATCCGGTAAAGAACCATTGGGATCAGATGATTATCAGGCTGCAAGTATATCCCCAACTCGATATCACGTCGAGGGGTAGAGTCGTTACGTCCTCAAGAAATAATTCGATAAACTCTCTGACGATTCCTGAAACCTCTACAATCTCAGCATCTACTGCCTCTACTGACAGCTCACCTAACAAGGAGAGGAGGGGTTCTTATTTCCTATTTCCCTTCTGACTGCTCTGCTCACTGGTGAAAGTAGCACGTTGGCTGCCCATTTCTGAGAATAGAACCCTTCCTCGGAAGCAGTCGATGACGACACACAAATAGAACAGCCAGTCGATGACTAGGATGAGATCGTATGGGTGTATCTGTAGCAGTAGTATATCCCTGAATGACTGATGTGTTCCTATCATCAGTTTCCAACCTCGATCGCCCGCACCACATGTGGTCTCCTCCTAGGTTCCGTAGCTGCAAGGTAAACAAGGAATGCCTAAGCCCATGCAGTGCAGAATATTATTCTTAAAATTTCTTATACTTTTTATTGATTTAAATACCAAAAACACCCATGAAGGATGAGAACACAAGTCATTATGATGCATGTACCCATCCTAAGGTCTCTACCCTGCAATCAGTGTGGCCTCTCTTGGTTGTTCGGTAGGTCGAGAGTCTTTACATCAGATAACGGGGGGCCCTAAATCCCATGTCCTAGAAGGTCTTCCCTGTCCTAATTCATGAAGTAAGGTTTCCCAAAACTGTTTCCCTACTATCCCATGCAATCCTCACTGTTCCTACCTCCAGACATCATCCTATCCTTCAAACCTCCCTCTGATACCATTCTGTCAAGACCCGCCTTCACCAAAATGGGGAAAGTGTCAGCATATTACCAGGCCTTACCTTCTTCAAGTAGAAGGAGAGATAATGACCCCCAAAACCCTCCATTAATCGTTCCCAGAGTGGCGACCAACACCAAGGGTATAGAATCACTATCTAAGTGAAAGGAATTACCCTTTTTCATTTAATAGGATCGGGGGATAAGATAGTAAGTCTCACAACACCAAAACTAGAAGTGCAAGAAAATCCAAAACAACCATTCACATATACATTTTGTCACGATCCACCATCACCAAAAGGAGTCAAAGGTCAACAGATTACCAGGCCCTTCCTTCTTCATGTTGATAGAGATATAATGACCCCTAAAATCCACCTTCAATAGGACCCGGAGTGGCGACTACAGCCAAGGGTATAGAATCACTCAATAAATGGAAGGTATTACCCTTTTTCTTTTAATTGGATCGGGAGATAAGATAGTAAGTCTCACAACACCGTAAATAGAAGTGTAAGAAAAGCCAAAATAACCATTACCATATGTATTTTCCAAAAGTAAATACCACAAAGTACAAAATGACTACAAAGGTAAAGTACCAATGAAAGAAAAATAGCAACTCCAACTGCCCCAAAGGTCCGACCTAGTATGGTCCGGCGTGATCCCCAAAGCCCTCCTGAAAACCTAAAAGCAGTTTTATATACATAGTGTATGCATACAAGTATACTCTATAGGGGAAAAACCAAATACTCTCATGCACAAGTGGGGAGACATACTAAAGCCCCGTGAGAATCAGACAACTAACACTATCATGGAGTTCACCGATCCCGCTCACCGGCCACACTAACCAAATAACGTATGCAAGGTAATGTATAATAAAGAACATCGATGTTTGGGTACCCTGTGCCACTTTCCCACTGGTTATTGAAGACATCCTATGCATCGAACCAATCCCGCCATTCTCACTACAATCCCACTGCCACACCCCACCCACACACACCCGGGCCATAACTGCACACAGTCCCACTGCCATACTCCACCCGCAAACACCTGGGCCACAACTATCTCACATAACCACGCCTGCAAACACCTAGGCCAGAACAACCACCATCACACCCAAAGACACCTGGGCTAGAAGATCCACTGCCATGCCAGAAGACACCTGGGCCTCATCCCGAAGACACTTGGGAAACCACCTGCCCGCACACACATGGGTCATAACCACCAAACTACCCCGCTCGAAGGTTCATGGGCCAATAATGGACATCAGGCAATCATAACCTGCCCGAAGATACTTGGGATATCAGATAAAGGGAGAAGAAAGGAGCTAATAAACATCCACTAATGAAAGTGTTGGGAAACACACCCTCCCCCATGAAATGGGGGTGTTCAGCACTAAGTTCACAACTTGGGTGGGTTGCGAATAAGAAACACAAAAACTACAAGTATATGCATAGGTAACAAGAACTCACCCACGTTTAGGTTTTTCTTCAGCCTACCTAAAGAACACGATCAGTACCATGTCCAAGTCACAACTCAAACCAAACCAAAACCCATTTGTCCCATCCTAGTTTACATGTTCAATAATAATATTTAAATAAGAGTCTACACCTACTTGGGAAACTATCAATCATAAGCATAATCCAAGGGAAGAGTACAGTCAAACATCAACATAAACATTCACACCCAGTTCTCTTGTAAAGTCATAAGAACAAAAGGGATAAGGGAGATCCCTCAATGTACTTGAACCAAAGAAAAACCCCAAGATACAGCACCATGTCCCTATGATCCAGGAGTAACATTTTCTCAACCACAGAGGATCCCTCCCCAATTAGTGACATAATCAAGGTAACCACCCGGCCTTAAATTCATAACCACTGAATCCGTAACAACAAGGGATCCCATCCCCACCTACATCACCCAAAAATCGACCGTGAATGAAAAACAATCAATCCACTACCACCAAACAAAAGAAGGCCCATGCCGGTATTTTCAGATTTAAACGATTTAACACACTCCATGATTCCAATTCCACTGTAAATAAACTGGGTTTATCACAGTAAAGGGTTTATCTTGGTGCTTTTAAATTTATTCAGCCGGATTTACGTAATTAACCAAATTACCGTACATAACAAGGGTTCACAACCACAATACAAACCAATTAAACATTAAGGGTTTGTTAGTGAACAGAGAAAGACCACTAATGATGGGAATGCTATCGAGAAAAAGAAACCCCTGGAGAACCCATTAGTTTATAAGGGTCAGGGATGGTTGGTATAACAATGCAAAACCGCGTATGGAGCGGGGTCATGGGTTGACCACATTACCCCACACGTCATTAAAGGGGGCCTCGTCTTTAGGGGCGGTTTAAACCGACGCACCAAGGGTATCTCACATAATCAAACACCATTAATTGGAATTGATGGGCCTTAAAACAGGCTTAAGGGGGTCAAAATAATGTTTAAAACCCAATTTGCGCAAAAAGGACGCACTGCTGGAAAACCTGTGGGGGTAGGCTAGAGCCACTGTTAGCCAAGAACTACTAGTGGCTGACAGCCACCAGTAGCCGAGCTACCGGTAGGGTGCGGCCACCGGTAGGTGACAGGTACCGGTGGCTCACACCTACTGGTAGGCGAGCTACCAGGAGGATGCAGCGACCAGTAGTCGAGAGCTACCAGTGGCTGATAGCTACCTGTAACCGAGCTACCGGTAGGCTGCATCCATTGGTAGACCGAGCTACCGGTAGGCTGTGGCGACCGGTAGACCGAGCTACCGATAGGCCAAGCTACTGGTAGGCTGCCTCTACTGGCAGACTGAGCTACCGGTAGGCCTGCTACTGGTAGGATAAGGCTACTGGAAGGCTTACCTTTGGTCATACATCACTGAGATGTTGGGATAGCCTCCCTGACCACCCAGAACAACTCAAGCATCCGATTTTTACTAAGTAATGGACCTCCAACAACCCTGGCCATTATATCATAACACAACATCATTATTGAAATATAACAAATAAAATATTCCCACTGATGAAAGATTAAATCATCAATGTGATACTGATTTATAAAAACACATTGATCAATTGCATATATTTTTTACTTCTAAAGCTCATAAAGTGTGATTGGGCCCTTCTACTAAATTATTCAATTCATGTGGATTTTTCAACAATCAATATTCTTGTAGGATGATCTTTATAACATTTTACAACTTATATCATTGGATATTTATCAATAAACCATATTTTTTTAAATTATTAATTCTAGGACATCAAAAAAATACTTCAATTTATATGAACTCATTGAATTTTGAGTAAAATATAATAAAGTAATGGTGACAGTACATATGATGTTGTTTCAGAAATGTATTTCATAATGATAGATGAATTTATGTATACAATTTGTCACATAGTATTGTATAAAATATTATATAAATAGAGTAAAAATGGGCCAAAATCGTGTCTGTATTATGATTTTAATAAAAATGTTTGTATGTATTTCAATTAAAGAATATCTTGTTTTTTGACTGTCTTCATAGATTTATTCATATAGACCATCATTTCCAGTGGAACAAAAATAATTACAAAAATGTTAAAATTGAAAAGGTTATAAATTCAACAATGATGTTAGGAATTTCATTAAAATCCAATTTATCTCCATTACATCATATTACCTTCAAAATGACAATAAACAAATAGAAAATGTATAGATTTGGGAAAGATCATAATTGGATAAAAAAGGTGTATTTATTTTATTGGCTATATTTTGTTGATTTTATTCTTTGTCACATGTAATATTTAATGAATGTTATACATAATTGTTCTGATAACACATTTTTTATAGTTTTGGACACACCTTATAAATGTAATTAAAATTTAATGTTGTGATTAGATCATTAAAAATAATAGTCATCGAAAATGTTTGTTATTTTAAAAAAAAATTACATATAAGTTAACAAAGATATAATAATATATAGAGTTTGTAATGAGATCCATTCATTGTTATTCTAGAGGATCATAGACATGAGGTTTCTAGATGTTTATATTTATAATTTAAATTGAGCTGTTAGAAATGGTCATATTATGGAATGAAAATTACATAATTTTCATTCCATAATTGAATGACTACTACTAAATGCACTTATTGGTGTCCTAAATACATCGATTTTAGATATACTAATATAAATATCATATTTTTTCAAATACATTTTTATAATTAATGTATACTATGATGCACTCAATGGCATGCAATAAGATGTTCTTTTAATTTTATGTAAACTTGAAAAAAAAATCAATAACTTTTTTGATTGAATGGAACATTTAATATTACATTTTCCAATGAAAAAAATGGAGGGCCAGTACAGTTATGATAGATATACTGATATGAGATATGCGTCTGAAAATTGAATAAAATGGTACTTAACAAAGAATCTATTGAATGTTCAATTTCAGAAGTGTATTTGTAAGAAGAAATTTTGTTTTTCTATTCTCCTTAATTTCAACTTGAATAAACATAAATAAATAATTGAATGGGTCATAATGTTAGAAATTTTTATATTTAAATGATCCATCAACTTTCAATTTTAAATCATCCAGAACATGGAATTGGTGGATTTCAGGAACGATGACTTTCAGATGATAAAAAACAAAAATCCCCTAAATTTATTTTTCTCAATTGTATATAAAAGATATAATTTTTACCATGATTATAATTTCACAAATCAGATATATTTTTTTTATAAAATAAATTTTATTTCATATGTATATTATTTGTTGATCATATTAATAATCAATTACCAAAAATTTCACTCGATACCCTTGAAGAGCGTTGGTAAAATATATTTTTCTATTTCATTTGAAGACTATAAATGTTAATTGATTGTTTTTGGAAATATTAAATTAATTTAATCTTTTTTATATTGAAAATTGTTTTCAATATTTTAGGTATCAAAACAAGAATATAAAATTGATAATCAATTACGTGTGTTGGGTAACCCATAATAAAAATTCATTAAATCTTATAATGAATAGGTAGCGAATGGTGTTTGATTCCATTTATTTGAATATGATGAATAAAAAATGAATATTCTTTTTATCTTGAAAGGATATCCTCATAGATAATCATAAGCTGAATTTTATTGTATTTTTGGATGAAATTATTTAATTTTTTATATAGTACAAAAATGCGTAATAATGTTTAAATTATATTTGTTTGATAATGTTAGAGGGTTTTATATTCATCCATGTCATTGAATCCATTAAATTAAATATTATATCATTCTTTTAGTAATCAATCCTTTTATTCCATCTCATTTATCATACGAAATTTATTTTAAAAATTATTATTCCACTTATGGGAGTTTAATCAACTGGTAGAGTGTTATAATAAGAAAATAACATTTTAATTAATTTATATAATGTGAAATTCGATACATTAATGTGTAATGAATTATTATTTTTTAATATATAACTCCATATGAAACGTTTACATGACGAGAGACTAATATTGATGATGAAACATCATATCTATGGGCCGATTGTGTTGATAAGTATGTGGATGTAACAAATCAAATTGAAATAGAACGTGATTTTAAAGTTGATGCTTCAATAGAAATTGATTTTGTTGGGAACGAAGATGAAGATATTGACACCAAAAAATATTAAGATGATTCTGAGTATGATGAATGGTGGAATTACATGTAGGTTATAGTCATAATTAATATATAATGATAGATTTAAATTATTTGTATATAATATTCATTTTATGTTTCAGTTGACTGGCAATGATTTTGAGGAGTTGTTATGTAGCCACGATGAGGTTGTTCTTCATGGTGATCAACATGATTCCAAATGATCATACCCGATTGATACATCTACTTCATCATCAACTCAAAGGGTTCATGGTCTAGTAATATTTATGATTCCTAATCTTATTCCTAAAGAAAATCCACAAAATGATTCCAATTCCTGAATGTAGAGGCATATTGCATTATTTATTTTGGTTTTTTAAAAATTTATTGGAAATCAATTTTATTAAAAATAAAAAAACCGAAAAATTTTAGATTATTATTAGATAAATATAAACTCCCATCATCAAATATAATAAATAACAACCAGTTGTTTTTATAATATGGGAACTAGCCTATCATTCTTCATTTTAATGGGAACCCCAATTAATTTGGTCATGAATTAGTAGTTGAAATCATATATTAAGACACATCCTCTATGTTTTCACTTCTTTCCATGTTTTACTAAGATCATCTGAGGCTGTCAAGTCACTTAAAATTTCATCATACTGGATCAATTCTCACTAAATTTTTATATCATACTATATTTGATCACTGGATGTGACCACTAATTCTAGTTGGATCAGAGAGTTCCACTGCTGGTTCATTGAGACTGTTCCAGATCCCCCACTTTATACCATCTCATCAAATCCCTTGGAATGAAAACTACTTCAAACAGTTTTAATATGTGTTTAATGAGGTAGAGTTGTATATTTTCATGTTGTAAAAATTAAAGACTTATAATGGATTTTAGAACCAATGAAATCATTCATGGATTCCCTAGATTCACTAACACCGTGTGTAATAGAGTTAGAGGAGTGTGCCTCTTTATGTATGACCTTATCTACTATCATGAAAACATTTCCTTTCACAAAATTTGGTGAATTCAAATATGAAATTTCACACACATAAGCCCTTGGGAGACCTATAAAAACATCATAATTCAAGAACTCCAATAATTTCATAACATTTATATCCAAAAAATGAGGGTCAGATCTATTAGAGGGGTAACATATGGCAAAACATAATATTCACTCTTGATGGGATAGTCTATAGGTTCCATTATATGATGATAGTATCAAACATTAAACCAATGAGAGTAGGAGTTATAATCCTTGGTAGATAGTATAAAAGTAGTTCTTATAAAATATACAAGTCATTACACATTCCCATTAGTATTTATGAAAGTTGGAGGATTAAAATATATCATATCCATACCTATATGTTTCCTAGTGTTGGATGTAGAATTCACCAATAAATAATTTCTAGGTGGATTTACACATCTCTTTTTCATTCCCAAAATTTTTGATATGGATTGAATGAAAATTTACAAGAATCTATTACCTTTTGTATCTCCATATCTCTGGTACTTTTATTTGTGAATATTATATTTATTTTAATCTTATTTACACTCGTAGTGCCAAACAATATTGCTACTGGTAAAAATATTATTAGTGGATAAATTTGAAATTTAATTCACCTCCAACATAAAAATTCCATCATTAGATTTAATAGGGAAACTCTAAAGATGATATCTCCTATAGTTCATGGATTCTATAGCCTTAATTTTAATATTATCCTTAGGGTCACCAATAGCTCTATCCGATAAATGTGGATCCTTATTGAAAGCTTCCTTGCGAGGTTCACAGTTCCCTTGTGAGCTTCCAGACAGATCATATGATCCTTGACCCATCTTCATATGGTGAGTCACCACACCCATTTATTTTGTCAATTAATATGAATAATTGACATTAAATCAACAAAAATTTCTTACCCAATTCCTTTGACACATATCAGATAAGTGTCCTATGATGGGTCATCTCTTAGAGAAAATAGAATGTTTTCAAAATTGATAGTTAAATCAACTCGTGATCCTCAGATGTTATAATAAGATATCAAATAAAATGCTATATATTGTAAAATTACTATGGAAGGTTAGAATTGTGAAAATAAATATACTTTTATGTATCCCTTTTTAACATAATGGGGACCTTAATATCTAATGAAGCCACCCATAAAATTTGGGGATGCCAAAAAAAGTAACAAAACCCTTGAATTCTGATCTAAAATTGGGTTCCAATATTCGAAAACTTTTGGGGATTAAAATAAGGATCACATTCATGGATCTAGAGAAAATAAATATTTAAATTAACAAATACATATCCCCATGATTTATACTTCAGGAGAGAATATATATAACCAACATTATATAATAACTTTCCAAAAGACGTAATTTTCCAACCAACAAAGACCAAATATTAATAAGCCTTCTCATAATGTCGAAGAGACTTAACATGCTATATATATATATATAGAAAATACATGTGATATATTATGGTGGTTTTATAATAATACATTATCTTTTAAAGGATTTAATGTTTTTCTTCAAAAAAAATGAATCCCACTTAGCAACAACCTCTAAGAAATTGATTCTATTTAAAATCCATCAATGTTTCTACTACTGGAAATATGTGAATCATTCTGTGTAAGACTTTGATTTGACCTAGAGGTTTTCAAAATGTTGGCCTATAGATCCACTCAATATTTTGGAAAATATTAATACAAAAAACTATAATTTCCAACATGTTATTTTATATATAAACTTGGTTTCTCATTCACCATAGGGTTAAATAACCACACCTTTTTCGAAGAAACCTATTTACACTAGTTTAGTAAATTTATTGTACCATTCAAATCTACACTATTGACCATGAAAGGTTTCTAATATTAATAATATACAATATAATTCAATAATAAGTTAACATTAATGTTCAAAGTCATAGATAGTGACTAATTAGTTTTGGAAGATCCATCAATTAGGATACCAAGGATGTTCCTCTTAAGGGGACTTGGAATATCAATGAATGGTACTAGAAGAGATGAATATCCTTTATAACCACCAAATTTTGATCATCATGAGCTGATCATGAAATATAATCCAATGAAACCATATTATTAAAGACATGGGGGGTGATTCTTCAAATTCTGTTTTTCAAACCATTGGTAATGTGGGATCTGATTCGCATTGATATTCATCATAAGACGTTTGATCAATATATGATTTTAAAATAAAATAAAATTTAAATTTATTTAATTATTAATATGATATTATTAGTTATTTTTAGGTTTTATGTTTTCCCATTGACGATATCATGAGAGCCACTATATTGGAGTCCAGGGAGATCTGTATATATAAGTGTTATAATCATCTTTTCAAAATACGTGAAAGATATACATGGATAATGTTCGATCTAAATATTCTAACAAGTCTTTCTATAACCATGGACTATATTACATATCCAATAATTTTTGGGATGGATTTTTCTCTTACAAGATGAGAGATATATTTATGAAGAGTTCATCATTTTGTTGGTATAATAGAGGGAGAAAGTAGATCACATATAGAGCTGGTAGTCATGCATTTAGTATTATATAATGAAATATAGTATTTAATTTTATTTAATAATTTTTATATACTTTAAATATAATATATACATTTTATATTTATATAATAATTTTTGAATCTCAATGTTATGGAGTTTTATCTTTTTATGAGTATGTACATTAATCCTTCTTTGGAGAAATTATTGGTCATCAACATTACCATTTTATTATCAGAAAAATTTTTTATTTATAAAATTAAAATAAATTGACATTATAATTATTTAAATTTAAAATCTCATTTGAATTAGGAAAATGAGGCAGTGAATTCTCACACACATGATGAGAGTCAGGTCATGACTAAGGGTTTAGAAACAAGTGTATGATGATTTGATGAGGAAGCTTGGAAATGGGTGATTCAATATTGTATCAAGAAAGGCCGATTGTTTGGGGTGAATTATCGATTAATTCATACTAGTTTTTATGTCAATATTGTGTGGTCATTGGATATATTCTTCGAAGCCAATGCAATTTCATCATTCTAATCTTGTATGGTATGATGAGTAGATATGTTCTTGGAATGGGGATATTGAGATATTGAATAGAGTAAAGGATGATCTTCGTCGAAAACATTAGTAGGATGAAGAGAAACAACATTTATGGGAGGATTATAAGTGTTGTTAGATGATATATTACATGAGACAACTTTCAGAGGGTGTATGGAAGGATTTCCCTCTGCTTATGTTACCAGATGATCTTGCACCTCAACAATGAGTGAAATATTTTATTAAAAAACATATTATAACCATTTTGGGATAGTCATATTTTGTTGAATATGGTTATTAATTCATATTTCAATTGTTATATATATATACGCTTTTATATGTTTTTTTATTTTTTTTAAATTTATAAATTTTTAATGATATTTTTTTTATTTTTTTCTTTTATTTTTTATGGAATGGTAATTCTTTTTCAATGAAGAAATATTTAAAATATGGAGGGAAAATATTTTTGATTAGAATAAGTCCTATTGAAAAATAAAACATTATACGATGATCCATCTCATAAAATGGTTTTTGTGATGCTATTTTTAGCCATAAAGAATTTGTGACTAGATTTCATAAAAAAATAGTCAATTATAACTATATCCCATTAAAAATGAACCGTCATAAATAAAATAATTATCAATTTTTAAAAGCATATAATTCCTCCATTATAATCCTAATGATTTCATAGTTTCTCATCGACAATATAAGGCCCCGACCTTAAACCATACTAAATATTGAATTAAATGAATAATTCACATTGAGGATCTTTTCAGGTTTAGAATTTTAGAAACTTAGAACATAACTACTACATCTCAAAAGATTACAAAGTAGACACTTTTACTAAGTTTCCATAGAATAAAAAAAACACTTAAAAAGAAACATGTCTTTTTCCAAGTTCTATATAGCATGACTTTCCCTTGATCCCGTCCTTGACCCTATTCCACATTAGGTCCTGTGAAAAACATTTCAAAAAAACATGGGGTGAGCATAAAGAGCTCAGTAAGGGATACACAAAGAATTAAAACTGTTAGTTTATCAAAACAACATGTAAACCATGTATACTTTATGAAAGTAATACTTTTGACCTTTATGAAGTAGTAAAAACTCTTCACTGAATATAAGATCATTACTTACCCTTTTTTAACCCAAAAGATTACCATAAAACCCATAAAAATATCACATAACATAAAATGGTAAATTGGGACATAAAAATACTTAAGTGGAATAACCATACGGTCGACTTCCACACTTATCACTTAATGGAATAGCCATACGGCCGGCTTCCATACATACTTTATGGAATAGCCATACAGCCGACTTCCATACCCAATGCATTGGAGGTTATAACGTAACCACCCGTCATGGTATTCACAGAACCACCCATCATATGGTTTATCACGTAACCACCCATCAAATGTCCAAGAACTAATATAAAATCATAAAACATAAAAGCAATATAAATGAATGATAACATTTACACATTTCAATCACAATATATCATTTAAATATATTGACATAATAGAATCCTTTATCAAAACCATTTTCAATACCAAAATACATAAAAGAGTATATGGTATTTATTTTATTTTAAAAACATTACAGCTTGTTGAGGAAACCAAAGACCAAATAATACTCGCGGCGGCGGAAAAGGACATTGTCATTGCCTACGTTAAAAGAAACATTGCTTTTTTTCGTTTAGTAAAACGCTTCATAGAAAACGATTCCTTTTGTATAAAAGTAAAATTCAAAGGGGTTTATACACTGTATAAAATATGGTTTTGTATAAAACGAAATATGCCTCATTGAAAGGAGATTGAGACGAAGTCTCTTACCTCAGGTCCAACTTGACTCGATCGTTCTTTAACGTCCTGAATAATAAACTTGAGTTAATTTATACTTTCTTAAGAACCTTTTTAATGTTTATTATTACTTTTATATCACTTATTACCATGTTATAAACATTATGTAATCATTTAATTTAAAAATGTTTGTTTTGTCGATATTTGGTTCTTAAGTCGAAGGTGGACTTCTTACAATTACATATTGTTCGTGTGGTCAAAGGTTCATTATATCCAGAATGAAATTCCTGATTTGGATATCATATATATCATATATATCCAGTATATAAAAGTATTTATAATATTACATAATCATTTAGAGGTAAGAAATGAAATGCACCGTTCATGGAGACGGTAAGCCGTACGTACACATGAACGCTACATTCATTTCTTTGTCATATTAATGGAATTAAAACTAAATGAGAGGTATGTATATTTTAATACAATAATTATATTCATCATTTAGATGTATCATTCATTATATATATCCATTATATACATGTACTTATAATAGTACATTACATTTGGGGATATGAAATGAAATGCACCGTTCATGGAGACGGTAAGCCGTACGTACGCATGAACGCTACTTTCATTTATATCTCATACTTTAATGGAAGGAAATAGTAATGATATAGTTGTATACTATAATTACAGTATAAAATCATATATAATAACATTAAATAAATCCTTTATACATCCCATATATGACATTAACGAATCACATCACTTTGAGGGGGCGGTAGTCCGCACTTCCTTAAATGAAGATATCGCGTTTACCCATAATGGAAACCATAAAGGTATGCCCAGAATGAAAAATACAGAAGCTTAAGGAAAACCAAAACATATTATATATAATATATATTTATATATATAGTTTCATCTTAATGTCCACCTTTGAATGTGTTAAAATAATGTTGAACAATCATCGTTTCGGGAGGCCGAAATTCGCCATCCACAGAAATAGTATGTTCTTTAACCATTAGTTGTTGGTGTGTGTAAGTGTAGCTCAAATAATTCTTATAAAAACATCCACGTATATTGAAGATACTGGAGTTGTTACAAAATAAATTAATAAAATGAGTTTAGGGGGTTGGAGAAGAAAAATAAAACAAAAGGACTCAAGTGAAGACATTACCTTAAAATCGGGTAACTCCCTTTGGTTTGAGCTCAAAGGCATCCTTGGGAAGACTTCTGCCCAAATTGGGGCTTCAAGGAGTAAGATATGGAATTGGAGAGACAAAATGGGCAGGGGTTGGCCAATCCAAAGGCTCTTGAAGTGTGGGTAAGGTGGTAGAGGTGGAGGCCTTTTATAAGAGGAGAGGAGAGGCACTCTTGGAAAGTAAAGAAACGTTACTTTATTTTAAAATGAGTTTCTGATTCAAAAGTTCCCTCATTGATATAATTCTAGGGTAAGCTGATGAGGGTTCTAAATACACCCATAAAATAGGTTTTGGACATGTGTAGGTCATAGAGTTTACATTATCATTTCATTTTATTTGAACCCTTTATTAATGTGGTAATCGTTTCATCATCATGATGTCATAAATAATTTAATATATTTAATCTCTAAAAATTATAAAAAAAATATCATGATGTATTAAATCTTTTTATATTTCTAATGAAAATTTATAGTCAAAAATATGACTTGTATAACCCCATGTGAAAATTTTTTTAGTAAAACATCGCATGTTTGTGTCATTTTTAGTTTAACATTTAGTAAAAATTTATTTATGTCATTTCCCAACCAAAGTGGCTCCATGGGGTCACCAAGTTGACCCATGGATTGTCTTGGTCGGTCATGAAACATCAAATGAGGGTAGGACATGTGTCAATCTCATCTCATTTTATTAAAATTATTTTTACCGTAAACTACACTAATTACCCCTAATCGCGATTAAGAACTTAAAAGTAAGTATTCCCCAAAAAAAATTATTGTAATCTAACTGAACTACATTTTACATATTAATTACAACCATATATGTCGGATTTTTGAAATTCAAATCATAGAAGTGCAGAGTTTCATTTAAACGAAAAATCATTTTCTTTAACTACCACTTAGTGGTTTCACTATTCATCCAAAATTGATGTTTTTAGAAAAATACCAAAACTTCACCCTAAGCTATATTTGTTATTCTGAATTCAAAAATGATGTCTATTTTAAAAAATTCAAATCATATAAGTCACATTAATTAATTTAATAATTAATTCACGCTGTCATGACAAATAGCGTGTTTTTATGAAACAATAAGTATCAAAAGATTGACACTAGTTTAAGTCAAATTTCAAAGTGAAATTGATTCCAATGACCACCATTAGTTTAAATGGTAAAAATATATTCTAATTTAACTTTAAAACCAATTCAAAAGATAACCTAATCATATTAATAAATTAGATTAAAAAGAAGTTTTGAATTAAAATACAACATTTTTTCACTATTCATTAAAAAATGAACTTTATTGGAAAAATACCAAAAATTCACACAAAGTAAATTTTGATGTCCCAATCATAAAGAATAAGTTTATTTTGACAAAAATATCTTATGAAATTGTAAAAATATAGATTAAAAAATGGTTTTCCATAAAAAGGCAGTAAAACATTCTTTTAAAAATATTAGTGTATTTTATGCTTAAGATTGGATTTATTTTCATTTTAAGCCTATAAAACACAATCTAATTCATTAATAGACATAGATAAAAATATATATTATTCATTACTTACATGGGATATTACATCCTTCCCCCCTTTAGAAAATTTCATCCCCGCAATTTATTTAGTTATCAAATAAATGGGGGTACTTATCCGTCATTGCATTTTCAGATTCCCTTGTTGCCTCTTCCATCATGTGGTTTTTCCACAAAACCTTTACCTGATTAATCACCTTATTCTATAAAATTTGCTCCCTGTGATCAAGAATCTATACCGGTAGATCCTCATAAGATATGATCTCTTCCAGCAGAACTACCTCTGGACTCGAAACATGAGATGGATCTAGAATTTACTTTCTCAGCATCAAAACATAAAAAAAATTGTGTACCTGAGATAAACTCAGAGGTAAAGCCACTCTGTATGAAATTGATCCAACTCTCTCCAGAATTTCATATGGTCCAATGAACCTTGGACTCAGCTTTCCTTTCTTACCAAATCGCATCACACTTTTCCATGGAGAAACCTTGATAAAAACAAGATCACCTTCCTCGAAAGATAGATCTTTCCTCCGGTTATCCGCATAACTCTTCTTCCTGCTCTGATCTATTCTCATGTGTTTCTGAATAAACTGAACTTTTTTAGCCATCTACTCTACCAATTCTAGTCCCATCATCTTCCTTTCACCCTCTTCACCCCAAAATGCTGGAGTTCGACACCGCTTCCCATATAATGACTCAAATTTTTCCATTTGTATATTGGAATGAAAACTGTTATTATAAGAAAACTCAACCAAAGAATGTTGTTGGTCCCAACTTCCCTGATAATCCATCGAACATGCTCGTTTCATATCCTCCACGGTCTGAATTGTTCGTTCTGACTGCCCATCTGATTGCGGATGAAAAGATGTAGTAAAATTTAATTCAGTACCCAACGACTTCTGAAGGCCTTTCCAAAAGTTAGAAGTAAACAAGGGATCACGATCAGACACAATGGAGAGAGTAACTCCATGTAACCTGTCTATCTCTTTAAGATACAAACGGGAAAGTTGATCTAGGGAAAAAGTATCTTTTATAGAAAGGAAATGAGCCAATTTAGTCAAGCGATCAACAATAAACCAGATTGCATTATTACCTCTAGATGTCTTCGGTAATCCCACAACAAAATCCATGGATATATTTTCCCATTTCCACTCTGGAACTGGTAAAGGCTGAAGCATCCCTTTCGGTAACTGCCACTCTTCTTTAACCTGCTGACAAGTCAAACACTTCATAGTAAAATCAGCAATATCTCTTTTCATTCCATCCCACCAGTAATACTCCCGCAGATCTCTGTACATCTTAGTACTAACATGATGAACTGAAAATAGGGAACTATGAGCCTCACATAACAACTAATTCATCATCTTTGAATCAAAACGCACACATAACCTCTTCCCACACCTCAAAACACAATCATTATCAATGTTGAATTCAGGCAACATACCCTTCTGAACAAGCTCTACCTCCTTCTGCAACTCACTGTCTTCCCTCTGTGCTTACTTAATTCTGTCTGATAGGGATGATCTCACTGATACCTGAAACAAAACAGAAGAACTTCCTGCAGCAACAACTTCTATGCCAATGTTCATTAAATGAAAAACCAAAGGATCTCGTTCCAAACGTAGCATGGTTAATGAAGCATTACTTTTTCGACTCAAAGAATCAGCCACATTATTTGCTTTTCCCGGATGGTAGTGAATTGTACAATCATAATCTTTGATTAATTCAAGCCATATCCTCTGTCTCATGTTCAATTATTTATGAGTGAATATATACTTTAAACTTTTGTGATCAGTATAAATTTCACATTTTACTCCATACAAATGATGCCTCCAATATTTTAAAGCAAAAACAACAACAGCTAATTCCAAATTATGTGTAGGGTAATTTACCTCCTGAATTTTCAACTGACGTGAAGCATAAGAAATTACCTGATCATTCTGCATAAGGACACAACCAAGTCCCTTCAACGACGCATCACTGTATATAACAAACTCACAATTCCTGGAAGGAAGTGCCAAAACTGGAGAATTCACCAATCTTCTTTTCAACTCCAGAAAACAATCATCACATTCTTTTGTCTAGATAAACTTAAAACCCTTCCGAGTTAGCTTAGTCATTGGACTAGATAACCGTGAAAATTTCTAACAAACCTTCGGTAATAGCCTTCCTAACCAAAGAAACTACGAATCTCTGTTACATTTGTGGGTCTTGGCCATTCTTCCTCAACTTTTGTTTTAGCAGGATCAACTATTATGACATCTTTTGAAACAATGTGACCCAGGAAAAAAAAATTTTGCAACCAAAACACACACTTGCTGAATTTTCCATATAGTCTCTTTTCTTTTAAGGTTTTAAAAATAACCCTTAAATGGAATTCATGCTCCTATTTAATTTTATAAAACACTAAAATATTATCAATAAAAACAACCAACATTTTTCACCTGAGTCAACTGAGCCATCACTGCAACAAACCGTTTAGTTTTGATTTTGACAATCTCAGGATACTGATTTGAAAGGTCGTTTCCCTCTGCATGCCTTCCTAGAAAAGCTACTCAGTTTCTTCTATGCAAACCATTCTTATCACAGAAATATATTAGGTGAAGCAACATGGTAATCTTTAAATGATATATCATTTCAATTTGAACATAAAAAAATATTTTTGGATAATAATTTAATATAATTATAACTCCTAATGTTATCTAAACTGACCTCTGATACCAACTATAAGGCCCCGGCCTTAAACCTTACTAAATATTGAATTAAATGAATAATTCACATTGAGGATCTTTTTAGGTTTAGAGTTTTAGAGAATTAGAACATAACTACTACATCTCAAAAGATTACAAAGTAGACACTTCTACTATGTTTCCATAGAATAAAAAAACTCTTAAAAAGAAACATGTCTAGTTCCAAGTTCTATATAGCATGACTTTCCCTTGATCCGATCCTTGACCCTATTCCACAGTAGGTCCTATGAAAACATTTCAAAAAAAAACTTGGGGTGAGCATAAAGAGCTCAGTAAGGGATACACAAAGAATGAAAACTATTAGTTTATCAAAATAACAAGTAAACCATGTATACTTTATCAAAGTAATACTTTTCACCATTATGAATTAGTAAAAACTCTTCACTGAATAAAAGATCATTACTTACCCTTTTTTAACCCAAAAGATTACCATAAAACCCATAAAAAGATCACATAACATATAAAGGTAAATTGGGACATAAACATACTTAAGTGGAATAACCATACGGTCGACTTCCACACTTATCACTTAATGGAATAGCCATATGGCCAGCTTCCATACATAACTAATGGAATAGCCATACGATCGACTTCCATACCCAATGAATTGGTGGTTATAACGTGACCTCCCGTCCTGGTATTCACGGCACCACCAGTCATATGGTTTATCACGTAACCACCCGTCAAATGTTCAAGTACCAATATAAAATCATAAAACATAAAACCAATATAAAGGAATGATAACATTCCCACATTTCAATCACAATATATCATTTAAATATATTGACATAATAGAATCCTTTATCAAAACCATTTTCAATACCAAAATACATAAAAGAGTATATGGTATTTATTTTATTTTAAAAACATTAAGGCTTGTTGAGGAAGCTAAAGACCAAATAATACTCGTGGCGGCGGAAAAGGTCATTGTCACAGCGTACGTTAAAAGAAACATTCCTTTTTGTCATTTAGTAAAACGCTTCGTAGAAAAAGATTCCTTTTGTATAAAAGTAAAATTCAAAGGGGTTTATACACCGTATAAAAGAAGGTTGTGTATAAAACGAAATATGCCTCAATGAAAGGAGATTGAGACGAAGTCCCTTACCTCGGGTCCGACTTGACTCGATCGTTCTTTAACGTCCTGAATAATAAACATGAGTTAATTTCTACTTGCTTAAGAACCTTTTTCAAGTTAATTATTACTTTTATATCACTTATTTCCATGTTATAAACATTATTTAATCATTTAAGTTAATAATGATTGTTTTGTCGATATTTGGTTCTTAAGTCAAAAGTTGACTTCTTACAATTACATATTGTTCGTGTGGTCAAAGGTTCTTTATATCCAGAATGACATTCCTGATTTGGATATCATATATATCATATATATCCAGCATATACAAGTATTTATAATATTACATAATCATTTAAAGGTAAAAACTGAAATGCACCGTTCATGGAGACGGTAAGCCGTACGTATGCATGAACGCTACTTTCATTTCATTGTCATATTAATGGAATTAAAAATAAATGAGAGGTATGTATATTTTAATACTAGAATTATATTCATCATTTAGATGTATCATTCATCATATATATCTATTATATACTTGTACTTATAATAGTACAATACATTTGTGGATATGAAATGAAATGCACGGTTCATGGAGACGGTAAGCCGTACGTACGCATGAACGATATTTCATTTCTATCTCATACTTTAATGGAATGAAATAATAATGATACAGAGGTATATTATAATTCCAATATAACAGCATATATAATAACTTTAAATCCATCCTTTATACATCCCACATATGGCATTAACGAATCACATCACTTTGAGGGGGCGGTAGTCCGCACTTCCTTAAATGAAGATTTCGCGTTTACCCATAATGGAAACCATAAAGATATGACCAAAATGAAAAATACAGAAGCTTAAGGAAAACAAAAACATATTATATATCATATATAAATATAGTTTCATCTTAATGGCCACCTTTGAAGGTGTTAAAATAATGTTAATGAATCATCATTTCGGGGGGCCGAAATTCGCCATCCACGGAAACCGTATGTTCTTTAACCATTAGATGTAGGTGTGTGTAAGTGTAGATTGAATCATTATTATAAAAACATCCTAGTATATTTAAGATACTGCAGTTGTTACAAAAGAAATGAATAAAAAGATTTTATGGGGTTGGAGAAGCAAAATAAAACAAATGGACTCATGTGAAGACATTACCTTAAAATCGGGTAACTCCCTTTGGTTTGAGCTCAAAGGCTTCCTTGGGAAGACTTCTGCCCAGAGTGAGGCTTCAAGGAGTAATAGAGGTAAGTGGAGAGAAAAAACGAGCATGGTTTGGCCGAGCCAAAGGCTTTTGATGTGTGGGTAAGGTGGTAGAGGTGGGGGGCCTTTTATAAGAGGAGAGGAGGGGCACTCTTGGAAAGTAAAGAAAAGTTACTTTATTTTAAAATGAGTTTCGGATTCAAAACGTCCCACATTGATATAATTCTAGGTTAAGGTGATAAGGGTTCGATATCCACCCATCCAATAGGTTTTGGACATGTGTAGGTCATAGAGTTTACATTATCATTTCATTTTATTTAAATCATTTATTAATGAGGTTATCGCTGCATCATCATGATGTCATAAATAATTTAATATATTTATTGTCTAAAAATTATAAAAAAACATCATGATGTAGGAAATATTTTTAGATTTCTAATTAATATTTATAGTCAAAAATATTACTTGTATAACCCCATGTGAAAATTGTTTTAGTAAAAAATATCATGTTTGTGTAATTTTTACTTTAACATTTAATAAAAAGTTATTTATGTCATTTCCCAACCAAAGTGGATCCATGGGGTCCCCAAGTTGACCCATAGATTGTCTGGGTCGGCCATTACACATCCAATGAGGGTAGGACATGTGTCAAGCTCATCTCAGTTTATCAAAACATTATTTTTACCTTAAACTACTCTAATTACCCCTAATCGCGATTAAGAACTTAAAATTTACTATTCACCAAAAAAATTATTTTAATCTCATTGAACCAAATTTTACTTCTTAATGACAACCATGTATGTAGGATTTTTGAAAATCAAATCACAGAAGTGACAAAGTTTCATTTAAACGAAAATTCAGTTTCTTTGACTACCACTTAGTGGTTTCACTATTCATAAAAAATTGATATTTTTTAGAAAAATACCAAAACATCACCCTAAGCTATATTTGATATTCTGAATTCAAAAATGATGTCTATTTTACAAAATTCTAAGCATATGAGTCACATTAATTAATTTAATTATTAATTCCCGTTTTCATGACAAATTGCGTGTTTTTATGAAACAATAAGTATCAAAAGATTGACAGTAGTTTAAGTCCAATTTCAATGTGAAATTGATTCCAATGACCACCATTGGTTTAAATGGAAAAAATATATTCTAATTTAACTTTAAATCCAATTCAAAAGATAATATAATCATATAAATAAATTATTTTAAAAAGTAGTTTTGAAATAAAATACAACATTTTTTCACTATTCATTAAAAAATGAACTTCATGGGAAAAATATCAAAAATTCACAAAAAGTAAATTTTGATGTCCCAATCATAAATAATATGTTTATTTTGAAAAACATAGCTTATAAAATTGTCAAAAGATAGATTTAAAAATTGTTTTCCATAAAAAGGCATTAAAACAATCTTTTAAAAATATTAGTGTATTCCATGATTAAGATTGGATTTATTTTCATTTTAAGACTCTAAAACACTATCTAATTCAATAATATACATTGATAAAAATATCTATTATTGATTACTTACTTGGGATGTTACAGACAAACTATCATAGAAAAAATTTCCCCACTATTCATAAGAATCCTAATGATCTTTTTTCTGAGTACTCTAATCCATGGTCTTAGTATATTGGACCATCACATCTAAAGGTACACAGAACTCAAAAATATCTACTTGTATTCTATTTTTAATAAGGATTTGATTATTCTTTTCGTGGACTTGTATTGAATCATTTTTACCATATTCTATAAAGTCACTACTATGACTTCTTTTTCACTTGGAATACCAATCAATTATTAATAGGGAAAATAAAATCAGGGATAGTCTCTGAGAGACAGTCCCCAATATTTTGTTTTGTTAAAGATTCATTGAAAACATGAACATAAATGAATGTATTTGATCACATGAAATAAATGAGAGGAATATCACTATCATTGGTTCATAGTATACATATTTTTTTTAGTGATAATATTTTTTGTGATGTACTCAAATATTATTAACTATTATAATTAATATGATACCTAATTTATCCACCAAGATAAAAAAACATAGAGACTTGAATTGGAACTCAAAGAGTGAGAATAGTAGAAAACTAGATATCAAGTTCAAATGCATCAAACCAAAAAATGGTTTTTTAACACTGTGCATAATAAAATAACTATAATTTGGGATGATATCAATGACATGATATTATTTATGCAAGAATATAGAACAATATTCTCTTTATATTGACGTGAGTTATTCCATTACCTTCTTAAATTAAATTTCAACTCATGGAAACCTACTTTATTTTTCATAAATATTTTTCTTTTGTAATGATAATACATGGAAATGTTTTCAAATCGTTTCAAATTACTTTTTATAGAAAATTTTTAAGGGTAACATATAATACATTTTGGATAAATATCTAATATTAATGTGTAAATAATCATTATTTAAAAGGAATATGGTAAGAAAAACCATAGTGTCAAAAAGAATAAAAACTATAATAAATCTAACCAATTTGACACACTAAAATAATTTTAATGTTAATATATCTAAATTTCATGAAAATGAAGTTAAATATTTATAATATTAAATTACATGGGAATTATCATAATCTAAGAGTGAAGTGTGTCCAAAAATATGAATTTATTTCATTTCACATTTATATCATTTATTGGAGTCTGATTTATCTTATAATATTTTTTTAAAATTGAATTAATTCAAATAAATTAAATAATGATTATTTTTAAAATATTATTCTAGTAAAATAATGATTATATAAATAAATTTAACTAATAACAAAAACTATGAACTCTTCCAATGCCTAACCATCTAAATATAATATGATATTCGACAATCAAGATAAATTATTATTTCTTCATGCTCATCATCATATATATTTTTCGAATGAAAATACATGTCATTCATGTATGATAATTTTTTCCATAGGGAAAATTATATCATAGCTACACAAAATAAATTTATATTTAAAAAATACTATAAATTTATAAGTATTAAAATTTTGATTAACATTACATACCTGAATCTCTTCCCTTGAAATGAAATTTATTTTTCATCATACATCCCTAAAACTTCTTTCCCAATCTTAAAAAATATTTTCATTTTTAGTAAGAATAACTAAAAACGTTTACATTCATAACCATTATCATAATGATTTTTCTATTCATGAAATATTAAACCATAATCTATTTGTGTCAATTTTATTCCCCTATTATTTTTGTGTGAGATCATCATATATTATAGAATTCAAGTAATTATGAAGAAAATTTTGGAAGTAGATATGGTAAAAGTATATATCGAGGATTATTTCCTAGTAGTATGTATGGTGGGAATGGAAAATAATGAGGGATGAGTGTCTGATCACTATAATTAGGTGTGAGTGAATGTGCAATGGGATGTGGAAAAGTTGTGTATGAAAAGTAAGGTGATGGAATAAACATATGGTGATATCTTAGTGACATTAGTGGATTCAAATATGGATGAAATATATTCTATCACAGGGAATTAAGTAGCATGGTGGTAGGGTAAATCGTATAATCTATCATACCGGTACCCTTGCCATACTCTTAGGATACAAAATAAAATCTAAATGAATCCTAAATGAATTATAATAAATTAACATTGATTATAAAAAAATGAATGGTAAAAACACAAATAATATGAATGAACATAATATCAAAGAATAAAATGTAGTGATAGTGGTGATCCTAAGAGGCATGCATAAATCTCTAATTAACTCTTAAGATATTAGTATTTTTTAAATCTAACATCTTTACAATTATGAATAAAGACCTATAAAATTAAAATAGTATTCAATTTTAAATAGAAAAAATAAAAAATAAAATAAAACAATTTTTTGACATAAAAAAAATGAAAATATACTAAATTATATTTAATGCAATGATTTGTCAAAATAAAATTAATTAATTCAATATTTTATTATATCTGTTCAACACAATTACATCTTATTTGAAATTATTGTATTTTAATTAAAAAAATCATTTCATACCATGTATAATATTTTATAAACAAATGTATAATATTTTAGGACCCAAGGTATGTGATTATTTACTAAAGGGTGGTGCACACTCCGTTTAACATTATTTAATCGAATATGAATATTAGAGTGTTAGACAATCTAAATTGATTATCAAAAAATTAAATAAATTGAACATGGAGTTTTTATTGTACATTATAAAACCAACATTCTAACATTCACTTTAGTATACTCTACTTTGTGGGGAGGCATATATTTACTATTTCATCACATTTTATAGAGAGTGAGAACACAATTACAAACAAATGTACCTTTTTCAATTTTGAGATTATAAACTCTTAATTTTGAAGGATTGACAACAAAAAACACATTTTTCTAGGAATCATTCCGAGAACAACCATTTAGATAGGATTAATAACCCATATTGTAAAATTTGTTTGGGAAAAGATCAATCTGACTCTATAGTATAGAAAGTTGATAGAAATAAATACAATACTTAAAACTAGATTCAATTTAGAACAACAATAGAGAAGATGGTGTAAATTTGATGAAACTGAAGATCTTCAATCACATCACCACTAGACAATCAAAACATTTAATTCGATTCATGATCAAAACATTGTAACAGTAGTCATAGTCAAGAAGACATTTCATTGGAATAATAATCTAAATTTTTGACTTCTCTATATTTATAATTCTCTCAATTATCAGTGTCATTAATATTGAATATAATTTTATTGTATCCCTTGATTGAAAAATCAATGGCTAAATCCCAATATCATATGTTATATTTTCGACTAATCACATTAATACATGTAAGAAATATAATTATTTTCATTTAAAATATTGAAATTACCTATATTTTAAAGTACCACAATTAATATCAAATAATTTATGCTCTTTATTTATACATGATATAATATTAGAAAAATTCCAGAAATTATGTTAGAAAAAAAAATTATAATATTTTTTAATAAAACATCTAAAATAATAATAATATGTATATAATTTATTTGAAAATAATAAATTCTAAAAAATAGAGTTCCATAAATACACTCAATGTTTTACATGAGTATTTAAATTGTTTCTCCACATATATTATTAAATATTTAATTCTATTTTGTAAAAATATAATCAAATAAGTCTCAATTAAAATGTTTGACTTCAATTATAGTAATGAAAATTATATATCTATTATAATTTTGAAAAATGAATTTTTAAACTAATGATGTGTGAAAAATAATACATGGAGGATGAAATAGGTTTCTACCACTAAAAAGATACCATGCCACACGATATAACATTATCGATATATCTATCGTTCGGTGCGATCTACCATTCTGTGTGATCTTCTATTCAGTTTGTTCTATCCTTTGGGGTATAATGGATGATATTGTACGGTGCTATAGAAATGGGGTTCTACAATTAAATGGATAAACTATCAAAGGAGATACACTATTGATGGAGATATATCAATGCAGTATAAATTGGAAGAAGAAGAAAGGTAATAGAAAGGACGTTTTAAGATAGCTATCATTGATGTAAAAACCGAACGTTAAAGAACAGTACCTAATGGTTTGTTTGATAGAGCATGCTAGTGTCAGAAAATAGTACATCAGTGTACTTCTATTAGAGAATGCTACCATCAGTAAATATTACATGGTGTTACTTACATCGAAGAAATGAAAGTTACTGGATAATATGATATATTCTCTAATGGATGATGAATTAATTATGCTTGAAAATATTTCTTTTTTATTTTATTCTCATCTTTTGAAACAAGAAAGAATATATGTGTACCATATGATCAAACTACCCTATGTATCAATATTTTCATATAGTAATATGATCGTCCATTAAGAAATGCGCAAGAATGAAAATATAGTTTCACTCTTGATAGAGTATCCTTAATCACCTCATAAACTAGAAAACATATCTCCCACGTTGGGAAAGGTTTGATTAGTGATGTTTTTGTTATGAAGAATGGAGTAGTAGAACACCGTAAATTGTTGGGAGAATGAATTAGATCATTGTAGTTGATTAGAAAACTATGATGGAATTGATCATGAAGTGCATGAAATATTATTATCATTTAATGACAGAAGAGAAATGAATTCTATCCACTATCCCACATCAATTTTTTCCCTTTATGGCCACAGGTATATCATTCAACCAGTCTATATACTAGTTTGAGTTGGCTATGGAGTATCAATACAAATATTCATACATGGGATCATGGGCACACACCTCCCCATGAATTCCCATCAGCCCAGATAACTTGAAGGCCCTCCTTGTCAAGATCCTACTAGCATATAAAAGACCCACCACACCCTTCTGCCAACTTACTAGATCACTTGGGTTTGCTCTCCCATAGGGTAGACCTTGAGTCCCCATGTGGGTGAATTGGATAGTCATTGGGCTTGTATGGTTGGGATAATTTTTTACTCTAGAAACTAAGTAAAAAAATTAGGAAAAATCATATTTAATTATACATAAGTAATATATAAAATAATAATAATTTATTAGATATATGTACTAAAATATTGAGAAATTATTTTATATTTACAAAAATATAAAAATAAATAATAATAAAATAATAAAGTTAATAAAATTTAAATATTTAAATTTAATAAAAAAATTAAAAAAATTAAATAAAATAATAAAACACAAAGAAATTACAATATTTTTGGTAAATTTAGGAAAAATGCATTTCTCAAATTAGAAAATAATCCTCAATTTAGTACCCAATATTCTCCACCTTTATGAAATTTAGGATAAATCATAAATAAATATAAAATATTCATAGCAATACCATTAAAAAAACAAGAATTTGATAAATCCCCCAAAATTCATGCAATTAATATAATTTTTCAAGAACACTAAACCAAATTGTAGTATGGTTTCCAAAATTAAATCTCTAATAAATCCACCCTTTGTAATAATTTTTTGAAAAAAACAACAAAAATTGTATGGAAAAAATTTCTATAACCAAAGATAAATTTATAAATGTACACATAATAGAATATATTTGAAATTGTATCTATATTAAACAAAAGATAGTCATTATACTAAAAATATAATGCTTATAAAACACAAATTTTCGATACCAATTTTTTTGTATTAGATTAAAACCCTTAAAATATATAAAAGAAATTCAATATATTCCAAACATTATGAAACACAAGAAAGTTGTAGAATATTAAAAAAAATCAAATAACCAATAAAGGAATTTCATTTGATTTAAAAAACTACTAAAACTAGATTCCATATATATAATAAAAACATATATTTCATAAATACTATTTCCATAATAAATATGACAGAATAATTTTATTCAATAGTTAAAAAAATAAACTAACTCCCCCCACATTAATTCTGTAAATAACCACAGATAAACTACAAAAAAATTAGAAATAATTATATTAAATTCCATTATCAGTAAATAATTTTGTACACACAAATCTATAAAGTATTTCAAAGAGTTTTTAGAGTATAAAATTTTAAAAATACCATTAACATAATCTAATAAATTTATGATGAAATTGATATCTGGAATCAATTTAAAATTTTGAATTGATTTCAATTATTAAGTATGATTAAATAAATTATAATATATAAAATAAATTTAGATATTAAAGAATTATTCCCTGAATATGGAGTGATTGAAAATTTATTTAATATAACCATTCCAAGAATGAAATAGTTCATTTTATAAGTTTTTAGCTGATTTTTCAATAAAAAACACAACACAAACGTTTAAAATAATTTTATTAGATTTTAATAAATAGAAAATGATTTAACTTCCAAAACAAAAATTAGTTATTGAAAAATACTTGAAATATACTAATAAAATATGATCTCTACATTTACTAATTGTTTGAAAAATTTCTTAAAACTATAAAATAATCATATTGACAAATAAAACATACATGTGGAAAATCCCCCAAAAATACAGATTTTTTAACCAAAAATATAAAAATATAAAAATATTTATCATATAATAAAAATATATAAAATTAAAAATTCAAACTAAATATATTAATTATATTCTTACCTTCAAAAAAATAGAAAACCTAAAATAATATGGTACAGGAATAATAATATAGAAATTAGGGTAAAATCATAATTAATATTAGATATCATGCATGTTATCTTCCTCGATTATGAAAAATTAGAGAACATGCAAGCTAACCAAATACCTTCCGGTGGTTTCTAACAAAACTAATTAAGTGGATAATTTTTTTCCACCCTTGCTCTTTTTAGTTTATCTAAATTAGTAATAAAACTCAATGGATCCAAATAGATTTAGTACATTTATTATAGGGTCATATAAAGGTTATATTCATAGAAATAAATTCATGTTGTGGCCCTTGGAATTAATAATTTTAATTTACATTCCATTCCATAATCCCAATTTATATTTCATCAATTGAAGGGACTAGTTGATAGATTTACTATAAAAATTTTAACAAAATAAGTTACCTATATATTCGTAATATTTCAATTATGACAAAGCCTATTTTCTATTTATTATATTTTTTTAATAATATCTTATTAAATTATTTTCATTTCTGTGAAAAAAATAGGGTTTATTTTAATTCAACTATTTCCCTTTTCATATTTTTATTATATATTTGAATAACTTCCAATTCATCACATATTTTCATAGTTGAATAGTATCTTATATTTTTTATTTTCTATTTTTCATATTTTAAATTCATAAATTCCTTTTAAATTTTATCAATATTGTAAAAATATAATTAAAATATCTTGATCAAACATTCATTAATTTGTTACATGAAATCATTCATTCAATCAATAAATTATTTTAAAAAAATTATTTTAAAATTTGATACCTTTTCTGTTCATTAATATTACTATTTTATAATATTATTTGTCTATACAATTCATCCATTCCCGAAATATCACTTTGAAAATTTACATCTTTTTAGTAAATTATTTAACATCTGTTTCAATACCAAACTCATAACCACAGTAGTGATAAAAATTAGTTTTTAGTTAATTCTTTACTATTACCATTATGAAAATATTACATTATTATTTTTCATTATTATAACCATCACTAATGTTGTATATGTATTTTTTTAGATCCAACTGGGTATACTATACTATTTTACATCTTTGTTGTATTTATTTTATTTTACTCTTTTTTACAATTTTGGACAATCATTTTTCATATGTCTGTTTTCCTTTACTGACAATATATTTGTTCAAAAAAATCATTTTAAGTACATTAAACAACTTCAAATCACATTTTTTATCTTTTGAATGATGATATATGGGATTATTCGTAATGTCTTTCTGAACATCCATGTACATAAAGACTTTTTTATTAAAAGATTCAATTTCGTCATACTTACTTTATTGCAACTTAGTGTGGATTAGAGGAATTTGAAATAACATTTATATTATATTTTATTCATATAAATTTACTTTTGTTATGATAATTATAATTATCATTCTTTATTTCCATATCATATTAAAGAAGTGTCAATATCATCCCACCCATTGAATACTCGGTGAATTCATTACACAATTAAATTAAATCATTCGTTGAGTTCCAACTTTTGCGTAGATATTGGTGTATTATTTAAATGATATCATTATTCATTATCATATCTTTTAGTAAAATCACAATTTTAGAATAATATAAATTATGCTATGTATCTAATTTATTATTTCTTGATAATTAATTCATAATTCGTGATACTCATCTCTATAAATACCTAACATGGTTTAATAAAAATTTCTAATTTCTTGATCTGAGGGTTTTAATGTCCTCCATATTTTATATGTAGTTTTTCATGACTAAATATGGATATTAACATCTATAATTAAATAAACATTTATATAATTTATAACATGGTAGTTTTGAATACATTTTATACAATCATTATTGGTTATATTTTCTATATCTAGATCAAGTAGTTAATAATGTTTTGAAATAATAAACATCAATTTAATAGCTATATTTTTTTATAAATACCTCCAACTGATCATTCCAATTAACATAGTCACATCCATTGACGTGTGGTTTTTTATGGGATACAACATCACAAATTCTTGACAGTCCCTAACAAAGAAGCAAAACATTTCCATAGACTGTTTTGTTTAGAATAATTGTTATTTAAAAATATATAATGAAATAGTTATAACAAATTATTTATAAGAAACCATGATTTAATAAAAAAAATTGATCTTATTGAAGTATAGTATTTATTATAGGCGGTGAATATATCATTTCAAATCATTTAATGTAATATGATTAACATAGTGTTAAAAAGTTTTAATTGTGTAGAATAGAATGAAAAATAAAGCACAATATATTTTCTATAGTAGTTCAGATAAAAAAGAATTTAATATACTCTTAAATATCCTCTTCCCAGTGAGGAGACTTGTATTTACTATTTAATTTATTTTTATAGGGACTGAGTTTCCAAATAAAAAAAATATTCTTATTTGAAACCTGGTAGTATAAACATAACTTCTGAAATACCACAACTAACAAGAAATTTGTGTGGGAGTATGAACCTGAACTTCCTTTTAGAAGGGATGAATGAACCATAAGAAAAATTTTGGATGATAAAACCATAAACTAAATCAAGAGTACAAATAGGGGATAAAATTAAATATAACAGTTAAAACCATATAAAACATAGAACAATAATGGAGTATTTTATGTTGAAATTTTATGAAGCTCAACATAAATGATCAGTTAAGTAATGCATGATAAGAAAATTAAAGTATATTATCATTGAATAGGAATTGTATATATAACATAACTGATTGTACTTCACAAATATATTATTAATATTGTATTTTTGTATCTCTATAATTTTATACATCAACATTGTTAGTCTTTGTTGAATAAAACATAACAATACCCATTGATTCACAAAGTGAAAACTACATTTGTGTCATTATATACAATAATCATGGAGTATCTTATTAGATATCATCATTAAGACACATTAGTAGAATAATAAACATCTAAAATATATCAGTTAAATGTATTTCAAAATACCACAGTAAATATCAAATATTAAAAAAAATTATTTCCACATGAAATACTAATATAAAACATTCATCAATAATTTTAGATAAAAAATATATTAAATTTATTTATAAGACATTTTAAAAAAAAGTAGTTTATTAGAATATCAAATTTCTCAAAAATAGAGTTTCGTAAATACACTGAATATTTACATCGATATAATTTTTTTCATAATATATTAAACAACATATAAGTAATTTTCTTTAAAATATAATCTATAAAATATAAATTAAAATAAGTTATTTCTAATTAAATTAATTAAAGTAATATATAAATTATAATTTGGAAGTAATCCATGTCTATTAATATCTCGAGAATCCATATATAACACCATTTTAATTTGGTTGAGTGCCCAAATATCGAAAAAATATTATGCTTTCATATGTAATTGTGGAATGATATCTTCTACTTATTCGCCACATAAAAAACATATATCTCATTGTTCATACATAGTTTAATTAGTGGATCTCTGGCCAGGTAGAATGACATACTGGAACATTATCAAGGGTCAGGACGAAGAATAAGAACTCCCATGAAGATCAGATGACTATGGAGGATTTGATCATGTGGTTCATGAAATATAACTAATATTTAATGGTGGATGAACAATTATTACTACCCACTGTCCAACATCGATTCTTCACTCATTATGGCCACCAATATATCATTCAACTCGTCCTGACACCAGTTCATGATAGTTGTGGGGTATCGACACTCATTAAAGACTAATAACACAAATGCTCATGAGCTGACACCTCCTTATTCCCATAAACCAATCCAAACTATCAACATGCACTCCTGAGCATTCTCCTATGGGCCTATACATGGTCAACCACTCACTCCATCCACCTTTTAGGCACAACTTGGCTAACTCTCTCAAAGGGTAGACCATGACTTCACAATGTGGTTATGTTTGATATCCCTTATGATTAAATGGTTTGAATAATTTGTTTCTATATCTAATTAGAAATTTTAGACAAAAATTATAATTATTTGAACACATGTAATAGATAAAATAAAACGTATTTTTTAAATAAAAGAAATAAATAATTTTTATAATAATTTTTATTTCTATCAAAATCAAAAATCATAAACAAAAAGAAATGAATAAATTAAATTAAATTAAAATATTTTAATTTATCAATATAGTAGAAATAAATAAAATCACAATCTCATGGTGAAAACACATCATGACAATAATACCATATATATAGTTAGATATGAGTTAATAATTTTCATCCACTATTAGAATTAATCGTTTACACTTTTTATAACAATTGAATCATCTATGACCTTGTATAGAATAGTCAAATAAATAATGAACAGTTTATCCAAAACCTCACTATCATATATTCCATTTTCAAAAATATTTCTTGTAATTGTACTAATAATAAATAATATTTTTAATTGTTTAGTTTTAAATAATATATTTCTAGCTTCTGAAATAAGATTTTAGTGGTCATTAGTAAGAAGTTTACTTTTCTTACCAATCGGTCTAAATCAATGGTCCTATTTATGAATTCATTTTCATGTCATGGAATCAAATAGATTTCATTTCATCACTTAGACACTACCATATGTTTATTAATATAATGAAATGATTATTTCGACATCCCAATAACAGGATATACTTTTAAACATTATTTCATGTCAAATACACTAAAATAACTGTATTTTTTGAAACATACCATGACACCATCATCCTACATTATCATTATAATTGTAAAACTATTTATATATATTTTAAAGACATTGGGAACCATTGCCATAAAATCACATACCACATTAAATGGGAATAAATAAAATGACCTACTTAAATTTTATAATCCATTAATTTGTAAAAACATAACCAAAAAGTTACCAAAATCGATAATTACAATGATCCATATGAATAATTTATTTATAAAAGAATTTTTAAAAAATGAATTTTACCCTACAGAAAAATATTTTTTGATTAATTATTTTTTTATAATAATAGATATATATTGATGTTCAATTTTATAATTTCAATAGGTTCAATAAATATATGAAATATTTAAAATTTCTTATGTTATGAAAAAATACCCATTGAAAAAAATGAAACTTTATTAGATTATTTACGTTATGTATTAATCTACCACATGGTAGTTCAATAATTCTATATGAGAAGACATTTACCACTCATACCTAATCAATGTAAACAATGGGAATGGTATAAATATTACTATTGTTTGGGGGATTGTATGATGATTAGTCTCAATGAGATTATATTACCTATTTTTAGTTCTCATTAGTCAATCAAAACTCGTAGTGGCATTATAGAAGTATGATAAATAGAAATACTTTCCTTTTTTCTAATTACACTTTCACAATAGATCCATATCCCTGTAACTTTTGAAAAACAAATCTCCTCAAGATTCTAGCACAATGTTTGTAATAAAAACTACATTTCCATATCATAACAACCATAAAATTATATAAATGTAAATGTCAAATGGAAATGGGAATCACATCATGTAACAGTACATGGTAGTCATAGGTTTTATGATATCTTAGTTTCGTATCATATGTATTCACCCTTAATGTAATGTTAATTCAACAACCATCTAGAACCTTCAAAATATATGTGAACATATGAAATTACTTTTTCCCTCCACTTTCTATCCAACATTTGAAAAAGATACATTCCACTTATTCTGGCCAATAAACTGTAGATGAATTGGTGTTCTTTTACACCAATCTGATAAATCATGATGTGTCTAAAAAAATATTATTTTCATTAGAATTTGATATAGTTGAAAAAAATTCACAAATTTTTTTCTCTACAAGAATTGTGCTCTATCTGTGATGCAATAAATACAATGAACTGGGACCCAACAATGACAGTGCCCCAGGTCACTATGGCTTCCGTAAGTCCTTCTTTTAGTGGTTTTGGGATTTCTTTCAATTGTGTGCATATAGATTGGTCAAATATTCATAACTACAAATGTTCTTCCAAAAAATATAAATGCCTAGTATTTCACCCTTATACCCAAAGTTGAAAATTAATCATAGTATCATCTTTTCAAGAATATCAATCTCATCGAAACTTTCTAAATTAATATTACATATCTTCTTTCCAAAATGCATTATATAATTTCAAATAATTTCTTTCTTGAATCTATTTGGTTTTTTCGAAGTTATAACCAAACAAGACTGCATTAGAACAGCTTCTAAATGGGTTAATACCCATAAGAAACCAGAAGAATGTGTCAATATTTCTCTACAGTTGTACATCATGAATGATTTTGATACCATGTATTGGGGTCTTATTTACAAATAACTTTGATGATTTTGCTACAAAGGCACTTTTATTAACCGTGTAAAAGATAATTTTGAGTGTGCTTATGTTTTTTCTTTATTAATTCATACAAAAAGGGATTTTTTTTATTCTCAAAGGAAGTGATACAATGTGATATTATTTCTTCAATTCACTTCACTGTTACTAAAGATTATATGAGTAGTCTTCTCACACATATGGTGGAGTAAGAAAAAATTAATCCCAATCGTTCTCCATGGAATCTAATTTCTCCCACTCACCTTTTCTATGATTATGACATGATAATTTTCATTAAATAAGGAAATAGAAACATTAAAAATATCAAAAAGGCCTCTCCCACTATCAAATTGTATATGGACAGTCTTTCAATTGGAACAAATATTTTATAGATTTCGAAATAGATATCTTAGTTGCTAGAAAATATCAACTCATATCTGATCTAGGTATCAAAAGGTGTTCTTTCCCTACTCAATACATATAACTTCCTTTATTTTTTTGTATACATATGTCATGTTATACTATCATTGTTTTAGATCAAATTAAAAATCAACTCTCATCTGGGAGAGTGAAGTTTCTCTTAATAGATGGTAGAAACTATCTTGTTAACTACACCGTTGTTTCAATGTTGTTTTATTCAATTATGATTTATAATTATCCCTCCTCACTTCTAAAGCATATTAATTACTCTATCAAGAACATTTTATTGAGTAGAAACAAAATAGGTAGAAAATTAGATATAATTCCTGGGAGAGATTATTGTAATCCCTTAGATAAAGTTGGTATATGAATTAAAAACATTAAGATGTTTAATGAAGTTATCCATGATAGATTTATTGGAATATTATAAATATAGAATCAATGGATCTATGCTTTCTTAGATATGTATTTAAAACAAATATACAAATTTGATGCATGTATTAAATGTATTCCTCTATTTATCTATCCATCAAAACTTCCCACTTTGACATTATGTATCACTCCAGATGGATTACTTATAGGGAGTCTTCTATTATGATTTTACCTAATAATTGGATGGTCACTCCATTTATCTCTAGTATTTATGCTCAAAACATTCATCTGGATACTAATATTTCCATCCATGATTTCCCGATATGCCTCAATATGATTCATTATGAAATTTTGTGTACAATTTTGTATAACTATTTTTTCTCCTCAATAAGACGCTTTGATTCGGGAGCATTCCAATATTTGAACTCCTTATTCTACATATTATTATCATGAAAAATTTTACTTGGATAATATTTTGTCGTGGATCATGAGTTTTGATAAACCTTGGATCATAACATCAAGATTTACCTTGATCTATAGGCTTTCTCATCATAGATCACCCACTAACATTTGCATGAAATATTTTAGAATTTTGAATTGTCCGGGGTTTATGTACTACAATAAATAGAGGGAAGATTAAGCTTAGTTATTCCTCTCTAATTCCACTTATTCTTCTTTTTTAAAGTCCTTGTATGATTTATTTGATCTAAAAGTACCTCCTCATTAAATCATTGAAGACAAGTTCCACCACTATACTACTCTACAGCTCTCTCCCAAGTTACAAATAAGTTTTCACAGCTAATACAGAAATATTCCATGTCCCATTGAATGGAAAAATGCTATTATTCAACAAAATTAACCCTTCTCTATGCAAGCTACCTTTGCTCAGATTGTCTATATAACCCAAGAAGCTAACTCAATTCAGGATGACCAGTTTAATTACATTGTACATGATTTACTGTTCCCCAAAAAACTGAGTGTGTTCATTACTTAAAATTAATAAGAACGATTCGTCATTTTCTTCTAGAAATCTCTACTCCGTGGTAGGATGAAAATAAATTATGATGGGGCCTCAGAAGTTATCCTGTGACCTATGGGATGTGGTGCCATTTTTTGGGACAACAGAGGAAATTTACATAGTTTATTTGGAATCTCTATAATTTACTACTCATTTAATATTGAAATTACCAACATTATTCATGTGGTAAAATTTATTACTAAAATAGGATTGAAAAACATTTGGCATGAATGTGACTCTACTTCTATTTTGTATTCATTTTTTAATGGAATCATTTATCTTATCTTGGAAACACAATGCATCATTGATATAATTAATTTCTAAACTCATGGTTCTCAGCATCATAATCAATCATGTATATTGAGAAGCCGCTATGGTGGCTGCTGACATTTCCAACAAAGGAATCAATAGATATCTCACTTGATTGGATGAACTACCATCTGATATACAATACTTTCTTGAAAAGTATTTTAACAAAATTACTTTTTTTAGACTCATGTAATCTCATTTTCATTAAATAATTTTTTCATGAAATTATTACCATGACACCCCTTTTTTTAAGAAACCCATGTTATGGAATTTTTTTCTCAAATTTCTATATAAATTTGAATTATCCTACCTTTGATTTCTGTAATTTTGTTGACTATTTAAATGAACATATTTTAAGTCATCATTTTCATTGAATATAAAATTCCAAAAATTTATTTGGTTTTTCATAAGTCTCTAGGATATTATGGAATATTCCCTGATTTTTATATATGGGTAATCCATCATTAAAAATCATTGATTCCATTTAAATGTAAAAGTATTTCAAAACAGTTATATACTAGAAAGGGTATTTTTTATAAAAATAGATTCTGATAAATTCCCATCTTGACTCCTACTATACATCATTCCACAAGTAGGGAAATCATTTATCACCCATAATAAATATGTATGAATCACAAAATACTCCTTTATAAATGAATCAGATTCCTTCACACTAAAGATACAAATATATTTTAACACCTCTATTGAGGAGTAAAAGTATATTTCAAAATCATTCATAGTATCATTGGGTACAAATTTCAATATGCTCAGGATATTTTATTTCCCATTCCATCGCATACATGGCGAAAAGTTATTAATGTGAATGAAAACATGCCATGTACTATCACATGATATTCCCAATATAATATTTCACGGGATTTTTGAAAAATATTTTTGTAAACTGTCATATTTATTCCAAAAATAAACAATTTGTAGGATGAAATATTTCATCATTATCCTTATTTCATTCATCATTAGGTAACGTAATATTTCTTACAATTTATTATTACATTAAATGTTCATGATGTTTTTTTATTTTATGGAATTTTCCACATCACTTTCCATAATATACGGGATTGGGTTCAATATTTATCAGTCTTCCATCAGGATGTTACAGATTGTTTTCAATTAATATACAATGCATTTTCTATCTAGAACATACAATAATATTTTAGATAAGCATGGTTATTAGTAGTTGAAAATAAATTTTTTCCTGTATAATGATTCCAAACAATAATTTTCTAGAAGACATGTATAATTATGTATTAATTATTTACTAAACTTAATGATATATTTAATCATGTCATTAAAAAATCCATATTTTTTTACCCCAATATAATCACATTAAAAACTCATTTTTTCTCATGTTTCCACATGACTGATATAATGATGTATAAACATCTCCCATAATATTTCTAAAAATATCAACTACATTATTTGGATCAATAGAATAAAACTAGTTCAAAATATATTTTTTCCTCTTCCATTAGTTTACATAAAAATTTGTCTTTAGAAACAAATGAATACCAATCTGAAATAAATCTTTTTGTATTAATCCATTTAGTTGATTCCATGTCATTCTTTACTTGATATTTACTCCATTATAATACCACATTTGATATATTTTTTGAATTTTTTTAGTGATATGGTATCTATCATACTCAAGAGCTATTGATGGTATTACAAATTAATCAAAACATTGGAATAAAATCAATACTCCATCTCAATAATTATTTAATGAAATGTTTAAAAAATATCTTTACTCCTTCTAAAACACATTAGTGGTCCAATCAATGTTATACATCAATCTTGTATCCATTATAATGGAAATATAAATTCATTGAATACAATGTTGAGAAAATAAATTAATGGGTTCATTATTGTTTTGTGAGATAAAAAAATTATCAATATCTTATTTCTAATAAATGATTCCAAATATCCTAAAGGGAAAGTAAAAATATATATTATATATTATAAAATTTTAATTTATATTCAATTTTATTTTAATTGTCTACAATATTTATCAACTCAATTATTTCCAATATGGTATTGTACATCTTCATCAATTAATTTTTTTTGAAACCATTATAAAAATATATATTATTGTGTTAAGTAATTCACTAAAAGAACATATTAATAAAATATGCTACTAGATTATTATAATCAAAATTATATGTACTCACACTAAAGAGATATAATATGTCATTGAAATCAATATTTTTTCCTATGAATTACATAATTTATATGCTACTCTAATGAAATGTCTGTAGTTATGGAATTAGGGGTTTTTTGTTGGGGATATTTTATTGTTCATTAAAATATTTTTATTATTATTCTATGTATAGATGATATAGAAATGATTTTAGTTTTTATCCATGATTTACCTAATTTTTCTGTTTTTAGAAAATTAATCTCTTAAATGTTGTGTAAACTCGTGGTTTTAATCAATACCCATTAACACTCCATTGATCAAGTCTGATGATTGTGGTATCCTGTTATGGAAATTGATCATTATCTTCTATAGTTTATTAGAAAATAATTTTCAAAATTTAATGATTTTTATATTAATTTATTTAAAACAACCAAACATTATTTTAGTTAGATAACCCATTAATTAGAAACATGATTAGAGTATTAATGATTTATAAATATAAATCATTAACATAAATTATCATAGTTATTTTATTATCATTAATTACAATGGTTATATATATATTCAGAAAATATTTTATTGCGATCATTGAGACCAATCAAATGTGAAAAATTTAGATTTTATGGAAGTATAATATCAGGTCAAAGTGATACTATATAAAATAATGATTATTTAAGTAAATTAATATATTAATTTGAATAATTATTATGTAAATGTTGATTTCATTAAATAAATCTATAGTAATTAAAATTATTCAATATATAATAATATGATTTCTCATTTGGTATTCCATTATTTATCCTGGTATATTGAAAAATGTGTTGAGTACTATTATAGATAAATTAGAAATCTTATCACATAGTGAATGATTTAAATATGATCTTAAATAACCATAATGAATGTAATTTTTATTGAAATATTTGTTTAAATATATACAAATTTTTATGTATGAAAATTCAATGATATGGAAGGTTGTAAAAAAATATTGGTATAATTGTTGATCAACCTTAATGATTTTTTCTTCAAATTCATGGAAAAAATACTATCATGTGATATTTTTATTCTTGGTAATTATTTTTTACATTGAAATATATAATTTCGAGTTTTTATAAAAATAACATAGCCCTAATCTCATTGTCATAATGTCTCTCATGATATAAATTTGGAAATAAACTATCACATAGGGATCATTCACTATTCATATAACAACTATATAAGATTTTTCAAATAAATATGGTGTCATTTCATACTTCATGATTGTGACTGAACCCATATTACTCTTTACATAGTGCTCATAATACACCCATTCCAACAAATTATTTAAAAAAAATCATAACAAAAAATATACTCATTTCATAGATATACTCGATATATATATTATGAATATCTCACTACTCCATTTCACTCCATATTTTCTTTTTAGGTTGATAATAAAAAAATTATTAATCCATGAATGTTAATGAACCTTATATATTAATCATTTATTCAAATTTCATATGAATATCCTTATAAAATTCATATATATTAATACACCCCCATATCCTTAATCTCAAACCATCATGATGACACCCTCTAATTTTTTTTATTCACTTTATTTTTTGAATATACCCTTCTTTAATGCTTGATAGACATACAGTTCTATTTATTCATTATGATATAATCAAAAGAATAAGAAAAATAATTGGAGATCCCTTTATAATTACCCATTTTTAAAGCATTATACATTTTTCATCCATTTTTAGATTTTTAAAGGCAATACTATTTTTTTTTCATTTTACTCATTTTTATTTTTTTATTACATTATTAAAGCCTCAAACATAATGAAATTTTTCTAAATTATGGGATCAATGATTCAAACTTCTCTATAAAATAATATGATATTACATTATCCTTGTATATTAAATTAGATAATTTTATATATTTGTATACAAAATGAATCAAATGTTGTAAAATAAAATAATTCCATCAATAATTTGTGAACCTGACTCATAGATGTCAATATACTGATTATCCAAATTAATTTTTTATATATGAATTATTCTTATTATAATGTAGGTTACCAACATGGAAAATATATATTTGATATTAATAATTTTGGAGTTATATATATGAAAATTTATTTATATTTTTAATATATAATTAAAATTAGTAGACAACTATGACAGAATTAATATAAAAAATACATCTTGGAAAATATGGATTTATCATTGCCATGATGGTTTTTGAATTTGATATCAGTAGTGGATAAATAATTGATAGAGTCTTTGGGTGTATTCTTCCCTAAGAGATACTAATGGATATTAAATAAGTTTTACAATAATATCTTGTCACAATGTTTTGAAATAAGAACACTGCATCTAACCCATAAATGAAAAAATTATCCACAAAAATATATTTTTTAGACCTACTATATATATTTATAAATATAGTATTGTTCAATGAATACAATATGTGATTAGTTTTAATATAAAAGTCATAATTTATTTTCTAATGGGGAAGTAATTGTAAATAAAGAGAGGATTTTGAAACAAATTAGATGATTTATTATGAGAAAATTGTAATTATTAAGTCCCAATTTATCCACCAATTTTGAATTATATATTTTATTTTTTATATAAGAAAAACAACTAAGGATGTAATATAAAACCACTAACTGTTTATAATATAACTCTAGCATATTCATATATTAAAAAATTTAAATACCCACCAATGAATGGAAAAATAATATTTAACATTTAATAAGGATGAAAATATAAACAAATTAAAAGATATAGAACATAAGATTAATATGATCAAATTGATAAAACATTATATATGAAAATTTTTAGTATTCCTCAACAAAATCGGAGTAGTTTTAAACAAATTCAAGTATATGTAGGAATAAAACAATTTATGAGGAGTGGGGTGAGTAGGGTTTTTATAAAGGTTAGTGGTTTGCATGAGAAGCTACCACCCATAGATGGTTTAGGTTTGGCTAAAATAATATTTTTTTGGTCCACTAATATATGGATATTGAGTTGGATGATGCCCTAAATAGAATAATATTGATTGATTAAGGGTGTAAAAGATGTTAAATGATGAATTGAATATATGATATAGGGGATGAAGGAGGGATCACATGAAGAATGGAGGAACCAAAAGTTCTAGGTATCAGGATATAAATGTTATATCATGTGTTTCTATATAAATGTGGTCATTTATAACTAAGTTTATCGACTACATATATCTCTGGAATTTTAATTGCCATGTTTTTATGAAAAGCTATAGATATAAACCAATCTATCTATTGAAATATGTTTTTCATTATAGGTAATTTTTATAGTTGTGTAATATGGATATCCATTCATTACGATCATTATATAGGTGACCATTACACACCCAATTCTTCCAAATATGACCACATTTATTGAGATACACATGCTACTAATTCACCTTTATTTTCATTTCATGTAAATCTTCAATGTTTTATAACATCCACATCTCTAATTACTATTATCAGTCTATAAGATTTATGGATCTCCATATAAAAAAATTCATCATTCACCATAATATCTTAAACATATGTAGTTACTATTTTTTGTACATTATAATTTCTCACTGTTGTATCCATTGTATGCCAAAACTCAGGGAGAGATAAATGAATTAGAAGAACCCACACCAAATATTTTCATATTATCTTCATTGATTCCAAGTAACTATAAATGATGTTTCCACAATTGATGTGATCGATTTTAGATTTACCTTATTACATTATCATGTAAATCAACAAATGAAAGGGGTACACTTTTTCATTGTTGTAAGACTGTCTTACATACCAATGTTAGTCATGATATGTTTTTAATCTATTTTCACATATCCAAACATAGAAGATAAATTATAGTCTAGTGACATCCACAAAATAATGATATACTCTTTCTCATTATTCCTCATTTATTTCATCTGACATGAAACTCATTATTTGATGATCCATTTCTTTATGTAGTTGCCAATATTCTCTATGTATCATTAATAATTCAAAATCCTTCCCATAAAACATCTTCACCCTAAAACCTACACTATCCAAAAAAATTACTTCTGGTGGTAATGAAGTCCAAATAAATTAAAAAATATGTAATAATGATCATTAACTTCTTGAAAATATTCAATTAAAAGGAATAATGACACATTAGTTAACTAAAATGAGATCCAAATCACCTTATCATGTGTTTGGACATCCGAAGATCTACAAATAAAGCTTTGATACCACAGGTTGGGTCTGATGGAAGTTTAAATAGAACAATTATATGATATACCCATTTAATTTAAAAGTAATAGCTTATTCCTTTACAATATTTTTCTTTTTGAATAAATTAAATTTTGTCTATATCTTGTAATTAAAACAACACAAAATTTAATCAAATAATAGCTTATTCACACATTGAAATGATAATCTAAAATTAAATTTATGAAATTTTTTTAAGATTATTTAAAAATTTAGACTTAATTTTTTTAATTTAGAATATCAAAATTATATTATTGTGAATTTCGGGGATTTTTTTGAAAGGTTTTATTATTTAAAGGATAGTGAAAATACTGAATTTTGAATCAAATTTACTTTTTAATGTATAAATAATTTATAACAAAAAATTATAATTTCAATTTTTTATAAAGTATAATTAGAAAAAATTCAAATATAATAACATAATTTTGGTAATTTGAACCATTTTTATGCAGAATTTATAAATAAAATATATTTAATCTTATGAACATTTTCACGTTAAAAACCCACTTTCTCAATAAGTCTGTGGGATTAATTTTAAATTATTTTTTCTGCAGTAAATTTAATTTCGATAAATGGATGTCATATAATCAATTATAATAATTAATAATTTATAATAAGTAGAAATTATTTTTTTTCCAAATGTATTAGTGAAAAAACATAAAATTAATTTGAGTGGTTATCGTAAAAATGAGTTTATCAAGAGATCAATCATTTAATTGAAGGGGGGAAATGACTTAGAAACTTATCATACACCCATTTAATAGAAATATGTTCACCTTATCCATTATTGGATCTAAAATGGATCATTATTTGTTCCTATTTACATGAAAAATGTGGTTTTAATCCACTTTTTATGAAAAGTACATGTGTTCTAGTCACCCCATATATAAATGGCCATCCTCTTTCCTCCTCTATTCACATAATAAATCCCAATTGGGATTGGAAGTACCATTCTAAAAAACACCCCAACCTCCCAATACAGAACATAGTTTTCTTATATTGAGAATAAATCAAATCTAGGAATGGATTATATCAATCCGACCAAAGATACATGAAGAAGAGGAAATGTCTTCCATTGACAATATTTATATAACTTCTTTCTCCAACTCATTAAATTTTTATTAAATCATTATTAAATAATAATCTCAGTATATTTAATATTATTTACCATTTTTATATTAATATAATTATCAAATACCATCTATACATCCATCCAATGTGTTATGAAATCATCATCAGTGTGTACGGAGGACTACCGCCTCATGAACCGATGTCGTTCATTTTTATATTTCTAATTATCTAAAATGGTTGTGATAATAGATATAAAGTATAAATATAATATGTATAACATATTTATACATATTTATTCACAATAATATATATATATATTTTTCATTCCATTCTATAGGATATATGATATCATCGCTAGTGTGTAAAATGGACTACCGCCTCGCGATGTGATGTGACTCATCTTTCATTAATTTTTCACATGCATGATGATAAAGATAAAGTTATTTATTATATTTTATATAAATGAAATAATAATAATCTTAAATTCATATTTAAAATTTTATAAATATCATATATCTCACATTATTTCTCACCTTTCTAATCACAAAAAGATGATAACATCTTTCATGTATGTGTGGACAACAACCATATCGAAGTGATATGACTCTATATACATAACCAAACAACATTGATTATATATTTATTTATATAATATGTTACATATGAAATTTTTATCATTATGTAAATGTAAAATATTTTTTACCTCCTTATCATAACGATTATTGAAAAATGAATATGTTACTCATGCATAAGAACAACCTACCATCTCCATATTCTTAATGTACTTAATTTCTAAAAATCATAATTCATGTTTAATTCTAAGCGTATAATTGATTTATAAATATGATAATTTTATCATGATTGTTATTATATATGATCTTTACCTATATAATATTAAATGAACATGAACATAAATAACAAAACACAGATTAGAAAAGAAGGAAATTAACAAAAAAAATAATAAAATTAATTATATTAACAAAGAATGGGTGAAAATAAGTTATAAAAGGATAATATATGGTGTCATAATAATAATTATTATTATGGTATAGGATAATAAAATGATCAAAATAAATATTCATGATGTGAAGTATCTATTTACGAAAATAAAGTGTGAGGTAATGGATTTTGTCTCAATTAATATTCCATTGAGACTCATTAGTTATTATACATCGATTCCATTTTAGGTAGTGTATATACTATCCCTTTTACATGTATTATCATTATTCATCCATAAATCATGGAATTTTTAGTTTAAATGATAAATATTTCATTCAAGAGGATTTTACATGAAAATTACCAAGTGGTGAAAATTATTCCACAATCTCACTTTGTTTTGTTTTTGTTAATATTATCATGAAACAATCACTTTTTTATAATAATTTTAAATTTAAAATTACATAAATCGTAAATATAAATATATATATTTAATTTGTATATTATTATTTCATATAGTATGTACTATATTTCATATAGTTTTAATATGAATGTTATCCGATTAACTTTGGGAATAATGATATATATGTATTGTATAATATATAAGAATAGTTTATGATAAGGCATATTGATTCATGGTTTAAATTTATTATTTGATATATGTGAAATGATTCATAACTATAGTGATGGGTGGTTCCAGACATAATATATCCCCTATATCAATTAGTAGGTCTATCGGGAAATTTTTGTTGTAAAAATTCAATAGAATTTATCATGTCATTCAAACCGTCTTGTGATAGGTCTTGTTGGTAGAGCTGGCATGTACATGTGACATGACATCATATAATTTAGCATTACAATCATTCAAAATTATGTTACTATTTTCCAGAATATTTTCACTATGATATTATCATTGGATACATTTCATCTTCACTTTATTGATAAAATGGAATGTGATTTTAGTTTTATACCTTTCTTTATTATTTATCGTTTATTTTTTTTATTAAATGTCTTTTGTGCTCAGTGATTTTACATTATATTTTATTTATGGATTATCATGTCATTTAAATGAAATGTTTTCTCAGTTATTTACATTTCTATATTGATTATGCCTATTTATTTTTTATGTTGACTGTTTCACTTAACCACTACAGAGAATTTGAGACTTCCTTTATTTTCAATCCATTAACCCATATTTTGATAATTTCACTGTGAATGATATATTGATATTCTATTTGGAATTAATTTATCCTCAAAATAATTATGTTGTAATTTTTATATTCAAATATATTATATGAATCATGTATTAATCTAGTCAACAATAAATACTAAAAAATTTGGCCCTTTGGGATGTGATATCGTGTATCTTAAAAAATCAAAGAGTAGTATGGCACTGGATATAGGATACTAGGTTTTCGGTCACTATAATTTGTATGAGAGGATGTTTAGTAGAAATAATGGGAACCAGATTTTTGAAAAAATAGATTAGAGATCATAACACTATGATACACATTGAGGTTATGTATAGAAGAACTTCTTAAAGCGTTGGTAAGGTAGATATAATCTATTTATCATTGAAATAAATATGTGTTATATGTATACGCAGTTCTATCATAGATATAACTAGTGGAATTTTATTATAAAAGGCTACATCAGGCATTACTCCAGCATTAATTAGATCCCAAAAATGGTCATTTCATCACTCCTGGTATGACACTAATAGGGGATATACGTAAGATATTTCTCATTTTATTCAAAACCCATTAAAATTTATTAGAAAATATATATATCCCCAAGGAAACCGAATTTGTAATTATGATACTAATAATTCATAAATTTTAATTTATTTAATATGATAATCCATATTTGGAATTATATATTATGATTTAAATTTAATAATTTTATCAATTATTAGAATATATTTCATTGTATTTATATGAATCCTAGGAGGATTAAATGTATCAATACTCATGAAATATGTATAGTTTTCCATAATTTGGAATAAAAAATAGGTTGTATTAAAATTCAGAAAATTATTTTTCTCTAAGGTATGTTTAACATGTTTATTAATAATAACCATTCATGGATTGAGAAACATGTTCCAAAATGAGGTTCTCCTATGATTTATTTCTGTATACGAAATAATTCCCAATCTATTAGTGGGGATAATAATTTAGTTGCAATCAACCAATTGATTAATTCTCTGGAGAAGATATTTATGGCCAAGGGATTTTGTAAAAAGATAAATGTTATAGTTTTAGTTTATTTTCTCAAAGGTGATGTGGATCAATGGTGGAAGTTGATTTATAATATAAGGTAGGATGAGTAAATAGAACATATGGAATAGAAAAATTTTAAGGCGTAATTATTCAAAAAATACTTCCCTCATGAAAAACAAATTAAAATTTATAGAAAATTACAAATATTAAATAAAATGATATAATAATGAGTTAATATTTATAATAATACACTTATATGGTTATCTAGGTATATAAAATAATACATAATAAATATAGAACAAAATATTCACAACTTTGTTAATGGTCTTATCGAATGTCTCAAATGGGAACATGTCTCCCAGACATTTTCTTATATGAGGAAATAGTTTCTTTTTCTATAAAATAGAGAAGGAATTATTTAGATCATACATATTGAAAATAAACCAATATTAGAATAGGAAATTTGAGAACCATGAAAAAGAGAATGATTTAAAGAAGAAGAAAAAGATGAAATAATCTCCATCATGTGATAAATGGGGAAAGAATAAACCAAAAAAATTCTTAATGGGCAATGGAGTTTGTTATAAGGGTTTTGATAAAAGATATATGTCTCAAGAATGAATGGGGAAGGAGATAATAAAGGATTTATAATGCTTCGTTTATAATGAAATAGTGAATTTTTTGTTTCAATTCCCTACGAATCAAGGGAACCCGCAACAAATGCTCCAAAAGAGAGAATGCCATGATTTTTTAATCACTATAGAGAATGTGGAAATACACAACTATGTGGAGGGTGGTAAATTATTTCAATCTTAAAAATTAACTACATTTTTATTTCACTATGGATCCGCTACTTGTTTAATATCGGCCCGGTTTTCCAAGAAAATTAGGAACATTCTATTTAATTTAAATAGAGAGTTTTTAAATGTAACTACTAGGTGAATGTCTCATTAAAATAATTACATATTTTCTAGTCCACATTATGACACAAAAACATGAATTATTCATCAACAATTTTATAAAAACCTATGGTTTACTTCGACATAATCCTTTGTATGGAATTTCATTCAAAATATGATTAAATCATTTTTTTCAAGAATTATGAAATATTAATTTGTATGGTATATATATAATTCCCATTCTTACAGTAGAAACTTCATTATCCGATTCATATTGAGATCCACCCTTAGTATCTCTACTGATTGAGATTATAGATGATATAGAGAAAAAAACATCTAGTGAAGAAGAATTTAATCATTAAATCTATCTTGTACCTATTTTATAACTATAAATTGATATATTTTTAGAGTAACTAACTAGGCATCCCACATATCAAGATGTTTTTTTATTGAAATAATCCTTGATAGAAGACCCATATCAAATACTATGTATAGAGTTGATACTATGGAATTGGTGTAGTTGAAGTAACAACTAGAGGAGTTGGAAGATAATGTATTTACTTTCCCCAGTGTTTACCCATGGGGATACCATGTTCTATTTTTTAATAATAATAATGGATCCATGAGGACCAGAATTGGTTATAGGGAAAACAATTCAATTATAATAAATAACATATATCTTATGCCTCGTATTAATGAATTATTTGATCCACTTCATGGAGCCCAATAATTTTCAAACATAGATCATCATTCTTGGTATCACAAATTCTGAGAAAATAAGGAATAAAATCCAAAATAATCTTTTCAAATGAGGTATGAACATTTCAATTTTGTAGTAATTTAATTTGTATTGACAAATGGACCCTTTATTTGCATCATTCTAATGAATATGTCTTTTAAAGAATACATTGAGGATTTTTTTGGTATTCATGGATGATATTATGATTTATTCTAAAATTTTGTAGTGATATGATTATGAGAATTTTATTATTCATGAGTCTCGTAGAAGGAATTAGATATATATAAATTATAGTATCTTTGATTTCTAGATTTATTATGAATGTTTTCGTGGAAATATTATTTCTAGGGATGGGTCTAATGTTATTTTAAATAGAACCATTAGATGATATATATATGGATGTTAAATTTAACATCCTATATCATTAAAATTTTATACTTTTTAGAATTAATTTAATTGTTTGATAGCTTATAATGCGGGAAACAGAATGTTTGTATAAAACATTATTTAGTTACACATTGAAAAGTTATCCAAAATTTAAATTTTAAAAAGTTTTTAATTTTTTTTTCAAATTAAACTTCATTATTTATATTTGAATATCATAATCATATTATGTAGATTTTGAGGTATTTTTCTACAAAGTATCAATATTTTATTAAAAGGGAAAAATGATGAATTTTAATTAATAATTACCTTTTTGATAAAATAATTTATAATAATAAAATATATTTTTATTTTTTTAAGTAAAATTAGTTTAATTTTAAATATATCAATCAATTATATGTAATTGAATTCATTTTCATGGTAAATTTATATAAAAAAATATTTAAACATTTGACCATTTCACTTTAAAAACTCACTTTGTCGTAACATTTGTTGGATTAATTTTAAATTAATTTTTTTTTCACTTCTATAAATTGAATTTTGGTAAATTGATTCCATATAATGAATATGTATAAATTATAATATATAATAAATCAATATTATTTTTTTACCAAATTTTTTTGTGAAAAAGAAAAAAATTATTAGGGTGATTACACAAAAAATGATTTTATCGAGAGATTCAATCTTAAAATTTACAAGGTGAATTACCTAGAAACTTCTCTTACACCCATTTTATGGGAATATATATACCTTATAATATATTGTATCTAAAAAATAAAATTATTTGGATATGTTATGTGTATAAAACTGCGGTGGAATTCACTCTTTCAAAAAAGTACAAGCGTGCCACTAACCCCACATATAAAAGGCCACCATGTCTCCTCCTCTATTCACACCTTAAAAACTAATTGGATCAGACATGAAAAGTCCATATCACTCCCTAAATTTATTATACTCAACCAAGATACAATATGTTGCTAATAAATCAAAACTTGTAATGGTTTAGAACAAATCAAAGGAAGATACATGAAGAAGAGGTAATGTCCTCCAATAAGAATCTTTGTTTAACTTCATTCTCCACCGCAATAATTTTTTATTAAAACATTATTATATAATAATATTTGTATATTCAATATAATTTAATGTTTTGAAATAATATTATTATCTATTATTATTTCTACTTCCTTGAAATGGGTTATGAAATCATTGTTTGTGGTTATAGTGGACCACCACCTCCCGAACTGAGGTAATTATCTTTTCCATATCCACCTCACAAGGATATATTTGATAATTCATCTAAAATATAAATATGATAATTATAACATATTTATACATATTTATTCACTATATAATATAAATCTATTTGCATTCCATTCATTTTTGGATACTATAACGTAACTCATGTACACAAAAGACTATCGCATCACAAAGCGATGTGATTCTTCTTTTACTAATGCTTCACATGGAAGAAGATAATGGTAATGCTATATATTATATTTGATAAAAATGAAATAATTATAGTATTCATGAAATAATTTAATTTCCATAATGATAATTTACATCCCATTTTTTCATTCCTTTCTACTAACATAACGATGATAACATCCTTCGGGTACATGGGGACAACTGAATACATGAGGTGATGTGACTTTATTTTCATCACCAAACCACATTTATGATATATATGAATATAAGAATATATTATGTAATATATGATATTATTTACATTGTATAATATTAAAATTCTAGTTTTTCCATTCTATAATGACTATTGAAAAATGAAAATTTTACTAATGCATATGTATGACCTTCAGTCTCTTTGATCATAACGTAATTAATTTTTTAAAACCATTTTAATTATCTGTATTAAAATTATATGTGATGTATAAATATGAAAAAAATTTCATTATTATTATTCTATTTTTTTTAATATATGATACTTAAATGAACTAGAACATTCGTAACAAAGAACAGAAGAGAAAACATGGAAATTAACAAACGAAATGATAATGATATTGAAATATATTAAAAGAATGGGTGAAAATATTTTATAAAAAAATAATATATGATATAATAAATATTTACAAGGTTATTGTATAAGGTAATTACATGTTTAAAAGTAATATTCATCATGTTATTCATGATCAATATAACAAAAGACTTAGTTAATAGATTTTAATCTCAATTAATATTCCATTGAAAATTATTTATTATTATACACCAATTAAATTATATTTGGAGTATATACTACCCCTTTGACATGTAATATTAGGATTAATTTATAAATCATTATATTTTTATATTCAAATATAATTATTTAATCCACATGGATTTTACATGTAAATTATGATGTGGTAAAAGTTATTAAAAAAATCTCATTTTCATTTTTGATTATAATAATTCTATTCAAATATTAAAATTCTATCTTAATATTTCCTTGAACAATATAGTTATATTAAATATAAATATAATTATATTATTAATATTACTATATCCTAAATTGTATACCTATAGTAGATTCAGTTTTTATATTGATTTTGTTATTAACTTAGGGAACAATGATAAATTTGTATCTTTTACAAAATACAAATATTTTATTATAATGACTATTGATTAATAAATTAATTTGATTATATGATATATTAAAAATGGTTTATAACTAAAGAAATGGTTGGGCCCTAACATTATATATTCCCTCTATTCATTAGTGTGTATCATGAGACATATTAGTTGGAAATATTAAACTCGTTTTTTACATGTAGACTAAACTATCTTGTGGAAGGCCATTATTGTAAAGGTATCATGTTATTGAGACATGAAGACAAATAATTATGAATTTACAAATTTCATAATTAAATTAATATTATCAAAAATATATTCACTGATATATTATCACTAGATTCATTTCATTTTAAGTTAATTGATTTTATCGATTGTGGATTCATCATTTATCTTGGACATTTTAATGGCTTAATCTATTTATTAAATGGAATTTGTGCTCAGTTATTTATCTCAAAATATTTATTATGAATTTTTGCATTACATAAATGAAATATGTGCATAGTTATTTTCATTTCTATTTTGATTCTGCTCACTGATTCATGATAGTGTCTGTTGTACTTAACCCTTATTGAGAATATGATATCTATATTATTTTTAATCATTTTCCCAGTATTCCTATATTTTTACAATGAATAATATTTAGATATATTCTATATGGAATAATTGTAATGTATTTTAAATTTCAAGGAAAAATTTTCCATGAAATTTAGGGGTCTTTACATTACTCCCACCTCAGGGATTTATGTACCCATAAAGTTAAATCACAAACTAAGGAAACAAATGAATGTAATGAGCATGCATCTGAGCCTCCTGCTCCCATGTGCTCTCCTAGAGGTTACAGTGCTTCCACCTGATGTACACTAGAGGAATCAGCTGCCCACGTAGGACCAGCTCCTGTCGATCCTCGATCTCCACCGAGACCTCCGCAAAAGACGCCCCGTCATCAATGTCTAGCTCCCTATGGTCGATGATATGTGTCGGGTCATGAACGTATCTACTCAGCTGAGATATGTGGAAGACGTCGTGCACCCGATGCAACTGAGGAGGTAGATCCCTGCGATAAACCACCTCGCCTATCCTGTTGAGAACCTGGAATGGTCCTATGAAGTGTTGAGATATCTTATCGCCTTGGCCAAATCTCTGTAATCCATGTCGAGGTGAGAATTGCAAGAAAATATGGTCGCCATCCTCGAACTCTAGTGGTCTCCGCCTCCTGTCAGCATAAGACATTTGTCGGCTCTGAGCTATCCTCATCCGCTCCTGGATGACCTGAACATTATAGTTATATTAAATATAAATATAATTTTATTATGAATATTACTATATCCTAAACTAGGAAGATCAGAGTCCTGAGTTCTACAGTGGAACCGAACTCCTTTGATACCAATTTTTGAAGGAACAATGTTAAGGGTGTTGAGTGTGGTTATCAGACTAGGGAGTCCAGTGTTGGTGTGGTGTCCGACATATCCATACACCAGGACCCTGACATCTGATTTCCGTCTCAATGCACGAAAACATTGATTGCATGTGTGTTTCAAAAGTTTTCTTTGTTATTAATTTGTGTCAGCTCACCAGGCATATAGTATTGACCATGGTGCACCATTTTCTTTTCAGGATATCCCCATGACGGAAGCCAGCTAGGGTTCTGAGCTTTGTGTGAGATGACAACCCACCGAGTGACAAGGCCTTGATTCAGGTCCCTATTACTATAGAGGCACCAGCGGTACCTCTACCCGCTAAGCTATCGATGCCACCAGCCCTAGTCGATGAGAGTGCATGTCGCCTTAGTGCACTTCATGAGTTTCAGCATCAGAGACCACCCGGGTTACACGGGGAGGCGGACCATTAGGCAAACGAGGATTGGCTGGAGGCTGTTGTACCAGTTATCAGGTTGGTGGGGACACCATCTGACCTCATGGTGATCCTTTCAGCGAGCCTTCTACACGCGGTAGTAGTTAGATAGTGGAGCCTGATGCTCCAGGTGCACGACGAGGCATCTCTTATTTGGATGTACATCAAGAGCCTCTTCCGCTAAGAGTTCTTTCCAGCCACCCTTTGTGCGGTGCACATTCAGTAGCTACTACAGTTGCGGCAGGAAGCATGACAGTAGCCCAGTACTCGACGAGATTTACCAATATCTCGCGCTACTCCACATACATGGTAAAATACCCATTCTTATAGGCCCGGACCTTTGAGCAGTGACTGAGGCATGAGATCAGGGCTTTGATGATCTCCCTCAGCATTCTGACACAGGCAGGAGTACTAGAGAGATCCCTTCTTGTAGAGAGCTTTCTTGCTGATCCTACTCTAGCAGCAAGACCTTCCGCATGGCAACACGTAGCGGAGTCTTCTGTAGCTGGCAGTCGACGGATGTCACAGGGGTCTAAGCGAACCAGACCATCAGGAAGACAACCTTAGGATACTGGCTCAGAGGTGCGGGGCACACGGCGCAGAGCCAGCCTTTGAGGAGCAGACAATGCTATGCATGCAGCGGGCAGGGCTACATGGCTCGTGACTTCCCGACCCGACATGCAGATGAGAAGTAGACCATGGAGGGACCTCCCAGGTAGAGGCATAGGTTCGACTAGGGTGGTTTGTAGGGTGCACGCAGATGAGGCAGAGGAGCTGGCCGAGAAACAGGTGGTGGGCGACGCTTTGATGCTCTACCCCCACCACCACCAGGAGGTCCACCGTGACCACAGGGAGCTGGCGGACAGAGACAGACCCAACTTCCGGCAAGGGAGGCTTATGGCCACGGTGCACCAGAGATGATTCGAGGTAATTTTTGTGTCTAATACAACCTTTCTACAGTTATTATAGACACAGGAGTGAGTCATTCTTTCATTACTGTTGCCCATGTTCGAAGCTCGTGGATTCCAACGTAGCTGTTGGGTTGATCCTTACGGCTAGAGACTCCTATGGGAGCAGACTCGATGATTACACACTAGTTCCAACAGTGTGAGCTTACTCTAGGAGGTGAGATACCCGGCTGGGATCTTCTTGTAGTGGCGTCAAGGCATTAAGATGTCATTTGGGTATGGATTGGTTAACTATGGTCCATGATCAGATCGACTATATTAGGCGCAAGGTGCGGTGTATTTGCAAAGATTGGAGAAGGTTACCCTTCACCAGTGAGAAGGGAGCCTTTGCATCACAGGATGGACTCACATAGAGAAGAGGACTGCCAATCAATCATCTGTTGGCTAGCCTCGTCCTAGGATCAGTTGACGTGCGGAGTCTGAGTTTCCCTGTTGTGGTGGATCAGTATACGAACGTTTTTCCTGACAACATTCTAGGACTACCTCCTCACAGAGTGGTAGACTTTTATATTGACATGTACCCTAAAACAACCCCGATATCTAATCCAGCATTTCGGATGGCTCCCGCTGAGCTTCTAGAGCTACGGGTACAGCTAGAGGACTTTCAGGGCATGGGATTCATTTGACCCAGTGTTTCAACAAGGGCTTCCCCGATATTGTTCGCCAATAAGGCGGACTGGAGCGTACGACTTTGTGTCGATTTCCATCACCGGAAACAGGTGACCCTGAAGAACAAGTATGTAACACCCTGAGATTTTATGAAAAATATTCTTTTTAATTTCATTAATGACTTGTGTTGTACGCTACATCAAAAGGAGCTTTCACAACACGCATCCTTGACATTCCTTGCATTACACGCAATTGCGACCTTCCTTGATAGCGTGTGTAGTACGTAATACCAAGGTTCACTAAAAAACGATATGCTATTAAAATATTATTAAAACTAGCTGTTATGAATAGTAATAACCACTTTTTGAAATTTATTAAATTTAATTTTCAAATTGGACTTCATTTTTGGATTCAGAATATCGAAATTAGCTTAGAGTGAAATTTTGGTACATTTCGGATAACTTTCATTTTCTGATGAATAGTGAAAATTACTAAATTTTAATTAAAAACAACATTTTTAATCGAAATAATTATTAGTGATAAATTATTAATTTGAGTGGTTTTAAAGTATATTTAGAATATATTTTTACAATTTAATACAATTTTGGTCATTGGATGTAATTTCACATTTAAACCAGACATAAAGAAGTGTCAATCTTTTGATAGTTATTATCTCTTAAGAACATGCTATATGTTTTGACGACGGGAATTAATTTTTAAATTAATTAATGAAATTGACATGTTTTGAATTTTTGAAAATATACATCATTTTTGAGTTCATAATATAAAATATATCTTAGTCCTAATTTGTGGTATTTTTATAGAAACTTTCATTTTTTGATGAATAGTGAAACCACTAAGTGGTAGTTAAAAAAATTTAATTTTTCATAAAACTTATTTTTACCACTTCTGTGAGTGGAATTTCAAATATCCGAGAGACATGGTCGATGTTAGTAAGTAAAATGTCGTTCAAGGAGATGAAAATAATTTTTGGTGAATAGTAATTTTTAACTTTTTTACCACGGTTAAAAGTAAATAGGGTAATTAAGGGTAAAAATGATATTATTATTACCCTAACACATGTCCTAATTCAATTGTATAAGTGTAATTCGATCAAAAAAACCCTTGGAATAAAATATTACCATTTAGGCCCACTTGGATTAGATTAGGACGTTTATTATTAATTTATATAATGAAGGGTTAAAATAGTTAAAATAAATGTTTAATAAGTAAATCATTTTTAATATAGGGATATATAAATGATAAATTAGACTATAAATATTCATTAGAAAGATAAAAATAATTCATACATAATGGTATTTTATTTGTAATTTTTAGACATTAAATAATTTAATTTATGTACGACACAAAGATGCTGCAGTAATTTTTTTATTACTGAAATATTGACATAATTGATGTTATAAATATCCAAATAAATGTAATTTGAGACTTTTAATTAATACCAATAATTTTATAGGTTAACTTGACTTGTCAGTATTTATTTAATTAACTTTTTTCTAACTAATAATTCTGTAATGATTTTCACAAAAATCAATTACTAAAAAGTGTCAAAATAGACATTAAATAGTTTTTAAAAACATATTTCATTATTAATTGTTATATTATTCCTAAAAATATATGATTCGGACAAATGACATTTATATGGTTATATATATTAATAATAAACAACTTGGGGTTCTTTTGGCTTCTTATAGTAAGTTTATTAACCTTATAGTGTAAGAAAACAAAAAGACACGGTAAAAGTAAAATTATCTAACTTAAGGTTAAATATAAATGATAAGGTTAAAATAGGAACCTAAACTTTTATAAATTCTATTTTATGAGATTATTTCTACCCATCCCCACCTTAGATTCGAAATAAATTAATTTGGAGCTATTTAAAACCGAATTTGGCTTTATAATAAAATAATATTTTTAGTTTTTCCAAAGTAGACCCTCTCCTCCCTTATAAAAGGTCACCTCCTCCCTCTCTTCCTCACACCACTTTGAGCCTTCAAGCTCGGCCAACCCATGCCAAATTATCTTCTCTACTTCCCTAGAAACATCATAGAGGTTCTGGTCTTCTTCAAAGTCCAATTTTAGTGCCCTAAAAGGAGATCTCAAAGAGGCGCTTCAAGGAAGAGGTAATGTCTGTTATCGATTCTTTCAACTTTATTTCTTCTTCCACTTCTTGTTCTTAGGTTGTTTCATTATGAAGTAATAACTTCAGTATCACTCATATACTTATATGTTATTATAAGTATGAAACTACCCTATTTCACCATCTATCTATCCTACGGAAAACGAAATCACCGCGCGTGCGTACGTACAGAATACTATCTCCACATCGTGGTGTAATCTATTTTCCACCACAACCTTACTTGGATGGGAAGAATGGTGTACATAATAACAATATATGATTATTGTAAAGTGATATTGATTATGAAATAGTATACATACACTCCATTACAATTCCACGATCATGAGAACGATATCATTGCTCGTGCGTACGTACGGACTGCCGTCTCCACGACGCGATGAGATTCATTCTCCACGTTAACCATTCATGAATGATTATAAAGTATATATAATAAGTAATAATGAAATATATGACATAATAATGATACTTTATTTATGTGTATATATATGTATGTCATCTACTTAATTCCAATCAACTCAATAAGGAAACGAAAACGGCGTTCATGCGCACGTACGGCCTACCGTCTCCATGAACGGTGTATTTCTTTACATTTACTGATCTATTATATGTATGTATATTATGTATATATATTATATATAAATCATGTTTTATATTCTGGAATTAAGTAATCATGATCTAAGTAATCATATGAATAATTACAATTCAAAACACGAACGACAAATGAAATGATTTTACCCAAAACGCTCTTTAACATGGAATTTACAAAAGAACGGGTAAAATAAAGTCATAAGTGAACCATATATGATATCATTACAATGAATATGATTCTGGAATAAGTCAACAAAATTATTTAAATCATTATACAGGAGGTTCGGACACTTACGAAGCAAATTGGACCCATGGTAAGGGAAAATATCACAATCTCATTTTTATCTGAGATTGTTTATACTTTGGTATTTACTGGGGTGTATTTTATCATACACATCCATGTTTCCTCAATATGTAATATTATTTCCATGCACCTACAATTTTTTAAATCCAATTTTACCCTTCGGTGAGTTTTTAGTAAAATATATGAATGAAATATTTTTTCGTTTTTCGTACGAGGTACTTTTTGACTTTTCCGACAAAAGTATGAGAATAATGTTTTTTTAACATATACGACATGAATGGATTTTTAAAACATTATTTCCAAGAAGCATACTTTACAATTTTTCATGTTTATTTTTAATCAACGTCTTTTAGTTTAGAATTGTATGACATGTTAAAAAGGAAAAGTGTTTTTGAAGTAGAAAGGATATTTTCCTCAAGAATGGACTTCAAGTGTTTTATCAAAATTATTTTCCATCTAATATAATAAAGAATTTTGTTTCTATCCCTATTATTACATTGATTTGATTATGTTGTGATGGAATTATTTTTATGAATTCCTTTATCTTATATGAATTGTTTTATGATTTCATGATGTTTAAGAATCCCATTTTTATTACATGGGTTATGCTATGATGTATGGTTTATGATTTTGTGGCACACATAAGAATGGTATCATTATGACATGGGTGGGACCTATATCTCCCTCTAATGCACTGGGTAATGATTTTATATCTCATGAGATAGATATGGCTATAATGGAAGGTTAAACCGGTTCAGTGAAACAGGACTGAAACGAGGATTGAACTCGGTTCAGAAATGGACTTTGTCCACTAAGATAGTCTTGGCAATGAGTCTTGAATAATAAGAAATGATTATCTATTATTATGTGTGTATGACACAAAGTTCCATGTTTTAAGTTATGATTATTGGGATTACATTTCAAAACTATGATTTATCCCATGTTATGAAATTATGATCACTTTTGCAGGTTAAGATTTTCAAAAGTTATGTTCTTATGTATATGATGTGATTGATATTTATTTTGTTTACCCTTACTGAGCATTTGAGCTCACCCTTTTGTATGTTTTCTATTCCCTAGGATATAAGGAATGGTTTTAGGTAATAAAAAAAGGGAAGATCTTTATGGGAGATGTTGAAGATCTTTCACCAAGATTAGAAGATTATATTCCGAGTTTCCAAAGGCACTAAACTATTACGGTCCTTGTGTGTGTGTTTTTGTAATGTGGTAAGTATTCTGCAAAAGTAATGTAATGTAAATGTACGTCAAGCTTAGGGTCTCTAAAGTTGGTATCAGAGGAATGGTTTAGTCAACCTTTGGAAACTAGGATGCGAGAACTTTAGTGAGATCCATAGAGATATTTCTAAGGTATGTTTAGGGATGTCCCTAAGGATAAGTATACATTATAGTCCTAGAATTGCACTAACCATCTTAGAATTAAACCTAAGATGTTAGATATTGAAGGTACTCCCCCTTTATTATATTGTTTTCCCAAACATGATTTTTACCTCTCACACTATTCTTTTTGGGTTTTAGACGATGGCTGGAACCCGAAGGAACCGTGTTGATCAATGTAATGGACAATGCAATGATTGTCCTCCTGAACAAACAAATGTTATGGGAGATAGAGTGAAAAATATTATTGCTATACTTACACAAGCTATGAATCATTCTGGACTTCCAAATGAGAAGATAAGGGAACAATATTCTATTGAGTCCTTCATGAGGCAATGTCCACCTTCTTTCAGTGGGTATTCTGATCCACTTGTTGCTGAACAATGGATCAGTACTACTGAAAAGATATTTTCTGTTCTTCAATGTTCTGAACATGATAATTTCATCTTAGCAGTGTATCATTTAGAAGTTTATGCCGATCAATGGTGGAATATTATCAAGAATATGAGGCCAAGATATGAAATTGAGTCCATGGAATTGGACGAGTTCAAGAACTTATTTTTCAATAAGTACTTCCCTCATATTCTTCAAACAAAGATGGAGAAGGAGTTTCTTGAACTAATGAAAAAGGATGATGGATATTTTGGTATATACGAAGCGAATTTTACAAGGCTTGAAAGGTATGCATCTGGATTTATCATCCAACATGAAAGTAATGTTGATCGATTTTTCAGTGGCTTAAAACCAAATCTTCGAAGGGAATTAGCTATAAGAGACTTCAGTAGCTATAAAGAAATTGTGCGTTGTGCTATCAAGGTATTAATGAAATTTGGTGTTACTTATCCATCTTATAGTTTTTACAAGAAACAAAAGTTGTAGTTCAAGTAGAAATCTCAGAATAATGGTGAAAAGAAGATGAATGTTTCCTTATGGTCAAAGTGTGGAAAAAAGCATGGTGGAGATTGTCTTAAAGGGACTAGAAAATGTTTTAAGTATGGAAAAGAAGGTCATCGAGCAGCCAAGTGTCTAAGTAATGGAAAAAGGGTTTCTAATGATGTGAATAAAGAAAAGACTGCATAGAACGCACCACCAACACTTCAATGCTTCAAGTGCAAGGAAATGGGGCATTATGCTAATAAATGCCCTAATCCAAGGGTTAGTGATGATTGACATGAGCAACCAATTAAGTAAAAGGACAAAGGGAAGTCACATGCGATCACTATTGGGGATTTTGAATATGATAATGATGTGTTGGAATGATTAAGTGTTTATGTAATGGGATTCGAAAATAATGTTGTATATAGTATCGTGGAATATTCGAATATTTATGTATTTGTCCAGTGTGGTTTTCAATGGTAGCGGTAACCATGGAAAGTGATTGAAATATTTTTGGAAAAAAAGATGATATGCGCATAAACAAGGGAAAATGAGAAAATGAAATGTTTGATAGTATTCATGAGCTCATGATTAATATAAGGACTAAGTGATATCATGGTTTCAGTATATAGAATTTCGAGTATTTTGGTATGTGGAAAGAGTTAACTTTTAACAACATTCATGTTTTCAATAAGGTTCCATAGGTATTCATTTTTTTCAAGAGAATACATGATTAAGGCCTTCAAATGTTTGTAATGTGACCAACAAGACATATCTCATGATATATAGGGATCAAAAATGGTATTAACATGCCAGTTGTATGAACTCTTTGGTAATCGTTTTCACTATAATATGAGATTAGACAGCATTATTTTGGATAATCCTAAAGATTGGAATGGGTTATGTTGGACATAAGTTAGTATTGTTTAAGGATAGAAGTTTTTTCGATATTCTTTATGGGATGTTATAGTAATGTAGTTTTAGAAAAAGGACAACATGCAGGATGGGCGATAGCCCATCAAATCGGACAAGGCTGTGGGAATCGAACCCACAACCGAAGTGCGACTGGCCTTTATTGCCTACCACTGGCCTACATGAAGTACCTATTTAGTATAAACTAGTTTTATTATATTAAGTTGTATGATATATGAAGTATAAGTCCATTTTAGGAACCATATATGATTAATCTCACTATATATGGAATTATGTATTTTTTGATAACTTTCCTAGCGTTTTGTTCAAGACATATGGAATGACCCATCATTCTATCACATGATCTGCAAACACATCACGAATGACAAATTCAACTTCATTTCTTTAAGAGATGAAGTGGAAATTTTCTAAAGAACGACCAACGGTGAGACTATACCAAAATCACGAAAGTATTTCTTCTTATTCCAATTTCATCAACTTTAGGGAAATGATCCTGAGAACCAAAAATGTTGTCTGAGTGCTCTTATATCTGTTGAATCAGATGGTACCTTAGATTGTCACAAATTTATGGCTTTGTGATTGCTTGCTTTTCCATAGCCATGTTCTCAACCACTCTCCATCAGAACATGATGGTTAGATTTCTCTTCCATATCCATATTTTCACCTATGTGGAAACCTAGTGATTAGTTTATTTGGGTAACCGTTACGTTTCATAATTTTGTTTTTTAAAGAATGGTTTTTGTATTCCTTTTTATGATGTGGGTTTCTATTAAAGAAACTTTCGAGTAGTAAACCATTTATAACCCCGAAGAATTTCGGGGGTGAAATTCATTTTAAGGGGGGTAGAATGTAACACCCAGAGATTTTATGAAAAATATTCTTTTTAATTTCATTAATGTCTTCTGTTTTACACTACACCAAAAGGAGCTTGCATAACATGCATCCTTGACTTGCCTTGCATTACACGCAATCGCTACCATCCTCGATAGCGTGTGTAGTACGCAATACCGAGTTCCACTAAACAATGATATGGTATTAAAATATTATTAAAACTACCCGTTATGAATAGTAATAACAACTTTATGAAATTTGGTAAATTTTATTTTCAAAACGGACTTCATTTTTGGATTCAGAATATCGAAATTAGATTAGGGTGAAATTTTGGTACTTTTCAGATAACTTTCATTTTATGATGAATAGGGAAAATTACTAAATTTTAATTAAAAACAACCTTTTAATAGAAATAATTAATAGTGATAAATTATTAATTTGAGTGGTTTTAATGTATATTTAGAATATATTTTTACAGTTTAATACAATTTTGGTCATTGGGTGTAATTTCACATTTAAACCAGACATAAACAAGTGTCAATCTTTTGATAGTTATTATCTCTTAAGAACACGCTATATGTTTTGACGACGAGAATTAATTTTTAAATTAATCAATGAAAATGATATGTTTTGAATTTTTTAAAATATACATCATTTTTTAGTTTATAATATCAAATACAGCTTAGGCCTAATTTTTCGTATTATTCTGGAAACTTTCATTTTTTTGATGAATAGTGAAACCATTAAGTGGTAGTTAAAAAAATGAATTTATCAAAAAATTAAATTTTACCACTTCTGTGAGTGGAATTTCAAAAATCCGAGAGACACGTTTGATTTCATTAAGTAAAATGTGGTTCAATGAGATGAAAATAATTTTTGGTGAATAGTATTTTTTTTACGTTTTTACCACGGTTAAATGTAAATAAGGTAATTATGGGTACAAATGCTTTTAGTATTACCCTAACACATGTCCTAATTCTATTGGATAAGTTTAATTCACCCAAAAAAACCTTAGGAATAAAATATGACCATTTTGGCCCACTTGGATTGGATTAGGACATTTATTATTAATTTATTTAAAGAAGGGATAAAATAGTTAAAATCAAAGATTAATAAGTAAATAATTTTTAATATAGGATTATACATAAGATAAATTCGACTATAAATATTAATTATAAATCTAAAAATATTTCCTACATAATGGTATTTTATTTGTAATTTTTAGACTTTAAATAATTTAATTTATTTATGACACAAGGATGATGCAGTAATTATCTTATTAATGAAATATTGATATAATTGATGTTATAAATACACAAATAAATGTAATTTGAGACTTTTTATGAATTCCACTAATTTTATTGGTTAATATGACATGTCAGTATTGATTTAATAATCTTTTTTCGAACTAATCATTTTGTTATGATTTTCAAAAAATTCAATTACTAAATAGTGTCAAAATTGACCTAAAATAGTTTCTAAAACAAATATTATATTATTAATTATTATTTCATTCCCAAAAATCTAATGTTCAGAAAAATGACTTATATATTGTTATATATATTAATAATAAACAACTTGGTATTCGTTTGGCTTCTTATAGTACGTTTTTAACCTTATAGTGTAAGAACACAAAAAGACACGGTAAAAGTAAAATTATCTAACTTAAAGTTAAATATAAATGATAAGGTTAAAATAGGAACCTAAACTTTTCTAAATTCTACTGGATGAGAGGATTTCGACCCATCCCCACCATAGATTCGAAATAAATCAATTTGGAGCTATTTAAAACAGAATTTGGATTTATAATAAAATAATATTTTTAGTTTTTCCAAAGGATCCCCTCTACTCCCTTATAAAAGGGTACCTCCTCCCTCTCTTCCTCACACCACATGGAGCCTTAAAGCTAGAACAATCCCAGAAAAATTATCTTATCCACTTACCTAGAAACATCCTAGAGGTTCTGCTCATCTTCAATGACCAATTATAGTGCCCTAAAAGGAGATCTCAATGAGGCGCTTTAAAGAAGAGGTAATGTCCATTACCGATTCTTTCAACTTTATTTCTTCTTCCACTTATTATTCTTAGGTTGTTTCACTATGATGTAATAACATCAGTATCACTCATATACTGATATTTTATTATAAGTATGAAACAACCCTATTTCACCATCTATCTATCCTACGGAAAATGAAATCACCGCGTGTCTGTGCGTACGGAATACCACCTCCACGTCGTGGTGTAATCTATTTTCCACCACCACCTTACATTGATGGGTATAATGGTGTACATAAAAACTATATATGATTATTGTAAATTGATATTTATTCTGAAATAGTATACATACACTCCAATACAATTCCACGATCTTGAGAATGATATCATCACTCGTGCGTACGTACGGACTACCGTCTCCACGACGCGATGAGATTCATTCTCCACGTTAACCATTCATGAATGATTATAAAGTATATATAATAATTAATCATGAAATATATGACATAATAATGATACTGGATTTATTTGTATATATATGTATTTCATCTACTTAATTCCATTGAACTAAATAAGGAAACGAAAACAGCGTTCATGCGTACGTACGACCTACCGTCACCATGAACGGTGTATTTCATTCCATTTACTGATCTATTATATGTATGTATATACTGAATATATATTATATATAAATCATGTTTTATATTCCTGAATTATTTAATCATGATCTATGTAATCATATGAATAATTACAAGTCAAAACACGAATGTCAAATGAAACCATTTTACCCAAAACGCTCTTTAACATGGAATTTACAAAGGAACGGGTAAAATAAAGTCATAAGTGAACCATATATGATATCCTAACAATTATTATGATTATAGAATAAGTCAATAACATTATTTGAATCATTATATAGGAGGTTAGGACACTTATGAAGCAAATCAGACCTAAGGTAAGGGAAAATATCACAATCTAATTTTTATCCGAGATTGTTTATACTTTCGTATTTACTGGGTGTATTTTATCATCCATATCCATGTTTCCTCAATATGTAATATTATTTCCTTCCACCTACAATTTTTTAAATCCAATTTTACCATTCGTTGAGTTTTTAGTAAAATATATGAAAGAAATATTTTGTCGTGTTTCGTACGATGTAATTTTTGACATTTCCGACAAAAGTACCAGAAGAATGTTTTTTTAACTTATACAGCATGAATGGATTTTTAAAACATTATTTCCAAGAAGCTTCCTTTACAAGTATTCAAGTTTATTTTTAATCAACTTCTTTTAGTTTAGAATTTTATGACATGTTAAGAAAGGATAAGTGTTTTTTATGTAGAAAGTATATTTTCCTCAAAAATGGAGTTCAAGTGTTTTATCAAAATTATTTTCCATCTAAGATAATAAAGGGTTCTGTTTCTATCCCTATTATTACATTGATTTTATTATGTTGTGATTGAATTATTTTTATGAATTCCTTTATCTTATATGAATTGTTTTATGATTTCATGATGTTTAAGAGTCCCATTTTTATTACATGGGTTCTGCTATGATGTATGGTTTATGATTTTGTGGAACACATAAGAATGGTATAATTATGAGATGGGTGGGACCAATATCTCCCTCCAATGCATTGGGTAAAGACATTATATCTCATGAGATATACATGGCTGAAAAGGCATGTTAAACCGGTTCAGTGAAACAGGACTGAAACGAGGAGTGAACTCGGTTCAGAAATAGACTTTATCCACTAAGATAGTCTTTTCAATGATTCTTGACTATTAAGAAATTATTCTATATGATTATGTGTGTATGCCACAAAGTTTCATGTTTTATTTTATGATTATTGGGATTACATTTGAATACTATGATTTATCCCATGTTTTGAAATTATGATCTCTTTTGAAGGTTATGATTTCCAAAAGTTATGTTCTTATGTATATGATGTGATTGATATTTCTTTTGTTTACCCTTATTAAGCATTTAAGCTCACCCTTTTGTATGTTTTCTTTTCCCCCAGAATATAAAGAATGGTTTTAGGTAAGAAAGAAAGGGAAGATCTTTATGGGAGATGTTGAAGATCTTTCACCATGATTAGAAGATTATATTCCGAGTTTCCAAAGACACTAAACTATTACGGTCCGTGTGTGTGTGTTTTTGTAATGTGATATGTATTCCGCAAAAGTAATGTAATGTCCATGTACGTCAAGCTTAGGGTCTCTAAAAATTATCTACTTCAGAGAATTGATGACCTCTTTGATCAGCTCAAGGGAGTATAATGGATCTCGAAGATAGACCTCAGGTCAGGCTATCATAAGCTCAGAGTTCGAGACAAGGATGTATAGAAGACATCCTTCAGGTGTCAGTTTGGCCACTATGAGTCATTGTTTATGCCTTTTAGCATAACCAATGCTCTAGTACTGTTCATGATCCTCATGAACAGAATCTTCCAGCCTTACCTCGATCGATTTGTCATAGTCTACAGCGATGCATTAGGGACCAGACTCTGGTGTGTCCTGATGTAGGAGCGGGTAGTGATCGCATATGGATCATGACAGTTGTGGCAGCATGAGAAGAACTACACTACCCATGACCTGAAGTTAGCATCAGTGGTCTTCGCTCTGAATATTTGGCAGAACTATCTGATGGGAAAGCGCTTTACAGTCTATTCTGACCACCAGAGTCTCAGGTACATCTTCTTGTAGAAGGACCTGATCCTGAGACAGCGGCGATTCCTCGAGTTCCTCCAGGACTATGAAATTGAGATAGTCTATACTTCTGGAAAGGGGAATTTAGTAGCTGATGCTCTTAGAAGGAGGACGGGCATTCATCCACATGGAGAGGTGACAAAGCATCAAGCCGTGTTGCAGATATCCATTGTTGATAGAGACGGGGCAACCTTACTTTAGTCGCTCATAGTCACACCTCAACTTCATCAGCGGGTCAGAGAGGCACATCATGGGGATGTTGACAGTGAGACGCGGTGTGCACAGATTTCCATAGGACATGCACCTAATGTATTCTCTATAGAAGGAGAGAACATCGTCCTATTCATAGGATGTACCATGGTACCAGCTGGATTATATGAGGAGGTGATGACAGAGTTTCACACATCCCCTTTAGGTACATCCAGAAGTGGCGAAGATATACCAGGATCTCAGATGATAGCACTGCTGGCAGGGTATAAAGAAGGTTTTGGAAGAGTTTGTTTCTCGATGTCTCACCTGCCAGTAGGTGAAGGCGGACCACCAGTTACTAGAAGGATTGGTACAACCCTTGTAGGTCCTGGAGTGGAAGTGGGATGAGATATCTATGGATTTCATGACTGGACATGCACGTACATCCAGAGGACACGACTCCATTTGGGTAATTGCCGACTGAATCACTATGTCGGCCCACTTACTGCCCATTAGAGAGCAGGGATCAGTGGAGAGCATGGGATGCCTCTATGTTCAATAGATCATATGGATTCATGGTGTTCCATCATCTATCATCTCTGATCATGATGCTCGCTTTACTTCCCATCTTTGGAAGGAGTTTCCGGAGGCATTTGGGACACAGCTACGCCTGAGCACTTCTTTTCACCCTTAGACGGATGGTCAGACAGAGAGGAACATTCAGACCCTCGAGGACATGATCTGTGCATGTGTCCTCGACTTTGGTCGCAGCTGGGAGGATCACCTACCCTTGGTGGCGTTTTCATACAACAACATCTACCACTCCACCATGAGTATGGAACCAGACGAGGCATTGTACGACCGACCTTGCAGGTCACCTCTGTGCTGGAGAGACCCTGGGGAGTCAGCACTTGTGGGACCAGATATGGTCCAGGCCATGATAGAGAAGGTCCAGGTCCTCCAAGAGCGGATGAGGACAGCTCAGAGCCGACAAAAGTCTTATGATGACAGAAGGTGGAGACCACTAGAGTTCGAGGATGGAGATCATGTTTTATTGCAGGTCTCACATCGACCTGGATTACGGAGAGTTGGTCGGGGTGGCATGTTATCACCACACTACATCGGACCATTCCAGTTTCTCAGAAGGATAGGCGAGGTACCTTATTGCCTGTCTCTACCACCTCAGTTGCACCGGGTGCACGTAGTCTTCCACATATCTCTGCTGAGAGGATACATGCATGACCCGACGTATATCATCGACCATGGGGAGCTGGACATCGATGACAAGGCAACTTTTGTGGGGGTCCTGGTGTAGATCGAGGATCGACAGGAGTGGGTCCTAAATGGGTGGTCGATTCCTCTAGTGCCCATCATGTGGCACCACAGGAAACTCCAGGAGAGCACATGGGAGTTGGAGGCTCAGATGCGTGCTCATTACTCTCAATTGTTTCTCTAGATTCTGATGTATCTTTACGGGGACGTAAAGACCTAAGGTAGGAGTAAGTTAAAGACCCATATATTTCAAGGAAATTTTTTTCTCAAATTCTTTGGGATTTTACGAGTATACAGTTTCTTGACGGCACCTGATTCTGAGGCCCGGTGTGCCCAGAATCAATTTCAGAAGTTTAGCTCGGGTACGTTTAGTGAACGAAAGAGCGAGTTTTTCTAACTTTTGAATCGTTGCTCGAAATCGAAATATGAGGGCACCGATGAAACCACAACACCAGTAATTACTTAAGAATACCATTACTAGAGTTGTGTTTGCTCAGGAAGAGTTGTTTTAATTTGTGGTTTAAGTGTTAAGTTAAATAAAATTTTGTTACAAATTTTATTCCACTTTCCCACGGAGTTAGATCCTAGGTGTGGAAGTTGAAGTGGGACCCACCGGTTAATAACTTCACTTGAGAGGATTAAAGTAGAGGTAGGGCCCACACGAGCCCCCACCATTTCATATTCCCTTAACTTGTCTACCCATCTTAATGTTGGAAACTCCTCATTAAATTTATGTCTTCCCCTCTTCTCTTATTAAATGAATGAAAATACATTTTTATTCTATTAATTGAAACCGTTTAATTATTTGAATTAGGTGTTTTGAATTTTAAAAACATTGGCAATGGTAATAAAATAAGGAAAAGGCCTTATTTTATTTTGGTTGCTTCATTGTGTTGAGAGAGGGAGAGTTATAGAGATTGAATAACTTCATCTTCCTCCTTGGAGAACGTGATGATCACTGACATGTCGTCCATCATCTCTCCATGTCAATGAAAGGGAGACGCTGCTTCCTCCTCAAATGGTCTCTGTCATCATACACAGAGCCTCACCCCATGACGTCGTTTTCTGCGACGATGGCTTCCGCAAACTTCTTCGAGGTAGAGGTTGTTCATCATTCAATAATTACTACATGACGTTCTTCGTTATTTCTTTGATTCTTGTTATCATTTTAATTGGAGGAGGTCCGATAGCACAAACACAACCAATCCTCCTACCCATTGTTGTTGATCAGTGGTGTGGTTTGGAACGGAGGTGGCATGGTTTAACGACATCGCGTAAGAATGAGGAAAACCGCGGTGAAGGAGCGCGACGTCGTCTCGCCACACCGGTGAAACCGAAGGAAGCCACATCCAAGACCATGCTGCAGTGGAGGGGCACGGCGCCGTTGTGCGGCGCCGGAATTCCATGGAGGGCCATGGAGGAGGCATTCCATAGCGGAGCGGCACGACGCCGTCATACCGTGCCGGTCAGACGAGGGCCACAGCCTAAGGCCGCATCGGTTCAGTGGAGGGCAGCAGGATCCTCCAGCCATCGGCGCTTCGAAAGGAGGGACGAGCGGGGGTCCTGTGGCGTCACACCGGCCGACCAACATGGCCTGCCGTAAGTGATGTCCGGCGGTTGTAACCCCCGGCGGTAGACAGGGGCGGGCCCCTCCATGTGGGGGGCTGGCGTTTCAAAACGAGGGGACAGCGCCCCCCCCCCCCCCCTTCCGCGTCTGCTCAGCGTGCGGACACCTGTACAAGGCCGGACCGCCCACACTGTGCCGGACCCCCGATTCTGGCCGGGCCGCACTGGCCTGCCCGGGATATACCAGCCGGGCCAGTCCATGCCCAACCGGGCTGGACCCGGACCCTGGTCGGGTTGACCCGGTTCAGTGTAACTCAGGGGGTATTGGGCCGGGTCGGACCGGGCCCCAACCCCATGTTTCCGGATAGATCCATTCAAGTGCCCATAACATGGGATACAGACCTCCGAATGATGTAGCATCAATTGCGTAGTGATCCTTGGATCGAGGCGGTCGTTTCGATATATTACACTCAGGGTTTCAGAGACCTTTGGGTATGGCCGGGTTGGTTCGAACACGAAACCAATCGGGCCCTTAGAACGGAAACACATATAACATGATCTTCGGACGTCCGATTGGAGTGTCATAGACTTTGTTGGATTCCTCTTAGTGAGACTATTCTTTTGGCTTACTCCACTCGAGGATTGCATATAGATGGAGTACGGTCAGGTTGGATATAGCTTAAAAACAAACCGGGCCTCTTGCAATAACTCTTAGACCGGGTGTCCGATTGACGCGACGTCTATCACGTTGAGTTCTTATTGACGAGAAGGAACATTAGGATACATCCACTCCATACTTTGTGTCAGTTGATGTATCTACCACCTTGGCTCATGGAGAGGACCCTCCCGGAATCGAGCTTGCTATGTGTGGGAAGCCTAGAGCTGGTTGCGACTGTGACGACAATGATGACTGAACTCGGATCCTCTGTGGGTTTGGTAGTGACGATGACCGTACTGGAATCCTCCATGGGTTCGACAGCGATAAATATTGTTCTTGTATCCTATGTGGGTCTGGAAAGACTTCACTACTATTCTTGTATCCTATATGGGTCTGTCGGTATTATACTCTATACTAGTATCCTATGTGGGTCAGGCAGAGTAGATGGTCTCATATCCTTTGTGGGTCCCAAAGCATAGCTGGTCTTGTATCCTCTATGGGTCTGACAGCTTAGATGAATCAATTGCTATATCTGATCATCTCTATCATCTTAAAAACAGTATACCTATGTGAGATGAGTCTTTACTTGCAGTCATTATCGTTGACATGATTGTTGTGCATTCCTATGTGGATTGGGTTGTGCTATCCTGTTTATATTGGATTGTGATTTCCTATGTGGAATGGGTTATGTTTTTCCCATGTGGACTGGGTTGTATTTGGGCACGTGTGTTAGAGCCGAGCTGGAATAGATAACTTATGTATATGTATGGTCATATAAATAATTAGAGTTGGTTGTTACTTCGTTATTGTATCTCTTCATTGTGGTTTATCCTTCGAGGATTCTGGGAGACCTTCGGGGGTCTTGGGGTCCCTACTGAGTAGCGTATACTCACCCCTACATGGAAAATGCCTACACTAAGTTGTGTTGTATGCAGATGATGGACAACACTGATCAAGGTGGGAGCTCGTGGAGCTGGATGGTACGTGGAGGTGGATCACTGGATGGGACTAACATGAAATGGACAGCCAGAACCGAGGTGCAGAGGAGACTATCTTTAACCACCCTTCAGGTGGGATTCCCAGAGGATGACTCAGACTCCCTTTTTTTCTTTTCAGTTGCTGTATTTTCATTTCAGTTGTACTTTACTTTCAGTTGGGTTTGTATTCTGGCCCATTTACATTTCATCCCTTACTTTTGTACTTAGTTTACTTAGTGTCTACTCAGAATGCGTACTCTGTGGTGTTTGTTTAATTATAAAGGCAATGATTTCCCTTTTTATTGGGATTTACACATTTGGTGCTAGTCGCCAGCCCCTGGCCTATGGAAGGTGGGCTTGGGGTATTCACGGCACGAGCCCCAAGGACGGGTCGTGACAATAATGTTATTCAAAAAAAATATTTTGTAATTTCTTTATTCAAAGATAATGTCTGAATCATTTGTGCATATTGTTTACCAATAATACTAATGTGTTCGGTCTATTGTTATATGATACCTTGTATGTAATGTAAATGTAATGTAATATGGAACTGGATCTTGTCTTCTAGGGTTGAGGTCACAATAATTGTAATCAAAGGAAGTTTATTTGAAACTATGTAAACTAGATTTAGGAAATCATATATTATGGATCATGTCACCATGATCACATTGAAGAAATGTATAGAAGAACATCTCAATGCTTTGGAAATGTAAATATTATATGGTTTTCTATGAAATCCATCCTTGTTTCATGTTTTTGTAGTTATAGAATATATTTATCAACTGGTAATAAATCAAAAAAGGGTGTGTTGGGATTCAGTAATGCATTACCTAGTTCTAGATAATGTCCCTTACTCCACTCTTAATTTGAATCTCCTGGGGTGTATATATAGTATCATTCACATTTTCATTAAAAATCATCATAAACTATATGAATATAATGATGTCCCCAAATAATCAATGTTTATAATTATGATAATATCATTTCATAATATTTAATTTATTTTATAGGATACGTCAAATTAGGAATGATACATTATGATTTAATGTTACAAATTTTATGAGTTAATCTAATGAATTTCATTTGGTCTAAATTGATCCTTGAAGTAAGAATGATATCAATAATCATGAACCATATAGGAATTTCACTCATAGGGAATCCAATATAGCTGGTATACAAACTGAGAAAATTATGTCTATACTAGCGTAGATTGATTAGTTTATAAATATTATCTTTCCTTGGATGGAGTAAACTATCCTATAATGAGGTTCTCATATAATTTTTTTTATACCAAATAATCCCCACCATTTAATGGGGATACTAATCTAGTTTTTATGGAATAATCGATTAAGACTCTAGAAAAGGTATTAATGGGCTTGGGATTTGGTTAAAAGGATATGGTTACACAATTGGTGTATATTTTCAAAGGTGATGTGGACCAATGGTAGATGGTGATCCAAAATTCATGAGAGTATGGGAAAATATAACTTATGGAATATAAAAAATTGTAGTGATATAGTTTTCAAAAATTACATCACTCATGAGTAACAAATTGACATTAATAGAATATTTGTTATTATATATATATAGTAATAGGAAGCCCTTATGGGTATTATGATACTATTAAAAGGTAATCCAGGTATATAAAATTATATATACACGATAAAGAATAAAATAATGACCACTTTTTTGATGTTCTTATACCAAGACTCACATGGGCATTGGTCTCCCAAATTTTTTTCCAATTGATGAAATAGATTAATATTACATAAAAAGAGAATTAATTATATATATCATACAAATTCAAGAGAAACCAAGTGTATAATAGGTTACATGATAATCAATAAAAAGAAAATGAGTGAATGAAGGCAAAAAATATGAAGTAATTTCCATTGTGTGGTAATAATTGAATGAATCAACCTTGAAATTTTATGAAGGACACAAAATATTATTATAAGTGTTGTGATAATGGGAATACATCTCATGAATGGAAGGAGAAGATAATACTAAATGTTTTATAGTGTGTAATCTGTAGAGAAATGGGGAATTATTCAATTCAAGTACATTAGAGTCAACAGAATTCACCACAAAAGAGTCCATGGAGATAATTCCATGATTTTGTGATCACTATAGCTGAGGTGGAAGTACAAAATGATGTGATGGATGTAAATTAATCATATATTAAAAATTACATAATTTTTTTATTAAATCCTATATCCTCTAATATTTTTATAACCTCTCATATTTCCATGAAATTTAGATGCATTCTATTTAATTTAATAATATAGTTGCCTATAATAGCTCCTAAAAGAAGTCTCTATAACACAAGGATATATTGGCTCATCACTATTATGAAACACAAATGTTCTTTATTCGTGAAACATGTTATCATACCTATGGTTTTCTATGATATTATCCTTAGTATGGATTTTCATTCATAATATGATGAAAAAATAGGTTTCCTGAAAACTGATACCATGAATTTTGATGACGATATAGAATTAAATATAATAATGTAGAGACATCATCATCTAATTCATATATAGATACCTAAATAGTATCTGTATTGAATTATATTATCATTTATGAAGAGAAAAAATCATATAGGGATGAATAATTTAATCTTCAAATCCAGGTTATACCTATTAAACAAGAATACGTTGACGTATATTCATAGGAATTACCTAGGAATCCCCCCGAGTGTGATGTTAACTTTTACATTGACATAATACTTGAATAAAGTAAAATATAAAATACTTCCTATAGAATTGAAACTATGGAATTTTTGTAGTTGAATAAACAACCATAGGAATATGATGATAATGGATTTATTTTCACTAGTGTTTCTCTCTTGGGCACCCATTTTCACTTTTCTAAGAATAATAATGGATCCATAAGTCCATGAATTTATTATAGGTAAATCATTTCTATTAAAATATGTAAAATGTATTATATTCCTAGCATTAATGAATTATTTGATCAACATCAGAGAGCCAAATATTTTTCAATGAATGATCTACGTTCATGTAATCCCCAATGGTTAGTAAATAATGAAGACATTGCAAATGAAACTTTTCATATAAGGTATAACCTATAATATTTTACAATAATTTAATTTGGATTTAATAATTAACCCTTTATTTTCATCAAACTAATGAATATTGTATTCAGGGAATATCTTTATGATGTTGTTATGGTATTCATTAATGATATTGTGGTGTATTCTAAAAGTATGGAAGACCCTGAGAATAACTTCTTGATGACTCATGATAATCTTAGAAGGGAAGTGTTATATAAGAAATATAGTATGGGTTAATTAAGGTTTTAGGGATTTTCTATTTATGTTTATATTTTCCCTAGGATGTAATCTCTTTTGATCTTGAAAAGAGAATGGAAGTTAAAAGAATGACCTATACTAACAATCCATGCGGGTAAATCCTGCACACTTAAAATTGGAAATTTTAAAAAAATTAAAATTTTGTAAGTCTCATCATATTTATCCCTAATTTATCCCCTCTCAACCCCAATGATGAACCAAATCAAATCAATATCACCAATGATTTTTTCCATCCATTCATGGCCATTTGAAGTATTCTTGGTTCTGATCGATGCACTGAATAATTCTAATGCACCTCTACTATCTCTTTTCCATATTAGGGTTTTTACATTATCCCATCATTATTAGAAGCCCCAAACCCAATTTTTTCTAATTGATATTTTTTTGGGGCTTCAAAGGGTGTTTGAATCTTGATTTAATTCCATGATTAAGAGTGTGTTCATCATTGGATTCTTGGTTGGTGCTCCACTATATCTCATATTTTTATTATAGATTTGTGCAAGTGTGTTGAGAATGTGCTTACCTCTTGCTTAACATTTTTTAATTTGGGTAATATTATATAAAACTTTTGGATAATTAATGATTTATACCCCTAATGATTCGCATGGGATGCATAGAGGGAGATTAGAATAATTTGGGGCCATCTATGGGGTGCACCAATATTTTTCATGTCTATAATTAGTGATTTTATGTTTATAGTTTACATGTGATAATTTAGAGCCTATATTTAACATGTAATTGTGGTTATTTGAGTTGAAAACAAAATATTCATATTTTTTCCAAGGTTTTGATTACTACATAAGGGGTCATTTGGCCTGGATTGTAAGTGGCTTAATTTTGTTAATTTAGATTGTGCAAAATGGTTTATGAATTAAGTTGAAAGGCGTAAATGAAATAGTATATATGTAATTATCAACATGTTCAATTGGAAATGGATTGTTGATTGAGAACATTTAAACAATTTCATAAGGTAATTGATGAATTTTTGTAAATAGTAAATAAATTGGGATTATGGTGTATACATAAAAGGATGAATATATTATTGTTGCTATGCTATGTGATATAAAAATTTTACCTGAAATACATCAGTGGGAAAATTATTTGGAATTGATAAATGGGATAAATGGGACAATGCATGTTAAGTGGCGAATATAGGCTAATATTAGGGAGTTATTGAATATATTAAAAGGGTTAAGGAACAATTATGGGAATTGGGATAAACAACTATATAATATAAATGAGAAATGTGTTAATGTGTTATTTTATATATAATTTCCCATGCTGATGATTATGGAATATGATTTTTATGTCAATGGATTACGTTTGGTTGGTGATATGAAATATTTGGTTGATGTATATATTTAAGCATGTGCACATTGTTTTTTAGTGTGGGGGTATTTATATGAGGTTCTATGTCCACGAGTCCAGTTAGGATGTGGTTCTAAACTCCCCCTCAAAATCAACAGGAGAGTGAATTGGATAAGGATTTATTCCCCAAATGGATGCATGCCACCTAGACTATGGCTATAAGTGAGGATAATGTGTTGATATTATTTTTTTATTCCTAGTGAGGTAGGAACATGATTTATTCTATAATGATTTGTTATATATTTCCTTAGACCATTGTGTAGATTATGTATGTTCTCAACCCATGGATCATGTGATAATAAGGTTTTAATTAATGAATATGGTTTCAATAATATAAATTGTAACAAAAATAGAAATGGTTTAGGTGTACATGGTTTTCTAATGGCACCCGAGTTGTCCTATTGTTCGTATTACCATTTTCCTAATACATCTCTTCACTATCTGTTTAAATATGATATTTTTATACATTATTGGTGGTGGGGTACAGAGTTTTACCCACACCCTACTCCAGCCATCATTGGGTACCCGAGCAGACTTCATTATCGTAGGTTCAAATAAGTTCATGGTCATGTTGCCCAAAAGAATAGTTAACCTTGGGATATGCATGGATGAGGATTCAAACATAGATTTGGGACTACTTTTCCGATTCAATTGGTCATATTTATTTTGGTGTTCCTTAATATTTTCAATATTTTCGTGACATGTCATTGTTAAAGTTGATTTCTTGTTTGTACCTATTTTTGGTATATGTTTGGCTACGTGTGTTTATGGGTTATTACAGATTTTTTTCTCTTTTTACATTGTCAACTATTGTAGAATAATTTCGTAAAAATTTTATAAGAGCCCTATGGGGATAATTATTCTTTCATAACTAGTGCCTCTAGATTATAGGGAGTCGCGCTTGAGGCCATGTCAAGACCTGACCTGTAGAACCGATTTAGCAGATACCGTGTTGGGAATGATATAATTTTATATCAGAATAGTTCTTTTCTATGGAATTACTACTTGGGATAGTATTTAGAAGGCTTGGATGTGTTGATCCTTGGAAATGATCTCACTCATGAGACTAACTTACCCATGAATGAGGGAAAACAAAAGTCACTTAGGTTGGTAATTTTCATTCTTGGTATGTGTTTTCATATTTGAATTAAATTTCACCATTGGGTAATGCACATGTTCTCTTATGTGATTTTTTATGATATTAATCTCATGGAATGAGTGGAATTAGGTTGGACATTAAAGAATCATTTTTGGCTCTGAAGGATATAGGTGAAACACATAATGATATTCACATATGGGATTGGTTTATGGGGCATAGATATTGGAGTGCATTTAATTCCATGATATTCTTTGAAGAATATTTTGTTTAATAAAGGTAACATAAGTACGTAATTGAATAGAATCTAAAAGAATATGTTAAGGAATAGAGTGTATAAATAAAATATCTGACTGGGTTAATATTTTGGGTGGTGAAAAATTGTATATATTGAATGGTTTCTTTTAGAGATATATATACATATTGATAGTGAAATGGTTAACAAATGTTTCCTAAGGGGATGGTAAATATGTTAATACTGTGATTGAATTTTTTTTCGAAATGGGGAATGTTCCTCGGTGAAATGATATGAGTTTTGAAAGAGGAAATGGTTGAAGAAGTAATTTGAAAAAATACACATGATTAAGTGATTTGGTTTACCTTATGTTTACCATGACCCATATAAACTATGGTAGAGAATAGTGGTCCACTCATGATGATGACAATTGGGATAGTATTTGTGAATTGTGTTGTTTAAGATTCATAATGTAAGATATCTACTATTTTTGGTTTAGTCATGTCGAACATTCCTTGAAGTATCTATTGAATTGATTGTTTTGAATTATGGTCTTGAATAAGGTAGGTACATTCAAAAAATTTTGTGAATGGGGAGATTAAAATTTAAATTATTTAGTTCAAAAATAATGGAGTCGACTATATTATGATGTTTAATGTTGGATATTTTTGAACAATTATCTAGTTGTAAATTCTTATGTTATCAATTTTACCTTTTTAGGGTGGTTTGGGGAAGTGATATTTTTTGTTGGATACCTTGGATTTGGTTTGTGAGGCCTCATTGGTTATGACATGGATAAGGTTTTTGATATTGGGACATGTGGCATTATTTGGTAATGTGAATGTGGAAACATCCATGGGTTGTGACCGTACATCATACATGATTGACCTGATTGATGGTGGCTATTTATTCAAGATAGTATGAGTAGGTACCTCGTGATTTGGGTTTTTATTCTCCGAGACGGTGTTCTCATAGTCGAGAAGATGCATGTGTATGATTGCCTTTTTTGGGGAACGTAGTCTAAATGGTCTCTTGGTCCACTAGTCAGAGCGTGTTTTAGAACAGAGGGTGAGAGTTCCATTAAAAAAGATTGATTTTTTCATAAATTGATGTGTGTTGTTGGGAGAGAGGACTAATGTATTTTTCTTTTCATGACTCTAGTTTAGAGGGTTTGTATCATTAGGCAATCATGGTGACATATAAAATAGGTCATATGATGTTTCTAGTGATATTTTGTGTATGTATCATAGGTGGATTCTTTTCACATAATAGTGGGACAAAGAGAGTGTTTCTAAAGAAGCTAGGTTAGATTCTTTTATTTGGGAGGTGATGATTAAGGTGAGGGTGGTCACAAGGCTGAGCATATTTGTATGAATGGTTTGGTTTTTGGGAGAGATATGTGGAACTCTTGGGGCTGATTAGGCATACATACCATTAGGAATGGTTATGTGAGTATACAGGACTTGATCTATGCCCAATGGATGGTTTTATTGGGAGAAAATTTGTTTGATTAATTATAGTCACAGGTATCTGTGAAACTTTGAGGATTCCAATGATGTATAGACTTGGTCATTTTCTTGTAATTCATGACATCGATCAGGATAAAAATCAGATGATTTCTATGAAACCAATATACGATGTGTGGTCATGTGAGAAACAATTGTTTTTATTTGTGTGTTGGACCGTTTTTTTCAGTTGTTAACTGTTAGGAACATACTAGTATAACTGAAGTGGTGAGGTAGAAGTAATGCCATAAGAATCATTAGTTCAAGCTTCTAGGAAGATGTTTATCGAATGGTAGTGACTAATAGTCAGAAATCATGGCTAAAGGGTATAGGTTAAGTGCTGACAAGCTATGTGTGTGTGTGTAGGGAAGCCAAAGATTCATAGTAGAATTTGGATTCCCATTATCAGAAGTGACATCACCATGAGATATGTTATGGTAGTGTTCTTATGAAACATATCAGTTCACTTCTAGTTAGTGATGATCATTCCAACATCATAAATTCATCCTTGGTGCACTATGAAAGATCTTACATTACATACATAAACCATAAGAAATTTGGGTTCAATGAACACATTATAGTGTCTTTTCTCATGAGGAGTTATATGTGGAGTCAGATGGTGGGATGTGCACTATCAATGGTTTATGGGTATGGTCCTTATGATGGACTGATGGTCGAGGAATGTTACTGGTTCCATTAACAAAAGATATGAATGGGAACTGGTAGAGTCTTTTTTTCATGAAATATCATGATATAGACAGCCATATCTATGTTTGGGGGTTTGTTCTATTATCAATTATGAATCGTAGTAGTTGGATGTTTTTATAGAATGTGATGGTGAAAACATCCCTAAGTTGGGGAGTGATTAGTCCCTCCTAGATATGGGGTGGAGAAAATTGAGTGGATGTTGTGTCACATGAATAACAATGAGGAACTAGTGAGGTTCTTGTTTGGTCTCTCAAAGAGTCCATATTTTCCTTTATTACAGTGGTTGTTTGAGCCCAGTGTTTTCATCAAGATTACGGTAGTTCTGAATTACTATTTGACATTTACGGGTTAAATTAGTTGAGGGGTGGCTATATAATACAATAGATTGGTCTTTGGTAAGTGTCTTTGGGTGGTATTGAAATTTGATGAAATTTTAATGAACATTTTCTATATGTTTTACTGTCATTCCAATGGTGCCTCAAGGTATTTCAGGATGGGTATGTTGGGGATATCCTAACTCAGTTAGGATTAGGGGACATATGTGGATAGTTCTAAATGACATTTTTTGAATGTATTAGAGGGGAAATTATTTCTTAATGTTTGTAAATGTGTTTCTCTAGAACATATCTCTTTTTTAGTTAGTGTATGAATGGTAGGAGTGCTTATTTTGGGAATGTTGGTGGGGGTAGTGGAGCATGATGATGGTTGGAGAGAAATGATGTGGTGATGGAGGAGTTTTACCAAATGTCAGGGAATGATCATGGTAGGAGCATTGGAATATTTTCATAGGATTTTTATTAGTAAGCACCTCGGAGAGTTGAAAGGGGTAGCATTATGGTAGTGGGAGATGGGTATTTGAGACAATCCATTCAAGTGTGGTCTGAAATGAAATTGGAAAAGGGAATGGGAGTGGTGAGAATGTCCTAAATCCAGTTTTATGTTGTAAACACATGTTCCATTCTAAAATGAAGTCATACATGAGTGAAATCATGTTTATATGATTACTCACATTTATTATGTAGTAATTCCTTCCTATACAGATTCAATGGGCAGGCTTGATGCCAATTTATGATGTCATCCATAGGGATATTCGGGCGTTGTAAACTAGAACACGTGAGGTATGTAGTGAAAGGTTAGATAAGATTATAGTGGTCTTTCATAAATGTTTGGGTTTCTATAACATTGTAAAATGGTGTGGTGAGGAATAATAGACAATTGGTTGGTTTATGACATGATTAGAGTTTCATCTTAGAGGGACTTAAGTGATTATTGTTTATGTAAGTTGGCCGTGAAAGTGAGAATTCGCAGGTGATTAATCGGTTCAGTGCCCTAAAATTTTAGTTGTTATTCAATGTATGGTTGTGGAATTTCATCATCAAGACATGATTGATTGATCTAAATAATTCGGAAAACATGTTTAGAAGGAAAAATGGTTTTCTTTAGGGTGTTATCGGGTTTTGGTCACCATTAGAGTTTTGAAAATAGACTAAAATTACACCGAATCATTCCGGTCATGAATTTAGAAGTGGATTAGAACAAGGGGTGCTGATTGGTTCCACCATGATGGTAGGGTTCTCTATACAGTGACTCATTGTTCAGGGAATAAGGGAATTTTTCTTATTTCTTCCCTATGAGGTTCTATTGGTTAGGGTATGGTTGATATGATTGCATCATCAAGGAGCATTGAGTTCGTATTGTGGATTATTGTGAGAATGTTTTGTAATGAAAGAACATGCCTTTGGTTCAAGATATATGGAAGCATGGTAATGTTCAGAAGTAAAATTGGTAGGGGGAGCCATATATTAGGGTTCATTGGGATGATATGTTCACATGAGAAGCTCTGAGATGCTTGGGAGCACAATATTAGTCTGAGCCATTATAAGATGAGGGTTTATAAAATCCCTAATATTCATAACTTATTTTTTTTTATGTTTCATTTTCTGTATATTTCTATTAGATAAATAAATGTATCCCTTTATAATGGGTATGGTCAGGGGTGTTCTAGGGTTTTAGCGAATGAACGAGATGAAAAAAAAGACAATTCTAGGTATTTTTCATGGTTTTCACATAGTTAGTGAAAAACTTTGCAAGGGGGAGGATAAATTTTGTGGCTTGAGAAAGTGGTATCCCTCAAATTTGGAGCATTTTTTATTTGTTTTGTTGTCCTAACTTGGTAACTGAATAAACCAATCCCCCTTAGGCACTGTCTTGCACACAATTTTCACATGGTTCAGAAATCCATGCCGGAAAATCATTCTCCCCTTTAATATTTGAAAACTTTCCAAAAAATCAACTTTTGGATTTTTACGTCTCACTTGATTTATGCCTCATTTCTCCCCTATCAACCATGTGGAAGAACAAAATAATCCCATGTTTCCCAAGGTAGGTTCATCAATTATTGGACGTTTAGAGCGCCATTGGTTTTGAATCGAAGCCCCAGGTAAGTCTAATGATCCCTTACCTTATGTTTTCCGAATTAGGGTTTTTAGTTTCTACTATCTTCTTTCAAATTCCTAAAACCCAATTTCTTATAGTAAATTGAGGGTTGGGATTCAATTTGAGGTATTAAATTAATATACGTACATGATTAAGTGGGTTTTCATTATTAGATTCAAGGTTTTGGGTCTAAAATTTATATCACATAATTTTGTTATATATTTGTGCATGTGTGTTGAGATATTGCTTAACTATTTTTATAAATTTATTAGTTTCATTAATATTTAGTAAAATGGTTGGATAATGAAAAGCTCAGACCCCTCATGATCCTTGTGTGATTCTAGGAGGATTATTAGATTGATTTAGGTCCACCCATTAGGTGTGCTATCATGTATGAGAATAGAATTAGTGATTTTAAGAATAGAGGTGGCGTGCGATAACGTAGAGCCCATATTGAACATGTTAATTTGATTTGTTGAGTTGAAAATAGAATATGGTTTTTTATACCTAGGTTTGGATAATGGAATTAGGATTTTTTTGGCATGGATTAGAAGTGGGTTAATTGAGTTAACTGGGATAGTTTTTCGTGGCTTCTAAATTAAATATAAATTTCTAAAAGGAGTAGTATATATGGAATGATGAACATGTTAAATTATAAATGGATTGTGAATTGAGAACATATAAATAGTTTCATTGAGTAATTTATGAATATATGTAATGGTATAATATATGGTATTTTTGATATATACCTAATTGGTTGAATGTAATAAAGTGGTTATTCATTGTGATGTAAGAATTATATTTTAAATTCATCAATGGGAAAATTGTTTTGAAATTATAAATGGGTTATATGGGAAAATGATTGGTATGTGGTAAATTTTTTATAATTTATGTGAATTATTGAATATACATAATAGTTTAATGCATTAAAATGGGAATTAGTATAAATAATTATGTAATGTAAATTGAAAATGTGTTAATGTCATATGGAATCATATTAATCACCATGTTGATAGTTATGAAATAAGACTATTATATTTTTTTATTATGTTTTTCTAGTGATATAGTAGTTGTGGTTGATGGATATATGTAATGAAGTGAACATGGATTGGTAATGTGAGGTATTGACATGAGGTTCTACATCCACAGGTGGAGTTAGATTGAGGCTATAAACACCACACCAAAATGCATAGGTTCGGGAAGGAGGTGTAGGATCTATTTTCATAATAGCTGCATTCCACAAGGATCGAGCTTTCGAGATGAATAAAAATGTTAGCTGTGTTGTTTTTATCCATTGGAAGATATGGACTCAATTAAGTTCACTATGAATAGTGATTTATATCCTTAGAACCAAGTGTAGATAATGTATATTCCTAACCCATATAACACGTTTTTAAATTTTATAAAGTAATAAAGATGGTTTAGATGCTTTAAATAGCAACATAGATAGAAATTTTTTAGGACTACATGGTTATCTAATGGAACCTTAGTTTTCCTTTTGTTCATCTTACCATTTAACTCATACATCTATGTACTATCATATTAGACTAGATATTTTATAGACCCAATTGGTGTTGGACTAAACATTTGTAATAAAACCCTACTAATGTCGTTGTTGGATACCCGAGAAGACATTATTATGGAAGGATAAGATAAGGGAAAAGGACTGGTGGTAAGAAGTTGAGTAGGGATTGTGATATTAATGGATAATGATATAGAGTTGGATTTAGGACCTTTTTATGGATTCATCTCGTTGTCACTATTTCATGTTTCCATCATTTTAGTTCAATTAACATGACATGACATGCTAAATGTTTAATTTTGGTTCCTACCTAGTTTTATAAGATATTTGGATATGATTTTTTATTAGTTATTACCAATGTTTTCCCTTATTTATATTGTCAATTGTTGTTGCCTAATCTGTTAAATTTGGTATAGTCTCTCCACAAGCTTATTAAACCCTACTGCTAGGCAGAATCATTGGTTTAATGGGGAGGTGTTATTGAGTTCATGTCATCATCCAGCTCAGGTCACCGGTTTAATGGCTCCCATAACGGGGTTGTTACAAATTATCATGGAGTTCAAACTTAATTGTGGGTTGATATGGTTAATATGATCATGGATATAGAAAATATAGCCCTGCGATTCATTGAGGAAGGGGATACAAAAATAATTTCACATATAATGAAGGACATGTTTTAAAAGAAAATAAACAAATACCAAATATGACTATTTGATCTTCAAAAATAATTAATGTTATGAATGATGGAAAATCAACATGCTTTGTTTTTTAAAGATTGTATTGTAAAATTTGGAAATAAATTATGCATTCATGTATACCAGATCATTAAACGGAAGTATGGGATGATGTTTAGAACATAAATTTCTCAATAACCAATGGTGGTAGAAATATGTAAATGTAAATGAGGTACCATTTCTAGTGGGATAATATAGAAAGGAAAAATCTTAATTAACTGTCTAGATGTTTGTTTTCTCATGAAGTGAAATATATGAGACAATATCTTATAGGATTCATTCATATTCTAACTATTCCTTTTTAAAATTTGGATGACATTACTATTGACATTGTCGTAGGAATACTGAAGACTCTTAGAAAAAATGATGCAATATGTATTATTATTGACCACCTAGAAAAATTTAAATTCTTCATTTCCCTAAGTGATTACGTCCCTCTTGAGACCCATGAAAGACTCTATATTAATTATGTTGTAAGAATTCATGTTATAACTCTTTCAGTGGTGTTTGATCAAGATCCCTATTTTACAACAATATTCTTGAAGAGTCTATTGAAGGCACGTTATCTTTTGCATCATTTGATAACCACCTTCTATCCTCACCTAATGGATAGTTTGCAAAGAATATTTAAAACAATAGAAGACATGATGAGGTAATTCTTACTCATCTTTTAAGGTATGTGGGATTATTACTTAACTTTTAAAAAATTTTCTAGTAATAATAGTTTCCATTCAATTATTCAAATAGCACCCTACAAACCATTATATGGAAAGAGATTTCTCACTCCATCTTTCTTGGATGATATTGGCGAAATGATTCCATTACTATTAAAAAATTTATTATGAGACAACAAAAAAGGTAAATTATATTCAATATCACATTAAAGTAACCTAGTGCCGGAAAAAGAGTTATGTTGATAATCAGTTGAAGGATTTGGAATGCCATGTGGGAGATCATGTTTTCATGATAATGTCTCTATGAAAGAGTGGTATATAGTTCAGTAAGAAATGGAATATGAGACCTAGGTACATAAAAAACATTAATTTTATTGAAATAATTGGAGTATTTTTTTACCATTTAGTAATGCTTCCAAATCTCTCAAAATTATACGATTTGTTCCGTATATCAATGTTAAGGAAGAACATGCCAGAACCAAGGCCAGTACTCATCTACAATGAAATATAATTGGAATATAATCTATATTACTATGAGTAACCTATCCATATTCCTACTACCATAGAGAATGTATAGAATAATTGGATTATTCGTAAATTATTATTCATTTGAGGAATTACTAAATAAAGGACGAAACATGTAAACCCTTGGATATTATGAAGAAAAAAATACACTCTTAAACATAGAAAGTAATATATGTAAAAATTTGAGGATTAAAACATCATAGAATGGAATAATTTACAACACCATGTGTTAAAATAATATTACATTTGGAATAATTTTAATTTTGTTGATATCTTGTTATGAAAGAAACATAAAGTTTGAACGAAAACCTATTTAGTCATGTTTTTCACAGTTAATTTAGAATTAAATTTTAACACCTTTTGAAAATGTATTTCAAAAAATAAATTTTTTTATATAATAATATAAATATTATCTTATGATGAATTTGTGGTGTTTTTTTAGAAAAGTTTTATTTTACAATGGATAGAGAAAAAAATGAATTTTAATTGAAATCTACCATTTCATTTAAATAATTTACATTGCTAAATCATAATTTAAATTTATTTTAACATAAAATTGGTTCAATATTAAATCTATAAAACCACTTATATTCTTTTTAATCATTTTTATATTTAATTTAGATATAAAAACATAAAAAACGTTATAACATTTTCACATTAAAACCTTGATTTCTCATTATGTTTTGGGAAATTTTTTTAAATTATTATTTCTTCACTTATTAGAATTTAGTCTAAAATATTGGATTCCATATTATCAATTACAAGAATTTATAGTTTATAATAATGAGGACATAATTTTTTTCAAATGTGACTAGTGAAAATAGTGAAAATTAATTACAGTGATTATGGTAAAAAATGAGTTTACTGAGAGATTATCATTATTCTTATATAGAAAAATGACCTAAAATATTATTCTATACACATTTTATTCGCATGTTAAAAAATTATAATTATATTATCTATTATTTACCATTTTTAGGACATGTTTTTATGAAAATAACTGGGGTGGAATTCACTCTTTCAAAAAGATTCTAGTGTACCACTCTTCCCATTTATAAAAGGCCACCACTTATCCTACTATCATTAAACCATAAAAACCAGTTGGTTCAATAAAGTACTACCCACATTACTCCCCAACCTCCCTATAACCTTCCTATAATCATTATCTCAGGCATAAATCAAACTTATAAAGGGTTTACCAAAAACTAATGGAAGATATCTAAAGAAGTGTTAACATTCCCCAATGAGTATCATTATTCTAACATCATTCTCCACATACTTGTATTTATATTAAAACAAGAATATAATATAAAAATTACCTTATATATGCTCGGGTAAATTTTTACAATTTCATAATCTAAAATAATTTCCACTTCAATTAATATTTTTTATTAAACCACTTGGATGTACGGTGGACTACAATCTCTTGAAATGTTGTTGTTTTCTTTTTAATTTATAGCTTTTATGGATGAGTGTGATAATGTATATAAGAAATAAATATGATAATTATAACATATTTATATCTCTTTAATCACTATATACTATATATCTTTTTACCTTAAAATAAATTGGATATATGATAATGTCAGTCGTGTGTAAAACACACTACCTCTTTGTGAAGCGATGCGATTCGTCTTTCATTATCACTTCCCATTGTAATCAATAAAGATAAGGTTAATGATTATATATGATATAAATCTTATAGTTATTCTATTAATGAATTTTTTACCATTCTGTAAATATAATATTTATCATTCTCTTTCATTACCTTTCACTCATGAATATAGGATAACATCATTCATTAATGTGCATCCTTACACCTTCATGAAGAAATGGGACACTGCTATCATCACCATACCCCATTTGAGAGATATATATGTATATAATTTTAGATATATGAAAATATTTTCATTATGAATACGTAAAATATTACATATATATTTTTCATATTAATCATCAAAAAATGAAACCGTTTCTCCTATGTACGGATGACTTACCGACTTCATGCTCATAACAGAGCTCATTTATGAAAAATAAAATTCATTGTCGGTCATTAGAGTATAATTGATTTAAAAATATTATAATTATTTCATTATTATTATTCTTGATTTTTTGGATTAATATAAAATATATTTTTGAATCATAACATTATTAACGAAACACGCATGAGAAAACATGGTAATTAACACCTGAAACAATAAAAATAATGTAAAATAATTAATGAATGGTAATAATATGTTCTAATGTGATCAAATATTAAATAATAAATGTTAAAATGGTTTTGTTATAAATTAATAACTAGTTTTAAACAATCCTACAAGAGGATAAGGAATGTTAAACCAAAAAGAGTATAGTGGTAAAGTATTTCATCCCAATTTACATTCCATTGAGGCTTATTTGTCATTATGCACCAATTTAATTCTATGTGGTGTATATACAGACCATTTGATGATTAATGTCATTATTAATTCATAACTTGTTTAAATATATGACAAAATTATAATTATTTCATCCAATGGTATTTTACATGAATATTACAATGTAGTAAAAGATATTGTGTGATCTGAATTTATTTTGTGAATATTAGCATTCTATTGAAACAATCAAATTATTGTAATAAATTTAAATTATATATTGAATTTATATTAATTATATTAAATCATTTAGGATGTATATGGTCATTTCCTAAAATGTATACCATTTCTATACATGGTATTAAATTTGAATGTTTTTTGATTAAAAGATAAACTATTGATAAAATGGTTTGTTTACTAAATAGAAATATTTAATGATAAGGTATATTAATTCATAAAATAAATCAATTTTTTGATATATGATAAATTATTTGGACTTATAGTTATGGTTTCAGCCAAATATTTTATATCCCTGTGATGCATTAATAATTGTTATGAGATAAATTAGTTGGCCAAATAAAATTGGTTTTATCAATAGTTTAAAAAATCTATTGAAAGGACGTGATAGTAGAGGCATCTGTGCCTGAGACATGACATCCAATAATTAATAATTACCATAACTCAGAATTTAGTTTTTAAATTAAATTTTTTTTATGTGATATCTTATATGGATGAATTTCATTTTCATTTTATTGATTAAATAGACTGTGTTTCAAATATTTACCTCACCATATTGTTTATGCCATATCCAATTATTTTAAATGAATGTGTGATTTTTTATTTAACATTTGATAGTGTATATTCTTTATTATGTTATTTAAATAAAATGTGTAATCAGTTTTTTACCATTCCATATTGATTATTTATATTGATTAATAATAGATTCTATTTTAATTAATTGTTAATGAGCATTTGAGCTCACCCTTATTTACATTCCCCATGATATGAAGAAGATATTTTTGAATGAGATTTCATGGATGAATTTTTTATATTGATATGTAATATGTTTCAATTTTTATTTCCAATGTAAAATGGGAATCATTTATTTATATAGTTCTAAAAAAATCTAAACTAATCGAACCATTAGTATTATACCCATTGTTTTTATTCCATTATAATGAAGTAAAAAATAGCTATGGCCTATAGGGGTGTGGGTTGTTGCATAAGAAGGGTGGAAAATGTACTAGAATAATCTCAAAAACTCAATATGATGAATCATTAAATAAAACCTCACCTAATAATCTACACCAAATATCTAACCTCTAAAAATTGATGACAAGAACATCAAATAGATAATTATTAAATAAAATAAAAAAATAGTAAAAAAAGTATTCACATGGTTTATACATGAGTCATAATCCAAGGCAGAAATCTAGAAACTATTTTATCAATGAATGAAAATTGATTAAAATTCAAAATTAATCCATTATTTTCCAACAGCTTGTTATTACATAGTCGATCAATAATACTTGGCACCACCAACTTCTGATCTTCATAGGTAGTGAGTCCACCTCAATCTGATATTTATAGAGAAATAATGATATTTTTAAACACACCCACCACCAAAATATAAACTTCTGGAATACAAAGGTCAATTTTAAAACTCTCTTGAGTTTACATATACATAAAATTATAATGTTTCTTTCATATACAATTTTTTACAAATAATCATGGGAAATATTCTTTTTTGTGAATATCTGGGCACTTATGTATGACTTTTATGACTTCACACATCCATAATCACATATAAAAACAAATATTTGGTTGAATTATTGAAAATAACACATTGGGGGACACTAGATTCATATTTCAAGACATGAACCACTATATATTATTTTGTCTCTATCTAGTCTTCAAAAGTTAAACTTTTAGAACCAATCATTTTAGATGATTAAATCCATTATCTGAAGAATTTTTTTCATAGTGGAACCTAATATCCATGTATTATATTGATATTTCCTTAATTTCTACATTCCAAAAATAGATTATTCATATTTTTACAAAATTATTAATTGGATCAAACATGTTTTCTCATTTTTCATTTTCATGCAAGTGGGAAACTAAAATATAAATTTAAAATGAAAACACACAATTTCATTCATACTATTTACACCATTAGTTAGATTAATGTTACATTAATAACTAAATTTCCTAAATGACGATATTATCTTTTCTCCTAAATTTTCAAGATAATACAATCCAGTTTTATTGGTTTTAAGAATGTTATACATGTTGTGAACTAAAATGAAACTATTAATGAAAAAAAATTCAATCATACCGGACACAAAATGTGTTATGTTAATTTTTTTTAATTACCACATGTAAAAAATGTATGATAGATATATTTTATATGGTATGAATATAGTCCATGTTTTTTATATAGTTTGGAGTATGTGATGTGTGTTTTTAACAAAAATGTCACTTGTAAATTGAAAACATGAATTTGCACTCCTAATGACCATATTGTGTGATGGTTTTATTTAAAGATAATTTACACACATAAAAAATGAATTATGGATATTTTTAATAATTAATCAAAAATATACAATCATTATTTTTAGTTTTGAGTAGAGAATGTTTTTGAAAGAAAAATTCACTTTTAAATGAAAGCACATGCATTCAGTCCTATCAAACACATCATGTGTCATATTGATGTACTGTTAATTCAGGCATAGAACAAATAAATTTAAAAAAAGATTCCAAATTTATTTAGTAAATTTGACAATATTTTATCCATTTAATATATTTGATAGGCCTATTAAACTTAATGACACTTTTAAATAAAAGACACTTACTTTCATTCCTACTGTTCACATCACACGTCAAATTTATGTGAGGTTAATTCCACCATATCACAATGTAATTATTGGTATTTTTTCTAATGTATAAATACAACATGAGTGTGTTCATATAAATTTGAGTATGTGGTGAGCTGTGATTTTTGATGTATAATGTATATTTAAAATGAAAACATGAAATTTCATTCAACTAGCTATACAACTGTTTAGATAAATATCCAGTTATTTCCCAAATGATAAAAACTAATTATCAATTTTTTTCAAATGTATAATTTCAATCTGAGTTCGTGTTCTCTGACTTGAATATGTGAAACACATTTTGAACTAAAATATCACTTTTAAAATAAAAATAAACTCTTTATGACACACTAGACACGTTAATGGTTGATTTCAACACATCAAAATTGGATTGTCAGTCTTTTTACTAATGCATAAATAAAATATGATAATGTTTCCTATATTTCTAATATATGATGTGAGTTGTGAACTCAAATTTCTTTGTTAAAAAATACACACATTCAATCATATCGAAAACACCATTTTTTGTGGACTCAATTCCTATAATTATTAAATTAATTATCCATTTTTTCCAAAGGTATCAAAAAAAATATGAATGATTTTGATCTATTTAATGAATATGAATGATGTTTGGAAATAAAATGGAACATAAAAATTCAAAATTTACTCTTTTAATAAAAATTATCATACAATGTGATAGAATGATTTGTGGCTAATTTGTACACATCACAAAAATAATTAGAAATATTTTTATTAGATTATCATGATAACCTGAGAACACGTTCTCAGTTTTGAATTTGTGAAACAAGTTTTGAATTAAAATTTCACTTTTAAATAAAGACACACAACTTTAATCATGCCTACCATATTATGGAATAGATTGAAAAAATGTTAATTCCTATGCATCATTAATTGATTATCAATTTTTTTCTGAATATGTCAGGATAATATGTGTGTTTATGTTTGTTTCATGTATATTATTCATGTTTTGAACTAAAATGTGTCTTATATATAGAAAACATACATCTTCATTCATACCAAACACACTATGTGTTTGATTAAAAAATGGTTAAATTTAAAATTTTCATAAATTAATTAATAATATTTTCCCAAATTAACTTCATAATTTGAATTTTTCATGTTTTTGAGTATGTGTTGCACATCTTGAACTCATATTTCAATTTTCAATAAAAAAACAAACTTTAAATAATATTATACAAACCATGTGTCATCTCAATGTTCATTTGATTCCTACAAATAAAAAATTAATTATTGAAATTTATCTAAATGAATCAACAAAATTCGAGTGAGTTTTCTTAGTTTTTAGTATGTGATGTGTATCTTTAAATAAACATCACTTTTAAATAGAAAACATGTAATTTTAGTTATGTTGGACACTTCATGTGTCATAATAATTTGAGTTAAATTATTAAATGAAATAAATAAATTATTTATCACTGTACTATATTATCATGATATTATGAACATGTTTCCTATGTTTTGGGAATGCGATGCTTATTGAATTGAAATGTCAGTTTTAAATGAAAAAATTGACATTCAGTAATGTTTTCACATCATGTGTCATATTTAGGATTATATAATTCTTACTTGTTATTATTTAATTTTTCATATATTATTTAATGTATCAAGACAATCCAATTTCATTTTATCATTTTTTTGGATGAAAATTTTGAACTAAAATTTTCTTTTACATTTTCCTCTACTCTTATTAATAAGTGAATTTTTTATTAAAATAAAAATATTAACATGTTAATCACAAGGTCCCCTTTTAAAATTTGAAATCCATCTTAGCCTTATCTCATTCATATTTCCATAAATCAGATCCACTGAAATTTTCTCTCAATAAATTCATTTATACAATTTTCCAAAAATGATTTTCCACATTTTTTTCTTAAAAATGTTACAATCATTATAGGAAACATCAAATTCCTAATGTATATAATCATTTTTACACTAAATAATCTTTCAACGCATTTAAAAAAAAATCCTACATTTAATATATGGATGGTCAAAAGTCTTGTTTATAACACAAAAATATAGATAAAAATAGTTAATTAATATTTGAAATTAAATTATACATACATTGAGAAATACCACATGAATGATTCTAGTGTGTGGATATAATATTATGTCATTTATTTAATTTTACATTTAATAAACACAATCATTATTATAGATTTTATTTCAGACTATGAAGATACATCGAGAGAAGAATTTAATTTATTTGGATATATGTTTTTATGACTAATTATTATTATATATAACATCATACTTATCCAATTATGGATAAAAATAGGTTTTTTTCTATAAAATTTTCATCCTAATAAAAAGGTTTTGAAAATTCATAAACACTAACCTATGATATAAAAATTATTTTTACAACATAATAAAAAAAAATTTGTAATTTGTTTGTAAAATATTGAATAAAGTATTTAAAAAATTCATAATAGACATCATGTGTTGATTATTTTTTTGGAAATCAAGGAATTAGATCATGAAAATATTTTTTGATTATCCAAATTAATTATAATTAACATCAAATGATTTCTAAAAAAGGGATTAGTAATGGAAATAATGAAAATAAATTTTCTATGATTATAGAATACAGTTTTAGACTGAATCAAAGGTATTTAGAATATCCAGTTATCTATTTTTTTACTGTCATAAATTTTCATTTTTTAATTATCCCTTAAAAAAATGTCATATTCATATATTAATTTTAAACTATATTAGTAACATAAGAACATAAGAACATAATTTTTATTCCCAATTATTCCCTTAAATTTTGTCTAATATATAAATTCTTGTAGAAAAATTGTCTTTTAATTATTATAATTTACAAATTATATCAATTATTTAGAAAATATATTATAAAAATTTATCATATTAATACATTCATAGTTAGATCTTCCAACCATTTAGGATTTAGAATTTCATTTACATTCTCAAGACCATTCATTGACGTAATAGATTCTCCATAAATATATTCTTCACATTCAACAGATTCCATATTCTTATATTGAAATATCTAATATACTTTAAATTGAAATTTGAAAAAAAATTGGATGTGAAATTGGTGGAATAAAGATAACACATAATGTCTATTTGATCTATTTATTTATCCTATAAATTCATGACTCATAATTATATTATTCCTTATGTTTATCCTTCTATAATAATATACCCTATTTTATATCATTTTTTATTATTTGGAAATTATTTATATTAAAAAATTAGAAACTACATAACTCAGTATCACTATGTATATTTATTAAATTAATTGGAAATTCTACAAAAGATTCAATATAAAGTATGAACATGTGAAAAAACTGATCTTAATTGGGAACAAGTAGACCAATGCTCAACTCAAGAGTAACATGAATCCCTAATCTCATGTGATATTTTAGAAAATGTTTATTTTATAAAATATCACCATGTATATTGTACTATTTAAATATCATAATAAGGATAAGAGTGGGTGATGATTGATATAAATTACCATTATTTTTATCCTGATGAACATTATTGTATAAATGGTATCCATTTTATTGATTCACATTCCTATAAACTATTATAAAAAATTTTATTACCTTGGGTAAGGAAGGCATTTCATGGGAATGAATAGCTGAAAAACCATGTGTATGTCTTCATGTTAGAGGTTCTACTCTGTTTATTCGTCTAATTTATCACATCAATGAAATTATTTTATCACATCATTCTAAAAATTAACATTCCTTCCAGATCATCTATATTTTCTTTTATATTAGTTATTTTATAATATATATTACCTTCTGTCTTTAAATTATCAACTTATTCTTGGGGATTCACTCCAAAAAATTTATCTTTAACAAGTCTAGAATGTTATATATTCATTAAATCAAATGAAAGTGGTACTTCATTGCCTATAGTAGGTGATGATTCATATGTTTAAACCATATAAACCATATAATAAATTTTTTTTCCTTGGAATGAAATTATATTTTATAGAATTAAAATTTATATTATTCCATTCTAATATATGATTCCATTACATTTTATGGGGTTTCTCTATTATTTTCACTTTTCTATTTAGATAATCCTGCCGAAAAAAACCTGTTGTGAGATAAACATGCTTGATATTTTAAGTCATCAATATATATATAGATAATTGAACACAATGACATTTTTATTTCATAAAACATAAAGGATTTAATATAAATATAAAAAACCAAACTTTTTTTTTCATTCAGGTGAATAATACCCCGTCCCAGATTTATGGTAGGGGTATAGTGGTTGGGATATACATTATATATTTTATATAATTATTTAAACTTATATGAATATATAATTTATATGTATAGTGATTAATAAATGTAATTTCAAAACAAGTTCTAATTACATTTCTCCTTAAATGCTTTCATCTCCTGATGGATACGAAAAGTATCCAATATTTCGTGGATTTTGATGTGCGCGTATATATCTAGGGAGTTGGGATTGAAGTTTCATTTAGTATCCAAAAGATTACGTGTCATTATAATTGTATGAAATGATATATGATACTTTAAAATTACAGTTAATATGATTTTTCTCTAAAAATATTAAAATTTAAATATACTATGTAAGAGATAATTAAGATTAAAAAAAATTTAATTATTTTGTTTTATTTTAAATAGTGGGTTTCTATTATAATGACACCTTAACTTCTCCAAAATTAGGTACTTCAATAGTGGAAAAATGTTGTTCAGTATATCTATATCAATAAGTAGATGAATTTTAGTAAATAACCCTATTTAACTAATTAAAATTAAATTTTCTTTCATCAGTAGGTTAGCTATGTCCCTTCCAATTAAACTTGATTTTTTATCCTTTATGTATAGCCATAACAATTTTTACTAACACATTCATACTAAGCCACTCTTGTCTTTATTAACCATATTTTTTCTCCTTTTAAGATATTCTCAATTTCAACATCACTAATATATTATTCCTTGGGTTTGGTTGTATTAAAAAAGTAAGGAATATATGATTTACACAACAAGTTAAACATTTTATAAATTTAGTAGTTAAACATAATATTATTAGAAGAAACATTGTATACAAAAACATAATAATAGATATTTGACATGTTCATTGAACTCTTTTCCATTAACATTTATGGTGTTTGGACCCTCTATCAAGTATCTAAATCCCATCCTTATAGTCCCATATAAAATAAATGACATATTATAAATTCAGAAAAATATGAACTGACTATGAAATCCCAATTTAATTGCTATCCTTAACGGAATTTTCATTTGACACCCAAATTATTTTAATATAAAAATAAAAAAATGACCAATTTTTGTTTTTAGGATCCAAGGGATAAATTACTTATATTATTTGGGATTCAATTATAAATGATTTATCATTGTATCCTTACAAAAATTTATTTTTATAAACCCAATTTAATATATTTTTACATAAATCCTTTTATAAATACATTATGATAAAAAATAGGAATACATAATATTTGATAATACACCTCTCATATTTTTCGATGATATAAAAGTATGACATACTCACAAATTTAGATTATTATTCTTGGTACGAGAGACATTAATCACTTATTCCACAAGAGGGAATCTATTATTTTTCATCATACTAAATTAATATTGTTCCTTTTATATTAGTGAAAAACCCATTAAATGTAGTATCAATTATATGATATTACATGTACACATGGTCCTCTATCTATCCATCAAACTAATTCTAAAATTGAATTTATTTTATTTATATCATCTAAAAAATATTTTTTTGAAATAATATTATAATAAATTGACTTCATTTATTCAAGATAACCCTTTTATAGAATTATAGATTGAAATACATGTGAATTATTCTATGAGTATCAATATATAGAGAAACCTCTATATTGTTATGTAAATTGTAATAGTTAACCTAATCCCTCTCTATAATGGTAATTGAAAAACTTATCTTCCAAAAATTACTTCACCCCTGAGGAACCTATTATAATGAGATTTGTTTGACCAATCCTACCCATATTATATATGTATTTTATACATTATTCAATATATCCCGTAACCATATATACTACTACAATACAAACATTTGGTCAACATTTATTATTTGATAGGCCCTTTTAATATTCCAATATATAATTCCATTGGATAAATCAATCTATAATGTTTAGTACTTTATTAGACAGTAAAAGCCAAAAATATTTATTTTTTATTATGGATTATTCATGTTCATCAATATTAATAATAATTGGAATTAGCTAAAATTACAAATTTAAATATCATTTCACATCGTGTTTGTATTTCATTCTCAAAATGAACTAATAATCCAAAAAAAATTTCATTACCTTTTAATATAGGAAATAGTACTTTTTTAAAAATTAAATTAATTTATCAAGATAAGGATGTTTTAGAGATGAAATTTTACCTGTGTAAAAATGATAGATTTATTGGGTAAGGGAATCATATTTTCTCTTACATTCATAATTTTTTGGGTTAATTGAAACCAATCCACGAAAATTCAGGTATTGGAAATAAATAATTCCCAATGAAGATAAAATTTCAAATATACATATAAAAAATCAATTATAACATTTCATTGAACTATGGTTGGAGCTAAATAATTTTTTTTGAAAAGTGATATATGAGGCCCAAGATTATTATAAAATTTCGTACTAGATTATGTGGCCCATAATGATATACATACCTTTTCTATAACAACATCATGACAATGAGGAAAATTTGGATTAATATTTTTAAAATATTAAAATATATCTTAATAAAAAATTTATTCTTCTATGAGAGACCCAAATTGTTAAATATATAATCTTATTTTAGCATGTCAAATAAAGGGAAACAACTTTGATCGTTTTTGGGTCTTTTTTTCTACTTTCCATCCATTATAGAATTTTTAGCAACTAATTCCAACCATGATCAATTAAGAGTAAATATAATGTTGGGGGTCAAAATAAGGCACCAAAAATTTATATTTATGATTGTTTCAGTTATATAAATAAATATATGTAGTTTGTGTCTTAATTGTAATGGAATTTTTCCAAATTATCATTTTATGTATGTTTCATCAATTGTAGGCCATTTTAATTCACCCATTATTTTTAAATAATATTTATTTATATTATGTTATTATGTTCTTATTAATATTATTATGAACATTTTTTTTCTCAATTTGTAAATTAATTCATCATCATTGTATAAAAAAATACACAAGGATAGATTGTACATTATTTTTTTAATTTTTTTATTCTTTATTACTATCCTTATGAGTCAATATCCATCTTCTATTAAATTTTTTTAATATTTATAAGGATAAAACAATTATTAGTTAATCTCTGTATGTTTTAAGAGGCTGTTTTAAATTTTATTTCTTATTCCAATAATTTCAAATTAGTTTCTTCAATTAAAAATTACATATATTGATTATTCAACCTTTCATCCTCATAAAATCTTAAGGATACACATTCTATGTCCCAGAAATACCCTATAAATTATATTGTTAATTAAAATGATTCTACATTTTTTTTTGTTTTTTTAATTGATATGGAATAATTATTAAACCATAGAGTGATGGGAGAATTTATTAACCAACTTAATGTATTTCAATTCAATTTATGAAATTGGAGTTGTCTAAAAATATAATCATTAAATATTCCACAATAAATAACCTATGATCATCCCATTATTCACAATGGAGATCATGGATTTTCTTATAGTAACCCAAATAAAATAATCCCCATATTGTCTACCACGTAGATAAATCACTCTATAGAATGATCATGTGTAATTATATAATTTTTTAGGCCTATGAGAATTCAATAACCCTAATTGTGTTGCATGAAATTTATTTAACTCAATAGGTAAATTTTGATGAACCGAATTTTAGAGTTATTTTTGGGGTCCCATGTATGTTATCTCAGAATCTATCATTCAACATTCATTTCATATATCTATTCTCAACCCCCACCCAATTTTCTTATAACTTCACCATTTTTCCTATTTTGAATGTCATACAATATCCTTTTCCATTCAAACTGATTATTTATGCTGGTTAATTCAAGGGATGGAGAGCTACGTGAACATAGAAGTCTTCTTCCTTTAGATACTACTCTATATAAGACTCCAAATTATAAACTTTAATCCACTCTTATAGAGGTAATTCAATTTTACCTGACCCAAAACATATAAAAAATATAAGTGAAAATCCAAATTAGGTGTCACCTAACATGGGGAATGGTATAGATAAATAGATGAATGACTACCTCACACCTTTTATAATCATACATATTGTCTCATTAACCATGATTCCGGAAAATATTCCCAATATGTATTCAAAACACATATCCAAAACCATCATCCAACTTTTATTGGGTTGGAGTTAGAGATGACTTGCATTTAAATCAAGTAGTTCAATAACATTTCTTAAACACTGTACCTTTACTTCAAATTGAGTTAGCTAAGATGAGGCAATTTAATTTTTCATATAATGATGAAGATTTAAATTTGTTATACAATTTTATACAATGATGTATCCATTCATGGGACCAAAAAAAATTTAAATAAATTCCCCACCATAAAAAATTTTCACTTAAAAAGGGCATTCAAAAAAAATTAAATGAGAGAGAGGAATCTTGTGAAACATAAGAAAGGTGTAATGATAAAAAAACAGTAAATCACTATGGTTTTATAATCCCATTATAAGTGAGAATAAATTTTATGGGTGAGGTATAGGAAACAAAAAATACAACTACATGATTTGTAATGGGTCCTTTAAAAAGAAATACTCAAATGGTTCTTATAATTTGCATTATTCTCTAGATAAAAAAAGTCAATTGGGAAACCTCACCCATTTATAATGAGTGTAAAAAATCTTTTAGGGTACACACTGTTAAGGAGGATGAAATACATACTGCTAAACTCATATCCCTCCCATGTAAGGTTAAGGAGACCATTCTTATGAATGTCCCAAAAATACACTATGTATACCATATTCACAAAATGTTTAGTAAATATGATCAAAGGTATGATATTTTTAAAGTAATACCATCATTAATGGATTTGATTCTAAGAGGACCACTAGTAAAGGTAAATATATTATATATTATGAAGCCATAATACCAAAAAAAAGTTCAATACATGGTATAATGACCATATAGGATTATGTTGGAGAGAGAATAAATAAAAAAATAAGTTGAAGTATAAAAATTCATAACAAACATAAAATTTTCAATCCAAGAATATTTTTTAGTTTGAACTATTGAAATTACAAAAATTCCCCTGTCCAATTACAACAACTAATAGAGTATCCGAAATATTCTCATCTAATAAATCAACTATCTCAAACAGTTATCAAATATTTTATGTTCCCATTACACTATAAATTGTGTAAGAAAATAAAGAAACTATATTATATTGTTTTACCCACAAAAAATTATTTGAGAAATATTAAAACTAGTAAGGTTCCCAATCCAAAATATGAAATATATTACATAATATTTTGGGGAGAATCAAGTTTCACAAAATCATATATCAAACAACTAAATACAACGATTTTATGACGAATTTATAACAATAAAAACATGAATAAACAATTAATAAACCATATAATTATTATAAATATCATGATTATGTAAACAAAATATTGATTGAATCTATGAAATGTGATGGGAACATGGTTTAACCACCATATCCATAGAAAATTCAACAGGATTCTCATTTCCCCCAATAAATGATTTGAAAATCTAAATGTGATCTAAATGGAACAATATTGGAAATATTATCTCATGTTAATAATAATATTCCTATTCTTGATAAAAAACTATACTATCATAATACATGTTCCCAAAGGACACATGTACTTTCAACAATGAAACACATTCACTAAAAATCATTTTTTTCAACTAATGTGATCACCACAATCATGGGAACCATTCCTCATAAGATTAATGACCCTAGATGTCTACAGATAAATGTGTATCTAGAAGATAAAAAGGTTTTAAATACCCTATTTTATATAGGATCCATTTTTAAACTCATTCTATATGACGTTTATTTCTATTTAGGGCTTCAACTGCTAAAAAACACATCATTCACTATTTAAATTTCTAGTTAAATTATTCTGCTTCATAAGGGTATGTGAATGGATATTATTCTAATATATTAAAACAAAATCTACCATTATAACATAAATTTATTTTAATATCATCCAAAAACTGGTTCTAGGGTTTGAATTCTTATAATTATTTCTCATACCATCCTACAAATAATTTACTCAAACATTCATGTGATGAATGAGAAAATGACAAAACAATTTTGTAATTTGAGACTCAATATGAAACCTTATAATACCATATATCAAATAAGCGATAATAAGAAGTTTTATAAGGTGAATTTTATATCTATTGTGGAAATTTATCCAAAGTAACATCCTTAAATTTTTATAGGGGTTTTTTTCAATAATATAACTATTTCCCTTGTTGAAATGAGGTAATATTTTCTCCATATACTGAATCAGTTTCAAATAAATCATATTATTATATATCTAGATTATTAATCTGTGAAACATTTTATGATATAATTAACATTATGGGTATAATAAATTCTAAAACGGATCAATCAAATTCGGTGTCAAACACAACTAATCTAAACGATCCAATATTTTTATAATTACTGAAAAATTATCCTAGTTAAATTCAAATTTTCAATTTAATTATAGAAATTTTAACTATCTGGATCTTAAATTTAAGTCATACCAACCTCATTCATGTATTCATTATTACTGGAAAACAAAACCATACCTATTATTATTTCTTTTTGTATTAGATCAAACAAATTTTGAATAATTCTATATATCTTAAGGAGGAAAAACAAGAACATTTTATAGTAACTTTATGATATACATGGGATTATACCACTCATTATAAATTCTTCATTACAACATCAATGTGGACTCAATCATTATTTTATGATTTTGTATCGAATGTACTCCTTAATTTATTGAAATTTTGTATTTTATGTGCCATTGTTGAGAGTTACTGTACATTCCAAATTCAAGTGGTTCCTAAGAAGGATGGAATTTATATGATTACTAAGGAGGATGATGAGTTTCTCCCACACAATGGAATGTAGTGTTTGAAGAGATTTAATTGAATATATGGAGATGAAATTTTATTCTAAGAAATATCATTTTCAATTGTCCTTATTTGATCATGTCCATGAACGAGTAGTGAGATGTGTTTTATACTACCTTATTTATTGGTATTAGGTTTAAAATAAAATTGATGTTTTCTTAAAAAAAAGGATCCATTAACTTATCTATTTTGATCTTTTTCTATAATGAACATTTACTTAATGTTGTTTAATTTACCTGGTACGTTCAAATAATTCTTGTTAGGAATTTTTTCAAAAAATGATGTTGATTAGTTATAAGTATTTATAGATGAATTATACATACTTCAGGTACATTTAAGGGATTTATAAAAAATATATATTTCGGTTTTCCATGATTTTAGTATAATAATAATATTTTAAATTGGATAAATCATGTTGAGTTTAATGGAAGGAATATTCTTCCGGTATCCATTGATTGGTATAGGGATTCAAGTTGATAAATCCATGGGGTGTATAATTTGTCACCTTACTACTCTAAAATTTTTCAGTGAATTATTATACTTATAAAGAAATAGTGGCTTCAATAGAATGTTTATTAGGAACATCAAATCCATTACATTCCAAAATAGTACTCTACTTGTGAAAATTCTTCTATTGTATTGGAATAATAATTTTATTAATCCTTCTTGACACTCAAGTTATTTCTTATCACTCCACCGATAATAAAAGACCTAATTGGAAATATAATTTCAAACTCATATGTGATGAATAAGTTTTTTTTGGATATTTCTTTTGAAAATGTTTTGATAGAACTCAAATTTTAATTTTTTATAAATGAAAATCAGTGAATGGAGGTCAAAAATCTACACCACCATTTATAAATTATTTATTTATATTTTATATACATTAGATTATGTTGGATCTTATCTTATAGTATCCCCAAAAACTATTTTCATAGGACATTCAATATTAAAATACAATTTGGAAAATAATATTCCAAGCCTATATTGATTAGGTTGTTCCTTATCTTTTTATAATTTGACATAAAATATAAATGGAAAGTTGTGTTGAGAAATCTATAGACGATCACCATTTTAGGACAATATTTATGGATAATTCATCTAATCTTTTTATGACTCATTCATTAATAGTGATGATTATCTATTCGATGTGGGATTTACTATAATTTCTTGATATAGAAAACTATATGGTTTTGGGCTTCATTCTAAAATATGGGACTCAATCTAATACATAAATTAATTTTACATTCAAATAATATGTGTTCAGTGATCCATAAATTTACAATATTTTTATTGATTAGATCATTAAGAGATGTGTTTAGAGGTAAATTATGAGTAAATTCTAAAATATTGTCATTAAGAGGCATTAATATGCTTATAATCTACCAATGAAACTATTAAAAAGGATCCATATAGAGGTAGATTTTGTTCTACCCCATCTATGGATTCCTAAAAATTATTTAAATGCTTTCTTAATTGTTAATAAATATGATCAATATATAAATATAATTAAATTTTCCTTACTCCCATTAGCAATGTAAAATAATTTTATTATCTTAGAATTTATTTTATGTTACCCTTCCCAAATCCGTATGGGCTATATTAACATCCCAGTTGCTATTGAATATTCCTATAAATAGGAGGATAAAATTCCCACTAAGCCTAATTATTATTAGGTTTTGATTATATTCATATAAAGAAATATGATTTTCCAGATTTTGAATTCATATGGCCATCATCAGTGATAATGGAACCCATTTATATTTTTGTCCTTTCTTAGAATTCATGTCAAACTATGGGACCTCCAAAAAAGTTTATAGTTCTTATCACCCTAAAAATGATGGTCATCATTTGTTATAGAATTAGAAAATAAAGAACGATATTGAAAAAATGTCAACATATATAGGAAATTTTGGTCTGTGAAGCTCTTGGTTTCCCTTTTTTAATATTAAACCATATAAAAAACCATAACGGTAATGTCTCCATGATTGTTTGTAAATGAACAATATTTATTTTATCCATGTTAATATAATAAATCTGAGTTTTGGGCAATAATGAAAATTAAAATCACCATTTCATTAGCCGTAAAATTGGAAATTGGACATTATTTAACTTGGCCAATTTGGGATAGATGATTATGTAAATTAGAGTACTAATAAATCATTAGATAATAAATAAAAATCGTGGAATATTATGTTTAAACACTTGGAATGTGAAAAATTTGTACTCTTATATAGTTTCAAACATCATTTGAACATAAGGATGTTAATGTCATGATGTATTGATCCCAAAATTGTGCATAATATATTTAATCATAGGGTTATTTAAAATTTAAGATAGAATTAGAGGTGAAATATTTATTTAAAATGGTCATAGGATAAATCCATTCATAAAAAATTATTATAAAAATGATACTAAGGTCTTTGATGAGGAAACCTAATAACTAGATGACACATGAAATGTTTAGGTGTCCAAGTTGATCTAAATACATTAAACTATGTTTCTTTCAATAGGCTACACAAATTCTAGAAAAAAGTTATTTTATTTTATTTTATAGAATATAATAAAAATATTTAAATAAATAAGTAAAATATTCATTTTATAAAAAATGCATAGCCTATAGGTTTGGAAACGACCTATCACATCTGGGGAGGTTGTGGGAACCAAACCCATGTATGAAGGCTGATTAAGGAACAATGCTATCCAAAAAAAAATTCTTATTTCTTCCATATTCTATCGTTTTTAAATAAATACACTTATATTTTATTCATTATATATCTACAGGTTTTTGTTTTTCACATTTTCTAACATGTATCTTGAGTCATTTTTTGTAATTCAAAAATAAATGGTCATATTTTATTAATTAAAAAATAATTGTATGAAATTTTTTGTTGAATAATTACCTTCATTATTATTGTACGGGGAGAATTTTTTTCATAATTTTACGTAAAATTTAATTTTGGAACTCCCCTCCTCATTTTCATTTGCCATATGAATTTTCATTTTTTAACACTGTTAAATGTAATTATATTTTAGGGGATACAAATTAATAAAAAATGTATTTCTTATAAGGAAAAATAAAATTTATTTAACCATTCATGGGATAATATATCATGTGAATATCAAAATTAAATATTCAAAAAAAAATTATTTCCTTAATAATAATTATTAAAATAATTAATTTCATTAGTGTAATTCTTGGGAATAATGATAATCCAATTTGATTTATGATCATCTATATTTTCCTCAATTTAATCAAAAATGTATAATGCACAACCACTATATAATGAGGGATTTTTTGAGTTCTTGGGATATTTATATAAATAAAATATATTTTTTGATCAATATTTGTTTAATTTGGGTATTTAAAAAAAGAAAAAAAAAGAATTAATTATAATAATAATTCAAAACCATGTAGAGTAAAAAAATTAACTTCAATTATGGATTCTATCACTTGGGGATAATAAATCTATAGATTATTTCCCATATTTAATAAATTTATCTCTATTTATGCTAGAGTGAATGTATTATTAATTTATTTAAATATATATAATGCGTGCGAATGTGAGATTAACCTGGTTCTCTTTGACCAATGTGTATAGGATGTAAGAAAAATGTATTGCTACCTGAGTTCACCAAATTAAGAATGATTATGATTAAGGTGTAAAGTTTTAAATAATTAAATAAATATTAAATTATTATCATATTATTAAAAAGAATTCATACTTAACACTTACATCCCCCCTTGAATGAAAATAAAACACCAAGCATTTTATGAAGCACACCACATATTTATTCTTAGTTGGAATTATATGAAAGGATGAATTGAACATGAAAAATATAAAGAGATTATGATTTCTATATTATAATAAAAATAACTTGTTTTAAATGATTTTTTGGTTTCATGACTGATTTATGTGAGGTATTAATTATAAGAAGAGTTTGATAAAATGTTTTGTGAAATGGGAATTCAATTTTCATATTTCTAAGACTGTAATTTCATAGGGACAATTAGAACTCGATTTTTTGGGTGATTAGAAACTGAATGATGATATTATTCATTTTTATTATGGATTATTCATGTAATTAACTATTTATAAACACATTTATTAGTGAATTTTTCAAATGAAATATCATTTCTCATAATTTTTTCATTTTGTACATAAAATTAACTATTATTCAATTCATTATTAAAACACTATTAAAACATCCAGTAGCCTTTATTTTAACATTAAATTAAAGTTTAAATTAACCCTTGTTGTGGTTAATATTTTTCCATTTCAGAGTTATGAAAAATACAATGGGGGAATATAATAATTTTTAGCCTCGAATGTATAATTTTCTATGTGGACTAATGTGGATGTGAGTCCACTAAATTACATGCTGAAGTAATAGATCTTGTCTAATAACAATGAAATTTATACTGTATATAGATTACATTATGAAAAATATTTAATTTTTGTTTAACATACAATGTAGTTGAAGGTGTTTTATTTGTATTTAATAATTATTTGAGGGTGAGAAAATCATTGCAAATATGTTTGAAGTGTTTTTAATTGTTTGGAAGTGTCCACTGGAGAATTGAAAAATGTGGTATAGTTATTTCAAATAATCTATAATTTTGTATAGTTAATAAAAAACTTAACCAGGTGTGGTTTCAAATGTTTCATTTATTTTATTGAATGTAAATTAAAAAATAATAAAGTCATATTACCAGTCATCTAACTATGTCTTACTATAATGGGATCTATATTTTACTCATTATGGAAAATATATGGTTATTTTTCTACACCATATAAGTAATTTGAAACTATGTAGGGGTTTATCCTCGAAAATTGATATATGAGACTCTATATGAGACATTTAAGACAGCAGTTGTTAATGCATTGGTATAATTTATTAAGATCACAATAAGTGTTATTAACACATATAATGATGTTTCTTTGGAATTGAAAAATGGGTTGAAAACATATGGTCAATTTTCATGGGTTCCCACTTCTCTCATTTTCAAAAGAGGATAATTTTTTCTGTTCAATAAAGGGGGTAGTTTTCTCACCATTTTAAAAAAATTGGGTTTATTTTGATCCATTATTCGATTAAAGAGTCCAATTAAAGGATGTCTCGTAGTTGATTGAGGCAGTTGAACCATTATAGTGGAATCCATTCCAAAAATCTCTTTGAAATTTAGCTTTGAATAATATTAAATTTCCAATGGGATTTTTGGAGTTTTCAAAAAGGAAATTATTCCACATTAATAAATTTGTTAAGTGATGATTCATGACCACATTTGGATATATTCTAATGAGGATTATGATTGAGTATTATATTAACATATTCAAAAAGGAATATAACACTAACTAAAAACATAGAGTGTATAAATATTTCGAATAAGGGAAATTTTATTTATTTTATTATCAAATAACATTGTAGGGATAATTTAATATGGAAATACTGTTTGAAAAAAGATATATTAATATGAATCTATCATATGTTTAAGACCAATTATATCAAAGAGAGATAAGACCAATAACATAATCCTATATGATTTCTTTTAGTACTGAGGATAGTATATATAATTATTGAAAACATAATGGGATTGTTATCTATAAGAAGAAGGATCGTGTCATGTGTTCATGATCTCATGAATGAGTTGATCATTCTAATTTCATGAAAATCAAGGCTTGACATAGAAACTATTTAATTAATTTTGTCCTAGAATGGAATGGTCTAACCATAAGGACAATGAATTTTTAATTATTCTAAAACATTCAACAATTTAAAAAATTTCTTGTTCACAAACAATAGGATGTAATAATCATGAAGACATATCGTGACTGTATAAAAAATCAATTTTTTTTTGTATTTACATAGTACTCAAGGATGAACAATACCATTGTTTTGTATTAGCACAGACAGTTTATCAATTGTAAGGGAATAACTTTTCACCACTCTTGTATTCACTTTTCATATTATGACTGATAATCTATGTATTGACCCAGTATATTATCAATGAAATATTGATTCACATAATAAGGTCATATTGTATAAATAACATAAAAAACAAATAAGACAAAATTTGAGCTTCATATATTAAAAGTGAATGATGTAAGTGGAAATTATAGAAATTTCAGAACCTATACCGATGGAATTGAAACATGAATTTTGGAATAGTAATGTGTTGATTTGGAATAGTAATCCAACCAATGTAATAGTAACCTCACCTATGAATGTATAAACAAATATAGGAATCTTGTTAATGAGAATATAATATATATTTTTGTAGGAAATACATAAATAAATGTCGTAAAATGATGAATTATATAATGGTATTCTTTTGAAACGTAAAAAAACTATTTAAATTTTAATAATATATATAATGATTTAAAATAATTTTTTTCATAAAATTGACTTATAAATTAGTATTTTGTTATATTATGATTATAAGATAATTTTATGACACTTTTAATCATTTTTTAAAGACTCATAAAATAATTTATAATATTAAATATATTATATTCATGTAAATGATGATTTTAACTAAAAATGAACTTTCTTATATTTATAAATTATTTTTATAAAAGGGAGTTAATTTTTGAAATAAATATTTCAAAAAAAATTATTGGGTATATTTTTGGGCTTTTTCTAAAAGAGTTTAATTTTTGTTGAATAGTGAAATATTGTAAATTACGGTATTTATCAAATATGACAATTATTTAGTCATTGATGTTGTGTTCATAATGTAAGAAATTAATCTCAAACTCTTATTTTTTATTTAAACATTTACTGAAATGATTCAAAACTATTGATATTATTTAAAAATAATAATAAATTAATTATTATAATAATAATAAAACATCTCTCTCATCCATTATAAATACCACCAATCACCAGTGCTTCTCATCACATATTATAAGACTTAAGGATTATCGAAATTCAACCCAATCTTCTCCCCAATTTCCATTTGTATTTGGTCTCGAAAATAGACCAAACCAAATTTCATAATGTGGTTCTCAAGAAGAATAAGTTCCAGAGGTAAAATAATATTTTGTTTTCATTTAATTTTTTTCAATTAATTTTCTTTTTTCACCCTCTTATAACATCTCTATTCCAAATTGGTATGATAACTTTTGTATATTTTATATACTGAATTTTTATTATGTTTAGTAGATATCCACCATCAATTATCTTATAATCCCTTTTTTGAAAAAATGAAAACATCATCCTTGAGGTGTCAAATCCCTACCTTCATGGATAATGTTTTTTAGTTTTCTAATGTTTACTTCAAGGATGGTCATAAAACATTATTAATGGTTAAAAAAATTTGTTTTGTATCCACCATCTATATATGCATTACTAAATGATAAAAAACTATTACATGATGATCGAAATGATGCCAAAATAATCTAAACAGTTATTATAAATGTTCAATCTATTAAATCATCATCATATCTAAAATAATGATATATAAGAACATTTAATACTATTTAAGATCGTTAATAAAATAAAATCGCATTTTGGGAAAAATATTCTTATTTTACATGATCTTTGATTCATATATAAAAGCGAACAAATCCTGAAAACTAAGGGAAGAAACACTACTGAATAATGGAATATAATCTTATAAATTATTAAAATGTCCCTAAATATTTTTAATAAAATGATAATAAAAAACTATATGTTTAATAGGTTATTAATTATTTAATTAATAAATATAAATTTATTATATAATATATTTTTTACATGTGCATAATAGTTTTAGATATATGGTAAGGGGTTCTCTTTGAACAATTATTTTTCCTTAATGTAACACTTTCTCTATGATTAAAAAATGTAATTATTAATTATTATTATTATTTTACACTCCTATATTATATGTGTTTTTCATACTTATGTACTTATCCATATTCTCCTTTATTTTATGGGGAAATAAATTTCATTAAGCTTTCCTTCTCAATTCTACCTAATAAGCAGGCATGATTATCGAAAACATATATGTTTCTTAACCTTTTTCAGGTCCATCCCATAATCCATATTAATCAAAATATATTTTACAAAAACCTATATCATTATCATTAAAATATATCTATGTTAATTAAAGGTTTTATTGAATTAATTAAACAAATTTCTCGCATTAAATAGTCTTTTAAATTTTACCTTAAACCATACTAAAGTTGATTATTTCTAATGTTTCTCAAACAATATTTTTATTAATCTTTATTTTATTTGGATATAATGTTCCATGTGCTATGCTTATTTTCCCTTATTAATGTCCATGTATGTTTTAAATCAATTCTCTCTTGTAAACTATTATGATATTCACTTTGGATAAACCATTTGAAATGATTATGCTACCAATTTATTTCCATTGGTAACCCTTATGTTTATCCCTTATGTTTTATTCTTCATGTGGAACACATATGAATGAACATATAATGATGGATGCACCTAGATTGAACTTCAATGCATTAGGTAATGTTTAGTATCATGATATGTCATTTTGGGATAGGGTGTAAACCTATTCCTTTATGGGACATTATCCACCATGTGAAATGGTCCTGGAAGTTAGGCTTGATTCAGACCAAGGTCATGTTTTATATTATCTCCACATTTTAATGATTACATTATTACATGATCCCATTATCTACATATAATTATTCTTTTATTTTTATTCAAGTTCCATTACTTTTTAATTCATTATTTAATTCCTTCTATAAAATATTCAACGCCTTATTCCAATGTTAATTACAATACTGGGCTTTTTAGCTCATGCATTTTGTCTATGTACTCCCTCAGGTATCCTATTTTGATATAATATCTAAAATTATGTTAGGATATCTTTATGTAGGATAAATAAATGATGTTTTATTTTATTTTCATTCATTCAAATTATGTACCTAAACATCCAAAGACACATAAATTTACGATCCTCAGTTTGTATTTCAGCGTTAAATATTCTTAAAATTATGTAATAATATATGTAGAAGGCTAAGGTTTATATAGATAGTATCATATCATGGTATAGGTTTTTTGAGAATTGTACTAGAAAAATTTAGTAAGAACTTTTTGGATCAATCTTTTACCATGGATAACCTGTATTGAAACATATGGAATCAAAAAATTCAAAAAAAATTATCCTTCTATGTAGAAATATTCATTTTTATATTTTTATTAGAAATTTATTGAATCCCATATAATTATGATTTAGTTTTACTAGTTAATGGGTGTAAATAATATAAACTGTTAGAACAATCAATGTGAAAAGAAATGTGATGATGTAACTACTGAAATGAAAAATCTAATGGGAATAGGAGATCAAAATATCAGTATAGTACTTTTTAGCTAGATAATGTTATGAATAATTATTTGAATCTACTGTAACTCCATAATTCTCTTAAAAAGGAGAAATTAGTAGCTTCACCTTTTATATGAAAAATCCACTACTAAAAAACTGTATTTTGACAGTTCAAGAAATAACATTTTTTAGTGCCAAAAATGTGCTGACTATTTGAGTGATATTAAAAGCTGATGACATTTATCATCACTGAAAAAGCACTAGTAAAGGGGTAATTTTTCAACACTAATTTAAGTGATGATAAATATAACCTCTATCAGTAATTTTAAAAGATGTGATAAATGACCCATTTATCATTACTTTTATTTAGTAGTGCTAAAGGAATCCTTTTTTCAAAAAATTTATTATCACTAATAAAGGACTTTTTATTAGTACTGATAAAGAACCATACTTAAGTGTGTTGTAAAACTACCAGAAGCACCAGAAACACACCATAAACACAACAATAACAGACCATATATCTGCAAAACAGGTCCTAATACAAACATTGAAATAAAATTAAAGTCATAACACTAATAATGGAAAAAAACACATAATTATCAATGCTTCAAACATTGATTTATACATTAAAACTAGTAAAAAATATTGAATACATTATAAAAAAATCCTAAATTTCAATGTCACCATAATTTCAATTGAATTTAATTATCGATCTAATAAAACTATATGAGTATATTCAAAGAAAACATATCTAATAAAAAAAATCCACCTGTATATGAAACAAATTATACTGAGTAACATAAAAATAAATTAAATGTAAATATGAAATAATAAAATAATTATATGGACAATGATTTAATTATAAAAATATCAGTATTACATTTATAATTTATTATAGGTAGTGGTGTTACTCTTCCAAAAAACGAAATTAAGATAACATGGAAGAAAGTAATAAATGAACCACTATAAGGGTGAAATTTTTTTGAGGGACAAGAAGCATGATAGTGGGACAGATCACCCCAACTCAATCAAAATAAAATACCTTTAAAAGAAAATAATTATTCCATGAGTAATAATATAAAAATAAATTATTAGTACATATTAAATAATGTATTATTATTATAGACAATGATTTTATTGTGAAATCAACTAGTTAACCTGTGGGATTAAGTAGAGACCTCGTCATTACACATCCTACAAAGGAATAACACATGGACATAAATATTCAAAAATAACAAAACACAACAATGATTATAAAAATCAAAAACAACATTTCATTATATAATTTTTGAGTAAAATAGATAAAGTATATCATAAAAATACATTAAAAAGTTTTTAAAGGGTTAATTTGGTCCAGATATAAGCTAATAACAAAACAATGAATAATCTATTAACTATAATATTATTGGATAACTATAGCTTACCATAGAATCTGACTTGAGCTTCCAACCATGCATCCCCATGATTATATCTTTCCACACACGCTCACCACCATCTCTATCATATCCCCATTCAGAATTCAATTTTCTCCTCTTTTTTCACCCCTCTTTTACTTATAATGTTTCATGATGCATGAATTTGTATCCACAATGTAAATGGGTGAAGGAAGATAATAAAAAATGAATGTATAATGGTTATATGACATAGATGGGGGTGAGTGTTTGTGATATGAGGGAATAATGGGGATATTGGGTTGGAATTTTTGATTAGATTCGATGTTAAGTGGTAGTTAACCAATTGTAGTGATGTGCATATAGAATCCATAGTTTTGTTATTAAAACTATGTGTGATTGTGAAAATAGTCCATGTTTTTTCATCATTGATCAATGGAGCCAAATAGAATAAACATTATTCTAACACACTACATTTGAAGATAAATTAGAAAAAAATGACTAAAATACATAACACAAATGAACCCACACAGAAGGACAAAAGGGATATTTCTACAAAAATAGACATATCCAAATAAGAACGTTATAATGCGGGGAACTGATTCAAGAATATATAACAATTTAAAGGATCACATTCAAAAAAATTAACCATTTGAACTATTAATGGATACATTAATTATAATTTTATAATGAAAGATGAATATACAAAAACCACAAAACAAAAATGAAGAAACTATAAATTACTTCCCCCCAACACGGGGGGAAACAACGTAGCCAATGTATATATGTGTCTCTCATAACAACAAATCCAAAAATGCTTCATCCACAAAATTCTCAAAATAGGTATCCATAGAGAAGAGAAATCAGTCATTGATCTATGTATGACCATCTCCAATGAAAATTGAATCTTTCAACCAATCTTAGAACACAACCTCTAGACAAAAGGAAATCAGGTCTTTGATGTATTAAACATAAGACTTCACCATCTGCTGACATTCGTCGAAAATTATTATTTGTTCCCTTTTAATTGTCTTCGCATACTAAAGTATAATCCATCTGACATAGATGGACATAAAAACATACAATGTCTTCCAAAATTGTATAATTTTTTTCAAAACAAAATTTCTTCTAATGTTTGACCCCCAAGAAGTCCCAAAATAGCACAAAATCTAACATCTTTGGGAGTGTCAAACACTCTAAAGATATGATCAAATTCATCTAGCCACATTACTACCTCTAACGAACCTCAATTTCCATGGAAGACGAGTAGAAAATATAAATAACTAGAAATTTGGAGAGAACCACTAGAAACATCAGAGACCGTTCATGATGGATTATTCTTAATAACACAAAACTCATAAAATTGGGTTCATAATCAATCTAAAAAATAAACAGAAGTAATATGTCGTGCCAAAACAACTAGCTCACAATCCAAATTGATAACAAAAAAAGAATTATATATTCAAAAACAAATATTCCAATTTAATTTTCAATTGAAATTCTCCAATGGAGTCTTTTGACAACATGATAACCCACATTTTTTTAAGAAAATATAATTCCAACTATCTTTCTACCCTTTCAAAAAACCATTTCTGAAAACCAATCCAAGAGGATCCACAAAACAGAGCAAAATAATTATCCATAATGGATGTTTAATCAGTCAAAACCCACACTAATAAAATTTTTCGCAGGAAAATGTTTTTATAGTTGTCATCAATCATATATTGTCAAGCAACTATGATGTTAAACAACACAAATTCATCTATGAAGATAGATTCCAAACTGTAGAGTGTATCTCCTCATATTTTCATGACATTAAAATACACAATCCATCATTGATGAAAGGCTTTAAACAATAGATTGTATGTAATCCTAGTTATAGGATGACAACATTCACAAATTCATTCTAGAGGAAAGATGTTAAAAATCACAACATTTCTCATCTTGGTTGAATGACATTAAATTGTACAACTTCATCCTGGTGGTAGGATATTAAATTGCATAGTGTCTCTAATCATAATTGTATGAATAAAATCTATAGATATCCATCTTTTCAAAAATCCATTAAAATTCACAGTGGAGTCACACCAACTGTTGAATAAAGATGAGAAGTAGGGTTCGTCAATGTTAAGAATAGAGAAAAATGAAAAATGTGGAACCCAAAAGTTCAATAAATGATATAAGATAATTAGATTATATAATAAATCTTATTCAATACTTGATTCATCTGGTGAATCAGTGAGGAGTCACAATGACATTAGAGGAGTTCCATGAGAGCTTAAGAATCACGATGAGTGATTACTAGTTTAGGGTTATGTTAAATAGACCGGAAATACATTAAACATCACTTTCAAAAAAGAACTGATAAGGATCCATTTTATCAGCGTTAAATAGTTAAGTGCACATAAATGGAAAATTTATCCATTCTTTGAAATCAATGACAAAAAATATCTTTCTTCAACATTATTATGTTAGCACCGATAAAAATTATTTTTAACAACGCTTTTTTAGCGTATATAAAAATAGATCTTTAACAATGCTATTGTAGAACTGAAAATGTATTTATTAAAATAAATTTTTTATAATTATATAACTATAAAATATATATATTTATTTATTTATAATTATATAAATACTTCATTAAAAAATAATTATTATTTGATTATAAAAAATATAAATATCTTAAATATTAATTTGTAAATATATTTATTTATAAATAGTTATTTTTAAATATGTGTTTAACATTAAAAGTAGATATATAATATTAAATACATGATTTTAAAAAATGAGTTAAATTTTATATCTCATAATGAGGGAACATTATAAATGTTGAAAAAATATATAAATTTTATTAATTTAATATAAAATATTAACAAAATATAGATATGTATATTGAAGAAAAAATGAATACATTTTGAGAAGAATAAAAAATAGTATATATATATAAATAAATAATAGAAAATGATCGAATTTAAAAATAAAATAAAAAATATTAAAAAAATAAAAATGAATTCACTAACTATACTAGTATTAAAATAATGACCGATTCAAAACAAAATATATTAAATGTATGATGTTATTAATAAAATACTACAATATACTTAAATTTGAATAAATTATATAAATTTTAGGATTATGGGTTTCTATATATTTTGTAAATATATTTGTGTGTAAGTTTGTATATAAACTTCATTAATTACATATATATATGTATGTGAAATCAATATTACAAATGACACTTGATATATGATAAATTGAAAAATGATACAACATTAAAAATGAATAAGTAAATAATATATTTTTAATTAACTTTTTATTCAATATATATATATATATATTTATTTATTTTAAATTATTTATTACTATCTAAAATAAATAAATATATATATATATATTATTCATATTCAATTTTATTAACTATTGTTTCATTAATAATGTTTCACATAATTTTTTCATTTATTCATTTTTAGTCATTTTGTTTAATTATATATTCATTTATATGTCTAAATTTAATATATACTATTTATCAATATTTATTGTGTACATCTATATACTAAATTTATTCATTTTATCAATAATTATTTAATTAATAAAATGTTTAATATTTTTCTAAACATATTAATTTTAAAATTTTAATTGTTTAATTATTTCGTTTTACTAATTTTTAATATCTATATATTTATTATATATTAGTTATTAATTTTTATGTTTTATATAAATGATTATACATTTTTAAAAATAATTACGTCATTAATGGAAATGTTAATTAAAAATAATTTTATTTTTTGAAAATTAATATGTTCTTAATTAGTGCTTATAAATGTTAACTTTTATCTACTCAATATTATTAGTGATAATAAAGGGTAACTTTTATCATCACTAATAACAATTCACTGATTAAGGTGACAATTTATCAGTGTGAAACAAAATGCACTGAAAAAAGGATTCCATTATCATCACCTATTTTATTGTGGAAAAAGATGGACTTTCACATTTTATTATTCTAGTGCAGATAAATGTCAGCACTATTAAAGGCCATTTTTCTAGTAGTGAGGCCTCCCATATTTGTTGAATCTTCTAATCCCATAATCACAGAACAATGGAATAATTCCATTTATAATATATTCATTGACTTTTAATACTCAGAATATGGGATATTCTTACAAGCAATATATCATTTTGATGGAGAAGCTGCTCAGTGGTGGGAAAATATCAAAAACCCAAAGACTATGGCTGAAATTCATTCCATGGAGTGGAATGACTTTATGAAAAAATTATTTGATATATATTCTATTTAATCTATTTTTGTTAAGATAGAAACATAGTTTCTTGGAATGAAGAAGTAGGAAAACAAATATATCAGGGTGTATGAGGAAAAAAATGGCTTTCATGATACACCTCATGAACTACCATGAATAACTAAATCATAATGGATCAGTTATTTAGTGAACTAAGGTAGATTCTATGAATAAAATTAGTGGTCTGAGACTTTGATAACTATAAGAATAATTTTTGTTGTTCCATTTTAGTTAAAATAGAGATTGTAGAGTCTAATTAGAATCATGGATCTATTGTTAAAAATATGAAACTATATTTTAATATGGGAGTATTAGTAGATAAATCCCATGATGGATAGAAATCCAACATCCCATTTGTCAAAATTGTAGGAAGAAGCATCATGGTAATTTTGTAAGGGGAAGAAGGAGCTGATTTAATTATCGAATATAGGGCATCTGGCTAATAATTTTTGAATTTATATGAAGAATACCAGAAATATAGATGAACAATTGAATGTTTATACAAAAACTCATCTTGGTGTTCTGTGTTTAAACTACATGGTACATGATCATTTTTTAAGCTTATTCCCTAAGTCGTAGGTTATTGATGGAAATCAACAATAACCTCTAATTCTACAAGGAAGGGAATATGTGGTCACAACTTCTGAGGTGGAGCCAAACAAATATCTGACAACAGGTACACTGATTATTCATTCAATAATAGTGATTTTACAATTTTATTATGGTTATATACATTCATTTATATATTTATTATTAATATAACTATTCAAAACCCACCTCAAAATATAGTGTTTGAGCTATTTTTGATAACAGAAGATGAAGAAATTATTATTTCCAATGTATATGCCTCATCCATATTTAATTTATATAGACTGAAGCTCCTATAAAATCATATCATACTTCATTTTTTGGAGTTTGATGGTATATTTTGCATGGATTGGTTACCATAAATATAAATACAACAAGAACTATCAGGAAGGGGATATCACTCTTCATATGATGATGAATCCTCAAATTATTTACAAATGAAAAGAGGTTGTTGAATCTTATTTAGAATTATATTCTCAATTTTGTATATCGTTTATTTATAATAAAACATATCTATCTCAAATTATTGAGACAACTGTGAAGATCATTATCCAATACATTTTTATGGATGTAGATTTGTCCCATGAAGAGTTGCCTTTTCTTCATCCTGAACTAGAGGATGAGTTCTCAATTTTATGTATACATGGATCATTCTCTATATCAAAGGGACCTTATGGATTTTCCACTATTGAGATGTATGGAAATAAAGAATAAGATAGAATATAATATTTAAAAGTGTTTTATTTTCCTGAGTGATTCACCATGGGGTGCTCCAATCCTCTTCATTAAGAAAAAAGATATACCATTGAACCTCTACATTGATTATCATGATCTCAATAAAATAAAAAAAGAACATGTAACCCAAGAAATAGATTTTTGACATGTTATATCATCTATATAGGGAAAATTATTAGTCTAAGGGGGACCTTCGGTCAGGATATCAGCAATTAAAGGTAAGGAATGATGATATTTCCCACACTACCATTAAAATATGGTATGGAAACTAAAAGTTCAAATTTATTCCTTTAAAACTTACTAATTATCCCTAAATATTCATTAATTTTATTAATAAAATATTTACAGATTACTGTGATAAATATTTAGTAGTCATTGTGGCTGATATTATGATATACTCTTAGAGAAAGAAGTAACATGGTGATAATTTGAATACTATGATTAATTATTTTATAATATAAATAATTAATACTAAGTATAGTGAATTTGTGATCTGGATAGAATATTTATCATTCATTAGGCATGCTATCATGAGTAAAGGAATATATGTGGACCCTTCCAAGACAACGGAAATTGAAGAGTGGCCAAGGCTAGTATCTTTAATGAAGATATGTTGTTTCCATGGTCTATCTAGGTATTATCGATGATTTGTGAAGAATTTATAATGATTATCAAACCTACTAACCAATATTACTAGGAAGAGAATGAATATTATATGGACCATTGAATGTGAAGACATATTCTAAGAGTTGAAAAAATTTCAAATCACTACACAAATGCCTACACATCCAAAAAAGTGGGGAACTCTTTGTGGTGTACAATAATGCTTCAATGAATGGATTAGGTTTAGTAATCATGAAAAATTATAAATTTATAGTCTACACATTAATAATATTGATAATTCATGAGAAAAATAATCCCACCCATGATTTGGTGTTGGATGCTATGATCGTCATTATTAAAATCTAGTAGAATTATCTGTATTCGGAGAAGTGTGAGATATATATTGATCACATGAGTATCAAATAAATATTCACACAGAATGATATTAATATGTTCCATAGAAGATATTTAGGGATCTTATAGGATTATGACCACTCAATACACTACTATCATGTTAAGGAATATAAAGTGTCATATGATATAAGTAGAAATAATCCTTTAACATTATCAGTCATTAGAATTGATAAGGTACCAATAAGATGAGATTTGATAAGGATAGACATGGAAATAAAAAATAGTGTAACAAAATCAATAATTTTTCAAATTATTTCCCAACCCTCCATTTTGGAGAAAATAAAATATTATCAAATAAATGATATGAAAATTCCAAAAAAAATGATGATGTTATTAAAAATTGGAATTCCTCAGAGTTGAAATTTGATGTGGAACGATTCATAAGATTTTTTTTGCGATTATTTGTGTAATCTAATCCAAATATAATGAAAGGTATTTTGGATGACACACATAGCTCAACCATCTATATTCACCATAGAAGCACAAATATTTATCAATATAATTGAGAGAACTATTTTTGGGACTATTTGAAGAAGGTGATCGTTGAATGTATATTGATGTTCATGGTATGCCAGCAAGTGAAGAATGCAAGGAAACTTTTTATGGGGATAATGAAACCACTACGCATACCAACATGGAAATGAGAAAACATCACCATTGAAATTATCTAAACAATATGCTAATCTTTAGTATGGATTATAATCCCCAAAATGATAACTATGCTAGGAAGACTATTTAGAAACAAGAAGTCATTTTGATATATTGTTCTATGGAATTCAAGGGAGGATGGGAAAAACATATAACTCTATAAAAGTTATATTAAAACAAAAAAATTTCAATAAATAATTCAAATGGATCCATATGATGCCCTTTATATATTGAAATTAACAATACTGGCATTCTGGGATGTAGTCGATGAAGGTAAGCTATCATGACCAGAAAATTTAGAAAATAGGATAACCACTAAATAATACATCAAGGAATCCCAATGTTGATAGAAGATATATGAATCAAATCATTAAAGAGACCAAGAGATTATGGTTGAAGACATGTTATTCCTCTACATATCTCCGTGGAAGAGGATAATGAGATTTGTGAAATGAAGAAATTGATTCTCTAGTACATCGACCCCTTATAGATTCTTGATCATGTAGGAGTTCTGGCCTATCGACTAGAAATTAAAAATATTATGCCTCAAGTACATGTTGTATCCCATGTATCTCTCTTGATGATGTACATACGTTATCTCTCACATGTACATAATCAGACGGTGATTTAACTGTGGAATTACATATGTTATAAAGGGCAGCCGGTGAAGATCTTGGACCATGGAGATAAATTTATACACAAATGACTACTCACTTAGCCAGAGTACTATGAAGGAACCATTTGTATTAGGATACAACATGGGAACCATATGATGAGATGAAAGAGAAATTCACATATTTTCACTTTAGTATGTTAAAAAAGTTCAAGTGAAAAAATTCATAAGGGGGGAATAATGTAACACCCAAAAAATTTATCAATTAAATCATGCTTCATATAATTTATTAATATATTTTATATGACATAGAATCACATAAAAACAATAAAAACATTATAATTAAATAATTATTTATGATATAAGTATTTCTAGAAATTATGGAACCTATAGATATGGTATAGTATGTGACCATTGTAACAGTAATGTGGCTATTAGGAATAGTTTCCTAACTAATAGAATATTAAACTCTCCTATGAGAGTATAAATAAAATATAGGTATATCATTACTGAAAATATAATATACTTATGTCATGGAATAAAATTTTTTTAAGGTGATAAATTAAGTATGGGTATTTTTGTGATATATAAATGAATGTTTAAATATTTATAATTAATATATTGATTTAAAAAGACATTTTTTTTCTTAAAATATATTCAAAAATTATTATTATTTTTGTGTGCTGATTATAAGGAAATTTTATTATAGTTTAATTCATTTATCAAAAGTGTTATAAAATTGGTTAAAACATTAAAATTACTTTTTTTCATGTAAATGCAATTTTAATAAAAAATTAAACTAACCTATTTAGAAAATTATTTTCAAAAAATTGAGTCCATATTTGATTTAAAAATTTCATAATATAGTTATGGTGATTATTTTTGGGGTTTCATTAAAATGGTTGAATTTTTGTGAATAGAAAAATACAATATTCCAAGGTATTTAACAAATACATGAAGGATTGATTCATGCATGATGTGTGTTTTATATAAGACTGTAATCATGAAATCACTTTTTTATATAAAATATTTAGTGATGCAAATCATCACTATTGATAGACTTGATCCAAAATAATAAAATAATGAATTTAATAATCAAACAACTAGCATCCCCTCTAATATAAATACCACATATCAACACATATTCTCCTCATACATTCTAAGACATGAATCATCTAAAGATTTAACCAATCATATTCCACAACTCTCCAAATTATCCATGAGCCTATGGTCTAAATAAAATTCCAAACCAAATTGCATAATGAGGTTCTCAAGGAGAAGAAGGTCAAGAGGTAAAATCCTTTTACATTATACATTACTTTTTTCAAATTTAATTTTTTTTATTATCCCCCCCCCCCTCAACTAAATATTAAAAAGAATAATGACAATATTATTATATTTCATAAAGTATAATTTAATTTTATTAATTTTATATCTACCATCAATCTAATTTTCTTTCCATTGTGTTTCTAAAAATATAAACATTTCCCATGAGCTATTGATTCACAAAATCAGTGGAATATGATTTTTTGTTTTCTAATAGTGCCTTCATAGATTTTCATAAAACATTTATAAATGATAAAAATATATTAAAATGTATATTAAAACTTATTTTTTGAACTGTAATAAGTATGTATATATAATATTAAATTTTAAAACAAAACTGGTTTCTGATGATCAAAAAGTCACCAAAATAATCTAAAAACTTTTCACTAATTTTTTATATAAAGATTCATCCTTGTATCTAGAAAAGTTTATATATAATATCATTGATTATTCATTATTTTAATTAGTAATAGATAATCACAATTATAAATATCCATTCCAATTTACATGATATTTTATATATGTATACAAGTGACCCAATCATGAAAACTGAGGAAACAAACATTGTTGGACATTTTAATTTAATATTATAACTCATAAAAAAGGACATAAATGAATGTAATAAAATTAAAATAAATTATATATATATTCAAGTGGTATTTAATTTAATTATTAAAAAATATAATTTTATTATCCCTTCATTAAGTAAAAGGGAAAAACACTTACGTACATAAGGTATGTGATTATCTCTGAACCACTATTTTCCCTTTGGCATATATTTTCTCTCTCTCTCCCTCTTTACCCCATTGTAATTATCAAATTTTTATAATAATCATCTTCTAAATTCTTTGTTTTTCTTCCATATATATATATCTATATCAATTATTATTTATTTCATTGGGATATATGTGTTTTATAATATTCCCTTCTCAATTACTCCTGAAAAGAAAACCTAATTAAATGGAACATCCTTGTTTCTTAACCATTTTCAAATACAGTCCATAATATTTATTAGGCACAAATGTTTTTATAAAAACACACATTAATTCATTAAAATATATCCAGTTTCATTTTTGGTGTCATGAAAACAATTAAACAATTTTCATCTTTAACGAATCTTTTAGATTTTTCATAAACCACAATATTGTGGATCATTTCTATTGTTTCGTTAACACTATTTTCAAAAATATTCACATAAGTTTGATATCATTTATTATGATCTATTCTTATTCTCACTTATGAATTTTTAAGTATGTTTTAAATCTATTAGTTCTTGTACAACATTATGATATTCTCTTTCATTATTCAATAATACAATATTATGATTCCCATTTCATTCCATGGGTTACCATTATGTTTTTCCCTTATGTTTTTTTATTCATGTGTATAACATATGAATTTACATGATATGATAGTATCATGCATATAGGGATCCAATTAATTGTAAAATGTTTAGTCATAGGAGACGTCATTTTGGGATATGGATTAAACCAGATTCCTTTATGGGACTTTGTCCGTCATGTTCAATGGTCTTGGAAGTTATCCTTTGTCATGCTTATGTCATGTGGTCTGTTTTTTCCACATTTTAATTATTCCATGATAACATGATCTCGTGATCAAAAATTTATAATTCTTTATGTTTATTCATGTTCCATTACTTTTTTATGTCTTCATGTTATGCCTTCTATCAAATGTTCTATGCTTTATTCCTATGATTCTTTCCTTAATAAGATTTTTCCCATATCTTCTGACCAATTATTCACAAGGTTGTCATGTATATATGTAACTAGAAAAATAAAGTAAGGATATATTTAGTGAGATTAAATAAAATATATTTTATTATAGATTCATTAATTTAATTAATGTACCTAATCTTGCCAAGACAATAGACTTTACAATACTAGGTTTGTATTTTATGGATAAATATGATTAAAAACATAAAATAATATATGTAAAAGTATAGGTCTAACATTTTCTAGTCCCCGGATCTCATCCCAAACCAAGAAAGGATTAGTATATCACATTGAGGCCCAACAATTTGAAAACATTTATATTACTTGTATTATTTTCATTAAGATTGCATATTCCCTAAGAGAGTGTTTATACTAATTGAATCAAGCCCTTAATAATTTATAGATGTTTTATTAAAAATATTTCTTTAAAATACATTCTACTTAATAACCCCCAGCCACTTATAAAAACATCTATTTACCTGGTCACTTCATATGGTATTAGAGAAAACAAGGTTGTTTGTGACATCCTTCCTTCACAAATAATAGGTAATTATAAATTTGTTAATAGTAAGAGAGATTCCATCTATTATGAAATAAAGATTCATGGATGGAGAAATTATACGATTCATTTTCTACATGCATATGTTCAATAGGATACATATTATATAATTGTTATTTCCCCACCTCTAGGGAGATAATATCTCGTGACCTTCATAAAATAGAATATTAGAGGTAGATGGGAATGAAAAAAAATCAAATTCTTATTCCGTATGAAATACAATTTCCCATAAACATAAGGGTTTTAGTACTATTAAATGGGTGTGAGATAATATATAAAACATTTATTAAATAAATAAAAATATATAGGAAGAGAAAATGAAAATTTCCCTAGAAAATATTAAAGATAATAAAATGAGTTATGATGAGACAATTGATGGCTACTTCACTATGATAAATGAGTTAGTTAGCAACATTGGAGGATTTTTTTATAACCTATAAGATTATATAATTATCAAAAATATTATTAGGAACATTAAATAAGGTTTCTATTAATAAATTATGATATAAATGATAGGGATATCTCTCTCTCGATGTCATACATAATTATATTCTTATTTATGATAATAAAGAAGATCTGATTTTTATGAAGAATGTTTAAGAGGATATGCCATTAAAAGACGTGAACATGTTTAATATTAATGATGATTATTTTTAATCCTCATTTAATTTGATGAAGATGATGACAATTATGAAAATTAAAAAAAATGTTACAACCTTTGTTTTTAATAAAATTAAATTATGAATTGGAAAATTCAAGGGAAAACTCCCACTCATGTTATACAAGTGATAAGTAATAGGATATTTTGCAGCATATAATCATATTAAGAATAATTTTTTAGAATAATAATATTATGTGGTTTAATATGACACTAAATTATGTCAAAGTTTAATGGTTCCATGTAATATATGAAATTCATTAAAGGATAAAAGAAAAATTCAATGAAGATAAAACAATAGACTATTGTTAAAAGGGGACGATATCTATCATATTAAATTATAGATTTTTTGGAATAATGTTCTATAAAATATACCAATTTCATGAAACATATGAAAAAAAGATATTAATGCTCAATATTGGAAAAGAAAGATAATAAACAAACAATGAGAACATACTGAGAACAATTCTTAATGTATGTATTGATATAATGAAAAAATACAAGAAAGAAATCATGTCGCTTAATAAAGACATTAATTTTGATGAAAGGCATAGAGTAATACCATAATAAATAAAATTATTATCTTAATGAAATCAATTTCATTAAATTAAAATGTACTCAAATAGATATAATTGTGGAAGAACATAATTAGAATTATTTTGTTAATGAATATGATTAAAAAATATATAATCCTAGTTTTATAAGTATAAATTTTCACAATGAACGATGAAAGATAAATATTACTCCTTTGGATGTGAATTTTGTGTCATCAAAAATTACCAATAACTGTTGTATATATGTTTTTGTAAATTCTTTATCTATGTTTCATAAAAACTTCAAATATATCACATCTAAAATTGAATGTTATAAAAGCCATTTTTGAGAATATGTAGGACAAGGATTACATGTATTTGACCAATTATACATAATATGATGTTGAAGCGATCTTGAATAAGGTTGAATTAACCAAATAAAATAACAAGGAGGATAAAAAAACACCAAGATTGTAATGACCCAATGTTTCATTAATGTAAAATCCCTCTTGTTCCAGTTAAATGTCTCTTTATGAAAAATGTTTTTATAAGATGTAAACTTCTTTGGATTTATGTTAAGAATTGTGAACGTTGTTAATATAGTCGTTGAACTGTGATCACATGATTACTATAAATATTGGACCTTAACAAATCCAATTTAATCAGACAAAAGAAGTGATGGCCTCATCCAATAGAATTGCCCCATACAAAGACCATTTGTTAGAGCTCAGAAAAGAGGTGTCATCCTTGGGCTTCGACATTGACCAAGCCCAAGCTGAGCTTTACCATGTCAAGCTCGAACATGACCGTCTATGGGAAAATTGGAAGTTGATTGAAATTACCACTCGAGCGATGTTATCCGAGTCGCCCCAAGAGTCTGTCACCATCGCACACCTTACCCTTAGGTCTTATGCGGATGTTTTAAGGGGCTATGTAACAAGTAAGTAGTACTATGTTCATTAAAATTATTTTTTGTATATAATAATGAATATAATTTCTAATCATTTTTTGATACATTTTAAATAGTTTTTAAAGTACAAATGGTGTTTTTAGTTATTATTTAATTAAGAAACCTATTTTATTAAATTAAGGTATTTGTGAATTAAATAATATTTTAATAAAATATTATTATTATTATTAAATTAATTTTTATTAAATATAAATGATCTTATGATTTTGTGAAGGCAATTAAAATGTTATATTAAGGTTTGATAGCCATTTCTGTCAAAACCCGTGAATTTTCGATAAATGTCGGTTTTTATTTTAAAAGTGAAAAATTGCATATATAGAAAATTATTTAGATAAAATAAATGTTATTTTTGGAATCAGGACGTCGAAATTATCCAACGGTGAATTTTTTATAATTTTCTGAGACAATCAATAGTTTTGGTAAAAATTAAATACCGTTTATATATATAATGTGTTTTATGACATCATAATGACCCAATAGTGATTTAAAAAAAATACTATACTCTTTATTTTCGGCCAATATATGTTTTACCATTATAATAAAGTTATTTTGGGTTTGTTTGACTTACTTTTCAAAGCATTAATGGACCCTTCAAGACATATTCAACACTTTGCCTTTTTAAATTAATTTCCATGGGAGTGTGACTCACCTCCACATAATCAACCCTAATATTTTAATAAGTTCGGGCCACAACCTTGTAAAATATTTTTTTCCACATTCATTTTCCATAAACCATGGGAAAAAACCATGGGATGGTTTTTGGTTTGGATTATTTTAATATAAGAGGTCCCATACGTAAATAATAAAGAATTATCTCACCTTTCTTATATAAACCCTCCAAAGATCCCATTTCCTCCTCACTAAAATCCCTTGGAGTTCGTCCAACATCTGACCTACTCTCTCAATAATCCTCCCAAGGTGCCATAATCTCCCAAGAAGCCTCTCACAAGCCTCTCTCTAGCCTTTGGAAGCACTCTTCCATGTAAGGGTTTTTTCTTCTTTTCTCATTTTTGTTCAATTTTAATTATATTTGTTGGCCCTTTTAATTTCAATTATGAATGATGGGGTATGGTTTAGAACCTCCCTCATACTTCCTTCTTTATGTTTAAATGATGTGAGACCACTTCCTCTATCATTTAATTCCTCCCATGTACACCCGTTAATATGCCGGAATTCTGAAAGGAACTTCTCCCTCCTCTTTTACATTCAAGCAATACATTTGTATCATGAATCTAAATTCCATTAAAATTGTTGGGACATGTATCTATTTAACCATGTTACTATAAATTACATTTAAATATGATTAAGAACCCCTTTCTCTCTCATCAGCCTTTTTTGTGAATTCTTATGTCACGCTGTTACGGTGCCGAAATCGCACCGATTTTCTAGGACAATGTCATTGTGTAGTGAATACCATGCCCATTTCTCCATCAAGGTTATTCACATTTATACACATTTACTTATTGATTGTAAAGTTTCATGTATGAATTCCACATTCCCTTATCTTGGAATAAATTATTATGTTTTTTAATGCATGTTTTATGATCCATGTGGCACACTTATGCATGAAATGAAATGTTTAAGAAGGGTGTGCCCTTATAGAGCTCCAATGCATTGGATAAAGTATAGTATCATGATACGTCATGTTCAATGAGTGTTGAATCATGCTAATTCAATTGCAATGAGGGTTTACTCGTGATTCACGTGCAGTGAGGGTTTACTCATGCTTTATGTGCATTGAGCTTTGGCTCATGCTAAATCCATGTTATGTGTTGTTGCCACATTTCCATGTTATGATTATCATGCTTTATAATGTCTTTATGTTCATGTTGCTTTTATGCTCTATTTATATGCCCATATTTTAACATGTATTGTACTCCACATTTTATTCCATGTGTACCCCCTTACTGGACTTTATAGCTCACCATTTTCTTATGCATTTCCTCAGGTTATCCCATGCAATGCTAAGTACAGGGGAATGTAGTGGTAATGTAAAGGATGTTTTCCATAATGATGTTGTATTTCATGTTATAAGTTTTTATTTAATGATCCTAAGCCCCAAATACACTAAACCTCTCGATCTTATTTGTTGTATCAAGTGAAGATTTATGTAATAAATCATGTTTAAGTTATAATAAAAAAAGAAGGGTTTTCATAGTTGGTATCAGAGGATAGGTTTAGTTATTTTTGGGATTTGGAAACCCTATTAAAGCCTTAGATACATGACTAGGTATAATAAAAACATCCCTATGATTTGTTTAATACTAATTAAGTTTTTTATCAAACAAATGCATCCCTGTCTGGATACAAGCAGGTAGAGGCGGCTCTAGCACAGATGTATCCTAGGGGTAAAACCCGAAAACACCGCTTTGAGCTAGACTCGAATGGGAAATGGTGAACGACAACGGGCCTTGCGGGACTATTGGTTATGGCAATCCCGGGGGATATGTTTTGATAAATTCACAATCTTATTATGAACCCTTATTAACGGAAAAATTCCCCTACGAATATATGTTAGAAAGTAGATCATGAAAAGCCTAGATTGAATCCTATAGACTCATGAGTTAAAGAAATTAATGTTTATTTATAAGTCATCATCTTTTTTCTTTGGATTACCCTTTATGTGTTACCCCTAACTTTCCTTTCATTCTAGCCTGTGGCCGGTCATAGGAGGACTTCGGATAACAACCGTTGTAAAGATCAGTGTGATGATTGTACTAATGAGATGCCCAATCCAATGGGAGCGGGAATCGCAAACTTTGCCACGCTTCTCTCTCATCTAACTCAAGTTTTTAATAGGAACACGGGTCAAGAGGAACATTCAACCCCCCCCCCCCCTATGAAAGAACAAGTCACTATCGAGAGCTTCATGAGACAAAGGCCTACTACTTTTAGTGGATCATCCGATCCCACCATCGCTGAACATTGGATCAACTCCATTGAAAAGATCTTCTCCATCCTCCAATGATATGAACAAGAGAATGTTCCCCTAGATGCTTATCGTATGGATGGTGAAGCTGATCAATGGTGGACGTTGATCAAAAATTTGAAGTCTGAGGAGGATATCGAGGGTTTGTAATGGAAGTAATTCTGGAAGAAGTTTTTTGATAAATATTTTTTGCACACCCTCCGGCTTAAGATGGAAAGGGGCTTCCTTTCCCTCAAGAAAAAAGATGAGGAATCCGTTGGATCGTATGAGGAAAACATCACAAGGCTTGCACGATACGCTTCCATCTTTGTCATTACCCCTGAATTCAAGGTTGACCGCTTCTTTGGTGGGCTGAAGCCTAGCTTGTGGAAATCATTAGCGATCCATGACTTCGACAGCTATGAGGAAATTGTCTGATGTGCCCTCATGTTCGAAATAGAGATCGTAGAATCACAGGGGTATCATGGGGATAAGAATCGTAAAGTGGACTTCAATGCTGGTGGGCCGATGGATAAATCCCACGGCACTAAGATGTTCCAACACCCCACTTGCCAAAAGTGCAGAAAGAAGCACCCTGGAAATTTCCTTAAGGGGACGAGAAAAAGCTTCCGGTGTGGAAGAGATGGGCACTGAGCTATTAACTGCCGGCAAGAAGGACCCGGGGCCGCAATAGAGGAGAGGAACGCTCCGTTCGAACCTCAATGCTTTGTTCAATGCTATAAATGCAAAGAACTAGATCATTTTGCAAATCAGTACCCTAATCCAAGGGTTTTTTGAGGTAACCCACATCCTCCAAGACAACATGGAAGGGAATTTTCCATCACTTCTGGCGAAGTGAACCCCGAAAAAGAAGTGGTGATAGGTATGCTAGTTATTCATTCTAGAATAGTGAACATAATGTTTGATTCAGGTTCTACGCATTCTTTTATATCTCTAAATATTAGTAGAATAATCCCAGCACCACCACAAATCATGGAAGTAAAGATGTCGGTGAGTATGGAAAATGGGGAAATCATTGCATCCCATGAATATAAGTCCTCCCCTATTATAATCTGTGGATTGAATTTCCTGGAGAACCTCATCATACTCCCTTTTGTGGAATTTGAGGCAATTCTTGGCATGGATTGTCTTTCCTTATATAGAGCCAACATAAATTTTTGGGAGAGGGAAATCACACTCCATATGGAGAATCAACCCCCAATTATTTACAAGTGTCCGGAGGAAGATGAATCTCCTTTAGCTCCATCATCTCAATCATGGATATTACTGCCCTATAAGTAAACGTATCAGGCACAGATGATTGAGTCCAAGGAAGAAACCATCCTTGAAGAAATTCCTATTGTGGGGGAATTCGCAGAAGTATTTCCTGAGGATCTTCCTGGTCTTCCTACAAGAAGAGATGTTGAGTTCTCAATTGAACATAAACCTAGGGTGTTACCAATATCCAAGACTCCATATATAATGGCTGTTATTGAGATTGAAGAGCTGAAGAAACAACTAGAGGAGAATCTGGATACCGGGTTTATACGCCCAAGTGCTTCACCGTGGGGTGCACTTGTCCTCTTCGTCAAGAAGAAGGATGGGTCAATGCGGCTTTGCATCAATTATCGTGAACTTAACAAAATCATGATAAAGAACATGTATCCTCTCCCATGAATTTATGACTTGTTCGATCAGTTGTGTGGAGCACAATACTTCTCCAAGGTGGACTTACTGTCGGGATATTATAAAGTAAGGGTGAAGAAGAAAGATATCCCCAAGACTTCTTTTCTTACATGGTACGAGCACTATGAATTCATAGTAATGCCTTTCGCACTCACCAATGCTCCTGAAAAATTCATGGACTTGATGAATAGAGTCTTTAGTGACTACCTTGACAAATTTTTGGTAGTCTTTATAGATGATATTATAATATACTACAAATCCAAGGAGGATCGTGAGGAGAATTTAAGAACTGTACTAGAGACTTTGCGCAAGGAGAAGCTCTACGCAAAGTACAGAAAGTGTGAGTTATGGTTGAAGGAGGTCTCAATTTTGGTTCACATCATCACAAGAAATGGGATATCTGTGGACCCCTCCAAAACAGATGCAATTGAGGGATGGCCTAGGCCAACATCAGTAATAGATATTCGTAACTTCTTGGGGGTATCTGTATATTATAGACGATTTGTGAGGAATTTCTCATGATTGTCCAAACCTCTTACCAAGATAACTCTAAAGGTAGTAATGTTTTCTTGGAGTGATGAATTCGAAAAAAACTTCAAGGAGTTGAAAAGGAGGCTAATCACTGCACCCGTTCTCACATTACCCACAAGTGGGGATCTTTTTGTGGTATTAAGTGATGCTTCGAAGAAGGGCTTAGGATGTGTGCTGATCAGAATGATAATGTGATATCTTATGCCTCAAGGCAGTTGAAAATCCATGAGCGAAACTATTCAATGCATGATCTAGAGTTGGAGGCGGTGATCTGTGCCTTGAAAATATGGCGGCATTATCTCTATGGAGAGAAATGTGAGATATATACTGACCACAAGAGTCTTAAATATATATTCACACAGAAAGTGCTTAATATACACCAGAAAAGATGGATAGATATCATCAAGGATTATGACTATTCAATACATTACCTCCCTGGGAAAGCGAACAAGGTGGCAGATGACCTAAGTAGAAAGGATACAACAATTCTATCAATGATGAGAATTGAGAAGGATCAAATATTCTTAGAATTGATGAAGATGTACGTGTGAATCATAAATAAGGGAACATCATAAATACTTTCACAAATGGTTGCTCAACCATCTCTTTTGGAAAGGTTAAAGGATGCTCAAAAGGATGATGTGGGAATTCAAGAAAAAGTGGAATCTATCAAAAAGGGAAAATCCTCAAAGTTTAATGTTAATGAGGAAAGAATTGTGCGGTTTGGGAAAAGACTATGTGTTCTATCAAGTCTGGAGCTGAAGAAGGAACTTTTGGATGATGCACATAATTCAAATTTCTCTATTCACCCAGGGAGCACAAAGATGTATCGACATCTCTGAGAAATCATTTGATGGGATAATATGAAGAAGGAGATCGATGAATATACATCAAAGTGCCTAGTGTGTCAGTAAGTGAAGGCAGAGAGGCAGAAGTCTAAGTGGATGATGCAACCATTTCCCATACTAGAATGGAAATTGGATAACATCACCATAGACATTGTCACCAGACTTCCAAGGACATCCAAAGGAATCAATGCAATCTGAGTTATTGTGGATCGTCTTACAAAGACTGCACACTTCATTACTATTCGAGAGTATTTCTCTTTAGATCAACTGGAAAGGATATATATCAAGGAAGTGGTAAGGTTGCATGGAGTACCACTATCTATTGTGTCTGACCAACATCGAAGATTCACCTCTAAGTTTTGGTAGAGTCTTCAACATCCTCTGAATACTGAACTAAAATTTAGTATGGCCTATCATCCTCAAACTGATGTCCAATCCGAGCGGACTATCCAAACATTTGAGGATATGTTGAGAGAATGCTCAATGGACTTTAAAGGAGGATGGGATCAATATATTCCTCTGGTTGAGTTCTCTTATAATAATAGTTTCCACTCGAGCATCCAAATGGAACCCTATGAAGCCCTTTATGGGAAAAGGTGCAGAACACCGGCATGTTGGGATGAGGTCGGTGAACGTAATATTCTTGGACCAGAAATGGTCTAAGAAATGGTTAGAGAAGGTGAAAACCATTCACCATCATATCAAGGTAGCCCAGAGCCGACAGAAGCGTTATACAGATAATCGTCGATGAGACCTTGAGTTTAAAGTTGGAGAGATGGTGTTTTTATGCATATCTCCATGGAAGAAGTTCATGTGGTTTGGAAAGAAAGGGAAGTTAAATCCAAGGTACATCGGCCCCTTCGAGATTCCTGATCATGTTGGGGATATGGCTTATCAACTAGAACTTCCACCTACTATGGCCAAGGTGCATGATGTCTTTCATGTATCCCTCTTAAGGAAGTACATACCGGACCCTTCACATGTACTCTCTTCCGATGTTGTACAATTGGAAGATGATCTTTTTTATGAGGAGAAACCAGTGAAGATCTTAGATCATAGAGAAAAATTTCTTAGAAATAAGACAATGCCCCCCGTCATGGTGTTGTGGAGAAACCACAAGTTTGAAGAAGAAACATGGGAGTCGGAGGATATAATGAAGCTGAGTTACCCACATTTGTTTTAGTGTAGGAAAAGGAAAATTTTGAGTGAAAAAATTCTCAAGGGGGGAATATTTTAACGACCCAAAGTTTCATTAATGGAAAATCCCTCTTGATCTAGTTAAATGTCTCTTTATGAAATTTTTTTTATAAGATGTCAACTTCTTTTGTTTTATGTTAAGAATTGTGATTGTTGTTAATATAGCCGTTGAACAGTGATCAAATGATTTTTATAAATACAGGACCTTAACAAATCCAATTTACTCAGACAAATGAAGCGATGGCCTCATCCAGTAGAATTTCCCCATACGAAACCAATTTGTCAGAGCTCCGAAAAGAGGTGGCATATTTGGGCTTCGCCCTTGACCAAGCCCAATCTGAGCTTCACCATGTCAAGTTCAAACATGACCGTCTACGGGAAAAGTGGAAGTTGATTGAAATTACCACTCGAGCGATGTCATCCGAGCCGCCCTAAGAGTCTGTCACCATCGAACACCTTACCCTTAGGTCTTATGCGGATGTTTTAAGGGGTTACGTAACAAATAAGTAGTACTATGTTCATGTACATTATTTTTTTTATATAATAATGAATATAATTTCTATTCATTTTTTATACATTGTAAATAGTTTTTAAAGTACAAATGGTGTTTTTAGGTATTATTTAATTATCAAATCTATTTCATTAAAATAAGGGATTTTTGAATTAAATAATAATTTAATAAAATATTATTATTATTATTAAATTAATTTTTATTAAATATAAATGATCTTATAATTTTATGAAAGCATTTAAAATGATATATTAAGGTTTGATAGCCATTTCTGTCAAAACCCGTGAATTTTCGATAAATGTCGGTTTTTATTTTAAAAGTGAAAATTCACATATTTAGAAAAATATTTAGATAAAATGAATGTTATTTTTGAAATCAGGACATCAATATTATCCAACGGTGAATTTTTCATAATTTTCTGAGACAGTCAAATTTTTGGGTAAAAATTAAATACCGTTTAAATATATAATGTGTTTTATGACATCATAATGACCCAATAGTGATGTAATAAAATACTATAATCTTTATTTTCGGCCAATATATGTTTTACCATTAAAATAAGGTGTTTTTGGTTTTGTTTTACTTACTTTTCATAGCATTAATGGACCCCTCAAGACATATTCAACACTTTGCCTTCTTAAATTAATTTCCATGGGAGTGTGACTCACCTCCACATAAGCACCCCTAATATATTAATACGTTCGGACCTTGTACTTGTAAAATATTGTTTTCCTCTTTCCTTTTCCTGAAACCATGGGCAAAAACCATGGAATGTTTTGTGGTTTGGATTATTTTAATATAAGGGGTCCCATACCTAAATAATAAAGAATTATCTCACCTTTCCTATATAAACCCACCCAAGTTCCCACTTCCTCCTCACTAAAATCCCTTGGAGTTATTCCAACCTCTTCTCTACTCTCTCTATAATCCACCCAAGGCGCCCCAAGCTCTCAAGAAGCCACTCACTAGCCTCTCTCTAGCCTTTGGAAGCACTCTTCCAAGTAAGGGTTTTTTCTTCCTTTCTCATTTTTGTCCAATATTCATTAAGTTGGTTTTCCCTTTAAATTTCAATTATTAATGTTGGGGTATGGTTTCTCACCTCCATCATAATGCCCTCTTTATTTTTGAATTATGGGCGACCCATTTCTCTCACATTTAATGCCTCCCATGTACACCCGTTACTATGCCGAAATTCCGAAAGGAACTTCTCCCTCCTCTTTTACATTCAAGTAATACATTTGTATCATGAATATAAATTCCATTAAAATTGTTGGGGCATGTATCTATTTTACCTCATTAGATTCCATTACATGTAAATATTATGAGGAACCCCTTTCTCTCTCATCAACCTTTTTTATGAATTCTTATGTCACACCGTTATGCTGCCAAAATCGCACCGATTTTCTAGGCCAATGTCATTGTGTAGTGAATACCATGCCCATTTCTCCATCAAGGGTATTCACCATTATGCACATTTACTTATTGATTTTAAAGTTTTATGTATGAATTACACATTCCTTTATCATGGAATAAATGATTATGTTTTATGAATCCATGTTTCCTGATCCATGTGGCACACTTATGCATGAAATGAAATGTTTAAGAGGGGTGTGCCCCTATAGCGCTCCAATGCATTGGGTAAAGTATAGTATCATGATACGTCATTTGCAATGAGTGTTGACTCATGATAATTCAATTGCAATGATGGTTTACTCGTTCTTCATGTGCAATGAGGGTTTACTCATGCTTTATGTGCAATAAGCCTTGGCTCATGCTAAATCCATGTTAAGTGTTGTTGCCACATTTCCATGTTATGATTATCATGCTTTATCATGCCTTTATGTTCATGTTTCTTTTATGATCTATTGATATTCCTATTGTCTAACATGTATTTTACTCCTCATGTTATTCCATATGTACTCCCTTACTGGGCTTTATAGCTCACCCTTTTCTTTTGCATGTCCTCAGGTTATCCCATGCAATGCTAAGTACGAGGGAATGTAGTTGTCATGTAAAGGACGTTTTCAATAAAGATGTTTTATTTCATGTTTTCAGTTTTTATGTAATGATCCTAAGCCCTAATGACACTAAACGTCTCGATCTTCTTTGTTGTATCAAGTGATATTTTATATAATAAATCATGTTTATGTTGTAATAAAAAAAGCAGGGTTGTCATAAAGATAGTGAGATAGAAATTATACAAACACTCAATAGTTTTAGGGGAGAATAGGTTTCAACAGCTCTTTCTAGTGATGTGGAGTGTTCATGAACATATCACATTCTTTCTGGTATAACATATAACTTCTGTGGAAATAGGGATTTTATGAATTTAGTTTTAACATTTAGAATAATGGATGTATAAAGCTAATAGAGAAATAGGTAGTGAATGAATGTTCATTCATGGTACCAATCCAAATGGATTTTTATTATTTTAAAGAGATCAGTAGATGATGTGGTTGGTATGGTCACTTTGTAGAGGAGATTTTGATGATGTGTCCAGGTCAAAATGAATTTTTTTTAAACATAATGAGGCGTAGATAAGAAATACAAATGAGGAGTCACTCATTGTTGAAGTAACTCTTAAGGATAACAGGAGGGCCATTCCATTAATCATTGATTGTGCATGCTCAAGACATATGATTGAGGACATTTATTTTAGAAAAATTTTATAATAATTTTTGTTTATTCATGATAATTTATAATAACAAATGATGAATTTTAAGAATAAAAAATATATCGAGTAGTAAGTGGACCATTTCAAAAAATATCATTTTTTAAAATTTTACCAGAGGGTTTTTTAAAAAAACAATGTCATACTCAATGTTTAATGATAGTTAATTAAAACGCCCATCGATATAATTACATATCAACCATTCATGCCTACTTTCCTTCATTTCTCAAATAAATCTTATCTATATTATTCCACCCCTTCTGTAACTCCCCTCTCACTCACTGATTAAGATTTGATTATTCACAATAGATGCCTGAATCTTTTAGGTATTGTTTCCATCATCCTATATCTATTCATCCACATACTCTTATTCTTAGGTTCTCATATATATTTGATGTGTGTATTTTTTCAAGAACCTTACATGGATGGGTTTGTTTATAACTATATAATTTCAATATCTAGGATTCAGGAAGCCTCAGTTAAAATCATATCTAAAATATAATATTTATGGTGATGAGTTTTCCATCTCACTTAAGTAATTTCTTTCCATTATTTCTTCTTGTATTTCTGGACCATTGATTTATTAGTTTTTAGTTTTATTTTTTTTAATTTAATATAATTATAATTAATATTTATTAAAGTTATAAATCTAAATTTAGATTTTATCTAAATTATCCTAAATAATGAATGATTTTATCTATTTATTTTTAATGTTTTTGTTTTTTCATTTCCCATTCATGTTAAAAGATTGATAAATTTTTTAGAAAAATAAAATATGTTTTTTAAATTTTCTATGAATATTTAGTATCTGAATCAATTTGTTTATAATTTTATTGAAATTGTATGATATGATAGGTTTGAAAAAAAAGTAAACTTTTATGTATTTATCTTTTTGTTAAATATGAAATAATATTTATTTAAATTAATGGTATAAATATACTCTTATATTTTTCAAATACTTATACAGATATACAAAAAAATATGTAGATAATTCTATGTACATACTCACAAAAGGATGATTGAATATGAACATTGATAAGAGAAAACAACTACACCCAATTTCATATAACACTCAAAAATAATGCCATTCATTACACAATTTATTTATTAAGAAAAATACCAAAGACTAAATATCATTTGGAATATAGTTAGTTTAGGCACTCAAATGTAACTACACTACCCAGTATTGTGCTGACCCCATTATCCATGTCTCCCGCTACTATAGGTTAATGTTCCACTAATACATGGCTATTGGGAACGATTGTTGGGACATAATCTTATCTAGTAGACAATCATGAAATGACTATTCGTATTCTCTTACCCATACCATCATAAGGGTATTAGCATGTGACTATTTATGATATGTATTTCATTTCTCAATTCATTAATAATAGCATAGTTATAATAACTATTTTAATAAGTTTTTTAACAATCATAAATTAAAAACTAACAAAAAATATGGAAGAAAAATATTCTTGGTGGTCATAGAGATTGAATATTGATTGTGATTTTTAACTATTTTGATGTGTCAAGAACTGGTTTCGGAGGAATTCATGAGGTGTTTTTAGACCATTTGGAATCTGATCAGATACCCCTCCAAATATTAAATCAATATTGGAGAAATCCTTCAATAAACTAGTAGAATGATATTATCAATTATCATGTAAAGGTAAAAAAATGTAAATATTGATTAGAAATTTATTAATTTGAAATTACTATAAATAATATTGGTCTAATAATTTTTTCATTTCTTATTTGTAGGATATTTTTTATTTTGAAATGGATGATGTCATTGTGTGCCTGTGGAATTTGTATATTTGGGAAAAATAGAAATATTTCAAATATAGATTATAGTGTGAGTTAAGGGATAAATCATTAATTATTCCATACATGTAGGAAAAAGTTCTTAAAAAGATACACAAATGTCATTATATGTTCTTTATATATAGGATGTCAACTAATTACTATAATGTATTTTATAATGTGGTATTATCGTTCTCTGAATTTGTAAACCGTATTACCTTTATAATTAATATTATATTTTATACTAATATATCTGTATTGTTTTTTGGAAATGACTATGAAAAACAATATGAGTAGAGATAAGAAGGTAATCTCACACACATACAGGTTGAAGTGTTTCATATTGGGAGGATCAAGTAAGGTAGTATTTTAATTTTTATAACATATATATGTGTGTGTAGAATTTTTGATATTAAAATTTTATAGTTGTGTATTTTCTTCATTAGTTATATAGTCTTTAGTGGTTTTTCATTAGGTAGAGTGGACCAAGATTTGTATATTGTCAAATTAAATTTAAATATGAGTAATATCAACGAATCAACTCAGAGAGTCCCAATAAAAAGATTAATTAATATTTTATTTTTGTTAATCACTTTTAATTTATATTTTTTAATTTATAGGTTAAAATTATAGATACTTGTGATGAGAATGCATCAAATTTTTCATTGATCTCCCATAGATATTTTGTTTACAAGGTTTTAGGATATGGGAATATAGTTCTTGTGTATACGATGACTTCTGGTCCATCTCCACCATGAGTGTTTTGGAGGATCGTTACATCATTTAGTGGGATTCCAAATCCTGTCATGGGTCCAATTAGGGTTCATGATACATCATCACGATAATAAAATTAATATTCGATAATAAATTTTAAGAGTTGGACTCAAACATGAGATCACAAGGTGATCAATGTTTTGTAGTGCGGGGTGCATTGGATACATTTTGAGGGAAAAGATCCAGTATTCATGAGGCCAAATTATATAATATATGACAGTATTATTAGAAAAAAAAATTATTTTCAATATTTTGGTTTCGTTATTATTTTTCCTAATCTAAATTATTTGTCTATATACAATAATATGAGGCATTGAATGCAACAATTATTGATGTTGATGAATGTGTATCATATCGTTGTAGCCATAATGATATGGAAACATAACTAGATAGTCTAAGATGTGTTATTTTCATTATTTTTATAAATCATTTGGTTTTATGGAAATTTAAATAAATTAATGGGTTTTTCTAATTTCTAGTTTACTTATTTAATATGTTTAATTTGTATTAATTTTTTTATATGCATAATTTTTTATAATGTAAATTATAAATTTTTCATGTTTTTTACTTTTTTTTGGTATTAGAGCATCAATTATAAGTATATATTTGATAATTTAGTTTCTATCTATAGTAGTTTAATCCATCAATAATATTTGAAAACTACCATGTCTCATTAAATAGTGGTCAAAACCTCTAAAAGGCACTGAATTACCACACCTAAAAATTTAAAATCTTTAAAACATCCATGGTATAAATCAACGATAGATTAAATCATTTTAATATAAATAAAATTATACATATTAATTATAACCATTATGAATATGATACATAGTGATTATAACCGAAAATAATAAAGGATAAAAATTAGTACAATATTAATTAATTGCATATATTTTAAAATTTAAAAAAATATAGGTTCGGTAGTGGTTATAGAGAAAAAAATATTGATTTCCAAAAATACATTGTTTGATTATCAATAGTACTAAATAAATCATTTAAAAAAACATAAAATAATTAGGGGAAAATTAAACCATAATGTATATATAAAAAACCACATTGTCTCTCTATTTATTATATAAATTATCTTAAATTATATTTATGTACATGATGGCATTGGAATAAAATTTACTAAAAAGATATCCTTGGAAATTAAATGGTTTAGAATTGCTAAGATTAAAAGACAACTGCTAATGTCAAAAAAATTTATTTATTGATTGTTTAAAACATAATTATTTATGTGTGATTTAGTTGTTTGATAATGGAAATAAAAATATTTTTAGAAGAAACATTTGTCGCATTATGAGATTAAATGATTGGGACATAATCCAAATATGGAGAATATAAAATCTTATAACTTTTTAAATTGGAGACTCAATAAATTTAAATTACTTTATATAAAAAATTTCAAAAAAATTAGGGTATAAAAGGCAAGGACATCTTTTTCAAATATGTTTAACAAAAATTTATAATAGAGATATGGTGATAAAACTATATCCCATTAGGAGAGAAATATAGGAAATTTATAAACATTATAGCTGTGAGTGATCACAGAAGGAATAAATATGTGTTTAAATAAAATATATAAATACGCAGTAGTTAATAAACTCAGGTTTAGGTATAACTATAAGGCCCCAGCCTTAAACATTACTTAATCTTTTGCTATTACAGGATTACACATTGAGGATCTTTTCAGGTTTAGAGTTTTAGAGAGTTAGATCATGAAACTTGTGTTACATTCCACATTTAAACAAATTGGTTACATAAAAGACAGTATTCATTCTTCCCATCAATGGAAACATATTTAAAATAAAACATGGATTCTTTCTTGACACATCCTTGACACTATCATCACATCATCTACCTTTCCCTTGACCTGTGAAAAACATTTCAAAAACATGGGATGAGCATAAAAAGCTCAGTAAGGGTTATAAAAAAATATGGAAAGGAAACATGAGTTCCTATATACATAAGAATGAAATCATACTTTACCCATAAAACATAGGCACTTTAACATACCTTATCAAATCATGAATAAATCATAGAAATAATAAGTCATAAAAGGTAACTTGAGGAATTCATAACATTCTTACGTTGGGAGTAACCCTCTTGGTTACGTTTGGAATACCCACCACAGTATATTCCTTAAATCTCTTCGGAGAAACATTAACGTTTCACTCCTTCGTGTTACCCAATGCATTGGAGAGCTATATCGGGCTCACCCTCCCTTAGTTTATCACGGAGCCACCCATCTCCATAACAATGCCCAAGAACCATAACAAAAGCATAGCACATAACTTAAGCATAAAGAAAAGATAACATTCCCACATTGAAAAAACAATATAACATTTTAGGATTTTGATATAATGAATCCATTCAAAAAACCATTTTCAAAACCATTTAAAACATTTAATAAAGAGTTTTTTGAATCAAAGTGTCCCATACCACATTGAAGCTTTTAACATTTTAAACCATTAATATACATATAAATAAATCCTTAAAACCATTTTGAAAACATGTATATTAATGATAAATATTTATAAGTATAAATCATTAAAACATTTAAAATGATATTTTAGTTAAAGGGTTTTTAACAAAATTAGAGACACTTGAATACAATAATTGAGGAATAACATTCAATAATAACATTATAATATAATGATAATAAATGGATTCATGATATAATATTCCAAAGGACAGTATATACACCATATAAGAGTGAATTGGTGCATAACAACAATGAAGTCTCAATAGAAATGTAAAATGTGATGAAATCCCTTATAAAGAAGGTATCCTTAAATTAAGGATAAATAAATCTCATAATTATGAGTGAAAAATATAAATACACCCAATATAAGTGGATATTAAGTGTAAAACAATCATATGTTATTCACACATATTCATAGAACGACATATTCAAGGAGTACAAGTTTATCCCAAATAATCAAAATTGGGTGAAGAAGTTTCCTTGCAAAAATTTGACAGCCTAACGGCGCCACTACAAAATTCATAAAATGAGTTGATGAGAGATAAAAAGGTTATCTCATCACTTGGACATAAAATTTACATAAATAATGATATAGAATAACATATCCCAACATTACAATATGTAAATTAAAAGACCCAACAAAAGAAGTCTTTTAAAAATAGGAGGGTGAAAGGTTCCCTTACCGACTTGGGTATCTTTCGAAACATACAGCCCATGAAAGAAGGACAATACAACATTGATGTAAATACTCATAAAATAAAGTATATTACACAAAGAGTAGAACAATATTTAGTACAGATACCACTCAAAGGAAATGGTGGCAAATGGAGCATAAATCTCACGGGAATAAAAGTGAGATGAAAAATCCCTTATGAAAACTCGGCAGCCTAACGACACCACTTAAGACTTACAAAAATGGATTAATGAGATAAAATAGGGTCTCTCATCATATTAAGATAATGTTTAAAGAATGTGTAATATAAAATTACATCCCAATAACAAGAAAGATGAGCTTTTAAAGGAATGACATAAAAGAGTGTACTTATAAAGAAAGAGAGGAGTAGGATCCCTTACGTCAAGTCCATCTTGTCTTTCTCATTTCCTTATATTCCTGAATAATAAACATTGGTCAATTTATAATTTCATAAGGACCTCCTTTGTATATTATTATTCAGTTCATATAACATATTATAATGTTATAATAATTGGTTAATAATATGAGTTCATATCATACGTTTTTGTCGATGTTTGGTACATGAGTCAAAAATTGAAATTGTTGGAAAATAATTTTCCATGTAGTTATAGGTACATAATATCCAGAATATTATTGATGTTTTAAATATCATATTTATCCAGTATATATTTATTTTATACTATTTTATAGCATTTGGAGATAAAAAGTAAAATCACCATTCATGGAGACAGTAGGCCGTACGTACGCATGAACGCTACTTCCATTTCTATTTCATATTTAATGGAATTAAAACATAATTATATATAATAGTATTTTAATTCCAGTATGGTATCATATATAATATCATTAAATATATCCATTATACATACCACATATGGTATTAACAAATCAAATCACTTTGAGGGGGCGGTAGTCCGCACTTCCTAAAATGAAGATATCACGTATACCCATAATGGAAGCCATAAAAGTATGACATAAATGAAAAATACAGAAGCTTAAATAAAACATAAACATATTATATATCATATATAAATATAGTTTCATATTAATGGCCACCTTTTATGGTGTTAAAAGAATGTTGAACAATCATCGTTTCGGGAGGCAGAAATTTTCCATCCACAGAAACAGTATGTTCTTTAACCATTAGATGTAGGTGTGTGTAAGTGTATTTCGAATAATTCTTATAACAACATCATAGTATATTTAAGATACTGTAGTTGTTACAAAAGTAATGAATAAAAATAGTTTAGGGGGTTGGAGAAGCAAAATAAAACAAAAGGACTCAAGTGATGACATTACCTTAAAATCGGGTAACTCTCTTATATTTGAGCTCAAAGGCTTCCTTGGAAAGACTTCTGCCTAATTTCAGGCTTCAAGGAGTAATATAGGGATGTGTAGAGACAAAATGGGTAGGGTTTTTCCAAGCCAAAGGCTTATGAAGTGTGGATAAGGAGGTAAAGGTGGGGGCCTTTTATAAGAGGAGGGGACGAGCACTCTTGGAAAGTAAAAAACTTTTAATTTATTTTAGAATGAGTTTTGGATTTTAATGGTCCGACATTGATTTATTTCTTGGATAAGTTGATAAGGGTTAGAAATAAACCCATAAAATAGGTTTTGTACATGTTTAGGTCTTATATTTTACGTTATCTTTCTATTTTATTTAAATCGTTAAATAATGAGGTCATCGCTGCATCATCATGATTTCATAAATAATTTAATTTATTTAATGTCTAAGAATTATAAACAATATACTATGATGTAGTAAATCGTTTTATAATTCCAATGAATATTTAAAGTCCAAAATATCATTTATTTAGACAAAATTAAAAATATTTTACTTAGGTGATACCTTCTTTGTTACATTTAACATTCTTCAAAAATAAAAAGATAAAAAGTCACTTCCTCACAAAAGTGATTCCATGGGGCCCCCAAGTTTTGCACAAAGAATCCAATGGTCGGCCATGAGACAAACAGTAGCCTTAGGACACATGTTGTGGTCATTTTTCATTATTATATTATTATTTTATTACCTTTAACTACCTGATTATTCATTAATCAAGATAATTAATGATAATTACCGTCGTTACTATTCATAATGTCCAAAAACAAAAGAGTCTTAATTAAATTATTTGGACCTTATGATTCCAAATATGTAATCCATTTTACCAAATTACAAATACATATATTGCAATAATTAATTTAAAAAAACTTCTCTTTGTCAAAACAAATAGCGGGTTTTTTGGAAACAATATTTATTAAAAGTTTTGCACATGTTTATGCATAATTCCAAAGTGAAATTAATCCCAATGACCATAATTTAATTACATGGTAAAAATATATTCTAATTTCACTTTAAAACAAATTAAAAAGATAATATAACCATATAATTAAATTATATGAAAAAGCAGTTTTGATGTAAAATTCAGTATTTTTCACTATTCATTGAAAAATGAACATTGTCAGAAAAATAACAAAAATTAACCCAAGGTAAATTTAAATGTCCCAATCATAAATAATATATTTATTTGGAAAAATAGAGATTATAAAATTTTCAAAAGTTTTATTTAAAAAAATGGGTTGTCATCAAAAGGTAGTAAAACAATCTTTTAAAAATACTAGTGTATTCAATGCTTAAGATGGGATTTATTTGTATTTTATGCCTCTAAAATTTATTGGATAAAAGTAAAAACATTTAGCAAACATATATAATCATATTTTATTTATTTCTATTCATTACTAACAATACAACGACTATGTGTTTACTACCATTTAAAATAATATTAATTTATTATTAGAGTGCAACATATGATTTCAAAGGAACTCGTTGTTGGGTTTTGGGTAAGCCATCAAGCATAGCATTCCCTTTAAATTAATATTGACATTTTATTCACAAATAGGGATAAATATAAAAATGTCATATTCATTATTTACCTGGGGTGTTACATCCTTCCCCCCTTTTGGGAATTGTGTCCTCGCAATTTTAAAATTGAGCTTGGAAACATCCTTGAAAGTCCCACATCAGAATAAGAGTCGGTAAAACAATCACTTTAAAATAAAGTAAGATAAGTACAAAGGTCACCCAAGTTAACCCATAATAGGATTACAAGTATGATAATATGGACATGGAGGAAAAAACAAAGGGTCATGTTCTGATGGAGAGTGATAGAAAACATGTTTAGGAGAACGTTAACCACAAGAAAATCACAAACTTGTGATGGGTTAAACGTTATTAGATTCCCCAGTAGGAAAAGTTGATAGACAAAATTTTTGTTTTAAGTTAATTTTTATTGAGGAATTTATTCATAAGGAAACATAATCACTTATCATGTTGACTTTCAAATTTTATTAGATTCCTTACACAAACTCATATTTTCTCCAAAAGACGAGTATTTAGGAAGACTTGTTCACATTAAGAGTACGATAATCAATTTCTAGAGAATCACCTAATCCACCAAAGAGAACTATATACATCCCATTTCTTTAGATTTTAACCAAAACCAAAACAAAAAAGGTTAGCACAAGATTAGAAAATCTAGAAAAGGATAACCCTTTATAAAAATAAAATCTATGCTTAATCTCAAAATTTTGTCCAACAAAACCCAATGTTCAACAAGGACCATTCAATAAAAAATTTGTCCATAAAATTATTCAAAGTAAACCAAACTAAGATTGAAACCCAAATATTTGATGGATTTAGTCACATAGTCTTCCAAGTTAAATCGTAACATTTATCTCCAAACAACATCAGTTGCACTTAATGTCTCGTATTGAAAAGTAATTAACCTAATCACATATCCTCAATGATAGGTTAATAAACTTCCATAGATAACCCAAAATAAACTTACTCGTAATTCATAAAATCATCTAACGAAAAATAATCAGTCAAACTAACTAGGGACTTCACGTAGTCCAGTGGTAGGTGATAAATACCAGTCACACATTGGTTGTGGGTTCGATTCCCGCAGCTTTGTCCGACGCAACGGGTTGTCACATGGTCTATGTGTTTTCCTTTTTCCAAAACTATATAATTCTGAAAACATTCCCCAAAACGAGATAAAATCATCAAAAATTATCATAAAATATTTTAACCTCAAGTTTATCTCATGCCTTTCATTTTCCATCATAACATATAATAACCCATAATTACCTCAAAAGTAATGATCATATAAACTCTAATGGTTACCTTTATAATTATTACCTGAACTTCCACATCGATTGGTCATTTCGTACATGATGCATTACAGATCATACCAAGGCTCAAGTGGTTGATCATGACTCCTTGATAGTTAGTTTAGAACAACCACGAGTTTCCTCATTGAATCCCACATTTTATCTAGTATCTTAATCAGAGAACCACCAAAGTTTCCTTCAAACTTGTTGTCTCTTTGGTGCCTGCTAGATCCAACCATTTACTAAAAACATAAATATCAGTGTGAGTATATCAACAAAACCATCATGTACTAATGAGGATGTTAAACACTAATATATACTTACTCGCTCACTTTATCTAAAACTAGGACTCTTTATGAAATCCTAGCCATTATGGTAATGTCACTTATGCTTAAAGAATACCCTAACTTCAAAAGTTATCTAAACATCCCTTTTATACCAACTATAACGCCATAGCCTTAAACCTTACTTAATCATGAGCTATTACAAGATTACACATTGAGGATCTTTTCAGGTTTAGTGTTTTAGAGAATTAGAACACGAAACTTGCATTACATTCCACATTTAAACAAAGGGGTTACATAAAAGACAGTATTCATTCTTCCCATTAATGGAAACATGTTTAAAATAAAACACGGATTCTTTCTTGACACATCCTTGACACTATCATCACATCATGTACCTTTCCATTGACCTGTGAATAACATTTAAAAAACATGGGATGAGCATAAAAAAATCAGTAAGGGTTATAAAAAAATATGGAAAGGAAACATGAGTTCATATATACATAAGAATGAAATCATACTTTACCCATAAAACATAGGCACTTTAACATTCCTCATCAAATCATGAATAAATCATAGAAATCATAAGACATAAAAGGTAACATGAGGCATTCATAACATTCTTACGTAGGGAGTAACCCTCTTGGTTATGTTTGGAATAACCACCATAGTATATTCCCTAAATCTCTTTGGAGAAACCTTAACGTTTCACTCCTTCGCGTTACCCAATGCATTGGAGAGCTATATCGGGCTCACCCTCCCTTAGTTTATCACGGAACCACCCGTATTCATAACAATGTCCAAGAACCATAACATAATAATAACACATAACTTAAGCATAAAGTAAGGATAACATTCCCACATTGAAAAAACCATATAACATTTTAGGATTTTGATATAATGAATCCATTCAAAAAACCATTTTCAAAACCATTTAAAACATTTAATAAAGAGATTTTTGAATCAAAGTGTCCCATACCACCTTGAAGCTTCTAACATTTTAAACCATTAATATCCATTTAAATAAATCCTTAAAACCTTTTTTAACACATGGATATTAATGAGAAATATTTATAATTATAAATCATTAAAACATTTAAAACGATATTTTAGTTAATTGATATTTAACAAAATGAGAGACACTTGAATACAATAATTGAGTAATAACATTTAATCATAACATTATAATATCATGTGAATAAATGGATTCATGATATAATATTCCAAAGGATAGTATATACACCATATAAGAGTGAATTGGTGCATAACAACAATGAAGTCTCATTAGAAATGTAAAATGAGATGAAATCCCTTATAAAGAAGGTATCCTTGAATTAAGGATAAATAAACCTCATAATTATGTGTGAAAAATATAAATACACCCAATATAAGTGGATATTAAGTGTAAAAAAATCAGAGGTTATTCACACATATTCATAGAACGACATATTCAAGGAGTACAAGTTTATACCAAAGAATCAAAATTGGGTTAAGAAGTTTCCTTGCAAAAATTTGGCAGCCTAACGGCGCCACTACAAAATTCATAAAATGAGTAGATGAGAGGTAAAAAGGGTAACTCATCACTTGGACATAAAATATACATCAATAAGTATATATAAGAACATATCCCAACATTACAATATGTAAATTAAAAGACCCAACAAAAGAAGTATATTAAATATAGGAGGGTGAATGGTTCCCTTACCGACTTGGGTATCTTTCAAAACATACACCCCAGGAAAGAAGGAAAATACAACATTGATGTAAATACTCATAAAAAAGTATATTACACAATGAGTAGAACAATAGGAAGTACATATACCACTCAAAGGAAATGGTGGCAAATGTAGCATAAATCTCACGAGAATAAAAGTGAGATGAAAAATGCCTTATGAAAACTCTACAGCCTAACAGCGCCACTTATGACTTACAAAAATAGATTGATGAGATAAAATAGGGTCTCTCATCATATTAAGATAATGTTTAAAGAAAGGTTAATATCAAAGAACATCCCAATAACAAGAAATATGAGCTTTAAAAGGAATGACATAAAAGAGTGTACTTAAAAAGAAAGAGAGGAGTAGGATCCCTTACCTCAAGTCCAACTTGTCTTGCTCATTTCCTTATATTCCTGAATAATAAACATTGGTCAATTTATAATTTCCTAATGACCTAATTTATATATTATTATTCTGTTCATATCACATATTATAATGTTATAATAATTGGTTAATAATATGAGTTCATATCAGATGTTTTTGTCGATGTTTGGTAGATGAGTCAAAAATTGAACTTGTTGGAAAATAATTTTCCATGTAGATATAGGTAAATAATATCCAGAATAGTATAGATGTTTTAAATATCAAATATATCAATTATATATTCATTTTATTCTATTCCATAGCATTTGGAGATAAAAATTAAAAGCACCGTTCATGGAGACGGTAGGCCGTACGTATGCATGAACGATAGTTCCATTTCTATTTCATATTTAATGGAATTAAAACATAATGATATATAATAGTATTTTAATTCCAGTAGGGTATAATATATAATATCATTATATATATCCTTTATATGTACCACATATGGTATTAACGAATCAAATAACTTTGTGGGGGCGGTAGTCCGCACTTCCAAAAATGAAGATATCACGTATACACATAATGGAAGCCATAAAGGTATGACATAAATGAAAAATACAGAAGCTTAACGAAAACATAAAAATATTATATATCATATATAAATATAGTGTCCTCTTAATGGCCACCTTTGAAGGTGTTAAAATAATGTTGAACAATCATCATTTCGGGAGGCAGAAATTCGCCATCCACAGAAACAGTATGTTCTTTAACCATTAGATGTAGGTGTGTGTAAGTGTATCTAGAATCCTTCTTATAAAAACATCCTAGTATATTTAAGATACTGTAGTTGTTACAAAATAAATGAATAAAAAGAGTTTAGGGGGTTGGAGAAGAAAAATAAAACAAAAGGACTCAAGTGAAGACATTACCTTAAAATCGGGTAACTCTCTTAGATTTGAGCTCAAAGGATTCCTTGGCAAGACTTCTGCCCAATGTGAGTCTTCAAGGAGTAATATAGGGTTGTGGAGAGACAAAATGGGCCGGGTATGGCCGAGCCAAAGGCTTATGAAGTTTGGGTAAGGAGGTAGAGGTGGGGGTCTTTTATAAGAGGAGGGGAGGGGCACTCTTGGAAAGCAAAGAAATTTTACTTTATTTTAGAATGAGTTTCGGATTTTAATGGTCCCACATTGATGTGTTTCTAGGATAAGGTGATAAGGGTTAGAAATCCACCCATCCAATAGGTTTTTTACATGTTTAGGTCTTATATTTTACATTATCTTTCCATTTTATTTAAATCGTTAAATAATGAGGTCATCACTGCATCATCATGATGTCATAAATAATTTAATTTATTTAATGTATAAAAATTATAAAAAAACTACTATGATATAGGATATCTGTTTATCTTTCCAATGAATATTTATAGTCCAAAATATCATTTATGTAGACAAAATTAAAAATATTTTACTTAGGTGATACCTTCTTTGTTACATTTTACATTCTTCAAAAATAAAAAGATAAAAAGTATCTTCCTCACAAAAGTGATTCCATGGGGCCCCAAAGATTGGCACACGGCATCCCATGGTCGGCCATGAGAAAACCAGTTGCCTTAGGACACTTTTTTTGGTCATTTTTCATTATTATGATATTATTTTTTTATCATTAACTACATGATTACTCATTAATCAAGATAATTAAAGATAATTACCATCGTTACTATTCATAATGTCCAAAAACAAAAGAGTATTAATTATATAATTTGGACCTTCTGATTCCAAATATGTAATCCATTTTACCAAATTCCAAACACATAAATTGCAATAATTAATTTAAAGAAACATTCCGTTGTCAAAACAAATAGCGGGTTTTTTGGAAACAATATTTATGAAAAGTTTGGAACTTGTTTATGCATAATTCCAAAGTAAAATTAATCCCAATGACCATCATTTAATTACATGGTAATAATCTATTCTAATTACACTTTAAAACAAATTAAAAAGATAATATAACCATATAATTAAATTATATAAAAAAGCATTTTTGATGTAAAATGTAGTATTTTTCACTACTCATTGAAAAATGAACATTGTCAGAAAAATACCAAAAATTAAACCAAAGTAAATTTCAATGTCCCAATCATAAATAATATATTTATTTTTAAATATAGATCTTATAAAATTGTTAAAATTATGATTTTTAAAAAATTATTTTCCATCAAAATGTAGTAAACAATCTTTTAAAAATACTAGTGTATTAAATTCTTGAGATGGGATTCATTTGTATTTTAAGCCTATAAAATTTATTGGATAAAAGAAAAAACATTTAGCAAACATATATAATCATATTTTAGTTATTTCAATTCATTACTGACAATACAACGGCTATGTGTTAACTACCATTTAAAATAATATTACTTTATTATTAGAGTGCAACATATGATTTCAAAGGAACTCGTTGTTGGGTATTGGGTAAGCCATCGAGCATAGCGTTCCCTTTAAATTATTATTGAAATTTTATTCACAAATAGGGATAAATATAAAAATGTCATATTCTTTATTTACCTGTGGTGTTACAATACCCACCAGACATAATTCTACACAGGCTGATCTTTATTTAATCACACAAACTAATTATATTACAATTAATGAACACATTGATATTTATCTTCAACAAATCCTAGGAAGTTAACATGTGTGAAATAATCAGTGGAATTTTTGAGAATGAATTAGGAATATGTATCAATAAATTAATCACTTTGTATACAATGCGAATAAACTATAATAACAAAGATGAAAATTAAGATTTTTATTTGTATAGGGGGACCATATTGGCATAAATCAATCACAAAATTATTACTATATGTAATATATTATCATATAAAATAAATATTTAAAATAGGTTCTTAATGAAACAGAATTCTAAAATCACCTCTAATAAGATATGATATATGAAAAATCACATTGGTTACTACTTTAGGATGTTTTCTAGTCCTTGTATAATTATTATTAAATGTCGAAAATTGAAAAACTTTTATGAAAATATAGAGGTTGATATCATTGGGGAAATTTATCCAGTGGAAGGTAGTACAAATTCTTGAATAAAAACATCATAAAGTGGAGTACTTTTATGATGTGAAAATAATTAAAAAATATCGAATAATGGGTATATGGAATTTGAGTAATTGGTTTTCTAAAACAGTTAAAATATTCAATAAATTTATGGGTAATGGGATTATATTAAATTACATATACTAAATATGGACTCTAATTATACTTATTATAAGGATGATGCTACTAAAAAATAGAAGTTATAATAGTTAATAAAACATATGGGGGGAAAATATCATTGTAAAATAGAGTCATCTTATTTAATAAAAAATAATATTGATATATAAGAAATAAAATACAACAATATATCAAAATAAGTCAGATTTAGTGGTTGTATAAATTAGTCATGAGGAATGGATTATTTTTGCGAATGAGGTATTAGACCAAATATAGAAGAATTTTACTTTGGTAATTTTTTATTAGAACAAATGAATAAATGATATTGGAAAAAGTAGGTAGTTATTATAAAATTGAATAAAAAGAATAAGTAATAAAGTATAATAAAAATACATTTCAATTGTTACTAACAAGATAAATGGGTTGGTTTTTATGATTTACTTTCTACAGTCTCAGGACTGTAGGCTATAATAATTTTCATAAATGTTTCATCACCTTGGATGTATAAAATATATCATATGGATGTTAAATATTCCTTCTCCAATGATAATTTACATGAATAAAATAATATTTAGAATCTTGAATATTGTTTTCTAGACAATGATTTTATTATGGTTTGAATGAATTATATGAACTTATATAGATTAATGCAGACCCCAAGTACTTGTATTAAAATACTTACAGGTTCATTAAATACATGAAATTCCCAAATTCATAAGTGTAAAATAATATATATATAAAAGAAATAAATGTAAATAATATCATTTTAATAATATGTTTCGATAAATTTATATTTTATGTAACCAAGATTGTTTATCGATTTATTTTAATAGTTAAATGAATAAATAATTGGATATGCCTATTCAAGTAGAAATAGATAATTCTTAGGACTACATGTGTTTCAAAAATAATAATTATTTTTATGTTTCAATGAATAATATGAAAATAATAATTATGAAAGGGGTTTATTGTGTATGATTCAAATATACTATGTGAACCTTTAAATTTTGTATCAAAACTAGGAAATGATGTTATAGGTGAGAGTGTAAAAGAAGAGTTCAGAATAATGATTGTATTCTTTCAATAATTTAATGAACTTAGACAATATATTTTCAATTATATGGGTCTATGTGATAGATAGTATAATGGTATTTAGGAATAACTTCTTATGAATTCTTAAAAGGTATGGAGGTATTATAAATGGATATTGATCTTTTAGATGATCTATGAGGAATAATAGAATATAAATATGATAGGTTATATTGATAAAAACATGTCAGAATATTGTTATTATAGAAGTTCCCCTTAATGTGTAATTCTTATATTGGGAGAATCCAAAGTTAATTGGAACTGTAAGAAGAAAAACACTATAATAATGATAACTGTATAATTGATATATTTGGGTGTAACAAGTTCTTCCACCCAAATGATATGGATGAATAAATGAAATTTTGATTTTAGTGTTTAGATTAAATGTCATTTAAATATTTCTTATGATGTTAAAAGTTCCATTAAACCATATAAAAATCATATATTACACATATCTTATATGAACATAGATATTAGGTTTTACATTATCAAAGAAAATGTTTCCAATAGTGATATTAAGTTTAAATTTATTGTTATTGGAGTCCAATTTTATGATATATTCACCATGTTTTATGCCCAATGATGCGTGTGAGACGCTGAGAGTAAATATGAATTTTTAATCCTTTAATATCATATAAGAGTATTCATTTATACACCCACATAGTGTGGATTGTGTTGCTAAAGTATGATATGTTTGTAATATATTTTGTTACAAGGGGAGACAAAGATATTATATTTTCAATCATTATTTAAAATATTAGAGCTTAATTTATTTTGAAAAGGGGGAGAAAATTAATATGATATTTTATTAATTAATCTAGATATAATTCAAAATAATTTCTCAAAATTTCTTTATCCCCAAGGGTTCAAATTATCTCAAAAACTACATATTATCATATACTGTAGTGTCAAGGTAAATCTCATGTAAGATAATCAATGATTTAATGTATCTTTTGTGATGTTTTGATTGCAATAGTATAGAGTGGTTAACAAAAAATTCAAATGAGATTGAATTAACCGTTGGTATTGTAGACGGAGTCGAATTTATATTCAACCATTTTTAAAGTATATATATTTTTTAATAAATGATCATTGAAGTGTTTTTTGTTGATTTTGACGTATGTAGAGTTGAATATATATTAGTTATATTCTTATTTTAAAAAATATTTAATTCTTTTTATATAGGATGAATAATTGTCCATTTTTTACATACAAGTTATTTATTCTCTAAAAATAAAATTTTATATGGATCAAGGGTTCGTATGAATTATTTGATTATATGTCACATACATTTTGGATCTGTATTTGAGTAATTATAGGCCATATATGATCAATTTTATATGCCATATGAGTTATTTGACATTGTGTAAGAGTGAGAAAGGGGAAAATGATCATGGATACCCTATATAGGTCATTGAAAACTTTGTATGAGTCATTAGGGTCATCATAAGAGTCATTAAATACTATGAATATTTTCATTTGATATTTCACAATGATATGACTAAAAATGAGTAATTTTATTGATGAATGTTGGTGAAAATTATAAATTCACTTATTTTATATTCCGATGAAACATTCATTCATATGATATTTATAGCACATTTAGTCATGGAATTAATAAAAAAAGTTATTTAATTTTATTGTGATCCGAGCTGAGATTAAGGATCCATTGGAAAAAAAGTACTTTTGAGTTGTTAGAGGTTGTTGTGTTCAACAGTAGAAGCCACATTTTGAATCTCTACAAATTCCATTATTGATTTAATTTTAATTACCTAGAAAAATTGTGGCATATTTATGAAGGTAATATTATGATCCCATTTTTTGATTAAATTAAGATCCAGGAAAGATATTATTATATATTTTTATCTGTAATAAAATCAATGATTATGCTAAATGATTTACAAAAGGGATATCACACTACATTAAAAACTAATGTGTTTCCATATTAAAATTATAAGAAATGTTATTCAATATATTCTATATGAACATAAAAATTCACAAATAAGTAAGGTGATATAGTTTGACAATTGGGAATTTAAAATGATACATTACTAAATTTATGACCTACAATATTGAGGATAATGAATCTGATGAAAAATGACATGTACTATATATTTTATTTTTGTTGTTGTTGAGAAAATAAAATGATATAATTGGCCATCGAAACAGATTGATTATGAGAATTTTGAATATCATCTCATGGGTGTATTATCTATTTAATGAGTTGATAATTTTGAATTCATCATAAAGAAGGACCGAGATGAATGTTGTTGTGTTAAAACTATTTTGATAGACAAACAACTAACCAATTTAGTAAAATATATTTTTGAATCTAAGATATCCTAATTTATACTCATGATAATTTTAGAATCTAATTGAAAGGTATTAATCTTAAATAATAGTACTGCATGTATTAACTATTAAAAAATTTCATGTCACTATAAAATACTCAAGTTTAATCACTTAAATTATTTTATATTATGATATAATGTTTGAAAAGTGTAATTGAATGACTATGTCCCTCTTTCATAATAAATTTTAATATTTTTATGGATAATATAAGTCTTATATCATAAATATAGACTAGATAACACTTGGATATTACATTATGGTCAAACCTGATAATTTTTTATGTTGTGTATTATTTTTGTTTTATGTTTCACACTTTTTGAGAGATATTTATGTAGAGTGGATTGTGATGTTATAATGTCATGGAGCCTTAATTCAATATAATTTGTAAAAAAAATAAACTAATTCAATCCATCTCATTAGAAATATAATTAAACTAGGAACTTCATATTCATATACGCTTATAATTAATTCATATGTTTAAAAGAAGATTTAGGCATCCTATATTAATGAAAAAGTCATGAACAAATTCTATGGCCTATGATATTCATCATCTATTTTAATAATAATTTTAGGACAATAAGTATAAATATTTTAAAACATTGAATGATTTTAGAAGACATTTTTTTTAAAATTCACTAACATTATGACCAATCCAAAATAATCTATCCAAAAGCTCAGTTTGGCATGTTTGTTAGAAAAAAACATATTGGACTATTTTATGGTAAAGGTAAAAAGGTGTGGATAATAAAAAATTTACATAAACCCATGATAACCCTAATCAATTAAGATGGAACATATAAATTTAAATTCAAACAAAGGCTCAAATAATTCTAATTTACGGTAGTTTTAGATAATTAAATTAATCGATTGTGGGTGAGTTTTTATTGTAATTTTATTGTAACAAATTCTCTATGTGTGAATATTTCATTAATTTTATGCTTTTATAATACACTCAACAAATTTAAATAAATGTTTTTATTGAATTATTATACATCTATTAATTTTATGTTGAAATAGTATTCCGAATTTATGAATTTATTCACAAAAAATTATGGGAAATTTCATATGTAATGGTGGAGTGTTCATTATTTTTTCTTGATCTCACTTCTTAAATTCGGCCATTATGAGTCAACATCCATCAATTCTTGAATTTTTTTATCAATGGAGGTTTAATCCTATTATATATTGAACTATACAAGGTTAAAGGTGCTATATTGGATGTTATTTCTTATTCAATTAAATTTTCATCACTTTTTTTAGAAGATAATTATATTCAATGGTTAATTACTACTTCATCCACACTAAAATTTAATAATGCATATTTTGAGTACTAGAATAGTCCACTATCTTAGAATTTACATTTAAATAATTCTTTATTTATGTTGGTGATGTGAATTTATATTTTTTATGTATTAACTATTATGTGACAAGGTAATTTAAGATACAATTAAATGAATCCATATCTAATTTAAGAAATTGAAATCATTTATAATGAAATCCATCCAATATGCCCCTATAAATAGACAATGGAACAACCCATTATACATAATATATTTCACAACGTTGTTTTTGTATTATAGAAACCCACATCAAATCAATTTCATGGTTACCAATTCAAATCTAAATCAACCTTGTAAATATTAACGCATCATGAGGTTAATTAATTCGTTTATAAGGATTAGATAACCCTATCTGTGTCTCAAGAAACTACATTACCCTATTTGTTAAATAGTGACAAAACAAGAATTCATAGTTGAATCTATTTAACACAGTGAGTCCTCTTGTATACTAGTATATAGAAATATATTTTTGGAATAACACATATAATTTATAAAATATGATATCAATTTCCTTCCATAGGTGAATAATTAATAGGGATTAAAAAATTAATATATATTTCTTTTAAGAAGAATAATATCTTTGATAATTTGGTATTGAAAATTATAAGGAAAAGGCAATACAAAATTTTAGGCTTTATATATTGCATCAGAATCTGTTAGTCACGTAATTTTAAAACATTATCATTAAATCAATAATTGTAATGATATTATTAATATTGGATGAATACCCTTGTAAAAAATTGATACCATTAAAGAGTTATATTATCAAAGTATATCACTTATAATGATTAGAAGACATTGGAAGAAGAAAATCCTCCCTTTAACCTTTCACTTGTTCTAACTCTTCCCTTATTTATATATCAATTATTTTTAACCATGCAATAATCCCATATTTTATTTTTCAAGAGAATTTATAAATATTCTAATTACACTCTCACATATATGTTTTTTATGTATAGGACATCATGAAATTTTTAGCCTATACAAAATTCCAATATTGTAACACAAAAAATGATCACTCATTTCAACCTATATTTATAATATTCGTTTTAAAAGGGTTTACTAAAAATCATTGAAATATCCTTTACACTCTCAAACCAGCCACCACTTGTCAATGGATATGGTTTTGTACCTAATGTTGAATTCCCATTTAATTTCATTGTCTTAGATAATTATTAATATTGTTGTGGAAAAATTATGATTTCTCTGAAGCATTATATTTATGAAATAATTAATCATAATGTAGGGTGTATGTTTTTCAGAAATGGTGGACCCTAAAATATTTATAACGTTTCATTTATAAAAATATCAATAAGATGGAATGTCATTTATAATCCCAAATAACATGAATCTATTTTTGAACTCTTCATTTTAATAAGATTTATACATTGCAACACATATATCTAACATCAATTTAGAATCATTGATCAATGGTAATAAATAAATTTCAAAATCATTAGGATATTTTTTCATAATAATATAATAAAAAACAATACAATGTACTTTCTATTCATTAAAAAACATAGTGTTAAGTTAAAATTTTCCAATTTTACTATCCATGCACATGTTTTGAAGCATTATTCATCAAATGAAATCATTAATTTTTTGATAACATAATATGGATTATTTTTAGCACATTTAAAATTTTAGGATTCTAATTATCAACATCATTAAATGGAGATGATTTTTGTTAATTATGATGCCTCATTTTTATAATTATTGCATCTTTATATCATGTTAATTAACATGAAATATCCTAATTTCAATATAATCATCAAAATTTTATAATGATTGAAAATTACCATATACTATTAGAATGACTTGATTAATATTCTTTATATAATTAAAAAATGAAAATAGGTTGTTTTTAAGTTATTCATGGTCCTTGATAAAAATTTATTATTTCAAAAATCATACCCATTAAGCATAAAATTATTTTTGAATCAAACGTTTGATAATGAAGATCGTTATTTTAAGGTAACATATCATTCAATTGATAATGTGGTTATAAATAAAATGAATTTTCTCCATTCTATTCAGGATTTGAAATTATAGATATTTAATATTACATATAATGTTGTATAATTCATAAACCCATCATAAAATAAAATCATTTTCAAAAATACTACACTTCTCATATATATTTGGATAGCCTTGATGGTCACATTTAACTATCATTGTAATGTATTCAATATGATATTTATCATATTTTACAGTTGTACTCATAATATAGTATCCATAAACCATTGTTTTATCCCAACCACTCACTGCGTTGATTTATTATCTATCATTATTTTGGACTTTATTACTTCAATCGATTCTATCCCAGAACAAGTATTCTTCTAAAACATAATGAAAAAATCATCTTGAATGATAGTGTAATCACAAACAGAATATTTTAGAAATTACATTTTCATTATTTTTTTAAAACATGATTAATTCTTTAAAACCTTTCTAATATTATTCTATCATATAATAGACATCTATCAATTTTTAAATCATATTCATCCAATTTTAATCAATAATATTGTTAATTAAAAAATTTATAACTCAATACATAGATGTTATGCATATAAAGTATAATTTTTTACATGTTTAGATTATATAAAGTAAAAATTTAAAAAATATATTTATAAATTATAATACATTAATATATGATATATTGATTATACCTCACTTTCCATATAAAGTTTAATGTGATTTCAAGGTTTTGTTTTTCAATAGTAATTTTTTAATACATTACGTTTGATGGTTTGAATGTGATATTACATGAACCTATGTGATGGTTTATTATTTATAATTTAATTAATTAAAACCTATTTTAACGCAATATAGAAAATGTGTTTTTTTAATGTTTTATTCATGTTAAATTATAATTTTAATAATTAAATAATACCGTGTTATTATGTTATATTATTATTTAGTTTTCATATCCTTTCATGTTCTTATATATATTTTATACTTTGTCAAAATATTGTTATCCCTGAATAAATTATATTAATTAGGTGTTTATTATTTTCTTCTTGTCTATGAGATATTAATCAAGTTTTGTTATTTTAGAATTATATGTTCAATAAAAATACCATGTGGTCAAATTTTAATTAATTTCTTACAGTCTCCCACTTATTTATTTCTATGTTTAGATAAGTAATAAATCTCTTAACCATTTTAATATACCTAGAGAAATTTTCTTTCCACACAATTGGGTTTTATACCATTACATTATTTTTATTAAGTAAAAAATGTTTACATGTATTAGGCTATCGATCAAAAAAGGAAATTGCTTTTTGATTCATATTTTTTTGGTGATATCTTGACTCCTTTTAGAAAAAACTAAATTTATTTCATAATGATAGAATTTGAATAGATTGGATGTTACATAATTAGAAATATATTTTTATAATTTTTTATACTTTAAAGATTTTATCATTTGTTTTAAATTAAAACTATTTAAATTATAATTCAATGATCAGTAATTGACCTAGGTTACTATCTATATAAATAATGATATCATTGATCAGTTTGACTAAGTAAAATATATTTATTAGGTTCTTAAAGTTATTGTGTTTTATTAATGAGTATATTTTCTAAAGCTAAAACCTAAAACTTTAAAAATAACAATAGTTATTGTTTTCATAAACAGTTGATTATAGAATATGTTTTAAATATTGAGTTGAATTTTTTTTATTGGCTATTATGAATTCATAACCTAGGGTATTTATTTAATTAATTTTTTTATATTTAAAACTCTTATTTCACACCCTAAATAAAGGAATTTCATTTATAAATTATACATCTAAAGTGTAAATATTTCCTCTCTTTAAATATGGAAAACATAGTTAGACCTAAAAATGATATAGAAAAAAACATAGTAAACCATTTTTCATTCATAAAATAAGTTTCAAATGTGGAAGATATATTTACATTATGAACATTTACATTTGAACATATATGTATTAAAAGGAATTTATTTCATATCATATAATTTATTTTCAATATTTAGAGTATTCTTTGGTTATGATCAATATTTTACCACACCCTACCCAACTCATTCTATAAATACTAGACTGGTGAGCTCTTAGACCTCATTCCCACCTCCCTCTATGTTATCCAAAATAGACTATAAATAAGGGACTATGGTGATATAATGGGGACACTATACCTTTATATTCCGTAAATACATTGGAAATAATAATAATGAATGTCATCATAAGAAATCGTAGATAAGTAAAAACATTGAAAATTGTTAATAACCATTCATATATAAAAAATGATTTATTAAATGAAATTTAGTATAAAGTTATATTGATATAATTAAAAAACTCATTGGAGGATCATATACATCAAGTCAAAAAATAATCAAAATAAAAAATGGGATGAAAAAAAACTAATCCCATGTACAAATTAAGTACTATATCAAATAATCCAGATTAGTTAATCAAAATCAATAATTTATGGTAAGATGTCTTCTTTTATCCCATCCTTTATCAATGAAAACTTCTTTTGTACCCAAAACAATTTGACAAGGTTGAGGGTAAAACTATTTAGGGAACCAATAATTGTGTCGCAGATTATATACTGTCAGATAAAATTCAAGTTGATATGCCTCAACCAATAAATAAAATCATAATAAATAGACCACTGATGATCCCTAGGTTATATGGTGACACATGAGATCAATCATACCTACCTTATCTAGTTTCAAATGTCTATGAACCTGATAAAAATATTACCTTTAAGAGGAAATTATACCCCACCATGAAATCACATAATGACCTCATCAATGAGAATAATGGCCCATCCTAGAATCATCCCATCATTTTACATAAGGGGATATAAAGCCCCACCTTACTATAACTCAGCACATATATAAGGGGAATGGTAATCCACCATAATACAACACACTATATATATAATGGGGAATGTATACCCAACCTAATCCATCTCAACATATAAATATAATAGGGGAATGGTTTCCTATCCTACTCTATCTCATCTATATAAATAATAATGGTGTTGATGACCCACCCTATATCCACAACATTTATATTTCACATGTAACATCACAGGTAAATAAAGAATAAAAAAATTTCATATTTATTAATATTTACAAATTAAATTTTAATTTTACTTTAAAGGGGTTTCTATGTTCGATAGCATACCCAATACAGAACAAAGAGTTTCTTCGAAATCTTACGTTGCACACTAGTAATAAAATAATATTATTTTAAATGGTAGTTAACATGTAGCCGTTGTATTGGCAGGAATGAATAGAAATAACTGATATATGATTATACTTGTTTGTTAAATGTTTTTACATTGATCCAATAAAGGATAAAGGCTTAAAATACGAAAAGAATTCAATTTTAGGCATATATACTCTAATTTTCACTAAAGGTCCACTTATCACCTTTTGATGGAGAACCGTCATTAAATATAGTTCTGGTAACTCTTATACATTATATTGAACCAAATAAAATTCTTCTTTAGAATCTGGACATCAAAATTTACTTTGTGTAAATTTTTGGTATTTTTCCGATAAAGTTCAATTTTTATTGAATAGTGAAAAATGTTGTATTTTAATTGAAAACCTCTTTTTAGACTAATTTATTAATATGATTAGACTATATTTTTAATTGGTTTTAAAGTTAAATTATAATATATTTTTACCATTTAATCCAATAGTGGGTGTTGGAATTAATTTCACTTTGAAATTGGACTTAAACTAGTGTCAACGTTTTAATATATATTATTCATAAAAACACGATATTTGTCATGACAACGGGAATTAATTATTAAATTAATTAATGTAACTTATATGAATTGAATTTTATAAAATAGACATCATCTTCGAATTCAGAATATCAAATATATCTTAGGGTGAAGTTTTGGTATTTTTCTGAAAAACTTCAATTTTTGATGAATAGTGAAACCACTAAGTGGTACTTAAAAAAATGATTTTTTGTTTATAAGAAATTTTACAACCTCTGAGTTTTGAATTTAAAAAATACAACATACATGTTTGTAATTAATATGTAAAATGTGGTTCAATGGGATTAAAATAATTTTTGGTGAATAGTAACTTTTGAGTTTTTAATCACGATTAGAGGTAATTAGTGTAATTTAAGGAAAAATAATTTTTTAATAATATGAAATGACCTTGATGCATGTCCTACCCTTATTGGATGTGTCATGGCCGACCAAGAAAATCCATGGGTCATCTTGGGGACCCTATGGAGCCACTTTGGAGGGAAAATGACATTAATAACTTTTTATTTGATGTTAAAATAAAAAATATCACCAACATGTGTTGTTTTACTAAAACAATTTTTAAATGGGGTTATAGAAGTCATTTTTTTGAATATAAATATTTATTAGTAATATAAAAAGATTTCAAACATCGTGATATTTTTTATACCTTTTAGGCATTAAATAAAATAAAATATTTATGACACCATGATGGTGCAGCGATTACCTCATTATTTAACGATTTAAATAAAATGAAATGATAATGTAAAATCTAAGACCTACACCTGTCAAAAACCAATTGGATGGGGGGATTTCGAACTATTATCACCTTATCCTTTAAATATATAATTGTGGGACCTTTAAAAACCAAAACTCATTTTATAATAAAGTAGCCTTTTATAACATTCCAAGAGTGCCTCTCCTATCCTCTAATAAAAGGCCCCCACCTCTACCACTTTACCCACACCTCTCAAGCCTTTGAATCTTCCAAACCCTGCCCATTTTGTCTCTCCAAATCCCTCTATTACTCCTAGAAACCTCACTGTGGGCAGAAGCCTTTCCAAGGAAACCTTTGAGCTCAAATCAAAAAGAGTTACCCGATTTAAGGGTAGTGTCTTCTCTTGTGTTCTTATGATTTATTTTGCTTCTCCAACCCCCTAAACTCTTTTTATTCCTTAATTTTGTAACAAAAACAGTATATTAAATATACTAGAATGTTTTTATGGGAAGGATTAGAGATACACCTACACACACCATCGTCTAATGGTTAAGGAACATACTGTTTCTGTGGTTGGTGATTTTCTGCCTCATGAAACGATGATTGTTCAATCTTCTTTTAACAACTTTCATGGTGGCCATTAAGATGTCACTATATTTATATATAATATATATTATGTTTATGTTTTCCTTATTCTTCTTTTTATTTATTTATGGCATACCTTTATAGTTTCCATTGTGGGTAAACACGATAATTTCATTTTAGGAAGTGCAGACTACTGCCCCATCAAATTGATTTTATTTGTTAATGCCATATGTGGGATGTATAAAGGATGGAGTTAATGTTATTATATATTATATTATGCTGGATTTATAATATACAGTTATATCATTATGATTTCACTCCATTAAATATGAAATAGAAATGAAAGTAGTGTTCATGCGTATGTACGGCTTACCGTCTCAATGGACGGTGTATTTCATTTCATACCTTTAAATGTTATGTACTTTTATAAATACATGTATATGTTGGATATATATGATATATATGATATCCCAATCATGAATATCATTCTGGATATAATGAACCTTTTACCACCTAAACAACATGTAATTATATGAAGTCCATTTTTTACTTATGAACCAGAGATCGACAAAGGAGACATTATTAAGTTAAATGTTTACATAATGTTTATAACATTGAAATAAGTGATATAAAAGGAATAGTAAGCTTGAAAAAGGTTCTTAAGTAGGTAGAAATTAATTTATATTATTATTTAGTAGATTAAAGAGCAATCGAGTCATGTTGGACACGAGGTAAGGGACTTCGTCTCAATCACCTTTCATTGAGGAATATTTTTTTCTAATACAAGGATTTCTTTTATACTGTGTATAAACCCCTTTGAATTTTAATTTTATACAAAAGGAATCATTTTCTATGAATCGTTTTACAAAATGACAAAAAGGAATGTTTTTTTAACGTACGCGGTGACAACGACCTTTTCCTCCGTAGTGAGTATTATTTGATCATTGGATTCCTCAACAAGCCATAATTTTTTTAAAATGAAATAAATACCATATACACTTTTATGTATTTTTTTATTGAAAATGGTTTTTATAATGGATTAGTTATGTCAATATATTTAAGTTATATATTGTGATCAATGTGTGGAAATGTTTTCTTTCCATTATATTTGTTTTATGTCTTATGATTTTATAATTGTGCTTGGACATTTGACGGGTGGTTTCGTGATAAACCATATGATGGGTGGTTCCATGAATACCAGGACGGGTGGTTATGCTATAACCACCAATGCATTGGGTATGGAAGTCAACCGTATGTCTATTCCATTATGTGATATGTGTGGAAGTCGACCGTATGGTTATTCTATTTAAGTATGTTTATGTCCCAAGTTACCTTTATATGTTATGTGTTATTTATATGGGTTTTTTGGTAATATTTTTGTTACAAAAGGGTATGTAATGATATTTTGTTTAGCGAAGAGTAATTACTACTCCATAAAGGTGAATATTATTACTTTGATAAAGTATTAATGGTTTACTTGTTTTCCTTCTTTGTGTATCCCTTACTGAGCTTTTTATGCTCACCCCATGTTTTTTTTGAAATTTTTTTCACAGGAGATAATGTGGAATAGGGTCAAGGATGGGATCAAGGAAAAGTCATGCTTTCTTAAACATGGAACTAGAAATGACCTTTTTTTTGAGTTCTTGTTTTGAAAAAAAGGAAACTTTGTAGAACTGTCTACTATGTGATCATTTGAGATGTAATAGCTATGGTCTAATTCTCTAAAATTCTAATCTTGAAACGATCCTCAATGGGAATTATTCATTTAATTCAATAGTAAGTAATGTTTAAGGACGTGGCCTTATAGTTGGTATCAGAGGAAGCTTTAGAAAACATTAGGAGTTAGAAAATTGTTAAATTATAACTTAATTTATGGTATGATTGAAAAGATATACAAATTGAATATTACCATGTTGCTTCGCCTAAGATATTTCTATGATAAGAATGGTTTTCCGCAGAGGAAATAGGGCAGCTATGTTGGGAAGACATCAGGAGGAAGACAACCTTCCAAATCAGTAACCTGAGATGGTCAGAATTGGAACTGAACATTTTGTTGTAGTGATGGCACAGTTTACTCAGGCTATAAATGGTGGTGGTATCCATGCATGAGATTATCCAGATCAACCATAGAGGAACATATCAGTGGTGGAAGATTTCATGAGGCAATATCCCCCATCATTCAGAGGATTATCTGACCCTGTGCTAGCTGAAGGGTGGATTAAAGAAATAGAGAATATTTTTGATGTCATGGGGGTGTTTAGAACATCAAAAGCTTAGTCCTGTTGTTTACCATTTTGAAAGTGAAGCAAATCAGTGGTGGTCGATGATGAAAAGTATCATGATAGTGATGAGATTGTTGATCATAACTGGGACGAATGCAATGGTATGATTCTTGAGAAATATTTTCCTAAGGTGGTTTTTCATTGGATGAAAAAAAAACTACTAGAATTGAGGTATGAGGATGACTCAGTGGCTACTTATGATGCAAAGGTCACTCGACTGGTAAGGTATGCTCCAAACATCATACGAGATCTTGATATTAAAATCAACCGTTTTTACTCAGGGTTATAGCCAAAGTATCGATGGGATTCAGCTTCTCGTGAGTTAAAATGTTATGAAAAACTTGTTCGATGTGCGGAGAAGGTGGAAATGGAGTTTGCCGATGATCAGGTGTTCTTTGACAAACAACATAATACGAGTTCTATTTGGTAGGAAAAGGGGAAGAATTCATCAATGAAACAAGGAGGTAAGAAAACCAAATATCCATCCTGTGAGAAGTGTGGTAAAATGCATTCTGGAGAATGGTTATACATGTTTGGAAAGTGTTTTCGGTGTGGTAAGTCAGGTCATATTGCTCGCAACTGTAAGGAAGATGATCAAGCAGGCAATGAAAATCCAGCAGTAATATGTTTTAAGTGTAATGAAATGGTTAATTATGCAAATGAGTGTCTGACGAAGAACTCAACTGGGGGAAATCAACCAGACTACAAGAAGAAAGGGGGGGTGAAATACTTTGCAAACACTTCAGCAGATGTTGGGCAATTGAATGAAGTAGTATCAGGTATACTGTTTGTTTGTTCAGATTATTCCAATGTATTGTTTGATTCAGGGTCTACACATTCTTTCATTTATGAGAAGTTTTCTAGTAAATTGTGAATTCCATCTCAAGATATGAATCCTGAAATTATGGTAAAAACACCCGGAGGAAGCGTTGTGACAAAAAGAAATTATAACAACCTTCCTATCCTTGTGTGTGGAATGAATCTACCTGTAATCCTTATTGTTTTGCCTCTTGTAGATTTTGATGTTATTTTGGGCATGGATTGGCTTTTTGTTTATCATGATAAGATTGACTGCAGAGCTAAAATGTTTACTTTTCAGAAGGATTTTCAGTTTGTGTACAAGAATTAACCCTTGATTTTAATAACATATCAGGAAGTTGAGAAACTAGTAAATGATGGAAATGAATTTTATCTTGCACATATTATTGAAAATAAAGGAACTGTTCAGATTAATGATGTGCCAGTGGTAAATGATTATCTTGATGTTTTTCCTGATGAGTTTTCTAGTATTATTCATGATCGGGAAGTTGAATTTACTATTGACTTAGTTCTTGATTGTAATCCAATTTGAAAACCCCTTACCGAATGGCTCAAGTTGACCATTTAGTGTTAAAGAAGTAATTACATGAGTTATTAGATAATGGTTTCATTTGACCTAGCACGTCACCATGGGGTGCTCCTGCCTTGTTTGTTAAAAATAATGATGGTTCAATAAGACTTTTCATTTATTATAGAGCCTTGAATATTAACACTGTTAAGAACAAGTATCATTTGCCTCTTATCGATGATTTGTTTGATTAGCTCCAGGGAGCTCAGAATTTTTTGAAGATTGACTTCAGATCGGGGTACCATCAATTGAAAGTAAAATAATCATACATTCTAAGGACTGTGTTTTGTACTAGATATGGCAATTATGAATTTGTAGTTATGACTTCTGGGTTAACAATGCACCTGTTTTATTCATGGACCTTATGAATATAATTTTCCATGAGTTCTGGGATAAGTTTGGGGTTGTTTTCCTTGATGATATTTTGGTTTTTTATAAAATTAATGAGGAGTGTGAAAGTCATTTAAGAGTTATCTTTCAAATATTAAAAGAAAAGAATCTATATGGAAAATTTAGAAAGTGTGAGTTTCAGTTAAAACAAATTTCTTTCATTGGTCACATTGTTTCAAAAAATGGCATAACTGTTGATACTGGTAAAAAAAAAGTTGTTGAAGAATGGACAAAACCCAAAAATGTAACCGAGATCCATATTTTTCTTGGTTTGGGAGGTTACTACTGAAGGTTTTTTGAAACTTTTTCATGGTTATCTAGTCCAATGACTAATCTAACTCAGAAGGGTGTTAAGTTTATCTATACAGAAGAATGTGATGATTGTTTTCAGGAGTTGAAAATAAGATTGGTGAATGCTCTAGTTTTCGAACTTCCTTCCAGGAATGGTGAGTTTGTTATATACAGTGATGCTTCTTTGAAGGTACTTGGTTGTGTCCTTATGCAGAATGATCAGTTAATTGCATATGCTTCACGTCAGTTGAAAACTCATGAGGTAAATTACCCTACACATGACTTGGAATTAGCTGCTATTGTTTTTTCTCTAAAAATTTGGAGGCATCATTTTTATAGTGTAAAGTGTGAAATATATACTAATCACAAATGTTTAAAGTAAATATTTACTCAAAATGAATTGACCATGAGACATAGGACATGGCTAGAATTAATCAAGAATTATGATTGTACAATTCATTATCATCTGGAAAAAGAAAATTAAGTGGATGATGCTTTGAGTCAAAAAAGTAATTCTTCATTAACCATGCTACGTTTGGAACGAGATCCGTTGGTTTTTGATTTGATGAAATTTGGAATAGAAGTTGTTTGTGCATGAAGTTCTTTGGTTTTGTTTCAGGTATTCGTGAGATCATCTCTATCAGACTGAATTAAGCAAGCGTAGAATAAAGATAGTGGGTTGCAGAAAAAGGTAGAGCTGGTTCAGAAGGGTACGTTTCCTGAATTTAATATTGATAATGATTGTGTTTTGAGGTTTGGGAATAAATTATGTGTTCCTGGTGATTAAAAGTTGAAGAATGAGTTGTTATGTGAGGCTCATAGTTCCCCGTTTTCAGTTCATCCTAGTAGTACTGAGATGTACAGAGATCTGTGGGAGTATTACTGGTGGGATGGAATGAAAAGAGATATTTCTGATTTTACTGTGATGTATTTGACTTGTTAGTAGGTTAAAGCAAAGCAGCAGTTACCAAAAGGGATTCTTCAGCCTTTACCAGTGCCATAGTGGAAATGGGAAAATATATCCATGGACTTTGTTGTGGGATTACCGAATACATCTCGAGGTAATACTGCAATATGGGTTATTATTGATTGCTTGACTAAATCTGTCCATTTACTTCCTATTTAAGATATTTTATCTCTAGATCAACATTCTCGATTGTATCATAAAGAGATAGTCAGGTTGCATTGAGTTCTCCTATCCATTGTATCTGATCGTGATCCCAGTTTTACTTCTAACTTTTGGAATGGCCTTCAAAAGTCGTTGGGTACTGAATTAAATTTTAGTATAACTTTTCATCCTCAATCAGATGGGTAGTCAAAACGAACAAGTCAAACTTTGGAGGATATGCTACGTGCTTGTTCGATGGATTATCAAGGAAGTTGGGACAACCATCTTTCTTTGGTTGAATTTTCATATAATAACAGTTTTCATTCCATTATATAGATGGCACCGTTGGAGGCATTATATGGGAAGTAGTGTCGAACTCCATCTTTTTGGGATGAAGTGGATGAAAGGAAGATGATGGGACCAGAATTGGTATAAGAGATGGCAGAAAAAGTTCAGTTGATTCAGAAACACATGAGAACTACTCAGAGAAGACAGAAAAGTTATTCAGATAACTGGAGGAAGGATCTATCTTTCGAGGTAGGTGATCGTGTTTTTCACAAAGTTTCATCATGGAAAAGTGTGATGCGATTTGGTAAGAAAGGAAAGATGAGTCCAAGGTTCATTGGACCATATGAAATTATGGAGAGAGTTGGATTAGTTGCTTACCGAGTGGATTTACCTCCGATTTTATCTCAGGTACACAATGTTTTTCATGTTTCAATGTTGAGAAACTATATGCCAGATCCATCTCATGTTTTGAGCCCAGAGGTAGTTCGGTTGGAAGAGAATCTCTCTTATGAAGAAAAACAATTCCAGATTCTTGACCATAGAGAGAAAGGGTTGCAAAATAAGGTAATTCACCAGGTAAATGTTTTGTGGAATAACAATATGGTTAAAGAGGCAACGTGGGAATCTGAAAATGCAATGAGGGATAAATACACCCACTTATTTTGATAAGTGAACAAAATTGCGAGGATGCAATTCCCAAAAGGGGGGAAGGATGTAACATCCCAGGTAAATAAAGAATAAATAATTTTCATATTTATTAATATTTATGAATTAAATATTAATTTTACTTTAAAGTGGTTTCTATGTTTGATAGCGTACCTGATACGCAACAAAGAGTTTTTTTGAAATCTTACGTTGCACACTAGTTATAAAATAATATTATTTTAAATGGTAGTTAACACATACCTGTTGTATAAGAGGGAATGAATATAAATAACTAAAATATGATTATATGTGTTTGTTAAATGTTTTTACATTTATCCAATAAAGGATAAAGGCTTAAAATACGAAAAGAATTCAATTTTAGGCATATATACTCTAATTTTCACTAAAGGTCCACTTATCGCCTTTTGATGGCGAACCGTCATTAAATATAGTTTTTGTCACTCTTATACATTCTATTGGACAAAATAAAATTCTTCTTTAGAATTGGGACATCAAAATTTACTTTTTGTAAATTTTTGGTATTTTTCCGATAAAGTTCATTTTTTTAATGAATAGTGAAAATGTTGTATTTAAATTCAAAACCTCTTTTTAATATAATTTATTAATATGATTAGATTATCGTTAGAATTGGGTTTAAAGTGAAATTAGAATATATTTTTACCATTTAATCCAATATTGTTCATTGGAATTAATTTCACTATGAAATTTGACTTAAACTAGCGTCAATCTTTTGATATATATTGTTTCATAAAAACACGCTATTTGTCATGACAGCGTGAATTAATTATTAAATTAATTAATGTAACCTATATGATTTGAATTTTTTAAAATATAGATAATTTTTAAATTTGGAATATCAAATATATCTTAGGGTGATGTTTTGGTATTTTTTTGAAAACCTTCAATTTTTGATTAACAATGAAAGCACAAAGTGGTACTTAAAAAACTGATTTTTTTATTTAAATGAAATTTTACCACCCCTATGTTTTGAATTTCAAAAATCCGACATACATGGTTTTCATTAAGAATTAAAATGTGGTTCAATGGGATAAAAATAATTTTTGGTGAATAGTGACTTTTAAGTTTTTAATCGCGATTAGAGGTAATTTGTGTAATTTAAGGTAAAAATAATGTTTTAATAATATGAAATGACCTTGACACATGTCCTACCCTTATTGGATGTGTCATGTCAGACCATGAAAATCCATGGGTCAACTTGGGGATCCCATGGAGCCACTTTGGTAGGAAAATGACATTAATAACTGTTTATTTAATGTTCAAATAAAAATGTCACAAACATGTGTTGCTTTACTACATGAGTTTTTTAATGGGGTTATACAGGTCATATTTTTTACTATAAATATTAATTAGAAAGATAAAAATATTTCCTACATCATGATATTTGTTTTATAATTTTTAGACATTAAATAATTTAAATTATTTATAACACCATGATGATGCAGTGATTACCTCATTATTTAACAATTTAAATAAAATGAAAAGATAATTTTAAATATAAGAACTAAACTTGTAAAAAACCTTTTGGATGGGTGGATTTCAAACTATTATCAACTTATCACATAAATATATAATTTTGGGACCTTTAAAAACCAAAACTCATTTTATAATAAAGTAACCTTTTATAACATTCCAAGAGTGCCCCTCCTCTCCTCTTATAAAAGGCCCCCACCTCTACCACCATACCCACACCTATCAAGCCTTTGGCTCGGAAAATCCCTACCCATTTTGTCTCTCCACATCCCTATATTACTCTTAGAAGCCTCGCATTGGGCTGAAGTCTTTCCAAGGAAGCCTTTGAGCTCAAATCAAAAAGAGTTACCTGATTTAAAGGTAGCATCTTCTCTTGTGTTCTTATGTTTTATTTTGATTCTCCAACCCCATAAACTCTTTTTATTATTTTCGTTTGTAAAAACCCCAACATCTTCAATATACTAGGATTTTGTTATGAGAAGTATTACAGCTACACCTATACACACCTTAGTCTAATGGTTAAAATACATACTGTTTCTGTGGTTGGCGATTTTCTGCCTCACGAAACGATGATTGTTCAATCTTCTTTTAACACATTTCCTGGTGGACATTAAGATGTCACTCTATTTATACATGATATATATTATTTTTATGTTTTCATTATGCTTTTGTATTTTTAATTTATGGCATAACTTTATGGTGTTCATTATGGGTAAACATGATAATTTCAATTTAGGAAGTGCGGACTATCGCGTCCTCAAAGTGATTTTATTCGTTAATGCCATATGTGGGATGTATAAAGGATGGAGTTAATGTTATTATATATGATGTTATACTGGAATTATAATATACCCTTATATCATTATTATTTCACTCCATTAAATACTAAATAGAAATGAAAGTAGCGTTCATGCGTACATACGACTTACCATCTCCATGAACGGTGCATTTCATTTCTTACTTCTAAATGTTATGTACTATTATAAATAAATGTATATGCTGGATATATATGATAGATATGATATCCGAATCATGAATATAATTCTGGATATAATGAACCTTTGACCACATAAACAACATGTAATTGTAAGATTTCCATTTTTGACTTATGATCTAGATATCAACAAAACGAACATTATTAATATAAATGTTTACATAACGTTTATAACTTTGATATAATTGATATAAAAGGAATAGTAATCCTGAAAAAGTTTCTTAAGCAATTAGAAATTAACATTATTTAATTATTCAGGAGATTAAAGAGAAATCGAGTCACATTAGAGACGAGGTAAGGGACTTCATCTCAATCTCCTTTCGTTGAGGAATATTTTGTTCTAATAAAAGGAATTCATTTATACGGTGTATAAACCCATTTGAATTTTAATTTTATACAAAAGGAGTCTTTTTCTATGACGCATTTTACAAAACAACAAAAAGGAATGTTTCTTTTAACTTACGCTGTGACAACGACCTTTTCCGCCACCGTGAGTATTATTTGGTCTTTGGCTTCCTCAACAATGTGTAATGTTTTTAAAATGAAATAAATACCATATACTCTTTTATGTAATTTGGTATGGAAGTTTTTTTATAATGTATTTGTTATTTCAATATATTTATGAGATATATTGTGATCAAAGTGTGGAAATTTTTTCTTTCCATTATATTTGTTTTATGTTTTATGATTTTATAATCGTATTTCGAAATTTGACGGGTGGTTACGTGATAAACCATATGTCGTGTGCTGTCATGAATACTAGGATAGGTGGTTACATTATAACCTCCAATGCATTTGGTATGGAAGTTTTCCGTATAGCTATTCCATTAAGTGATTTGTGTGGAAGTCGACCGTATAGTTATTTTATTTAAGTATGTTTATGTCCCAAGTTACCTTTATATGATATGTGTTCTTTATATGGGTTTTATGGTAATATTTTTCTTAAAAAAGGGTAAATAATGATATTTGGTTCAGTGAAGAGTAATAACTACTCCATAAAGGTGAAAAGTATTACTTTGATAATGTATTCATGGTTTACTTGTTTTCCTTCTTTGTGTATCCCTTACTGAGCTTTTTATGCTCACCCCATATTTTTTTGAAAAGTTTTTCACAGAACATAATGTGGAATAGGGTCAAAGATTTGATCAAGGAAAACTCATGCTTTCTAAAACATGGAACTAGAAATGCCCTTTTTTGAGTTCATGTTTTGAAAAAAAAGGAAACATTGTAGAATTGTCTACTGTGTAATCTTTTGAGATTTAATAGTTATGTTCTAATTCTCTAAAACTATAAACCTAAAAAGATCATCAATGGGAATTATTCATTTAATTCAATAGTAAATAATGTTTATGGTCGAGGCCTTATATCACATATTTACTATTCTTAATATTTTAAGAAGATGTCTTACATTTATTATGGTTCTTATCTTATAAATCATCCTAATCCATTTACATTCACATACTAGGTGAAAATTTTGCATAGATCACCCTCATTAAACCTATAAAATTATTATTTTCCTCCAAAACAGTGTACACTTTACTTAGGGGATAATGTTTGGTATCTACCCATTATTAATAGACTAGTCTTGGATCTAAAAATCTTGATTTTCACATGATAATGACAAATATTTTATTTATTCAACTTTTAGTCAAAGCATGCCCTTTTTTCAACAAAACTACATGTCACATAGACATGGAAAATATACTAAGACATTAAGAATAATTTATTTTCCACCCAACAAATGTTTATTGGAATATACTAATTTAATATTTGTAGTAAATATGAGATCAAATAGTGGAAATAAAAATATATGAAAAACCTAATATAGTGTATACACAACCATAACTATCGTAATATAATGAAACAATGTAAGATACTGAGAAATGATGGCTACAAAGTGATTAATTTAACATAAGTCATTAAATAAACTAAATTTTGCATGAATTAGTTATTAATATATGGATATCTCACGTAAATATTATCATAATAATGATGAACTTCTCAAGAAAGTTATTTGTGTTCAGGTTTTGATAATACCATATTTCATTTATAATAAATTTTTTGGTCATTTTATTAAATTTCTCGAAAATTGTAAAAAAATATTGTTATTAAAAATTCTAAAAAAACATATTGAACCACCTAGAATATATGTTACACGTCCCATAAGAATCCTATAAGTAATATATAAAAAATTGTATACATCTTACAAAAATAATACATATCAAATTTAAAATCCTATATATCATAATATTTTACAAAATTTCATAGAATACACTTTCCATATGTAATCAATATTTGTCATAATTATCAATTTTCTTTAGAATAACTCTATACAATTTTTTTACTTTAAATGTATAATTTTTCATAAGGAAAAAACCTGTATATGTAATGTTTTTTTTCTATGAATGGTTTTATTCTACTTAAGAAAACAAATGTTTAACCTATTTTCTCAATGATACATATATCTATTATACATATTTTATTATTACCATAGAAAAAAATAATTTGCAACATGTTTATCTTATATGTAGTAAATTTAAATATGGTAGAGTTTATATATAACATTTTTCTTATTAAAAAATGTTTTTCCTTGAGAAAATTCACATTCATAAAACATGTTTCATATGTAATATATTTTATTTCGATAAATTCAATACATAATATATTTTATCCAGTTCATAATATATTTGACTTATCCATGTTATTCATATATAATATATTTATCAAAAGTGATATTTTATTTCCTTTCATAAGATCCTTTCATTTTAGAAAAAAAAAATTAAATTATGTAATTTTAAATATATATTATATAACATTTTCCCCGATGATATATTTTTATTTCCTATGTATGATATATTTTCCTCCTCTATGTGGTTTGAATGATTCCATAGTTTGGGAAAATATTGAAAATCATTAGCTAACACAAAAATGATAAAAATAACTCCAACTCACCCCACTCAACAATAAAACCAACAGGACCTACCCTAACATTCATGATTCTAAAATATATAATATTTTCTTCAATTATCCTTGTCCAATTCCCTTGATCAAAAAATTTACATACTCTAAGAATCCTAACACCTCTACTAGGTTCTAATGCCCATTTTTATGCCAATGTTAGATACAAATTACATTCTTAAAACCAAAAACCAAACATAACAACAAAAAACATTTGAAATGTATAGTTGAATTAAAATTTTACATATAAACATCAATATAATATTGTTTCATGTTTCTGTACAAAAATCACCATGACAGATCTCAAATGTTACAACCTCTCCAAAACATATAGGTTTATCCTCAATATGCATTCTTGGACATCATTGATACCTTTTAATAAATAAAAAAAGTCAAATTGAGAAAATATATTACTCCCACACCCACATATACTTTGAATATCAATATGCTACCACTGCACCAATATTTAAAGAAATATATTCCCTCATAAAGTCTTTGGTTAAATAATCTACTATAAAATGAAAAAATTATCCAATGATACATCATAATTAATCCCTATGGAATAAATGTTAATCACATGAGAAGTGTTATATATGTATGATAAAATATAAAAACATTTAATACATTATGTAAATAACCTAAATGATAAGGAAGATTCAATAAATGTTATACAATATCGATTCTCTAAAAAAAATGTCAAAAAACCCAACATACATTGGACTCAATATCCCTTTTCTAATTATAGAAAGGTATATAAATCTAGTTTACACCCATATTTATACTTATTATCTCACCTCAAACTCCAATGTAATGTATCTTCGGTTGGTATATAACATATTTCGGCGCTTAGAGGTCAACAACAAATTATGGATCAAACAGATATAATCAGATGTATTCTTCCCGAGACTCAGTCTAATCACTAAATAATCCCTATCCTCTAGACTAAATAACATCCAATGAAATGTACTACCTTATAAATTTAATAATGGAATCAAAATAATCATATCATGATAGTTATTTTTGTACAATAAATCCACTAGACCCAACTTATTCTCTAATGATCCTCTATTGTCTATAACACATACCTGAATCATAAACTAATTTTTGTTAATGGTCCTCAAAGAAATATAAGATATATGAAGATGATAAAAAGTGTTCATCAATAAAATTAATATAGTAATTTATTAGTTATATCATACAACTTTCACTCAATAATATAAATTTACTAAAGAATACTATTGTGCCACTAGTTCCCATTCTTCATCTACTAACATGTGTATCACAATGTAAAAAACCCCACAACAATGTTATTCCTCCCAAACTACCAATATTTTCTATTTATTCCATTTACCATCACAATTAAACAATGATATATAATATAATTTCATGAAATTGAGTCCCTTATCAACTCTATACACATGCTCATAGGGACTATGAAATGAACTTGGATATAAAGATTCTCATCTGAATCATGAGACCACTTTGGTGGTGGCTCCCCAACATATATTTAATCCTACATGAAAAAAATATATTTTATATCTAGATAGTCTTCTATTAACATTGAGTGAGGAGGTGAAAAAAAGTGATAAATATCATTTGGGCATAGCACTCATGGACATCAATTTGTAACACTAAAGAGTGGACCATAAAATACCACTCACTACATGACCCTTATAGCACCTAAGTCTCTTCCTCCCTACTAATTGGATCTAGAATGACATTTTACATTCTATGGTTATATTATAGTTAAAAATAAATGTATTGATGACACTCAAATATCCTTTTCTACTGATTGTTATAGTCATTCTTGGTGAAAATATACATTAGGATCTTGTTGTTAAAGCATACAGTAACTTCAATTCCCAACCAGTAATGAAAAATACATCTCAATCCATAAAGAATAATTTCTCCCTCTAGGTCATGCATTTGGTAGATATGGTAACATATACATTGCTATATAGACCCATAAGTGACTACATTAACATGATGGATAAAAATTACTCTTTAACTAACTGCTAAAGTACTATAGTAAAATTTATACTTCTTATATGGCTCTAGTATGTTTTGTATAAATATATTCATCAACCACTCATTAAACTCCTAAAATATATTCTCAAAAGTATCATATCAAAAAAAATTACCCAATTTATAGACAATCATATCATCAAAACTATTAGGTGGGTTATGTCTTGAATGAATATTGGATAATAACCATTAAATCCCATAAAGAAAAAAAGTCAAAAACATTATTAAAGGACAATTAACGAACCAAAACCTTGACTATATGTGGGTATAGTGATATTATATCCTCCCAATATCACATTACCCAATTACATCACCATGTTTATCCATAATTGATGTAAATACTCGTAAAATTCAAGGGAAATTTTTTCTTAATTTTCTTTGGAATTTTACAAGAGCGCGGTTTCTGACGGCACCTGATTATGAGGCCCGGTGTGCCCAGAATCAATTTCCGAAGTTTGGCTCGAGTACGTTCATTGAGAAAACGAGCGGGAATTTCTAACTTTTGATCCGGTGCTCGGAATTGAAATCCGAGGACACTGATGAACTCGCAGCGCCGATATTCTCTTAAGGAGACCTTTTCTGTAGTTGCGTTTATTGCGGGACGAAAGTTAGTTTTTGGGAGAATTGTAAAAAGTTGAATAAAAATGTGGAACACTTTTTATTTTTCTTACTTGTTGGATAAATCCTCTCAAAGGAAGTTAAATGTGGGACCCACATCCACTTAACCTCCCTTGGGAGGATTAAGTGTGGTGGGGCCCACACGAAACCCAACTTTTCATCTCCTCTCAAAACTCCTTTAACCCCTCTTTAATTAACATGACAACGTGTTAATTAATTTGGAGTTATTTTATTTGAATTTCAAACTTTTGAAATTCAATTTGTTACATTTGTAAATAAAATAAGACTCTATATTATTTTGTTGGGTTAGAACTCTCGATCCTTTTTGAGAGGATTTTGGGAGCTCCTTCTTCTTCTTCAACCTTGACGAATAACGTGGAGAACCTTCGAGCTCCGATGAAGAATGTCGCTCCTCTCATCTTCGTAGCCCGTTGTTTTCGAAGATTGACAACGCCTTCTGTGTCAACGAAAAGGGAATGTCGCTTCCTCCTCGGACTTCCTTCGTCGGCATACGAAGATTCGCCAACGTCGTACCTCTTCGGACGTGCCTCTTCGTCATCGGATTTGACGAAGTATTACCGCGACGCCCGACCTCCGCGACGTTGTCTTCCGCGGGTCGTTGACGATCTTTGAACTTGAACCCAAGGTAGGGGTTTGTTGTTGTTTATTTCCTTACTCTCGTTCTTGGTTCTAGAATGATAATTTGTGAATAAATGTTTAAGAGTTATCATCTAACGAGAGGGGGGTCGGACCGCACAAACACGGCCGAATTCCCCCTCCTTTGTTCTTGGTTATTTATAATCTTGTGATGAACGAGAAGGCGTGGTGCCGTTGCACCACGTGGGAATCGCTCGGATTATTTACGCAACGCCGTCGCGTCACGCCGTGGATGGATCATCATGAACGCGATGCCGTCGCGCCACGTCGAAGGAAACCGAAGGCGCCGCGGCCGGAGCGGGGCCGAGGCGGAGGGGTGCGGTGCCCTCGTACCGCGCCGGACGACGAACACCGCGGCCGGTTCCGGGCCGCGGCGAGACGGGAAGACCGGCGGCACGCCGAGCCGCGGCGAGACGGGGAGACCGGCGGCACGCCGGGCTGCCGGTGTTGGGAGTCGGAAGGGGACCGGCTTTTCCGGTCCTGTTGGAGAAAAACCGGCCGGCCAGGTGGCCGACCAGAAGGTCAAAGACCGGGGGAATTTAATTCCCCCGGTCAGCTCAAAAGCCCCCCCATTATTTGGGGGGGGGGGCGGTTTCATTGAGGGGGGCAGGCGGCCCCCCGGTTCTCTTCAAAGCAGGCCCCCACGAGGGGGGGGGGGGGGGGGGTTCCCAAAGGCGCGACTAAAAGCTGTGCCGCCAGTTTGATAAAGCGGGGGCTTTTCCCCCCGTGCGTGGCGACAAGCGGTGCCAGGCTGCGCCGCCGCGCCTGGTCGGACCCGGGTCGGGTCGACCCGTTTCGGGCTGACCCAGGGGGGGTCGGGCCGGGTCGACCTGGACCCGGACCCCACGTTTTCATGTCGTCTTCGGTCTTTTGGCCATAAAATGAGCCACAGACCTTCGATTGACGAACTGTCATCGGCTACACGATCATTGGATCGAGACGGTCGATTCGGTATATCGCACTCAAAGTTTCGGAATACTTCGAGTTCGGCCGGGTTGGTTCGTTCACGAAACCAACCGGGCCTTCGGAGCGGAAACGTTCATATCTTGAGCTACGGACGTCCGATTGACGTGCCGTCAGTTTTGATGTGTTCCTCTTAGTGAGACGGATCTTTTGGAATACTCCGCCCAAGGTTTGGACGCAGGTGGAGTACGGTCGGGTTGGTTTTGCCTTAAAAACCAACCGGGCCCCTGGGACGAAAAAGCCAATAACTCTCAGACCGGGCGTCCGATCGACGCGCCGTTTGTTGGGTTGAGTTCCTGTTGACGATACAGAACATTTGGATACATCAACTCTGGACTTTGTGACAGTTGATGTATCAGCCTCTCAACTCGTGGAGCGAACCCTCCGGTACGAGCTTGTTGGGTGCGGGAACCCTAGTGCTGGCTGCGACTGTTACTGCGACTGTTACTGCGACTGCGACTGCTACTGCTACTACTACTGCTACTGTGACTGCGACGACGACAGTACAGAGATCCTGTGTGGATTCGATGATGACGACTACAACACTCAGCGATCCTACGTGGATCAGTGCTACAGGTCCTGTGTGGGCCCGATCCTGTGTGGGTCTGATCCTGTGTGGGTCTTTGCGCTCAGCGGTCCTGTGTGAACCAGCGCCTACAGGTCCTATGTGGGCCCGATTTTGTGTGGGTCTTTTGCAGGGGTTAGTTACCTATCGATCTTTCGTGGGTCCGATGACATAGATGGATCGGAGATCATCTTTATCGTCTTTCGAAGAAGTATACCTGTGTGAGATGAATCCTGTTGCTTTCCTGTGTGGATTGTGTTGTGCTATCCTGTGTGGATTACGTTTTTCTTTCCTGTGTGGAATACGTTTACTTTCTTATGTGGACTGAGTTGTACTTGGGCTCGGAGGTTGGAGCGTATTTGAAATTGATGACTTAGGTATATGTATGGGCATATACCTAAGCAGTGTCGGTTGTTACTTCGTGATTGTACCTTTCTTTTTTGTTTATCCTTTGTGGATTTCGAGAGACCATCAAGGGTCTCGGGGTCCCTACTGAGTAGCTTATACTCACCCCTGCATGGGCTATGCCCGCACTACGTTGTGTTGGTTGAATACGAAGGACAGCGTTGATCTTGGATGAGGCTTGCAGAGCAGGACGGTACCTGGAGGTGGACCACTGGGCGGGACGTGCTCGGAGCGGACGGCGGGACCCGAGGAGTAGTGGAGCTATCTGTACCCAACCTTCAGGTGGGATTTCCAGTGGACAGATCGGTGTTGCAGCATTTACTTTACAGTTTTTGTTTTCCCTTTCGAGTTGTACTTTACTTTCAGTATGGGTTTGTATACTTGCCCATTTACTTTTCCGCACTTTCAGTTGTACTCTGTTTTTTACTTAGTGTTTACTTTCCGCTTGCTTACTCTATGGTGTTTGTTTACTTTACAATGGCAATGCCTTCCCTTTTTACCGGGAGTAACGCCTTGGTGCTAGTCGCCAGCCCCAGGCCTATGGAAGGCGGGCTTGGGGTAGTCACGGCACGGACCCCGAGGGCGGGTCGTGACAAATTGGTATCAATGGAGTTCGGTTCTACCGCGAACTCTGATCTTTTCTATGTGAAGCAATAATATTTAGCGTATTGAGTGTGGTTATCAGTCCAGGGAGTCCAGTGTGGGTGCGGCGGCCGACGTATCCATACACGAGGACCCTGACTTCTGATTTCCGAATTAATGCACGAAAACATTGATTGCGTGTGTGTTTCAAAGTTTTCTTTGTGATTACTTTATATAAGCTCACCAGGTATACTGTTCTGACCGTGGCGCACCTGTTTCCTTTTCAGGATGGCCCCACGACGGCAGCCAGCTAGGGTTCCGAGAGTCGAGTGTGACGACAGCCCATCGAGCGACGAGGCCTCGGTGCAGGGCCCTTTGTCAGCAGTGGCACCGGCGGTAGCTCTACCCGCCGAGCCTCCGATGCTTCCAGCACCAGCCGCTGACGATGCACGTCGCCTCAGCGCACTGCATGAGTTTCAGCGCCAGCGACCACCCAGGATTCGTGGGGAGACGGATCCCCAGACAGCAAAGGACTGGCTGGAGGCAGTGGTACGTGTGTTTAGGCTAGTGAGGACACCAGCAGACCTCATGGTGATCCTCGCTGCGAGCCTACTACACGCAGCATCAGAACGATCGTGGAGCTTGATGCTCCAGGTGCACGATGAGGCATCTCTTCTATGGACGGACTTTGAGAGCCCCTTCCGCTTGGAGTTCGTCCCAGCCACCCTAAGTGCGGTGCGTATCCAGGAGCTTCTTCAGCTGCGGCAGGGCAGCATGACGGTCGCTCAGTACTCGGCCAGATTTACCGATCTCTCGCGCTACTCGACCGACATGGTACGAGACCCATTCTTCCGGGCCCGATCCTTCGAGCAGGGTTTGAGACACGAGATCAGGGCATCGCTGATCTCCCTCAGCATACCGACTTAGATAGGAGTACTGGAGCGGGCCCTTCTGATCGAGAGCTTCCTTGCTGAGTCTTCACCAGCACCGAGACCCACCGATGGGCGGCACGTGGCAGAGTCATCTGCAGCAGGCAGTCGACGGATGACTCAGGGGTCCAGGCAGACCAGACCTTCGGGCAGAAGACCTCAGGACACTGGCTCAACAGTGCAGAGCACACAGCGCGGAGCCAGTCATTCGAGAGGCAGACAGTGCTACTCGTGCGGCGGGCAGGGCCACATGGCTCGTGACTGCCCGACCCGCCATGCCGAGGAGTAGCAGACGGTTGAGGAACCAACTAGGCAGAGGCAGAGGTTCGACCGTGGTGGTCCGTAGGGAGGAGGCGGACAAGGCAGAGGAGCTGGCCGAGCAGCATGTGGTGGGCGACATTTTGAGGCTCTACCACCACCACCACCAGGAGGTCCACCCCGACCTCAGTGGAGAGCACAGCTTCAGGCAGCTGAAACTTACGATCATGGAGCTCCGGAAGCGGGTGGTCGAGTACGGGACTAGCTCCAGGCATAGAGGCCTTTGCCCATAATTCCTAGAGCTTCGTATTTTGTGTTTCTTTGTTTCTTTGTACTTTAAGTTGAACTAATAAAAGACACTTGCCTTGGTGACTTTTGTTTTCTTGTCTTTTGTTTGTTTTTACTAAGAGGTGCCGGTTAAAAACTGTTGACTTGACCCTCACTTGCGATATTCTTACTGGAGGAAACCCAGTGACCACACACTGATGCCGACGGTGTGACTCAACCCTTGGAGGCGAGAGTAACGATTGGATCTATTGGTAGCAGCGTCGAGGCCTTACGACGTCATCCATGCCATGAATTAACTAATCATGACGGGATTGAATGTATTAGGCAAGGAACGTGGTTCATCCAGGGGATGAGACTGGATTTCACTTTTCGGCAAAGGAGAAATCTTTGCAGCTTTCCATACGTTAAGGAGGAAGGGGAAACCCTTAGTGTGGTCAGTCAGATGTCAGCAGAGCATCCAGGAGCTGAGACAGAGATTGACTAGCGCACCTATCTTGAGGTTGCCTGAGGAGGGAGTAGGGTACGTAGTCTACTGCGATGCATTAGGGACCGGATTCAGATGTGTTCTGATGCAGGAGCGGGAAGTGATCGCCTATAGATCACGTCAGTTGAAGCCGCATGAGCAGAACTACACTACCCATGACATAGAGTTAGCAGCAGTGGTCTTCGCTCTGAAGACATGGTGACACTATCTGATGGGCGAGTGCTTTACAGTCTTTTCCGATCATCAGAGTCTCAGGTATATCTTCTCGCAGAAGGACCTGAACCTGAGACAGCAGTGATGGCTCGAGTTCCTCCAGGACTATGACTTTGAGATAGTCTATACTCCTGGGAAGGGAAACGTAGTAGACGATGCCCTCAGCAGGAGGACGGTCATTCAGCTACATGAGGAGGCGACGGAGCAGCTAGCCTCTTTGCAGATATCCATCGTGGATAGAGATGGAGCAGCCTTCCTCCAATCTCTCACAGTCACCCCTCCACTACTGCAGCGGGTCAGAGAGGCACAGCGTGAGGACGCTGACTGTGAGACACGGCGTGCACAGATATCCTCGGGACAGGCACCTGATGGTTTCTCCCTTGGAGCAGAGCACAACATCCTTTTCAGAGGACGTACCATAGTACCAGTCGCTTTGCGAGAGGAAGTGCTGAGAGAGTTTCACACTTCTCCTTTGGCGGTACATCCTGGAGTGGAGAAGATGTACCAGGACCTCAGACGATAGCACTAGTGGCCGGGCATGAAGAAGGCAGCGGCAGAGTTCGTTTCTCGATTCCTCACCTGTCAGCAGGTGAAGGCAGAGCATCAGGTACCAGCAGGCTTGGTACAACCCTTGGAGGTCCCGGAGTGGAAGTGGGATGGCATATCTATGGACTTCGTGACTGGACATCCACACACTTCCAGAGGTCACGACTCCATCTGGGTGATTGTTGACCGACTCACCAAGTCGGCACACTTCTTACCCATCAGAGAGCAGGGTTCAGTAGAGAGCTTGGGACGTCTCTACGTTCAGGATATTGTACGGCTCCACGGCGTGCCATCATCTATCGTCTCCGATCGAGATGCTCGCTTTACTTTCCGGCTTTGGAAGGGGTTGCAGGAGGCGTTCGGGATGCAGCTACGTCTGAGCATAGCCTTTCACCCTCATACGGATGGTCAGACGGAGAGGACCATTCAGACTCTCGAGGACATGCTCCGTGCATGTGTCCTCGACTTTGGTCGTAGTTGGGAGGACCACCTACCCTTGGTGGAGTTTGCGTACAACAACAGCTACCACTCCACCATCAGGATGGCACCGTACGAGGCGTTGTACGGCCGACCTTGTAGATCTCCTTTGTGCTGGACAGACCCTGGGGAGTCAGCACTGGTGGGACCGGAGATGGTCCAGGCCACGACAGAGAAGGTCCAGGTCATCCAGGAGCAGATGAGGATAGCTCAGAGCCGGCAGAAGTCATACGCTGATAGGAGGCGGAGGCCACTGGAGTTCGAGGATGGCGACCACATCTTCTTGCGGGTCTCACCTCGACGTGGTATTCGGAAATTTGGCTGAGGAGGCAAGTTATCTCCGTGCTTCATCGGACCCTTCCAGGTCCTCAGCAGGGTTGGCGAGGTGGCTTATCGCCTGGCTCTGCCACCTCAGTTACACCGGGTGCACGACGTCTTCCACATATCCTAGCTGAGGAGATACGTGCACGACCCGACGCACATCATTGACCATGGGGAGCTTGACGTTGACGATGGGGAGACTTTTATGGAGGTCCCAGTGGAGATAGAGGATCGACAGGAGCGGGTCCTACGTGGGTGATCGATTCCTCTTGTGCGCATTAGATGGTAGCACGGGAACCTCCAGGAGAGCACCTGGGAGCGGGAGGCTCAGATGTCTGCTCAGTACCCTCATTTGTTTCCCTAGTTTTTGATGTATCTTTACGGGGACGTAAAGCCCTGAGGTGGGAGTAATGTAAAGACCCGTAAAATTCAAGTGAAATTTTTTCTTAATTTTCTTTGGTATTTTACAAGAGCACAGTTTCTGATGGCACCTGATTCCGAGGCCCGGTGTGCCCGGGATCAATTTCCGAAGTTTGGCTCGGGTACATTCAGTGAACGAACGAGCGGGAATTTCTAACTTTTGATCCGGTGCTCAGAATTGAAATCTGAGGACACCGATGAACTCGCAGTGCCGATATTCGCTTAAGGAGACCTTTTCCGTAGTTGCGTTTATTGCGGGACGAAAGTTAGTTTTTGGGAGAATTATAAAAAGTTGAATAAAAATGTGGAACACTTTTTATTTTTCTTACTTGTTGGTTAACTCCTCTCAAAGGAAGTTAAATGTGGGACCCACATCCACTTAACCTCCCTTGGGAGGATTAAGTGTGGTGGGGCCCACACGAAACCCAACTTTTCATCTCCTCTCAAAACTCCTTTAACCCCTCTTTAATTAACATGACAACTTGTTAATTAATTTGGAGTTATTTTATTTGAATTTCAATCCATTGAAATTCAATTTGTTATGTTTGTGAATAAAATAAGACTCTATATTATTTTGTTGGGTTAGAACTCTCTAGCCTTCTTGAGAGGATTTTGGGAGCTCCTTCTTCTTCTTCATCCTTGACGAAGAACGCGAAGAACCTTCGAGCTCCGATGAAGAATGCCGCTCCTCTCATCTTCGTAGCCCGTTGTTTCCGAAGATTGACGACGCCTTCCGTGTCAACGAAAAGGGAACGCCGCTTCCTCCTCAGACTTCCTTCGTCGGCATACGAAGATTCTCCAATGACGTACCTCTTCGGACGTACCTCTTCATCATCGGATTTGACGAACGATTACCGCGACGCCCGACCTCAGCGACGTTGTCTTCCGCGGGTCATTGACGATCTTCGAACTTGAACCCAAGGTAGGGGTTTGTTGTGGTTTATTTCCTTACTCTCGTTCTTGGTTCTAGAATGATAATTTTTGAATAAATGTTTAAGAGTTATCATCTAATGAGAGGGGGGTCGGACCGCACAAACACGGCCGAATTCCCCCTCCTTTGTTCTTGGTTATTTATAATCTTGTGATGAACGAGAAGGCGTGATGCCGTTGCACCACGCGGGAATCGCCCGGATTATTTACTCAACTCCGTCGCGTCGCGCCGTGGATGGATCATCATGAACGTGACGCCGTCGCGCCACGTCGAAGGAAACCGAAGGCGCCGCGACCGGAGCGGGGCCGCAGCGGAGGGGTGCGGTGTCGTCGCACCGCGCCGGACGACGAACACCGTGGCCGGTTCCGGGCCGCGGCGAGACGGGAAGACCAGCGGCACGCCGGGCCGCCGGTGTCGGGAGTCGGAAGGGGACCGGCTTTGCCGGTCCCATTGGAGAAAAACCGGCCGGCCAGTTGGCCGGCCGGAAGGTCAAAGACCGTGGGAATTTAATTCCCCCGGTCAGCTCAAAATCCCCCCCATTATTTGGGGGGGGGTTTCATTAACGGGGGCAGGCGGCCCCCCGGTTCTCTTCAAAGCAGGCCCCCACGAGGGGGGGGGGGGGGGGTTCCCAAAGGCACGGCTAAAAGCCGTGCCGCCAGTTTGATAAAGCGGGGGCTTTGCCCCCCGCGCGTGGAGACAAGTGGCACCAGGCCGCGCCGCCGCCGGCCGGGCCGCGCCAGACCGTGCCGCCGCGCCGGTCCGCGCCGCCGCGCCGGACCGCCGCCGGCCGGGCCGTGTCGGACCCGGGTCGGGTCGACCCGGTTCGGGCCGGGTCGGCCTGGACCCGGACCCCCCGTTTTCGTGTCGTCTTTGGTCTTTTGGCCATAACATGAGCCACGGACCTCCGATTGGCGAACCGTCAGTGAATACACGATATTTGGATCGAGACGGTCGATTCGGTATATCGCAATCAATGTTTCGGAATACTTCGAGTTCGGCCGGGTTGGTTCGTTCACGAAACCAACTGGGCCTTCGGAGCGGAAACACTCATATCTTGAGCTACGGACGTCCGATTGACTTGTCGTCAGCTTTGTTGTGTTCCTCTTAGTGAGACGGATATTTTGGCATACTCTGCCCGAGGTTTGGACGCAGGTGGAGTACGGTCGGGTTGGCTTTGCCTTAAAAACAAACCGGGCCCCTGGGACGAAAAAGCCAATAACTCTCAGACCGGGCGACCGATCCACGTGCCGTCTGTTGCGTTGAGTTCCTGTTGACGATACAGAACTTTTGGATACATAAACTCTGGACTTTGTGACAGTTGATGTATCAGCCTCTCGACTCGTGGAGCAGACCCTCCTGTACGATCTTGCTGTGTGCGGGAACCCTAGTGCTGGCTGCGACTGTTACTGCGACTGTTACTGCGACTGCGACTGCTACTGCTACTGCTACTGCTACTGTGACTACGACGATGACAGTACAGAGATCCTGTGTGGATTCGACGACGACGACTACAACACTCAGCGATCCTACGTGGATCAGTGCTACAGGTCCTGTGTGGGCCCGATCCTGTGTGGGTCTGATCCTGTGTGGGTCTTTGCGCTCAGCGGTCCTGTGTGAACCAGCGCCTATAGGTCCTATGTGGGCCCGATCCAGTGTGAGTCTTTTTCGGGGGTTAGTTACCTATCGATCCTTCGTGGGTCCGATGACTTAGATGGATCAGAGATCATCTTTATCGTCTTTCGAAGAAGTATATCTGTGTGAGCTTAATCCTGTTGCTTTCCTGTGTGGATTGTGTTGTGCTATCCTATGTGGATTACGTTTTGCTTTCCTGTGTGGAATACGTTTACATTCCTGTGTGGACTGAGTTGTACTTGGGCTCGGAGGATGGAGCGTATTTGAAATTGGTGACTTAGGTATATGTATGGGCATATACCTAAGCAGTGTCGGTTGTTAGTTCGTGATTGGACCTTTCTTTGTGGTTTATCCTTTGTGGATTTCGAGAGACCTTCAAGGGTCTCGTGGTCCCTACGGAGTAGCTTATACTCACCCCTGCATGGTCTATGCCCGCACTACGTTGTGTTGGTTGCAGACGACGGACGACGTTGATCTTGGATGAGGCTTGCAGAGCAAGACGGTACCTGGAGGTGGACCACTGGGCGGGACGTGCTCGGAGTGGACGGCGGGACCCGAGGAGCAGTGGAGCTATCTGTACCCACCCTTCAGGTGGGATTTCCAGTGGATAGCTCGGTGTTGCATCTTTTACTTTAAAGTTGTTTTTTTCCCTTTCGAGTTGTACTTTACTTTCAGTATGGGTTTGTATACTGGCCCATTTACTTTTCTGCACTTTCAGTTGTACTCTGTTTTTTACTTAGTGTTTACTTTCCGCTTCCTTACTCTGTGGTGTTTGTTTACTTTACAAAGGCAATGCCTTCCCTTTTTACCGGGAGTATTGCCTTGGTGCTAGTCGCCAGCCCCTGGCCTATGGAAGGAAGGCTTGGGGTAGTCATGGCACGGACCCCGAGGGCGGGTCGTGATAATTGACACTTTGAGTTCTTGATAAAAATTCAATTATCTTCATGTAAAATAAAAAATATCCCATAATGTCAATTAATATTTCCCTGGATTAGGATTAAGAATTATATTATCAACAATAATGACAAAAAATGTATTCAAATAAAGATGGAATGACTGGATTCATCTTGTCCATAATTTTTTCAGAATTCTCATCAGACTAAACACATCACTAGAACTCATATACACAATATTTTCTTGTAAATACAATGTGATTTAGGTTAAAATCCCTCATAAATTATTGATGGTAACATTATCTCATGTTATTATTAGATAACACCTTATCCCCTATCAGTTGATCAATTAAATAATCTATGTGATACTTACGTTTTTTAGAATAACATTTACAGTCTACTAGTAATAACAATGAGCTAGAATCCTTCATGTAAAATATGATTTGGGCTCCCCACGGGGACACACATGTTTTTATGAACCCCTTCACCTCCAATTTCTCATGATTTAAGTTGAAATCTCATATACCTGTATAATTAATCCTATAAAGAGTAATATAAATAGTTTGTTCTCCTATAATAACATAAAAGTAAACTCATCATATTTCATGTGTGGTAATCCCATCAAATAATCAGAATAAACTGATTCAAAATAGAAAATTATGAGAGGAAATACAACTAAAGGCATATCTTAATCATCGAAATCAAGTCCAATAACCTGGGTTGTGGTCCAACAAAATTTCTTATAGTCAGGTCCTACATGACCTACCATTATATCCCACTCCCTAACAAATGCATAAGTGTCATTATCAGTAGAAGAAAATTATACTCATAAATGATAATAATTGTTTTGAGAAATATACTAAAATGGACAATCCACCATGATGATCATGAAAAAGCTACCAATATTTAACACAATCTAATAAAAAATGAATCTATAGCCACTGATCACCATGGTGAAACCTATACACATTTTAATTTCCTTTCATTTCATCCTTATGTGTTTTTTAATCAATATTACCCCATATATATACACTAAGGATTTCCCTAATCAATTAATTGAACATAGTATATGTAATTATTTTTTCTCCTTTATAGAGAAATGATGATACTAATATATGTGGGACCAAAATCATACCTTTAATGATTGATGGGTCGACATCTAGATCACTAGGATAGGTATCAAAAAAATTGAAATTGTTCCAAACATTATCTTGGAGAAATAGACTAACTCCCCTTGTATTTCCTACAATAATATCACTAATAACTGTATCCCAATGTACCACATCCTCATCATTGACATGAACAACCAGAAACACCCAAAATACACACTAAATATAGTGTACCTAATATCAAACTTAAAAACCTTACACTATATATATCCTCTTCCCATAGCTATCCACTGTGAATCTCTACACTACCATTAAAAATTCACCATTTTAACAGATGTTCGAAACTCAACTGGATGATAGACACATTGAGTGTAAATTTGATTATGTCTACAACCTGGATAACATACCACATAACACACATCCCTCAGTGGATGAATTTATAAATCATATAGACTACCCAATCAACCTCATCAATGGGGAGATATATCAAATATTTTTTTCCTACTTCATGAGGACACGTCATCAGCCTCCCCTATAGAATACATTTTCAATGATCCTCACATCACATTCATGATTATATTTCTATTTAGGGTCTGACTCAAAACTAATGAATAGTTAGGTTTCTAATAAAATTTAATTATAAAAGAACACATATCTATGAATGTGCTAAATAATTTCGCTCTCATGATTCTCATTTCCATATATCATTATGGAAGAGTGATGCAACTCCATAAAGCACACAACATAATTCATGACTAATATCCCTTTTCTAAAAGGGGTGCACAAACTCAATCTAAAGGTCTATGGTAACATTTGAAAAAAAAGTATGCCTGAATTTCCATTTATGAAATGGTAAATTTTATTTCTTGTACAAAAAATAAAACCCCAAAACCTTGATGATCAATATTTAATATAAACTAGAAGCATCACCGTTTTTTCTGGGGGTATATCAAGGTGTTCAAAATTAGTGGGAATGGAATTCACCTAGAAATAAATTATTTAAGGGTAAACATCACCCATGAAAAAACATGGTAATACTTTAAATTCTCAGTCTATATTTGTATTCGTAGGAATAGTTGATTGATGTTATTTCTCCACACATTTCATAAGTCAATGTATGATCCTGTAGAGTTGAATGTCCATGGTTGGTCCCACCAATATTAAGGGATCTGACCCAATCATTGATGAAGAATGTCCATACTCACCCTTATAGTTCTTTTTAGGTTGTCTTAATGGTTCCATGTCTCTGAAATTTTAATAACACACTTAAAAAATATCTCTATAACAATTCAACATATCAAAATTAAGTGAAATAAATGACTAGTATAGAGTCCCACTATTCTTTAAATACCATTTAATAAGGTATCACAAATCCATATCACCATCTAGCCTCACCTAAAAATACTCATGGGAAAAATATACTAGAAATTTGATCCACATTCTTAAATATTTATTAATTCCCTTTGTTTTCATTATCTGGGATAACATATCATTAGTTTAGTTAAAATTAATTTCATTCAAAACTTATACAAAAAAATAAATTATATTTTTTAATTAGAATTTTATTTAATCCATATAATCTATAAAAAGTTTGTTAATAACAAATTGAAATAAAAAATTTATAAATAATCATCTAAATAATATTCCACCATCAATTTATATGAGAAAAGTCATATATTTTGGTTCTCAAAATTTTAATAAATGCCCCTTATACAATTAAAGTTAGACATTCATATTAATTCACATAAATGATATATAAATCTTCTATGATATATATGATTTATGAACACATTCATATTTTCTATTCTAGTATATTAGTAATAATCCACTAAATCCAAAATCAAAAATCAAAGTGTATCATACATAGTAATGTAGCTTAATTGTAAAAGTGAAAACCAAGAACAATAATGTCATATCAGGTATTTTGGACATTCCTCGTATATGGATAAGTTATTTATATGAACTAGGTATATACCATGGTCCCAAATTATCCAATAAAATCTATACCTTTCAAAAATGTTAAGAAAAAATAAAAAGAAACAATTCCAATAACACATTTTAATGACCAATTAAAAACCTAAAATGTAATAATCAGTATAAAAGGATACATAAACATAGAAGTGACTCCCCTTGTTCCATAGGCACCAAACTAATTGAGATTGTATATGTTTATACCATGTGGAGACTATAAGGTCATATAAATGTAAGAAATAATTATATAAATAATAATAATAATCATCTAAAGAAATTAATGATTAAAAAATTTGAGGGCCAAGGAATCATTCCATACCACTAATAATATTTTTTCAATTTGGATTATTGCACTGAAATCATTTTTCATAGGGTTATACTATTATAGATAACCCTTTCTAACAAAGGTGTATTGATGGGAAGGGGGATAGAAGAGACTTATATTCAAGTTTAAATCTCCTATGAGTTTATATGGGGGATTCATGGTAAATTTTCACAACATGATACTCTTTGTGTCAATTCGTGACACTATTATACCATGTAGAAGTGCGGTTTGTTCCATGCTATAGTCACTTTATTTATCTGATTACATTAAATTTATCATAATAGTCACCCCCTTAACACATTACTTAAATAATTGGTTGTTTCCCTCATCTGATACCACTATATTTAACTATGTAATAAGTCCATGGAACAAAAAATATTTTCTTATTTGAGAGTCCTTCCCGTGAGACATTATTCTATTGAGTTATCATGTTATTGGTCACCCTTGGTCGAAAAGGCCTTGTAGATGGGATGTAGTCTAACAGGAACATATATTCCTTCCCAAACCTCCACTTAGGCCCATTGTGGGACTCATAATAAATTATAATTACTTGAAACCCTTTGTGTCATGTCTTGACACCCAACTTCCATGTAGTAGGCTAGTTTTTCCCTTGCTATGTTCAGTTTAGTGATCATGATTAATTAAATTAGGCACAAAAATGACAATTAAAATACATAAAAAAACTAATGATATATCAAAATTATTTATTTATAATTAATGTGAGTCATAGAAACCCAACCAAGATCTTCTATTGGATGATCAAATTCTACAAATCTGAAAACAATAAAAAAATTGAGAATGGCTGGAAAACTGATCTTGAGTCCAATATCACTCCTATCTCTCCAGATCCACATTCACTAACCCAAATTAACCATAAAACATATTAATATTTCAGTTATCAAATCATTAAAAATGAATTATTCTCTTGAATCAGTGTTGGAATGAAGTTTTTGTGAGCAATACTCAATAGGCTACCATATATGGTGTCCCAAAATATATATTGTCTGATAAATTTTATGTTTAGTACGATAATAAAAAATTCCCCATTCGTCCTAAATTTTTCAGGTGACACCTAAGATCTATGATAAATACTTTAGATAGTTGTATATTTATTTTAAAATTACAAATATATTAATATAATCATAAGTTGTAAATACACCCCACACTAGAATCATCAAATCACAATAAACTATGGGTTAAATCCAAACCCTACTATAACATATCATTTTCATCTGGGGGAATGGTTCCCCTTATTTCTCTAAATCACTATATAAATTAGTAGGGATGAAAATTCACCTTTATATATCACACTATATAAATATGAAAGGGTAATGGCTCCCCAACCTAATAAATATCATCTATATAAATATAAATGGGATTGAAACACCACCTTGGAAACACATCATCTAAATTTCATATTTTTACCAATTTTAATAATTTAAAAATATTTATCAGATTGACTGTAAAACTAATACAAGGTATCATCCTAGAGAATTTAAATTCATTTAATAGACTATCCTTTAGTTTGGGGTACCCCCATTCACATCTCAAAATTCAAATTTCTCTAAAATAATGGAATCATTACATAGCATAGAAAGGATGAGCTCTACCATTTATTATTGGAACAGTCATGGAATAAATAACACTATTTTCACATATAGAGGAAAATATTTATTTATTTATTTACATTTTAATGTCATGAATTCATTAGGAAAATATGATATCACATCACACAAGTATGATACAAAATACTAAGAATTTATGAATAACGTAGGAAACTATTAACATTCGTCTGTAGAAAGCTACTCATTGATGATAAAAAATATATATACATCTCATGTGATCATAATAGAAAATGAAATAACTATAAAATATGGTATGAAAAGTTTTAACAAGAATAATACTATGAAATGATATTATAAAATCATAAATAAAGGTTATACTGTAATATATTTTCCATTAGAAATCATTCAGATCAAAAGGAACTTGAATCCATTCATAATTAAGAGAGATATTACTTAGAGATGAATAAAAAAAGTGTAATATTTAGGAGAGTTTTATGTGTTCAAAACATAAAAATACAATATTTTCCTTTATTTCACAATTTTTTCATTTTATTAAAAATTATGAAAATTATGAAAAATTCTTCATTTTATAAAATTTGAGAATCAATTTGAACCCCAAACGAAGTATATTACATATCCCTCCAAGGACCCCATGCATAATATATATAATATTATGAATCACACAGGGAGATATATATATATATATATATATATTACATATCACATATAAAATTCTCTGCATCATAGGTGCTTACCAAATTTCCATGATTCCCCATCATATGTAATATATATAAGCTATACCTATGTTTTTTCCATATGAAAAAAATATATGACTAATTTTTATTTTATACATAATGTTTTAACCTTATCAAAAACATTATACATACCATATTTGTTTTTTTATGTATTTTCCCATGAAGAATACATATTTGTACCATAATTTCCACATGCATAGTATATTTATAATATGCGTAATGACTTTTTCTTCTCCAAGAACCCACGAAAAAAAATTATCCAATATTAAATCTGATTTTTTAAGGTAGAGTTCATGTGTAATAATTTCCATAATATATATGGTTTATTAATTAATAATTTTCCCCTATGTAATATATTACTCTACATATAAAATATTTTACTTAGAGAATTTAAAAGCATAATATAATTTACTATGTACAGAGAAATATATTTAACATACCCATATTTTTCATATGCAATATATTTTTTATATATATTATTTTGTTTCATAAAATAAAGATTTTACTTTTGGTAAAACTCTTACATAATATAAATTTTTATACTTAATATAATTCTCACCATTGTAGGATAATTTTATTTCATATAGAGGATATATTTTCCTCCACCTTGATCTATGTAAGGTTTTATCCTTAGTGTTTTTGAAAATTCCTTGGAAAATAAAAAAATTCCCAAAATATCCATATATTCCCACTTTACACTACACATTCAATCCCCCTCCAAATGTCCCAGCTACTAAAATTTAACAGTAATTTCAACCCTAACCTAGGTCAATTAACAAGACAATATTCCCTTATTATTCTATTATTCCCAAAATCATTACGAGAATAATACCAAAGATTCAGTTATAGTATGTGGGAGTCTAATTTTAATGCAATTATTTTCCAATTCAAAATATATATTTTATAGCATTTTTTTTAATTTGATAGGATTTATATTTTTTTGAGCTTAATATGTTGAAATATGCCTAAAACGTTTTGTTCAATTTTCAATTTAAAATGTTTTTTATGAATATCTAAAAATATATTATTTAACAAATATTTTTAATTATATTAATTTATAACATATATAATTAATCATTCATTGATTATGATTTTTTTATATTTAAATATTAAATCATTTTGGTTTAAAAATAGAAAAAAATTTAGAAACGTTTGGTAACTGCACAATGTATTTCAATATTAAAATAAAAAATATTGGTGAATGATTTTAATTAAATGTATATATTTTATATACAATTCAAAAAATATTCACTAATCTAATTATATTTACTTGGAAAATAGTTAGTGTAAATTCATCAAATTATTGAAAAAAATATACGTTCTTAAAAAAATTATATTCCTTACGCTTTATGGGTTTATTTTTAAATTAATTTCAATAACTTGTTGGAATTTAATTTGATAAGAAAATTAATATTTAGAAAAAACCATGTATTTTTTTATTTAGTACACAATATTTCCACAATTAATAATAATTGAAGTAAAAATTCATTACTAAATCAATTGATTAAATGGGTTAAAGGGTTGTACAACTCAAAATATAAGGGTTTAAATTAATTAAAAACATGTATAATTTGCATTGGTTAATAATATTTCAACCTTTTCTTTCTAAATATAACAATTTTACAATTTAGATCCACATTACATGATTAATACAAATAATATATAACAATATTTCTAGGATTTACAAGATTACCTCCTCCCTCACTTATAAATGGGAATCCCCCATCTCCACTCGGATTCACAAACATTGAGACACTTATCTCAACCAAAATCAACCCAAATACATTTCCAATGTACCCCCAATGTATTCTAAGTATATTCCTCTCCAAAAAAATATTTCATGATGGCTTAACGTGTATGATAAATTGGGTTACCAAAAGAAGAGGTATATGTTCATACATATAATTTTCAAGTTCCTATCTTCTAAATCATTAAAATAATCATGAATAATCTTAAAATACTATAAAAATTACATTAATCCATTTTTATGTTAATTTTACATCCATTTTTGTAACATCACAATATTATATATATATATATATATATATTAATTGAAATAATCATGATGTATTAAATTGATTACAATACATGCAAACCCAATACTAAATATATCAGAACAAAGTAACCATTTACAACATAGACATTAAATAACAATATATTAATATCACTAAATAAAATATGAAAAATTATAATGTTGTTAAATAATGAAAATGTATTTATTAATTTACAAAAAATTAATCGGTTTTTAGTAATGTCATTTTACTCATAAAAATAACCAAAAATGGATTTTTATTTTATTTTACAAACACTAATATTTTAGTCAATTTTTAATTTTTAAAATATTTTTCCTATTATAATTAATATAAACACCTTAAATTCATATCAATATTTTATTATGGTGAAGTTTTAGGATTTTCCATAAAAGAATCATTTTTTGTGACAATTGAAAATAATCGATTTTTATAAAAATAACATTCTCTTTCACATAAATGTCCCATTATATTTGGAATTTTATATTAATTAAAAATAATCCCCATATAATAATAAATTATATAATAAAATATATAAGAATCATCATTATATTTTATTTTAATATATAATCTTTTTTGGGCATAAAAACTTTATTCTAAAAATATATTTTTATGAACAAACTGTGTATTTATATTAATAAATTTAATCACACCCTATTTATGAATAGTTTAATTAAATTAGTGTTAATAAATATTTTCCTATATATTAATAATTAATTTTATGGTTTTTACAACGAAATTAAAGGATGTAAATTATGTTTAATTCTCAAAATTGATTTTTCTAAAATGAGTTTTTACTGTGTTTGGGGACTTATTTAAAATTAAATTATGCCACATATAATAGTAAAATATGATAAAATTGATTCCATATTTTTTATAATCATAATTATTATAATTAAATATATTTAACTTAATTTTTTATTGGAGTGGTTAGAAAAAATGATTAATTTACAATACCCCGATTATGGTTAAAATGGGGTTACAGGGTTGTGGGGGATGTTAAACCTGGATATAATGGTATTAATTCCAAAAAAACTCTATATTTATTTTCAAGGTATTTAAGACATATGTTATCCTAAATGATAATACTTGGTATTTTTGAGCCACTTTCTCATGAAAATGAGCATATATATTTTCCATCTTTTATGGATTTATATGTGTGTCAATCCCCAAACTTATAAGATTGAACATACTATCCTCCATTATTAATATAATTTTAGAATTAAATATCTAGAAATAACTACTTTTAAAAATTCTTATATCCCTTACATTCATATCATATATTGTATTACTCTCCTAATTCAAATTCTTTAATAGTTTATTTGTAAACCAAATGATGTCTCTCATGGAAGTGGTATGAATCATAACAATGCTCTTTTATTTTATTTTTTCTTAATATTCTTCTAAAAGGATGTATCCATAATAAAATGATGCATAAATTATCATAAATATACTAATATTTTATTATTGTTGTTTCATAAAAAATTATCAACTCTTCCCCATCAAATGGGAGAATAATGTATTACTATTGTGTATGTGAGGACTACCACCTCCACAAAGAGAGATAATTAACATTCCATAAAAGTATTTTATAGTTTTATATTAAGATATATTTAATATATTTATATATGAAATTTATTATATTGACCCAAAGTTTTATTACGAAAAATTCCTCATTATCTAATTAAATGTATTGTTATGTAAAATGGTAATATAAAACATATTCACATATTTGGTTTTATGTTTTTTTATTTTTAAATATTGTTTGTAATTGTTACCATTGTTAATATAGTCATTGAACAGTGATCGCATGACTATTATAAATATTGGGTTTTATAAAATCTAATTTACTCAGACAAAGGACGTGATGAACTCATCCAGTAGCATTGCTCCTTACGAATCCCAATTTTTCGGAGCTTAGAAAGGAGGTGGCATCACTGCGCTTCACAATTAATGAATCCCAAGATGAGCTTCAACAAGTTAATCATTAAGGGAACCTCCTTTGGGAGAAGTAAAAGATGATAGAGACTACAACTCGAGTGATATTTTCTAATCCACCTCAACATCCTATCACCACAACACACCTTAACCTTCTGTGATATGTTGTTATTGTATAGGGTAATGTAACAAGACCATAGAACTATTATTATGTGTATTATTTTCATTCATTAATATACATTCATTTTATCATTGTTACATTTTATTTTATTTTTAAAGCAGAAATATTATTTTTTTTAGTATTAAAATTCAATTAAAAAACATATTTTGAAGAATTATTGGAATTTTGAATTCAATAAAAATTTAATAATAAAAATTTAGAGAAATATTTTTTATTAAATTTCAATGATTGTATAATTTTTATGAATACAATTGAAAATTATATTGTTCTTTGAAAAAAAAAATCAAAATTCATTAATTTTATATAGATTTAGGATTTTTTTAAAAATAAAAAATTCACATATTTAGAAAAATATATAGATAAAATGAGTATTATTTTTTAAATCAAGACATCGAAATTATCAAGCGGTGAAATATTCAAAATTATACGAGACATTCGATTTTTTAGGTATAAATTTAATACCATTTAAATATATAATGTGTTTTATGACATCATAATGACCCAATAGTGATGAAATAAGATACTATAAATGGTATGATCAGACAATATATGTTTTAACTTTAAAATAATGTGATTTTCGATTAATTTGATTTTTTTTAAAGCATTTGTGGACCCTCCACGACTTATAAAACATTTTAACATTTTAAACTGAGTTTCTTAAGAGAGTGGCTCAACTCCACATATGAAATTCCTAAAATTTTAACATGTTCCGTCATTTCCCTTGTAAAATAATCTTTTCCACTTCCCATTTGAAAAAACCAAGTGCAAAAACCATGGGTTGGTTTGGGGTTTTGATTAGATTAATGTGGTGTCCAAAACCAAAATAATATTGAATCCCCTATATTTTATTTTATAAATCCAACCAATCACCTACTTCCCTTCCCTCAAAACGATTTTATCACATTTCTATCCTACCCTCCTCTCTCCAAAATCCTCCCATGGTGCCACAGGATCCCAATAAGCCTATCTCAATCCCCTCCCAATCCTTTGGAATCACACTTCCATGTATGATATTTTCTTTTTGTATCATTTTATTATCCATGTTATTTTATGTTGCTAAACCATTGTCTTTTTAATAATAATTTTTGGGGTTTGATTAATCAAATCTTATATAAATTCCATTTTATATTTGAATTGTTATATAACCCTTTCTCCCTCATTAATCTCTCCCATGTACACATGTTACCGTGTCGATATTCCGTAAGGGATTTCTATCTCCACATTTGCAACCAATAAATTATATTGCTTATGAATCTAAATTCCATTACATATATTGGGACACCTATCTATATGAACCCTTACTGTTAATTTCATTAAAATATGATTTTAAACCCATTTATTTCTCATCAAACATTTTTATGAATTCTTCTATCACATTGTTATGCTGCCAAAGTTACACCATGATTTTCCATGCCAATGTTATTGTGTATTGAATACCAAGACCATTTTTATATCAAGGTTATTCAACTATATGAAAATTTTCATACTTATTGTAGAGTTTCATGTATGAATTCCACAATCCTTTATCATGGAATAAATGATGATGTTTAATAAATCCATGTTATATAATCCTTATGGAACACATATGCATGAAATGAGATGATTAAAAAGGGTGCGCCCTGATAGTGTTCAAATGCATTGTGTAATGAGTAGTATCCTGATAATTCATGTGAAATGATGGATTACTCATGCTAATTCATGTGTAATTATATTTTACTCCTGATCCATGAGAAATGATCCTTGGATCATGCTAATATTATGTTAATTGTTGTTGCCACATTTCCATGTTATGATAATCATGCTATATCATGACATTATGTTAATATTTATATTATTCCCCATTGATATGGATATTGCCTAAAATTTACTATATTTTTTATGTTATTCCTTTTTTACTCCCTTATATGGATTTATATCTCATCTTTTTAATTAGTGTTCCCAGGTTATCCCACACAATGTTAAGTATGAAAGAATGTATATTGTGATGCAAAAGAAGTTATCATAAAAGATGTGTATTCCATTTTGTATATTATTATGTAACGTTCCTAAAACAAAAAGATATTTAGCCTCTCAATATTCTATATTGTATCAAGTGAATATATATGTAACATATTTTCTTTATGTGTGAAATAATGAGAAGGGTTGTTATAGTTGGTATTAGAGGTTAGGTTTAGTTATTTTTGGGATTATGATTAGAAAACCCTGGTGATATACATAGAGATAAAACTATGTATCATAAAAACATCCCTAAATTATGGGGAGTATTGAGTGTGTAGTTTATCAGTCAAATACAACTACATCAGGATACAATCTTGTAAAGACATATCGATCACAAATGTATCTAGGGGTAAAACCAGAAAACACCACTTTGAGTTAGACTCGAGCAGGAACTGGTGCACGACAACAGACCTTGTTACACTCTTGGTTAATGATCTCCTGGGGTATATTCTTTGGTAAATTCATAATAATATTACGAACCAATATTAAGGTAATAAAAAAATTCACCAAATAATATAAGTTGGGAATTATATCATGGATAACCTATACTAAATCCTATAAATTCATAAGATTACGAAATAAAAGTAATTTAAAAGTCACCCATTTTTGTATTTTGATTTCCATTAATGTGTTACCATTAATTCCATTTTATTCCTTGTAATGGATATTAATAGGAGGACTCGGGCTAAAAACTTATTAGAAGATCAATGTAATTAAAATTCTAATGAGATGCCCAATACGATGGGAGAAGGAATCACAAACATTATCATGATACCTTGTTGGTTAACTCTTTTATTGAATAGAAAAATTGGTCAAGAGTACATTCAACCCCCCAAATAAAGAACAAGTTGGAATTATTATCATCATGAGACAAAGTCCTATTACTTTTAATAGATCATTAGATCCCTCAATTTCTGAATAATGGATGAAGTTCATTGAAAATATCTTCTCTATCATTCAGTGTTCCGATCAGGTGAAGGTTCTTATTGCTGGTTACTGTATAGAGGGTGATGCTAATCAGTGTTAGAAAACGTTCAAAAATAAGAATCCTGAGGAGGATATTGATGCTTTATAATGGAAGTATTTCTGGAAAATGTTTTTCAATAAATATTTTCATTACACCCTCTGACATAATATGGAAAAGAATTACATTAACTCATTAAAAAAAGGAGAATAATCCATCAAATCATTTGAGGAAAACATTAAAATGCTTGAATGATATGCCTCCATCTTTGTCATTACCCCGGAATGCATTGTTGACTGAATTTTTGGTGGGATAAAACCTATCCTATGGAAGGCCCCAATAATCTATTAAATTGAGCGATATGAGAAAATTCTCTAATGTGCCCTCAATGTTGAAATAAAGATCATAGAATCTCCAGGGTATCAAGGGGATAAGAAGTGTATGGTGGATATTAATTTGGTGGTCTAATTGATAAATCCAACACTGCTATGAAAATTCATCACCCAACTTGCCAAAAGTGTGGAACGAAGCACCACATAAATTTCTTGAAGTGTATGAGGTGATTATTTAGTTCTGTAAGATAATGGAACCTGGAAATTAACTACTAACAAGACAATCCTGTAATTTTGATTGATTAGAAGAATTCTTCATTCAACCCTCAATGTGTTTTTCATTGCTCCAACTGTAAAGAACCAGGGAACTTTGAAAACCATTTCGCTAAGACATGGATTTTAGAAGGTAACTAAAAACCTCAATGGAAGAAAGGGTGATCATTTTCCATAAATATGCCCAATGTTAACTCAGAAAAAAAGTGGAGATAGGTATGCTAGTTTTTCATTCATGAATAGTGAACATACTATTTTATTCTGGTTCTACGCATTCTTTTAAATCACAAAATTTTATAATATGAATCCCAACACCACTATAAATCATAGATGTAATGATGTTAATGAGAATGATAAATGGGGACGTCATTGGAAACCATGAATATAACTCCACCCATGTAATAATTTGTGGATTTAACTCCCCAAAAAACAACTTCATACACACTTTGGTGGAATTTGATGCAATTCATGTCATGAAATTCCTTTTCATATATAGAGCCAAAATAAATATATGTGAGAGGGAAATCACTGTCAATATGGAAAATCGACACCTGATTCTATACAATTGCAATGAAGAGGATTTTTCTTCATTTAACAATCATCTCAATAATAGATATTACTTCCCTATTAGCATGATTACCAGATCAAATGATTGAATATAAGGAATAAACCATACTTGAATACATGCCTATTGTCAGGGAAATCACTAAAATGTAACCCATGCAAAATCATGGTCCTCCTTTTAGAAGATATGTTAAATTATAAATTAATCTTATACCTGTTGTGTTTCCAATATCAAAGACTCCATATCAAATGGCTATTGTAGAGATTGAGAAGATGAAGAAAAAAATACCAGAGAATCTGGATAAAGGGTTTATATGCCCAAGTTCATCACAATGGGGTGAACATGTTCTCTTTGTCAATAAGAATTATGAGTCAATGCGCCTTTGCATCGATTATCTTGAGATCAAAAAAATAATGATATATAACAAGTAGACTATGCCACGAATTCATGACTTTTTCAACCATATATGTGGAGAACAATACTTCCCCAAGGTATATATTTAGTCAGGATATTACAAAGTATAGATGAAGATAGAGGATATCCCCATGAATTCATTTCATACATGATACGGGGATTATGATTTCATAGTCATAGCTTTAGGACTCACTAATGGTCTTGAAATTATCATGGACTTGATGAATAATGTCTGTATAGATTACCTTGAAAAATTTTTGATAGTCATTACAGACGATATTCTAATATACTCTAAGTCTATAGAGGATCATGAAGTGCATATAATCACTATTCTATAGACATTGAGAAAAGATAATCTCGATGAAATGTCCAAAAACTGTGATTTATATTTGAAGGAGGTCACATTATTGGGTCATATCATCACATGTAATGGGATATTGGTGGAACCCTCCCTGAAGACTATAATTGAGGGATTACTGAGGCCAACATCAGTAACAGATATCCATAGCTTCCGGGGACTACCCAGATATCATTTCCAATTTGTGAGAATGTTTTCACGATTTTTGAACCCTATTACCAAGGTAACTACGAAGGGGGTAATGATTTATCAGGGTGATGAATGTGAAGAGAGATTTAAGGAGTTGAAAAGGAGGCATATCATTGTGCATGTTCACACACTACCCACAAATGGAATGATTTTTCTTGTAATTAGTGATGCTTTGATGAAGGGTATGAGTTTTGTGTTGATGAAAAATTAAAAATCCATTTCCTATGCTTAATAGAAATTGAAAGTTCACAAGAAAAGATATCCACCACATGATCTGGATATGGATGTAGTAATAAAATATTTATAAATTTGGGGAAATTACCTCTTTGGGGAGAAGTATGAAATATAAACTGATAACAGATGACCCATGTATATATTTACACAAATATAGTTGAACTTGGGCCAATGAAGATGGCTAGAGATAATCCAAGACTATGACTACTCAATCCATTCCACCGTGGGAATGTGAACAAGGAGAAGGATGATCTAAGTAGAATGGACCTAGAAATTCTATCATTGATGAGAATTAAAGATGATCCAATCTTTATATATTTGACGAAGATGGACATGGGAATCATATAGATGGAAAAATCATCAATGATTTCAAAAATTATTTCTCCACCGTCTATTTTAGAAAGGTTAAAGGATGCTCAAATGGATGCTGTTGGAATTATGAAGAAGTGGCAACTAATAGAAATGGAAAATCCTCTAAGTTCAATGATAATGAAGAAGTAATTGTGATATTTGGGTCATGACTATGACTTCCATCAAATCTGGAGTTATAGAAATAAATTTGGGATGATGAACAAAGTTCAAATTTCTCCATTCACCTAGGAAACAAAAAGATGTATATATTTCTCCAAAAGCATTATTGGTGGGATAACATGATGAAAGAGATCACAATGTTTATTTCAAAGTGACCTGTTTTTTGGAATGTTATGACTGAGAAGAAAAAGTATAAGGGGATAATGCAACCATTAACCATACCAGCATAGAAATGGGAGAACATCATAGTGGACTTTGTCACCAGACATCCAATGCAAACAATGTAATCAGGTTTGTTATGGATTTTCATATAAAGACTGTATACTACATCAAAATTTGAGAAAATTTCTCATTAAATAAACTTGCATAGATATAAATCAAATAAGCAGTAAGGTTGCATTGAGTTCCACTATCTATTTTATCTGATTGAGATCCAAGATTCTTGTCAATGTTATGGATGAATATTAAACATGCTCTGAATACTGATCTGAACTTCATTACTATTTATCATCCTCAATCTAATGGCCAATCGGAGCGGACTATCAAAACATATGATAGCTTATTGAGAGAATGTTAAATAGACTTAAAATAGAATGGGATTAACATCTTCCACTGGTCAAGTTCTCTTATAATAACAGTTTCCACTCTAGCATCCAAATAGCTCCTTATGAAGCCATTTATGGGAATGGTGCAGAACACTAACATGTTGGGATGATATAGGGGAGAAAAAACTCCTTGGTCCATAAATGGTTGAAAAATGGCGGATAATGTTATGACCATCCAGTGGCACATTATAGATTCTCAAATTCAAAAAAATATTGATGCCGATAATCATCTACAAGACATAGTGTTCGATGTTTGAGACATGGTATTCCTTTGAATTTCACTGTGGAAGAGAATATTGATATTTGGGAAGAAGGAAAATATTAGTCCAAGGTGCATCATCCCTTTTGAGATCCTTGATCGCATTGGATCAGTGGGCTATCAACAAGAACTTCCACTGAACCGGTCTCATGTACATGATGTATTCCATGCTTCAATCGTGAGGAAGTACATTCCTGATCCATTGCATGTACTCAGTCAAGAGGTGTTACCATTAGATAATTAACTCTCCTATGAAGATAATATGATGAAGATCATAGATCATAGAGAAAAATTCATATGAAATAAGACATTTCCCCTCGTGAAAGTGTTGTTGATAAAACAAATTTTAAAGAAGAAACATGAGAACCATAGGAAGTTATTAGTGGATTCACCCATATATATTTTAGTGTGGGAAAAGGAAATTTTCAGTGTGAAATTTCTTAAGTGGTGATTTTAATGATCCAAACTATTATTTATGAAAATTTCCATTGATCTGAATAAATTTATAATTATGTAAAATGGTTATATAAAAAATATGAAAATTATTGGTTTTCTGTTTTTGGATTTTGAAATACCATTAATAATAGATTCCATTGTTAATATAGTTTTTTGATAGTGATATATTAATTAGTAAAAATTTTGGGATTTGAAAAATACAATTTACTTAGACAATGGAAGTTATGACCTCATCCAGTAGAATTTCTATGTATGAAGAATATTTGTTTCAACTTGTAAAAGAGGTGGATTCACTAGGATTCACCCTTGAACAAGACCAATATGTGATTTAGAAAGTTATGATTGACCAGAACCGCCTATGGTAGAAGTTGATGTTGATAGAGATTACCACCCAAGTGATGTTATCCGAGCCACCGCAAGAGTTTTTCACCATCGTACAACTTACCCTTAAGTTATATAACGGTGTCATAAGGGGTCATGTAATAAGACCCTATAACTATGATTATGTGAATTATTTTTTTATAATGAATATACATTCATTTTATCATTGTTACTTTGTATGTTATTTTTAAAGCAGAAATAGTATACTTAGTTAATATTAAAATTCAATTGAGAAATCTATTTTGATGAATTAATGTATTTTTTAATTAAATATTATTTTAAATAAATATTATTTCTAAATTAATTTTTATTAAATATAAATTATTGTATAATTTTTATGAATATATTTGTAATATTTTTTATGGTATGAAAACTGTTTTTGTCAAATGCATGAATTTCCAGTAAATGTCAGTTTATATTTATCAAGTAAAAATTCAGATATTTAGAAAATTATTTTTATGAAATGAATGTTAATTTTGGAATCATGATGTACAAATTATCATGTAATGAATTTTGTATAAATTTTTGAGAATGTATATTTTTTTGGTAAAAGTTTTTTATCGTTTAAATATTTAATTTTTTTGACATCGAAATGTCTTAATAGTGATCTAAAAATATAATATAAATGGTTTGTTCATCCAATATATTTTTTAACATTAAAATAAGTTTATATTAGGTTTATTTAATTTATTTTTCAAATCCTTAGTGGATAATCTATGACTTATAAAACATTTTATCATTTTAAATGATTTCCTTGAGAGTGTGACTCACTAACACATAAGCAGCCAAATATATTAACAATTTGTCCACTAGAACTATAAAATAATTTTTCCCCTCTATTTTGGAAAAAAATATTGTGAATTAACCATGGGTTAGTTTTTGGAATTGATTAGTTAAATTTATAGTGTCCAAAACCTAAATAATATAGAATTCTTTCACTTTTACTATATAACCCCACCCAATCTCCCACTTATCATCACTCAAAACCCTTGGAGCACGTCCCATCCATGCCCTCCTCTATCTAATATCCTCTAATGGTTCCCCAAAATCCCAATAAGCCACTCTCATGACCCTCTCAAGCCATTGGGATCACACTTCCATGTAAGGGAAATGGAACTAAAACATAAAAATTATAGAAATAACCATTGTAGAATAAATAATTAAATGATTTTAACAAATATGGATCAAATTATTTATCAATGTAACTTTATGTATAAACAATGACGATTAAAAGGATATTGAAACATAAATACCTTTCCACTTTAGTATCATAAGAGTTATAAGCCCCATGATGAAATAAAATCAAATGAAAATATAACTATCATGGGAATGAGTATATTCATGATAAATCATGTCATATGGGAAGTATATACACATTATAATGGAATATAGGTTCATAAAATAAACATATACACCGTAGAATTTGAGGAAAATAACAGTAATAATGATCATATTATTGAATTGAGAATCAATCAATGTAGAGATTATGTGTAGAAATTTTAATTTAAAATAAATAAATTTTAATTCAGAATAAATAAATAAAATTTAGTTTACCAAAAATATTTTTCATGAACAAACCTAGATACCATGGTGCCCTAATAACTGGGTCGGTCCTAACAGAGCATGAAGGGTGTTCCCAACCCCCAGGGGTTGGTGACTAACACCTAGAATCTTACTATTTGAGAGTGGGAATGGATTTTCCAAAAACACAATAGAAGTAAGAGATAAATTTCAGTACTCATACAATAAAAAATATAAACGGAGATTTGTAATATATATTCAAAAGGTATAAATATCCTATAGTAAAACCAAAAAGAACCAAGAATGTAGGATACCACCATTGTCATGATGAACACAAGTCCCCATTATAAGGATCAGAAACAAGAACCTCCTTCAAGTGGCACATTAAGATTATAAATCCAAATATTAGTTAATATATAAACACTTAAAAGAACTTTATATCTTTCATATAAAACACTATAGGGGTCTCACCATGTATTCCATAATAATTTGTGACAATTAATTAAAAAACTCTGATTTCAGTGTTAAATAAATAGAAGTAGAATTTAAAAATAAAAATTAAAAAAATCATGATTTAATTTTCAATTAAATTAATTAGTTTAAACAAGAAGCTTAATAAATAATTTATATAAAATGGAATGAATAAATTTATAAGGAATGTGTAAAACATTAAACAAAAAATTATATATAGAAAAAATATAATCAATGAGCAATGTGGTCATATGACAATAGGTATAACAGTTCTAGGTTATATGATCCTAACATAACTATATAATAAATGCCATAATGTTCACACAAATCCCATTGATAGTTGTCATTGCATAATAATAAACATCATGCTAAGGATAATATCTACCAAAAACGTTTATGTTTGAATATTAAAGCATCAATATGTTTCTATAGAATTCACATCCAATCATGTTTTCTCTGATAACTTACTAACTACCTTGTCTTTAATGTGTTCAACAAAAAATAAATAATTGGAAATTCATCTAAAACATTTCAAAATAAAATTAATCCAATTTTCCCATGTAATTTTTCAACATCAATTTAAAACCCTAAATAGATTTTTAGTCCAATAATTCCTTTTACAAAATAAGACAACATTATTTTATCAAAACAACTTAATCTAATGTTCACAAATATAAATTTCATTTCATTTTCATAAATTAAATTTTGAAAATTAACTTCCACGATTTAAATTTCAATTTCCATGAAATTTCACAAAATCAACTCAACTAAATGGAATGGGGGTTTTTTAAATTCTAGGCCCAATCCAATTCAAATCCCTAATTTAATGGAATTGGGTTTTTAATAAACAAATTAAATGAAATTGAAATTAAATAAAATGATTTATTTTTATCAATAAATTTAGGGTTAATCTATTTTTTTCATCATAAATGGAACCACCTTCCATGATATCATACTATAATGATTCACAATTCCTTAAATGGGAACCTCCAATGAAAAATTTCTATGAAAAATAATTGAGAATCATACCTATATACAAGATTAAAAACCTTTGGGATTACATCCTCCATCAACATGGAGATCTTATAAACCCTAAGGAGTAAATAAGAAGAGGTTGGGAGAATGATAATGGTGAAGGAAAACATATCTCGAAGGATTAAAAGAATATTTCATAGATTAGATCGACCTTAGAGAGGGTTTGGATGATCTAGAATTGATAATTGAGAGTGTTCATAACCCTAAAAATGAACTTGGTATATTGAGGCCTAAGTGGGGGTCTATGTAGTGGGTTGTGTATTTTTTAAGAATTATTTTGATTAATTAAATGTTGTTAATGTGGTTAGCTAGGAAGGGAGACATGGTTAAAAAACATTGCACCCAAAACATGTGCCTCCTGATTTAGGGTTTCATAATTTCCCCTAAGTGTGTGGACAATTTTTTAAACCATTCACCAATAGTGAAATTCCTCATTTATGGGGTTGTCAAGGTTTCCAAAAACGATGAACACTATTTGATAAAACCATGTTTCTACCATGAATAACCTATAAGCCCTTAAAAACATTCATCTTTTCACATTAATCATGCTTAAATGGATCTAGAACAAAGAATAATTAGAATACTTGTTTAGGAATACAAAAAAATGTAATAGGATGTTTTTGACCTCCCAACTATAAAAAAAAGATGTCCCTAGAAATCATTTTATGAATCTTCTGTGAAAAAAAGATTGAGCCATTATTCTCTCATCAGTTCCTCTCTCTCTCTCTCTCATCTCATGAGAATTTAAACTATGTTTCCATAACAAACGAAAGAATGTCATTTTACTCCCATGAAGTATCGTGGTTTCTATATCAACTATAATTTTGTTGAGATGGTATGTATAGTATGATATACTCTATAATACCAAATGTAGGATCGAAATAATATAGATACTAAATGAATTATCTATTAATGCAAAAAATACAAGAGGGGTGAATTGTATAATTTTAAAAAAAATTGGAAATTTTAAAGATGATTATGTATAACAAGGTTAATCAAGGTAATTCACAAAACCTATAGTTCTACACACTTTTTCGATTCTAGAAATATGATTCCGAGAAAGTGATTCCAAAAAAGATGGTTCTGTAAAATTGAATTTAATGAAAGTTTAAAAAGATAAAGATTCTATAATAAAGCGTATATAATCATACTAAATTAGAGTATACAAGTATAGGGAAGTATAAGATAGTAATACATTCCTCAACATACAAAATATAGTGGAAAACAAGAAACAAACAAGTAACAAGTAGTAAGTCTTTTAACCCAAAGAGAAGGGTATCCAACAACCTTGGATAAAGGTCCATTGATTTATACATTCCAGAATGTATGTCTTACCCCTTCCAGGCTAAGCCCTCGATACAAGTATCTGAGTCTGTCTTGTTATCATCGTTAGCCCTAAACTTTAAGGTAGTATTCACCTCTATCATCCTCAGCAAGGATGTCCTCAAACATTAAGGTAGTCGGCACCTCTTACATTCTTTCCCTGTATGCTCTCGAATGTAATCAGCAACATTTAGAGTCTCACAATGAAATTCTGAACAAGGTGTTCAATACACACAATGCATGAGAGTCACTCTATAGAAATCACCTGAGCAATATGTAATATCTAGAGTTTGAGAACAATAGTGAACTCTTTCAAATGAGCTATTATTTATAGGCACAGCTCCAACGGTCATCTCCCTCCTCCAACAACCTTATTTTTCCTTGAATTTAGGAGGGACCTAAATACGTGTCACTCAAACAACTATTAGTTTTTAAATGAATGCATGAAATCGTTTTATAACTAAAAAAGTGTAAGAAAACTGATGGTTACATAACAAAAATAAAATATTCAGAATGTTAGCAAGTAAAAGTTTGAAGTCTATCCAAAAACATATTCGGTGTCTATATTACAAGGATATTTTGTTTTTTTCAAAGGAATTCAAAACTGCAACTCTATAGAATTCTAGAGTCTAAATTTCATTGAAATTTAGAATCTGGATTCACAAGAATTCGGACCTGAACTTACAATGTTCAGAGTCATAGTTCATGAGAATTTAGTGTCAAAAATCAGAAGGATTTGGAGTCTGAATTTAGAGAACTTGGAGTCAGAACTCAGAACTGTTCGGAGTCTGAATTCAGAGAACTTGGAGTCAGAACTCAGAAGATTTTGGAGTCTCAATTCAGAGAACTTGGTGTCAGAACTCAGAAGATTTTTGGAGTTGGAATTCAGAGAACTCAAAGTCATAACTTAGAAGAGTATGGAGTCCAAGTTCAGAGAACACAGAGTCAGAAATATGAAGTGATCAAAGTCCAAATTCAGAGAACTCGGAGTGAGAACTCTAAAGAGTTCGAAATCTTAATAAAGATAACTTGGAGTCAGAACTCAAAAGATTTAGGAGTCTGAATTCAGAGAAATCCGATCCTGAAAATAGAATTATCTTAATATAATTATTATGTGATTTTTCATTTTTAGATATGAAACTTAATTCTACACTTAGACAAGATAATGAACAATATTAAACATGTTAATGAAAAATTTCCTTGGGGGAGGAATTTTTTTTTATTAAAGTAAATCATTGGGTAAAAATAAATTTTCCATGAGATAAAGTGTTTGTGATTTCAAAACATGAAGATTGGTAATGTCATAAGGAAACCTTATTGACTCAACAATCCACCCAGGCATGAAAGAATTGAATTTTCATAAGGAAACCTTATTGACTCACCAATTTTTGGGTTCTCTGTTATAAAGAAATCATGCTTGATATCGAGATCACTCAATCTAAAAGATCAATTGAATCATAATGATACATCTTGTGATATGATGTGCATTGAACACATTATGTATTTATGTCCAATGTGGTGGATTTTCTAAAATATTGGCCACCTTCCCTACCTTCTCAACAATATAAAAAGACCCCACAAAATAGGAATAATTATTTCCATACCTCCAAAGTTGTTAATGACCCAAATGAGGCAAAACATTCAAGATCACCTAGTCAGTAACACAAAATTACTATTTTCTATGATGGTGATCAAAAAAATATTTATACCAAAAATTTTCCTTCAACATTATATGATTAATAAACTAAATATTTTATATCATCTCTTAAACAATGCATGGTCACATGACATACACATGTCTCTATGAAACATAATGGATATTTGAATGTTGGACCAAAGAAGGCCTCAAAATGATCCATTATGATCATAGACAGGTAACTATTGTAATAAAAAATAAAAATATCACCAAATGATCATCACAAGGTTCCCCAATGTCAAGAAAAAATGTGTATATCATGTCCTATAAAATATTATTGCTCTTTCTGTATGGTCATCCGACTACAGATGGTATGTTGGGCTAAAATGGACTAGAGATCCCAGTAACTCATGATGTCCTATATAAAATAGGTATTTTAATAAAGGATTATTACTAAAGACAATATAATATGTATATCATCACAAATTAACATTCTATATCACATAGAAATTTCACAACTACATAAATTAGGTTGTATCAAGAATGGGTTAGAAGTGATCCAATTTTGAATGTTGAATGATCATAACCAATATTGTATTCTTCGTTCATTGGGTATGCAGAAACCAAACCACAATGTCTATAGATATCTCATCCCACATCCAATCCGTCACTCGAAGTGGATTTAGAAAATCTGAAGGATTCGGGTTCTCGATCATGACTTGTGGGATTTTATAATAATTATAGTGAAAATAGAAAATTCATTATCTCCTACGTATCCTAGAGAATCTACACTACATGTCATTAAACATACTCATTTTCCCTTTGTGCAAAAACAACAAGGAATAATGATAATCCACCATCTCATATTTCATAACTTCTTATGGAATAAAAATGAGATTATGAAAACAAATAATTTCCTCCAGAGAGAATGTTAGCCAGCAACGATCTCCCCACATTAAATTGAGTCTTTAATTCCAGAGAACTCATCATCATTCTTTTATTTTTGAATAATTATCTATAAAAAATATATTTAAAATGTAAATAGTCTAAGGAAACCATGGACCCTGATTATTAACCTTCTCTATGAAATGAAGAAAAAAGAACAATCATGTTCCACTATTCAAACGAATCTTTCACGATCTGAGATTGAATTTTCTTGCTCAAAGAATCTGCATTGACATTAACTTTACTTAGTTTATAAGAGATATAAATGTCATAATATTATAGTTATTCCACTAGTAAAATCAATAAAAGATTCAAATATTTTTTATAGAATGTAAAACTCAAGATCATGTGGTCGAGATACTTGGTAATCCTTTCTCTTAAAAGGAAATTTAGCAAAATCTTAAGAGTTACGTCCACTAGATCAAATACCCTGAGATAGAATGGGGACAATCAAGGTATGAAAGATTAAAACATTCTCCAATTCAGATATTGTATTAACGTTATACATGAAATATTTCTCTCTTCGACCAATTGAAATATATGAACCAAAATGAAATAATTCATTGGACACAATGATTTTTACTTGGTTCACCGTTACTAGGCTACATCCAAGGAGCATACAACAGTAATGTGTTGATGTACCAAATTCACATAAGCTCGGTACCAATAATGAGTACAATGTTCAAGCTTCATATTCAATACCCAGGCTCACTACCTTTACAATGATTTTGTGTATTGTCACTGTATTCTCATGGGTCACTCTCTATGCCTCTTTCTCCAGAACACTACCAGTGGAAAGGGTCAGCGTCTTCCTCTTTATTATGTCACTGCTTTTGGAAAATATTCACTCACAGTTTAGGGATTTCTAGGTCAAACAAAATTTATGGACTTGTAGATCCCTTCATTTTTATGAATTCATGTATCCTTATTTATAGGTAGATGCTCTGTTGAAGTTCCTTTTTCACCCGCAGATGATTTCTAACTTCCTAGGTACTGCTAGGTACGAGAAAATACATTAGCAAAATGATTTGTAGAATTTTCATGCTTCCATGTGAAAATCATGTCCCACATGATCCTCCCACATATAGAGTACTACGTTTGTAATGTAGGTCACCTCCTCCGCATACTGTTGTCGCAACTATAAACCACTCTTTGTCTGCGGACTGTCTTCACTAACCGCCTGAATACCACTACCATTGTTTCGCCACTGCAAATTCTCCATGTCTGCAAACTATTATCTATTCATGTATTTTATTTTCCTTTACATATCGTATCTCCCCCTCCATGTATTTCTTGAATAATTATCCCTCTCGCATACCAATGATTCATCCTCCACGTACATAGTCTTATGCAGGTTAAAATTTTTCTCTTAAATCCTATGGTGTAATTCTTCCTCACGAACCTCCTTCGGACATTACTGAAAACGTGAAACAAAAATAATATCTCTAATGATATTAAATATCAATTGTAATTAGTGGGATTATCGATTCTCATATAGGAAATGATATATTCCAAATCGGTTAACCCATGATTTTCAAAAACTTCGATCTAGCCTTTACCAAAAACTAATCAGCCTGCAACCGCGAACATCAAGCGTTACCAAGAACTATTTTTTATACACTCTATGCATACTAACTTTACTCCTAAGTGGTCAATTTCCTCCACCGATGAGAATCCATCCTTGAAATGCACTTTCCTTTCTGTCAACCATCACTGGGAACCATTTCTAGTTTCATGAACCACTCTGGCATACCGTTCTCACCGCTCCGCATACCATTCCTCGAACATGGTACATGTTCCTTGAATTATGTTTCATAGTTCTCACCCTTCACTGAATTTATTCAATGTTCATCCAACAATTCACTCTTATGAATAAACAGATCCTTTTTCAACATCATAATTCAAATTTGGAAGCCCATAAATTTGGGAAACACTAGGAAACTACACCACCTTAAAAACCATTATTTAGAATACAGCTTTCATACACATTTGCAGCCATATGACTTTGTTAACAAACTCATCCACACCCAAAAAATTCCAATATAAACATTGATGGATTTTTTCCCAACAATATCCCCCTTTGGTTTGATGAAAACTCTTCTCATAGCAATGAAATATATTTTGAAACCTCATTTATACTCCCTCCACCTTCAACCACAATCCACATCATGTGATAAAGAGAGTGATCAAGGATTTACTAATCGCATACCGTATTCCCACATGACCCAAGATCAGTGTGTAAAAAAACAAAATTAAAATTTCATCAATGAATCACTTAATCTCTAAAACCAATTATTGATAAAACACTAATACTAATAAATTTCTTGTATCACAAACCTCATCTATCATGATATGTAATCATTGATTGATAACTTCTGTCATCGTCACATTTAATACTCCACATATATTATATATTCTCTATAAAACATCCGATGAACTTTAACTCCAACTATCTAGCTTCATCAATTAATAGATTCTCCACATGTGTCTCTCCCCCATAGAATAGTCACACTTTCTCCCCCTATGTCAATGAACCCAAAGGACACTTCAAGGTTTTCTACTACTTGGTGAAGAACACATATCAGATCATTAGGGAGAGGAACATCATATCTAGGGGAAAGGGCGACCCACATCCACACATCAACATGTGTGGGAAGTTTACTAGGCTCTTAGAGACAGTTTATGCCTTTAAAAAGCTTCTTTGGGTTCGGCCTTCGTATGAATATCTGGAACGTGTGGTTCTGTAGGCACATACTCAAACATCATAGGAACATGATCCACCTTATCCTTGATAAAATGGAATATAATTTCTATATCATTTTTTTATAGGTGATGGAGATGAATTTTGTATGATTTATAGAACATTAATTATCACAGTAGATTCTGATTAGAGATTTCACTTCAACTCCCATATGATAAAGCTGTTTCATCATCCACAATAGATGACTAGAAGCTTGAGTAGTACCAATATATTCATCATTATTTGTGCTTAATAAAATGAAATCTTTTTTCTTTATCAACCAAAAAATAAATATTCCTTAATGATAAAAGGTACCTCCAGATATATATTTCATATCATCTCCTGATGCATCCCATTCAACATCTATATACCCCATCAATTATGGATATGTTTTTCTGTTATAAATTAAACCAAAATCCATTGTTCCCTTTATATATTGAATTCATTCTTATTATTTCTATCATGTGTCTCTCTTTTTGGATTACCTTGATACCTTGATTCTTTCCATGTGTTGAATACAATATCAGGGCTTTTTGCTATCAGGTACAACATACTTCTGATGATTTGTCAGTATTCTATGATATTAACTTCTTTGCCTTCATAATATTGTGCAAACTTCAATCGAATAGCAACCAATGTCATTATTTCATTGAAATTATTGATTCAAAACTTCCCAAAACCTCCTTGGAATATTTATACTAAGAAATAAAATTACCATTTCTTCCTTGTCCCACTTGTAATCCATGGACAAACATCATCTCACTAATAATAATCATTTGAAACACACTTTTCATATATTCAGAGAACTTTCTGCATTGAGGCTCATCTATCCACTAAAGATTATGTTATCGACGTAAACCAACACCATCATCCTTTGAATACTATCATTGTTGAAATATAGATTTTAATCAACTCCACCATGCTAAAAAATGAGCTTTTTTTGGAATCTTTCAATCCTTATTTATAATACTGTTGGTGCTTATTTCAAACCAAATATTGCCTTATTCAGCAGAAAACCCCTACTATCATCTTCATGGATGACGAAACCAAGTGTTTTCTCAATGTAAACTTCTCCTCCTATAAATCCATTAATTAATTATGTCTTTAACTCCATATGAAAAACCTTAATCATTCGTTGCAATTTTATTTCTATGAAAACTATGATTTTTTCTAGCCGTGAAACATGTGAAAATATCTCATCAACATATATACACTATATTTCTAATTTCCATTTTCACATAATTCTTGATTTTTTTCGAATCACAACATCATATTCATTCATTTTGCTATGAAAACCCCATTTCATCTCTATGACTTTTTTTTGATTTTCATGAAGCAATATCCCCTGTTTGATTTTTTTCAATTTGGTGAATCTATTCATTCATTTCCTGAACCCAAATCTCATCTCTAGCTTCTTCTTTATTGTTTTTAGGCTCCAATTGTGATATGTATGATGCTTGCAGGAGATACTTCATTCTCATTGTCTATACTAGTGCTACCTGATCACCATTTATATTTTGCCTATAAATTTCATCTCTTCTCACCTGTCTCTAGATAGACACTGATTTATTCTCATTACCTATGTGTTCATCTGAATAATCCTCTATAGTTGGAGGGTATCATGATCTTCTCATCTCTTTATCACTATCCTCCTGAGTATGATCATCTATTTCCTTATGATTCTATTAATTTTCTACTACAGTCACATCATGACTTTCAACTATATTTTCATGTCGCTTCATGAATAGTTTATATGATTTTATCTTCTTTGTATAGCCATGAAATATCCTTTCATCTCCCTGGGATTCAAATTTCATATGTTTCTCCTAATTTAGAATGAAACAATTACATCCAAATATTTGAATGTACATCAATGATAGCTTCTTTCTCTTCCATAACCAATATTGACTCTTTTACTCTTTTGGACAATGTAAATCACTATCTGGAGTGTATACTGCTGTGACTGTGACTTCAATCCAAAAATTTCTATAGAAGTTCTTTTTCAATGGGAATTATTCTAGCCATGTTGTTGACAATACGATTTCTTCTCTCAACTCCACCATTTTATTGTAGAGTTATTAATCTAAAACATGATTCCTTATCCCCTGTTTCTCGAAATAATCCTCCACTTGGATATTAGTAAACTCGGTTTCATTATCTATTCTAATCGTCCTCAATTTATAACCAATCATCTTCTCAAATTCTCTTCGATATCATTTAATGAAACAGATAACATTAGATTTGTGGCTGATTAATGAAACCAATGAAATTATTCTATAATCCTCAATTTAGAGGAAATAATATCTCATTCAATCAATAGAACATGGAGAAATTGGTCCACACAAATTAATATACACTAACTCATCCAATGTTTTTGACTATGGATCCATTGGATTATATCTCTTTTGAAAGATAATCTCTTGTTGATAGGAATCACATGTATGATTATGATCACATGAAAATCTAGGGAGATTTCGAGCTGCATTATATTTCACAAGATCATACAAAGAACCTTGGATTGTGTGTCCAAGATGCTTATTCCGTAACTTTTTTCATTCACCTTTGGACAAAATAAACATATCATCTTCTCCCCTTACAAGGTAGAGATTTCCTTTCATATGAATTCCATGCAACATTTTATAAACATCATTTTCTTTGAAGATACATAATTTATTAGAAAAAAAATATGGGATGTCCTGAGTCACAAAATTGACTAACACTAGGAATATTGTGACTAATCCCCTCAATAACCAATACATATTCTCATCTATTGTATTTTCCTCCAAATATGTATTTTACTGAACCTTTCATTTTCAATCCATCGTCATTACCAAATATTATAATACCTTCTTTATCGTACCTAATTGTAGTTACTAGATCCTTATTTCCCATCATATGGGATGTTCATCCATTATAAATGATCCATATCCCAGTGAGATCTGATACCTTGAATGCAATTTTAGAAACCACTACCTTCTCTGCCTTTTTCTTTTTCACCCAAGTATATATATTCATATCCGACATGGAATAATAAGCTTGATCATTATTAATATATGAAGATCATGCTTCAACCTGAAGATATGAAAATCAATTTTGAATTTTCATCTCTCAAGAATATACATTTGGCTACTTCTTATGCACAAATTCAGTTTGTATCGACACATTCCTCAACATTGTTGATGTTCAATATCATTCCATGTTCCTGAGTCCTTTACACCTAAAATAATGACTATCAAATGATGACATGGAATTTTTCGATATCTACAACCTCCTCTGTTGGTCTTGTTTCCTTTTGTACCATGTTGAAATGTAAAATAAATTTTGAGAATTTCCCATCTTACCACATCAATATCATGTTATGTCAAGTACATTATTATATAACAATGATGAACCACTAGTTGTTCCTTGTGTTTTCTAATTCATGTGATATTGCTTCATACCCACGTCAATATTCTATATTGGAGTGAGTGCTTGTGGTCTGACATGAACCATAACTAATTTTTATTTTTGATCTATCCCCTTACTAGCCTTATTATTCAGAATTGATTGTTTCTTTTATTTTGATGGACAACTCTGCTCAAATCTCATCTAATCTATTGCATATATGATCTTTTTTACAGATGTCAAATTGAGAGTTAGTAATTTCTCATGATCCTAAATTTTTCATCAAAGACTATCAACATCCTATACTAGGTGTATGGTACGTTTGATTTTATATTTATCTGTTCCAGTTAAACTATCAATTTCTATTTTATATTCTTCAATTCTGTGTTTTTACTCAACCATATTATCTGAGATATCTTGCATTGAGGTACTAAGATTATCATTTTATCAATTCAGATCAAAATAATATTCACCATGTTGTAGTATATTGAGTTTGAATTAATAAACAAAATTGTTTTAATTCATTGTTTTGGTTATCCATATATCTACCTCTCATGGGATTTTTCTCATTCTCCTTGAAGATCAACTATTCCATCCATTTATCCTTCTTCATTTTCTAATTTCCTATATTTTTATTTAATTTCTGAAAACATCCACCAAATAATCTATTTTAAGATCCTTGTAGTCATCCACCTATTTTGACTCAGATTATTCTAAACATTCATCTACATTTGAAAGCAAATTCATATTTTTTAAGAACTTTGCCCAAGTACTTATCCCCCTTTTCTCATATTATGAATACTTCTTATGGGGAATTTCATCCTTTTCATAATTTTCATCGTCAAACATTTTAAGAAAATTTACTGCCAAATTCCCTATCATTCCACATCAGAAGCATGAAAATAGAATTTTACCATTGAACTTCCATTTTCCTCATTGCATGTTGGAGGAGATAAATGACATGACATCTTCCAAATTTTCCTCCTTGGGGCTATCTTAAATAGAGAGATTCCTCATGGCCTCAAATTCCACATCCTTAGACATTCCTTTCTTCACTATATTATTATCATTATTTCTTATATCATATGCTACAAGGGTACTGTGTAGGTTCTCTAGTGTAATACCTTTCATTCCATTTCCTTCCAAAACTAAAATATTCAGAATTAACCATGGTGGATGTTCACTCATGATACAATTCAGAATATTTAAATCTTCAATGACCTCTACATGACACCACATTTCGTCCAAAATAATATTTATTCTATCAAAAAATTGACCAATAGTCTCATTGGGATTCATTCTAAGATCCTCACACTTGTTCCATTAAACCAACATCTTTGCTTCTGATACATTTTTTTCTCCCTTATAGATGTTCAATAATTTTTCACATATTGAATTCCATTTATTGTAGTACATATCTTTTGTGTAAATATTATTCGATAGAAATCCCCCTAAATCATTGATCCATTTAGAACAAACATTAAATTATCTTATTTAAGAATCTGATAAAGCCCCAATATTAAAACCATATGATTTTACATACATATCTACTAAAAATATATCAATCCCTACTAATCAGATGTAGTGTTGCATTCGATTCATCAGTAGTTGAAATTTATTTCCATCAACGATCAGAATTCTATTATGACTCACCACATCCATTTCTTCTTCTTGAGAGAAAACGACTGACTTCAAACCTTTCCCTTTGATACCAATTTTTAGGTCAACTATATCGAATACCCTGAGAGGGTGGGGGGAATCTGGGTATGAAATATTAAAACATTCATTAATTTAGATATTTTTTTATTTTTAGAAAACACATAATTTTATCTTCATTCTATAGAAATATATGAATAGATATGAAATCCTGCACATGAAATATCTATTTTTACATGGTTCACCCTCACTAGGCTACGTCCAAGTAGCATAGAATATCAATGTGCAGATGTACCAAATTCACTCAGGCTCATTTCCAATAATGAGTAAAATGATCAAGCTATATATTCAATTCCTAGGCTCAATGCCTTTACAAAGTTTAGTTTATGTTCATTTTATTCTCAACGGTCACTCCCTATGCCACTTTATTTGGCTCACTACCAACGGAAAGGGTCAGGGTCTTCCTCTTCCTTAACGCACTACTTTTGGAAAAGAATCCACTCACAATTTATGGATGTGTAGGTGAAAAATAGTTTATGAACATATAGTTCCCTTCATTTTCATTAATTCATGCATTCTTAACTATAGGTAGATGCTCTATTGAAGTTCCTTTTTCACCTGTAGATGATGTCCACCATCCCGAGTACTCCAAGGTACCTAAAACTACATTGAAAATTAACATGAATCTTTTGAAGTATTCCTTATGAAAATTGAAAACCACACACTTCTCCCACGTACTGAGTACCCGGTTTGGTACATGGATCACCCCTCCATGTATTGTTGTTTCTTCTACTAATAGCCATTCATCCATGCACTATCTTTCCTAACATCCCATGTACCACTGGATTTGTTGTACCTCTGCAAACTGACCCCAATTTATGAAATGTTCTTTGTTCGCAGACTATCTTCACCTCCGTGTAACGGACCACCCCCTCCACGTACCACTTGTATAATTATCCCTTTCAAGTATCAGAGATTCATCCTCCACATACCGAGTCCTATGTAGGTTACAATTAGTCAATTAAATCCTTTAACATAATTTCTTTTGTGAATACTACTTTTTCTTCTGTGGAGTTCTTACTCGCAAACCACCTTCATACATTACCGAATACCATGATCAAAAATAATTTCTCAAATGATAATCGATCTCAATAATAATTGGTCAGATTATTAATTCATATATAGGGAAAATATATCCAAAAAAATCTGCTAACCCAAGAATATCTAATACATTTATCCAGCCTCTATCATATATTGATCCTCTTGCTGCCACAAATAACAAGCATTCTGGCGAACCACATTTCATACGTGCTCCTCATACATAATTTTCTCATATGTGGTCGATTTCCTCTTCCAATGACAATCCATCTACATTCCACACTACCTTCACTGTAGACCATCTCTATGAACCATTTATGGTTTCTTGAACAGCTCTGACATACTGTTCGTGCCACTCCGCGTACCGTTCCTTGAATATTGTACGTAGTCCATGAATTGTGGTACGTGGTTCCCATCCTTTTTAGATATTCATTAGTGTTCTCCCGGAAGTTTACTCCTATGATGACATCCTTATTTTGAATCCTTAAAAACCAATCTTTAGAAAACACTATCCATACCCATTTGTGGTCATCTGTCTTGTCTACAAACACAACCACACACAAAAAATTCAAAAAAAACACCTTGATGGAATTTTTCCCAACATTAAACATATTTATTATAGCTACATATTTAAGGATATTTTTTCAGGAATCCTTTTCATTTGGCCTTATATGTTTATAGCCATAATCAAATACACAATAATAATGCATAATAACACATTACAAACCATAAACCAATGCATCAATGAAGACCACAAAGCCCTACCAGGACTTTGTATGAGTTAATAACATTGATGCAGTAGTCAAAGGACTCTTTAACTAATGAAAATAAATCTCACATTCTTCATCCCAGGAAATTAACATACCAAATCCATGAAATAACATTTCATAATCCTATCATAAAGGAATTAATTTCCCAAAAACTACAGAACTACTATTAGATATATCGCATGGTCATCCTCAGACATAGAGTTAACAACATTGTCATCAAAAAAACCCTCACAAAAGTATCAAGATACTCATATAAATCACATTCCTTAAATCCATAAAAATTGCATGAGTGTTGGTAAAAACAAATGTCTCAAAAAGTTACTCATAATGGTCTCACATACATTGAAAGTATGTTTTCTAAATGTCAATTTATTTTATTGTCAACTGATGATAACCAGAATGAAGATCATTCTCCATGAACAAATTTTCTTCTTTATACTGGTTGAACAGATCATCATTCCATTGAAATGGATATTTTTTTCTTAACCATGCATCTATTTATGTTTCTATTAATCAATACAAAGGAGAATCTACCCATAAGATTTCATGTAAAATACAACCACTTCCACCCAAGCTAACACACTCGAGAGTATAAAGAAATTCTCTTGAAGATCATCAAACTGAAACATCATCTCTTTACTTTCTTCTACTTCCATGTGATTAGAGGGAATATATATAAATTTTTAGTGACATTCACTAATTCAATATAAAACACTACATCCCTAAATGGTGGAAAAAATGATATTTGAAAGAAAAATGCCACGAAACATGTCAAAAATTGGATGGAGATCACAACTCAGAGATTCTGATTTCAGATCAATGGAAAGAACATATATTACATTCTCCAAATTAGGAAATGAATGTATGGCTCTACCCATATTTGGGACCAATTATCCTTGAAAAATATGACAGACCACATCGGTCATAGAAAAGGAGTCCTGAAAAAGATAATATTCAATCTATGAATGATAATAAATGATCAAATCCATCCCAAAAATTTCATCAATTGGTTTCATGTTGTGAACCATAAAATTCAAAGATATATCAATATTTAAAAGAGAGAAATCATAAGAGGTACTAGATAGACCTTGCTCTCACTTCATTATAATGGGTTTGGTAATTGAAATAACATAATATAAAATCTATGTAGGAATATTTAACAAATTAACAATATGTTCTGAAATAAATAAATGAGATTCCCTTGTATAAAAATTATGTCACTAATGGAAATTTTATATTGATGGAAGTTAAAACGGTTGTTGGACCTATATCTATGTCATCTAGAGATTCTTCCATTGTGTGAATATGATTATTTCCAAAATAATATAGATGATAACACTTTTTCATGAAACATATGATTTCACAATATTTTTATTAGGGAATGATGATATCGTGCTACTATGCATAATGGAATATATATGGAAAAACATATGCATGTGACCTCAGTAGCCTCAAAAACCATATACCTTTAATGCCTCTGTGAATAACCTCTTTGAGTTTCATTCCTTTCCACACTGGTAGCAAATCAACGGACCTCTTCCATGAAGTAGTAAATTTCTAGGAGAACCCTCCCATCGGTAAACACCATGAGGATCATCATGCCACCACTCCCCTTTAGAGAAATTCACACTGTCACTAGAATAAAAATAAATTCCCTTCATCCCTATCTTTCCATCCAAGTACATTTTTAACATCAATGCTTTATACAATGCATCATCATAACATGGGATCTTCAACAAGAAATCCTATGAAAGAATATAAATCCAATTAACCATCTCAAACCATAGAGTCTTTATCTTCTCAGTTGATACTATCTCAGGTTAAAATAAAAATAGATTAAAAAAATGGTTTTCATATTCTTTCTTGGTTATATCAACATATAAGAGTTTAAAAAAACTCAACAACCTTAACCAACACCATTAAATCTAGATAGAAATACTTTTTGAAAAGCGCCATCATGTATTTCAACTATAATCCATCGTTCTTATTCATTGTCACCATCATGTCCCACCATCTCCTACACAGTATCCCCAACATGAATGTGCGGTGATTTACATTGATTTCATCAGGACTCTATATGAACTCAAAAAATTACTCAACCCTACTCAATAATCTCCAACCTCTTTATTATCATTGGAGCATTTGAATATTGGTGAATTATTGTGACAGAACTATTATGCATGATTATGGAAAACAACCATAAAATTCTCCATAGCTGGAGCCTTGACTAGAATTTTTGGTTGTACCTATCCTAGAGCATGGACATTAGGCATAATCACCTCAACAAGAATCAAGTCCACAAGAGGATTTTCTAATTTTGGTTCATTAGAGGATTCCTCCTGGATCTGATTCTAACGTATTATTGGAAGAATGGTGATTCACTATATCTTTAGAAAACATTTAATACATCATATTAGGTCTCAAATAGTGACTCAAGGGAAATTAACCCCAAAAGATAGATATAGACAATTTCGACGTCATCCAATCCAATATATAATGTACAAAATAGAATATAACTAATAATCCATCATTGTTCCCAAAAACACCATTGGTGACATAAGACTAATTTAATTTAATGATGGCCATAAAACCAATCATAACTACCCAGTATGTCGTGAAATTATTATACAATTACATACTGACATTATGTCATGTTGAAAAATATCACCTTTTATAAGACATTTTCATAAACCAACCATGAAATTAGAGTACCTTGATAACTGGGCTAGTCCTGACATATCCAGAAGGGTGTTCCCCATAACCATTGGTTGAAAACAAGGACATGGAATTATAAAATATGATATTGAGAAAAAAACATCCATAAACAGAATACAGAAAAAAGATAAAATAAAATAAACATAAAAGAATATATTTACAGGTAGTACTATACTATAATCCAAAGTAGTATAAAAACCCAAAGCACAATTCTAATGTATAGAAAATTAGGACAACATCCCATGTCCCAATAGACAAAAATATACAAGAACAAGTATCAAAAATAAGAATAACCAACAGATAAAGTATTAAAAGTTCTTGAACTTATATGAATATATTTTAAAAACACCTAAATGCATAGGTAGGGTGTGATATAAAATTTCATTAGGGTCTCAAAAAGGATTCTATATAAAGATTTCATAATTAATTAACCTATTAAAGATTTAAATATTAAATAAATTGGCATAGAATTTTGACGGAATATTTAAAAAAATTGGGATTTAGAATTCAATTGATGGAAATAATTTTGGTAAATGTATAATTAAGCATTTTAAATAAAACAATTTATATAAATTCACAAGGCTTATTTAAAATACTTTTCAAACAATGGTATATAAAAATATAAACAATGACAAAAATGGTAATAAAAAAATTTGTACGATAGGTCCAGGTTATGGGACCCTCACACGCATACATATTAAAAATTGTATTGTTCACAAAATTCCCTTTTATAATTACCAAAGGGGACTAAAAAAATCTAACTATGTATATGATTTTCCAATATGATTATCTTCTGGTTGTAAAGAATCATTCTTTTGAATAGAAATTCCCATTCTAGCATGTTTTTCGCTAGAAATGCAGTAACTACCTAGTACTTCATGTTCTTAAACAATAATTAAAAAGGAAAATTTATTTCAAACAAATAAAAAATAAAATCAGTACAATTTCTGATTTATTTTAATAATTTCTTTTTAAAATCAGAAATATACTTTTATTCAGATCATCCATTTTTATGATAAAAACATTAGGTTTATTTAAATATTTATTCCATTTTTACCAAATATAAATTACGAATCAATTTCACATATTAAATTTCAAAATTTAAATTCTACAATTTAATTCCAATTTAAATCAAATTTAACAACCACACCCCAATTCAAGGGATTTGGGGGGGGGGGGGGGTGGGTTCCCCAAATTTTATTCCAAATTGAATAAAAATACCCAATTCAAATTATTTGGGTTTTTAATAAACCAATTGATATCAATTAAAATTAAATCAAAAAAATAATTTAAATCAATAGATTTATTGTAATTCAAATTTGACATAACAAATGGAACCACCTACCACAAGTTCATCTGATCACGATTCACAAATCACTAAATAGGAAACTCCAATAAAAAATGTCGATAATTAAAATCCAAGAATAAAATCTTGATTCAATATTTTAAACAAAAAGTAATTGATCCACCAACAATATAGAGATATAAGAAACCCTAAATAAGATATAACATGGGATGTGTAGGATTAGCCTGAAGGGAGAAAACATAGTGAAAAAGTACCAAATGAAGACCACATAGCTTCAATCTGCCTTAGAGAGGGATTAAAGAATCCATAATTAGTCATTGTGAACCCTTACAACCATGTGAAATGATCTAGGTTTAGTTTGTCCTAGAAGGGGTCTAAATGAGGGTTTCACATATTTTTAATTTTTATTAGTAATAAAAAATTCAACCTCCATGGGTAGGAAGTGCCAAATATTTAAAAAATGAGTGTTCCCTAATTTGGTTCCCCTAATATAGGGTTTAATAGTTTATCCTTAGGGGAAAACAATTGGTAAAACCATTCACCGACTTTGCATATGCTCACTATCTGGTTTTTCATGGTTTTCACTAGGAAGGCACGCAATTTGGGAAAACAATGCAACGACCATGAAAAACAAAAATTCCCTTCAAAATATTCAAAATTTCATATAAATCACCCCAAAACATAACCCAACCTACGCATGGTAAAAATATTGGTTTAGTAATACATGAAAATTTTAACATGATGTTACAATCCTCATATAGTATAATCAATTAATAAGTTATATAACCAAATAAAATTATAGTCAGTGGTGAAATCCCTTAAATCCAAATAATTTTAATGTAAATCCCCATTTAATGAAGTAATTTTAATTAAAAAATTTCCATAAGTATAATGTATTTATGATATAAATTTTAAAATGGTTAGTATATACACCATATAATAAAAATTTTGTTCGTAAAATTTAAACATTCATCAATAAAGTTGATTAGAGATGAAATATCGAACCATGCACTGTGAATTTATATTCATGTCCTTTAACTCATGTATAATAAACATATATATTTTATTTTATTTCTTATGAATATTTTCTATGTTTAATTACTTATACATAAAAAATTTATTTACTTTTTTTAATGAAATATTTAATTAATTAAATAGTTAGGTCCATATAGATATATTTGAGGACTCCCGATATGTAATTTCAAAACAACATCATTATGTTGATCAGGTTCAAATGTTTCATAATTACATCATCCAAAGAATTAAAATAATTAAATAATTATAATTATTTTATATAAATTATTCTTTTGATGCTAAATTTGAATAATGGTAATTAAAAGTGAATTACATTGAAATCATGTGTATGGAAGGTTCTATGTACGCATGAGTAATGTTTCCATTTTTAAACGAACATGGTTAAAAATAGTGAGAATTGTTTTCTCCAATAAAAATTGTTATTATATAATAAATAATAAATTTTATCATTTAATACATTGATATATATAATCCATGTGATATGAATATGAAAAAAATCCCATCGCTTTATGGAGGTGGTAATCCACACTTATGCAAGAACTACGTTATCAATTTTAAATGAATTGAAGGTTATGAAAATAAATATATATATATATATATATATATATATTTAAATAATTATGATTATATAATTATTATCATTTATATACATTAAATTGATCATTATAATCGTCCATTACTGTAGATGATGAAAAATGTATTATATTAGTTTATGAGGTGGAAGTCTGACATACACTCGAATGATGGATTGATTTCCCATTTGATGAAACTAAATATGAATATAGATTTGTCCATTAACATAAAAACCCATTATATGAAACATATTTTTTTATTATTTCATCGTATTTTAATATTACATTGGAGAGTTTAATGATTTAAAAAAACTAAATCATTCTATTAAAGGCTACGCATCTTCTTCGGAAAAAATATTTTTTTACACAATAGGTCATATAAGGTTTTTATCATTAAAAAAAGGCCTATATTACATAAATTTAGATTTAATTGAAGAATTATATAATTTATTTTAAAATTTAAATGCCTCTCAATGTGTTGGTTGGAGAGATGATGTGGTTCCAATTTATATGTGTAGGGACGAAAAATTATAGAATTTCTTCATGTATTAAATTATTATAAATTAAAATAATTTTATATTATCTTTAAATTGGTATAATTACAATATAAGAAGATTATGGGTACAAATAATCAAATAAAATAAAATTTTGATGTGTTTAGGATATGTTTTCAACCATATGATTGTTTAATCCCCCACCAAACCTTTTGACAATTATCAATATATTAATGTATTTTTCTTTCAGGTTAATGAAAGATAAACTAAATTGAATATTGACTACTAATTGACTATAGATGATATTATAAACTATATATAATTCCCTATGAAAAGAATAACATTTTTTAAGAAATGTAAATCATTTAATAAAATATTATTTACTATAAAAAATCATTTATCTAATTATTTGAATTATATTAAATATTATAATATAATATATGTATAACTCATTCCAATTGGATCAAAAATTTAATTTATTAAAATATAAGGATAATATTGTCTTAATTTAATCATAAAATAAAGTTTATATGGGCTTAGTTATTATTATAATCCATATTTTTTTAAACTATTCGTTAATCAATTTTAACATTAACCATCATAACAAAATTTTCAATATTAAAGGGGTTCGATTTTATTATTAATGTGTAAATTTCATCATAAATACAAATGGGATGAAATACTTGACTATTTATCATCATAAATTTCCTCATTAAATAAGGTTTTTTAATTTTCAATAATTTAATAACATATTATTTGACATATAAAATCATTAATATCATTTTTGACACTATTAATTTAGTTTGATTAAAAAGACAACAAAATAGTAATTAATTAAAAATATAAACATTAAAACATCCCATAGAATGTTATATTTATCAATATAATTTTTCGGATACCATAAATAACCAATATAATTTTACATTTAGAGTTTTCAAAATTATTGACCAGTTTTTTTATTACTTGAACAAGCACTGAGTCAGTGTTGTGTATGCATATATAATAATGGTTTCATTAATAAAAATAAAAAATGTACATTAACAAAACAATTAATTATTTTACGATAAAACATCATTTTAGTTACATTATATATAAATACATTAATATATGTTATGACAACTTATTTAATATGTACTTTTGACTTTTTTAGGCTTATGCCAGCATTGCATAAGAATTTGGATAAGTCACTAGTTATAGAACTCCAAAATTTGAATGTATCAATAAATATAAAAGATAATAATTCATATTTATTAACCATGTCAGTTAAAATTTTCTCTATTTTCAAATATTATCATCAGGACAATGAATTTTCCTTTTCAACTACAATGAAAACACCACGTTGACACAAAAAATTATTTTTATATATATCAAAACATTAATTGAAATTTAATTGTTTTGAATTATTATATTAACACAATATTATTCTATTAGAATATATTATTTTTCAACAGGTTTATTAAATATTATATTATATTTATGTCTTCTTCAGTTCATAAAAAAATCAAATATCATAAAAACTCTATTGTTTAACATTCATCAAAATTTTAACTACTTTGGAAAATACTAAAAATTAATCCTAGGATAAATTTGAAATGAAAAATTAAAAAATTAATTCCAACTAATCATACTTAATACCTATATGTTACCTAAATTTAATTTAATATAATTGTGTAAAACTCAAATAAAAACTGTTATTTTTTACAAATGACTTTTTAGGCCAAAATTGATCTCACACCAAAAATCAGGTATAATCCTGATTAACATATAATTAATTAGATTATTTTAAACTAATGGATTATTGTATTAATTTAATATCAAAATAAAATAATAATGGTAGATTTTATGGATAATAAATTACAGTTTTTAAAATATGGAAATTTCATAGTATTCACTAAAAAATCAATCTTTTCAGAAATATCCCAAAACATCAACCTAAAATTATTTTTATATACTGATTTTAGAAATGTTATAAGTTTTATCAAATAAAATCTGTAAAAGTTTATGTAATTAATGAAAATATTTTCGGGAAAAGTAAATAAAAAACATCTTAAAAACGAATTTTAGAAAAATAAAATAGATATACTAATAATTTAGTACTTATTTACAAAGTATTAATCAATAAATTTTTATTAAGTAGTACCTCTATATAAATGAATATATATATATATATCATAATGTGGTTATTCGAATTCATACATTCCAATTTAATGACTAGATTATAACAATCATATTTAAATAATAATATTTCCTATATCGTTTAAGCTATTTGTTATATTTCATATAATCTATTAAGTGTAGTCTTATTTTTAAAATATCAAGATTTTAAATACTCACCAATTTAATAAATTTAATTCTCATACTTTTAAATTGGGATCAGTAATAATGGGTTTTTCATTTGGAAGTATCTTCACTAAAAACTCTCACTATAAAAAGGAACAATAAAAAAACTCACTGTAAATGTTGGAAAGGGAAAGAACAAGGTTATCTAGAATATCAAATTACTTGGATATCAAATTGAAGAATATTAGTGGAATGTTTAATTATTAAAATGTTGGAAAAAATTATTTCCAAATTATTATGGAGAGTTGTAGAAAATATTTATCACAAGAAATTGAATGATCACAGGAATGTAAATGATCACAAAATTATAAATCAATGAGTTTAGAAAAAGACCACCACTTCATTAAAAATTAATTTAATAAGATAATATTATTGTTTCATGGTCATTTACCAACAGTGGAGAAATTTATTTACATTCTATAATAACAATTTTTGGAAATATTATTACATCATATAGTTAATTTCCATCAAAATATCAACTTTTTTAAAAAAATATGAGTATTCAATAAAGATATTTCATTCCTAAATCAGTATAATCAACTAATAATAGATCACATAATTCCCAAAAATTATTATACTCAATTCCACCTATCGTTATATATTACCCAAAACAAAAATAGTTACGACATTATAATATAATAAAAAAAATTAATAAACCATTATAAGATGAAATAGAACATTAATACCTAAATCATAGATAATAATGCCCAAACATTCTCTTAGATAATTCAATGAATAACTAACATTAAAATTATTCAAAATAATCCTCAAAAAATTAAAAACCTATAAAATAGAATTATTTGATAACATATTATTCTGGTTATAATTTAACATTTATCTCCAATCAACATTTTTCACTCATAAAGTAATGTACCTAAAATGTATACCACCAACTCTTATAATTTCATAATTGTTCTTTAAATTTTGATAAATGACCTAAATCACTATAATCCAGAAATAAAATAATATATACTTTCAAAATATTATACAAAATTAATTCCTCAGATTAAAGTAAGACCTTATTAAAAATTATTTATATTTACATTAATCGTATAATTTATCAAAAAAATGAAATTATTAGAAATTAACATTAATGAAATATTTACCAAATTAGTTTTTAATCCAAAGGGTTATGTATGAGGTAAATCATATATTATTTATATGAAAAAACCATTTTACATTAATTAATATCATTTTCCTCAACATAAAATATCATCTTAACCCTAAGAGTTATCAATTAATTACAACATATGTCAATAAATTATATATTATTTATTCCCAAAATTATCTTTCCAGTAAAACACATACTAAAACCTTTTGTTTTATTACCATACTTTTCTCCCGAAATACTCTTAATCATATTAAATTTTCATCACATGGAATCAAAAATTGATCTTTAAGAGTTTAAATTATTAAAAACCATAAAATTATAAATCCATGATGGTATTCATAAATAATAATTTATCCTCAATTGAAAATATCAGATTCTATAAAGTGATTTACACTCAGATTAGTTACACACTATATTGGACCTGAAGCATCACTCCTAGATCATTTTTAAATATATAAAAATTACATTTTAATCTTTTATAATAAAAAATGTGACCTAATTTCATCCATACAAAACATACACCCAAAAAAATTTAGAGAACATACATGATAAAGAACCTTAAAGGTTTTTATTTTTAGATAATTATAACAAAATCTAATATAAATACAAAGATACCTAATAAAATGGATCATACATATCTACATCATCTCCCACTATTTTCTTCACATCTATTAACCTTATTTAAAATTGAATACATAAAATCACTCTTCAAAAACTATAGAAGGCGAATCATACAAATTGTGATCTCAAATGTTCAAAAATGGTAAATAAAAGCAATAACAATTGAATTTCATTGGTGATTATAATATGTGAATAACTTTAGGATTACATCATAAATTTGAATGGGAATAACATTATTGATTTCATACCCCTAATAACATGATTTATGGAATAAATAATTAACAAATATAAGAGTTATAAAAAACAATAATTATAGTCTATTTGATGAAAATCATAATCAATAGAAACATTAAAAACTCATAGAAAGAAAAAAGTATGTTGTTACATGAATAATTTTCTTCATATAATCCATAAAAGTTTGGTAACCAGTAAGACCAACTTATAACATAATTCACTATAAAACATATTTGTGACCCAATGTATTGGATGGTATTATGGACCCTCTAATTCTTAGTTTATAATGTTACCACTCATCCTTGGTTTATAACAGAACCACCCACCCATGGTTTATATTGGAACCATCCACCACATAAGATAATTCATAAGTACCATAACATGAATTAATTACATATGGTTCAAATTTCTTAATAAAAATTAGAAACAATGATTATTCCGTTCATAACATGACTAACCCATGGAAAATAAATGAGATCCAGGACAATCACTTACAAAGAATAATAATCTATAAATATAAATAAATATTATGGTATCAATAAAAAATATCCCTAGTGTATAATAAATAACATTATGTTTTATTGAAGTTGATGAATATAAATATAATTACAAGATCAATAAACATATTCCAAATGATAATAAAATTTCAATTTCTAAAATCACTTTTAAAATAACTAAAAAATTTATAACAATAGAAAAAATATTTTCTATTAATAGAAACATGGTGACATACCAAGGAGGATAAATTTATTTATTGTTCATGATGAGGAAAATTTATTTTCATTCCATAGTAATTAAAATATGGGTTTTTTCCCAACTATAATAATATTACATTGTTTTGTAAACAACAACCAGATTTTTTAAAACCATTTTAAAAAAAAGTAACATTTTTTTCAAAAATAAACTAAAATATAATTTAAAAATAATAAAAAAAATATATTCGATTTAATAAATTTTTGATATGGAATAAAATTATTTTTCAACATAAAATATGACATAAAATTGGATTTTCATAAAAAAAAATTGAACCATTTTTGGACCAAATAGTGTAGAATGGTACTAAATCATAAAAATAGTAAAAACAAAAAGTTAATAAAAAAATTAAACAATTTTATCAAATAAATATTGTATAATTTGTAAATGAGAATTGATTCTTAAAAATCCCGATTATAATTAGATGGAAACATAAACCCCATACTGCATTGCTAGCATTTCATGTTTAATCCCCATGAAGGAATAACATAAAATTAAACATTATATATCATTAAAATATTGATATTCATGTTATAAAATTTAAATGTTGTTAAATATACACTTAAAAAATAGTATATATTCATAACTTAAACATATATACTAAATAATGATAATTTCATACAAATAACTCTTACAAATATCATATCATTAAATAAAAACTTAATAAACTAAGTGATTATGTGTAACCAGTTTAAATCCAAAATATGGGAAATAAAACATAATTCAATCAGAGGCTATTTTACAATTAATATTGGCATAATATAATCATTTAAAAAGTTATATAATCTAATGAATGGAAATTGTGTTATAAATTCTCGTACTTGTTAGTAATTTTTTACTCAAAATCCATTTGAATGATGTAATAGGAATTGTAACATATAATACCCTGAATTATGATATAATAATCTGATAAAATTGAAAAGGGGTGGTATTTATAACATATAAAATAAATTAGGTGCATAAATTTTAAACATATTTCAATGAATGGAAATTGAAACAAAGTACCTTACCTCTAGTCCAGACATTCCACATATGTACTTTTACAAATGTACAATACACTTAAATGAATTAATTTATTTCTTAATGCCATTTTTTAGGTTTAATTGAATATCATAAAATAATTTTTTTCATTTTCTAATGGAATATTTAATTTATTAATCAGTTAATTACATGTCATGTGTTTTTTGGAGGTTCAATTCATAATTTCCAAGACACCATTTGTGTGTTGACCATGGTCAAAATGGGTGATTGACCCATTATATCAATAATAAAAATAATGAAATAATTGTAATTTTTATTTTTCAATCATATGTTTAAAAGCCTTATATCATGTTAATGAAAATGGAATTACATTAAAATCATAGAGATGATAGGTCATATGTACACATGAGTAAAGATTCCTTTTTCAATGAAGTTGATTAAAATAAGGTAAGTTTGATTTTATCATTCAATAATTATTATTATATTATAAACCCAATATTATTTATTCAAATACAACTATATATATAACCCATGTGTCATGGATATGAAAAGAAAATCAAATCACTTCATGGAGGTAGTAACCCACATTTATGCACAAAAGACATCATCACAATTCAATGGATAGAGATGTATGATAGTAGATGATATATATTATGAACATAAGGATAATTATATAATTAATATAAAATTTATACATTAAATATGTCATTATAATCAACTATTATAGCTGTTGATGGAAAACAAATTACATCAGTTAACGAGGTGTAAGTCCTCCATACCCATGAATTATTGATTAATTTAAATTTTATGAATGATTTGAAGGAGGTTGAATAACAAATAAAACTAATAAATTTTGATAAAATATACACCTATATTTTGTAAAACCACCAATTATTTACATATTAATCCCTCTGAGGTTGGTATTATTCCCAAACTAAAACTTTTATAATGAGAGGATGGAAGTTAGGAAGGGTTTTGGTCTTGTAGTTTCCAAACCAAATGGATGGTGATGTGAGGATAGGAGTGTAGAGGGGCTTCCTTATAATATATTTGGGGAGGGGATTTTTTTGAATATCAAAAATATTTTAGTTAATATAAATTAATTTTAAAATTAAAATATCTAAAAATTTATATAATTAGAATATATCTTGATTGTCTATCGAAATCCCCTGATATAATTAAATTTGGACTTGTTGAGGTAATGTTTTCACAGTTATCACATTATTTTTAACCTCTATTAATTATTTTCATAATTACTAGGATGTAATTGCTTATCACTCATTAGGGGTCAATAAATTTACATTAATAGGACATGTGTCCAATAAAAGGAACATGTTTATATCTTCATCAATATACTATTTACTTGGACAAATCTATGATTTTTATTAATTTTAAATTATTAAATAAAATATTGTTCGTTATAATATATCAATAATGTAATTTTTATGAAATAAATTATTTATTATAATATAATATGAATCTATATGATGTGAAATGGTTCCAAATGACATAGAAAATTGTCCTGAGTATTTGGACCAGGTCAAAAACTTCTACCATTTTGAATTTATGGAATTGGTTGGTGTGACGATTTATTTTTGAATCATAGAAACTCAATTCAGACTTATTTTATCAAACTAATAACTTATTATATTGATGTGCTCAGAAGATTTTCAATATCCCAAGGTGATATAAAGTTTATTGGGTGCTTCATAGGATGAAGGACTGCTTTGGGAGTTTCATGTTGCAGTGATAAATTTTGGTTAACCGTGTGACCCCTCAATACAAACTGTGCGGCCCAATTTTATACTACAACTACATTTGGAAAATCATGGGGGTTGGGGAACATAAATGTGTGTGGAAGTAAATATTTTTTGAGGATGTATTCTACTTGTCTTTCACACGTTTTGGAAAATATTGCCAAAATCAAACATGTTGTTCTATTTGGGATGTTCCTTAATTGTAGCTCGCATGGGTTTTCCACTATTTTGAAAAACATGTGAGGTTTTCATGAGGCTCATTATAGATGTGAATATTCCATGTTTTCCTCCCTCCATAGTTAGGTTTTTGTCCTCCTTTTATCCTCCTTGGTGGTGTGTTCATTTTCTGATCTCATCCATTTTACCCTCACATTGGATTTGATCCAAATCTATCATTTAGACATAATTCTTCAATCCATTTTGGAATTGGATAAGTCTTTGTAAGGTTTTGATCAGCCATAATTCCATTTCCATTACTCATGACTCACGTAAGGCTATATCTGTTCAATCGATTTTACCCTATTTTTAGGGAATTCATCGGAAACACTAATTTCATTCAATAATTTTTGAGTTAGTGGATAATATCAGACATGGCTACATCTACAATTCAAATGTAGATGGGGAATTCATTTCTTCAACATTTGACATGTATTTGGGTGTGAGGATTTTGGAATTCCATCTTGTTTACCAAGTGATTCCCTATAAATAAATGATATTATTTAAATTAATTAATAGAACATTTGGAAATGACATTGGGCATGCTCAATCATGACTTCCAGTTGAATGAGAAATATGAGAGTCTCAAACCTTAGTCTGTTTGGCCAGGGGTGTTACATATATTAAATTGTATTTTTATATGAATTTAAAGTATTTAAATTAAATTATATAGAATTTTCTTGTTTAAATGTATTTGAAATATATATATATATTTCTTGATATATACTGATGAGATCTATGGGATAATGATAGGCATTTCCCGAGGTTATAAATAGGTATATACATATTGAATTTTGGTGATGTGATCATTAGGGTCGGATATGCTCATGTTACATAGGTGATATGATCAGTGCTTCGGTGATATAGTCATCAATTTAGTTGTCATGGTTATCGAGTTGAAGTCATGATCATGATATTGAATAGAATAGCCATTGAATTTTAGATAAATGGTTGGAGGGGTATGAGGTTCCCGAGATGATGTGGCTTATTAACTATTTTTTTGATTTATACTCCCTTGTTACTTACCAAAGAACCATTTAATGTTGTGTTCAAATAGTTTATCTCAGTGATGATGTGTTTTTGTCCACTCATGTGGGTAGAGTCCCTGGTAGTGAGAATTAGTTAATAGTGTTGTGGGTACATACCCTAGAAAACTTTGGGGGAGGTCAGGATACATAAAATGTTAATGTTGAGGCTATCAGTTTTGGGATAAGGTCTACCATGCATGAGGCCATTAATCTATGATCATTTTGGTGGATAGATATCATCGTTCATCAAGAAATAATACTTTGAGTGAACTATGATTTTTCAATGAGGATAGACATCATTGTGACTGTAGCTGTCGGGAATTTTTTTGATTAGTTCTTTTGAGAAAGGGGTCTATGGTGCCATGTATATATTTATTTTTGAATTCCTTATAGATATTGGTGACATGTCCTGGTATGAGGTTCTATGGAAAATTAGAAGTTCTACTTGAGGGTTCACCTGAGAATTTTGTCATTAGGGGATTTTCCCCCAAAGGCCAAGGATCATCTCTTATATAGAAATCCAGGGAAGTGCAATACATGTGATAGTTTTCCAGTCGATTTTTCACACAAGTGAATTTTATATTTATTTACATGCATGTTCTACTGTTTTATTTACTTCTAGTTCAAACTTTCTTAGTCACAAATTTTAGGTATTCACATGTGGGTGGACTCCTACTTAAAAACATACTCACACCCTAAATAGTATGCATATAGAAATTATGATTTTACATTATAGAATGGTTGAAAGATTATTAGTTGGATTCTTGATGTTGAGATAGCATGGATGGAAGGTAAGGGACCATGAGGTTCTTACCTCTTCTTGAGTTACTTTTTATTTTTCCATTCAAATTTAGCATATTAGTACACATATATACTATAGTCCTCATTTAGTGACACCAATACTACCTATTTTAGTGTAAGACCTTTATTTGATTCATGTTGTGTTTTCCCATACTATAAATGGAACAATTAGGTGTTTATTAATTATTATGCCTTTTTATTATGTGCCTTATAATATATTATTGATTATGCTTCCACCATTGGTGCATCTGGTTCAACTCTACAGAGTCACTACATTTATTGTTTGTTTTATATATACACACACACATTAACCAATATTATATCATCACATAAGATTATAGTCTCCAAAATATTACTCTTTTGCACCCTCATTGCAAGTGGAATACTATGGTGTATGGGGAAGCACACTTGAAGCCTATTATAAATATTCCCTATGCAATATTTGAAATTGGAATCTGGGTGAGGGTGATACATAGAGATTCAAATATAATGAGGTTATGGTCTCAATATAATTATAAAATCATATAGTCTTATATATTATGTTTAATTATAAATTTTAGTTTCACCTCTTGGTCAACAAATTTTAACCATAACCAAAGTACATATGTTTTCAATTTTAATGAGGTAAAATTTTACTTATGAGTTGAAAATTGCCTCATTAATGTCCATGGAAATAAATTTTGGACTGTTTATCATCTAAATTTTCATATTTCATCATTTTAATGGTTTTTGAATAATTTAATAATGTATTATTTAACATAAAATTTCATTAATGTCATTTTTGATTGAATCCATTTCATTTTACTCAAAAGATAAGAATATTATAATTTATTTCAAATATATACCATAAAAACAACCCCATATATGCAATATTGATCTATTATATTCATGGGACACTATAAATCACCCCTAAAATATAACTTTTTGAGTTTTTAAAATAATTTACTTTGTTTTTCTACTTCTTATACAAGAATAGAATCATTGTTGGTATAAATTTAATGTAATTATATCATCACATAAAACTTTTATAAATTAACATCATAAAATTAAATAAATTACATTCAATATAATCCATTATATTCATTCAATTTTTGTATTTATTTAAATCAATGTCATGAATACATATTTAATATCTTATTTTAACTACTTATCAGTACACAATTAATGCAAAAGAATTTGGATAAATCACATTTATATAACTAAAAAAATTTATATATATACATTAAAATAATAAATAATAATTTATATTTATAAATAATTATTAAAAATAACTAATACATTCACCTATATTGTCATTATAATACAAAACATTACTTTTCTAGTGTGGCATAAGCACTACATCAGCACTAAAAATTATTTTCATATTTATCTTGAAATAAATTCCATTTTATATTTGGTGAATTAATTTTTATTATATTTGAAGTATATATTCATTCATTATTATTATCATATGATTAATAAATTTTATATCATATTTATATCCTGATGATTTGAGGAAAGATATTTTATTTTATAAAAACTAATTTTTCTTTACTACTCACCAGAAAAATTACTTCTTCAGAAAAATATATAAAATTTAAGCCTGGATAAATTTGAAATGATGAATAAGAAAATTAATTTATTTTTAGAAAATTAAATTTATATAAATTATATAAATTAATTTTAATATAAATTCATAAAATGTAATGAAAATGAGTATTAAGGCAAACAAATTTTTTTAATGCCCAAAAATGATCTTATATACGAAATTAAGTACCAAGATGATTCTTATTAACATATTTAGATTATATATAAATAATGTAAGATTATAATAATTTAATAAATAATTAAAATAATATAATTACTTTTAAATGAAAATAAATAACAATTATATAAATATATGTATTTTAAAATATTCATTAAAAATGACTCTTTTTATAAAAAATCCAAAAACTCCAACCAAAGGTAATTTTAAAATCATTATTTCAAAATTTATATCCATTTCATAAAAAATATTCTAAATTCTTTAAGAATTAATTATAATATTCCCTCTTAAATGAAAATAAAAACATTTTTTAATAAAACATAATTTTAAAGAATAAAATTTCAATTCTAAAAATTTTGTACTAATTTACTAAGTATTAATAAATACATTTGAATTGATTATGAAAATTATATGTATTTAATAATTTGGTTATTCATATTCCTTCATTATAGATCAATGATAAGGTTATAAAAGACATATTTAAATAATAATATTTCATGCTTCGTTTAAGCCCAATGTTTCATGTCGTATACGCTATAGAACATAGTATTATTTTTAAAATATTGATATAATACATTATATTGTGTTCTGAGATTATATATTTATATAATATAAGTGAAAAATTTTATCACATTTGCACATATGTGTAAAACCCCTAACAGAGACATTCAAGTATGTCTCGACCATCATTTTGGTACACTGTTAATTTTCCATTACAATGCACGATATTTGATATTCTGTTTGGATATTTTTAGGTTAATTAATATTTTATTTATGATACATTATGATTTATTTGAATAAATAAAAATATTTGACAATTTAGGTTAAACCAATGGTTTAATAGATTTAAAATTATTTTTCATGATTTTGACATCATATAAATGATCTTCATGAATATATGATTTCCTGATAGGATAATTTTTTATCATATTATGATTCTTGGTTTCAATAAATGGATGGAACTAGAAAGAACTGTATAAATACAATATCTTATAGAAAATACAATGATTATCTCCCTAATTATATAATTGTTATGTGAGATGGAATGCAAAATCATATTTCAATATGTAGAGAATTTTCATACTCCATGACTCATTATGATCTTCCAAATGATATAACGAATTCACAATGTACCATTGAGTCCATTATTAAAAAACAACCATGTACTTTTAGTGGTTCCACTAATCCACTTAGTGACGAGTAATAGAACCTTAACCTGAAAGGATATTTTCGATTCTATAATTCATAGAACATGAAATTTTTATCTGATCAGATTGTCATTTGGGCGGAGAACCAGATCAATAGTTGAATCTTATCATTAATGTGAGGAAAATAATTTAAATTTTCTCCATATTTGTTTATTATTATAGGAGAATTTTTCAATAAGTGATTTCCCCATATTATTCATAAAAATATGCAAATGAAATTCCTCGAGAATATGCATAAGGATGATTAATCCATTAGTACCTACAAGGAAACATTTACATGAAATTTATGATATGATTCTGTTTTTATCAATGAACTATAAATTAATATTGACATATTATAAAAGATATTAAACCAATCCTCAAAATTTTTTAAACCTATTAGACTTCATTAACAAGGAATAAATTTATTGTTATTATTTCAAGGTGAAAATAGATAATAGAGTCACCAATCAATCTCATGTTTTTTGGTATTAAAAGAAAGATGAAAATAAAATGAAATCCTAATAATAAAAATGTTATGGATTAGAAGATTTTTTTTCTTTTATAACATATGTTTGGAAATGAAAATGTAGGAAATTATCTTGAGAGGAAAATAATCTTGTTTACATGTGAAAATGTATCCCTCTAGAATGTTGAATGTCGTTTAATGGGAAGAAGATAGATAAGAATGAAAATGGATATAAAGATCCCTATTGTGCACAAACCACACTCTAAATTTGTAAATTCAAGGAGTATGATAACTATTCCTACTAGTTCTCAAATATGATGATTCATTATAATGATCATCATTGGAAAAGTTTTATATTTGGTGGCCAAGGGAAATCTCATGTGATAATGATTGTGATGTGGGATACAATTTTGAAGTTGTGAAAGGAAAAATTATCATCAACTCTAAAATATATAATTTATTATTTGATTCTAGTTTAACAAAATAGAATATATCTAACGAATTAATTAATGGTATAAACATACCACTTAAAATATTAGATGTCAAAATTTTAGTAAAAAATCCAAATGGTTAGATAGTTGTATCTCAGAAACATGATTCTTCTCCAATTGAAGTTTGTGGGAATTATCTGCCGAATTTTTTTTAATACCCATATTTTTTATTTTAATAGAATTTTGGTGATGGATTTGATTTATTTCTATACATTGAATATAAATTTCTAATTTAGTAAAGTCACATTATATATTCTGATCCAACATATGATTGGATATTAGTGTCAGGATAAATATGAAATTAAAATGTATAATATATCCATTTAATGTGTCTAGAATCATATTCAATGTGTGTATTTATCACAGATGGTTTGGATGAAACTGAACATAAATAATATGGATTTTAAGGGAGATTTTTTTGATATTTTATAGAAGAGTTTATTGTATTAGTCCAAATAGTGAAGTTGAGTTTTCAGTAGAACTAATATATGGTAATACACCTATTTTAATGTATCCACATAAAGTGCGTTAAAATGAGTTGAAGGAATTGAAGAATATACTCTAAAATAATATGGATTATATATTCATTCATCGAAGTATATCCCATTAGGGTGCACATTTTCTTTTTGTTATGAAGAATGATGGATCATTGTGACTCAATTTTTATTATTGGTAATTAGACATGTTAATAATCATGAATATGTATTCTTTTCCTCGTATTGATTATTTTTTATTAATTATGAGGAGATAAATACTTTTTAAATATTGATTTTGGATCATGATATTATTATTTGGGGGTCAAAAGTGAAGAAATATTCCGAAATCCTCTCATTTGAGGTATTGGTAGTATGAAATTATAGTGATGCCATTTTTTCTTACTAATTCCCACAATATCTTCTTGGATTTAATGCATAGAGTCTTTATTGAGTATCTTTTTCAGTTTTTATAGTTCTAATAGATGATATTATAATATATTCCATGAACATGGATGAAATTTACGATCTAATGAGGATTTAAAGAAAGACTCTATGAAAGGATAATTTGTATAAAAAATTAATAATTTTTGACTTATGGAAGTATAAAATATTCATTTTAGAGTAACATAATATCAAATATGTGTTTATAGGTGGATCCATACAATATGGAAGTTTCTGATCATTAGCATAGACCAACCATATGATTGATATATTTAGTTTTCTTAGATTGGATAGATAGTATCAGTTCTCTTTGAAGTATTTTTCACATCAGCCTAATTCCATATAACATGTTAAACAAAAATGGGAAAGATTCATTTAAAAATATATATGTGGATAAAATTTAAATTAACTAAAGAATATCTTAGATTGTTAACTTATCCTCACACTATCCTATAAAAAACGGGTTTCTGATTTACAGTAATGCATCATAGGAATGGTCAAGATGTGTTCTTATGGAAATTGATATGGTGATATCCTACTCCTTGAAACAATTAATAGTTCATGGGAAAAATTATATGACTTTTGATTTCAATTTTGATGTGATAATCTTTTCATTTAATATTTAGAGTATTTATAATTATAGAGGATGATTTAACATATATATCGATCGTAAAATTTTAGTGTATAGTCACAAATAAAGGGTTGAATATGTTGATGATAACATGGTTTGAGTTGATTTTTGAATATTAATCAAGAATACATAACCATCCGCAGAATGAAAATATGGTTTATGATTATTTGATTTTAAAATATCATGCTATAATAAATATCATAAAGATCACTGATGTGACAATATTTATGGGTTTTCAAGGAATAAAATATTAAATCTTAAGGTAATTGGATTGAAATTGTCATTATTCATGGTGTTTCCATCTATTTATCCATGTCAATATTTAAGCAGAAAAAATGAAGGATTTATATATATATAATAATGTGATAAATATTACTATGTTTAACATTGATAGTGATATAATTTAAGGGTTTTAAGAACAATGTATGAGTCCTATCAATACAATACCTGAAGATATATCAATTTAAAGAATCACATTCATCATTATTATCAATTAATCTTATATTTATGATTATATATAGAGACATGAAATATTATTTTTTGTGGGAAACATGAATATTGATATTGTATAATATGTATATTAGTGCTTCATATGTCAGTACATTATGTCTGATAGATAGAAGTATAGGGGAATGTTATAATCATTACCTATAAAATAATGGAAACGGGAAAAAATCACCTTGGACTCTTTGTACAGACTCCAAAAAAACATCTAATGGCTATAATCCTATTTGGGTTATAGTAAATGTCAATATGATAAAATATAAATTCATTTTTATCTAAAAAATATTTCCCTATTCATCATCATGATAGTATACACATTAAGTACATGACAGGGATTCATGATGTTCTACATTATAATGTACATGAATGAAAAATGATGATTACCTCAACATTATATAGAATTATTCAAAATTAACTAGTTCTAGTGTTGTGTTTCAATACAAATTATCATCTTCATATAGATACTCTATATTAGAGAATGATTCAGTCTATAGAGGATATTTTGATATCATTTTTTTTATATTTTAAATGTGGTTTGGATCAACACTACACTATAGTCAAATTATTTTAAAGGAATACAATTCACATGATCATTTAGATGACACCTTATAAAATGCCCAAGGGAAGATGTTCATTAATATAATATACTGGTATGAAGTTAGAAATATAATGATATTGGGTCATGATTTATAAGAGTAAATTGTAGATATGGTTAGAGACATGCAACTATATAACAAGGAAGCTTGGAGTAGAAAAAATAGTTTTTTTGAAAATCATTCGTGAGATAAAAAATTTGAAGTCGGTGATATGGTATTCCTATGAATTCATCCGTATAATAAGGTAATGATATTAAAAAAGAAGGTAAATTTGAACGCTAGTTATATTGGTTCCTTCTATATTCATGGTTGATGAGGGATATTGTTTATCGCTTGGAACTCCCACCAAACATCTCTTAAGTTCTAGATGAGATCATTATATCTCACTTAAGAAAGTGCATACATGATCCATCACAAATAATACACCCAAATATTTTACCACTGGATCCTGATATTATATATATATATATATATCTATAATTGTAAATATATGGTTCTATGGAACAATGATACTCATATAGTTAATGTTCATTTGAGGAATCCCAAATTAGAAGAAGATATTTGGGATCCCAAGGATGTGATAATGTAGAGATATAACCATCTGTATAAATTTGAGTGGTATAATTTTGAATATAAAATTAAATTTAATGGGGGTAAAAATTAATAGACCATGATTTTATTTTTATTTTCTTTGAAATAAACCTAATGTACTCAATATCATTCTTCACACATAACTATGATTTTAAATGAACTATAATAAAGTAATCCATTATAACATAGTATTTAAATTTAAAGTTATGAATAATATTAATCAGATTATGATAAAATATATTTACATAGGAATTAGATAATGAAATTTTTTTGTTTAATTAAAAATAAATATATTATTGATTTTCTGTAATGTCATTTTATGCTATAAAAATATGTTTTCTTCAAAAATGGATTATTATTTAATTAATAATGAATATAAATTATATTTAATTTTTAAAAATATATAAATATTATTTTTGGAAATTAATTGAATTTTCTAAATCAGTATGTCAAATTTATCTGATGCAATATTATTTGGATTTTATAAAAACCATTTATTTTAGTGAGATGTGAGAATTAATGATTTTTATACATAAATATTATTTCATTAAATTAAAAGAAAAATTGTGGATTAAATTTAACATTAGTGTAAAATAATTCCAATTTATTTATAAATATTATACATAATGACATTTTAATCACTATTTTACATTATTTTAGATTAATTTATTTTTTGAGCAATAAAACAAGTTTTTCTAAAAAAAATTTTTATGAATGCACTGTTATTTTATCTTGATCAATTAAATAATTACATATATATTAGTTTTTTTAGTTACATTTTTATATTATATTTTAAAACAAATATTTTTAACATTCATATTATTGTTATTATAAAACTTGGAAAGGTAGTAAATTATGTTTTGTAGTTAAAATGCATCATTCTAAAATAGTTTTTTTTGTTTCATTTTGCATGCTTTTATAAAATGAAATTCATCAAATTATAGAATTAAAATATGTAAAATTAGATTCCATATTTATAATAATAATAATTAATATAATTTAAAACGTCTAACATAATTTTTTTAGTGAATAGTAAAATCAATAAAAAAATGGAACAGTTGAGTTTAAAACTATTTTAATGAGCGAATAAAAAAACAAATAGGTGTATAAATTCCATAAAAACTTCTATAATTCTACATTTTTTGAATAATTATATAGACTTATATTATGGTAACTTTGGTAAACATTATATTTTATCCACATTCTGTTAAATGTGACCGTATATCATTGAAATCTTTTATGTTATTCCATGTGTGTCTCTCACCTTAGTTTTAGAAGTTTAACTATTATAATTTTTTATTTGAAATATTTTACCCCTATAAATAATGTTTTTGGTACTAAAAACATTAATATATTTATTCCCACAATCCTAAATCTTATGGAATTATACTAAGACTAATTATTAAGTATTAAGGTATAACCCAAAGGAGAACTTAAAAAGAAGACGTATAAACCTTAACCAATATATTTCAATTTGATTTCATTTTGAACATCAAATAAAAATGTTTAAATGATAAATTAATGATTAAATAATTACCATAAATATAGTAATATGTTATATGGTGATGGTATAACCATTTACAACATCTTCTCCATGAAGTAGGAGATGACAGTGTTGCTCATACATTCGTGTGGGCTACCACCTCCATATAAAAATATGATTAATTTACTATTACATTATTTCATGGCTTTTTATTATGATATATTTAATTTTTATATATTATATTTATATATTAATAATATTATGGTAATGTATAATTATTATTTATCTTTATTTATTTTCATCCACTGTGAAAATGGAAACATCATTCGTGTGTATAAACGGACTTCCATATCCACATAGTGAAAGAAAAAAAATTTCAACACCAACTTATATAAATGGTTATAAATAATTATATAATGAATATATATTATATTTATGTCATGATAATAATTTTAGAGAAGATATAACTATGACAAAAGGTCATGGACTATAACTGTTAAACCAAAACATACAAAAAAACTATGTAATTTACACCCGAAATGACAATGATAATGAATGATTGGTATGCAATTTGTGATAATATGTTATAAGTAAAAAAATTAATATCCCCAATTGTGGAAACCCAAATTAGATTATTTAAAATGTTACATTTCCATTGATACAAGGGGTACAATTCCATATAACTGATATGTTTAGTAGTTTTGGGTAGTGACATACATACATGATGCCCATTCAACATTAGGGATAAAATATAAAACATAGTAATGAATAAAATTAATCATCAATTAAATCATTCAAATAATTATTATTCATATCATGGGGAAAAGAATCAAAATATGTGTGATCACAAATTCTTAGTAAGTGTTACATTCTATAGAGGCTATCATGAATAAATAAGGCATAATAAATATGGACATGTAAATAAATGACCACAAATTCTGTTTACTTAATAACTTGACTATCATGATTAGATAAGACATAATCAATATATCATAATAAACAACATCACACAATCCAATTTAATAAAAAACATGATTACAAAATGAATCTATGTATAATATCAATAGAATAACCTCATGGATAATAATAACATAATTATAAATAAATGAAAATACTATTATTGGACCTCATGATTTCATACATAATGATATCTATCCTTTCTAAATCTTATGTACTGAAAATTTAAATATCTTAGTAAAACCCATTTAATTTGTCTTTTTATTCTGTCTTATGATATATTTTGGTGCATCAACAAGATATATAATTTCGGGCCCACTCTTCACTACATGTCTAAAGCATTCCTCCTATAGAGATTGGTTGATTTAAATCATGAAAAATATAATTTACCAAAAAAATACTCATATTGAGTAAAGGATAATGATTTATCATTGTTTCCCTAGTTAATAAAATTATATTAAATAAACACGTTGTGTGTAAAAATTGTATATGGTGTAAGAAATAGTCATATCTGGGATATTAAGAATATATATATTTAATATAAATGTAATATACAATGAAAAATTATCATGTTATGATATTGTCTCAAGTGAAAGAAAATAATCAAAAAATTAACATGAGTTGAGAGGTGACCTCTGGTTCATCAGGAATATAGGTTTTTGTAGTAATATCAGGTCATTTGGATTATTAATGGTAATAGAATTAAAATAATAAAATATAAATTAAAAATATATTCTTCTTTGTAAAACTATTTACCATTTTATGATAATTCTATGTTTGGTAAAATAGTTATAGTGGCGGGTATGTCCCCTGTCACTGTTAAAAAACATTTTATTATAGTTTTGGTCAAAAAAGTCCCTTTCATAAAAAAGGTGAAATATTCCATTAAAACCCTTTATAGAATTAAAGGATAATAAATAATTTCCTTCATAAATATTCTGAGTAAATTAAAGGTATTTTAAAAAACAATTTTGAAACTCATGGACATGGAATGAAGATATATCTAGTTTAAAGATAAATAAAATCAATTTTTTAATTTAAAATTTTAATTTCCCAATTCAATTAATAAATACAAGAATGGTTGGAAGAAAATATAGAAAATTATTAAATATATATTGGATAATAAATTTATTTGAAATTATGAGTTATAATTGATAATATTATTTCAATGAGAGAAAGAGTATTCCTAAAATAAAGTGACATTGAAAAATTGATACTTTCCATTATAGAATCATTCAAATTATAACTCATTGAAATAATAAAAAAAATCTAACATTAAACATCATTAATAAATATTTATTAATTTTAAATACTTGAAATTTATAATATATACACCATATAAAAGTGAATTGGTGTACATTAACACCATGACTCATTGGAATGTGAATTAATAAAACATATAACACCTCATGGTTTCCATTAAATGATTGTGATTTAAGACCATATTTTAGGGTTTTAAAATTGTTATCAATTTATAATTAAACTATTTTAATATTTATAACATCATATATGATCCTCTTATAACATCTTATATATGATTCATTAATTATATTTTATTATTACTATTTTTTCAGCTATTAAATGCATTGTTTTCTAAAGCGTGTTTTTTCATGAATGTTTTGGTTATAGGGTATAACATGTTGATACATTATCTAGTTAATGTTCATAATTTTATAAATTACATTTATAATAATTTAATACATTTTTATAACCACTATTGAATGTTGGACAAGGGGAATGAATTTCTTCATATTGTGGAGACGATATGTCATACGTATGAATGAGCGATGATATCATTCCCTTAATGCGTTAATGTGTAAATAAGTGGATGATATATTAATATTCAAAAATTTATATCATTTTATATGTAAAATATATATTTATATATTCATTTTTTATATCTTTATTACTATCCATGTGACTATGTGATGGAAAACAAATTAAATTGGTTCGCAAAGGGGTAGTCTGCAGTACACATTAGTGATTGCTTTGTTTCACATTTTATATGTTAATAGATAGATAAATATTATTCCTTTAGCATAATAATATTTTATTATATGTTAGTGAATGGTGTTATTATACTGAAATTTTTAATATTTCATTGTAGTTAGATAAATAATATGTAATAAAGAAATATCATGGTGAAGATAAATACTTTCTCATAGACAAATATTCATTGGATATCTTATTAATGTTAGGACCATGCTGAAGGAAGAGATGGTTTTCATGGTTTGTCTATTGTTGATCTTAAGGATGTTTTCATAAAGGAATGACACCTTGAACATCAATGAATTTCGAAGCTAGAAGTTTGATGATTCAGAACCGAGAATATTGAACATTCGGAACCTGGTGTTCGGAGAAGTCGGAATCTGGAAATTGAGAAATTCAGAACTGGGAAATTGAAAATTCTCTGAACCTGGAAGTGGTTGAACTCAGAAGCTGGCTAATTAGAGATGTGAAGTCACTATGACTTTAACTCCGAATTATGAAGATGCTTTTCTATTTTGTAACTCTAATTTGTGAGTATATTCAAGTACTCATGATGCAAGAAAAACTTGGATGGAGAAGTCGTACTGAGAATCAGGAGAAGTCGTACCAAGAATTGAAGAAGTCGCATCGAGAACCAGAAGTCACAACGAGAACCAGAAGTCATACCAAGAACTAGAACATCATACCGAGAAACGGTGAAGTCGTACCAAGATCAAGAGGAGTCATACCGAGAATTCAAAATCTCTGGTATCATTGAATGAAGAGGAGTCATACCGAGATTCCAAAAAATGGCACATACCAAGAGTTCAAGAATTTTTCATACCGAGAAAGCAATGAAGATCCATACAGAAATGTGAATAAGTTTTTGTCATGCTGATGAAGTGATGAAGATTCATACTGAGAATTGAAATGGTATCATGCCGAGTAAGTGATGAAGAGTGATACCTAGAATTGAAGTGGTGTCATACCGAAGTCTCAAGAAGTGTGGATCTGAGAAAGTGATGTCGAATACTCATGAAGAGTGGATCCAATATTGTGATACTGAGAATCCAGAAGATTGTATCTGAGAATTTGATATCGAGATTCCAGAAGATTGGATGTGGGAATGTGATACTGAGAATCCAGAATATTGGATCTGAGAATGTGATACAGAGAAACTTGTGTAACAAGGTCGAATCCAGAAAAGGCCAAAGTTCTAAATCAAGAGAAGTGGAAAAAAATTTTAGAAGATGCTAAAATCATTGACAAAGTATTAATTACTCCGAGATTTCAGGAGAAATTATGATTTGGGTGAATCTAAGTGAGTGGGAACAATATTTTGGTTTCCCACCTAAGCATACATTGGAGCACCTAGAAAAGGAGATCAGAGTACAAAGTGAAAGACTGAAGATGATGTTGTAGTGAGAGAAGCTCTGATAGTCTAGTGAGAGAATGAATTATTTTTCTGACTGGGATTCATTGTGACATCAATTGGAACAATAATTTGATACTGGTTGACAACGTATTGAGTTTCTCATATTAATGAAAACTCGGATTGAAGAATCAGAGTGAAGCAGAAAATTCGGAGTGGATATTTGGAATGGGAAGTTCGGACTGAACTAATCAGAATGGGGAATCAGTACTGGTTGTCACTATATTGAGTTTCTCGAACTGAGAAATACTTGGAATGAAGAATAGTATTGGGAAAATTCGGAGTGGTGATTCGGAATGGGATTTTTGGACTATAATTAATCAATCTCATGTCCATGGAGTCCTTTCAATTCTTATGGGAATGGAAGTGAAGATTTGTGTGGAAATTTCTTACACATTTGTATTTGAATGGAAGTGTAGGTAACATAAGATGTTACAAAAAAGGAGACTTCTCCCTATTGTGCTATGAGTGTGCACTTGCACTGGAGTGATTGTTTCACAATGCTTCACGAGTGTAAGGGTATATCCTACTCGTTGTAATCCAAGGATTGTTTTCATAGTGTAGTGTATGGTGTTGGATTGTTTCCAACCATACCAAAGACTTATCTATTCTTATATAATAGTGAACCTTGTAAATTGTTGTGTTCCTTTATATGTGTTCTTGTTTGTTTCTCAGGAGGGAATTATATCTTTAACAGGAGACCAAGGTTGTTCCCAATATCAAGGGAACTTAAAAGAAGATAAAGGGGTACCACTGATTCACACCCCCCCGCCCCTCTCAGTGGTTCATTACTCCAACTAGGTCCTTACATGTTGTATCAGAGGCAGGTTACCTTTGTTTTTCCTTACTGATGGAGAATCTGAATTGTGTGAACAGTAAAGGAATTCCGGTATTCGATGGAAATAAACATCACATCTAGAAGGATAGAATTCTACAGTTCCTCATGTCTATCAGTTATGAATTTCTTGAAGCTTCAACAGTTGGGTTTCCCCCCATTGATGATAATTCTACACTTACACCAATTGACAAGAAATTTCTTGAGAATTATGGAAGAGCCAAGAATTCTATATTGTCTTCACTTTCTGAAAGTGAGTTCTTGAGAGTGAAAGGAGTGGCCATAGCCAAAGGTATATGGGACAAACTGAAAAACTTATATGAAGTCAATACAAAAGTTAAGATGGAAAAACTTCAAATCTGAATATTGAAATAAGAATATATGAAGATGGGAGAGCATGAATCTATGAAATGAGAAGGGAAAAAGATATTAAAGTATCTTCATTAGAAGACAGAGACTCAGAGACTCTATCTCTTGATTTTTTTCATAGCACACTCATTACTTATGAAATGAGAAGGGAAAAAGATATGAAATCCAAGAAAAATGTTGACAGAGAATTATCTTTCAAATCAATGAAGAAGGAGAGATCTAAGAAGATATTGATTAAAAAATATGGTGGTGACTCTGACACTAAAAGCGAGGTATGTAAAAATATTAATGATATATTATCTTTTTTTTTCAAAAAAATGTTAAAAGAGGCATAGAGAAATAAAAGGGAAACTTCCCTTGAATTGTTTTGAATGTGGAGGCATTTGCCACTTTAAGGCTAAATGTGCTCGAAGGGAGAATGAAGAAGACAGTGATGAAGAAGAAAGAAAGCCACGAAATTTATGGAAGGAGCAGGGTGATAAAGGAAAGTCATGGAAAGAAAATAAGTTCTTCAAATCCAATAGAAAAATCTTTCTATCCATAAATTAATAAGAAGAATAAAGTGATGATGAATCAAAAAAATCAGTTGAGCATGGTGTTGAGAATACTTTCATTACAATAGTGAATGTTGAGGATTTTAGAACCAACATCTCGAAAGAAGAAAAAGCTCATATTGAGATGCATATGAAAGAAGAATTGAAGGAATGTATAAGGAATATCAGACGGCTGGGGAAACATAACAAAAACATGGAAGATGAATGTTCCTCAGCTTTCAATAAAGCTAATGTTAAAGAAGAACTTGAGAAAGAGCGTGAAGATATGTATTAGTCTCTTGAAGATGAGAAAAATCAAAATGAGCACATGAAAGTTATGCTGATGTCAAATAAAGAAGAATTAGAGCTCGTTCAATAGAAGCCCTCAGAAGCTGAATTAAGAATCATATGTTTTCAAAACTCAAGTACTGATGTAGGTGAAATCTCTCAACAAGAAAATTCGGAGAAAATTCAAAAGAATAATAAAGTGGTTATTATGAAGAAGAAAGGTAAGAAAGATATTTATGTGGACAAGACCAATGTTGCTGGGAACTCTGAAGATTCAATGAAACCTAAGATTATCACTGGTAAAAACTATGAAAAATCAGAGAAGGCAAAATTCCAGCAGAGCAATCTTTCTATCAAAAGAATGGTTCGTGGGCCAGAAGAAAGAGTAACAACGAAGTATCAGTACAAAGGCTTTAGAGGAAGGTACTCCTTTTATGGGTACAGTTGGTGATGTAGTGGATTCTGGCATACAGTGAATATGCGTTCGTTCAATCACCATTATTATCACCTCCCCACATGTTATGAAAGACAGAGATTGAGGGGGAGTTAATATCCTCAAAGAAAGTAGAGTGAGAATGTATTCTTGAAGAAAGTGGAGAAGGATGAAGCCATGATAAATAAAGGTTCGATCCTTTGGAAAATATATGGGAAAGGTTTGAAAAACTTGGAAACCATGAAAATGGATGACTTGTTCTGTTACCGGCTCAACAAAAATTTCTTAAATGTCAAAAGACTAAGGTGAAGTAATAAGTTAAAGAAGATAAATCTCTTGTTGTTGAAACTTCTCTAAAAGTTACAAAGGAAAAATGAACATGGATACTTGATAGTGGGTGTTCTTAACATTTGACAAGATACTTGAATTTGATAAAGAATGTGAAGAAGTTTAAAGAATGCACTATGAGATTTTCCAATGATGAATCTTTAAAAATCAAAGGTGTTTTATTAGCCATCATTGGGAAGGAATAATTGAAGACCAAGAAAACTATGTATGTTGATGGGATGAATCACAACATGCTGAGTGTATCACAATTGTTTGATGGGGGTAACAAAGTTATCTTCATGAAAGATGGATTTATTGTGAAAAGCGAAGAAGATGGTCAGATTGTGACAAGAGGCCAATGAACCAAAGGGAATCTATTTTAGTTTGAAAATTCACATAACTCTTGTTACATGATCTTAGTGGAAGAAAATCAGTTGTGGCACAGAAGACTTGGACACATGTGTCGGAGAAATATGGGTAAGTTATATAAAAGGGATAATGTTCAAGATATTAAATATTTTACAAGAATATGGGATTGGTGTTGCACTACCTGTCAGAAAGGAAAGATTACAAGTGTTGTGAAAAAGAAGGTTGACAGTTGTTCTAAACAACTCTTTGAACTAATACATTCTAATATATGTGGGCCGATGAGAAAACAAGCATCAAATGGAGACAAGTACATCACCACCTTCATTTTTTATTTTACTCACATTACAAGTGTTATGTTTATGAAGCACAAGTCAGACATAATAAAAATGTTTAAAATCATCAGAATGAATGATGAGAAAGAATGTGAGTACTATGTGAAGAAGTTGAGAATAGATAATAGTGGTGGGTATAGAGGTTAATAATTTGAAGACTATCTTGAGAATAATGGGATAAAACAAAAATATAGTGCTCCATATACACCTAAAAAAATTGGGTTTCTAAAAGGAAGAACATAAGATTTGTGGAAATGGGAAGAACCATGATGCTTGAACATGGCCTTAATGATAACTTTTGGAGGCATGCAACAAGTAAAAATGTTTAGATTCAAAATAAATGTTTCTATAGGCCCCAATCAAACAAGACACCATATGAACTTTTCTATGACATTAATCCAAGTATGAAGCATGCTAATTATTTTGGGAGCCCATGAATTATAAAGAAGAATGGTGGAAGGAGTGGAAAATTCATGAAGAAAGGAGAAGACAGAATTTTTATTGGTTATGCACCAAAAGGAAGAGGTTATAAATACTTTAACAAAGAAACAATATGAATGGTGGATACAGTTGATGTAAAAGTCATTGAAACTCCAGGAAAAGATAATCATGTCCAGACAGACAATGAATATGAGGAAGATGAATTTAACGATTCTGATAAGGATGCAATGAATTGTAATACTATTCAAGTTGAATAATCGGATTCATCCATATCAAGTGATTAAGATGGCACACGAAAAACATATCCAAGGCTGATGAAACAAGTGAAAGCTCAGAATATAATTGGTGATCAATGTCACATGGTTCAAACAAGAAGAACAAGTAATTCCATATCACATACATCCTTCTATTCCAAAGTGGAACCAAACAATGTTAAAGAAGCCTTTGAGCATCCGGGATGGGTTCAAGACATAAATGAAGAATTGGATCAGATTGAAAAGAATGACACATGGGAACTCGTACCAAAGTCTGAAAATAAGAACATTATTGGAACCAAGTGGGTCTTCCGGGACAAGTTGAATGAAGAAGGTGATGTTATCAGAAATAATGAAAGATTGGCTTGCAAAGGCTACTATCAGATTGAAGGAATAGACATTGAATAAACTTTTTCTCCAGTGGCCAGATTAGAAACTATCCAAATCTTTCTTTCTATTGCTGCACAACGAGGCTACAAAATCATTCAAATGGATGTCAAATCCAAATTTCTTAATGGTGATCTAAAAGAAGAAGTTTATATTGAGCAACCTTGTGGATTTGTTGTTGGGAAGAGTGAATGTTATGTGTAAAGGTTGAAGAAATCCTTTTATGTGATAAAGAATGCTCCCAAAGCATGTTATTCCAAACTGGATACTTTCTTAAAGGAGATAATGTTCATGAATTGAAGAGTTGACAGCAATTTTTACATCAAGGAAAGCCAATATCTTTCCCACATTGTAATTGTCTATGTTGAAGACATTAATTTTTCTGGGAATGGTGAAAGAATATTTAAATGGTATACTAAAGAAATTAATAATGCCTTTGAGATGTCCATGTTGGGTGAAATTAGATACTTTCTTGGGTTACAAATCTTCCAAAAGAAATAATTCATTTTTCTCTCCCAAGAAAAGTATGCTAAGGGACTTCTCGAAAAGTTTGGCATGGAAATATCAAAACCTTTATCAACTCTTACCTCAGTGGGAACGAAGCTAAGAAAAGATTATTAAGGAAAACAAGTTGATCAGAAATAATATCGAAAGCTAATTGGAAGTTTTTTATATCTGACTACATCAAGACAAGATATTTTTTTTGCTGTTACCTTATGTGCAATATTCCAGACTGCTCCTAAAGAATCACATCTTATTTCTAGAAAAAGAATTCTCATATACATAAAAGGCACAACAACATTCAGAATCGAGTATAGTGGTTCAAATAAGATTGATTTTTTGGCTATTCAGATGCAGATTGGGCAGGAAATGTTGATGATATGAGATCCATATTTGGTGGAGTATTCTTTATGGGAAAAAGTTGTGTTGGATGGCACTCAATGAAGGAAAATTCTGTGACACTTAGTAAGACTGAAGCTGAATATCTTGCTGCTACTCAGGCTGTTACTCAACACATCTGGATGAAGACACGATTGGAAGATTAGTTAGTTGAGGTGAAGTTGACCTTAGTCTTGGGCTATGTTAATCAAATCACAATTGATCGTACCAAGAATCTAGTCCAACATTCTCCTTCAACGCATATTGACATCAAATAGCATTTCATCAAAGGGCATGTGGAAAAGAATGAACCTAAACATGAATATGTTTCTTCTACTGACCAAGTTACTGATATTTTCACGAAACCCCTACCAAAGAAATAATTCCCAAGATTGAGGTATAACATGGGTGTCTAACCTCTTTCTCTTCAAGGGTAATTTATGTTGTTTCATCCCCTCTCTCTTCATACCATTGGATTGTTTTGTCATGGTGGAGAATTTTTTTGTACCATAAATCTATTGTTTAAAGAGAGATTTGTCAGTAAGTTGTGAACTCAGAATTTTTTGTGTATGTGAACTATTCTAACTGTTTGTTGGAGTAATTATAGGAAAAAGCATGAAGTTGTTTATATAAAGGATGAAGATGTTTGAATATGAGTAATTCATTTTCACGAAATAATGTTCAGCATGGTTTTTTTGTCAATTGTTCTTATTTCCTACAATGAGTTAGCTCACATAGGCTTAGAATTATAGATAATTAATCCATTTCATTAGGTTTCAAAGTTTGGTGATTTATGAAAACTTGGTTGACAACAAAATCCAATGGGGGAGATTATTAGGACCATTCGGAATCAAGAGATGGTTTGCATGTTTTGTCTTTTTTAGATATTAAGTATGTTTTCATAAATGAAAGACACCTTGAAATTCAATGAATTCGGATGCTGGATGTTTGAGGATTCAGAACCGAGAATATTAAACATTCGGAACCTGGTGTTCGGAGAACTCAGAATCTGGAAATTGAGAAATTTGGAATGTGAAAATTGCAAATTCTCAGAACCTGGAAGCATTTGAACTTGGTAGCTGGTTGATTGGATACATGAATTCACTAAGAATTCAATGTATAATTTTGATGATGCTTTTCTTTTTTGTAACTCTAATTTTTGATTATATTCATGTACACACGATGCAAGAAAAAGTTGGATGGAGAAGTCATACTGAGAATCATGAGAAGTCGTACCAAGATTTTAAGAAGTCGCACCGAGAACCAATAGTCTCACCGAGAACCAGATGTCATACCGAGAACCAGAACTTCGTACTGAGAACTGGTGAATTCGTACTGAGATCCAGAGGAGTCATACCAAGAATTCAAAATCTCTGGTATCATTGAATGAAGAGGAGTCATACCGAGAATCAAAAAAATGTCATATACCGAGAGTTGAAGAATTTTTCATATTTAGGAAGCAATGAAGAGCCATTCCAAAATGTGAAGAAGTGCTTGTCATGCCGATGAAGAGATCAAGCATCATAACGAGAATTGAAATGGTGTCATGCCGAGGAAGTGATGAATTGTCATACTGATAATTGAAGTGGTGTCATACCGAATAATCAAGAAGAGTGGATCCGAGAAAGTGATGCCTAACACTCAAGATGGTTGGATCCAAGAATGTGATACCGAGAAGCCAGAAATGTGGATCTGAGAATGTGTTACCGAGAAGCCAGAAGAGTAGATCTGAGAATGTAATACCGAGAAGCCAGAAGAGTGGATTCGAGAATGTGATATAGAGAAACTTGTGTAACAAGGTTAGATCTGGAAAACTCCACAGTTCTAAATCATGATAAGTGGAGGAATATTCGATAAGATTCTAGAGGCATTGACAAGGTATTAATTACTCTGAGATTTCAAAAGAAATTATGATTTGGGTGAATCTAAGTTAGTGGGAAAAATATTTTGTTTTTCCACCTAAGAATACTTTGGAGCTTCTATAAAAGGAGATCATAGTACAAAGTGAAATACTGATGATGATGTTGTAGTGAGAGAAGCTATGATAATCTGGAGAGAGAAAGAAGTATTTGGCATATTGAGTTTCATTTCATTTAAAATTGGAAGGAGAATTTGATATTGTTTGACACTGTATTGAGTTTCTCGGATTGAAGAAAACTAGGATTGAAGAATCAGAATGAAGGAGAAATTTTGGAGTAAATACTCGGAATGGGAAGTTTAGACTGAACTAACCAGAATGGGGAATTAGTACTGGTTGTCACCGTATTGTGTTTCTCGGAATGAGGAAGACTCGTATTGATGAATCGGATTGGGGAAATTCAGAGTTGAGATTCGGAATGGGATGTTCCGACAGTAATTGATCTATCTTGTGTCCAAGGAGTCTCTTCCTTTATTCTGGGTAAGGAAGGGAGGATTTGTGCTAAACTTTCTTACACTTGTGTATTTTAAATAAGTGCAGGTAACATAAGTTGATACAAGAAAAGAGACATTGACCTATTATGCTAAGAGGGTATACATGAACTGGAGTGATTGTTTCACAGTGATAAATTAGTGTAAGGGTATATCCTACTCATTTTTATCCTAGGATTGTTTTCATAGGGGATTGTATGGTGCTGGATTGTTTCCAACCATAAAAAGGATGTAGCTATTCTTATTGAATTGTGAACCCTGTAAATTGTTGTGTCCCTTTGGATGTGTGCTTGTTTTTTTCTTAGCAGGGAATTATATCATTAACATGAGACAAAGGTTGTTCTAAATATTAAGGGAACTTAAAAGAAGAAAAAGGGGTACCACTGATTCAACCCCCCCTCTCGGTGGTTCATTACTCCAACTGGATCCTTAAAATTAAGGACCACATGATTTCACATTTTGGAAGCCCAAAACCTATGGAACATGGATAATGATTTCGAAGATGAATTTTTTTTGGGTTTGGATGATATATATTGCATGATATGAATGAATATGTGAGCAGAGGGGTGGCCTTTTATAAGTGGGGTAGGGGACCTTATTGGATACAAAATTTAAAATTTCCCAATAAAATACAAAATGATAAAATTAATTCCTATCCCAAAATCTACATAATTACATTATAATTGAATTTTGGATAGGGTAATGTTTTAATATTTTTAGAAAATATGATTTTTAAACTTTTAATTAGAAATTATACCCATAACGTTTTGTTTAACCCACAAGGTAACTCATTTTAACCTTAATTGGGGTAATTAATTTTTACATTTTTTACAATTAATTATGAAAAAATAAGTAATTTTACCTTATAAGATAATTTTAATGATTCTAATTAATAACCTAAATTCCATTTTACCAAATTCAACTTTTATATATTGGAAAATTTAATATAAAAATTAACCTAAAAAACGTGATGAAAAATGGGGTTTCAATATATTCATTTTTCAAGAAAAAGATGATCTTCTAGAACATATAGGAATGAAAACCATAATTTTAATAATATAAATTAATATATAAAGATATATAGTATTTAAATTTATTTTACATTATTCATCATTAAATATTATTTTAATTTATTAATATTTATAGACATTATTCCACTATAAAATAAATTTTTTTTCATAAAAAACAATTTTATCCCTTTTAAATTCCAAAGGATATTATCTTAGATTATATAATATATATAGTAAATAATTTTTTTATTATGTATATGATAATAAATTTTTTTAAATTAAATTCTTAATTGCTAAATAGCACACATTTAATTATTCATAATATCTCATTTCTATGGGAAATATTTAAAAATTTATTTAATGCTTATTCTGACCATATATGTTCAAAATAGTTTTTAATCCTATTAAATTAAAAAAAAAATTTGAAATATTAAAATATTAATTTTAATATGGTTTATTAAAATATAATTTCCAGATATTATAATTTAGTCTTGGGTGCTATATTCTTCCGTCATATAAAATTTTCATCATTGAATTTTTTAGAAATATTACCTTCTAAAAAATGAGGGTGGATATTCCTTGTAAAATCATATTATTTCAATGTTTCTTCTACAATTTAATGATTATCCCAAAGTAACCATACTAGTTGAATCATAATATTCCTCAATACATTCCCGCTGGTAACAAAAATATGGATAACCTCTTCACAATATAATGGATCGTGTTCCAATTTTATTTCTTCATAGGTGAGAACAAGTGTTGGGATTGACATATACTTCCACAACAATGATATATATAACACATCTTGTTAAATAGAGAGGCTTGATGGAATTGTTATTTTGTAATCCATAACTCTATTCCTTTACAAAATTTCAAATGATTGATATACATAGGGCTCAATTTTCCATTCATACCAAAACATATGACACCCTTCTATGGAGATACATTCAAGAAAACATGATCTCCCACTTGAAATTCCAAATATATCTTCTAGTTTCCAGCATAACTCATTTTTCATCATATATATTCTTTAATATGTGTTTAAATAGTATTAAACTTTTCTATTTTATCTTGAACATGTTCTATACCTACATGTTTCCATTTACCAACTCCAACCGAAAAAGTTAGAGTACGACATCACTTTCCATATAATGATTTATTCTATTCCAATGGAATAATTCAATGGAAACTATTATTTTATGATAACTCTAATAGTGTAAATACTAATCCTATATACCACTGAATTCATGTTATCATTAAATAAACATGTCTTCTAATGTCATCATATTCCTTTCGTATTATTAATTTGTTTGAGGATGGTAGGAAGTGCTCAAATTAAGCTCATTATCAAGAGCCTTCTTAAGACACATACAAAATTTTGATGTAAAATGTGGATCATGATCATATATAATTGGATGTTGTCTTCCATTAAGTATTAAAACAATAATAATATAATACATGTGATTTAATAAAGAGATAAATCTTCTCTAATAGTAAGTAAATCTGTATATTTGGTCGGTCAATCAATAAAAAAATCAAATTTCATCTTTCCTTCTATGAGTATTTATTGTCATAGTGAGATATTATGTAGTATTTTTCATCTTAAATCCACACATTTATAGAAATTGGTTGAATGAATCTTATAGGATGTTATCTACCATCCTTCACCTACTGTAAAACCAAGCATCAAGATACGTAATCATCCATTTCCCACAACATGTTATTCCACAAAAAATCTTCTCTCAAATCTCTATAAATATTTTTGATACAATTGTGTATTGATAAATTTGATCAAGGAGAATCATCCAAAACTTCCATTTTAATAATTTCTTTAAATATAATGCATATTCTCTTTCAAAATTTTAGGATTCCATCTTCACAAATAAATTATTCCATCTTCCCTTCAAACCCAACATTAATTTTCTACTAAAAAATCATGTCATGAAATTTGAAACTATTTATATTTTTTTAATAAATATGGTTTCAAAATAATTTTAGAAAAATGGTGATGTATCACATTAAATAATAATTCTTTCGTCTATATTTACTAAATATATTAATATAAAATCCTTCTTAGACTTTATTTGGTGACACGATCATTCCATATCAGTGCAGATGTTTCATTAATTATTATCCCTGACTGTTGTGTATTGAGAAATCATAATCCTTTACTAGCTCATGCCATTTACTTTGACTCATGTTGAGATATTTTTGTTAAAATATATATTTTATGATCTTTTATTCTATATATAGCTCACAACATTAGCCATAGAGATAATGTGTCCATATCTTCAATGTGAAGATAATTGTTTCAAACTCATGATTATGGGTTGGAAAGATCTATTCATTATTCTTTTCCTGATTTAATTCATATGTAATAAATTTATCTTTTTTTATAAATATATAACCAATTCCATTCATTTATGAATCACTATATATCAAAAATAATTCATTTCATGATGGTAGAGTCATAATTGGAGAATTGACCAATCATTTCTTCAAGTATTCAAAACATTCTTTACATTACATTATTCAATTGAACATAACCCCATTATGCGTTAGATTATTAATCTCATTATCCAATTTGGAAAATTTATAGATGAATCATTGATAGTAACATTTTAATCAAATGAAACTATGTACTGAAGTTTTGTTCATTGGTGTAGGAAATTATCTAAATCCATTTTTTTCATGGTATCAACGTAGACTCCATCCTTGGAGACAATATATCATTGAGATACTAGCGTGCATAGATACTTGGATTTTTTCCTTCAATGAAATGGTTAATATATCACTATGTATTGGGTATGTAATATGTATCATACCTAGATAATCATGTATAGATATCTTCATACTCTATTAAACATTATTATTTATTTTTAATTATGTTATATATCATTTTATTTATTTCGATTCATTTATCATGAGTGAAATGTTTTTCAAAGATTTTTTATTTAAAATATCTATATTCCGTGAATTATATTTCTTCTTACTATCTAGTATTATTTATCAAAAAGCATCATTTATCATGATCACCATTCATATTTTATACTTACAATATAACATTTTATATTTCATCACATGTTTGGGAAAAAATATCATTCCAAGGGACTTAATGCATTTCCCAACTACCAATGGATTCGTAGTTCCATTAAATGAAGGGGGATTATATCACATGATTTGATCTAGGATATGAGAATTGTGTCATGGAATAAATTTTTAATATATTCCTGAAAGGATATTTTTCATATATTATGCATGCTTCAATAATATTTCCATGATTATTTGACATCCAATACCAGTTGTATTAGATTTCTCAGTGGAAAAATTTCTATATTGATCATGAGTATTAATACCTTAAATTCATCCATGTGATACTTATAAATAATGGAATATACATAATTATTTCATAATATTATGAGTTTTTATATCACAATTTATAATTCAAAATCTTGTGTTCCACTTAACATGAGATGAAAATTTATACATTGTTAATTTCAACATCATAAACATGGTTTCTCTGAGTAAATATTTAAATCATAAAAATATTCTAAAATACCATAGAATGGTTTGAAAGAAACTTTTAATTATCTTGAGAAAATCATAAATGGGTGTTGAACTATGTTTATAGTAAGGCATGTTGTCATTTCCCAAGTGATAATCATGTCAAATCCTAGTGATCCCTTTTTAGAGTTATTACCCTTGGTATAACTATTCAAAAACCACATTCACTTTTAATATCTGAAGATAGATTTAATTTCAAATAAAAACCTCATTATCTATTCTTAAAAAATAGTATGATATTATAATGTTATCCTCATATAATATCAGGGGTTTATGTTCTCTAATCTATGTTTTTTGTAGCCTATTTTCCAAGTATTAATCTAAAATTTCTCTACTACCAATTCTAATAGCCTTGCCTATAGTTTCTCAGAGTTGGTAATATAATTCATTAAATTAGAATAGATATAAGGGGTCAAATGAACTATGACCAATAAGTTTAGTAATATTTGATTTCTAGAAACATAAATGATGCCCTATTTAAATTGGAGATAATATGTATAACAAATTAAGGGAAAAAATTCGATATACATGAAATCATTTCATTAATTCTCTTTCATATCCTGGGGAAAGTAATCAAAATAGTTGTGTGCTTAAATAAATTATAACGTTTATACATAATATGAGATTTCATGAATATATAAGGTATAATGAATATGGTAAATTAAATAATTGAGTACACGTGTTATTTAATCAATAAAATTACTATCATTATTAGATAAGGAATAATAAATATAACCTACTAAATAACTAAACAGACTTGTAATTTAGTCAATATCGTGATAAAAAATACATCACTGATAATATTAATGAAATTATATAATTAAAATAATTATTAAATTATAAATAATGTAAATGATTAATACTGGACGTCATGATCTCAAACATCATGATATCTACACTGAAAAGATGTTGTTATAAGAATTTTTAAAACTACGAATATAATCCTCTTAATTTGGCCAATATATTTATCTCATGTGATATAACAATATATTAAGGGGCTACGTAATTGAACGTCCTCCCATCAAATCATATCCAAGATGTTATCATATTTAAAAAAATCAATTAAATTCATGAACAATATTCCTTATCAATAAATATCTATATTTTGTAAAGATTCAGATTTATTAATATTTCTATAGTCATTAAAATAAACATCAATGGAAATGATGTTTGTAAAAATGGAATTTTTTTTAGTAAATAATCATATAAATGAAACTATATATATATATTAGAAATGAAATTTATAATTAAAATTTATAATAATAATTTGAATTTATCATGATAAAATTGATAGTCAAAAATTTAATAAAGAGATATTATGTGACCATATATTCATGAAGAATATGTATTTTTTCAATTAAATCATGTCTTTATAAGAATAAATTGAACGAAAGTGAAATATTAAAATATTCATTCATAAAATATTTTTATTATTAAAAAAATTAATAAATATAGAAGAATCAAAATCACATAAAATGGTTGCAGTGGTAGGGAAAACAATTATTGTCATATATATTAAAAATGACATTCCATTTGATTTTTTTTCAAAATAAATACCTTTCAAAAATTATTATAAAGATTCATTTAAAAACATTACTAAAATTATAGTAAAAAATAAATTTTCCTTGATATATAATTTTTGTAAATCAAAGTAATTTTATCAAATAATTTTAAAAACATGGAATTAGAAATAATATATATTTTATTTAAAGGAAAGAAAACATGTTTATTCATTTAAACATTTATTTTCATAATTAAGGTACTAAAAGTGGAAAATTTCGAACAAAATATATAATATCCTTAAATATATAGTGGATAATAACTTTATTAAATCATATTAATGATAAATGATAAGATTCCATAATTAATAGTGTATGAAATCCCAAAATAAAGTTATATCATAAAATAGATTCTTAACTCAATGGTGACATTCAAATTGTATCCCGTTAAAATAATAAACAAGAATTGAAACATTAATAATCAATAATAAATAGGTATTAATGTTAAATGGATAAAATGATAATTATATACCTCACATATATGTGAATAGGATCATGTCAATAAATGAGTCTCAATATAAAGTAAATTTAGACTAAATCTATTTCTTCACACTTCTATTTAGTTGAACATGATTAAGAATCATATATATTGGTTTAAACATTTTATAAATTTATACAAGGGCTAATTTTATATTATTAATATCCTATACTATCCTCTTATAACATATTACCACTATCTCATTAACAATATCTTCATATTATAATTATTATTGGTATTAATTTCCTTGTTTTGTTTTGCGACTTTTTTTATGAAGTTAGAATCTATTATTTATAGGACATAGTTCCATCATATAGAGAATAATATAAATTTTATAAATATCATATCAGATAATTAAAATAAATTCATAACCATTCATGAATTTTGTACATCAAAAATTAATCACATCAATTCATGTAAATGGTATGACATTTCTATGCACAAGTGATGTTATAATTCCCATAATGGGTGAAAGGGTAAAGAAGAGAAAGATATATAAATTTTGATAAACAAATATAATGTCATATTTATCATATAAATTTATTTTTTCTCTCAATATGTCTATATATGGGGGTATCTTATTAAAACAATTATATAAGATCACAAGGTGGATGTCTACTATACGCCTGAGCGATGACTTTGTTTCCCATTTCATAGAGAATTTTGTGAATAATTATTATGAAATAAACCTAGTAAAATAGAATTATATAGGATATACTTGAGTTATTATATAACAATTTTGAACTCAAAATTTATGTTCTATGAATAAAAGGTAATAAAGAAAGTTCTTGGTGATAAAAATTATCTTTTCTTTGAGAAACCTCCTTTGGGTCTCTAATTAAAGACACTAAGATTATTATTTTTGGAATACTACCACCTTTTTAACGTGGATGATGATTTTGGGGAGGGTGAGGTTTATGGTTTTTTTTTTGAAAATTTGTATTGAGATGTTAGAATATGTGTGGGGATGAGGGTCCCTTTTATATATGGGGAATGAAACCTTCTTGGAAACCACATGGAATGTTTCAAAAAGAATATAATATTTTAGTCAATGCGATGAAAATTTTTTAAAATTGAAATTAGAATTAATTTTTTTTAAATTCAGATGAAATATGACCATCCGATTTAATATTTATACCATTAGTTAGAAATATTATATTTATCTTATGTTTTAACACCCCGGTAAACCCATTTTAACCTTAACTTGGGTAATTATTTTTAATGATCTTTATATTCATTATCACAAAAAATTAAGGTCATCTTTTTAGAAAATATTAATTATTATTATATAAAATAATTTATCTATTTTATGAAATTCAACCCACATATGCAGACAGTTAAATTTAAAAATAAACAGGAAAAATATATAGAAAAAATAGTATTCAATAAATGAATATTTCAAGCATGCGATGGCAATAGATTAACTATATTTCTAATATTCATAATTAAATGAATTTAAATTAATATAGACAGATATATAATATATAAATTTCCTTTAAAACATTCATCATTAAATATTATATTAATTAATTAAAATTTATAGACATTATTCCTTTTATAATAAAATTTTTTTTTTGAAAAAATGGTTCCCGAAAAAATATTATTTTTACATAAAAATTATTATTATTATTTTTATTAATTTAATATTAATTAAATTATTAATTCAATCTTTTATAACAGATTATTATAAATTAAATAGGTAATTATAAAAAACCATATTTTTTATTATTCAAAAAATCATGCATTTTAGTGAAATTTAAAAAGATAACTCTAAGTTAATTTTGAATATGGAAGTTCAGTATATAAATACATCCCATAAAATTTTTATTCTTTTTCCATGAAATATTATAATGTGAATTGTATTACAGTTTTTGTAAAATATAATGTTCACTTAGAATAATTGAGGCGTGAGTACTACATGTATAGTATTATAGAGGATAACATGGTTATGGTAAAGAATAATAATAAATATACATTTATTAAATATGGTATTGAGTGATTATGATGTAATACTAACTTTATGTAAGAGTTTTATGTTACTAAATTATTTTTAATGGTATTTATTATTCTTAAATTTCCAATGATGAAATTATATGATCCATTTGTCAAAAATATTATTCATTTTATTCTCCTATATATATCGAAAATATATGTTAAGATTTATTTTTAACTAATTATGTAAACAAGAATCTAAAAGAATGTTTTTATGGAAAAATGAACTTGTATTTCTATTATTTCAAGAATCTTTTCCTTCCTATCGACATATTATTTATAATGTTTTCAAGAATAGTTTTATTACTCTCTAAATATTACAGAAATACATTTTAAATATATGGGACTTTATTTAACAAGGTTTCAAAATAATTTTAATATCATTTTTCAAATGAGGTAATATTGACGTTTTACAAATAAAGTGAACTTATTTTTGTCATTAACATAAACTGGGTGAAAAATTCACCCCAACACCATGAATACTATTTACATTGAAGCATAAATTATAAGATTGTTTTTAAAAATTCAATGAAATTTTTTTGTATAATATATTATAATTTTCAAAAATTTAAATAATTTATTTAAAAAATAAAATATTTTTTCCCTTAATAAAAATTATCATGATCTTAAAATGAGATATTCATCAATAACAACATCCTTTTACTTTATTTTATTCGGAATATCATATTACGTTATCATATTTATTATCTCAGAAAAAAGTATTATTATTTTTATTATTAAATAATTATGAAATTCATATCCTTTCCATAGTTATGGATATGATATTTTGAGGAATTTTTAGAGATCATATGACATACAAATGAATGGTATTAATTATGTGATAGGTTGGATTAGAATTATATATCCCTCCAATGCATTGGGTAAAGAGAGATATCTAATTATATTATCAAAAATCTAATGGGGATTGACCCTAGTTCAGTAAGGGACATTGTCTAATAGGATAGTCTTGGGAGTGAACCTTCAATAACGAAATGATGGAATGTTAAGTGAACCTATTACACTATGACTGTATAATAAATGATCCTTAAATAAGAAGTTATTTTTATACTTATGTGTATGCCAAAAACGTATACCTTATTCTTATATCTTTCTCTCATGGATTATGAATGATTATCGTTGATTACACAGTCTTATATATTATATATTTTGTTTTAAAATCATGATAACATATATTGTTTTTAAATAAACTTGACTCATTAGGTATGATTATTGTAATTCATAATCATATTCACATGCCATTATACATATCTTATTCTCAATTATAATCATTGATTGATATCTTTTATGTGTACTCTTACTGAGGATATAATATCACACCTTCTAATGTTTCCCATTGATTGGTTATGAAGAATGGTTTTAAATATGATATGTCTAATATGGGTTATAGTTATAATGAACATAATATGGAACAATTCACATCATTAATGTACCACATGTTTATATATCTATGTTTATAATGACACTAATAATTTATGGTTCTATATTGGATCATATTATTCTTATATGAATATAATGATAATAACATAAATTATATATCAATGTAATGTATAAGCCATTATAAGTATTTAACTTCCTTAAATTCTATAGAAAATGAAAATATTGTCTGTGTGTACATATGAACTACTGTCCCCACATAGTCGTGTGATTTAATTATTCGCTAATTTAATTGTATTTTTTAAAGAATGAATTAATAGATACATATGATATTTATGAAAAAATTATAATTATGTATATATAATATAGGATATACCTTATTATCCTTTTATCGATTTGAAAATTATTACATCTCTCAAGAATATGTGTGTACTACATCCTTCAACATGTGATGTAATTCATTTGTTTATTAAAACCATATATATTTGATTTTAATAAGGAATATTGTGAAAAAAAACATTTTAATGTAAATAATATCATTCTCTAGATAGTGGAAGCATTTCATAACACCATTAAATATAGTGAAAATAATAATGTACTTTTGGAGAAATTTACTAGTCAGCCATAAGTGGTCGATATAAGAAATATGTATTAGATAAATATATTTAAAATGGGTATAAAAGGACATTAAAATGGTAATATAGATGAAATTTTTGTTTAATAAATCATTTAGTAAATTTAAATTCATTATGCAGTACGATCAAACATGTATGACTAAATAGACATCCTAGGAATGGGATTTATATTGCAATCTAATTTTATTTCTATATAATTTATGTTGAGATTTATTTAAGAAATTTTTTTGATCATAATATATTAAACCACATATATATTTATATCTAATTATAATTTTTGTCTCTTAGATATTTATCTTCCATTTCTCCTCTTTTATTTATCATGAATCATTATATAAGCCTCATGTAAGGGAATGCCTTTAAAAAATCATGTTTTAATGTTTTCCTTTCAACTTTTTTTGATGATTTAAATGTTAATTTAAATGTTTCAAGAATATTTTTACTTTCATTTGTTTGGTTATTTGAATTTATTTTCAACAATATGTTAATATAATTATGAAATTTTTTTGGATTTTTTAAACATTCCAAACAAGGTATTTTTGGACTCATTAACAAAAGTGAGAAGTGAATCACTATTTTAACATTTATCAAATGTACATAATTTACAATTATCATAATAATTTTTTAATTGAAAGCTTCATTTACATGTTTCCAAAAGTAATTTTAAGGAAAAATGTTTTCCTCAATAATTTTTGAAATTTTTTTGTAAAAATTTATTAAAATAAATGGGTATTATTTTATGAAGTAAATGAAAAAAAATAAATTTATTTAAAATATTTCTGTTAGAATAATTTATAGGGATGTTAATTTTTTAATTATATTTTATTTTTTCTAATGATTTTTTTTATAAAATTAGTTTTATTTCATTTGAATTTATTTTTTCTTTCATATTTTATGTATTCGTGTTTTTTGATTATTTACATTATCATTACCACATTCTCTATCAGTCATTATCATTTCATTAGATATTATTTTCTTTCTCATTTAAAAATTTTATGTATAATGGATTTTTATGGTATTATTTTAACTATATTGATATATTATTAACCACATACCATTTTAATATATGGTGTTAACTAATAAATCTTATTAATAATCTTATTTTATTAACTGGGGAAATATTCCACATTTTTAATTAAATATGGATAAAATATTGATTTATAATATATTTTGTGAATTAATTGAATTGATAGTTCAATATATAAGAAATTTATAATATGTTAAAGTGATGAGTGTGTCAAAATTTTAGATATCATTTCGATTCATTGACAGATGTTATGAAATAAAATATTATTAGAACCCTGACCTTCTTTTTAGGAATGTCATTCCTTTTTCTAGATTTTTTGAGAAAAGAGGAGTATTAGGAAAATTTTCAAGTACACGATCTGTAATTCTTTGTCGAAGGATGTCATGTACTGGCTATGTCTGGGATGCACACACGGTCATGTGGGGTGACCTGGAGGCTGCCTAAAGAGGATTACAGAAACAATAAGTACACACCGTGTACTCCAAAAGTACATGATGTGTATTTTTTTCATTAAACGGATAGGGCTCACGTCTGATCACCAGATGCATCTTCTTCTCGGTCTCGTTCAGCTGAGAGAAGTTGTACGACATCAAATCTTCCTCGAGCCCCCAAGCTTCTGTTTTTTCTCCCAATCGACCGCTATGGATTGCGTTGGAACCACAGTGGTAGGCTCTTCCTTCTTCTAGTGCATCGTTTTCCAATTCCTCCACTTTTCCAAGTTATCATGGGTTGAATGTTGTAGACGTTTTTGTAGATATATTATGTTCCAAGGAGATTCAGCCCTCATGGTTCAATTATATTGATCTCCTAACCCCATGGTATGTGTTTTGTGCCTTTCCATTCGATGTCTTTGAGTATTATGTAAAAATTCCACCAATACCCTTGAACGAGGTATTGTGTGTTTACCTTTTTACACCTATTTTTTTCCTTCCATGATTGTATTCATGTATTTAGTTAAATTTGATATGAATGGTGTTAATTACTATACCTTGGATGTTCTATCATTATTTGTTCTATTTACGGAATTTTGGTCCTATTTAGCCTATTGGTCATTTACCTATTTTCCATGCCTTTTGGTCATAGGATGCAGTGTTGTTTAGATATGATTGAGATGTTGTAGATTAGTTTGCCAAGATGTTCTGTTAGTTTACCTTGGCCTTATATCATTAATATGTATTGAATTACATCGGTTCGTCAATACCTGGTGTTATAGACTAAAAGAGGATAGGCCGAGTGAGCTTCCTGAGAGAGTCTTTGGACATTATAGACTATAGGGGGATATACCGAGTGAGCTTCCTCAGAGAGATTTTGGACATTATAGAATATAGGGGGATAGACCGAGTGAGCTTCCTCAGAGTGCCTTTGAGCTTTATAGACTATAAGGGGATAGACCAAGTGATCTTCCTCAGAGAGTCTTTGTTTTACTTAAATTACCTTGAACTACTCCATGCTATAAGAGGAATTGATCAGGTGAGCTTCCTCAGAGAGTATGTGAACAAACTTGGTCTAAAAGAGGAATTGATTGGGTGATCTTCCTTATATAGTCTCTTGACCTTGGGTATATAAGGGGAATTGACCCTGTGAGCTTTCTCATAGTGTTCCTGATAACCATAGACTATAAGGGTAATTGACCAAGTGAGCTACCTCAGAGAGTCTTATAATTTTCGTATGACCAATCCAGAGGGGTTAGGATGAGTGTAATTACTATAGGGTTGTTGGTACATGTTAGGTATGGCTAGAGGGGATGGATGTGAGTAAGTCCCAAAGGGTTGCCTGTTTTTCTTTCGCTCCCTGTTAGTTGTTGCTTGATATTGGAACTATGGCTTGTTAGCGGCTGAGTATTTTCCTGTTTGCTGCTTTCTGTACTTTTACCTTCCATATATTCACCGACTGTTAGGCACAGATTTTCAAGTGGGATTTTATTGGTATTTATTCTCACCCGCTTTTTGGGCCATGCTTTTGGGCCCAAACCGATTATATTGTTGCAGGTATAGATAAGGGCAAGGGCCCTTCTAATTCAGGCACTTGACTTGCTATGGAGCGGGAGAGCATGGGACCAAGCCTAGGCTTGTGATGTTGAGGAGCTGTTTATCATTTCGTCTTTACATTGGTTTGGAACTGCTGTGTTCAACATTTTGACTTGTTGGATGTTTTCCTAGACATGTGTATCATGCATCATTTATTATTCATTGCTCCGTTTGTTTATTATCTCTAGCCTTCCACTGTTAAATTTTGTATGGATTATTACTGCTTCCACTATTTTATATTGTTTCACATCTTCTGTGTACACTACCAATGAGGGCGTAGTTTCCCCACTATTAGACCCAAGGCCCTCACTGCTAGTCGGCAGCCTCTGGCATTCGGGGAAATGCCCTTGAGGCCCTGTGACCAACCTGGTATGGGGCACCTTTGGGTGGCTTCTGGAACTAGGACGATACAAGTGGTATCAGTGGAATTCTCTTCTCTTGACATAATGTTTGTAGCCTATATCCATTGATAGGATGTATTAGGTACTTGGTAATAAGTTGTGCCCAAGAGTAGCTAACCCATGTACAGGGAAAAGCCAATCTACCTCATTTATTTCATTTTCTTCTGGTTTGGAAAGATTACGGTTGATCTGATTTTCACCGATGGGTGACTCACATATTTTGTGTTGTTACTGTTGATATTATCAGGGTTCTATTTTTCTTGCAACCTGATGAGATTAGGGTATTCCAACCCATGAATCATATAGAAACTTTCTCGAAATAACATGTCGTGCATTTATTCCATGCCATTTAGGGTGCATTAGCGATTTCATGTTGTTGGGATAGATGTTGTGTTGATATAAATGTTGTTGTGATAGATGTTTGATAGAATACCTGCATTCAATAGGTATTTCTATAAGTAAGGTCTTGTGTGAATGAATGCCAAATTTTGGTTCTTGAGGTGTTATGGGCCCTCATGAATTGTAACATGGTGGATCATTGACGTTTTTCCCTTGTATATGACATTTATAAGATTCCATGCTTTGATTCGTGAGGAGTAGGGGCCCTCACAGATCGGAATATGGAACCATAATACTTGTTTTCTATGTATTCTGGGCTCTGGACCAGTTTCTGAGGCTAGTATTCGAAAAAACCCAGAATACACGGCTTGTACATTATGAATATGCACTATGTAGTGTATAAACAGTGTCATTGACTGTGTGGGAAGGGACATGGGGTTGTGAAAAATCTTGCAGGAACATGTCGTGTACTGTATATACATGTCTTTTTGTAATGACCATGTGTCTACCCGTGTGACTAATGAAACTGATGGATAAAACATCGACTATACATGGCGTGTCCCGATTTCACACGATGTGCAGTGTAACCTAGGTACTCGGTCGTGTCCTGGACATCATGGGTTGGGGAAATTCTTCTAGTACACGCCGTGTGCACATGGAGCACACTGTGTAGAGTGAATCGTGTGGCCGACCATGTAACTAAAAAAACGGGTCATTGAAACATGTCTAGTATATGTTGTGTCCTTCGTGAACACGCTGTGTATTCTAGGATTAAGGAGACCATGGGGGTTAGCCGTGTAAGGATACTCTAGTAGGGGAAATAGAGTTCATGTAAATGTTGTGTGTGGGGGCGACATGCTGTGTGGTTGGGGTGTTACACAACCAGTTGTGGAAGAAATACATGCCCATGTGAATGGAATAAAACAACAGATTGTGTTTTGATTATACACGCCGTATAGTCATGTTTTGTGAAAATTGAATGTTTCTTTCTTTTGTTCCCTTCATGTACTATTATGTTTTCAGTCATTAATAATCATGATTTGAGGTGTGCATTTGATCTTTTTGAATTATGCCACCAAGACTTCCTCCAGTTGTACTTGAGTTTCCAGATGGTGATTAGACACCAAATATTGCTGATCAGGGACTTCAAGCAGATCCTCCTATTGTTCCAGCCTTGGCACCAGCCATAATATTTGTCCTAGGTGTTCATGCACAGTTCAATGAAGTCTTTCTGAGGATGATGTAGACTTTTCAGGGAGCATCATCTTCTGCCCCGTTGATGGCAGAATTGATGCGGGTTTTCCAGCAACATCATCCTCCTACTTACTTAGGGGATGGAGGAACCTAGGCTGCAGAATCATGGCTAGAGGCCACACTGAAAATCATAGAGCATCTGGAGATACCTCCAGAGAATAGGGTGAAACTCGCTACCTATATACTTCAAGACTTTTCCAAGATGTGGTGGGAGGTGATTTCACAATTAGGACGCTAGTAGAGTATGATGTGGGATGTGTTTTGGTTTGTATTCTATGATTACATCTATTAAGAGTCCTTGAGGGTCGATCGATCCCTGGATTTTATAAGTCTCGAGTGGGGTACTCTTTCTGTTATGGAGTACTCATCTCGCTTTACTGAGCTACAATGTTTCACTCAAATTCCAAAAGATGACGAGCTATTCCTTTCGCGAAATTTCAAGGATGGTCTGAGGCATGAAATCCAGTCGCAGGTGAACATCATCATGTTGACTTCAATATATTTTATCACCAACTAGGAGCTGATCACATAGCACAATATAATAGATTCTAGAGTAGTGAGGCACGATGGTTCGACATCCAGAGTTAGTGTTCCTCCTACTAAAAGTAGGAACCGCCGTAGGGAGGCTACTCGAGGAAATCAGATTAGGCGGGATGTTTCATTAGGCATCCAGGTATTATGCTACCGATGCTGGAGGAGCCGGCATACTAGGAATCAGTTCCAGAGAGACCCGATGGAGTACCGATACTGTGGCAATATGGCCCATATTCAACTTTTCTGTCAGATCTTCTCACATGTAGCTAGTGGCAGAGGTTATTCAATGAACCCACATTCTGGAGAAGCATATCCAATTTCTCAATAGTCTGGGAACTGGAGTTCTTCTGTCTATTCGGGCTGAGGTGGAGTTCAATGCCGTGGTGGTTAGCCCCCAGGCTACCAGTGACAGTAGAGTGGATCAGCTCAGAGTGGTCAGGTAGGGTCATAACATCGTGGAGTAGGCTAGACCATTTTCCTGAAGAAGACCCATCAAGATAAGGATGTCAGCCCCTATACAGTTCGTGAAATGATCTTAGTAGCCTCAGTTTTATCTTCATCTCTTTTTGATACAAGGGCTTCTGATAGCCTTATATTTATCGCTGCGGTGGATAGTCATGGTCTCTAAATCTTTTCTTCTACCAACATCTTAACACTATACACACCATTGGTAACTAGGACATATAATCTATGTTAGTGCAATGAGTTCCCTCTAGAGGTTGGTGGGTGTAATTTTCTATGGGACCTATATGTCCTAGAGATGACAAGTTATGATGTCTTTCTCGAGATGGACTGGTTAGTTCCCTTCTAGGGAGTTGTTGATTTCTATCACCACAGGGTGAGTTTCATATCTCCGGAGGGTGAATATTTTATTCACAGGGGAGAGTGGGATGTCCAGTTGAGTAGAGTTGGTCCCGAACAGCTTGGGTTAGGAGGAGTTACAACCCAGATTGCCAGTCAATATCTGGATGACCAGGGGAGTTCACGTTTGGAATATCTTCTAGTGGTGAACTGTTTTAGGGATGTCTTTATAGTGTACTTATAAAGTTTTCATCTAGATCATGTGGTATACTTTTCCATTGAGTGTGTGCCTAGAGTAGATCCGGTGTCCATTCCCCCTTATAGGATGGCTACACCAGAGTTGCAGGAGCTCAAGAAACAGTTGTTGGAGTTGCAGCTCAAGGGTTTCATCCAACCCAGTACTTCTACTTGGGTTTCACAGGTCCTGTTCGCGGAAATGACAGATGGTACCCTCTGGATATGTGTAGACTATTAGAAGATAAACAACTTAACAGTCATGAACTGATATCCCTTTCCTAGGATTGATGACCACTTTGATCAACTTCGAGGAGCCTGGTTGTTTCAAAGAATGAATTGAGGTCCAGTTTTCATCAGTTGTGTGTTACACCATTTGATATACCTCTCACAGCCTTTCCAAGAAGGTATGGTCTATACGAGTATATGGTTATGCCATTTGGTCTGACAAACGTTCCTACAGTTTCAAACCGAGTGTTCCATCCATACATGGATTTTTTAATGGTGGTTTTCGTGGATGATATCATGGTGTACTCTCACACTCCACATGACCATGATACCGTTTTTCAGATCATTATGATTACATTGAGGGAGTATCAATATTTGGAAAAGATCTCTAAATGCCACTTTTGGATGGACCAGATTCACTTCTTGGGTCAGGATATCTCAGAGACAAGAGTATCAGTAGACCCAGAGAAAGTGAGGGAAATAGTTTCCTTGGAGGATCTGAAGAATGTATTTGAGGTGTGGTTTTTTATAGTGATGTATGGATACTACAAGTTCTTTATTCAGGTCGTTTAACACTTAGTCTCAGAACTTACCGGTCTGACTAAGATGGGTGTGATGTTCTTGTGGTCAGATTCTTGTGAGATAGCCTTTCAGGAGATGAAAGGGAGGTTGAAATCATCACTGATACTAGTCTTTCCAAAGATATAAAATAGTTATACTGTTTATTGTGATGCTTTAGGTATTGGTAAGGGAGTTGTGATTATGCAGGGAGATGGAGTCGTTGCATACAGGTCTCGGCAGTTGAGGCCACATGATAGGGACTACCTGAGGAATGATCTGGAGTTTCAGCTATCGTTCATGCCTTACGTTGTTGGAGATATTATCTATTGGGAGATAATTTTGTGGTTTTCACTGACCATAAATGTCTCAAGTACATTTTCAATCATCTTGACATGAATTTGAGGAAGAGAAGGCGGGTTGAGTACCTCCAGTCCTTTGACATTGAGCATGCTTACATGCCAGGGAAGGTAAATTCTATGGATGATGCACTAAGTATGAGGACTCAGATACAGGCAGTTCAGGAGGCTAGTAGTGAGTGGCATCTTATGGATCTGTTCTTTATGATGCATTTGGAGGTGCACGATAGACAGTGGTAGACTTTTCTATCTTTTATAGTTGTTGCCTCTACCCTATTGATTGAGTGAGAATGAGGAAGCTATAAGATTCTGAAAGCCTAGTCCCAAGGGAAAGTGTGTCCAGAGAGGACCATATTCCTAGATAGACCATAGGTGAGTATGATATCTTGCGTTTCTAGGGGAGCATATGGGTGCCAGAAGATATACGTGAGGAGCTAATGCGGGACTTTCATTCCTCAGTTTCGGTAGTTCATCCTGATGTCACAAATATGTATCTTGATCTACACCGTTAGTATTGGTTGTCAGGTATGAAGAGGGATGTTGCTGGGTTCGTCATGAGGTGTTTTACTTGTCACCTGGTGAAGGTGGAGAATCAGTGGCCAGTAAGGATTTTACAGTAGTTACCCATTCCCGAGTGAATGCAGAATGACATCGTGATGGATTTTGTGTCAGCGTTGCTGAGGTCTCCTCAAGGAAATGACACAGTATGGGTTGTCATTGATAGGATTATGAAGGTTCCTCACTTTTTGCCGATAATGGAGACCTTCAGTGTTGCTGAGCTGGGACCACTAGTGCAGAAAACGTTTTTTACGTCGGTTATTTTTTATTATTTACGTCGGTTTTTAGGCGACGTTAATACGGACGACGTTATAAATAACGTTTTTTACGTCGGTTATTTAAAACCGACGTAATATCCCTAACATCACGGTGGTTATCACGTCGGTTCATATAATAACCGACGTGATAAATATGCGCGTGGGGCTTTATAACGTCGGTTATTCCCTAAACCGACTTGATAAAACGCCTGGGATATCGTTTATCACGTCGGTTATGTCATAACCGACGTGATAAACCCTTCCCCTGGCCTTTTATAACGTCGGTTATTTTGGAAACCGACGTGCTAAAAAGGCCTGGGAAACGTTTTAGCACGTCGGTTATCCAATAACCGACGTGGTAAATCGATTCCCATGCCTTTTAGAACGTCGGTTATATTAAGAACTGACGTGATAAAATCCCCGGGAACGGTTTATCACGTCGGTTCTAGAAAAACCCGATGTGATAAACCCCTCCCGATTTATTTACCACGTCGGTTATAAAATAACCGACGTGAACGAAATTTTTTTTTTAAATAATTGCACTGCTCTCACCAAAAAGCAACCAGAAACCAAACAAAAATAACCATGCCAGCCCTCCCCCAAGCCCCAACTGAACCCCACCCTCATCTATACCCACCTAACAACCTGGCCAGCCCTCCCCCACCACATTGGAGCCCCACCACAACCCTTGGACACCCCCCCACCCCTTGGACAGCCCCCCACCCTCATTTACACCCCCACGACCCCTAGTACAGCCGCAAACACCCATTGGACACCCCCCCCTCATTTACACCCAACCGGCCCCTTGGATAGAACTCCCAGACACCTTGGACACCCCCCCACCCCTTGGACACCCCCCCACCCCTTCGACAGCCCCCCCCCCCCACCCTCATTTACACCCCTCGAACACTAGGATAGCCCCAAACACCCCTTGGACACCCCTCCCATATCCCTTGGACACCCCCCACCCCTTGGACACCCCCCACCCCTTGGACAGCCCCCCACCCCCTGGACACCCCCACGACCCCTTGGAAACCCCCCCTACCCCTTGGAAACCCCCCCATCCCCTTGGACAGCCCCAAACACCCCTTGGACACCCCTCCTATATCCCTTGGACACCCCCCCACCACTTGGACACCCCCCCACCCCTTGGACAGCCCCCCCCCCCCCACCCTCATTTACACCCAACCGACTCCTTGGACAGCCCCAAACACACCTTGGACACCCCTCCCATATCCCTTGGACACCCCCCACCCCTTGGACACCCCCACCCTCATTTACACCCCCCCCGACCCCTAGGACAGCCCCAAACACACCTTGGACACCCCTCCCATATCCCTTGGACACCCCCCAAACACCCACCCACCCCCTTGGAACCTCTCCCCCCATACCAAAATCCAGACCAGAAAAACCATCAACAGTAGACCAAAACAAGAAGTAGAGAAAAATTAAACATTCACTTATATAACATTCAAAACTTACACTGTCAACTTCAAAAAAAACTAAATCCAACCTAAACGACTAAGAAATACACAATTACATTGACAATATTCAAAATTACATTTTACATTACAAACAACTAAAAGTCAATCAAACCTGTAAAATAATTTGACCACTCCACTTGTAAGTGTTTGATATCTTCAGCAGTAAAGGGTTGAGGGTCATCAAAAATCTACAAAGGAAAAGGATAGTAGTCAATGTGTATAATGAATAAATCAAATTTAAATATTATGAGAAAGATGAAATCTTACCAGGTCAAAACTCAGAACTGTCCCAGTTGTTATTATTTCATACATAAATCTTAACATGTAATATCCGCATTCGATGATGCCTTGTTGCTCATGACATTTCTGTATGAATGAGTGTAAATTCAATATATTATTTTTATGTAATAAATCAAAATGTACAAATTATAAATGGATATTTACCTTCGCATGTACATATTTGATCTTGTAATTCCTTTTCTTTGCGCTTTTTCGAAAGTGGACCCATGCCCTGTTAGAAAATAATACGAATGGGGTAAATTTAAAATCAATTATAATATATAAAACTATTGTGAAATTGAAACTTACGTTTCCAATATATTCTTAAAACTTTCTCGCACATCATCATGGAGAGAGCATATCCAATAAAGTGTTTTCTCCCTAGGGCAAAAAACCCCTAACATCCAATGATCCCTGAGAAAAGGAAATTTAAGAAAAGGAAATTTAACGTTAGTGGTTTTTTATGTTAAAAGATAATTAACTCTTTGAGAGGGATGTGTTTCATACCTCTCACAAAAAGGCATCATCCAACACTGTGTGATTACATTCTTTTCAAATCTATCAGCAATATAAAGCATTCTTTGTTCCTCATCCAATGCACATGCTTCAGGGGAAATCAATTGTGGGTCCACGAATCCATATTCATCTGTCAGCTCATTCCTCTCACAAATTTTATACATATACCTAATACAAAGCAGACATAAGTATACATTTTTAATAAATATAACGCAAGGAAAAGGTGTTAAGACTTACATGATAAAAATTTGCACCACGTTGATACCCAACTTATCTCCAGTGACAAACTCCATGATATCAGTTTTCATAATCCCCACACATAGTTCACGTCCACAGACATGAGCTTCCATTGTAAAGTCATAATGATCTGCCAACAAATTTGAATATCTTGACAATTTGTCAAGACTGCTAGTATCTGCATCTGATGTCATAGCTATCTGTCTTTGTTGTTGTCTATACAGTATTTCTTTACCTTTGAAGTATTCCTGTAAAAATAAATTGAAAAATATATTAGTTTTCAAATGATAAAACATTAATAAAAATATAAAATAAAAGATATAACATCCATACCTCTATGGTAATGAGTCGAAGAAGTCTTGATGGCCAAAGTAAAAAATGGCCGATACTATGTCCAACTGTCGTCACCTCATCTGTAGGTAATGGTATCCGAGCTGATCTATCTATAATATCCTGTACAGTGACCCTCTGATTCTCTACCTCTAACTGTTGATGATGAGCTGTATCTCCTATACAATATACCATCCCATATGCAACTATATGATGTTGAGGATCATCAACATACAACTCACAATAAGTAGGTAGCTGCGGCGGAGGAGGAGGATCAAAAATGGGGTCCGCAGGCTGAGGTGGGGGAGTGGGAGCTACTGGGAGAGGTGGAGTTGGAGCTGCACCCTGAAATTGTCTTTGCAAGTCTGCAAACATTAACTGCACCGATGCTCTAATCTTGTCCTCCATTGTCGCATTAATATTATGGACTTCAGCCTCCAAGGATTCTATTTTTTTTTATAAACTCCCTCAACGTTAGAAGTTGAGGAACGTGGCAACACATTTCTTACCGATACACCTGCCGGATATCCTCTTACACGACCAGGATGTTCGGGCTTTCCCAATGCCACTGATAAAATATCTTCCCTCCCAGATGGTGTAAATGTCCCCTGTGAACTCTGCTCCTCAAGAGAGTCCTGTAATAATTAATTGAACATTTCTATAATGATTGGAAATATATGACGAAAATAGTAAACTTAAATAAATAAAATAGATATCTTACAATCCTCTCAACTACGAGTCTCGATTCTTCTGAAAGATATTGTCCTTTTTTGCCCTTCCGAGCTCTTTTCCATTTCTCATGTCTAGATGGAGGGGATGGAGGGGCCACCTCTCCAGAGCTTGAAGACTCAGCTCTTAGTTGTTGAAATTTTTCTGCCATCATTTGTTCTTCCAATAATGCATACCCTCCCCGAGATAAACTATGAGGGTATACATTTTTAGATTGGATCTCTTGATGAGCTTTCCTTGTTTGCTGTAAATTAAGAATAAGTAATCATTAACAAAACAATAATAAGATCATTTATATAAGAAAGCTTATAAAAGTTTACATTGCCCTTACCAAAAATGAATCTTTTCTTCTACTTTCAAAAAATTCTCTCCATGTGTCTTCATCTATAAAAGGATATATACGACATCGATTCTCACGACTCCTATGACCATAAATGAAATCAGATGAGAGGGTTGATTTGAAATCCCTCCATCTCCTAGCAGCCAACGATAAGCATTTCTTCCTGACTCCTCCAGTGTCAGGAATATCAAATGTCATCTGATAAAAAAGAGGTTAAAAATATTATATATACTAGAAACATTTAAAGAACAGTCAAACAATAGCAAAAGATCTTACCAAAATGGTCTCCCACAGCTGAGAAATTATCGCCTTATCCACACTTCTCCAATCATCATAGAGAATGCTTACTTTGCTCTTAGCCTGAGTTGCTACAAAACCCTTAAAATCTTTAGCATTTGGACCTCTAGGAAGATCATCATCATCAAACTCCACGACTATCCTCTCCTCCTTCGTACGGGCAAGTGATAATTTTGGTAAACGTGTGCACCCACGCTTACCAACCATTGAACTCTTTTTCGTAATAGGAGCATGTGAATGTTCCTCCCCAGATGTATGACCAATATGCTCATCTCCAGAATCATGTGGCTGATCAACTAATTGATCTGTCATTTTCCTTCAAATAAAAAAAACAAGCATTAGTTCACAAATAGAAAAGTGTACTCAATTACATAATAGTAAACATTGGTAATATGGTAAGCATGTTAAACAATGATAAACATGGTAAACACAGGCAAAAGGTTGCCAAGGAGTTGGCCCAAGAAAGCTGAAAAGTGGACTCACTGATGCCACCGGCCGGCCGCTGGCTCACCACCGGCCCGCCGGTGGACCAGACAGCCTACCTCTGTCTGGACCACCGGCCGGCCGCTGGATCACCACCGGCCGGCCGGTGGACCAGACAGAGAGCCTTCCTCTCTGTCTCAACCACCGGCCGGCCGCTGGCTCCTCACCGGCCGGCCGCAGGTGATCCAGACAGAGAGGAAGGCTCTCTGTCTGGTCCACCGGGCGGCCGGTGGTGATCCAGCGGCCGGCCGGTGGACCAGACAGAGAGCCTTCCTCTCTGTCTGAACCACCGGCCGGCCGCTGGTGATCCAGACAGAGAGGAAGGCTCTGTCTGGTCCACCGGCCGGCCGGTGGTGAGCCAGCGGACGACCGGTGGTTCAGACAGAGGAAAGCTGTCTGGACCACCGGCCAGCCGCTGGCTCAACACCGGCCGGCCGGTGGACCAGATAGCATTGTTCTGGACCCCCGGCCAACCGGTGATCCACCACCGGCCAGCCGGTGCGCCCAGGACTTCTCCTCTTTACGGTTTTTATTGTTTTATCGTTTTGGTTTGATACATATTTTAATAAGTAAAAAATCTACAGTATCTAACATTATATGAAAAAACTAAATGTAAACAAGAAATAAACTTGTGTTACCTGTAATTTTAGGAATGTACAGTTGGATTTTTTTCCCAAATTCCTTCTTCGTGATCGTTCCTTATGGCACAAACCATGTCTTCAACATACTCATCATTATGTTCTGTTAATCTTTCAATGGAAGTAGGGATCTCACATAAATCAGCATCTTCATCAAATTCATCGTCACCAACATATTGGTTTTTCCCTTGTAAAACAACAGCCCACTGCATATCTGATTGATCTACTACATAGAAAATTTGTTTGGCATGTGTTGCCATTATAAAAGAATCAGTTGTGTCTTCCATTCTATTCAGATTAACAAGTGTCATTCCAAATTCATCGTGTCTGACACTGTTGTTACCGATAAACCATTTACAGTTAAAAACGGGAACTTTAATTTTAAAGTAATCAGCCTCCCATATGTCTTCAATCACTCCATAATATGCACTTGATGCCGAAATTGGGTTTCTGTCCTTAGCACTCGAAAAATGCATTGCTTCTGCAAACACCATTACACCACTATTCTGAACTGCACTTCTGTTGTCCTGAGCTTTCGTATGAAATGTATAGCCATTAATGTCATAAGCGGACCATGTTATCACATTTAAAGATGGACCACCCACTATCCATTTTAATGTCTATGATACATCTGATCTACCAAGCAAGGTCTTTTTAAACCATGGGAAAAATGTTTTGTTGTGCTCATTCAAAATCCACATTTCTTTCTTCTTTGGATGACATTGTTTCAACTCATTAATATGCAATGTGATATACGGTTGAACATCAGCTATGTTATTCAAGATGTATGATTCTAACTTCTTCATATGTTCAGCTGACAGTGATTTGACTTTCAAGCCACGAATCCCCTTTCCCTCATTATTAACCCGTTCATGGAGAGATGGAGGCAAACCTATGTGTTGCGCCGTATCCAAGTAGCTCGTACAAAACTCTGCTATCTCCTCAGAAATATACTTTTCAATAATGGAGGCTTCAGGTCGATATGGATTTTTAACATATCCCTTTAATATTTTCATATACCTTTCAAAAGGATACATCCAACGAAGATATACAGGTCCACAAAGCCTTATTTCTCGAACCAGATGAATCAGTAAATGCACCATCATATCAAAAAAAGTTGGAGGAAAATACATTTCCAAATGACAAAGTATAAAAATTGCATCCTTTTCCAAAATGTTCAAAGCATTCACATCAATCTCCTTGTTGCAAATTGAATTGAAAAAATAACACAACCTCATTATAGTCTTTCTGACACAGATGGGCAATATTCCACGCAGTGCAACTGGTAGAATTTGTTGCATCATGACATGACAATCATGTGATTTCGTACCTATCAACTTCAAGTCTTTCAGTGAGACAAAATTTTTTACATTTGAAGAATAACCTTGAGGCACTTTGATATCATGAAGACACTGACAGAAGCTACTTTTCTCCCTCTTCGATAATGTATGACAAGCCGGGGGAAGAAATGTTCGTCTTCCTTTAGGAGTGGGAGCTAACTCCAAACGTATTCCCATTGACAGTAGGTCTAACCTTGCATTCAACCCATCTTTTGTCTTTCCTTTAATATCTAGCAATGTTCCGATCAAAGAATCACAGATATTCTTCTCCACGTGCATGACATCAATATTATGTTTGACTTCATGATACCTCCAATATGGTAGCTCAAAAAATATTGACCTTTTCTTCCAAATATGTCTATCATTACCAGATTTCTGTGTCTTTCCCAATGTCACATCAAGGTTTTTCACCCTCTCAAAATACAATTCTGGGGATAAAGGTTGAGGAGCAGTATCAAATTCTTGTGAGCCATTGAATGCCTTTTTTAGTCTTCTATAAGGGTGATCCATAGGCAAAAACTTTCGATGACCCATGTACACTGTTTTCCTCCCATGATGCAATTGACAATATGACGTCTGTTGTTCGCAAATTGGACATGCTTTATGCCCTTTAACACTGTATCCAGACAAATTTCCATATGCTGGGAAGTCATTTATAGTGAATAGAAGCACTGCATGCAGTTGAAAATATTCCATTTTATAAGAATCATACACCCTAATACCATCAACCCATAACAGTTTCAAATCATCAATCAGCGGTGACAAGTATACATCAATATCATTGCCGGGTTGCTTTGGACCAGAGATCATGATACTCAACATGACATATTTGCGCTTCATACAAACTTCAGGAGAGAGGTTGTAAATTACCAATAAAACAGGCCATGAACTATGTGTGCTACTGAGGGTTCGGTATGGATTCATTCCATCTGTGCACAAGCCTAGTCTCAGATTTCTAATTTCATTTCCAAATGTAGGGTACTGGGCATCAATTTTCTTCCATTGTGGACAATCAGCTGGATGACGTATTTTTCCATCACATACCCGCTCATCAGCATGCCATCTTAACCTTTTTGCATCATGTGAATTAGCAAATAAACGTTTGAAACGAGGAATTATAGAAAGATACCAAAATAACTTTGAAGGGAGCTTTGTAATCTCTACATCAGCTTGTGATTTTTCTTTCACCTTATACAGTGATGTCCCACATTTAGGACACTCTTTCAGAAATTCATATTCCTTCCTATATATAATGCAGTCATTCGGACAGGCATGTATTTTCCTGTATCCCAATCCCATCGGGCATAATATTTTTTTGGCCTTATAATGTGAATCTGGAAGATCGTTATCTTTTGGAAGAATGTCTTTCATCAATTGTAGCAGCTCTGTAAAACTTCTGTCACTCCATCCATGTTTCGCCTTCAGGTTAATCAATCTTAACACCGCCGATAAAACCGTAAAATCTGTACAACCAGGATATAATGGTTTTCCGGCATCACCATATAGACGTGCAACTCTCGGTTCTATCTCAATTTGTTCTGCTACAATATCGCGAATCATTTCTTCAATTCCATCGGAGTTACCATCTTGCGATTCATTATCATCAGTGACATTTTGTCCAGTTTCCCCATGCCAAATCCAAGGGTTGTAACTCGGATTGAAACCATGACAAATCAGATGATCTTTTATCTCTCTACTTTTCAACTTCTTCATATTCAGACATTTCAGGCATGGACAGAAAAAAATGTCACTACTTGGAACATTTCGTTTAGCAAATTCCAAAAAGGCATCAACACCTTCCTCATATTCATTGCTCATTCGATGTGCCGTAATCCAACTTCGACTCATTATTACCTATAACAAATAGCAAAAATATATATATTTTTTAGATAAGACAAATATATGTTTATATGAAAAAAATCATAATTTGAATATAACAATTTTGAAATATAAAACAAATCGATGTGTAAACCCCCCTGGACACCCCCCGACCCCTCTGGACAGCCCCCCACCCCTCCTGGACACAACCCCCCCACCCCCGACCTGCTTGGACACCCCCCTGGACACCCCCCAACCCTCTGGACAGCCCCCCCACCCCTCCTAAACCCCACCCCCACCCCCTACCCCCCTGGACACCCCCCGACCCTCCTGGACACCACCCCCCCACCCCCTACCCCCTTGGACACCCCCTGGACATCCCACAACCCTCTGGACAGCCCCCCCACCCACCCGGACAACCCCAAATACCCTCTGGAGAGGCCGCCACCCACCTGGACAGCCCCCCACACCCATCCACCCCCTTGGACACCCCCCTGGACACCCCACCGACCCCTCTGGACAGGCCGCCACCCCCTTGGACAGCCCCCCACACCCACCCATCCCCTTGGACACCACCCTGGACACCCCCCGACCCCTCTGGACAGCCCCCGACCCCTCTAGAAAGCACCCCCACCCCTCCTGGACACAACCCCCGACCTGCTTGGACACCCCCCTGGACACCCCCCAACCCTCTGGACAGCCCCCCCACCCCTCCTAAACACCACCCCCACCCCCTACCCCCTTGGACACCCCCCTGGACACCCCCCGACCCTCCTGGACACCACCCCCCACCCCCTACCCCCTTGGACACCCCCCTGGACATCCCCCAACCCTCTGGACAGCCCCCCCACCCACCCGGACAACCCCAAATACCCTCTGGAGAGGCCGCCACCCACCTGGACAGCCCCCCACACCCATCCACCCCCTTGGACACCCCCCTGGACACCCCACCGACCCCTCTGGACAGGCCGCCACCCCCTTGGACAGCCCCCCACACCCACCCATCCCCTTGGACACCACCCTGGACACCCCCCGACCCCTCTGGACAGCCCCCGACCCCTCTAGAAAGCACCCCCACCCCTCCTGGACACAACCCCCCACCCCCGACCTGCTTGGACACCCCCCTGGACACCCCCCAACCCTCTGGACAGCCCCCCCACCCCTCCTAAACACCACCACCCACCCTTTACCCCCTTGGACACCCCCCAACACCCACCCACACCCTTGGACAGCCCCCCACACCCACCCACCCCCTTGTAAACCCCCCTGGACACCCCCGACCCCTCTGGACAGCCCCCCGTCCCTCCTGGACACCACCCCCCACCCCTACCCCCTTGGACACCCCCCTGGACATCCCCCAACCCTCTGGACAGCCCCCCCACCCACCCGGACAACCCCAACTACCCTCTGGAGAGGCCACTACCCACTTGGACAGCCCCCCACACCCATCCACCCCCTTGGACACCCCCCTGGACACCCCCCAACACCCACCCACACCCTTGGACAGCCCCCCACACCCACCCACCCCCTTGTAAACCCCCTGGACACCCCCGACCCCTCTGGACAGCCCCCCGTCCCTCCTGGACACCACCCCCCACCCCCTACCCCCTTGGACACCCCCTGGACATCCCCCAACCCTCTGGACAGCCCCCCCACCCACCCGGACAACCCCAACTACCCTCTGGAGAGGCCGCCACCCACTTGGACAGCCCCCCACACCCATCCACCCCCTTGGACACCCCCCTGGACACCCCACCGACCCCTCTGGACAGGCCGCCACCCCCTTGGACAGCCCCCCACACCCACCCATCCCCTTGGACACCACCCTGGACACCCCCCGACCCCTCTGGACAGCCCCCGACCCCTCTAGAAAGCACCCGCACCCCTCCTGGACACAACCCCCCACCTCCGACCTGCTTGGACACCCCCCTGGACACCCCCCAACCCTCTGGACAGCCCCCCACCCCTCCTAAACACCACCCCCACCCCCTACCCCCCTTGGACACCCCCCTGGACATCCCCCAACACCCACCCACACCCTTGGACAGCCCCCCACACCCACCCACCCCCTTGTAAACCCCCCTGGACACCCCCCGACCCCAAATCCATGCACCTATGCCATGGTTGTGTGTGAATAAAGTAGTAACAACTGTAAAAGGGCAACCCATCCAAATGGACACGCCCCAACCCTCTCGGGGATTTATAGAAAACGATGAAAAATTAGTGAAATCATAAAATTACTCAATATTGCAAGTCGAACAAATAGATCTAGGGATGATAAATAAGATTATGGTGCCAAAACGAGTTAAAAGGGTTCGCAATCGAAGAATCTTAGCTAGTTTCAACAAAAAAATCACAACACATATATATTTACTATCCGCGAAAAAAAACGAACGAGTGGGAGGATTACCTGAGTGCTGCGAGTTTAGATGATTGATCCGAGGAGATTAAATATGAGAAACGATGATCGCAAAACGAATCTAAACCAACGAAATGGACGAGCCGATTCGGGTTTACGCGCGAGAGAGACGAGTCGCGACTGTCGAAGGTAAACTCGCGAATGACAATCCACGGGTCTGGGTAAATTTTTAAATGAGTTATCACGTCGGATATTCAATAACCGACGTGATAATTGTTTTAAAAACATTTATAACGTCGGTTATTTCAATAACCGACGTAAAAACCTTCCTCCGATTCATTTTTGACGTCGGTTATAAAATAACCGACGTTATAAAGGGCTCAAAATCCGCGTTTTTTTACGTCGGTTATTCCATAACCGACGTCAAAAACATCTGCGGATTCTTTTGTTACGTCGGTTATTTCATAACCGACGTAAAAAAGCCTTCAAAAACCGCGTTTGTTACGTCGGTTATTCAATAACCGACGTCAAAGGGCCTTCGAAAACCGCGTTTTGTACGTCGGTTATAAAAATAACCGACGTAAAAAACGAAGCCGCGTGATTAATAACGTCAGTTATCAAAATAACTGACGTTAAATGTGTACCGAACAAAGGTTTTTACGTCGGTTAAGAAATAACCGACGTAAAAAACCTCGTTTTACATATTTTGACGTCGGTTTTATATAACCGACGTAAAAAATGGTGACGTAAAAAAAGTTTTCTGCACTAGTGGACAGTTTTATATCTGATTGATTGTACATCTACATAGAGTACCACAATCTATTTTTTCAATCAGGGATGATTATTTTACTTCTCATTTCTTGCAGGGGATTCAGAAGGCTTTGGGTACATAGGTACTTTTGAGTACAACATTCCATCCCCAGACAGATGGCCAATCTGAGCCTATGGTTTAGGTGCTTGAGGACATGCTCCGAGCTTGTATTTTGGAGTTCAGAGGATCTTGTAAAATGAATATACCTTTTGTGGAGTTTTCCTACAATAAATGTTTTCAAGCATCTATTTAGATGGCACATTACAAGGATTTGTATGGTAGGCCATGATGATCACCCTTATGTTGGTTGGAGGTAGGAGAAGCAGCTATACTGGGACCTCATCTTGTCCATGAGACCACAGAGTAGATAGATTTGACATGGAAAAGGATGGCTACTACACAGTCTCGTCAGATGTATTATGTTGATCAGTGGAGATGACCTCTTGAGTTCGAGGTTGGAGATCGGGTTTTCCTACGTGTCGCACTAAGGTTGGGACACAAGAGGATTAGGAGACGGGGTAAACATTCATCGTGTTACATCGGGCCATTTGAGGTGTTGGAGAGAGTCAGTACGGTTTCCTATCGGTTGCAGTTACCTCAGAGGTACTAGGAAATTCACGACATCTTCCACATTTCTCAGCTCTGATGTTACTTTCCAGACCCATCTCATGTCGTTCAACCTGAAGAGGTTGATCTTGAAGCAGATGCGTCATTCGAGGAGCAACCTATCCAGATTTTTTGTCGTAGTACGAAGGTTCTATGTGGCTGGTCTTTTCCACTGGTACGAGTGTTATGGCAGTACGGTCGGGTGCAAAAAGAGACATGGGAGAGGGAGGTGAATGTATGATCACAGTGGCCAGAGTTGTTCAAGGATTCTTCTTCTACCTTGCGCTAGTTAAATTCAAGGATGAATTTATTTAAGGGGGGATTTTTTTAAGAACTCGGACCTTTTTTCAGGTATGTCATTCCTTTTTATGGAGTTTTTGAAAAAAGAGGAGTTTCTAGATATTTTTAATGTACACGTCGTGTACTTTATGAGTACACACTGTGTACTTAGTTTCTGGAGGAGGAAATGTGATGGCCATGTCTCAGCGACACACAGGGTCATCTGGGATGAAGTGGAGGCCGCCTAAAGCGGTGTTCGGGTTCGAGTCCTCACAAAGTCAACGTGCACCATACGCCAGTGATCCTCTCATCCCCTCGACTCCGTGTCAAACTGGCCCAAGCCCAAGGGTTGGGCACCTTGGGCCTAGTTGGGGACGTACGGTGCGCAGGTGGGCAGGCCAGCTTAATACCTCATTACCCAACAACACGTTTGGACTGTGAGAACTATCGCGGCCTCTGAGCGGCTGTGTTTTCTCTCTCTATCGGGGCTAGGGTTTCAGCTTCCGGAGTTGTTCCCTGCCCTCCTCTGGCGGAACTCGGACGGCGGGGCATCTGAGTCCTCCATCTCGGCATCAGCTTGGTCCACTGTGGAATTCTCTGGCATTGTCTGCTGAGGCGAGGTGTCATCTTCTTCGCCCTGTCTCGCTCGGCAGTCGGCGGTCCTGTTTTGGATCTGGTCGGGTGGAGGCGTTCGGCAGGCGTGGGCATCTCATTTCGGCAGGAGCGGCTTCAGGCCTCTCGCTTCGTCAGTTTAGGGGCGACGGAATCTGGCGATGCTCGGTGGACGAAGGCTCCAGCGGGTGTCGCTTCAGTTTTGGGCGGGCAGAGGTGTTCCAGCGGCGAAGGCGTCTTCCATCTTGGCTTGGCATCAGAGGGAAGGCTCGGCTTCGGCCTCGGTGTGGCGTGGAGGGGTGAGGGTCACTTTTTTCGGGTTTCCATCGGTTTCGCGGTCCTTTGCAGGCCTACTCATGTTCGAGGTCGGAAGCAGTGGGTTCACTTCGGCGGACGCTGGTAGGAAGGCGGCGATTACAGATCTGTTATAGATCTGGTTTCAAAACAGATCTGGTTGGACAGCGGTGGTTCGGATGGCAAACTTCGGTCTCGTGACAACACGGTGTAGGAGGCGTGATGGGGTTCAACGGCGGTCGGCAGCTCCGTTCTGGTCATGAAATACAGATCTTGCTGGATCTCTGAGCCTCGTCGTTGACGGGATCCGTTGCCGGCGGCGGCCTCTACCGACGGTCGTTCGTGCGGGTCTGGAGGCGCGTCGCGGCGGTCAGTCGCGCTGGTGGATTAGGTGTGGTGTTGCGGTGAGCGTCGACCTAGGGTTGATGGTTTGGTTCCGGCACCCGTGTGGATTCGGGTGGCCATGTCTCCATTGTCATAGCTTGGACATGGTCCGCTGGATCTTCTAGTTTTGCCTTCGGGTTGTGTTTTTCCTCTTTTGGTGTCGTTGGTCACTTGTCATGGGTTTTCCCATTGGGCTCTTATGTTTTGGGTGGTGTCTCTGATTGGGCTTTGTCCCACTGGGCCCGCGGGCTTGTTATGGGTTTTACCTTACCCATTCCAAAAGGTTTTACTGTCCTTTTTCTTTTCTTTTAATAAAGGGGCTTGAACCCAAACCTTTATGGACCTTGTACTCTAAAAGTACACACCGCGTATTTTGTTTTTTTCATTAAACGGACCGGGGACATGTCTGGTTGACATAAGCTTCTTCCTCTAGTTCTCGTTCGACCGAGAGAAACTATATGTCTCCAAAACATATCTGACCCCTTGAGCCTCCATCTGTTATTCGAATCAATCGATGTCGATTGCGTTGGAACCACAGCGGTAAGCTCTTCCCTCTTCTTGAGCAGTGTTTTCCAATTCCTCCTCTTTTCCATGTTATCACGGGTTGAAAATTTTAGAAGTCTTTGTAGATCTTTGAGTTTATAAGGATCTTCCTAACTCTTTGTTCAATTATATTGGTCTCCTAACAGAATGTTAGGTGGTTTGTGAGTTTCCATTTGAATTCATTGAGTTTTATATGCAAATTCCAACAATACCCTTTAACGGGGTATTGCATGTTTATCGTTTTAACCCTATTTTTTTTCATGACATGCGTGTATGCTTGTGTAGAGGTAAATTGGATATGAATGGGGTTAATTACTATGACTTGGATGTTCTACTCATGCATTGTTCTATTCATGACTATTTGGTTCTGTTTACCCTATTGGTCATGTACCTATTTTCTATGCCTTATGGTCGTAGGATGGAGTGTTGTTTTTCTGACATGCTTGAGAAGATGTAGACTATTTTGCCAAGTTATTCTGTAGTTTTACATTGGACTTATAGAATTACTATGCATTTACTTACACAGGGCCTTGAGAACCAAGTCTTACAGACTAAAAGACAAAACACCGAGTGAGCTAACTCAGAGTGACTTTGGACATTATTAACTACAAGGGGATAGACCGAGTGAGTTTACTCAGAGAGTCTTTGTACATTATAGACTATATATGGATAGACCGAGTGAGCTTCCTCATATATTCTTTGATATTTATAGACTATAAGGTGATAGACTGAGTGATATTCCTCAGAGAGTCTTTGTTTTACATGAATTACCTTGATCCACTCCAGTTTATAAAAGGAATTGACCTGGTGAGCTTCCTCAGAGAGTCTTTGAACGACCTGGGACTATAAGAGGAATTGACCGAGTGAGCTTCCTTAGAGAGTTTCTTGTCCTTGGGTCTATACAGGGAATTGACCCGGTGTGCGTCCTCAGAGAGTCCCTAAATACCTTAGACTATAAGTGGAATTGACCGAGTGAGCTTCCTCAGAGAGTCTTATAATTTTCGCAAGACCAAACTAGAGGGGTTAGGCTGAGTGTACTTCCCATAGGGTTGTTGGTACATGTTAGGTAAGACCAGAGGGGATGGATGTGAGTATTTACAAGATGGTTACCTATTTGTTTTTAGCTTCTTGTTAGTCGTTGCTTGATATTGGAACTGTGGATTGTTTACTGCTGAGTATTTTCCTATTTACTACTTTCTATACATTAACCTTCCATATATTCAATGACTGTAAAGCACATGTCATCAGGTGGTTTCGTACATGGATTTAGTCTCACTCCCTATTAGTCCCATGCGTTTGGGCCCCAATAGATTATATTGTTCCAGGTATAGATAAGGGAAAGCGCCCTTCCACATCAGGTACTTGACTTGCTATGGGGCTGGAGAGCATGTGACCAATCCTAGGCTTGTGATGCTAAGGAGTTGTTTATCTTTTATTTTTTTATTGGGTTCAGCACAGTTGTATTCATCATTGAGACTTATTGACTGTTTTCCTAGACATATGTACCATGCATCATTTATTATGTATTGCTCCAGTTTTTTATTATCTCTAGTCTTCCATTGTTCACATATTTATAAATTATTATTGAAGCCTCTATTGTATATTTTTTCACATCTTTTGAATACTCTTCCAATGAAGGAATAGTTCCCCCACTATCACACACAAGGCCCTCGCTGATAGTCAGCAACCTCTGGCATTCAGGGAAATGTGCCTAAGGCCATGTGACAAACTAGGTACAGGGAACCTCTAGGAGTCTTCCATAACTGGGATGTTAAAAATATGATTCAGATCATATTATATGGGTATATAGTTTAAAACTACTAGTATATTAAGAATGTCTTAGATGATTCATTGGTGGTACAATTCCTAATATCATGGACAAGGCCTTAATAGAATGATCATGGATGTCCATAATTATGAATTTACATAATTGATAATTCTGTTTCCACTATCCATTTAATTTCTATGTTGATATTAGGAATGGATTTACTTTGAACTAAATTTGTTGATTGAATGAAATATATTATTATTACCCACTCTACCATACTAATTATTCCTTATTTAATCATTATAGATTTCATATTATGTCACCCTTATTGATAATTTAACCTTAATAATTATTTGTCCCACTTTCCCCAAGATGTGAAGATGTATTCTATTGAAGATTTCATGTATGAACGAATTGTTCTTATGGTATTATTATTTATATTTTTTATGCAATATGGGAATCTTATAAGTGTATAGTTTTCCAAGAATACTAAACTCATTGTTCTTGTTTGACATGATCCCTTGTATCTTGTATTAATGTAATATGGAAAACACCAAATCTTGTTTATTAGAGTATAGGTTGTTTTTTTGGTATTAAAAACGTTTAATATAAATGTTAGAACTAGTTTTTAAATTGAAATGACTAACATAACATTTATGATAATAAATTTGGTTGTTTGATAAATTTTACAATCATAGGTATGATTATTCTATGGCTTAAAATGCATAATGATTATAAACTAACTCAATGTGTTCCATTGTTTAGATATGGACCATATAAGAAAGAGGGGAATTAGAATCCATAGGCAATGTAGGGATATGAATTACTGTGAAATACAATATATTTTTTATATAGATTGACCACAGACATATTATGTTATATGAATTAGGTTTCCATGAATACAGATTACATTATGGAGTAAAATGTGGTTCCAAAACAAGATTCACCTAAGTTGGATCACATTAGTCAATAGAATACTAAATTGTATAATGTGACTTTTAACCTATAGGTAGATGAACAATAGATTATTTCCCAAAAAAAATATTTCTTGCCATAGGTTGTAATGAAAGTGAATGTTATTCTAGATTCATATAGATTATGGGGAGATATTGATCATTGTTGGTTATTTATATAATTCAATAAAGTGGCTGATCAAACATAAATTATTAAATGGAGAACATTGAATGTGACATTCTTAGAGTAATATTTTACCTTAGATAAAGGTGATAAAATTAATATAAAGTTCCCCAACCTAATAAATAACGATGATTAAAATTTTGTAGAGTACGAGGACAATGTTACAGGATTATCCATTCATGTTTTAGACTATGTACATAATCCAGAAATCAATATTTAACATTTCATTGGCGGGATTATGCTGGTTATATTATAGGAACACATTTCTCAAGAATTTTCATCACATGATAATATATTATCATGTTCCATCAAGATAAGGAATGAATTTTCTAGGTCTCCTATCATTAATATAAATTAAAAAAATAATAGGTTGGATGAACTCTATAAAAATTGAATATGTAAAAAAGAGGAATGGGAAGATGAGATTTCAAACATATGATTATTGTAATTTGAACAAGAGATTTTTTCAAATGTAGAGAAAATAGATATAAGGCTCTTGAATACGAGGTAAACAAAAAACATTTCTATCTGGTGCTTCAACTATATTTTTATGTAGAATTATTCCAACCAATTTCCCAAGAATCAAGAAATCCACCTATAGAAGAGGGAAAGGGTAGAAATGAAATCATATATGATCACTATAACTATGGTCGATTCCTATAAATATTTGGTGGTTGGTACATTGATCATAACTTAATATATTTATATGTTTTATTATATTTTTGATCTTCTTACTCTATTATATATTCCATATGTTCAAAAAATAATAATTATCTACATATCACCTTAAGAAGTAATTTTTCAATCCCAAATCCAAGTGGATATCTTATTGTAAAAAGGATATGTCCTTGAATCCCCATTATGATTAATATATATATAATATTGGAAGAATTGATAGTTATATGTGTGATTGAATTTCAAATAATTCTTTGTATGGATTGGATTTCAAATTAAAATTTTAAAATATATTTCCATGATAAGGAGATTTTGATTCTTAATTGAGATGAAGTCCATGTTGCCTTTATAGGAGAGACTTAATCATCTGAATGATGTATGAATTATCCAAAATTATCTATCAATGATGAAATTATTGAAGAAATAGAGATGAAAGAAACTATTAATGTGCAATGTATCCTTATAATAGATTATATATATATATATATATATATGATTCTCTAGAATAAATTGACGTGTTTCTTAAGTAACTCAATAGACATCCTGCTGAGTGTGAATTTGATTTTCTAATTGATCTCATCACTGATTTCAAAAATATATCTATGAATCACTATTTTATGTACACATTGTAATTAGTTTATATGATTATACTACTAAAAAGGTTTTCTAGAAAGAAATTTATACACCCTACTGTTTAACTATGGGTTTCCACTATTCATTTTGAGAATAAGAAATATTTTTATACGAGGTTGTGAATCAATTATAGTTAGAGAAATGAAATTAATATAATGAACACTTAACATAATCCTTATATAAATTTAATGTTTTACAAACATATAAGGGATCAATATTTTAAAAATATTTATCATTAAATCGGGTGTTATCAATTATGTGAAAATACTAATGGTATTCTAATGAAAACATTTCATATGAGGTATGTACATTATATCACTACATTAATTTATTTTTGATTAACTAATGATGCTATTTTTTTTGTATTTAATTTAACTATTATTCAATTATTATAATTGAAATTTCAATATGATGTTTACTGATGATATCTTAGTATACTATAAAATATATGATGAGCATAAGGGCTATTTTTGATACATTCTTAAGACTCGTAATAAATAAGAGTTATCTTGAAAATTTTAAAAAATATTATTTATATCCTTATGAATTCTATTTTTTGGTTCACATTATCTCTATGGATGTAACATTAGTTGATACTTCAATGAAAATGGTAGTCAATTAATGGGTATCACCAAGGAATAAGACCAAGGTATGAAATTTACATAGATTAACAAGTTATCATAGATTACATATTCATAAAAAGTATCAATTATTTAACTCAATGACAAAGATGAAATTTAATGTATTTAAGTTCATGGGTTCATAATAATTTAAATATGGTTTTGAATAATTTAATAAGATATTTTTCAATGCATCGATTTTTAATTTACCATCAAGATTGTATGGATTATAAAAACCCTTATCTATATTACACATTCATTAATGAATTATTATTTAACATTACTCATTATACAAACTAGAACAATGATTAATCTAGTGTATTTTTAAATTAGATAAATTACATGACAACTCAATAATGAAAAAACATCTTCCATTTTGAAAAATTCGTTACCAAGCTTTCATTTAAAAATATATGGGATAAATTGGGGACATATATATGGATGGGGTGAGCTATAAAGCCCAGTAAGGTAGTGAGCAAGTAATAACATCAAGATAATAATACATTTTATACAATAGTCATATAAATGGTACATAAAAGTGTTGATTATCATAAAGATTTACAATGTGGCATGATATAGAATGATGAAATAAGGAAAACCTGAGAAATGTTGCAACAAAATAATAAAGTAAATCATAAATATATGTGAAGGATAACTATAGAGACATAATGATTGAAAAAAATACCACAATGAAATCATATTTACATCATATCCCAAAATGATTTTTCTTGAGACTAAGCATTAACCAATGCACTGGATTGTTATATAATCTTGAGTGCACCCATTACATTAATTTCATTATCATGCTTATGTGTGCCACATAGATCATACAATATGGATTCAATAAAAATAATATTTTATTCCATGATAGAGGAGTGGGTAATAAATACATTAAAGTTGAAATTCAATTAGTTATAATTTTATAAAGTTGAATACCCTTGATAGAAAATGGGTTCAATATTCAATACACATTAGCTTTCGCGTGGAAAATCATGGTGATATTTAAAAATAAAAACAACATCACATAAAAATTCATAATATTTTTTAATGATATAGAAAGAGGAATCACATAATTTTAACATAAATAAAAATTATTAGGAAAATGGAAATTCATATACCAACACTAGGAATTAGTAATAGCAGGCATAAGATAATAATGAATGTTAAATAAAGAGAAGATTGAGGGGATCAATTAATTGAGTGTGTGACTCAAAATTATAGGGAAGGGATTCCTGAGAGCTTGGGGAAACCTTGGAAAGACTATAGAGTGGATTTTAATAATTTAGGATGTTTGGAATGGACATTCTGTGAAGGAAAATGAGATCTTGGCTGGGTTTATATAAGAAATGACTCATGATTTATTTATTATTTCTCAAATGTTGGTTTTAGAATATAAATAAAAAATAACCAAAACCAAAAAACACTCCAAGGTTTTCCAATCGATTCTGAGAAATAATATTGGATTTAATTTTTTTAAATTTTAAGGTCTGACATTAATTAAATAATACCCTTTCTATGTGAATGTAATTCATACTCTTAAAAATGAAGTAAAAACATAAATTATACTAATGGTTTTGGAGGATTCATAATAACATTATAAAATTATTAAAATATAAATAAATTCATGTTATTTTAACAACAGAAAAATATATTTTTTATGGATACCCTTTATAGTATTTATTATGTCACTTTTGGGCCATTATGATGTCATAATTCACATAGTATATTGAAGTAGTATTTAATTTTTACTCGAATATTTTACTGTATGAGAAAATTATGAAAAATACATCATTGACTAATTTGGATATTCTAATATTAAAAATACAGTTTATTTTAACCAAATAATATTCTAAATATTTTTTACTTTAACTTTAAAAATAATAATCACCATTTTTTGAAAAATGCTGGGTTTTTTTACAATAGCAGTTTTCGAACAATTATAAAAATTAGTTGTGACTACATAAAAATTAAGTGACCATTTATATTTAATTAAATTTACATTATAAAATTATTTTTTTAATATATTATTTCATTAAGAAAAATTATTTTATCAAAATAAATATTATAAATGAAATTTCATATTTAGAAAAATTATAATTTGTGTTTTATCCATTTTTTATTAAAAATTATTTTTCAATATTTTATACTCTAATAATAATAGAATAATTATTATGATAAAAATAAAATAAAAATATTCATACTCTTAGGTTTACTTTTTTTAATCTCTGATAAATTACTATTATTATTATTTTACCTTTAGTTAACATATTTTACTTTTACTTCAACTATAATTATTTTTTATTAATGTTATTCATGTCGTCTCAAAATTATGGTGACCATATTATGTAATATTAATAATGATTAATAAAAAAATATTTAATCCATTTTATCATAATTAATTCAAATATGATGTTGAATGTAATGTCATATAAACCTACAGGATTGATGGAATGCGGTGTTCTAGAAAATTAATTTTTGATGGGAAAAAAGATTATACATAAAAGATATTACTAGAAATCGTCATTATATGAGTTTCAAATCAAAAATATTGATTTGTAAAATAAAATTTTAATTTAAATATTTTATCATTATTGGTTAACATAATTAATTATAATGGAGAATCATTATTCATTTTAAAACAATTTTTGGCAAAATTGATTTTTATCCAAAACATTAACTTGTATTAGAATCTAGAAAAAAAGTTGATTAAATTATAATTAATTGAATTTAATAAAACTAAAGAATTTTTTTATCTTGAAATAGAATTTAAATAAATGTGGACTTTTATACTCAATAATTTTTCAAAATAATAGATTATTTTATATAAAAACAGAATTTTCACTATTCACTGAAAAATATATACTTTCCAATAAAATATCAAATTTTCACCAAATGATAATTTTGATATTTTAATATAAAAAATAGAGTTCTATTAGGAAAATAAATTTAATATATATTTTATAAAATAATTAAAATAATTTTCAAAAAAATAAATTTATTTTTCTAATGAAATCATATTTTGAAGACCAAAAAGACATTACCTTAAATTGATTGGTTATTTTAAATGAATTTATCAATATATATATATATATAATATATATATAGCATAATTAATTTAATCTTACACATACCCATGTATAAAATGAAATGATAAAATCATCGTATGAAAAAATTCTTTTTTCGGTTTGCTATTACGTATCATATATGCTGTCGAGCATAGTTTTCTATTAAAATATATTAGATCGTTGCATTATTTCCAACATTATTAACATGAATCCTAATAGTGTAAAATTTAAATTTTAAGAAATGATTTGATACATGAAAAAGTCTATATTTATTCCCCATATTATAAAAAGGGTAAATAGAACATCATCTTGAAAAGAGAAAAATTGATGTTTGAAGGTTAACACATAACCTAGTTTCACTATATGATAAATTAAATAGGAAGTAAAAAACATAGACAAGGAATAAAAAACTAACACCAAATAACAAATTTAGTGTACTATAAATCATTTTTTATAGAAATTCAATGGCCATATAACCAAAAATCTATGATGGACGATAAGACCCTTAATTCAGGAGAAATTATTGTAAAGCGATAACATATAAATGAGGTTTATTCCATAAATAAATAATTTATTGGTTTCAATCTATGTTATTTGTGATCTATTTAATAATATATAATATTATGGTATATTCCCCCTAATAATGGTTATTATTGAGGATATGGATTTACAAAATCATATCCCCCACCACAAGAGTGTAAAACTAGGTGTGCACCAAGGCTCATTATCATGAACTAGTTCATGGTTAAGTCTTGATTAATGTGGTGTTTTTAGCTTTTACATCTATGTATATCTGTGAGAAACCCACATCCACTTGTAGTATATAGAAAGGAAGATAGTTTCATGATAAAAAAATTAATATATACTAACCAAAATTTATGGATGTTCTCAAATACTTATTTTTATCCCTAGAGTTTCTGTAGAGTTTTCTGATCCTAATCCCAAAAAGAACTAAACATTTCATCTGATTTCACCTATAAAAATACATATCATTAAAAAAATATTTATTCATGATTTATTACATATTATATCCCATAAATCATCTTATATGATCAACAGGTATAGTGAATTTGGGAATTGTACACATTACATAACTACTTAAAATAAGAAAAACACATATTTTTTTAAAAACTTCCTTAGCATTATTGCACTTTAAACTGCATGGGATAACTTGGGGAAACATGTATGAAAGGGGTGAGCTATAAAGAAAATTAAGGGGAAAAAATTTGAATAACATTATGATAATAATATATGATAGAAAATAGTAATATTAATGGCACATAATCAGGGTGATTATAAAAAAACATGATCAATGATGCATGATATAGGATGATAACATAATGAAAACATATGAAATGTGGAAACAACATAAAAAACTCCATCATAAAAATAGGTCTACGATAAATGAAAATAATTAATGAAAGAAAATTTACTACAAAGGACTCATTTATACTCTATTTCCAAACATTATGTCTCATTGGAATAAACATTTATCACTGTATTAGAGCGCTATACAATTATGGGTTCACACATCACTTTCATTTCGTTCTCATGCATAAGTGTGCCACATTAATTATATAACAAGGATTGATTGATCATAATATTTTATACCATGCTCATGGAGTGTTTAAAAAATACACCTAAGAATCAATTAAAATATCTATATATGTATGAAGGTTAATACCCTTGATAAGAAATGGGTTTTGTTTTCATTGAATAATTTTTTAAGCATAGAAAATCACTGTGAAATTTTAGTACAATAACATTGTCACATAAATATTAAAAAATGTGATTATAATAATGAAATTGCTCTATAATAATTTTAAAATATTATGTAATCTAATAGGCACATGGAAATACATATCCCAACATTATTAATTTGAAATAAAAGTCATAATATAATAATTAAATTAAATAAATAAGATATTGACTGAATCTCTTATTTTAGTGTGTGACACCACATGCGAGAGAGGGGATTATTGAGAGCTTTGGGATACCTTGGGAGGACACTATAATGGTTTTGGGAGAGTAAGGATGTTATAAAAATATTTTTAGGGATGATTAATGGCATATTGGGTTGTTTTATATATTATATTAGTGGGAAATTCATTATTATTTCTCAAACATTGGTTTTAAACTTTATATAGTAATCTGACTGGAAACACAAGCCTTACCAAGGTATTTTCCCTTGGTTTTTGACAAACAGGGGTTTTATTATTATTTTATAATGTATATAGAGGAAATTAATAAAATAAAACCCATTCTTATGTGGAATTGAGTTAAACTCATAAAGAAATTATTTAAAAACTATAAAATATATTAATGGTTTTGGAGAATTCATAATGGATTTATAATATTAATTAAATAAACATAAAAAATCATTTAAAATGGGAAATATTAATTTGGTCATTTATATCCTTTATATTATTTATTACATAACATTTGGGTCATTATGATGTCATAATGTGCCTCATGTTTTTATATGTCATATAATTTTTACCCAAAAAATCATATATCTTAAAGTATTGTGAAAAATTAAGCATAGGATAAATTTTTACATTTTGATTTGAAATATAATATTTATTTTATCAAAATATTTTTTCAAATATAAGTATTTTCATCTTAAAAATTTTTTATATTTGTTGATGAATGCTTGATTTTTTGACAATTACAGTTTTTAAACACTTATAAAATTACACATGAAAGCATAAAAATTATATTATCATTTAAATGAAATAAAATTCATTTAATAAGAATATTTTATTAAAAAATGGTATATTTTAAAAACCCATTAATTCATCAAAATAAATATCTATATTAAAATTTCACATCTCTCAACAATACAATTTTTGGTTTAACTAAATTTTTATGAAAAATAGTTTTTTTATTCCATTATAATGAAATAAAAAATTATTATAATAACGAAATGGAAATATAAATATTCATACCATTAGGGTTACTTTTTTAATTTTATGTTTAAATAATTATTACTATTATGATACCCTTAATAAACCTATTTTACTTTTACTTCGATCGTAAATATTTACTATGGTTATTATTCATATTGTCAAAAAATTATGCAAACCAATTTTCCTAATATTAATTATAATAAATAAAAATATTAAATAAATTAAATTAAAATAAATTCACATAGGAATATGAAATTAATTTCAAATAACCACAAAATCTTGATAGAAATTCATGATCTACAAAATTAATTTTTTAGAGAAAAAGGGATTATACTTTAACCCTATAACTACCAATCTTCATTATATGAATTTCAACTTATAATGATATATATATAATCTAAAAAATTAATTTTAATAATTTCTCATTATTGGTTAATTTAATTCATTATAATGGAGAAAAACTATTCATTTTAAAAAAAATCATCAAAATGTTTTTTTAATCATAGGATTAAACATGTTTTCGAATCTGATATAAAGATGAATAAATGTAATATATTGAATTTAATAAAAATAATTGAATATATTTTACATTAAATCCTATTTATATAATATTTTTAATTCTCTATGTAACACCCCAGGTAAATAAAGAATGTGAAATTTTTATATTTATCCCTATTTGTGAATAAAATGTCAATATTAATTTAAAGGGAACACTATGCTCGATGGCTTACCAAATACCCAACAATGAGTTCCTTTGAAATCATACGTTGCACTCTAATAATAAAATAATATTATTTTAAATGGTAGTTAACACATGGTTGTTGTATTGGCGGGAATGAATATAAATAACTAAAATACAATTATATATGTTTGTTAAATGTTTTTACTTTTATCCAATAAATTTTAGAGGCTTAAAATACAAATGAATCCAATCTTAAGCATTGAATACACTAGTATTTTTAAAAGATTGTTTTACTACCTTTTGATGGAAAACCATTTTTAAATCAACCTTTTGAAAATTTTATAAGCTATATTTTTTAAAATAAACATATTTTTTATGATTGGGTCATTAAAATTTTCCTTGGGTTAATTTTTGGTATTTTTCTGACAATGTTCATTTTTCAATGAATAGTGGAAAATACTACATTTTAGATCAAAACAGCTTTTTCATATAATTTAATTATATGGTTATATTATTTTTTTAATTTGTCTTAAATTTTAATTATAATATATTTTTAGCTTGTAATTCAATTATGGTCATTGGGATTAATTTCAATTTGGAATTGGGCATAAACAAGTGCCAAACTTTTCATGAATATTGTTTACAAAAAACCCGATATTTGTTTTGACAATGGGAATTATTTTTAAATTAATTATTGCAATTTATGTGTTTGGAATTTGGTAAAATGGATTACATATTTGGAATAAGAAGGTCCAAATTATATAATTAAGTCTCTTTTATTTTTGAACTTTATGAATAGTAACAGCGGTAATTATCTTTAATTATCTTGATTAATGAGTAATCAGGTAGTTAAAGATAATAAAATAATATCATAATAATAAAAAATAACCATAACATATGTCCTAAGTCTACTGGCTGTCTCATGGCCGACCATGGGATGCCTTGTGCCAAACTTGGGGGCCCCATGGAATTACTTTTGTGAGAAAGTGACTTTTTATCTTTTTATTTTTTAAGGAATGTTAAATGTAACAAATAATGTATCACCTAAGTAAAATATTTTTAATTTTTCCTACATAAATGATATTTTGGACTATAAATATTAATTAGAAAGATAAAAATATTTCCTACATCATGATTTTTTTTTATAATTTTTAGACATTAAATTTATTAAATTATTTATGACATCATGATGATGCAGCGATTACCTCATTAATAAAGGATTTAAATAAAATGGAAAGATAATGTAACATCTAAGACCTAAAAATGTCCAAAACCTATTGGATGGGTGGATTTCTAACCCTTATCACCATATCCTCGAAACACATCAATGTGGGACCATCAAAATCCGAAACTCATTTGAAAATAAAGTTACATTTTATACCTTTCCAAGAGTGCCCCTCCTCCCCTCTTATAAAAGGCCCCCACCTCTACCTCATTACCCACACTTCCAAAGCCTATGGATCAGCCAAACCATGCCATTTTGTCTCTACACATCCCTCTCTAACTCCTTGAATCCTCTCTTTTGGCAGAAGTCTTCCCAAGGAAGCCTTTGAGCTCAAACCAAAGGGAGTTACCCGATTTTATGGTAATGTCTTCACTTGAGTCCTTTTGTTTTATTTTTCTTCTCCAACCACCTAAACTCTTTTTATTAATTTCTTTTGTAACAAATACAGTATATTCAGTATATTAGGATGTTTTTATAAGAATTATTCTAGCTAAACTTTCACACACCTTCATCTAATGGTTAAAGAACATACTGTTTCTGTGGTTGGCGATTTTCTGCCTCACGAAACGATGATTGTTCAATATTCTTTTAACACCTTTAAAGGTTTCCATTATGATGTCACTATATTTTATATATGATAAATATGGTATTTATGTTTACTATATGCTTCTGTATTTTATATTTAATCCATACCATTATTCTTTTCATGTTGTGTAAACGCGATAATTTCATATGAGGAAGTGCGGACTACCTCCCCTAAAGTGATGTGACTCGTACATGAAATACATGGAATGTATAAAGAATGAAATTAATGAAAATATGTGGCCTATATTACATATATATTATACTGGAATTATAATATGTATATATATATAATTTATTTTTAATTCCATTAATATGAAAAAGAAAAAAATGAAAGTAGTGTTCATGCGTACGTACGGCCTATTGTCTCCATAAACGGTGCTTTTTGTTTTTTTATAATAAAATGATATGGTATAGTATAAAATGAATATTTACTGTATAAATATGATATATATGATATATAACTCATGATTATAACTCTGTATATAATGGATATATGAACAACTTGTAATTATAAAGAGCATATTTTGACTTAAGTACCAATGATCATTTAAACGACCGTTATTAACTAAAATAATTACATAGTGTTCATGACATTGTAAAAGGAATAATGAACATGAAAAAGGTTCTTTAGGAAGTAGAAATTAACTCACGATAATTATTCAGGAGATTAAATAATGATCGAGTCAAGTCGGACCCGAGGTAAGGGATCCTACTCCTCTCTTTCTTTTTAAGTACACTCTTTTATGTCATTCCTTTTAAAGATCATATCTCTTGTTATTGGGATATTATTTTATATTACTCTTACTGTAATTTTTATGTTCATATTATTAGAGACCCTATTCTCTCTCATCAATCCATTTTGGAAGTTTTGAGTGGCGCCGTTAGGCTGCCGAATTTTCGTAAGAGATCTATCCTCTCTCATTCTTTTTAAGTACTCTCCTTTATGTCGCTTCTTTTAATCTCCTCTTTGTTATGTTGGGGGATGTTATTTTATATTCATATTTCTGTAATATTTATGTTAATATGATGAGAGACTGTATTTTCTTTCATCAATCCATTTTGGATGTTTTATGTGGTGTCGTTAGGCTGCCGAGTTTTCGTTGTGGATTTTCCATCTCATTTTTATTCCCGTGATATTAATGCTACATTTGCCACAATTTCCATTGAGTGATGTATTTACTTCCAATTATTTTACTCATTGTGTAATATAATTTCATTTATTAGTATTTACATCAATGTTTTATTGTCCTTCTTTCACGAGATGTATGTTTCAAAAGATACCCATGTCGGTAAGGGAACCTTTCACCCTCCTGTTTTTAAAAGACTTATTTTGTTATGTCTTTTAATTAACATACTATTATGTTGGGATATGTTCTTCTATATCCTTATTTATTTAAATTTTATTACCAAGTTATTAGATACCCTTTTTATCTCTCATCAACTCATTTTTTGAATTTTGATGTGGTGCTGTTAGGCTGTCGAATTTTACCAAGGGATCTTTTTAACCCAATTTCGATTTCTTTGGGTTCAAGATGTAGTTATTGAATATTTCATCCTTTGAATATGTGTGAATTAACTTTTATTGTTTTAGACTTAATATCAACTTATATTGGGTGTATTTATATTTTTCACACATAATTTTGAGATTGATTTATCTTTAATTTAAGGATACCTTCTTTATAAGGGATTTCATCATATTTGACATTTCTATTGTGACTTCATTATTGTTATGCACCAATTCACTCTTATATGGTGTATATACTGTCCTTTGGAATATTATATCATGAATCCATTTATTCTCATGATATTATAAAGTTCTGACTAAATGTTATTCCTCAATTATTGTAATCAAGTGTCTCTAATTTTGGTAAAACCCCTTTAACCAAAATATCGCTTTAAATGTTTTAATTATTTGTTCTTATTAATATCCATGTTTTCAAATTGGTTTTAAGGATTTGTTTATATGGATATTAATGTTTTAAAATTTTAAAAGCTTCAAGGTGGAATGAGACACTTTGATTCAAAAATCTCTTTATGAAATGTTTTAAATGGTTTTGGAAATGGTTTCTTTTTGAATGGATACATTATTTCAATATAATAAATTGTTATATTGTGGTTGAAATGTGGAAATGTTATGTTTCCTTTCTGCATGTTTTATGTGATGCGTTTTTGTTATGGTTCTTGGGCGTTGTTATGAAAATGGGTGGTTCCATGATAAACTAAGGGCGGGTGAGCCCGATATAGCTCTCCAATGCATTGGTTAACGTGAAGGAGTGAAACATTAAGGTTTCTCCGAAGAGATTTAGGGAATATACTGTGGTGGGTATTCCAAACGTAACCAAGAGGGTTAATCCCTATGTAAGAATTTTTTGAATGCCTAAAGTTACCTTTTATGTCTTATGATTTCTATGATTTATTCATGATTTGATGAGGTATGTTAGAGTGCCTATGTTTTATGGGTAAAGTATGATTTCATTCTTATGTATATATGAACTCATGTTTCCTTTCCATATTTTTATAACCCTTACTGAGCTTTTTATGCTCATCCCATGTTTTTGAAATATTTTTCACAGGTCAAGGAAAAGGTACATGATGTGATGATAGTGTCAAGAATGTGTCAAGAAAGAATCCGTTTTTTATTTTAAATATGTTTCCATTGATGGGAAGAATGAATACTATCTTTTATGCAACCACTTTGTTTAAATGTGGAATGTAATTCATGTTTCATGATTTAATTCTCTAAAATTCTAAACCTGAAAAGATCCTCAATGTGTAATCATGTAATAACTCAAGATTAAGTAAGGGTTAAGGATGGGGCCTTATAGTTGGTATCAGAGGTCAGTTTAGATAACTTTAGAGGTTAGGGTATTCTTTAAGAATAAGTGACATTACCATATTGGATAGGATTTTAGAAAGTGTCATAGTTTTTAGATAAAGAGAATGAGTAAGTATATCTTAGTGTTTATATTACTCATTAGTACATGATGGTTATGTTTATATACTCACACTGAACTTTTTGGTTTTAGTAAATGGATGGATCTAGCAGGCACTAAAGTGACAATTGGTTTGAAGGAAACTGTGGTGGTTCTCTAGTTAAGAGACTGGATGAAATGGGGTATTCAATGAGGAAACTCGTGGATGTTCTAAACTAACTATCAAGGAGTCATGTTCAACCACTTGAACCTTGGTATGTTCTATAATGCATCATGTACAAGATGACTAATCAATGTGGATGTTTAGGTAATAATTATAAAGGTAACCATTAGGGTTTATATGATCCTTACTTTGAGGTAATAATGGGTTATTATATGTTATGATGGAAAATGAAAGGAATGAGATAAAATTGAGGTTAAAATATGTTATGTTTATTTTTGAAGATTTTATCTCGTTATGGAAAATGTTTTGAGAATTAAATAGTTTTGGAAAAATGACAACACGCAGACCGTGTGACAACCCGTTGCGTCGGACAAAGCTGCGGGAAACGAACCCACAACCAAAGTGAGACTGGTATTTAATGCCTACCACTGGACTACATGAAGTCCCTGGTTAGTTTGACTGACTCTTTTTAGTTAGATGATTTTATGAATTAAGAGTAAGCTTATTTTGGGTTATCTATGGAAATTTATTAACCTATCATGGAGGATATGTGATTAGGTTAATTACTTTTCAATACGAGATTTTAAGAGTAACTGATGTTGTTTGGAGATAGGTGTTAATTTGTACCTTGGAAGATTATGCAACTAAATCCTTCATATATTTGGGTTTCAATATTATTTTGGTTTACATTGAAGTATTTTATGGAAAATTTGTTTATCGAATGGTCCTCGTTGAACGTTGGGTTTTGTTGGACAAATTTTGGAGATTAAGAATAGATTTTCTTTTTATAAAGGGTTATCTTTTTCTGGATTATCAGATCTTGTACTAACCTTTTTGGTTTTGGTTTTGGTTAAAGTCTAAAGACATGGGAAGTATATAGTTCTCTTTTGTAGATTAGGTGATTCTCCAGAAGTTGATTATAGTACTCTTAATGTGAACAAGTCTTCCTAAATACTCGTCTTTTGGAGAAAATATGAGTTTGTGTAAGGAATATTATAAAAGATGAAAGTCAAAATGATAAGTGATTATTTTTCATTTTGAATAAATTCCTCAATAAAAAGTAACTTAAAATAAAAATTTTGTCTATTAACTTTTCCTACAGGGGTATCGAATACCGTTTAACCCATCACAAGTTTGTGATTTTCTTGTGGTAAACTTTCTCCTAAACATGTTTTCTATCACTCTCCATCAGAACACGACCCTATGTTTTCTCCTCCATGTCCATGTTTTTCTACTTGGAATCCTAATATGGGTTAACTCGGGTGACCTCTATACTTATCTTCCTTTATTTTAAAGTGATCGTTTTACCGACTCTTGTTCCGATGTAGGACTTTCAAGGATGTTTCCATGCTCAATTTTAAAATTGCGAGGACGTAATTCCCAAAAGGGGGGAAGGATGTAACGCCCCAGGTAAATAAAGAATATGGCATTTTTATATTTATCCCTATTTATGAATAAAATGTCAATATTAATTTAAATGGAACGCTATGCTCGATGGCTTACCCAATACCCAACAATGAGTGCCTTTGATATCATACGTTGCACTCTAATAATAAAATAATATTATTTTAAATGGTAGTTAACGCATAGTCGTTGTATTGGCAGGAATGAATAGAAATAACTCAAATACGATTATATATGTTTTTCAAATGTTTTTACTTTTATCCAATAAATATTAGAGGCTTAAAATACAAATGAATCCAATCTTAAGCATTGAATACACTAGTATTTTTAAAAGATTGTTTTACTACCTTTTGATGGAAAACCATTTTTAAATCAAACTTTTGACAATTTTATAAGATCTATTTTTCAAAATAAACATATTAATTAATATTGGGACATTGAAATTTACCTTGGGTTAATTTTTGGTATTTTTCTGACAATGTTAATTTTTCAATGAATAGTGAAAAATACTTCATTTTACCTCAAAACTGATTTTTCATATAATTTAATTATATTGTTATATTATCTTTTTAATTTGTTTTAAAGTATAATTAGAATATATTTTTAGCATGTAATTCAATGATGGTCATTGGGATTAATTTCACTTTGGAATTGGGCATAAACAAGTGCCAAACGATTCATGAATATTGTTTCAAAAAAACCCGCTATTTGTTTTGACAAGGAGAATTATTTTTAAATTAATTATTGTAATTTATGTGTTTGTAATTTGGTAAAATGGATTACATATTTGGAATCATAATTTCCAAATTATGTAATTAATACTCTTTCATTTTTGAACTTTATGAATAGAAACGACGGTAATTATCATTAATTATATTGATTAATGAGTAATCAGGTAGTTAAAGATAATAGAATAATATCATAATAATAAAAAATGACCACAACATGTGTCCTAAGGATACTGGTTGTCTAATGGCTGACCATGGGATGCCTTTTGACATACTTGGGGGCCCCATGGAATCACGTTTGTGAGAAAGTGACTTTTATCTTTTTATTTTTTAAAGAATGTTAAATGTAACAAAGAATGTATCACCCTAGTAAAATATTTTTAATTTTGTCTACATAAATGATATTTTTTACTATAAATAATCATTATAAAGCTAAAAATATTTCCTACATCATGATATTTTTTTTAATAATTTTTAGACATTAAATTTATTAAATTATTTATGACATCATGATGATGCAGCGATTACCTCATTAATAAAGGATTTAAATAAAATGGAAAGATAATGTAAAATCTAAGACCTACACATGTCCAAAACCTATTGGATGGGTGGCTTTATAACCCTTATCACCTTATCCTCGCAACACATCAATGTGGGACCATTAAAATCCGAAACTCATTTGAAAATAAAGTTACATTTTATACCTTTCCAAGAGTTCCCCTCCTCTCCTCTTATAAGAGGCCCCCACCTCTACCTCCATACCCACACTTCCAAAGCCTTTGGCTTGGCCAAAACCTGCCCATTTTGTCTCTCCAAATCCCTATATAACTCCTTGAAGCCTCACTTTGGGAGGAAGTCTTCCCAAGAAAGCCTTTGATCTCAAACCAATGGGAGTTACCCGATTTTAAGGTAATGTCTTCACTTGAGTCCTTTTGTTTTATTTTGCTTCTACAACCCCCTAAACTCTTTTTATTCATGTATTTTGTAACAAATCCGGTATCTTAAATATACTATGATGTTTTTCTAAGAAGTATTCTAGATACACTTACACACACCATCGTATAATGGTTAAAGAACATACTGTTTCTGTGGTTGGCGGTTTTCTGCCTCACGAAACGATGATTGTTCAATATTCTTTTAACACCTTTAAAGGTGGCCATTATGATGTCTCTGTATTTTATATATGATATATATGGTATTTATGTTTACTATATGCTTCTGTATTTTATATTTAAACCATACCTTTATTCTTTTCATGTTGTGTAAAGGCGATAATTTCATATAAGGAAGTGCGAACTACCGCCCCCTCAAGTGATGTGACTCGTACATGCAATACATGGAATGTATAAAGAATGAAATTAATGATCATATGTGACCTATATAACATATATATTATACTGGAATTATAATATGTATATATATATCATTTATTTTTAATTCCATTATTATGAAAAAGAAAAAAATGAAAGTAGTGTTCATGCGTACGTACGGCCTACCGTCTCCATGAATGGTGATTTCTCTTTTTATATCCAAATGATATGGAGTAGTATAAAATGAATATATACTTGATATATATGATATATATTATATATACATCATGATTATAACTCTGGATATAATGGATACATGAAAAACTTGTAATTATAAAGAGCATATTTTGACTGAAGTACCAATGATCGTTTAAACGACCGTTATTAACTAAAATAATTACATAGAGTTCATGACATGGTAAAAAGAATAATGAACATGAAAAATGTTCTTAAGGAAGAAGAAATTAACTCATGTTTATTATTCGGGAGATTAAAGAATGATCGAGTCATGTCGGACCCGAGGTAAGGGATCCTACTCCTCTCTTTCTTTTTAAGTACACTCTTTTATGTCATTCCTTTTAAAGATCACCTTTCTTGTTATTGGGATATTCTTTTATGTTACTCTTACTGTAATTTTTATGTTCATATGATGAGAGACCCTATTCTTTCTCATCAATCCATTTGGGATGATTTGAATGGCGTCGTTAGGCTGCCGAATTTTCGTAAGAGATCTAACCTCTCCCTTTCTTTTTAAGTACTATCCTTTATGTCACTTCTTTTAAGCTCCTCTTTGTTATGTTTGGGGATGTTATTTTATATTCCTATTTCTGTAAACATTATGTTAATGTGATTAGAGACCCTATTTTCTCTCATCAATCCATTTTGGAAGTTTTCTGTGGCGCCGTTAGGCTGCCGAGTTTTCGTAAGGGATTCTTCATCTCACTTTTATTCCCGTGATATTTATGCTACATTTTCCACAATTTCCTTTGAGTTTTGTATGTACATCCCATTATTTTACCCATTGTGTAATATAATTTCATTTATGAGTATTTACATCAATGTTGTATTGTCCTTCTTTCACGAGATGTATGTTTCGAAAGATACCCATGTCAGTAAGGGAACCTTTCACCCTCCTCTTTTTAAAAGACTTATTTTGTTATGTCTTTTAATTCACATAATATTATGTTGGGATATGTTCCTCTATATCCTTATTGATTTAAATTTTATTTCCAAGTGATTAGATACCCTTTTTATCTCTCATCAACTCATTTTCTGAATTTTGAAGTGATGCTGTTAGGCTGTCAAATTTTACCAAGGGAACTTTTTAACCCAATTTTGATTCCTTGGGGTTCAACATGTAGTTATTGAATATGTCATCCTTTGAATATGTGTGAATGAACGTATATTGTTTTACACTAAATATACAATTATATTGGGTGCATTTATATTTGTCACACATAATTTTGAGATTGATTTATCCTTAATTTAAGGATACATTCTTTATAAGGGATTTCATCACATTTGACATTTCTATTGTGACTTCATTGTTGTTATGCACCAATTCACTCTTATATGGTGTATATAATGTCCTTTGAAATATTATATCATGAATCCATTTATTCTCATGATATTATAAAGTTCTGACTAAATGTTATTCCTCAATTATTGTATTCAAGTGTCTCTAATTTTGGTAAAACCCCTTTAACCAAAATATCGCTTTAAATGTTTTAGTTATTTGTTCTTATTAATATCCATGTTTTCAAAATAGTTTTAAGGATATATTTATATGGATAATAATGGTTTAAAATTTTAAAAGCTTCAAGGTGGAATGGGACACTTTGATTCAAAAATCTCTTTATTAAATGTTTTAAATGGTTTTGGAAATGGTTTCTTTTTGAATGGATTCATTATTTCAATATAATAACATGTTATATTGTGATTGAAATGTGGAAATGTTATGTTTCCTTTCTGCATGTTTTATGTGATACGTTTATGTTATGGTTCTTGGGCATTGTTATGAAAATGGGTGGTTCCGTTATAAACTAACGGCGGGTGAGCCCGATATAGCTCTCCAATGCATTGGGTAACACGAAGGAGTGAAAAATTAAGGTTTCTCCGAAGAGATTTAGGGAATATACTTTGGTGGGTCTTCCAAACGTAACCAAGAGGGTTACTCCCTACATAAGAATCTTATGAATGCCTCAAGTTACCTTTTATCTGTTAGGATTTCTATGATTTATTCATGATTTGATGAGGTATGTTAAAGTGCCTATGTTTTATGGGTAAAGTATGATTTCATTGTTATGTATATATGAACTCATGTTTCCTTTCCATATTTTTATAACCCTTACTGAGCTTTTTATGCTCATCCCATGTTTTTGAAATGTTTTTCAAAGGTCAAGGGAAAGGTACATGACGTGATGATAGTGTCAAGGATGTGTCAAGAAAGAATCCATGTTTTATTTTAAATATGTTTCGTTGATTGGAAGAATGAATGCTATCTTTTATGTAACAACTTTGTTTAAATGTGGAATGTAATGCAAGTTTCATGATCTAATTCTCTAAAACTCTAAACCTGAAAAGATCCTCAATGTGTAATCTTGTAATAACTCACTATTATGTAAGGTCTAAGGCTGGGGCCTTATACTCTAATACATCATTTATTAAAATATGTTATAATTTTCAATAAATATGTTACATTTTACTTGTTACTGTAAAGTATATAATTTCTGAAAAATATAAAAAATTTCACTATAAGTTATTTTTTTATAAAAAATGGGTTTTCCCTTATCAAATAATTTTTTAAAATATTTTAAATATATATATATATATATATATTAATTTTCAGAAAAGGAATTAAAAATAATTTTTTAATGAAACATATTTGGAAGAAAAAAAGTCATTATCAAAAATTGATTGATTATTTTATACTTATTTATAAATATATATAATATATATAGATATATTTCTTAAAATAGTTAATCCTTATCATCCCCATGAATATAATGAATTTATAATGTGATCATATGTAAATAATCATTTTTTGGGGGATTTGTATCATATAGCGCATATGGTATCAAAAATATTTATCTATTTTAAAACCATGGGGAATACATGGATTTGTGATATGTAGTGATACATGAGAGAATGGGATTGGATGTTTCCTTCTAATAATGATAGAGTTGTTTATATGATTCAATGTATGTACTGATTCATGAATTGAATTATCCAACCAATTATCTCGAGTTGGAAACTAAATTCATTTCATTGATGTTATGGGTGCATTTCTAAAACTTTGAATTCTATGAAATATTTATGGATTAATAAAATTTAAAATGAATATACACAAATATAGCTCAATTTGTGGATATTTAGGTTTCTATGAACACTCCAAGATAATTACTGATCATTACACAACCACCATGGGAACATAAATAATGTGGTTAATGAATTGAGTAAGAAAGATCATTGTTTTTTATATAATATAAGGATTCACAATGATCTTATGATCATAGATTTAGAGAATTTGGTTATGGGAATCATTCAAGAATATGAAATATCACATATATAATAAACGATATCCAAACAAACATTATTAGTGAAATTAAAAGGTTCAAAACATGATTATATAAATATTCAAAAGAAATAAAACTCATGAATGAAAGAAAATTGGAAGACCTCATCTATAAATATGGTATCGATAAATTTTGATGTATTCTTTGTGTATCTTTAACATGTTATCTAAAAATATACTTTTTAGAAGATTATAATGGATAAAAATTTTCATACACCTTTTTATCACCAAAATATATCATAATTTCATGAAACATTATTTTAGGATAATTTGAAATATGAAATTGAAAACAATATATAATGATTTATGGTTTTTCAATATGGAAATTCTAAGATAAAACATCCTAAAGGATTTACAAAACCTATAATTATTCTTTTATTAAAATGGGATGACATTCCTATAAATTTTTCCAAAATGATTTGATTTACTTATTGAATGAATGATTCTATATGGGTTATTATTTATTTCCTTATCAATTCCAAACATTTCCCTGCTTTGAGGGAAGATATACCTCTTGACTGTATTGTGAATCTCTAAATTATTAAACTAGTGAGACTACATAGTGTACAACTTTAAATTGTATCAAATCATTATCCATAATTTACATCAATATTCTGAATGAGCGTTTAGATGAGTCTTAACAATGATCTATTTCGGTTCATTTATTATCATCATATGAAAGACAAATAGTTAGAAAAAAACTATTCCAACATTATAAGGGAAGTTGTGGTCCTAATAAATTGACTTTACTGTTATGTGGTATTAGTTTTTTCCATTTATGTAATTAAAATATAATAATAGATTCCATTCATTAATTTAAATGGCGTTGTGTTAATCATTATAGGTGAAATTATTTTGCACAACATCTTCTTTAGATGTATTTAGTGAAAAGAATATTTTAGGCCCCAGGCATGTTAAAGGGACAATGGGGAAAGTGATAACTACCTAAATTAATATTAAGGATTATTAATGTATTCCACAAAGATAAAATATAAGAAATTGAAGGATTTTTAATATCATGTGGGTGATCATGCATTATTAAATGCATCTCTTTGGATGGGTTTTGTGAGGTTTGGTAAGAAAGGAAAACTAAATTCTTGATACACAAATCTATTATAAATTTTTGAAATAGTTATAGATCTGGATTCTCGTTTTCGATGGCACCCATCCTCTCTATGGTTTATGAGGTGTCGTATGACTCTTTATTAGAAAACAACATGTTATAACCAATACATGTTCTCACCTATGCAGATATAAAATTGGAACCAAATTTATTCTTCTATGAAGTTCCAATACATATTATTGGAACTAGAGAACATGCATTGTGATATTGTATTAATTGATGGGTGATGGTTCTATAGAGAAATAAGACAATAGATAATTAAATGTGGGAACCTGAGTAAGTAATGACGACGAACTACCCGCATTTCTTCTAAATGTAATATACATGAAATTTTTTGGGATGAAATATTTAGTGGAGGGAAAATGTAGCACCTATGATTGTATTATAGTGAGGGAATTTTTTCAGAAATTAGCTATAATAAAATTAAAATTTTAATATTACATTGCACTAACTTTTTATTTTATAGAATTAAAATCACTTGTGAACATACTGTATTGACAAAATCCTAGAATTAATATTTAAAATTTTCCCATAGAATTGTTTTTTTGAAATAGATAAAAGTGTATTATTTAAAGAAATTTATTTTATTACTAATAATGTGTCATGAAATATATAACTAAACAGAAATTTATTATCCATGTTTTAAAATAAATTAAATATCTTTTTAATGTAAAAAATGTGTTATTTTTATCAGACAACACTTTGAAGGGAACAATATATTAATAAATTAAAATAATATATATTGATGAATTTTTTTAATGAATTGTTTTGATTATATATTCAATTAAATAAATTTATAATCATTTAATTTATGTTACTATGAAAATAATTCATATAAATTCCTCTTAGGATTGAAAACTTTATATTCTATAAAATTATTTTCATTGCATTTTGTGGGTTTATTTTTAAATTAATTTCTCTGAATTAAAGCTATAAAATTTTATTAAATGGTTCCAATATATTAAATAATCATTTCCAAATTTGGTTAATATTTTAATTTTATTTTTAGAGATAATGAATAATAACTAAGAAAAAATTTATTACTACGTTAAATATTAAAATGGGTTAAAATGGGGGGGGGGGTAAGTTAAAACGATTTGGTTTCTGAATTATTTTGGTTTATAATATTTTGAACATATGAATATAATATTAAAAAATAAATTTTTATCCACATGAATTGAATAATATATAAAAAATATAATAAAATTTCATGTCATTACAAGATTGTCACCAACATCATTTATATAAGGGAACCCCTCGCAACAATTATTTGAAATATTTGAGAAAAATCAATTGATACCTAAAAAATACATTCCTCACATTCATCCCCATGTCCTAGAGGGCTGTCTGCCATAAAACTCAACTTCAAAAGAGATTAAGGTGCATTCCAAAGGTGATTACCAAAACAAGAGATATATGTTCCTACCACAATTTTTCGTCTTAATTTATTCATAAACCTCCTAAAAATTGCTAATTACCACATTAAAATAATTAAATAATTATATTAATCATATTAAGACATGTTAATATTAATTTTACATTTTTTTCTATCTCCCTCTCATCCAATGATAAATGAAAACATCACATCTAGGAATGTATGTCTTACCGTCTCCACATAGCAGTGTAAATATTTTTAAAAAACTAATTTTATTTGATTGTTATAAATATTTAAATAATAAATTTAAATAATATTTTATAAATAATTATAATTATTTAAATATATTATATTATTTATATTCTTACACTTCAATTAATTGTAAATTGATAACGTCACACATGAATACGTCTGGACAATCACCTCAACAAAGTGATTTAATTTATTTTTATATTATTTCCTTGTTTAGAATATTATAAAATAATATAACATTAATAAAAGTTATATTATTTAATTTTTTTAAAAAAATATTATGGAACCATTTATTAACACCTTTAACCAAAGAGAATATACTGAATTTATTTTGTAGTAATCGATTGAACAATGTTATGGGATCGATATAAGCATGAACTATTCAATGAAATTATTTCAAATGATTATAAAAGGACCTTAAAAATTATAATATAGAATAAAACGGTTCTTAAAGAGTTATTAAATAAATTAAAATTCATTATATTTTGGTACCAATCACATTAAACTAATTGGCATCCCATGTTAATGGATTTCAATTATAGCCCCATCTTATTTGGGTATTGTTTATGTTCTGAGTTTTTTGGGAAAATTAAATTATACAAATATATTAAAAAATTATTTTCATCTAATATGGTTACTTTTATATTTTTTATGTTTATATTCCATTCATTCGCTATTTGGATCAATAATGAATTAGTATGATACATGTAAGGGGATTTTATTTGAATTTTTTTTTATGTTTTATATCGAACTGTTTTTCTTACATATTTAGTTTATTTTAAATATTTTAAAAATGGTATTTTTTACACTAAAATGGTAATTATAATTAATATTTTACCTTATTTGACATTATTTGTAATTATTTAAAATAAATATTTGTTTCATTTTTGAATGAGGAACCATTGTACATTTTACCTAATGTATCGAAAGACTATTGTTTTTACGGTTTACAGTACGAATAGAATTTATCATCATCAAAACCGTTATTTTATTTGAACATTATTTCAAAAATTTCCATTTTTATTTTCAAATAAAATACATTTATCTATATGTTAGTTATTTTAATTTATATTGTTATCCGAATTAATGAATATCATTTTCATAAGGAATGAAAATAATTTTTATAGTGACTTGTAACATTTTTATTACAAAAAGTTAAAATAATTTTATTTTAATGATTTGACTATATTATATTTTCAATTTATGAATGGATTGATTTTTCAACAAAACAATCCATTCTAATGAATTAGTGTGATTCCATTATCCTTTACAGATTTAATATTTTTTGGTCATTGACATTCGCAAGATCACATACCAGATCAATCTACAATTTTATTGGACATTAATTTATTTTAAATATAAATATTTTAAGTATTATTGATTTTTATGATAAAATTTACCATACTTTTATATTTTATTTATCTTATATATTTTTAATATATGGTGTTTATCGAATAAATCATATTAATGATTTTCTTCATTTCCTTTGAAAATATACAACATTATTAATTCCATAAGGATAAATGATAATTTATAAATAATTTTTAGGTTGAATTATATTGATAATTCAATATAAATGGAATGAATATGATGTGAATGTGATAGGTAGGGCCTGATTATATATATCCCCTCGATGAATTGACATCTGTCATGTGAAAAAATAAAATATATTAAATATTAAATGGGTATTTAGTTTACACCAACCAATTTTTTAATAATGTTTTAGTTGATACCATGATGGTATGATTCCTGATATCAATGTTTAGTCCTTGATGGTAACATCATGAATATCGAGAATTTTTTTTACATTATTAGGAATTATTTTTATATTATCTGAATTATTTCAATATTGATATTATCCATGGATGCACATTGAAAATAAGGTGTTGATTGAATTAAAGGTGTTTTTATTATCCATTCTATAATATTGATTATACCTTATTTACTCATGATAGCTTTTACTATACATATATATTACTAATTATCTTGGATCACCCTTTATATTATCCAAATTATTTCAATTTATTAATGATTATTCTAACTTTTTAAGGTTTTAATAAATTATTTAATGTATTTTTTAATTTGAAATTTAATATAGTAATTATATATGTATTTAGTTTACCAAGACTAGTAAACTAATCAATATTTTATGGTGAAATACCTTATATCCTACCCCAATGTAATAAATTAAACACAATCCCTAGGTCACTGGAGTAAAGGCCATTAAATCTAGTTCCGGCTTTGGTTTTATGCAAATAAAATTATTCAAATATTGAACAATACATAATATCCCCAAACAATTAAAATACATATTTAATTTAAAAATATCAATTTATGAATTAATTTTAAATATGTTCATGTTCATTTATAAAATTAAAAAAATGAAATAATACTGGTTTGGGATATTACAAATTCTATACTAAATACTATACATCATTCAAAAATAGTATGAAAAAACCTCAAAACAAATATAAATATGCCCATTTGGGAATATAACTATTGGTTCAAACATTAATTATAATTTTTGAATCCATGTGCAACTAAAACAAACATATAACCATCAAAAAATATTAAATAAGATTAAAATCAAAACTTCCTTCAACAAAATACCACATAAACACATCCTTACTAACAAAAAGAATTCTAAATTAATTAATAAAAACCAAATTTCATCCATATTCCATTATTACAGTATTCAATAATTTTTTTGTAAATGAATGGTAATTATGGAGGAAATTAATGTCCAATAGAGCCTTAAACACACAAAATAAACTTCCTCTCATAAAAACGATCTAATATTCAATAAAATTTCTTGTTTAGAATTACATATTCTAACAAATACTCATTTTTTAAAATACACAAAAAATATGGATAAAAAACACACACACACACACACATATATATATATATATGTTTATATATATAACAAAATATATTCATATGATTATGTGAATAAATACCAAAATAATTAAGAAAATTAAGAAAAACTAGAATGAAATCTAAAAATCCAAAAAAAATATATTAAATGATTATTTTTTAAGATGAATACGAGATGAAAAAAATGAAATAATGGAAAACCCTTTAATAATCAATTGAAAAATTATCAAAAACAATATTTAAACAACTAACTATTTTATTGTGGGTTCTTTATGCTAAAACCATACACAAAGTCCACAAAATATATTGGGTTCCACCAAATCATAAATGTATGCTGATATTGATAATATTTTTAGAAATGAATTGAAAAGTGAAAAATTGTTTTATTTGCACTACCCAAAATATGCTGATAAAATTTAACATTACCTGTTAAAAATGGAAATCATTGTAAAATTTTATTTTATTATCCCTCAACTTATAATTGATAATGTAATGCCTTTTTAGAGCTATATTTAACCCAAATAAAAGGTATAACTCTATCATCATTAAATTTATCACTTATATGTAATAAATTGTTAGTTCTAAGACTATAGTTGACAAAAAATGATAATAAACAATTTCTATAGTTATAATTCTATATAATATTAATTATAACATATATAAATAATACCCATTATTAAGAATTTAAGTATTGTATACAAAATCTATGATAATATATTTAAAATATAAATAAATATTATTTATATGTAAATAATTTTAAACATATTTTAAATAATAATTATTATCTAATTGAAATAATTTTTGCGACAATTAAAATTTTATAATTGTTTATATAAATACTAAATGTAATGTATTTAAATAAAATATAATTTAAATTTTAAATATATATAGTAAATATAAAATCGATATTATTTAATAACACTATGACTTGTTTTGTATATTACATTACATTATTTTTGAAAATTTTAAATATATTATTGTTGTTCATTTGAAACAATATTAAAATGCAAGACTATATTTGTATATATGTATATATGTATGTGTGAATATATATATATATATATATATATATATGTCTGTGTGTGTGTGTGTGTATTTATGTCTGTATGTATATTAATTTATTAAAATATCATTAATTACATACGAATTACATGAATTATCAATATTTCAAATAAAAACATATAGATAATAATATTTATAAAATATTAATATTTCTATTAAAATTTTGAAAACTCAATTTAAGTTAATAGATGTTATAATTTCACTACAATGTTACATATTTATACTCTATCCCAACTACACACACATACATTACAAATTTATGTGTGACCGTGTCTAAATATGCATGTATATGAAAACATGTTGTAAAAATTATTTTGTGAAAGAAAAGAAAAATAAAGAGTAGATGATGATTGGGTTAGAAAAATAAGTAGAACCCTAGTTTCAAAGAAATAAAAAGAAATATAATCACTAGCTTCAAATAATTATACTCTCAAAATAATAATCCATAGAACGAAGATTGATATTGTGATAGGATCCCAAACAACACTAACCACTTGGGTGTCATCCTCATCTATATGTTTTCGCCCTACACCATGGGTTCTCATAATTCTATAGTCTTGTATCTATTAAGGACTTTGTATTCACACCCTTCTTGTCCATAGAGTCTCTACTAGGATAGTCTTACTCTTTATCATCGAAACATTAAAAGTGTTATTGTCTCACCAATTAATCCACAACCCTATTTTTAATAAGGTGATGATGAAATTATAGATTATAAACCAAAGGTATGTCCTTAGTATATCCTTTTTCATGTACCTACATTCCAATATACCCCAAAAACCCTTGAACTCTATATAAACCCCCCATGTTATTTTCTTCTCTATTTTTAATTTTTGTTTAAAAAAAATCCATAATTATTTTTATACACATTCTGACAATATGAAGCAAGTATGTTAACCACCTTCATTTACTACTTTTCATCCTGATTTTGTAATACTAATTCATATATAAGCTCTTCATTATCAGATTTATCCCTCATATCAGTATTCCTAAAAATAAAATCGTTAATGTAAATTCCTTAATTCTTCAAATAAGACCATTATCCATGTATTTTATGCTGATTTGGAGAAGAAGTGGGAGGCACATTTACATTTTTATCCAATTAAACAGGATAATTAAATTAAGAATATACAATTGAATCCAGAATTGAATGATATTCCATCACCTATAAAACAAAAAAATCATCATTCCTTGGAGATTATTCTATAGGAATAAATAATTATTTTGAAACTGAAATTAGATCAGGATTCTCCACATCCTTAAAACCCAAAATAGTATATTTAGCAAGCTAATTTTCCCTTTGATATTAGGAGACATCGAAACTAAGGAATCCCCATTATAAATAGCGGAATCAACCCTATAAATTACCTCATGTTTGTCCATGATAGATGAATAACACTTAAGTACCATCATTCTACAATAATACATATCATTCCAAACAATAGAAAAATTTGATCACATGCTCTCCTACTAGAAATTACATTTACAATTTCCATTAATATTTAAGTCAAAAAAAAATATAGGGAGCACTAAAATAGTTTTTTTATATTCAAATATTCATTTTTAGTAGACATAACAACATTATTAGTGAAATATTAATTCAAATCATCTTTGCCTATAAATCTAGCATAATAACTCAACCTTTCATATTTTTTCACCTTATTCATCTTAAAGGGAACCTCATTCATCAAGGAAATAGTATTTAAATATAAAAATTTCAATAAATTTTTTTGAAAAACATTTGTAAACTAATTAATAGAATTATATAATTTTTTATAATAACTGATAATATAAAATTAATATAATATATTAACAATGTTATACATACACATTTTGATAAATATTAATAGTATTTAAATATTATTATTTATGATTTCAATAATATTTTTAATTATGTAATGAAATAAATATTTTATGGAAAATAAAAACACATATTTACATTGGTGAATATTATAATTTTATTTCATTTATATACCGAAAAATGTTAAATAATTTTTACTAATAAATAAAATTCAATATCTAGAAGTTGTATTAAAAAAATATATTCATTGTTTTTTATTTTTAAAATATAATTATTTTCCAAAACATAAATTACATATATACATAGATATTTAATATTAAAATTAAAATATATATAATTATTTTACATTTATTTTAATAAATTAATTATTGATTTTATAAAAAACATATGTATATATATATATAAGGGAGGATGGTTAATGGGGTGATATTGAGACAGCAATGGAAGCTATCTAATATCTAGGTTTTTGGCTTGTTGATGAGTGGAATACTTATAACAATTATTTATAATCCTATGATAAAAACACATAACTTACATTACTTGATTTTTAAAGATTCCATGGTTAAAATAAATTTGGAAAATTTATAATTGAATGATCTTTTAGTTTAGAGTTTTAAAAAATGGAACAAATCACTATCTAAAAAATCAATTGTATTCTCATCAAGTGGAATCAATTTTCACTATAAAAAAGTAATCAGTAAATAATGAGTATTAAACATTTCCCATAATTTCTCCTCACAAGATAAACTTATATGATTAGCAAAACTATTAATTTATTTCATAACATAAATAATGTGAAACATATGAAGGGGTGAACACAAATACCCACTAATGGTATACATAGTAAAAAGGTATAACATGAGAGATTGTCATATGATATTTATAATTCAAAATGTTTTGAGATAATAGATTTAAGATAAGATATCAAAGAAAAATAGATACAATAATGATCATAACGTAATAGAATAACATCATAACAATGTGGAAACAACCTGAACATGACATCAACATCATAACTCATGGTTCCCTGTTGTGTTAACACAACATAGATGGATAATATAACTTCTCATCCACCATGACATATCATGAGATAGAAACATTACGTAATGTATTTGAGGACTATATAATTCTAGGAAATCCAATAACGTAATGAAAGTAAAACATCTGTGTTCCATATGTTTAATATAATCATAGAAAAACACATGAAAATAAAATGGGTTTTATATTCTCATTAAATTTTTTCAATATGTATGTATTCATAATATCATCGAAAAACATAACATGAAAATCCCAGGGAGAAAAATTATTATCCATTTTCTCCATGAAAAATACTAGGTAACTACTACTTAATATTTTTGATAAATTATTTAAATTGTGTATAAGAAGGATATATTTTCTATACAATATTTTGTGAAATCAATCATTTTATTTGGAATTTTGGATAACACCCATTAAACTTTTAAAGGATCTTTAGGTTTTCCTATAAGAAAATCATTGAAAGAGAATCATACCTATAAAAGTGGATTATTAGGGAAGACAAATCTATTGATTCATGAACTCATAGATGTAAATGTTAATTTTATTTACCTTTCGGATAAATAAGGTTGATAATACTATTTGGAGAATACCCATGATTAGTCATACGACATACACCAAGAACTCTCTTAAAAGTCTTAAAAACATTTCTATGAAAACATTCATTAGAGTTGATCTTTGAAAAAATTTAAGAAAAATATTTTATTAAAACTTTAGAAGAATATTATCTATTTTGAAAACATAAATAAATAAGGATTATGTCTCTTAGAAAAATGAAAATGCGGAAGAAAGATATGTTAAAATATATATTTGTAAATTTAATACATCTTGGATGAAAAATTCCCATAAAGAAACATTTAAAATATTTTCACATAAAAACATTTCTAATCAATTAATTGATATGTAAAATGCCATTTTTAAAACAATTAGTAAATAATTCAATTTGTAAAATTTTAAAACATTACTTTAGAAGAGATATTTTTTTGAAAAAATTTATTTCAAAAAAGTGTTTTATGTCCAATTAAAAACATTTAGTAAAATCAAATTCAATAAAATGATGATAAAAATATTATATTACATGAGGTAAAGAGAATTATTATGGTAAATTTCAATATTATACAAAGTAATATCATAGCTAGAATAATTATTGGGAATAAATATATCTATTACAAAGTAAATGAGTTGTTATTATACCCATAATGATTTTATATGAGGAAGGATTTCCAAAAAGGTGGGGTGGATGTGTTTATATTAATGCTAAAATGTAATATAACTAGGGAAAAAGTAAATCTATATTTTTTAATGATAATGGTAAAAGATCAAAATCAATAAAATATGTCATGAATCATCAGAATAAAAGGACTTCTATCAATAAAACATTTACGACCTACGTAAAATTTCAATAAAAACCATTAACAGATAAATATACTAAAAATAAACATAAAATTAAATAAAAAAATTAATTTCATGATAACAAAAAAATTTGTAATAATATACACCATGTTAAAGTAAATTGGTACATAATTTAAAATGTGTCTCGATGAATGTATTTTGGGAAAAAAACTATCTTCCCTTATTTCCCTTATTCGTTGATTACAATATCACTTCTCATTAAACATACATAACTATATTAATCATATACTTTTATTATTAATCTATATTACCCATTTTAATAGGTAATTTATATTTATTTACTTTGAATAATGTGTTTTATTATAGATAATTTTTATATTAAGGTGTTAACACATTTAATTTTATTTCTCGTGATTTGTAATGTTATTATTGATCATTGATGTTTAATACCTAGCATTTAATTCCAATATTACCTAATGTTATATAATATATATCCCATTATTATTTATAATATTCCACTTCAATCCCATTGATGTTTTAATATCGAGTCTTAATGTGAATGCCGAGAACAAACATGTATCAAAAATACTCAATAAATGAAGATGATATCTTATTAAAATCTATTGATGTAAATATAATAAATTAAGAAAATATAGAAAAATATTAATAAATATTTATTAAATTTAATTAAAAATATATTAACATCATATTTCATTGATTATATATAAATTTTAACACCACATAAGTATACAATACTCAAATAAAAAATCATGTTATAATGATAGAATGAGTAAGAAAGTGATGATAAATACTATGAATGTAGCATTTAATAACTATTTTAAATGTAATATATTTCCAATATCTCTATAATATTTGTTCTTAGATCTATTAATTTTTTGTGGTGTTGAAAAATGAAATTCTTGGTTCTGGCAGGCAGTAGTCTGCATGTATACATGATTATCAAACCCTCTTCTCAATAAATTTATAGAGTGATAGTATATGAAAATTCATTATAAAATATTTATAATATTTTTTTAGAAATAATATTATATCATTAATTTATGTTTTAGTTCTATCCATTTTATGTGGTTAAAAATGATAACACACATCATTCATGGGTGTGGTAATCCACACATACAAATGATTAATAATCTCATTTCATAATGAATAGATAGAATAAACGTAATTTTAAATGTTCATAATTTTAGAATTTTATAAGTGAAATAAATATGTAATTATTCATTAATACAACTCTTTATACCATCAATTGTAGGTAGTTAAGAAAAATGAACTACATCTTATCATGGAGGCAGCACTACGCACACACACATGAGCGATGCATTATTTTAAAGGATACTATGAAATAAATGAATAATTTCTTGGAAATTTATATAATGAAATGTAATTATATATTTGATAAATATGTAATTATAATTATTACATTATTTATGATTAATAACCATAAATTTAAAAATAAATACTAAGAGGAGAGTAATACTCACGTTAGGAACATTGATTTTCCTAGGATTTATCATTGAAAATAAAGGTCTTAGGATAATTAATAGCAGAAAAAGTTAATTTTTTATTTGGTGGTTTATAGTTTGGAACAATTAATAGAGTCTAAAAAAGTAATTCAATTGGATGAAATTTTAATGTATTTGTGTCAATTCAACCTTTTATAAGTGAAGTGAATGGTTGCTTTGGACGTATCTTTACTTATTAAATTATTTCATAGAACTATTTCAAGATAAAAGGATATTATATCTTGATTATATGTATGGTGGGATTTATATATTAGAAAATACCCTATTAATATAATTTTTGGGAGAAATTTATTTTGTATAGGGGGTTTTTACATTCACTTTTCACTTTACCAACGTGTACTTTTTCACAATGTTACTTTTACATTCAAAAATAATAATGAATTAAAATGATAATAATTAAATTTGATATTATCACCAAAAATTAATATTATAATCCAAAACATGATATTAATTTTATAAAATAAAATTATTATTATTAATAAATGTTAATTTTAAAAAATAAACCTGATTAACAAAGAAAAGTGGTTTTTATGATTTACATGTCTTTAAGCGTAAAATATTGGTGAGTTAAATATAATTATGTAAATAATTTATTTTAAACTAAATTTAATTATTATAATTATAATTAAGTTTATATTTCAGTAATATCCAACCATAAATAAATTTTTCAAATATATTTATTAATTTAAAGAAAATATTAAATATAGTTTTATTTAGTAAAGTTTTATTTTAATATAGTTCTAAAAATGTTTTCAATGGGTTTTATAAGTTATAATAATATATATATTTGTATAACATAATTAATTAATTTATATATGATAACATAAATTGTTTTATGACTTTTTATATTTGTTATATATATTGATAAATTCAAGAAAATTATAATTTTCGTAAAAACCTAATTTCGACAAAAATTGATATTTTCTGAAATTGTTAAAAAATTCATACTAAGTAAAATTTTATATTTTAAATTAAAAAATAAATTTAATTCTTTTAAATTATATTTTAAAAAATTATATATTTGAATGTTAATATAAACTAACAAACATAATGATAAAGTAGTTTTATTTAAAATGCATTTTCTAGACATTAAGTATTTCTAATAGTATTTCATACAAATTTACTAATGAAAATAATTTTTATATTTTATATCATATATATAAATATAATATATTTGATCATAATTATCTTTTAATTTGATTATTTTAATTTATTAATGTATGATAACAATTATTTTAGTGTATTTGAATAAAGATATCGAACTCGGAATTATATAACCTAAAATATGTATCTTGGAAAATGAAGATAAAAAATTCTAATCCCATTAAATAAATGCTTTCATAAAATTTATTTGAAAAAAAATTAACTTAGGATTTAAAAACATATACATGTATTATAATAAAATTTCAGATAACATTTTATATTAATATCTAAAATAAAATAGTAATAAAAATGTTTTTCATCTGTCATGATAACTATATTTTTTTCACTTATTAGATAGATTTTTTATAACCTAATTTCACACACATAAAACATTTTATAGTTCCTTTGATTCCTTACCTTGTGTTTTTTATCCACCATTTGAAATAATAAGGTAATTATATCTTTTTTACTTTATCTTATTCATCACCATTTTTTTTTAAAACTCAATCCTTTTATTATTGAATTTATAGTGAATTATAGTATGTTTACTTTTTTAATCATAATACATGATAGTTTATTTTTCATAATAATATAATTTTTAACGACTATTATTGTCCTAATAGATTACATTTCAGTAAAATTAGTTTATTTTTCATTGAATCCATTATTATAATTTTCCCTTCTTGGTTTATCCATTACATTAAATTAAATTTAAGGGATAAGAATACTCAAATTATTAAATTTATAAATGAAAAACAATTTTCTTATAATAAATAATTCATATATTATGTATATATCTTAACTTATGTGAGTTTAGTTGTACATAGGTTTTATGGGTTAACTTTACTATTAGGAACTAAAATCTCATCAACATCCATAAAATCATATGTTAAAATCCGTAATAATGGTTTGTAAATAGAATGTGATATAACCTAATAATATCCCCCACATGTGTCTAAAAGGGTTTGTAGTTAGGGACCATTCAAAAGGCGCCAAAATGATTACTAATATATAACCTACCAACTCTTTTCAAGGTTATTACTCCCAGATGAATCTATTCCAAATTAGTATCCAGTTGATATTATCCTAACATGGATTCAATTATTAGTAAAAGCACATAGTATAAAAGTTATCAATATTAATAGAGGTTCTCTTATACTTATGCATATACCTAGGGATTCATCTAATTTTATCTTCTCTTAGTCCCTGAAAAACATAAAATATTAAATACATTAAAATAAAAGGATACCTATATCATCCAAAAAATATCATCGTTAAAATATTATCTATTGATATAATTTTTAGATATTTAATAATCCTCATATAATAACTTCATAAATTTAAAAATATCTAAACACTGCTATTATACCAAATATAGTTCCCCTATACTCGTGCTCTTAGATTCAGTGCCAAAAACATATAACATAAAAAAATAAATTTAGTAAGCATAAGATATTACAAAATATTTTAGTAATTTACAATCCATGGAACATTTAGTATAGAGTATTATAGAATTATATAAAATGATAAAATAATAATTCTTAAGTGTTCTCAACTGTAACGGCCCGGGTTTTGTGGGGAACCTTTACTTTGTGAAAACCCCGTGTTTGGTTTTCTGGTCTGGGAATCTTGGTGGAGTAGGCCTACCGGTAGCTCGGTCTAACGGTAGCCGAAGACTACTGGTATCATTGTCTACCGATAGATTGGCTTACCGGTATCTCAGCCTATCAGTAGCTGTAGCCTACCGGTAGTTGTGTCTACCGGTAGCTGCAGCCTACTGGTAGCTCGGTCTACCGGTTGCTGCTGCCTACCAGTAGCTCTGTCTACCAGTAGCTGTAACCTACCGGTAGATCGGTCTACTGGTCACTGCAGCCTACCGGTAGCTCGGTCTACTAGTGGCTGCAGCCTGCCGGTAGCTCCGCTACCATTGGCTTTCACCCATCGGTAGCTCTCAGCTACCAGAGGCTCTAGCCTACCCCGCGGGTTCTTTCCAGTGGCATTCCTTCTCGCGCAATTAGGGTATTAAACCCTATTTTGACCTTCTAAGCGCGTTTTAAAGACCCATAACACCCATAAGAGGTTTAATTAAATGGTTAATGAATTAATGAGTCAGTTTAAACCACCCAACCCGAACGTGTCAAACCACGACCCCCACCCATTATGCGGTTTTACGTTTTTATCTCAACCGTCCACGGGCCTTATAAAGCAGAGGGTTATGCATGGTTTCTTCTTTCCTAAATCGTGTCTTTTCACGAATAGCTTCTGCTTCATCGAGAGCACTTCATCTTTATCCATAAAGTTTCGCGCCCGGCCTAAGCGTCGATCGTCGATCAAACAAGTCGGGAATTTTACTCGTCGTCTCTCACTTTTGTGTATCATATGGGGTGGGTGTTCTTTTGTTTCTGTAGAATTGGTTGAACCGAACCTTAATGAAGATAATAAAATATGTTCTAAAGAATGAAGGATAAGGGGTTGTGATCGTTGTTTCTGCTTTATATTGTGATTATCATTCTGAGTTGTGTTGGCTTACGCCTTCTAAAAATTCATGGTCGTTGGTGGTCTTTCTCTGTGCACTAATGAACCCCTCATGTGTTTTAAATGGCCTGTTTGTAATTGTGAACTCCTTCTATGAAATTGGTTAATCACGTATACCCAGCTGAATAATTTGAAAGCACCAGGATAAACCCTTCTGTGATAACTCCCGGTTAAAGCACATTGAAATTGAAGTCACATAGTGTGTTAAAACGTTTAAATATGAAGTTGCAGGCACGACCCTGCCTTGTGTTGGGGGTAGTGGTTTAGTTGTTTCCTTTTTGGGGGATGATTTCTAGAGGGGTGGGAGGGGATGGGATCCCCTGTTTTTATAATCTCGGTGGTTGTGGAAATGGGGATGGGATCACATGTTGTTATGGGTCCGGTGGTTATGATCTTTTGAGACCGGGCGGCTACCTTGTTTACACCACAAATTTGGTTGGGATCCTCTGTTGTTATGAACCGGGTGTCGGTGTTATGGTTGATGCTTATCTATATTCGTTCCTTGGTTATGCTTATGGTTTAGTTTCCCAGTAGTGCAGAAACATATTTGATCATTGCCACTATGAAACAAGAATGTGATTAATGGGTTTTAGTTTGGCGTGAGTTGTCACTTGTACTTGAGTGATTTTGTGATCTATAGGCTGTCTCAAGAAAAACCTATCTTGGGGTGAGTTCATGATACCTATGTATATATATATTTGTATTTTTGTTTTTCTTATTCAAGCCCCACCCATGTTGAGCACTTAGTGCCGAACACCCCCATTTCACGGGGGAGGGTTTTTTTTCCAACACTATTACTTGTGGCTGGTTATTAGCTCCTTTTCTGCTCCCTTTCCCAGATATCCCATGTATCTTTGGGAAGGCTATAATGGCCTAATGTCCATTATTATCCCATGAACCTTCGGATGGGGTGGTGTGGTGGTTGGTCAGGTGTGTGCGGCAGGTGGTTTCCCAAGTGTCTTTGGGATGAGGCCTAGGTTTTTTCGGGCGTGGAAGTTGATCTTCTAGCCCAGGTGTTTTCAGGCATGGTTACGTGAGACAGTTGTGGCCCAGGTGTTTGCGGGTGGGATTCGGTAGTGGGACTGCGTGTGGTTGTGGCCCAGGTGTGTGTGGGCGGGTGTGGCAGTGGGACTACGGTGAGGATGACGGGATTGGTCCGATGCGTAGGATGTCTCAATAACCAGTGGGAAAGTGGCACAAGGTACCCAAACATCGATGTGCTCCTATTATATATATTACATGACTTTCGTTATTTGGGGAGTGTGCCCTGGTGAGGCATGGGTGGATAATTTACATTGGTAGGTGTTTGGTTTACTCCTTTTCTCACGGGACTTTAGTACGTTCCCCCACATGTGCATGAGAGTCTTTGGTTTTCCCTACTAAGTGTACTTGTATGCTCACCCTACGTATATAAAACTGCTTTCAGGCTTCCAGGAGGACTTCGGGGATCACACGGGACCATACTAGCTCGGACCCCTGGGGCCGTTGCAGTTTCTGTTTTCTTTCCTTGGTACTTTCCTTTGTAGTCACCTTCTGTACTTTGTGGCTTTTACTTTTGAAACATTCATGTGGGAATGGTTTACTTTTGGTTTTAGTTTTCTTTTACGTTGGTGTTGTTGGGTTTCATCATCTTATCTCCCGATCCTATAAAACAAAAAGGGGTAATGCCTTCCACTTGTGAGAAATTTCTATACCCTTGGTGCTAGACGTCACTCCGGGACATATTGATGGTAGGTCTCGGGGGTCATTATCTCTCCTTCAACATAAAGAAGGAAGGGCCTGGCAATATACTGACCCTTCCCTCCTTTTGGTGAAGGCGGGTTGTGACAGAATGGTATCAGACCGAGGTTGGTTATGAGATAGGATGGAGTATCGAGTTAGGCACAGTGAGGATTGCCTGGGATGATAGGGAAACAGTGTTGGGTGACCTTGGTGCGTGAATTAGGCCAGGGAACACCAGATAGGACACAAGATTTTAGGGCCCCCCAGGATCCGATGCAAGGACTCTGGACCTACAGAACGGCCAAGTGATGCCACGGTGATTGCAGGGTAGATACCCAAGGAAAGGTACATTCATCATAATGACTTGTGTTCTTGTGTTTCTGGGGTGTTTTGGGAATTAAGAATAAAAACAATTAAGAGGTTTTAAAGGAAATAATCTGCACTACTTGCGCTTAGGCATTCTTTATTTACCTTACAGCTATGGCACCTGGAAGACAGCCGTGTGTGGTACAGACGATCGACGCCCCGGAGACTACATTGGCCGATCGGCAGAAGGCTGACCGGGAAGAGGAGGGAAACTAGTGGAAGAGGACTCTCCGGGCCTTCCAGCGACATGCCCTCGAGATGTATGAGGGAAGTACCTCTGACGTGAAGATGGAAGGCTGGCTAGAGGAGCTAGTTATAGCTTTTGGCCTGATTCAGGCCCCGACTGAGTACTGGGATCCTCTGGCCGTCATCAAGATGAGGGGAGCGGCCCGTCAGTGGTGGAAGCTTTACTTGGGGGAGAGGAGAGAGGCCGGGGTGGCTTGGGCAGATTTCGAGATGGAGTTTCGTGCAGAGTTCTTATCTTCAACGATGAGGGCGGAAAAGAGACAGGAGCTACTCTCCCTCCAGCAGGGGAGTATGTCCGTAAGGGAGCTAGGGATCAAGTTCAAGGACCTCCTACGTTTTTCTCTAGACCTCTTTCCCGATGAGGATTCTCAGGGAAGACATTTGGAGGAGGCACTCCGACCCTCTCTCTAGTATGTTGTTACCCCCTTTACACTACTGACGTACTTGGTGGTCCAGAAGAAGGCCGAAGTGGTGGAGAGAATGCATGCTCTAGGTGGAGTCTCATGACAGGGGATCCAGTTAGGACCATCGAAGGGGAAGACCATCAGCACCAGGCCTCTAGCATCGGGACCCTCCAGGTTCCGACCCTCAGGGAGCAGGCCGCAACAGTTTCAGTTTCGATCCCCTGGTCCTCGCCCCTTTTCTTTGGGGCCAGGGCCACGATGCTTCATCTATGGGATCCCTAGACATCTCCGGAGTCAGTGCCCGAACCGGGTGCAGTACAGCAGTGGCAGTCATCCCCAGCACCCGCCCCAGCAGCAGCTTCCAGCCAGACCTCTCCAACAGCAGCCGCAGCAGGGACAACGAGCTCCCGCACCTCCGAGGGTAGATGTAGGATGAAGAGGCTGACCTCAGGGTGCTCCACAGGGACCTCGGCTAGGGCGTGGTCGGGGAGGTGGCTGACAGCCGAGAGGCAGAGGAGCCGGGCGTGGACAGCTACACGTCACAGAGACAGCAGTTCCAGCAGGGTTGGAGGTTGTTCGAGGTACGATTATCTTGTTTAGCACTATTTCTTATGCCTTGTTCGATACTGGAGCTTCCCACTCCTTTTTTACACCCATTCTCGCCCGTGTGTTGGGTATAGATTCCAAGAGACTTCTGGTGCCCCTTGTGTTAAGTACACCAGTTGGAGGCCAGACCGACCTGTTGTTTGTCTGTCGAGGATGTAGACTGATGATAGGGCCACATCAGTCGGTTATGGATCCTCTTCTACTACAGATACAACCATACGTTGTCATCCTAGGCATCGACTGGCTATTCACTGTGTGTGTGCTATCATCGATTGTTTCTGAGGAAGGGTTGTGTTCTCAGACATGGATGACCAGTGTGTTGTTTTCACAGGCGAGCGGAGTAGTCAGAAGGGCAACAGGCGAGAGGAACCCCTCTTCTCTTTGCTAGCTGAGATTTCAGTAGGGTCAGTAGATACTGAAATGGTGGAAGTTCCAGAGATCGTTTGTGTGTTTATGGATGTCTTCCCTGAGGAGGTGATGACTCTACCCACTCGACGGGATATTGAGTTTGGGATAGACCTACAACCCGACACCCGTCCGATCTCGATGGCGCCTTACCGGATGGCACCTTCATATCTACGGGAGCTGTAGATATAGATTGACGATCTGATGAAGAGGGGTTATGTTCGTCCGAGTGCGTCACCGTGGGGTGCTCTAGTCTTGTTCGCAAAGAAGGCGGATGGGGGCATCAGGTTGTGCATAGACTACAGGAGGCTGAATCAGGTGACGATCAAAAATTGCTACCCTCTTCTGGGGATAGATGATCTTTTTGACCAGCTGAAGGGGGCAGGATGGTTCATGAAGATCGAATTACGGTCTGGGTACCACCATCTAAGAGTGAAGGGGAGCGACATCCCGAAGACGGCATTCAGATGCTGGTATGGACACTTTGAGTTGTGTTTATTCCTTCCGTCATTACAAATTCCCCAGCTGTGTTCAAGGGGCTTATGAACTCCATCTTCCGAGAGTACCAAGATCAGTTCGTAGTTGTGTTCATTGACGACATCCTAGTCTACTCTAAATCAGAGGAGGACTATGAGAATCACCTGAGGACGGTTGTGGAGGTCCTCCGACAGCACCATCTCTATGGGAAGTTTTGAAAATGCAAGTTCTGGACATGATAAGTGCACTTCCTTGAGCACGTAGTGTCTGAGCAGGGGGTAGCGGTCGACCCATCAACGGTTGAGGTATTTGTTTCTTGGGCAGCACCCAAGAATGTGGTTGAAGACTGAAGTTTCCTCAAGTTGGCAGGTTACTACCGGAGATTCGTACCCAACTTCTCCTGAGTAGCAGCCCCTTTGACGGCTCTGACCAAGAAAGACAAGGCTTTCGTATGGAGCGAAGAGTGTCAGTTAGCCGCCAGCTATCTGAAGGAGAAGTTGTTTAGTGCCCCACTGCTGATATTACGAGAATAAGGGGCATCTTATGAGGTGTTCGGTGATGCTTCAAGATAGGGTCTGGGATGTTTCCTGATGCAACAACACGGGGTCATCTCTTATGGGTCCAGGAAGCTATGTTTCCATGAGCGTAATTATGCCACCCATGACATGGAGCTTGCAGCGGTAATTTTTGTGCTAAAGTTATTGCGGCACTACCTTATCGGAGAGCTCTTTGTGATCTTCACAGATCACAAAAGTTTGAGGTATATCTTCTCCCAGTGGGACATAAACTTGCGACAGCGGAGATGGGTATAGTTCCTCCAGGATTACGACTTCGAGATCTCTTATACTGAGGGCAAGGGCAATGTAGTGGCTGATGCCTTGTGTAGGAGGACGCAGAAAGATGCAGTCCGAGAGTCGGCGGAAGCCTGGAATGTGATGGGAGAGTTGGCTGACTTGCACCTAGATGTGAGGGTGGATGGTGATAGAGGTTTCCTATATCAGATGACAGTGTAGTCATCCCTGTTTCGGAAAGTGGAGGAGTCTCAGTGGGGAGACCTAGAGTGTGAAGTGATGTGTGACTGAGTTGGCCATGGAAATGCTCCGAAAGGATGGATAGAGGATGGTCGGAACCAGATGCTTTTCCAGGGGAGTTTGTTTGTCCCGGAGGCGATGCACGGAAAGGTTCTCAGTGAGTTCCACAACTCACCCCTGGAGGTACTCCCAAGAGTTTCCAAGATGTACCAGGGTTTGAAGAGGCAGTTTTGGTCGCCCGGAGTTAAGCGAGCAGTGGCAGATTTTGTGGCCAAGTGCTTAGTACGTCAGCAAGTGAAGGCTGAACACCGAGTTCCAAGCGGCCAACTGCAGCCTCTAGTTGTTCTCTAGTGGAAGTGGGATGACCTCTCAATGGATTTCATCACGGGACTACCCAAGGTCCAAGGAGGACACAACGCCGCCTGGGTGGTAGTCGACAGGTTGACGAATTCAGCCCACTTTCTGGAAATCAAGGAGTCGAGTTCAGTAGAGGTTTTGGTACGAATGTACGTGGATGAGGTGGCGTGGTTCCATGGGATTCTGAGGTCTATACTATCGGATAGGGATGCACGGTTTACCTGGCGAGTCTGGAGAGGATTGCAGCATGATTTTGGCACCCACCTGCATCTTATCACTACATTCAATCTCCAGACATATGGACAGATAGAGTGCACCATCCAAACCTTGGAGGATATGCTGCGGGCATGTGTCTTGGACTCAGGGGGGATCATGGGTGCGATACTTGCCTCTGGTAGAGTTTTTCTACAATAATAGCTACCACTATACCATCGGTATGGCCCCGTTTGAATATTTGTACGGGAGGCCATTCCATTCACCTGTGTGTTGGACCGAAGTATGAGAGGAATGAATCCTTGGCACGGAGGTGGTGCAGAGAAAGATAGAGAAGGTTCAGATCATACGGGAAAGGATGAAGGCCGTCCAGGACCGACAGTAGTTGTATGCGGATACTAGGAGGAGGCCCTTGGAGTTTGAGGATGGAGACATCGTGTTCTTGAAGGTCTCCCCTCGGCGTGGGAAGGGGAGGATCGGCAAGGGGTGTAAACTTTCTCCTAGGTTTATTGGACCCTTCGAAGTGTTGCGGCGGGTTGTCGAAGTGGCTTATCAGCTAGCGTTACCACCGCCGCTACTAAGGATACATGATTTTCATGTGTCCCAGCTCTGTCAGTATCTGCATGATGATTCACACATCCTTGATTGGGGAGAGCTGGAAATTGAGGACGACGTGACCTTTGTGGAGAGACCAGTGATGATCGAGGATCGCATGGAGAAGGTGCTTCATGGGCGAACCATTCCCTTGGTTCATGTGTTGTGGAGACATGGTGGTCTTGAGTAGAGTACGTGGGAGAGGGAAGCACAGATGTGTGCCCAGTACCCAGAGCTGTTTTGATCTTTGTTCCTTGTTGTACCAGTTGCAGCAGAACGTTTTTTCCTTTTTACTATGGAATGTACTGGTTTTTTTTCCTCTGGATGTGTGTAAAAAAAGATCCATGACTATGGGGGTAGGATAGATCTCGACCCCTAATCAAGACGCATTAAGGTGGATGCGATTGAACCCATGTAGGCGAGTCAGTGCCGCCCAAAGCAGATAATATCTTGACATGGGGTAGGAGACTCCCCAACCCACATACCTTGGCAATTGTTTCTTGGTTCTTGTCCGGGAAGTGTTTTAGTTAGCATGCGTTCTCTTTTATGAGGTATCGTTCAAGGTGGTTGTTCGGACCCTCTCTTTCTTCTAGTTTGTTTTGATTCCTAGGGATGAGAATCAGTTAAGAGGTATCTGATGTAATGGCCTGGGTTTTGTGGGGAACCTTTACTTTGTGAAAACCTCATGTTTGGTTTTCCGGTCTGGGAATCTCAGTGGATTAGGCCCACTGGTAGCCTTAGCCTACTAGTAGAAGGCTTACCGGTAGCTCAGTCTACTAGTAGTCGCAGCCTACCCGTAGCTCTGTCTATCGGTAGCTCGGCCTACCGGTAGCTGCACCTACCATTAGCTCTGAATATCGGTAGTTCGGTCAACCGGTAGTTACAGCCTACCAGTAGCTTGGTCTACCGGTAGCTGCAGCCTACCTGTAGCTCGGTCTACTGGTAGCTGCAGCCTACCGGTAGCTCGGTCTACTGTTGGCTCTGGCCTACCCTGCGGGTTCTTTCCAGTGGCGTTCCTTCTCGCGCAATTAGGGTTTTAACCCCTATTTTGACCAGCTAAGATCATTTTAAAGACCTGTAACACCCATAAGAGCTTTAATTAAATGGTTAATGAATTAATTAGTCGGTTTAAACCACCCAACCCGAACATGCCAGCCCATGACCCCCGCCCATTACGAGGTTTTTCATTTTTATCTCAACCGTCCGCGAGCCTTATAATGAGAGGGTTAGGCATGGTTTCTTCTCTCCACAATCGTGGCTTTTCACGAACAACTTCTAGTGCATCGGGCACGCCACATCGTTATTCATAAAGTTCTGCCCCCGGCCTAAGTGTCAATCATCGATCAAACAAGTTGGGAATTTTTCTCATCATCTCTCACTTTTGTGTATCATGTTGGGTGGGTGTTCTTTTGTTTCTGTAGAATTGGTTGAACCGATCCTTAATGAAGATAATAAAAAAAGTACTAAAGAATGAAGGAGAAGGGGTTGTGATCTTTGTTTCTACTTTATATTGTGATTATCTTTCTGAGTTGTACTGGCTTACGCCTTCTGAAAATTCATGGTTGTTGGTGGTCTTTCTCTGTGCACTAATGAACACCTCGTGTGTTTTAAATGGGTTGTTTGTAATTGTGAACTCCTGCTGTGAAATTGGTTAATCACGTATACCCAGTTGAATAATTTGAAAGCACTAGGTTCAACCCTTCTTTGATAACTCCTGGTTAAAGAACATTGAAATTGAAGTCATGGAGTGTGTTAAAAAATTTAAATCTAATTTACCGGCACGACCCTACCCTGTGTTGGTGGTAGTGGTTTAGTTGTTTCCATTTTTGGGGCTGATTGCTAGAGGTGTGGGAGGGGATGGGATCCTCTGTTTTTATACTCTCGGTGGTTGTGGAATTGGGGATGGGATCCCCTGTTGTTATGGGTTCGGTGGTTATGATCTTTTGAGACCGGGTGGCTACCTTGTTTACACCACGAATTGGGGTGGGATCCTCTGTTGTTAAGAACCGGGTGTGGGTGTTATGGTTGATGCTTGGATGTTTTCTTTCCTTGGTTATGCTTATGGTTTAGTAGCCCAGTAGTGCAGAAAATTATTTGAACATTGCCACTATGAAACAAGAATGGGATAAATGTGTTTTGGTTTGGTGTGAGTTGTGACTCGGACTTGAGTGCTGTTGTGAGCTGTAGGTTGTCTCAAAGAAACCTAGCTTGGGGTGAGTTCTTGTTACAAATATATATATATATATTTGTAGTTTGATGTTTCTTATTCGTGCCCCACCCAAGTTGAGCTCTTAGTGTCGAACACCCCAATTTCATGGTCGAGGGTGTTTTTTTCCAACACTATTACTAGGGGCTGGTTATTAGTTCCCTTTCTGCTCCCTTTCTCGGATATCCCATGTATCTTTGGGAAGGTATTAATGGCCTAAGGTCCATTATTATCCAATTACCCTTCGGGCGGGGTGGTGTGGTGGTTGGCCAGGTGTGTGCGGCGGGTGGTTTCCCAAGCATCTTCGGGATGAGGCCCGGGTGTCTTCGGGCGAGGCAGTTGATCTTCTAGCCCAGGTTTTTTCGAGCATGGTTACATGAGACAGTTGTGGCCCTAGTGTTTGCGGGAAGGATTCGGCAGTGGGACTACATGTGGTTGTGGCCCATGTGTGTGCGGGAGGGTGTGGGAGTGGGACTGTGGTGAGGATGGCGGGATTGGTCCGATGAGTAGGATGTCTCAATAACCAGTCGGAAAGTGGCGCGGGTTACCCAAACATCGATGTGCTCCTATTATATATATTACTTGACATGCATTATTTGGGGAGTGTGCTCTGGTGAGGCTTGGGTGGATAATTTACATTGGTAGGTGTTTGGATTACTCCTTTTCTCATGGGACTTTAGTACGTTCCCCCACTTGTGCACGAGAGTCTTTGTTTTTCCCTACTGAGTGTACTTGTATGCTCACCCTACGTATATAAAACTTCTTTCAGGTTTCCAGGAGGACTTCAGGGATCGCGCGGGACCATACTAGCTCAGACCCCCGGGGCAGTTGCAGTTGCACTTTTCTTTCCTTCGTACTTGCCTTTGTAGTCACTTTATGTACTTTGTGGCTTTTACTTTTTTAACATGCATGTGGAAATGGTTTACTTTTGGTTTTAATTTTCTTTTTTCGTTGGTTTTGTTGGATTTCATCATCTTATCTCCCAATCCTATAAAACAAAAAGGGGTAATACTTTCCACTATTGAGAAATTTCTATACCCTAGGTGCTAGTCGCCACTCCGGGACCTATTGAAGGCGGGTCTCGGGGGTCATTATCTCTCCTTCAACATAAAGAAGAAAGGGTCTGGCAATCTGTTGACCCTTCCCTCCTTTTGGTGAAGGCGGTTCGTGACATCATCCAATGGATACTTTTTTCATTCTTTATGAGTCTAATAAATCCAAAATGTGTCTTAAATTTCACCACTAAATTCTTCACACAATATTCCATTCTAGTAATCACATAAATATTACATTATTCTAACCTGGGGAAAGGGAATCATAAGAATGTGTTACCCAAAAATTTGAGTAAGAATAAACATAAAAATAAACCAAAACAAGATAGATTTTAGGCATTACATGATATCGTAATAAGAAGTATCAAAATCAGGAGATCATGGAATAAATAGATGACATCATAATGTTATGGATTAAATATTGATTATAACAGTAGATAATGACATTATAGTAATGTGGTAACAACATAAACATGACATTATAAGAATACGTAATGGGTTATTTCCCTATTAACATAACATAGAAAGTTAGGATTACATCCCAAACACCAAATTTTGTTAGGCCCACAACCCATAGACCATGATGTCTCAAGAGATAAAAACATTACCCACTTCATTGGAGGGATATATATTCTTGTAACACACATCACATAATGAAAAACATATATATGTGCAAAACATTATTTCAATAAACATTTCGTAAATACCCCTAATGAAATAATTTTTTTTATATTCTCATTAAATGATTTCTAGGATAATGTATTCATAATTTTTTCATTAAACCTAAAATAATAATCCCAAGTAAAATAATTTTTTATTAAAGATCATTAAGATTAATATATGTAAATACCTATCAATGTGTATAAAAAGCTTTTAAATCTAATTTAAAAGGGATATATGGTTTATATGAAATTTTTTCCAATCTATAGATGTCTTAATAATCTAGGTGAACACTCTTTAATTGATGTAATTGAATAGATGGTATTAATAGAGGAAAATAATTGGAAGAAAATCATGAATACAAAATTGGATGATTTTTAAAGAAAACATTTCATGATGGATAATCCTTTATATTTAAAATATTATTTCATAAGTATTATAGATAACAAAGGATGATGGTATCATTAGAATAGTACTCATGATCAAGAACACGACAAAAGAAATTAATTCTTGTAGAATAATTAGGAGGATTTATATGAAAATAATAATTTCAACATTCCTTTGAAAACATTTTATAATTTATATTTTATTGAAAACTGAAAAAAAATCATTTTTGAAAAATTTAAGGATCTGAGATGTTGAATCTCCTAAAACAACAAATGTATTTTAATGATACATTAAAATACAAAAGAGTAACATAGATTATCTTTTTTTTAAATATTCCATATTGAAACATTTATAATAATTCTTTTCAATTTCTATTTTTAACAAATTCATGGATTTTGAAAATTTCAATTTCAGAATAATTTTTCAATATGTAGTTTTGGAAAATTTTAAAACATTACATTATAATAAATTATATTCAATAAAAATTCATGTCAAAATTTTTTAGTGATCATAAAAACCATATAGTGAAACCCAAATAAAAAAAAGGATTTTTAATCCATTCATTTAAAATAGGAGAATATAATACTGAATTTCACCTACAATGTTTTTCAAAGTACTTTTGTTAGGTAAAAAATGGATATGGATGAAAAATATTCATCATAATGTATAAGAGTTATTCTTATCTACAGTATGATTTTATTTGAGGAATATTTTAGTCAATGAGGATGATATTAATTAGGAGAATTAATATTTATAAATAAAAATGAATTCTACAATTTGAAGATATAATGGTTGGAAAATGATACTTGGAAGATCAAAATCTTGAAAAGATTTCACGACTCATTGGAAAAAATAACTTGAGTCATAAAAATAATGACTACCTGGAAAACATTTTAATAAAATCCCATGAAGGTTGAAGTGATTAAAAATCATCCCCAAATACCGTAAATAATATATATTTCATGATATCATAAAAATTAACATGTATATTCTCAATATAAAATCAAATTGGCACATAAAGTCAGAAAAGTCTTCATGAAGGAAGTTTGAGGATAAAAATCTCTTCCTTATTTATCTGCTTAGTCGATTATGATCCAACATCCAGTAAAACAATAATTACTACCATAATAATATATTTAATAACATTATTCAACTCTATAACCGTTTTATGTAAATAACTTATTATTATTTATTATGAATATATATGTTTCTTATAGATTATTTTCAACATGAGGGATTTACACTTTTAATTAACCTATACTTGATTTCTAATTTTAATGATGATCGTTGATATTTGATATCATGTTACTAATTCATATATTATCATTTTAAATCTATTACCAATTATTATTCATACTGTTCCAATTTCATCCCGTGATATTTTTAATTACCAGTTTTGAAGATGAAGTTAGAAACCAACTTGTTTTATCGGTTTCTAGTGAAGGAGGATGAAATATTTTTATGATTTTTACATATTAATATTATAACATGAGAAACATTAAAAAAAATACCTTATTATTAAATTTCATTAAAATTTTATAAAATTATTTTATAAATAAATAAATATATTTCAAAACATGTCTCAAGTATGAGGTAATCCAACCATGAAAAAAATGATAATGTAATAATGAGTAATATGTTTTTATTACATTGTGATAATATATCATTTTAAGAATCTTATACATGTAATATATATCATATATCACCATATAACCCATTTTTATTATCATTAATGATGATTGAAATTAAAATTCAAATTTTTTATTTGGGGATGTGATAGTCTGCACATACGCAAGATTAACTAACCCATTTCTAAATGAATGAAAGGAGTGATATTATATGAAAATTAATTATTTAATAAATAATGTTATTTAATTAGTTATTATTAGTTATTTAATTAATCATTTTGGTCCACCTATGTTTTTTGGTTATGTGAAATCAGACACTTCATTCCTTGAGGTGGTAGTCCGCACATATGCTTGATTAATGATCAAATTCTTAAATGAATGGAGAGAATGGTGGAAAATGTAAAACATATCATTCTTTTATTTTTTATGTGACATTAAAAATTTAATTATTCATCAAACTAATCCTTTATGTCATTCATATGTTTCAGTGATGAAAATGGAACTACATCATGTCCTGAGGGCGGTAGTCCACACATACACATAATTGATGTGTTTGTTTATTTAGTGGATTTTTACATTCACCAATGTTATTTAATTAATATGATCATCATTAAATACGATCGTATAAATAAATTGGATATTATAATAATATATATTAAATTAATTTTCTCAAATAAAATTACTATTATTTTGATATATTAGTTTTAAAAAAATTCACACATGTAACACTTTAAAAATGATTTAATATAATCATATTTATTGGCATAAATTTTTGTGTGACTTAAAATTACTAATTTAAATTATTTTTCAATTATATTTTTCTTTATTATTATAAAACTAAATATTATTTTATATGAAAATAAATCCATACGTTATTTAAAAAAATATTATTTAAAAAAATAAAATCTATAAAACTAAATTTTTATTAATGTAACCTTTTACTTTAGTTCTAAAAATGGTTTAGTAAGGTTCAATATGTTCAAATAGATTTTTAAATTATAAACAATTATCCCATATTTTAATAATTTATCACTTAAATGGTTTAATGGCCTTCTGTGTCATTATAATATGTTGATAAATTTCTGGAAATTATAATTTTCAAAAATACAACATTTTTTACAAAAAAAATATCTTTATAAAAATAAACAAAATATTATGAAAAGTAAATTATGATATTTTATGTTTTAAAAAATTTAACATTATATAAATATATTAATCATAATTATATATTTAATTATTAATATAATATATAAAATAAAAATAAGACCTGCTCTTATTTAAAAAATACTTAAAAATTATGTTTTTTTAATATCTGTGCATTCAAATATTCTACTTTACAGAATTTTAATATTTTATATCATATATAGATATATTAATTTTTATCAAAAATATATTTTAAAATATTATTATTTTAATTTATTAATGTTTCATGACCATTATTTTAGTGTGTGTGAAGATCTATATTGAACTCAAGATTATTTATAGGAATATATATATATATATATGCTAAAATCAAATGATGGTACATGATATATTTCCATAAATTTGTCAAACTACACCTTCCTATTTGAGGGTGCCTTCTCTGTTCTATCCCCAATGGGGGTACTTCAAAATATATAAATGTGATGAATTATTTTCACACTATAATACCGCTGATAGTGGATGGATTATGTCTTTGTAATTTTCCATCTCAAAACCAACGTGTTCATAATAGTATTATCATTATGGGTTCTACCAATCATGTCACAGTGAACCAAGATGTGATTATTTACTAGTATAAAATTCTTTATTATTCAATTAGTGCAAAAATTTCTCAGCCTATTAGATCTAAAAATTTTATGTTTTAATAATGTTCTTAATAAATTTTTTTGACATGGGCATTCAGTGATGGTAAATATATCAAAATGGGAAGACTTTTTATTATTATTTTATGTTTCTTATTAATGAAGTAAAGCATAATGTGTATAATTTTGGATCAATTTAAGGTAATCCAAGAATCATATGTATTAAATAAAAGTATTTTTATTATATTACATTAATTAATAAGAATATATATGTTCAGGTTTGGGTAAAAATTTACAAAATTTACTTGAAAATATGACATTCAAATATTCTTTTGGAACTATCTTCTGAAATTAACATTTCTATTATGATGAAAAAAACAACCAAAGAATCTAGTTTTGTAAATATTGTAGGACACATATTCGGACTGGATATCAATTCCACTATTTTTGTAAATTTGGTCTTAACATTATAATTATATCATAATAAACATGGCATCATATTATCATAAAAATATATGAATGTGGTATAAACATATAACATGATGTAATCACGTGTTAAGGATAAAAAATAAGAATATATAACATGGTGGACAAATTACAATAATAATTTATGTTTACTCCCCAATGAAATAAATTATGTATTATGTGAAAAAAAATTACCTATTCAATTGATAAAAATAATTGTGAAATCATCATAATAAGTTCATTCATATTTTTTCCTTATAACAAATAGAAAATAGGGAATAAACATAAGAGTAACCCATGAATAGAAATGTGTATCAAAATCTTGTCATAAATCATAACTAAAAGGTCTATCATAATGTTCTCCAACTGTTAATGCATTTTAAAATTCCTGGATATTAAAAATTGAAAATTACAAAAGATCGTGGTAAATTATTCCCAATATAAGTGACAACATGTGATAATAGTGTTTAAGAATCATTTGTAATGAGAAACATTATTGTAATTTAAAGGAAAAATATTAAAGGATATTTAATGTTGAAAAAGGTATATTTGTTTATATAAAACAAAAAATTAACTATTTTTTTCAAGATGAAATTATTTATTTTATAAATATATTGGTGGCCTTAAAATTGACCAAGGAGTGTAGTTGAATATGTTTAAGAATCTAGAAATTTACATTAATTCAGTTTGCTTATTGGAAGGAATTGAGAGAGGAACATTATAAAACAATTATTTCCACATAAATGAAATATAATTTCAGATATATACACATGTGTGTAACAAAAAAATAATTATAAGAATAATTTGTGAATGAAAAAGATTTTATGTGGGGGAAAATAGAGATAAAATGTAACCAAAAGGTAAAATAGACGTTTCGGGAGATCCCTTAGCTTATATTTGATTGTGTTCCTCTCGTGAACATAATTACAAGAATAATAAAATTATATTAATAAATAATTTCATTCTGAATCTATTAAATATACTGTGGTTTTATAATTTCAATATGTCAATTTTTTGTCATTTCAATGAGATTTAGTGTTCAATTTTTCCATTCTGGGAGTGTTTATTTCTTTTGTTTATGGTGCGTTTTCTTGTGTATAATTATGTATTTTCTTTTTCATTTGGAAGAAAGACTATATATGTGGAATTAAATTATATTAATATAATTCTATTTTTTTAAATTTTCACTATATATATATTATATAAGGATGATTCATTATATAAAATATTAATGATAATGTTTTTTTATTTTGGCCGTTTCTCGATCATCACGAATTAGTTTGTTTTATTATTTACCATTATGCATAGATATAATTTCTATAACATGAAATAATATATAATATAAATTTTATCGTCATGTATTACCATTACAATGTATTTATGAGAACCCTTGATGGTGGTAATGTAGAATGATAAATCCTCATCCATGAATGTGGTAAATCAACATATTATGGATAATGTTATTATTTTTAATATAAAAGTGGGAATAGAATTGATTTTTTGGTTTATATTCAATTAATAGAATAAAAGTCAAGTATATTATTGATACATGGGTTATAATGTAACTTCAGATATTGGGGGAAATCATAAGTTAGAAGAATGAAATAATTCAAAAGATAATAGTGGGGGTTATTAACTTTTGAACGATGTCTCCTTGAGAACCTTGTTAACAAAAATTGTGCGTACTATTTTTTATACCAAGAGATCTTGGACATTAGAATGATTCATGGTAAATTAATGCAAAAGAATCTGACATGATATTGGGCTTAGGATGTGTAGAGAGAATGGGTTGTGAGGGGTCATATTTATAAGGGGAGGAGAGTGGTGTTTTTTATTATTATATTCATCAGTTAATAAATTATGCTGGAGAATATAAATAGGGGAGATTATTTAGGATATGTGATATTAATAGTGAATTTGAGTTGGAGATAATGGGAATATAAACTATCGTTAATTCTACCATTACTTAAAACTTCACGTATTATCTTATAATGATAAACACCGTAAATTACTAAATTTAAAAATTCAAAAAAAATAGAACTCTTTTATAAAAACAATAAAATTTACCCTAACCATTTTTTAAGAGTATATTTAAAATATAGACACCATTTTATGAAAATAATTTTCTTATATTAAAAAATATTATTTTTAAATAAAATATTTATTCATTCGAGAAATTAAAATTTTATTATTGTAATCTATTTTACGGCCCTTTGAATAATTTAGGTCTCATTAAATTTATTATATTTATAAAAAGAATTAGATGAATATATGATTCTATTTTATAAAATAATATTGATTTTAAATCATTATATAAAATATAAAATTGTAAATATATTTTTACATATTAAAAAAAATACCAACACTTAATTGATGATTTTAAAAAAAATTCATTACTTATAATATGATATAAATATATCATATGATAATTTATAAGATACCCAAATTTTATTTATACTTTCATATGTGTCATTTTTATTTTAAATTCTAGATCTCAATTCCTAATGGTCTCATTAATATTCAAATGATCTGGTTACTATACCAATGGTATAGGTTCTTTAACTTTTATGAATACGTCTTATTTAATTAATTTATCATTCTCTTGTATTTTATATAAATTTTAAATTATTTCATATTTAAAATTAGTATTATTTTTGTAACATTATTTTTTTGCTTTTACAGATTTTTTGTGAGTACAGTAATTCTAGTAGATTGAGAAAACTCATATTTTCACATTCTTATTATCTTATTTTCTATTTATAGACCCAATAAAATATTTGGCATTATTATATTTTTACTTATAGAATAATTTATCAATATTTATTGAGGAGAATAATTTTTTTATTAGGATCTCTATGTCAAGTATGTGTTTTATGACATAATTATAAGAAGAGAAATTCCATTGATAAAATTTGGGGTCGTTACATTATTCCCCTTTATAAAATTTGACCCTGGAAATTTTGTCTTACAAACTATGGGGAAAATATTAGAGGTTATATCCCCTTCATTACTTTATATGGTTCAAATTTCACCTCTTCATGTCTATAGAACCTCTATAGTACTTTGACCAGGTGAGTAGTCTTTTTTGGAATAATATTATCTATAAGATCCAATAGATTCACCAGCTGATCCTCATAAGACATATCATTTTCCAAGTGTACCACCTCTTAATATAGAACATATGATAATCTGGTAAGTACTTTCTTATATAATGACATGTGTAATATACCTTTTACTTAATTCATGATTTGTAGAAGTGCTAGTCTATATGCAACAATTCCAACACGATCAAGCATCTAAAATGGGCTAATGTACTAAGAACATTACATTCCCTTCTTCCTAAACCTCTTTAATATCTTCCATGCATATATGGGGATGAATAACTTGTCACCGACCTCAAACTCTATAATATGTTAGTGATTATCCATATCGCTATTTCCTTAAAATTATGATGCCTTGATGTGCTGATGAATGGTTTTTACCTTTTCTACAATTTTCCAACCATTTCATGTTTTACTGGCTTGTGTTCACTTAATTCATTCTATCATATATTTGTTATTTATCTTTTACCATAAATGGAGTTATGTAGATCCATTTTTATTTTTGATTAGAAACTATTTTTGTAAGATAACTTGAATAGAGAAAGATATTCGTCAAATCCTCTGTTTATGTCTATTAAGAATTCACTCAACAATTCATCCATTGCCTCAATAGTATGTTCAGACTGACCATTCATGTGTGGGTGATAATTCATATAAATGTTTATTTATTAGTTTATGTCAGGTTAGATAATTTTCTAAAACATAGATGAAAATCTCTGATCTCAATCCGAGATAATAGATAATATTACTCCATGTATCCTCACTACTTCTTTGATTTATACTATTTCATGCTGATCAAGTGGTAAGTCATATAAAATTATGATAATGAAATATTTCTTTGTTTAATGTTCTATTGAAACCCATATATAAATATTTTCTATTGTTATCCTTTGATGTCCAGTGGAAATGTCCATTGCGATGTTTCCCCACTTTACTATTTTTATGGGAAATAGATACATCATCCCATTATGTATTTTTCATTAATCCTTCACTTGATTACATTATTTACAGCTTTATTTATATTGAGTGTTCTCATTATTCCTATTGTCCCACCAACAATACTCTCAGAGATCACAGAACATTTTTTTCCGTAGATGGATAGAGAAGGTTAATCTCTATGAATCATTCAAAATCACTTTCTTTATATCAGGATTAGATGGTACAAATAGTTAGGACACATATCATACAACTTCCTGTACATCAATTTTGAAATATGATTATTTCTCATTCCTTAATGCTTCCACCATTTTATGAATTACCCATCATTACACTGAGAATCTTTTATATTTTATAAAAGATATGGTTGAGTAATCATTTCTGAATTTAATAATGTAGTTTCATACATTATTATAAAAATTTCAATCATTATAATTTATAAGAATATTAGATCCTTATCAATTATCATCATGATAACGTTTCAAGATCTTTTTCTCCTTATAGAATATTTCACATTAGTTTCATAACCAGGATGGTGGTGGATTAAGCATTCATAATCCATGATAGGTTCTGACCATCTTCACTAGTGCATATTAATATTCTTCTATGTTAATATATTTTTTAGGATATTATGATCAATATATTTCTCACACTTATTCCCATAGAGATAGTATCGATAGATTTTAAACACATTAGTAACAACCTCCATCTCTAAATCACTGTGGGATAGTTTGTCTCATAAACATTCATGTTCCTTGTGGAATAATATATCACTTTTACATGTCTCATCATCAAATAATCTAATCAATCATTGAAGCATCAGTTTATACCCTAATGAGTTCACTACCTTTCTTTTATGTTAATAATGGTTCAATGATAAGCCCTTTTTCCACTCTTTAAAGAGGTCATCTCATACACTGGTCTAGAAAAACATTAATACATTATGAGTCATCATGGATAGTGGTTTTTAGAATCATAAGTAGTTTTATAGAAATTTCTAGTAATACCCAACATGCCCAAAGAAAAGTAAAAATATTTGTTAAAGATGTCGTCATGGGCCACTCATTAATTACATTTGTTTTAGAAGGGTCTTCAAATATCACGTTCCCAGTGATAATATTCCCCAGTAATGATAATTCCTCTATTTAAAACATGAATAAAATAAAATTTCCATATAGTTCCTCTTAAAAAAATGTATTTAGCACATTATTCAAATTCACCTCATGTTCTTCTTTGATTTTAGAGTATTTTATAATATGATTGATAAATAATATCACAAATTATTTGATGTCATCTCTAAATACATTTTTTATTAAGTCCATGAAAATTTTAGGATAACTATTGAGTCAAAAATGAATCACAATGAACTCATAGTGTTCATTCCTAATTTGAAATGTAGTCTTGGGAATATATTCATTCATCACCTTTAAGAGATGATATCCCAACAAAAGGTCCACTGTCGAGAAGTACTTGGCTACACATAGTTTATCAAACAAGTAATATATGTATGGTCTGTTATAAGTGTTATTTATTTTATTTTTCTTTAATACCATGATAATAAATGTAGAGGTACATTGATCCATCCTTCTTTTTTATAATTAGGACTAACAGACTCCATAATAAATCACTCAGTCTTATTATAATTCTATACAAATTTCCCTGTAAATTCATCATTATTTCATAAAACTAATTAGCGGTGATTTTGAATGTATTATTGGACATAGTAAGAGATCCAATAAGATGTTCAATTTATAACTCAACCTCTCAGGAATGAGGAAGACTAGACAATTCTTCAGGTAACACACCATTATATTCAATCACATAGGTAATGTCATCGAGAAATATTTTATCCTATATCTAAATAATTTGAGATAGATATGATTTCTCATAAGTAAATAATTTACACATTTTAGATGTTGATCTGGATGGATGTTCATCCTCTTCCTTAAACTTGTACAGAATTAAAGGATGCCTCAAGATGGGAAGAGTGATCTACCATTCCCAATAGTTGACGTTGTATTTCTATAAAGATAGCCAATCTAGTCCAAATATATCATCAAACTCCACCAATATAACGAAGACAATATTTTATGGGAGTTTTAGTCCAAAAAAATTTACCATGGAGGATTTATATACATTAGATTCTATAATTTACCCATTCACTTTTCTCACAGATAACATAACCTTAACATTTTTAGTTGGTTTTTGAATAATTATAATACACTTATATGCTATGAATGAATGTGTAAGACTAGAATAAAATTGTACATCTTCAATTCTTGAATGAATAACAATCATACCTATCCAAACATCATTTTGATCACCACCTCATTAGTAGTGATATCATATACCCTTCCATTAGAGGATGTTGTTATTGAATTCTACTGAAAACCCTTGGATTACAGTTTTGGATCACATTATTCCCAAGATAATTTTAGTTTTAAAACTAAAATAAATATTCAATGTTGATCTAAACCATCCATTATTATTATACATTTTTCGGGTAATTCCTATCCCTTTGGAAATAATTATCTGGATTCCCATCTCTTCCACATTTTAAACATCTCTTGGATTCCTTGAGATAGTTTCCAAAATATTTCTTCCCAAAAATTTTACATGTGGGTTGTTGGGTATTTTTTCCATCATGGGATTTATCTATTTATCCTCCTATATGTGAATATAATTTTCCAATTTCATATCTAATCCCACGAGACCAATGAGAGTATTACATCTCTATATAACCCTTAAAGACACAACTATAATATCCTCATAATGGTAAAAGTATCAAACTATAAATTCTTTTTGTAGAATCATATTTAATTCTCTAGAAAATTGACCCACCATTCTTTCAGTGTTCATGATAAATCTAGATAATTATAATGCATGAATTATAATGTTTTCCTCATACACTCTACTAGACTCGTCTACCTTTTTTAGTCTAAGGAACTCTCTTTCCATCTTAATATGGAGAGTTTGATGAAAATATTTATTGAAAAATATTTTATTCATTGATTTTTATTCATTTTATAAATTTATCACTTAGGATGCATGTTCTTGATAATTTTTCCCCACTGATCAGCATCCCACACCAAAATGATATATCGACAACATAACATTATCTTTTTCATATCAATGGAGGGTATATAATATCTTCTCAACAGAGTTAATCAATTGTTCTGTGATGAGGGGATCTGAAGACCCACTACATATAGAGTGAAGTTATTGCATAAAGTATTTGAACGCAAATATAACTTTCATAGTATAATTGGGATGTTCCACACAATTCGTGTTGTCATTTATAACATGATCCAATTGGTATAATATAATCATGAATTTTTTATCTCTCATTCTCAATATAATTTTCATTTCATTAGGGAAATCATCATATTTACTATCAAATGGTTTATTTTCATTGGTTTTCCCTTTTCCTATCATTATCTAAGAAAAAGAAAATACAATTTGAGGGTTACAATTGTAATAACCCAGACTCACTGAGTCCAATACTTTTCCAAAACATGGCTCCACTGAAACAGTGGCACCAGTCATGGGTGCACCAGTTGCGGTGGCATCGTGGTGGTGGCACCGGTCATGGTGGTACTGTTATAGTCGCACAGCGGTCACGGTGGCACCATGATGGGGGCACATGTGACGGTGGAACTGTAATGGTAACATAGTGACGGTGGCACCGGGTCCTCCTTCGTTCTTTCCCAGTTCCCGACTTTTCAACTCCCATAACATATCTTTTGAAGTAAAAATGATCTAATACCACATGTCAAAACCATTTAAATTCCATAAATAATATCTAAAATCCCCCAAGAGTCGGGAAACCCATAACTCACCAAAACTCTTGGCTTTTCCTCGATGTCACGCCCTTCCCCGTAATTTCCAGATCATCCCATGTTATGATTTTTCCTCATGGTTAAAGGAAATTGTTTAATGTATAGCCGTTATGACCACCTCTTTGAAGAGAATTGTAAAATGACAATTAATTCCATCGTGCGTAACTTCCCAACCACATGGGGAACCATATCTGACTTTATAGCCATTCAAATTCCATATCCCGTAATAATGGGATCTCATCCTAATATCACATGGGAATTCCTTTTCTCCTTCCACATGGCTGGTCTCATTTCTTCTTGGTGCGTTTGGAGTTTCCCTGTAATGCCCCGACCCTAGTTACCTAGAGTCGGTGCATTATTACATAACATTGGAATGATCACAAGAAAGATCAAATCTCGAAAGACCGATTGGTTTAGTAGCCTTGGAAAACACTAGATATATTCATAATGTTTTACATTACATCATAAAGTAAAAAACTACTACAACAACATATTGTCTCCATAGTCCACACAATTAACCCCTCACAATATCCCTGCAGGTCATTCATAATTTACTTCTTCACTTCCTGGGAATAATAAAACATAGAAAAGGGGTGAGCTCAAATGCCCAGTAAGGATAACAATATTGCAGAAACTTTAATAAATAAGAATAAACATTAAAGGAAATGTATAACTAAAACAAAAGCCTTTCAACCTTTAACTTTCAACATAGTATGGTATAAATAAAATTAAATTATTCCATTTACTTATTCACATGGATATTCTACTAATTGAATAATCACATGCAAAATCAATAACCACTTTCATAATGATGGAATGCATAATGCCAGACTATCATAACCACATAGCCAAGGCCTCGTGCCAAGACTAAAAATAATATTTTTGTCAAGGCCTTATGCCAAGACACCAGTATGCCTCATGAGACCTACCGATGCATTGAGGAGCAATAGCGGGCACCACCCGTCACATATTAAGTCCAATGCATTCCCATATGAAACGGTTTAAAATGACATAAACATTCGTATTAAAACTAGTATATGAAATGTCAATACTTTCATAATAAACTATGAATGGTATAAAAATAGCACATCCACAGTCAAACATATCACAAAACCTTCAATAGAATATAGATGTTTTGTATCATAATAAATTAACTACAAATAAGCATAAAATCCATCAAAGGATGTTGACATAGATGAAATCAAAACACTTTTTAAATAAATATATCTTTCTATTTTTGAAATCATTTAAGAGTCATATATTTATAAAATAAAACATTTTCTTTGAAAATATTCTTATAAGCTTGTAAGGGAAGCTTCAACGATTTTATAACGGCGGAAAATAGCCGCACCCGCCGTATAAGTTAAAAAACATTTTTACCTCAATCCTGTCAAAAATGTTAAAAGGACCTTGTTTTGAAAACGACGGAAATATTACTTTATAAAACACATATAAAAGTAAAAAAGGGTATAAATGACTTTAAATCATATTTTAGTAAATAGTAATTTTTTTTTGAAATACATTTTTAAGAAACATGGATGTGGATTATAAAGAGATCCCAGTAGATTATTTCGTATAAACAACCTCGGATAATGACGAGATTGTGAAATAACCCTTACCTTGTACTTTTCCTTGGTTGGGGTAGGTTAAACTCATGTATAATAGTGAAATAATTGTTATTAAATTATACAATAATCATATGCATTCAAATGATATCATATATGATCTTTTAACATTTCTTTGTTAATAATATCTTAGTATTATCGTTGTTTCAGGTGTTAACTTACTCGTTTTATTTTATATGTTTTGTTATGTAAGCCATGTCTGTGATGGATAGGATGTATATTATTAATATACAGAATGATATCAAGTCCTTAAACATCATTTTCAAATCATCTAATGATAATTATACTTGAATGGATACGATGGAGAATGAATCTCATCGCATTCGTGGAGACGGTAGTCCATACGTATGCACGAGTGACAATATCATTCTTTTGATATTAAAATAATATATAAATGGATGGTATATCATATATAATGAATAATTAACATGTTATATTTATTATTTACATTAGTTACACATCATTATTATACCCATCCAAATAATAATATCTTGAATAACAATTACACCACGACGTGGAGACGGTAAGCCGTACGTACGCACGTATGGTGACATGTTATTCAAAGGGTGGATAGAACACTGAATATGGTTGTACCATATTTATAATAACATCACAGTATATATATGATTTTGGAGTTATTATTTTAGAATGGTAACAACAAAGGAAGAATAAGTCGAAGAAGAAAGGATCTTGGAAAAGGGTGGTGAAATCATTACCTCTTCTTCGGTTTCTTCATTTTTATTTGATCAAAAGAGCTCCTTAGGTTGGCTTTATGATCAAAATAAGGCCTCTATGTTGTAGTTAGGGAAGTTGGGAGAGTATTTGGGCAGAGTTTGGAAGAACCAAAAGGTTTGATGGTGTGAATAAAAGAGAAGAAGGATTTCCCTTTTATAAGAGGGGTGAGGGGCACCTTTGGAAAAGCTAGAAATATTAGTTTATAATAAATACATATTCGGTTTATAATGGCTCCAAATATGATTATTTAAATTTTAAGGTGGGGATGGGTCGAAAACAACTCAACCAATAGAATTTAGACAGGTTTGGGTACTTATATTAACCTTATCTTTAAGTATTAACTCTAAGTTAATTAGTTTCACTTTTACAATGTCTCCTTGTATTTTTATAAAATATGGTTAATAAACATACTATATACATCCAAGAGACCCCCAAGTGGTCCATTAATGATGAACCTATCATGATATAAGTCTCTTGGCCGAGACTTATATTTTTAGGAATTTAATATCAATTAATAATATAATATTTGTTTTAAGAACTCTTTTATGTCAATTTTGACACTATTTAATAGTTGATTTTTGTGGAAATCATAACAGATTGATTACTTCGAACAATGTCACTTAAATCACTCCTAACATGTCATATTAGCCTATAAAATTATTTTAATTCATTAAAAGTATCAAATTATATTTATTTGGTAATTTATAATATCAATTATTTTAATTTTTCACAATTATGGTAATTACTACATCATCATTGTGTCATAAATAAGTTAAATAATTTAAAGTCTAAAAATTATAAGTAAAATATAATTAGGTAGGAAATATTATTATCTTTCTAATGAATATTTACAATCGAATTTATCTTATTTATAACCCTATATTAAAAATGTTTTAGTAAATAAACATTGATTTTGACTCTTTTAACTCTTCTTTGAATTAAATAATAATAAATGTCCTAATCTAATCCAAGTGGACTTAAATGATAATAGTTTATTCCTAAGGTTGTTTTTGGTCGAGATACACTTGTCCAATAGAATTAGTACATGTGTTAGGGTAATATTTATATCATTTTTACCCTTAATTACCCTATTTTACTTTTAACCGTGGTAAATAAAAGTAAAAAGTTACTATTCACCAAAAATAATTTTCATCTCATTGAACCAAATTTTACTTGATGATATTAACCGTGTCTCTCAGATTTTCAAAATTCCATTCACAGAAGTGGTAAAATTATGTTTTATGAAAAATTCAGTTTTTTAACTACCACTTAGTAGTTTCACTATTCATCAAAAATTGATGTTTTTCAGAACAATGCCAAAATTTCACCCTCAGCTATAATTGATATTCCGAATTCAAAAATGAAGTCCATTTTGAAATATAAAATATATATAATTTCAAAAAGTAGGTATTACTATTCATAATGGCTAGTTTGATTTGTTATGGTGTGTTAGAACTCGGTGTTGCGTACAACACACGCTATCACATTATTCAAAGGGAAGTGTACCGTAGAAGCTTGGGGTGTTACATTCTCCCCACCTTCAAATAATTTCGTCCTCGAAATTACTAGAGTACTTATCACATGAAAAGACTCGGGTGGTTCTTCATCATAAGTTCCTCGGGTTCCCACGTTGCCTCTTCCATCTTATGGTTTCTCCACAAAACTTTTACCATACGCGTCATCCGGTTTCTCAGTACGTGTTCTCTCGTTTCAAGAATCCTGATGGGATCTTCAAAATAAGACAGATCGGGTTCCAGTTCTAATTCTTCATAGGTGAGTACATGCGTTGGGTCAGGCATATATTTCCTCAACATAGATACGTGGAACACATCGTGAACTTTGGAGAGACTTGGCGGAATTGCCAATCGGTAAGCTACATCCCCAATTCGTTCTAGAATTTCGAAAGGTCCGATGTACCTGGGACTCAATTTACCTTTCTTACCAAAACATATGACTCCCTTCGATGGAGATACATTCAGGAAAACATGATCACCGACTTGAAATTCCAAATCCTTCCTTCGATTATCGGAATTGATCTTCTGCCTACTTTGAGCTGATTTAATGTGATTTCGAATTACCTTCACCTTTTCCATCGTTTCCTCCACCAGTTCTGAGCCTACAAGTTTTCTTTCACCAACATCATCCCAACAGGTTGGTGTAAGACATCTCTTTCCGTATAACACTTCATATGGTGCCATCTGAATACTCGAATGGAAGCTATTGTTATAGGAAAATTCTATGAGAGGTAAATATTGATCCCACATACCCTGAAAGTCATGTGATCAAGATCTCAACATGTCTTCTAAGGTTTTAATAGTCCGTTCTGATTGTCCGTCTGTCTGAGGGTGGTAAGCAGTGCTCAAATGAAGTTCAGTATCCAGGGACTTCTGAAGACTTTTCCAGAATCTTGATGTAAAACAGGGATCACGATTAGAATCAATCGATAGGGGTACTCCATGAAGTCTCACAACTTCATTAATATATAGTCTTGCTAGACGTTCTAGTGGTAGATCTTCTCTTATAGCAAGAAAATGTGCCGACTTGGTAAGAAGATCAACAATAACCCATATCGCATCGTTCCTTCTAGGAGTCTTTGGTAGTCCCATGACAATGTCCATCGTAATGTTGTCCCATTTCCACTCCGGTATGGGAAGAGGTTGCATGACTCCTCCAGGCTGTTGCCTTCCAGCTTTAACTTGTTGACAAACCATACATCTTGACACAAAATCAGAAATCTCCCTCTTCATGATGTCCCACAAAAAATGTTCCTTCAAATCTCTATACATTTTGGTGCTCCTAGGGTGTATAGAGAAATTGGAACGATGAGCATCATCCAGCAATTCCCTTTTTAGATCAGGTAAATCGAGAACACAAAGTCTCTTCCCGAATTTCAAAATTCCATCTTCATACACAAAGTCTCTCAGTCTCCCATCATTCACATCTTTAATCTTATTTTGAAATTCTTCATCATCGGTCTGAGAACTCTTAATCCTTTCTATTAAAGATGGTTTGACAACCATTTGAAAAAGCATTGATGTTTCATCTTCCCTGGTTATTCCCATGTCCATCTTCACTAGATCCATCATAATTGGATCCCTTTCAATTCTCATCACGTTCAAAACTCCATGGTATTTTCTGCTCAAAGCATCTTCCACCTTGTTTTCCTTCCCTGGGTGGCAGTTTATTGTGAAATCATAATCCTTGAGTAATTCAAGCCATCTCCTTTGCCTCATGTTGAGTTCTTTTTGTGAGAAAATATACTTCAAACTCTTGTGATCAGTATAAATCTCACAATTTTCACCATAGAGGTAGTGCCTCCATATCTTCCAAGAAAAGATCACAGCTTCTAACTAAAGATCATGAGTAGGATAGTTTTTTTCATGAATTTTCAATTGTCGTGATTCATAGGCAATAACTCTATCATTATGCATAAGGACACAACCAAGTCCTTTCTTCGATGCATCACTATAAATAACGAACCCATCATTCCCCGATGGTAGAGTCAATATATGAGCATTAACTAATATTCTCTTCAGTTCTTCAAAACATTCTTGACACTCTTTTGTCCAAACAAATTTAACCCCTTTACGCGTGAGCTTCGTTAATGGGTTATCCAATCGGGGAAAATTCTGGACGAATCGTCTATAATAACCTTCCAAACCAATAAAACTACGTACCTTAGTTATACTCGTAGGTGCTGGCCATTCTTGGATCACCTTGGTCTTAGAAGGATCAACAGAGATTCCATCTTTAGAGACAATATGGCCAAGAAAAGAAATATCCTAAAGCCATAATTCACACTTGCTAAACTTCACATATAATTCATGTCTTCTCAGAGTCATCAGGATAATGCGCAAGTGATTTTCATGATCTTCGTAGATTTTGGAGTATACCAAGATATCATCAATAAATACCACCACAAATTCATCGAGATACTCCTTGAAAACTCTAGTTATTAGATCCATGAATACAGAGGGTGCATTAGTCAATCCAAAAGGCATTACAGTAAACTCGTAATGCTCATACCTGGTTCGAAATGATGTCTTAGGAATGTCTTACTTCTTCACACACAACTAATTGTATCCTGATCGAAGATCAATCTTTGAAAATTATTGAGGTCCATGCAGTTGGTCAAATAAATCATCAATGCGAGGTAGGGGATACTTGTTATTTATCATTATAGCATTTATCTCCCTATAGTCGACACATAACCTCATAGATCCATCTTTATTTTTAACAAAAAGAACAGGGGCTCCCCATAGAGAAACACTAGGGTGAAAAATCCCTTATTAATCAATTCCTCTAGTTGTTTATTTAGTTCAACTAATTCTACAGTGTCCATTCTATAAGGGGTCTTTGATATAGGCCTTGATCTAAGAATTAAATCAATGGAAAACTTAACTTCTCGTTCTGGAGGATGTCCAGGAAAATCTTCCGGAAATACATCTACAAATTCTTTCACAACAGGTACATCCTCTATTTGAACATTCATTTCCTCACCCACAGTCATTTCATTCTCTTCCTCCCCAATAATTGAATTTAGTTGAGCTGCTGGGGGTGGATCTAAATAAGAATTAGGTGGTGACGATTCTTCTCTAAAGATAAGTTATTCCTTATCATTATCATCAAGAATCGTAACCTCTTTATTCATACAATAAATCTTCGCATCATAGTTCGAAATCCAATCTATACCGAGGATTATATCAAACTCAATCATAGGTATGACGATGATATCAGCAGATGAAGAACATTTAAGTGCTTTAATGGGGACTGATTCACAAAACATTGTTGCAATGATACATCCCTTAAGAGTTTTAACTGACAACTCCCTTGTTAAATCAAATTGGAAATATCTAATTTTCTTAGCAAACTGGGAAGATATGAAACAATGCGATGATCCAAAATCAAATAATACATTTTATAAACTTGAGGAAACCATTAAATTACCTGCCACCACATCTTTCGGAGCTTCTACCTCAGCAGTAGTGATAGCATAAGCATGGACTTGATCCCTTGGGCTTTTCTGAGGTAAGTTCTCCTGAGGCTTAGGAAATTCATTTGCATAATGCCCCGTCTCCCTGCAATTGTAGCACTGAACATTGATATCTTCCTTCTTCCCCTTGTAATCACGAGCTTGGTGGCCCTTTTCACCACACTTGTAACAGACTCCCATTCCCTTCAAGAAAGTACCAGGGTGTTTCTTCCCGCATTTACCACAGGATGGATATTCAACCATTCCCTTCGTCCCCTTATTTCCATTCCCAGATTGATCAGCAGGTCTCTTCTTCTCTTGCTCTGCTTTAAAGTCATAAAACTTAGAGAATTCATTTTCAGTCTTGATAGCACATGAGACAATGTCTTCGTACGACGAGAAGGATTGTGAGACTAATGCTCGACGAAGAAATGGTTATTACCCATCAAAGAAATGATCAATCTTACTTCTTGGGTTACGTATATAATCTCCATCATACCTTGCTAACCTTGTATAGTTAGCCTCATACTTTGTGACATTCTCATCCTCCTTTTGTCTCAGACTCAGAAATTGCCTTTCCATATCTGCTCGATGGTCACGAGGAAATTATTTTTCTAAAAACAGATCTTTGAACTCCCTCCATTCCATATTTGATACTTCATCATCTTCCTTCATGTTTTTAATCAATGACCACCATTGATCAGCATCTCCAGTGAGGCGGTAAACTGCCATGATAACTTTTTCCCTTTCACTGCTCCCCAAAGCCTGAAATATTTTCTCCAGGGAATTTATCCATTGCTCAGCTACTAAGGGATTTGTACTCCCATTGAATTTTGGTGGTTGTTGCCTCATGAATCGATCTAACATTGATCCTCCACGCTGTGTATCAGGGTGCTCCATACGGGTAAGGTTATTATTTATAACCCGAGTAAGTTGTCCCAGTATGGTGATTAGCTGATCGGCACCAGCTGCTTCACCAGCTCCACTATAATTATCTTGTGCATGAGGGAAATCCCTACATGGAGTGTGTGCATTGATAAGATTTCCATTTCTTCCACTAGGCGCCATTTCTAAACAATGGAATAAACTAGATCAGTTTATGAATCAAAATACATAATACCATACTTATAAAACACTTAACATAAATTAAACTATTTATGGATATAATCCATAATCATAAGAATGTTTAATTTGAGGAATTATATACTCATAAACCCTTCATAAAGATTTTGAAAGAAAATGAGAGTTATCCAAAGCATATCCCCCGGGAGTGTCGTAACCAAGAGTGCAGCAAGGCCCGTTTTCGTGCACCAGTTCCCATTCGAGTCTAGCTCAATGCGGTGTTTTCGGGTTTTACCCTTAGGTACATTTGTGCCAGAGCCGCCTCTACCTGCTCGTATCCAGACAGGGATGTATTCCTTGGTAAACTCACAAAATCTCTACAACACCAAAATTCTAGGAATTTCTTCTATACTAATCCTCAAAGTTCATCTTAGGTCTACGTGCTCAAATCAGAGTTTATCTAAATCTAGCTTCCAAGGTTTGTACTAAACTTCCTATGATACCAACTATAAAGCCCCAACCCTAGTTACCTTGAGTCGGTGCATTATTACATAACATTGGCATGATCACAAGAAAGATCAAATCTCGAAAGACCTATTGGGTTAATAGCCTTGGAAAACACTAGATATATTCATAAAGTTTTGCATTACATCATAAATTGAAAAACTACTACAACAACATATTATCTCCATAGTCGACACTATTAACCCCTCATAATATCCCTTCAGGTCATTCATAATTTAATTCTTCACTTCCTGGGAAAAATAAAACATAGAAAAGGGGTGAGCTCAAATGCCCAGTAAGGATAACAATATAGCGGAAAATTTCATAAATAAGAATAAACATTAAAGGCAATGTATAACTAAAACAAAAGCCTTTCAAACTTGAACTTTAAACATAGTATGACATAAATAAAATGAAATTATTCCATTTACTTATTCACATGGATATTCTACTAATCGAATAATCACATGCAAAATCAATAACCACTTTCATAATGATGGAATGCATAATGCCAGACTATCATAACCACATAGCCAAGGCCTTGTGACAAGACTACAAATAAGATTTCTGTCAAGGCCTTATGCCAAGACACTGGTTTGTCTCATGAGACCTACCGATGCATCGAGGAGCTATAGCGGGCTCCACCCGTCACATATTAAGTCCAATGCATTCCCATATGAAAAGGTTTAAACATGACATAAGCATTCATATTAAAACTAGCATAAGAAATGTCAATACATTCATAATAAACTATGAATGGTATAAAAATAGCACATCCACAGTCAAACATATCACAAAACCTTCAATACAATATAGAAGTTTTGTATCATAATAAATCAACTACAAATAATCATAAAATCCATCAAAGGATGTTGACATAGATGAAATCAAAACACTTTTTAGAGAAATATCTCTTTCTATTTTTGAAATCATTTAAGAGTCATATATTTATAAAATAAAACATTTTATTTGAAAATATTCTTATAAGCTTGTAAGGGAAGCTTCGACAATTTTATAATGGCGGAAAATAGCTGCACCCGCCGTATAAGTTAAAAAAACATTGTTACCTTAATCCTATCGAAAAGGTTAAAAAGGAAATTGTTTTGAAAATGATGGAAAGATTCCTTTATAAACCACTTATAAATGTCAAAAAGGGTATAAATTACTTTAACTCATATTATAGTAAATAGTAAAAATGTTTTGAAATACATTTTTAAGAAACATGGATGTGGATGATAAAGAGATCCCAGTAGATTATTTTGTATAAACAACCTCGGATAATGAAGAGATTGTGAAATAACTGTTACCTTGTACTTTCCCTTGATTGGGGTAGGTTAACCTCCTGTATAATAGTGAAATAATTGTTATTAAATTATACAAGAATCATATGCATTCATATGATATCATATATGATCTTTTAACATTGCTTTGTTAATAATATCTTAGTATTATCGTTGTTTCGGGTGTTAACTTACTCGTTTTCTTTTATATGTTTTGTTACGTAAGACATGTTTGTAATGGATAGGTTTTATATTATTAATATCCAGAATTATATCAAGTCCTTAAACATCATTTTTAAATCATCAAATGAAAATTATACTTGAATGGATACGATGGAGAATGAATCTCATCGCATTCGTGGAGACTGTAGTCCGTACGTACGCACGAGCGACAATATCATTCTTTTGATATTAAAATAATATATAAATGGATGGTATATAATATGTACAGAATAATTAACATGTTATATTTATTATTTACATGATTTACACATCATTATTATACCCATCCAAATAATAATATATTGAATAATAATTACACCACGACGTGGGGACGGTAAGCCGTACGTTCGCACGTATGGTGACATGTTATTCAATGGGTGGATAGAACACTGAATATGGTTGTACCATATTTATAATAACATCACAGTATATATATGATACTGGAGTTATTAGTTTTGAATGGTAACAACAAAGGAAGAAGAAGTGGAAGAAGAAAGGAACTTGGAAAAGGGTGGTGAAATCATTACCTCTTCTTCAGTTTCATCCTTTTGATTTGATCAAAAGAGCTCCGTAGGTTGGCTTTAGGATCAAACTAAGGCCTCTAGGTTGTATTGAGGGAAGTCGGGAGAGTATTTGGGCAGATTTTTTCCGAACCAAAAGGCTTCGAAGTTGTGAAGAAGAGAGAAGGTGGAGTTCCCTTTTATAAGAGGGGTGAGGGGCACCTTTGGAAAAGCTAGAAATATTAGTTTATAATAAATTCATATTCGGTTTCTAATGGCTCCAAAGTAGATTGTTTAAATTTTAAGGTGGGTAGGGGTCTAAAACAACTCAACCAATATAATTTAGACTGGTTTGGGTACTTATATTAACCTTATCTTTAAGTATTAACTCTAAGTTAATTAGTTTCACTTTTACAATGTCTCTTTGTATTTTTATATAATATGGTTAATAAACATACTATATACATCCAAGCGGCCCCCAAGTGGTCCACTAATGATGAACCTATCATGATATAAGTCCCTTGGCCGAACCTTAGATTTTTAGGTATTTAATATCAATTAATAATATAATATTTGTTTTAAGAACTATTTTATGTCAATTTTGACACTATTCAATAGTTGATTTTTGTGAAACTCATAACAGATTTATTACTTCGAAAAAAGTCTATTAAAGAAATACTAACATGTCATATTAGCATATAAAATTTATTTCATTCATTAAAAGTCTCAAATTATATTTATTTGGTAATTTATAATATCAATTATTTTAATTTTTCACAATTATGGTAATTACTGCATCATCATTGTGTCATAAATAAGTTAAGTTATTTAAATTATAAAAATTATAAATAAAATATCATTATGTAGGAAATCGTATTTTATTTCTATGGAATATTTAAAATCTAATTTATCTTATGTATAACCCTATATTAAAAATGTTTTAGTAAATAAACATTGATTTTGACACTTTTAACTCTTCTTTGAATTAAATAATAATAAATATCCTAATTTAATCCATGTGGACCTAAATGATAATATTTTATTACTAAGGTTGTTTTTGGTCGAGATACACTTGTCCAATAGAATTAGGACATGTGTTAGGGTAATATTTATATCATTTTTACCCTTAATTACCCTATATTACTTTTAACCGTGGTAAATAAAAGTAAAAAGTTACTGTTCACCAAAAAATATTTTCATCTCATTGAACCACATTTTACGTTTTGATATTAACTGTGTCTCTTGGATTTTAGAAATTCCATTCACAGAAGCGGTAAAATTATGTTTTATGAAAAATTCAGTTTTTTAACTACCACTTAGTAGTTTCACTATTCATCAAAAATTGAAGTTTTTCAGAAAAATGCCAAAATTTCACCCTAAGCTATAATTGATATTCCGAATTCAAAAATGAAGTCCATTTTGAAATATAAAATATATATAATTTCAAAACGTAGGTATTACTATTCATAACGGCTAGTTTGATTGGTTATGGTGTGTTAGAATTCGGTGTTGCGTACAACACACGCTATCACATTATTCAAAGAGACGCGTACCGTAGAAGCTTGGGGTGTTACATTCCCTTCCTGAGGAAAGTGGTGCACCTGTTTCGGAGCCTTTTTGTTCACCCTTGGAGTACCTGACGTTCCTCCCCTGCCAGTCGTGCATCCCCTGTTCTTGGCGCATGGAGAAGAACTTAAACCCTTGATCAACCAAGTAGGGATTTTTCCTTTGTCTCTCCATTCTGTGTATCATGAGGGGTGGGTACACTACTGTTATGTGTGAATGGATGAAACCAAACATTAACAAACATAATGAACATACTGTTAAAGAATGATGGTGTGTGTTTGACTATTCTGCTATACTCTTTTATAGTTACTATATGTTGTGAACTGTATGGGCTTATACTCACTGAAAATCATGGTCGTTGGTCATCTTTCCTTGCGCACTAATGGAACCTTATCTTCTGTGATGATTAAATAATTGTATCATAGAAATTGGTTAATCACCTAAACTCGGTTGGTTAAATGGATTCCCAGTGAACATAAATCCTTCTGTGGTCACCCCGAATAACTAACAGAAAGATGAATCTAATGAATGATGTGCTTGAACCTAGAGGTTCTCTACTAGATTTTGGTAGTAGGTGTATTGCTCTGCTTGATGATTTTGGGGTGATGTGGATGAGGATGGGATCCTCTATTGTGGCGCGATTGTTGTTTGTGAATATGAAGCTGTGTGGGGATTTATCTCGAGGCTTGGTTTGGTTCCAGTACATCGATGGATCTCACGGATCCCTTTGTTTTTTGACTTCAGAAGAGGATTGGGAGTGAATTCGTAAATTTCTACTTGGATGTTCTCTTTCTATGGCTTTTGGTTATGACAGTTATTTTCCCAGTAGTGCAGAATTTAAAAAAACGAGATCATTTGAACTTGAAAATAAGAATGGGATCAATAGGGAATTGTTTTTCAGGATAAGTGGTGACATGGTCATGGGTTTGGTGCTTCATGTGAAATGAATAGTAACAGGGTGTTTGTGCTTAAGTTGGTTTGGAAACCCTAGGTTGGGATGAGTGATTTTTACCTATACATATAATTGTAGTTCTTTAATTTCTTATTTTCACCCGACCCATGTTGATTACATAGTGTCTAACACCCCCATTTAATGGGGGAGGGTGTTTTTTTCCAACACTTTTATGAGTGTCTGGTTGTTATCTTTGTTTCTGATACCTTTCCCGAATAGCCCAAGACTATTCGGGTAGGCTGTGACTGTCACGAACCAGGCCGGTTCGCCATCCGACCCAGCGACCGACCTGGTCGGGGACATGGCCCAAAGGGCTTTCCCGATCCCCACGGGCTGGAACAAGTTCCCATGGATCTTAAGTAACATGTGGGAATGATTTTATCCGAAAAAAAAAGATTGAAAAACAACTAGCCATGTAAATAAACTGAAACTGGAATAAAAGGACAACCAAAGACTTCTATAAACTATGAACATTTTTAAAGTCTACAATTGAAACCAAGAACTAAAAAAGAAAAGATGACAGCGGGAACTAAAGATCTTACTCAAACCACCCGGCAAAAGAGAGGCCGCACGACACCACTCTCCGTGAAAAGACCAACTGCAACCCGATCCACCATCACTGAGCACGAAGTCACAACCTGGAAAGCATAAGAAACACAATCTACATACACCCAAGGGTGTATGTAGGGTGTGAGCTGAAAGCCCAGTAGGATTCCATCGAGAAATGGTTCCATGGATAATTATTTAAAGACATATACATTTTCAATTTAACAGCATAAAAATAAACAAGTGTTTAAAGAATTTTAATGAAAACAGTTTTTTAGGGGAACTTCTCAAAAAGGAAAACACCTTAAATTATCTTACACACACGTACGCACACCCACACATGCTTGCACGCACACACATACACACACACACACACAGACGCACGCACACACGTACACACGCACACACATAGACGCACGCACACACGTACACACACACTCAGACACACACTTTTCTTGGTAACCCCAACGTCACACTGTGTGCCGACGGTGAGCAGCAAGCAGAGGAAGAGCACAATACATGGGAGACCCTAAAGATACTAGTGAGAAGTGGGACCCTAGAACCTCACGTCTCTGTGAACCATATCACACATTCCCGTGCACGAGCCACTGGTAGGGAAACACCTCCTACCATAGTGGTCTCCAGTCATCATCCAATGTTTAGTTAGTGTTGTAAGCCTCAATCCCGCTAAGTGAAACTGGGCCGAGGCCACTCCTGTATCACTAGCATGCTAGTCTAGTCCGCCCACCTAGGACCCAGGCTTCTCATTTGTGCTCAAGTAATTCAAAGTTCATGCCACGTGTCATAATCATACACTCAATCCAAGCAAGACATCACGCAAACCAAAAACCACCATTCGCACACACAGAAGCCATTTGAAATAATACGCACACTAAAATGTTCCAAAACTAAATCTGCATTTCTTACCTGGCCAATTAAAGCAATTGCACAGTCAATGAAAACACTTTAATTATCAAACACGCCACTAACAAAAAAATTTAAACAAACTCCACACGTGTTTCTTGACTTTAAGCACCAAACTATTCCCACAATTTCATCAAAAACAATTCTTCACCCTTAATACTCATTTAATAAAACAACCCAATTTATTTCATAAATATATTTTTGAGATAATAACAACGATTTACACATTGGACAGAGAAAAACCCTCGTACATGACCATACACACACCTCGCCACCCCAATAACACAATCCGCATCACACACACAATTAAAGAAATAACCCGTACCGTTAAAAAAAGACAACTGTTATAACTAAATGGACGGCCAGAAAAATTTACCAACCCATTTTAAAATACACCACATGCATTTAAACGCCACAAACATGTTCAATGTTCATTTATGACAACACGCAAATAGACGCTATGCATAAAACATCATTATCACCCTTTGAACAACCTAACAAATAATCCATGTAATTTATAATCCACTATTAAATTGTTCAATATGGTTTTTCCACAATCAACATAAACAAGATACTACCAAAACAAAGATTCATTAGATCTCAAACACAACCAAATTTGATGCGGTAAAAATAATAAATAAATATGTTAAACTACTCAAAATCTCAAATTAATTCATCAACCATTAATATATATGTGGAACCACCTACCTCGATGTAGAGGACATAACAAATATGGTGCACAAGGATCGTTTCACACCAACCGAAACTCAAACAAACCACAATTGACCCTAAATCAATCAATTAAACCAACATCATCAATAATCTACCCTAAAATCTGACATATACTCTCTGGAAAAGAGAAACAACAAAATAAAATAAAATAAAACTCATATAATAAGGGGGAAAACTTATCTGAAGGAGGTGCAAGAGGTCTGAGGGCTGGACCTAGGCATGGCACTGCGATTTGTCTTCTGGGAACAAGCATGACGCCCTGGGGGGGGGGGGGTTCCGCAGGGGTGTGCGCAGCTGGTCGAGGAGGCAGGAGATGAGGAGGCCGGCAGAAGGCGGTCTCCAGATGGATCGAGGCATGGGGGGTGCGAGGCAGAGGGATGCGAGCCGGCTGGATGGGGTGCCGAGGCGAGGACACAAGGGGAAGCCGGCTTGGGAGGTGCGAGTCCAGGGAAGAGACAGGGCGGCGACATGAGGGAGAGGAGGATTCTAGCAGTGCGACATGCAGTTTCTCAGGGAGGATGCATGATGGAAATGAGGGAGAGAAAGGGGAGAGGCAGCCTGGGTATGGGAGGGTGCCGAAAACAAAGGAAAAAAAGAAACCCTAAACAAAGAGAAAAAGTAGAAAAAAACAGAAAATAAAATAAAAAAAACCAAATTAACATTAGTAATAATAAATTTCTTAAACTAAAATATTAAAGAAAATAATAGTAATAATATGAATAACAATAGCAACAGTAGAATAAAAAAAAGTTATATCCTTAGAATGATAATGTTAATTAGAAAGTTATCAATTTTAATGATAATAATTAACAATGATGATAATATTAATTTATGGTGATAGTAATAATAATAATTAAAATGGTAATGATAATATTATTGACATAATAAAATATATATTCCCATTGCTATCAATAAGAACAATAATAATATTCTCCAATAAAATTATTTTTATCATCATTAAAATAATTCATCTAATTTTACCACACTTTTTTTTTATTTTATTTATTATTTATTATTTATTGCATTGAATTTATCTCCTTAAAACACCGGGCAGGGGATGTGGCGAACTGGGTGAGGTCGCGCGGTGACCCAAGCGAGGCTGCAAGGCTTCGATCATAGTGGGTTGGATGCTGTCAGGACCATTACATGTTTTTTTAAATAAGAACTCAACAAAAGTTTAATTCAGGATTCAACCCGAACTACCCGATACCAAGAAATTTATTATTGTAAATAAATTAGAAATGATGGGTGTGACAATTCTCCCCACCATAAAGCTTTCCATCTCCGGAAATCCACCACTAGAACCAATCCCCAAAGCATAAAACTGTGCTCCCTTAAGATTCAAATGGGATCCCCAAAAGCATCTAGTAAAGAGAGGAAGAAGTATCGTGCTCAGAGAAAGTGACTCAAATATAGCTTTGAGGAACTCATCTAAAGACTTTCTGATATGCGTTTCCCGCCTGAAAGAACTATAACACCTCCAGTTGACAAAACAAAGAAAGGAACTCTCGCACCCACAGAAACCAACTTCACAAGCTGAAACATTTCAAGCACTATTAAAGCAAAACCACACCATTTGGATAGAATGAACAACCAAGGTCAAACCACGTCCACAGTACACTGTCATCACTTATCACCAAGGCATATTTAAAAATAGATGCAAATGATCAACATGGGGGGCCCGAGGGGCTCCCCACCATTAGGAACTCACTGACGCTCGAAACAAGACTGGAAAACCGACACGGGGAGGTTCGAGCGGACTCCCCGCCATTAAAGAAAATTCCACCACTGATTCATTCCAGAGACATTTGTATGAGACCCAATATGGGTCTCCCCACAATATGAACTAAGGAAAGGTATAGAACTTTTAAAATTTCACGATGGTTACCAAACACCCCAACACACGGGGCATGGAAGGAGGGGCCCGACTACCGGCCGTCAAAAGCATGACCCAAGACAATCCAGCATTTCCACATTCCTAGATGAGAACAATTCAGATTTGAGACAGATTTACTCAACAAACTCCCATAAGGACCACTAAAATGATTGTATCCAATGGGATGCAATCCCCAAGACATTAAGGAAACGAGACGAACACGCATCCACATGGTCACGAAAACCTTATGCAACACGATGGCTCATTCGAAGTGGAAAAACCTTGGAGACAATTTAAACTGTCTCTACTTTTAACTATGGTGATAGAAATAATGTTGGGGTACCATACACTCCCGGGGTTTCTGACCACGCGCGAGCTTCACTCCGAGACCTATGGATGGAGCCCAGATGTTTGAAGCATCTTCTACCTTGTAGTCAGGTATTGAAGACTTCTGAATGGAGATTCTCCTTTTGGTGTCACATGCAACCACACTGCAACCAAAGAAACACCAGCAAACATGGCACATTATGAAATCCAACTGATCATACACGTAATATTCCTCAACAAAAGAGATGAAATGGTGAATGCGAATCACCCTTTGTCATGCTGGATGAGAACACAACGCCAAAAATTGTCACTTGAACATGACCATTGCTGCTGAGAGGATCATTACGCTGAGAAAGACTTTAAACTACGTCTTGAACACCACATGATTCCTGCAAACGACCATAGCATCCTCATACGACTGGTTCTGCCAAACTAGTGGGCTAACGTAGACCCCTTTCTTAAACGAAACCACCGAAGGACCAAAGGTAATTTATAATAGTGTTCAGCACCAACCACTCCAAGATGCATCCACCTTTGCACCTCGAAGAGAACTCTAACTGCAAAAGGTCACCAAACATGACCCTATTAGCCGATGAAAACACTACAATCCATTCATGACATTGGAAAGAACTGATAACTTTGAATCACCTTCACCATTCCCTGCTTGAATTCCTTTCACCGTTTCAAGGGGGAACCTTTAGATGCAATGACGTCAAACTTCATACCCAACGACTCAGAAAACTCAAAGTGACGGAAAATCCCTTCATCTCCCCTCGCATCTGTCATCCCGCTGCGAGAGGATCCGATTACTTGTAAAAAGGAGAGGTGGGTTCAATCCTAGAATTCAAGGAGAGATTCCTCTGATCAACTGGAGGGTTGAACAATGGAGAATTTCATGTGGCCACACCTCAATCACATGTCAACACTTAATGGGGGGGCGTACACTAATTAAGAAAGAAAAACATGGACCCAAATAAAACTGGTCCAATGGTCAAGACATACCAAAAGAGCACACTAAATGTGCAGGGGAACCACTGCAAGGGATCCCTGATATATTCTTCAAAAGAATCCACTAATGACATGCTTTCATACCAACTTACCCAAAAGATTTCAAACTCAAGACACAAACAAAAAAGAAGGGATCTTTAGCTCAAAACACCTCACATCCAACCTTTTTTAAAATAAAAGGACACATCACACGAACACGCTTATTAAAACACCAATTTTTTTAACATAACATTCGTTTTCTTGAAAAGAAACGAAGCTAGTGGGTTGGCCAAACACTAATGGCGTCTCCTGGGCCTCTCACCTACATGTTCTTGTACTGCACCGACACCCACCTCATGTCCATCCAGGCACTCATCCACTCATTCCATTAACCATTTCCCATTTCGTATGCACTCATGCATGTGGTTTCCCATGAGAGTGCCAAAGATAAAAACCAAACCTTCCAATTTATTTTCAAAACCAAAACATCCAACCCACACTTTTCAAACCTCACACACCATTTCATTTTTAAAGCACTTCACTTGTAATCATTTTCCAAGACCAATTAAAAACCAAATCTCCACGAATCCAAAACAAAGAGACGAGAAAAGATGCAATAGAAAACTTGTTTCAACATGTGACTGAAACGTATGGTTTGCGGCCATACGCCAGTTACGCCACCGCCACAGAGGGTATTCTAGGATAGCGTCCCTGGCTCCACATGGCTTGCCAGACCCTGCGAGCTCACTAGGACCACTGACCTTACCACATTTCATTTACTTAAAAAAGATTATCCGCAAGGACCAAAAACTCAGACAAACCTCAACATACTTTGGTAACTTGAGTCCCTCCCAGAGCTATGCTGGCCAGGCACCTTACTCGTAGCCAGGACGTCGAGTCCCAAAAACCCTAAATCAAGTATAACCTGACTCTATCACAAAAGAAAATGACCCAAGAGAGAAAACCTCCCTCTGATACAATTTTGTCATGAACCAGGCCGGGTCGCCATCCGACCCGGCACCCGACCCGGCCCTGGACATGGCCCGAAGGGCATTCCCGATCCCCACGGCCTGGCACAAGTGCCCGGGTATTGTAAGTAACAAGTGGGAATTATTTTACCCAAAAAGAAGATAGAAAAACAACTAGCCAGGTAAATAAACTGAAACTCGAAAAAAAGGACAACCAAACATGTCTTTAATCTATGAACATTTTCAAAGTCTACAACTCGAACCAAGAACTAAAAAGAAAAGACGAAAGCGGAAACTAAAGCTCTTACTCAATCCACCAGGAAAAAGAGAGGCCACATGACACAACTCTCTGTGAAAAGACCAACTACAACCCGAACCACCATCACTGAGCACGAAGTCGCAACCTAGAAAGTAGAAGAAACAGAATCTACATACACCCAAGGGTGTATGTAGGGTGTGAGATGAAAGCCCAGTAGGATGCCACCGGGAAAAGGTTCCACACATAATTATTAAAAGACAAATACATTTGAAATTTAACAGAATAAAAATAAACAAGCGTTTAAAGAATTTCAATGAAAATAGTTTTTAAGGGGAACTTCTCTAAAAGGAAAACACCTTAAATTATCTTACACACACGTACGCACGCCCACACATGCATGCACGCACACACGTACACACACACACACACAGACGCACGCACACACGTATACACGCACACACACACACAGATGCATGCACACATGTAAACACACACACACACACCCACTTTTCTTGGTAACCCCAACGTCACACCATGTTCCGACGATGAGCAGCAAGCAGAGGAAGAACACCATACCTGGGAGACCCTAAAGATTCATGTGAGAAGTGGGACCCTAGAACCTCACGTCTCGTTGAACCGTATCACACATTCCCATGCACGAGCCACTGTTAGGGAAACACCTCCTACCATAGTGGTATCCAGTAATCATCCAATGTTTAGTTAGTGTTGTAAGCATCAATCCCGCGAAGTGAAACAGGGAGGAGTCCACTCCCGTATCACTAGCACGCTAGTCTAGTCCGCCCACCTTGTACCCACGCTTCCTGTTTGTGCTCAATTAATTCAAAGATCATGCCACATGTCATAATCATACACTCAAACCAAGAAATACATCACACACACCAAACACCACCATTCTCATACACAGAATCCATTTAAAATAATACACACACTAAAATGTTCCAAAACTCTATCTTCATTTCTTACCTGACCACTTAAAGAAACTGCACGGTCAATGAAAAAACTTTAATTATCAAACACACCCCTAACAAAATTTGATAAACAAACTCCGCACGTGTCTCCTGAAATTAAGCACCAAAATATTCACACAATTTAATCAAAAACAATTCATCACCCTTAATACTCATTTATTAAAACAACCCAATTTCTTTTATAATGAATATTTGAGAGAAAAATAACACTTTACACACTGGACAGAGAAAAAACCTCTTACATGACCATACTCACACCTCGCCACCCTAGAAACACAATCCACATCACACACACAATTAAAGAAGTCACCCGTACTGTTAAAAAAAGACAATTGTTATAACTAAATGGACTGCCAGAAAAATTTACCAACCCATTTTAAAATACACCGCATGCCTTTAAACGACACAAACATGTTCAATGTTCATTTATGACAACACTAAAATAGAAACTATGTATAAAACAACATTCTCACACTTTTCACATCCTAACAAATAATCCACGTAATTTATAAACCACTATTAAATTGTTCATTATGGGTTTTCCACAAACAACATAAATAAGATTCATCCAAATCAAATATGCATTAGATCTAAAACACAACCCAATTTGAAATGGTAAAAATAATAAATAAATATGTTAAACTAATAAAAATCGCAAATTAATTCGTCAAACAATAATATATATGTGGAACCACCTACCTCGGTGTAGCGGACTTCACAAATATGGTGTGCAAGGATCGTTGCACACCAACCGCAACTCAAACAAACCACAATTGACCCTAAATCAATCAACTAAACAAACATCTTCAATAATATACCCTAAAATATGACATATACTCACTGGAAAAGAGAAACAACGAAATAAAATAAAATAAAACTCAAATAATAAGGGGGGAAACTTATCCGAATGGGGGTGCAAGAGGTATGATGGATGGACCTAGGCGCGGTGTTGCGATTTGTATTTTGGGAAAAGGCATGGCGCCATGGGGGGGGGTTCCACAAGGGTGTTCGCAGCTGGTCCAGGAGGCCAGAGATGAGGAGGTCGGCAGAAGGCGGTCGCCAGACGGAGCGAGGAATGTGGGGGTGCGAGGTAGAGGGATGCGAGCCGGCTGGACAGGGTGTCAGGGCGAAGACGCAAGGGGAAGCTGACTGGGGAGGCATGAGTCCGGGGAAGAGACAGGGCGGCAACATGAGGGAGAGGAGGATTCCAACGGTGCGACATGGAGTTTCTTGGGGAGGAGGCGCGATGGAAATGTGGGAGATAAAGGGGAGAGGTGGCATGGGTATGGGGGGGTGCCGAAAAAAAGGAAAAAAAGAAACCCCAAACAATGAGAAAAAGAAGAAAAAAAAAGAAAAAAATGAAAATTAACATTAGTAATAATAAAATTCTTAAACTAAAACCTTAAAGAAAATAATAGTAAAAATAAGAATAACAATAGCAACAATAGAATAAAAAAAGTTAAATCCATAGAATGATAATGTTAATTAGAAAGTTAACAATTTTAATTATAATAATTATGAATGATGATAATATTAATTTATGGTGATAGTAATAATAATAATTAAAATGGTAATGATAATATTAATAACATAATAAAATTTATATTCCCATTGCTATCAATAAGAACAATAATAATATTATCTAATAATATTATTTTTATCATCATTTAAATAATTTGTTAAATTTTACCACTATTGTTTTTATTGTATTTACTTTTTATTATTCATTGCATTGAATTTATCGCCATAAAACACCGGGAAGGGCGTTTGGCGAACTGGGCGAGGTCGCACGACGACCCAAGCGAGGCCGTGCGGCTTCGACCGTAGTGGGCTGGATGCAGTCAGGACCATTACATGTGTTTTTAAATAATAACTCTAGAAACATTTAAGTCAGGATTCAACCCGAACTACCCGATACCCAAAAATTTAATAATGTATATAAATTAGAAACGATGGGTGTGATAGTGACGGCTTGAGGTCCATTTTATACTATAATTCTTTGTGCATGGTAGTTGTGGTGGTTGCCCAGGTGTGTGTGGGCAGGTTGTTTCCCAGGAGTATATGGGATGAGGCCCAGGTGTGTTCAGTCATGGAAGAAGTAGTTCTGGCCTAGGTTTTTGCAGGCGTGGTTACGCACAGTGGTTTTGGCCCAGGTGTTTGCATGCGGCATAGTGGTTGTGGCCCAGGTGCTTGCACGCGGGATGCGTGGTTGTGGCCCAAGTGTGTTTGGGCGGGGTGTGGCAGTGGGACTGTGGTGACAATGCCAGGAGAGGTTTGATGGGTAAGATGTCTTCAATAACCATTTGGAAAGTGGGACAGGGTACCCAAATATCGATGTGATATTACTATACATTACATGACTTGCGTTATTTGGTGATTGAACCTTAGTGAGGCTTGGGTGTACAGTTTTCCATGATAGGTGTTTTGTTGATCTCTTTTCTTATGGGCATTATAATTCCTCTCCACTTGTGCATGAGAGTCTTTGGTTTTCCCTACTGAGTATACATGTATGCTCACCCAACATATATAAAATGGTTTTAGGTTTCCATGAGGACATAATGGATCGTGCAAGGCTGTACTAGCTCGGGCGTTGGGACAGTTGTTTTTGTTGTTTTTCTTTCTTTTGGTACTTCTTTTGGGGTGTTCGTGTACCTTGTAGAATTTACATTTGGAACATGCATATGGGAATGGTTTGTTTTGTCTTTACTTATACTTACATATTTGGGGTTGTTGGGAATTACTATCTTATCCCTCGATCCTATTAAAATAAAAAGGGTAATTCCTTCAATCTTGTGTGTGATTCTATACCCTTGGTGCTAGTCTCCTCTCCTGGACCTATTGAATGTGGGTCTCAGGGGTCATTATCTCCCTTTCACCATTGCCAGCTTGGGAAGGGCATATTTAATGGGAGGGGGTCGTGACAAAATGGTATCAGAGGGAGGTCGAGAGATAGGATGGAGTTTAGGGTTAGGCATATTGAGGATTGCGTGGGATGGTAGGGAAATAATGTTGGACGACCTTGGTGCATGAAATAGGTCAGGGAAGACCGAAAAGGACATGGGATGTTAGCCCCCTGTAATCCAATGCAAGGACTCTGGGCCTACCGAACAACCATGTATGGCTACACTAATTGCAGGGTAGAGACCCTTGGGAAGTTACACACATCATAATGACTTGTATTCTTGTGTTTCAGGGGTATTTTTTGGATTTAAAATTAATAAGAAGTCTACGAAAATTTAAGAACAATATTCTACACTACTCAGGCATAGACATTCCTTGTTTACCATGATGCTATGGAACCGGGGAGACGACCATGAGTAGTGAGGGCGGTCAAGGCCCAGGAGGTTGACATGGCTGATTGACAGAGGTCTGACCGAGAGGAGGAGGATGATCAGTGGAAGAAGATGCTTCATTCCTTTCAGCGGTAGACCCTCGGGAAGTACGAGTGAAGCATATTTGAAATGGAGACAGAGAGCTGGCTAGAGGAGCTGGTGAAATATTTAAGCTTGATCCGGGATCCGACTATGTACTGGGTTCTTATGGATGTAAGACAGATGCATGGAGCATCGCATCAGTGGTGGATGCTTTATCTTGGGGAGAAGAGGGAGGTTGAGGTTATGTGTCCTAACTTCAAGAAGGAGTTCCGGGCGCAATTCCTCCCTTCCATGATGAAGGCTGAGAGGAGGCAGGTTCTACATTACCTATAATTGGGGATCATGTCAGTGAGAGAGTTGGGGATCATGTTCAATGATCTCCTTCGCTTCGCTCTAGACCTTTTTCCAGATGAGGAGTCTCTAGAGAGATGTTTAGAGGAAGCACTACTACCTTCTCTCTGGTATGATGTTACTCCCTTCACCTTACCGACATACATGGAGGTCAAGAAGAAAGATGAAGTGGTGGAGTGGATGAATACTTTGGGAGGTGTATCGTAAGAGGAAATCCAGTTGGGCTCATTGAAGGGGAAGGTCGTCAGCAGCAGGCCTCCAACATCAGGGCACAGTAAGTTTCGACCAATAGGGAGTAGGCCAAAGTAGTTCTAGTTCCGATCCCCCAGTCCTTGCCCTTTCCTTTTGGGCTCTGGACTGAGATGCTTCATCTGTGACAGCCATGGGAACCTTCAGAATCAGTGCTCGGACCGAGTACAATACAATGGGGATGGGTTGGTGCAGCACCTGCCCAGTCATATCTGTTTCCAGCTAGGCCCTTTTAGCAGCAGCAGTAGGGATAGCAAGCTCATGCTCCTCCATGGGATGACATTGCAGGAGGAGGCCGACCTCAGGGAGCTCCTTAAGGACCTTGACCAGGTCATGTTCAGGGAGGCGTCTGAAAGCCGAGGGGGCATGGGAGCTGGGAATGAGATGTTGCACGCTGAAGAGGAAGTAGTTCCAGAAGGTCCCGAAGCGTTCGAGGTATGATAAGCTTGTTTAGTAATCCTACCTATGCCTTGATCGATACAGTAGCTTCTCACTCCTTTGTTGCACCAAGTCTATCTTGTGCCTTGGGTTTAGATGCTTAGAGACTTCCCGTGACCCTGGTGTTGAGCACACCTGTCGGAGGTCAGACCAACATGTTTTATGTTTGCCGATGGTGTAGGCAGAGGATGGGGCCACATTAGTTGATCAGGGATCTTCTATTGTTGAAAATATATCCATACGACATCATCCTAGGAATTGACTGGTTGTTCTCCGTGTGTGTTGTCATTGACTGCTTCTAAGGAAGGGTTGTGTTTTCAGTTTTGGGTAGCCGACGTGCAACATTCATCGGTGAGCGGGGTTGACAAAGAAGTAGCAGGCGAGAGGAGCCCCTCCTTTCCTTGTTATCCGAACTATCAATGTAGTCATGGTTGCAAAAATGGTGGAAGTCCCAGGGATCTTCAGTGAGTTTATGGACGTATTCCCTGAAGAGGTGGCGACTCTACCCCCTCGACATGATTTGGAGTTTGGGATAGAATTCCAACCTGGTGCCCGTCCAATTTTGATGTCTCCCAACCGAATGGCATCTTCTGAGTTACAGGAGTTGCCGATTCAGAGTAATGATCTAATGATGAAGGGTTTTGTTCGACCAAGTAAGTCATGATGGGGTGCTCCAGTCTTGTTCGCAAAGAAGGTAGATGGTGGAATGAGGCTGTGCATTGACTACCGGTAGCTTAACCAGGTAATGGTCAAGAACCATTACCATCTCTCAAGAATAGATGACCTTTTCAACCAGTTAAAAGGGCCATGGTATTTCTCCAAGATTGACCCGCGGTCGGGATATCACTTGCTAGGGTTGAAGGAGGGTGACATCTCAAAGACTACCTTCACGTGTATGTATGGAAACATTGAGTTTGTATTCAATCCATTCGGCATTATGAATGCACTAGCCATTTTCATGGGGCTCATGAACCACATCTTCCGGGAATACCAGGATCAGTTTGTAGTCGTGTTTATTGACGGACTCCTGATCTACTCAAGGTCAGAGGAAGATCGCGCTGAGCACCTGAGGACGGTTTTGGAGGTCCTCCAACAGCACCAAATCTATGGGATGTTGTCCAAGTGCATCTTCTGGATGCGAGAAGTGCACTTCCTTGGACATGTGGTGTCTGAGCAGGAAATAGCGGTGGACCCATCAAAGGTTGAGGAAGTTTTTTCTTCTGTAGCACCCAAGAACGTGGAAGAGGTTCATAGTTTCCCTGGACTAGCAGGTTAATACTTGAGGTTTGTGCCCAACATCTCCCATGTAGCAACATCTTTGACAGCATTGATCAAGAAAGACCATGCTTTTGTGTGGAATGGGCAGTGTGAGGTAACCTTCAGTTATCTAAAGGAGAGGTTGGTAGGTTCCCTAGTGCTGAGGTTTTTAGAAGAAGGGGCGGCGTATGAGGTGTTTTATGATGCTTCAGGATAAGGCCTCGAGTGTGTGTTGATTCAACAACAAGGGGTGATCTCTTATGGGTCTAGAAATGTATGTCCTCATGAGGGTAATTATGTCACCCATGATCTGGAGCTTTTGGTGGTGGGTTTTGCACTAAAGTTGAGGCGGAACTACCTCATCGGGGAGCGGATTGTGGTCTTCGCAGATCACAAAATCTTGAAGTATATCTTCTCCTAGTGGGACTTGAATTTACGACAGTAAAGGTGGATGGAGTTCCTTTAGGACTACGACTTCGATATTTCCTACACCTTAGTAAAAGGGAATGTGGTGGCTGATTCCTTGAGTAGGAAGTCACAGAAATATGCAGTTCGAGTGTAAGCAGATGCTTGGAAGGCGATGGAGGAGTTTTCTACCCTGCACCTGGATGCGAGGATGGATAGTGGTAGAGGTTTCTTGTATCAGATGACAATGTTGTCTTCTCTATTGCGGAAGGTAGAGGAGTCTCAATGGGGAGACATGAAAATTTATGTAATGCATGGCTGGGTTAACCAAGGTGATGCTCCGAAAGGTGGAGGAGGATGGTAGGAATCAGATCCTTTTCTATGGGAACTTGTTCATTCCAGAGATGATGCATGGGAGAGTTCTTGGTGAGTTCCACAACTCACCCCTAGAGGTACATCTGGGAGTTTCCAAAATGTATCAGGGCTTGTGAGGTCAGTTCTGGTGACCCGGGGTGAAGCGGACAGTGGAAGAGTTTGTAGCAAAGTTCATCATGTGTTTGTAGGTGAAGTCTTTACACTGCATCCTTGGGGGTTTTTTGCAGCATATAGACATCCCTGAGTGGTAGTGGGATGACGTCTCGATGGATTTCGTCACTGGGCTACCCAAGGTTTAAGTAGGTTGCAACACTATATGGGTAGTGGTGGACTAGTTGATGATATTGTCTCAGTTTATGGTGATCATGGAGTTGGGTGCAATGGATTATTTATCACGGAGGTATGTGGATGAGGTGGTGCGGTTTCATGGAGTTACAAGGTCCATAGTCTTAGATAGGGATGCACAGTTTACATCACGGGTCTGGATAAAATTGAAGCATGCTTTTGGAACCCAGCTACGTCTTAGCACTGCTTTCCACCCCCAGACAGATGGGTAGATTTAGCGCACCATCCACACAATGGAGGATATGCTACGTGAATGTATCTTGGATTTTGGGGGATCGTGGGTGTGACACATGCCTCTAGTAGAGTTTTCCTAAAATAATAGCAATCACTCTACCATTGGCATGGCTCTGTTCAATGCATTGTATGAAAGGAGATTTCACTCACCCATGTGTTGGACAGAGGTTCGAGATGCAGTTGTTCTTGGCCCGGAAGTGGTGTAGAGAATGACGGAGATGGTTCAGCTTATATGGGAGAAGATGAAGGCATCCCGGGGCCAGAAAAAGTCATATGCCGATAATAGGAGGAGACCCTTGGAGTTTGAGGTCAGGGACCACATGTTCTTGATGGTCTCCCCTTGGCGTGGGAAATGGAGGTTCAGCATGGGAAGTAAGCTTTCTCCCAGGTATGTCGGACCATTCAAAGTAATGCAGCAGGTCGGTGAAGTGGCTTATCAGCAAGTGCTACCACTGCTTCCAGTGAGACTGCATGATGCCTTCCATGTGTCTTACCTCCGATGATGTCTACACAGCGATTCACACATCCTCAACTAGGGATGGCTTGATATCAAAGAGGACATGACTTTTGTTGAATGACCAGTGAGGATCGAGGATCGTGAGGAGAAGGTTCTCCATGGACAGACAATTCATTTGGTTCGTGTGTTGTGGAGGCATGGACTGCTCGAGGAAAGTACCTGGGAATGGGAGATGCAGATGCATGCCCAGTATCTAGAGCTATTTTGAGTTTTGTTCTTTTTTATTTGTAATTTTTTTGTGATGGAATGCTTTACCTTGTAAACTATGGAATGTGCAGTATTTTTTATTTTGTTGATGTGTGTGAAGAGTCCAGATTATGGGGGTGGGAGGAACTAATCCCTAATTGAGACGCATAAATGTGGATGCGATTAAACCCGTGCAGGAGAGTTAGTGCTGCCTAAAGTTAATAATATCTCAACATGGGTGAAGTAATTCCCTAACATATATAATTAGGATGGTGGTTTGATTCTTATTATGATGAGATCCTTGAGAGGTATCTTGTGGGGTGCTTGTTCAGACAATTCCCCTTTTATGGGTTGGTTTTAATTCTTGAGGGCCACAATATTTTGAGAGGTATCTAATGTAATGACCTGGACCAAATGAGTCCATTACTTTTCCAAAACACGAAACACTGAAACGGTGGAACTGTGATGGTGGCATCAGTCACGATGGCACCGTGACGGTTTCACACTGGTCATAGTGTCATGGTGTCGGTGGCACGACTGACAGTGGCACCATAAGGGTGACACCATGATGGTGGCACTGTGTCCTCCTTTGTTATTTCCCAATTCCCAACTTTTCTGCTCCCACAACATATATTTTTACGTAAATATAATCTAATACCCCCTTTAAAATCCATTTAAAGCCCATAAATAATATATAAAATCCCCCAAGAGTTGGGCAACCCTTAACTTACCAAAACGTTTGGAATGTCTGGTTGGCACATAGGTTTCGCATAAGAATTTTCCATCAATCTGGGCCACCAGAACACCGCAACAGATTCTCTTCAAGTACTCCCTTTGCTCTAGTGGACTCCACCCATATTCTACCATTTTTGAAATGGGGGTTCGCAATGGTTTGAAGAAAAAGTGAGTGTGGCTTCTTATCTTGAGCATGACTCCATCATCCCTGAGTGTCAATGGGCAGATCCTAGCGATGTCCAAGAGGGATGGCCGCATACCATTTCTGGGTTGGTGAATGGAATTCAGGAAATCATACCCAACATAGTGGGTCGTGACCGAACCATGGAGAATCTGTAATGTCATGTATATCCTCCTACGAATACATCCCCTTGAAATATGCCCCATGATATTTTATAGCCAACCTAAAACTGGTATCGCTAGGTTAACCCTATTCTTTGCCACCTTAATATCGGCCATCACTAGCATCCCTGGGCAGACTCCCATCCTTGTGCCCCTCATAGGTAACAACCAAACACTCAAGAATGCAGCATGGAACCTGGAATATCTCACATTCGATTCTCGACCACCATTGATGTCGAATCCCCAAGATCGATATTCTCTTGTCTCCAAAATCTTCCAATATGATCATGTCTTTCCCCTCTGAGATGTGTTCAAGCATTGCTTCCATCAACCTGGAATTTTCACGATAGTGACCTAGGTTAGGAAGAGTCTAAACCACCCTGAGTAGGATATGAATTGTAGGATATATTTTATTTTGAGATCCCATTTACATAGCTCTAGCAGGTGCCATGACAAAATTGGGGTGTTGCTCCTATCCCCCCAAACAATATCCATTGGGAGAAACTCATCATACTAATACCCCTCCAAGGGGATCCATCTAATAAAATGCACCTCCCACATACTGATTACCACCTCCCCATGATGGAGGTGAAAATTTTTGGTATCAGGCGACCAATGACTGAACATCTGCGCAAATAAGTCTTGTAGTCGATAAAAGTGGAATAGAGGCGTCTAAACTGCCTCAAAAAGCCAAATGGCCCACAGCTCTAGCCCAAATTCTTTGCAAGTCTAGTGTAACAATTAAACCCATGGCCAATCATTGGTAAAGTTTCCTGCACAACTGAAATCCCACTCTTGCCAGCCCATTGTCTCATCAGTAATGATGCATCTGAAAGTACTTGCTAAAATAGAGAGAGATTCATCGAGAACTAGATCACTTACTACAGCTGTCATGTTCTTTGGATTTAGTATGAAGATGGATATAATCGATATCTCCCTAGAAGTATATCCATTTTTGGTAATGTAGAATTGTGGAAGACTCTCCTCGCACGTCACCCATGACAGCGACATGTCCGTCTCAAAACAAGGCATAAACACTTCATCCAGAAGACCAAAATTCCATAGCAGCAGGCTACCACTCAGAACATAGTCTTATTTAGCTTGCGTCAACATGCTGAAAAGCATTTGATTATCAGAAATAACACTCCTCATGAGAAGAATCTAAGGGTTTGAGAGCATTTGGGTTCACTTTGTTGCAGCGGCAACATCATCTCGATGTCGGTCTGATGAGCATCCATTTTTGGAACTCTGAAGGGGTCAGCATGAAATATGGAGAAATAGCCATGCAAAATGGTGAGGGCACAAAAAATAGTTGATGGGCGCTGAAAAATCCCAGAAGGCGTGAAAAATCAGGAGTCAATCACGGGATCTTAAGCGTGGAAGAGGAATATTTCCGCATGCAAGAAGCAACCAAGCCTATCGCGCGGAAAAAGTCAATGTAGGGACATGTGGGGGGGGGGGGGGGGGTCCATGACCTATTTATAAAGTAGGAACATGGATTAGATGCCTGATAATCCCTCTTGTGTGCTCGATCTGCGTTTTTTCACACCTCCTAGTATTTCATTTTTATTCTTTTGCGTACCCTTAGAATCCAACCTTCGGGTTCCCTTTCATCTCTGATTCTGAGGGGGGGGGGGAGGTTGTTGACACCAAAATCTAGGGAAGGAGAAATTTAGGAAGATCATATAGCTCTGAATGAGTCTGGGTGGAAGATAAGCATATCTCAGATCTCATTGGGGGAAGGGGTAGGCAAATTTGAAAAAAATGCGTGCAAGAGAACTTTAGCGCGCAAACTGGTGCACGTCGGCCTTCGCTGCGGCGCACAAAATGCCACCCTCCACGATAGGCTTATCTGGACATGCTTCTTCACCCAAGGAAGCATCAAAAAAATGTTTGTGCATGCGGGTCCCTTTCTACACCAAAGGAGGCATCAAACGACCGTTTACGCATGGTTCCGTCCCTCACCGAAGGTGCCGACAAATGTTGTTTCCATGGCTGAGCCCGGTTCTCTGCCGAAGGCATCGGGGAACGCCCGTTTTCATGCCAACCACTAGGACCCCACTTCCGAGCCCTAGGCATCGCCGAAAGGTGGTTTTCAGGTCCAAAACCAGTTTTGTAATGAAGGTGATGTCGACCGCCCTTTTCCGCGTCGGTCACTTGCGTGCTGGTCCCTTGCGCTGAACTCAGGGGACTCCATCTATAAAACAAATTGTCTCCCCTCCCTTCAAGGGATGGTAACCCAAAGATGATACGACTCTCTACTACAACAATTCCCCATCTTCAATGACCACACGAAAACCCATGGCCTTTAGGTAATGGTTGTTGCACAATAGGTTGTGGGTGCCATTGGACGGACCCTTGTACATTTTCAAAGTTCTTTGTGCGCAAGTGTCTCATCTTGAACGCAAGCCCCCTCTATGGAAAGCCATCTCCTTGAGAACCCCCATTCCAGCTTGTGTGAAGCCTTCTTCTTGCGCGCATGCCATTATTTTTTCCAAAGCACCTCCATTTTGCGCGCTAGAGGTCACACATGCGTGTCCGCTATCAATCTTGCCCGCCACCTTTCCCCTTGTGTGTATACTTCCTATTTTACCTCGTCCCATTATCTGACATGTTCTCATTGTGCTGCCCCCACCTTGAGGAACCTTGTTCAAAAAATTCTTATATGTGACACACCTGTGTCGCGTGCTAATTCACTGTGTGGCTCCTCAGGTTTGCACAAAGTAATTTCAAAGTTCCTTGGAAGATGATGCTCATTACATTGCCTCGCCTTATGAATCATAGAATAGGAACACTAACCATTATTGCTTCTTTTCATAGCCACGCTAACCTAGACCCACCAATAGTTCACTCCAAGAAACCCCCCATCCATGGGGTTTCCTGTCCATTCGCGTTACTAAGGTGTAGAGGGTACCAGTTATGTTAGTCAAAGGAGTGCGGAGTAAACCCACTTTGTCTGTGCTGCTAAACATTATACTGCCAAGAATAATCATCCTCATCAGAAGATGTTAAATTGTTTACTTCCCCCATTCACCCTATGCCAGAAAAGGGAAACCACCCTGGTGTAATCTCCTATCTTTTCTTACAGGAGGCAGTGTCTATGCACCTACTTCTTTTCTAGTGCCAAGGGAAAGCTAAGGGCGTGATGGGGAATGGTCCTCCTTCTTTCTTCGGTGCCAAATCCCTCTCCTGCTAGTATCTGTCTACATCAAGCTTCCATCCTGGAGTATGTTCCAACCTCTTCGGAAAGCTCACCATGCATAACCCATAGTTTCCTCTTTGGGCTGCTAACTACGTGTAATCCCCACTCCACTTCCCACAGACGAATGTTTAGAGATGTGATCATCAGCTCTCTAATGTCGCTTAATTCTCACATTGAGCATGACTCATGTGGGCTTAGAGTAGACACCGACCATGAAAAACACCCTGGGTATCCTAGAGTTTAAGCCCCATTCCAACACCTAAACTATGAGTTCTTCGATCCTTACCAAGGCAGGGTATGTAAGATGCCTTCACGAGGATCAAGCCCACCATTTTTCTAGACCCCACGTCTTCATTCAGGTTGATGCACCAAATCCCCCATCCCAAACTCTGTGGAATTTGATCCTTGCTATGGCAAGGTATGTAGGAAGCCTCCCTTAGGTTCAGGCCCAACTCCTACTTGGTCCCGACCACTTTAACGTCGGTGCACCAATGCTCCAATCCCAAACTACATTGAATTTGATCATTTCCAAGGCAAAGAATGTAAGAATCCTCCAAGAGGTTCAATACCACCACCCCGACCACTTCGACCATCTTCATGTAGTTTCAACAACACCCTGGGTACCCTATAGTGTATGCCCCACACCCAATCTGAACTATGGGGAATTTGATCTTTTCCAAGGTAAGGTATGTAAGAAGCCTCCATGAGGTTCATGCCTAACACCCGGTCACTCTGACCCCTATTCACATCATTTCACCCAAACCATCCATCTGGACCCCAGATCCTTATTAATGTTGGTCCACCTTTGTCTTGCATAATGTTAATCTATAAACCAAACACAGCGATAAGACGTTGTGTCCCTCAATCAGTGGTAAGATGTTGTATCCCAATCCACTGTAACCCACTTTCTCGCCTATTCAGCAGCAATTTGGTGTAATCCCTTCCAATGGAACCCACATATTTGGTCCATCCTAGTGGTGTTAGTCAAACCTTGTCTGCTAACCGTGCGTAACCCCCATACACATCATCGGGTTGTAGTCCTATGTGTACACCCCATTTCAAGCTCATCGCCTGACATTTCCCTCGGGCCAATGTGTCTTGAGAAGTTTCTTCCCCAACCCAAAGGGTCCATTTCCTCAGGGTCCTGTCCACGCATCCATTCTCATGGGCCTCATCATCGAGCGTCCCATCGTCCCCCCAAACTATGCAGACATTGATTCCCTTCCACAGGGATACCTAGGAAGTCTCCCAAATAATAAAGCCCAACATTACCATCACCCTCATGGTGGTTCCATCCCATTTAGCACCCATTCAATTCAGCACCCCATCATCCATCTTTATCCTTACCCGGGCTACCACATCCCAGTGTGGTCATGTCAACCCAACTACATCAGGGAGACCTCTAGGGGTTACACTAATCGGAACCACTCTATTCAGTGTTCAGATCAATATGATCCATCTCCGCAGGATGTCAATCATGTTGCATACCCTGTGTTAAACATGGGAAGATGAGGAAAGCCTCAAATACATGCCCATGGTATACAATTACCCACGTCGGATGTGGGATTCCCCAAAATTTTGTTCACTCAAGAATCCCTATAATAAGGGATAGACGACAGATGAACCAGTTACCCAGTGCCCAGACACGCCAGTGATGCCCAACGTGACTACTCCCTTGACTGAAGGACACTGCCATAATCAGACCCCTTGGAATATCCCAAGATAAGAATTGTAATTAACTAGTGTCCATAAAGATATGGTGCTAGGAAGAGTTTCACGAACAACGTCTGAAATCTATAAGGGAGACCTGGACTAGGCGATGAGTTCTGAGGATGAATCCACAGAATGAGGAACCGACATCAAATCATTCCATGTCGATCAAGGTGAAAACGTCCTTGAAAAAGTGATTGATGTTTCCCACCTTTGGAAAGCAAGAATGAAGGGATACAAAATCGTGCCTTTCATCCACAAACTGTATGGATGCATGTGCCCCTGCGAAAGCATCAAAAACATGGTGGCGGTTTGAAAATATGCAAGAATGATGTTTTCAATCCCCATAGGATGGAAAAATAGGTCAAAAATGGTTGTAACATATTCCTAATAATAGTTATGTATATTTTATATAATTATGTTATTATATCATCATAGATATATAATGTTTTAAGGGGTATAATAATAAATAAATTTAATGTGGTTGGGTTGGATGACTACCTCTTCTTCAGTACATGTCCTTTATATCACTTAATAATGATCATTTGAATGGTATTTTAATAATAAAAGAACAATTAAATCATGGACAATGATGTTTAAAAGATAATTTTCATGGTTTTGGTAGATATATATTTCTCAAAGGGGTGTAAATAAGATAATGAATGGGTGCCCTTTTATAAGGGAGGGGAGGGAAATTTTTTAAAATTCATGAAATATTATAATATAGTATTTTTCTAAATCTATAAAAGTGGTTCCCAAATGACATGAATTAAGAAATAGTTTGAAAATGGTATTAAAATAATCACATAATAAAATATATATAGTTTATATATTATTTTGAATATTATGTTTTTATTGAACCCCTCAATTAACCAATATTTACCATAACAATGGTAATAACTATTTCAATATTAATGGATTGGAATATTAAATATATGGTGAAAATTGGATCATAAATTAAAAATTTATGGATTTTTTAAATATTTATAATGGAAACTATAATCTTTCATGATTTTTACAACTTTTAAAAAAATTTGATAAAATATTTTTTAATATAAAATATCATAAATGTCATTTTTTACACTATTAATTTAGTCTAACATTAACGATTAGAAAATAGTAATGGATTTAGAATATATACATTTAAACATCCATGATATGTTATAAGTTTCTATAAATGTTATGGTACAGAATTAATCATTCAAAAACATTTACTTTTTGAGTTTTTTCAATCATCTACAAGATTTTTCTACTATTTTTTGAAGCACTATGTTAGGGTTATGTAAGATTTTATAGAAATTATTTAATCCCCAGAAATTGTAAATAATGTAGCAGGAAAAAGATATTAATTTATACTTCCAATAAACATTTATAACTATGTATAAATTTTTTACACATTTAACTATATATTAAAAATATTAAAAGCAATAGTGTGATATTTTTCACATTATCCTATTTGTAAAAAATCATAGATTACAATATCAATGATAAATGGATGAATACATTCATAGTTACCATGTATAGATGATTATTGATGAAATGTAATAATTCAGTGTTATTTTGTAAAATGTTTACATATATTTTCATCCATATCACAATAGATTTTTCTATAATGATGTAATTTTACATTTACCATGTATATAAAAAATTAATATGGTCACATTTTATATTGATAAAAAATTAAGTTAAAATTATTATACAATATAAATTATTCTGAATCAAAATATGGAATCCATTTTATCAAACTCAATTAAATAATGTGGAAGAATTTAATTTAAAATAAATTCCATGAAATGTGAGGAAATTCAATTTTACAGGGAAATGACTTCTAAGTATAATTTTTTTTTAAAATTAAAATATAATATTGATTCAAATAACTTAATTTAATTATTTTTAATTTAATAAGAATAATTAAAAATTAAAAATTTCAAATAGATTTTAAATTTTTTAGCACTTGAAAAGAATTCGGTGTTTTTAATAAAATTTATTATTTTCCACTTGTAGTTAAAAATAAAACATTTCAATAAATTATAAAAAATTAATCCTCAACTACTTTTTATCTTGATGAATGAGAAAATAATATATATTTTTTTATAAAAAGAATTAAATAAGATCTTGACATTAATTATAATTTACACTCTTAAAAATCAATAATCCCATTTTGTAAGAAAATATATTTTTAAAGTAGATAATGTGTTCACAAAAAAATTGCGTTCTTATTTCTTTAGAATTAGTCAATAAATTTTTATTCAGAAGGACTTTTGATTATATATTTCACAAGTAGAATAATCCTTTTAATACCCACCAATTTAATGTCTTGGTTATAACTATAACATTTAAATATAAATACATCATAGATCATTTAATCTCAGTGATTCCTATTATATACGATTTTGAACATAGTACTCTTTTAAAACCATAAGATATTATAGTAGAAGAATATCACCCCTATAAATAGTAATTGATAAAATTTGTCAATTTGGAATATCTTCCATTAAATTAAATAATAATAAATGTGTAGTAGTAAAAGATATGTTATAAAAGATTAAACCATCTAGAAGTTATATTCTGATTGATGATATCCCTTCTCTGTATTTCTGACAAATTATTTTATAAAATATATAAATATTTCTAAGAAATGATACCAAACTCAAGGAAAAAAATTAAATTTAACAAATATTTATTCATTAAAAAACCGGAAAATCTAAAAATAATTTTTTTTTGAAAAAATAAATAAATTTAAAAGTCATATTATTTTTCAAAATAAAAAAATAAAAAAATATAATATGTTTTAAAAATAGATAAATTTTTAAATTAGATAAATATGGAAAATGTACATGTTTTAAATTCAGATAAATTTGAGAAAAATTTAACCATATTTTTACTAGAGGATTTTTTATCTATAAGGAGATAGATGAAATTAGAATTGGATTGTATATCACTTAAGGATGATAATTTCAAAAATACTTTTAGTGAATGAAAATCTATCAAAATTATATGGTTTTGTGAAAATATTATCATGCGATTTTTTATAAAGTAAAAAAATATCTCATTTTTTGTGTGATCCCTATGAAAATAATTTCATACATTTATATATGATTTTATATTGATTGATTTACTAGATTTTTATATTACTAAATGAAACTAGTATTAAAAAAAGAATTAGAGTTTGACTAAAACATAATCCCCATCCATGAGTTTGTGATACATCTCAAATAATTAAGCAAAAAACATAAAAATGATATATATCATTATTCATAAGTGGAATGTTTTTTACAAAATTGATTCTTACTGAATCGATATACTATGGTTTGTCCTAATAAATGACCTTTTTTTAGAAGTAGTATTTTTATCAAACCTACTTCATCAAAATTTAGTATATTAATAACATTTTGAAATAAAATATTTTCTATAAGAGTAAAACAATCCTTCTTTTTTAGTATCTTTAAAGTATCTGGACAAGTTATTAACCAATTTCAAATGGTATTTTTTGTATTAGTTGAAATTTAAACAATAAAAATTATGTAAACATTTTTTTTGGGTCATCGTGTAGTAAGATATGTAATACTTCAATTCATTCCTTTATAATGTTTTTGATCTACCAATTTATTGGACTCGCCATGATCAATTTTGGTTGAGGTTTTTATAGAAGTACTTATGTTGGGTAAATTTTCAAAACTAAAATGATTTGATTAAATAATTTATTTAATTAAAATATAACTTTATTATTTTAATAGCATCTAAAATCAAAAGAAAAAAAACCATTTCCACCCATCAGGCTTATTTCATACTCAATTTTCAAAATTTTAGAATAACTACCAGAATTATAATTTTTTTATTTTAACCCTAAATAATTTCATAAATATAAATTTGAACAAGGATATGGTTTTAAAAATATTTATTTATGAAAATTGTTGGTTTAGAACTTCAATAAACAAAATTATTCTGAATTAAATATCAGGTCAGTCTATCGTACTATGATATTGGGGCTTCTTTATGTCTATAGTGTGATTTAATAAATTTATATACATTATCTAAAAATTAAATAGTGTCATAACTGGGACATTTTTCAAAATTAACTTTCACTTGTATAAAAACAATATGAAAAAAATCACATCCCTTTGAAATAATGTAAACATTCGATATAATATAATAGGTAATAAGAACCAAATCGATTCGATTTTAGATACAAGTAAAACAGTTTCACTATAATATATTATACATATATTTTTAAAAATATACTTTAGCAAAATATGTTTATTTTAATTCTATTAATAATTCAATTTTCATCAAAATTTCTACTAAAACCCCATTTTACTCTAATTACTCTTAGATCGGTATGGAATTCAACTAGGCTCCAAACATAGATTCATTCAAAATGAATGTACACTTCTTGAATATCTCTTATCCAAATTTTATTACCTAAACTGTCATCTATTATTTTGGGATAAAATTGTTATAGGAAGGAAGGATCATTAAAATTATTTCTTAGTAAACTTATTATTTTAACCAATTAACATACATCACTAAAAATATATTTGGAAAGATGATTCGATTGGATTGTAAAAAATTTATGTAAAGTGGTATGATGATCTTCAACATGGGTATGTATTCCTTCTATTGATGTAGCTTTTAGAAATTGAAAATATGTTGATCCTACTTCTATAATATATATAATTGGTAGATCTAGTATATTAATACATTGTTTTTTGAGAATAATAATTTTATTTTAGATATTCTCAGGGTATTAAGAAAAAGATCAAATTATTCAATCTTTACATGAACCATTTACTCGAAAAAAAATTTCTTTTATTCAAAACACTTTAAGATTTTATAGTAAAATAATATCAAATAAAAATTACTTTTTTTATTAAATTTATATCTATTAACTATTTTATCTTGGATAAATACTCTACAACCCAAAATTATGAAGTAATAATGTTTTATCTTTCTTTAATTCCATAATGAAATTTTTTTTATTATAATGAGTGAGTAAAATATAATTTATATTTTAACAAGATGTAATCATAGCCTCTGGCCAAAAATTCCAAACAAAAGAATACTCAGTATACATTCTATGATTTTCTGAAAAATTGTATTTCTTCTTTAAACTATATAATCATTCTATGGTGTTCTATGCGGATAATAATTATGAAAAAAACGTTTTATAATAATTTTTTTACATATAATAGTTAAAAACCTCACCACTATGGTCAGTCCAGAGAGTAACCATTGAATGTTTTTAATTATTTTCAATAGAAGCATGAAATTCTTTTAATTGATTAAAATCATCTTCGTTTTGAGTAAGAAAATATATTTAAGTAAAACATGTGTAATTATTAATTATGAAATATAAATAACATTTTTATTTAATCCTTCTAGTGAAAATAGGGACAATTTAATCAAAGTGTACTAAATGTAATTCTTTTTTAGTTGAGACATTGATTTTAGATTTAAAACAAGAATTATATTTATAACAAATTGACTTGGTTCATAGACTATAATTATATTCAATTTTTATTCTTTTAGATCTTCATAACGTCATTTACTATAAAAGCTAGATAATTTCTAGAAGATAATGTGTTCTAGAATCTTATTTTATAACTATGAAAAGTCAGATTTTTCACATAAACATGTAAAATTTGAATGAATATACTCTTATATGTAAAATGTGTTAAAATATTTCATGTCAATCAGTACATGAAACTAAATTAAATTATAAATAAGAAATCATATAGTTTTTATTACTAAATATCATAAGAAATCCCTTGTAAAATAGCCATGATATACTGATTAAGTTGTTCATAAATCCAAAAACATATAAAACATTTGAAACGAATGATTTCAACAAAAAAATAAATATCACATATTCAATGATTTTACCTTAATTATTGTATCCAAAATTTACTCTTCATCCTTTCAATTTAATGAAATTTTTTTATGTTTTACGTTTCTCTAGTGATATATCAAGAACACCACAATCCATGTACCATTTTTTTCTGTTGTTGGTAATCATTCCCCCTTCCTAAAAAACATAAAAATAAGTTCTTCTCACCCATAGAGGATTGTGTCTAGTGATGTCATCAAATAAAATTCTACGAGACAACATTTATATATCCTTATTATATTATACCACTTATAGTTCTATTGAAATAATGAATTGTAAACAAAATGATTGATATTTTTTTTAGATAACAATATTAACTCCAATGAGATCTTATATTACATTTAGTACAAATATGATCAGTTTTAGCTCAATAATATTTTGATTTAAAATAATTTCTATCAACTAAAAAGTATATTTCACATGATATTTTATAGGTCTTATTTTTTTATAATTTTTATAACAATTTTATTTTTTAAAGCTAATGTTAGAGAAAGAATTATTTTAATAGAAAACATCATATTTAAGTTGAACTACGAATATCAAACTATATTCATTGTATATCTTATCAACTAAATTGAGATCAGTTGAGTTCATATAAGTATTTTTTGTTTAATTTTATCATATTTTTTTCATATTTTTTATTTTATTTTTGAAACTATATTAATATCATTAATAATACTTTCTTTAGTAAAATAATAAGTATTTTTCAGTTTGTTATTTTCTTAATTTATAAGTGTTACATATCTATCCATTTAGCTATAGTATGTTAATATTCATTCTATTAAAATGAACCTTTTTTTAAAAAAATTATGTAAAATATTATTTATATTCTGCTAATTTTTATTGATTATCATTAGTTTTAAAAGTGAATTTAGAATATATACTTAATCTTATTGTGGATTTTTTAGTTACCTAATTCATAAATAATTTTTCATTCTATGTAATATTTCAATTAAATCCTAATATTTTCTAGTTTTCTATTCCAATTTGATCATATAATAAATCATAATACTGAAACATTCACTAGTTCTCTGGGAATCTATATCTCTTGTGATTTTTATTCCTTCTCTTATAAAATACCTTCTCATTTTTAATGTTTTTCTAATTACTTTTTTGAATTTGAGGTCTAGTATAATCTTCATTATTATATTAATATCATATCACTTCTAAATATTTTTTATTATATTTTATATATTTATAGTCTTTATAATGAAAAATTCTAATATTTTAATTATCTATAAGATTATTCATTTTCTTGAAATTTTGGTCAATTTATTATTGTTAAATTTTTAATCACATTGATCTAAATTCTTAAAATTCATATTTAAAAAAATAGATTGAGAAGTGTTAAAACATGTATTAATGTTATTGGAATTAAGTTATCCAAAATTTGAATATAATTATATAACAATAATAATATTCTTATTTTCATAATCTCATTTTAGTATATAGTTACACATCATTAGTTTTTTAATTAACTAACTTCGACTTAAGTTTGTTCAATGTTTAGTATGATTAATATATTTCTTCTTGGATTCCTACTATTTTAGAATAATAAGAATAATAATTTCAATTATTTGATCTTTTAATAAATATTTTTCACATAAGGATCATAAACTATTTACTATTTTCACATATCATTGATGAATTTATGTTATAGATTATTTAATTTTTAAACAAAATAGATGACAACAAAATCTTATAAATGCTCTATGAGTTTTTAATACTATCATAGTTATAAAGTATATTATATCCCACTTGTTTGAAATTCAATTTTCAATTTCCCAAAAATATATATGGATATTTATGTTCATGGTTCTATGAAACAATAAATTGTTATGTTGTTTATGGTTTACAAAATTTTATGTTTTTCATCATTTGGTAATTTAATGAAGTACTATTTTTGAACATTATTTATTTCTTTCGTCAAGATAAAAATTCCATATATTTGATAGTGATACAAAATTTTATATGATCATACCAGAATTGATAAATTGCATAATGAAAAATGGGTGGTCTTGTTTCATGTAAATTTCAAATTTTCCAAACTAGTACTCCTGCTATCTAAAATTAATTATTCCTCTACCAACACGGATAGTGGGATAAAACTGATTTGAGAATATGCTAAACTAATGGAAATATTATATGATGAAATAAAATGGAAGCTACGCTCAATGTCAAGGTAATGACTTTTAATGATACTATTTATTATAACATGGTATATTGGAAATTATTATAATTGAGGGTGTGAATTGTAAATTAAAAACATAGTTATAATTTTCTTTCTTTTAATGTCTTATGTTTTTAGTTTTCCAAATTACAGATTAATTAAAATATTACATCAAAATAAATAAATAAATAAAAGTATATATATATATATATTTGAAATTTAGTTTGAACATCATGAATAAATTAAATTTTATTTTTTAGTTCTGATGAAAATTTTAATGAAGAAAAATTTTAAAATAATTTTATTACAGAAAATGATACAAGAATTAACAATATTGAAATTCCATATATAATATATTTTAAAAAAAAGACTTGATGTATAAGTTATAAACCCAAATACACATTTCAAAATAATAGTGTACTAAATTTCAATTTTTGACCATATTGAATGGTTGATCAATAAACCATATCTAAATTATCGATGAATTTTAACCTATTATAAGGAATTCTTGGTTTGTACCATTTGAAATGTATGTATATATATCCTATGAATCCCATAATTAAAACATTAGTTATAACAACAATTACTCATATAGTAATTACAAATATTTATCTACTTATCCATGTAATCCCTTCATTATATTATCATTAAATATTCTTTCTACATTTCATAGAATGATAATGATCAAATAACTAATAAATCTTCTATATTCCAATCATTATAATCCCATGATCCCCAAAAACTGTCGAATAGTTATTAAAATAAAATTATTCCATAAATTTATAAGAAAACCCTAACATTATTATACCACTTATCTAAAGTGAATATAATGAAAAATTACAATGATCAAAATTGATCTCGGTAATAAAAAATTGTAAATCTTCAAAAAAATAGAAACTTAATGAATTATTTATTACATATGTTAGTATTCTGTTATTATATTCTTTATGGAAAAAATTATTTATCTGAAATTTTATTTCAAACATCAATGGCCTAATTCAACAATAAAATTTGTCAATTAATATTTCATTAGCATCAACATCTTTATCAACAGATGAACTCGTCATGTTTCTTCATTTACCAATGTGTTAGATCGTAAATGCATAAAATTCTTCTAAATCCAATGGATGCAATCTTTAATGAAATTTAGATCAGTATAATTTTATAAAATAGTTTTATAACTTCTTTATTTTAGTTACTGGAACATAATTTTTCATATGAATAAAAACTTCTGTAAAAAATTCAAGTTAGATCACTTTCAAAAATAGTGTATTGAGAAATACTAAATATAGAAATAAGTGATTCATTGACATAATAATCTCTGGAATAAAAGTTTTAAGATTAAACAAATCTTATAAATCCGGCGACATTGGGGGCATTAATGGAATTGTATTTTTAGGAATTTTTTTTCGGTGAAAATAGTCCAATTACATAATTAGGATTAATTAAACCTTGTTAGGTATCCTAGGTTTAAGAGGGGTTTAAAAGAGGGTATGTTATCCAAAATATGGATCCTTCATGATGAAACTAATAATATGTCAAATATTACATAGATATAAAATATTGGGAAGAGGTTGAAACATAACTTAGGAAGCCCAAATTTCAAAGATTATTTTATTTTAATGAATGTTGGAAAGTATTATCAAATCTATAGTGTTATGAAACTGGTAATCAAAATGGGATAGTGTATGCGACCCTTCATGGATATGTTAGGGAGTAATCTTATAATAATTAATTATACATAGTGATTCAATAAGTTATTATATGTTGAAGGAATTACTATGAATGAATTACGTTGATCACTTCCCCTCTCTCCCATTCGTAGACTTGTCAGTTACCTAATGAATTACATTGATGATTCGTACAATGTAAATTCTTCGAATGTTATATGGTTTATAGGCTAGTCATGTATCTTATTTCGTCAGAATTGATTAAACCACTAATATAAAGGAAATACATAGTTTCATAGAAGTTTTTATTTGATTCTAAAAAATATTAATAAGTATCCTTTGTGGTGGATTAAAATAATACAAAATAACATTATATTTATTATCAATGCATCTATGATGCGTAATTTGGTTTATTCATATATCGATATAAATAGTAACTGTCTCATCATTATGAAGTTATTCATATGGACATAAAAATGTTATGTGAACATTTAGAATCACTATTTTATCTATTGAAATTGATTTCTAGGAGATGATAATGTTGTGAGGTTGTGATGGAATTATTCATTGATAATAAAAATTACTCACACTATAAAAGATTACTCTATTATGAAGCACCCAATCCATCACGGTAAATTTTACATTTACACCTCTCTAATAATTCTAGTTTTCTTCTAAGTGGTGATCAACTTTTTACCACAAAGAAATGTTCCCTAAGTAGTCAATTTGCATATAAAAAAGTGGATTTAATTTTATGGAGAATAAGTTGGATTGTATAATCTATATGTTTTTTGTAAGATTATCACCCTAAAATATAAGTTAATGATGGAATTTTTTTGATAATTTATATGAATATTTGATTATATTATGATTCAATCACACATAAACTAATCCCCTTCTTCATGATATTTTAAAAAAATCATTCTCATATAAAATACCTGATATATTGAAAATCATGGTAACCACATAATATTTATGAGAATATATTTCTTTGAAAATTATTTATGGGAACTTGCCTCATCCACATAATTTTTATATATCATTCACTTTACAATATTTTAATAATTAAATCCTTTTTTATTTTAATTTATTAAACCCATAAATTTTTTGTAAGATCATAAAACCATACCTTATTTTCATTTATAGGGACAATGGATTCTAAGTCAGCAAATCTGTCGAACTCAATGAATGTGAGTGAAAGTATGGTAGTTATTACTGTGAATACTATTGATGAACACCTATATTTTGTTACATCTCATAATGAGGACCATAATAATATTCTCATTCCAAATATTTATAACCACCAATTTTCCAACATACTATTATTGTATAAATTTTATTTCATGATGATGTTAAAATTATCATACCTACCGAAAACCTACAATGAACATGGATCATGTATCCCTAAATTATATTCTAATTAACCTCATTGCCGAAGGATTGAATGTATCATTACTATATACAAAGAGAAATTATATCCTAAATAGTTCACCACTAATGTGGGATGATAAATATCAGACACATTATATAATGACTCATGATTATTCATACATCATTTCAATCTCACTATACAATCCTAATAGTGGATGGAGTTCATATTGGGATGTACATCCCGACGGTAGATTATTTAATTAATGTTCCTGGTTTTTTAGGTTTACTAAACAATGAAGAATTCACTGAACTACTAAAATTAACAAATCTATAGTAGGTGTTACTGATCTCAAAATTTATGATGTATCAACCGATATATCTCCTTCCAAAATTGATCAATTTTTAGTTCCAAATAACCAATTGTTTTGACCACCCACATGGTGAAGTTGAGATTATAATGCAAATACACAATTAATAGGGGAAATACAAATCCCAAAAGAGAATAGATAAAATTTTACTTCCACATCTAATGTTAGGAAGGACGCAAAGAAAACACTATAAAAAATCAGATATTAGTTCTGGTTTCTTTGATATGGTAATAATATACTACTTCTAATTAAAGAAAACTAAATTTTGATAAATTTATTTATGGTGGTGTAATAAAAGAAATTTGATTATTAATTATAGTTATAATTAATAACCACTAAAAATTAACTATTTCATGGTGCTTTTAAAAGTCCAAAAGGAATAAATATAAAATATCACCTATGTGGATCCCATTCTAACTCTTCTATATTTTCTAGCACTAATTTTGCATCCTTCCCCATCGAATTTCCTTATAATGAACCTCTGGGGAGCCGTCCCTTCCACGATTTCTTCCACTCATCATGACTCTCACATGAATGCCTCCCCTCCTAAATACCCATCGATGTCAACCTCCCCCTATATTACACTCTAATGTTATATCCCCTCCATGTATTACATTGATTCAAAACCCTCCGATAACGTCCTCCCCTCCAAAATCATTCAAAGATGTAATGGCCCCACAATTAGTCCGCATTTTTTTATTCAACCAACATATATTAAAAATTATAAGGTCATAACTAGAAACTTATGATATGGAAAACTATTAAATTGTAATACAATTAAAATGAATTCAATAAAATGACATATGATTCATTAATATAAAAATAAAACCAGGACATACATGTTGTGTTTATATGAATGTCATGTAATTTTATTAATGTTGTGGTAGTATATAAGACAAATACATGTATATAATCTGTATATATATAGGATATATACATATATATTTAAAATATATATAAATATACATAAGATATATATTTTAAATATCGTATATATGTCCTATTTGTATATAGATCTAACACAAAAATATTCAATATATATTATAGATCAATATATTGAAAACATACATAATCTATTTATATAAAGAACATATATATGAATTTTATAAATCTTAATTTTCCATCACTTTATTAACAGTGATTTAATACAATCAGTGTATAAAAAATAAATAGATTTTATAATCTATTTTTTTGTATTTAGTTATTTTTTAATTATATATGTTATTACTTATAAAACATAAGATTTTTTTTGAAGATTTAGTATTATTTTAATATCATTATATATTAATTTCAATGATATATGTAATAAAATATTAAATAACTTTTGTTTATTTTTAATAATAAACATCAAGTATAAAAATTTTTAAATGAAATAGTTTCAAAACATAATCATAACATAGAAAAGGGATAATGGTTGAAAACAAAAATAGATATGCATTTATGAGTCACCTAAAAATATGATATGTTTTTTAACTATATATATATATATTTTGATATTTCATGGGTGATCATTTTCAGCATGTAATATTATATATTTTTATCATAAATATAAAATCATAATATCAATGAAGTTTTGTTTTTATTTGGTTATTTATTATAATAATTTTCTTACAAATGATAATATTTTTCCAAAAATTAAAATTTTGTTATTACATTAATATTATGTTATATTTTTTATATGATTTTATTTAATTAATGATATTTAGGTTTTTATATATTTATTTATCACTAGAATTGAAATATATAATATTGGGATTTGTTTATCATGAAATACAATAAAATATGTTAAAGTGATGTAGGATGGCGATTATATATTCAATGTGAATCTGTTGTATTTATATTCAATCTATTATTTCTTTATTTAGTATACATGAATTCAATTAATATATATACAACAATTTTTGAAATTTTTTTTGTTTTTGTTATATATCATGATCTAACTTTTTTTGAAATATTGTCAGGTGTAGGAATACATAGAATAAACCTATTTCCATATACGATTCAGTCTTCCATAGGTATAGTGATGTCGAATGACCCGTCAGATATGTTCCCACCTGTATTAGGTATTCACCACACATTCAAAATTCCCTCCATTATAGGGTTCATATTGAGAAACGAAGGAGTATTCATTGACTATGAATATGTTTCCACATTTCCTATCATATCTGTACTAGATGGTGACCTTTTTTACATAATATTTAATTTGAGAAAATATTTTTTACACTATTATTGGAATTTTCATATATATTTATTCAATAGATTTAGATAAAAATAAGTCAAAAATTTACCTGAATATATCAAATATTTAGTGTATAATCAATTATATAGTAGTTGATTCATTTGAATTATTTAGGGTGACTACAGATATTTTGGAGGCTTATATGGGAGGATTTTGGTCCATATTTCATGTGAGAGGAAATCTAATTCCATCAAGTATCACGATAACTGACATATTCCCATCAATTTTTAGAATGATATTTTTGATAAACAATTGAAACATATTCAAAATAATTATTTATAGTTTTTATCTGATATTCTTATCAAATATGAATTATATTATTATAGAATATCTACTATGTAAATTATTTTCCATATTTATGTGCATGATGTTGTTTTTTATCAATGGACATTGAAATTTTTGTGGAAATATTAGAGTAATTTTTTATAAGAGCTATGGTGTGAGTGTAATGACACCTCCTTATGTATTTTTCAAAAATATAAAAGGTACCTAATATGATAGATCCAGATTAGTGGATCATATTTTTAAATATTCATCATTATGATTCACATATGTTTTTTGATAATGTCATAGTACATTGATATTAATTTACTAAAAATAATGTAATTTTTATGAATGTTAGCATTTTTTAGGAATATTCATAAAAGTAAAAACAAATCAGGTAAAAAAATTCATCACACACACAACTAGTATAAGAATTATTTAATAGAGAATATAAATAATTTATGTAATTATTAAATATAATTTTTTCAATTTAAGTACATAAAATTTAATAGTTTTTTTGATGATATAGGATAAATTTATTTTTTAGGAGGTTGATCGAACTGATTGTTAGATTAATGTGCACAAAGTTACTAGATGTATTTGGTTTTAATTATTTCCAATTCGGTGTTTTAGTGTAATAATTAAAAAAAGAGTTCTAAATAAATGTATTAGAATTTCCACCCTATGATATATGTGAGGAGGCTTCCAATTGATATATGAGAAAATGGGTTTAGAGTTGGCTTCCCTTGATTAACAGGATAGAAAAATTCATGTGGATAATCCATTACATTTGTTATGATTAGAGAGTTATTAATTACATCAAAGACTATTAATAAAGAATATATGGAATGTATAATTGTGAATAACATGTCAATAAGTTGTTCAATGTTCATAGATAGTCTAGATTATGTTTTTAAAACCATCCAACAATAATTAAACATAATGGTTGAAGTTTTTTAGATATATTGGACAATAATTTAAAAATTAACGATTTTGGATAAATAAATCCTAATTTCATGTCATGAGTTCTTTAATTTTTTTAGTCGAAACTGGAAAATAGAAATTTCTTTGAATATATGTATCTATCTTTAGATTATGAGTCAATTAAAAGTATATTTTTTAAGTGTATGTTTAATTATTTAATGTACATAACAAATAAAAATGGCATTGATCGTAAATATTTACCAACTATAAGGGATCATTAAATGTCTTTGTTACCTATCATAAGTCATTTAATTCTATCAATAACTGGAAAAGGAATGATAATATGAGTTTTATACCCATAGAGTAATTATATAAAGCTAATACATGGTGAGAATAAGGATTTAAAGGCATGTGGTAATGCTTTAACAATTATGAATATTTAAATGTTCTACTAGAGGAAAAAATGATTTTCCATATTTTAAATCTGATGAGTAATAAAAAATGTTATAAGGTTGAGGATCATTGTTATAGATGATGAAAAATGGTTTTATTGGGTTTTCAAGAATAATGCATACATTACTCCATCAAATATATATTTTTGTATCATCTTATACATCAATAAAATCTATGATCTATGTGTGTGTTTTGTTATTTTCTTGACTGAGATAAAATGTTACAACACAACTATTATTTAAGATTGGGAATTTCCCATGGCCTTAAAAGTGATATTTAATTTAGATTTTATAATTAAAGAAATTAATAAATTGATAGATTCTTATTATTTTAATTTATTGGTTAAATTTAAATAACATATATTTAATTTATTATTGAGGATATGAGAATGAGTATTCGATTTTGTTGCTATGGAATGATCTATGATTTAAGGAAACGTTGTTTTAATAGAATGTATAATGTTATAGTCAAAATTTTCAACACCGTAGAAAGGAAATGGTGTATTATCATTTGAAATAGCTATAATGATTTGATATTTGTAAATAGTGGAGATATGTTTAAGGATTTTGATGTTTAGCCTAAATTATATATTTTACAATGATATATTTAACCATGTTTCAAAAATGAAAGGTGTTTATTAGTGATATTTTTTAAATATTCCATGAGTTGAAATATCATCACATCAGATACATGGGAACCCGAAATGGGTTTTTGAAAATATTTTTATATTCTTTTGGTTCTTTATTTATTTCAATATACAATATATCATATTTTTAAAAAGAATAATGAATATAGTGAAGGTGCATATGTATGTCAGAAGCATGGATCTCGAGAAAAGCATAGAGATAAATCCTTTAGGCATCTATAGAATAGAAAAATAAAAATAAACTATTTATTAGTGATATTAACTATGTAGGATAAGATAACAAAATATATTATAGGAGATGATAATTAAAAAGAAGATTCAAATACAATCAGTAGTGATGAATGAGAATACAAAACTGAGCTTGTGTAAGAATCTAGTCCATGAATAATGATAAAAAAATATAAGAATTGGGAATGACTGACTAGGATGAATGTATTATAAATAATCAGTGGATGTCTAATAATTTGGAAGATCAATATTTATGAGGTGATCAATTGATTCAAATAAAGCTATATAATCAAGGAACGTACAGAGATCGAGATTCGTGTTTACAATTTATGACCTTTTGAACAAAAATGTAAACATTTTATTATTGAGGAAGTAGATCAATATTGTGGGCATTGAGACATACTTGGAAAACATATTTTTGATCTACATCAGAAGGAGAATATGTATATAAATCTACAATGGTGGTATTTTATATTGATTATGTTTTATGGGATGCAGTACATATTTACATAGGAAATTTTGTAAAATACACTGTTGTGTAATGTGGTTTTATTGATTTTATGATGACCTATAGAGAACTCCACTTATATATAGGAAAATTAATTTTAGTATAGAATATTTGACTTACAGATCTATAACACTAAAATGTGTATGATACATAGGAGGGGAAGAACCTTGTAAAAATATAAGTGTCACATTACTTTATATATTTTCATGACATTGAGTGTTTGATTAGTTAAAATACAAAAAACATTCAACTTTTTTAACCATAATATAGGATTTATGCTTAGAGGGGAGAAAATGGGTTAAATAAAGAATATGAATTTGGTTAAATCATTTCATACCTAATTTACCACCACATATCAGGTTTGTCTTTACAGTCCATGAGTACACAACTAGTGGTATCAATTTGTTGGTTCCCTCTTATTTAAACCAATTATTCTATCACAATGCATAATCATTGAATTTGGTTACCTATGATATATTGGAAAATTTTTCTCAGTTTATTTATTCAATATATATACTAGATATTTTATATGATTGATGACATTCCTCATAAATATAAATTCATATTTCATCCCTGTCATAATATTTTTGTAAATCTCTATAAAGACCATAGAAAATATGTGAAATAAAGTGGCTAAAAATTTGAAAAAATATAAAATGATTCAATGAAGAAAAAACACTAGTAGAATTTATATTTATTGGTAAGTGATATATCAAACCCTTTGAGAAATATTCTTCATATGAATCCAGTTAATGTTGAATATGTTTTTTAGAGATTCTGAATAATAAATCACGGAGTGATTATTATTCAATGATTATAGACTATATTTTAATTGTCCCCAAAGAAGTGGTTTTGTACATATAGGAAAATATTAATTGATTAAAAGATATGAATTCATAGATACATAAAGGGACTAATTCAATGGAAGATCCACTGTCTATATAGGTTGAAAATCAAATGCTCTCAATAGACTAGTAAAACAAATTGTTAAATCAGTCACACATTGGAATGACTGAATTTATTCTATATATGGAGGATTAGAAAATATTCTTGTGAGATTACTGATATTCGATAAATTATCTATTCACAATAAAATATTCATAGATTCTATATGAACATCAAATAATCCATGTTATATGTGAATGAAAATATATTGAATGAATAAAAAAGTTCAGTAGTGGAATAAAAAAGTTGTATTTGGATAATATAAATAATGATAAAAGTCGCTAGTGATATATATTGATGTCATTTTATGTTAAAACATATCCGTTAAACATTAAATTATTGGAAGTTGAAATCAAGATGAGAATTTTGGAATCAAGGCTTAGATTAAACATCGTAAATAATTGAAAATAAATTTTATACCACTCATGTTTCATAGAAATGTTTCCACTATATAGATATTAATTATTTCGATAATGATACATATGTATAGTCAATAAAATCATCTACCTCTATATCATACTAAAATTTATCCCATGCATCCAAAAATTCTGTTTACACTGAATTTATTTTCATTGGAAGTGCATGAAAAAATCAAAATTAAATAAAAATGTGTAAGTGTCATTTTTTTGGAAAATCACTAATATTTAAGGGATGATAATATCATGTCCAAAAAAAGTAACCCCTATAATATATAAAATAATATGTTGGGGTTCTAATTCAAAAAAAAAATCAAGTTAACCAATTTGTATATAGTGTATCTAGATGATCAGACTGAAGACAAATTAGAAGATATTTGTACTAGTGGATGTTTGGGAATAGTGACAAGGATTTTTAGAATAATATCATGGTGTTTATAAGTAAATATTGTCTTGATTAATTGGGGGGAAAAATTGGAAAAAAAATTATGTTCTGCATAACTATACTTAATAGATGAAGAATGATCTTTCTACAAGGAATATATTTGTGAACTGGATGAACTTATGTGATCAGTGCATGATTTGTGGAAATTTATATGATAATGGTTGTCATAATCCTACTTGGTATCATCGAAATATATATGAAAAGAAATAACAAAAATAGGATATGATATAGTAAAATAAACATGTCATGTTTTCTATAGGTAGTACATTCGTGTAAGCGAGTTCACCAAATAATAATTTTATAAAAAGTACCTAGAATGTCAACATAATTAGTAAGATGTATGTATAGTATTGTGAAGAGGACTTATTTTAGAAAATTGAAACATGTACATTTATTTATGAGTATAAGGTAGGATTCTTGAATCAATAAGTGTGTCCATCCAAGAAAGGGATAGTCAGATTGGACAAGTGGTTGATATTTTTATTTGAAGTGATTGAGTGTAATGAACAATTCTTAACATAAATATACATTACAAATTTTTTTGGGTTTACATAAAACAATTAAAAAACATACCCCAAAGATTCTATTAGTGTAGTTACTTTGGAAACATTTAAATATACACACTTGTACATTAGTGAGCTATATTTTCTCACATTAGGTTCTCCATTACTATAACCCTTCTTATTTATATCTCACAATAAATATATCATCATAATATGGTGAATAAAACATAAAAAAACATCATCTCATATGCTCAATAAGAATAATCAAGGACAAAATTTAGGCAAAAACAAGAGAATAATGGTATAAGAATTTTATGAAAACATTTTAAGATCAAACACTTTATATAACAAGATTAGAAACATAAATAATGGCATAAAGTATTAAAGTTCATAAGACCTGAAGCATGATAAAATAAATAACATAAGATAAGAAACCATATCATAGGAATAAGACTTGTAACTATGGAATAAAAAATTGATTTATCAACCCCTATAAGTCAATATTAAATTTTCAACTTATCAAGGAACTTCATGGGAAATGCATCCACTGGGTAGGACGCACCAACATTCACAATCAGTGTCCATTCCTTATAAGGGATCATGTTTTCCCATCGTCCCTATTCCTATTGACTACACCTAATGTGTGGGACACACAACCATTCCTAGTCATTGTTATTTCCTTGTATGAAATTGGGTTTCACCATCTTCTTATAGAGGATCAAGCCCATTTACTTGATTACCATCATTATATCATGAGATATAAATCATTACCAAATTTTTTATAAGAATATATGGTTCTCAACCATCGCATAATGAAATCATACATGCATGTTCCACATAATATTCATTATATCATGACCCATGAAAATAGATGGGCTTTATAAACATCAAATCATAACCCATGAAATGAAATTTGTATCAATTAAATTTTATCAGATCCTAAACAATGTGAAATATATTGGTTTTAAAATAATTTAATCAAATAATACCAATGAAAATAATAAGTTTTCAATGGAAAATAAACTATGGAAATAAAATGAGTATCATAAGAATCATTCAATCAAAACAAAAACTATTTAAGAATTTTTAGGAATGAAACCATTGAATAGTTTATTGTCATGGAATGATTAAAATAATAAGATTTCTTCTTAGATAGAAAATAACCTATAAAAGATATTTTGATAATTGTTCTTCACAAAATTATTCATTATTCATTAAAAAAGACTTTTTAAAACATAGATCCTTTAGAAAACTATTTTCATTGAAAAATTATTGAATAAAATATAACGACTGATTATGAAAATATTGAAAAAACAATTTCCCTTTAAAACATCTAAAATATTCTTGAAAATAATTTAAAACTATTTTCCATTGAAAATATATATCACAATCAATAAAACATTTTGATAACTATATCGTCGAATACACTAATAAAACATATAAGGAATTCTTGAATTCATTTTGAAAACAATATTTCATGAAAATGTTAAACTATGCATGAAAACGTATTGAAAAATGTTTCTTTGTAAAGACATTGAAGACTTATAGAGGAAGATTGAAAACATTTTAAAACCCAATTTAATTTAATACATGTACAATAATCTTGAAAAGATTTTGAAAATAATTTATTTTCAAATACATTGAAAAGTTATAATGATTTATTAAAAAAATTCGAAATTTTTTTTCATTGAAAACAAATTAAAACGTATAAATAATACAGGAATAATTTTTACGGAAACATGGTTTCTAAAGAACATAGGTTTCCAATTAAAATTATAAATAAATTAAAATTTTCATAAATAAATTGTCTTAATAATATTATCTACCAAATTCTAAAAATGTTTCTATATCAGGAATATAACATGAATATATTGAGGTTAAAAGTATTCATGATAGGTATTTAGAGTTGGTTGATAATTTTTCATCAATGGTTCCATAATCATAAAAAAATAAATATTACCGTTGTGATTGTACCAATAAACTATTATATCTCTGATAACATTGAATCATTATAAAAAGGAACGAATAGCATTAAATGAAGTATAAATACTCTGAATATAATTATATTTATTATATAATATGTAAAAAAAGTATATATAGTTCATATAAAAATATAGGTTTATGATATCTCATGTGTCTCAGAGAAGAAAAATTTGGACAAAAATTACATTAATGATTTGGTATCATTTGAAACGTAAACCCCATTAAATAATGATCATAAAATGGATATGTAAATACACAAAAAATTAACTTTAATATGAATAAAATAAATTCATATTCATTATATACACAACACAAAATAAGTGAGTGTTAAATAATTTATGCATATCATGAAATTAAAATGTGAGATGAAGTCTTTTTACCTTGTGTTTTGACTCTCTTCAGACTCATTAAAACCTCCTATTTTTGGGAAACTACATTTTGTTTTCACCAAATGGATTCCTTGTATTTATTTCATCCAAAATGTGGTATTTATAGAAGATGGTAGAGATGTTGGAAGGTGGATTATGAAGATCTTGACCAAACCTATTGGGTTTGAGAGGTGTGAATAATAGGAAGAGGTGGTGGCCTTTTATAGAGAAGGGAGGGGACACACATGGGATTTTTGAAATCAATTTAGGTGTCCCCACGTTTATTTCCTAAAAACACCATACAAAAAACACATTAATAAATGTTTTAAGGCCAAAATATGTATAGAAAGAGGGTTTTGGACAAGTTGTTTGGTAATTTAGGTGCTTATATTTATGGATTATTTCATTGTTATGCTTAATTTTACCTTAATAATTGTAATTATTTTTTATAGAATTCACTAATACTATTGGTGAAAAAATCTGTTGAACATATTAGAAATTATAATTCATGCTAGTTTAAAATATTTATTCCATTTCTCCAAATTCCATTAACATAAGTGGTAGAAAGTAACTTATAATTAATCTTACAAATTCAATGATAATGCAGGTTTTAAAAGTAAAAAAGTCCATTTTTTAATATTTTTATACACAATTTCGAAGTGATATTGATTATAATAGCCTAAATAAGATTTATTGATAAAATTATTATCTAATAAAACATTGAAACCAATTTAATATAAAATTTATCATTAAAAATAAAAAAGATGAAAAAGTAGTTTTGATATAAATTTTTTAACTATACATAAAAAAATTAATAATTACATAAAAATACAAAAAAAATAAAACAACATAATTTTAATGTTTTTCAGAACCATGATGTTTATTTTTCCATATAAAATCTATAAAAGTTCCAAAATTTTTATTTAAATGTTTTTTCCATTACAAATTCCTAAACCGACCTCTATAAAAATATAGGTATTTATTCCTAAAATTTTGTTTGTTCTAACATTAAATATATCACATCTATTGGAAATTATTTTAATGAATATATAAAATATATTTTATATTACTATCACTCAATAATTGTAATAAATTTATGTTTTTATGAAAAAACAACTTTTTGAGAATAAAAAAAAATATATCCTTTTTATTCAATTGGTTCTTATATTTTCATTTTTTAAATTGGTTACAAATGAATTCATATTTAATTTTTGTAATAAATATTTTTAAATAAGTTAGTCAATACTTTTCATAACTACTAATTTAACAACTTGGTCATATATTATAAAATTATATAATAATATTTTAATAATATATTAGTTTTTGGTAAAATTCGGTCTTGCCTATTACACATGCCATCATGTAAAGTCATTGTTATGTGTAACATAAGCTAATCTTGTTATTCCATCTAGAGCACGCTAAAATTTATGTTACATGTAATGAAAAATGAACATGTTGAAGCATATAAATCAGGTTAAACATACCACTTTTATATAAAATAAACAATTTTCTATGTTATGTGAAATGGAATATATCCCAAAACATTAAATTAATTCCCAAATCTTACATAGTTACATTATACCCCATATAATGATGTTATCCCGATAAAATCATCTAGTATATCAAATGTTATATTCCTTAATATTTCAATCATATAAAAAACATCATAAAAAATGAATTCTAAAATTTCTCAAAAACAGGGAAAGTTGTAACCATAATGGTTACCAAAAGTTACATATAACTAGGTATCCAGAATTGAGAAGATAACTTGGGAGTGAATATTGGATAAGGAGAAAAAGAGTATATATTTATTGGTAGTTATTGAGGCTATAAATAACAAACAAGTGAATGATCAAATAATTTTGGGGGCCTCAATGTAATAAATCTAAGATAATTTAAAAGCCTTTGACTTAAAAAAATTATGGTACTAGGAAAACACATTTTTTACTATTATATTAACGTAGAGTAATTATTTTATTTACCATCAATATAAGGAAATAAGAATTATTGTTATATTTCTATAAAAAAAAATTTATTCTTTGGTTATGATTTTATATATATATAATTCATCAATTACATCAATAAATGGATGCCAATAAATTAACATCAATCCATTATGTACTAAAATATTCTTTTAGCATATATTAGGGCCCATAAAAATAAAAATTATAACTATTTATCTCTAAATTTTCTATAAAATCAATATGGTTAATACATTAATCTCTATACATACAAAGTAACAGTACTAGATCTTCATTAATATTTGCACATAAAAATAATTACAGGTCAAGATGGACATTATATAGGTCAGTGGTAGGCATCATTCCTTTATTGTCCTTTGATCATGGGTTTGAGAATAGTGACCCTACCAAAATTTATTGGATGTCACCTAAAATAAATTATTCCTTTTTATAAAACTAAACTAATAAAACATTATATATAAATATAAATGAAAACATTGAATTAAGGTTACTCACTAAATACATTGTTATACATGTTTTTTATAACAATCTCAATACATAATTAATCCCACCGATGACTGATAATAAAAAATCATGAATGATTAACCATATTACCACTATAAATAATGAAAATTAATAACATTAGAAATAAATTCATAAATTAAGATGAACATTGAATCCCAAAAAAACCACAATGTAACTCTACATTGTTACATAAAAAACAAGTGAAGAACATTATCAAGTATTCTATTGAAATGTGGTAATGACCTAAATAACATAAATCATTATTGAAAGTTGGCATGTTTGATTTCATTATTATATTTGTGGGACTGATATCTACCTCAAATTAATTAGGTAAATATTTATATATCATAAGATCGAAATCTGAATCAAATAGATGGGATGCATCCACTACGAGAATATGGGGAAACTGGATCCATTAGATGGAAAGGATGACGACTGTGGATAATGGTCTGCCCCACCTATCAGTTTTAGTCCCCATGAAGTTGGAAGATGGGTAAAACTAATAATAAATAAGGATTTCACTTTAACTGGGGATGGTGTCGTGTCGCGCTTAGTAGTGTTAGTTCCCATGGATTCCATTTATTAGTTATAGAAATATGTTCGGACTTAATGAGGATAATATCACATTTTTAGTGACAAAGTTACATGTATTATTCTAATGATATTATTTCATGGATTATGTTATTTATTTATAAATGGTTAATGTCACATGAAATACCTAGATTTAATTCATGATTCTTATTACTGATCTAATTATATGGTGGGTATGTTCTTATGATGTTTTGATCATGTTCTCATACCCATATATTCATGTTTATTCTTACATGTATCCCTTGTTTGACCATGATGAGCATCTGAGCTCACCCCCGTTTTGTTTCCTTCCCAATGTTATGAATATATATTTAACGTATTATATGTCTAAGAGAGGTTCTAGTCTTGGATAACCTAGTGGCGGATAATGTAGCTCAGTTATATAGGAATGTTTATGTTTCCATGTCTCCAAAGTCTCTAAACTAGTACAATCATTGGGTTTCACATTGTGTAAGGTTCTATGTATTCTAAATTTATAAATACCTGGTATTAACATACCTAAACATTAATTTTTCATTTAATGCATAAAACATTACAAAAACAGATGCCCATGGATTGTATTAGTTTAGTGCCTTTGGAAACATGGAAACATAAACACTACTATATGAGTGGAATACATTATCCCCCACTACGTTATCCAACACAAACACCCCTCTCCAACATATCATACTAGAAATATATCTTTATTACCTGGGGAAAGAGATGTAAAAAGGGGTGATATTAGATGCTCCATAAGGGTTAAAAATGGAGACATGTAAGAATAACAATGAGCATAGGGGTATGATAATGTGATCATAATGATTGAATATAATACCATTTATATCATAATATCATATACACAAATCAACTCACAATTATTTGTAGTTCATTACATAAGAATCATAAGGAAATAAAGAACATGAACTATTAAATTTAATCATAGGAATATAAATGAAATTGTGGAATACATAAACATGTTATATAATCCCCTATAATTTAAGACGCATTGATATAAATTATCAAGGAACTCCATGGGAACTAAACATACTATTAGAGAAACAACACTATAATCCTTATTCCTTTCCTTATAATGGATTGGGTTTCCCCATCCTTTATCTTCGTGGTGACTACACCTACTTTGTAGGACACACCACCATCCTCAATCATTGTAATTTCCTAGTAAGGGGTCGGGTTTCCCCATCATTGCATAGTGGATCAGACCCATATAAATAATTCAAATCATTATCTCATGAGATATAAATATTTACCCTAATCATTGTAGTTAGATATAGGTCCCACTAGTAATATAATGAAATCATATGTCCATGTTCCTTATAAAATTAATCATACCAATACCCATGAAAATAGATGGGTATTAGAAACATCAAATCATAACCTATAAAATGAAATAAGTATAATTAACATTTAGTTATATCATAACCTATAGAAAAGGTATATGTTTATCATAATTTCTTTATATCATAACCTATGAAAGGAAGATAATTTCAAAATCATATAACCTATAGAAAATAAACAAGTGTCATATCCATCATTACAAAAAAAACATAAAACATTAATTAAATAATAAGAATGGAACCTTTTGATCATTTCCTTGATGGTATTGAGGAAAAAAATGGAATTCATATTAGATGAAAAATAACATGGAAATATATTTCGGAAAAAATTCTTGTGTAAAATATCTATTCTTCGTTGTAAAGTCATTTTAAAACATTAAACTATTATAAAACCATTTACTTATAAAATTAAATGAAAACATATAAAAAAGTCCTGAATTAATTTTGATAAAATTTTACCCTGAAAACTTATAAAATAATCTTAAAAACTGTTTGAAATATTTTTTTCTTAAAAGAAAATAAAATATGTTTGAAAATATTATGAAAACCATTTCTTTGAACAGATTGAAAACAAATAATGTAAACATAAAAAAATTTAAAAACCATATTAAATGAAAATGAAAAACTAGAATAAAAAAGTTTTGAAAACACATTCCTTTTAAATACATTTAAAACATATAACGAATTATTGAAAAAAAATTTAATATCATTTCTATGTAAACATGTAAATGAATTTTGAAAACATTTTGAAAACCATTTCTTTTAAAATAATTAGAAAACATATAATAAATTATTGAAACCCATTTTAAAATGTTTTTCATTTAAAATAAATTGAAAAATTATGAATAATAAACTATTTTTTTTTTGAAATTATGGTTTTTAATAAATGTAAAGTTAAAATAGAAAGGATAAATTATGTGGAATTTTCAAAAAAAACTATTTTTTAATTATATGAAATTCCAAAGAGTGAAAAAAATTACTTTTAAATGGATATAAAATTATTATCCATAGTGTAAAATAAGTTATTATATTTGAGATATGAATCATAATATTTCATTAATGGACGAGTAATCATAATAAATCTCTATATCATTAGAGATTGTAGTAATAATCTATTACCACATTGGTAAAATTGAATCATAATATAATGGAAAGAATAAAATTAAATGAAGCTTAAATATAATGAACAAAAGTAGATTTTTTATATAAAATATTAAAGGTGTTATATACACATCATATAAAAATATTGGTTCATGATGTGGCATGTGTCTCAGGGATGGTAAATTGAGAAAAAAAATATTTTATCAATTCAGTTAAATTTGAATCTTAAACCCTGTGAGGAAAGATCCTAAAATAGATATGTAAATACCTATAAATTTTATTATAATAATAATATAATACATTTATGGTCAGTATATACACCATAAAAAATATGTTAGTGGAAAATTAGTCTTCTATCTCATGGAAATAATAAGTGATACAAAATCCATTTATGTTGTGTCTGGACTCTCTTCATAGTCATTCAAACACTCTCCTTTTTGGGAAACTCATATTGGTTGTCACCAAAAGTATTCCATGAACTATTTTATTCCCAAAGGTGTTGATCAATGGGTATGGTAGGGATATTTTTATTTGGATTGGGTAGATCTTTACTAAACCTATGTTTTTTTAGATGTGGGAATAATGGGGAGAGTTGGTGGCCTTTAGTTGATAAGGGATGGGACACACTTGGAATTTTTTAAAACAAGCAATGTATACCCAACATTACACCTAAGAAAAGTATTAAAAAACCAAAAAACACTCAATATTATTGCTTTTATGGGTGAAATATGGCCTTAAAATGGGTGTTGGAGAAGTGGATAGATCATTTGTGTGCTTAAATTTAAGGTTTATTCTTCTGTTAAGCTTAATTTTACCTTCACATTATTTAATTTTAATTTCATTCACTTCTATTTTTGGTTAAAAAATAATGTTAACAGATTTTACATTATAATTTATTATCATTACAAATTTTGAATCCATTTTTTTAAATTCCAAACATCGAAGTGGATGAAATTAATTTTAAATTAAACCCACAGATGGGATGACAACTGAGGTTTTAATTGTAAAAATGCCCAAAATTTTGTTATGTTTTTATACTAGATTTCAATTATTAATTTTTATAATGACCACTATTTGATTAATTAATTGAATTATTATGTAATTATTGTTTGAAAACAATATAAAATAAAATTTAACATTCTAAATAAATTCGATGAAAAAGTAGTTTTGAAATAAAAATTTAGTATTTTTAACAATCATGAAAAAAATAAACCATATATAAAAAATATATCCTAAACTACTTTTTATGATCTTATATTAAATATTAAGCTAATTTTGACATATTAAATCTATAAAAGTGATAATGATTTTATTTAAAATTCTTCTTCCATTAAAAGGTTGTAAAATAACCTTTGTAATAGTATAGGGCATTACGCATAAAATTGGGTTTGTTCTTATGTTATGTCTATCATATATATTGGATGAATATTAAAAGTATTTTATTTAATATATAACGTATATATGACATTAATATCAATCTATAATTCTAATTAATTAAATTTAATTTAGATAAACATCTTTGGAAGAATAAAAATAAAAATATATCCTTCATATTTAATTTTTTCTTTTATATTCATTTCTAATTAATTGTTATACAATGAATTAATATTATATTTCTATAAGCCCCATATTTTCCTATGTAAATTAACATTATTCCGAACCTATAATTTATTTTCTTGGTAATATCTTATTATATTAAATAATAATATTCTGTAAATATATTATTGGTTGGTAAAAATCTGTCTTTAAGGTTATGAAACTTATCTAAGAATGTCATTGTTGTGTATAACATAACATAACTTCAATATTCCCTATAGAGAAATCTAAAAGTTGTTTTGCGTGTAGTTCACAATTAACGTGGTGTTTTGTATAATGCATGAAAATTATAGTTATTTAATATAATATAAATTATTTTCCATGTTGCGTGAAATGAAAAATATAAAAAAAAATTAAATTAATTGTAAAAATTATAATTCACAAAATCTCAAGGTGTTATATAATGAAGCTTCTAGAGATGGTTAAAATTGAAATTGATAAAAAAAATTGTGTTGAATGTGAAATGATATAGGACATTATGATATCAGATGTGTTGGCTATCATACTTTAAAAAATATGTGAAACCATGGAAAAAAATTATATATTTATTCTGCTATAAGTGATATAGCTATAAAGTAATTAACTGTCATGCCCGAACTTTGTTGTGGTACAACTTTAATTTTAAATTTTTATTTCATGAATTAATTGCATGTTTATTTAAATTGATTGGTTGTAGCATGAGCTGAACCCGATACGTATTACCTGTTGTGGCAACGATGTGTGCACACGATCCTTACACTGCTCGATGCACGGGAAGGGAACGGGCGAAGCCGTGCGGCTTTTCCATTTTAACGTGATGCGTCTGTTGCATGGACGTTTCAAATACTGGATGATTAAATTCAGTTTTATTATTATTATTATTATTATATTCCTATTATTATTATTATAATCATATTATTATTATCATTATTATTAATTTTATTATTATTAAAACCTTTTATCTTTATTTTATTTAATTTAGTTCTTTTATTTACTATAATTGGTTGTTTATTTTTATTTTATTTTATTTGTTTTTCTATTATTTCCCCCCGATGAAAAACCTAGCCGCCACCCTACTTATTTTTATTCTTTCTTTATTTTTTTCCTCCTCTTTCTTCCACCCACGCATCCCCTGTCTCCTTATTCTCTCTTCTCTCCCACGGCTTCCCTCCTTCCTCACCCTTTCTTCCCCGCTCGGCCGCACCTCTCCCCTCTTCATTCTCCCTTCTCTCCTTTTCCTCCTTCTCTACCTCCCATCTCCTCTCTTCCCCATTGTGCCCCAATTCCCCATTCCCTTCCCTTTCCGTGCACCTCCCCATCTCCTCCACCATCCTTTTGCCACACTACACTGTTCTCCCTCCCCGTCGAACGCCCTCTCCTCCATCTCCCGGCCTACCAAGCCCCCGACCCGCCTCACACCAGCCTCCCACTCACCTAGGATGCGCCCTATTCCTCTCCTCCTGCTTCTTTACACTCACCCTGGCCACCGGTATCACCCCCCCTTTAACCTTCCCAACTGTCCAGCCCCACTTCAGCCAAGATGCACGCAAGTTCTCAACTGGCCTTCATCAAGCCGTAACCCCCCCGAGCGTGCGTGAATCTCCTCTGTTCGGCTGAGAATCTGCCAATCCTCCTTGTTTCCCCTGCCTCCGCTCGCTGTACATCTGTTGTGCCAAACCTTAGTTGTCTTTCCGACGTTTTCCATGGTCGTAGGTTTGATTTTAATTTATTTGGCTTGTTTTATTAATTTTTAATTGATTTATTTAGTTATTATTGAATTTTTTTATCTGATAATTAATTAATTAAATTTTTTAGTGGTTGATCAACTAATTTAATTTCGTTTAAGTGTTAATTAATTAATTTATTGCTATTAAATTTTTTAATAATTTTATTTATTTGTATTGGCTAAATTGATAATTATTTTATTTAAGGTTTAGTACATTTGGTAAATTGTTCATTAATTTAATTTATTGTGTTAATCATTATATTTTATTGTTATTTTATTTGGTTAATGGTTAATTAAATTGCAAATATTTTCTGGGTTGGCATCGTGGTGGCTCGGTCTACTATTTTAGGACCTTTTTGATGGCTCTATACCATGAGACCATTGTACAACAGGAGTTTTGTGCCCTATCACTTTTCATACCTATTTGAGGTAGGTGGTTTCGCATGCTTAGTGCATTTGATCAATGTCTACTGGTATGATTTATTTACTATTTCCATTATTTGAATGCTGTTGTGAGTTGTCGGTTTGACTAGTAGAGCGCGGTGTTTTACTTTTCCTAGTGGCTTGTTTCGATTGTCGGGTTTATACCGTGTTGTGCCTTAGTTTTTGAAAAAATTAAGTAGTTGAAATTTGATCCTTGTTACAGTCTTAGTGTGCATCCGAGTGTGTTTTTCACTGTTGATTGTGTTGTTTTATTTTCATAAAACTCTTAAACAAATTTTTTTAATGTTTGATAAACTTTATTTTGGTTCTCAAAATTCCGTAGTTATTGCATGTTGTGAGGTTCTATGTTGTATGTTGTGTCTTGACCTTGATGAGTAGGGTGAACTTTGAATATTGAGCACAAAAGGTGAAGCCGGGGTACTAGGGGGTGGAGTAGACTAGCATGCTTGTGATACGGGAGTGGCCTCGACCTAGTTTCACTTAGCTTGTTTGATACTAAAAACACTAAATTAACATTGGCTGATGAATGGAGACCACTATGGTAGGAGATCTTTCCCTAACCATGGCTCGTGCACGGGAATGTATGATATGGTTCACTAAGATGTGAGGTTCTTGGGCCCCACACAGCTTAAGTAATTTAGGGCCTCTCCCACTTTTTTTTCTCCCGTGAGATTATAAACTCATCACTTGTTGGGTTTGGTGACTTCTGTGGTTTCATAAGGTGATAAGGTTTCATTTTCTTTCAGTACCAAAAACCCTTTTTTCTTATTTTAAAACTGTCTTTATTTCATTAAAAACTGTCTCCATCAAATGATCGTGCATTTACATACATTCTCTTAAATTTGAACCTGCAAACTGCTTTGGTCATCTAACCCTTTTTATGCGGAATATTTTTCTTAGTGCCAACATATTGAGCGATTTCTCACATCATACTTACAACCTTTAGTGTAAGTAGATCTGATTATGTCTGATGCAGGGAAATTCCAAGGTTTTGAGCACGGTGGTCCGAGTTGTTAGTTGACTCATCTGTTTTGACACTAGTGGCGGTGGCCTGATAGTTTCATTCTTCCATCAGGTGACGGTTGTTGGTTTGGTTTTTGGTCACCTTCATTTGTGAGTTAGTCATCGTTGAGTTGTAGTTGCTTTGTTGTTGAGACTCGTTCATGCTCTTTTTAAAACATGTGGTTGTAATGTTGATTTCAGAATCTAGTTTACATATGGTATGTTTATGGTTGTTGTACGGGTAAATCATTCCCAAAAATTCTAAATTTATACCTGGGAACTTATGTCAGCCCGTGGGGATCAGGAACGCCCTTCGGGCCTTGCCGCGGGACGGGTCGGGTGTCGAGTTGATGGAGACCCGATTCAGTTTGTGACAAAATGGTATCAGAGGGGTTTATTTTTTCATCCAAGTTATTTTATTTGGGACGAGTCTGGTTAGACATGAGTTAGGATTCTCAGGGCACAAAATTTTGGTTACGAGTAGGGTGCCTAGCCAGAACACCTCGTGACAGACCTTGAGTCTCCATGGGATGTCGGGATGCTTGTTTGACTTCTTTTCTTGTTTGGACGTACATGCTGCAGACTACACGTGGACACCAGGAAGGAATGTAGATTTTTGAAATGAATTCGGTGTTGCATGTTTGGTTTAGTGATGATTATTTATCTTGCTGAAAATAATTTGGTTCCTCTTGAGATATGTGATATTGATGTAATTCCTTTGTGACTATTTCCCTTTGTAGAAAGATGCCTCCCCAGAGAGCTCCTGTGCACCCACGGGAGGAAGCTGGAGAGAGTTCTCCAACGCCGCTTGATCATAGATAGGTAGAGGATGTGGTCCGAGCCGTTCTGGCTTTGAGACAAGGGGCGACTCTTTCCCCCGCCCCTTTTCTAGCTAGAGGGGAAGAATATGGCTCCAAGAAAGATAGTGCTTAAGAGTTTCTAAAGAACAAACCTCCTTCATTCTGAGGTAGTTCAAAACCTCTGGAGGCCAAGGAATGTCTTGAAAGGATAGAACACATGTTCAAATTCCTCATCACACCTAAGGAAGTTAGGGTGAACTATAATTTGTTCCAGCTAGAGGGTTCCAGCCATAAATGGTAGGAATTTGTGGTCCAGACTAGGAAACATGAGCACTTGAGCTGGAAATACTTCAAGGTTATCTTCAATGAGCATTATTTTCCATAGTTCATAGCCTATGCTAGATCTTGGGAGTTCATGGATCTTTCGCAGGGGAATCCGACAGTGATGGAATATGCGAACCACTTTGCTGAGCTGGTGCAGTACTTACCTAAGATAGTTTCGAGTGAATAATTGAAATCTCGGAAATTGTAGAAGTGCCTTCGACTAGAAATCCACTCTCATGTTTTCTTATTCAAGATGATGACTTATGCCAAGGTGGTCAATCGTGCTTCCATGGCCGAGATTGACCAGAGAGGAATGTCAGGGTTTTCTAGATCAGTGTCAGGCTTTGGCAGCGGCTGTTCCTCATAAAAGAAGAGGAAGCATATTGAGTAGTGGGAGAAGAGTGGTGGTGGATCAGGACATCCCTCCAGGCAGACATCATCTGAGGCTTTTGATGTAAGTCCCATTGTATGTCATTAGTGCGGAAAGGCATGGCACATCTGACCTTCATGTCCATATACTCCCAGACCTTGGTATGGGTGTGGAGTCTTGGGGATCCTACAGAGTTTCTGCGGGACTGTATTCCCTTACAAGAGTGGGACTGGGTCTATAGCTTCTAGGGGTGTATCAGTGCATTCATAGCCGACCAGGATGCTGGGATCTCAGTTTGGTGGTGGTGGCGGTAGTACCAGATCATCTTTTGGGCAGAGCCAGATTAGGGTGGAGCTTCATGCGAGCATTCGTTCTGAGGCAGGAACCACACAAATGCATGTTGTGGATCATTTACCAGCGGGATCTGATGCTGGGCCTTCGACTGTTTTAGGTACCATTCTATTTAAATCTTCTATATCTGTAGTTTTATTTGATAATGGTGCTTCAATTTCTTTCATATATACTCTCCTTTTGAATCTACTAAACCTACCAACCGAGCTGTTACCATTTTCTATGGAGTTGGCAACACTGTTGGGGAAAAAGAGGGAGCAAGTCCTTAGGTGCCCAACGTGTGCACGCTCTGTGTCAGGAGTCAATATGGAATGGGTTTTCATGGTCCTTAACATGGACCTTTTTGATGTGATCCTTGGTATGGGCTTGTTGGTGCTCTTTCTGGTGCATATTGATTGCTATCGGCACCAAGTTAGTTTTATGGCACCAGATGGGACACCCTAGTTATTTCACGGAGAATGGGATACTCATTCAGGATGCGCAGGACCTCCACTCCCTGAGTTGTGAAATCTTGTGTATCAGTTATCACTGCTCGCACTGAAGGACGATGGTACTGTTCCTTTGGGCGGGTTACCTCTTGTAGTGGATGAGTTCCCATAGGTCTTCCCAGACAATTTTTTAGGCTTACCCCTGGAGCGGGATGTAGAGTTCTCGATCGAGTTGGCACCGAGAACACAACCTATATCTCTTCCCTCATATCGTGTGGCCCCCAGCAGATTGAGTGAATTAAAGATACATCTGGACGATTTTGAATCCATAGGATTCATTCGCCTGAGCGTCTCTCCTTGGGCCGCCCTGGTTTTATTCACAAAGAAGGCCGATGGAACACTCAGGTTGTGTATTGATTACTAGAAGTTGAACACGATAACCATCAAGAATAAATACCATTTTCCCCAAATTGACAATTTGTTCAACTAGCTGATGGGGGAAAGTGGTTATAAAAGATTGATTTGATTTTAGGATACCACCAGCTCAGGGTGAGAGAAGCAGATATCCCAAAGACGGCTTTCTGAAGCAGGTACGATCACTTTGAATACTTGGTCATGCCTTCCATGTTGACTAATTCCACTGTAGTTTTCATGGAGCTCATGAATAGGGTGCTCCACCAATATCTCGACGAATTTGTCATTGTATTCATGGATGAAATCCTGGTTTATTTTGGATATGAGGAGGAGCATGAGCATCACATGCACATTGTTTTGGGAACTTTGTGGGATCACCTCCTGTATGCCAAACTCTCAAAGTGCGCATTCTGGATCAGGGAAGTGAAGCTTCTGGGGCATGTCATCTCAAAACAGGGGGTTTCAGTGGATCCTGAGAAGATCAGGGTAGTTATGTCGTGGGAGAGGCCGAGAAATGTGTTTGAGATTAGGAGCTTTCTGGGCTTGGATGGATATTACAGGCTCTTTGTCCGAGACATCTCACGGATTGCCTCCCCCATGACTGCACTCACCCATAAAGGGGTGAGGTCTGAGTGGAGCCCTCAGTGTCAGGCATACTTTGAGGAGTTGAAGTGGCAGTTGACCACCGCACCTGTGTTGACCTTAACAAAGTTAGAAAAGTGCTATGTGGTTTACTGTGATGCTTCAGGTATGGGCCTTGGATGTGTCCTCATGCAGGATGACCATGTTGTGGCTTATGGTTCCCGCCAGCTCCAGCAACAAGAGAAGAATTATTCAAATCACGACTTAGAGTTGGCAGCGGTGATTCATGATTTGAAGAAGTGGCATCACTATCTCTTTGGGGAGAAGTTTGTGGTCTATTCTGACCATAAGAGCATGGCCTACATTTTCTCTCAGAATGATCTAATTTGAGGTAGCACTGCTAGGTGATGTACCTGCAGCATTTTGATTTTGACATTTTCTATACCCCTGGAAAGGTTAATGTGGTAGCTGATGCCTTGATCAGGAAATTACTAAGGTAGGCATTGAGGAAGTCTAGGGTTGAGGGGACTTTGGTGGGGCTTTTCTCCCATATGCACCTAGAGACCTGGGAGCATAGTGGAGGTACTTTCCTGGATAGCATTCAGTTGACTCATGCTCTTCTAGAGTTGATTCAACGGGAGTATCCCAGATATGAGTTGTGTTAGTGATCTATGAAATTTCTTCATGGTGGGTAGACTCCTTTAGATTGCTCCTTGTCTTCCCAGAGGGTCTTGTGCTTCAAGGGCAGTGTCGTGGTGCTGTTGTCTCTGTGGAAGGTGGAGATGCTGGATTTCCATCAATCTCAGTGGTCTGTACGTCCTGGTACCACCAAGATGTACTACGATGGTCGCCGTCAGTTCTGGTGGCCAGGTATGAGGTGCGACATAGTCGATTTTGTGTCGAGATGGTGCACTTTCCAACAGGTGAACACAAAGCATCAGAGACCATCTGGGCTACTCCATCCATTACCCATTCCTACCTGGAAGTGGGACGAGGTCTCCATGGACTTCATAATTGGATTTCCTCGTAAACCTTGGGTAAGGAATGTGATCTGGGTAGTGATTGACCTCTTGACCAAGACAACTCACTTTATCCCGATCAGAGATACAATGAAGGTAGATGAGCTGGGCCGCTTGTATGATCAGGAGGTGGTCAGACTTCATGGTGTGTCATCAGCAGTTGTTTCTGACCAAGACCCCCGCTTTAACTCCTGATTTTGGGGTGGCCTCTAGAAGGCCTTAGGTTCGCAAATTAAGATTAGAACAACATACCACCCTCAAACGGATGGCCAAATAGAGTGAGCGAATCATATTCTGGAAGACATGATCTGCGCATGTGTGTTAGATTTCGGAGGTTCGTGGGATAGCCATTTGGGATTGGTTTAGTTTTCTTATAATAACAGTTACCAATATTCCATCAGAATGGAACCCTTTGAGGTGCTCTATGGTCGGCCTTGTCGGTCTCCTCTGTGTTGGGATGAGGTAGGCGAGACCTCGCTCTTGGGACCGAGACTTGTTCAGGAGACGTTTGAGAAGGTCACGCTGATTAGGCAGTGATTGTTAACAGATCAGAGTCGTCACAAGTCTTATACAGATCAGAGGTGGCAGGATCATGAGTTTTTAGTGGGGGATAGAGTGTTCCTAAAACTGTCCCCTCGCTTGGGTCACCATCATTTTGGGAAATAGGGGAAGCTGACACTTAGGTATGTCAGACCTTTCGATATTCTTGAGTAGATTGGAAAGGTGCCATACAGGTTAGCATTGCCATCACAGTTGATGTCGATTCACGATGTATTTCATGAATCCCGACTAAAGAAGTACAACCTCGATCTGTCTCATGTGCTAGATTGTGAGGAGCTAAAGATAGAGTCCGACTTATCTATGTTTGAGCGACCAGTGCAGATAGTGGATTCTCAGGAGATGGTGCTGCGTGGAATGTCCATTCCTTTGGTCTGTATTCTCTGGCAGCATGGGAATGATGCGCACGAGACTTGGGAGCAGAAGTTGTAGGTTGAGCAGGAGTACCCATTTCTATTCTCTGATCAGGCATCGAGCTGACTTTACAAGGGAAGAAAGTTTTTATGATGGGGAGAATTGTCACGCCCGGACTTTGTTGAGGAATAACTTTAATTTTAAATATTTATTTCGTTTTTTAATTTCCTGTTTATTTAAATTTCTTGGTTGTAGCACGGGCTGAACCCGATGCGGGTTTCCTGTTGTGGAAACGATGTGTGTGCGTGATCCTTACACCGCTCGCCGCACGGGAAGGGCACGGGGGAAGCCTTGCGGCTAGTCCATTTTAACGTGCAACGTCTGTTGCATGGACGTTTCAAATACTAGATGATTAACTTCATTTTTTTGTTATTATTATTATTATTATTATTATTATTATTGTTATTATTATTATATTATTATTATTATTATATTATTATTATAATTATTATAATTATTATTAATTTTAGTAATATTAAAACCATTTATATTTATTTTATTTCATTTAGTTATTTTATTTATTGTATTGGGTTGTTTATTTTTATTTTATTTTATTTTTTTTATAATTTCCCCCCCATGAAAACCCTAGCCACCACCTTTCTTATTTGTATTCTTTATTTCTATTTTTCCTCCTCTTTCTTCCTCCACACGAATCCCCTCTCTCCTTCTTCTCTATTCTCTCTTGCAGCTTCCCTCTACCCTCACCCATTCTTCCCCGCTCGGTCGCACCTCTCCCCTCTTCCTTTTCCCTTCTCTCCTTTTCCTCCATCTCTCTCTCTCTCACTTCTCCTCTCTTCCCCACTACGCCCCACTTCCCCCATTCCCTTCCCTTCACATGTTCATGCCCATCTCTTCCTCCCTCCTTTCGATGCACTGCCCTGTTATCCCTCCCTGTCGGACCCCCTCTCCTCCATCTCCCAACCGTCCGCACCCCTGACCTGCCTCGCCCCAGCCTCCCTCTCACCTAGGCCATGCCCTCTTTCTCTCCCCATGCTACTTTCTGCTCGCCCTGGCCGCCGGTTTCTCCACCCCTAAAACCTTCCCTGTTGTCCAGCCCCTCTTCGGCCTAGCCGCATGCCAGTTCTCGGCCTGCCTTCATCAAGCCAGAACCCCCTTGAGCATGCGCGACTCTCCTCTATTCGACTAAGAATCTTCCAGTCCTCCTTGTTACCCCTGCCTCTGCTCGCCGGACAGCCACCGTGCCGCCCCTCGGTTATCTTTTTGATGTTTTATGTGGTTGGAGGTGTGATTTAAATTTATTTAACTTGATTTTGTTTAATTTTTAATTGATTTATTTAGTTATTATTGAATTTGTTTATCTTCTAATTAATTAATTAAATTTTTTTAGTCGTTAATCAACTTATTTAATTTCGTTTATGTATTAATTAATTAATTTATTTCTATTAAATTTGTTAATCATTTTATTTATTTGAATTTGTTAAATTGATAATTAATTTATTTAATGTTCATTACATTTGGTTAATTGTTAATTAATTTAATTGATTTCGATAATCATCTTATTTAATTGTTATTGGATTTGTTTAATGGTTAACTAAATTGATGATATTTTCTGGGTTGGCATAGCGGTGACTTGGTCTTCTATTTTAGGACCTTTTTGTCAGCTCCATACGGTGTGACCATTGCACAACAAGAGTTTTGCGTTGTGTCACTTTTCGTACCTATTTCAGGTAGGTGGTTTCTCATGCTTAGGGAATTTGATCAATGTCGACTGGTTTGATTATTTTAATATTTCCTTTATTTAAATGTCATTTTGAGTGGTCATTTTTACTGGTAGAGTGTGGTGTTTTACTTTTACTAGTGGCTTGTTTATATTGTTGGGTTTATACCGTGTTGTGCCTTGGTTTTTGAAAAAATGCAGTAGTTGAAATTTGATCCTTGGTATAGTCTTAGTGTGCATCCGAGTGGGTTTTTCACTGTTTATTGTGTTGTTTTATTTTCTTACAACTCATAAACAAATTTTTCAAATTTTGATAAACTATATTTTTGTTCCAGATATTTCGTAGTTCTTGCATGTTGTTAGGTTCTATGTTGTGTGTTATGTCTTGACCTTGATGTTTAGGGTGAACTTTGAATATTGAGCACAAAAGGGGAAGCCGGGGTACTAGGGGCGGACTAGACTAGCGTGCTAGTGATATGGGTGTGGCCTCAGCCTAGTTTCACGTAGCGGTTTTGATGCTTACAACACTAAATAAACATTGTATGATGACTGGAGACCACTATGGTAGGATTTTTCTCCCTACCAGTGGCTCGTGCACAGGAATGTATGATACCGTTCACCAAGATGAGAGGTTCAAGGGCCCCACAAATATTTAGTAATTTAGGACCTATCCCACTTTTTGTTGCTCCTATGCGATTATATACTCATCACTGGTTAGTTTTGGTGACTTCTGTGGTTTCAAAAGGTGAGAAGGTTTCATTTTATTTCATTAAAAAAACCATTTCTTATTTTAAAACTGCCTTTCTTTCTTCAAAAACGATCTCCATCAAATGTTAGTGAATTTACTTACTTTCTCATAAATTGGAACCTACAAACTACTTTGGTCATCTAACCCTTTTTATGCAGAATATTTTTTTAAGGTGCCAACCTATTGAGAGATTTCTCACACCCGACTTACACCCTTGGGTGTAAGTAGATCTGATTATGTCTGATGCAGGGAAATGCCACAGTTTTGAGCACGGTGGTCCGAGTTGTTAGTTGAACCATCTATTTTGTCACTGGTGGCGGAGGCCTGATAGTGTCATTCTTTTATCAGGTGACTATTGCTGGTTTGGTTTTTTGCCACCTTCTTTTGGGAGTTAGTCGTGGTTGAGTTGTAGTTGCACTTTTGATGAGACTCGTTCATGCTGTATTTAAAACTTGTGGTTGTAATTTTGATTTCGGAATTCAGTTTACTTATGGATTGTTTCTGGTTGTTGTATGGGTAAATCGTTCCCAATAATTCTAAATTTATACCCGGGCACTTGTGCCAGCCCGTGGGGATCGGGAACGCCCTTCGGGCATTGTCACGGTTCAGGTCGGGCGTCGAGTTGATGGCGACCCGATTTGGTTCATGACATTAACAGAAAATGATATAATACTTCATGACCCTAAGGATGTATTAATAATATTTCATTAATAGTTTGAAGTGAATCAATGATTGTATAAAATAAAAAAGAGTCTAACAACTCTTGTTTCCATGGGGAATAATTACATTCCAATTATGCAAAAAGTTAATGATAAATAAAATCCATGATTCACAAAGGTGTCCAAACTTGGAAACTTATGTGTGGAGATAACATAATGCATTCAGAAGACGATAGAGCTTCTAAGAATCTAACTTATGGGATGATAAATCAATCTCATCCTTCATACACTAAAAAAAGAATCCTTGAGGATCTACTTCATTCCCACACATGGTTTTGTTGTTATTTAAATATGGGAATTGGATTTGAGGACATTTATAAGGAGTCAATTTAATGAATTATTTCATAATGTTTTATTAACATATTATATATTATTGTGTATTTTTGTGATAATAGGTTAATTGGTTGTACAACCCCTTCAAAATTTGATTGTTGGGTCCTTGAATATTTTGAAACATTAGTATGAGAACAACCCCACATATTTTTAAATTCATAAGTTGGTATGAAATTTAAGTATTAAAATATATATCCTTGTTTCTAGACACACCAATATTGTTTTCTACTTTGTGAAAGGTCAAGTAGAGATATGTTTTTTATGGATCCTTTCTATGAAAAAGGCATGGTTCCACTCTTCCATTGAATTTAAATGAACATAAATTGAGAGAAGTGTTAGTTACATTCCCTTTGAAGTGTTTGATATCTATAAATTGATATATTTACATTTCTTTCTTTCCAAATTATGTTAATAATAGGGAGTGTGTTTTCCATCAATTTAAATTTATTATCATTTGGTGGTTAAATTTATTAGTGGATTTATAATATAATTGAAAACAAACAAAAACGGGGTTATTGAAATACGTATAGGTGTTTGTTATGTTTTTTTGCAATTAGTCTTTTCAATTTAATAATGATAAAGAAAGTACTTTTGTTATGGATTAATGATTCCACTCTATGATATAGGTTATGAGGGTCTGCATATATAAATAGGTAAAGAGAATTGAATTGGATTCCCATGAATTACAAGTTAGTTATATTGATGTTGAATCCTAATATATATGTGATGGTTAGAGATATAGTCTTCAAGTCAAATAATATACTAAAGACTCGAAAAGTTATTTTTTGAAATAGATCTCATTTTTATTAGATGAAAGAAGATAAGCTGAATACTAATACCATAGATGAAAATCCTATGTAGGTATGTATAATTTGGATATTAGTGTTTCAATGTCCATTATGAAGATAGATAAAGTTTAAAATATATCCAAGATTGATTTCAGGTAGAGGTTTATAAATTTTAAATTAAATTTCACGTATATAATCAATAAAAAATTCCATATTTGAGTTGTAATGTATTGTAGATGTTTCATGAAGAATCTAATTTTTTTGATATGGAATTGGAATATATAAAAGTACATTGACATATATATTCTTATACTAACTGTTAGTATTATGAACATAATTCATAAGTCTTTTTATTTGTCTTTGAAGACCAGTAGAAATAACATTCATTCATTTTATGTCTTTTATAATCGCAATTCATTAATCCATAGCCTTTATTCCCTTCATAAGGATTTTTTGTTAGAGGATAGTTGTGGGGGGGGGAGGTGGAGGATTGTACATAGGTAACGGGGGTGCATGGGTGTTAGGGGGATGGTTCACTGGTGGGGGAGTTGGGGGAGGTGTATGTGGAGGGGGAGGGGGGTGGTTATGGGGGAGGGACTAGTTTGTGGGGAGGGATGTGGTTTGGGAGAGGATAGTACATGGGGAGGGGGTGGCTAATGATTCATGTTTTTCTCATCATGTACTATATGAATTAGAAATTTCCCTATAAGAGTATAATGATACAATGATTTTTTTATCATTTTCACTTCTGTTATAAGAACTCAAGTCCTATGGATTTTATGTCATCAATATGATGCATTTCATTCACATGAAATCAAATTATAATGTCTTGAAATATATTTCACGATTTATTTAATTGAAATTCATAAGAACACTCACATCTGAGTGATTCATCTCTATAGTTTATCATCTTTTGGTTACACCTCCCATATGGATGTTCGTTTCTAACTTTAAAACCTGGTGTAAATCTTGCAAAGATTTTATTTAAAATGATTTAACAGGTTCAGTTGTTAGAGGAATCTATCTTGGAGTAAATCAACCCATTAATGGAGTACATAGTATTTTGGATGGTCATATCCTTCATATATATATCTTAGATGATTGTTTTATGTTGATGAAGTGTAGACTAGGAAGTCAAAGATAATGGAGATAATTGAAATACTCTAATACAGTATTTACATGCTGCTAAGGGACTTAAAAACATTCTGAATGAGTTTTAATTTTTTTATAATTTTCTTGTTAATTTAGAGATGTTATAAGATGATTCAAAATCATTGATAATAATCAATGTGTATTTGAAGAATTTATGTAGTAAGCTGAATAAGTCTAGAATTTCTAGAATAAAAGTATAAAAATAAAGAAGGAATGAAGTCTGTTGTGAGAAAAATATTTTCATGTTCCCAAATGTGACTTTGTGCTATTGTATTTCATTATAATTTCAAACATATGACTTCATGGATATTTCATGACATTGTGAGGTAGTGTGTTTGACTTTCCTACCATGTGTATGATTTTGGAAGTCATATTCTATGATGTTATAAGTCTCCATATTAGTCTTTTATCATCTGTTTTATAACATTATTGTCCCATAAAACTTCTTCTATATTGATTTGATTCATTAATAATGACTTTAAACTGTAATTTATGACTTCGATAGAGCCCATGTAAGAATTTACTATCTATGTACATGACGTATACTAGTGCTATGTAAGACATTTTTTCTATATAATACTTCATCACTCTGTAGAATTTTGAGGAATTTAATATATGAAAACAATGTTTTTAGATTTTATATTCTTAAGAGGAAATAATATAATTCGATTATTATGATATTTGGATGACATTAAAACATCATGATTATATGATTATAAATTATAAAGGATTTAGTTTGACTAAGATCATGTGAATGTTCTTCTTGATAAAAAATAAAAAAAATAATTCAATTTTAAGAATAATATACATGCAGTTGATTTGATGCTGGGGTTATTAATCATAGAATATATCCATGTTATTTTATATGAATGAGTGAATTATAATTTGATCATCATTATTGATTCAAATAAGATCAATTATAAATGAGTTTCAAGGTTAAGACTTTACTATAGCCTTACATAAAAATTCAGGATTTTATAAAATCTGGAAATTTATTATATCGATGAATGTTCAATGCTTCATGGTCACAAACATCACAAAATATATGTGAATAGATTTCGATATGTTATTAAATATGGGATAATTTATTACTTTTGTTAACAATTTCATGTTGAGATCTATATATTTTTTATGGTATGCTCTCAAGAAATGAATATGGAGATCCTCACTGGAAGGTGATGTTATATTTGTATAAAACTTGTTAAGAGGGTGTTATGTGAAGATACTATGGATATATTTTTGGAACATAATAAAACATAATAATATTGGAGTAAATTTGGGAATTATTCATACCTAATAATTGATAAGAAAAATAAAAAGGTACTTTTATACAAATAAAATGGAGACATATAGTACATGAGATAGTGGAGAAAAAACCATGTGATTCCCTTGATAAGTGATTTGTTTGATCAGGGTGTGATTGTTTTTCTTTTCATGTATCTTTTAAGATATATCAATTTATAAGATTATGAAAATGGAACCTGTTAAATTTTTGTGGCATAAAAATAATAATTTCTTGTGTGCATCTCAAGACAACAAGAGATTTCTAGAATAATATATACTATTGTAGGAAAAATGAGATTTTTAATATTTAATTTAGTGATATAATAGAATATTTAATAATTTATGACTTTGATTTGATATCAATAAAATAATTTTTAAGACAAAAGGAGTGAACCAATTATCACAACTTCAAAAATAGTTTCCAAAAATAAGGAATACACAATAAATAAGAAGGAATACCATGCCATAAAATATTTTTAAATCATATTAAAAAACTACTTTTTAAAATCCAACTGGATTGATTTATAAAAAAATAAGGAAAGTACTCTACTTTATAAAACTAAAAATCCATTATTAATTAGGAATTAAGGTGAATTATGGAAAAAGAAGATGCTAAACAGGAGGTTTAAATATTATAAATCAAGAAGAATATATGCATGAAGAGTTTTAGAAATTTTATACCTTAAGGGTGTAACACTCTAATATTTAACAGTAAATTATCTTTTTAATTATATTTAATATCATATATTTCATGCAATATAGACTCTTCTATAATTATACGCAAGATTGAGTTTTTGTGAAACACATTAGTATTATAAAAATTTAAATGATATATTAATTTACCATTTAAATATTTAAAAATGAAAATCAAAAATTAAATTTTAAATGTTACTTATAATTTTTTTCACATAAGTAATAAATATTTATAATGAAATGTATATGTTTTGTTAAAATAGTTATATATTTATAAAATTTATTTTCATAAAAGAACATCTTTTTATTCTGTTTTGTGAACAATAATAAAATTAATATTAGACACTGATAAAAATTGAATTTCATAAAATAGACTTTATTTTTGAATTTTTAATATCAAAAATAACTTATAGTGAATTATTGGTATTTTTCTAAAAACATTCAATTTTTATGAATTGTGAAAAATATTGTATAGTACAATAAAACAGAATTATTCATTAAAATAATTATTTTTTAATTAAAATATATCTTAAAGTGAAAATATATAGACAATATATATATTTTCAAATGAAATTCATTTCATTCATTTTATAATAAGATTAGATATATAAAATTTAATTGAGCTTTTTAATGTCTTTTACCCTCCTTCTTGGAGCATTTAAAAATTTGCATAAAATTTAATTTTATAGCTTTTATGAATTGAATTTAAAAATTATGATAGATATTATTGTCATCGGTATGTAAAATTTGGTTCAATATGATGAAAATAGTTTTTGTGAATTGTTACTTTTGAATTTTATTTACCAAGGTAAAATGTAAGCAGGGCAATTAAAGGTAAAAATAATATTATAATAATATAAAATTACCACAACACATGTCCAAATTCTATTTGATATGTTTTATTCAACCAAAATAAACATTTATTAAAAAATATTAACCTTTTTTATCTATTTTATTAGATTGGACACTTCATATATTTTATATAAAGATGAATAAAAAGTGTTAAATTAGAATTTTAATAACAATACCATTTTTAATATAGGTTTATACATAAGATATATTTGACTAAAAATTTTAATTAGAAAGATAAAAATATTTCCTACAACATAGTATTTTATATTTAATTTTTATATATTAAATAATTAAATTTATTTATGACACAATGATGATGAAATAATTATCTTATTAATGAATGATTTGAAGAACTCATGTAAAAAATATTAAAATAAATGAGAATTGAAACATTTGATATCATACACAAATTTTTAGATGAATAAGATATTTTAGGGTTTATTGAATGTATTTTTTGTAAGGAATATGTTTTTCTTACTTTAACAAAAACCAAATACTTAATAGTGTCAAAATTTACATAAATGCGTTTTTCAAAAGAATTCCCAATTATTAAATTATATAATAGTCTTAAAAAATATAACTAATACAAATGACATAGATAATGTTACATATGTAATAAATGAACCACATGATGGACTCATGGTATTTTATAGTAATTATATTAACCATGTAGTATAAAAATACACGAAGACATGGTATGAGTTAATCTATTTAGCTATGGGTTAATCTCAAAACATAAGGTCACTTTTTATGCCCTAAGCATGTCTAAAATCTATATTTTGAGAGTATTTAGACCCATAATCATCTTATACTTGAAATAAATCAGTATGAAGATATTAGAAGCCTAAATAATTGTAAAATAAATTAATATTTCATGATATTCCTACAGTTCCCCACACATCACTTATAAAAGGTAATCTCCCATTCTTTTTAATTCACACCTACAAATCAAGATTTCCTCAGAAAAAACCTACCCAATTATCCTCCAATATTCCCTTTAATCAACCTAGTGGCCTTAACATGAGAATAATTCCAACCTAATTATCCATTTTGTTCAAATCAAAAGGAAATACCTGAAAAAGATATAATTATTTTGTCACCTCCTTTAATGTACTTTTTTTTTCTACATCCACTTTCATTTTTGTAATATACTAAAATAATAACTCCATTAACTTCGACATTATGATATATTTTTTATAAATATGGTAAAACCACATTCATTATTCTATCCATACTTTGAATAAAAAAGTCACCATTCTTGAGTACATACGGCCTATCGTCTCCACGTCTTGGTGAAGTTTGTTAGTCAACAATACATTAGTTTGATGCATATAATAATGAGTATAATTAATGAATATAAATAATATTAAATAGTAATTATTTTTTCAATATAATATATCATTCAATTAAACACTGTTTCACTATCAATAGAATGATATTATCGCGTGTGCATACGAATGGCTTACCGTCTCCACAACACGATGAGATTCATCTTCAACGATCAACTTTCAAGCATTTTTTAAAATATATATATACTAATTATGTATGAGATATATGAAATAATTTTTCTACTGGAATAATATATATATTTATATAAATATATTTCATTTACTTTCTTTCATACTATATGATATGAAAACAGATTAAACGTTAAAGTATACGTACGGACAACAGTCTCCATGAACAGTGTTTTCATTTCATATATCTATCTACTATACATATTTATATTCTGAGTATATATGTTATATAAATCATTTTTTATATTCTAGATGTATTTAAATCATGATCTATGTGATACAATCATGAATAACAAGTTAAAGCACGTACGATATAGAAAGAAATTATTACACAAAAAGTTACATTAACATTAATGTTTTTATTAAATCGGTAGTATAATCTCATAAATGAATAATATATGATATCATAAATATGAACTTTTTTCTAATATACGTTAATAATATACTCTGGTAATTATAAATGAGGTCAACAAACTCTTGACTAATGGAATGTACAAGGTAAGAGGTAATTTCTCAATTTCACTATTATTCAAGATTGGATATGAGTATCTTTTTAATTTGACATATTTATCATCCATGTTCATGTTTTATAAAAATGATTTCAAGAGAAATATTTTATGGATTTATGGAAGGGACCCTTTAACTATATCATAATTTTAAATTCTTTAAATATTTATTTTTCTAAATCTTTTTAATTAATGTCCATGTTATTAAAAAGATATTAAGAGATTTTGTATATGGACATTATTGTTTTAAAATGTTAATTCCATTAAAATTTTTAAATGTGTTATGGAAAAATTTGATCCAAAAATCACTTTTAAATGACTTCCATTATTTATTTTTAGACATTAAAAAGATTTCATGAAAAAGGTATACATTTGTAAAATATTTTTACTCATTATTTTTAACTATGTCAACATCCTTTATTGTATATTACTCTTAATAAAGGTTGATTTATTTTAAATAAAATCCTCTATATTGTATTGAAGTTTTAGTGATATGGTGGACTCTGGATATTCTATTTTTATACCATTCATTGTTTATGATTAAATTATTGGAATTTTTTATGCTAGTTTTAATACAAATGTTAATGTTTTGTTTCACCCTTTTCATATAAGGAATGATTTGGAAAAAGAATGTAATGGGGGAGGCCATCTATAACCCCTCTATTCTTCGGTTGGTCTCATGATAAAAACTAGTTTATTTTCGTGAGGCCTTGAAATAATATTTTTGAATTATCGTGGCACAAGGCCTTGATGTAGTAGTTATTATGTCCATCATTATGCATTCCATCATTATAAAATTAGTTATTACATGTTATTATTCGACTAGTTGAATATTCAATTTCATGTTTATATGGAAATTTTTGTCTTATTTTTACCATATTATGATAATGTTTTATGTCTAAAATGATTATTTTTTTATTATACATCATTTCTTAAAATGTTACAGCTTTCGTTTAATTACCTATCCTTAATTAGCATATGAGCTCACCGTTTTTCATGTTTTCTATTACCAAGATTCCTAGATTTGTATTATGATTTATATCCAAGGATAAGGTAGGGTAATAATAGAGTTATCAAAGGATTATATATGATGTGTTTTATATTATCTAGTTTAAGGTATAATTCCTGTATCTAATCTATTTTCCAAGACAGCTAAATTGATTCGTACTTCAGGACATGATTCATTGTATTCATGCCAATGTCTTAAAATAATGCCTCAGCTCTACGCATTTGTGGTCATGGTGTAATAGTTTTTTTCAGAAGAAGTTTAGCAACATCCATGGTAATATATTTAGAAAAATAAGATTAGGGTTCATAACCCTAAATAGAATTTGAGGATAATTGTGCAAGGAATCCTAAAATTTTAAAATATAGATTTTGTTTGTAATATTTTAAAACACACCCCTATCTATATACTACATGTGGAAGTAGTTATATAATAGATGAACCTAGGAGTGAAAACACTGACAAGGTGTTTCGGGCATGACTGGGGTATCCTGGTATATGACAACGGGCCTTACTGTGCACCTAGTTTGACTCTCCTAGGGGATATTCAAATGATAATTTTTATTTTCATTAAAAACTATTATAAAAGATTTATGATTAAATATGTCCCCAAAGGAACCATATTTATGATTATTATATAAGATTTTCATATTGATTCCATTTATGTTAAGTATTTCACTAATTTAGAATCATGCATTATGATTCACTACATAATCTAGTGTATGAATTTGATTATAAATGGAGGTTAGTTGAAAAAATGAGTGCCCCACCAATTCACATGTTCCAAAGAGTAAGAATGGTCAAATCGTGCATGGTCTTAAGACAACATATTGAAGGGAAATTGCCTCCCATGTATCCTCATAGGTGATAAATCTGGAATGAATCGCCCTAGGATGTTCATGAAAGGACTGGGTATTTGTAATAATTGTGTAAAAAAATATTATTAGGAAAAATAATATAATGGGAACAATGAAAATAATAATATTAAGTGTTTAAAGTTTGGTAAAATGGTGAAATAACCAAATAAATGTTCGAATCATAAAAGAAATATAGCTTCGAATAATTAAAGTGATCATGTTAAACCATAATATATTACTTCAATAGACATGGAATAATTAATGTAATTATGTTTCTAGATAGAGAAATTTTGTCATTTTATTGTTGTACCAATGATGTACTTGTTATATGAATTTTAGAAATAAATATAGACTGTACCGTAGTACTATTTTGTTGAGGATTTGAGACTGTATAGTACTAAGAAAATTCACTCAATAAAAAGTTATGATTTTTTGAAAATAAATTGTTGATGGAATGATAATCCTTAATATGGTTCGGATACTGATGTAGTGATTTTGGAATAAGATATGATTGATTTGGATATGTCATATTGAATATTCTTTAATACCTTGGAACTAATTAATAAATTTTTTATTTTATAATTGTTTGATTTTACAACTGTTATTGATATAATTAAAACATCTAGTATTCTATAAGGAATAAGGGATCATGAATGTATTCAATAAGTTTTTATGGTAATTTAGGGTGTTATCATGTTTTAAAAGAATACATTATTAAGGTATTCAAATGTTATTATGTGGAAAAAAGTGATATTTATTATTTCTACCTTCCAAATAAATTTATGGATTGTGGGTTAGGATAAAAGTATTTTGGATAAGCTTGAAGGTTAGAATATTGTATGCTGGGAACTAGATATTTTGTTTGTAGTTAAAGTATAATTTATTAGATACCTTCACCAAACCTACTAGATTTTAGTAAACATATAGTGGATTAAAGAAATACTTATAGACCTTCTAATTTATTAAATGTGATCCAGGCATAAATAAGTATCTAAAAAATATTTAATCCTAATATTGTATGTTTTTTCGAACCCATGATACTTTAAATCATCATAGATTTATGGATTTGAGTCCCTCAATTTTACATTTATTGTTCACTTGTTTGTGATTTATGACCTCAATCACTCCCTATAAATATCCACATTTTCTTCCAATTATGTTTCATTAATTTCCACCATTGGTCTACTTTTCAAAATCCTAATATGGTGGTGACTTTTTCATTTCCCTTTCACTCTTATTACAAATAAATTTTATTAACCCTACTTCTAATGTTGGTTTTCCACAAAGTTATTTTCTTATTTCATCCTTTTATTTTTAAAGTACAATTCCAAATTGCGAGGACAAAATTTTTAAAAGGAGGTTAGAATGATATATTCCAATACATCATTGAACATTATCTTTTTAAAATAATTTAATTGTGTATAATGCATGTAACACTAACTTGGCATGCGTAATACAAAAGATTGAGTTTTTGTGAAGTAATACATTAGTATTATAATTATTTAAAATGTATATTTATTTATCAATTAAATATTTTAATATGAATAGTAAATAATAAATTTGAAATGTTATTTATAACATTTTCTCATAATTAAAATATATTTATAATGAAATGTATATGTTTTGTTAAAATAATTATATATTTAGAAAAATATATTTTCCTAAAAGAACTAATTTTTATATCCATTTGCGAACAATAATAAAATTAATTTTTGATAATCCAAAAATAATGAATTTTTTAAAATATACTTCTTTTTTGAATTCGGAATATCAAATTTAGCTTTGGCTAAATTTTTGGTATTTTTCTGAAAACATTCAATTTTTATGAATAGTGAAAAATACTTTATAGTACATAAAAACAGACTTTTTCATTTTAATAATTATTTTTAATCAAAATTTTTCGTAATGTAAAAATAGATACATAATAAATATATTATTCTAGTGGAATTCATTTTATTCCTTTTATAATAATATTAGATATATAAAATTTTATTGAACTTTTTAAGGACATTTACCCACCTTCTAGGCACATTTGAAAATTTGAATAAATCATAATTTTACTGTTTTTGTAAATTGAATGTAAAAAATTTGACAAAAACAGTTTTCATTAGTAAGTATAATTTGGTTCAATAGGACGTAAATAATTTTTTTTTGAATAGTAAATTTTGAATTTTATTTACGAGGGTTAATAGTAAAAAGGGTAATTAAATGTAAAAATAATATTATAATAATATAAAATTACCCTAACACATTTCTTAATTATATTGGATATGTTTTTTTGACCAAAATCATCCATAGAACAAAACTATGATACTTTTTGATCCATGTGGATTACATTATGGCATTTGTTATATTTTATTTAAAGTAGAGTTAAAAGTGTTAATTTCAAATTTTAATAACAAACCCATTTTTAATATAGGGTTATACATAACATATATTTGAATATAAATATTAATTATAAATTTGCAATTATTTCCTACATCATTGTATTTTATTAATAATTTTTAGAAATAAAAAAATTAACGTTATTTATGACACAATGATGATGAAGTAATTACTGTATTAATGAATGATTAAAATAATTGATATTATAAATATTAAAATAAAAATAAATTAAAACTTTTTATTCCATAATAGAATATTATAGGTGAATATGACATTTTAATTTTGATTCAATGTATTTTTTTCTAAGTAATCATGCTTTGATGCCTTTAAGAAAAACCAAATTTTAATCATGTCAAAATTGATATAAATGAGTTTTTAAAACAAATACTATTTTATTAATTTCTATAATATTAATTAAAATAAAATATTCATCCAAATGACTTAGATACTGTTACCTATGTGATTAATTAACTACTAGAGGTTCTCTTGGAATGTTATAGTCACTATATTAACCATTTAGTACAACAATACAAAAAGACATTAAAAGAGTTAAACTGTTTAACTTAGTGTTAATCCCAAAAGATAAATATCATTTTTTGACCTAAAAACTACTAAAACCTATTTTATAAGATGATTTAGACCCATCATCATCATATCCTCAAAATAAATCAATTTTTAGATATTATAAATTGAAATTAATTTTATAATAAGTCAATATTTCAATTTTTAACTAAAGTGCCCCTCACCACTCTTACAAAGGGAACCTCCCTTTCTTTTTAATTCACAACTCCAAAGCCATTCGGCTCAGCCTAACCCTACCGAAATCTCCATCCAACTTCCTTTAATTCCACCTAGAGTCCTTACCATGTGCAGAAATCCATCTTAATGAATCCTTTGTTCAAATCAAAAGGAAACCCTTGAAGAGGAGATAATTATTTTGTCACCTCATTCAGATTTATTTTCATCTTCTACTTCCTCTTTCATTATTGTACCACACTAAAATAAATACTCAACTACCTTATACAAGATAGTATTTTATTATAAAAATTGTATAACCATATTAATAATTCTATCAAATCTATAAATGAAAAAGTCACCATTACTAAAATGTAATATTAACATGTAATTGTTGAAAAACCGGTAATATAATGACTTAATAAAATCATATATAATGTAAATACCCCAAATATTCTGTGGATTTTTTTTCATAAATACATGGAAATTTTACGAGTCCGAAAAAACTGACGGAACTTTATTCTGATGACCGGTGTGCCCAAAATCAATTTCTGATGTTTTGTTCATGTACATTTAGTAAACGTACGAGCGGGATTTTATAACATTTGAAACGGTGCTCGGAATTGAAAACTGAGGGCACCATTGAACTCGAAGTGCTGGTATTCACCTAAGAAGGAGTTCACCTCAACAGTAGATGGTTGGGAATGAAATTTAGTTTTTGGGTTTTATGTGATAATAATACAATAAATTATGTACTTTTCTTAATTTATTTTTTGTTGGTTTAAACCTCCAAGAGGAGGTTGGAGGTGGGGGCCACCACAGCATTACCTCCCATGAGAGGGTATGGTGGTGGGGCCCACCAGATGTCTAAAACCCCTCTACATGTGGGGCTAATGTGGTGGAGACCACCCAGGATCACTTAATCTCTTGAACTCCCCACATTAATGAGGGGGGAGCCTCTTGATAACCTCTACACATATGGTGCCAACCCTCACAAATAATTAATTGAACATATTCAATTAATTAATTTAAAAACGTTTGAACCTTTTTAAAATGTGTTCCAACAACTAAATAATATGATAACTATATTATTTTGTTGAGGGAATCATTTGGATTTCTGGTGGAGCATTGGAAGAGGGGAGAATTTGGGAGAAACGTGTTCTCTCCAATGAAGAACGCTCCTCCCAACAAAGAATGATCTTCAACCAAAACAAGGGAGGAAGCATCGTCCTTGAAGAACGCCGATGACAACATCCTCGTCTTCATTATCTTCTTTCTCGACGTCAACGAATTAACGTCCGCCTTTCTACGACATTGTCAACGAACAACGAACCCAAGGTAAGGGATCTGAGTTTGATTTCATTCCCGTACTACATTGTTCAATATTGGGTTATGTTTAGCTGATTGTTATCACCATAAGGCGAAGGGTGTGGGCCAAACGAACACAGCCCAACCCCATCCATTTTTCCTTATTTTTTGATGATGTCGGCAGTGCAACGGCATCATGAGAGGTGTAGGGCCGTGGCCGACTGGCCTTGCCGGTGAAACGACGTTCGGCGTCGGGCATGCTGTGAAGGAAACCGATAGCGTAGGGCCGGCGTCGGGTAGGCCGTGAAGGAAACCGGCAGCGGCGCCGTCACACAGTGCGGAGGAAAGAAGCCTCGTGTCACGACTATTCCCCAGGGGCCCGTATCGTGACAACCCCAAGCCCGCCTTCCAGAGGCCAGGGGCCGGTGACTAGTACCAAAGGTGTAAATCCCTAAACTGGGAGGGAATTTCCATTATAACTTTAAAAAACACATCAGATTACACAACTGGAAGAAAATAACTAAGTAAAATTATATACTAATGAAGTTCTGGAATGTAAATGGGGCTAGAAATACAAGCCCAACTATAAAGTACAAGTACAACTGAAAGAAAGTACAACTGAAAACAATGTAAAGTAGCTATTGGGTCATCCTCCCGGGTTCCTACATAAAGGGTAGGTATATATGGCCTCCTCAACACTCCACGTACGTCCAGCTTCACTGTGTTCCGTCACACCGAGTGGTTCACATCCATGTATCATCCAGTTTTGCTACTCTCTGCCTCAGTCAGCGTTGTCCGTCGTCTGAAACCAACACAACAAGGTGTGGGCATAGCCCGTGTAGGGGTGAGTATAACGATACTTAGTAGAAACCCCGAGACCCTCACAGTCTCACAAAATCCAACAAGAATAAACCACTAGGTATGAATTCATCAGATATACATTACGTAGGTATATGCCCATACATATACCTGAGTTATCTAGTAACCCATATCAATCATTAGGAAAACAGAAAAGTCTTTAACTCAGCTCAAAACCAAGATTTTATTATAGGGGTTGTAACATATAACACTCCCAGTCAAGCTATCCAAAGCTTGGATGTTGGTGTACTATTCCTCTATAGAGTACTATGGGCATGTCGCATCACATAGAGGAGCATCCCAATATCCTGGACAATTGTGGTACTCCTCCTATCGAGAACCATGGGTCTGTTGTGTCACACAGAGGTGCTCCCCACTGTGGGTCTGTCATGTCACATAGAGGCACTCCCCCTCATAGCCTACTGAGATAATCCTCATATCGAGTATCGTGAGTCTGCCGCGTCACACAGAGGCGCTCCCCACTATGGGTGTGCTACGTCACAAAAAGGCTCTTCCCACTGGGCTAGTCGAAACACTCAGAGTCGAATGATCAATAGTCATCAGGTATCATCCAGCTAATAGGTCTCCATACTCCTCTCAGTCTTCTTCAGGAGGATCCTCTCAATTAGCTACTGGTCGATACTACAAGTATCACGAGGTCCCATGTAGAATTATCACAAGGGTCTGCCTCGACGTTGTGGTCTCAATGCAACAGATGGTGCGTCAATCAGACGCCCGGTCTGTGAGTTATTGGTATTTCGGTTCCAAGGGCCCAGTTTTTTTTTGGATCATACCCACCCAACAGTACCCTATCTATGTCCAAAACCCATGTGGGGTATTCCAAAATAACCGCCAAACTCTAATATTTTCGTCGCCGTAGATGGTTTTTCGATCAGACACCCGTAGCCCAAGTTATGGGCGAAAAGGTGTATTCTGGAAAACGGGTCCCAACTGGGGTCTGACTCGGTCCGCAGGTCCATCCCGTCCTGAGGGGGCTACCCGGCCCGAGTGGGTGGCCCAGACCAAGAGGGAGGCCCAGCCCAAGGGGGACGCCCGTGTGGCCTGGCTGGCTGCCCGCGTGGCCCGGCTGGCTACCCGCATGGCCCGGCTGGCCACGTGGGGGGGGGGGGGGGGGTTGCCGTGCCCCCTGCCTTCCGAGAAGAACCAGCACTAAGTTCAAGTTCATTATATCGTTGTACATAGGAGGGTTAGGCCTTGTCCGGTTGGTCCAGCAGCCAGCCGGTTCTGCACCACCGGCGGCTGACCCGACACCGGCCACCCCAGCTTCTCCGTCACAGCCCGCCCTGGGGACACCTCACCTCCTCCACGCGGCATGACGAAGTTGTCCTCTTCCTCCATGGCCCGGCCTAGCCACGACCACCTTCTCCTCCACAAATTGCAACAACACCGCACCCTTCGGCTGCAGACTCCATTTCATTAGGGAAACATGATGGTGTTGCTCCCTTCTGGTGACCCAGCGGCCTTGCGCCACAGGTTTCATTGTGGCTGGCCCGTCGTCAGCCTCTATTTCTCCACTACTGTCCACTTTTCTGGCGGCTCCGTTAAACCGCCGCTGTCGTCAACAAGCGAGGTAGAACGAAGGGGGACATTCGGTCCTTGTTCGTGCGTTCCGACCCCTACTCATTATGATGATATCAATCGGAAATTAACATTCAATAAATTGAATGATGTAGAACAGAAACAAAATCAACTCAATTCACCTACCTTGGGTTTGTTATTTGTTGACGATGTTGAGGAAAGGAAGGACGTCAATTCATTGACGTTAGAAATGAAGAAGCCAAGTATGGAGTCGTCGGCATTCTTCAAAGATAGCACTCCCATCTTTGTTCCGGTTAAAGAAGGAATAAGGTGTTCATCATTCTTCGGTGGAGATGGGTGTTCTTTGTTTGAAGATGAATTTCTCCAGATGTTCTTCCTCGCCCAAAGTTCCAACAAAAGGATATGTCCAACAAAATAATAGAGTAAAAATCCTATTAATGTTGTTGGTCTAAAATTTTAATTGGACTCATTAATAACACGACTCCACCAAATTAATACATGATCAATGGTATAATTAAAATTAGAGGATTCAAGAGGCTCTCCCTTATTAATGAGGGAGAGTTGAGAGGTTTCACCCTCGGGTGGTCCACACCACATTTAATCTTCCTGCGGAAGGTTACGCTTGGCTGGGACCCACCACCATAACCTCTCATGGGATGTTAGGGTGTGGTGGTCCCACCACCAACTCCCATGGGGAGGTTCCAACTACCGACCCACACACACAAGGCAGCCTATAATAAATTAATGTGTTTAAAACTTTAAATTATAATGTTTATAAAACCAAGACAAAAACTAAATTTTATTCTTGACCATCTGCCGTCGAGGTTAAATTCCTCTTACGAAAATACCAGCGCTGCATGTTCAACAGTGCCATCAGTTTTAAATTCTCAGCACAGGTTCAAAAGTTATAAAATCTTGCTCGTACGTTCAGTGAACGTACATGAAGAAAACATAAGAAATTGATTTCGGGCAAACCGGGCCTCAGAATCAAGCACCGTAAATTTTCATAGACTCGTAAAAATCCCATGTATTTATGAAAAAAAATCCATGGAATTTCCAGGTCATTAAATTCTCACCACCTCAGGGATTTACATACTCCTAAGCTACAACTCGAACTATGGTAACAAATTGGGGTATTGGGGACGCATCTGAACCTCCCACTCCCATGTGCCCTCATGGAGGTTCCAATGCTGCTAGAGAAAACACACCATAGGTATCAACCATCCACATAATACCTCCTCCTTTTGATCCTAAATCTCTATTGGAACCTCTATGGAGGTCACCCCATCATCGAAGTCAAGCACTCCATGGTCGATGATGTGGAAAGGGTCATGCACATATCTCCTCAGCTAAGATACATGGAATATGTCATGCACCTAGTGGAACTAAGGTGGAAGAGCAAAGTGGTTAGCCACCTCGCCTACTCTGATAAGGACCTAGAAAGGTATGATAAATTTTGGATATAACTTTCCACCTCAACCAAATCTCTATATACCTCGTTGAGGTGAGACCCAAAGAAAGACATGGTCGCCATCCTCGATCTCTAGAGGTCTCTACCTCCAGTTAGAAAATGACTTCTGTCTTCTCTGTGTAGTCTTCATCCACTCCTAGATGATCTACACCATCTTTGTGGTAGCTCATACCATATCTGGTCCCACTTGTGCTAACTCCCCTGGGTCTATCCATCACAGTGGCGATCTGCGAAGTCGGCCATACAGGGCCTCAAAAGGTTCCATACCGATGGTGGAGTGTTATCTGTAGTTATGGGAAATCTCTACCAAAGGCAAGTGATTCTCCTAGATGAAACCAAAGTCAAAGACACATGCACGGAGCCTATCCTCGAGGTTTTGATTCATTCGCTCAGTTTGAACATCCTTCTGAGGATGGAAGGTAGTGCTCAAGAGAAGTTGGGCCCCAAAAGCCTCCAGCAACCCCTTACATAGTCGGGAAGGGAACCCTAAGCCACGGATAGAGACAATCAATGATGTTACTCCATGTAAATGCAAAATCTCCTGCACATAGAGTCATCCCAGTCTCTCCACTGAACCCTACACTCTGATCGGTAGGAAGTGGGCTGACATGGTGAGTCGGTCAATGATCACCCATATCGAATTGTGACTCATGGATGTATGTGGAAGACCCATCACGAAGCCCGTGGATATCCCATCCCACATCCACTCTTGTACCTCTAAGGGATGTACCAAGACAACTAGTACCTGATGAGCCGCCTTCACATGCTGACAATTGAGGCATCGTGAGAAAAAATCAGCTAATGCCTTTTTCATATCTAGCTACCAGCAATATCATCGAAGGTCCTGGTAGATCTTATCCACTACTAAATTTATTTCTAGAAGGGATGTGAGGAACCCCCTAAAAACTTCTTCCTGAAGTGAAATTGGTACCAAGGTACATCATCTGAAGAGGATGACATTCTCCCCACATTCAGAAAATCCATCAGGTGCCTCCTAGTGGATATATGATCACATTGTGTCTCGTAGTCATAATTCCCATGATTTGCCTCCGTAACTCACTAAAGGATTGGGGGATCGACTGTAAGAGACTATAGATAGGCTACTCCATCTCTATCCATAAAGGCCAACTATAAAGTAGCCAACTACTCTGTCACATCTCCAAGTAGCTATATACAAGTACTCCTGCTGAGGGAAACTGCAAAAACATTCCCCTTCCCATGAGTATTGACTATCTCAATGTCAAAGTCCAGGAGGAACTCAAGACAACGTCGTTGTCTTAGGTTCAGGTCCATCTAAGAGAATATTTACCTAAGACTCTTGTGACCAGAGTATACTGTGAAACGCTCACCCATTAGATAGTGCCTCCACATCTTCAAGGAAAAGACCACTGCTTCTAACTCCAGGTCATGGGTAGCATAGTTTTGCTGATGCTATGTCAACATCTTAAAAAAATACACGATCACAGCTCGCTATTGCATCAAGACATACCTGAGTCTGTGTCTGTAGCATCGCAATAGACTACACACCCTATGTGTTCCTCTAGAAGCCTCAAGATGGGGGGCTCTAGTCATCCTCTGCCTCATCTCCTGAAATCTCTATTGGAATCTCTCCAACCACACGAAGGGTTTCCCCATTTTCTTCATGGTTGATTGTGGTGCTGCAACTCAGGATAATTATGGAACGAATCTCTGAAAGTATCCAGCCATGCCTAGAAAACTTCATACCACCGTCACACACCTGAGTGGATCCCAAGCAAGTACCACTTCAGTATTCGCTGGATATACTGCAACACCAGCCTCTGAGAAGACATTTCTGAATAATTGAAACTCTTGAATCCAAAACTAGAACTTCAAGAGCTTACCGTAAATATATTGCTCTCAGAGTGTGTCCAGTACTACATGGAAATGGTAGGCATGCTCCTCCGTAGTAGTCGAGTAGATCAAAATGTCGTCGAGGATGACTTCCACAAAGCGATCAAGGTAATGCTAAAAGATCCTATTCATGAGACTCATGATCACTGCTGAAGCATTGGTTATGTCAAAGGGAATAACCATGAAATCATAGTGGCTATATCGGCACGAGAAGGTCGTCTTCAGGACATCCTCATCTCGAAGTCTGAGCTGGTGATATCCTGATCTAAGGTCTATCTTAAATAACCAATGTGATCTCTTGAGCTGGTCATAGAAGTCATCAATCCTTCGGAGACGGTACTTGTTTTTCATGGCCACCATGTTTAGGCGATGATAGTCAACAAAGAGGATCAATCTTCCATCCATCTTATTTGTGAACAAAATCGGGGCTACCTAGGGAGAAATATGGGTTAGATGAATCCCTTCCCCTATAAGTCCTATAGTTGTACCCTCAGATCATGAAGCTCTGCGGGAGACATCTGATATCCTGGAGTAGATATCGGTTCCGTCCAAGGGTATAGGTCAATGTAGAATTCCACCACTCTGCGAGGAGGTTTCCCTGGAACATCATCAGCGAAAACATCTGTGTACTGGTCCACCACAACAGGGTAAGTCTTACTCTCCACATCAACTGCTCCAAAGGTAAGGCAAGCCAAATGGTGAGTGATCAGATTCACCCTACTCCAAGTAAGTTTCTCATGTGCGGCAAATGTTTTCATCTCATCGGTGATGGTAAACCTGGTCCCATCCGTATGGACGCACAGTATTTTTCGCCTCATACAGTCAACCCAATCATGGACTGTAGAGAGCCAGTCCATACCCAATATGATGTTGTAAGGCATTGATGTTGCTATGAGGAGATCCCAGTCAATGATCTCACCTCCAAGAGTAAGCTCACGCTATAGACACCCATGTGAAATCATCGAGTCTTCTCTTGTAGGAGTCTCTAGCGGTAAGGATCGAGCCAACAGCTCCATCGGAATCTCCGAGCTCCGAATGAGGGTAGTGGCAATTAAAGAGTGATAGGATCCTATGTATATAAGAACTGCATATAAGGTGGAGTAGACACAGATCGTACCTTGAATCATCTTCGTAGTGTCATGATCGTAAGCCTTAGCATCCTGATGATGAGCTCTCCCCTTTCCACCAGATCCCAGTGGTCAGGGTGGACCTCCTGGTGGTGGTGGAGGTAACACCTCGAAACGTCACCCACCGCCAGCTACACATCCATCTCCTCTGCCATGTCTACCTGCGCCCTATGGACCTCCTTTATAGAACCTCTACCTCTTCCTAGGATATCCCTCAACTGTTTGATGATCATCTAAATGGCGGGTCGGATAGTCACGAGCCATGTGACGCTGCCCACCGCCTGAGTAACACTGTCTACTCATAGCATGAATGTCACTACCCCGAGTGCCCTGAAAAATATATCATGAGTCCTTCAGTCACCCACCCATGGTTATGGTCTTCTTGGACCTCTATGTCATCAGTCTACTGCAAGATGCAGAAGACTTCACTACATGTCGACTAGTAGTGGGTCTCAATGCTGATGAACGCTCAGACAGGAAACTCTCCACTAGGAGGGATCTCTCTAACACCCCCTCCTACGTCGAGATTCTGATGGAGATCATTGATGCCCTTATCTCTTACATAAGCCCCTGATCAAAGGTCTAGGCCCTAAAGAATGGGTCTCATACCAGATAAGTGGAGTAGCTAGAGAGGTCAGTGAACCTCGATGAGTACTGTGCTACTATCAAGCTGCCCTAATGTATATGAAGTAGCTCCTGTATGCACACCTCCCGTAGGGCCACTCGAACATACTCCACTCAAAAGAGTCTCTCGAAGTCTGTCCACAGTACTGTCGCCACGTCATGGACCTAGAGCATCAGGCTCTACCATCTGCCTGCTACTGCCTGTAGGAGACTTGCGTCAAGGATCACCATGTAGTCTGCCGGTGTCCCTACTAGCCTGAAGACTCTCACCACAGCCTCCATCCAATCCTCATACACCTGTGGGTCTGTCTCTACCCAGAACCTGGGTGGCATCTAGTGCTGGAACTCATAACCACTCTCAAAAAGCATGCATCGTCTTCTGATAGGGCTGGTGGAATCGGTGGCCCAATGAGATTTGGTACAGCTGGTGCCTCCGCTGTTAAAGGGCCCTGCACCGAGGCCTCATCGTGTGGTGTGCTATTAGAGTGTACGACTCTCGGAGCTCTGACGAGAGGCATCTTGAATGGAACAGATGTGACACGATAAAACGATTATACCCGGTGAGCTAACCTGGTTGAGCTTACATAATAAAAAATTTAAATACACACATGCAATCAGTGTTTTCATGCACTATGTCAGAAATCAATCGCAAGGGTCCTGATGTATTGATACGTTGGCTGCCCACGCCAACACTGGACTCCATAAAATGATAACCACAATTATTACACTTAACACTATCAATTCACATAAAATAATGATCAGGGTCATATATTTTGTGGTAGAACTGACTACTTTGATACCAATTTTTCATAACCCGTCCCCCGGGGCCTGTATCGTGACTACCCCAACACTGCCTTCCAAAGGCCAGGGGACGACGAATATCACTAAAGGTATAAATACCTAAACTAGGAAGACCTTTCCTTTATAACTGTAAAAAAACATTTCTTAGTACACAACTAGAAGAAAATAAATAAGTAAAATTGTATACAAAAGAATTGATGGAATGTAAAAGGGGCCGGAAATACAAGCCCAGCTGTAAATTACAAGTACAACTGAATGAAAGATTAACTAAAAACAATGTAAAGCATCTATTGGGTTGTCCTTCGGGTTTCCTGCCTGAAGGGTAGGTATAGATGGCCTCCTCAGCACTCCACATCTGTCCGGATGCTCTGTGTACCATCACACTTAGTTGTTCTTCTCCAGGTACCATTCAATCATGGTACTCTCTGCCTCAGTCTACACTGTCCATCATCTGCAACCAACACAATGAGGTGTAGGCATATCCCATGAATGGGTGAGAATAACAAAACTCAATAGGAACCCCAAGACCCTCAAGTTCTCACAATATTGAAAAAGAATGAACCAAAAGGTATGAATTCAACGGATACCCATTACATAGGTATATAACCATACATATAACTATGTTATCTAGTAACCCATATCAATCATAAGGAAAACAAAAAAGTCATTGACTCATCTCAAAACCAGGATTTCATTCTAGGGGTGGAAACATGTGACACTCAATGTCAAACTGTCGAAACCTTGGCTGCTAGTGTACTCTTCCCTTATAGAGTACTATGGGCCTATCGCGTCACACAGATGCACTTCCCAATATCCTGGACTGATGTGGTACTCCTCCTGTTGAGTATCATGGGTCTACTGTGTCACACAGAGGTGCCCCCACTGTGGGTCTATCACGTCACATATAGGAACTCCCCCTCGTAGCCTAATAATATACTCTTCCTGTCGAGTATCGTGGGTCTTCCGCATCACACAGAGGTGCTACCCACTGAGGGTCTTCCACGTCACATAGAGGCGCATCCCACTGGGCTTGTCGAAACACTATGATTCAAATATTCAGTAGTCATCAAGTATCGGCCAACTACTAGGTCTCCATACTCCGCTCGGTCTTCTCCAGGAGGATCCACTCCACGAGAAACTGGTCGATACTCCAACAATCACGAACTCCAAAATAGAAGTATATCAAGGATCTGCCTCATCATAGGGGTCACAACACAATAGACAGTGCGTCAATCAGATGCCCGGTCTGTGAGTTACTGGCATTTCTGTTCGAGGGTCCCCGTTGGTTTTTAGGTTCAAACAAACTCGAACGTAATCAAATAGTGTCCAAACCCCAAGTGGGGTATGCCAAAAAATCTTCACACTCTATGCTTTCCGTTACCAAATATGGTTCATCAATCAGACACCCGTAGCCCAGGTTATGGGTGAAAAGGTGTATTTGGGAAAACGGTTCTGAACTGGGGTCCGACCGGTCCGTGGGTCCAACCAGGTCTGTGTGTCCGACCTGGCCCGAGGGGGCGGCCTAGCCTGAGTGGGAGGCCAAGTCTGACGACTTGTGTGGCTGGGCTGGCGGCCCGTGTGGCCCTGCTGGCTGGCGGCCCGCATCGCCCAACTGGCTGGCGGCCCACATGGACCGGCTGGCCACGTTTGGGGGGGGGGGGGGGGTGCGCCCCGGGCATTCGAACGGAACTGACGTTAAGCACCGGTTCGGTAGCAAGCAAGACCCAGGAGGGTCCTACCTTGTCCAGCTAGTCGAGCGACCAGCCGGTTCGGCACCAGCGACGGCTGGACCAACGCCGGCCGCCCCGACTTCTCCGTTGCAGCCCACCATAGACACGGATCATCTCCTCTGCACGGCACGATGGCCCCGCGCCCTTCCTCCGTGGCCTGTCATGGCTGCATCTCCCGTCTCCTCTAAGTGGAGCGACGACACCGCACCCTTCTGCCACGGCCTGGCCTGGCCTCGGCCTCCCTTTCATCCATGCAGCACGATGGTCTCACGCCCTTCCGGAGACCCAGCGGCCTTGCGCCGCCGGTTTCTTCATGGCTCGCCCGTTGCCGGCCGTCGTTGCTCCACTGAGGTCCACTCTTCCATTGGCATCGTTGCACTGACGCCGTCTTCAACAACCAAGGTAGAACGAAGGGGGACAGTCGGGCTATGTTCGTGGATTCCAATCCCTCCTCATTATGGTAATATCAATTGGAAATTCACAATCCATAAATTGAACGATGTAGAACAGAAACAAAATCAACTCAATTCCCCTACATCGGGTTCGTTATTTTTTGATGATGTCAAGGAAAGGGAGGATTTCTATTCATTAACTTCGGAAATGAAGAAGCCAAGTATGGTATCATCTTTATTCTTCAACGATGGTTCTCCCTCCTTTGTTCCGGTTGGAGATGGAATATGGTGTTCATCGTTCTTCGGTAGAGATGGGCATTATTTGTTGGAAGATGAAGTTCTCCAAGTGTTCTTCCTCCCCCAAAGTTCCAACAAAAGGATATTCCCAAAAAAATAATAGAGTGAGAATCCTATTAATTTTTTTTGGCATAAAATTTGAATTGGACTCATTAATAACCCTCCTCCACAAAATTAGTACTCGAGCGTTGGTATAATTAAAACTAGAGGAGTCAAGAGGCTCTCCCTCATTAATGTCAGAGAGTTGAGAGGTTTCATCCTCGGGTGGTCCCCACCATTTTTAGTCCTCTCATGAGAGGTTATCCTTGGGTGGTCCCCACCACCAGAACCTCTAATGGGAGGTTAGGGTGTGGCGGTCCCACCACCAACTCCCATGGAGGGGTTCCAACTACTATCCAACACACAAAAGGAAGCCTAGAATAAATTATTTGTCAAGTAGTTTAATTTATTATTTTTATAAAAACTTCCAAAAACTAACTTTTATTCTCGACCATCTACTGTCGAGGTGAAAGTCCTCTTATGTGAATACCGATGCTGCGACTTCAATGCTGCCCTCGATTTTCAATCCCTAGCACTGGTTTCGAATTTAAAAATCTTGCTCGTACGTTTACAAAACATACCCGAACAGAAATTTAGAAATTTATTTTGGGCACACTGGGCCACAGAATCAAGCATTGTAAATTTAACCAGACTCATAAAAATCACATGTATTTAAGAAAATATATTCCACGGAATTTCTGGGTCTTTACACCTCGGCCAGGGCAGGCCGTGACGTTGGAGCAGAGGCGGCCGGTTGGGCTGACCGCTGGCGGAGCAGAAGTGGCTTGCTGCTCGGCCAGTCCGGAAGAGCAAGACCTAGCGAGTCCCACATGACGTGGACCGGCACCACCTGGCATAGGATTGGAACCCACCCAAATGGTATAGCCGTTCGAGATTTCCAGGGTCTGTGTGGCATCCCCCTGGACGCGGCTTAGGAAGACCATCGCGGGCTGTCGGGCCGGACCCAGCACGGGACACCGAGGCAGACGCAGCGCGGGCCGCTGGGCTGGACACAACGTAGGACACCGGTCCAAAACTAGCGAGGGATTCCACCTCGGGCCGGGTCGGACCCATGGACCGGGTCGGACTCCAATATGGACTCGGGTTGGGCTGGGTCAGTCTGACTGGGTCGGACTGCACCTGGTCCCGTTTTGGTATGTTTTCACTTTTTCGCCCATAACATGGGCTACGAGTGTCTATCTGACAAATCGTCTACGACGAAAAAAATCTAGGAGTGAGACTGTTCTTTTGGCATACCCCACTTGAGGTTTGGACACAGTTGGTGTATAGTCAGGTTGGATTGAACATAAAGCCAACGGGGCCCTTGGAACGGAAATGCCAATAACTCTCAGACCGGACGTTTGATTGACGCACCGTCTATCACGTTGTGATTATTTTGACGATACAGAACTTCAGGATACATAAAATTTGGTCTATGAGGTAGTTGATAGATTGAAAATTGTCTTGAGGAGTATACCCTCCCGGAATCAAGCATGCTAGTTAAATCCCTGAGGCTGGCTGTGAACTATTGACTGTTCCGGGATCATGTGTTGGTCTGATAGTTCTGGATTCTGTTCTGGGATCATGTCTTGGTCTGACAGAATAGTTGGTCCTGAATAATGTGTTGGTCTGATAGCTCTGAAAACTTTTGCTAGATCATGTGTTGGTCTGATAGTTCTGACATCTATTCCTGGATCATGTGTTTGTCTGATTGAATAGCTGGTCCGGGATCATGTGTTGGTCCGACAACTTAGATTATTCAGTGGCTACATCTGCTCATCTATATCCCTCTACAAAAGTTGTATACCTATGTGAGCTGATTTTCTAACTCCTATGATTTCCTCATGATTGAGATGGGTTACTTGATTACTTATGTATATGTATGGGCATATACCTATGTAATGGATACCTGTTGATTTCATACTTTGTGGTTTATACATGTTGAATTTTGGGAGACCTTGAGGGTCTCACGGTCCCTATTGATTATCGTTATACTCACCCCTACATGGGCTATGCATGCACCACATTGTGTTGGATGCAGACGACAGACAGTGCTGACTAAGGCTGAGTAGCAGGACTAGACAGTACCAAGAGGTGGTCCTTATGACGAGTCGGTACACAGAGGAGACTGAAGAATGTGGAGTGTTGAGGAGGCCATCTGTACCTACCCTTTAGGTGGGAACCCCATAGGACGACCCAATAGTTTCTTTTCTTTGTGAATTGTACTTGTTTTATAGTTTTACATGTTTTTCAGTTGTACATGCACTTCCCAGTTGGGATTATATTTCCGGACCCTTTAGTTTTCAGCACTCATTTGTATACATATTTTCTTAGTGTTTACTTTCATCATGTACTCTATTGTATGTGAGTTTTTAGTTTATAAAGGCAATGCCTTCCCAGTTTTGCGATTTATTCCTTTGGTGCTAGTCATCATCCACTAGCCTTTGGAAGGCGGTCTGGGGTAGTCACGACACGAGACCCGGGGAACGGGTCATGAAAAATTGGAATCAGAGAAGTGGGTTCTACCGAAGAACATATGTCTCTGATCTTTTTTGTGAAAAAACAGTGTTAAGGGTACTGAGTGTAGTTTTCAGTTCAGGGAGTCTGGTGTTGGTGAGGAGGCTGACATATCCATACACCAGGACCCTGACTTCTAATTTCTGACTCAGTGCATGAAATCACTGATTGCATGTATATTTCAAGAGTTTTCCTTGTGATCTCTTTGGGTCAGCCTACCAGGTATAAATTTTTGACCGTGGAGCACTTATTTCTTTTCAGGATGCCTCCATAGAGGGAGCCATCTAGGGTTCTGAGAGATGTATGAGATGGAATCCCATCGAGCGATGGGGCCTCGATGTAGGTCCCCATCGCAGTGGAGGCAGTAGTAGTACCACTACCTATTTTTCCACCAATACCACCATCCCCAACATTAGAGAGTGCACGCCACATGAGCCTATTGCACAATTTCCAGCGCCAAAGGCCACCTAGGATCAGGGGAGAGACGGACCTGCAAGCAGGTAAGGATTTGCTAGAGGACGTGGTGAGAGTCTTCAGACTAGTAGGGACACCAGTCAACCATATGGCGATCCTTGTTGTGAGACTCCTTATGGTAGCAGCAGACAGATGGTGCATCCGGATGCACTAGGTGCATGATGAGGTTTCACTACTCTGGAAATACTTCGAGAGCCTGTATTGGGTGGAGTTTGTCCCAGCCACCCTATGTGTTGTGCTAATACAGGAGCTACTACGTCTACAGCGGGGTAGAATGATGGTGGCATAGTACTCAGGGAGGTTTACCGACCTCTAGTGATACTCTACAGATATGGTACAAGACCCATTCTTCAGGGCTCGAAACTTCTAGTGGGGGCTCAGGCAAGAGATCAGAGCTTCGATGATCTCCCTCATCATCCCAACATAGGAAGGGGTGTTAGAGTGAGCCCTTATAAAATAATTTCCCTTGCTGAGCAGTCACCAGTAGTGAGACCCATCACTAGTCTACCTGCAGCAGAGTATTCTGTAGCTGGCAGTAGACAGATGTCGTAGAGGTCCAAGCGGACCAGGCCATCCAGTAGAAATCCTTAGGTTACAGGTTCAGTTGTGCGGGGAAGACGAGACAGAGCTAGTCCTGCCAGGTGCAATCAATGTTACTCTTGCGGCGGGCCGGGTCACATGGATTATAACTACTTGAACCGCCATTTTTAATAAGAGCATATAGTTGAAGGAACTCCCAGGCAGAGGTACAGGTTCAATTGAGGCGGTCTGTAGGGAAGTGGCGGATGTGGTAGAGGAGTTGGAACTGTAGCTGGTGGTGGACGAGGATACGGCGTATTAGCACCACCACCACCAGAAGGTCCACCCTGACTGCAGGGAGCAGGTGGACATGGGAGAGATCAGCTCTAGGAAGCTGAGACATACGTCCATGGTGCTCTGGAGATGATTCAATGTACAATCTGTGTCTACTCCACCTTTACTACAGTTCATATAGACACATGTTCCAGTCACTCTTTTATTCCCGCATCCCTCATTCGGATCATGGAGATTTTGAAGGAGCCGTTAGTTTGATCCTTACAGATAGATACTCTTATCGGAGCTGATTCGATGATTAAACCCTGGTGCCAGAAGTTATAGGATACTCTATGAGGTGAGAGATTTGGTTGGGATCTCCCAGTAGAGGCGTCGAGTCCTTACGATGCCATCTTCGGTATGGACTGGTTTTCTACAGTCCATGCTCTAATAGACTATATTAGGTGAAAAGTGTTGTCTGTCCGCATGGATGGGACTAGGTTTACCTTCACCGGCGTGAAGGGATATTTTGCAACACATGACAAACTCACTCGTAGGAGGGTACAACCGATCACTAATAATTTGGCATGCCTTACCCTCAGAGTAGTTGATGAGGAGAGTCCGAGCTACCCTATAGTGGTGGAACAGTACGCAGATGTTTTCCTTGAAGATGTTCCAGTACTACCTATTTATAGAAAGGTAGAATTCTACATTGACCTATATCCCAGGATGGCACCAATATCTACACCAGTATATCGGATGGATCCCACCTAGCTACGCGAGCTGAGGGTACAACTAGAGTACTTACAGGATAAGGGATTCATCCTGACTAGTTTTTCTCCATGGTTATCCATGATACTCTTCTCCAAGAAGGCGGAAGGAAGTTTGAGGCTTTTTATAGACTACCATCACCTGATCCAGGTGACCGTGAAGAACAAGTATCCACTCTCGAGGATTCATGACCTCTTTGATCAGCTGTAGAGAGCGCGATGGTTCTCAAAGGTAAACCTCAGACCATGTTATCACCAGCTCAAGGTCCGAGATGAGGATGTGTAGAAGATGGCCTTTAGATGCCAGTATGGCCACTACGATATCTTTGTTATGGATTTTGGTGTAGCAAACTCTCTAGCAGTGGTCATGGGACTAATTAACAGAATCATCCAACCATACCATAATTGCTTTTCCGTAGTCTTCATCGACAACATTCTGTTCTACTCGACCACTGAGAAAAAACAAGCCTACCATTTGTGGGTTGTACTGGAAACACTCTGAGAGCACAAGTTTTATGGTCCGCTCTCGATGTTCTATTTTATGGATTCGAGAGGTTCACGTCATGCGAAATTTCATCTCAGAGGCTGGAGTTGCAATAGATTCAGCGAAGAATGAAGCGGTACAAGCATGGGATCCTCCAAGGAGTGTGACGGAGGTACGGAGATTCCTGGGATTGGTTGGTTACTACCGGATGTTCAGGCCAAAATTCTCCAGAGTTTCAAAACCACTATCATCTTTGAGGAAAAAGGTGAAACCCTTCGTGAGGGCAGAGAGATGTCATCATAGCTTCAAGGACCTGAGGTAGAGGCTGACTAGTGCCCCCATCTTGAGTCTTCTAGAGGAAGGCGTATGGTACATAGTTTACATCGATGCATTAGGGACCAGACTCAGGTTTGTCCTGATGCAAGAGCGAGCATTGATCACGTATGGTTCTCAAGAGTTTAGACATCATAATCAGAACAATGCTACCCATGACCTGGAGTTAGCAGCAGTGGTCTTCATCTTGAAGATGTGGTGACACTATCTGATGGGAGAACATTTTACCATGTACTCTGGTCACAAGAGTATTAGGTATATATTCTCTCAGAAGGACCTGAGCCGGAGACAATGGTGATGGCTTGAGTTTTTCATGTACTATGACTTTGTTATATTCTATACTCCTAGGATGTGGAACGTTGTTGCATATGCTCTTAGTAAGAGATCTGGTATATAGCTACTATGAGAGGCGACATAGCAGCTGGATGCTTTATAGATTTCTTATGTGGACCGAGAGGGAGCAGCTTTCCTTCATTATCTTAAAGTAACTCCTCTACATCTTCAGCGAGTTAGGGAGGCACACCATGGGGATGCTGACTGTGAGAAATGACGTGCTCAGATATCCACAGGGCAGACACCTGAGGTATTTTCTGAAGGTGGGGAGCATGTTATCCTCTTCAGAGAACGTACTATGTTACTGGTGTCACTTCAGGATGAAGTGTTGAGGGAGTTCCACACATCCGTTTTATCATTACATCTAGGAGTGGCAAATATGTACCAGGTCCTTCGACGACAGCACTGGTGCCCGGTATGAAGAAGGCATTAGCGGATTTTGTCTCTTGATGCCTCACTTGTTAGCAAGTGAAGGCGGAGCACCATGTACCAGCAGGCATGGTTCAGCCATTAAAAGTCCCATAATGGAGGTGGGATGGGATTTCTATGGACATCATGATGTGTCTTCCATGAACATACAGAGGTCACCACTCGATATGGATGATCATCGACCGACTCACCATGTCGGCCCACTTCTACCTATCAGTGAGCAGGGTTCTATAGAGATCTTGGGAATCCTATATGTGTAAGATATTGTGTGGGTAAATGGGGTAAATTCTTTTATTGTCTCCAATCATGACACGTGATTTACTTCCCAACTATCGAAGGGGTTGGAGGAGGCTTTTGGGATGCATCTACGTCTGAGCAACACCTTCCATCCTAAGATGGATGACCAGACTGAGAAGACCATTCAGACCCTTGAGAACATGCTATGTGCTTGTGTCCTCGACTTCGGTCATAGCTGGGAGGATCACTAGCCATTGGTGGAGTTTTCGTACAACAACAGATATCACTACACCATAGGGATGGCACATTTTGATGTGTTATACGGGCGAACTTATAGATCACTCTTGTGATGGACTGACCTAGGTGATTCAGCCCTGGTGGGACCAGAGATGGTACGAGCTACCACAGAGAAGGTGCAGATCATCCCAGAGCAGATAAAGACTGTAGAGAGCAGGAATAAGTCATATGCTGACAAGAGAAGGAGACCTCTGAAGTCCAAGGATGGTGACAACATCTTTCTACAGGTTTCACCTCGATGAGGTTTACGAAGATTTGGTTGAGGTGGAAATTTATCTCTGAGATTCGTCGGACCTTTCCTTGTCTTCAGTAGAATAGGTGAGGTGGCATACCGCCTATATCATCCACCTCAATTGCACTGGGTTCACAACATCTTCCACATGTCCATGATGAGGAGATACGTGCATGACCTTTCTCACATAATCGACCATGTCAAACTGTATATTGATGATGGGGAGACTTTTAAGGAGATTACAGTAAAGATTGAGGATCGACAGGAGTGGGTCCTACGTGGATGGTCGATACCTCTTGTGTGTGTTTTCTGGTAGCATTGGAACCTCCAGGAGAGAACATGGGAGCGGAAGGCTCAGATGTGAGCTCAGTACCTCCATTTGTTCCCTTAGTTCAGGTTGTAGCTCGCGGGTATGTAAATCCCTAAGGTGGGGAAAATGTAATGACCTAGAATTTCCATGGAATTTTTTTTAATACATGGGAATTTTACTAGTCTCTGAAAACTGAAGGAGCTTGATTCCGATGCTCGGTGTGCTAGAAATCAATTTTTGAAGTTTTGTTCAGGTGCATTCAGTAAACGTACAAGCGTGATTTTATAACTTTTAAACCAGTGCTCAGAATTGAAAACCGAGGGCATCGTGGAACTCTCAACACCGATATTCTCTTATGAAGGCTTTCACCTCGATGGAAGATGGTAGTTAATGAAAGTTAGTTTCTGGGTTTTACATGGGAAAAATAAAATAAATTATGTGCATGTCTTAATTTATTTTTAGTTGGTTAAAACCTCCAAGAGTAGGTTGGAGGCGGGGGGCCCAGACACCTTAAACTCCCGTGAGAGGTTATGGTGGTGAGGCCCACCTGAGGTCTAAAACCCTTCTTCATGGGGGGTTAATGTTGTGGGGACCACCCGAGACCACATAAACTCTTGGACTCACCAAATAAATGAGGGGGAGCCTCTTGATCTCCTCTAAAAATTTAGTTCCAAACATCATAATTAATTAATTGAACACATTCAATTAATTAATTTAAACCTTTTGAATCTTTTTGAAATGTGTGTCGACTAGTAAATAATAAGATAACTCTATTATTTTTTTGAGCGACCCAATTTTTTTTTGGTGGAGCTTGGGAAGAAGGAATAATTTGGCGGAAACTTGTTCTTTTCAATGAAGAACGCTCCTCCAAACGAAGAACACTTCTCCAACCAATGATGAACAATCGTCAACCGGAACAAGGGAGAAAGCATTGTTCTTGAAGAATGCAAAAGACATCATACTCGACTTCATCATCTTCTTTCCCGACGTCAACGAATCAATGTCCGCCTTTACCTAATGTTGTCAATGAACAACAAAACCGAGGTAGGGGATTTGAGTTTGATTTTTTTCATGTTCTACTTTGTTCAATATTGGATTATGTTTACCCAATTGTTATCACCATAACACGGAGGGTGTTGGCCGAACGAACACGGCCCGACCCCCTCCATTTTTCCTCAGTAGTTGATGATGGTTGCGGCACAATAGAACCACCAGAGGAGTGGGCCACAGCCGACAGGCCACAACAGTGCTACGACAGCCAGCGTCAGGCCAGTCGTGAAGGAAATTGGCGACGCAGGGCCACTGGGTCGCTAGAAGGGCACGACACCATTGCGCCATGCAGAAGAACACGCCACGTCCATGGCTACGGTAGTGCACACAGGTGGCTTCCAGATCACGGTAGTGGCGCAAAACCATCACACCACGGAGAGGAAAGAAGTCGGGTCTAGGGAGGGCCACAGTGATGGATCAGAGGCGACCGACTGGGCCAGCTGCTGGCAGAGTGGAGGCGGTAGGCCGCTCGGCCAGCCGGAAGGAGCAGGACCCAATGGGACCCGCATGACATAGACCAACACCACTTGGATCCAGCTTGGCACCAACCTGAACGACATAACTATTCGTGATTTCTAGGGGGTGTGTGGCCTCCCCCTGGACGCGGCATAGGCAGACCCCTGCGGGCTTCCGGGACGGACCCTGTGCGGGCTGAGCCGCCAGCATGTGTCGGGCCACCCCCGTGGGCTGAGCCACCCATTAGGGATAGTTCGGACCTGTAGACTGGGTCAGACCCACGGACCAGGATAGTCTGACTGGGTGGATCGGACCTGCACCCGTTTTGGTCTGTTTTCACGTTTCCAACCATAACATGTTCTATGGGTGTCCGTTTGATGAACCGTTTCAGCGAATAAATGTTTAGATAGAGATGGTTCTTTTGGAATTCCCAACATGAGTTTTGGATGTAGTTGGGGTACGGTCGAGTTGGATTGAACCTAAATCCAATCAGGCCCTCAGAACGAAATTTCCAACAATATAAAACCAGGAATCTGATTGACGCACTGTTTGTCGTGTTGTGTTCCTTTTGACGATACAATACCTTAGGATACATCATCATGGGACTACAAGTAAGATGATGTATCGACACTTGGCATGAGGATCAGACCTTCCCAGAATCAAGCATGCTAGTAGAAACCCTGAGGTTGGTTGTACACTGTAGACTGTTCTTCGATCATGTGTTGGTCTGATAGTTCTAACTTCTATTCCTAGATCATGTGTTGGTCCAACAGAATAGATGGTCCTGGAACATGTGTTGGTCGAATAGATCTGATGACTGTTCCTAGATCACGTGTTGGATCGACAGTTCTGACATCTGTTCCTAGATCATGTGTTGTTCTAATAGAATATCTGGTCATGGATCATTTGTTGGTCCGACATCGTAGATGATTTAGTGGATACATCTGTTCATCTATATCTCCCTACAAATGTTGTATACCTGTGTGAGCTGAGTCAGTGTATCCTATGTTTTCCTCATGATTAATATGGGTTACTTGACAACATAGGTATATGTACGGGCATATACCTAAGTAAAGGTTATCCGTTGATTTCATACTCTTTGTTTTTTCCTTGTAGAATTTTGTGAGACCTTGAGGGTCTCGGGGTCCCAAATGAGTATCGTTATACTCACCCCTGCATGGGCTATGCCCACACCTCATGTTGTTGGATGCAGATGATGGACAGTGATGACTGAGGCAGAGTAGCATGACTGGATGTTACCCGGAGGTGGTCCTTACGATGAGTCGGTACACAGAGGAGACTGATAGACGTGGAGTGGTGAGGAGTCCATCTCTACATACCCTTCAGGTAGGAACCCCAGAGGACGACCCAGTAACTACTTTTCTTTTTCAGTTGTACATGATTATTAGTTGTACTTGTTTTTCAGTTGTACTAATTTTTCAATTGTACTTGCACATTCCAGTTGGGCTGTATTTTGGACCACTTTACTTTTCAGAACTCGTTTGTATATATCTTTACTTAGTGTTTAATTTCAGTACGTACTCTGTTGTGTGTGTGTTTTTAGTTTATAAAGGCAATTCCTTCCCAGTTTAGGGATTTAGGCCTTTGGTTCTAGTCGCCAACCCTGGCCTATGGAAGGCCGACAATGGGTAGTCACGACACGAGCCCCGGGGAATGGGTCTTGAAATATTATATGAGAAATAAGAATATGAATTTTTTGGTATATTTAAAACTAACATATATTTATTGTATAATATTTTTGAACCGATATGAATAAATTCAAGTCTTAAGGGAGTTTTTTTATCATGTAATTTTTAATTCATTGAGAAATATACTATATTATCAATTAATTATTATTGTGAACTGTTTATACAAAGCTATTCAATTCAATATCTTGAATATAATTTAATTAATGAAAATAATTTTTTTAATTTATCATATTCATTTATGGGTATTTATATATCGATTTCACGATCTCCCTTTCATGGGTTTTATCTTTCAAATGATACCAAACCAGTAAAGTAATTTTTTCTTAATTTGTCTTCTTTGAGACACATTCCATTTTATGGACCTATATTATTGAATGAGGTGTATATACTACCCTTTTGCATGTTATATCATGATTCACATTATTTTCATGATATTTTAACCTTTATATAATTCCATTCTTTCTTGGGTATTTGGATTCAATTATTCCAAATTGGTAATAGTTTATTGTTACAATCTCAATGATTATAGATATTGTTTATGATTATGATTCAATTAATGAAATATTATGATCTATATCTCAGGAAATCTCAGGAAATTTTTTATAATACATTTATTAATTATATGTTCATATAATGTTACTATTTTCCCAAAAATTGGTAGTTAAAATAATTATGAAAATGTTTTCAAGAAAATTGAAACCTTTTCTTCCTTCATTCAAGAATACGTTTCATTAATAATCCTTGTTTTCTAAAAATGTTTTAAAAAATGTTCTCAAATGATATCGTAAGATAAATTTCAAGGAAACATATTTTAAAGAAATTTTTAATTTTATAAACTGTTTCATGTGTTCTTCAAAACTACCTTTATAATTTTTCATGGTTATTTTCAATGAAAAAGGCTTCCAAAATATTTATTTTTTAAAATGAAAATTTCAAAGTAGAAATGATATTTTACTCATGAAACGTTTTGAATGATTTTTAAAGAATAGAAAATTTGGTTTTCAATGTTTTTTTAAAATATAATCAAATTTAAAAAGTTATATGATTTTCACAGAATGGTTATTTTCCATAAAAACTATTTGAAGATATTTTCAAAATCTTTAACCATCTATGCTGATTTCATTTGATATAGCTATTCTTAAATAGGGATACAATCTAAGGCTACCGTTCATATTAGTTCATTTAAAGGTTTATTATTTTGTAAAATTATTTCGGTGGGACCCGTTTCTACTCCACAAGTAAAACATGCATCAAATCTGTTGTTATGAAAACCATTTCATTTCCAAGAGCTAATCATCCATTATATAGATTAAAATGAGACCCATTTAATTTCATTTGGATAATCAAGTAAATAATGAATAATTTTTTTTTGTTTTTCAGATGATATTCAAGATCATCATATTTTATTTCAAATTGTGGTATATGGAGATGGTTTAGATTATGGGGTGGCCCAAAATAGCATTGGGTTAGCCCATTATAGCTTATATGATATTAGGGCCATATAGGAACAGGTAAACACATTATAGATTATCCGATGTGGTTCACTAGGTAGCTCTGGGTAATCCCATTACTAATTTTGTGATAGGGTGGCCCAAATAGATTTGGTAAATCCCATTACATCTTATATGATTTTGTGGCCAAAATAGCCTTGGGTGATCCTGTTATAGATTACATAAAGGGTGGGACCTATATCACCCTCCAATGCATTGAGAAAATATTGAAATATCATAATATAATGGTGGGAAGAATTCATAAGGCATGATCCCCTATGAAAAAATTTATAACCTAATCCACTAAAAGAAAAGAAATGAAACATGGGATGGTGGTCTTTCCCGGATAGTAGGTGTTTCTCCCATTAAGTGCCCTATTTTTTTGAAATTAATGATCACTTATTGTGAATGAGTTTATATGTTTTTTTCAATGATATGAGTCTATGTATTATAAAAATGTTATTTCCTCAAGAGTCACGTTATCATGTTTCCTAATGATTCAATTCTTATAAACTTCTAGTATTTATGTCATGAATCATAATTATGACCATTAATATGCATGGTCTAATCTTATTATGTTATGATCATGTTCTCACACCCTTATTCCCATTTTATTCTTACATATCTCACTTTCATAGCCTTATGTATTATCTTAGGGAACCCCTTTCTTAAGGTTCTTCTTCATGGGTTATGAATAATGATGTTATATGGGCATCAAAACAGGAAGATATTTATGTGATATGTTGGATAGGATTAACCAAGATAGAATATTTTGTTTCCTAATTTTCAAATACAATAAAAAATTGTGGTCCACAGGAATTCGCTTTTGTAATGTTCTAAATATTCATAAAAAAGGAATTAAAATTAATTTATGTTAAAATTAGGTTGATATATTATTCCGATAATGATTGAATTAACGCTCTAGGAAGATAAAATGATGGGAATAAAAAATATAACTCACTATGTTTTTCATTTCAGCAGAATGGGTGGTTTTATTCCATAAATCCTAACGGGTGGAAGATGATAGTTAAGAATCAAATGGTATTTTATTATCAAAAATACGAATATATTAATGGTTCATATTGGCCTTCCATATATGTAATATAATATAGAACATGTGGATAAGAGGATAACCTGAGAATGGATTCCAACTTCACTGCAGGATCACATAAGTTCATCAGCCGAGAAACCACACGGAAAAACAAAAACTGAAAACCAATGCGCAAACTAGTAGGAAGATCAACTTCAAACCAGAATAGGAATAAAAAAAAGCAAGCTTCAATCGCGGATGAGACCACAAAACGAAACCGGATCCTTGAAACCCTTGAGAAGATCCATGAAATCAAACAAGAAACAAGCGAAGACATACCGTGAAGGATTATCCAAACCCTAACTTAAAAAATCCTTGGGTATCCCCCGATTAAGCAGAAATTGAGAACTAAGACTAAAACCAAAGCTTTCTCAAACTCAAACACTATCCCGTCGTCGCCGACCGGAAGATCCATGAAGAAACGCTCAACCTCCAAAGAATAGGGTGAATGAGGGGTAGTTCATGAGCCGCCAAGGCAGAGCTCAAGTGAAAATTCAACACTATGCCACTTTTATGAGACAGCCACCAGTGCACGCAAGGTGAGCCAAGATGAAGTCATCGCCTCAATGAAGCCTCCGCCTCAAACCGCCGAGCAAGGGAGACCAACGCTGATCCGGGGTGAGTGAAGGCGACGCGAGAGAGAACCCTAGCGGAGCTATGCCCCTTACAGGCTCATTAAGAAGTGTACAACAAAATGATTCTAACATCAATCTGATAGGGGTTCTAGTTATTCTTCTATGTCGGTGGATTTTCCCTAGTGAGGATGCTTTCTCAAGAATTTGGGTTGGTATCTAGATTATACTTGGGATACTAAATTAAGGAAATAAAATCAACCTCAGTGTTCTTTTCCTATCCCAATTATACCATATATTTACTAATATTCAATAAGGAATCACCCTATATTTGAATAGATTCCATTATAATTCTTATATAGTTTGGTGGAAAAAAATTTCGAGTTCTATGAGTTTTTGAATAGTACTGGAATTATTTGGTCTATTACCAACCCCAAAATACTAAAAATCACCAGTGTAGGGGAAATATCTCTATGCACCAAAGAAGATATAGAGTTATTAAGGATCGATTCTAGCTTCACCTATGGTCATAATGATTCACCATATGGGATGGTTGTTATAATGGTGATGACACTAATTATGATTGGTAATTTAGCATTTAATCTTGATATTTAGTCTTTGTTGCTCAATTTTTGGAATTGAGGAATGGAAAACCTTAAACCACATATAGGTTTTCATACTAGTTCAGATGTCTTTATAATGTTAATTTATTTTTTTCAATATTTTTCAGTGTTAACAACAACTTTTTTTTGTTCTCTATTTTTTGTTGATACTAGTGAGTGAGTAGACCAATTCTTAAATCAACATAGCATCAATAAACTCACAAAATAACCTATTATGGGAATATTATTTATCATAGAGAGAGTTATACATAAGTGTTTTTCTAGAGAAATTGGTACAATGTTTGATTATCCATCATCTTTATAATAAATCATTAGTCAAATTTTTTGTAGAAAAAAATGCTTATAATAGATGATCCTCTATGAAAATTCCCCAAAAAACATGGGGAATTACCAAATTCCTACCCAATATATATTATAGTGGGGTAACCCCAATACCATTAGTAGAAATCACTAGTTACAACACTGATGTGAATTTTAGCCTACCTGGAGAAAGTGAACCATTTGTGGAGGGTAAATTTTTTGGGAGAATCCCAAAAACTAAACAAGGAGTTATGGTTTGAGAATCTTCTCCACCTATATCACATACAATACTATATGCTTCCATGGAAAATTTCATCATTGACTACAAACATGTAGTGGTGAGAAACAACGGACCAAATCTTAAACATTCTATTTAAAATTAGGAAGTAAGATATTGGTCTTCGTACCATGTCTATATGATCATTACTAAAACAAGATTGTATGAGATCAATATTAATATTGACACACTTTATAAAAATTTCATTGTTTGTTCATATGTGGGTTTAACTATCAATAATTATATGATCTTGTATGAAAACTTTCAGTCATATGAGAGAATGTGGTGACCCGTGAATGAGACAACTATACATTCAAAGAAAAACACCTATAGTTGGAGTCTGGGGAGTGTGACACCTAGGAAATGAATAGGTTATTTTTGAAAATTTGAGACTCTATGGATAGGTGGAACCTCAGACCATGGAAATAAATGAATATGCAGCTAATGTAGCTAAGTTGGGAGAACAAATATTTGAAGTGGCGGTTGGAATTAAAATGATTAGAATGAATTATTAAGAACAATTTATACTAGTTTAATCAAAACAATAATTATGAATAAATACTCTTAGTGAGAATATATTCATTAAACAATTGATGCCTCCTATCAATTATTATCTGACTTTCAGTGCATAATGAACTCAATTATATCACAGTTATCTCTGTTGCTTCAACCCATCAACATCATTTATTTTTTTAATCATGCCATGGGAAGGTTCCATTTTATCAATTTAAATTATAATATTTTCAATGAATATATATATATATATATAAATTTGTGTGTGTGTGTTTCTAAAACTATTACCAGTATCACAAAAAAAATTATTCCCTCTATTATCAAACCATGAAAATATGTGAAACTCACAAAGAATAATATCATAATAATTGAATCATTGTAAATATTGTATAGAAATAGAATAAGTAAATAATTATATCTGAACAATATATTTAAGGAGGAAATTTTTTTATTATTCGATTATCATTAATATATACACCCTCAGATGGAAATGTGATACATTAACCATTATTTTATTCAATGATTTTTCCATTTAGATATGAAATTCTTCTTCCATCGGTACTTGTAATTTTATGTGGATATAGGTGGGCCAAATATGCAGTACATTTACTTTCCATTAATCAATGGTTAGTCCATTAAAATATGAATGTCAGATCCCCCCAAAACATTTACGCCTGGAGGATATAAAATGGTCAGATATATGAGTAATATACTATTATTTTAGTCTATGAATACTCCATTTGAATATGAAAGAGTGAATGAAATATCATAATGAAAAACAATAATTGTGAGTTCGAATGAGTATATAGATTCTCATAAGGTCTCAAGTACCGTAAAATCACATATTCCTATATTCCCCAAAAATAATATAAACGGAAATTTATAAGGAATGTAAAATGAGTCTAATTTTGGTTTAATTTTATGGAACTAGAAAGAATATCTTTACATTAACTCATATTCTGGTCACACAAACCATTGTGGGTTTTCAACTTAATATGTATTCTGTATTTTCATTTTCTAAATTCTAAAAAAATTCTAGGCTATAAAATATCATTTATATTAAGTAGATATTCCCCTTTTTACAAGATTTCTATCTATGGGGTTTCTTCCCTAGTGAGATTCATGTTTTTTCCATTATCAGTTACAATTCATTAAATTTTGAATAATAAATTTAGTGTTTAATTTCAGATTTAATTGATACATTATTTCTAGGGATTTATGTCATAAACATTTGACATAAGGGTGAGGTAGTCTATATAATAATAAGGTAGAGGTGAAACTGATGTAAATTATTAGGTACCCATATCACCATAAAATAAACTCTAAATGGTAATAGAAACATAGTTTAAGGTTCTAATTCTCATACTAATGTGTGGTGGGGTATAACCACCCAAATGGTTTTCAAGATCTTGGATTTACCAACACCTTATAATATAACATGATAGTTATATTAATAATTCATTGGTTCATTTGAATTGAGAGGTGAAAAAATGAAATGAGCATTCTAGGGATAAATGCTAAAAAATATTCGATAGGTGGGTTTCTCTATAGTTCTATTAAGGAAATATAAGGTTAGTTGATACACACCCTAGGAAAAAAATGTCCTCTATTGAGAAATCTAGATATTTGAAACTGATATAATTTCCATGTATTAGAGTCCCACTGGAAATATATACACTTATTACTATGATCCCTTGAATGTTTTTCATGATTCAAACACTTAAGATACTTAGTGTAGAATGTGTACAGGGTATATTCATAAGGTTTATGGAACACACTAGCCCAATAATGAACAAGTTTGTGATGATGTGAAATGATTTGGGGGAGTTTATTTGGATTTTGTTGTTTTACTGGACCTAATAAAATAGTTTGGGATTTTCTTTATCTTCTATAATAATATGAATGAATCCACACATAGTTCTTAAATGGTGTGTTTTATTATGATATTAGAATAGAAACATGTAAAACATAATCTGTGCACCTAGATATGATATATGTGTTCACATATAGGTTGTACTAATTTAAGGTCATTTTAAAAAAAATAAAATGAATTAGAAAACCTATTCTTATATAGTTCAGTTTCATATGCGAGGGAATTAAGTCATATAGAGTGGATCACTCATTCTAGTTTAGGGTCTAATGGGAGGTACTATTGTAATATGTTTTAGTCATTGTGATATGTAATATATATTTTATATGTTTAGGATCACATTTATTTTAATTTAAAATCATTTGATGAAGAATATTTCTTATTTCCATTTATATTAATACATCAAGGATCATTTACCCAATTTGAATCTTCTAAGAAGGGAATTTCTATTCAAGACACATAAAATACAAGGAGGAGTATCTAAACTAAATATTCACAATTGTTAATTAATTATTCATTCCAATGTATGGAAGAGTATAAAAAAGAATGTAAAAGTATTTTATTTGAAAATGTAAATATTCATGGATTTTAACATCAAGGGTATTTGAATAAACTTTTTTAATTAGGTTTTAGAATGTGTAAATCATAAACAAATTCCCAATTTTATGGAAGAAATAGACATGTGGGAATAAGATACCCATTATTAATGGAGATATTATCATAACCCTATTAAAATATAAAGGATGGGGTTATATAAGCCTCTATTTTAATTAAAACATTCCCTTAGTTGGAAGGAAAAATATGTGGCACAAATAACATTACTATGTAGAGAATTCCTTTTCAGAATCATAGACATAGATTATTATTTTCAATTAAATAGGGAACAAGGTGGGTATTCTATTGTTTTTGTGATTCTAAGTGTATAATATCATCTCAATGTATTTTGGTATCTAGTTTGATATATAAAAAGTTATTTAGTTAGGTTTTGATCACTATAAAGGTGATTCCATGGCCTATTGGAAACCTTATTTATGTGAAGGGATATAACATTAAATATCTTGAGTGCAAGAATATTTTAGAAGAATAAATTGAAATTATAGTTCATGGTTATTAGAGGAAAACATGACATTGAGAGTTATTGTATTATTCACTTGAATGAAGTTGGATTTTTCAATTGGGTACAATATAAATGATATGTATATGACTACGTATCTGGTTATTATAAGAACCATTCAACTTGTAGTTATAGATATTGAAGTTATTGTCCTAGTGTAAAATTTTAAATGGGAAGATATGATGTAAAGGTGGAGATGATACAATAGAGGGGTTTTAGGTTTTGATTCACAAAATGGTATACCCATTCATCAGTTATCAATATAAAATTGGTTTATTAGATTGTATATTCCATTCATGTAAACTAGATATGAATAATGAAAACCAAAACACCACATCATTTATATGGATAAAAGATAAGATATCTGGGTGTTACTATTTATCCTATGACAATATGAGTCATTCCATATGATGTAATGGTTGTATTTAAATTGATATTGTTAATATAAAAAAGAAGAATAAATAAGTATATAGGATCCATATTCAGATAAATTAAATTTTGTCCTAAAGTGTATTGGTTAAGATCTCATAATTCTGGATGAATGATTCACGAATACAAAATTTTCCTCTAAGCCTATAATGGGAAATCATGAAATCTATACATATCTTATGTTAACAAGAATCATTCTATAAATAATCAACACATATTTGGATCATATGTAGAGGAGAGAAAATATGATTCATTGTAGTTCAATGATGTTGAAGAAAACTCAATAATAATTAAAGGTCACAACACTCGGATATAGAAGAGGATTATACTTAATAATATTTATGGTTGGACCAATGTTGCATAGACCATGAATCGGAATAAATATAAGAATAAAAATAATCAATACAGACATAGTTCTAATATGTATCTCCATATATCTAGATCATGTTCAGGGGATGATATATTTTTTTCATCCCAATATTAATCTGTGGGAGGGAAAATCATGATGTGAATTAAGATGAATCAAACTCAAATATGGAATATTTATAAATGTGGGATCATTTTTCTTAATTAAGTGCTACAGATTGTGAAATTTTTTTTGGGAACTCTTACATGAATATATATATCTTGTAAGAAGATATAGTTTTATAAAATGGAATGTTCCATCCATTTTAAATATCAAAAAATGTGGACCATACAACTTAAAGATTAACGGCATCTGATAAGGGTTTTCAAATGTCGGTTAGTCTATAGTCTGAATATTAGGACCATTTTAGAAAAATATTTTGTGTACTTTTACCTCATGTAAAAAATTAAATGGATTCATCATAATTCCATGTTATTAGGGGAAACCAAGTTTACAATAATGAGGCTTGAAAAACCAAAATTATGTAGGAATATTATTGGTATAAAATTTATGACTATGTATTATATGGGTAATCAAGATCTTACCATGTATAATGGATAATATCATTTAGGAATCATGTATTTCTCAACATAAAATCTATTTATACATGTATAGTGCATTAGAGGTAACCTGTTTTGAATAATAGGACCTATACACTAGGTCAGTGCGGATGATTGGGTAAAAGAGTGGTTTCCCTATAGTCCCATTCAAACAGACCAGGGTGTACCTAAATATCCCATGAGAATGGGAATGAGGATATATATATTTCTAATTAGGGAGACTATTTATTGATCCATCATAGTAATAAGAAATAATGAAATTGTCATCTCATTGTGTATAGTTATTGAATAATACCCAATGTGAATTGATAAATCATGCAATTGGAGAATCTTATATTGATCTTTATCATATATAATAGAATCATGTCACATATAGTAGACCATTAAAATTAGTATAAGGAAATTCAATATGTGCCATAGATCATGTAGTTTAACATCATGTGATAAAGAAAAATGTGTCTTATATTTTAATGCTTCATGATAACATGAATTTTTGAGTAGTTTAATTTCATGAATAATGAACACATTATGGACACAATATGAAACTATGTAAATTACATATTGAGAAATAGATAATTGATAGATGGAATTTTATACATTTTACACATTATAATTTTTGATTATTAAATATTGTAATAAAACTTGTGTATGGAATACAATATTTTCCATTTTGGATATAGCTTTACATGTTTCTTCTTGGGTATTATAGAATTTTTCAGAGCCAGTACTAATTCATCTCTAACGAATGAGGGGAGTTGCACCATATTATTGAACACTCATGTGACATGATTTTGATGGATCTGAATATTGTAATGTTTGTGTAACCGCTTCTCATAATGTCACTTTAATTCATCAAGTCAGATATGAATATGCTCATATTTACATAGTTGGTGACAAATGGTAATGAAAATTGAAGGAAGCTTAACCTTAAGGGGTAGAACTACCTCTTCCCCATACAAAATTTATTATGGGGTTACTCATATAGTGGCATGAATTTTGATAATATAAGATGACAAATAATATAGGATCTTGTATTTATAATCCTTTTTTAACTATTATCTAATGAAGGATATCAAATAGTTTTTTTAAATCCATCCATCTATCAATATTTCATGGCACGATAGTGGGATGAGAAGTTAGACATAGTATTGTACTCATTATATATCATTTTAAATTTAATATTATCAAAATTGGTGTAGTTGTTGGTTAGTTTTGTGTGAGGGACCCATAATTTGGTATTGATATTGGAAATTAAAAAATTGATGAAAACATTTTTTCAAAAATGTATTAAGGCTATATCTAGGACAAATGTTATGAACAATTATATGAAAGTATGAATGAACATGAATTATTTGGTTGGGGATAAAGGGTATTTGAATAAGTCATATATCCCCCATTTTCCAAAAATATTTGCAGTTATGTAACATCATTAGGGGATCATATTTTTTGTTAATTCATTACATCATTTCATAATAAATAAAAAAAAGTATCCATAACTCTTGATTTGGTGAATGAAAATGGATCGTATAAATTAATCATTGTTGGTGTTAACATGATCGTCCAACATAATAGTGAGAGTCTCTCATCCTTCGATGTATTTGAGGAGGAAAACATCCAAAACATTATTTTAGAGGAACTTCTGTGAGTGAATACCATTTAAAAGGATGAAATATTTTTACCAATGAGGTATAGTTTCTATATAGAATCAATCTAGGGGGTTAATTCTATTATTTGGTATTTTAATCGATAATACATCCTTGTAGGCTTAGTGATAATTAGTAAAGGTAAGGTATCACAATGGATAAATATGGTATTAATTTCATCGATTTATTTCCTATCATTGTTGATAAATAGTGATACCCCCTATAATATATGATTTTAATGACAGTCTCATCCTGATTTTGATTGTCTATGTAAATAGTGGAATTAGTTATTACATCCTCTTGGGTATTTTGTGATATAATACTATCCATGAGGAAAACTCATCCATCAATCGTGATATAAAATAATTCAAGGTAACCAATTATTCATTATTGATGGTATATTTACCTTTTATTTTCATTATCACTAATAATGAATCACCATTAATATTTAATTAGTTCATTTGTAGTTACTAGGTTGACTCCAAGACGTTAATAATTACGTGAGATTTCACCACATTATTAGTGAATACATCTAATAGCATCAAAGAATATGTCAGAAATCATTTTTATGTAGAACTAAACTTGATCCACAATCCAAATTTTTTAATCATAGGGTTTTCTATTATTCTACCAATTAGTCTCCAATATAGTCCATCAAATTATATCTCATGTGATAAATAGGTTTCATAGATATTTATTTATCTTGGATTGACATTTATTAAAATAATTTTCTAGTATAAGTTGTTTTGAAATGTAATCTATTAATTATTTTCCATTGACCACCTTCTAAGAAATGAAATAGATATTAAATTATTACAGAATTACTAGAAAATATTCTAATTATTAGTTTATCACATGATAATTGAAGATATAATTGAGAATATCGACATGAGAAATAATGTGAAACTCATAAAAATTTAGTTAAGGACTGTTATTTTGTAGTTCAAAAAACAATACACATCAGTTTTTCTTGACATGGAAATATTGGGACGTAGTATAAAACAACATCCTTCGGAGATAGTAGATATTTTTTACCATACCCCTATCATTTTTTACAACATAGGGTGCAAGGAGTGAATTATACGGCTTCCACATCTAGGTTGTGTGACTTACCCTCTACACATGGCATCATGATATGTGGGTGTAGAAGATACTTATTAAGGTCATTGACTTTTTTTAACCATTCTCATCTCACTAATAAGTGACCCCATTCTTCCAAAACCATATAATGAAAAAAAATACTTATCCCAATTGGTGTTAATGAATCATATTTTGTAATAATGGTTCCCATAGATTCCTATATATTATATAAGGTTAGAATAAATTTCCCAAAACATTCAAATAATGTCTGTTTTTTGACAAACCATTTGTGGTGTAGAGACCCATTCCATGAGGTGTCCCTTTTGAGACAATCAAATTGGATTTTTGTGGAATTAAACATATGAATTTCTATTTGAGGATTTGTTTATCCTGTATTATGCATGCCATGAGAAAAATCCTATGACTACTTGTGATGTAGAGACTATGTGACTTGTAGTGTATGTGACATCGAGAATATGTCTATCTTTGTATAAGTGCATCATTGGGTCTGAGTGACTCATCGTGTCTAAGTGATACATTGGGGCTGAGAGTCTCATTATGACTAGGTGCTGCATCAATAACTCTTGTTCCTAGTATTATGATTGGTAATCCTACTTTTCATGCTTTAGACTTATACAATGTGAGCATACTATACTTCTCATATGATTTCCTTTGTGGTATTTCAATAGTGGTTTCGGGGAATCCTACTAAGTACTATTTTACTCACCCTGTCATGGGATTTCCGCACATGTATAATGTCTTGTGAAAATTACTTGAATTTTGATAGAGACCTTGAGGGTCCATGACTTGGTGGCACCCAGTGAGATCATATAGACATGGGGTACTCATACGGATTTAGGTAGATTCCCTTCACCTACCATTTGGGTAGGTTTTTCTGCATAAAAGATTCTATTATTTTATTATATAATTTTCCTTTTTGGTGTGTTTTTTTCTTTCTTGGGTCACCCTATTGATCTTTTATTTATGTTTCACTCTGGTTTTTTTATCCATAGTGATTTTCATGCATGGTTTACGTGGTGTTTTACTTTTCTTATTGTGTTTGTAAAGATATGATCAGTTCCACATTAGGACTGGGAGTCTATAAGTTTGGTTTGGGGAAACAGTGTTATATGTTTTGAGTTCTGCATTCAGGCAAGGGACTGTATTGTTGGATTCACTGATGACGTATCTATACACGAGGACTCTAGATACTTGATTTCTAACTCAATGAATGAAAAAACATGTTTCAAGGAAGTAAATGGTACATGCATCATATAAGATTTAATTGCGTCATATTATCCTTCTTGAGTTATCTCTCAAGGTATAATCTATTTAATGTTGATAATATAGATCTGTTTTCAGATTCCTCCATGCATATAGATAGGTAAGATTATGTTGTGTGACCACAATGATGATATTCCAAGTGATGAGGTGTCAGTACAATGACTGGTACCGGAGATAAACCCAATGTGTAGAGCACTAGTGATACCACCACCCATTGATCATTAGTTTCTACCTATGCTATCATTAGAGGATTCACATTGTCTTCGTACATTTCATGTGTTCTAGAGGAACAAACCTCCTTAGTTCAATGGTGAGACTGACCCCTAGGTAGTTGAGGATTTTATGGAGGTGTTCACACACGTCTTCCGCCATGTGAGTACTCTGCAATATCAGATGAAAGTCCTAGCTACAAGCATTAATCAGGGTCCAGTGGGATGGTGGGGAGCATAGTGATCCAAATTCATAACAATATGACTCTCTCTTGGGAAGATTTTGAAAAACTTTTAAGGTATGAGTTCCTTTAGTTAACATTGTGCTCAACCTGCCACCATGAGCTCCAACATCTGAATCTGGGTAGCCAGATTATAGCAGAATACTTCGTGAAATTCATGTATTATTATTTCTACTCCACTAACATGGAGTGGGACATGTGTTTTCGAGTCCCATAAAATTTACCAAGGACTCAGATGGTAGATCAGGGTGTTAATGATATCCCATAGCATCTCTATGAATTTTGGGGTGCTGGAATGATCTCTTTCCATGGAGAGATTCATGGCGAAGCAGGAACCATTAACAAGAGCTACCGGTAGACACCTTTTAATGGAGACCTCTGTAGTGGGTTACTCTCAGTATACATTGGGGGCACAAGAGGGTCATGAAATATAGGGGACGAACTCATGAAAAAGGGTCAGCAGTACAAGGCTCGTAAGACCGAGGGAGTCAGCTGAAGATAATGTTAAGCAACTCATGCAGTGGATGATGGAACATTCTCCATGATTTGTTGACTCATCACATAGATGATTAGAAGATGGTCGAGGGACCAACAATTCATGGGCATCGGTTCAATCAGGGTGGTTCGCATGGTGGTAGACGTGGAAGGGGAGAAGGAAAAATAGTAGAAGGTGGTGGAGGATTGAGGTACTACCACCACCACCCCCATGTGGTCTAGCACGCCCTCCCAGAGTAGATGGATATGGATGGGCCCTGCTTCAGGAGATAAAGGCTTATTATCCCACTTATCTAGAGTTGATTAATGTTATGATCTTTGTTTTCTTAACCCTATATGCAGTTCATATAGATAGAGGTGCTAGTCATTCATTATTTTCCAAATACCTTGTTCAGAGCTCAGAGATTTCGATGAATTTTTTGGATCAATCCTTAAGCTTTGGGACTCCTACAGGAGGAGATTCTTCTATCACACACCAGTTCCAATATTGTGGACATAAACATTTAGGTGAGATCTTCAGTGGGGATATCCTAGTAGTGCCATCGAATCCTTATGACTCCATTTTGGGTAGGGACTTGTTATCCACAGTCCATTCTTAGATTTACTATTTTAAGAATACAGTGCACTGTGTGCATGAATATGGAACCATATTTTTTTTTGGTGAATGGGTGACACATGCAGTGCCGCATGGAATCATGTATGAGGGTGCAATTGGTCACACAACAGTTTATTTGTATGACCCATGGTGAAGTAGATGAAATGAATCCTCAGTTTCTTCCACTTGAGAATGATTACAAGAAAGTATTTATAGAAGATTTTATAGGTCAACCTCCTCACAAGGATGTAGAATTTTGAATTGAAATATATCCCAGGAATACATAGATATCCATATCGGCATATTGGATTACTCTTATACAGCTTAATAAGATAAGGGTGTAGCTAAAGGTCCTGTAGAGGAAGGGCTTCGTGAGGACTATTATTTCACCATTGGAGGCCCCGGTATTGGTTTACGAGAAGGAAAATTTGAGCATGAGACTATGTGAGAACTATCAATGCCTAAAGTAGGTGATAATGAAGAAAAAATATCATCTTTTGTTAATATATTACATCATTGATTAGCTAAATGGATTGAGGTGGTTCTTGAAGATATACATCACATCTGGCTGTCATCTTCTTCATGTAATAGATGAGGATGTACAAGAAATGACCATCATATGTCAGTATAGCCACTATGTGTTCTTAGTGATTCCATTCAGTATTAGAAATGCCACAGTTGTGTTCAAGGGACTCATGAATAGGATCTTGTAGGCATTATTTGACTAGTTCATCTTGGCCATCACTAATGAGATCCTTGTTTACTCGGAGTCTAAGGGGGAGCATGCAACACGCCTGAGGATAGTATGGGGGACACTCCAAGAGAACCAGTTTAATGGGAATCTCATGATGTGTCAGTTATGGATTTGGTAGGGCCACATTAAGGGAAATTGTATTTCAGAGGATAGAGTTGAAGTGGATCTGGTGAATATAGAGGAGATTCTTCCTTGGGAACCACCTATGAGCATGACTAATCGGTGGTGCTTATTGGGGTTGTCTAGGTACTACCGTAGGTTCATTCCTGTATTCATTAGGGTAGAATCACCCTTATCATTTTTGACATGGAAGGGATAACCCTTCTTAGAGATGGGGAAGTGACGAAAGAGTTTGTAGGAGATGAGGTGAAGGTTTAATAGAACCCCTAACATGATAATTCCTGTAACACCCCATGATTTCATAGTAAGTTATCTTCTTTAATGTAATTTAATATCTTGTGCTACATGCAATACTGAGTGTGAGCGCACCCCGAATTACCAAACTAATTATTCAAAAAGTGGATATGAATAGTATTAACTGAATTTTAAATTTTATATACTACATATAATTTTAGAATCCATATTTTATGTTTTTTAGACCTAATATAAGAACAAGTTCAATTTTTCATATAAAAGAAGTAATTTTCAAATATGCAATGTTACAGCATTTTAATGGTGAACCCTTTAAATATAATATTTGACACTTTTATATATTGAGTTTGACAAAAATAAATTTATTATTTAGAATCAGGGAATAAAAATTTAGTTTTTATAAATATTTGGTGTTTTTCTGAAAACATTCATATTTGGTTTAATAGTGAAAAATACTAAATTTTAATTCAAAAATACTTTTTTAATCAGAATAATTTATAGTTTTCAATTATAAATTTGAATGGTTTGGAAGTATAATTATATTATATGTTTACCATTTAATTTAATTCTATTCATTTTAATTTATTTCACATTGAAATTATACATAAACAAGTGTCAATCATTTGATAGTTATTGTTTCTTAAAAACACGCTATTTTTTTGACAATGGGAATTAATTTTAAATTAATTAATAAAAATTTTATGTTTTGAATTTGGTAAAATAAACTTCATTTTTTAATTTGGAATATAAATTATAGCTTAGGTTTAATTTTTATTATTTTCCTAAAAAAGCATCATTTATAGTTGAATAGTAAAACCACATAGTATTAGTTAAAAAACCGATTTTTTCATTTAAAAGAAATTTTACAGCTTCTTTGAATTGAATTTCAAAAATCTAACATACACTGTTTTTATTATCAAGTAATATTTGGTTCAATAAGATGATAAAAAAATTGGTGAATTGTAAATTTTGACTTTTATTTACCGTTGTTAAAGGTAAATAGGCTAATTTAAGGTAAAATGAATATTATAATAATATAAAATTACCTTAAAACTTATCCTAACCTTATTGGATTAGTCATGGACAACCATGGGAATCCTTGTGTCGATTTTGGAATTCAATTGCGCCACCTAAGAGTTATAATGACACTTTATTTTAATTAACTTAAAGTGAAGGAAAAAATGACATTAACAAATATCTTTTAGTATATACTTTTTTACATTGAGTTATATAAGTCATATTTTCGATAATAAATATTCATTGGAAATATAATAATATTTCCTAAATTATGGTATTTGTTTAATAATTTTAAGATATAAAAAACAAAAATTATTTATGACACAATACTGACGCAGTATTCACATCATTAATAAATGATAAAAAAATAAGATTATTAAATTTAAAACAATATCCAAAACCTGTAAAATTATTATTTAATGATTTTATTTTGAACACGAGTAATTATATATTAGAATATAATGTGTTTTGGAACTTTTGAAACCAAATACAATTTTCAAATAAAATAACATTTTCAAACATTCTAAAAGAGCCCCTCCCCTCCCTTATAAAAGGACACCACTTTTAACTCATTACTCACACCTATAAAGCCCCTTGGATCTTCCAAAACATACCCAAATTATCTCTCAATATCTCTCTCTTCCACATAGAAGCCTTAACTTAGGGAGAAATCATTTAATGTAGTCCATTTGGGTCAATCCAAAGGGAGTTACCTTATTTAAAGTCAATAGTTTCTCTTAAATTATTTATTATTATTTTACTTATCCAACCCCTAAACTCTTTTAATTCCATTATTTTATTACAAAACATTATCCTAAATATACTAGTATGTGTTTATGATATGTATTTGAACTAAAAATACTCACACATCCATCTAATGGGTAAATAACATATTATTTCTGTTGATGGAAAACTAACGCCCCACAAAATGATGATTGATCAATTATATCATACCGCCTCTCATGGTGGACATTAAGATGGAAATATATATATATATGATATATATTATGTTTATGTTTTATTTATGCTTCTATATTTTCCATTATATCATTCCATTATGGTTTCCATTATGGGTAAAACAAGATAATTTCACTTGAGGAAGTGCAGACTACCACCCACTCAAAGTGATATGACTTGATAATGAATAATGTGAACATATAAAGGATATATTTAATGATATTATATATTATATTATACTGGAATTATAATATACCTATGTATAATTATGTTTTAATTCCATTAAAATACAAAATAGAAATGAAAGTAGCGTTCATGTGTACGTAAGACTTACCGTCTCCAAGAACGGTGCATTTCATTTATTATCTCCAAATATTATGTACTATCATATATACATATATATATATATATATTGGATATATAATATATAAATGATATATAAATCATGTATATCATTCTTGAGTTAATGGACTTTTGACCACATTGAAAAATGGTAATTATAATATGTTCATTTTTGACTCAAGTTCCGAACATCGGTAAAATATACAATATGAATTCAAATAATTAACTAATTGTTATAGAAATTTAATAAGTGATATAAAATGGAAAATAAACTTGAAAATATTCTTAATCAAGTATAAATTAACTTTGGTTTATTATTCAGTATGAACAAGGAACATACAAGACAAGTTATACTTGAGGAAAGGGGTTTCTTATCTCACTCTTAATTTCGTGAGATTTCCATTGTTCTCCACATATTTATTGCACGTGGTGTATTTATACCTCAATTTGATATATATTATCATGATTATCTTTATATTAATGGTATTATGTGATTCATTTGGTGCTTATTAACTTTTGGTGAAATGACTCGATTGATTACAACGTTGTAAGGAGTTTTCACCTCACTTCCTATTCCAATGAGATTCATTCTATATTGCCACGATTTCATTTTGTTTACTATATGTAATTCCCAAATATTGTATTATTGGTGTAAAATACATTAACTTATCAGTCATTAAATCTTCATTTTATGATCCATCTTTCATGGGATGTATGATTCATATGTAACCAAATTGGTAGCGAAATTTCAATTTTCAATTTCTACTCATTCAGATTTACGCATACATCATTGATTATATTACTCCAAGATTATGTGTGTGGTCAATATTTATTATTTATGTAGTAATTTACACTAATCATTGTGTGGATATAATTTTTATACACATAATGAGTCCATTGATAATTTCCCAAGTCATTTATATGAACACGATAAGAGTAAGCTTAACTCAATTTCCATTCATTGAGATAAACATCCAAGTCATTAGTGTTGTTTTTACAAGAATATGTGTGAATTTCCTCTGATTTATTTACACTAAATATCCAATCATATTGAGTGTATTTATATTTTTCACACATAATTATGTCATTGATTTATCCTAAACCTATGGATATGGTTGTTATAAGGGACTTTATCCCAATTTATATTCCATTAACACTTCTTTGTTGTTATGCACCAATTCACTTTATATGATGTATAAACTATCCATTGACATATTATATAATGAAACCAATTATTCTAATGATGTTATAAAGTTTTTATAACCTCAATTATTTGTATTCAAGCGTCTCTCATTTGGTTTGAAACTCTAACAAAAATACCATTATAAAATGTTCTAAGGGTTTATACATCTAAAAATTTCTCATTAATGTCCATGTTTTAAAAAAGGTTTTAAAGATATATTTATATGGATATAAATGTTTTAAATTTAAAATTAATTTTAAAATATTCAAAGTGGTATGTGACACTTTGATTCAAAAATCTATTTTAGAAGGCTTCTTAATATATAGTGAGACTTTAAACCGTTTACAAGAAAAAGGGGGATATTTCTCTCATATAGTTTTGATGATTATCTTTATCTATATTAATACCCTTCATTATTCTTGATTGAGGTTAACATATTATATTAAAATATTCCATATTGTATTGAATGGGTTATGTTTGACTGTGGATGTTCTATTTTTATGTCGTTCATGGTTTGTGGTTAGAGTATTGACATTTCGTATGCTAGTTTTAATATGAATGTTTAGATTATGTATCATCCATTTAATATGAGGAATGAATTGGACTTATTAAGTGATGGGCGGAGCCCGCTATGGCTTTTCGATTCATTGGTAGGTCTCATAAGACAATTAGGTGTGGAATTGGTCGAGGCCTTTCCAAATTTTTGATATATGGTTTTGGCTGAGGCCTTAATCATTTTTAGAGGACTTGGTCGTGGCCTTGAAAAATGTTTCAGAATATCCGGAATTATGCATTCCATCATTATGAGATTAGATATTCATATTTAATGTGGTCATTCAACTTGTAGAATATCTATGATTATGTTTTATTATGGAATTATTTACTCATCTCATATTCTTTCTATAAAAGTGTTCATGTTTATTATTTGTAAGGGAATCTGATCCAATTATTCACCATGATTAATATTTATGTTATCTTCCACTATATTGCTTACCCTTACTGTGCATTTGAGCTCACCTCTTTCTCGTGTTTCATTTTCCTAGGATATTAAGGAGTTGGTTATGAGTGACTTGCAGGTATAGTATTGGAGGCTTGTATATTTCTAATGGAATAAATTTGTTTTGTATTTCTTATCAAGTTGTAATGTTGGTCATATATATGTAGCTTGTTTCCAAGACTACTAAACTAAACAGTCATTTGGTACATGATTCATTGTGATGATACCAATGTTTTAAAATAATGCATCGGCTCCTTGATTTTAGGGATAGGGCGTTACAGTTGGTATCAGAGGAAGTGTAATACAATCCTTGAAACTAGATTTAGATAAACTCTGATTAGAGCACATTACCCTAAGACAGTAATTGATGATTAGTATAGAAGAACATCATAGATATTTGGTAATGTAGAGATTTTGTGTATTTTCCACGAAATAAATCCCTGTCTGGATATGAGTAGGTTGAGGTGGCTCTGGAACAGATCTACCTATGAGTAAAAAATCCAACAAGGTGTTTCGGGCTTGACTCAGGTATCCTGGTACACAACAACTAGCCTTGATGCACTCTTGGTTATGACACTCTTAATGGATAGGCTTATGATATTTTACATTTTCCTTACAAACTAATTTGAATGATTTTAATATAAGATGAGAATAAATGACCTTGGTTAATCCTAAGGTGATTCAAATTGAAAATATGGTATCATTATATCATCTATATGAATTTATGACTATTGTTACTCACATAATGAATTCTTTTTTATTCAATGGATGGATTCCAAGAAAGTAATAGTAACTATGAGCATGATGTATGAAGGTGGTAATGGTGGTGTATATGAGAAAGAAATGAAATGTTGATATGCGTAAAATATATCGATTTCATGCTGAATCAATTTTGCAAAATTATGATCAACAAAATATATATTAACCAACTCCCAGACTCAACAATGAATAGAAAAGAAATTAATTTAAATAGCTCCAACTGTGGAGACCATGGAGAAAGTAAATCTTAATTTCCATCATGTATGAAAAGTTAAAGGAGACACCCAGGAAAGTGTCTCAATAGAACAAATAAATGCTTTACGTATGGAAAACAAGGTCATAAATAAAGAATTTATGAGGAAAAAATGAAAAGTAATATGGAAGAAAATTAAAATATCCCCATTAATCCATTTACAATCATTTTCCGTAAATATAGGGGACATGTCCATTACCCGAGTAAACTCCCAATTTTATAAGATATCCTCTTGGTAAATGAAGAAGCTATGTAGAAATAAATGGTTGGAGAAATGATTAAAATTGTTAGTGCTATTTGTTAATGGAATTACTTTAGAAGAATTTTCTCTTGTATTTGTAACCATGCAGCTTTTCATGTGAAAATGATATTTGAGGAAGAATTAACTTTCCTCTTGTAGAAATAGTTATAAATAACCATTCGGTTTTATATGATCAATGAGATTGATGAAATTTATAAGTTATCAAATTTTGGGATAAAAATGTGATGTATGAGATAAAATGTTTTGTTAAATTATTTTATGGTTATTTTGAGTAATTTATCTCACTTTAGTAATGTTATAAAATATACTTTTGGAAAAAGGACAACACATAGATTGTGTGACAACCCGTCACATCCGACAAAGCTGGGGGGAATCAAACCCACAACCAGAGTGTGATTAGAATTTAACTCTTACCACTGGACTACGTGAAGTACCTAGTTAGTGTGACTAATTCTTTTCTGTTAAATGATTTTATTGATCAATAATAATTTGATTTGGGATCTTATGTCTTATCAAATGGATACCCTTAGTATTGGAAAATGATTTGTTTATTAAGTGATTAATGTTATTTCTGAAGACGTTCACTTTGTTTGGAACACTATATGCCATCGAAAAAGAGAATAAAGTGGGATTTCATTTGAGGAGTAATTGTGGATTTTTATCTATGTTTTTATTGTGGATTTATAGTGATTTGGTTTATTTATAAAAATGAGTAACCTATCATAGATAATATGTTATTAGGTTAATTAATATTATGTATGTGAATTTAAGAGTTGTAAATGTCATTTGTAGATACAATTTAAATTTAAAGACTACATAACTAAATTATTCTACATTTTGGGTTTCAATATTATCTTGGATTATATTGAAGTATTTTAAGGACAATTGACTATTTAGTGGTATTTATTTAACATTGGGGTATTGTTGGTTTAATTTTACAAATCAATATTAGTGTTTCTTTCTCTAACAAATTATCCTTTTGGGGATCATCTGATCTTGAACTAATAATTTTGGTTTTGGATAATCCCTAAAGTCAAGGTAAATATATATTTTATCCTTTTTGGATCATGTTATTCTCTAGAAGACGATTCTAGCTCTTCGGATGTTACCAAGTCATCTTGAATACTCATCATTTGAAAAAAAGGTCAGTTAGTGGTATAAATTAATTAACAAATGAATATCTACATATAAAGTATGTATATCTCTTCACGTTCTTAGTCAATATCATATATAAATTCCACATCTTTAAAAGATGGATGTTTAAAGCAAAAAAACATTGATCGTTTACTTTTGGTACTGGGAAACTAATGACCATTTCCCCATCACAAGTTTGTGGATTCCTTGTTGGTATCCTTCTCCTGATCATGTTTTCTATCCCTCTCCATCATAACATGAAACATAGTTTATCTTCCAAATCCATGATTTATTACATGGAATCCTAGTATGGGGTATCTCGGGTGACCTTTGTACTTCTCTTTCTTTTTTTAAAGTGACAGTTTTATTGATTCTTTTTCTATTGTGGGACATTCAATGATGTTCCCAAGCCCAATTTTAAAAATTTCAAGGACACAATTTCCAAAAGTGGTTAATAATGTATGACCCCATGTTTTTATAGTATGTTATCTTATTTAATGTAATTCATAGTTGCATTACACGCAATACCGAGTTTTAGCGCACCCCAACTTACCAAACTAGCCGTTCAAAAAGTGGTTATGAATAGTATTAACATAAATTTAAATTTTATATTCTACATATAATTTTAGAATAAATATTATGTGTTTTTTAGACATAATATAAGAACACATTCAATTTTTCAGATAAAAAGGGTATTTTTCAAAAATGCAATTTTACCGACGTTTAATGGTAAACTTTTTTAAATCCAATATTTGAGACTTTTATATATTAAATTCGAAAAAATAAATATCTCATATTGAATCATGATATAAAAATTTCGTTTTGATATGTTTTTGGTGTTTTTCTGATAACTTTCATATTTTGGTGAATAGTAAAAAATATTAAATTTTAATTGAAAAAACTTTTTAAATCACAATAATTAATAGTGTTCAAATATAAATTTAAATGGTTTAGAAGTTAAATTAAATTATATTCTTACCATTTAATCCAATTTTGGTAATTTAAATTAATATCACTTTGAAATTATACATAAACAAGTGTCAATCTTTTGATAGTTAATGTTTCTAAAAAACACGCTATTTGTTTTGACAATATGAATTAATTTTAAATTAATTAATACAACTTATTTGTTTTTAATTTGGTAATATAGATATAATTTTAGTATTTGGAATATAAAATATATATTAGGCTGAATATTTTGTATTTTTCTAAAAAAACATCAATTTTTGGTGAATAGTAAAACCACATAGTAGTAGACAAAAAATTTACTTTTTTATTTAAATGAAAATTTACCCTATATGTGAATTGAATTTCGAAAATACGACATACATTGTTGTTATTAGTATGTAAAATGTGGTTAAATAAGATTAATATAATTTTTTTTAATATAAACTTTTGACTTTTATTTACTACGGTTTAAAGGTATATAGGGTAATTTAAGGTAAAATGAATATTATAATAATAAAAAATTACGATAAAACTTGTCCTAACCTTATTGTATGAGCCATGTCCGACCATTCTAATCCTTGGGTCGATTTTGGGACCCCATGGAGCCACATAAGAGTGTTAATGACACAATATTTTAGTTAATTAATTGTAATGACAAAAATGACATTAACAAATATCTTTTAGTGTTTCAATTTTTACATAGTGTTATATATGTCATATTTTTTAATATAAATATTAATTGTAAAGATAAAATATTTCCTGCATTATGGTATTTTTTTATAATTTTTAGACATCAAAAATATTATATTATTTATGACACAATGGTGTTGGAGTATTCACCTCATTGATGTATGATTTAAATAAATAAGATTATTAATATTATAAAAATATCCAAAACCTGACCAATTCTTATTGTATAATTTTATTTCGAACATGAGTCATCTTATATTTTAATAAAATGAGATTTTTACCTTTTTAAACCTAAGATATGTTTATAATAAAATAACATTTTCAAACATTCCAAAAGAGCCCCTCCTCTCCCTTATAAAAGAACACCATTTTTAACTCATTACTCACACCTTTCTATCCCCATGGATCATCCATAAAATTCCCAAATAATCTATCGAGATCCATATCTTCAACTTAGATGCCTTAACTTAGGCAGAAGTCACTTCAAGAATTCCATTTGGTACAAAACAATGGTAGATACCCAAATTAAAGATAATGGTTTCTCTTAACTTCTTTTATTTTATTTTACTTTTCCAACCCCTAAATCTTTTTATTAATTTATTTTATTAAAACAATAGAATCCTGAATATAATAAGATGTTTTATGAGATGGATTTGGACTACACATACACACACCTCCATCTAATGGGTAATGAACATATTGTTTCTATGGATGGCGAACTAACACCTCACGAAACGATGATTGTTCAATTATATCCTACTACCTCTCATGGTGGACATTATGATAGAAATGTAGTTGTATATGTTATTTATGATATTTATGTTTTATTTATGCTTCTTTATTTTCCATTTATATAAATCCTTTACATTTTCCATTTTGGGTAAAACACAATAATTTCATTTGAGGAAGTGCGGACTACTACCCCCTCAAAGTGATATGAGTCGTTAATGCCTTATGTGGGACATATAAAGGATGGATTTAATGTTATTATATATTTTGTTATACTGAAATTATATTATACCTAAGTATCATTATTTTTTAATTCAATTAAAATAGAAAATAAAAATGAAAGTACCATTCATAGGTACATACGACTTACCGTCTCCATGAACGGTGCATTTCATTACTATTCTTCAAATGCTATGTACTATAATAAATAAATATATATAGTGGATACATATTATATATATTACATCAAAATCATTTATATAATTCTTGAGATAATGTAATTTTGACCCTATGAAAAAATTGTAATTATGACAAGTTCATTTTTGACTCAAGTTCCAAACATCGATAAAATATCCAACATGAACTCAAATAATTAACAGATTTTTATAGCATGGTAATAAGTGATATTAAAGAGATAATAAACTTGAAAAATGTTCTTAATATAGTAAAAAGAAAATAAGTTTCTTATTTGGGAAGAACAAGTTACATACAAGACAATTCGGACTTGAGGTAAGGGGTTTCTTATCTCACTCTTAATTTCATGAGATTTCCACTGTTCACCACTTATTTATGGCATGTGGTGTATTGTGTACTGACATTTGATATGTATTATCATGATTATTTTTATATTCATTGTATTTTGTGATTCATTTGGTAGTTATTACCTTTTTTTGTATGAATTTATTGATTAGATCTTGGTAAGGAGTTTTCATCTCTCTTTATATTCCCGTGAGATTAATGCTATATTGCCAATATTTCCTTTAGTGTTGTGTGTGTACAGCCCAATGATTGTATTCTTTTTGTAATATACTTTATTTTATTAGTCATTACATCTTCATTTTATGATCCATCTTTCATGGGATGTATGTTTCATATGTTATGAAATTGGTATGGGAATTTCAAATTTTAATTTCCACTCATTTAGCTTTACACATACTTCATTGAATATTTTACTCCATGATTATGTGTGGAGTCACTATTAATTATTTATAATGTAATTTCCACTCCAAATATTGAGGATATACTTTTTATACACAAAATAACTCCATTGATAATTTCCTAAGTCATTGATATGAACCTGATAAGAGTAATCTTAACTAAATTTCCATTCATTGAGTTAAACATCCATGTCATTGGTGTTGTTTTTAAATGAATATGTGTGAATGTACTCTATTTTATTTACACTGAATATCCAATCATATTGAGTGTATTTATATTTTTAATACATATTTATGTCATAGATTTATCCTTAACATAAGGATACGGTCGTTATAAGGGACTTTATATCAATTTTCATTCCATTAATACTTGTTTGTTGTTATGCACCAATTAACTTTTATATGGTGTATATACTATCCTTTGACATAGTATATAATTAAATACTTTATTATCATGATACTAAATTTTTTTATTTCCTCAATTATTTTCATTCAAGCCTCTTTCATTTACTTATAAACTCTAACTAAAATATCATTATTTAATGTTTTAATGATTTATTCTTCTAAAAATTTCTCAATAATATACACGCTTTAAAAATAGTTTTATGGATTTATTTACATGGAAATTAATGTTTTAAAAGTAATATTCTTTTTAAACATTTCAAAGTATTATGGTACATTTTGATTCAAAAATATATTTTCAACGGTTTCTTAATAAATAGTTAGACTTTTAAATGTTTTCAATAAAAAGGGTGATATTTCACTCATATAGTTTTATTGATTATTTTCATATATGTAAATATCCTTCATTATTATTGATTAAGGATAATCTATTATAATACGATCATCCATATTGTATTTAATGAGTTATGATTGAATGTGGATGTGCTATTTTTATGTCATTCATAGTTTGTGGTTAAAGTATTGACATTTCATGTTCTATTTTAATATGAATGTTTAGATTATGTTTCAACCATTTTGTATGTGGAAGGAATTGGACTTGGTAAGTGATGGGTGGATCTTGATATAGCTCCTCGATTCATCAATAGGTTTCATGAGACAATTAGACGTGGAATTGGTCGAGGCCTTTCCCAATTTTTGATATATAGTTTTGGCTGAGGCCTTAATCATTTTTAGATTTCTTGACTGAATCCTTGAAAAAATGTTTCAGAATGTCCAATATTATACATTCTATCATTATGAGATTATCAATTGATAATTCATGTGGTCATTTGACTATTATAATACTCATGATTGTATTTTACTATGTAATTATTTACCTAGATCATATTCCTTCCATAAAAGTGTTCATGTTTATTATTTGTAAAGGAATGTGTTTTCAATTATTCACCATGCTTAATATTTATGTTATCTTCCTCTCTATTGCATACCCATACTGAGAATTTGAGCTCACCCCTTTCTTACGTTTCATTTTCCCATGATATGAAGGAGTTAGTTATGAGTGACTTGAAGGCATAATCTAGGAGGCTTGGATGTTTATGATGGAATAAAATAGTGTTGTATTTATTTTAAAGTATTAAAGTTGAACTTATATATGTATCTTGTTTCCAAGACTACTAAACTGATTGGTCTTTTAGGACATGATTCCTTGTGATCATGACAATGTTTTAAAAGAATGCACTGGCTTATGCATTCCTGCATCGGGGTGTTAGACTTCTATAGGATGGAGTTGGGTATATAGTGTTCGACAATGTGTCTAGGATGATACATGTTTTTGTCTTGATATAGGGGAAAGTGGTGATGGACAATAATTTGCGACATTTGAGGAAGAATGTGAAAAATAATGCGAACCATGAGCTGTAGCTAGAAACAATAGTCTATTCATTGATGATGTTGATGAAATACATAATGGGGGAGAAGTTTACCATCTACTTTGACAAGAAAATGTATCATGTATATATTCTCTGAGAATTAACTGAACATGATACAGAGGAAGTGGGTATGGTTTTGCTAGGATGATGAATTCAATGTTGTATATAGTTCTGGGAAGGGTAATGTTGTGTCAGAAATGATTTGCAAGAAAATTTGCTTGCATTTACTATGGAAGGTATTAGAGAAACTGGTTGTGATCCAAATATCATGTTGCAGATGGTGATGGAGCATCTTACCTCCAGTCTATGGTTGTCACTCCTATAGTCTTACATTGATTTATGCAGGAAAATCATGGTTATGTTGACTGAAATCCTTGATGTGCTCAGTTGTTCACAATGCAAGACCCTAATTGATATTTTATCGGTGGGGAGCATGTCACCCTTTTCAGAGGGTGCACCATTGTACTAGCGACGTTTCGAGAGGAGGTTTTGAGGGTGTTTTACATATCCCATTTGGTGGTACATGCAGTCATGTAAAAAATATACCAAGATCTTTGATGTTTGTTTTGGTGGTTAAGGATGATGAGGGTTGTATAATAGTTCATTTTTCACTGCCTCGCTTGTCCACCATAGAAGGTAGTGTTTTAGGTTTCAACATGCTTGGATCAGCCTCTTAATGTGCCAGAGTGGAAGTGGAATTGAATATCGATGGACTTCATGATAGATTTATCAAACATGTCTAGGGTTCACGATACCATCTAGGTGGTCGTAGACAAACTCACTATATTGGACCACTTATGACCCATCTGAGAGTAGGGTTCAGTAGAGTGTTTGGGATGCATCTATGTTCAAGATATAGTTTAGCATCATGGGGTGGCTTCGATGATTATTTCAGACAGTGAACCTCTTTATCATACATGCTGTAGAGAGGATTCAAGGAGGAATTCAAGAATCAGTTTCACTTGAGTACAATGTTTCATCCTCAGATGGATTTCTAGACGGAGAAGACCATCCATGTTTTAGAGGACATGTACGTGCTTTCATCCTAGACTTTGGTCATAGTTGGGAGGATTACCTACCTCTAGTGGATTTTTCATACAACAATAGATACCAATTCACCAATGTATTGACACCGTTCGATTCCATATATGGGCCTCTATGAAGGTCACCTCTATGCTAGGTAGACCATGGGGAGTTAGCACTCATGGGTCCAGAGTTGGTGAGGGATACCATAAAGAAGATGATAGTCATCCAGGAGAAGATGATTATTGCACATAGGAACTAGAAATTGTATAAATACAAGAGATGAAGGCCCTTGGACATCGAGGAGGGAGACCATGTGTTTTTTTGGTTCCCAACTCGAAGGTTACTGCAAAGATTTGGCCAAGGTGGCATGTTGTATCTGAGATTCATCATCCCTTTTTAGATTCAATGTATAGTTGGTGAAGTATTTTACTACCTCTCTCTACCCCCATAGAAGCATTGAGTGCATGATTTCTCTCAAAAGTGACAACTGATAATGTATGTTCAAGATCCAGCACATGTAATCGACATGGGAGATTTGGAAATTGATGATGGGGTGATGTTTTTAAAGGTTTATATGGAGATAAAGGATCGATTGGAGTGGGTAATTTATGGATGGTCGATTCCTCTGGTACATATTCAGTTGTAGCCCAGGATTATCTAGGGAAAACAAGGGAGTATGAGGCTAAGAGTCATGCTCAATACCCCCCATTTTTTTAGCCCATTATTTTACTTTCGAGATGTAAAGCCTTAAGGTGGAGAGAATGTAATGTCATATAATTTCAAATAATTTTTTTTTAAAAATAAATTAATGGATTATAACAATGATATTAATTAAGGTGTCATTTGATTCTGATGCTCATTGTAATGGTTGTAAATTTTTTTACTTTTTTTTAGAAATCATGCATTGTTTTAGTAACCACTAAACATGTCTCGTATAAAAAAACATGAGGGAACAAATGTGTCTAGAATAATGAATTTACCTTTTGAATGGTCTAACGTCGAAAAACATGGGTTGAGGGAAAAGGATAATTTTTTATATGTTAATAGAAGAAAATAAAATAAAAAATATGAAGTTAATTTCTTTTAAACATCCCACAGTGACACTGCAACTCAGTGGAGATTCATCTATTGCACTTCATAAATAAAACAACATGGTGATGCTGCAACATAGACTAACAACAAAATTGAAATGGTTTTCTTAAATTATTCTCCTTGAATTGATTCAGGATCAAAGGATTGATCATAGTGGAATTCCATAAGGCTTGGCAGGAATAACTTTGATGAACAACGAACTGATAATGACACAGAACACCCCCCTCCTCTTGGAAGGATCTCACCAATGACGACGGAGGCACAGATCAAGATCTTTCTTCAGTAGATTTTTAAAGACAAAAAATACATCACAGTGGAGGATCATATCCATAGAATGGGTTCATTTATATTTGATTTCATTTCCACCATCTTTAGTTGAGAGTGAAAAAGGAAGATAAACCCACTAATAGCTTGCTCTGTTTAATGATTGATCATGTGGGATGGATATTGATATCTCTGGTTTTGAAAGGGTTGCACATTAGAAGAAATAAATATTATTTACTTCCCAATTTCCAAAAAGAATGAATAAAGGTCGGATGAGTAGGTCTGACATTCATTTAATGGGTGTTCATGGATCTCTCTCTATATATCTCGTGCATTCATCGGCGATAGACCCTCATAGTCATGTGAGATTATTTATAGGACATTGCAAACATGGATGGACCACCAGATTGATGGGGAGAAAACATTGAGCACATGAAACTGGACATTGTCACCCATTAATCTCAAGGATTCTCATAGTTTAAAAAACGGGCCACCACAAGAGATTAGGAAACTTGTGGATGGAGGGCCACTAGTGGTGGAACACAGAGGCATGAACACCATATACTAGACGCCCACCAACAAACAGTGGAGGTGCCTATAGTGGCAACGACCGCTGCTTCAGTGGTATGTGGCCCACCAAGCCATGTCAGATAAGAGACTCACATCTGTTCTGTGGGTGAGAGATGTCCACACTGTAGGACTGCGTCCTATGCGGGAGGTCCACGTGGTCCTCGGGGCACGATCTCTTGATCGTATCCACCATATGGGAGGGGCACCATAGCTACCTCACCCCACTAGAATAACTATCCCATACTGGACGGTTATGCTATGGAATATTGGGTCATGGTCCAGCGGCCCAATGGGCTTGGTGGGTATGTGTCAACCGAAACCCAATTAGGTCAGCCCAGACTAGACTGGGTCAGCCTAGACATGATCGGTCGGCCCATTCCAAACTAGGTCGGTTCACGTCACCTCAACCAATGATATGTAAATTTTGAGATACACTATGTTGGTTTTCATTGAAGTCGGAGATATGACCTTGGGAAAGAGGAGTTGGTTCCCCCATAATAAGTGTGCTATAAGCGGAATCATGTGGCTCACTCTGATGTGGAGACTATGTGAAATGATGTGTAAAATATTTCATTATTAAGTCTCTCTGGTTCAAATTGATTCATCAAATTTAAGTGAATCATCAATTCTATGTGAATTATTTAGTCTATGTGACTCATTAGGGTAGAGAGTATCATCAGGACAAGGTGCCTAATCAATATTGAGTGTTCTTTGATTATGTATAGTTATCTTAATTTTCATGATTTATACTTATACCTATGCAATTTGATGATACATCTTCTATAGTTTTTACTTGTTATTTCTTTTATGGTTTCAGGGCATCCTACTAAGTATTGTTTTATTCACCCATATAAGGGATTTTCCCGCATCTGTCATGTCTTGTGAAGATGACCAATATTTTGACAGAGACCTATGTGGTCTAGGATCGGTTGTTGCCAAACAAGATCAGACTAATGTGAGGTAGTAAAGTGGATTTAGAAATATTCACTTCACATACCCTTCATGAACTATTTTCTATAGACGAGCTTTAGTTTTTGGGTTATTGGCTTTTTCTTTCTTGTGGGCTTGTATTATATCCCAGATCACTCGATTGTACTTTTCATTATCATTGACTTTGGTTGTGTTATCCATACTGGCTTTCATGCATGGATTACAGAGTTTTAAATTCATCATTGTATGATTAATATAGGTACATAGACAATATCTCCCATGGTAGTGATATGCCTACTCTGTGCTATTCACAAGCCCATTGCCTATTGGATGTGGGCATGGGGGTCACAAAAAGGACCCATATGGAACGAAACATGAAAATATTTTCAAATAGGGAAGTCTTGGGAGTGAACCATGAATATAGAAGTGAAGGAATGGGATATGAACTTATTATAGTATGGTAGTATTATCAATGAGCCTTGAATAATGAAATTATTTTTTATTCTTATATTTATTACACAAAATTATTCTTTATTCATACATTATTTTCTCATGGAATATGATTGATTATTGGTTATTCAAAAATCATATATTTAATTTTGTTAGTTTTAAAATTCATTATACAATGTTTCACAATTAATAATATTTTAATGATTAGGTATGATTTTTTTCTTCATAATCATATTTTCATACCCTTAGTATTATCTTATTCTCACTCATAATCTTTGATTGATAACCCAAATTATTACACTTACAGAGCATCTGAGATCACACGTTCTTATTTTTTCCTTTTATAGGTTATGAAGAATGGTTTTTTGTATGATATGTCTAAGAGGGGTATTAGTAATGAAGAACATAATGAGAAACAATGTAAATATTTTATGAACCAGTTTTGTATGTATATTTGTTTACAAGGACACAAAAATTTTATAGTTCTAGATAGAATCATACAATTATGTAATTAATATTATTATAATAATATATTTTATTTATCTATGTAATTTTTGGTTAACTACAATAATTTATCTCAATTACACTCTAGGTAAAATGTATATATCTTCCTTGTGTACATATGATATACCGTATCCACATAGTTGTGTAATTATTTTTCATAACCACATTAATTAGATTTTTAAAAGAATGATTTAATAGATAAATATAATATTTATTAAATAATTATAGTTTTGAATATATAATATATGATTTACCTTTTTTTACATTCATCTATTGGATAATTATAATGTATCTCAGGCATAGGTGTTAACTGCAACCTCCAAGAAGTGAGGTAATTTATTTTTATATTACCATTATGCGTGATTCGTTATAATGCTATATTTAATTAATAAAAATAATTTTAATTGAACTATTAACATTATCTAGATTATGAAATCATTTCATAACACTATTAACTATGCACAAAATACTAATGTAATTTTGCAGAAATTAAATACCCAACCTTAAGCGGTCAACATAACAAATAAATATCCAATGAATGGAATTCAATTTACTATAAAGGACTTTATATTTATAATATATATGAAAAGATTTACTAATAAAGTATTTAGTAAATTTAAATTCATTATACTATATAATCAAACAAGTATGACAAAACGGGGACCCTAAGAATGTGATTTATATTACAATTTATTTTTATTTAAATATTATTTATATTCATATTTATTTTAGAAAAAAATGTAAGAAATATTTCATAAACCCAATATATTTTCTTATCCTATGGTAATATTTTTCATTTAGTTATATATATTCCAATTCATTCCTTTTTTTCAAGAATCAATATGTTAGTAACATGTAAGGGACTTTTATTAGAAAATATTATTTTAATGTTTTCATTCAATGATTTTTCTACCATATCAAAATTATTTTAATTTTTTCAAGAATATTATTTCTTAAAATTGAATGATTATGGGAAATCATTATCAACTATATTTTAATTTAATAGAAAAATTAATAAATATATTTTTTTATATTCCAAAAAATGTATTTTTAGACTCTTTAGAAAAAATGGGAAATGAATATTTTCTTGAACATTTATCAAATAAAAAAATTTGGTAATACAATAACAATTATTTGATTTTAAGATTAATTTAAAATTTTTTATATGTTTTTTTCAATAAATTTGAATCTTCAATATTATGGGATTTTTTATTTAAAATTTATTAGAAGAATAGGTTATTACTTTATTAATGGAATGAAAATAATTTTAAAAGTGATTAAAAACGTTTTTCTCTCAAGAATAATTTAAGGAATTCATTTTTGGAGTTTTTATAATGTATTATTTAATATTTATGAAATTATTTTTTACAAAAAATTAATTAATTTTAATTAAAATTATGTTTTCCTTTCAAATTTAATTAGTCTTTGTTTTGTGGTTCTTTATATTTTTATTACAATATTCCATATCACTCATAATTATTTCATTAGATATTTTCTCTTCTCCATATCTATATTTTATGTATCATGTATTTTTATGGTTTTATTTTCACAATATAGATATTTTATTAACCGTGTACTAGTTTAATATATACTTTTATTAGCTTAAATATTATTAAGAATCTCATATTATTTAATAGGGTAATATTCCGCATTTTAATTCAATATGTATAAATTTTTTATTTATAATTTATTTTCAGAATTAATTGTATTGATCATTAAATATATAAAGAATTCATTGGATGTGAAAGTTATTTGGGAGGCTTACTTGGAGATATCCCCTTGACGAATCAACATGTCTTTTTAAAAGAAATCGGATGCATGTCATATTATATGGTTATATAGTTTATACCTATCCATTTAATAATAATGTCTTAGATGAGTCCATTATGTTATGATGCCAAATATCTTCTATAGGGCCTTAATGGTAAGATCATGAATGTATATAATTGTGAATTTTCTTAATCGAGAATTTAGGTTCCATTGTCTATGTAATTTTTATGTTGATATTAGCAATAGAAGTACTTTTAACTGAATTTTTTGATTGAATGAAATTTATTTTGATTAGAAACTCTACCATATTGATTATGTCTCTTTTACTCAGGATAGATTTCACAGTATGTAACCCTTTTTTTCATCAAATATCACCCATTATTTTTTCTTCTTTCTACAAGATATGAGGATGTATTATTTCGATAATTTCAAGGATTAAAAATGTTTATTACGCTATGTTTTTTTATATTTTTTCATGTAATAATGTAATCATATATGTATTCTATTTTTCAAAAATAATAAACTAATCGATCTTGTTCGGCATGAACCCTTTTATATTGTAATAATATAATAAGGATAACAAAAAATATCGTTTCCTAGAGTAGACGTTGTTATTATTGGTATTAAATATAGTTTAATAGGAATCTTGGGAACTAGTTTTTAAATGAACATGACCAACAGATTAATTATGATAATCCATTGTGGTTTTTCAGACATTTTTCCATCATATGTATTATTATTCTATGGCTCAAAATTCTTGATGATTATAAAATAACTTAGTGTGTGGCATTGTTGAGATAGGGAACCTAGAAGAAGTATGGGAATTAGCCTCAGCAGACAATGTTGAGAATTTATTGTGGAGAATTAAAATATATTTGTTATTTGATCTAGGTAGATTGTAAAAATGTTAGGTCATATGAATTATTTTATGTTGAATAAACATGATTTTATGGAGAAAGGTGTTGTTCCAACGAATGATTCACCTATGTTAAATCACTTCATTCAAAAAAATCCTTGACCATTTAATAGAATTGTTAATATATTGGTATCTAAACAATTGATAATGTCCCTAAAAAATATTTTTCTATCCTTGGGATGTAATGAAAGGTAATTTTTTTATTGTTGTATATTGTTTATAAGGAGATATTGATATTTCATGGTTGGTCGTTTAAAACACTAAATAGGATGATGAAATATAGATTATTAAATGTAGAACATTTATTGTGACATTATTAGACAGATATTTTACAATAGATAATACAATTGATATAATGTTCCTTAACCAAATAAAGAATGAATATAAAAATTATATAGAGTATGATGATAAAATTAAAAGATTATCCAGTCATGTTGCTGACTATATACATAATCGTGAAACAATAATTTTCCTTTTATTTTATAGGTCTATTCTAGTTATTTTAAGGGAATATGTTTCTATAATAATTCCACCATATGATTATATAGAGTCATGTTCCATCAACGAAGAGAAATAATTTTCTTTGTCTTATAACATCATGGGAAATTAAAAAATAGTTTGTATGAGCACTATAAGAAAATAAATCGGTAAGAAAGAGGAGATGGAATATAATATTTCAAGCATATGATTATTGTTATTTTAAAAAGTGTCTTCTTAAAGTGGAAAGAAAAGAGTCATAAGGCTCATGAATACACTGCAAAATAAAGAATCATTTTTTATCTAATGAATCAACTATAATGAGAAAAAGAATTATTTAAATCAATTTTCAATTAATCAACGGAGCCATCCACATAAGAGGCCAAGCAGAGAAGGCCATTCTTATAAGATTACTATAAATGATGTTGATGTCCATAAAATGTGGATGTGGGTATATTTATAATGAAAAATATATCCGAGGATATATTTTATTTTGGATCTTTTTTACTCTATTCAATATTACATGTTTTCCAAAAAAAATTATTTTTTTTCATGTTACCCTGAGAAGGAATTTTTCAATCATGAATCCCAGTGAAAATATTTTGGTAATAAGTTTATCTCTATCATTCAAAATTATGATCAATATATACACATTATTGGAAGAATTAATTATTAAAAATATGTTTGAATTCGACATAATCCTTGGTATGGATTGGATTTAAAATTATAAATTGAAATTATATTTCCAAAATTATAAGATTATGATTTCTAATTGAGAAAATGAATCAATTTCCTTTTTAGGAGAGACTATATCATCTGAATCAGGTATAGATCCACCTCTGGTAGCTCTCCATGGTATAATTATTGAAGAAAAAGAGATAAAGTAAACTATTAATGGGTAAGGTATCCTTATATTAGAGTCTATAACTATTTTTATCGAATACATTGATCTTTTTCTTGAAGAACTATATAGGAATCCCCCTGATTGTGAAGTTGATTTTATAATCGATCTCTTATTTGATTTGAAAAATATATCAATGAATCATTATAGAATATCTATATTCAAATTAATTAATGTGATTAAACCACTAAAATGGTTATGTGAATAGGAATTTGTACACACTAGTGACCATCAATGGCGTTCCACTATTATTTATCTGAATAATAAATATTTTTATATGCGGTTGTGCATCAATTATATGGAAATTAAATCCATTAATATAATGAAAATGTATCATCTTCCCTATATTAATAAATTTTTTATTAACCTTTAAGTGATAAATTTTTTTAAATGATTTAACTTTGTTCTGGGTTTTATTAATAATAAGTAATGATGGATGGTATTCAAATGAATACTTTTAATATGAGATATTTAAATTATAACATTACATTAATGTAATTTTTATTAAATAGTGACCTCTAGGTTTTTGTGGATATAATGAATAGTTTATTCAAGTATTATCAAGAAATTTAATTATGATATTTACTAATAATATCTTGGTATACTAAAATATATATGATGATCATAAGAGGCATTTTTGATATATTTATAGGACTGTTAGAGGAATGAAGTTGTCAAAAAAAATTAAAAAATTCGAATTACAGCTTCAATAATTTTCTTTTCTTGTTCATACTATCTTTATATATGGAACATCAATTGATAATTCAATGAAATGGTATTCATGGAATGTGTATCACCAATGAATATGACCAAAGTATAATTTTTCCATGAATTATTGGGATATTATCGATGACTTGTCAAAAAATATCGATTTTCTAACACATTAATGAAGTTATCATTTAATGTATTTGTGTTCATATGTTCAGAAGAATTTAAATATTGATAAAAATAAATAAATTGGATATTATTCACTGTACATATTTTTAATTTCCCATCAGAAAGGGATGGATTATAATAACCCATATTTGTATTACGCATTAATTGATGACTTATTACATATGATTACACATAATACAACCTATAATATCGAGTATAATACTCTCTTTTGGAATTAGATACCTTACTATAACACTTAAAATATAAAAATCAACAACTATATTGAAAAATACCTTAACAAGTTTTCACTTAAAACATCATGGGATAACTTGAAAACATAAAAAAGAAAGGGGTTAGATATAAATCCTAATAAGTGGATAAACATGACATAACAAAAAGATAACAATACATTTCAAAAAATATTAATATAAATGGGACATAAAAGTGGTGATTATAAAAAACATGAACATTAAGTCATGATATAACATGATGACATCTATAAAAATTGGAAAATGTCTAAACAACATAATATAGTACATCATATACATTAGACATGGATGACTTCCAATACATAATGATGGGAAAAATTCCCAAAAAGTAATTTATTTTATTCCCTATCTCAAATTAATGTTTAAGGGGACAAAAATTACCAAATACATTGGAACTCCAAATAATTCTAGGTTCACCTGTAACATAAATTTCATTCTCATTATTAAGTGTGCCACATAGATCGTAAAAAATGTATTCCTTCATTATAATATTTTAATAATTGATCAAGAATTTTCAAATAAAAACATGTAAGTCCCAATTCAAATAAAGTTAATTTTATAAAGGTGAATATACTTGATAGAAAATGGTTATGGTATTAACTATAGAATTATTTTGGAATGTAAAATCGTGATGAAATTTAGGATACATGATGTCATTGATTAAAATTTCATAAAATTGTTTAATGTGAGATAAAAGAGTTTATCATATGTTTACAAAAAATGGGAAGTGATATGAACCTGGATATTCCTATACCAACGTTAGGATTTGTAAATAGATGGCATAAAATAATAATTAAACTTTAATAAATAGGGGACTGAGACGATCTGTTGCCTGATTGTGTGACTCCAACTACTTGGGAGGTGATTCATGAGACCATGTGGGAACCTTGGAACGACTCTAGAGATTATAGAGAAGGGTTAGGATGTCCTACATGTATTTTTATTGACAATAAATGGGAGCTATGATGGATTTATATAGGAAATAAATTATGATTTTTTTTATTATTTCTCAATCATAGGTTTTGTAATCTATATAAGAAAATACCCAGGCCACAACAATTCCCATAGGTTTTCCCACAGTTTATTCAGAATAAGTTTTTTTCATTATATAATAAAATAAAGGGACCATCATAATAAAACAACACACATTATTAGGAAGAAGTGAGTCATACTCTTAAAGAATAGAATTCAAAACAGTAAAATACATTAATTGATTTAGAGGATTCATGAAGGATTTTTAATATTAATAAATTAAATATAAAATCCCATTATTTAAAGATATAAATTATATTTTTCCATGGATACCTTTTATAGTATTTATTATTTCACTTTTGGGACATGATGATGTAATAATACACAACATAAATTTATACAGTGTTTAATTTTATCCCGAAATTTTGACTCCCGGAGAAAATTATAAAAAATTAATCATTGAACATTTTTTATGTTTTTTTTTAAAATATATTATTTTTATAATGATAATTCTCTAAATATTTTTATTTTTACTTATAAAATAATAATCAACATATATTTAAAAATGATGTTGTTTTTACAATAATTGTTGTAAATTCATTATAAAAATTACATTAGACATTATAAAAATTATATTATCATTTATATTTATTAAAAATATATTCATAAAAATATTTTATTAAAATAATATTTCATTCAATAGTCTATTATTTCATAAATAAATGTTTTAATTAGAATTTAATATTATAGGAAGATATAATTTATCATTTATATTATTTTTAAGAAAAAACATTATTTAATCCATTATATTTAAAAATAATTATTATTATGATGAAATGAAAATATTAATATTCATATCATTAGGGTAACTTTTTTATGTTCCCTCTTAAATTATTATTTTTCTTATTTTACCACTAGTTAACCTATTTTTCATTTACGTCAAAAATAAATACATTCTATGGTTATTATTGATATTGTATAATGATTATGGAGACCCCATTAACTAATATTTATTATGATAATTAAAAAATTATTTAATCCATTTAATCAAAATAAATTGAAATATTTAGATGATATTAATTTAAAATAATCCCGCAAGCATGATTGAATGTAGTTTTCGAAAAAATGTATTTTTCAAGGAATAAAATATTCTACTAAAACATTGTAACAACTAATCTTCATTGTATTAATTTAAATTCATAAATATAGATATTTAATTTAAAATTTTAATATGAATAATTTATCTTTGTGGGTTAATTTAATTAATCATAATAGAGAAACATTAATCATTTTAAAATAGTTTTTAGAAAAATGCATTTTTAATCATTAAAATAAAATTGTATTTGAATATTGTAAAAAATGATGATTAAAATGTAATTCATTGAATTCAATATAACAAAAGAAATATATTTTTACATTTAAACCTAATTTAAGTAATATGGGGACATGGAAATTTCATAATTTATCAAAATTAATTTTAATTTTATATCAATACAATATTTTACACTATTCACTGAAAAATATATACTTTCTAAAAACTCCTAGATTTTAACCTATGTTAATTTTGATATGTTGTTATAAAAATTGTGGTTTATTTATCAAAAACTTTTAAAATGTTTTTTAAAATTATTATAATATTTTTCATAAAAATAATTTAAAATATTTTTTAAATAAAATTTATTTTGAAGAAAAAATAATCACCCATAATTGATTGGTTGATTTAAAATAATTTATCAATATATATAAATTATAAATATAAATAAATATATATATATATATATATTAATTTAGTGAATCCTTCTCATATCAATAGATATAATCAATGGTTAAAGTGGTCATGTGTAGGAAAATCATGTTTTTGGTTTGTTGTTACATATCGTATATACTATGGAACATAGTTTTATATTTCAAAATATCTCAAATTTACTTTCATGTCACTTTAATAAATTGGATCCTCATAATATAAAATTTAAATAGGTAAGAAATGGTTTGACACATGAAAATATATTTATTAGAATCCAAAATTATTATAATGGTTAATAAAACTTCATCTTGAGAAGAGAAAAAATGATGTTTAAACGTCATCACAGAACATGGTTTCCAAATAGGATAACTTTAATGGGAAGTGAAAACATAGTCAAGGAAGAAAAAACTGACACCAAAGAACTGATTGAGTGTGATATAGATCATGTTTTAGAAAAACTAGATGACAACAAAACCATAAATCTACAATGTGGGAAAAAACCATCAATTCATAAAAAATGATCGTAAATGAATAACAAAAAATTATGTTTATTTCGTAAATTATAATTTTTTTGAATTCGATAATTGTTATCGACAATATATTTATAAAATATATTATGAATATATTTTTTATTCCTTTAATAATGGTTCTTAATTAGATTATGTATTTACCTAAACAAATCCCCCCCAGAGTGTCAAACTAGGTGTGCAACAAGGCCCATTATCGTGCACCAGTTCTTGGCCTTGTCTAGGTCAACACAACGCTTTATGGTTTTACACATATGTACATTTATATTATAGGCACATAAAAATTAAGAATCTGTAAAGGGATTTTTTTGATAAACCAATTAATATATACTTACCAAAATTTATGTATGTTTTATTATACATAGTTTTATCTATAAGGATTTTTTCTAGAGTTTTCTAATCCCAATCCAAAATATAAGTAAACTATTACACTAAGGAAAACTATAATAACCAATATATTTATTAAATATTAATTTACGATTTATTACAAATGATTTCACAAAAAACAACCAATATGATTGATAGGTCCAGTGCCTTTTGTATTTAGGTACATTTCATTAAAACGTAAAATATGAAAAACATAATCTTTATTGAAAACATCCATAACATTCCTTCACTTAAAAAATAATGGGATAACCTGGGGACATATGTATGAAAGTGGTGAGATATAAATCCTATTATTGGTAATAAACATGGAATAACATGAAGATAATAATTCATGTTACACAATATGCATATTAATGGGACATAAAATAGGTGAGTATGAAAAACATTAACAATAAAGCAAGATATATCTTGATTACATAAATAAAACATATGAAATTTGGCAACAACCTGAAAAACAACATCATAAACATAGGTCAATGATAACAACCAATTCATCATGACAGATAATGTTCCATAAAGGAATCCTTTTTACTTTATGTGCCCACATGATGTCTCCTTAAACTAAACATTAACCAATTCATTGGAGCACTATAAAATATCAGGTGCACCCGTCACATTCATTTCATTCTCATGATTAATTGTGCCACATAGATTATATAACATGGATGAATTGATCATAATATTTTACTCAATGATCAGATATTGTAAAATAAAATCGTTTAAGTCTCAATTATAATAATTATATGTGTATAAAGGTTAACTTCCTTTTATATGAAATGGGTATGGTATTCAATGAAAATAAATTTTTGCACAGAAAAATCATGGTGAAATTTCGAAAACATAACAAAATCAATTAAAAATTCATAAAATGTGTTGATTAGAGGTAATGGGGTCCTTAATTGTTTTAAAATAAAATGTAAAGTAATAGTGACATGGAAATACATATCCCAGCATTAGTAAATATAAATAGACGATATAATATAATAAATAAATTTAATAATGATGATATTGACCGGATACATTACATTAGTTTGTCACTAAAAAAGTTGGGGAGTGGATTCCTCACATATATCCCCAGGTCCTAGAGGTCCTACTATCAAAAAAAGTCCACTTCAGAAGAGATTAAGGTGAAATCCAAAGGATGTTTCCAAAAGAATATGTAGATGTTCTTACCATACCTTTTCAACTTCATTTATTCTTAAACCTCCAAAAAATATATAATGACTATATTACCATTATTAAATAATTATATAAATCATATTAATACATTTTTATTGTAATTTGACAACAAATATTTATAATATTATCATCCAATGAAAAATTAAATCATCGCTCCCAGGAATGTAAGACCTACCCTCCCAACATAGTTGTTTAATTATTTTGTCATCAAAGATTCAATTTAATTTTTTTAAATATTAACTAATTAATATATATAATATTTATAAAATAAATATAATTCTTTAAATATAATATATCCAATTAATTATTACCCTTCAATTAGTTATAATTTAATAATGTCACCCGTGCGTACGTGTGGACTATCACCTCCATGAAGTGGGTGATTTACTTTTTAATTACATCAATATATGGATTATCATAAAATTATATGAAATGAATAAAATTTATATTAATTTATTTATTAACATTATTTAGATTATGTAACAATTTTATAAAACATTTAACCAGGGACAATATACCTATGTAATTTGGGAGAAATCAATCGAACGACCTTAAGTGGTCGATGTAAGCAAGAAGTATTAGATAAATGGATTTCACGTGATTGTAAAATAACATTAAAAAATATTTTATACATAAAAATGGATTTACAAGAAGTATTAAATAAATTCAAATTCCTTATATAAGATGCTCGATCATATAAAACAAAGTCGATACCAATGTTAAATTATTTATGTTATATTGTCATCTTATTTGGGGAATCTTTATGATCAAATTTCTTTTAGAAAAATTATGTGATATTAATATCTTAAACAAAATTTATTTTCTTCTAATATAGTTTATTGTTTATTTTATATGTTTATATTATTTTTTTTAATCTTTTTTGGATCATTAATAAAAAAGTAAGTTAAATGTTTGGGTCATTCTTTTGAAAATCATGTTTAGAAATTTTGTTTCAAACTATTTTAATTCCATATTGAAGAATTTTTTAATATTTAAAAAATGATATTGCTTAAAATAAAATGATTATTAGTAGTAATATTCTACCATATTTGACTTTATATTCAATATTTTTTAATGTATCTTCTTTTTGATTTCTGAATGAAGAAATTTTGTCTATTTTACCAAATGTGTAGAAAGAATATTTGTTTTACCATTTACCGTCCAAGTAGAATTTATCATCATCATAACCATTCCATTATTTTAAAATTATTCTAAATTTTTTTATGTTTATTTTCAAATAAAACCATTTTTTCTATATTTTAAGCAATTTTTTTTAAAAATATTATCCAATAAAAAGGGTATAATTTTCTTAATGAAGAAAAAAATATTTTGATAGTGGTTTTTAATTTATTTCTTACACAACGTTACAAGGAAGATATTTTTAATGATTTGATAATATTTTTTTCTTTTTATGAATTTATATGTTTTTATAAAAAACCATAAATTATGATGAATTAGTGGGATTACATCATTATTTATTGATTTATGGTTTTCTTGTCATAAACATTCCCATAATTACATCTCATATCACTCTGTCATTTAATTTGACATTATTTTATTTTAAATATAATGATATTTAGTATCATGAATCTATATGGGATGATTAAAAAAATTTTAAATTTTCTTAATCTTACATAATATTAATATATGGTTTTTATTGAAGAAATCATATTATGAATGTTATTTCATTTACATGGAAAATATACTACATTGTTAATTTTCTATGGATAAATGATAACTTCTAAATAATTATGGGAATGAATTTTTTTTAAAATTCAATATATAAAGAATGAATAGGATTTCAAGTTATGGGTAGTGCTAGATTATATATATCCCCTCGATGAATTGACATGTCTCATGTGAAAAAGTAAAATATAGATAATAGTAAATAGATTTTTATTTTACACCAATCGGTTTATTAATAATGTCTCTCATGATTCCTTGAAGGTTTTATTCTGGATAAAATGGTATAGTCATCAAAGGTAACGTCATGAATATCCAATAATATCCATTTACATTATTCATAATTAGGTTTCAATTATCGATTTTATTTTTATATTGATATTATACATGGATATACTCTAATCTTATGGGGCTGATTTAATAAAATGTGTTTTGATTGTCCGTTATACAATATTGATTAAGCATTATTTACTCAAGATATATTCCTATATAAATAAACATTACTGTGTATCTGGGATCTCCTATTATTGGTTTTCCATTCACCAATTTTTGAAGAATATGTTTTTGAATGCTTTTATGAATCTAATATTTTTTCTAATGATATTTTTTAAATGTAAAATGAAATATAATAATTATGTATGTATTTAGTTTTCCATGTGTGGTAAACTGCTCAATCATTCAGGGAGAAATCTACCAAATCCTACAGAAATGTAATTATGTAATCAAAAAATCTATTTTTTTGGAGTTAATGTCAGTAAATTTACGTCAAAATCAACATGGTCGATATAGGGTTTGAAAAAAATCACATTCCTCAAAATGCAACAATACATAATAGCCCCATAAATTAAAACTACATATCTTAATAACAAATATATGTTGAAGAATAAATTTTAAATATGTTCAGGTTTCTTTACAAATTTTAAAATAAATTAAATAAAACTGGTTTGAGAAGTGGAAAATTCTATACTAATTACATTACATTGTTAATAATTAGTATGAAAAAAACATCAAAACAAAACCCAGTATGGTTATTTGGGCGTATAATACAATGTTCAAACATAAATTATATTTTTTTAATCCATGTGAAACCAAAAAAAACATATAACCATCATAAATTATTTAAAAAGTTTAAAATAAACACTACTATGAAAACATACCATATAAACACATCCTTACTAATTAATTAAATTTTAAATTAATTAATATAAACCAAAATTCACCCAAAATACATTATTACATAATTCAATAATTTTTTGTGAATTTTTTTAATATTGGTTACAATTAATATCCAATGAAGCTTTAAACACCCAAAATAGGCTTCTTCTCATTAAAACAAAATAAATTCAACAAAAAATACAAGTAGAAAATTACTTGTTTTAAATAAACATGCCTTTTTGAAATAAAAAATTCCAGAAAATTAAGGATAAAACATACAAATTTTGATATATATATATATATATGTGTGTGTGTGTGTGTGGGTGTGTGTTTATGTGTTGGTATATATACAAATATATATAAATATGATTTTGTTAATAAAATCCAAAAATGGTAAGGAAAAAATTTTAAACTAGACTAACAATTAAAACAATCCTAGAAAATCATTGAATAGTTATATATAAATATGAATATTGTATGAAAAACCAATAAAATAATAGTAACTACTTGATTGATCTATTGATAAATCATTAAATAAAATATTTTAGTAGAAAAAATCTTCATTGTTGGTTTATTCTTCCTAAACCATCCACAAATTCAATAAAAAATTTCAGGTTCCATGAATTCTTCATTGGAATGGGAGATTGACGTGATTGATATCACTATTTTAAAGTAATAAAAATGGTTTAATTAGCACTACCCAAAATTTTCTGATAAATTTTACCTTTATTAGTTCAAAAATGAAAATCATTGAAAATCAAGTCTTTATTTATCCCTAAATTTTTTATTGATAATGTCATGCCTTAAAATGCACTAAATTTAACCCTAATAAAAGGTATAACTTCATCAGTGTTAAATTATGCACTTATATATAATGAATTATATTTTCTAAAACTAGAGTGAAAAAAACAAATACTTTTGTATTTCTACAATTATACATGTATAAAATATTAGTAATATCATATATTAAAAGTAATCATAAGTAATAAAATAATTAGTGTATAAAAAATCCATGATATTTTATAAAAAATATTAATAAAAAATATTAATATTTAAATATAATTAATTACATTTACAAAAAAATTATTAATTATTTAAATGAAAATATATTTTAGAAGAAATAAAATTTTATTATGGTGTATCTTTGTATTATATTTAATTTATTCTAAAGAAAATTATTTTATATTTCAAATATAAATAATAAATTGTATATAAATTTTATCTAAAAACACTACCAATTTTTTTATAATTAAATTATATTTATTTTCAAAAATAAAAATAAAAATTGATCTTAATTATTAATAATATTAAAATTCATGATTATATTTTTATATATGTATATGTATGTATGTATATATGTATGTATGTATGTATGTATGTATGTATGTATGTATGTATGTATGTATGTATGTATGTATGTATGTATATTAGATTAAAAAAATTTCATAAATTACATTTTAATTAATAGAATTATTAACATTTTAAATAATCATTGATATATAATATTATTTCTAGAAATTTAATATTTCTATTAAAATTTTTTAAACTCAATTTATTTTAATCAATTTTATAATTTCATTATTATTTAATACATTAACAATAGATTATATCTACACACACATAAAAATGAATGTGTGACATTTTCCATATATGTAGGTTTGTCAAAACATGTAGGGTTCAAAACTCTTTTATAAAAGCAATGAAGACGAAGTAATAGAGGTGGACAGGGTTTGAAATATAAAACTCACCCCATTTCAATGAAATAAAAATAAGATCATTATTATCTTCAATGAATTATACACTCACCATAATTATCAAGAGAATTATGATTCATATTTTGATAGGCTCTCTAACAACCATGACCATGTGTGTGTCATCCTCATCACCTTGTTTTATCCATCTACCAAGGGTTATTCGAATTCCATGTTCTAGTCTCTGTTAAGGTCATTGTCTCTGCACACATCCTGTACATAGAATCTTTACTAAGATAGTCTTACTCCTTATCATCCAATATTTCAATGTAGTTATGATTCACCACATAATCTCTAACCCTATTTTTATTTATGTAATGCTGAAAATATAACTTATAAACTAGAGGTGTGTGCTTAGTGGAACCCTTTACCAATACCTCCTTACAAATAATCTCCTAAACCCATTTTACTATATCTAAAATACCATGTTTTTATGATCATTTGGTATATTTTAGTTTCACAAAATAGAAATTGTTAATATTTTTCTACCCTTTTAAATAATAAGAAACGAGGAAGATCACCACCTATACCAACTACATGTTATCCTAATTTTGTGTTACTAATTCATTGTTATTCTCCACATGATATAATTCATCCCTCATGTTAATATTACAACAAATTTAATCCTTAATGAAAATTCCTTAATCCTTGAAAATAGACCATTATCATTGTATTTCATGATGACGTGGAGAGGTAGTAGGATGCTCCTTCACAATTTCATCCCTGTAAGCCAGTGAAATCCTTTTAGATGAAGCAGTAGAATCCTAAACTGAATTATATTACATCACTAATTAAACTAAAAAAATCATCATTCCATTGTGTTTCATTTATTAGATCAATGAATTCATTTGAATGTAGTATAATATCATGATGCCAAAAATTCGTACTACTGGAAGTAGGTTATAAAATATGCTAATATTCAATTTCATCCCTGTAGACACCCAAACTAAACAACTCTGATTATAAATAGCCTAACTAGCGATATAAATTACCTCTTTTCAATCGATGATAGTAGAATAATCCTTAGGTACCAACTTTATACAAGCATACACATCATGACCAATAATAGAAAACGTTAATCAGATTATATCCATTTACCAAATACATTTATATTTTCCAATAGGCTTGTAGTCAAAACATAATGGAAGTAGATTTTAAAATATATTTCTTATCATAATGTCTTCATTTGCAGTACACATAACAACATAATTGGTTAAAATTGAATTCAAAAAAACACATGCTATAAATCAAGCATATTAATTGAACCAGTTATAATATTTCACATCTTTCATCTTATAGGGAACCACAGTCCTAGAGGCAATAATATGTATATATATAAACAGAACCTTATCATTATAGTGAAAAAAAAACATAAAACTAATTAATATTTTCATATAAATGTTAATAATAACTAATAATATAAAACATACATAAATGTTATTCTCCTCATGATCTGATTCGTCCCTCATATGTGTATATATTATAGAGGTTGTGATCAGGGGTGAGATTGAGATGATGATGGTGACTATCAATGTCATAGTATTTCGTATTGTTTATGTGTGGAATCCACATACTCATGCTCTCAGATATAGTTCTGAAAACACATAACATACAAAACTGGATTTGATAATCTTTTAAGGTTGAAATAACCTTCTAAAATTCAAAATCCAATAACCTTTTAGTTAAGTGTTTTGTAAAATTGGGAAAAATCTATAACTAAAAAATCTCATGTCTTATTATCAAATGCAGACTTATTTCAATATAAGAAGTTGATAAATCAATAATTGGAATTAAACATTTCCCATAAATTCTTTTAACATGATACTCTTTTAGTATTATCAAAATTATTAATATATTTCAAAACATGGGGAAAGGGAAACATAAGAAGGAGTGAAATCAAATACCCAGGGAGGGTAAAAATAATAATAAGGAATTACATGATATATGATGATATGTTAATGAGAATTATCAAAATATTAAGAGGATGTAATGAAGATATGAAATCATAAATAAATTGATTAAATAATGATCATAGCCGTAGATAATGACATCATATGAATGTAGAAACAATATGAACAGGACATCAAAATCATACATCAAGGCTCTATATTGTGTTAACATAACATAGTATCATAGGATGACATCCCATTCACCTTTACATAAGATAGAAACATTACCCCAAAAATTAGAGGTCAATATAATTATAGGAAAACCCTTCAAATAATTAAAATCATACATATGTGTGCCATATGTTTTAAATCAACAAATCATAAAAAACACACGAAAATAAAATGGGTTTTGTATTCTTATCAAATAGATTCCATAAATCAGTATTAAAATTTTCATTAATAAACATAACATTATAAACCCATAGAGACAAATATGTATCCAATTTCTAAAAGGACAATCCCTGATAAATACCACATAATATATATGATAATTTATTTACATTGTACATAAAAATGATAAATTGTTTGTACAATTCTTTCTCCAATTAATCAATATATTATGATTCTATGTGAACACCCTTTAATGTGAGTAATAGAATATAGGTAATTCATGTAGGAAATTCATTGTAAGATAGTCATACATATAAATGAAGATTATTATGAATGACAAAAGTGGTGATGCATAATATCATTGATGTAAAATATACATTCATATGCCATCCAGATAAAGAGGTGATAGTATCATTTAGATAATATCCATGATTATACATTCGACATTGATGAATAATTATCTTAATATAAATAATTGTATTTCATTTAAAATAAGAATTCCCTTTGATCTTTGAAAGAAATAAAAAATAAATTATTATTAAAACCTGAGAATTGTATTTTATTTTTTGAAATCATTAATGAAAAGATATAAATTCTCTTAAATAAACAGAGGTGATAGAAAGATACACTAACATAGAAAATTGAATATGATATTAGTTTTGATCGAAAAATATGCATAATTTTTTTAAAATATTTTCCATTAAAAATATTTAAAAAATTCATGGATGTGTATAATTCTATTTTTATAACAATTATAAAATAATTCATTTAGAAAAATTTTAAAACATTACTTTAGAAGAAAATATTTTTTAAAACGAATCATAAAAAAAATTAAATCTAATTTAATCCATTTAGTAAAATACACATCATAAAAATTATGATAAAAAGATTAATTAATATGAGATGAAAATAAGTGTTTTGAAAAAAATTGACAATATATAAAATAATTTCATATGTTAAATTAGGACACGAATTGAAAATATCTATTGGAATGCATATGAGTAATTCTAATCAACATCAAGATTTTATTTGAAGAAAAATCTTATCAAATGCTGGTATATTAATGTAAAAAAGTAACATACCTATATAAAATGTAATTCAACCATTTTTAAGGATAATGGGAGAATATCAAAATATTGAAAATATTTCATAACACGCCAGAAAAATTTACTTTACTCAAGAAAACTATAACACAAGTGGAAACATTTTAATAAAAATATTTAAAGAATAATGATCCTAAAAATAACCCTCAAATTCCATGAATAAAATTTATTTCATGATAACAATACAAATAAGAATATTTTACATAATGTTAATGTAAATTGGTGAGTATTGCTAAATGTGTCTCATAAAAGGTATCTTCTGACAAAAATATCTTACATTCTTTCCATACATAGTTGATAACAATATAAAATCATATAAAAGAATAATAACTATATTAACAATATATTTTATAAACATATTAATCTCTATATCTTGTTTTTATAGATAATTTATTATTATGCACTTAGAATATAGTGGCTTATTATTGTTAATTTTGATCTCCGAGTTTTAACACATTTAATTTTCTTGAGCTTAATTTATAATGTAATTATTTTTCATTGAACTTTTATACCAAGTACTTAATTCCTATATTTTATATGGTTTTATAATATATATTAAATGAATATTTATAATTTTCCTCTTTTATCCCCATAGATTTATAGTTATTTCTCTTGAATATGAAGCTGAGGAGAAACTTGTTTCAGAAATTATTATTGAATTAAGATGACGTAATATTAAAAATATTTGATATTAATTTTATAAAGAAAGAAATGATAAAAAAAATTAACACCTTATTATGAAATGTTATTCGAAATATATTACATTGTTTAATCATTTATTATATAAACATTTAAACCCCAAAAAAGAACACTATAAACCTTCGAAAACAACAGCGTGTCATAATGGTAGAATGGGGAAGAAAGTGATGTTATATAGTGTTAATATAGAATTTGATAAATCTTATACATGTAATATATTACATAAATCATTATAATATCTATTCTTATAATAATTAAATATGGTTGGTGCTGAAAAATTAAATTCTTCATTCATGGAAGCAGTAGTCCACACATATACCAGATTAACAACCCCATTTCTCAAAAAATTGAAAGAGTGACAATATTTGAACATTCATCATAATATATTTATAATAATTATTTAAAAACAATTTTATATCATTAACTTAACTTTAATTTTTTTCTATTTTAAGTGTATTAGTGGAATAATAAATATTGTTTATAAAGGCTGTAATCTGCACATACACATGATTAATGATCTCATTCCTTAAAAAATTGATGTAACGAAGGTAAATGTAAAATGTGATAATTTAAAAACAATATATGTGACATAAGAAACATAATTATTCATTAATACCACTCTATATCCAATCAATAAGTTTTTGTGATGAAAAATGAACTACATATTTTCATGGAGGTCGTACTCCAAACATACACACGAGCGATGCATTTTTCTTCTTAGAGGATGTTATGAAATGATTGAGTAATTATTGGGGAATTAATATACTGAAATATAATTACATATATGATACTTATTTCAATAGATTACCTATTTTATTGATTATTGATAATACCAAATTTAATAAAAAGTCAAAGAGGAGACTTATACTCACATCTGGAACAATGATTTTATTAGGAATTATCCTCGTAAATGATTGTATTAGGATAATTAATAGTGGCAAAAATTATATCTTTCATTAATAGAGTTATCATTTTTAAAAATTCAAATAGTAATAAAATTTAATTATATTGGTTGAAAGTGTAAATAAGGGGTGTTAGTGGGTCCTTTTATAAGTTTAGGGATATGTGGTTTTGGAAATATCTTAACTTATTAAATTATTTTGTTCCCATATTTCACGTTCAAAGATTCTTATATTTCAAAAATATTTAGTTTCAGATATGTTAAGGTATAAAATATTCTAATAAAATCAGATTTGGGAAAAAATTTAGTGATTTATGGGTTTTATACTTTCACTTTTCACATTACCCATGTGTAGTTTTTGCAAGGCATATTTTACTTTCACATATGCTAATTACTTAAAATGGTCACTATTAAATTTGATATTATCACAATATTTTAATATTATTTTCTGAAATATGATATCAATTTACCTATATAAAATTAAAATTATTAATAAATGATAATTTTACAAATTTAACATGATTAACACTAAAATGTTTTTTTAAAATTCTATGTCTTTACGCATAATATTTTTGTGAGTCAAATTTATTTATGTTAATAATTTTCATAACCTAAATTGAATTATTATAAATAAATTAAATTCTATTTGATATTAAAATCCACACATAAATTAATTTTAAAAAAATATCATAATTAAATGAAAATATATAAAATTCAAATTTTATTAATGTTATATTTTAATATAGTTCTAAAAAATATTCCATGGGTTTTCCAAGTTAAAATAATATTCTAAATTGAAAATAATAATTCATTAGTTTAATATTTAGTAACATTAATGGTTTTATAAATTTCTATATTTGTCTTATATATTTATAAATTAATGGAAATTATAATTTTAAAGAAACCACATTTTGAATAAAAATTGATATTTTCATTAAATTTTCTAAAATTCATACTATGTAAATATTAATTTTCTAAATAATAAATAATTTTAATGATATAAAATTATATTTCAAAAAAATAATATATTTTAATATTAATATAAAATAAAAAATTTAAAGGAAAAAAGTTTTATTTAGAATTTATTTCTAAAATATTAAGAGAATTTAATATTATTTCAAATAAATTTATTACTACTAATAATTCTAATATTTTATATCATATATATATAAATTATATTTGATCATAATAATCATTTAAATATGAATGTTTTAATTTATTAATGTATAATGATTGTTGTTTTAGTGCTTGTGAAGAATGATATCCTACTTAGAATTATTTAACGTAAAATTTATATTCTGAAGTATGAGGATGTTAAATTCTCCTCCCCTTAGATAAATTGTGTCCTAAATATAATCTTAAATAAATTATCTGAGGATGTAAAAATATATACATGGATTATGATAAAATATAAAATGAAATTTCTACATAAATATATTATATAAAAAAAGAGTAAAAATAATTTTCATCTATAATGTGAACTAAATTCATAATTTTCCATCGGTATCTAGATTATTTGTGTCCAAACTTTACACACATAAAACATTTTGTAGTTCCATTGAGACATCCCCCTATCTGTTTCAATCCACATTTCTGACATGATTGTAATTTTATCAATTTTACATAATCATATTTGTCTCAAATTTTTCTAGAAAACTACATCTTTATCATCTTTGTTTTGATAGAGAATTAAAATATGATAGATTTTTTAATCATAATTCAAGATAGATTATTTTTTATAACAATAATATTTTTAACCACAGTTATATTCCTAACAGATTGATCATCGCAACAATCACTATATTTTTCATTGCATCAATTATTATCGTGGTTCCTTCTTGCTGTAGCAGTAACATTAAATAATTTTTAGGGATGAGAATACTCAAATTAGTAAATGTATAAATAATAAAATAATATATTAGAAGAAATAATTCATTAAATCTGTAAAAACCCTAACTTATGAGACTTTATCTTTAATATAGTTTTCGATTATCACATTACTATTAATTCCTCTTATGTAGTCAACTGTTATAACATTATATGGTTAAATCCTTCATAATGTTTTATATATAGAATGTGATTTATCCTAATAATATCTCCTATGTGTGTGTGGAAAGTTGTGCAGTTATAACACATTCCCTAAGCACTAAAACAATTAATAATATATAATAGAAAATCTCCATTAAATGTTTTCACCCATATATAAATCTATTCCAAAAATGCTTCCACTTGATAGTATCTCAACAAGGATTTAATTATTTTTAAAACCATACAATATAAATGTTAATGATATTTATAAAGGTTATCCTATACTATTAATTATAACAAGGGACTCTACTATTGTTCTATTATCATAATCCCAAAAAATATCAAATATTCAATAATAGAACCAAAAGGTTTATCAATATATTCAAAAAACATTAGTGTTAACATAACAACAATTTATTTAATTTTCAGATATTAAATTTTCCTTATATGATAACATCCTTAACATTAAAATTATTTAAACAGTACTCATAAAACACAATATTTAATAAACATCTATGATTACAATAACATTATCACATGTACAATCCAAGGACCATTTAGTTTATAGTTTTATAAAATTATTTCAAATGATTAAATAATATTTCATAAGTGTTCTCATGAAATGGATAATTTTATTATTTTATAAAATGATAATAAATCTATAATGATTTGGAAATTTCACCCATAAATTCTCCACGAAAGATACACTTTTAGTCATAAAATACATATTTCTTTTTTATAACATAGGAAAAGGGAATCCTAAGAATGGGTGACCTCAATCAATGAGAATGTATAAACATAAAAATAAATCATAACATGATAGATCGAAGGCATAAAATGGTATCATACTAAGAACTATCACTATCTAGAGATCATGGAATAAAGAGATGATATAATAAAGTCATGTATTAATGAATGATTATAACATTGGGGCATGACATTATAGTACTATGGTAACTGTTGAGTCAATAATGTTTCTATATGACTTTTCCATTCCTATATTTTTTGAAAATCAAAATCACTTCATCTCAATGAAAATTATTCTTCCCTAAGCACTATTTTCATAAGAAAATTTCTATTATCGAAGGAAGTTTTTATCCTTACCTCAATTATAATTGTTTAATTTTATAATCAATCTAATTCAAACTAATTTTATAACTAATTCTACAATTTGTATTATTATTTAAGACCAATGAATCAAATAATTCCTTAGACTTATAATGTTTTGTTTTCAGATTCTGAATTCTCGGAAAATTGGATTCGGATTTTTCAGAAATTTATATTTCGAATTACTCAAAATTCTGACTTTGAATTCCTTAGAATTCAGACTCTAAATTCCTCAGAATATTGACATTGAAATACTTTGAATTCAAACTCCAAATTCCTCAGATTTCAGATTCCAAATTCATTGTAATTTAAACTCCAAAATCTCTAGAAATCATATTCAAAACTCTCTAATAAACTGAATCCAAATATCCATGTCTTATTGATTTTGAATGTTTATTTAGTTAGACTCTGAACATGATTTTTCCATAGAGTACGAAAATAAGATTTTTCTAAGCAACTTAATTATCCAAACACATGTTATTGTTATGAAACAATGTCGTTTAATATGTTTCTAACTAACTGTTGGATATGTGACATGTGTATAGATCCCTCTGAGATTAAATGAAATATATAACCATTAGAGGAGGGATCCGAACAATGGAGATGTGTCTATAAATAACATATCATTTGAAATATCTAGTTATATGTTGATAGACCTAGGTATTTCATGATGTAAAGATATTTCTAGATAGGTAAATACTATCATTATTTTTTTGGATCTAAACATCTAGTTAAGTTGTCTTCCTGTGACTCCTATTGTTGCTGAGTACAATCAACAGCTTCCTGGTATAAGAAGATAGAGTTGCCAACTACCTTAATTACCAAGGGCTTGTGGGGATATCCTGGGATATTATGATATTCCTATTGACCTCTTACCCTGGTGTGGGTAAGATAGAAATTCTTGTATGTATAATTCAAGGGACCTTTATCCAAGATTGATGGATACCCAATAGTTTGTGTTAAAATATATTCTTCTTATTACTCGTTTTGTCTCATGTTTTAATTCTGTTTTATGTTAATAAAGGATGAAATTATAACATTATTATGATTTATCATACTTTGGCATACTCTGATAATTAATATTATAGACTCTTTAAGGTAAAATATTTTCCACATACACATTCTCTAATTTTCATTTCTAGAACCATATTTTATGAACCTAAAAATTATTTTTCCATAAAACTATTTTTTGGGTTTTTTAATTTACCTTGTTTAACGTTTTTTAACATTTTTTTCCTTAATCTTATAGAAAAACATGTTTAAACATACAATTCACCCCCTCCCATATTGTAATTGAGCATATACATTCATATTTTTATCCTACAATTGGATTCAGATGAGAACCCTGAAATACTTATATTTACATATTTGTTTTCTTATTCAAGTTTTCCTTGTTCTAAATTTTTCTTCTCATCATATAATTTTTTAGTTTAGTTTAGTTAATTTTATCTTTGTTTAAAACCCTTTTCTATTAACATAATTGGTGGAATGATATTCTCTATTAGAATGGTTGGAATGAATATTTGTCCCTTTGATAATCTAAATCATACCAGTGCACTTTATTGTTATGATAATGATTATGAGTACTAGAGAGATAGAATGAAAACATTTTTCATTAACACTAGAGTGCAATATTTGGTAATTCTATCTGTAGATTACAAAATCCTAGACAAGGATGTCAAAACCCTCACCAACCAAGAAAAATTAGAATATTAACTATACAATTCAATGATATATTTTATGACTGGGAATATATATAGTCAAATTTATTTTTGAAAATCTACCAACTGTATTTGGAAAAAACTTAATGTTACACATTTTGGGACTTCTATTGATATAGAGACTTGAAGTTCTATGTTTAGAGCTAAATAATCATGGATTTTTATTTCTATATGAAGGACCAGTTTTGTAAGGTGTAACAAATATTTATGGCTATCATCAATAGTTTTCAATTTATGGGAGAAAATTGTTTAGATGATGAAGCTATTGGGGTAAATAAAATATATATTATGCCTGATGAGTGGGAGTCCACGATAAAATCTATTGATGAGAATAGAAATTTTTCTCAAATTTATCATGATGATATTTTTGGGACTCTTCTTCAACATGAGAAAAGAATGAAATGAGATGCTGGTATGAATAAAATTGAATAATGGCAGTGGAAGTGTATCATTTGCTACTCTAAAGTCAAGACTTTGAAAAGGGATACAATATATAAGACAAAGAAAGATAATGTTTTATCTAAAACTGGTGAACGAGAACATTTTTAAAATGTGTTAGCTAATCTTGATCGAAGGATAAATAATATATCGGGAAAGAAAATCATTTGTTGTGGATATAATAAGAAGTAAAGAAAGGACAAGAAAGACTCAGATGTAACATTCTATGAGTGTAAAAGATCTGGACATATAAGGCCAAATTTTCCCATGGATAAAAGAAAATATAAAAAGGAAAAGCATTATGAGATAAACAATAAGAAGTGTTACAAGACTAAGGCTAATAGTTTCTTGAACGATAATGACGCTTAGAGTGATATTGGTTGGGACTATTCAGATGAATCTTCATATTTTAAATCTTCTAGAAAAAATAATCTTGGTCTACTTGTCAAACTACCCAATGCAAATCATTGTCAAATGGCTATGGTACACGATGCTGAATCTATTTATAATGTATCTTTGAATGAAAATTATACTGATGTTAAATATTATGAATCATTATATGATTAATATTCATTATCAGAAGAGAATACTTGACCTTATAAAGAATAAGTGTCTAGGATTGTTAAAATTATTGAAAATTAAATTATTAAAATAAAATATTAGTTAGAGAAAATAAATTCTAGAATATCTATTTTAACAAAAGAATTATCATTTCATTCTAATGATTGTGATAACAAAATGTTTTATTTCTAAATTGTTTCAAAAAACATCGTGGAATTTAATTCTGAGATGGAAAAATTTTCTTAGTATCTTGATAATTCCATTCCTAAGAAAAATATTTTAGAGGCTTACTATAGTTCTAGAACTAATGTTTTTTAGGATAAAAATTTGGTTATTATACTAAAGTCATAAATATTTTCCTTAAAAAAATGTTTGTCAAACATTAACTCTACTAAAAAATGTTTACTATATGTATTCCCAAATTTTTCATTTGAGGAATTCTTCTAGATTTTGTTATACCCACTCCAAACCTATTTTTATTAATAATAATTTTGTTCCAAAAAGTGCTCCATTTTACAAAAAATTCCCATGTGGAGGACATATGGAGAAAAAATTCTTAAAACAAAAATCAATCTTTAGGTTATTATAAAGATTATTTTTTTTATGAAAATGTGGATTCCAAAAATGAAATTGTTGGTCGGAGTGGACACTCAAGAGGTGGGTGAATTGAGTTCCAATTTAAATTTCTGTTAAAATATTGTCTATTTCAAATCCCTTGATTTATAAAATAAGTTAAACTGTAGTGAATTTATACAGATTGTAAATGTTCACATAGCTTCTCAAAGATTGATTAGGTATCTGTTAATTTAACCACATGATCAAACTAACTTTTGAAAGTAATCTACTGATTTACAATAAGTGTAAACACTTGCTAATTTAACTCTCAAAGTAGCTTTAAAATAGTTTTGTATTTCAAAGTAATAGCAGCAGAATAAATAAGATATATTTAGTATACTTTAAACATAAATTATAGATGCACAACAGATATAACAATAGGTTCAGTCTCAAGATAAAACATAGTCCTCTCAAATTTATGTAAATTTGATCCACACCCTGGATCGGGGTTAAGAACAGTTTACAAAACTGTCCAGGCCACATAGGGACCTCCACCACTATTCTATGTGGGAAACAATGAAAATACCAGGCCACACGTGGACCTCTTCCACAGTTGACGTGGGTAAACAGGAGCTAAGGGATTTGGAGCGAAGATTTTGATATCCTCCAGTTCAATATAAGAGATAGTGTGTGTATAAGATATACAGAGTACACCACATTGTAGGAATGCTTCTGAGTCATTCTCTAGATTACCTGTTGAAAAACAGAGTGTCGTAGTTAAGCTTGTGTTCTTCAAGAGTGAGGATGATCTCTTGATTCGTTGTGTGTTCCTCAGAGGTGTTGAGTTGCATTCATGAGAGTTCTTTGAAAGACGTGCAATATTCTTCTTGTTCAGGATTGTTCTTCTTGTTCAGCACAGTGCTCCCGGGTGTATTTAAGTTCTTCTATTGTATATTCACACTTGCACTCCAGATGTACGTGTACTGCATCTTAATCTTCCTTATTTTCCACAAGTTCTGGCAGTATGAATGATTCACTTTTCAAGGTATGAGATACGGTTTCCTGACATGCCAACAACTATCATTAAATAAAATTAATTGCATTATAAACATCAAATATGACCGTTCACATTATTTGAATAATATTGACAAAAAAGTTAAGAAATGGTGTCACAGTGATTATGTTAATGGTTTCTTCTTCACGATATGTTGTTCACGGTATGAGCTTCACGGTATGTGCTTCACGGTATTTGGGTCACGGTGAGTCCTTCAAGATCTCTGGGTCACAGTAAGTCCTTCACGGTTTCTGGGTTATGGTGAGTCCTTCACGGAGTTTGGGTCATGGTGAGTCCTTCACGGTGTCTGGGTCACGGTGAGTCCTTCACAGTGTCTGGGTCACGGTGAGTCCTTCACGGTGTCTCTATACTTATACAAATATTTGTATTTGGAATTAGACAGTAACATACATAATATAAATTATGTTTAATCATTCGATAGTAAAAGAGATTTGAATCATAAATATAAAGGTGTGATAATATATGTGAGATTTGTGATCATGCATAAGAATTGTAAATAATAAAGAGATTAATTAACATCCATAAGATTTGTTATTATTAAAACATGATGTGTAGTTATTATTGAGATTGAAGAGCATTAGCATGATGTTCAATGAAGATTGAGATTAATTAGCGGTAATAGGATTTGTGATCATTAAAACATGATTAACACATGAGGAGTCCAACAATCTCCCCCTTTTGATGATCACAAATCATATATAATCAAAATATAAATGAAATGTAACATAAAAGAAACTAGCATATTAGAATAGAAAAATTCATTAGAGAACTGACACTTGTAGTTTTTCTCCCCCTTTTAAACTTGTAGTTTTCTCCCCCTTTTGGGGTTATCAAAAAGTATAGAAAATGAAATGAAACACTGTACTTGGCATTAAAAAGTGTTCAGAATAGAACAGATAGGAGAAGTACAAATATTAAACAAGAGATGACATCCGATCAAAAAGAAAAACAGTCCTCAGACTCTTCCGGGATCCACCTTGTCTTTTCCATTATCAGCAGGAGGTGCTGCTGCTGAAGTAGAATAAGGCATAGATGTGGTAGACAAAGAGGGTAAGGGTAGACCTTCAAAAACAGATGGAGCCAAAGTGGGAGCAGTAGAAGATCTATGCTATGGTTGGTCAAGAATGACTAGCCGGATCTAAGAAAGAGCTTGGCTAACTGTCGTGGCAGTAGAATATCTAGGCAGTGCTTGGCTAACTATAGCAGTGCTCTGCACATGAAGATATGACTTCCAAAGATTGATGAAATCAGTAATGATTTCCCCACCATATTTCATAGCCTTTTCAAAATCATCCTTATTCTCCAGAAATCTGTCCAACAATCTGGTGAACTCTGTAAGTTTCTGAACGTGAGCTTTAAAAGCATGAGTCACCGGAGAGATTCTCTAATTTTCCATAAGATATCTAAAGTTATCTGTCATATAACTTTTAGAGAAAATCCGGGAGGGATAAAAATCTATTTTCTTGGTGATCTCTTGTTGAGCATCATTGACTATCATAGAATGAATTCTAACCAAGTACAATGCTCTATCACTGTTCTTAACCACTTCTGTCAAAGAGGATAGATCCAAGACATTGAAGGCACTCTGAATTTCATCCTTAATTATGGATCTCAGCAGAGAATCATCCAAAGAAGGTGTGGAGGTCTGACCAGAAGCAGTCGAAACATTGACATCTTCGGTTAGAACTTTGAGCTGTTTCAGAACTTTTTGCAGGCAACCAGTGTATTCATCTGCAAGCTTATTCATATTTTCTACAAGCTCCCTCATGCGTTCCAGCATCTTGGTGTGACTTTTTCCTATCTTCTCATCAAAATACAGTATATATGGATGAACTTGAGACACAATTTCCCATGAAAGTAGAGAATCAGATGGCTCAGGAGAAGCAACAATAGGTGCAGGGGTAGAAACAGGAGCAGGCTCTGATCTCAAAGATAAGTCATTTTACAAACATGCTACCATACTTTTCAGATTTCCAACATCAGCACTCAACAACATATTCTCTCCTCTGACTTCTTGAATTTCTCATATCATCCTTGGTTTAATATTCAAGATAATATTTTCCAAGAGAATTGATTCATCTTCTTTACTTAACTGAGTCATCTTCAGACTTAGATTTTGATTTAGATTGAAGTCTGGGCTTTGGTTCTGGTAATGGTTCTAGATGAGCTATAGGCGTCAGTTGAAACAGAGAAGAAAGATCCATTCTAGTTGCAGTCACTTGCTGTGACTCCTTCACATCATAAAATCTTGGGAATTCATACCTAGTGTACATAGAATATGTGACAGAAGGTTGAGAAGCTTCCGCATATCCAGCTTTCACAATATCAGGTTTTGGGGGTTCCTCCCCCTCAACTTCTGCTTCCCTTCCAGATTCATGAGGCTCAGGAACATGTAAAAGATCCATAGGATCATCCCTAATCTCTTCAGCAAACTCTTGCCTTGCAATCTGAAAGGAAATTTCCATCCTCCCTTTAGCAGAGGGAGTAATCTCAGGAACCGATTGTTGCACTAGTTGAGATTCCAGACTTGCTTATTTATCAACAGAAATATCCTCTTCAATAGGATTTGCCTCTAAGGTTTCTTGCTATTCTGAATAAAAAAACCAATTTCCTTACAGTATTAGGATGAGCTTCTAGATTTACATTTGCAGTAGAAGCGGGAGCTTCTTCTTCTCTCAAACTAACACCAACTTCCTTTCAATGAGGTATTTCAGCAGGTATAACAGCAAGGACAATAGTACATTCTTTTTCAACAGGAGCTGTTTCCATTTTAGGTCTTCTAGCTTCTTCTCTAGGAGATACTTCAGCTGTTACTTCCTATTCTTCTTCATCTTCTGAATACTCAGCCACTTCATCTGGTTCCAAACCAAGATCAATAAGATTTTTAGGCCTTCTTGGATAGTCGACAGGATTAAACTTTTTATACAGTTGATCATTATCCTCAACCCATTGCTTTTTCCAGGGATTCCAACTAATCATCATCTTTCATATGATAGGCATGGATAGGCAGTAATCAAGGTCCTCTAACTTTTCTTCATTTGGTCCAACCATCCCTTTTGCAACTAACATAGCTGAGATCATCCTTGAGTAAAATAGAGAGGTGGATTTGGAAGTGACTTTGATCAGCTCAAAAATATGGTTGATAACATACATACAAAGATTGATCTTATGGAAATTCTTCAACATGTGAATCAGGAACACATCTTGATACTTCATCATAGAAAAATATCCTTTTCTTTGACTAATCAAATTCTGTACAAACTTGAACAGAATTCTAGTCTCCCCATCTAATTTTGTAGTTATGGCCCTTTGTTTGGTGCCATTTCCAGTTAGGGTTTCCAAAGAATTCTCCAAGTTAAAGATTTCCACTGTTGGAGGAGGGTCTCTCTGGTAATCTTCACAAACTCCTTCATGTGGAATTCTTAGGCATGCAGCCCACAGCCTTGAAGAGAAAGAGCACTTCTGACCATTTATCTAGCTTTCCACCATAAAGATTTCTCCAAAATGAATGGAGATCTTCACATACTGATTGAATTGAGATACCAATCTCGAGTAAATCAGTCTATTCTATCCAGTGAACTATTCAACCAATCCTTGTTCTCTTAAAATATTAAAAACTAAAGATCTTATAGACAACAACCACTATGGGTAAACCATTTTTTCAGGTAATACTGTACGACATACCAGGTTTGGGTTTAGAGGCCCTTCGAGAGCTATCATCGGTATCCTCTTCTGTTTCTTAGAGCGGCGCTTCTCAATCGATGGTGAGGATGGACGCTTCATCCTTGACATTCACTGAAGGTTCGGGTGAGAGGGAATAGAAGGTTCAGGAGAGAGTTCGGGTAAGGAATCAAATGAAACCCTTAAGTTTTATCATTTGGGATTGTCAAACGTCATAAAAACAAAAACGTGTGAAAAAAAATATCGGTCAAATAAAAATTACAGCGATATGTGTTAAAATAAGAATATAAATAAATCTTCACGGTGAGACCGTGAGTAATCATTACAGTGAGATGAAAAACACTCATCGTGGTGAGAAAGCCGGTAGTTGTCATAGTTAGACAATGAGCATTCTATATAGTCACGGTGAGACAGTGAGTTGACAGACCGTGAGCATAAAATAGTAACTTAGAAATAGTGAGTATGAAACCGTAAAGTAAAGTACAGTAAAGTATTAAACATTAAGATCACTAAGATATTTATTTATGATTAATCATACCAAGATCATGTAAGATGTAGTCTAATCTTTCAGAATTTAATGGTTTAGTGAATATATCAGCAAGTTGATATTCAGTACCAATGAATTCGAATGTGATATCACCTTTTTGATAATGATCCCTCAAAAAGTGATGTCTTACATCAATATGTTTTGTTCTAGAATGAGAAATATGATTCTTAGAAATGTTAATAGCGCTTGTGTTGTCACAATTTTTTGGGACATGACTGAATTGATATCCATAGTCTAGTAATGTGTGTTTCATCCACAAAATTTGTGCAGAACAACTACCAACAGCTATATATTCAGCTTCTACAGTAGATATTGTAACCGAATTTTTTTATTACTACACCATTATACTAGTGACTTTTCTAAAAGGTGACATGTTCTACAGGTTCTTTTTCTATCTAACTTACATCCAGCAATATCCGCATCAGAATAACTAACTAATTTAAATGATTGTCCATTGGGATATAACAGTCCTAAATTGGGAGTATGATTGAGGTATTTGAAAATTATCATTAAAGCATTTAAATGTGACTCTTTAGGGTTTTCTCAAAAACGAGCACACATACACACACTAAACATAATATCAAGATGAATAGAAGTCAGGTAGAGTAGATCTCCAATCATTCCTCTATAAGTGGTTTGATAAATGGATTTACCATTTTCATCAAGATCCATCTTACAGGTGGTACTCATGGGAGTGTCACTACCTTTTGTTCTATCCAATCCAAAACGTTTTAAAAGTTCTCTAGTATATTTACATTGAGTTAAGATAATTCCATTATCATTTTTAGTGATTTGAAATCCATGAAAGAATTTATGTTCACCCATTAAACTCATTTCAAATTCATTTTGCATCATTTTAGAAAAATCAGTACATAATGTAGTTTTTGAAGATCCAAAAATAATATCATCTACATAAATTTGTACAACTAAAACATCTTTAGAAATTCGTTTTATAAACAGAGTAGGATAAGCTATTCCTTTTGTAAAAACTTTGGAAATTAGAAAAGTACATAATCTATCATACCAAGCTCTTGAAGCTTGCTTTAAACCATATAAAGGTTTTGATAATTTGAAAATATGATTTGGGAAATGAGGTTTGAAAAAACAGGTGGTTGTTCAACAAAAACATCCTCAACAATATATCTATTCAAGAATGCACTCTTGACATCCATTTGATATAGTTTGAAATTTAGATGTGCAGTAAAAGATAGTAAAATCCTAATGGATTCTAATCTGGCTACTGGAGTAAAAGTTTCCTCATATTCAATACCTTCTTCTTGACTATATCCTTGTGTAACTAGCCTAGATTTATTTCTAACTATGTTTCCTGATCCATCTACTTTATTCTTAAAAACCTATTTTGTGCCTATTGTGAATGTTTCCTTAGGTCATTCAACAAGATTCCAAACTTTATTTCATTCAAATTGATTGAGTTCTTATTGCATATCAATTACCCAAAATTCATCATTAATATCATCATCAATGTTTTTAGGTTCAAGCTGTGACAAGAAGACTTGATGTTCAACTTGATTTCTAAGAGAAGCTCTAGTCTGTGTCCCTCTATCAAGATTTCCTACAACAGCATCTAAAGGATGATTCTTTAGAATTATAGTTGATCTAGTAAAGGTAGGACAAGAAACTTCAGGATCTTTTCTAGGTTCGGGTTCATTTGTGGAAACTTCTAGAATATGTCCAGAACTAGTCCTCTTTGTAGCAGGTTCATTATATTTTTCATTAAGGTCCAGAATAGATAAATCTTCTTCAAGATTTTCAAGAGAGGTTTTATGCTAATGTGGATCAGTTTCATCAAACTTGATGTGAACAGATTCATCCACACACTTGGTTCATTTGTTGAAAACTCTATAAGCCTTGCTGGTTAAAGAATATCCTAAAAAGATTCCTTCATCACTCTTAGAAGCAAACTTATCAAGATTATCTTTTGTATTAAGAATGAAAAACTTGATTCCAAAGACTCTAAAGTAACTAACTTTAGGTTTTATATTATTCCATAACTCATATGGGGTTTTCTTAAGAATAGGTCTAATTAAGACTCTATTATTAATATAACATGTTGTACTCACAGCTTCAGCCCAAAATTAAATAGGCGGGTCATATTCATTAAGCATAGTTCTAGGAATTTCTTGCAGTGTTCTAATTCTTATTTATACTACACCATTCTGCTGAGGTTTCCTAGGAGCAGAAAAGTTATGACTATAGCCATTTTGTGAGCAATAGGATTCAAATTCATGGTTCTCAAACTCATGACCATGATCACTTCTTAGAGTTTTAATCTTAAGTCCACTAAGATTTTCAACAGATTTGGAGTATTTTACAATGTAAGAACAAGATTCACTTTTGTGAGCTAATAAGTATACCCACATATATCTAGAAAAGTCATCTACTAAGACAAATACATAGTTCTTCCCATTTAAGCTAGAAACTCTAGATGGTCCAAAGAAAATCCATGTGAACCAAATCGAGAGGCTGAGAAGTTGAAACTTATTTCTTTGAGTTAAACGAATCCTTATGTTGCTTTCTCTTTTGACACAGATTACAAACTTTGTCATTAGAAAACTCATGTTTAGGTTGGTCTCTAACTAAGTTTTTCCTAGTTATTTTTCTATGTGAGTGTATATTATAGTGTCATAATCATCTGTTCTATAACCAAGATTCTTTTTGAAAGGCATTTAAACAGGTAAAATTTTGCTTGGATAAGGAATTTAAATCAACTGCATAAACATTTTCATTTCTTAAAGAATAAAAGACTAAAACATTTTTAGAATTAAAAACATTTCAAGAATCATTTTCAAACATCACATTAAATCCATCATCACATAATTGAAAAAATACTTAACAGATTATATTTATGTATATCAACAAATAAAACTATAGAAATTAAAACTGAATTTGTCTTACCAATTTGGCCTAGGCAGATGACCATTCCTTTAGAATTATCACCAAAGGTGACATGACCTCCATCAACCATTATTAATATCTTGAAGCATGAGTAATCCCTAGACATATGTCTTGAACATCCACTGTCCAAATACCATGTCTTATTGTGTTAACTCTTCAAGCAGGTTTCCAACAAAACAGATTTAGATCGGAAATGATTTTGGTACACAGATCTTCTTGGGTCCAGACGGGTTATCAATAAAAGAATTTGGTACCCACATTTGTCTTATGGGTCTCATATAATTTACAAAATCAAAATATTGTGAAAGATAAACTCTATTTGATTTATAACTATGTGAATAACTAGTTGAAGAATATGAATTTCCAGAGCTAGAACTAGAAGTATTCTGTCCAGATTTATCAACAAATCTATTCTTAGTAATCTGTCTCTGTCCAGGTTTGTAGCCTATTCCAGTAGTGTATTTTGGTGCAACTTGCTTTCCTATCATTTGAGTTAGTGTACCCTTTTCGTTTGTGAACATCTCTATGTATTTTCTAAGTTGGTCAATTGACATTTTCAATTCAGTTTTCTCCTTTAATAGTTGATCATTTTTCTCTTTTCAATAGTATGTTCTGTTTTAACAATGGTAGTGAGAGCATGCTGTTTCTTTAATGATTTGTATTTATCCTTAAGTTCATTGCATGTCTTATCCAGCATATTACAATATTTAAACAATTCCTAACTAGTCATGTTTTCAGAATCAGAATCATATTTTTCATCATCTCCAGAATAATAAGAATTTAAAATAGGAGTATCTAAGGTTACCTCAAATGTGTTTTTCATGAAACACATGTTGGCACAATTCTTTTCAAAATCAGACATTTCAGATTCACTTGTGCTGTCTTCAGATGCACTCCAGGTAGCCTTCATAGCTTTTTTGTACATACTATCCTTGTAATCATATTTCTTCTTGAATTTTATCTTTAGGCAGTCTACTTTAATGTGTCCTTTCCTTTTTCACTCATATCAAACATCTTCATCATTTTTATCTGGATTTTTCCAATCCTTCTTCCAATGTCCCTTATTGTTATACTTTCCTTTGAAATTTGACTTTCTAAAAAATTTCTTCTTCCTATAAAACTTCTTAAACCTTCTGGCTATCTGAGCCATTTCAGAATCGCTATAAGAGTCTGAAATTTCATTGGTTGAACTGTTAGTAGGTATTTGAGCTTTATCATTGTCCTTGGTCGTTGAAGCAGTAGCCTTGAAATCCACTGATTTCTTCTTAGGATCATCATCTTCATATTTCTTCACCTTGAGTTCTTCCTCATATATCATATGCTTACCAATGAGTTCTTTGACAGGTAGAGAATAAATATCACATGACTCTCTGATTGAAACAGATGTGCCTCTCCATCGGACTGGTAAACATCTCAAGATTCTCATAATTTTATCCTTTGTTGGAACAACCTTACCAAGTGAATTCATTATGTTGACTATCTCATTAAACCTGAGATACATATCAGAAATAGGTTCATCAGTCTTCATTCTAAAATTATCATTTCTAGTAGTATAAGTATTTAATCTCATTTCTTTAACATTGGCTATTTCTTCTTGAGAAACACCAAAAGTATCCCAAATTTCAAAAGGATTTTTTCAAGCAGAAATTCTGTTAAACTCCTCATCTCCTAAAGAATAGTACATGGCATTCATATCTTTACAATTATTATTGTAATAGGTCTTTGTAGGTTCATGCCAAGTGGATCTAATAGTAGAGGGAATTTTATATTCTGATTGAATGGAAGTCCAAATATCAATACCCATGTTTTCTAAATGAATTTTCATTTTCAGCTTCCATTGGGCATAGTTTGTACCATTGAAGAAAGGTGGCATGTTAGTAGCAGCACCCTCTAGTCTATTATCCATAACTAGATTTTAGAAAGATAATTTAAATAGATATAAAATTTATAAATAACAGAAATTTTAAGAACTTTAAAATACAACTAAAATCATAGTTGAAAAAATAGAGTATTTCAAAAATCGTTAAACAAAAACTAACCCTCTGATACCAAATGTTGGTCGGAGTGGACACTCAAGTTGGGGGTGAATTGAGTTTCAATTAAAATTTCTGTTAAAATATTGTCTATTTAAAATCCCATGATTTATAAAATAAGTTAAACTATAGTGAATTTATATATATTGTAAATGTTCACTTAGCTTCTCAAATATTTATTAGTTCTTAGTTAATTAAACCACAAGATAAAACTAACTTTTGAAACTAATCTACTGATTTACAATAAGTGTAAAAACTTGCTAATTTAACTATCAAAATAGCTTTAAAATAGTTTTTTATTTCAATGTAATAGCAGCGGAATAAATAAGATATATGTAGTATACATTAAACATCAATTATAGATGCACAACAGATATAACAAGAGGTTCAGTCTCAAGCCGAGACATAGTCCCCTAAAATTTACATAAATTTGATCCACACCCTGGATCGGGGTTAACAACAGTTTACAAAACTGTCCAGGCCACACAGGGACCTCCAACACTGTTCTACATGGGAAACAAAGCAAATACCAGGAAACACATGGAACTTTTCCACAGTTGAAATGGGTAAACAAGAGTTATGGGATTTGGAGTGAGGATTTTGATATCCTCCAGTTCAATACAAGAGACAGTGTGTGTATAAGATATACAGAGTACACCAGATTGCTCAAAGGTTAATAAATAAATAACGTAGAGAAGATAGATGAGAGTTTAGAAAGCTCTAGTGATTATCAATTCAGCCCTGGACTCATTGGATTCAGTTGGAATGCTTCTGAGTCCTTCTCTGGTTTTTCTGTTGAAAAATAGAGTGTCGTAGTTAAGCTTGTGTTCTTCCGGAGTGAGGATGATCTCTTGATTCTTCATGTGTTCTTTAGAGTTGTTTAATTGCATTCATGAGAGTTCATTGAAAGACTTAAAATCTCTTTCTGGTTCAGGATTGTTCTTCTTGTTCAGCACAGTTCTCTTGGGTGTATGTAAGTTCTTCTGTTGTATATTCACACTTGCATGCCACTTGCACGTGTACTGCATCTTAATCTTCCTTATATTCCACAAGTTCTGGCAGTAGGAATGATTCACTTTTCAAGGTACGAGATACAATTACCTAACACGCCAACAACTATCATTAAATAAAATTAATTTCATTAAAAACATCAAATATGACCATCAGCATTATTTGAATAATATTGAAAAACAAGTTAAGAAATGGTGTCACAATGATTATGTAAACGATGGCTTATTCACGATATGTTTTTTACGGTATGATCTTCACGGTATGAGATTCACAGTATGTGCTTCACGGTATCTGGGTCACAGTGAGTCCTTCATTGTTTCTGGGTCACGGTGAGTCCTTCACGGTGTCTGGGTCATGTTGAGTCCTTCACGGTGTTTGGGTCACGGTGAGTCCATCACGGTGTCTGGGTCATGGTGAGTCCTTCACGGTGTTTGGGTCACATTGAGTCCTTCACAGTGTCTCTATAGATAGACAAATATCTGTATTTGGACTTAGAAAGTAATATGCAGAATATGAATTAATTTTAATCATTAGAGAGTAAAAGTGATTTGAATCATAAATATAAAGGTGTGATATTATATGTGAGATTTTTGATCATGCATAAGACTTTTAAATAATAAAGAGAGTAATTAACATCCATAATATTTGTAATTATTAAAACATGATGTGTAATTATTATTGAGACTGAAGAGCATTAGCATGATGTGCAATGAATATTGAAATTAATTGACGGTAATAGTATTTGTTGTAATTAAAACAGGATTAACACATGAGTAGTCCAACACAAATTTTCTAAAATATTATGATCCATGAATATTTAGATTCTAAAAGTCTAAATCTTTTATTTTTAAGAACAACAACACATGGTAGATGGATAGAAGATATTCCTTCCGTATTACTGGTAATAAAAATTCCTTTGGAAACATTATCAAGATGAAAGGGGAAAAAGTAACATTTGAAGATAATTCTTAGAGATAAATTGTTGATATATGTAACATTGTTTATCTTGAAAAAATATGGATTTTAAAATTTTTATTTGTTAAGGGACATAAGCACAACCTCATTAGTATAAGTCAATTATGTGATGAAGGTTACATTTTTAATTTTAGGAATGATAAATGTTTAGTACACAATTCCAAGGAAGAGATTATTATTTCATACCATAGGAAAAAGAATGTATATTCACTATATTCAAAAGACCTTTGGATCCAATATCTACCTTTCCGGAGGGCAATGGAAGATCAATCATTGTGATGGCAGAGAAGGTTAGAACAATATAACCATACAAACCTATGAAAACATTCAAATAAAAGACTGGTTAAGGATTTAAGAGAGCATAGATTTGATTCTTAAAAAGTTTTTGATCCATGTCAATTTGGTGAGAAACATAAATCATGTTTTAAATCAATTAGTGGAGTCTCAAATTATGATTCATTACAATTTGTGCATATGGATCTTTTTGGACCCAAAAAAACTGGAAGTATTATAGGCATATTTTATGTATTTTTCTTTATTGATTGTTACGCTAGATTTTAATGGGTATATTTTCTATCAAAGAAATGAAATTTCTTTTTTATTTAAAAACATTTATTGACCAGGACAAAAATTATAGGAATCATACTTTGATATCAATTCATAGGGATCTTAGAGAAGAATTTAAAAATTCAGATTTTGAAACATTTTGTAGTTAGAAAGGAATTACTCATAACTTCTTAGCACCAAGAACTCATCAATATAATGGTGTTATTGAAATAAGCTATCTAATTATTCAAGCGATAACTAAAACCATGTTGAGTGAATATTCAATTACTAATCACTTTTGGGATGAAGTAGTTAGTACCTCCTATTGCACTATAAATTGAGTTTTAATCAGACCTTTTCATTAATAAAACATTATGAATTCATGAATGGTAGAAAACCTAGATTTTATTTAATCAAAGTATTTGATTTCAATGTATTAGTCTTGAAGAATAATGAAAACATAGATAAGTTGTCACCCATGTCTGATGAAAGAATTTTTCTAGGCTACTCCACAATATCTAAGGATTATAATGTTTTTAATAAAAAATCTTTTACTATTAAAGAAATATTGAATTATAAATTTAATTAAACTAATCCCTTTATTTTTAAAAAACCCCAACAGACATCTTCATATGTGTTTTCCAAAACTGATTTTTAATCCTTGACAAAAGATCCTTTGGAATAAGAAAATTTACATGAAACTATTTTGGAAGTATTTACCCCGGAATATTTCCTACCATTCGTTGATGAATAGGTTCTAAAAAAATCAAATAATTTGTTTCGTATGTATCATACCAGTGATAGTATCATTGGTGATGTTAATCAAACTGTAAAGACTAGAGGTTCCATAATAAATGAAGTATAACATCTATAAATCCATTCTCAATTAGAACCAAAAACAACTAATGATGCTTTAGGTGATGATGATTGGATTACAGCCTTGCAAGATGAGCTAAATGAATTCGAAAAAAATAAGATGTGGACCTTAGATGAATGACCTAGAAAGATTTCTACAATTGGAGTAAATTGGGTCTTTAATAATAAATGTGATTAAAATAGAATCATAATAAGAAATAAAGGAAGATAAGTTGAAAAAGTATATAATAAGAAAAGGAATAGACTATAATAAAACATTTTCTCTAGTATCTCGAGTTGAATGTATTCGTATTCTACGTGAATTTGAAGAACTATTTAATTTATTTTTTTTTCAAATGGATGTGAAATGTTCTTTCCTTAATGGATATGTTTAAGTGGAATTGATTTTTAACAAAATAATGGTTATTTGGACACAAAACATCATGAAAATGTTTTCAAACATACCCTTGCTTTATATGGACGTACACAATTTCTATGAGTCTGGTATTATAGACTAATAGGATTTTTGATAGAAAAAATAATGTTAAGGGCAAATCTGATCCAACACTTTTTATAAAGAAAGGTAGTAAAAATGTTTTTTTTGATCAAATTTATGTTGATCAAATTATATATTGTTAAACTCAACAATCTTCAACTGATTCGTTTGAGAATTTAATGAAATCTAAGTTTGAAATGAGTATGATGGGTGAGTTAATATTTTTCCAAGGTTTTCAAATTTCTAAAAAACCAGAAGAAACATATATAATTCAATATAATTATATTAATGATATTCTCAATTAGTATGTATTTGAAAACTCTAAAAATTTAACCACTCTAATCAGTACCTCAAATTCTTTATATCTTGATGATGCTGGGAAACCATTAGATCAAAAATCATTCAGAGGTATGACATGAAGTTTACTATACTTGATATCTTATCTTCCAGACATAACGTTTTTAGTATTCTTTTGTTCTAGATATCAATATACTCTTAAGGAATCTCATTTAATAGCAATAAAAATTATTTTTCTCTATTTAATGGGAACCATAGATTAAGGACATTTCTATATGTTTGGAAATGTTTATGTTTTAGAATGTTCTTCAGATGCTGATTTTGGTGGATGTAGAATGGATAAGATTAGTACATCTGGAACTCGTCATTCCTTATTAGATTAATTAGTTTTTTTCTTGAAAAAAGAAACACTCAGTAGCAATCTCCAGTGCTAAAGATGAATATACAGGAGCAGTATGTTGTTGTGCTCAATTATTTTGGATTCAGCACACACTCAGAAACTACGGTATGAGTTTTACCAAAACATGGATATAATGGGATAATACTAATTCCATTACCCAAAGTAAAAAATCATACATGTCACCTCCATTAAAAACACATAGATATTCAGAGTCACATTCTTATGAACCACACACTTAAACGAGATATTATTCTTCAATTTTTCAGAACACAAGATAATTTTACTAATATTTTTACAATATCGTTACCGAATAATAGATTTAAATACATTAAAAAAAGTTTTAAATGATCATTTTAAGGTAATATTTCAAATTATCTTTTTTTTGAAACCTATCTCCAAACATTAAGAAACACCTTTTCATTGGGGAAGTACATTTTCTTGATAATCATTTTTTTCACAATCAATTTTTTTTTGTAAATAAAATTAATCATAATTGAATTATTCTTTACTAAAAAAATTTAGTTTAATATTTTTTGTCTTTTCATATGAAAATATTCCATAATATAAAGTTGTTCCAGAATATTTTTTTCTCTTTACTGAAAATTTCTAAAAAATCTGAATGGTATGATTCGTTACTTAAATTTTTGTAATTGAATTTTTCATAATCAATTTTTTACTTGAAGGCATTTTCATCTTGTTTTAAGATATTTATTTGGATTAAATTTTCTTAAAACTGAATTTTAATCTTAATAACCCCAAAAGATTAGAAAATACCAAATTCCTTCTTCAACTTTCATCTCAACCTTTAGATTATATCGATCTTCTTCTAACTTTTGGATTAATATATTAAATTGAACCACCACTTCAGTGCCTATATAATTCTGCTCTATTATTTTTCCAATATCTTTTTTCATGATTTTACACACTAATGGTCTACCTCCTCACCTATGGGTTGTTCCCCTTTTATGGTTTTCCTAACTCCAAATGCCACAGGAAGCATCTCCTTAGAGGGAAATTTCATCAGTTAATTATGTTTTAGAATGGAAAATATATCACGAAAGGTTAGTTTATCCAATGTTCTTTTCCAAGTATTATTCTCTCATTATGAAAAATATCCAGGTGAATGGTGGGGTGATTCTTTGTGTATCCAAGCTGAAATGATAGGATCATGTTTATCCAGAATTATTTATAGATTTTTATGATATTGTATGTTTTTTTAAATTAATATTTGATAGATATGTTTTCATTCAAGGGTATTGAGAAAAAATATTTCTATTCCTTTAGTATGGCTATAAAAATCATTGTAATTTTGTATCAGGGTGAAGTTGTTTTCTGCACTCATAGATATCCATATGAGATTGGTAGTTTTCATAAGAAGATAGCTATATGGTGTATTGGTTTATCAGGAATGAAGATACTAATAATAAATCAACATTTTATGAATTTTAGGATCTTATCAATATGGTTCCTGTGAATTCTCATTCTGTGAAAAGGTGATAAATATACCTTAAAGAAAACTAATATATATGTTATGTATTTTCTTCTAAACTTGAGGAAGATAAATTTGGTATAGAATAGCTTGCTGAAAGTTGATAATATCAAGAATGGTACCCTTAATCTAAAATTAACATGTATATAGTAGTTCTATCAAAAATAATATTACTTTTCCAAGATTCAATCAAAATTACATGCAGTTCTATTCCAAAAAAATTCAAGGTTATGTTTCTGAGTTTTGATACTCTAATGAGAATTAAGGTTGGCTTTAATAAAAAATCCAGATAATTATATGATTTATCAGATAGTTAAATAATATATATATATTTGTAAGCAGATGTAACCATGAATTCCATGAATGGTGGGAAGAAGAGAAAGTAGATGGAACCTAAAGTCAATGGAAAATCTCTAATAGTTCGAGAAAATCAATCAACACCCCAAAATTCTATGAAGAAAAAACCTACCCTAATTAATTGGTTGCTAAGTAGAGAGAAGAGAAGAATAATATGATGGAAGGAGATCTTAGCTTAGCCTTGGATCATGTTGATGGAAAAGTATAAGGCCCCAGCCTTAAACCTTACTTAATCTTGAGTTATTACAAGATTACACATTGAGGATCTTTTTGTGTTTAGAGTTTTATAGAATTAGAACATAAAACATGCATTACATTACACATATAAAAAAAGTGCTCACATAAAGATAGTATTATATTTTCCCATCAATGGAAACATATTTTAAATAAAACATGGATTCATTCTTGACACATCCTTGACACTATCATCACATCATGTACCTTTCCCTTGAACTATGAAAAACATTTCAAAAAAACTTGGGATGAGCATAAAAAGCTCTGTATGGGTTATAAAAATATGTAAAGGAAACATAAGTTCATATATACATAAGAATGAAATCATACATTACCCATAAAACATAATCACTTTAACATACCTCATCAAATAATTAATAAATCATAGAAATCATAATACATAAAGGTAACTTGAGGCATTCATAACATTCTTACGTAGGGAGTAACCCTCTTGGTTACGTTTGGAGTACCCATCACAGTATATTCCCTAAATCTCTTCAGATAAACCTTATCGTTTCACCCCTTCGCGTTAACCAATGAATTGGAGAGCTATATCAGGCTCACCTGCCCTTAGTTTATCACGGAACCACCCGTCTTCATAATAATGCCCATGAACCATAACATAATCGTATCACATAAAACATGCATAAAGGAAACATAAAATTTCCACATTTCAATCACAAGATATCAATATAACACATTGATATAATAAAAACATTATGAAGACCATTTTCAATAGCAAAATAAAAGAAAAGTAAAACATGGTATTTATTTTTCTTTTAAAAAGAAGGTATGGCTTGTAGAGGAAGCCGAATCTCAAATAATAGTCACGGCGGAAGAGAAGTCATTGTTACCGCATACATACGACAAAAACATTCCCTTTTGTTGTTTTGTAAAACGCTTCGTATAAAAAAGATTCCTTTTTGATAAACCTAAAATTCAAAGGGGTTTATACACCGTATAAAAGATGGTTTTGTATAAAACAAAATATGCCTCAATGAAAGGAGATTGAGACGAAGTCCCATACCTCGGGGCCGACTTGACTCGGTCGTTCTTTAATCTCCTGAATAATAAACTTGAGTTAATTTCTAATTGTTTAAGAACCTTTTTCAAATTCATTATTACTTTTATATCACTTATTTCCATGTCATTAACACTATGTAATTATTTAGGTTAATAACGGTCATTTTAACGATCATTGGTACTTGAGTAAAAAAAACATAAACCCTTTATAATTACAAGTTTTTCATGTATCCATTATATCCAGAATGGTATTCATGATGTAGATATCATATATTTCATATATATCCAGTACATTCATGCATTTATAATATTACATAATCATTTTGAAGTAAGAAATGAAATTCACCGTTCATGGAGACGGTAAGTCGTACGTACGCATGAACGCTACTTTCATTTCTATTTCGTATTCTATAGAATGGAATCATAATTATATAAAGGTATATGATAATTCCATTGTAATATCATATACAATATCATAACTCCATCCTTTATACGTCCCACATATGGTATTTAACAAATCAAATCACTTTGAGGGGGCGGTAGTCTGCACTTCCTTAAATGAAGATATCGCGGTTACCCATAATGGAAACCATAAAGGTATGCCCAAAATGAAAAATAAATAAGCTTAAGGAAAACATAATCATATTATATATCATATATAAATATAGTTTCATCTTAATGGACACCATTTATGGTGTTAAATGAATGTTGAACAATCCTCGTTTCGGGAGGCAGAAATTCGCCATCCACGGAAACAGTATGTTCTTCAACCATTAGATGTAGTTTTGTGTAAGTGTAGCTCAAATATATCTTATAATAAATCCTAGTATACTTATGATACTGGATTTGTTACAAAAGAAATGAATAAAAAGTGTTTAGGGGGATGGAGAAGCAAAATAAAACAAAAGGACTCAGGTGAAGACATTACCTTAAAATCAGGTAACTCCCTTTGGATTGAGCTCAAAGGCTTCCATGGGAAGACTTATGCCCAATGTGAGGCTTCAAGGAGTAAGAGAGGGAAGTGGAGAGACCAAATGGGTAGGGTTTGGCCGAGCCAAAGGCTTTGGAAGTGTGGGTATGGTGGTAGAGGTGGGGGCCTTTTATAAGAGGAGAGGAGGGGCACTCATGGAAAGTGATGAAATGTTACATTATTTTAAAATTATTTTCCGATTTAAAAGGTCCCACATTGATATAATTTGAGGGTAAGGTGATAAGGATTCGAAATCCACCCATACAATAGTTTTTGGACATGTTTTTTTCTTAGATTTTACATTATCTTTCCAATTTATTTAAATCCTTTATTAATGAGATAATCGCTGCATCATCATGATGTCATAAATAATTTAATAAATTTAATGTCTAAAAATTATAAAAAAATATCATGATGTAGGAAGTATTATTAATTATATAATGAATATTTATAGTCCAAAAGATCATTTATTTATACAAAATTAAAAATATTTTACTTAGGTGATATATTCTTTTCACATTTAACATTCTTTAAAAATAAAAAGATAAAAAGTCACTTTCTCACAAAATTGATTCCATGGGCCCCCAAGTTTGGCACAATGCATCCCATGGTCTGCCATGAGACAACCAGTAGCCTTAGGACACATGTTGTGGTCGTTTTGTATTATTATGATATCATTTTATTATCTTTAACTACCTGATTACTCATTAATCAAGATAATTAGAGAAAATTACCTTCGGTACTATTCATAATGTCCAAAAATAAAAGTGTCTTAATTACATAATTTGGACCTTCTGATTCCAAATATTTAACCCATTTTACCAAATTCCAAACACATAAATTGCAATAATTGAATTAAAAATAATTCCCATTGTCAAAATAAATAGCGGGTTTTTTTGAAACAATATCTATGAAAAGTTTGGCATTAGTTTATGACCAATTCCAAAGTGAAATTAATCCTAATGACCAACATTGGATTAAATGGTAACAATATATTCAGATTACATTTTAAGACCAATTAAAAAGATAATCTAACCATATAATTAAATTAAATGAAAAAGCAGTTTTGATGTAAAATGCAGTATTTTTCACTATTCATTAAAAAATGAACATTGTCAGAAAAATACCAAACATTTATCCAATGTAAATTTAAATGTCCAAATAATAATGAATATGTTTATTTTGACAAATATAGATTATAAAATTGTCAAAAGATTGATTTAAAAAGGGTTTGCCATCAAATGGAAGTAAGACAATCGTTTAAGAATATTAGTGTATTCAATGCATAAGATTGTATTTATTTTCATTTTAAGCATCTAAAACACTATCTTAATCATTAATAGACATAGATAAAAATAATTATTATTCATTACTTACTTGGGATGTTATATCCTTCCCCCTATAGAAAATTGCGTCCCTTCAATTTATTTACTTGTCGAATAAATGGGGGTACTTATCCCTCATTGCATTTTTAGATTCCCATGTTTCCTCTTCCATCATGTGGTTTTTCCACAAAACCTTTACCTGATTAATCACCTTATTCCGTAACACTTGCTCCCTGTGGTCAAAAATATGGACCGGTTGTTCCTCGTATGATAGGTTCTCTTCCAGCTGAACTACCTCTGGACTCAAAACATGAGATGGATCTGGCATATACTTTCTCAAAATCGAATCATGATAAAAATTGTGTACCTGAGATAAACTAGGAGGTAAAACCACACAGTATGCAACTGATCCAACCCTCTCCAGAATTTCATATGGTCCAATAAACCTTGGACTCAGCTTTCCTTTTTTACCAAATCACATCACACTTTTCCATGGTGAAACTTTGAGAAAAACATGATCACCTATGTCAAAAGATAGATCCTTCCTCCTGTTGTCCGCATAACTCTTATGCCTGCTCTGAGCTGTTCCCATGTTTTTCTGTATCAGCTGAACTTTTTCCGCCATCTCTTCTACCAATTCTAGTCCCATCAAATTCATTTCACCCACTTTATCCCAGAAAGCTGGAGTTCGACTCTGCTTCCCATATAACGCCTCAAATGGTGCCATATGTATACTGGAATGAAAACTGTTATTATATGAAAACTAAACCAAAGAAAGATGTTGGTACCAAATTCCCTGATAATCCATCGAACATGCTGGTAGCATATCCTCCAAGGTCTGAATTTTTCGTTCTGGCTGCCCATCTGATTGAGGATGAAAAGATGTACTAAAATTTAATTCACCACCCAACGACTTCTGAAGGCCTTTCCAAAAGTTAGAAGTGAACCTAGGATCACGGTCAGATACAATGGAGATAGGAACCCCATGTAACCTTACTATCTCTTTAAGATACAAACGGGAAAGTTGATCTAGGGAAAAAGTATCTCATATAGCAAGGAAGTGATCAGATTTAGTCAAGCGATCAACAATAACCCAGATTGCATTATTACCTCGAGATGTCTTGTAATCCCACAACAAATTCCATGGATATATTCTCCCATTTCCACTCTAGCACTGGTAAAGCCTGAAGCATCCCTTTCGGTAACTGCCTCTCTGCTTTAACCTGTTGACAAGTCAAACACTTCACAGTAAAATCAGTAATATCTCTTTTCATTCCATCCCAACAGTAATACTCCTGCAGATCTCTGTACATCTTAGTACAGCCAGGATTAACTGAAAACGGAGAACTATGAGCTTCACATAACAACTCTCTCTTCAACTGTGAATCACAAGGCACACACAATCTCTTACCAAATCTCAAAACACAATCATTATCAGTGTTGAATTCATGAAACTTACCTTTTGAACCAGCTCTATGTTTATCTGCAACTCACTGTGTTGCTTCTGTGCTTGCTTGATTCTGTCTGCTAAAGAATATTTCACTGATACCTGAAACAAAACAAAAGAACATCCTGCACCAAAAACATCTATGCCAGATTTCATCAAATCCTTAACCAAAGGATCATGTTCCAAACACAACATGGTTAATGAAGCATTACTTTTTCGACTTAAATCATCAGCCACATTATTTTCTTTTCCCGGATGGTATTGAATTGTACAATCATAATCATTTATTAATTCTAGCCATCTCCTTTGTCTCATGTTCTACTCTTTCTGAGTGAATATATACTTTAAACTTTTGTGATCAGTATATATTTCACACTTTTCTCCATACAAATGATGCCTCCAAATTTTTAATGCGAAAACAACAGCAGCTAATTCCAAATCATGTGTAGCGTAATTTACCTCATGAGTTTTCAACTGTCGTGAAGCATAAGCAATTTCCTGATCATTCTTCATTAGGACACAACCAAGTCCTTTCAATGAAGCGTCACTGTATATTACAAACTCACCATTCCTGGAAGGTAGTGCCAAAAACAGAGCATTCACCAATCTTCTTTTCAATTCCTAAAAACAATCATCTCATTCTTTCATCGAGATAATCTTAACACCCTTCTGAGTTAGCTTAGTCATTGGACTAAATAACCGTGAAAAATTTCTAACAAACCTTTTGTAATAGCCTGCCAAACCAAGGAAGCTACGAATCTCAGTTACATTTGTGGGTCTTGGCCATTCTTCAACAACCTTTTTTTTGCAGGATCAACAGTTATCCCATCTTTAGGAACAATATGACCAAGGAAATAAATTTGTTGCAACCAAAACTCACACTTGCTGAATTTCCAAAACAATTTCTTTTCTTTTAAGGTTTGAAAAATGTCCCTTAAATGTTTTTCATGTTATTCTTTACTTTTAGAAAACACCAAAATATCATCAATGAAAACCACCAAAAACATATCCAAGAACTCATGGAAAATTCTATTCATTATGTCCATGAATACAGCAGGTGTATTGGTTAGACCAAAAGGCATTACTAAAAATTCATAGTGGTCATATCTTGTACGAAACACAGTCTTCGGAACATCTTCTTCCTTTACCTTCAACTGATGGTACCCCGATCTCAGGTCAATCTTTTAAAAAAACTGAGCTCCCTGGAGCTGATCAAACAAATCATCGATATGAGGCAAAGGATATTTGTTCTTAACAGTGATGTTATTCAAGGCTCTATAATCAATGAAACGTCTCATAGAACCATCTTTCTTTTTAAAAAATAAAACAGGAGCACCCCATGGTGATGTGCTAGGTTGAATGAAACCGTTGTCTAATAAATCTTGCAATTTATCCTTCAACTCTAAAAGTTCAATTTGAGCCATTCGATAGGGGGGGTTTGAAATTGGCTTAACATCAGGAACTAAGTCAACAGTAAACTCAACATACCGATCTGGTATTATTCTAGGAAACTCATCAGGAAAAACATCAGGATACTCATTTACCACTGGAACATCATTAATCTGAACAGTTCCTTTATTTTCAACAATGTGTTCAAGGTAACATTCATTTCCATCTTTTACATGTTTCTCAGCCTCTTGATATATTTTCAACAGTAAGGGTTCATTCTTGTACACAAACTGAAAGTATTTCTGAAAAAAACTTCTTTAGCTCTACAGTCAATCTTAGAATGGTAAATAGAGAGCCAATCCACACCCAGGATAACATCAAACTCTACTAGATGTAGAACAATAAGGTTTTCAAGTAGGTTCTTTCCACAGATAAGGATAGGAAGATTCTTATAAATTCTTTTTGCCTCAACATTTCCCCCAGGTGTTTTTACCACAAGTTCAGGAGTCATTTCTTGAGATGGTATTCCCATTTTACTAGAAATGTTTTCAGAGATGAAAGAATGTGTAGACCCTGAATCAAACAACACAATGGAATAATCTGAAAAAACAAACAAAGTACCTGATACAACTTCATTTGATGGCCCAACATCTGCTGAAGTAGTTGCAAAGGAGTTCACCACCCCTTTCTGCTTGTAGACTAATTGCTTCACATCAATCGATCCCTTTTTCGGACACTCATTTGCATAGTGACCCATCTCATTGAACTTTAAACATTTCACTAACTATAAATCAAATTTGAACTTACCATCACCTTGATCCTTTTCAGTGCAATCACGAGCCTTATGTCCCATCTTACCACATCAGTAGCACTTTCTAGAATTCAGAAGACATTCCCCAGCATGCCTTTTTCCACATTTATCATCAACTGGAATCATAGTTTTCTTACTGTCAGACCTTTTTATAGAATTATTTCCTTTCTCCTGCCACCTCGGTCTCTTCTTCTATTGGTTGTTGTAGAACACTTGATCATCGGAAAACTCCATTTCCACCTTCTCAGCACATCGAACAAGATTTTCATAACTTTTAAACTCACGAGAAGCTAATTCTCATCGATATTTTGGCTTTAATCCTGAGTAAAAACAATTGATTTTACTATCATGGTCTCGGATAAAATTTGGAGCATACCACGATAATCGTGTGGACCTTTATTCATAGGCAGCCACTGAGTCTTCCACTTTCCACAATTCCAAGAATTGTATTTCCATCCTAAGTCGAACAGCCTTAGAAAAATACCTCTCAAGAAACATACCTTTGAATTCATCCCATTCAAGAGCATCAATCTCATCAGTGTCCCTGATATTTTTAAACATCGACCACCACAGTTCTGCTTCACCCTCCAAACGGTAAATAGCAAGACTAACCTTTTGATTGTCTGAACACCCCATGACATTGAAAATCTTCTCTAGTGCTTTAATACACCCTTCAACTAGCACAGGGTCAGATGATCCTCTGAATGATGGGGGAGGTTTCCTCATGAAATGTTCCACCACTGACATGTTCCTCTGCAGTTGATCTGGCTGATCTCGTGCCTAGATACCACCACCATTTATCGCTTGAGTCAACTGCGCCATTACTGCAACAAACTATTCAGTTCCAATTCTGGCCATCTCAGGATGATGATTCGGAAGGTTATTTCCTTCTGTATTCCTTCCTAGCACTGCTTCCCTATTTTCTCTGCGGAAAACCATTCTGAACAAACATTTCTTAGATGAAGCAACATGGTAATCTTCAAATGCGATATCATTTCAATTTGACCATAAAAAAAATATTTTTGGATAATCATTTAATAGAATTCTAACTCCTAAAGTTATCTAAACATACCTCTGGTAACAACTATAAGGCCCCGACCTTAATCCTTACTTAATCTTGAGTTATTACAATATTACACATTGAGGATATTTTCGGGTTTAGTGTTTTAGAGAATTAGAACATAAAACATGCATTACATTCCACATATAAACAATGTGGTCACATAAAGAGAGTATTCATTTTTCCCATCAATGGAAACATATTTAAAATAAAACATGGATTCATTCTTGACACTTCCTTGACACTATCATCATATCATGTACCTTTCCCTTGACCTGTGAAAAACATTTCAAAAAATACGTGGGATGAGCATAAAAAGCTCAGTATGGGTTATAAAAATATTGAAAGGAAACATAAGTTCATATATACATAAGAATGAAATCATACATTACCCATAAAACACAATCACTTTAACATAACTCATAAAATCATGAATAAATCATAGAAATCATAAGACATAAAGGTAACTTGAGGCATTCATAACATTCTTACATAGGGAGTAACCCTCTTGGTTACGTTTGAAATACCCATCACAGTATATTCCCTAAATCACTTCGGAGAAACCTTAACATTTCACTCCTTCGCGTTACCCAATGCATTGGAGAGCTATATTGGGCTCACCCGCCCTTAGATTATCATGGAACCACCCGTCATCATAATAATTTTCAAGAACCATAACATAATCGTATCACATAAAACATGCATAAAGGAAACATAACATTTCCACATTTCAATCACAAGATATCAATAAAACACATTGATATAATAAAAAAATTATGAAAACCATTTTCAATACCAAAATAAAATAAAATTAAAACATGGTATTTGTTTTTCATTTAAAAAGAAGGTATGGCTTGTATAGGAAGCCGAAACTCAAATAATAGTCACGGCGGTGGATAAGTCGTTGTCGCCGCATACGTATGACAAAAACATTCCATTTTGTCATTTTGTAAAACGCTACGTATAAAAAAGATTACTTTTGGATAAATGTAAAAGTCATAGGGGTTTATACACCGTATAAAAGAAGGTTTTGTATAATACAAAATATGCCTCAATGAAAGGAGATTGAGACGAAGTCCCATACCTCGGGTCCAACTTGACTCGGTCGTTCTTTAATCTCTGGAATAATAAACTTGAGTTAATTTCTACTTGTTTAAGAACCTTTTTCAAGTTCATTATTCCTTTTATATCACTTATTTCCATGTGATTAACACTATGTAATTATTTAAGTTAATAACGACCATTTTAACGATCATTGGTACTTGAGTAAAAAAATAAACCCTTTATAATTACAAGTTGTTCATGTATCCATTATATCCAGAATTTTATTCATGATGTAGATATCATATATTTCATATATATCCAGTACATTCATGCATTTATAATATTACATAATCATTTAGAGGTAAGAAATGAAATGCACCGTTCATGGAGACGGTAAGTCGTACGTACGCATGAACGCTACTTTCATTTCTATTTCGTATTTTATAGAATGGAATAATAATGATATAAAGGTATATAATAATTACAGTGTAATATCATATACAATATCATAACCCCATCCTTTATACGTCCCACATATGGTATTTAACGAATCAAATCACTTTGAGAGGGTGGTAGTCCGCACTTCCTTAAATGAAGATATCGTGTTTACCCATAATGGAAACCATAAAGGTATTCCCAAAATTAAAAATACAGAAGCTTAAGGAAAACATAAACATATTATATATCATATATAAATATAGTTTCATCTTAATGGCCAACCTTTAAGGTGTTAAAAGAATTTTGAACAATCATCGTTTCGGGAGGCAGAAATTCGCCATCCACGGAAACAGTATGTTCTTTAACCATTAGATGTTGTTGTGTGTAAGTGTAGCTCGAATACTTCTTATAAAAACATCCTAGTATATTTAAGATACTGTATTTGTCACAAAAGAAATGAATAAAAAGTGTTTAGGGGGTTGGAGAAGCAAAATAAATCAAAAGGACTCAGGTGAAGACATTACCTTAAAATCGGGTAACTCCCTTTGTTTTGAGCTCAAAGACTTCCTTGGGAAGACTTCTTACCAATGTGAGGCTTCAAGGAGTAAGAGAGGGAAGTGGAGAGACAAAATGGGCAAGGTTTGGCGGAGCCAATGGCTTTGGATGTGTGGGTAAGGTTGTAGAGGTGGGGGCCTTTTATAATATGAGAGGAGGGGCACCAATGGAAAGTAAAGAAATGTTACATTATTTTAAAATGAATTTCAGATTCAAAAGGTCCCATATTGATATAATTAGAGGGTAAGGTGATAAGGGTTCGAAATACACCCATATAATAGGTTTTGGACATGTTTAGGTCTTATATTTTACATTATCATTCCACTTTATTTAAATCCTTTATTAATGACGTAATCGCTGCATCATCATGATGTCATAAATAATTTAAAACATTTAATGTCTAAAAATTATAAAAAAATATCATGCTGTAGGAAATATCTTTAGATTTATAATTAATATTTATAGTCCAAAAGATCATTTATGTAGACAAAATTAATAATATTTTACTTAGGTGATACATTCTTTTCACATTTAACATTCTTTAAAAATAAAAAGATAACAAGTAACCTTCTCACAAAAGTGATTCCACGGGGCCCCCTAGTTTGGCACAAGGAATCCAATGGTCGGACATGAGACAACCAGTAGCCTTAGGACACATGTTGTGGTCTTTTTGTATTATTATGATATCATTTTATTATTTTTAACTACCTGATTACTCATTATTCAAGATAATTAGAGATAATTACCATCGTTACTATTCATAATGTTCATAAATGAAAGAGTCTTAATTACATAATTTGGAACATCTGATTCCAAATATGTAATCCATTTTACAAAATTCAAAACACATAAATTGAAATAATTGATTTAAAAATAATTCTCGTTGTCATAACAAATAACAGGTTTTTTTGAAACAATATCTATGAAACGTTTGACATTAGTTTATGACCAATTCCAAAGTGAAATTAATCCTAATGACCACCATTTGATTAAATTGTAAAAATATATTCAGATTACACATTAAGACCAATTAAATAGATAATATATCCATATAATTAAATTAAATGAAAAAGCAGTTTTGATGTAAAATGCGGTATTTTCACTATTCATTAAAAAATGAACATATTCCGAAAAATACCAAAAAAGTATCCAATGTAAATTTCAATGTCCCAATAATAATGAATATATTTATTTTGAAAAATATATATTATAAAATCGTCAAAAGATTTATTTAAAAAGGGTTTTCCATCAAAAGGCAGTAAGACAATCTTTTAACAATATTAGTGTATTTCATGCATAAGATTGTATTTATTTTCATTTTAAGCCTCTAAAACACTATATTAATCATTAATAGACATATATAAAAATATTTATTATTCATTACTTACATGGTATGTTACAAAAATCATTGAATATTAAGGCTATTGTGGAATATGAGAAGCAACAAAAAAATTGAAGATAAAGAAGAATATGTCTGAGGCTGAAATAGTTCAATCTCTTCTCAGTGACACTGAGAATTCTTCTGAACAAATCCATGTTCTAGAATCCATTCAAAAATAGACAGTACCTGGGACTTTGGGAAAGTATATTGAAATTCCGGAACCAGAAGAAGAGGAAGATAATTCTTAGGAAGTGGAATTTGAAGAATAATAAGAGGAAGGAAGTGATGACACTGATAATATGATAAGGCATGTTGAGGAATATCATAAGAAGGAAATCCAATATGAAAAGTTGTCAATCTAGAATCTCAGGCCGAATAAATAAAACTTGTTTCCCCTGAAAAAAGGTGATGATTTTTATGGAGAAGTAAATATACAATCTAATTATGGAAGAATTAATCATGATCTTGTTCATCTAGATAAATTTGTTACAGATGCAGACACAGAAACAATTGATGAGGACATAATCGTTAAAGTATTAGATAGTGATCATGAATCTCTAAAAGCTACTGAGACCATTTATAAAGTTAATTTTAGAAAACTGGTGGTAGTTGATACACCTAATAAAGTTGTGGTAGCACAGAATGTTGTTGGTAGTTCTTCCAAATAAAGTCTGTTTATATAGTGAATGAATCCTCACAAACAAGGGAATCTGATTCCGAATCATCCTCTATGGTTCATGACTTTGTGGTTCAATCATTGAAGAAATTAGTAGAAACTATTCCCTTAATTACATGTATTCACTCAAGGTGTTAGATTCTTCAACAATCATTTGATCAGAAATCGGATTCTATTTTTATGATTATGAAAAAATTTCATTATGCTAGTGGCTGATTTCAAGACTTTCTCTATCGAGTATGATGCTCATAGAATGACTTGTAAGGAAATCACTAAGTGGTCCCAAAAGGCGAATTAAGATCTGAGAATTCTTAATGGCTTTTAAGACAGAGTGAAAGATACCTTTGATAGAGCATATGTATGGATGAAGGATCGTACAAATTCTTTTCCAAAAAAGATTAATCCTGGTCAAGAATCATAGAAAAATGAATAAAAAAATCAGAATGGGAAGCTGAATTCAGTTGTTATGAATTTAGAGAGGTAAAGATATCTTAGAATCGACTTCAAATAAAAGTTTATTAAAAAAAGAAGATCTTTTTAGGTCTTGGGAAGAGATCATAAAGTCTCTAGATGAAAATATTAATGCTATGGAGAAGATAAATAAGGATCTGGAACAACTACTCAATATTTTTTTAAAAATATCATATGGAGCTTTAAAAGATGAAGACCATTGTAGAGGTTTTCATGCGAAAAGAAAAATTCAGAGGAATTTTTATCTCTTTCTGATCCAATATTTTGTTGTAACATCTTCATAACAATACATCAAATCATAGTGAATATTCTTGTTTTGTTTCATTTTGTTTGTTGTATATTGTTTAAATTTTGTAGGTACCATATTTTTATCAATTAACTCTTTTTATTTTTTAAAATCACAAAGGGATATAAAGTAATGATAAAAAATAATAATATTAAATGAAGATAATTCCCTAATTAATGGAGAGTCTATCTAAAGAAGGTTTTACTCAAGAAATATTTCCATGTGCAATAAAAATGAAAATGTTTTTAAGGAAGCAAGAAATACGATCCTTCTAGATTTCAAAACATATAGGGGAGTTAGTTTTATTCCCCATGATTCATAAGAAGGGAGATATGATTTTATTTTATGTTTAAAAATCTAAATTATTACCCCTTATATTGTTTTTCTTAAGGATGTTTGTGCTTTCTAGAAAAGGGGAGATTGTTGTGTCAAAAAGGATTTCGTACAAATTTCCTATTCCACTATGTTTTCAAATATACAAACACTTTATCAAAAGAAAATTTGTTTTTCCCTAAGGATTATTTTCATAAGAAAAATTTCCATTCTATAAGGAATTTTTTATCCTTACCTCTATTTAAATGATTCATTTTATAATATCTCTAAATCAAACTAATTTTATTAATAAGTCTAAAATTTAAATTCTTATGTAAAACCTCGGAATATTATAATTCATTATATATAGAGTGTTTCGTTTTCAGATTACTAATTCTATGAATTTTAAATTATAAAATATCTAAAATTCAGACTCTGATTTCCTTAGAATTCAGATTCTGAACTCTTTGAAATGTAGAATCCAAATATCCATTTCTTATTGATTCTTAATGTTTATTAAGTTAGGCTATGAACATTTTTTTTCATATACTCTGAAAAATAGATTTGGTTAGGAAAATTATGTTTTCTATCATATGATATTGTTATGAAATGATAGTGTGTAATTTTTTTATAACTAACCATTTTTTGAGTGACACTTATATAGGTACCTCTTAGATTCATGAAAAAATATGACCATTGGAGGAGATAGATGACCATTGTAGATGTGAATATAAATAAGATCTCATTTGAATGAGATCATAATCTGTTGATCGACCTATAGATTACTTGATGTGAATTGATTTATTGAGAGAGAAATACTCTCATGCTTTGGGAAGATCAGAAAATCTAGTTTAGTTTTCTTCATGCCACACCGATTTTCTCTAAGTACAATTAAGGTCATTTGGGAATATGAAGATAGAGGTTCCAACTACCTTAAAGATCGAGGTCTTGAGGGGAAAGCAAATAGATTCTGATATTTCTATCAAAGGCTTACTATGGTTTGGGTAAGATAAAATATTTTGAAATTATAAATTAAGGGACAATTATCCAATTTTCATGGATAACCAAAGCTTTGGATTGAAATATTTTCTACTTGTTACATTTTTGTTTCATGTTTTAATTCTGATGTATTCTGATAATGGAAGAAAGGATAACATCCTTATGGTTTCTTGTACTTTTTCATTTTTTTTATAAGTAAGATTTTATACACATTAAGGTATCATATTTTCTTTTTAAACTCCCGTTAAGTTTCATTTCATGAACCATATTTCCAGAACATAAGCATGTTTGTTTCATAGAAATATTTTTAGGGTTTGTGAATCCACCTTGTTTAACTTTTTTAAATGTAGTTTTTCTTGAGGCTAAGAACAAAAATTTTAAACATTAAATTCACCCCCTCATGGAATTTAAAATAAAAATTCATATTTTGGTCCTACATTAACAACATAAACCTAAAATTATATTAATAATTAATGGATATTTACTTTTCTACATGAAAATGTAATGTAGGCTTAAATCCCACACACCATATTTGGCTAAGATAAAAACCCATGCACCGTGATATCTCATGAGATAGAATCATTACCCAATGCATTTAAGGGGTATATAATTCATGGAACACCCATTACATAATAAAAAATATACAAATGTGCAACAAATGTTTTCTATATACATATCATGTAAAACTCCATGGAAGTAAAATGTGTTTTATATTCACAATAACATGGTTTTCATAAAGTAGTATTCATATTTTCATAAATAAACATAACAAGGAAAACCCAGGGAATGGAAGTTAGTATAAAATTTAATTGAAAACAATATAAGGTAAATATCACTAAATGTTTATAATAATTTATTAAAACTATATAGAAAAATAATATATGGCTTAGAAAACATTTTCCCCAATCAATTTATGTATTAGGAATATAAGTGAACACCCATTAATCAATGTAATGTAATAGTGGGTATTCATGAAGAAAATGAATTACAGGATAATAATACATATACAAGTGGAAGACTAGGAAAGAAACAATTAGTGATTGATCATCCCATTTATGAAAAATATAATTTCCTAAGACGTATAGATTAAGAAGTTTGATGGTATTATTAGAAGATTACTCATGACCAAGAATGTGTTATATGATTGTAATTCAATTTAAAGCATTAAAAATATTTATTTGAAATTAATAATTTATATTTACCATTGAAAACATTTTAAACTGTATATTTCATTAAAAAATGGAATAAAAATTTCATTTTTTAAAAATATAATTTGTTTTGAGTAAAACAATCATTGAATGATTAAGGCGGTGTTATAATACATTAAAATGAAAAATTTTAATCGAGATTCCCTTTTTAAAAATGTCATACACAGAAACATTTAAAATATTTCCTTTAAATTAATATTTTAAACAGTTTCATATAATTTATAAATTCATATTATAAATAATTTTGAAATAAGACATTTTGGAACATTTAAAAAATAGTGTTGAATAAATTGTTCTTGAAAACTAATCATGTAAACAATGTTTAAATTCCATTAAAACCAATTATTGAAAACCAAACCATAAAAATGAATGGAAAACTTGTCATTTTATAAGGTTAATTTAAGAATGAATTTTACCTACTAAATTTTAGAAAAGACTTTTTATATGAAAAACATGGACATGGAAGAAAAATATCTATCATAAATTATAAGACTTCTTCTCATATAAATAATAATTTTATTCGAGAAATATTTTAGTTTAAGGGGATGATATTAATTTAGAAAATTAATATCTCTAAATAAAAATAGAAATATACCATTTTAATATATAATGGTAGGATAAATTTACATAGAATATCAAAGTTGTGAATAGATTTCACTGCAAATTGGAAACAAGGACTTGAGTCGTTAAAATAGTGATGACATAGGGAAAATTTTATTCAAATACCATAAAGGATAAATTTATTTAAAATTAAATCAAAATACCATAAATTGTATATATTCCAATTTAACAATTAATTATGATGTATATAAACCATATAAAATTAAATTGGTGCAAAAAATGAAACATGTATCAAGGGAGTTTGAGACAAATATCACTTATCTTATTTTCCCTCATAGTTGATCATGCTCTAATTTATAGTAAAAGTATAACTAAATTAAGAATATTTATAAAAAACTTATTAATCTATATAAACCTTCTCTAAACATTGTTTATTTTTTTTACTATGAATATAATTTTTCATTATATATTATTTTTAACAAGAGGTGTAAAATCTTTTAATTATCATGCACATGTTTTTTTATTTTAATGTGGATCCTTGATCTTTGATAGAATGTTTATAATTAATATGTTACCATTTTTTTAATATATGGACCATTATTATTTATATTGTTCCAATTTGATCCCATTATAAATTTAATTATGACTATTGAAGATGATTTGAGAAGAAAACATGTTTTGTCAGTTTTTTTTGAAAGACAGTGTTATATTATTAAAATTCATACATATTAATATTATAATACTATAAAATTAAAAACATATATAATATATTATTATTATATTTAATTAAAATTTTATAAAATTACTTTATAATTAACTATATAATTATCAAATCATGTCTCAAGTAAGAGGTATACCAACCAAAATAAAAAAGTGTCACAATGATCAAATGAGTAAGAAATACTTGTTAAATTGTGTTAATAAAACATTTTCATAATCATATACATGTAATAAATATCATATATCTCAATAAATTTGATTCAAATAAACATAAATGTCATCTGGTGTTCTAAAATTAATTTTTTTTTTGGGGAGATGATAGTGGGTATGTACGCAAAATCAACTAACCCATTTCTTAATGAATGGATGTAGTAAAAGTATATATAAAAGTCAATTTTTTAGAATAAAAATAAATCTATAAAATTTATAATAGTTATTTAATTAATATATTAGGTCCATCCATATTTTGTGGTTATGTGAAATCAGACATGTCGTTCATGTTGGTGGTATTCCACACATATGCATGATAAATGATCACATTTTTAAATGAATGGACGAAACGAAGGTAAATATAAAAGGTGGTAAAATTTATATTTTTATCAGTTAAATAAAATAATTATTATTCATAAAAATTATCCTTTACATAAAATATAATATTCCATGATGAAAATTAAAAATCATCATGTCATGGGGGATGTTTTCCACACATATGCATGATCGCTGAGTTTGTTTTTTTAGAAGAATCTATGTAATTAATGAAAAATTGTTGTAAAAATAATATAATGAAATTTAATTTTATATATGATAAACAATTAATTATCTTAAAAAATTTATGAAATATTAGGAGGACTAAATTTTAAATGATGTAATAAGAGGAATGTTGTACTCATATTAGGAACATTGATTTCCCCTATCTCGTCCTTAGAAATGATAGAAACATGATAATTAACTGGTGGATAAAGGATTTGGATAGAGGTAGAATGTTATTGAAAAAACAATGATATAATTTTAACTTATTAATTCAAATGGATGGGTGTTCAATGAAGGCGTGTAAATATGTTATTTTATAAATGAAGGGAATTCTAGTAATGGAATTGTCTTAATTTATTTACTTATTTTTTTACACTATTTCATGTTTAAATGGTTCCATATTTAGAAAAAATGTAATTTGGGATATTATAATGTCTTTAATTATGTTATTAACTCATTTTGGGAAAAAACAATGTGATTTAAGAGTTTTTTACATTCACTATTCATATTACTAATGTATACTTTTTCCCATGGAAACTATTAAATTAACCCATGTTAATTATTTGTAATCGTCATTGTTAAATTTGAATTTTTTTAATATTTTGAATATTATAATAATTGATATTAAATTATTATTATAATAAAATTTACAACTATTATGAAATATTTTTTTAATAAAAATAAACATGCATAACTGTGAATTTCTTTTCTTCTACTCGTGTTTTTAAGAATAAAATTTATGCATGAGTTAAAATTATTAATATAAATGATTTTTATAACATGAATTTATTTATTATAATTCATATAAATTTTATATTATTTTTAATTAAATCCATAAATTATTTTTTAATATATTAATTAATTAATAGAAAGTATATAAAACAATATTTGTTATTAATTTATTCTTTTACTTTAGTTCTAAAAATGTTGTACCATGGTTCCCGACTATAAATAATTTTTTGAAATGAATAATTATATTCTAAATTTTAATAATTTATCACATAAATGGTTTAATGGCCTTTTTGTTCATTCTTATAAATTGATAAAATTATGAAAAATATAATTTCCCTAAATTCCACATTTTATACTAAAATTTATGTTTTTAGAAAATGAGGAATCTTTCATGCTATGTAATATTTGACATTATAAATTTTAAAGAGTAACTTTATCTAAATATATTTTTAAAAATTATATATTTATATATAAATAATATATATATAAAAACTACTTATGTATGAAATGTCATTAAAAATTAAGTATTTCCAATATTATTTCTACATAATATTCTAATTTAATGAATTTTTATATTTTAAATCATATAATGATATATTATTTGTTGTCATAATGATCATTTAAATATGATTATTTTAAATTTTTAATATATCACGACCATCATTTTAGTGTGTGTTAAGAATCTTATTAAGATAAAAATTATTAGAAGGAAAATATATATATTCTAAAATCTTATGGTGTTACATGATGGATTTCCAAAAAGACATCAAACTCGAGCTTTCATTACAAGGGTTCCTTCTCGGTTCTATACATGATGGTGTTTCATAAAAATATTGAAAATTATATAATCCTTCTCACAATATAATACCTCTAATAGAGGATGTTTTAAGTCATCATAATTGTTTATCTCAGAATGAAAGTGTTTATATTAACATTATCAAGAAGGATTTTCCAACTCATGTCACAGTGATATGATAAGAGATTGTCCAATATTATAAAATATTTAAGTATTCAATTAGTGCACACATTGATCTACCTAGAGGGTCTAAACCATGTATTTTTTAATAAATTTCATAATGAATTTTTTTGACATGTGGATGCTGTGATGGAAAATGTATCAAAATGGGTGGTGTAACATACTAGTTCCGTAAGCCGCCCAAAGGCACCCTGTACTTGGTCGGTTAGATGGCCTCATGTGAATTTCCTCTATCACCAGAGGCTGCCAACTACAATCAAGGTAATTATCTGTGATAGCGGGGAAAATATTCCACCATTAGCAGAGTAACACAATATAAGTGAAACATATATCAGTAGTAGAAGTAGTAAAAGTGGCATACAATAGTAAACAGCTGAATACTGAAAGTAATAAGAAGCTGGAGCACATATATAATGATGCATGATACATATGTCCTAGAAAGAAGACAAACATGTCACAATTCTGAAATACAGTACTAAACCCACATATGAAAGAAAACATTACACAACTCCCCAGCATCGCTAGCCTTAGCTTGGTCTCTTGGTATCCAGCTCTAAATTAGTCATGTACCTGATATAGAAGGGCGCTTTCCCTTATTAGTACTAGCATGAAAATATTCTTCTTGGGCCCAAAAGCATGGCCCAAACAAGGTTTGAGACTAAATCCCAGTAAACAACCACCACGAGATCTATGCCTAACATTAAGTTAATATATATATCTGACAAAAATCAAAAGATGTAGTAAAAAAGGAAGTAATCAATAGTAATCATTCCTTTAGTTTCAAAGAATTCAAATAGCACATATCAAGTAAGTAGATAATCCCAAACATGTAACCCTATTGGAAGTACTCAAAGCCTATCCCCTCTCTTCCTACCTAGAAAACATAAGAAACCCACTAGGAAGCGCACAAATACATACCCCACTGGTTCTACAAAAACAACACAATCATCACTTTGGGTAGTACTCACAGTATATCCCTTCTAGTTTAGCTTTAGCACAGACTCTATGAGGAATCACTCACTGTCAATTGCCCCTAAAGTCTCATATCAGTAACTAAAAGGCACTCTAGGGTAGCACTTACGTCTCATTCCTCCTATGGCCCATATCGAGGAACTACAGACACTCTGAGGAGTCACTTTCGTCAGTTCCCCCTGTGGTCTCGCATCGTAACAACAAAAAGACACTCTGGAGAAGCCCTTACATCATTTCTCTATATTTTCTACTACGCTAGGTTCTCAGGGCCATGTGTAAGTCAAACGAGAATAGAAATGCAAAGAAGACAAAGAAAACCTCAATAACTAAATGTCTAACCAGTCTACAACATAACATCAAAAAATATAATAATCACTATATCCTAACAATTCTAGGCATGGAAAGTAAATAGTATCATAACATGAAAAGCTAGAAAAAATAGTATAAACTAGAAAACATTGTAAAAACATCCATAGAAAGGCAATGTAAACCTTATTCACCACAAATAACCTCGATCTAATCACCCTACGAATAACATGAAAGGATTAGGGAAAAACATGAACATGCAATAACCCTTTCAAGGGTATTGGGCACTTTTACACATATAACATTAGGACTAACTACAGAAAGGCCCAAACCACCCACCTCTGTGTTTCAGGATCGTTATACATGAAAATCAGGCCCTGAATTTCTCCTAAATATCGTAGATCTACAAAAAACCCCAAAAATGGTAAATCGGGGATAACTCTTGAAAGAAAAGGAATTGGGAACTAAGATCTAGACGAAGTAAGACCCTTCCACAGATATCTCAATCCAATCGATGATAGTCGAATAGGAGAACGGGTGCTCGATCGGGGGCTCAAGAAATAATCAGCATTGTATAAATACTCACAGACAAACTTGGTTGAGAAAGAGGAGTTTTTGTCCGTCAGACACGACCCCAGTAGGTTTAATTAAAAATAACACAGAGTGTATACTTTTGAGTTAAACAGCGTGTAATTTCTCTTACCAAGCCCTTCTTGAGGCGGCCTCTATGTCACCACACAAGGTCATGTGCATAGCCATTACATGGTGTGTACTCATATAGTACATGGCGTGTACTTCAAAAATATCCAGAAACTCTATTTTTCCTAAAAAAGACTAGAAAAAGTAAAACATTCCTAAAAAGAAGATCTAGTTTCTGACAAAATTCCCCCGTTAAAAAAATTCATCCTTGAATTTCTTTAGATAGGCAGCGTAAATGATGAATCCCCGAATAGCTCCGGCCACTACGATCGTACATCAGCCACCCTCTCCCATGTCTCATCCTATAATCTCCAATGCTGCCGTAGAACTCATACAAGAAGAACAAACCATCCATAGAGAACCTTCATACTTTGGTCAAAAATCTATACAGGATGCTCCTATAATGAGGCATCCACATTTAACTCAACGTATTTGGGTTGAAAAAACATGAGACGTGTTTGAGAAGTAACTTAGAAGCTGATAAACGTTGAATACATATTGCATAGCCTGGTACCTCTGACGTAACTACAATCGATGGGCAACTGACCTGACCCTCCCCAACACCTAAAATAACCCGACTTACATCAATGAAAGTGTACCGTAACTCCTAATCCTCTTATTTACCATCCTCGGTGTGGCACGCAAGAAAACCTGATCTCCGACCTCAATCTCCCGAGTTCATCTCCGTCGATCAACATAAGACATATGTTGAGACTATGTAGTATCCATCCTCTTCTGAATCAACTCAATCTACTCTGTGGTCTCCTAGACTATACGTGGACCGAGCACATCTACCTCTCTTGCCTCAATCCAACATAAGGTTTATCGGCATGGCCTATCGTACAAAGCCTCATAAGGTGCCATATGAATAGTTTCTTGAAAACTATTATTGTAGAAAAACTCAAAAATGGTATGTGCTTATCCCAAAGACCTTCAAAATCTAGGATGCATGCTTAAATCATGTCCTCTCGCACCTGAATCCTATGCTCGGACTGGCCATCTATCTGGGGGTAGTATGCTGTACTCAAAAGTACTTGTGTACCCAAAGCTTTCTGTAGCCCCTTAGGACCTGAGAAGTAAAATGGGAATCCATGTCTAAGACAATGGTGCACAGAAATACATGTAGATTTACAATCTCTTAGATGTAAAATATTCCTAGCTCGTCAACACTAAATGTATCCTTGATAGAAAATAAGTGAGAATAATTCGAGCTTATATCATTGAAAAAACATATTGTATCATTCCTGTGAGGTGAACTCGGCAATCATGTCACTAAATCCATCACAACATCATTCCACTTCCACTCAGGAATGGGTAACTACTACAAACGCCATGTTGGTTGATGACGCTCGGCCTTCACCTGTTAACTATGATGCATCAGGTATCGAGTATCAGTGCTGAAGTCAACCTCCCTTTCAGCTCATGAAAGGCTGACTCAAAATAATCTGACCACAAGTACGTCACACCATTCATATTTAGGCACATCATTGGTGCTGATAAGCATGAAAAGTCTTGAATGAAATGTTTATAGTACCAAACCAGCACTAGAAAACTTCATTCCTCAAATAATTTATTCATAATCTCCTAGGAAACTACTTCTCTCACATTCTCTATATCTTCTGACACTCTTTTCACTGTGATATCATGACCCAAGAATGTAATTTGGTCCATCCAAAAATTGCATTTTGATATCTTAACATATAACTGATGCCCTATCAGTGTACTCCAAATGATCTAAATATGGGTAGCATGGTCGTGTCGAGTGTGAGAGTACATGAATATATCGTCCATGAAGACTTTCATGAATGAATCCAAGTATCTATAGAACACTCAGTTCATTAGTTCCCGAACGATTTCAGGCACGTTCGTGAGACCGAACGACATAAACACATACTCGTATAGACCATATCTTCTACAAAAGGATATAAGAGGTTCATCTGATGGTATAACATGCAACTGATGGTAACCAGATCTCAAGTCAATCTTCGAGAACACCCAGGCTCCCCAAATCTGATCAAAGAGAGCATCAATCCTCAATAAGGAATATCGGTTTTTGACCATCAAATAGTTCGACATCCAATAATCCACATAATGTATGATGGTACTGTCTACTTTCTTCGCAAATAGTTCAAGTGAACCAAAGGATAATTACAGGGTCAGATGAAACCCTTTTCCTATAACACCTCCAACTACTTCATGATCTCTTGTAACTCTGGTTTATCCATCCTATAAGGAGAAATGGACACCAGTTTTCTCCTGGCACAAGATCAACAGAAATCTACACCGATCGCTCCAAAGGAAAACATGAATGTCTTCTAGATATACATCCATGAAACGATCTACCACTGCATGAAAGTCCATCTGTGAAGCCCCTAGTAATCCGGATAAAGACTATAAATATGGGTTGTAACTCATCCTTACCCATGATGCTCGGGTCCTCCTCTTCTCACCTAGACATACTATTTTCTTTTTTGAAGAAACGATCCACCCTCTAGTGATGTGAAACTCACCATACAATGATTGCAATCAACAACTGCCTGGATGGAAACATACCAGTCCATTCAAATAATGACATCATATCCTGTCATATCTAATACATAGTGGTTCCATGAGAAGTGAATCCCACCAACCTCTAGAGGGAACTTCTTCCACTGATGTACACTATCCATTATAGTCCCCAATAGAGTTTCTAGCATTATGATATATACCAATGAAAAGATACAGAGCCCAAGTCTCTCCACAACAGAAATAGATATAATGCTATGGTAATACCATGTATCAAAAAGGGAGGAATCTAAAACTAAGGCAACTAAGATCATACCTCGAACTGTAGAGGTTCTAGGATCATACTCTCACTGAATTTTCTCCACTACAAATGTCTGACCTGAACTGTGGCTCTGTGTCCCTTCCAAACCACTCTAAGCTGATCCACCCTGTTGTTGCTGAAATCCTAATGAATGGCTACCATGACTGCGTCCTCCACCTTGGCTAGAAGAACTCCAGTTACCGGACTGATTAGAAACTGGTGGTGCTTCTCTTGTTTGAGGTGTCATAGAAGAACCCATGTCACAAATTGTTGGTGAGAAGATCTGATAGAAATGTTGAAGATGACCCATCATTCCACATGATTGGTATTCCACTATATCTCTTAGACAATGTGACCTCATGTACCCACTCTTCCCACACTGGTATCAAACCACCTGGCTACCAGAATAAGTGTCTCACCTACTTAGATCACCATGAAAAGACCCCCTATGGCCCTTCCTGCTGTTAGTAGAAGGGATACTAACACTAGATGTCAAACCCTCCAGGATCACAACTCTATAATCCCTTGAATTATGCTCCGTGATTAGAACCTGGTTGACTATAGTTGTGATGGATGTCAACTTGAAGATCCTCACCTATGATTAGATGTCATTACTGAGACCATCATCGAAATTCCTTACCAAGAATAACTCATCACCTCTTGGTAATGATGTGAAGCGCTACAGCTCTGTGAAGCACGAAGAATACTCCATAATAATAGAAAGGGTACCCTACTCCAGACTCATGGACTCACGGGCTAGATCAGCCCTCAATGTCTCCGAATAGAATTATTCGTAGAAGGCACATTAGAACTCATCCCACACCAGAACCTGCTAGTGTTTTTCCTGTGAGATCACATACTATCATATCATGGTGGAGTCCCAAAGCATATATAGAGCGAGCATCACCCTCCCCTTTGGAGGCATCTCCAAATGCTCGATGGTAGACAACATGGCTTCTAACCATGACACTACAGCCCGAGGTCCTCCTTCACATTGATAGTGGCAGGATGATGGTGCTGGAAAACCCATTTCAACCCTTCCATAGAATGGGCAGGATGAGGCATTCCTAAAAATGTCTACATGAACTTTATAAAGCCCTCAAGGAACTGTGCATCAACACCTGTGTTCTGAATGACGGCTGGTCCAAAGATTGGAAAAACTGGAGGATCTGCTGGTAGTCCCTGACCAGCAATGTCTGGTGTCTAATCATTGACATGTAACTAGCATACAACCATAGGATGTCTCGGTGGCATGAATCTGCAAGTTCAAGCGCACACCTTAGATCAATATTTTCAAGGAAAGAATACCAGAAGTGTAATATGGTAAACATATAATGAGAGCATTCATGATTTTTCAAAACATAGATACACAGTGTGTAAAATGAATACATGGAGTGTTCCCTTATGCCTTCACATGGGTGTGTACTCTAGCCACAACTGGTCGTGTAACACCCCGAACACATGGCGCATTGTCCAAATACACGGTGTGTACTTGAGTTCTCTTCCACTGCCTGATTTGGTCTACATGGCAATGCCACATTGTTCTCCTAAAACAAGACTACATGATGTGTTCATTCCAGACATGATGCTTACTAGATAGGCTTCACCAACTCGTGTTGTTAGTGACACGACTCAATACATGGATCACACTACATGGCGTGTTCCAGATGGACAGGTTGTGTACATAGAAGATTTTTCCGACCTATGTTGTTTGTTACATGGTCGGGTACTCAGGTTACACTACATAGTCTATTCTAGATGGACACATATTGTATTAGAATAGACTCAACTGAACCGTGTTGTTAGTGACAAGACTGGTTTTATGATTCTACAACCCGACATGTACATCTGGTACACGACATATCCTACCAAAGATTCCAAACCCCATGTCCCAACCCACACAGTCTGAGACATGGTTATCGACTACATGGAGTGTACTTCTAAATAATAGTTTCTTCCCGACCAGAAGAAAACATGGAGTGTATTCATCATTACACGCTGTGTATTCTGGGTTTTTCCTGACTGTAAGCCTCAAAAACTATTTCCGATGCCCAAAAAACACTGAAAAGAACATTAATGTTCCAAATTATGATATGTGAGGGCCCATATATTCGATAATCAATGATTGGACCCTTATACATGTTATAATCAAAGATCACAGTGTAATGATCCAACAAAATCTAGTCAGTGAGGGCCTATAACACCTCATGAACCAATGTTTTTTGTTAATTCAACCCACACATTCACAATTTAATACCCTATCAAATATCTGGTATTCTTATCAAATCATTTATCCCAACAAAATTCATATTTAGAACAACATCTATCACAACAAAATGATATTTCTAATGCACCTTAAATGGCATGGAAATAATGCATGACATGTGATTACTAGCAAGTTCCTATATGATGCATGAGATTGCATACCCTAATCTCATTAGGTAGAAATAGAAATAGAACCTCAATAACATCAACAAATAAAGCATAAAACATGTGAATCACCCAATGGTGAAATTGAAATCAACTGTAAAAAAATGAAAATCCAGAAAACTTTCAATAAAAAGGAAAGATGGTTATTCCCTATACATGGGTTAGATACTCCTTGAGACAACTTATTACCAAGAACATATTTGTTTTTATCTCTAGATATAGGCTCCAAATAGTAAATCAAGAAGAAAAGAATATCTTTGATACCTCTTTGTATCATCCCAGTTCCGGATGTCGCTAAGAGGTACCCTGAACCCAGTTGGTCACATATCATCAAGTGCATTTCCCCTAATGCCAGAGGCTGCAGACTAGTAGTGGGGGCCTTGGGTGTGATAGTGAGGAAACTATACCCTCTTTGGAAAAGTGAGACAATGAATGAGAAATAGATAACAATAGCCAAAGTATTAAAAGTGGCATACAATAGTAAATAGTGTAAGACTTAATGTAATAAGAAGATGGATCACATATATAATGATGCATGATACATATGTCTAGGAAAATACCCAAACACATCAAAATGATGAAATAATGCACTAAAACCAAGTACCAAATAAAACAGTAAACAACTCCTCAGCATCACAAGCCTCAGCTTGGTCCCATGATCTCCAGATCAAAATCATTCATGTACCTAAAGTATAAGGGCACTTGACTTTATCTATACCTACAACAATATAATCTTTTTGAGCCAAAAATCGTGGCCCAAAGAGTGTGTGAGACAAAATACTAGTAGTAAACCACCAAGAGATATTTGCCTAACTGTCAGTGAATATAGATAAATGGAATAAAAAATTTAGTAAATAAAGAAGTACTCAACAGTAATCATTTATATAGTTTCAAAGAATACAAATAACACATATCGAGTAAAAAGATAATCAAAAATAGGTAACCCTCAGGGAAGTACTCACAACCTATCCCCACTAGTCCTACCACAAAATCAGAAGAAAACCTCTTGGAAGTGCACACAGCAAATCCCCTTTGGTTCTTGAAAAACAACACAAGAAACCCACTGGGATGTACTCATAATCAAGACCCTCTAGATTAGATTTATTACAGACTCTCTGAGAAAGCATTGAATGTCAATTCTCCCTATAGTATCGTATCAGTAACTAAAAGATGCTCTGCGGAAGCACTAACGTCCCACTCCCCATGTGTCCGGCATCGAGGAATTAAAGACACTCTAAATTAGAATTTACATCGATTCCCCCTATGGTTTCACATCATGAAAATAAAAAGACACTCTAGAGAAGACCTTATGTCCATTCTCCCTATGGTATCCTACGCCAAGTTCTTGCGGCCCTGTCTAAGTCAAATGAGCATAACAATGTAAAGAAGCCCATGTAAACTTCAATAACTACTTGGCTAACCAGTCTACAGCATAACAAAAAGACAGATAAAAATCACTCCATCAGAACAATATGAGTAATGTAATGTTAATAGTATCCTAACAGGCAATTCTAGACCAAATCATTCGAAAAAGAAAACATGGCAAAAACCACCATAGCATGGAAAAGTATACCCTATTCACCACTATTAACCTCTATCCAATCAACCAAGGTGTTGAGTCAATATGGTTTCCTAATGAATTTTCCATTCCTTCATGATTAGAGAGATTTTTGAGTCAATAAGGTTTCCTTATGACTTTACCATTTCTTTATGTTTTGAAAATCACAGACACCTTATCTTAAGTCAAATTTCATTTAACCTATGTTTTAATTTCAAAAGGAAAATTTTTATTGTCCAAGGAAATTTATCCCTACCGTATTTTTCATTTTTCATTTTGTCTAAGTATAAAAATCGGTTTCGTATCTAAAACCTCAAAATCATATGTATACTTAGATATAAAGAATTCTGTTTTTTGGTTCCAAATTCTGGTTCTGAGTTCTCTGAATTCAGACTCTGAGTACTCAGCATTCAGACTCCAAACACATCTGAGTTCTGACTCCATGTTCTCCGAATTCAAACATCAAACTCTTCTGAGTTCTGACTCCGAGTTTTCTGAATTCATACTATGAACTCTTCTGAGTTCTATCTCCGAGTTCTGACTCTGAGTTCAATGAATTCAGACTCGGATCATTGTATGGTGAAACTACGAACTCTTATAAATTCAGACTCCAAACATTGTAAGTTCTGAATCCGAACAGTAATTAATTCAAACTCCAAATTCTACTGAATTCAAGACTTTTAGTATCATTTGAATTAAAACTCTATAATTCTCTATAATTCTCACTCTAAATTCCCTTGATAAATAGAATCTGAATATCTATTTGTTATAGACACAGAATGTGTTCATAGTTAGACACCGAACTATTTTTTCATTACACTCGGAATAATTGTTTTAGTTATGTAATAATATTATTTGTTACACTTGTTTTATTTATAAAACAATTTTGTGTGTTCAATTACTAAATAACCATTGTTTGAGTTACAAGTGTACAGGTCCCTCCAAAAATCAAGGCAAAATATGACTGTTGGAGGAGGGAGTTGACCGTTAAAGTCGTACCTATAAATATGAGCTCATTTGAAAGAGATCATAACAATGAGGAGTTGATCAATCTAGATAGAACCTGTTGCTGAAGTGATTTATAGAGATAAAGGCTCTTATAAACTCATAGTAATCATGCATAATGATTGAACGACTTGTTCAAACTTTTCTTCGTGCATAATTGCATTGTGTAGAGGTGTGATTTCCTTAAAATTATAGACGTCGGGTTGTAACATCAGAGGTGATGATTTCCTTACAAATAGAGGGGTTGGGAGGATAGCAAGACAGATGCCAATCTTCCTATGGAGGGCTCTCCTGAGTTTGGGTAAGATATAAATTCTTGAATGTATAAATCAAGGGTCCTTTATTTATGATTTTTGGATACCCTTCTCTTTGGGTTAAAAAATTTACTACTTGTTTCTTATACTATTTAAATCTATGTTTTCCATTTTAATTTTGTTTGTTGAGGAAATTATAACTATCTTATACTTACATAGACTTTTACTCTGTTTAAATAATATTATATAGGCTTTATGGTAGAATCTTTGTTGTTGTATTCTTTTGTTAAGTTTCATTTCCGGAATATCTTTTTTGGAATAAATAAAATTATAAGATCTTAGAGGGGTTGTGAGTTTTGTTTATATAATATTTCCTTAATGGTTTTTTGTAAGTATAAAATTCACCCCCTCTCTTGTATATTGAGTATCTACAACATAGTTTGATTCTACAATCTGTATCATATCTATCTTACAATCAATCCAACAATTGGTATCATAGGGTTTTGTAAAATCTTAATTAATCTCACGATTAGACACATTAGAAAAATCATCTTCTTTATTTTTCCATAATCAAATTTTCAAACTAATAATGTTTGGAAACATATTTTTCTTAGAGATACTCATGTTCTATTTTCCTTGATTAGGATATTTACAAACTTTTATTACTAACATGTTTGTGTGGAAAGATTATTCTTAAGATGGTAGGTTTAAATGTTGTTTATATTGGCAATCTAAATCCTACCAGACCTCCAATTTTTGATAGAAATGATTAGTATTAATATAGAGATAGTATGAAGAATTTTATTATTAACACTGTAATTGATAAAAAAATGATGCTCATAGGAGACTATAAGATTTTTGATAGGTAATTGAGAACTTTTACTAATCAAGAGAAAATAGAATACCAAACAAATTTTAGAGTCATAAATACATTGCTATGTTCTATGAATAAGAACATCTATAGTCAAATATCTTAATGTGAAGCTGCAAACAATATCTGGATGAAAATTGAAGTTACACATTTTGGTACTTCTAATGTTATAGAGACAATAAGAGCTATGTTGAGAGCTGAATACAATGGATTTAACTTTCTAATGAGGAACCTATATGAATAGTTAAGCAAAGGTTCATGACTATTGTGAATATATTAAAGACTATGGGAGAAAAGGTTTGGATAATGAGGCCCTTGTAGATATGATCATAGAAATCATGCCAAATTAGTGGGAGTTCAAGAGGAAAACAATTGATGAGAACAGGAAAGTCACCCAGATTTCCATAGATGGGCTATTTGGAACTCCTCTTCAACATGAGACTATAATTAAGAGAGATGTTGATAATGTTAAAAAAAGAAATGGAATGGTGGAGTTTCTTTTACAACTACTTCAAAACACATGAAATCCAAGACTCTATAAAGATAAACTAGATCAATTTCAATGAAAGTCTATATTCAGTCAGAATCGAGTGATACAAAAATGTCTGAGAATGAATTAACTAATATTTCTCGGAGAATGAACAAGATAGTAGCTCAAAAGAACTATAATAATATGTTCAAGAAGAGAGAATAAAATGATAATAAATATGGGGAAGTTACCAGTTATGAATGTAGAAGAATAGGACTTATCAGACCTGATTTCCCTCTATTGAAAATTAAGGAATAGAAGGAAAGGAATTTAGAGAGAAACAAGAAGAAGTTATACCATTAGAAGCATCAGAAAAGTATTAAAGCAAACGACATATGGGGTACTAGCTGTGGAGACACATAGAGAAGTGAATATTTAGAATATGAATCATCAGCACAGAAAAATATTTGATTCATTGCTACTACTTCTTTATCAATACATGTCTTATGGGCAAGGCATGCTCTTCCGAGGCTTTAAAAAATTTGTCCCTTGATAAGTATTACTATTATAAAGATATTACTTCTAATGAAGATACTTCATCTTCAGATAATGAAGAATTACCTTTATATGAAGATGTAACTAGATTTTCAAAGTTCTTAGAAGAAAAATATAGTAAAGAATCTAAGAAAATAAACAACTCAAGTACTAGGGAAGAAGTTCTTACAAAATAGATATCAAACCTCTCTAGAGATCTTCAAAATAAAGATGAGATTCTAGAAAAACATTCTATAGACCGTAAGGAAGTAAATTATGAGAAGGAAAAACATTATAAAGATCTTAAGATTGCTATTTTAAAAATAAATGTTTTTGAGGAAAAATGTAACTCTATGGAAATAATTTATGAGGATAGGAATTTAGTCATAAGACTAAAATTTGAAATATATTATCTTAAGAAACTTATTGTGAACTTTACTTCTAGTAAAAAAAAATTTGACGATATGTATTATCAAATAAAACGTCACGGAAATACTACTCTAGTAGGTTATACTCACAGAAATCATGTTTTTAAAAACAAGTATTTTATTCCATCCAGATCCCCTTTTTGTACTGAATGTCAAAGTGATGGGAATTGGAAGAAAAATTGATCTCTGAATAATGTTCAATCTCTTGGGTTTCATAAAGCTTATTTTTTTAAACAAATTTGGATACCCAAAATTTTATTGTCTAATAATTCCGAATGTAAGACTTTTTGGTTTACGAAAATCTAACATTATTATTTTCATAAGAATAAAGAGAGTACCAACATCATTACTTGGTACATGTATAGTGGATGTTTTCGACATATGTCTGGTAAAAAAACATCATTGAAAATATTATCATGGTGAAAGAAGGAAAAGTAACATTAGTAGATAATGCTAAGGGATAGATTATTGGTATATGAAACCTCATTATTCTTATAAAAACATTGATTTAAAATGTTCTCTTTGTTATGGGACTTAAGAACAACCTCATTAGCATAATTCAATTATGTGATGAATGTTACCTTGTGAATTTTAGGAATGAAAAGTGTTTAATACAAAATTCCAAGGAAGAATTTATGCTTTCTGCAAATAAGAAAGAGAATGTTTACACACTAAACATAGAAGACCTTAAGATCCATGATCTAGATTTCCTTAGTGAAATGAAATCTCAGTATTGGTTATGGATTAGAAGTATAGGTCACTGTAACCTTTGGAACCTATAAAAACTCTCTATGAAAATTCTTGTTAATGATCTACTAGAGTTTAGATTTGATTCTTGAAAAGTTTCTGATCATTTTCAATAAAAAAAGAAACATAAATCAAGTTTTAAGTCTATTGGGAAAGTCTCAACCACTAATTCATTACAGTTAGTGTATATGGATCTTTTTGGACAAACCCAAACTAGATGCATTGGAGGAAAATATTATGTATTTGTCTTAGTTGATTATTACACATTATTTACATGACTCTATTTTCTAGCAAATAAATCTGAAGCTTTTTCTTTTTAAAAAATTTTTAGAGCCCAAGTTAAAAATGAGATAATCCTTATTTTGATAACTATTCATAGTGATCATGGACGAGAATTTCAAAATTCTGATTTTGAAACTTTTTGTAGTAGAAAAGGCATCACTCATAACATCTCAGCACCCAGAACACCTCAATAAAATGGTTTTGTGGAAAGAAGAAATAGAATTATTTAAGAGATAATAAGAACCATCGTGAGTGAATATTATATAGCCAAAAAATTTTGGGCTGAAGCTATAAGTGCTGCTTTTTATAATATAAATCGAGTTTTATTAGAAATTATCCTAATAAAACTCCTTTCAAGTTATGGAATGGTAGAAAACCTAGACTTTACTACTTCAAGTTTTGGAATTCATTTTGAATACTAAAGATAATTTACAGAAATTATCACCAAAATCTGATGAAAGAATTTTCCTAGGATACTCCAAAACTTCTAAGGCCTCTATAATTTTCAATAAAAACACTTTTGCTAATGAAGAAACAGTATATTTCAAATTTGATGAAACTGAAATTTTATTAAACAACCTCATCCTACATCATCAGCTGTATTTTCAAAAACTAATTATTAACCTTTTTTAGAATATCCTTTTGATAAATAAAAAGTCCAAGAAGATGTTTCTGAAGCATTTACCCCAGAATATTTCCAACCCTCTGTTGATGAACAGGTTTTACAAAACCGAAATCAGTTTTTTGTAAAAAAATCATCCCAGTAATAGTATCATTATTGATGTAAATCAACATGTAAGGAATAGAAATTCCTTAAGGAATGTTGTAGAAAATCTAACATTCCTTTCTTAATTGGAAACAAAAATCACTGATGAAGCTTTAGGTGATGATGATTGTATAAATTTTAGGCAAGATGAACTAAATGAATTCAAAAGAAATAAATTCTGGACCTTGGTTGAAAGACCTAAGGAAATTTCTGTTATTGGAGTAAAATGGGTCTTGAGAAATAATTGTGATGAAAATGGAATCATGGTATGAAATAAAGATAGATTGGTTGTTAAAGGCTATAATCAACAAGAATTAGTAGACTATGAAGAAACTTATGCTATAGTTTCTAGACTTGAATCTATTTGTATTCGACTTCCCTTTGTAGCATTCTTCAATTTCGAAATTTTTCAAATCGATGTGAAATGTGATTTCCTTAATGGTTATGTTCAAGAGGAATTTTATGTTGAAGAACCTCTAGGTTTTGAAGATACAAAACATCATGAACATGTTTATAAACTTACCAAATATTTTTATTGTATTAATAAATCCCCTCAAGCTTTGTATGATAGGCTTAAAGGATTTTCTCATCAAAATAATTTTGTTAAGGGAAATGAAGATCAAACACTTTTTATAAAGAGAGATAATAAAAATTTTCTGATTGTTTAAATTTATGTTGATGACATTATATTTTGTTTAACTCATAAATCTTTAACTGATTCCTTTGTGGATCTAATGAAATCTGTGTCTGAAATTATTATGATGGGTAAGTTAAGTTTTTCCTTAGTTTTCAAATTTCTCAAAAAAAAGAAGGATTCTATATATCACAACATAAGTATATTAATGATCTTCTTAAAAAGTATGTATATGAAAACACTATGAGTATAAGTACTCCCATTGGTATCTCAAACATTATTGATCTTGATAATGTTGGGAAACGAGTAGATCAGACATCTATTAGAGTTAAGAAAGGAAGTTTAATTTACATGACAGCGAGTCATTCAGACATAATGTTTTCAGTATGCCTATGCGCAAGATAACAATCCAATCATAAGGAATCTCATTCAATGGTAGTGAAAAGAATTTTTTTTCTATTTAAATGGATCCATGGATTTAGGACTATTTTATAATTTTGAAAATGATTTTTTTTCTAAAAAGTTTTTTGGATACTGACTTTGGTGGATGTAGAAAGGATCTAAAGAGTACATCCGGAACATGTCATTTCATAGGAGATTAATTGGATTCTTTGTCATGAAAAAAGAAAGACTCAGTAGCACTTTCCATTGCTGAAGCTAAATATCTAGCATCTAGAAGCTGTTGCACTCAAGTGTTGTGGATGAAACACACACTCACAGACTATGGCATGAGTTTTACCAGAACACAAATTTTGTGTGATAATACTAGTGCCATTTCTCTTAGTAAAAACCCTATACATCACTCTCATGAAAAACACATAGATATTACACATCACTTTCTTAGGAATCACAAACATAAAGGGGATATTATTCTATAATTTATCAGAACCCAAAATCAACATGATCATATATTTACAAAATCATTATCCTCTGATAGATTTGAATAAATTAAACAAAAGTTAAGAATGATAACCATATGGTAATCTTCTTTGTTAACTTTCTGTTTAACCAATATCCTTACATTAAAAAAATCCTTTTCATAGGGGGAGTGCATTTGTTTGTTAGATGTCCAAATCAATTTTCATAGTCTAATTTTATTTTCATTATGAAAATTTTCGTAATATCTTTTTATCAATTTTTCGTAATAATTTTTTTCATAATTTGTGCTTGAATGTTTTTCTAATGAAAATTTTCATTATCTGTTTTTCAAAATAATTCATAATGGAAATTTCATAGTCAAATATTTCAAAATCATTCGTAATAGAAATTTTCATAGTCAGATTTCATAAATGTTTCTTAATGGAAATTTCATAGTATGATTTTTCAAAATCTTTCGTAATGGAAATTTCATAGTCAGATTTTCTAAATGTTCCTAATGAAGATTTTCCAAATTTTCCTAATGAAGATTTTCTAAATTTTCGTAATGAAGTATTTTTAAAAAAAATTCATAGCCAGTTATTTTTTAAGAAAATTCGTAATCAAATTTTCAAAATCTAAAGTTCTTCACGAAGAATTTTCCTCAATATGAATAGTCTTCCTAGAAATCCAAAACGAATGTTTCCTTTCCTGAGTTTTCGTAATCATCCTTTACTTGCTTGTAGTTTCTCTTCTTTTTTTAGTTTTTTGGATTCTATTTACCTTAAATCAAAATGTTATTATTAAAAACCCTCAAAATATTTAATTCAATTTGTCATTATAGCTATCATATCAACCGTTAGATCTGATCAGAAATATTTTCTGCCATTGGATTGAGTTTGGAAGATGAAATGTGGAATCAAACACCTATACAAAGGACCCCCGATGGTTGTCCCACATCGAATCTCAAGCTCTCGCGTGCTGAAGTTCTTTCCATCTACATAAGATCATTCCGTATTTTCAAGGGTTTTGCAATTCTGAATTTCAGTAGAAGAATCTTTTCCGGAAGATATGTCTACTTTCAGGACTATTTCAGAGTGGCGGGTTTATAGAGAAAGGTTGGTGCATCTGAAATTCTTCAACAAGTATGATTCGATTATCTCAAAAAAAATTAAACTTAATAGATAAGAGAGTTTTACTGTATATAAGCCAGGGGCTCAAGACATAGTGTATTCGGATTTTCTTGATGAGTTTTATGAATCATTTAGTTTCTTTAAGGAAGAAGGAAGAGAGAGGTTTTCGTTCAAAAGCTATGGAAATACATCTGCTCTTTTGTATACTAAGGCAGCTGATTTGGTTGGTATACCATAAAAATTGGAAGCTAAGTTCTATTCCCATAAGTTTCCTGATGTCAAAGGATGTTTTTTAAGGAGAAGGTTATGGCTTGTCATGGACTTTATGATGTGAGAACACTAAAGATCCCACTTTTCTACAAATTATCGGATTCTCGATTTATGAGTTCAGGGATTCATAATTATGAAAAAAGTTTATAAGGGTACTTTAAAGAGGAATGATATGTATATCATGGATTTCCTGGTAAATCGAAGGAAGATCAACTTGGTTAAGAATATTCTCATTACGATTAAAAATATTAAGAATGGAAACTTGATGGATTAGATAATTATGTATCCAGCCATTCTTTCGAAGTTAATTTTTCAGTTCATGGACTCTTTTAAAATTTCTTGCAGCTCGATGTCAAAGAATTGAAAAGTCATACTAGTCACTGATGATACACTTAAGAGGATGAAAATTTGTTTTTCTACTAATTGCAGAGAATTTTATGACCTACCAGAGGAAGACGATGAAGCTGTTACAAGAAAACAAGAAGTGGTTGAACCTTCGAAAAAGGCTATAAGGAAGAGATGTTGAAGAAAGTAGTAGTGGAAAGAAAAACTCTAGAGCATAATGAAATTCAAACTATACCTCAAAAAACAAATAAGAAAAAAGAATATCTGGATGTGGTAGTTTCAATGTGGATGAAAGATAAGAAGAACATAAAAGAAGGGGGTCCCAAGATTGGACTAGAACCTATTGAAGAGAAATCTCTCAAGGAGAAGACAACTGAGTATCTAGAAAGAGAAGAGAAGGAAAATAAGGAAAATAAGATGATTAATAAAGAAGAGATTGTCCAATCTCATATGAAGGCTACTGAGAAAGCATCCGAAAATATCCCAATACTAGAATACTTTCTGGTAGAAGCCTTACCTGAACCTCTGGGGAAGAAGTTTGTCACTCCAAAAGAATTCAATGAAAGAGAAGAGAGGATGTAGTAGTACAAGATGTTGAAGAATATAAAGGAAGTGGAGACACTATAAATCTGATTAAGCATGTGGATGAACTTCATGAGAAGTAAAGTCCATCTGAGAAGTTATCAATCTGATCCTCTCAATCCGAATTGTCAAATATTGCTACCCCTCGGTTTGATGACAAGATTGATGATGAAGAGAATAATCTCTCTGAGAAATAAATCTCTAATCGTGACATGATTCACCCTAAGGATGTTGAGGTAAGAGTTGAGAAGGAATATAAAGAGGAAGATAAAATCGTTCAACTGTCTAACAATGAACATGAATCTTAAGAAGAGGAAGCCATTCTGAGAACTAAAAAGAGAAAATAGTTGGGTTTTGATACACCTGGTAATGTTGTTGTGAAGAAGAATAAAGCTGTTGGATCTTAAAAGAAGAAACTTTGGTGAGCTAGAAAAAGAGTCCCCATCAAGAAAAGTTTGATATTTGGAATCATCTTCCCATAGACATGATTTAATTGTCCAATATTTTAAGAAGCTTTTTGGGAAAATTCTGATATTTTCAAGCATTGACTCAAGATTCCAGATGCTTCAACACACATTGAACCAGAAGTCAGATTCAGTATCCCTGGTGATGGATAAGTGTGTCAAGCTTGAAGCTGATTTCGAGAATTTTCTTTTCAACTATGATGCCCACAAGAGGTCTTGAAAAAAATGACTATTTGGTCTTAGAAAACTATAGATGATTTTCATATTCTTGATGAGTTCCATGAATGTGTCAAGGATGCTTTTGACACAAAAAATGTGAAGATCAAGGACCACACAAGATGTTTTAATGAAAATCTAAACATTCAGCAGAATTCTCAGACTCAAGAAGTGAAGAATTTAATTGGGAAACTGTATTTTATATCACAAAGTTGGAAGATAGAAATGGATATCAAGATTAAAATAGAATAAAAGCCTTTCATGAATGAAGAAATCCTGAAGGCTCATGAAGAGGCTCTTAAGGCTCCATATGATAGAATCAATTCTTTAGAGAAGAAAGTTGAGGATCGATATATGATTCTAAAGTGAGCATAGGAAGATCACAAGGAGCTCAAAAAGGTTAAAACTATTGTGAAGAAGTTGATTCCCAAGGAAAAGAAAGGATGATTAGACACAATCTGATATTTTTGTTGTATTTTCCTTCCTTTTATAAAATTTTCCTATCATAATGAAATGTTTGGTTTCTTGTTTTTGGATGCTTTGTACTAATATTTCATGTAACATGTTATATTTTCCATTCCCTGTATTTCTTTTTGAAAATTATAATGGGGGAGAAAGGAAAAATAATTCTATGAAAACAAGAAATTAACATAAACAAGGGGGAGTGTTCATCTAAAGGTGAGTTTTCATTACAAATATTTCCGTATTCATGATAATGAAAAATCTCATTCAGGAAATCTAGAATACGATCCTTAGTGTTCTAAAGCCTCAAGGGGGTTAGTCGTATTCATCCTTCCCCATGTGTGTAAAGGGATATAATTTTAAATATCTAATTCCTTATATTTTTTTCATAAGTATATTTCTGCATTCCAAAAAGGGGAAGATTGATGAGTCAACAAGGATTCCTTATGACTTTCACATTCCTTCATGATTTGGGAGATTGTTGAGTTAAGAACGTTTTCTTTATGAATTTATAATTTACTCATGTTTTGAAAATCACAAACACCATATCTTAAGAAAAATTTAATTTACCCTATGTTTTACTTTCATAAGGAAGATTTTTATCCTCCTAGGAAATTTATCCTTACAGTATTTTTCATTGTTCTTTTTGTATATGTATAAAATCGGTTTTGTATCTAAAACCATGGAATCCAATATATACATATATATAAAGAATTATGTTTTCAGGAACCAAATTCAGGTTCAAAGATCTTTGAATTCAGAATCTGAACTCTTCTGAGTTCTAACTCTGAGTTATCTAAATTCAGACTTCGAACTCTTCTGAGTTCTGACTCCATGTTCTCTGAATTCAGACTCTGAACTCTTCTATGTTCTAACTCGGAGTTCTTTGAATTTAGACTCTGAATTTTTCTGATTTCTGACTCCGAGTTCTCTGAATTTGACTCTGAACTCTTCTGAGTTATGAATCCAAGTTCTCTAAATACAAACTATGAACTCTTTTGTGTTTTTACTCTGAGTTCTCTAAATTCAGACTCTGAACTTTGTAAGTTTAGACTCTAAACTCTTATAAATTTAGACTCTTATCATTGTATGTTCTTACTCCAAACTCTCATGAATTCAGACTCTGAATTCAATTGAATTCATGACTCCAAATTTATTTTAATTTCAGAAAAAAAAATTATATAGATTTATAAATTTGAATTCCATTGATAAACAGAATCTGAATATCTATGTGTTATAGACACCGAATATGTTCTTGGTTAGAATCTGAACTATTTTTTCTTCACCCTCTGAAAAATTGTTTTGGTAGTGTAATCATATTCATGCTTACAATTGTTTTAGTTATAAAATGATGTCATTAATTAAGTTACTAACTAACCGTTGTTTGAGTGACACATGTAGAGGTCCCTCTCATATTCAAGGAATAATATGACCATTAGAGGAGGGAGTTGACCGTTGAATTTGTGCCTATAAAAAGGAGATCATTTGAAAGGGATCATAAAAACGAGGAGTTGATCAATATAGAGCTTACATGCTATCGAAATGATTTCTCGAGAGAGAGGCTTTTATAAACTCTTAGGATTCGTGCAGAAAGTCTGAATGGCTTGTTCAAATATTTCTTCATGCAAAATTGCTTTATGAAGAGGTTCCATTTCCTTAAAATCAGAGACTTCGTGTTGTGAAGTCAGAGGTGCTGATTTCCTCAAAAATCAAGGGATTGTGAGGATAGAAAGGAAAATACCAATTTTCAGATTGGGGGATTATCTATGTTGGGGTAAGGAATACTTTCTGGAAATTAAAAATCAAGGGAACTTTAACCAAGCTTGTGGGATACCCTGCTCTTTGGGTTAAAATATTTACTACTTGTTACTTGTAGTGTTTCAATCTTTGTTTTCTCATGTAATTTTGGTGGTTGAGGAAAGTATAACTATCTTATACTTTCTTATACATTTACTCTATTTAAATAGGATTCTATATGCTTTAAGGTAGAATCTTTGTTGTTGTAAACTTTTGTTATATTTCATTTTCAAAATATATTTTTTGGAAAAAAGAAAATTATAAGATCATAGTGTTTTTTTGAGTTTTGTTTATACAAAATTTCATTAACGGTTTTTTAAGTATACAATTCACTGCCTCTTTTATATTGAGTATTTAAACCATAGTTTTATTCTAAAAGTAGTATCATATCTATCTTACAATCAATCCAGCACATGGTATAGTAGGAAAATATTAGGGCTAAAAAAATATACTCGCAATACCCCGTTAAAGGGTATTGGGAACTTTTAAACATATAACTCAAGGAAGAACTACGAAAATGCACAAACCACCTACCTCAGTGTTGTAGGATCAATATACATGAACCTCAGGCCTTGAATCGATCTAGAACACCGTTGATCTACAAAAATGATAAAAATGATCAACTGAGGATAACTCTTGAATGAAGATGAATCTGGAAACGAAGGTGTATTACAAAGAACATCATACCATGGCGATCATAACGCAATCGACGATGGTCGAATCAGAGAACTGGTTCTTGATTGGGTGTTCGGGAATGAATCGATGTTGTATGGACACTCTTATATGAAATAGGACAAGAAATAGGTGTTTTGTTCTATCAGACACGGCCTTAGTGTGTTTATTGAAAAAAAAATAGATTACATAATATGTAATATTGAGGTATATATCATGTACATTCCCTCACAGAGCCCCACTTTAGGTGGCCTTAAGGACACCACACATGGCTATGAGCACAAACATTACACGACCTACACACATATACCTGCGGTAACAAAGTACACAACATCTAATCATATTGTACATGGAATGTACTTCAAAAATATCAAGAAACTTCTATTTCTTCATAAACACCAGAAAAAGGAAAACACACTTAAAAAGAAGATCTGGGTTCTTACTGGTGGACATTTTTATCATTTTTTCCCTTTAGTGAACTAAAAGAGAATCTATAGGACCATGGATCAATTTCAGGTAATCGAAGAATAATGTGTATTCCAGATAGGCATACTCATATTGTTACCTTCTTTCTTAATAACACCTAGGTTTTAGAATGGGTAACAATTTTCAGAATTGATAAGACTCTCTGACATTAAAATATTTATTTTGACAATGCTTCTATAATTATCATCCCCATAAAAACGAATTAAACTACCGAAGAATCCAGTTTTGAACATTATTTTATAGGATAATTAGTTTTTGTGGTTATAAATTACACTATTATTGACATGGTGTTAATATAGATTAATGATAGTGGTGATCAATAAATAAATGTTTATGAGTGGTTATCATATTTATTTTTGAAAATTTTACTGAAATTAAAAAATCTGTTGATAAGTGAATATTGAATTTTTTATGAATTTTATTCCATCAATGAGTTCATAGTCTTTATAATTGATTAATGGGAAGGAATATAGTGAGCCTATCCTTTTACACATATTATTACATGACTTAATTCATAATTATCCATCAAATATAAACCATGGATCATAAATTCTAGTGTCTTGGGAAGACTATATACATGAAATTGAACACATGAAAATTGAATAAAACATATTTTTATTATTATTCCATAATGATTTTATATCATCATTTAATCTCAAACTTATTTATCAGATAACCAAGGGAATACATAGAAAAAATTATTGAACTAAAATCCTAGTAAGGGAATAATAGTGGAATAGAGGTATAACATATGGGTCAAAGGCATAACTTGATAACATATTAAGCATCGAACATGAATAAACATGAAGAGGCATATCATACTAAAAATTGAATCATATTATCATGGGAATATTTGAATTTTTTAGAACCATATAACAATGCATAAGCATGAGTTAAGGAAAACTCCCATGGATATGTCTCATGGTTGAAAAAGTTTCATAATGGAGTAGGTTTACTCCTTAATACGATACATTCAATATCATTAGCTGAAAAATTGTCCAATTCATTGGAGAAATATCTATGTGAACCCATCATACCATGTTCTTCCATATTTTTCAACATAAATAATCCAACATATGGATTAAACATAAGGGTTACCCATCCAATTAAATATGTATCTTAATTGTGTCAGAATGAATATAAAATTGGTAAATCATAATGGTATCCATGAAATGATAGATTTAAATCTTAAATGGATATTAAAAACGTAAAATAATAATAGATCATGATAAATTATTCAAATAATAAGTGAATACATTAAAAAAGAGTGATTAAGAATATTTAAAAATGAGCCACATTATTGTAATTTAAGAGAAACATTAAAAAGATTATTCAAAGAGGAAAAAAGCATAATTGATTGTATAAAACTACAAAAGAAATAATATTATTTTTATTTATTAAATAATTGACTTTAGAAAAGTAACAGTGGATTAAAATAGATTATCTGGTGTACTTGAATATGAGTAAGAAATTGGGAATTTCCTTTTATTGGGCTTGCTTATCAGAGGGAATTTTGAAGAGAACCTTATAAAACACATTTTTTCTAATAATAGTAAGATAATATGATATATAAACACATGTGTGGAAAAAATTTAAAAAAATTGGATGATTTATCAAGATGAAATAAGATTTCAAATCGGGTTAAAATAGAGAGAAAGTGTATCCCAAAGGTAAAATGGATGTTCAGGGAGATCTCATACATTATAACTAAATGTGTTCAACACTTGCACATAACATAAAAGATAATAATTTTTATTATTTAATAAATTAATTAATTATATATTAATTTTTTTATTTTTTTATTTTTATAATGTTAATTTATATCCATTTTGATGAGTTATAGTGTTTAATTTTGTCATTCCAGGAGTGTCTATTTTGTGTGTTTACGGTGGGTTTTCTTGGGTATAATTATGGATATTCTTCTAGAATTGGAAGAAAAAATGTATAAGTGAAATGAAATTTTATTAATATAATTCTATAATATTATATTCTCCCCATGTATAATTTTGATTTTTTATATGAGGATGATTCATTTGATAAAATCTTAATTATAAATATTTAGTTTATTTTGGCAGTTTCTCTATAATCCAAAAGAAGTTTGTTTTATTATTTAATATTATGAATATATATTATTTCTAGAACACGAAACATGATATAATATATATTTTAGAATCATGTTTAACCATTATAATAGTTTTATGACTAGCCTTGATGGTGGTAGTGTAAAATGAAAAATCGCCATCCAAAAAGGTAGTAAATTGTAATATTGTGGATTTGTTTTAATTTTTAAGATAAAAGTTGGATGATAATAGATTTGATTATTTAGAATTCAATAAAAAATTAAAATTCGAGTATACTTATGATACAAGAGTTATTTTGTGACATTGTATAGTGGGGAGAATCATGAGGTAGAATAACGAAATAATTCAAAAGATAAAGGGGGATGATTATACCTCTTGAATTTTTTCCCCTTTTGAAAATCTTAATCGCAATTTGGATTTTTATTTTTTTAGAGAAGTAGATCTAGGACATGGAGAATGATCCAAGGAAATTAATTTGAATGAATTTTTATAAGATACATGGCTTAGAATGTGTAAGGGGAAGGTGTGGTGTGGGGTTATATATATATAAGGGGAGGAGATGGGTGTTTTGTATTATTATATTCATTAATTTATTATTATATCTCAATAATATAAATATTTTTTTTTATTTTGAGTAAGTTAAGTAAATTCATGATTTGAGTTTGAGATAATCAGAACATAAACCATCCATGATTAAACCATTACTCAAAAATTCATGAAATAACATATACTGTTAAACAATATAAATTAATTTATTTAACAAATCTCTGAAAATAGAACTATTTTAGGAAAATACCAAAAATTTACCGTAATCTTTTTCGACTAGTATTTTTAAAAAATGGAATCCATTTTATAAATATAATTTTCGATAAATGGGAATTTTTTTAAAATGAAATCATCATTTATATGATAAATATAGATTGTAATAATTTAACTGATTTTATGACCCTTTAAATAATTTAGGTCTCATAAATATTTATTATTAATATAATACAGAATAATATAAATCCTGAATCTATATTATAAAAAAATATTTTATATCTTTATATTATTTATAAAATTGTAAGTAAACATTTACATTTTAAAAAAATACCAACACTTAATTGATCATTTTTTAAACAATTATTTACATATTAGATGAAATAAATATATTATGATTTAACTTATAAGATATCCAAATTGTATATATACATTCATTGATGATGTTATTAATATAAAGTTCATATCACTATTCATAATAGTTTGATTACCATTCTAATTAGTATGTTACTGTTCCAACACGATAGGTTCTTTATTTTTTATAATTACATCTCATTTCATTCATTAACAATTTAGTTATATTTTACATAATGTTTCTATACATTCATATTTAAAATTAGTATTATATAAGTAATTTTATTTTCTATATCTTTGTGTGTAACTGTGGTTATTCTAACAGATCGAACATATCCAAATTTTCAAATTCTTATTGTCTTATTTTTTATATATTGTCCTGATGTAATATTTGTCCTTATTATTTGTTTATTTATAGACTACTATATCATTATTTATTTATGATAATAATTTTTTTAGGTTCTCTATGTCATGTATGTTTTTATGAGATAATCCTATGAAAGGAAATTCCCCGAATATAATTATGAATCCTTACATTATTCCCCCAATATGAAATTCCACCCTCACAATTTCATTTTTAATTATATGGTGAAACGATATGAGGGTGTATCTCCTTCATTCAACCTAATGGTTCTCATTTAACCTTTTTTTATTTATCATTACTATATTTTAATTTTACCAGCTGAGTAGTCTTATTGTGCATAACATTATCTATACAATACATGATCTTCAATTGATTCTCCTCATAAGAGAGATCATTTTCTAGTTATACAACCTCTAAATTTAGAACTTGTGAGGGATTTGGTAAGTACATCATCAATAGAGTTACAATAAATTTTTCTAGTACTTGAAACATGGATGGTGGATGTTCTAGTTGATAGTCCACAACTCCAACACGATAAAGAATCTCAAAGGCATCGATCTACCTGGGATATAACATTCCTTTATTCCCAAATCTTATAACTCTCTTACATGGAGATATGTGGTGGAATACCTTGTCACCAACCTCAAACTCATTTTTATGTCATAGACTATCTGTATAGCACATTTCATAATATTGGTCTACCTAGATGTGATGTTGAATGGTATTCATCTATTCTACAATTTCATCAAGAATATCATGTTCTAGTAGAATATATTTAATGAATTCATTATATCCTGGGGGTGTTATTCATCTTTTCCCATAAATGGATTTAAAATGAGCCATTTGGATTCGTCATTGGAAACTATTATTTTAAAAGATTAAGTCCAAGGATTGATGAGTGAGTCATCTCCTTTTATGTTTATTGAGAACACTCTTGACATATCCTTAATTGAATGAATAGTTAGTTAAGGCATTCCATTCAGCAAGGGTTGATAATATGTACAATTGTTTAGTTATGTGTTTAGATCACATTGGATACTATTAAAAACATGAAGGTAAATCTCAGATCTGAATCAGATATAATCGATAATGTTACTCCTTTTAGCCTCATAACTTATCTATTGTATATCAGTGAATGTTGATCAAGTGATAAGTCCTACCTAAGTTTGATAAGGTTATATGTATTTGTTAAATGATCTATAACAACCCATATAGCATTATTTCATATGGATGTATATTGATGTCCTGCGAAAATTTCAATTGTGATCTTTTCCCATTTCCATATTGGTAAGGGTAATGGTTTAATCATCCCTTTGGAATTTTTCCTTTCATACTTCTCTTGATTAAATATAAGAATCATTTATGTATATTTAGTGATATCCTTCAATATTTTGTCCCTCCAATAGTGCTCTCGAGGTTATCGAATCATATTTGTTCTCTAAAGATAGATGTATAAGGTTGATCTTTTCCCATCATTCTAAATCCCTTTTTATCTCAGGATTTGATGGTGCTCATAGTTTGGAACTAGATATTACAACATCACTCCTCAATTTTGAAATATGTGGATTTCTTTATTCTTATATATTCCACCATTTTATGGATTTACAAATCATTTCATTGATCATGTTTTCTCTTTTCTAAAAATGATAGTTGAGTTATCATTATTGAATGGAATGATGATGTTCTTTCCTTTATGATTCCCATGTCCGTCCTTTGAAAGTTTAATAATATTGTAACCTTATAAATTATAATCATTGATAATAATTCCAGATCCTATTAACTCATAGCATCTACCAAATTATTATATAATAGTATGGTAGTGGATTGAGAATTCACAATTCATGAAGAGATCTAACCATATTTTATGCCTCATATTAATCTCCTTCCGTGTGAATCTATATTTTAGGATCTTATGATAAATATATTCCTTACACTTCTCCCCATAGATATAATATCGTGAAATTTTAAACGTAATGATCAAATCCTCCAACTATAGATCTTTTCTAGGATAGTTTTTCTCATGATATTTTATCTTCCTTGAGGCATAATATATCAATTTATAATTTTTCTTTAGTAAATAACCCAATCCATTCATTGAAGCATCGATTTATTCAATAAATATTTCCCCACTATTTGGTATTGTTATTACTGGTACATTGATAACCCTATTTTTCAATTCTTGAAGTAGTATTCACATTCACAGGTCTACAAAAACATCTCTCCCCTCTATGTGATCTTGGATAATAGGTTTTACAATCCATATTAGTTGAAAAAAAAATCGGTAATACCCATCATGGCCACAGAAACATCACATCTTCGTTACAGATTTTTCCATGGCCACACCCCAATTACCTTTGTTTTAGAAGGTTCAATAGATATCCATTTCATGTTGGTTAGATTCCTTGTAAATGTTAATCTATCCATACAAAACTAAAATTTAGTATAATTTTCATATTTTTTATCCCATCGTAAAGTCAATATCATAGTATTCATATTCAATTCATGTTCTCCTTTCTCTTAGAGTATTTCAGAATATAATTGATAAAGAATGCCCAAAATCAATCGATATAATCACTAAATACTTTTTTCATTATGTCCATGAAAATTTATAGAGAATTAGTGTCTTCAATGGGAAACACAATTAACTCATAGTGTTCAAACCTCATTCAAAAGGCAGTATTGGGAATATATTTATTCTTCACCATTAATTGATTAGATAACAAACGAAGGTTAACCTAAATGATGTACATGGACCTAAATAGTTTATCAAACATGTAATATATCTATGGTAGGGGATACATGTTATTTATTGTGATTTAATTAATCCCTTGATAATTAATTCAATGACATATTTATCCATCCTTTTCATGGATTCGTAGGTCTACCGAACCTTACAGTAATGCACTAGGGATTATAAAACACTTATCTATATCATATTGTAATATCTTTTTCAGTTCATCCAACTCAATGTTGATCATTTTATAAGGATTGTTTTATATAAAAGGTTATCCAATAATATGTTAAATTGATAACTCAACCTCCTTGTTTGGAGGAAGAGTATAAATTTTTTTCTTGTAACATATCTTTGTATTCCATCATAAAGAAAATGTCTTCGAGCATGATTCTCTCATTTTTGTCAATCATTTGACATATATATACATTATAATAAATACATAATATACATAGTTGAGATTAGGATTCTAAGAGATATTCATCCTCCTCCTAAAACATTTATAGAATTACATGATGCCTAGAGATGTAAATTGTGTTCTCCCTTTCCTAGCAGATGATGTTGAATTTCTATAAAGATAGATAATCCATGAACAATATAGAATCAAAATCTTCCAAATAAATTAAGATGATATTTTATGTGTGGTTTTGGACAAAAACATAAACCAAGGAAGTGTCATATAATTTATATGTATTAATTCCCACATTTTCGTTTCTTACATATAAGTCAGACTTAATATTTTGAGTTGCTATTGGAATAATTATATTATACATGAAGGATATGAAATAATGAGGAAAACAAAAATCAAAATTTACATTCTTAATTCTGTAATTAATAACCATAATACATGTAAAAAAATTATTTTAGAGCTCTAACATTGTATTATTGATATCATATACACTTCCTTTCTTCCATGGAGGTTGTTTTTTTGTGGATTTCCACAGCTAACCCCTGACATAGGGAATTTGATCACATAAGTCTCATGTTCCTTATAGAATAATCACCACATTGTAGGTTCATTTTTCATTAGAAACATTATTCATTATTCCACATTTTTGTGATTATTCATATCTCTTTAGAAATAAATAGATTTATTCCCCTCCCATCCACATTGGAAGCATCTCTTGGTCCCCTTTAGATTGTTCCAATAATGATGTTTCTGAAACTCTTGACATATGAGAAGTTGGTTTTTCTCTCCCTCGTGGTATTTTTCCTATGATCTAATTATATTAAAATCTATTTTCCTTTATTTATATTTTAAACCATGAGACCACTGAGTGACTTCGATCTCCATTTTAACCTAAAGGGCATAAAATATAGTATCCACATAATGATGAATGTATAAAATGGCCAAGTATTTTCATTGACTCAAATTTAATACACTAAGAATGTGATCAACCATTCTTTTAGTGTTTATGAATAATCCAAAGTAATATTTGAAATTCTTATAATGTTATACTCAGGCACCATGCTAGAATCATATATAGATTTCATTAGTCTAAGGAACCCTCTATATATCTTATGATGGAGTGTCAAAAGAAAATTTTAATGATTATTATTTTTTTCATTTACTGAAATTCCTTGAGATCAATTTCCACCTTATACATAATGGTATTGATCACTGTGCACCACAGATCAGATTTCCCATCAAAATGAAAAATTGACAACACAACTTTCTCTTCTTCTAATCACTGGATAATTGAGAATATCTTCTTGATATAGTTAATCAGTTATTCTGTGTTGATGGGATCATAAGATCCCCTAAATATCATGGGCATTTTTTTTGGTAAATGATTCTAATGAAAATTTCACATTCATAGTAAAAGTATGAAATTCCAAAAAAAAAAAAATTTATTATTTATAACATGATCCAATTGAGATAGTACTATTATGAATTTTTTATATACCGTTCCATTAAAAAATTCCATTTCATTCAAAAAACGTCATATTTTTAATAAAATTGATTATTTGGATATGTTTGCTTTTCACTATTATTAAATAAGGTAAAGAAACTACAACATGGGGTCTAGAATACATAGCTAATAAGAATATAAAATGAAAACTTTTATCATAGAAGGATAGACTTTTAAAAGAAAAGTATATCATAACTATTGATTATCTACATTTAGATCTAGTTTATCCATGGTGAAAGAATTATCTATAGGTATATTACTGAGGTTATTTATTCTTGACCTCCAAACACAACTAGATAAACCTCTGATAGAGCCTAGAAGGACCATAGAATTTTACACAAAAAATTAAAGTATTTTACGGATAATAATCATTCAAATAAAAATGATGTATTGAAAATTAAAATTTCATTGGAAGATAATGTACATGGAGTTGAATTAATTGAAATAGAATAAAAATTTTATATTATTAGTCTATAATGATATTATAACTTCCATTAATCTAAATTATATTGATTAGTTAACTTGGGTAATACATAAAATAAGGTTGATCTAAAATCCTTGTAAGGGAATAAATATAGAAAATAATTGTAACACATGGTTGAAATGCATAACATGATAATATAATAGGCATGGAATATGAAAAATAATATATAGTCATATCATAAAAAACATGGAATCATATGATCATGGATTGTTTGGAATGTTTGAGTATCATATAACATGACATAAATATGAGTCAAGGATTACTGCCAAGACTATATCGCATGGTGGAGAATGTCCCATAATGGATTATATTTATTCCCTAATACCTTACATGAAATCTCATGAGACTATAAATTAACCATTTTAGTGGAGCTCTATCTAGGAACACTAATCATAACATGTTCATGCATATTTGTACCACAAAAATAATCAAACATACAGAATAAAAATAAGATCTTCCCATTGAATGAAATGGGTATCAAATTCATGTCACAAGGCATATCATAATTGTAACCATGAAAGAATTAATTTTAATCATTCACAGATATTAATTTTCTAATGTAATAATATATCATGATTAATTATGTCGAACAAAAGTGTAAACATGTAAAAATTGTGTTTAAAAATAATATAGTTTAGTGTAGTTTAAATGAAAAATAATAGAGTCTCTAAACAGTTAAAATGAATAATTAATTTTATAAAAAAATAAATGAATTGTGGATTCTTATCATGACGAGATAAGTTATTTTGTAAAAATAATGTGTGAATAAAACATATTATGGTGTTTACTTGAAATTGGGTATGAAATTTCGATGTTCTCATTAATTGGGTTTGATTATTGAGAATAATTGACATGACAACCTTATAAAACATGTATTTCACCATAAAATAAAGATATTATAAGATATATATACATTTTCGGAACATATAAACATTATTTCAGAGAAATATACATGATAAATGAAGATTTAAATTGGGAGAAAAGTGTCACAGGGTGTAACCCATATGTAAAATTGATGTTCAGGGAAATCTCTAACCTTATCTATGAATATGTTATGCACTTATACATATATTACTAGATAATCAAATTATTTTGATTAATATTTCAATCTAGAATATATTAAACATAGAACTTATTTTTTATAATTATTTAGGTTAATTTATGGCTATTTTGATGAGTTGTAGAGTTAAATTTCATCAATCATGGAGTGTTTTTTTAATCGTTTCATGGTCCTTTCCCTTGTGTATAATTATGTATGTTCTTGGTTAATTATAATAAAAAATACAGAAGTGTAGTTAAATGGTATTAATATACTCAAATAATTTAAATGGTCCCCATATATCTTTTTTTATGATATTAGGATGATTCATTTTGTAAAAATTTATTGAAAAAAAATTAGTTTATTTTGGGGATATGTCAATCATCATGAATTAGTTTGTTTTATTATTTGATATTATGAATTTATATTAGATATATAATATGAAAAAAATATAGTAAATTGTTTTAAAAAAATTAAACCATTATAATGGCTTTATATCTATCTTTTATGGACGTTATGAAAAATAAAAAAATCATCATCCATAATGGTGGTAAATTTTCATATCATGGATGATGTTTTCATTTTTAAGATAAAAGTTGGAAGTGATGGGATTTTATGATGGATATTAAATTAACTAATTGAAATTATAGTATAGGTATGATACTGAAGTTATCATGCCTATTTTTATTGTCGGGGAAAGAATGAAGAAGAAGAAAGAAATAATTTCAAAGAGAACGGTGAATGATTTAACCTCTTGAATATGGTATTCGTGAAAACCTTTCTAGGGAACATGGGTGTGGTCTTTTGAGGAATGTAGAATATCTGGGATGTGGGGAAGAGTAGTGGGAAGTTAATTGTATAGAATTTATAAGATCTATAAGGATTATAATATTTTAGGATGAGGAGTCGTGAGGGGTGGTGTTTTTAAGTGGAGGAGAGGGGTGTTTTTTATTATTATGTTTATTATGTTTATTATTTTAGCTTGAGACTAACACTAGTATTTATTATTATGAATATGTAAAATAAATAGATAATTGTATAATGAGATAATGTGAACTTTCATCATTAATGACTCAACGATGCCTACAAAATTCAACTATTAGCTAATATTTTTAAATACCATACATTGACATATTTCACTATTCAGAAAAATAAACTAGTTTAGAAAAATCCCAAAAATTCACCATAACCATTTCATGATGTGTATATTTCAAAAAATAGAATCCATTTTACAAAAAAACAATTATTTAATATTTTTAAATTTTAAATAAAATAATCATTTATTAAAAAAATATCAATTTTAATAATGTAATCGATTTTATAACAATTTAAAAAATTAATTAAACTTTAATAAAATTATTTATTAATTACAATAAAATATAATATTAATCTATTAATCTATTTCACAAAATTAATTTTTATAATTACTATATTCATTATATCATTCTAAATATACATTTAAGTCTAATAAAAAAAACTAACGGTTAATTTATCATTTTTAAAACCTATATTTAGATAATTTATTATATAAATATATCATAATATCATTTATAATAAACCAAAATTTAATTTATACTTTCATATGCGATGTTACTATTCAAATAGCTAGTTTTTTATTCCCAATGGTCGGATTACTATTCGAAAAGTCAGGTTACTATTCCAACTATATAGGTTCATTAATTTCTAAAAATACCCCTTATATATTTCATTTTTAATTATATTATATTTTCTCTAGAGGTATATACTTCGACATTAAAATGGATTTTTTTATGAGCATTATGTTATATTTTTAATTCATTGTTCGTGAGTGACATTAATCTTGAGAATCGAGCATGTCACAACTTTTCCATTATTATTCTATTATTTTCTTTTTATTGTCTTACTGTAATATTCTTCCTTCTTATTAGTTTATTTTCATTCTTATATTTCATTCTTCATTAATGATAATAATATTTTTATTGGGTTCTCTATGTGATATATTTATTTTATTACATAATTATAAGAAAGTAAATTTTATTCATAAAATTATAGGTTGTTACAAGGAATGTTGGGAATAATTATATAAATATTATTGATGTGAAAATTCATAATCATGTGAATTCTAAATAAACTACTCGCCTTGACATTGTAGTGAACAGGTTTGGGATGGATCATTCTAGGAGAGATTCCCATAAGGATAATTATGTGAAAATGCACAAGGGTCTAACTGATCAGGGGTTGGTGTCTCATAAAAAATATGTTACATCCATCAAAAGTGACAATTTTCATGAAAGGGATTCTCTAAGGGGTTATGGATTGTTATATGATGTTGTGGCATCTCCGGTTTCTGTTATAACATTTTCCAGGGGTTAATATGAAGATTGTGAATAATCCTTATTATACTGTTCATCACTAGTCTATGGTAGTATCCATTATTATTTGATGGGGAAAGAGACTTCGACTAACCATAATGATGATGAGTTTCATTCCTAGATAGGGGTTACCTTCTTTGAAATTATAACCATGGAAATCTAGTAAGAAGAATGTGGTGATGAACAAGATGATGGTCATTATATTTTTCATACTCCATCACATGATCTTGCGAACCAACAACTATGGGGGAGTTTATTTAGGGTAGAATAAAATGGATAATGATTCTACAATGAAATATATGCCTAGGATGGGTTCTTATTTCTATGTTTTGTAAGATGATCAGGGATTTCTGGTTCATATTATAGAAGCTATGGTGGGTGAGGCTCCCATGATGTATTCCACCACTAATCCAATTCAAATTCATGATTATGAGAGTGGTAATAGGTAACAATCATCTCAATATACTATCCATCTTGGTTTTTTTTGTAGTTTTTAGAGTGGAATTTACACCTAAAAATAGATATTATGGTTATATACTCCTTTAAATCTAAGAAAGATAACTAATTCAACAGTCGTGTCTTATCCATCAAATCCTTCTCTATTCTGAATGTTTTCATTGAAGAATAGGTTTCATCAGTTGGAAATTTATAGAATGAAGGTGGAAAAGGAGAGGATTCACTAGTGTATGTGCCTCTTCCATTCATAAAAGAACCATGAAATCCAGATCACAATGCCTTTTCAATGGAGTAGGATAAAGAACACTTGAAAAAATCCAATACATGAAGATGAAGACAACGTCTACATAAGAGGGGTTATCAGGGAACTTACCATCACACGAGCCTCTAATATCTGTCTTAAATTCGAGAAAGCATCGATGTGCATATAAATATCATTGAGAAACCACTTATCTAGCAAGATCTTCGTGGTAATTTTTTAACTCAAATTTTGTTTTTGTTTTTTCAAGTTGATTTGGACTGAGGGCTGTTTACTTTTTCAGACTGCTTCCTCCCATTCTGATTTATGGGTTTCTTAATAAAGGGGATTTACCTTATCCCATTTTATTAGTAATGTTAATAATATTTAAATACAAAAATTCCCATAAATTATTATTTTTTATATAAATAAAATTAATATTTTTAAATTCATTTGATATAATAAATGAAATTATTTTCATTTAAAATAAATATATATTGATAATTATTTTCATTCTAACAATATATATCTGTAAAATATTTATATTATTATCTTGAATTATATATGTAACTGTGGGTACATATTTGTGTGTGTGTGTGTGTGTGTATATATATATAATACAATGAGATATATAAGTTGGAAATATCAAAAGTGTGTGTATGTGTCTTATAAATGATGCTTTTATGAAAATTATTAAACTGAATGGTTATATTTATATTTCCTAATTTCAATAATTACATTTTAATTCTATTAATTATGAATTTTATAAATAAATAAATTTATACTATAATAATCATAAAATATAAAAAATGTGATTATCATTATTGAAATTTGAAAAACTCAATTTAATTTAAATAGAATTATAATTTGGATACAATATAATTTATTACTAATATATTTTGACAATATATATGATATAATATAATATATATTTACATATATATCAAAAAAAATTATGATTATGTCCTTTTATGTATGTATATATGTATATACTAAATGATTCTATTTTTTCTGATCTCATACAAAATATTAATTACTATAGTTATATTAATATGAAGAAATTAATAATTATGTTAATAGTATATAATATTAATTATACTATTCATAAAAATATTATTAACTATTAAATAAATTTAATTATTAGTAGTTATTTTTTAAAAAACATATTCATTATATAACTGAAGAAATATATTACAATAAGTAAAAAAAATTAATTATATTTAATTATATTTTAACTCTATTGTATTTTAATAGAATAGTGATTATTAAATTTTACTAATAATGACAAATATTAAATTTATAATCATATATATTATAAAATTCAATCCATTATTATATATATATATATTGAAATGTATAAAGATTATATACATACATGTATATTTATTATTAAAATGTATATATATATATATATAATTTCATAAATTGTATTGGAAAAAAATTATTTATTAATATTATAAATTTGAAATATATATAATGAAAGTATTAATACTATATGAATATTAAATAATTCTATGAAATTAATTTTTGGTCATAATGTTCATTTTTTATTCATTCAATTAAATGAATGATATTATTTTCACAGTAAAAATGTTTATTAAAAAATTATACATCCTCTAAATATAATATATATATATATAATATACATATATATTATTATGTATACACATATTGATGTGATTATATGTAAGTATATGTATATATTATTAAATATTCTATAATGTGATTTGTGAAACTGAATGTAAGATCTCAGCCTTTATAGAGTCATTCCAGGCATGTTTTCATGTACTATTTCAATATTTTATGTACCTTTAACTTGGAGTTGTGTCTTGGGGTGCATTTGGGTGAACGTTTATGAAAAACTAAAGGACAGTCGGTTGTGTATGGTATGTGTATGGTTTGGAAAACTGTGCCAAGCATACGAAACTAGACAGAGAGGTCTACCTGGGTTGACAAACTGTGTGACCAAACCATGCCAAGCGTGCAAAAGAGGGTAGAGGGGTCCTCACGGTTGGCGCATTGATTACCAAACCATGGGCCTCTTCCCAGAAAACGATGCACATGTGATTTTTATTAAGAAAATCCTTTTTTAATACCAATTTAACCCCTTGAGACTCCCATATTTCGACCTTGGATTAGGCTTGATGAAATATAGGTGTTTCCAAAGCCTCCTGGAGAGATACCAAGTCAATCCGAACACCATTCATCAAGATTAAAAGCTTGGATTGATGATTTTATCTCCTCCCGGTATGTGGATTTCAAACCGATGCTTTTTCCATTCTTTCTCTTAACCTTTCTAGATATTTTCATAGAAGAACTCCACTATTTTATTGAATAGAAAACCATGAGTTAATATCTAGATATTGTATTATAGATCTAGATCTACAATTCCAAGATTGTGATATTGTTGATCTAAATTTTGGTTTTAAGGATTTAGATCTGGATCTTTATCAACAAAGTTGTGCCGCTCAGATTTTGGGGATTTTCATTAGGCTATCTTATGTCACGAAACTATGGTAGGTGTTCTAAATCGAACTCCCACAGTCATGAGTTATGATATGTGTATGAGTTTATTAATTTCCCTAATTCCCTTGATAAATTACATCCTAAATTGGACTAATTTTCAATGTAAAATTGATATGTGTTTACCCTGGTTATTGATTTATTATTGAATCAAAAAAAACAAATGGGGGGTTTCCCAAATTGATTGATATTTTGGAGATTTAATTATGGGTTTTTATTTTTTTATTTGAGTTATTGAATTAATTTTATTAAGATAAATAATTACGGGGAATTTATTATGGAATTATGTTTGGCTAGGAAATATGATTAATTGGGAGACTTAATTGTGTTCCATAATGTGATCAATGATAATTAATTGTGAGAATTAATTATGACTTGTAGGGTTTTTATTTGGATAATTAATTGTTGAGAATAAATTATGAAAGGGGAATTTTGTTTAGTTATTAGTTAATTAATTAACAAATTAATTAATTGGATATATTCATAGTGAATCAATGCATTAATTGAGGGCCTTTGATATGTTTAACTAATTGTTGGATTAGTAAATAAATAATGTGGAAAATTATTATTACATATATAATGATAAAATGGCTGAGATTTTATGGTACTAGGCATGGAATCCTAGACCGATTAGAATTTTGGATATCGATATGGTTTTCCTCCCCACTAGATATCTAAGATTGAGATTATTGGGTGTTTGGAATGAAGACCTACACCAAATGAGAAAAGAAGTTCTATGCATGATAACCTACAGTAAATGTGATTTTTGGGTTCTAGGCATTATGACAAACACCCAATGAATGATAATAACAAATGATGTTTCAACTTAGATTTTGGGTGATAGGCATTCCAACCTAAAAAATGAATAATAATAATGAAGGATTATTCAAATGTGAAATATGAATTGAATTGGCTTAATGTGATTATTAAATATGAAATAACAATGTGATCACTATTTAAATTATCCAATTTATTTATTGGTTCATAAATTCTCATGAAATATATTTTTACTGGACTCATTTTTGAAACCGTTGGTGGTAGAATATTGAGTGGTACTCACACCCTAATGTGGCCGCCTGATCAGCACCAAAACAGACTTTGTTGTTTCAGGACAGGATAATGGTAAGGCCTTGTGATAGGTTACAATTTGGGATTGGAACATAGGAGAGGGAACTGGACGTGGTTCAGGAACTGTAGTGGAGTCATTTTTTCATTACATTGAGGTACATGTTAGACACAAAGAACTTGCATTTTTATAGAATGTTTTACCTTTCATTTGAGTATTGTATTTTCTGGTTTTGACTATCATATTTGATGTTATTGTTCTGGTTATTTATATGCTTCCATACATGGTTATTTTAATTTTATTGTACTGAGTTTTTTATTATAACCGAGGCATAGTATCCCCAACACTGACCTACAAGACCGTCATTGATTTTCGGCACCCTCTATAGTAAGGGGAGGTGTGCTTGAGCGCATGTGGCCAACTGGATCAGGGCACCGTTCAGTGGCTCTCGGGTCGGGATTCCACAATTTGGTAATATAGGAGTTTTACTTTCTTTCTTCTTCTTGTGTCTTACTATATTCGGAAATCTAGATATGAGACTAGGAAGAGTTGAGGAATGGTAATTAGCTCATGCATGGGAGTTTCAAACCCATGTACAGGGTAAAATCCGAGTACTCAGGGTGGGATTTTTGTGAATGTGTTTTGTTACAATTTCATATTATTTCTCCTTGGTTGACAAACTTGTGGTGTGACATGATATTTGTTTTCAAATTTTTTGAATTTTGATTCATTTCCCAAAGTGGCATGACATTTGAGTCCACATGCAACGTTCGAGGCACTCAGGTTTGTTATGATGTGCATCATTCTAGGCACAGGCAAGAAAATTGGTTATGGTAAGTTTTTGAACTTGAACTATTTTTCCTTGATGTGATATTGAAAAAATGATGAAAATTGGAATAAATTGGTGTCTAATGAGAACCTTGATTGTTTAATTGAGTATGAAAAAATAATTAATTTGAGATTATTTTATTAATTAATGAATTAATTAATTAATGATAATGAATATACACTTTTAGAAAAGATATCAGATTAGGATGGTTAAGGGTAATGATAAGGCTTCAGCATTGACCGTGTGGTAAAAAAAGGGGGGAAAATATTTTTTAAAACATGTTTTGTTATTTTCTCCTCAAATTTAAATTTTATAAGGTTGTGTTATGAGACTAGAGATGTGTTTTAGGTTTTGTATAAGTATGCATTAACAATTAATGTGGAGGGAGAGATCGAGGGGTATGGCCCTGAGTGAACTTCGAGACAGGCGGATAGAGGCACAATTACAGTAAGCAGAGGAATAAGAGGAATATTTCAAAGAGAACTTTTCTCGTTACATGAAACTCATGTAGAGAGTCCCAGGGTGGGATTAAAAAAGCATTTTTTAGTTAACATGGGTGTTTTGGATGTAGCACCCTTTTACATTTAATGGAGAGGTTGGACCTGATGGAGATGAATTATGGATTGAATATATAGAGATGATACTTGACCATTTGGATGCTCTGGCTAATAGAAGGTTTAAGTTGGTTGCTTATATGTTGTTGGGTTCCATGTAGCGCTGGTGGGACTTTCGAGTTCGATCTGAACATACAAATGATATGTTATAGAAGAACATTTTTGATAAGTTCTTATAAAACTATTATACAGCCACGCTGAGAAAAGGGAAGAATTCAATGTTTATGCATGTAACTCATGGAATCATGTCCATAATAGAGTACACTTACCATTTCGTAGATTTATAGTGTTTTTATCCAAATTTAGCGGGATATGAGTCATCTTCGGTAAAACAATTTCTGGACGGTTGTATGTGTGAAATAAAGTCCCATATGAATATCTTTCGGATGAAAAAAAATTCTAGAAGTGGTTGATCATAATCTAATTTTAGAGGGGAACCTAAAGGAAGCTTCCAGCACTGGATAGGTATCTTAAAGAATAAATAGTGTTCCTTTTGAGAGTAGGATGCGCCATAATGAGAGTCTTAGTCAGGATAGTGGAAAGAAAGGTGGACAGTCTGGAGGACTAGTTACACCATATCTTTCTCATGTGCTTTTACACCAGTTTGGTAGGTAGGGAAATTATCGTACATATTTTCCTCAACCTCCAATTTAGTTCCAATTATGTGGAAATATAGGACATTTATAGAGGTTCTGCTAGAATCACTGGCAGATTGGTGGTGTGGGAGCAGCGGATTAGACGCAGAGTGTGGGAAGGGGGACTTCTACACCCTATAGTTCTAGAAGCTACAGTTCTATAAGAGGAGGGTGTATAAGAAGTGGGCATGGTGCATCAGGGTATGAGCTCTCATATATATAGAGTGGTACTACTCAAGGGAGTCAGATGATACCATATGGAAGAGGGGGAAGACAATTCCATGCAGTGCGGCCTACACTTATAGAGAGCGAGGATAGTCCTTCGATAGTGATAGGTACTATTCAAGTTGAATCTACTTTACCTACTACCTTGTTTGATTCTAGTACCTCTCATTCCTTTGTATCTATAAATCTTTTTAACTGATTAATTCTAAAGGTGGATTATTTAAGTGAGATTATGAATATTGATACACCATTGGGAACACAGACTAGGGATATCTGTTTATGTATGGGATGTTCACTAGATATCGGAGATTATCATTTCATTTGGGATATCTATGTCCTTAATATAATGTTCTTCGATATGATTATGGGAATGGAATCTGTAGTGGCGTACTGATCCCATTTAGATTATTACCATAGTAGAGTCACCTTGGTATCTCTTTATGCTGATCAATATATCCTTCATGGAGAATGGGATATCCATGTAGGTAGAGCTGGTCAAATTACTCAGTAACTGGGAGAGCTCATGACCCTTGTTTCTTGTCATTTGATGGATGATTTATCTAGTAGGAAATATTTCCTTCCACTAGTTGAAGAACACTTTTAAGATGTCTTTTCTAGAGACTTGTTAGGGTTACCACCTCAGATAGATGTGGAATTCAGTATTAAAATAATGTTGGGGAATGAATTGGTATCTATTCCACCTTACATAATGAAACCAACTTAGATTCAAGATCTCAAAACATAGTATGATGAGTTGGAGGATAGAGGGTTTATTTGTACAAGTACGTTGCCTTAGGGATCACCAGTTTTGTTTTCAAAGAATGCCAAATGAAGTTTACGCTTGTGTTTCGACTACAAAAGTTTTATAAAATGACATTGTAGAACCTATATCCTCTTCCATGTATCAATGAACTATTTGAACATACGAAGATGGATAGTGTGTCCTCAATGATCGATTTGAGATCAGGGTATCATCAGGTGGGTGTTTGAACTTATGATATACCAAGAATTGCTTTCTAAATTAGGTATGGCCTTTATGAGTTTTTTGTATTGACGTTTGGGTTGACTAATTCTATATAAGTGTTTATGGACTTGAGGAATATGATATTTAATTCGTACATTGATTAGTTTATGGTGGGGTTTATGGAATACATCTTATAGTACTTTAAGACTCATGACGATCATGATGAACATCTTGACATCATCCTGTGTACACTGAGAGATAATGAACTCTACGCCAAGCTATATAAATGTTACTTCCAGAATGATAGGGTACACATTTTGGGGCTTACCATCTAAGAAGAAGGTGTGACTGTAGATGCAGAGAAATTGAAGGCAGTTATTTATTGGGAGCATCCCAATAATGGTTTTTATATTCGATGCGTTTTGGGATTAGATGGATATTATAAGAGGGTTATCCAAAAATATTCTTGAATGGATTCAAAACTTTCTATTTTGAAAAAATGGTATAATTTTTTTTTGGATGGAATCATGGAAGAAATATTTCTAGGACTTGATGAAACTCTATACATAGGCACCGATTTTGATCTTACTTGAGTTAGGTGAGGAGTACACTGTGTATTGTAATGCTTCTGGGGTATGACTTGACGCTGTGTGGATGCTAGGGTATATAGTCATAACTTATACATCTAGGCAGCTAAGGCCACATGAATGGAATTAGCATACACATGACCTGTACTTGGCAGTAGTGGTTTGTGCTTTAATTTGTTGGTGACACTATCTTTTGGGTGAAAAGATTACAGTTTTTTCGGATCACAATAGCTTGATATATATATTTTCACCACATGACTTGAATATTCAGTAGCGAAGACGTGTAGAGTATATGTAGTCCTTTGATTTTGAACTGTCATATACACCCGGTAAGAAGAATAGTGTGGCTAATACCTTGAGAAGAAAAACTCAGACTCAGTTGGTATATGAATTAAGTGCAGACAAGAAGTTGATGAATTTACTAGTAGATATGCATGGAGTAGATCAGTATATTGATGAGATGACGACTTAGGATTATGTAGAGGTGGAGTATACACTCTTAAGAATGATTAGGGACATGTAATATGATGATCTGATGTGTTTAGCCTTAGGGGAAATCCGTAAAGGTGAGGAGATAGCTTCAGACTGAAAAATAAATGAGGATGAGATCATCTATGTAAGAAATAGGGCTTTGTGCCTAATAGTATGCAAGAGGAACTTAAGTGACAATTTCACGCTTGAAGGTTAGTGTTAAATCATGGGGTGATGAAAATGTACCATGTCCTTTGATGGTAGTTTTTGTGGACACACATGAAAAAAGATATAGTAGAGTTTGTGGAAATATGTTTCATCTATCAGCTAGTGAAAATAGAGCAACAAAGACCTGGAGGCCTATTACAACCATTACCTATTACGTAATGGAAGTTGGATGACATGACTATGGATTACATGTAAAACTTTTAAAGACTCTTATGAAAAATGATGCTATTTGGATATTTTTGAATCGACTAATGAAGGTAAAACACTTATTACCAATTAAGGAAACCTTCACACTAGAGCGGTTGGGAGAACTGTATGTCGAAGAGACAGTTCATTTTCATGGGGTGTTGCTGACTATAGTTTTAGATCATGATTCGCACATTACTTTACACATCTAAAAGGGCTTACAAAAGGCTATTGGTAAACAGGTTCTGTTATGTACGGACATCCACCCATAGATAGTTGGGAAGTCGGAGCATACAATACATGTGTTAGAGGATATGTTGCGAGCATCTGTGCTTGAATTTAGTGGTTCTTGAGAAAATCAATTTAATTTAGTGGAGTTTTCCTATAATAACAGTTATCAGGAAACTATAAATATGTCATCATATAAAGTAGTTTACGGTATACCTTGTAGATTACCGCTATGTTGGTTAGAGGCGGGTTAGTCAGAGCTATTAGGAATGAGTCTCGTTCAAGAGACATCAGACTAGGCGTAGTTGATTAGAATGATTATGGATACATCTCAGAGTAGGCAGAATTCGTACGATGATAGATGGATAAGACCCTTAGAGTTTCTATAGGTTGATCGTGATTTACAATGGGTGTCCCCTAGATTGGGTCACCAGATGAAACAGAGGAAGGGGAAGTTAGCACCCTGGATTATGGGATCATTTGTGGTGTTGGAGATCATTGGTCAGTGTCATACCGATTAACACTTCCACTAAATTCAGCGTTATGTATGATGTTTTCCATGTGTCACAAATACAGTGGTATAATCTGGACACTTATTAAATGATTTATGTGGGACAAGTTGGTCTCGAGTTAGATGTGTCTTTTAAGGAGAATTGGGTATGTTTGTTGGGTCGTAGTGAGAATTGGTTACGATGAAGGAACGTGTCATTAGTTCATGTATTATTAAAACATTGAAATGTTCAGGTGGAATCTTGGGAACAAGAATTAGACATGAAGGCTCAATTTCCCTTTATTTTTGGCACATAATCTTAGAGATGTTTTGGAGTGAATCTCGAGGAAGAGATGTTATATGATGGGGAAATTGTAAGATCCCAACCTTTTCTAAAGACATATCAGGAACGTTTTTAGGTATATTTTTTTAACATTCATGTACCTTTAACATGGAGTTGTGGATTTGGGTGTTTTTGGGAGAAATTTTAAGGAAAACTAAATGATTGTGGGTTATGCACGGTTTGCGCAAAGTTTGAAAAACTTTGCGACCAAATTGTGCCATGCATGAAAAACATAATAGAGAGGTCTGCACGGTTTGTCAAGGTATGATAAACTGTGTGACCAAATCTACCCCATCATGAAAAACTGGAAATAGGGGTCTGTGCGATTGGTCTCTTGTTTTCCAATCCATGAACATTTTCCAAGGAAAACTGTGCAGGATGGATTTTAATTCCGAAATTCCTTCTTAAAACAACCCGACACCACCCCTCGAGACTCCTATATTTTGACCTTTGCTCGAGCTTGAAGAATTCAATGTATTTACAAAGTCTCCAAGAGAAATTCCAAGGCAATCCAAACACCTTCTATCAATATTGAACTCCCATATTAAAGATCTTCCCTCCTCCCGGTATGTTGATTCCATCTCAATGCTTCTCACATTCTTTCACTTAACCTTTCTAGATCTTTTCCTGAAAGATCTCCACCATATTCTTATTACTAAAACCATGATTTAATATGAAGATCTAGGAATGTATATATTGATATATAATTGAATTATCTTGATGCATTAGATTGTAATTTTGGTTATAGGGATTTAGATATTGGTCTTGATCAAAAACGTTGTGCCACTCAGATTATGGGGATTTTCGTTGGGCTATCTTCTGTCAAGAATCTATAGTAGGTGGCCTAAATCTTACCCCCATAGTCATGATTAATTATATGTGTCAGAGTTTATGAATTTTCTTGATTCCATGGATAAATTATTTCCTTAATTTGATTAATTATGAAAGTGGAAAATATGTGTGTTTACAATGGTGATTTATTTATAAGTCAATCAGAAAACAAATAAAATGGAGGGTTTCCCATATTGATTGATATTTTAGAGATATAATTATGGGTTGTAATTCAATATTTGAGTTATTTAATTGATTTTATTATGAAAATTAATTTGGGGGAATTAATTATTGAATTATGTTTGGCTTAGAACAATGATTAATTGTGAGAATTAATTATGATCCATAATGTGATAAAGGATAATTTATTTAGATAATTAATAATGACTTATTTTGTTTTGATTTGGAAAATTAATTGTAAATAATTAACTATAGAAAAAATTGTATTGATTAATTAATTAATTGATGAATTAATTAATGGGCTATATGCCTAGTTAAAAACTGAATTAACTAATGGAATTTGATATGTCTATATAATAATTTGTTTAGTAAATGAATAATGTCAAGAATTATTATAACTTAATTAATGATTAAATGGATGAGATTTTGTGGTGCTAGGCATGGAATCCAAGACTGATTAGATGTTTGGACTTGGACATGGAGTTCCCCCTAATAGTATTCCAAGTATGGGATTAAGTGGTTCTATGAATAATAACCTACAAAAAATGACAAAATATGAGGTAGGCATGAAGACCTACACTCAATGAGATTTTGGGGTTCTATGCATGATGGCCTACACCAAATGAATGATAAAAATGAATGATGATTCAAATGATATTTGGGGTACATGGAATGGTGACCAACACCAAATGAATAATAATAATGAATGATGATTAAAATGGGAAACATGAATTGAATCTTCCTAATGAGATGAATGATGATTAAATGATAATGTGATAAATTTTTAAATTATGCAATGTATTTATTGCTTCACAAATCTGTATGACTATCTATTGACCAAAATCATTTTTGACAACATCAGTGGTGGCCTACTGAGTTGTAATCACACCCTATATGGTCCACCTGATCAGCACCTGAGCAGACATTATTGTTGCAGGGCATGTAAAGGGTAAGGCCCTGTGAAAAGTTGTAGTTTGGGATTGGAGCATGGGATAAACAACCAGATGTGGTTCGAGACCCATTTTGGAGTCATTGTGTATTTTTTTTGAGTTTCATTGTAGACACTTCACACTTTCATTTTCATAGCATGTTTTACCTTTTAGTAGAGTATTGTATTTTCTAGTTTTCACTATTATATGTCATGGAATTATTTTTGTTATTTATATGCTTATGTAAATGGTAATTTTTATTTTCTTCTGCTTGTGTTTTATTCTGATAATAGAGGGTATATTTTCCTAATGAATGACTTTCCCCACCCTCGCTGCTAGTGGGAACCCTCTAGTGTACGGGGATACATGCTTGATGGCATGTGGCCAACCGGCTCGGGGCACCGTTCAGTGGCTCCCTGGTCAGGAAATCACATTGAAAAACCAAAAGTGGGGGTATATATATATCTCTGTGGGTGTCCATGTGTGTGAGTTTGATATATTTACTATCATATATACCTAAACTTACTGATGCACAGAATAACAAAAACAAACATATACAAAAACACACAAAAACACACACATACATACATAAACATATACACATACAAACAAATACAACTACATACAAACACATACAACTACATATAAACATATGTAAGAAAATAAACACATATACAAACATGGTAATACATAAACATACACACATATTTATACAGATACACATACATAAAAATATATACACTACACATAAACACAGAAAGACACACATACACATGAACACTCACATAGACATACACTAGAACACACACACACTTAGACACACACATATAAACAAACATACACATAAATATACATACAAACAAAAACTCATACATACACATATATACCAAAACATATATACATAAATATACATTCACCTATATACACATTCATTTACATGCACAAATACCCACATGTTTATATGTACATATATATACATATACACACATATATACAGATACACACATATGTCAGCATACATAGACATACAAATACTTACACATACATACACATTCATACACATGCTTATTTACACATAAATATTATATATATATACATTGACATACCCCCTTTTCATAATTATTCTTCATACAACTAGATTTTCAGGATATATATAACATTATTCACATCATAGAACCATAAATAAAATTAATATATATTTATATACAAAAATATTAACATAAATATACATAATTAAATAATTTTTCATTTATACATTCATATAATATTTTGGACAATAGTTTAGTATGATATATTTACATTTTCATTTTTAATGTTTTAAAAAACATAATTATTTAATTTAATTGATTAATATAATGTTAATTCATTTTTTTATATAAATTATTAAAATTAGAATGATAATAAATTTTTTTCTTTTAGTTTGAGTTATATTTTGTAATATACATCATATATGAATAAAAAATATAATATATTTATATATTTATTTATATATTTTTAACTATATAATTATATACATAAATATATGTAAACATACACATATATATTTGTAAATATATGTGAATATAATAAATATATACGTATATTAGAGGTTATATAATATGAATATAAATATGAACTATATTTAATGTATTTATTTATTTATTTATATAGTCCATGTCACAAAATTTTATAGTGTGTATATATAAAATTAATTATATATATATATAATTCTAAATAAGCATAAAATAATAAAAAATGTATACATGATAAAAATATATATAAATTTAATTTATATAAATATATACATTTATTGTAACAAAAATCATATTTAAGAATATGTATATATTTTTACATAAAAGTTATGAATCTACGAATCATTTATTTTATATAAAATACAGCTAATAATGTATAAAAGTAGTATTTATTCTAAAAATACTAATAAATGTTTATTTATTTATTTATTTTTAAGCACAGATACAAGTGTACCACTTATCATTATTCATTTAGAGCTCAAAAATGGAATTATTTTATTTTCAAAAATTTGTAGTCATGGTGATAAAAGGATTTATGGATTTTATTTACAACAGTGAGTGGTGTCAAAACATTGAGTATTATAGAAAATAATTTTATTCAAAAATATATATTATTGAGGTGGATTTTCATGGAATTCATTATGGCAATACATTCATTGTCATCATATTGAAATTGTAGAATTTCAATGGGAACAATGTGATACTATATATATACTGTGATAATTTAGGATTTAATGAATTGATAATGTGTTGTAATAGATGATTTAGTTTAGTGTGAAACCTTAACACTAGTGTTGTTCTATAGTGGGATAACTCACATTATAAAAATCTTTTCCTTTATGTTTCATGTTTTCATGGAGTAGTGTATGAAAATTTTGGTTCATTGATAGGTGGTGTATTATCATAAATTTAAATGATGTAATCATTAGGGAATGATCCCTATGTAACTACCAATATAATGATGTCTTAAGATTTTACTACTTTGATTATAATATAGGAATGATATTAAATTTGTATTTCATCCATTGGATAATGACCGAAAAATATTTTCTCTTACAAACACTTATATATATAAATTTTAATGAGTTTTATAGGGTTTTTGTTAAAAAATGTGTTTCCTAATTTCTTGGTATGATTCTATATGCTTAGAAATGGTAACATTAGAACATGGGGTTTAGGCAGAGAGGGAATCTCATGGGAATTAATGAGTGGTAGGAGAAACCATATTCAAAAATTGCATGTTTCATAAACATGATTGAAGGAGATCATTTACAGTTGATGGAGTTTAGATGTTATAAATCATGTATGAACCACTTTGAGGAAGTAATAGAGGGAATTATTTCTTTTTCATATGAGTGGAAAATAATGTTTTCCAATTGATATGTATGAATAACTATAAGGTTGTGTGAGAATGTATTAAATAGTTTACAAAAAAATATCAATTGAGGTAGAGTAATCTAAGGATGATCGGAGGTTTACATGGCCAAAAGAGGATTCCCTATGATTTTTGAACATTTTTAGAATTGGTTGACTAGTTGGGACCCACTTTAAAGGTTGGATATGACCACTTATATAGCAATTAAACAGAAAACCTTTAATTCTCATATAATATCATTTAATTTTTAATTTTTATTTAAATGTTCATTTCTTCAATGAAATGATAGGAATCAGTAGTGTTCTCCCATTGATGTATGTTTTAAGTCTGAAACATGATAAATCTATTCTTTTTATTCCATTAATATTTTCCCAACATATATCTACTGTTTTTATGAATTATTTTTTTTAGTTTTTAAAGGTGTCTAAATAATGTGTTGACTCAGGTATAGTTTCCCTACTTTGTTTAGAAACGTAAATTTCATAGTATTCTTCCAACCATTAATGTTATAGAGATTTGATCAATGGTTGATGATTCTTATGATTTTTTGCTAGTGATCGGTGGTTCTAAGTCCCTTACAAATGTTATTAGATCATGTAGTTCATAAGGCTCTATAAACTCAAAAATAAACTTTTCTAGTAATTTTATTTTCTCTAGGATTTTTTTTATTCAATGGGAGTCAATTATTTTGGAAGTTTTAGTATCAGAAGAAGAAAAGGATTGAATAGATAAAATTGATGGGATAGATTACATCTTGTATAAAATATATATAGATTATTATATATATTAAAATAACCATAAGGTTTTATTTAAAGGAGTCACACTAGAATCAATGATAAAATAAAAATGGAGATATATTGATAATAAGATACTTTTATAATATATATGTAATTAACATAGAATTTTTTCTATAACATTTCCCTCATGTGTTGGTGCACTTGTTGAGGTTCTACTATAGTCCTAATTTCTAAATAGAAGTCATTGGAATATACTAATAAATATTTGTGTCAAACATTGGTTATGAGGTGGGGGTCATCTTATCACTTATGGGATCTTATTTACATTTCTAGGGATTGATTATTTATTTAATAGTTAATCATGAAATGCTTCTTTATAATTGAACATGTTAGCTTGGTCATATAATTTATTGATAAATACTAGGAATTGACATGAATATATATGTGTCTCCCAGTTTATCTATATTTCTTTCATTAATATTAATTTACCCTATTGTTTGAAGCCACATGACTAGGTGCTCTATAATTTATCACTATCCTTATCGGTGATGGGTATTGTTATGTTGTGATCAATCTCATTATAGAGGATTCATATGTTTCCACATGGAGGTAATCATAACCCATATAGTTTGATGTTTATAAATTGGAAATGTTGTAGATTTTATTTCAATGTGATGTAGACTGATGTAGCCCATTTTATGTTCATGCATCCATTACCAATGGTTAACTATTATGAAAATTAATCCATGATATGGATGTCTTTTAGTATTGGTTTTTACAAGGAAGAACTATTCTTAATAGATTAATTTCACCTAGAATAGACCATATTTTATGCTATTAAAATCCATATAGTAATTAAAACTGGGTGAAAGGTTCCTAGAAATGGTAGGTGCCTGAAAATTGTATATGTAATAAGTTGTGTTTTATTTTTTTATTGGTAACTAAACAGAATATGGTATGGGGGATTACACCTAATAGAAGACCCATGATATAGCCATCTACATTTTCTATTGGACACTAGACATGGAAGGGATACAATAATGAAGGTTAAAATAACCCAATGAGGAATATTGGCTTTTATATCATATCATAGACACATTAACGACTATGGTTAATTTATTATTCGTGAAGGAGGATAGTCAAAGAATTTTCTGAGCGTCATGTGATCATGTAGATAATCAAAAACATTTCTGAGGGATAACCTAAAAAAGATAACCTATGAGAAAAATAAATAAATCATATCGATATGATATACAAAGGGTCATCAGCATAAAGATAGTGATGGGGGTCAGCTTAATGTATTCAGGACATGTGAGGTTGGCCACATAAAATTCCATTTGTAGGTTACGTACCTGAATACTGATTATGAAGGGACTACATGATTCTTAAAACACTGAGGATCCTATAAGTTATGGAGGAAAATAGGGGGTCTATTACAGGATGCCTTATTCCCAATATAAAAATAATAAATGACCAATAGGTGGAATGTCTTGATGTCTGAATGTATATTGGAAAATTAAACATAATAGTGGATAATTGTTGTTAAAAAACAATCATAATATTTTGAACATATTAATAAATTATGTTAAAGAGTTTTATGAATTACAGATAAATTCATAGATCGATATAAAAAATTATATACTACATAGAAATACATTTGGAATAACAAAAACAAATTTATTGGTATTTTTAATCTCCAATGAAAATGATCATGAAGATGAATTAAAATCTAACTATTTTATATAAATGTGTACTTGATTTAATATAGAGGTAATTCACGAAATTATATATGAATAGGTCAAATAAAAACATAGAATTTTTTTTAGTAAAAAAATAAAACATTGAAAATTATGTTAAACAAAGCATCATTTTTAGAATAAAGTGAAATATATAACTATACACTTGATTTAAGGTATCCATGATTTTCAAAATATTATAATTTATCCTTGGTATTTTATATATTGGATGGTGAAACATAATATTCCTAGGACTAGACCTATTTGTAGTATCCAACTTTAACACATAGGAAGATGTTGATCTCTTTCTTTTAATCCATGGATTCCCTTGATTAGATAATTGTTAAATATTCTATCATCTTATACACGATGTCCCTTGATAAAAATATTAGTATATATTTTGTATTGTGTTCCCCAAAATCCTTCCATCACAATGGATGAATAGATTTATGATTAAAATGTAAATTTATAATTGATTTATGTAGAATCCATCACACAACTATAACTCTTAGCTAGCACTCTCAGAATAAAAAATTACAGTAATCAAAAGTGGTCTTATCAATAATAAATGGACTAGATTCCAAAACACAATCAACATTAAAAATGATTTTTAATTCTGTGTATATAATTTTTTGATACTCAAGGTGAAACTTTTTTTTATCGGAATTTTTTTAACATTATTTATTTATAGAATTTCACAAAACACAGAGTCATTTTTGACAAAATTGACAATATAATATTCATCTACCAATTAAATCAATATGATTATTTATCTATGTATGATTTATACCAACACTTCTATTGTGATTAAAAATATGAATTATATAATATAAAATGAAAATTTATATCACCTTAGTTTCATAAAATAATTTTATGGATCTAGTATTTAGTTGTTGAAACTTCATTCTCCACAAGCATAACAACATAAACCAAAATTTCATATTAGATTGTATCCATATAAAGTGTATTAAAATTTATAAAATAAAAAATTAATTGAATCATTGACACAAAAATGTTAAGAAAAAATATCCAACTTTTATTGAAATCAAAAGACACATTATAAAATTTTGTGAGAGGAACTAAAATTTAAATGAAATCTTACTATATTATTTTTGATAGAGTATCTAACCGTATATTTTTTGAGAAAATATATAAATAAACAATATTAGAGAAAAAACACCCCCTTTGACAATTTATTAGATAATATATAAGTTAAACAATATATAGTAAAAAATGTCTAAAATATCTCTCCCTTTTTTATGATTAAAAATAAATATGATGAAAGAAAAAATATCATAAATTATAAATTTAATTATATTTGAAATTTTTCTGATAAAATATTCTTGTTTCCTTTATAATTTCTATAAATATTCAAGATAAATCCATTTAGAATGGTTGATGTGATTTAAATTTCCTACATAAACTCCATTTCACTAATAATTTCATATCAAATAGGGTCTATTTCAAAACTGATTTCAAGTTGAACATCAATTTCTCCACAATTATTAAGGATATTATCAACAATATATATATATATATATCATAAAAAACTTGATTTTCATTATCATAATTTAAACATCATCTTCTTCACCAAAAAACAGATATTGTGATTTGGTTATATCTTATTCTCTAACAATTTTATCAAGACAATCATTAATCATAAGTGAGGGAATTTTAATAGTATTCTTAAAAAACTTAATAAATATATAGTCAATAATAAAAAGATTAAAATAAAATAGAAGATAGATAATATGAATATGAAAATGTGTGAAAATTTAGTCCTTATTTGGAAATTTATGATTATTATCAGATAAATAATATTCCTTTATTTTTCAAATAGTTCTCAATGATATTCACAAAAACTGAGAGGATAAAACATATGCCATAACATTTATGTTTATAATTAAATATAAAATTTATTTGAATAGAGAGTAAAATTTTACCTTTTTGGGTAGTATTTTTAACAGCCTCAAACCCACACTCCTAAAATCAGCTGATCAAAAACCAATCATTATGTTCCAAGCATGAATTCCAAAAAATGTGACCAAATTTCATCCATATAAAACGTAAAAGATAAAAATGGAAATAATGTATTACTTAATTACTTGATGTCCTTTTAGATTTAGAGTTTTATAGAATTAGAAAAACTCACACATATCAATACTCATGCCTTTAAGTGAGTATATTTTCCTTCATTACCATATTTTATTTTTCCTTATAATGTCCTTAATAATATCCAAAAAATTCTTCACACAAGAATCCATTTCATAAATAATTCATTTAACATAACTCATCATAACCAATGGAAAAGAAAAATATAAGAAGGTTGAGCTCAAAGGATCAGTGAGGATAAATATAAGGAATAAAAATGAAACATATTCCTTGATAATATGATGATAATACATGTATTATGACATGATTAATAATCAAGATATAAAATAAGATAATTTATACTATTCACATCATGGATCATAATACCAGTTAGATAGAATAAATCTTCAATAATGGATAGAATCATGAGAATCAATAATTAGGATCTGTGTGACATCAGTCTTAGTGAAAAGAATCCATTAAAAATAAATAGAAATCTTAAATATAAAGTGTTATTTACCTATAAAATTATCTTCATAGAACATATATATGTGGAATAATAAATACATTCAAATTCTAATATAATTATCTATATAACCCAATCATTACCTGTTGAATTAGTGGGATATAATGGACCAACAAATATTTGGTTTATAATGTAACCACCCACCCTAAGATTATAATGGAAAAACTCGTTCTTGGTTTATAACATAATCACTCATCATTATAAAAAATTTCCAATAATAATAAAAAAATTATAACATATTAATGTTTTAATTTCGCAATATAACAATTACCATAGATTTTTTATTTTTTGATTTACCTATTGAAAAAAATGCGTTCTCTAAAAATATAATAATCCATTAATTGAAGCAATAAGGTTGGAATCTTTGAAACATATCCCCACTTTATAAAACATAACACAATGCTTTAGAATATAAATACTATTTAAATACCATTAAAAACATTATTGAGGAAAACAAACTACTGAAATTGAAAATAACATTTCAAAATTAATAATTAACAAAATAATGTGGTAATTTTTTTTCAAAAAACAACCATTGAAAACTATAAAGGGATACTTAAATTAAATAAAAATAATTAAATAGGTAATAGAAAGTCATTTAATAAACCGTAGAAATAAAAAAATCTTCTCAGACATTTCTAATAATACTCAAAACTGACTGATACTGAAAATGTTATGAAATTTTCTATTAAACCCATTTTAAAGAAGGTCATAGAATATTTAATGTAAATTTAAAAAAAAAATTGTTTATATAAAATAACATTCTTGAAAACATTTTTAAAAAACACATATATGTTTGGGAATGATTTCTAGTCTAAAAGAACATAAATGATTTGTATCACTTAGAAAAATATTTCATGATATCTAATTGTTTAATAAGAGAGAAATAAAAATTAACATGTATACCACATTCAATCCTATAGGACAATAAAAAATGTGTGGTTAATTTAAAAAATATCATATGATTCCCCCTAATCCAATATTGAAGAAAAAAATCTCAAAATAATTGGATATTGCGACATAAAGCTTTTACCTCTTTGGTACCTTTCGAATAAAAAATCATGGAAATAAATACAATGATATGGTTTCATAAATAAAAATAATTTAATAAATTAATATTTAAAAATTCATTCATGTTGGATTAACAATACCATAATAGGAAATCATGGTTCATGATATAAAACTTCTCTCTGGAGTATGAGATTCAATAAAAAAAACCCTTTCAAATAGCTTTGCATTTGAGGTGATAAAAATCCATGAAGTAATTAGTATAACATATGTAAATACACATAAAATGAATGTAAATATAGAATAAAATAATTTGAAGATCAATTAACATAAAATATTTTTTTAACAATGTCATTGATGTTTATGTATAACCTAATGAATGGAAAATATGTTAAGAAAACCCTTACCACTTGGAAATTTTCAATTCAAATCTCTATGGTTGAGACATTTTGAATTATAAGTTAAACACCATGATTTATGAAATATTAATGATATAAAACATAAAAATGGGAATGAGATACCCCATATAAAAAAATTAGGTGCATAAAATTAAAATATTATTTAATGGCTGGAAATTGAGAAGAAATATCTTACTACGAGTCTAGACTTGATATGCATGTACAATAAATCCTACATAATAAGATTATAAAAATTATAATTATTTTAAAAACATTTCCAGGATTTTTAATTTATAATTAAACCATTTTTTCATTTATATAAATTTTATATTTAATTACTTGGTCAGTTAATTCTACGTTTGGTGTTTTGAGTATGTTTGATTCATAGTTGCTAAATAGATTTGTTAGGTTGATTGTGGTAAAAGATGTGATTGCTCCATAATATCCAGAATAATAATAGTGTAATAATTTTCATTTATATACATTAATTATAATTTTTAAACCTACTATAAAGAATTTTTATGAAAAAAATTTGTTGCAATCAATGATATTGTAGGTTATACCTACGCATGTGTAACGACACCATATTTCAACTAAAATGAGAGAAAATGTGTAAGAAATATTTTATATTTAAAAATAATTATTATATATTAAATATCATATTATATATTTAGAATATTAATATATACTATTCAAGTGATTTGGTGGTGAAAAATGAATTCCATTGCTTCATGGAGGGGGTAAACCACACGTACCCATGAACGACGTTATCATTTTTAAATGGATTGAAATGTAAGATAATAGATGATATATTTTTTTAAAAAAATAATAATTTTTTCTTTAAAATAATCTATATATTCATTAAATCCATAATTGTAAACATTAATTAGAGGTGTTGAATGAAAACATAACACATCTCTTCCTGTAGGTATTAGTCTACACATACACACGAACAATGTTTTCATTCCACGTAGGACATAAAAGGAGATTAAAAACGGATTTACCATAGTTATAATGAGACTTATTTATATATGATATAATTTTACTATTAAATGTCATGGTTTTTGAATATTTTAAGAGATATAAAGTTAAATAAATTAAAATTGGTCGGTTTGGATGATTACCTATTATTCAGTAGACCTCCTTTAGATACCTTCAAAAGGACCACTAGAACGCTCTTTGAAGAATAAAATAACCTATATTTAATGGATAAAGAATTTTGGAAGAAAATTGGGTGTGGTTTTGTTGATATATTTTGATCAAGGGTTTTAAATAAAATAAAGGAGGTTTTTTCTTTTTTTAATGGTGGGGAGTGACATATTTAAAAATTATTGAAATATTATAATGTAATATGAGTCTAACTCATGTAAAATGGTTCCAAAATTATGTTTATTTGAAGATAAGGAGTATGTGGTCTTAATATAGTAATCAATAAATATTTTATTGGTTTATATAATTTTTTAAACTTAATAATTTTTTTGACTCCTTGATTTAAAATTTTTAACCTTTACTAATGTAATAACTTTTTCAATTTGAAAGGGTTTATATTTTACATATATGGTGAATATTTGACTATATATGGACATGTTATTTCATTTTAGACAACATATATTTCTAATTATCATATTTGAATATTTTTATCACTTTTATATATTTTAATAAAATATTTTTTAATATAATGGTCAATTTTGAAACTGTTCATTTAGTGTGAATTTAGAGGTATGAAAAGAGTAAAGGATTTAAAATATAAACCACTAAAAGAACCCTAATATGGAATATTTATAAATAAAATTATAAGAAAATAATAACTCATCAAAAACTATTACTTTTAGAGGTTTTAAAACATTTTACCTAATTTCTTCATCTCATTGCACATGCACGATATTGGATTTGGAAAAGCATTTAATGTGTTTAATTCATCACATAAAATTAAAAATAATTTTCAGTGATAAAAAATAATTTATATTTAAATGAAACACGTATAACCTTATTTTTTATATATAACTATTTTAATAAATACTTAATATATTAAATTAAAGGGAGTTATATTTTTCACATTATCATTAAATTAAAATATTATAAAGGTAAAATCAATGATTAATATTAAAAAGACATATTTTTGAATATCAAATGATTATATAATAATTATATTCACCAGTGAAATTAATTACTTTTTTCATGAATTTTAATCCTTTTTGTATTTTTTTTAACCCCAGTTAACCCATTTTAACTTTACCAAGGTAATAATAATTTACTATGATTAATATTCATATTAAACAAAATATAAGTTAAACTTCTTAGATAATATTATTTTTTTGATTAAAAATATTTAATCCATTTAATCATGTTGTCTTTATATGAGTGGAATATTTTAATTTAAAACTAAACTCATCAAACATGATAAAAAAAATTCATAAAAAAATCTTTTTAAATTATAGAAAAGTTTTTATAAAAAAATCGAATATATTAGTGATTACAATAATATTTATAGAATTAATTTTAAAAAAAATAACTAATGAAATTTTATTTCTAAACCAAAAATGAGTCTCTGGATTTTTATGTACCTAAAAACAAATAATATTTTTCCATAAAAGTCATTATTTGTCACTATTCAATAAAAAATCACACATTCCGGAAAAATTCAAAAAGTTATCCTATGATATTTTTATCATGATTGATTGAAAAAATATCAATTTTATTAAATATCATTTTCAAAATGTCTAGAAATTAAATATAATATTCACTCATAAAATGTAATAAAACCCATTTTTAATGGAAACATATTTTAAAAAAATACAATGAATTTACATAAAAAAATTATTGTATATTTTCTAATAATTTATCAATACATTTTTTATGAATAAGAATTTTATATATATTTTATAATATGGGTAATTCTATTCATACCATCAAATTTAACAGCTATATTATTCTTATATAGATTACATATTAATATTTCATGGTTCTTTTAAGCTCATTGTAGTGTATTGTATGTTCCATAAAACAAATTTTTATTTTATAATGTCAACATATTTAATTATCCCCAAATTTAATAAATTTCAATTGCATAAGTTGAACTTCATCTCAATAATATAGGGTTTGAAAATTTAAAATTTTTTGTTGTTATTCCACATCATAAAATGGGTAAATAAAACTACCTCTTAAAAATGAAAAGGGAAATACAAATTTCATCTAAAATTACTTGTACATAAGATTAAAAATAATAGAAAATTAATTGTAATAAAAAATTTGGACATCGAGGAAAGTGTATTATCTAAAAATTATTTTATTTTTTAGATATCATTGATCAAAATAAAATTAATTATCATCATAATATTAATGAAAAAAATAACATTAATCAATGTGGTGTGAAAAAAACCATGAATTTATAAAAAATGATGGTAATAGGATAAATTTTTTATTTCAAGATATTTTTCCTCGAGATGAGGAATTCCTCTACCATCTTGGATAATAACATTATTAAACATACTTACATGAAATATATAATTTCCTCCATTAATAATTTTATATTTCAATAATAACTTTTTCTCCAAATAATTAATATTTGAGATGAATTTTTCTCGACCAGAGCACAAAAAACAACATTTATCGGATCACATAATACATAAAAGAATAATAAGCTATTCATACTGTCTTTAGATATTAACTAAAAATAAAATGGTTACTACAAGGTAAGATAATATCGTAAATATATGAACATTCATCTGATAAAAGAAATACATTAATCTCTTAAATTAAAAAACAAATCCTAAAGTTAAATATAGATCATTCAATAAATAAATAACCTCCCAGAACAAATCCCTCTATATGAATGTGACATTATAGAATGTTTTATCACAAAAATTTATATAATACCCATCATATAGATCCCAATAAATGAAACAGTATTCATGGTAAATAACCCTTGAAATTAAACCTTAGGGTTATATATACCATATCATAATAAAATGTCTCTAAAGTTAACATTAATCACATAAAAATACCATCAATTAAGACCTCAAAAAAGATTTATATACCTTCAAAATTAAGGTGAACCTTGAAATTGTAAATTCATCATGATATCCATAAATCTTAAGATAAAATCACATGAAAAAATCATAATATAAAATGTTTTACAAACACTGGTATGATACCAACTTTAACATCCTAAAACCCACTCTCCTAGAATCTCATGCTTAAAACCCAATATTTACATTTCTGTCTTTTATACCTAGTATTGTGACCCAATATTAACCATCTAAAACATGAAATTTCATATGGAAATAATAAATCAAATACATATCCAGGTATATTTTTGTTTTATAATTTTAATGAATTAAGAAAAAACCCCTAAAATATAAATACCCATGTTTATAAGTTATTTTTTCTCTCATTATTACCGTATTTTACTTTTATATATTATGTCTTAAGTATCTCCTATAAAATTAGTCAAAAAGAAATATTTTCTAAGCATTGTTGAATTAAAATCATTCTTCATACCACTAGGAAATAAAAATCATAGAAATGGTGAGCTTAAATGCTCGGTAGGGGTAAAGAGGAATTAACAACAGAAAGACATCAGTGAGTATTATATTAGAATAAGGTATCATTAAATAATAAATTTTCATGAGCATAAGATAATATAATTCATACAAATAAAACCCTAAGTCATTAAATATATGACATGACATAAATCATTATCAAAGGTAAGTGTCATGAGATTCAATAATAATGAACAATTTGAAAAAAAATCTTATTCATAGAAACCCTAAAAATGCATAGAAATCATAAAAATATTATCATGAAAATTATCTTCATGAAAGACATCAAATAACCCTTAGAAGTTTAATACTCAATATGATCATATTAAATGATAATTCTATAAAAAACATATCTATTAATTTCCCCTCCTTGTATGAAAAACATTTCTTTCAATATAAACAATGTTTAAGAATAGAAACATAATTATAATGAATTGAAGAGTAAATTTTTCATTATAACTATAATAATTATTCTTTTGTAGATTGATTTACTTGTGAGAATGAAATGGGTTCCATGAAAACGTCACATTCCATCAAAATAAATAATAATAATTTTATATTTTAAAAACTTCCATTATTTATCATAATTAACATCAAGGTTTGGTGAATAGAAATACCATTAAAATTTCATTAAAATTATTATTGGATAAAATACACATATAATTTTTAAAATCACTTTTTTAAACTAAAAATTTATAAAGTATTGTAAAAATACATTTAATTGAAAACAATCCCAAATACTTATAATGATATCTTCAATTTATGTAATGGTCACTATGGAGATACAATCTATTTATGACAAAATGTTGAAATTAGATCATTATTTTCAATATTTTTTAAACTGTCTAAAGTGAATCATGTGGAAAATGGTCAGAAATTTTCTTTCAACTCCATATAAAATAAGTTGAAATACCATGTAAAATAAAATTATGAAATAATATTTGTGTTTTAATGAAAATTATAGAACTATTTATATAAAATATGGATATGTAAGAAAATTTTTGGTCATCTAAAATAAGATAAAAGAGAAGTATAACTTACAAAACAAAAACATGATTAATTATTAATCAGTAAGGGAGGAAATGGAGACTAAAAATGTAAGAAAATTTCATTAACATAGTATAATAAAATATATTTCAATCAAAAAAAATAAGATAATAAGATTTCACCCCAGGGAACCTTTTACCTAAACAAACTTGATAAGAATGGAGATTGTAACATAAATATTATTCCACATTAGAAAATTTTAAATCAAAATTCAGTGGATCAAATAGTTGTATATTGATATTTAAATTCCATTAAGTTAATGATGTAATTTTTAAAAATTTATTCATGAAGTAGTAATTACACTATACAATGACATCATTATTTGTGACATAAATCATGTGTCCGGAAAATGATATTGAGACAAAGAAAACCCTTGAAAATATCATATCATTTCAAGTGATAATAAATACATGATTAAATTAATTAATCATATGTAAATACATATAATCATTTTGTAAATACATAACAAATAAAATTATAGAGACACATAATCATCGAATAAAGAAGTTAATAAAGTAGAAGTATAACCCAATGAATGGAAATTGAGTTACGAAACCCCATAACACTTTGAAAAATTTATGTAAAATCTCCATGGATGAAAGAATTTCAATTTTAAATTAAAAAAACATAATTTATAACATATATTAATTATATAACAAGTTAATAGGTTAAACATATGAATCATATAGAATAAATTTTATTCAAGACATTAAAATACACCTTAATAAAGGTAAATTGAGATGAAATCCCTTACCTCAGGACCTAAAAATCCATGTATGTCTGTTAACTATTATTTAATAAAAATATAAAAATTATATCATTATTTAGAAACATTTACAGGTTTATTAGATTATAATTAAATTTTTTCCATTTTATATTAATGATATATTTAATTAATTAATTGGTTATGTTCATGTTCTGTGTTTTGAGAACTTTCTATTCATTTTTTGGAAATGACTTTGGGATATTTTCTGTGGTAAAATTAGTAATTTTAATATAATATAAAGAATAATATTAATTAAATAAATATCATTTTTAATCAATAATTATAATTTTTTGACAAACTATAAAAATTTTATGAAAATAGAAATACAATATAATCATAATGATGGTAGATCTTAGGTATACCTATGTAATGATTCGATTTTTCAAAGAACATGAGATAATGAATATATAAAATATTTTATATATCAAAAATTAATATTATATAAAAAATTTAATATTTTGTTTTAAAATATTTTATATATACTAGCCATGATATTCATTAAGTTAAATGAATCATATCATTTTATAGAGGTGGTAATCCTCACTTGCGAACGAACAACGTTATAATTTTTCAATGGACGAAAATGTATAAAAAAAGATGACATATTATATTTTTAGAATAGTAATTACTTCATTAATAATATATATATATATATACAATATATCCATCATAATAATCATTCATGAGATGCAGTGGTTGAAAAAAACACAAATCGCTTCATGGTGGTGGTGGTTTGAATATATGCATGAACGATGATATCAATATTCATTGGATAGAAAATGAGATCAAAACGTGTTGTAACATAGTAATATTTATAATTATGTATATATTAAATAATGATGTTATTATATAAAAATGGATTCGCAATATTTTAAGGGGTATAATAATAAATAAATTAATAATATCATGTTGAAAGCCATCAATTTCTTTAGCGCATGTCCTTTAGATCCTTCAGTAAGGTCCCTAGGAATGGTATTTTAATAATAGAGGAGCCATTAATTCATGGATAAGGATGTATAAAAATGTTTTTGATTTTTATATATATATTTCCAAAGGGGTTTAAAGAAAAGAAAAAAGGGGTTCCCATTTACAAGGGAGGGGAAGTAAATTTTTTGAAATTCAGGAAATATTATAATGTAATATGTGTCTAAATCCAGTAATATGGTTCTCAAATGAAAAAAAATTAGAATATAATTATTACATGGTATTAAAAAAATCATATTGTCAAATTCATATAGTTTTATATATTACTGTAATCTTTATTATTTGGTTTAACCCCTCGATTAGCCAATTGTTACCCTTACCAAGGAAATGACTTTTTCTATATTAATGGATTGTAATTTTACATATATGCTAAAAATTGGATAATAAATGTAAATGAGATTAAATTTCATACCAATTATCTCTCAAACAATACAAATTCAATATATTTATGCATTTTATAAAATTAAAAAAAATATATAAAATATCATTATTTTCATTATTGACAATATTCATTATTTTAACATTAAAGTTGAGAAAACAGTAGTGGATTTAGAATAAAAAGCATTAAAAATCAATGATATGTTGTATATTTATATAAAATTTATATTTCATAATAACACATCCATAAAATATTACTTTTATAGTTTTTAAAATCATACACTATTTTTAACACAAAAAATTAAAAATAATGTACCAAGAAAAAAATATATATATATTTAAAATAAATGTTTATAAAAAATCATATGTTTTTAAACATTTAACTAACTACTTAAAACATTAAAATAATGTGTGTGAGATTTTTTACATTATCCTTTACAATAAATAATATAAAAGGCAAAATCAAGGATAAATAGATGAGAAGGTTCATTGTTTCAATGCTTAGAATATTATTGCAGAAATAGAATCATTCAACAATGTTACAGTAAATTTTATCTGAATTTTAAGCCTTATCACATTAGTTTGAACTTGGATTAAATCATTTTACCCTTACAATGGTAATAAAAATTAATATGGCCATATTTCATATTTCTGAAAAATTAAGTTGAATTTATTAACTAATATCAATTATTATCATTAAAATTATTGAAGCCAGTTTGTAAAATTTAATTAAAAGAAGTACAAGAATTAAATTTAGAATTAATCACATGAAACACGATGAAAAGTTATTTTCTAGTAAAATTTCTTTAAAGAATAAATTTTTTATTATACCTAATTCAAATAAAATTTTGCGTGCAATAAGATTAATATGATTATATTTCATTAAAAAGAACATATTAAATTTTAAAAAATTTAAATTGATTGTGAGTTTTTTATTACATTAAATGAAATGACTGTTTTCAATATAAATTTGTGATTTTGCCTATTAATTAAAAAATCAATATTTTCAATAAATATTGAGAAATTAACTTTAAGATAATTTTTTCCTATTAAATAAAAAAAGTATTATCATATTTATAACAAAATTATAAATTTTCTATATATTAATTATAATTTACAATTATGAAAATAAACAAAATCATTTTATATGAAATCATATTTTTGATGCATAGAATGACTTTACAGAAAAATTGAGTACTTATATTCTAATAATTAATTGATATATAAGTTTTGATGATGATTTATAAATATATATATATATATCATAAGTGAGTTGATCATATTAATACCCTAATATTTAATTTCTTATTTATGAATATAATATTTAAATATTAATACTCTGTGCAACATTTAACCGTGGTGATTCATGTTATACACTCTATCGAATATAGAAATATTTAAAAATTGAGGATATTATAGTATTAAAAACCCCCATATTAGAAGCAATTGATCAAACTTGTTAATATTATGTATCATCTGGGAAATTTAATAATAATAAAAAATTAATAATAAATGATATGTTTGAAAATAATAGACCATAATGAAGTTATATTTTGGTTGATGATCTTCATTATATGTATGGTTCTGGAATGAATTTCTAAAATATGAAAATAATTTACAAACAATTTCAAATCATAATGAAAATATAATAAATTTAAAATATATATATGTCTAAAAAACATGTAAATTTAATGATTATATATGTATGAAAAACCCATAAATTCAAAAGTTATATTAGTCTGAATAATATAATAATTAATAATCTGATATGATTGAAAATAGATAAATTATAAAATTAGATAAATTTTTAAATTGTATTTGTTTGAAATTTAAATATGTTTGAAAAATATTATCAACATTTTTTTAAAATTGTGAGATAGATTCGATTAGATGTGTACTGATGATCTCTTAAGGTTGATCAATACAAAAATATTTTTAATAAATTCAAATATACCAAAAGTAAATAGTTTTGTGAAAATATTATAAAGATTATTTTTTTTTCTTATAAGGTTAAAAAATATCATTATTTTTGTCTGATCCCTAAGTAAATTGTATGTTTAATTTATATATTTTTTTATATTGAGTGATGTAATAGGTTTCTATTTTATTAAATTAAACCATTATTATAAAAAATTATTAGATTTTGATTTAAACTCAAACCAAGATCCATGAGTTTGAGTTTCATCCACAATACTTGAGTGCAAAAACATCCAAATGATATTTGTTTTTATTAAAAAGTGGAGTTTTTTATAGAAAATTGTTTCTTATGGAATCTATATGCTGCAAAATATCCTAATAAGTGAAATGATTTATAATTACATTTTCTATCGAAACAACTTCCGAAAAATTCCAAATCTGGCTAACTTTTTATTAAAAAATTAATTTATTAAAGAATAAGATAATCTATGATTTGAAGTATCTTTAATGTATCTGAACATGTTTTTTTACCAATTTTAAATGATATTATTTTGTATTAGATTAAATATCACCCATAAACATTCTGAAAACATTTTTTCTGGTAAATATTTAGTAAGATATGGTATACATTTGATCATACATTTATAATTATCTGATCTACAGATTTATTAGATTCGTCAAAATCATGTTTGGTAGATGATTCTATAGAAATAATTATGTTTGATGAATTATGAAAATTAAAAGGATTGAGTAAATATATTTTTTTGATTTAACATATTACATTTTTAATTTTTTAAATCTAAAAATAAAGGAAAAAATTCATTATCACCCATCATGATCATATCATACTCATTTTCCATAATTTTAGAAAAAGTAACAAAATAATATTTTTTTATTTCAAAAAAAATAATTTCATACAATTTGATCAAGGATAGTGTTTTGAAAAAAATTATTTAAAAAAATGGTTGTATTAGGACTTCCATTAGAAAAATTATTTTGAATTAAATATCTACTAAGTGTATCATAAAAAAATCATGGTATTTTCTAAGAGCATAGAGTGTCTTAGTAAATTTATATACATTTTTTTAAAATTTATCATAATCCAAACTATGAGGTTGTTCAACATAAAAATTTACTTTTATATAAACAGTAAGTAAAAAATTTCACATCCAATTGAAATAATGAAAAAAATTTATATGATATAAGGGATAATATGATCCTAATATTTTACTTTCAAGATACCAGTGAAAATGTTTAATCATAATGTATGAAATATTTTTTTACAATATACTTTTTCAAAATATAATTCTTTATTTATAGTTATAACTCAATTATCATCAATTTTTATAATAAAATCCATTTACTCTAATTACTGTTTGATATGTACAGAATTCAACTAGGGTTCAAATATGGTTCCATACAAAATGAATGAACTCTACTTGAATATCCCTTATCAAAATTTCATTACATAAATCATAATCTACTATATTATACACAAATTGTTATAATAAATAATAATGTTAAAAATTATTTATTAGAAATTATATAGTTTTAACTAGTTAACATACATCACTTATAAAAGAATTTGAAGGATGATTCCTTTGTATTGAATAATTTTTTAGATATGTGGTAATATGTACATCATCTAGGGGATATACATCTTATATTGAAGTAGATTCTGGAAATATAAAATATGAAGACAGTACTTCTATTTTATATATAATTGGTAAACAAAAATAATATTCTGGAAAATTAATAAATTGATTTTTGAAAAAAAAAACATTTTCAATTTTGAAATTATGATGATTTTAAAAAAAGAGGATCTAATTCTTAAATATTTATATGGCCATTTATTCAACAACATTGGTTCTTTTATTAAAAACTATATAAATATTTCTAGTAATTTAATACTGTACTAAAAACACTTCATCAGTTTTGTGATGAAATTTATGTAAATGAAATATTGTATCTTGGATGAATACTATACAACCAAAAATTATAAAGTAATAATGTTTTATTATTTTTACATTACATAACTCCAAAATATCATTATTGATAAAATGATTGAGTAAAAAATAATTTATATTGTAACAATATGTAATCTTTTCATCTTCCAAAAACTCGTTAGTAATAGAATACTCAATAAACATTCAGTGATTTATTATTGAATTATATTTCTTCTTTCAACTATGGAATCTTGTTGTGGTGTTCTATGTGGATAAAAATTATGAAAAAATAACTTTTTTACTAAAATATATTTACAAATTATATCTTAAAAACTCACCACCATGATCACTCTTGATATTAACTAATGGACGTTTTTAATTATTTTTTATAGAACCATGAAATATCATTATAATTATTAAATGATTCTTATTTTTTTGTGATAAAAATAGCAATATTAATCTAGTGTAACAATTATCCAAGATATATAAATAATATTTTCCTTTATTACTTCTATTTTATATTAGAACAAATAAATCAATGTGTACAAACTATAAATATTTGTTAGTTATGACATTATTTTTTGATTTAAGACATGTATTATTTTTCTTAAAAAATTGGCTTGGTTTGTAGAATCTATTTATAATAAATTTTAGTTCTATAAGATAGCTAAAATATCTAATCCTATACAATTTAGTTAATGTCTATACGTTATAGTGTCTTATTATCATATTTTATAACTTTGATATGTTTTATGTTTCATTTAAAGTATGAAAATTATGATGAAGTAACTCTTCAAGGCCTAATGTGTAAAATCTTTTCATGCCTATCAAAATATAAACAAAAATTTTCTTTTAAATAATAAATGGTACACAATTCATTCCTAAAGATAATAAGATATTCCCCATAAAAGAGAAAAATTAGTTTGATAATGTTGTTATCAAATAAAAAAACATATAAAGCATTTCAAACTAAAAATTTTAAATGAAAACAAATAATATATATATATATATAAGATTATACCATTTTTATTGTCGCCAAAATTTAATCTTCCTCCTTTCAATTTATTTACAATTTTGTATGTTTTATTGTCCTCCAGTCATATGTTAAGAAAACCACTATGTATATACCATTATTCTTTAATGATAAAACTCATCCCACTTCCTAAAAAAGGTAAATCTATGTTCATTTCAACCTCAAATGTTTGAGTCTAGCTATTTTATCAGATAAAATTTTAGGAAGCCACATTTTCATGCCCTTGTTATATTATACAATTTCTTGTTCTTCTAAAATAATGTATTGTGAAAAAAAGAATGAACTTTTTTAGAGAAAAATATTAACTTCAGTGACATCCATTATGAAATTCTGAACAAAATGTACAATTTTCAGTATACAATAGTTTAATTGAAAATATGGGCTATCAATAAAAATTACATTCCACATTAAATTTTTTAGAGTCTTATTTGTTTATAATATTTTAAAAAATTTATATATCCAAGTTAAAGTTAGAAAAAATATATTAAATTGAAACATCTTATTTAAGTCAAAATACCAAATTCCCGCTATATTTAATAGATTTCTGATTGACTACATTAGATCAATTGAGTTCATATAAGAATTCGTTTTTTAATCTAATTATTTTTAATTTTTTGAAATTTTAATGTTAAATTTGATATTATTTTATTATAATTAATACTTTTTTCTTCTGAAAAATAAAAATTATTATCCATTTTATTGTTTTTGGGATTCATAAGTGTTATATATACAACCATTATAGATATAGAATGTAATTTGTTTTTGTATTCCAATGAAATTAATTTTTTGGATTTTTTTGGACCATCATATTTATATTCTAATGATGTTTGATAATTAAATTATGTTTTATTATGTGAATTATGAATCCAAACAAAAATTTATTTTGTATTTTTCAGTTACATAATTCTTTATGAATTTTTCATTCCATGTAATAATTGGATAGAATCCTTTTATTTTCTACATTTTCATTCCATATTCATCATCTAAAAATCATAATAATTTCACTTTTACTAGTAGTACTGGAATCTATGTTATTCAATATTTTCTATCATTTTGTATTATAATACCTTCCCATTTTTTATGTTTTTCTTATTTGTTTTTGGATTGTTCGGTATAGTATGACCTACCATTATATATTCCTTTCATACCAATTCTAACTATTCATTATTGTATTTTATATACTTCTTTTCATTCTAACTAACAATATGGAAATTTTTATTGTCGATAAGACTATTCATCATTCTTGTAATTTGTGGGAGATTATTATTGCAATATTTTTAATCACATTTATCTGAATTCATAAAATTATTATCTAAAAAAATAGATTAAGAAGTGTTAAAACATGTATTGAAGGTAATAGAATTATGGTAACCTAAATTGGAATAAAATTATACACAATTATTAATTTTCTCTTTCAATTAATCTCATTTCAGTTTACTATCTTAATATATTAATTTTTGAATTAACTAAATCAGACATGATTTTTTTTAATGTTTAGTATCATAAATATCTTTTCACATGGATTCCAATTATTTTATAAAAATATAAATAATAAATACAATTATTTTATTTTAATGACTAATATTTTCATGGTTATATTTTCAGAATTTTTTTTGGAAAAATAACCTGACCTGACACTGAGGTGGCTAGCGATTTCGAGGCCTAAATTGACTAAAGTGATCTTCTAAAAAAGTTATGTTTTTAAATAGAATGTGTGAGATTATATCATTAAAAGGTGAAATTACTCATAAATATGTTCCCATATTATAAATTTGATTGCACTATTGTGTTTGGTATGGATGGTTTAAAATAGGAGTGACTTAACATTTTTTTATGGATCATTTTTGGATCACCTTGACTTAGAACCTCACACCTTCTCAGTGCATGGTCTCATAATTTTCACAATAATTTTCTAAAAATATAGGTGAGAAAAATTGATTATTTACATTCTCCACACATTAAGGGCCTACATCCTTGAAAATCCAAACCAGGATTACTCAAACAATAGGTGAAAGCACTGACCACCAATCTGAGCATCCCGCTCTTATGTACTTTTATATAGATTATCATGATGCCATCAAGCGTGCTCTTAAAGAATCAAATACCCACATAAGGTCCTCTCCTACCAATCCTCAATCTCTAAGATCAATATTCAATTTTTGGGTTCGCATTGAATAGATAGAGGATCTCTAAGAGAGGAGCCTCCTTGGGAAGTCGATTCCTTTTCTGCACGCCCGATTTTAGCATGAGAATCTCTAGAAGAGAACAAGGGAGTGGGAGGCTCAAATTCATTCTCAGTGCACTTTCCTTTTGTTTGAATCAACATTGTCTAGATGTCCGAGGATATAAGTCCCTAATGTGTGGAGAATGTAACATCTTATTTTTTCCTAAATATTTTTTTGAAAAAATATTAGGAATATTATGAGACCTGACACTGAGACAGAGTGTGATTCTGAGGCCTAGAGTGCCTGAAATGATCCATCGAAAAATGTTATGTGTTTAAATAGAATGTGTGAGTGTTTTTCATGAAAATTTGTAATTACTCTCAAACAGGTTCTCAGATCAGAAATTTTGTAAGAACCAAGATCTTCGTTTTAGGCACACTTTTTCTTTTTTTGGAGTTTTTAAGAAAAAAGGAGTTTCTGGAAAATTTCAAAGTACACGCCATGTACTTTTTGAGTACACGCCATGTACTCTTCCCCGACTCGAAGCCGTGTTCTGGCCATCCCCAGGTAACACACACGGTGTGTAGGGTGACGTGGAGGCCATTTTTGGTGGATCACGGAAAAACCTAGTACACGTCGTGTACTCTAAAAGTACACGACGTGTACTTTTTTCACTAAACGCACTGGGGTCGCGCCTGATGGACAGAACACACCCCTTCTCCAGGTTCATCATCTGAGAGTGACCTGTATGACCAGATCTTCCCTGAGCCCCTGCTTCTCTGTCCGTTCTCTATTTTGAGCACGGTCGATTACGTCGGAAGCCCAGCGGTGAGTTCTTCCTTCTACTGGAACCTTGTTTTCCAATTCTTCTTCTTTCTCAAGTTATCAAAGGATGAGAGTTTTTTGAGTTTTCTCAGATCTATGACGTTCTAGGTGGAATTATCCATCATGGTTCAAGTATATCGATCTCCTAGGATCGATGTAGGTGGTTTGTGCCTTATATTTCAATGTCTCTGAGTTTTATGTGCGAATTTTCACCGATACCCGTGAACGGGGTATGGCATGGTTACCTTTTTTTCCATTTTTGTTTTCCTACCTTTCTTGTATGCTTGTGTAGAGGTAATTTGACCATGTTATAGGATTATTTGATGCTCTTGGATGTTTTTTCCCTTTCTTTGTTTTGTTATGACCTTTGGGTCTCGTTGCCTTTGGCTGCTACACATGTTTCATGCCTTGCGGTTATAGGTTGATGTGAAACTCATGACATGCTTGTCGACTTGTATACTGTTTATCTAAGTAGCTCTATAGGTGTACTTTGGTCAGCCAAGTATCTCTATTGGTGTACTTTGGCCTTATAGCATTATTATGCACTGACTGGCACGAGGCTGAGAGAACCTAGTGCTATAGACTATAAGGGATAGACCGAGTGTGCTTCCCAGAGAGTCTTAGATATTACAGACTACAAAGGGGATGGACCGAGTGAGTTCCCAGATAGTCTTTGATTTTTATATACTACAGGAGCGTAGACCAACTGAGCTTTCTCAGAGAGTGTTACCTTGTTTGAATTTCTTTATGAACCTTCCCTGGCTAAAGGAGGAACTGACCAAGTGAGATTTCTCAGAGAGTCTATTGTATTCCTGAGGCTATAAAAGGAATTGACATAGATAGCTTCCTCAGAGCGTCTCTAGACCGTGGGTCTAAGAGGGTTAGACTACGTGATCTTCTTCAAAAGAGTCCATGAATACCCTAGAATATAAGTCGAATTGACCGAGTGAGCTTCCCCAGAGAGTCTCACTAATTCGTATGACCAAGAAAAAAGTGTTAGGCTGAGTGCACAGCCCATAGGTTTGTGGTACTTCTTGGATAGGACCAGAGGGGATGATTGCATGTACATCACAGAGGGTTTCCGGGTTTTAGACATTTTCTTCTGTTGATTGGTTGTGGATTGATTGATTCTATGTATCATCATGTTTTACTACTTACTGTTTACTGCCTACTTTTTTGTTGTTGTTGTTTACTGCTTAGTGTGCTTTTACCTTCCATATACTCACTGACTCTTAGGCACAGATCATCGGGTGGTTGCTTATTGGGATTTTATCTCACACCCTGTTTGGGCCATGATTTTGTGCCCAAGAAGACTATGTTGTTATAGGTATAGATAAGGGCAAGCACCCTTCGACCTCTGGAACAAGATTGCTTGGAGCAGGGGAGCATGGGACCAAAATTTGGCTTGCAATTCTGAGGAGATGTTTACTTTTATTTTGTACTTGTTTTGGTACTGTAGTGTTTTCCATCATTGTGACTTGTTTAGATTATTTCCTGGTTATGTATCATGCATCATTTCTTATATACATATGTGCTCCAGTTTGTTGATTTAGTCTTTCGTTGTTATATTGTTGGTTATTACTGCTTCTTCTATTGAAAGTTTATTCTCCTTTCGATGTGTACTCTTCCAATGAGGGCATTTTTCCCCACTATCACACCAAAGGCCCTCGCTGCTAGTCGGAAGCCTCTGAAATTTGGGGAAATACGCTTGAGGCCATGTGACGAACCTGGTACGGGGTGCCTCTGGGTTGCTTCCTGAACCGGGACGTTACAAGAACCCAGATCTTCATTTCAGGTACACTTTTCCTTTTTCTGGAGTATTTAAGAAAATTGGAGTTTCTAGAAAATTTCGAAGTACACAACGTGTACTTTCGGAGTACATTTCGTGTACTCTTCTCCAGCTTGAAGCCTTGTGCTGGCCGTGCCCAGGCCACACACACTGTGTGTCGGGGTGACGTGGAGGCCGTTTTTGGTGGAGTATGGGAAAAAATACTACATTCCATGTACTCTAAAAGTACACGCCGTGTACTTTTATTTTTCATCACTAAACATACCGGGGTCGCGCCTGATGAATAGAACACACCCTTCTCCAGGTTCTTCATCTGATAATGACCCATATGGCCATATCTTCCCTGAGCCCCCGCTTCTCCATCTATTCTCCATTTCGAGCACGGTCAATTGTGTTGGAAGTGCGTCAGTGAGTTCTTCATTCTTCTAGAGCCTTGTTTTCCAATTCTTCATATTTCTAAAGTTATCTATGGTTGATCATTCTGTGCGTTTTCTCAGATCTATTAAGTTCTAGGGGGAATTATCCATCGTTGTTCTAGTATATCGATCTCCTAGGATCGAGGTAGGTGTTTTGTGCCTTATCGTTCAAAGTATCTGAGTTTCATGTGTGAATTTTCACCAATACCCGTGAACAGGGTATTGCGTGTTTACCTTTTTTTCCCTTGTTGTTTTCCTTCCATGCATGTATGCTTGTGTAGAAGAAATTTGACCATGATAGAGGATAATTTTTTGTCCTTGGATGTTTTTTCCCTTTCTTTGTTCTGTTACGCCATTTGGGTCTCGTTGCCTTTGGCTGCTACACATGTTTCATGCCTGGCAGTTATAGGTTGAAGTTAAACTCTTGACAAGCTTGTTGCCTTGTAGAATATTTAGATATGTAGCTATATAAGTGTACTTTTGTTATCCAAGTCACTCTATTGGTATACTTTTCCCTTATAGAATTATTATTCACTGACTGGAACAGGGCTGAGAGTACCTGGTGCTATAGACTATAATGGATTGACTGAGTGAGCTTCCCAGAGAGTCTTAGATATTACCGACTACAGAGGGGATGGACCAAGTGATCTCCCAGAGAGTCATGGATTTTTAAAGACAACAGGATGTTAGACCATGTGAGCTTTCTTAGAGTGTCTTACCATGTCTGAATCTCTTTAAGAACCTTCCCAGGATAGAGGAGGAATTGAACGAGTGAGCTTTCTCCGAGAGTCTGTTGTATACCTGAGGCTATAAGAGGAATTGACTGAGATAGCTTTCTCAGAGAGTCTCTAGAACGTGGGGATAAGAGGGTTAGAACGCGTGATCTTCTTCAATAGAGTCCATGACTACCCTAGACTATAAGATGAATTGTTCGAGTGAGCTTCCCCAGAGAGTCTCATAAATTCGTATAACCATGCCAGAGGGGTTAGGTTGAGTGCACTGCCTAGAGGGTTGTGGTACATCTTCGATAGGACCATAGGGGATGGTTGCGAGTACATCCCAGAGGTTTTCCAGCTTTTAGCTGTTAGTTTATGTGGATTAGTTGCGGATTGATTGTTGTTATGTATCATCCTGTTTTACTGCTTACTGTTTACTGCAACCTGCTTTGTAGTTGATGTTTACTGCATAGTGTGCTATTACCTACCATATGCTCAATGACTATTAGGCACAAATCATCGGGTGGTTTCATACTGGGATTTTATCTCACACCCTGTTTGTTCTAGGCTTTTGGGTACAAGCAGACTATGTTCTTGCAGGTATAGACAACGGAAAGCGCCCTTTGATTTCTGATTCTTGATTGCTTAGTGGAGGGGATCTTGGGACCAAGTTTTGGCTTGCTATGCATAGGAGCTATTTACTTTTCATTTTTACTTGTTTTGTTTATGTAGTGTCTTCCCGCATTGTGACTTGTTTGGATTCTTTCCTGGTTATGTATCATGCATCATTTCTTATATACATATGTTCCCTAGTTTGTTGATTTAGTCTTCTGCTGATATATTGTTGGTAATTCCTACTTCTGCTATTGCATGTTTATTCTTCTTCCACCGTGTACTCTACCAATGATGGCATAGTTTCCCCACCATCACACCCAATACCCTCTATACTAGTCGGCAGCCTCAGGCGTTTAGGGAAATTCACTTGAGGCTATGTTACCAACCGAGTATGGGGCGCCTCTGGGTGGCTTCCGGAACCGAGACATTACAAAGTGGTATCAGAGGGATTATTTTCCCTTTCATTACTATTTGGAGACTTATCCAGGGATAGGATGGATTCTGTACATGGGAATATGTTGTGCATGGTAGTAGATAACCCATGTATATGGATAAGCCATACTACCTTGTTTATTGCAGTTTTTTGGTCTCGAGATGTTACGGTTGATACAATTTCACCTAGAGTTATTCACATGATTTGTACTATTATTGTTATTATATTACTATTTTATTTATGTCGAAACCCAATGAGATGAGGGTATGCCATCTCATGGATCATATAGGCACTTGTAGAAATCACATGTCATGTATTCTTTCCATTCCATTTAGGGTGCATTAGAGCTTTCATGCTATTGTGATAGATGTTGTGTAGATTATGCATGCTGTTTTGATAGATGCTTGATAGAGTCTCTACTGCTTGTTAGAAAATTGTTTGTATTGTACCTTGTTTTAATGAACGCAAAGTTTTGATTCTTGAAGTGTTATGGGCCCTCTCGAATCCGAGATTGGTGGATCATGATCATGTTTTCTTTTGTACATGACTATAGGGGATGAAAAGCATTGATTCGCAGGGAGTATGGGCCCTCACAGATCGGAATTTTGCACCTATTTGCATTGTGTTCTGTGTTTCTGGGCTTCTGTGCTGTTTCTGAGCTACTGCCCAGAAAAACCCTGAATACACGGCGTGTGCTTTCTAGTTACACGCTGTGTAGTTTTTAGGCCGTGTTACTGACTGTGTGTGCAGGAACACAGTGTAGTGAAAATAAAGTCAGGAGCACGCTGTGTATGGTATGTACATGCCATGTATTGTAGAGCCTAGTACCATGTCGTGTCACTAACAACACGTGTCAGGGAATCTAGAGTAGAACACGCCATTTTGTAAAGGAACATACCGTGTAGTTCTGTCGAGGTACCCGGCTGTGTCACAAACATTACGGGTCGGCGTGATCTTCTCTTAGACACACATTGTTGTTTTTGGAACACGTCGTGTTGTCTTTCCTAGGTATATGGATGTGTCATGAACAACACGGGACAATGTCACCTTCTCTTATAGAAGTTGTGTTTGTTTGGAACACACCGTGTAATGGCCAGCCGTGTAGAAGTCTGTGTAACTAACAACCCGGGACACCGAGTTAGTGTCTAGTATACATCGTGTAGTCTGAGGTTAGTTTGAATCGTGTGAGTTAGCCGTGTAAGGAGACTCGGGTAGGGGAATAGTTTTCAAGTACATGCCATGTTTTGGGTCAACACGCCGTGTAGTTTGAGGTGTTACATGACATGTCGGGTAGGGGTACACGCCCATGTTAATGGATTGAGTAGACATGCCATGTAGTTTTTATACACGTCGTGTAGTCGTGTATTGTAAAACATGATAGTTTCTCCCCTGTTTTTGTTTTTTACTCCTATGTTTTCGACCTTTGTTAATCCTGATCTAAGGTGTGCTTTTGATCATTCATAGAGATGCCTCCGAGACATCCTCTAGTTGTACGTTTGTCATCAGGCAGTGATCAGATGCCAGATATGGCTGATTAGGGACTTCATGCCGATCCTCTAGTAGAGCCATCCTTGACACCGTCTTTCATACCCATTGCAGGCATCGAGGCACAGTTCAGGGAGGACATTCTAAGGATGATGCAGACCTTCAAGGGAATGCCGCCTCCTGCCCCATCGATAACTAAGTTGACACGGGTTTTCATGCTGCAGCATCCTCCTACTTTTTCCAGGGATGGAGGACCTCAGGCTGTAGAGTCGTGGATAGAGGCCATAGTGACCATCTTTGAGCACCTAGTGATCCCTCTGGAGAAAAGGGTAAAGATGGATACTTATATGCTCCAGGACACCTCCAAGAGGTGGTGGGATGTGATCTCACAGTCAGGGCGTCAACATGATATGTCTTTGGACGAGTTTCGATGCTCCTTCTATGACTACTTCTTTTCAGAGACCCTGAGGGCCAATCGAGCCAGAGAGTTTATGAGTCTGCAGCAGGGTACTCTCTTTATTATGGAGTACTCGTCTCACTTCACTGAGCTACAGCGTTTCACATCGATCCCAGCAGGTGATGAGTTGTTCCTTTCTAGGAAGTTTGAGGACGGTCTCATGTAGGAGATCAGTTCCCAGTTGAATATCATCCAGTTTAATTAAACATCCTCCATGGTCAACTAGGAGCTTATCACTGAGCGAAATCTGAGAGATTCTGGAGAACTGAGCCCGGGAGGTTCGGTATCGAGAGCTGGTGTTCCTCCTACGGACAGTTGGAAGCGTCCCTGAGAGTCTTCTTGAGGAGATCAAGGTTCAAGAGATGCCTTTTCTGAAAGCCAGATTGTATGCTAACAATGCGGTAGGAGTGGGCATACTAGACCTTAGTGCCAGATGGAACCGATGGAGTGTCGGTCTTGCAGCTAGATGGGCCATCTTCAGTGTTTCTATCACATCTTCTCACCTTCAGCTGGTGGAAGGGGTTTATCTATGACCCTGCGTTCTGGAGATGATTCACCAGTTTCCCACCAGTCAGGGAACTAGAGTTCTTCCGGCCCTTGAGGACGAGGTGGAGGTCGCGGACATGTTGTTCAGTCACCAGGTCATCAGCAATAGCAATGTGGATCAGCTCAGAGAGATCAGCCAGGTATGCAGGGCCGCGGTGCAGGCCATTATTTCACCGTGGAGTAGACTTATCAGGAGAAAGATCCTGAACCTTCTACTGTTCGAGGTACGATCTTCGTAGCCTCAGTTTTATCTTCAGTTCTTTTCGATACTGGTTCATCCCATAGATTTATCTCTGTTGCGGTCGTGGAGAGCCTTGGGCTATATATCTTTTTGTCTTCCAACTTGTTTACTCTTGACAAATTTTTGGGAACAAGAACATCTAGTGTACGTTAGTGTATAGAGTTTCCTATCGAGGTTGTGGGGTTTCATTTCTTATGGGACCTCTTTTTCCTAGATATGACATGCTATGATTTCTTTCTCGGTATGGACTGGTTGGTTCCCTTCCAGGCAGTCGTCAATTGCTATCACTGCAAGTTGAGTTTCATATCACCAGAGGGAGGATCCATCCTTCATAGAGGTGAGTGGGAAGTCAAGGCTGGTAGATCTATACTAGAGCATCACGGGATAGGAGATGTTACAAACCATATTTCAAGTCTTTATCTGAATGACCTGGGGAATTCACAGTTAGACCTTCCTCTAGTGGTGGATCATTTCATGGATGTCTTTCTAGAGGACTTTTCAGGTTTACCTCCAAACCGTGAGGTAGAATTCTCTATTTAACTCATGCCAGGAGTGGCACCAGTGTCCATTACTCATAATAGGATGACTACACCTGAGTTGTGGGAGATAAAGAAGCAGTTGGAGGAGTTGCATGAAGAGGTTTTCATCTAACCCAGTACTTCTCCTTGGGGTTCACCTGCCCTGTTTGTGAAGAAGGCAGATGGTACCCTTCAGCTATGTGTGGATTAACGGAAGCTAAACCATTTGATGGTCCCGAACCGATATCCCTTTCCAAGGATCTATGAACTCTTTGATCATATTCGAGGAGCCCGAGTGTTCTCGAAGATCTAATTGAGGTCCGGTTATCATCAGTTGCACATTAGACCATCATATATACCTTTGAAAGCTTTCACGAGTAGGCATGGTCATTAAGAATATACATTCATTCCATTCGGTCTGATGAACGCGCCTGCAGTCTTCATGGCACTGATGAACCCAGTGTTCCATCCGTACATGGACTCATTTGTTGTGGTCTTCATGGACCATATCTTGGTGTACTCTCACACTCTACACGACCGTGCCACACATCTTGAGATCGTTCTATGTACAATAAGAGAGCATATGATGTATGCTAAACTCTAAAAGTGGTAATTTTGGATGGATTAGATTCACTTCCTGGGTCATGTTATCTTGGAGACAGGAGTGTCAGTGGAACCATAGAAAGTGAGGGCTATAGTTTCCTAGGAGCATCCGAAGAACATCTTTGAGGTGCAGAGATTCCTAGGGTTGGATGGATACTACAGATGCTTCATTTAGGAATTCTCATGCCTAGAAGCACCTTTGACAGGGCTGACCAAGAAGGGTGTGAAGTTTATATGGTCAGATTCTTGTGAGTCATCCATTCAGGAGCTGAAAGGGAGGTTGACGTCAGCACCGATACTAGTCTTGCTAGAGCCGGGCAAGGCCTACAATATTTATTGTGATGCATCAGCTATCGGGCTAGGTGCTATACTCATGCAGAGAGATAGATTCGTTGTGTATGGGTCTCAGCAGTTGAGGCCACACGAGATGAATTACCCTACGCATGATCTGGAGTTGGTAGCAGTTGTTCATGCTTTACACTATTGGAGACACTATCATCTGGGAGTGTACTTTACAGTTTTCACCGACCACAAGAGTCTAAATTATATATTCTCTCAACATGATCTGAATCTGATACAGTGCATGTGGGTCGAGTATCTTCAGTCCATTGACTTTGAGCTCACCTATACGCTGGGAAAGGTCAATGCAGTGGCAGATGCGTTGAGCAGATGAACCATGATTCAGGCAGTTTGGGAGGCCAGCAGTGAGTTGTAGCTTGTGGCTCTATTCTCTGAGATGCATCTGGAGGTGCATGACAGGTAGGGACAATAATTTCCTATCTTCTGTGGTTGTTACCTCTTCACTTCTTGATTGGGTACGAATGAAGAAGCTATCAGATTCAGAGGCCTTAGTCCTGTAGGAGAGTGTGTCAGTAGGGGACCATCTTCTTGGATGGACAGTGGGCGAGGATGAAATCATGCTGTTCTAGGGACGCGTATGGGTTCCAGTAGACATACACAAGGAGCTGATGAGGGATTTCCATTCCTCAGTTTGGGCAGTTCATCCTGACGTCACCAAGATGTATCGGGATCTTCATCGCTAGTACTGGTGGCCAGGAATGAAGAGAGATGTTGCTCGTTTTTCCATGATATGTTCTACTTGTCAGCATGTGAAGGCAGAGCATCAGTGACCATCAGGGATTTTACATTAGTTACCCATTCCCGAGTGGAAGTGGAACGATGTCGCGAGGGACTTCGTGACTGGGTTACTGAGGTCACCTCGAGGAAGTGGTGCTATTTTTGTTTTTGTCGACAGGCTTACGAAGGTTGCACACTTCTTGCTGATCAAGGAGACCTTCAGTGTTGATGATCCGGGATGACTGTACATTCGGGAGATTGTATGTTTACATGGAGTTCCACACTCCATTATTTCGGACAGGGATACATGCTTTACCTCTTAGTTCTGGAAGGGACTCCAGAAGGCTTTTGGTACATAGGTACTTTTGAGTACAACATACCATCCCCCAAATGATTGATAGTCTGAGCGCATGATCCAGGTGTTTGAGGATATGCTCCGATATTGCATTATAGTCTTATGTGGTTCTCGGGAGAATCGTATACCACTTTTGGATTTTGCCTACTACAACAGTTTTCAGGTGACGATTTTGGTGGAACCATATAAGTCACTATACGGTAGGGCATGCTGGTAACCCTTATGCTAGCTAGAGGTAGGAGAGGCAGCTTTTCTAGGACCTTGTCTTGTTCAGGAGACCTCATAACAGATAGTGTTGATTCGGAATAGGATGGATACAGCCCAGTCTTGACAGAAGTCTAATGCTGATCAGCGGTGATGACCTTTGGAGTTCGAGGTTGGGGATCAGGTTTTCCTATGTGTCGCACCATGGTTGGGACATAAGAGGTTTCAGAGATAGAATAATCTTTCACCATGGTACATCTATCCGTTTGAGGATTTGGAGAGAGTTGGACCAGATGCCTATCGGTTGCAGCTACATCAGAGGTATCATTCCATGCACGACATCTTCCACGTCTCTCATCTCCGACGTTATTTTTAGACATGTATCATGCCTCTCAGCCCAAGGAAGTTGAGCTCTATGAAAATACGTCATTTGAGGAACATCCCATCTAGATTTTCGATCACAGTATGAAGGTTCTATGAGGCCGGTCTATTCCTCTATCACTAGTGCTATAGAAACACAGGTGAGTACAAGATGATACTTGGGAGAGGGAGGCCAAGGTTCGATCGTAGTGGCTGGCACTGTTCAAGGATCATTAATCTACACCCATCTATGGAAATTTGGGGACGAATTTCTTTAAGGGGTAAGTTTGTAAGAAACTAGATCATCATTTCAGGTACGCTATTCATTTTCTCAGGGGTTTTTAAGAAAAATGTATTTTCTGGAAAATTTTGAAGTACACGCCGTGTAGTTTCTGAGTACACACCGTGTACTCTTCTCTGGCTCGAAGCCGTGTGCTGCCCATGCTCAGGCCACACACACAGTGTGTAGGGGTGACATGGAGGCCCATTATGGCGGAGTACGAAAAAACCTAGTACACACCACGTACTCTAAAAGTACATACCATGTACTTTTCTTTTTTTTCACTAAATGCACTAGGGTCGCACCTGAAGGATAGAACACACCCCGTCTCCAGGTTCTTCATCCGAGAGTGACCTGTACGGATGGATCTTCCCTGAGCCCTCGATTCTCTGTTCGTTATCCATTTCGAGCATGGTCGATTACGTTGGAAGTACAGCGGTGAGTTCTTCCTTCTGCATGAGCCTTGTTTTCGAATTCATCATCTTTCACATGTTATCTAAGCTTGATCATTCTGTGTGTTTTCTCAGATCTACGATGTTATAGGGGGAATTATCCATCATGGTTCAAGTATATAGATCACCTAGGACTGAGGTAGGTGGTTTGTGCCTTATCGTTCAATTTCTTTGAGTTTTATGTGATAATCTTTACCGATACTCGTGAACGGGGTATTGTGTGTTTACCTTTTTTCCCTTGTTGTTTTCCTACCTTGCTTGTATGCTTGTGTAGAGGTAATTTGACCATGTTATAGGATAATTTGTTGTTCATGGATGTTTTTTCCCTTTATTTGTTCTATTAATACCTTTGGGTCTCGTTTCCTTTGGCTGCTACACATGTTTCATGCCTTGCGGTTATCGGTTGAAGTGAAACTCATGACATGCTTGTTGCATTGTAGACTGTTTAGCGAAGTATATCTATAGGTGTACTTTGGACTTATATCATTATTATTCACTGACTGGCATGGGGCTGAGAGAACCTAGTGCTATAGACTACAAGGGATAGACCGAGTGAGCTTCCCAAATAGTCTTAGATATTACAGACTACAGAGGGGATGGACCGAGTGATCTCCCAGAGAGTCATGGATTTGTATAGACTACAGGAGGGTAGACCGAGTGAGATTCCATAGAGAGTCTTACCTTGTATGAATCTCTTTAGGAACCATCACAGGCTATAGGAGGAATTGACCAAGTGAGCTTCCTCAGAGAGTCTATGGTATACCTAAGGCTATAGGAGGAATTGACCAAGATAGATTCCTCAAAGTGTCTCTAGACCTTGGGGCTAAGAGGGTTAGACTGCATGGTCTTCCTCAAGAGAGTCCCAGACTACCCTAGACTATAAGGGGAATTGACCGACTGAGCATCCCTAGAGAGTCACATAATTTCGTATGACCAAGAGAGAGGGGTTAGGAAGAGTGCACTGCCCAGAGGGTTGTGGTACTTCTTGGATAGGACCATAGGGGATGGATACGAGTACTTCGTAGAGGGTTTCCGTGTTTTAGTTTGTTTATGTTGATTGGTTGTGGATTGATTACTGCTATGTATCATCTTGTTTTACTGCTTACTGTTTACTACCTACTGCTTTGTTGTTGTTGTTTACTGCTTAGTGTGCTTTTACCTACCATATACTCGATGTCTATTAGGAACAGATCTTTGGGTTGTTGCCTACTGGGATTGTATCTCACACCCTGTTTAGGCTATGCTTTTAGGCCCAAGAAGACAATGATGTTGCAGGTATAGACAAGGGAATGCACCCTTCGACATCTGGAACTTGATTGCTTGGAGTAGGGGAGCATGGGACCATGCTTTGGGTTGTGATGATGAGGAGCTGTTTACTTTTATTTTGTACTTGTTTTTGTACTGTAGTGTTTTCCAGCATTTTGACTTGAGTGGTTGATTTCCTGGTTATGTATCATACATTATTTTTTATATACATATGTGCTCCAATTTATTGATTTAGTCTTCCGTTGTTATATTGTTGGTAATTACTGCTCTCCTATTGCATGCTTATTCTTCTTCCACTGTGTAATCTGCCAATGAGAGAATAGTTTCCCCACTATCACACCCAAGGCACTCACTGCTAGTTGGAAGCCTCTAGAGTTTGGGGAAATGTGCTTGGGGCCATGTGACCTACCAGGTACGGGGTTCTTCTAGGTGGATTCTGGAACCGGGACGTTACAAATTTGTGGGCACCATTACGTTAGGAATTGTGGGTTTACCCTAGGAGGGACTTAACATTAGTTGGTCGGGGCCTCTAGTGAAAAAACCTAAAAATGACATAACCGTAAATACAATTTTTAATGATTTTTAAATATTTTTCTAATCCTTATAGCACATAAATTTTAATTAAGATTGTGAATATGAGTGTACAGTTTAGCTCATGAGGATGTTCTGTTCTTAGGTAGAGGTTAACCTCAACCGACACAGGTCAAGTGTAAAAGTTAATTTTCTCGACATTTTAAACGAAAATAATATAAATTTGAAGATTTTTATTGTATATCATTATAATGTTATATAGCATGAATACAATAAAACATAGTGACATTGGGACTCATTTTCATTCAATAATTGAATAAGCATGGGGATTTAGTTTAAAATAGAATAACTAATGTTGAAATTTGTTATTGCGTTAACATAATTCCTCCATTAATTAGGGGCAGGGTTGAGCATTATAATTCATAATTCTCTAGAATTTCTTTGTAATCCTATAGTTTTCCATATGCAAGGAGGAGGATTCACTCCCACTGGTGGTGACAGATCGTAGGCTAGGATTTGATCAAGCAACGATGACTTAATGAACACCGGCAGAACAATGATCAACATGATGATGTAAATATTATCAATGATTTATTGTGATCTATCTCGAGGGAGGGGTTATTATTTAAACATTTCCTTTCCAAATTTATGGATTGAAACAATGAATGTGTATAGACACCCGAATAGGTTGACCTCTAATTCGATCATTCTTCTAAGAGGGTTTGATTTGTAGGGATTTAATGAGAGATTATATTGGTGATTTTCTGGTTATCCGTTCTATTGGAAATGAACCCCGATCGACACATACATCAATCAAGGTATGTTTATCTTGGTTTATTAATTACATTCCTTCCTCAATTATTCATTCATTATGATAATTCATCATTTGGCATTTGACTCGATAGTTGGTGACTGATCGATTGTTTCACCACTGATCTTTAGAAAAATGATTTGACATTGCTAATCTAGGGTAGACTCAAAATGAAAGACGTGTGACAACGATGGTGAATAATGGTTTGATGTGACATATAGGATATGGCCACTCAAATTCCTTTTAACTAGAATGGATTTTGGATTAGATCGGAGCCCGTGATAGTGAGGAATGAGACCCTAGGATTCTGGAACTTTTTCTGGAATAATGAACGGACCATCAAAGCCTATTCAGTGGCCTAAATAAGAATCCACTGTTGCGGTGATGCCAACACTGGACTGAGACAAAGGGGCCCATACAAACTATCGAGGGCGGATAATAGGGGACAACAATTAGTAGTCGCAGATGGTCTTCAGTGGCCATGGCAGCGAGCCGTAGTCCAGCTTGACCACAGTGGCAGGACCCCGCTGTGCCCACCTCATCTCGAGCGAAGAAGACTTTCCCGATTCAGTTGGTTGGGTTGGGAAATAAGGCCATCAATAGGCTAGGTCGGTGAGTTGGACCTAACATTCCATGTTGGCTAGGACCCAGACCCATATGGACCTTTTTCACCAAAATTATTGAAACATTCAAACTGCATGTCTGTTTTTTGAGCAGTCTATATTATTGGGACCCTCTAGACAGGTAGGTTATTTTTTGATGTCTTAAGGAAATTTTAGTTTGACTACCAGGGGATGGTGGTGTTCAATTTTTCTTTCCTATGAGGGATCAAAGTAGGATATCACTCCCATCATAGAGGGTGAAAGTAGACATAGGGATCATACCATTGGCCTTATCTATGATGGATCTATGCAAGATCCAATTCCAATAATGGATAATTATACATGTTTTAATGTGCATTTCCTCATCCTTGATTTCTGAGTGACTCGAAAATCTAGAGCATGGGTCACACTGAGTGGCCTGGTCAGCTCTCAATTCACATCATTGTATCGTTGGTAGTGTTTGTAGTATTGGTTTGACAAATATTTACAAGGGAACTCATCCCTTTTCATGGATGATAATTCTTGTAAGGATAGGATTTCTCCTAGTGAGTCCTAGGTGAAGATCCCCTATCTTTTGTTATATCTAATTCATTCTTTAGTGACATTGCCTATGCAATGTGCTTCAGGTTGTTCTTAGTGTGTTATATTTTGGAGTGGCCCAATTTATCAGTACCACTTACGAGGGACTCTGATGACTTCATATCTCAAGTATCGAGTACATCAGGAAGGACTCTTCCATGAGTAGAATCATGTGACGATGGATTGTCTATCATATCAAGACTGAAACTCTTATTGAGGCTAGATGTATCAGGGAAAATTCATGATGTATCAAGACCATATGTTATCACATATACTTTTGGTATAATATCTCTACGTGCTATATTTTAGGTAGCTCAAGGAGTGGGACCTCCATGAATTGAGTATGATATGAGTGGAACCTTATAACTGATAGGGGTGAGATATTTCATCTTGGAGTCCTTTATGAGTATATATGAATGTTATTTTTATATGTGTTGTTGACATAGACATGTATGGAGATGACTATACTTTATTGGTGGTGTTTCCATTGTTGTATTTTACTCTGTGTCTTAGTGTCCCCTACTAAGAATTATTTTAATCACCCATGCATTGGATTTTACAAAGCATGTTATGTCATATATAGTTGACTAAATATTGGTGGAGTCTTAGGTGGAGCTGGACTAGGACCTGGACCAAACGATGCCTTGTGTGATCATACGAGTTGAGGTTTTTCTGGAAACATCCTACAGATACATCCATACCCATTTTTAAAAGTCAAAAATTGTTGTTGTCTTTATTTTAGGGGGATAATATTCTTTCTGGTTTGTACATTATTGCTTTATTTTTTATTATACTCTTTTTTTTGGTTTTTGTGGTATGCATGCATTTTCGATACTTACTATTCTCTCTCTCCATCTACTATGTCTTATATTTGGGTGCAGTTGTACAGGTTCATAGGAAAATGCCTCCCATTTTTGGGAAATACGTAATCAGTAGTGGTTTCCATCCCCTAGACTATCGAAGGAGGCTTTATGGTAGTCACAACATGAACCGTGGGGGACAGGTTGTGACATTGTTTTTCCAAAAAATATTTTTCACATAATTATTGTAAAAAATTTACTATTATCATAAATCACTCATGCATTTGGGTTATAGTTTCTTGAGGAAGAAAATAATATTATTTATAACCATCTATTAGAATCTCACTAAGTGTTTTTAAAACATTGGTGGTCTAAAATGGTATTATCTCTCACTTATTCATAATTACTTTTTTTATTTCACATAAAGATATCGGGAAATAGATTAATCTATTCATAAATCCCAATAGATTATTATGAATTTTATGGTTTACCAAATATTTTATATTTTCATTATTTGTTAATTGGATGACTATTTTCTTTTGAACATTATTGGTTAATGTCACCCTGATAATAATTTCAAATATATATAAAAGATACCACATTTTATATAATCATACCAATATTCATAACTATCTCAAAATAATATGGGTGGTCTTTTTTTATTTAAATTTTAAAAAATTCCAACTAGTACTCATGCTATCACAAAAAGTTGTTCCTCCATAGACATGGTTAGTGTATGAAAACTAATTTGAAAGTATTATAATCTAATGGAAATATTAAATGATGTAAATATTAGAGGTTAGTATCAAAATCAAGGTAAGTACTTTTTATTATACTAAATATTATCCCTAGGTATTATGGAAGGTAAACCAAAATCGGAGTAAACTATAGATTAAAAAGAAACATATAATTTTTTTCATCATTATATATTATGTTTTATTTTTTTCTAATTACAAAATAATTAAAAGATCATAGTAAAACAATTATAAATTTTATTATAATATAGTTTTAACATCATGATTAATGTTATCAGTTTTTTTTATTTCTGAGTAAAATGTTATTGAAGAAAAATATTAAAATAATTTTCTAAGAGAAACTGATACAAGAATTAATATAATGATAATTCCATGAAGAACAAATAAATATTTTAAAACAAAACATGATTTACTAGTTAGTAATCCAATTACACATTTAAAAATAAAATTAAATAAAAAATGACTTCTTGACCAAATTGAATGGTAGATCTATTAATCTAAAAAAATTATCCTTGAATTTAAACCTATCATAAGGTATCCCTAATTTTTTACCATTTAAATGATATTTCTTTATATCCTATGAATCCATCAATTAAAATTTTTTGTTCAATATCAATTTGACATATCATAATTACTTGATATCTATCATATTATCCATGGAATATCTTCACAAGAATATCATTAAATATTATTTCCTTATTTCAATGAAATACCATGATCAAATAATGAATAACTCTCTAATCTACCCATCCTTATAATCCCTTGATCACCCAATATTTGTAGAATAGTAATTATAATATAAAAATCACATAAATCTACTTATAAAACCTAAAAAAATTATAATTTTTAGCTACCGTGAATAGAATTAGAAAATACTCTAATCGATAGTGATCTCAATAATAAAAAATTATAATGCTTAAAAAATAGAAACTTAATGAATTTTTTTTACTTATATGTATGTACTTTTATTATAAATCATGAAAGTAAAATTTATTCCTATGTAATGTTTTGACATATATGAATGGTTTAATAATTAAAAAAGTCATCTTTGGTTTCATTAGCATCATCATATTTATCTACTATTGAACTCATCATATTGATTTATACATCGATGAGTAAGATTATCATTGCATACAATTCAACCAAATCCAATGGATTTTATATGGAATGAAAATTAGAATCACTATATTTTTGTAAAATAGTTTTAGATATATTCTATTTTAGTTACTAAAAGTCAATTTTTCAAATACATAACAACTAAAAAATCAAGTTATAAGAGATTCAAATATAGTGTATTCTGAAATCTTAAATGAAGAAATAATTTATTCATTGACTCAATAATCACCCCAAAAATGGAGGTCAAAATAAAGTAATGATATAAATATAGTGACATTTCATGGGACTTAAATTTAATATGATTTTTAGGGATTTTACATTTCTGAAAATAATCCAATGTGGTTATTTGGATTAATTCAACCAATGTAATTTTCCTCAGTGGAAGAGGCTTGTAAAAGGGGATAAGGTATCCACAATATGGATCCCCTTGTGGAAACTAATAATATGTAATATGTTTTATAGTGGTAGGATATTGGGAAGAGTTTTACACATATATTAAGAAACAAAATTTCATATAAGATATGAGTTTACTATAAGGTGGTATGGTTAAAAAAGTATGTGGTGTTAAAAAGATGTTAATCATAAAGGGATTGTGTAAGAGACCCTTAATGTAGAATTTAAAGTGGAATCCAATAAAAATTAATTCTACAGGGTGATTCATGAAGTTTTTATATATGGATAGAATTATTATAAATGACATACTTTGAGGTCGTCCACCCTCTCCACAGCTTAAACTTTTACGATATATAAGGTATTACATTGAAGACTCACACAAAAAACTTCTTTGAATGTGATATGTTTTATAAGAACTTTTATTCCATTTAAAAAATTTATCCACATAAATTTGTCTTCCATGGGGTATTTATATTATATTATTTTATATTTTTTCCTCATAATTTTTTAATACACCACCCCAAAGGATATTAATAGTTTCACAGAATAGTTTCATTGATTTTAGAAAATATGCATAATGGCCCATTGATGTGGCTAAAAATTATATATAAGGACATTGAATTTATCATTATCTCATACATGAATAATTTTTTGGTTCATTATTATATGGATATAAATATTAAATGTCTAGTCATTATAAAGTGATCCCCATGGTGTAATAAGTTTACGTGAACATGTATAATCACTATTGTAGCTTTGAAAATCGATTTCTAGACCATGAAAATGTTATGTGTTTGTGATGGAATTATTATTTTATAAAAATAAAATGACTCACTCTATAAAGGAGGGGTTAATTATGAAGGAACTAATCTATCAAGGTAAATTTTACATTGACACTTTTCTACTCCATCTAGTTTTCGTCGACATGGTGGTGATCATTTTTTACCACCACAAAAATACTCCACAAGAATTCGACCTGCTTATAAAAAAGTTTTTTTAATTATATGGAGAATATATTGGTTTTTATAAGCTATATGATGTTTTTATAAGATTACCACACTTAAATATATCTTTTAGAAGGGCTTAATTTGACACTTTTTATTACAATTTTTAATTTATGATGACTCTATAACACATAAACTATTCCCCTTCTTCGCGATATTTAAAAAAAAATATTTTCATATAGAATACATAATTTTTTAATAATTATAGTAACCACATAATATTTATGAATACTTTTACATTTCAATGTATTTATGTGAATTAAATTCATCCACATATTGTTAATTTATCATTCAATTCAAATAATTTCTATAAAAAGACCATTGTTTTTTCCTGATATCATCCGTTAATTTTTTTATTAGATCATAATCCTTTACATTAATTTATTTTATTGGGACAATGTATTATGATTCATCAAATATCACAAACTCAATTAATGTGATAGAAATGATGGCCACCATTGCTGAGAATAATAGTGATGACCATTGATACTATGTTACATCTCAGAATGATCCCAATAGGAATATCTTAAAACCATATATTTATAACTACACATATTCCAATAGAAAATAAAAATATAACATTTGACTTCATAACGATGTTAAAATTACCATATCTAATCACAACATAACATCAGTATTGATAATATATCCTTAAAATATATTCAAATTAACCTCATGGTCAAAGGATAGAATATCTCGTAAGTGTATGAGGGGAGAACTTACATCCTAAAATCTCACCACTAATGTGGGACCATCAATATCCGCTCCATTTTCAGTTAACTCGTGATTATTAATCCATCATTACTATCTCAATATTTGAACCTAATTGATTATGGATTTAAATGTGGGATCATCATCCCTATGGTATATTCTTTAATGAATGGGCAAGATATTTTTAGATTCAATAAAAAAATGTTAGTTCACTGAACTACTGAAATTAGAAAATCAATACATGGGGGTATGGATATCAAAATTTAATACGTATTGACTAATATATCTCCTTCTATAATTGACCAATTTTTAGTGCCCAAGAACCAATAATTTTCACCACACATATGATAATGGTGGGATTTTCTTTTGGGAAACACAGTAACTTGGGGGATCCTAAACCATATGGGATATATGAAATTTTTTTCCCACATCAAATTTCATGGAAGAAATTAAAAAAAAACTATAAAAAAATAAATATTTTTAGTGGTTCATTATGTATGGTTATACAAAACTTCTTCCAATTAAATAAAACTATATTTTGATTAATTTTTTCATGGTGATGTAATAAAATCACCAAAAATTAATTATAAATTATGGTTATTATAAAAAACAACTAAAAATTAACTATTTCAGGGTAGTTTTTAAAATGTATAAGAAATCAAAATGTAATTTAGCTAAGTGGACCCCATTATTAAACATCTATTTTCTTGGGCCCTAATAATGAATCCTTTCTTACTAACCTTCCTTGTAGTGACCCTCGAGGAATTCATCCCCTCAATGATTTCCTCCCCTATTGATTACCCACATAAAACACCCACCCATTTTAAAATCCCACCTAAGTCATCATCCCCCTATATTACACTCTAATTTTATCTCCCCTCCATGAATTCCTTTTCTTCAAAATCCTTAGATGACATCCTTACCTCCAAAAACCGTCAAATATGATCTCCCTTCCAACAATGAGTAACCATTTTGTAATTTCACCTACACATATATGTGAATATATGTTCATAATTTGATATATCTGGTTTGGAATAGAATTAATACATTTTAAATGAAGTCAATAAAAACAAAATATGATTCTTAAACGAAAAATGAAATGTGCACAAACCATTTTTCATTATATGAATTGAAAATAAATTTATTTATTTCAAACTAATATATAAGACAAATACATGTATGTAATCCGTATATACATATAACATATTCATATATATTTAAGAAAATATATAAATATAAATATTATATATTTATATATATCATATATATTTCCTTTTTCTGTATAGATTTCGTATAGACCGGTTGAAGACATATATATATATATGTGTGTGTGTGTGTGTGTGTGTTAAAAATATATATTGAAACAATATATATCCTATTTATATATAAAACATATATATTCTTTTTTATAAAACATTGTTTTCAATTTATTTATTAGCAGTGATTTAATATAATCACTACATAAATAATTAATAGAACCGGTTTTATTAATATATGTTTCTATTTTATGTCATTGTTTTAATAATTATGTGATTACTAGATATAAATTTTACAATTTTTTCAATGATTTAGACTTCATTTAATATAATTATATTTTCATTTAAATATATTTCATAATCTAATATTATTTAACCTTTATTTATTTTTAATAATAAATCTCATAGATCTAACCAATGATTTAAATGAATTGTTTCAAACACACTATTAAATTACAAATGACAACTGTTGAAACCCAAAATAGATGTGCATCTATGATTCACTTAAAAAAAAGATATGTTTGAAACTATAAATATTTATATTTTTTTATGTGATGTTTTATCGTTTTCAATATGTAATATTATATATTTATATCATAAAAAGGAAATCCTAATATCAATGAATTTTAGTTATATTTTATTTTTTTATTTTATCTCATAAATAATTTTTCCAATACTAGTTTTTTTTAAACTAATATTTGTGTGTTTATATAAATATTTTATTTGATTTTTTACATGATTTTATTTAATTGTTCAGATTTATGTTTCTTATATATATTTTTATCCATAGGATAAAAATATATAAAATTTATATTAGTTTACTATGAAATAAAATAAATATGTTAAGGATTGGAGGATAAAGATGGTATAGTCAATTTGAATTAAAAGGGTATACATTAAATACTCCATTAATTTATCTTTTTATTTTCATATTTAGTATACCTGAATTAAATAAATCTATATATAACAATTTCTCAAAATTTTCTGGTTTTTATTGTATATCATGATCTTTCTTGTTTTTTAATATTGTTGGATGTAAGAATACTGAGAAAAAATGATTTCAAGATACAAGTCAGACTTCCATAGCTCTGCTGATTTGGAATGACCCATATGATATGTTCCCACTTCTATACTTTATACTCCCCCTTTCACTATTCTCTCCTTTATATTAAAATATATTATCTGATATGGATTCACATTCATCATTTTTACTCGCTACTTCTAGTGCATCACCTTTTTCCCTTAGGATATGATAGGGTTCATATTGAGAAACAAGGAGTAGTCATCGACAGAGTATATGGTTCTATAGTTAATATCATAAGGGTCAAGATGGGGACCACTATTGGTCCATAATTGTTAATTTGAAGAAATAATTTATTAAACCAATATACTAATTGTCACATATATTTATTCAATATGTTTATAAAATAAGAATACAAAAATAAACATAAATATATAAAATATTTAGTGTCTAATCAAATATAACATAGTTGTGTCATTTGACATGGTTTGGGAGCCTAAACAAAATTTTGTAGGCTTATATGGGAAGATATTTGTCATGTTTTAATGTGAGGCGACATATTTTCCCATCATATATCATGATAGGTGACATATTCCCATTAAATTGAATAAATTTTTTATTTCAAACAATTGATTGTTATTCAACAGAAATATTTATTGTTTTTATCAGGTATTCCTATCATAATTTAACTCTTATTATCTTTTAATATATAATATGTATATTCTTCTCTATTTTTATTTTTGATGATGTTGTTCTATTTCAATAGAATATGAAATGATATTGATAAATTAGAGGGATTTTATGTAGAAGATATGGAGTGCGTGTAATGAAGACTCTTCAAGTCTTTTTAAATCGTAAGAAAGGTACCCAAAGGAATACGTCAGGATCAGTGGATGATAGTTTTATATCTACATTATTCTGATTCAAAAATGTTTTTTGATAATGTTCTATTATATTGATATTAATTTTTTTAAAAGAATGAAATTTTTTTAAATATTAACATTTTTTCTACATTTTTATTATTAATACTACCAAATAGGGATAAACAGTTCATCACATGAAATATGGATTGAAAATTTTTTCAATGAGAAGATTGAACAAGGTAAAAATTTAGCAATTTATAAAATATAATTTTTTGAGTTTATGTTAAAAAGATTAATAGTTTATACTTTTCTAATGATATATGAGAATGAAATTTCTTAAGAGGTTGATCAAAGTGAGTTGTAGTTTAATGTGAATGATGTTCCTAGATGTTTTTGGTTTTAATTATTTCCTGTTAGTAGTTTCTGTATAATAACAAAAATTATAGTTATCACGTGATGAATTAATATTTCCACCCTATGATAAAAGTGAAGGGGATTCATGTAGTTATATGGGTAAAGGATTGTAGAGTTGGATTCCCTTAAATGACTGGATTTACTGATTCATATGAAAAAACAAATTACATTTGTGTTGATTATATAGTTTTCATTGCATGAAAGACCTGTAATGAATACTATACAACTGGTAAAGTATTTAATAACATGTGATAAGAGTCCCAAAGTTCATAGTTAATATAGATGATGTTTTAGAAATAATCCTTTAATAATATCCTATAAGGTTTACAATTTGTTCTGCTTCATATCCCTTAGATGCTGATTTATAAAGCAATTAGTTGGAATAATGAATGTCCTAAATTAATTTCATTAGTTTTATAATTTTTCAAGTGGAAACTATAAAATAGAAATTTCCTCTAATAAATATATTTACCTATACTGTTTGAGTGTTTTTAACGTATTTCTTTTAAGTGTCTATATAAGTTTTTGAAGTCTTGTAGAAATAAAAAATGCATCGATCATAAATATTTACCTACATTATTGAATCATTTCTATGGACTCCTTACTCATCATAATCCATTGAATTATACAACTTATTGAAAAATTCATGAATGTTGTGCATTGATCCACAATGATTAATCATTTAAAACTGAGACATGGTGAGAATAATGATTTAAAGGCCTTGAGTTAAGCATTAACACTTTGGAAAATTTCAAAAAAGAAAAGGAGGGAAAATAAATTTTCTAAATTCTAATTCTGATGAGTAATAAAAAAATATGATAAGGTTCAATATCAATATTATTGACGATGAAAAATTATTTTATTGGGTTTCCAATAATAACGCATAAATAATTATCTAAAATTTATATTTTTATATATATTTATACATCAATAAAATATATGTTTCTTGGGGGCGGGGGGTTCTAATTATGTTGACTGGGATTAAATGTTACAAAACCATTTCAATTTATGTCTATGTATTTACCAGGACTAAAAAGTTATATGTTATTTTTATTCATAGATATGGAAATAAATAAATTGATATGTCCTTATGATTTTCATTTAGTGGTTAAATATCACAAACATCATTGTAATTTAATCCTGAGGAGAGGAGAATGATGATGATATTTTGTTAATTTGGAATGACCTATGATATAATGACATGTTGTTTTAGTATAAGGTATCATGATATAGCGGAATCTTTTATTTCCATTGAAATGAAATGTTTTGTAATTGTTTGATAAATTTAGGATGATTTTATATTTGGATATAGTGGATATGTGTTTGAGAATGATTATTTAGAGAAAAATGTATATATTTTATGAATATATAATTAACCATTTTTCAAAAATCTAGAGTATTTATTGGGAATATTCTTCAAATACTCCTTGAGAATAAATATCATTGAATAAGAATACCTGGGAACCCAAACTGCTTATTTGAAAATAGTTTTTTATTCTCATGGTTGTTTCTTCTTAACAATATACCTTTTATGGTATTTTGAAAAATCAAAAATTAATATAATGAATGTGCATATGTTTTTCAGAAGCATTTATATCTAGGAGAGCATAGATATAATGAAATTACGAATCTACACTATAGAAAAAAGAAAAAAACTATTCATGAGAGACATGAACTAAGGAAGATAATATAACTAATTATATTATATGAGAAGATAAATAAGAACAATGATACAATACAGTTAGTAGTGAAGAAGGATACGATAAAACTAAAACATTGTAACAATCTGATCCTTGAAGAAAGAAAAGAATAAAACAATAATTGGGCATGGCTGAATAGAATGAATGTATTATGAATAATAAATAAATTTATATTAATTTGGATTATCCATATTTACGATGCTTGTATTATATTTTGAAGAAGATATATAACCTAGGAATGTATTGATATCGATCTTCAGGTGTATATTTTTTGATTTTTTGTAGGAAATTGAATGCTTTTAATTATTCAAGAACCAGATCAGTGTTGTGGTCATGGAGACAAACTTAGAGAAAATTTGTTGATCTGTATTGTATATAGGATAATAAAATAAATATATGATTATAGGATTTGAGTTGGAAGAGGTTTTTTAGGATGCAGTACAACTTCACATAGGTTATAATGTAAAATCGCTAGTTTTGTAATGCGGAATTCTTGATTTTACGATGATCTATAGATACCTCCCCTGATATATTGGATATTTAATTTTAGTATAGAATATGTGAGGTAAAAATAAAAATCATTGAAAGTTGTAGGATTCCTAGTATGGGATAAAACATTTAAAAATATAATATTATCTTTAATTTATATATTTTATTTCTATTTAGTATTTGATTATTTAAACTAAAAACATTGATCTAATTTAACCATCAATTTTTTTTCTAAAGGTCTTAAAAGTGTTAAATAAACAATTATAATTTAGTGAGAAACTTTCATACATAATTTACCACCCCCCCCCCCCCTCAGCTGAGTCTACACAATCTACCAGGAAATAAAAAATTGGATCAAATTGTTGGTTCCCACTTATATTAATCTATTGTTTTATCACAAATATTAATCATAGATTTGTGTTTCCTTTGATTAATATGAACATTTCCCACAGTTTTGTTATTATTTAATATATATAACCTATATATTTCATATTTTTGAAGAATATCCTTGGAAAATTAATATTTCATCCGTGTCAGAATAGATTTGTATGTCTCTAGAAAGAACATAAAAATATTAGAAATAAAGAGGCTAAAAAACTGAGAAATATACAATGAGAAAAAAAGTAAAATAACTAGATGAATTTATATTGATTTTTATATGATATAAAAAACCCATTGAGAATGATTCATCAAATTAAGTTAGTTAAAGTTATATATGTGTTTATGATATTTTTAATAATAAATCACTATGTGAATTTTATTCAAATATTATGGAGTATATTAAAATGGTCCCCAAAGAATTTGTTTTATACATACTGAATAATATTAAGGAAATACAATATGGGAATTAATAGACATAAAAATAGCCTAATTTATTGGTAGAGTAATATTCTACACAAGTTGAAAATCCAATACTGTCATAAGACTATTTAATGAAATGGGTGAATTAGTCACCCTTTATAATGAATATCTTTATTCTATATATGATGCATTAAAAAAATATTCTTGTGAGATTTTTTATATTTAATATATGATCTATTAACATTATAATCATTATATATTTTTTATGAACATCAAATAATACCATTTGGATGTGGAATAACATAAATTGGAGGAATCAGAATTTTCATTTATTGAAGAAAACAGTTGTATTTGGATCCTATTAAGAAGGATAATAGGGATTGGTAAGATATATTGATGTCATTTTAGGTTGAAACATATTATTTCATCATTAAATGATTGGAACATTAAATCAATATGAAAATTAAAGAATCAATACTATGATTGACCTTCAAAAATAATTGAAAATTAATCAACTACCATTCATGTTTCATAGAAATGTATTCCCAAAATATCTGTAATTAGTTTTACAATATATAGGTAAATATAATCCAGATAATCATCATCTTCTAGATCTAAAAAAATTATCCCATTGATCTAAAAATTTATTTTTCACAGAATCTATTTTCAATAGATGTGATAGAGAAAATTAGTTTGTATAAATAATGAATTTCCTGATGAATTGGGATGAAAACAAAATTTAAGGAAAAAACCAGTTGTGCAAAACTAGACTTCACTTATGAGGACGAATCACTATAAAAGGAATGTATTTGTGATCTTGAAGAACTTATGTGATATGTGCATGATTTTTGGATATTTATATTATGACATCTATCAAAATATTTTCTTGTTATCATAAAATTATATATGAAAATAAAAACCAAAAAAAGATATGATGTATTTAACGATACATGTGAATTCATCCATGGGATTTAAATCAGTGAAAGTGTGTTCACACATGGAGACATTAAATAAATCTAACTACAATGTCAATCTCATAGGTAATAATAAATTCAACTATGGTGATGAGCCTTTTCATGGATCAATGAAAGATGTAAATGGATTTATATATACAAAGGAAGATTCTAGAGTCAATCAGGGATCCCATCCCAGATTAGGATATTCAGAATTGGCAAGTGGTTGATATTTTTTATTAATAAAAAGAGTGTAATGAAACCATCTTAACGTATATAAAAATTACATAATTATTGAGGAATATATAAATTAACAAACAAAAAAAAACCAAATACCGTATTATTGTAGTTCTTTTGGAAACATGGAACTATATAGATCTCTACATAAGTGAGATACACTATCTCCCACTAGGTTATCTTGGTAGCATCCCTCTATGAAATATCATACATGAAATATTTCTTCATAACCTAGGGATAGAAACATAAACATTCATGATCTCATATGCTCATTAAGGCGAGAAAAGGGAGACATTTAGATATAGGAATTATCATGTGGGTATGATAATGTAATCATCACATTAGAAGATCATACACTTCATATCATAATATATTATAGAAGAATCATGGAATATAGCATGGATGTTCATAAGATATGAAGAATAATGAAAATAAAGAATATAATCAATGATAACATATCATAGGAATAAGACATGGATTTTTTGTAAACATAAAATATAGATATCATCCATGATAAGTAGAGATGAATTGTTAGAACATATCAAGGAACATCGTGGGATCTACATCTATGTGACAAGACACACCACTATCACCATTAATAGTACTTTCCTTATAAGGGATCAAGTTTCCCCTTATTCCCATAGAAGATCAAACCTTTCAACATGATTAAAATCAATATATTATTATATATAAATCATTAGTCAATTCATTGGAGGATGATAGGTCCCACCCATCACATAATGATAGCATTCAAGCATGCTCCATATAACATACATCATGTCATGAAGCATGAAAAAAGATGTGTTATATAATCATCAAATCATAACACATTAAATGAAATGGGTATCATTGAAATTTTAATACATCATAACCCAAGTAAAAGTGATTCTTTTTATAATCATTTCATCAAAGAATAACCATTAAAAATAATATGGGTTTAAAAGAATATAACTCATGGAAACTAAATGGGTTCCATAAGCATTATTTCATAAAAACATAAACCATTAAAGAATTATTATGAATGGAAGCATTGATTAATTTCTTGGATAGATTGAGTAACATCAATAGACATCATCTTAGATGGAAAATTACATGGAAACTTATTTTGAAAACAATTTTTGAGGAATATCATTTCATCATTAAAAAGTCTTTTTAAAACATAAAATCATTAAAAATCTATTTTAATTGGAAATGAATTGAAAAATCATAAATAAGGCTTGAACAAATTTTGAAAACATTTTCCCTTGAAAACATATTAAATATTCTTGATAACAATTCAAAAAATATTTCACTGAAAACACATTGAAATCCTATAAATAAATATTCAAAACATTTTTTAAACCTTTATCCTTGAAATAATTTATATGAAGAATTATAATTTTTTAAAAAAAAATTATTTGAAAAAAAAATTGCAGACATATAAATAAATCTTAACAATGTTTTGAAAACTAATTTCCTTGAAAATAGGTAAAAGAAGGTAAAAAACATTTAGAAAACCATTTCATTGAATATAATTTGAGAAATTATAAATAATTATAGAAAAAAATTATAAAACATATTTAATTTCATAAAAATTGATACCTGATGAAGAATACATGATTTTTTTTATAAATCACGGTCTTAAAAGAATATAGATTTTCGATCGAAAGGAAAATAAAGTTGGATTTTCCTAAAAAAATTGTAATTATCTTATGTACCATATAGTGAAAAAATGGATCTTTCATTTGGATATAAAATGAATATATAGATGTTAAGATAAATCATGGTTGTTATTTAGATATTGATTATATGGTTTCATCAATTTAATCAAAATCCTAAACAATCTTGATAATCGATGAGATTTAAAAAAACAGTTACCACTTTGGTATCTTTAAAACATAATACAAGGGAAAGAATAAAAATAATTGAATAAATAATAAAATAAAAAGAAATATATACATGATATACATGTAAAATGAATTATATACACGTCATATAAAAATATCTGTTCAGGACATGGCATGTTTCTTAATGAATGAAATTTTATAGAAAAATTATTTTACATATATCATATCTTTTGAAACTTATACCCTATAAAAGAAAGATCATAATCTAGATATGTAAATACCCATAAATTTAAGAATAAGATTCATATAATACATTCCATGTCATTATATTCACCACAAAAATAATTTATTGGTTAATAAGGCATGTATCAAATAGAAATAAAAATGGATATGAAATCTTCTTACCTTCTATCTTGACTCTCATCGTACACATTAAATCATCTTCTTATTTTAGGAAATCATTTTTGTTTTCACAAATGTGAATCCATGTATTGATTTATTCTCATGGGAGTATTTAAGGTGATGTAAGATATGCTGGGATGTTTATTGGGAAGATCTTGACCCAATCAATGTGGTTTGAGAGGTGTGATGAATAGGAAGAGGCGCTGGCCATTTGAGGGAAGCTAAGGGACACACTAGGAATTTTATAATCCAAGTTATGTGTACCCATGTTTTTGCCTAAATAAAATCTTCCCCAAAATATTACACAATAATAGAAGGTTTATGTAAAAATATGGCTATTTAATGTGTGTTTAACATGATTTTTTATCATTTTGTGCTTAAATTTAAGAATTATTTCATTGTTAAGATTAATTTTACCAAAATAATAGTAATTAAATTTAATATCACTCAATAATAATTTATGTAAAAAAAGTTAAACATATTAGGAATTATAATTTATGCATATTCTAAATATGTAATATATTTTCCGAAATTCCAAATACATTATTGGAAGATATAAATTTCAAAATAATCTCACAAATAGGATGACAATGTGGGTTTTAAATGTAAAAATTTCTAAACTCTGCTATTTTTTTACACCCAATTTCAAATTTCAATTGAATCTAATAACCAAAATTGGATTACTCATAAAATTATTATCTAATAACACATTGAATCCAATTTAAAATATAATATAACCTTAATTATAAAATAGATGAAGAATAATCTTTAAATTAAAACAAATTAACTATTTATGAAAAAATGAGACCCTGATGAAAAATATGAAAAAATTATCCTAACATAATTTTCATGTTTATTATTCAAATATGAAGTTTAATTTGGCATATTAAATTTATAAAAGTTCCTAAAATTTTATTTATAATTAGTTCTTCATATAATGATGGTACAACTGCCTTCATAAAAATATAGGGTTTGAGCAATAAATTGTGATTGTTCTTATCTTATATATCAAATCGATTCTAAAGTGTTTTATTGAATATCTAAAAATATTACATTAATACCATTCACTAATTGTACAGAATATAATTCATTAAGTAAAAACACATTTGGAAGCAAAAAAAATAAAAATTAATCCTTTATATTCAATTGGTTATTATATTTTCACTTTTACTTAATTGGTAACCTATGAATTAATATTCGATTTCTGTAAAACATAAACTTTTATTTGTTAGTTAATTCTATTCCTAAGTACTAATTTAACTACTTGGTTATATCTTGTTATAATAAAAAAGTAATATTTTAATATTGTATTAGTGTTCGTTAAAAATAATTCTTTTGTTTTATGCAAGCCATCAAGGAAAGTATTGATTATGTGTAATGAAATATAACCATGTAATTCCATGTATATAAAGATAAAATTCATGTTTTATGCTCTTTACAATTAACATGGTGTTATTTATAATGAAAATAATAGTTCTTTAATATAATATAAAAAATTTCAGTGTTCCGTGAAATAGAAAATATCAAAAACATTAGAACAATTAAAAAATAATAATTCAATAAATCATAGGTTGTTATATTCTACACCCCCTTCAAATTAATTTCTCCTAATAAATTCATCTGGCTATAAAATGGTTAATATGTTAATGTATCACTCATTGAAACCCAAGTCATAACAATTAATACTAAAACATCCATTAAAAAGATAATTTTTGAACCTTAATGGTTACCAAAAGAAATATATCACCAGGTTTCCATATAGGATAACATAGGTTTGGAGTGAATATTGGACATGGATGAAAATTGTAAGTATTTATTAGGAGATATTGGGGTCATTAATCACAAGCAAGTGAATGATCAATGAAATGTTGACTGCCTCCATGTCATAAATCTATGATGATTTAAGAGGTCTTTGGTTCAACAAAAATTATTGTATTTGGAAAACACATTTTTTTATTATCCTAACATTGAATAATTATTTTTTTGACAAATAATATAAATAAATAAACATTCTTGATATATTTATATGAAACAAATTTCATTCTTTAGTTGTGATTTAACCTATTTATAGTTCATCCATTACATCAAGAAATGAATTTCCATAAATTAAATTTGATCCTTAAAGTACTAATATATAGTTTAAATAGATCTGAATGCCCATAAAATATTGAAAAGTATAACTATTTTTAGCTAACTATTCATCAAATATGATATGGATAATACATTTATCAATAAAAAATAAAGTAACACTACTTGTTCATCATTCATATTCATTCATCAAAACTAAATACTCATTAACGCAGTCACTGTATAGGCCAGTGGTAGGTGTAAACACTTTATTGTCCTTCGTTCATGGGTTCATGAACCATGACCTTACCTTACCTGATTGGTTTTCCATCGACATACATGATGATCTTTTTTAAAACTAATATAATATATTTTATAATAAAATATGATTGGAATACTTGAAATAATGTTTCTCATAAAAAAAATCATTTTATAAAAGGTTTTATATACAATCTCAATACATAAATAATTACTCCAGTGATTGACATAAAATTTTCTTGAATGTTTAACCTTATAATCCTTATGATTTATTTAAATCCAAAACATTAGAAATAAATTAAAGAAATCATTATAACATTGATTTCCAAAATACCACAATATAGATATAGGTGAACACATTCCAAACATGTAAATTCCTTTATCGTGTATTCTATTGCAATAGGGTAATGACTTAAATTTTCAGAAATATTTACTAAAATTTTTTATGTTTGATTTAATTGTGTAAATTGTTGGACCTATAACACCCACCAATGTATTGGGTAAAAATTAATATCTCATGAGATAATGATGGGAATAAAGTCTATGTGCTACATCCACTATGGGAAGCTGGGAAACCCAACCCCTTACAAGGAAAGAACTGCAACTAGGGATGGTGGTTTTTCTCTCCTAGTAGTTGTAGTCACCATGAAAATGGAAGATGGGGAAAACTAATCACTTATAAGGAATGGATTGGGACTAGGGATGGTGGTGTGTCTCACCCAGTAGGTGCAGTTCCCAAAAATTTCCCTTATAAGTTCTAACAATGTGTCTTGAATTATAGGAAATGTTATCACATGTTTATGTGTAACAAAATTACATGTATTATTCCTATGATATGATTTCATTGTTTATGATCTTTATTTACTTATGAAAGATGTCATATTAACTACCAAGGTTTATTCCATGATTCATTTTACTGATCTTATGATATAGTGGGTATGATCTTCTTATATTATGATCACATGATCATACCCCTATTATCATGTTTATTTTTTACTTTTCTACCTTTTGTACCATTAATAAGAATCTAATATCATACATTTTATATTTTTCCTTCCCTAGGTTATAAAGATATATTTAATTTATGATATCTCTATGAGGTGTTCTAGTCTTAGAGAACCTGAAGGAGAAACTATAGCTCTCTTATTTACCATTGATTATGTTTCTATATCTCCATACTCACAGATCTATTACATTTTGTGGGTATCTATTTGTGTAATGTTTTATGTATTAGGAAACTGTATAGACTCAATCTTAACATACACAATCATTACATAATTTTTTCATAATACATAAAACATTTTATAGACATATTCCCAAAGACCATATTAGTTTTGTTCATTTGGAAACACGGAAACATAAACACTAGTACATAAGTGAGCTAAAATATCTCTACCTAGGTTCTCCAAGACTATCACACCTTTAAGTAATATCATTCATAACCTACCTTCACCAAGGCGAGGGAAGGGACAACAAATTTCCAGACCCTTCCTTCTTCAAGTTAAAGGAGGGATAATTAGCTCTGAACCCCTACTTCAATTGGTCCCAGAAAGGTGACTAGCACCAAGGTTATATAATCACATGAAAAATGGATTTCATTACCCTTTTTATTTATTATGATAGATATATAATATACTAAGTCCCAAAAACACCAAAAATGGAAGTAAAAGTAAAGCCCAAACAATCCCTTTCCCATATGCATGTTTTAAATAATAAGTGCTACAATACAGGAAAACACCAAAATTAAATACCAATGAAAATAAAAACAAAAACAGTAATTGTCCCAATGTCCAAACTAGTATAGTCCTGCACGGTCCCCAACATCCTCCTAGAAACCTGAACGGTTTTTTATATATGTAGTGTGAGTACCCGGGTATACTAATTTGGGAAAACAAAAATCTCTCGTGTAAACGTAGGGAGGCATTCTAATGCCCTATGAGAAAAAGAGATAACTAAAGCACCTATCAAGGGAACTATCCACCCAACCTAACCAAGGAGAAATCACCAAATAATGTAATTCATGTAATGTAATATTAATTTCACATCGATATTTGGGTACCCCGCACCACATTCACACTAGTTATTAATGTCATCCTACATGTCAGAACTTCCTCGCCACTTTAAACAGAGTCCCACTACCAAACCCCCCGCACACACCTGGGCAACCACAAAAACTTAACCCACCTAAAACAACTAGGCCACAACCAAATTTAACCATACTCACAGAAACCTAGGCTCGAACAACTATCGGCATGCCCGAAGACCCCTGGGCCTGAAGAACTACTGCCACGTCTGAAGACACCTACGCCTCATCCCGGAGACACATGGGAAACAACATGCCAGAACACACATGGGATAACAACCACAATGTTCCCTACCCAAATAATCTTGGACTATATTGGACCTCAAGAGATTAAAGTATACCCAAATAGTCTTGTGATACTTGGGAAATGAAGGAGAAAAGGAGCAAATAACCATCCATGAGTAAGAGTGTTCGGAAAACACCCCCCCCCCCATTACAATGGGGGTGTTCGGCAAATAGTGCTCAACATGGGTGGGAAGCGAATAAGAAACACAAGAACTAAATTATACATAGAGGTAAACAAGAACTCTTCCCGACCTAGTGGTTCTAAAACCAGCCTATACAAAAAGAACCTTCGTTAAAATTCATTCATAAAAAGCACACCACCCACAGCCAAGTCACAAATCATTCTTAGAAAAACATTTATCATTGAACACATTCTATTTATCATATTCAAGTGGTTCTATTTAAAATAATTCTTCATTACTAGGTTAATATGTCATTCAAGCCATGGATGGAAAAACAACCAAGCAATTGATTAAGCATTCACACCCAGTTCTCTTGTAAATTCACAACAACAAAAGGGATCTGTGATATCCCTCAAAGTACTAGAACCAAACCAAGCCCCACCATATGGCCCCACACATCCTTAAATCCACAACTCAATATGTTCACCTCAACAAGGGATCCCCTCCCCATCCATGTCACCCCACAAAGATCAAGAATCATAACCACAGATATTTCCACAACTGAGTTAGTGAGTATCCAGATTCTATCACACCATTTATTGAGTTTATTATTTTTGTTTGATTAACCATGTTTAACACATAAGGATTTATATTCACTGGGTATCCATTTAATCAACCGGGTTTACGTGATTAACCAATTTACATGTAACATCCATTCAATCAAAGAATTAACCAGAAAAGAAACACAGTATCATTTGTGGAAATGTAATGACCACCAACAACCACAGTTTTTAGTGGACATAATCCCATAAAATCCAAAACATGTAATCAAGGATAAAAGAGTACAATAGAAACATCAAATCACTTGTTCATTAATTAAATGTTAATTTATTATGTTATTTGCAGTTTGGTTTCACACATTCCCATAGAAACATTAGCATACCTTCCCGGCAAGATACACGGTATAGAGAGAAGAAAGAGGAACCTTACATGGGTGATAAAAAAATCGGTGTCTTTATCCACGTTCCAAGAACTGGGGATGCATGACTTATAGAGGAGGAACTCCAGAGGTTCCATGATTAGGTAGGAAAGGCTCTCGCATTGGTACACCACTTGGATCGGGAAGGGGGGGGGGATCCAAGCGCCCCATAGAGAATAAGAAAAATATACTAGCCCTAATGAAGGCATATTTCCCATGCGGTAAAAAGCTGAGATCCAAGAGATTTGGGATATCAAATTCTTGAACAACTTTTAAGGTAAATCATGGATTCACAATGCGGTTCGGTGGTTACACATAATGGAATTAATTTTCATTTAATAATTATCATCAGAGAAGTGTCCATAAAGTTTTGTTTTAAATAGTTTACATCAATCAAGGGAAAATGTTCAATAGAGGAGGAAATGGAAAGTATGGGAAAAGGTGTTACACTGACGAAAATCCTCACATTTTGGTAAGCTAAGGGTCACCCGACACTGGGGGGATTTTAGATATCATTTATGGCTTTAAAAAGGCTTTGAAAGGGGTGTTAAAATACTTTAACGTCAAAAGATATGTTGTGAGAGCAGAACTAGTAAAGAAAAAAAGGGTGGGACAACATTTGGTCAGACACCATAAGTAGTACCACAGACACAGAGCCATGGTCACTGTGCCATAGTCACTGTTCCACGGTCACGGTGCCACCCTCATGGTGCCAAACTCATGGTCCCAACATCAATGGTGCCACTGATTCGGTGTTCAACCATGACAGTGAGACCATTACAGTGCCAATGTCATGGTGCCACCCTCATCGTGCCACAACCTCAGTGTGCAACCGTGACGGTGTGACTGTTAAGGCGCCATTGTCACAGTGCCACCCTCACGGTGTCTCCCTCACGGTACCACCCTCACAGTTCCACCATCACGATTCCACCATCAGTGGTACCACCCTAAGCGGTGCCACCCTATTCGGTACCACCGTTTCGGTGTGAGACCTTGACCAGTGCCACTGTTTCGGTGGAACAGTTTTATAGAACTTATTTTTTTTTTGGAAAAATCTTTAATGAGACTTTTCCCATGGCATTACAATATCATGCATGAAATATAGCTCTATAACCTTGGTATGGAATTATAAAAAGGTGTTATCTCATATTCTCAGAAAGGGTAATCAAGCGACACATATAAATATAAACATGAGAATAAGTGTATGATAATTTGATCATAACATTAGAAGATCATGCTATAAACGTCATGAGATCCAAAACACCAATCAAGGAAGAAATATTCTTTTTTCATAATACATGAGTCATAAGAAAATAATACCATAATCCATCAAATAAGATCAATAGTATATGGCATGAAATTATGGAATAACTAAACATGTGAAATAATTCCCTATATTTCAACATACATTACAATAACTTGTCATGGAACATAATAGGAATAGAACCTGGTGGGTGAGACACACCACAATCCATAGTCACAATCCTTTCCATGTAAGGGATTGGGTTTACCCATCATCCATCTTCATTGTGACTACGCATATTGGGAGGGACACACCACCATCCCCAGCCGTATTCCTTTCATAGTAAGGGATCGGGTTTCCCCATCTTCCCATAGACGATCAAGCCCATCTACGTGATTCCCATAATTATGTATTGAGATATAAATCTTTACCCAATGCATTGGAGTTATATTTCATCTGTATCCATTACAGAATGAAATCATAAATGCATGTGCCTCATAACATTCATCATATCAGTACCCATGAAAATTGATGGGTTTTCTAAACATCAAATAATAAAACATAAAAGGAAATGGGTATCAAAACATTTCATTATACCAGAACCAATGGAAAAGAGATAAATTTTATAATCATTTCATCCAAGCCTATCCCATGAAAAGAAGTGGTTTTCAAAAAAATATAATCTATAGAAAAGAAACATGTTTCATAAGAATCATTAAAAAGAACATAAATAATTCACTAAAACATATGAATAGAACCATTGGATAATTTTTTATAGGGATTAAATAATAAAATTGGTTTTATATTGAAAATAACATGGATTTTGACAAATTTTTTGGTTTAAAATATTCATTTTATTTAAAAATCATTTTTAAAACATAAAACCTTTATAAAACCATTTTCATTGAAAAAATATAAAATCATAGAATGAATGCCAAACATCATTTTGAATAAATTTAACCTTTAAATTGTATAAAATAATTTTGTAATCCTTTTGCAGTCAATTTTCTGTAAAAATAAATAAAATAAGCTATCACACATTTTGAGACCCATTTCTATGAAAAAAATTTAAAGCCTTATATAGAAATCATGAAAAAAATTAGAAACCATTTTACATGAAAGAATTATAATGATTCATGAAAAAGTATTGAAAATACATTCTTTTAAAATAAATTGAAAACTTTTAATGAAACTATGTAAACATTTTGAAAAATATTTTCCATAAAAACTTGTACATGAATTTTGAAAATGATTTCCAAACCTTATTGGAAAATAATTTGGAGACTTATAAAGAATTATTAAAAAACCTTTTGAAACACTTTTTTATTGATAATAAATTTATAAAATTTTAAGAATACATGAATTTGATTTACAAATCATGGTTTTAGAATGACATATATTTCTTACTAAAAAGAGAAATGATGTGGATTTTTCATAAAAGCATTTTCATAAATATATGAATTAAGAAAGAGTGTAAAAATGGAATTATTACATGGATATAACATGAATATTTAGGGGGTAAGATAAGTAATTATTGTTTAGATATGGATCATAATATTTCAATAATCGATGATTAATCATAAACAATATCGATAACTGCTGAGATTTTATCAATAAATTGTTAACAATTCTGTAACATTGAGTAATAATATAATGAAATGAATAACATTAAAAAAGATTAAATATCATGAAAAGTAAATTTATGATATAACATATAAAATTTATTATATACACCTCATAAAAATATATAATTTCATTAAATAGAATTTTTCTCAATAAAAGAAAATTGAGATAATTTTTACTTTACTAATTTAGTTACTTTTGAATCAAAATCCCCAAGAAAGAATGATTATAAAATGGATATGTAAATACCCATAATTTTAATTATATTATTCAGGTAATACATTAATGTTTTTATATACACCAAAAAATGCTTAATTTGTCTTTTATGTCAAAGAAATAAAATGTGAAAAAATCCCCTTATGTTGTGACTTAACTCTCATCGTACTCATTCAAACATCAACTTCATTCGGTAAATCCATATGGTTTTCACCATAGGGATTCCTTGGATTATATTCTTCCAAATGGTATGAACAAATTGGTAAATTAAAGATATTTTAAGGTGGATTGGGTAGATATTGATCGAACTTATGTGTTTTGAGATGTGGGATGAATGGAGAGAGGTGGTGGCCTTTCATAGGGAAGGGAGGGGACACACATGGCATTTTTAAGACAACATAGGTGTAACCCCTTTTTTAATAAAAATAAATAAAAACACCATAATATATGTTTTATGGATGATATATGGCCATAAAATGTGTCTTGGAAAAGTGGTCAGGTAATTTGTACCTGTAAATTTATGGTTTATTCTATTATTAAGCTTAATTTTACCTTAAAAATGTAATTAATTTTAAATTAATTCCCCACTATATTGGTTAAAAAATAATTTGAGCTTATTAAAAATTATAATATATTATGATTCATATTATAGAATCCATTTTTCAAAATTCCAAACATATATGTGGAAAAAAACTAATTTAAAATTAATCCTGCAGGAGGGATGAAAAAGCGGGTTTTAAAAGTAAAACAAGTCCAAATTACTACAATGTTTTTATAGAAAATATCAATATAAAATTCATTATAATTACCTAAATTTGATTAATTTATAAAAATATTATCTATTTAAACATTGAAAGCAATTTAAAATAATATTTTACCATATAAATAAATTATATTAAACAACAATTTTGAATTAAAATTCAGTATTTTTAACATTTCGTTAAATATTGAAACCTTATAGTGAAATATAAAAATTTTATAATAAATTATTTTTAATGTTATTATTTAAATTAATTTCTTTATTAAAAAATATTAAATATATTAATTTGCTAAAAATATTATTTACAATATGTTTTCCATTGAAATGGAAAAAATCACCTTTTAAAAAATATTGGTTTGTAAGCCTAAAATTGGGTTTATTATTATCTTACATATATAAAATATATAGTATGTATGTTAAAAGTATTTTATTGAATATATAACATATATAAAAATTAAATATGAATCACCAATTATGTTTAATTAAATTCAATATGTGAAAACAGATTTGGAAGTATAAAAAAATATCTATTATATTCAATTGGTTATTATATTTCCATTTCAAAGTAATTGGTAACCTATAAATTCATCTTATATTTTTGAAAACCATATATTTTAATATGTATGTTAATAATATTTATAACCATTAATTTAACAGCTAGTTTATATCTTATTAAATTATAAAATAATATTTTAATAATGTATTATTGATCGGTAAAACTCGGTCTTCTGTGTAATGCAAGCCATCGAGGAAAGACATTGTCGTGTGTAACGTAAGATAACCTATGTATAACATGTAGGGAGATATAAAATTTATGTCATGTTAAGTGCATGATTAACATGGTTTTTGTATAATTCACGACAATCATAGTAATTTATTATAAATAAACTATTATCAATGTTGCATGAAATGAAAAATATAGAAAACAATAAATTAATTTCAAAAATAATAATTCAAAAAATCTCAAGGTGTTACATATAGAAGCTTCCCCATAGGGGGTAAATTTAAATTGATAAAATATTGTGTTGTATTTTGAATGAGGTAGGACATTTGGCAATCAGTTGTATGGATATCTTTTCTGAAAAAATTGGGTAATCATGCAAAATAATAAGCTATCAATTATTCATTAATACGTCTACCTGGAAAGTAACTAGAAAAAAATTTGTTAATAATTAATAAACATAAGGATATATTATTCAAATTCCTTGAAAATTTTGAAGTGGCTGAAATATTATAGAAAATATAAATGAATCGAACAACCCTTGTTTCCATTGAGAATAATTATATTCCAGCTAAGTCAAAAGTTAGTGATAAATAAAAATACATGTTTCAAAAAGGAGATCAGAAATGGAATCCTATGTGAGGTGATAACATGACATTTTCAAAAGAACTTACATATCTTATGAATGCAACTTATGTCATCATAATTTTATATCAGTCATTCTACTATAACTAGAGAATCATTGTGGAGATAATTAATTCCACTCTGTTTGGTTGTTCTTTAAATATTGGAATTGGAAGTTATGAAAATTATAAGGATTCCTCTTAGGGAATTCATTTAAAATGAGTGATTCCCAAATTTACATTATGGTGTAAGCTTTTGAGAATAGTATTATTTTATATGAAACCCCTTCAAAATTTGATGGTTGGGTTATTAAAACTTTTTAAACATCAGTATGAGTACCACCCCCCCCCCCATGTTTTGAAATTCATAAGTTGGTAGAATGTTTATGTGTTAAAATAAAAAAATTTATTTTCCAAACATACAAATATTTCGTTTTACTTTATGAAATTTCATGTAGACTTATATTTTCATGGATGATTTCACCTTTCTAAGAAAAAGGAACAGTTCCACCCTTACATTGAATTTAAATGAACATAGAAGGGGATAATTCTTAATTTACAACCATTGGAAGTGATTGATATCAATAAAGAAATAGAAGTACATTTTTTTCTTTCCAAATAATGTTAATAATGTAGTGTAAATTTTTCATCCCTTTAAAATTATTATTAATAGGGGGATTAAATTGACTACTGTATTTCTTTTAATATTGAAAAAAACATAGTGCGGAAAACATAAATACCTATAAGTGTTCCTTTTTATTTATTTAATTAGTTTTTTCAATGTAATAATTAATGGGGAATTGATTGGTCTATTGATTAGTGTTTTTTCTCTAGGACATATGTGGCAAGGATTCAAATATATACATAGGTAATGAGATTAGAGTTAGATTCCATTGAATAACTGATTGGTTAAATTGATGTTGATCACCTTATACATATGAGATGATTGGAGATATGGTAATTAATTAAAATAATATTACTAAATACTATAATCATTTTTTCTTGCAACAGTTCATATTTTTATAATATGTATTAAGATAAGCTGGATACAAAACCCAAAGATGGAAAAAGCATAAAATTATGAATAATTTGGTGATTAGTGGCTCAAATATCATGTTTAAGATATATAATGTTAAAAATATATTCTAGAGTGATTTCATGTAGAGGTTTTTTATTTTTTATATTTTATATCAATTATATATTGATTCTTGAAGGCCATATTTCAGTTTTATAATCCTTGAAATTGTTTTGTGATGTATCTAATTTTTAGAGATTGAACTCGAAAATGGAAAATTCCTAGAACATATGTCCTCGTATACTTTGTTTCAATATTTATAAATTAATTAATATGTTTTTATATTAATATTTTATGTCCAGTATAAATGGTATTCATTGATCTTGTTTGTTTTATAATCTCAATTCTGCAATACATATCCTCCCATCCCATCATAAGGCATTTTTAGTATGCTAATAATTGACAATGTCATTATCATAGGGCATTAAGATATTGATATCATGTCTATAAAAATATATCTTTTATGCAAAAATGATTTGTTATCCCAATAATAATGCTTTCACAAATAGGAAAATTTTCATGTTCTATTGGATGAGAAATTATGATTCTAGATTTTGAGTTTGATTAGAAACAATAAATGGGATGAGGATAAGAAGCATTGTTCTTCATGATGAAAAATAATTTCATCTAGTCTTATTGAATAATGTAGATTTTTTTTTATAATATCAATCTATAAATCATCGTCTATATTAGTAAAATTTTATCTTCTGGAGTGAGTTCTATAATCATCTTAATTGTGATAGAAGATGTCAAAGTTACTTGAATATAAGGATTTAAATTTTAAAAATCCATAAAATGTAAACATATTCTAAATTTTATAAATTGTGAAACACAAAAATCGTTTCATGCTTACACTATTAATTTAGTTCTTAAATTGCAAAAGAAATATTTTTTATTCAATCTTTTTCTGATGATAATTATATTGATATTTTTTACTGTACATATCTGATATTAAAGGATATATTGTTATAATGGAATGTCTTAATATGTAAGAGAACATTTCTAAACCACAGAAAAAAATATTGTGTAATATTTTCAGACACCTAGGAAGATTTCATGTGTTGATATAGTGCAAATATATCTGAATAAGAGTAATATAATTATACTATTGGTATTTTTGGAAGATCTATTCAGTCATGATTAAAAAAATATGAAACATTGATTAGGGGTATTCTTGGAATATAACTTAATATGAAAAAATAGTGTATCATTTTACAAGGGAACCAAAATTTTGTATTCTATAATATTTATTATGAAGTAAATGGATATTTTATCATCTCAATATACAATTTATTTTATTTGAAAATGGATGAATAAAATTTATAATGATGGTATTAATGTGAGAATAATGGATCATGTTGAGAGTATATAGATGAGGAATCTTTTCCTACCTATAGAAAAAGAATTAAAATTCATTGATTTTGTAAGAAATAAACTCGGGAAATAATGAGAACTAAATATCTCATATAATAAGAAGAATAAAATGAAGCATTTTCAAAAGAATAATAAGGTATAACCTAGTAGGTTTAAATTTTTGGGTTTTAAATAAATACAAGAAAAATATAAGAAGTGTAAAATATAGATTATAAATAATATATTCTATGTACATAGTGGAAATCAATTAATTTAGATGATTGAGATTGTTGATTCCAATGATAGATTCTTGAGAAGTTTTTTATAAAAGAATATTCATATATCATGATGCATTGTTGAGTTGTTTATGTTTTCATGGAAGTAAAAACATAGTATTATCATAGAAGAATATATGTATTTTTTGAGTATGTATATATTTTGGAAAACTGTTTTCAACTAATTCAGATGGAAGAGAAGAAAAGAAAGATGATTTGATGGGAGTCCAGTTTGATGTTGTAATTTTATATTCATTTCATGTTCACATGTGTAATATTTTGAACTCAACCCCTATAAAATATATTATTATTGGATTCTGGAATATTCCTATACATATCAAATTGTATTTTGGTGATTCTATTTTATTGGGGAATTATTTACTAAGAAATCCAAATCATGTAAAATATTATGACTCGTGGGAGGAGAAAACCCTTTTAAAAGTACTTATGCAGCTATAGTTTTTATATTTTCATTCCATTAGTTATTTTTCCATTCAATATAAAAATGACCCAAATATTTTAACCAACATAATAGGATAAAGTCTAAAGGGATAAAAAATATTCAAATATTGAATCAAAATTTTTTAAAATATATCCACACCTAATTCATCGCTACTTTTAGGTGTGATTTCAAATTCCACTCAGACAAAATAGGGCATATGAATGTTGATAGAACATACATAAGTGGACTTTTTATAAAAACATGGGTAAAAATATAATTTAATATTCCTTTTTTGATGAAATATATTGGATAAATTTTTATCAATTGGATTGAAACAATTGAAGGATTAAACGATGAAAATCCCTCTTATCAATCATCATCAATCACCCACAACAGTGTTATTTCAGATGTTTTGGGAAAGGATTATTCTAGTTTTGTATGAGGGTTGCATGTAACACTTCCCCCTCGTGAATATTTTAGGAGGATCTCATCTTCATTCACCCAAATGTCTCCTCCCATGTGTTTGGGAAATTTTATTATTATTGATCACATAGAATAAAGAATGAAAATATTGATCCTTGAGAACATAATATAAGAGCTTGTACACAATGTGTAGTTCAAGATTAGGATCTTTTATAATTTGGGAGTGCATTAGGTATTTTATTTTAGGGAATATATGGGATCAATCTTGTAAAAAATTCATCCATGAAACCACAAGATATAGTTGTTATGAATTTTTTACATTTATTTTAATGTGTTTACATTTTAATGTCTATTATTATAGATATATTATGATACACTATATAATTAATATTAATTTAAAGTAAATTCTTTAGAAGATGGTAGCCAATAAGAAAACCAGTAACATGGATCATCTAGGGCTAGATATCCTGACAGAGAGAAGTAACATTGATGTTCTATTTCCCTTTTCATGTATTAAATTTATATAATAAACATATATATTCTTATTTGTCGTAATTATACTGAATTAAAAATATTTTTTTTAAAAATGTTTTCATATAATGAATTTTTTTATGTTTTACATATCTATGTATAAAAATTATTGAATTATTTACCCTTTGGATATATTTATATTTTAAATTGCAGGTGGTATCATATTTAAATGGTTTATTATTCATTGTTTATATTATTCATTCAAATTTATGTGGTCAACCATATCACAATATAACTTAAACACTGATATATAATTTACAGTAGTTTAAACCATTGATAATAAATGAAAAACCTCTTCTATATGATTGTAAAGTACTACCAAATAAATTAGAGAATGTTATAACCAATACTATTATTCTAAAAAATTATAAAATATAATAAACCAAATAAAATTGATTGGTTGTAGTTTTAAATTCGTCCATATTGTAGAGAATTATGAGAAAAAATTCCCACATATTTATGAGGATGTTTTACAACTGTCACTAATTAAAAATTTTGAATGATTTTATTTGACACCCCCATATAAAAATATCACTGTTAATAAAAAAATTCTCCATTAATTAATAAGTGGAAGAAAAACCAAATATGGTTAAAAATAATGCTTCAACCAACTGGTGATGGATAAAACGACCTCTTATCCAGAAAAATCCTCATTAATAATTGTTTTCATTATAGTGAAAATCCATGATAAACTATAATATTTTGTATTTTTTTTCAAATTAATTTAAACTTTTTGAAATTTTTTATGTCAATCCACACAAAATTTATCTATTTTTGTATTAATTAACCCAGCTATTCCTACATTTTACACATCACCGAGTTAAACATGCACTATACTCATATCATATATCATCTTGTTGTATATGCAATGCTACGTTTGTCCTTTACTATACATAATTTCAAGTTCCTTCAATAGAATTTATTAAAATCAAGGTCATTTTTTACTGAACAACAATATACTAATAAATTTTTTTTTAAAATATTAATATAATTTTCACATTGTCATTGGAATGGATGTTGTGAATTAGGTAAACTAAATTGTGAAAATCTTATTCAAAAATGTATAAAAAATAATCCGTAGGTAATTAATTAGTTAGAAATGAAATTTAGAACTATTTGAAAATAAATAAATTCCTTTTCTATGAAAACTATTTTTCTATGTACAAAAAAATTATATCACAATATATTATATAATCCACATTTCATAAATGTTTTTTTCAATAATTATATTATATAATCAATAATTTTTTTAAACATTCCCTATATATTGATTGATATAAGATAAAAATATATCCAATTTTATGAATATAAATATGTAATTTACTAAAAGGTAACTATACCACCTTTTAAAAGAACACCTATTTTAAATCAACTTTTTAATAATTTTATATTTTAAAAAAAAATTACTTTTTAAAGACTTATATAAAAAATTACTTTGTATGAATTTTTGATATTTTTCTTAGATGTATTATTTTTTGATGAATAGTGAAGGACATTTAATTTTAATTCAAATGTACATTTTTCATACATATTATTTTAAAAGTTAAATTTTATTTTAAATTCTTATAAATGTATAATTTTTTTAATTAAAAATTATTAAAACGAATTTAGTACAATAAAATTCGATATTAAAACCTATACAACTTTTGAACATTTTCTATTAAAAAACATGCAGTCTTGTCTCGTCTATGGGATTAATGTGTAATTAATTTATTAAAATTAATGGTTTATAATTTGGAAAATGGATTCTATATTTGAAACCATAATAATTTATAATTTCCTGAAATGTAAACAGAGTTTTTACCAACAATATTACTGATGATAGATAAAATTAATTATAGTGATTAATGTAAACGAAAGTTTACATGGTTGTTAAATTATCATATGGGGCCAAATAACCAAGAATAAAGTCCATAATATATTAGGTGGACATATTTCTTTCATATCCACCATTTTATAAAAAAATAAACATTATTCTTGAAACATTATTTAAGTGATACATCTCAATAGTGTTACCATTTTTATATTTACTAGAATTCAAATCCTCCACTATAAAAAGGCATTCAACCACCCTCAATTCATCACGCCTATCACGAAATTTTTCTCATAAAAATACTTCCCAAATAATCTTCCAAATTATCTCCTCTAATACTATAATCCTCACATTTGGCATTAATCCAACCTATTAATGCATTTGGTGCAAACAAAAATGAGTTACTCAAAGAAGATTTAATTTTCTACAACGAGCACTTTTGTTTTAATTATTTCTCCATCCCTTTAATTATTATTTTATCAAGATTATATATGAACATAATTATCCTAAATATAATTAATATTTTCATTACAATCATACAATTTACACATATAAAATCATCGATCAAATGGGATATAGAGTCATTGTTCATGTCTATGGGGGAATATCATTGCATGAACCAATGTCATATTTTCTTCCATTACTACATTTCACAGTTAAGAATAATGATGTAATTACAATTATTTTATGATATGTTTTTTATTTGGGATTTATTTGTTATTCTATAATTTTTATATGACATGTAACATCCATATTTCCATTTTTTGGGAATACATAAACTTTGTTTCTCTAATTACGGACTACCGCCTCCTCATAGAGATGTGATTTATTCACACGTAACATGTAATGTTTTAAAAATGGGGTTTCAAAAAATATTTGATATATATGAAATAAAAATTATATTTTAATGATAATATATATGTAACATACCATGTAAAAAAAGAATAAAATATTTTCTAATCTATGCCTATTTATGAATTAGATAGTGTTTTAGAGGCATAAAATGAGAATAAATCCAATCTTAAGCATAGAACACTCTAATATTTTGAAATGATTGTTTTACCACCTTTTGATGGAAAACCATTTTTAAATATAACTTTTGACAATTTTATAAGCACTATTTGTCGAAATGAACTTATTATTTAGAATTGGGACATTAAAATTTACTTTGGATAAATTATTGGTATTTTTCTGACAATGTTCATTTTTAATGAATAGTGAAAAATACTACATTTTACATCAAAACTTCTTTTTCATCTAAATTAATTTTATGATTATATTTCATTTTTGATTGATTTTAATTTTTAATTAGAATACATATTTAACATTTGATCAAAGGGTGGTCATTAGAATTAATTTCACTTTTAAATTGGATATAAACAACTGTTAATCTTTTGATAGATATTGTTTCTTAAAAACACGCTATTTGTTTTGACGACAGGAATTATTTTTAAATTAATTAATTCAATTTCTGTGTCTAGAATTTTGTAAAATGGATTCTATATTGGAAATCATAAGGTCCAAATTATGTAATTAAGACTTTTTTGGACATTATGAACAGAAACAATGGTAGTTATCATTAATTATCGTTATTAATTAGTATTCGGGTAGTTAAGGGTAATAAAATAAAATAATTATAATATAAAATGACACAAAAATGTGTCTAAATACCCTTTTTTGAGTCATTTCCGACCATGATAATATTTTTACTGAACTTGAGGGGCTATGAAGTCACATGGGTTTAATTATGACATTTATGACATTATTTTTAAAAAGATGACAAATATAAAAAAATTTGTATATCCTAAGTAAAACAATATTAATATTGTTTACATAAATGATCCCTTAGACTATAAATATTCATTGGAAAGATAAAAATATTTCCTACATCATGGTATTTTTTTATAATTTATAGACGTTAAATAAATAAATTTATTTATGACACCATGATGATGCAGTGATTACCTCATTAATGAATGATTTAAATAAAATGAAAAGGTAAAGTAAATTCAAAGACATACACTTGTTGAAAACTATTGGATGGGTATAATTCGAAGCCTCATCACCTTATCCTCAAAATATATTAGTGCGGGACCATTAATGTCCGAAAATCATTTTATAACAACGTACATTTCAAGACAATCCAAAAGTGACCTTCCTCCCCCTTATAATAGGCCCCCACCTCTACCCCCATACCCAAACCTCTCAAGCCCTTTGATCATCCAAAATATACTCATATAATCTATCCATATACCAATATTACCCATAGATGACTCACTTTGGGTAGAAGTCTTTCTATGTAAGCCTTTAGCTCAAATCAAAAAGAGTTGACTGATTTAGATGTAATGTCTTCTCTCAAGTTCCATCCCTTTATTTTCATTCTTCAGTCACCGGTATCTTCTTATTATTTGATCCCATAATTACATCAGAATCATAAATATACTAGTATTTTTTTATGATAAGTATTAAACCTACACCTGCACACACCTCTGTGTAATGGTTAATGAACATACTGTTTCTGTGGGTGGTGAATTACTGCCTCACGAAACGATGATTATTCAATCATCATTTAACACATTTCATGGTGGACATTATGATATCACTTTATTTATATATGATATATATGGTATTTATTTTTTCTATATTCTTATGAATATTATTTTTAAATCACATCGTTATGCTTTTCATGTTGTTGAACTGCGATAATTTTATTAGAGGAAATGTGGGCTACCGCCCCCTCAAGTGATGTGACTCGTTCTTGCCAAACATGGAATTTATAAAGAATATAATTAATGAAATTTGGTTGCCTATATAAAATATATAATATACTAGAATTATAATATAAATATGTCTCATTTAGCATAAATTCCATTAATATGTCAAAGAAATGAATGTAGCGTTCATGCGTACGTACGACCTACCGTCTCCATGAACGGTGCATTTTATTTTTTATCTCCAAATGTTATGGATTAGTATAAAATGAATAAATACTAGATATATACGATATTTAAATCATTAATACCATTCTGGAGATGATGTACTTATTACTACATGGGCAATTCTTTTCAAACAAGTTCATTTTTTACTCATGTACCGAACATCGGAAAAACGTATGATATGAACTCACATAATTAACTAATTATTATAACATGATAATATGTGATATGAATTGACCAATAAACAATAAATTAATTCTTTAATCAATTATAAATTGACTTATGTTTATTATTCATTAATATAAAGAAATGAACAGGACAAGTCTGACTTGAGGTAAGAGACTTCGTCTCAATCTCCTTTCATTGAAGAATAATTCAATTTTTATACGACAATCATTCATTAGTTTTATAATAAACCCTTTTGAATTATAATTTCATTCTTAAGTAACCTTATTACATGAATCATTTTACTAAACTACAAAAGTAATGTTTTTGTCTTATGTATGTGGTGACAACAACTTCGCCACCGTCATGACCATTATTTGAGTTTCGGCTTCCTCTATAAGCCATAACTTTTTTAAATGAAAAATAAATACCATGTTTTACTTTTCTATTATTTTGGTATTGAAAATGGAAATGAAAATGTATTTATTATATCAATGTGTTGTATTGATGTCTTGTGATTGAAATGTGGAAATGTTATGTATCCTTTATCCATGTTTTCTTTGATACGGTTATGTTATGGTTCTTGGAAATTGTTTATGATGTCTGATGTTTTCATGATAAACTAAGGGAGGGTGGGCCCAAGATAGCTCTCTTATGCATTGGGTAACACGAAAGAGTTAAACATTATGATTTCTTCAAAGAGATTTAGGGAATATACTGTGATGGGAATTCCAAATGTAACCATGAGGGTTACTCCCTATGTAAGAATGTTATGAATGCCTCAAGTTACCTCTATGTCTTATGATTTCTATGATTTATTCAAAAATCTTATGATTTCATGAGGTATGCTAAAGTATTTCTGTTTTATGAGTAATGTATGATTTCATTGATTCATATGTATACATGGACTAATGTTTTCTTTCCATATTTTTATATCCCTTACTGAGCTTTTTATCCTCATCCCATGTTTTCCAAATGTTTTTCACAGGTCAAGGGAAAAGTACATGATGTGATTATAGTGTCGAGGAAGTGTCAAGAAAGAAACCATGTTTTATTTTAAATATGTTTCCTTGGTGGAAAAAATGAATATTTCCATTGATGTTACCACCTTGTTTAAATGTGAAATGTAATGCATGATTTATGATCTAATTCTCTAAAACTCTAAACATGAAAAGATCCTCAATTTGAATTCTTGAAATAACTCAAGAATAAGTAATGTTTAATGTTGGGGCCTTATAGTAGGTATCATAGGTCAGTTTAGATAACTTTAGAAGTTATAATTCTATTAAATGATTATCTAAAAATATTTTTTTACGCATTATGGGCAAATTGAAATGATATATCATTTGAATATTAAAATTTTGCTTCATCTAAGACATGTTTGTTCAGAATGGTTTTCCATATAGGAAACAGGGAAGCAGTGCTAGGACGGAATACAGAAGGAAATTACCTTCCAAATTCACATCCTGAGATGGTCATAATTAGAACTGAACAGTTTGTTGTAGTAATGGCACTGTGGACTAAAGTGATAAATTGTGGTGGTATCCATGCACGAGATCTTCCAGATCAACATTAGAGGAACATGTATGTGGTGGAACATTTCATTATCCAACATCCCCGATAATTTAGAGGATCATCTGACCTTGTACATGCTGAAGGGTTGATTAAAGAACTCGAGAATATTTTTTATGTCATGGGGTGTTTAGACAATCAAAAGGCTAGTCTTACTATTTACTATTTAAAGGGTGAAGCAGATCAGTGGTGGACGATGGTTAAAAATATTAAGAATGTGGATGAGATTGATTCTCTTAACTGGGATTAATTAAAAGGTATGTTTCTTGAGAAATATTTTTCTAAAGCTCTTCCACTTAGAATGGAAAAACAATTATTCAAATTAAGGGAAGAGGATGACTCAGTTGCTGTTTATGATGAAAAGTTTACTCGATTGGAAAGGTATGCTCCAAATTTTATCCGCGATCTTGATAGTAAAATCTATAATTTTTACTCTAGATTGAAGCCAAAATATCGACGGGCACTAGCTTCTAGTGGGTTCAAATGTTATGAAAATCCAGTTCGATGTTTTGAGAAGGTGTAAATGGAGTTTTCTGATGATAAAGTTTTATATGAAATCCAACAAAAGAAGAGGCTGAAGTGGCAGGAGAAAGGGATGAATCCTTAAAAAATGTTTGATGGTAAGAAAACTAAGTATGTAGTTTGTGATAAATGTGTTAAAAAGCATACTGAGGAATGTCTTTTGTCTTCTGGAAAGTGCTTCTGATGAGGTAATATTGTACATAAGGCTCATAATTGCACTGGAAAAGATAAGGGTAATGGTAATACCAAATTTTATTTTATGTTAGTGAAATGTTCCTAGAGAAATGAGATGGGTCATTATGCAAACGAGTGTCCGACAAAGATCTTGAATGATGGGAAGCAGTCGGACTGCAATTAGAAACATGTGGTTAAATCCTTTGCAACTACTTCAGTAGATGTTGGGCCATCAAATGAAGTGGTTTCTGGTACTTTTTTAGTTTTTTCAGATTATGAAAATGTGTTGTTTGATTCATTGTCTAAAAATTCTTCTATCGCTGAAAATGTTTCTACTAAATTCGGAATTCCATCTCAGGAAATTACTCCTAAACTTGTGGTTAAAACACCTAGGGGAAATTTTGATGCAAAAAGAATTTATAAGAATATTCCTAAACTTATCTATCAAAATAACCTACTTGAAAACATTATTGATTTACCTCTAATAGAATTTGATGTTATCCTGGGTATGAATTGGCTCTCTATTTACCATGATATGATTGACTGTAGAGATAAAGAAGTTTCTTTTCAGAAAGAATTTCAGTTTGAGTACATGAATGAACCCTTACTGTTTATAACATATCAAGAGGCTGAGAAAATAGTAAAATATGGAAATGAATTTTACCTTTCACATATTGTTGAAAATAAAGTTACCATTTAGATTAATGATGTTGTAGTGGTAAATTAGTATCCTAATGTTTTTCCTGATGAGTTTCCTAGAATAATATCAGATCGGGATGTTGAATTTACTATTGAATTATTTCCTGATGCAGATCCAATTTCAAAAACCCCTTATCGAATGACTCGAATTGAACTTTAAGAGTAGAAGTATAAATTACAAGATTTATTAGAGAATGGTTTCATTCGACCAAAAACATCACCATGGGGTGCTCTTGTCTTATTTGTTAAAAATAAATATGGTTTAATGAGACCTTTCATTGATTATAGAGCCTTGAATTACATCACTGTTAAGAAAAAAATATCCATTTCGTCATATCGATGATTTGTTTGATCAGCTCCAGGGAGATCAGTATTTTTTCAAAGATTGAATTGAGATCGTGGTACCATCATTTGCAGGTAAAGGAAGCAGATATTCTGAAGACCGCATTTCATACAACATATGGCCACTATAAATTTGTAGTTATTCCATTTGGGTTAACCAATACACCTGATGTATTCTTGGACCTTATGAATAGAACTTTCTATGAGTTCTTGGATACGTGTTGGTTGTTTTCATTGAAGATATTTTGGTGCTTTCTAAAAGTAAAGAGGAGCATGAATGTCATTTAAGGGTTATTTTGAAAACCCTAAAAGAAAAGAAATTTTATGGGAAATTCAGAAAGTGTGTGTTTCAGTTGAAAAAAATTTCTTTCCTTGGTCACATTATTTATAAAGATAGAATAAACATTGATCATACAAGAAAAAAGGTTGTTGAAGATTGGCCAAGACCCAGAAACGTAATAGAGATTCATAGTTTTCATTGTTTGGCGGGCTATTACTGAAGGTTTGAAAAAATTTGTGCATGGTTGTCCTGCCCATTGACTAAGCTAACTCGGAAGGGTGTTATTTTTTTCTGGACAAAAAATGTGATGATTGTTTTCAGAAATTGAAAAGAGGATTGGAGAATGCTCCAGTATTGGCACTACCATCCAGGAATGGTGAGTTCGTTATCAACAGTGATGCTTCATTTAAAGGATATGGTTGCGTCCTAATGTAGAATTATCAGGTAATTTCTTATGCTTCACGTCAGTTGAAAACTCATGAGATAAATTACCCTACACATGATTTGAAATTAGCTGTTGTTGTTTTCACTTTAAAAATTTGGAGGCATCAATTTTTTGGTGTAAAGTGTGAAATATAAACTGATCACAAAAGGATAGAGTATCTATTCACTTAGAAAGAATTAAACATGAGACAGATGAGATAGATGGATTTAATCAAAGATAATGATTTCACAATTCACTACCACCATGTAAAAGCAAACAAAGTGTCATATGCTTTGAGTCGAAAGAGCAATGGTTCACTAACCATGTTACAATTTGAACGTGATCATTTGGTTATGGATTTGATATATTTTGGATTGGAAGTTGTTGGTGTAGAAAATTCTTCTGGTTTGTTTCAGGGATCAGTGAAATCTTCTCTATCATATAGAATTAAGCAAGCACAGAAGCAAGATAGTGAGTAGAAGAAAAAGGTATAGCTAGTTCAGAAGGGTATGTTTCCGGAATTCAACATTGATAATGTTTGTGTTTTGAGATTTGGTAAGAGATTGTGTATGCCTTGTGATTCATAGTTGAAGAGATAGTTGTTATGTGAAGCTCATAGTTCTCCATTTTCAGTTCATCCAGGATGTACTAAGATGTATAGAGATCTTCAAGAGTATTACTGGTGGGATTGAATGAAAAGAGATAATTCATATTTTTCTATGAAGTGTTTGACTTGTCAATAGGTTAAAGTATAGTGGCAGGTACCGAAAGGGATGCTTCAGCCTTTACCAGTGCCAGTGTGGAAATGGGAGTATATATCCATGGACTTCATTGTGGGATTACCAAAGACACCTTGAAGTAATAATGAAATCTGGGTTATTGTTGATCTCTTGACTAAATCTACTCATTTTTTTGCTATACGAGATACTTTTTCACTAGATAAACTTTCTCGAGTGTATCTTAAAGTGATAGTTAAGTTACACAGAGTTCCCCTATCCATTGTATCTAATCATTATCCCAGGTTCACTTCATACTTTTGGAAAGGCCATTTGATGTTGTTGGGCACTGAATTATATTTTAGTACAATATTTCATCCTCAAACAGATGGGCAGTCAGAATGAACAATTTAAACTTTGGAGGATATGATATGTTCTTGTTTGATGGATTATCAAGGATGTTGGGACCAACATCTTTCATTGGTTGAGTATTCTTATAATAACAGTTATCATTCTAGTATACAAATTTCACCATTTGAGGCATTTTATGGGAGGCAGTGTCGAACTCCAGCTTTTTGGGATGAAGTAGGTGAAAGGAAGTTGATGGGACTTGAATTGGTTGAAGAGATTGCATAAAAAGTTCATCTGATATCAAAACACAAGAGAACATCTCAGAGCAGGAAGAAAAGTTATGTGGACAACAGGAGGAAGGATCTCTTTTTTTGAGGTAGGTGATCATGTCAACCTCAAAGCTTCACCATGGAAAAGTGTGATGCAATTTGGTAAAGAACGAAATCTGGGTCCATGGTTCATTGGACCATATGAAATTCTAGATAGAGTTGGATCAGTTTCATACCAAGTGGCTTTACCTCCAAATTTATCTTAAGTACACAATGTTTTTCATGTTTCAATATTAAGGAAGTTCATGCCATATCCATCTCATGTTTTGAGTCCAGAGGTAGTTCAGCTGGAAAAGAGTCAATCTTCTGAGAAACAAAATGTCCATATTCTTGACCAAAGGGAGAATGTGTTGTGGAATAAGGTGATTTATCAAGTATGTTTTTGTGGAAAACACACATGATTGAAGAGGAAACATCGGAATCTGAAAATGCAATGAGGGATAAATACACCCACTTATTCGATAAGTAAATAAATTTTAGGGATGAAATTTCTTAAAGGGTGGAAGGATGTAACCTCCCAATTAATTAAAGAATAATATATTATTTTATCTATGTCTATTTATGAATTAGATAGTGTTTTAGAGGTTTAAAATGATATTAAATCCAATCTTAAGCATAGAATACTCTAATATTTTTAAAAGATTATTTTACCACCATTTGATGGAAAACAAATTATAAATCTAACTTTTGACAATTTTAAAATATCTATTTGTCAAAAAAACTTATTATTTAAAATTTGGTCATTGAAATTTAATTTGGATAAATTTTTGGTATTTGTATGACAATGTTCATTTTTTAATGAATAGTGAAAAATACTGCATTTTACTTCAAAACATCTTTTTTCATCTAATTTAATTATATGGATATATTCCTATTATAATTAGTTTTAAATTATAATTAGAATATATTTTTTATATTTAATCCAATGGTGGTCATTATAATTAATATCATTTTGAAATTGGACATAAACAATTGCCAATATTTTGATAGATATTGTTTCTTAAAAACACGCTATTTTTTTGACAACGTGAATTATTTTTATATTAATTACTACAAATTCTATGTTTGGATTTTGGTAAAATGGATTCCATATTTCTAATCATATGGTTCAAATTATGTAATTAATACTCTTTTGTTTTTGTTCATTATTAATAGTAACGACAGTAATTATCTTTAATTGTCATGAGTAATTAGTAATCAGGTAGCTAACGGTAATAAAATAATATCATAATAATATAAAATGACCCCAAAATGTGTCCAAATCCTTTTTTTGAGACATGGAAGACAATGGGAAGATTTGTACCGAACTTGAGGGCCCATGGAGTCACATGGGTGTAATTGTGACATTTATGACATTATTTTTTAAATGAAGAGAAATATAACAAAGGTTTGTATAACCTAAGTAAAAAAATTTAATTTTGTTTACATAAATTATACCATAGAAAATAAATAGTCATTGTAAAACTAAAAATATTTCCTACATCAGGGTATTTTATTATAATTTTTAGACATTAAATAAATAAATTTATTTGTGACACCATGATGATGCAGTGATTGCCTCTTTAATGGACGATTAAAATAAAATGAAATGATAAGGTAAAATCTAAGACATAAACTTGTATAAAACCTATTGGATGGGTTTATTTCGAACCCTTATCACTGTATCCTCAAATTATGTCATTTTTGGACCTTTAAAATCCGAAAATGATTTTATAATAAAGTAACATTTCAAGACATTCCAAAAGTGAATGTCCTCTCTCTTATAAAAGGATCCCACCTCTACCCCCATTCCCAAATCTCTCAAGACCTTGGATCATCCAAAATCTGATCATATTTTCTCTCCACATCCCTCTCTTACTCTTAGAAGCCTAAATTTGGTCATAATTATTTCCAAGGAAGCCTTTGGCTCAAATCAAAAAGAGTTACCCAATTTAGAGGTAATGTCTCTCTTGAGATCCTTCATTTTATTTTCCTTATTCACTCACCAATATCTTCTTATTATTTGATCCCTTAATAAAAAAAGTATCCTTATTATACTAGGATGTTTTTATGATAAGTATTCTACCTACACTTACACACACCTCCGTCTAATGGTTGAAGAACATACTATTTCTGTGGTTGGTGAATTATTCCCCCACGAAATAATGATTTTTCAATATTCTTTTAACACCATTCATGGTAGCCATTATGATGAAATTTTATTTATATATGATATATTTGTTATTTATTTTTTCAATATTCTTCTGAATTTTATTTTTAAATCACCTCGTTCTGCTTTTCATGTTGTGGAACTGCTATAATTTCATCTGTGGAAGTGTGGACTACGGGCCCCTCAAGTGTTATGACTCGTTCATGCCAAAAATGGAATTGATAAAGAATATAATTAATGATCTTATGTTACCTATATAAAATATATAATATACTGTAATTATAATATATATATGTCTCATTTAATTTTAATTCCATTAATATGAAAATGAAATTAAAGTAGCGTTTATGCGTACGTAAGGCCTACCGTCTCCATGAACGGTGCATTTCATTTTTTATCTCCAAATGTTATGGAATAGTATAAAATGAATATATACTGGATATATATGATATTTAAATCATTAATACCATTCCAGAGATGATGTACTTATAACTACATGGGAAATTCTTTTCAAACAAGTTCATTTTTGACTCACGTACCGAACATTGACCAAACGTATGATATGAACTCACATAATTAACTAATTATTATAAAATGATAATATGTGATATTAATTTAATAATAATATTTAAAGTATTTCCTTAAGAAATTATAAATTGACATAATTTTATTATTTAGGAATATAAGGAAATGAACATGAGAAGTCGGACATAAGGGAAGGGACTTCATCTCAATCTCCTTTTGTTGAGGCATACATTAATTTATATACAACATTCTTTAATTATTTTTATATTAAACCATTTTGACTTTTAATTTCATTAAAATGATTCTTTTTTCATGAAGATTTTTTCTAAACGACAAAATGGATGTTTTTGTCCTATGTATGCGGCGACAACGACTTCTCTGCCACCGTGACCATTATTTGAGTTTCGGCTTCCTCTACAAGCCATAACATTTTTAAATGAAAAATAAATACCATGTTTTACTTATTTTTTATTTTTTTATTTTAAATGGTTTTGATAATGTTTTTGTTATATCAATGTGTTGTATTGATATCTTGGGATTGAAATTTGGGAATGTTATGTATCCTTTATGCATGTTTTATGTGACAGGATCATGTTATGGTTCTTGGGAATTGTATATAATTTTTTGTGGTTCCGTAATAATCTAAGGGTAGGTGAGCCTAAGATAGCTCTCCAATGCATTGTGTAATGTGAAAGAGTTAAATTCTAAGGTTTATCCGAAGATATTTAGGGAATATAATATGATGGGTATTCCAAACATAACCATGAGGGTTACTCCCTACGTAAGAATGTTATGAATGACTCATGTTACCTTTATGTCTTATGATTTCCATGAGTAATTCATAAATTTTATGATTTCATGAGGTATGATAAATTTCTTTTGTTTTATGAGTAAGTTATGATTTCATTGATTCTTATGTATACATGGACTAATGTTTTCTATCCGTATTTTTATATCCATTACTGAGCTTTCAATGCTCATCCCATGTTTTGGAAATGTTTTTCACAGGTCAAGGGAAAAGTATATGATTTGATGATATATTCAAGGGAGTTTCAAGAAAGAAACCATGTTTTATTTTAAATATGATTCTTTTGGTTGAAGAAAATGAATATTGTCTTTGATGTATCCACCTTGTTTAAATGTGGAATGTAATGCATGATTTATAATCTAATTCTCTAAAACTCTAAACCTCAAAAGATCCTCAATGTGAATTCTTAAAATAACTCAAGATTAAGTAATTTTTAAGGATGGGGCCTTATAATATATATATATATATACATATATTTTTATTTAATTAATTTCTTCTATGAAAATATGAAAATGTAAACAATGTTCAAGCATACATACGTCCTATCATCTCTGTGAACATTTTATTTCATTTCAGATTTATAAATTTTATATATAGTATAAATAAATTTATAATAAACATATATTATATTTAAATCATGTTTTATATTATTTAAATAATTACATCATGATCTAGGTATGAGTATCAAGAACAACAAGTCAAAATATTTATGAAAAAGAAAGCAGATATTTCCCAAAACATGACACTAGCATAGATTTGTTCAAAAAAAGTTTATAAAAAGGCTGAAGAAATTAATATATTTTATGATGTATAATAATATGGTTCTATGGTATATTTATAACAAATATATATTAATTATATAGATTTTTTGAAAATTTACGATGAAATTAAAGAGTTTTAGGTATGAATTTTCTTGGCTCACATTTATTTCGGTGAGATATATGATTTATTCACTACGTATTATTTTATTTTGTTGTATATAATGACCTATAAAATGATTTATAATTAATTATTTTTATTTAATGATATTAAATTTTATAATTTATGTTAATATTTCATGGGGATCCCGATTCAAAAGTTATTCATGTAGTAAGAGCAATTTTAGTATCGCTTTGATTTCTATGAGTCTTATACCATATTCACAACTTTATTATTATGTGTGTTGAATATAAATATAATGAAGGAATTATATTATAATAAAAATTAAATTTACTTTTATTTAGATATCTGTCTTATTCACTATATTTAATGGGTTTTAAATGTCAAAATTTACCAAATTGGTAAAGTAATTTTGTCTTAATTTTCCATCCTTGAGACTCAAGCCTTGTTATGTACGTATATTCTTCTACAATATGTATATACAACCATTTGAAATATTATTTCATGAATATATATATATATATAAATATATTATTTATATATTATAATCCTAATTTAATATTATTCATTCACAGGGATTATGATTCAATTTTACCAAAGTGGTTACAACTTATTGCTATAATCTCATCTATTATCAGAATTGTTTATGATTAATCTTCCATTGATGAAATAATATGATCCATATCTCAATAACTCTAATGAATTATCTAATAATATGATTATTAATGATATATTAAAATAATGGTTTTATTTTTAACTATTTTGTACATAAAATATTTACAATGGTTTTATAAAATATGAATATATTTCTCCCTCCAGTAAGAAATCTAATTTATTCCCAAAACATGATGTCTAAAAATGTTTAATTTTTTTATGTATATATTAATATTATTTCTCTACAAAATTATTTCAATGATAATATTTCTGTTTTTTTATTGAATTTTTTTTTCAAATATTCCTTTATATGTTTTCAGTGTTATTTTCCAAGAAAAATGTTTACCAAAATGTTTTTGGTTTATAAAAAAATTCAATGTGTAAATGTAATTTTACTAAAATAAATGTTTTAAATGATTTTCGAATCTTTCTTCTTCATTATTACCTGTTATTTTCAAATAAAATGAATTTAAAAAGTTATATTATTTTAAATGAGTTGTTGTTTTCCATTGATTATTTTCCACATGATTTTTTAAAATCCTTATCCATCTAAGATGAAAACTATTAATATATTTATTCTTCAATTGGGATATGATCCAAGGATACTATTTCTAATATTTCATTAAATTTTATATGTTTTTGTGTAATGATTTTTATTTAACTCATTTTTATTCCATGAATAAATCATGTTTCAAATAGATTATTATGAAACCTATTTATTTTCCATAGGATAATAACAATTCAAAGTGATTGAAATGAAACCAATTTATTTTCAATTGTTTAATCACATTAAGAAATAACAATGTTTTGATGAATTTTTATTATAATATGTGTGATATTTGTTTTACATTATTCATGTTGTGGTTCATGGGAATGGGTTCTACAATGGGGTATCATAGAATAGCATCAGGAAATCCCCTTATTGGTTATATGATGGGGTGTCATAGGTAACTCCAAGTAATAATGATATAGCTTATATGATGGTATGTCCCATATATAATTGGGTAGTAATACAACAACTTATATGGTGGGGTGTCCCAGATTGCATCTGGTTAACCTGTTATAACTTATATGATGTGTTGGCCTAGATAGAACTGGGTAGGACAATTATAGATTATATAATGGGGTGGAACAGAAATAATAGTGTGAAAACATTATATATTACATGGTAGGTGGGACCAATATCTACTTCTAGTTAATTAGGGAAAGATATATATATTATATGATAATGATGGGAATAGGTCAATGGTCATGATCCACTGTGGGAAGAAGGTATACCGTTATCAACTATAATGAAAGGGTCGGGATGGGGAAATGTGGTGTGTCTCATCCTTTAGGTGTTTACCCCATGAAGTGATCTTACATGTTTTTTCAATGATACTAGACTTATAGGGAATGATTTTATATTTTAATTTGTATTCCAAATGTCTGTGTCTTATTCCAATGTTATTCCATCATGAATCATATTCTATGACTTCGTTATGATTAATCTCTTCTGATCTACCATTTTTTTTACATCACTCTTGATTATTATCATTGACAAATAGGGTATAATCTTATAATGTTACTATCATTTTCTCATACCCTTATTCTAATTTTATTATTATATTAATCCCTTTTTTACAATAGTTGAGCATCCAAGATCACCCATTTCTTATGTTTCTTCTCTCTAGGATATGAAGAACGGTTTTGTCTAGGAGTAAAAAATGAGAAAACAATTATGGGAAATGATGTTGATATTTCAAAAAGATATAAGATTATGTGACCAATATTCCAAAGACACTAAACTGTTATAGTCCATGGGAATGAAATTTTGTAATGTGCTGAATATTCAAAATTATTGATGTAATATCAATGTATTTTAAGCTTGGGTTTCTATAGATGGTATGAAAGGAAGGATTTGGTTAACCATTGTAATGTAGGATGAGATAAAATTTAGTGAGATACATAGGGTTATTTCTAATCATATTTCTAGGAGTCGTTAAGGATAAGTCTACGGTTGAATCAAAGTATAGAAAAGTTTCCTGGAATTTTGGTAAATAATTGAGATAGTGCATTCCATGATATTACATTAATGTCTCGATATTAAAAATGGATGTGGGTCTAGAATAGATTTACATAGATGTAACAATACCGAAAACACCATATTGAGCTATAATTGATCAGGAATGGTCATATGAAAAAGGTTCTTTTCTCACACATAGTTTCACACTCCCAAGGGATATGTTTTATGAATTTAAAAGCACCTTATGAAACAACATAAAGGATATAGATAGATAGTATCTTTTAATATCCTATGGATAAGATCAAGTATTCCAATATTTAAAATATGGTGTAATGATTTAGTAATCCTAAAAGTTATTTTCCTGATTATATGGGTTTTTCATTGATAATTATTTCTCAGACAATGATTGATGGTCTTCTTCAATAGGAGGAAAAATAAGGAACTGGGTTTCCATTGATTGATTTAGATGTTAAATATATAGTCATTATTAAAATAGATTTCCTAATTGGAAATATATTGAATATAATTAGCAAGGTGGCATGAGTATTGGTCATACTAAAATAGATAAAGAGACAATGAATGACATGTGAAAGGTATGTGATGTTATAAAAGTATTATTTACAATAAATGTAAGAAGCGTGATTAAAATAATGTTTAGTAATACAAAAAATGATTAATATTTCATATACTTCGAAATGGATATTAAGGAATAAGGTGATGATGATTATGTAATGGTTTAATAATAATGTTTTATGATTTAGGTATATATGTATTGAATTCAATAATTATGTTATACACATCATAAGGTATATTTATTTCATTAATGAGTTAATGTGACATGTTTAATGGTTCTACTAAAAAAGTAAAAGTAATTTAATTTAATGGTAATATTTTCATAAAGGGGATTTGACCCTTAATGTGTTCCTAATGTTGAAGAAATTGGGTTTAGATTGGATAAAGAAATTATTAATAAGGATAAATTAATTTTGATATTATTTTTTACCATGGAAATAATTATAGATTTATTGATAAAGCATTATATTTTATCATTGGTGATGTTTACAAAAAATGGAGTCAAAAAATATATCCAACAATCATTGGAAAAATATATCAATCATTTATCAATATGGTTTTATGATAATTATGGTTACTACAATTTTCCAATAGAATAAAAGATAAATTTATTCACATGTTAGTTATGTGACAACCCAGATCTACTTTAAAATATATGGCGTATAAATGATAAGCCAAATTTGGTAAATTTAGTGATATTCTTTCAAATGTATGAGATACACATATTTCTGAAGATTTCCAAGGTAAATTATTTATGTAATGGTTTAAGTTAAACATTGTCATAGGATTTATATATTGATGTTTTAATTATAACCTGATTATTTATGCATATTTGATAACATTTGCTAACCATTTTCATTGTGATGTTAACTACTAAAAGTTGGAATGAATTATCATTCTACATATGGATATCCAATTTTTTACTTCTTTTGGAATGAATTATTGTATTTTGTTCCTAGAAGTAATAGTTTCATAGGGAATCGATCAAGGCACAACCAAAGGGAGAGTTTTTTAAAATAAATTAAAATGAAATAAAATACTTCTATCTTCTTATGAAAAAATCTTCATCTCTAAGAAATTGATATTGAAAATGATTTTTCCTAATACATTCATTTCTATTGAATATATGGTCTTATAAATAATCATATATTTATGGTTTTTGGCCCCTTAACTTTACATGGATCATTCACAATATTGTGAATTAATCCTTATCAAAGACTATAATTTTTTATTATGTTATTTCATGTCCATGTTTTCAGTTGAAAACTATTTTAACAGTTATGGAAACCAATTAATGAGTTACATTGGCTAACCAATATGGTTTTAACTTTCCCTTTTATAATGATGTTTTAGTATTTATTTTTATAATGTGGGTTCCTATGAAAGTAACATTCTATTATTAAACCTTTTATATCCCAGAATAACTTAAAGAAGAAAATTAGTTTTAAAGGGGTGAATATAACACACACAGATTTACAAAAAAAATGGAATTAATTTAAACGTTCTAATATTTGTTATTTCACATCACACTTAATATAGCTTGGGTTATTTGAACATTATTTTTAAAACTCTTTATATCATCCCATCTGCATGATTATTTTTAAATTAATGTTTTACATATATGTTTTATGAATTTTTAAAAAATTATTCTATATTAGGAATTAGAATAATTATAAATTATAATAAGATAAATTTAGTTTTTATCAAAAATATTACTAAACCTAATTAAAATTAATTATAGAGATTAATTTTAAAAAGAATTTAATTAGTTGTTAAACATTTACGAGAGGGAAAAATAACCTAGACCCATGTCTAAAAGCCATTGGATAGAAATATTTAAACTATATTCTAACTTTTAATTGAAATTGATCAATATTAGAGGCACATTATGTAATACATACCACTTGGTAGTGTTTACCTTTCAATATTTACAAGAATGTCGGTCCTCCTCCATTATAAAAGGGAAATCAGACCCCGCACTTAGTCACACCTCTGAATATATTGATATTAAAAAAACCCAAAATATTCTCCAAAATCCCTTCCCCTTGGCATAAATTCCTCAATTTTGGAAGATATCTAACTAAGTAATCTCTTTGGAGAAAACCAAAAGGAGTTTCCAAAATACAAGGTTGCATTATTCAACAATAACTTTTGTTTTATTTCGTTATGTAAAACATAAATTATTCTTAATCAAATATTATATAAAAACCTAAGTATCCAAAATATATTGATATTTTTTTATGCTAAGGGTATGACTTGCATTGACACACACTTCCATCAAATGAGGTACTCAATCATCATTCGTGTGTATGAAGGACTATTACCTCAAGAACTACTGTCGTTCTTTTATTCCATTACAAACATTAAAGGTTAGTAATAATTATTGAATTTAAGTTTTAATATAATTTTTGTTATATATATATATGCTTCTGTAATTTATATATAATTAATTTCACCATTCTTTCCATTTTTGGTAATATAATTTTTTTTTCGGTCTGTGTGGTCTATCACGTTCTCCAAGTTGTGTGATTTGTTGATATAATACATAGATTGTATTAAAGATGGGATCATTAAATGTATAATATATAGAAGATATTAATTCAAATATAATTATAATATATATATATATACATATTTTTTATTTACATTATTTCTTAAAATACAAAATGAAAATTGGAATAACATTCATGCTTATGTACGACCAATTGTCTCCATGAACGGTGTATTTCATTTCATAATTCAATATTTTATAAATTATTATAATTAATTTTTTAATTAATATATATGATATTTCTAGCTTGTTTTACGTTATTTTATTATGTAAATCATGATATTATTAGGAGGATCATGAATATAAACTCAAAATATATATGAACAACAATGCATATATTACCCATAATGTAAAATTAACAAGGAATTATTAACAAATAGGTAATATAAAGTCTTAATAAAATCATGAATGGTATGAGATATAAGAATATGTATTTTTGGTAGATTTATAATTTACATATATTTATAATATAATATTTTATCACATATATGTATAAAGTCAATATTTAAGGTAAAGGTTTTCACGTCTCACTTTTTTTCATTGAGATATATGTGATATTCACCACTTATTATTATTGTGTCGTATATATACTGACAAATGAAATTCTATATCATAAATTTAATTTATATATCGGTATTATAATTTTGATATATGTTACACTTTATTGTATGTCACGATTCAAAAGATACTCATTTGGTAAGTGGATTTCTAGTTTCATTTTTATTTCTACATGATTTTTACATTATTCAAAAATCCCTTATTTTGTATAGTGTTTATACTTACCATGAATATATAATATGATTATTATACATAAATTATTGGTATTTACATATCTATTTTATGATCTCTATTTCATGGGATTTTTGGTTAAAATGTTAAAAAATTTGTAATGTAATTTTTTCATAATTTTTCATCATTGAAACACATGCCATTTTACGATCTTATATTCTTCTATAAGTATTTTATAATTCCCTTATTTATGTTATATCATAAATAAAATTATTTTCAATATATTTTATTATTTAATTAAATTTATTCTTCTTGGGGGGTTATGATTCAATGTTACTAAATTTCAAATTGTTTGTAGTTACAATCTCTTCATTTATCGAGATTATTTATGATTATGCTTCAATTGATGAAATATAATTATCCATATTAGATGAACACCCTGTAATTTTTTTCTACAATTTTTATTCAATATATCTTCATAAAAATTTATTATTTTCCACTCTTTGTTAATTATGATAATTAAGAAAATATTTTCATGAAAATCCAACATTATTTCTCTCATCATTTGGAAGTTGATATTACTCAGAAACCTAGTTTTATAGATATCTTTCAAAATGGTATCTTATTATAATTTTCATGGAAAAATAATTGTAAATAATTATTTTATGTTTCAAATTGTTTAAATTGGTTTTCAAAACAGATGTTAAAATATAGAAAGACTATTTTCAAAGAAAAAGGGTTTCAAAAATATTTTAGGTTTTCACAAGATTTTTTTAAAGATGAAAGAATATCTTAAACAAGAAATGATTTAATGTATTTTAAATCATACATCATAAGTTTTAAATGTGTTTTTAATAGAAAATTTCTTTGAAATTGTCATATTATTTTCAAATAATTGTTATTTTTTATAAGAACTATTCTATATGATCCTTAAAAATAATCATACGTCTTAGATGATATCCATTGATGTAGGTATGATTTACTAGGGATATGATCCAAGTATGGCCTTAATATTCATTATTTTAATGGTTTGTATTTTTATATAATGTTTTATATGTAACCTATTTTTATTTCACAAGTAGAACATGTTTCAAATTGATTTTTATAAAACTCCTTTTTTTCCGAAATATAATCATGCTTCAATGATATCTACAGGAATCCCATTTCATTTCCATGGGTTAATAATGTAATGTAACAATAATTGTTTTGATTTTTTTAGGATGATATTCATGATATTTCACATTTTCATTTTTTGGTTCATATACACTGATTATATTATGGGGTGGGCCAAAATAACATTGGGATAACCTGTTATTTATTTTACGATTAGGTGTCCCATATTGCATTAGGTAATATCTTAATAGATTATTGGATGTGGTGGAATATATAGTTCTGGGTAAGTCCATTACTTCATATATGACGGGGTATCCCAAAATAGGCTCAGGTAATCCCATTATATCTAATATGATGTGGTGTCCCAAATAGCATTGTGTGATTCTATTATAGTTTACATAAAGGGTGGGATATGTATGTCCCTCCAATTCATTGGGTAATGATTTATATGTCATAAGATAATGATGAGAACATGTTATCATTATTTATCCACTATGAAATAATGGTTTGAACTGATTCATAATAAGGAATGGGCAATGACTTGGGATGGTGTATCTAGAACAGTATGTGTTTCCCTAGTGAGGTTCCCTAACTTATTTTGGAAATGAAATTTGAAATATAGGGAATGATTTTATATATTTTTGTATACGCTATGAGTCTATGTCTAATGCCATATTTATGACTTCGTGAATGATATTCGTTGATTTTCGTATGATTTTTTTCATATAAACTACCAATATTTAGTCCATGGTTATTTATTATGATCTTTGATATGAAGGGTCCAATATTAGAAAGTTTTGATCATGTAATTATACTCTAACACTCATGTTATACTTACATATCATCCTTCTTTTCCCTTTCTGGGAATCTAAGATCACCCCTTTCTTATGTTTCTTTCTCCTATGACAAGAATAAAGATTATAAGTAGGATTAAAAAATTTTAAGATATTTATGGGAGATGTTGGAGATCATTCAATAATATAGTATATTATGATTACATATTTCCAATGACAATAAAGTGTTGTGGTACTTAAAAATTTACTTTTTCAATGTGGTAAATATTCAGCTAATGTTTTTTCTTATTAATATATGTTAAGATTGTTTTTCGATAATACTACCATAATAAAGGAATTAATGAAGATGGAGTAAAACGGAGTTTGAGTAAAACATTAAACACACTACATTTTTCTTTTTAGCAGAATGTGTGGATGTCTTCTTAAATCCCAATGGGTTGATGATGAGGATAGGAATCTAATGATATTTCCTTCTGAACAAAACCAAAATATTAATCTTTTATATTTTTCAACCATGGAATTAGGCTAATATACATCATGGGGCTATGAGGCTAACCCAAGAATGGATTAAAACATCAATATGGTAGGGTTTCTGGTCATGCTTCTAATTGGGTTGATTTTCCCTTCTGAGGATGCTTACTCAAGAATTTGGATTGGTATCATGATGAAACATGTGTAACTAACATAAGGAAATCCAATCAACCTCAAAGTTCCAACCCTGTCCCAAATTCACAATATTTTAATTTCTATTCAACAAAAAAAATAAAATATCATAATGGATTTAATTCTATTTTTTATACAATTGGGTGGAAGAATGCTTAAACTGTTATGAGTTTTAGAACACTAAATAAATTATTTTGTCTATTACCCACCTAAATATACTGAAAATATCATCTGCTCGGGAAATAACTCTAATAAAAAAAGATGTTATATATATATTAATTAATTATTATACCTTCTTCTTTGATCTATATGATTCACCCTATGGTATGGTCATTATAACGGTGATGACACGAATTATGAGTGGTTATTAAAAATTTATTCTTGAGATGAAGTCTTAGTAGCTCGATTTGAGAAATTTGTTAAATGAAAACCTTAAACGGAATTAATGTTTTCACACTATTTTACATGTCTATAGAAATTTAATCCATATATTTTCATTATTCTTCATAGTTAACAACAAAATTTTATCATTCTATAGTTTTTATTGATGTTTCTGAGTGAGAGACCAATTCATAAATTACATCAGCAATAGTCAAATCACTATATAACCTATTAGGGGACTATTTCTAATGATTGATATAGTGATACCTATGTGGTTCACCAGAGGAGTTGGTACAATTTGTGATTATCCAGTATCCTTATAAAAAGTCATTGCCAGAGATTTCATTAGAAAAAATCAATAAAACGGAGATCCTTCGGGAACGTTCCTCAAAAAAATGGTAATTATTACATTCATATACTATTTATATTACACTTGGTTTAAACCCAATAAAATCAGATGAAATCACTATTTACAACATTGATGCTAATTTTATCCTACATATAGTAATTGAATCATTGGTGGAGGGTACTTTTGTTAAGATAATCCCTAAAACTGGCCAAGGAGTTATGGTTTGATACTCTTCTCCACCCAACTCACTTCCAATACCATATCCTTCAATAGAATATTACATCCTTGAATACATATATGTAGCAGTGGGAAACTGGAGACAAAATCCTAAACGTGATGATAAAAATCAGGCAGTAAGGAACTGGTCCATGTACCAAGTCTATATGACCACTACTAAAACATGATTATTGGAGATCAACTATAATATTAATATCCATTACAAAACATTTCATGGTTTGGTCAAGAGAGGTTGAGTATAAATTAGTATATGATATTATTAGAAAAACATCTATCATTTTAGGTAAAATTTTAATTCATGAAAGATACCTCTATACATTCAAGGACATATACCATTAGTTGGAGTCTAGGTAGTGTGATAACAATTAGATTAATAGGTTGAATGCTGAAAATTTGAGTTTATTTTAATGGATTGACACTCAGAAAATAGAAATTAATGAATACAAGGCATATGTATAAAGGGTGGGATAATAACTATCATAACTGGTCGTTGGAATTAAAAGTATTATGAAGAATAATTAAAAACTATTGTTAATAATTTAATGAAAAAAAATTTTAGTTTCCAATATATATTCTTGGTGAGAATATATTTAGTGAATAATTGATTCATCCAATCACTCATTTGAAGATTTTTAGTGATTAACCACCCAGATTCTATTATGGTTATCTCTTTTTCTTCAACCCATTATCATCATTACTTTTATTAATCCTTTCATGAAAATGTTACATCATACCAATATTCCTTATATTATGTTAAATTAATATATATATATATATATATATATTTGGGCATGTGTCTCTATGTGAATGCGTGTGTTGGTTTTTTTGTTGGTGTGTGTGTGTATGTGTTTCAAAAACTATTACCAGTTTCCCAAAAAAATTATTTCCTCTACAACGAATCCTGGAAAATATATGAAAATCGTAATGATTAATATAAAAATAATTTAATCTATATATATACTGTATGGAAATGGTATATGTATATAAATATCCATATACACATTAATTAATGATGAAATATCTAGATTAATCTATTATCATTAATATATGAACCCTTAAATGTATTTTTTATACATTATCCATTATTTTAAGCCATGATTAGCCCATTTAGATATAAATGTTGTCTTCTATTGGAACTCATACTCTCATATGGGCATAAGTTTTCCAAATATGTTGTATATTTACATTTCAGTAATACAAGGTTAGTCCATTAAGATATGAAAGATAAACCCCCTTGAAAATGTAATCATATATGGATATAACAAGGCTTGATATATGAAACTTGTAATACTATTGTAATCCATGAATAGTTCAATTGGATATGAAAGAGTGAATGAATTAGAATAATAAAATCACCAATAGGTAATTTGAATGATTATTTCAATTCATAAAAGGACTCATGTACCATAAAATCAAATCTTATTGGATTCCAAAAAAAAAATATGATCCAAAATTTATGAGGAATTTAAATGAAGTTAATTTTTGTCTTGGATGACTGAACTAGAATGAATAACTTTACATTTACTTATATTTTGTTCGTACATCCATTTTTGGTTTTTAACCTGAAGATATTTGTGCATTTTCCATTTCAAAATTATCAAAATTTTGTCTAGGATGTGAATGTGCATTACCAGGATGCAGAGATTTATATTTTTTTCATGTTTCACTTTATGGGTTTCCAAAATGGTTACTTCCATGTCTTTTTTCTTTTACTAGTTTAAATTCATGCAATTAAATCTATTAAATATGAAGTTAAATTTTGGATTGAGTTGAATAAATATTTATAGGGTTTAATGTCATAAAAATTTTACTAAAGGGTGTGGTAGTCTATATTATAACATAGGGCAGGTAAAAATGATGTAAATTATTATGTTCCCATATCCCCATGGATGATCTTTGAAAGGGAATATGGACAATGTTCAAAATTTTAATTCTCAGACCAATGAATGATGGGGTATAAAAAACCTAATAGGTATCAATATCTAGGAGTTCCCAAAACCCTCGATAAAAATGAGAATTATTTAAATCATAAATTGGGACATTTAAAATCATAGGTGACAAAATGAAATGAGCATTACTTGGATTAATGGTAAAAAAATTAACTGTTGGGATTCACTGTAGTTCTATTAAGGGCTAATGGGGTTAGAGGATTTTATCCTTAGGAAAAAAAATTCCTCAATTGCGAAATATAGTTATTTGAAAATGATATAATTTCTATGTGTTGGAGTCCCATTGGAATTATATACACTCATTACCAAGATCCTTGGAAGGTTTTAGGTGATACCAACACTGATGATATAATGTTTGGAATATAAAAAGTGTATGTTCATAAGGTGAATAGAACACTCATGCCCAAAATAAACATGTTTGGGATTATATGAAATTATTAGGGGAGTGGAAAAGGATTATGATTTTTTTTTACCCAATAAAAATGATTTAGGATTGTATGCATATCTTATAATAGTAGGAATATGAAAACCCTGCTTTTTATTACAACTTAAACATGCTTTATTACATAAAACATCACTTGATACAACAAAGATGATCGAGAGGTTTAGTGTATTTGGGGCTTAGGATCATTACATAAAAACTTTAAACTTGAAATACAACATCTTTATTGAAAACATCCTTTACATGACCACTACATTCCTTCGTACTTAGCATTGCATGGGATAACCTGAGGACATGCATAAGAAAAGGGTGAGCTATAAAGCCCAGTAAGGGAGTACCCAATGAATAACATGAGGAGTAAAATACATGTTTAGAAATAGGCATATCAATAGAGCATAAGAAAAACATGAACATAAAGGCATGATAAAGCATGATAATCATAACATGGAAATGTGGCAACAACACTTAACATTGAATTAGCATGAGCCAAGGCTCATTGCACATGGAGCATGAGTAAACCCTCATTGCACATGAAGCACGAGTAAACCCTCATTTCACTTGAATTAGCATGAGTAAACACTCATTACACATGACGTATCATGATACTATACTTTACCCAATGCATTGGAGCGCTATAAGGGCACACCCTTCTTAAACATTTCATTTCATGCATAAGTGTGCCACATGGATCATAAAACATGGATTCATAAAACATAATCATTTATTCCACGATAAAGGAATGTGTAATTCATACATGAAACTTTATAATCAATAAGTAAATGTGAATAAAGGTGAATACCCTTGATGGAGAAATGGGCATGGTATTCACTACACAATGATATTGGCTTAGAAAATCGTTGTGATTTCGGCAGTGTAACGACGTGACATAAGAATTCATAAAAAAGGTTGATGAGAGAGAAAGGGGTTCTTCATCATATTTACATGTAATTGACAGTAAGGAGGTCATATAGATACATGTCCCAACAATTGAAAATAAATTTAGATTCATGATACAAAAGTATTGCTTGAATATAAAAGAGGAGAAAAAGGTTTCTTTCGGAATTTCGGCATAGTAACGGGTGTACATTGGAGGCTTTTAATGAGATAGAAAGGGGTCTCCCATCATTCAAACAATAAGAGGGCATTATGGGAGAGGTTCGAAACCATACCCCAACATTCATAATTGAAATTAAAAGTGCAATACAACTTAAAGAAAATTGGCAAAAATGAGAAAGGATGAAAAAACCCTTACATGGAAGTGTGCTTCCAAAGGCTAGAGAGAGGCTTGTGAGAGGCTTCTTGGGAGCTTGGGGAACCTTGAGAGGATTCTAGAGAGATTAGGTCAGAGGTTGGACGAACTTCAAGGGCTTTGAGTGAGGAGGATGTGGGAGCTTGGGTGGGTTTATATACGAAAGGTGAGAGAATTCTTTATTATTTAGGTTTGGGACCCCTTATATTAAAATAATCCAAACCACAAACCATCCCATGGTATTTGCCCATGGTTTCTGGAAAAGGAAAGGGGAAAAAAATATTTTACAAGTCCAAGGTCAGAACTTATTAAAACATTAGGGTTACTTATGTGGAGGTGAGTCACACTCCCATGGAAATTAATTTAAAAAGGCAAAGTGTTGAATAAGTCTTGAGGGCTCCATTAATGCTTTGAAAAGTAAGTCAAACAAACCCAAAACCTCATTATTTTAATGATAAAACATATATTTGCCGAACATAAGGATTATGGTATTTTATTACATCACCATTGGGTCATTATGATGTCATAAAACACATTATATATTTAAATGGTATTTAATTTTTACCCAAAAATTTGACTGTCTCAGAAAATTATGAAAAATTCACCGTTGGATAATTTCGACGTCCTGATTCCAAAAATAATATTTATTTTATCTAAATAATTTTCTAAATATGTGAATTTTCACTTTTAAAATAAAAACTGACATTTATAAAAAAATTCACGGGTTTTGACAGAAATGGCTTTCAAACCTTACTAAAAATTTTAATTATATTCATAAAATTATAAGATCATTTATATGAAATAAAAATTAATTTAATATTAATAATAATATTTTATTAAAATATTACTTAATTCAAAAAAATCCTTTAATTTAATAAATTATAATTCTTAATTAAATTATAACTAAAAACAACATTTGTACTTTAAAAACTAATTACAATGTATCAAAAATGACTAGAAATTATATTCATTATTATATAAAAAAATAATGTACATGAACATGGTGCAACTTATTTGTTACATAACCCCTTAAAATAGCCACATAAGACCTAAGGGTAAGGTGTGCGATGGTGACAGACTCTTGGGGTTGCTCACATAACATCGCTCGAGTGGTAATTTCAATCAACTTCCACTTTTCCCGTAGACGATCACGTTTGAGATTGACTTGATGAAGCTCATCTTGGGCTTGGTCAAGGGAAAAGCCCAAAGACGCCACCTATTTTCCGAGCTCTGAAAAATGGGCTTCGTAAGGGGCAATTCTACTAGATGAGGCCATCGCTTCCTTAGTCTGAGTAGAAATGGGTTTGTTAAAGACTTATATTTATACTACTCAGATGATCACTGTTCAACGGCTATAAAAGTAACGGTCACAAATCGTAATGTAAAACTAAAGAAGTTGACATCTTATAAAAACATTTTTCATAAAGAAACATTTAACTGGATCAAGAGGGATTTTCTATTAATGAAACTTTGGGTTGTTACAATATTCCCTCCTTAAGAAATTTCGCCCTCGAAATTTTCCATTTCCCACACTAAAACAAATGTGGGTAACTTAGCTTCATCATATCCTCCTACTCCCAAGTTGCTTCTTCAAACTTGTGGTTTCTCCACAACACCTTGACGAGGGGCATTGTCTTATTTCGTAGAACCTTTTCTCTACGATCTAAGATCTTCACTGGTTTCTCCTCATAAGAAAGATCATCTTCCAATTGTAACACCTCGGAATAGAGTACATGTGAAGGGTCAGGTATGTACTTCCTTAAGAGGGATACGTGAAAGACATCATGAACCTTGGCCATAGTAGGTGGAAGTGCTAGTCGATTGGCTACAGCCCCAACACGATCAAGAATATCTAAGGGGCCGATGTACCTTGGACTTAACTTCCCTTTCTTTCCAAACCTCATGACCTTCTTTCATGGAGATATGCGTAAAAACACCATGTCTCCGACTTTAAACTCAAGGTCGCTTCGACGATTATCTGCATAACTCGTCTATCGACTTTGGGCTGCCTTGATATGCTGCTGAATGGTATTCACCTTCTCCACCATTTCTTCGACCATTTCTGGTCCAAGCAGCTTACGTTCACCGACCTCATCCCAACATTCCGGTGTTCTACACCTTTTCCCATACAGGGCTTCATATGGTGCCATTTGGATGTTCGAGTGGAAACTATTATTATAAGAGAACTCAACCAGTGGAAGATGTTGATACCATCCTCCATTAAAGTCCATTGAGCATGCTCTCAACATATCCTCAATTGTTTGGATAGTCCGCTCGGATTGGCCATCAGTTTGAGGATGATAGGCCGTACTGAAGTTTAGTTCAGTATTTAGAACATGTTGAAGACTCTTCCAAAACTTAGAGGTGAATCTTGGATCTCGATCAGAAACAATAGATAGTGGTACTCCATGAAACCGTACCACATCCCTGATATATATCTGTGCCAGTTGATCCAAAGAGAAATCCTCTCTAATAGCAATGAAGGGTGCAGTCTTTGTAAGACGATCCACAACATCCAGATTGCATTTTTTCCTTTAGATGTCCTTGTAAGTCTAGTGACAAAGTCCATGGTGATGTTCTGCCATTTCCATTCTGGTATGGGCAATGGTTGCATCATCCCCTTAGACTTCTGCCTCTCTGCCTTCACTTTCTGACACACCAGGCACTTTGATGTATATTCAGCGATCTCCTTCTTCATATTATCCCACCAAAAGTTTTCTCGGAGATCTCGATACATCTTTCTGCTCCCTGGGTGAATAAAGAAATTTGAACTATGTGCATCATCCAAAAGTTCCTTCTTCAGCTCCAGACTTGATGGAACACATAGTTTTTTCCCAAACCGCACAATTCTTTCTTCATTAACATTAAACTCTGAGGATTTTTCCTTTTGGATATCTTCCACTTTTTCTTGGATTCCCGCATCATCCTTTTGAGCATCCTTTAAACTTTACAAAAGAGATGGTTGAGAACTCATTTGTGAAAGGATTGATGATGTTCCCTTCTTTATGATTCCCACGTCCATCTTCATCAAGTCTAAGAATATTGGATCCTTCTCAATTCTCATCATTGATAGAATTGCTGGATCCTTTCTACATAGGGCATCCGCCACCTTGTTCTCCTTCCCAGAGTGGTAATGTATTGAACAGTCACAATCCTTGATGAGCTCTATCCATCTTCTCTGGCGCATATTAAGATCTTTCTGTGTGAATATATATTTAAGACTCTTGTGGTCAGTATATATCTCACATTTCTCTCCATAGAGATAATGCCGCCAGATTTTCAAGGCAAAGATCACCGCCGCCAACTCCAGATCATGTGTTGGATAGTTTCGCTCATGGATTTTAAACTGCCTTGAGGCATAGGATATCACTTTATCATTCTGCATCAGCACACATCCTAAGCCCTTCTTCAAAGCATCACTGAATACCACAAAAAGCTCCCCACTTGTGGGTAAAGTGATCACGGTTGTAGTGATAAGCCTCCTTTTCAACTCCTTGAAGCTTTCTTCGCATTCATCACTCCAGGAAAACTTTACTCCCTTTCGAGTTAGTTTGGTAAGAGGGTTGGACAATCGTGAGAAATTTCTCACAAATCGTCGATAATATCCAGCTAACCCCAAGATGCTAGGAATATCAGTTACCGATATTGGCCTCGGCCATCCCTCAATTGAATCTGTTTTGGAGGGGTCCACAGATATCCCATTGCTTGTAATGATATGGCCCAAGAATGAGACCTCCTTCAACCAGAACTCACACTAGCTGTACATGGCATAGAGCTTCTCCTTGCACAATGTCTCTGGTACAGTTCTTAAATGCTCCTCATGGTCCTCCTTGGTTTTGGAGTATATTATAATATCATCTATAAAGACTACCACAAATTTGTCAAGGTAATATCTAAAGACTCTATTCATCAAGTCCATGAATATTGATGGAGCATTGGTGAGTCCGAATGGAATTACTATAAATTCATAGTGCTCGTACCTTGTACGAAAAGCAGTCTTGGGGATATCTTCTTTCTTCACCCTTACTTGATAATATCCCGACCGCAAGTCCACCTTGGAGAAGTATTGTGCTCCACGCAACTGATCAAACAAGTCATCAATTCTTGGGAGAGGATACTTGTTCTTTATCATTATTTTGTTAAGTTCACGATAATCGATGCAAAGCCGCATTGACCCATCCTTCTTTTGGACGAAGAGGACTGGTGCACCCCATGGTTATGCACTTGGGCGTATAAACCCTTTATCCAGATTCTCCTGTAGTTGTTTCTTCAGCTCTTCAATCTCAACAACAGCCATTCTATATGGAGTCTTGGATATTGGTAGCGCCCCAGGTATAAGTTCAATTGAGAACTCAACATCTCTTCTTGGAGGAAGACCAGGAAGTTCCTCGGGAAATACTTCAGCGAATTCCCTCACAATAGGCATTTATTCAAGGGTGGTTTCTTCCTTGGACTCAATCATCTGAGCCAGATATGCGTGCTCATAAGGCAGTAATATCCATGCTTGAGATGATGGAGCTAAAGGAGATTCATCTTCCTCCTGACACTTGTAAAGAATCAGGGGTCGATTCTCCATATTAAGTGTGATTTCCCTCTCCTGACAATTTATGTTGGCTCTATATAAGGAAATCCAATCCATGCCTAGAATTTCATCAAATTCCACCAAAGGGAGTATGACGAGGTTCGCTGGGAAATTAAATCCACATATTCTAACAGGGGAGGACTTATACTCATGGGATGCAATGATTTCCCCATTTTCCGTACTCACCGACATCTTTACTTCCATGATTTGTGGTGGTGCAGGGATTGTTCTACTAAACATTTGAGATATAAAAGAATGCGTAGAACCTGAATCAAAAAGTACGTTCGCTATTCTTGAATGAATAACTAGCGTACCTGTCACCACTTCGTTGTCGGGGTTCACTTTGGCAGAAGTGATGGCAAAAGTTCTTCCTTGCTATCTTGGAGGTTGCTGGTTGCCTCCGATAACCCTTGGATTAGGGAACTGATTTGCAAAATGACCCGGTTCTTTTAATTTGTAGCATTGAACAATGCGTTGAGGTTCGAACGGAGCGTTCCTCTCCTCTGTCGCAACCACGGGTCCTTCTTGCTGACAGTTAACAGCTAGGTTCCCTTCTCTTCCACACTTGAAGCATTTTCTTGTCCCCCTAAGGAAATTTCCAGGGTGCTTCTTTCCACACTTTTGGCAAGTGGGGTGCTGGAACTTCTTAGCGCCGTTGGATTTATCCATCGGACCACCAGAATTTAAGTACACCTTACGCTTATTGTCCCCATGATACCCCTATGATTCTCCGATCTCCATTTCATCCTTGAGGGCACATCGGACAATTTCCTCATAGCTGTCGAAGTCACGGATCGCTAATGCTTCCCGCAAGCTAGGCTTCAGCCCACCAAAGAAGCGGTCAACCTTGCATTCGGGGGTAACGACAAAGTCGGAAGCGTATCGTGCAAGCCTTGTGAATTTTGCCTCGTACGCTCCCACATATTCTTCATCTTTCTATTTGAGGGAAAGGAAGTCCCCTTCCATCTTAAGATAGAGGTTGCGCGGAAAATATTTTTCGAAAAACATCTTCCGGAATTCCTTCCATTACAAAGCCGTGATCTCCTCCTCAGGCTTCATATTTTTGATCAACGTCCACCATTGATTAGCTTCACCCTCCATACGATAAGTCGCAAGGAGAACCTTCTCTTGTTCAGAACATTGAAGTATAGAGAATATCTTTTCAATGGAGTTGATCCATTGCTCAGCGATCGTGGGATCAGATGATCCACTAAAAGCAGGAGGCCTTTGTCTCATGAAGCTCTTGATAGAGACTTGTTCTTTCTTAGGGGGGGTTGAACGTTCCTCTTGACCAGTGATTCTATTCAAAACTTGAGTTAGCTGGGAGATAAGCATGACAAAGTTCGCGATTCCCGCTCCCATTGGATTGGGAATCTCATAAGTACAATCATCACACTGATCTTCACAACGGTTGTTAGCCCGAGTTCTCCTATTACCGGCCATTGGCTGGAATAAAAGAAAGTTAGGGGTAACACATAAAGGGTAATCCAAAGAAAAAAGTTGATGACTTATAAATAAACTTTAATCTCTTTAACTCATGAGTCTATAGGATTCAATCCAGGCTTTTCAGGATCTACCTTCTAACATATATTCTTAGAGGCATTTTTCCCTTAAAAAGGGTTCATACTAAGATTGTGAATTCATCAAAACATATCCCCCGGTCGTGTCGTAACCAAGAGTGTAGCAAGGCCCGTTGTCGTGCACCAGTTCTCGTTCGAGTCTAGCTCAAAGCGGTGTTTTCGGGTTTTACCCCTAGGATACATCTGTGCCAGAGCTGCCTCCACCTGCTCGTATCCAGACGGGGATGTATTTGTTTGATAAACCACTTACATAGTATTTACCAAAACTTAGGGAGGTTTTTATTATGCTTAGTCTTATATCTATGGCTTTACTAGGGTTTCCTAATCCCAAAAATAACTAAACCTATCCTTTGATACCAACTATGACAACCCTGCTTTTTATTACAACATAAACATGATTTATTACATAAAACATCACATGATACAGAAAAGAAGATCAAGAGGTTTCGTGTCTTTGGGGCTTAGGATCATTACATAAAAACTTTAAACTTGAAATACAACATCTTTATTGAAAACTTCCTTTACATGACCACTACATTCCTTCGTACTTAGCATTGCATTGGATAACCTGAGGACATGCATAAGAAAAGGGTGAGCTATAAAGCCCAGTAAGGGAGTACACAATGAATAACATGAGGAGTACAATACATGTTAGGAAATAGACATATCAATAGAGCATAAGAAAAACATGAACATAAAGGCATGATAAAGCATGATAATCATAACATGGAAATGTGGCAACAACACTTAACATTGAATTAGCATGAGCCAAGGCTCATTGCACATGGAGCATGAGTAAACCCTCATTGCACTTGAAGCACGAGTAAACCCTCGTTGCACTTGAATTATCATGAGTAAACACTCATTTCACATGACGTATCATGATACTATACTTTACCCAATGCATTGGAGCGCTATAAGGGAACACCCTTCTTAAACATTTCATTTCATGCATAAGTGTGCCACATGGATCATAAAACATGGATTCATAAAACATAATCATTTATTCCACGATAAAGGAATGTGGAATTCATACATGAAACTTTATAATCAATATGTAAATGTGCATAATGGTGAATACCCTTGATGGAGAAATGGGGATGGTATTCACTACACAATGATATTGGCTTAGAAAATCGGTTTGATTTCGGCAGCGTAATGGCGTGACATAAGAATTCATAAAAAAGGTTGATGAGAGATAAAGGGGTTCCACATCATATTTACATGTAATGGACAGTAAGGAGGTCATATAGATACATGTCCCAACAATTGAAAAGAAATTTAGATTCATGATACAAAAGTATTCCTTGAATATAAAAGAGGAGAAAAAGGTTTCTTTCGGAATTTTGGCATAGTAACGGGTGTACATTGGAGGCTTTTAATGAGAGAGAAAGGGGTATCCCATCATTCAAACAATAAGAGGGTAGTATGGGAGAGGTTTGAAACCATACCCCACCATTCATAATTGAAATTAAAAGTGCAATACAACTTAAAGAAAATTGGCAAAAATGAGAAAGGAAGAAGAAACCCTTACTTGGAAGTGTGCTTCCAAAGGCTAGAGAGAGGCTTGTGAGAGGCTTCTTTGGAGCTTGGGGCACCTTGAGAGGATTCTAGAGAGATTAGGGCAGAGGTTGGACGAACTTCAAGGGATTTGAGTGAGGAGGAAGTGGGAGCTTGGGTGGGTTTATATACGAAAGGTGAGAGAATTCTTTATTATTTAGGTTTGGGACCCCTTATATTAAAATAATCCAAACCACAAATCATACCATGGTATTTGCCCATGTTTTCTGGAAAAGGAAAGAGGAAAACAATATTTTACAAGTCCAAGGTCCGAAATTATTAAAAAATTTGGGTTTCTTATGTGGAGGTGAGTCACACTCCCATGGAAATTAATTTAAAAAGGCAAAGTGTTGAATAAGTATTGAGGGCTCCATTAATGCTTTGAAAAGTAAGTAAAACAAACCCAAAACCTCATTATTTTAATGATAAAACATATATTGGCCGAACATAAGGATTATGGTATTTTATTACATCACCATTGGGTCATTATGATGTCATAAAACACATTATATATTTAAATGGTATTTAATTTTTACCCAAAAATTTGACTGTCTCAGAAAATTATGAAAAATTCACCGTTGGATAATTTCGACGTCCTGATTCCAAAAATAATATTTATTTAATCTAAATAATTTTCTAAATATGTGAATTTTTACTTTTAAAATAAAAACTGACATTTATAAAAAAAATTCACGGGTTTTGACAGAAATGGCTTTCAAACCTTACTAAAAATTTTAATTGTATTCATAAAATTATAAGATCATTTATATTTAATAAAAATTAATTTAATATTAATAATAATATTTTATTAAAATATTATTTAATTCAAAAAAAAATCCTTTAATTTATTAAAATATAATTCTTAATTAAATAATAACTAAAAACACCATTTGTACTTTAAAAACTAATTACAATGTATCAAAAATGACTAGAAATTATATTTATTATTATATAAAAAAAATAATGTACATGAACATGGTGCTACTTATTTGTTACATAACCCCTTAAAATAGCCGCATAAGACCTAAGGGTAAGATGTGCGATGGTGACAGACTCTTGGGGTTGCTCGGATAACATCGCTCGAGTGGTAATTTCAATCAACTTCCACTTTTCCCGTAGACGATCACGTTCGAGCTTGACTTGATGAAGCTCAACTTGGGCTTGGTCAAGGGAAAAGCCCAAAGACGCCACCTCTTTTCCAAGCTCTGAAAAATGGGCTTCGTAAGGGGCAATTCTACTGGATGAGGCCATCGCTTCCTTTTTCTGAGTAGAAATGGGTTCGTTAAAGCCTTATATTTATACTACTCAGATGATCACTGTTCAACGGAAATAAAAGTAACGGTCACAAATCTTAACGTAAAACTAAAGAAGTTGAAATCTTATAAAAAAAATTTCATAAAGAAACATTTAACTGGATCAAGAGGGATTTTCTATTAATGAAACATTGGGTCGTTACAATATTCCCCCCTTAAGAAATTTCATCCTCGAAATTTTCCTTTTCCCAAACTAAAACAAATGTGGGTAACTTAGCTTCATCATATCCTCCGACTCCCAAGTTTCTTCTTCAAACTTGTAGTTTCTCCACAACACCTTGACGAGGGGCATTGTCTTATTTCGTAGAACCTTTTCTCTACGATCTAAGATCTTCACTGGTTGCTCCTCATATGAAAGATCATCTTCCAATTGTAACACCTCGGAAGAGAGTACATGTGAAGGGTCCGGTATGTACTTCCTTAAGAGGTATACGTGAAAGACATCATGCACCTCGGCCATAGTAGGTGGAAGTGCTAGTCGATAGGCCACAGCCCCAACACGATCAAGAATATCGAAGGGGCCGATGCACCTTGGACTTAACTTCCCTTTCGTTCCAAACCTCATGACCTTCTTCCATGGAGATATGCCTAAAAACACCATGTCTCTGACTTTAAACTCAAGGTCGCGTCGACGATTATCTGCATAACTCTTCTGTCGACGTTGGGCTGCCTTGATATACTGCTGAATGGTTTTCACCTTCTCCACCATTTCATCGACCATTTCTGGTCCAAGCAGCTTACGTTCACCGACCTCATCCCAACATGCCGGTGTTCTACACCTTTTCCAATACAGGGATTCATATGGTGCCATTTGGATGCTCGAGTGGAAACTATTATTATAAGAGAACTCAACTAGTGGAAGATGTTGATCCCATCCTCCTTTAATGTCCATTGAGCACACTCTCAACATATTCTCAAGTGTTTGGATAGTCCGCTCGGATTGGCCATCAGTTTGAGGATGATAGGCCATACTGAAGTTTAGTTCAGTATTCAGAGCATGTTGAAGACTCTTCCAAAACTTAGAGGTGAATCTTGGATCTCGATCAGAAACAATAGATAGTGGTACTCCATGCAACCGTAAAACATCCCTGATATATATCCATGTCAGTTGATCCAAAGAGAAATCCTCTCTAATAGCAATGAAGTGTGCAGTCTTTGTAAGACGATCCACAATAACCAGATTGCATTTTTGTCTTTGGATGTCCTTGGAAGTCTGGTGACAAAGTCCATGGTGATGTTCTGCCATTTCCATTCTGGTATGGGCAATGGTTGCATCATCCCCTTAGACTTCTGCCTCTCTGCCTTCACTTTCTGACACACCAGGCACTTTGATGTATATTCAGTGATCTCCTTCTTCATATTATCCCACCAAAAGTTTTCTCAGAGATCTCGATACATCTTTGTGCTCCCTGGGTGAATAGAGAAATTTGAACTATGTGCATCATCCAAAAGTTCCTTCTTCAGCTCCAGACTTGATGGAACACATAGTCTTTTCCCAAACCGCACAATTCCTTCTTCATTAACATTAAACTCTGAGGATTTTCCCTTTTTGATAGCTTCCACTTTTTCATGGATTCCTGTATCATCCATTTGAGCATCCTTTAACCTTTCCAAAAGAGATGGTTGAGCACTCATTTGTGAAAGGATTGATGATGTTCCCTTATTTATGATTCCCACGTCCATCTTCATCAAGTCTAAGAAGATTGGATCCTTCTCAATTCTCATCATTGTTAGAATTGCTGGATCCTTTCTACTTAGGGAATCTGCCACCTTGTTCGCCTTCCCAGGGTGGTAATGTATTGAACAGTCATAATCCTTGATGAGCTCTATCCATCTTCTCTGGCGCATATTAATCTCTTTCTGTGTGAATATATATTTAAGACTCTTGTGGTCAGTATATATCTCACATTTCTCTCCATAGAGATAATGCCGCCAGATATTCAAGGCAAAGATCACCGCCGCCAACTCCAGATCATGCGTCGGATAGTTTCGCTCATGGATTTTCAACTGCCTTGAGGCATAGGATATCACTTTATCATTCTGCATCAGCACACATCCTAAGCCCTTCTTCGAAGCATCACTGAATACCACAAAAAGCTCCCCACATGTGGGTAAAGTGAGCACGGGTGCAGTGATAAGCCTCCTTTTCAACTCCTTGAAGCTTTCTTCGCATTCATCACTCCAAGCAAACTTTAATCCCTTTCGAGTTAGTTTGGTAAGAGGGTTGGACAATCGTGAGAAATTTCTCACAAATCTTCGATAATATCCAGCTAACCCCAAGAAGCTACGGATATCAGTTACTGATGTTGGCCTCGACCATCCCTCAATTGCATCTGTTTTGGAGGGGTCCATAGATATCCCATTTCTTGTGATGATATGGCCCAAGAATGAGACCTCCTTCAACCAGAACTCACACTTGATGTACTTGGCATAGAGCTTCTCCTTGCGTAAAGTCTCCAGTACAGTTCTTAAATGCTCCTCATGGTCCTCCTTGGTTTTGGAGTATATTATAATATCATCTATAAAGACTACCACAAATTTGTCAAGGTAATCTCTAAAGACTCTATTCATTAAGTCCATGAATATTGCTGGAGCATTGGTGAGTCCGAAAGGCATTACTAGGAATTCATAGTGCCCGTACCTTGTACGAAAAGCAGTCTTGGTGATATCTTCCTTCTTCACCCTTACTTGATAATATCCCGAACGCAAGTCCACCTTGGAGAAGTATTGTTCTCCACGCAACTGATAAAACAAGTCATCGATTCTTGGGAGAGGATACTTGTTCTTTATCATTATTTTGTTAAGTTCACGATAATCGATGCAAAGCCGCATTGACCCATCCTTCTTTTTGACGAAGAGGACTGGTGCACCCCATGGTGATGCACATGGGCGTATAAACCCTTTATCCAGATTTTCCTGTAGTTGTTTCTTCAGCTCTTCAAGCTCAACAACAGCCATTCTATATGGAGTCTTGGATATTGGTAGCGCCCCAGGTATAAGTTCAATTGAGAACTCAACATCTCTTCTTGGAGGAAGACCAGGAAGTTCCTCGGGAAATACTTCAGCGAATTCCCTCACAATATGCATTTCTTAAAGGGTGGTTTCTTCCTTGGACTCAATCATCTGAGCCAGATATGCATGCTCATAAGGCAGTAATATCCATGCTTGAGATGATGGAGCAAATGGAGATTCATCCTCCTCCTGACACTTTTAAAGAATCGGGGGGTCGATTCTCCATATGAAGTGTGATTTCCCTCTCCTGCCAATTTATGTTGGCTCTATATAAGGAAATCCAATCCATGCCAATAATTGCATCAAATTCCACCAAAGGGAGTATGATGAGGTTCGCTGGGAAATTAAATCCACATATTATAACAGGGGAGGACTTATACTCATGGGATGCAATGATTGCCCCATTTTCCATACTCACCGACATCTTTACTTCCATGATTTGTGGTGGTGCATGGATTGTTCTACTAAACTTTTGAGATATAAATGAATGCGTAGAACCTGAATCAAAAAGTACGTTCGCTATTCTTGAATGAATAACTAGCGTACCTGTCACCACTTCGTTGTCGGGGTTCACTTCGGTAGAAGTGATGGCAAAAGTTCTTCCTTGTTGTCTTGGAGGTTGCTGGTTGCCTCCGATAACCCTTGGATTATGGCACTGATTTGAAAAATGACCCGGTTCTTTTCATTTTTAGCATTGAACAACGTGTTGAGGTTCGAACTGAGCGTTCCTATCCTCTATCGCAGCCGCGGGTCCTTCTTGCTGACAGTTAACAGCTAGGTGCCCTTCTATTCCACACTTGAAGCATTCTCTTGTCCCCCTAAGGCAATTTCCAGGGTGCTACTTTCCACACTTTTGGCAAGTGGGGTGCTGGAACTTCTTAGCGCCATTGGATTTATCCATCGGACCACCAGCATTTAAGTCCACCATACGCTTCTTGTCCCCATGATACCCCTGTGATTCTCCGATCTCCATTTCAACCTTGAGGGCACATCGGACAATTTCCTCATAGCTGTCGAAGTCACGGATCGCTAATGCTTTCCGCAAGCTAGGCTTCATCCCACCAACGAAGCGGTCAACCTTGCATTCGGGGGTAACGACAAAGCCGGAAGCGTATCGTGCAAGCCTTGTGAAGTTTGCCTCGTACGCTCCCACAGATTCTTCATCTTTTTGTTTGAGGGAAAGGAAGTCCCTTTCCATCTTAAGATGGAGGGTGCGCGGAAAATATTTTTCGAAAAACATCTTCCGAAATTCCTTCTATTCCAAAGACTCGATCTCCTCCTCAGGCTTCATATTTTTGATCAACATCCACCATTGATCAGCTTCACCCTCCATACGATAAGCCGCCAGGAGAACCTTCTCTTGTTTAGAACATTGAAGGATAGAGAATATCTTTTCAGTGGAGTTGATCCATTGCTCAGCGATCGTGGGATCAGATGATCCACTAAAAGTAGGAGGCCTTTGTCTCATGAAGCTCTCGATAGCGACTTGTTCTTTCTTAGGGGGGGGGGGTTGAACATTCCTCTTGACCAGTGTTTCTATTCAAAACTTGATTTAGCTGAGAGATAAGCGTGACAAAGTTCGCGATTCCTACTCCCATTAGATTGGGCATCTCATAAGTACAATCATCACACTGATCTTCACAACGGTTGTTAGCCCGAGTTCTCCTATTACCATCCATTGGCTGGAATAAAAGAATGTTAGGGGTAACACATAAAGGGTAATCCAAAGACAAAATTTTATTACTTATAAATAAACTTTAATCTCTTTAACTCATGAGTCTATAGGATTCAATCCAGGATTTTCATGATCTACCTTCTAACATATATTCTTAGGGGCATTTTTCCCTTAATAAGGGTTCATACTAAGATTGTGAATTCATCAAAACATATCCCCCGGGAGTGTCGTAACCAAGAGTGCAGCAAGGCCCGTTGTCGTGCACCAGTTCCCGTTCGAGTCTAGCTCAAAGCGGTGTTTTCGGGTTTTACCCCTCGGATACATCTGTGCCAGAGCCGCCTCTACCTGCTCGTATCCAGACAGGGATGTATTTGTTTGATAAACCACTTACTTAGTATTTACCAAAACTTAGGGATGTTTTTATTATTCTTAGTCTTGTATTTAAGGCTTTACTAGGGTTTCCTAATCCCAAAAATAACTAAACCTATCCTTTGATACCAACTATGACAACCCTGCTTTTTATTACAACTTAAACATGCTTTATTACATAAAAATTCACTTGATAAAACAAAGAAGATCGAGAGGTTTAGTGTCTTTGGGGCTTAGGATCATTACATAAAACCTTTAAACTTGAAATACTACATCTTTATTGAAAACTTCCTTTACATGACCACTATATTCCTTCGTACTTAGCATTGCATGGGATAACCTGAGGACATGCATAAGAAAAGGGTGAGCTATAAAGCCTAGTAAGGGAGTACACAATGAATAACATGAGGAGTACAATACATGTTAGGCAATAGTCATATCAATAGATCATAAGAAAAACATGAACATAAAGGCATGATAAAGCATGATAATCATAACATGGAAATGTGGCAACAACACTTAACATTGAATTAGCATGAGCCAAGGCTCATTGCCCATAGAGCATGAGTAAACCCTCATTGCACTTTAAGCACGAGTAAAACCTCATTGAACATGAATTAGCATGAGTAAACACTCATTTCACATGACGTATCATGATACTATAGTTTACCCAATGCATTGGAGCTCTATAAAGGCACACCCTTCTTAAACATTTCATTTCATGCATAAGTGTGCCACATAGATCATAAAACATGGATTCATAAAACATAATAATTTATTCCATGATAAAGGAATGTGGAATTAATACATGAAACTTTATAATCAATAAGTAAATGTGCATAAAGTTGAATACCCTTGATGGAGAAATGGGCATGGTATTCACTACACAATGATATTGGCTTAGAAAATCGGTGTGATTTCCGCAGCGTAACGACGTGACATAAGAATTCATAAAAAAGGTTGATGAGAGAGAAAGGGGTTCCTCATCATATTTACATGTAATGGCCCGTAATGAGGTCATATAGATACATGTACCAACAATTGAAAAGGAATTTAGATTCATGATACAAAAGTATTGCTTGAATATAATAGAGGAGAAAAAGGTTTCTTTCGGAATTTCGGCATAGTAACGGGTGTACATGGGAGGCTTTTAATGAGAGAGAATGGGGTCTCCCATCATTCAAACAATAATAGGGCAGTATGGGAGAGGTTCGAAACCATACCCCAACATTCATAATTGAAATTAAAAGGGCAATAAAACTTAAAGAAAATTGGAAAAAATGAGAAAGGAAGAAAAAACCCTTACTTGGAAGTGTGCTTCCAAAGGCTAGAGAGAGGCTTATGAGAGGCTTCTTGGGAGCTTGGGGCACCTTGAGAGGATTCTAGAGAGATTAGGGAAGAGTTTGGACGAACTTAAAGGGCTTTTAGTGAGGAGGAAGTGGGAGATTGGGTGGGTTTATATAGGAAAGGTGAGAGAATTATTTATTATTTAGGTTTGGGACCACTTATATTAAAATAATCCAAATCACAAACCATCCCATGGTATTTGCCCATGGTTTCTGGAAAAGGAAAGAGGAAAACAATATTTTACAAGTCCAAGGTCCGAACTTATTAAAAAAATTAGGGTTGCTTATGTGGAGGTGAGTCACACTCCCATGGAAATTAATTTAAAAAGGCAAAGTGTTGAATAAGTCTTGAGGGCTCCATTAATGCTTTGAAAAGTAAGTCAAACAAACCCAAAACCTCATTATTTTAATGATAAAACATATATTTGCCGAACACAAGGATTATGGTATTTTATTACATCACCATTGGGTCATTATGATGTCATACAACACATTATATATTTAAATGGTATTTAATTTTTATCCAAAAATTTGACTGTCTCATAAAATTATGAAAAATTCACCATTGGATAATTTCGACGTCCTGATTCTGAAAATAATATTTATTTTATCTAAATAATTTTCTAAATATGTGAATTTTCACTTTTAAAATAAAAACAGACATTTATAAAAAAATTCACGGGTTTTGACAGAAATGGCTTTCAAACCTTAATAAAAATTTTAATTGTATTCATAAAATTATAAGATCATTTATATTTAATAAAAATTAATTTAATATTAATAATAATATTTTATTAAAATATTATTTAATTCAAAAAAAATCCTTTAATTTAATAAAATATAATTCTTAATTAAATAATAACTAAAAACACCATTTGTACATTAAAAACTAATTACAATGTATCAAAAATGACTAGAAATTATATTCATTATTATATAAAAATAATAATGTACATGAACATGGTGCTACTTATTTGGTACATAACCCCTTAAAATAGCCACATAAGACCTAAGGGTAAGGTGTGAGATGGTGACAGACTCTTGGGGTTGCTCGGATAACATCGCTCGAGTGTTAATTTCAATCAACTTCCACTTTTCCCGTATACGATCACGTTCGTGCTTGACTTGATGAAGCTCAGCTTGGGCTTGGTCAAGGGAAAAGCCCAAAGACACCACCTCTTTTCCGAGCTCTGACAAATGGGCTTCGTAAGGGGCAATTTTACTGGATGAGTCCATCGCTTCCTTTGTCTGAGTAGAAATGGGTTCGTTAAAGCCTTATATTTATACTACTCAGATGGTCAATGTTCAACTGCTATAAAAGTAACAGTCAAAAATCTTAATGTAAAACTAAAGAAGTTGACATCTTATAAAAACATTTTTCATAAAGAAACATTTAATTGGATCAAGAGGGATTTTCTATTAATGAAACTTTGGGTCGTTATAAGGAATAAATCGACACATAGTTCGTAAAGGGGTATTTTATACTGGTATCATATTAGATCCCAGAAAAGCATCATGGATGAACCTTGACTATGTTATATAGGTTATTTTCTATGTTCTACACGTGGATGGTCTTTTTAAAGAAACCAATGTGAATTGAATACTTATTCTTATATATATAAGTATCATATGCAGGGTAATTATCTCATAGAGAGTGGACCACTCAATGTAGTTTATCTCCTTATAGGAAGGGACACTGTAATAATTTTAATGTATTATAATATGTACTATATACATATGTTTTTAGGATCATACTCTTGTATGTTAACATAATTCTATGAAGAATATTGTTTATTTCGGTTAAATATAATATACTAAGGACAACATACCCCATGACAATTTTTATGGTAAAGAATATCAACCCAAGAAACTAAAAATACTAGGAGGAGTATTTAAACAAAATATTCTATATTTTTAATTAATTATTCATACCCAGATATGGATGAGTAGAACAATAGGATGGCATACTATTTTATTGAAAATAGAAATGATTCAAGGATTTTAACATCAATGGTAATTGAATCCGCATTAATATTTGGGTTATAAAACATGGGAATCATAAAATAGAAATTACCATATTGATGGGAGAAAGAGACATGTTTGAATAATAAACCAATTAGTAATGGAGAGAATGGCATCACACCATTAAAAGATAGCATATGGCGTTAGAGCATCCTCTATTTAGACTTAAAATAGTTCCCTTTATTGTAAGGAAAAATATGTGGCACAAATATCATTATTAAGTAGTAAATTACTTTTTTAAATCATACACACCCATAATCAATTTCTATGAAATGGGGAACCATGTTTATATTCTCATTTTTTATGATTCCAAGTGAATAGTCTCGAATCAATGTATTTTGGATTCTAGTGACTTAAAAATAAAATGTATAAATTCGTTTGATAGTGAAAATTTTATTAAATAAGATTTTGATGAACATAATGGTGATTCCATGGTTTACTAGAAACATTCATTAAATAAAGGGATAAAATATTGTAATTCTTGAGTTCATGATTGTTTGAATGGGATTATATTGATATCCTTGTACAAGGTTATTAGAAAAAAAGATTACATTGAGTGATAAAATCTTATTCTCTAGGATAAAGTGGTGTTTGTAGTTAGATCCAATATAAATGATATGGACATTACCATGTATATTGATATTACAAGAATTTGTATACATGTAGTTCTAGATATATAAGTTATTATCCTAGTGTAAAATTGAACATGGGAAGATCATATTTAAATGTTGAGATGACTCAATGGGTGATTTGAAGGTTTTATAACTCAAAATGGGATACCCATGCATAATTTCTCAATATAAAATATTATTATCAAAGTGTATAGTCCATTCATGTAAACCATACATGAATAAAGAATATTAAAACACCAAATATTTTATATAGAAAATAGATAAAAGATCCAGGTGTTACACTTTATCCTATGATAACAGGAGTAATTCCATATGTATTTATGGTTGTATCTACATAGATACAGCTTATATAATAAATTGGAATATATAAATATATGGGATCCATATTCAAAAATGGTAAAATTATACCTAATATGAATTGGAAAAAATCTCATCATTATGGATGAATCAGAAATCAAAATTGAATTTTTATATCATCATAGGATGGGAAGTAAAGGCATCACAACATATCATATATTAACAAGAATCAATCTAAAAAAATATTCACATGTTGGGAATAGATAAAAATGGTTCATCCTAGTTCTGGGATGTTGGGGAAAATTCAATAATCATGAGAGGGTCCAACACTAGGATGTAGAGGAGGATATTAATTAATATGATTTAGGGTTAGACCATAGTTGAGAAACCCATGAATCACTATATATCATTGAATAACAATAATGTAGGAAAACATAGTTCATGGATGTATCTACATAGACCAATCTCATGTTTGGAGGGGTGGTATAGTTATGCCATCCCAAGGTTAATCCGTGGGAGGGAAAAACTTGATTCGAATTAAGAAGGCTCAATCACTAATATGGAATCCCTATAATTATGGGAGAAATTGAATTCTTAACATAGTATTAAAGATAAAAAAAATTATGTTGGGAACACTTAAATGAATCTATCAATCATGATGTAATATTGAGTTATATAAGATGAACTGCTCCAATGCATTCAAAATGTCATGTAGGGTGGAAAAAACATTATGTAGTTTAATGACATGTGATAAGGACTCTAGAATTTCATGTATTTTACAGTCACAAAATGAGTACCATTTCATAAAAATATTCTTCACGGATTTTCCTCATGTGGAATAATAAAATGTTTTTATCTTAGTAAAATGTTATTAATAGAAACCCAATGTAAACTAATGAAGCTTCAAAAAGAAATATGAAGTAGGAATTTGATTGGAATAATTTTTTTAATATATATATGATTGGTAATCCAAATTTTACTATGTATAAATGAATAATAGTATTTCAAAAACAAGTATTTTTCAATATAAAATTTGTTTATCCTTGTTTAGTGAATTAGAGTTAACCTATTATGAATAATAGACCCTCTACAATATTATGGTGTGGATGATTTGGTAAAAGATTTTTTTTATTTGGTCCTCGGATAATAGAAACAAAGATCCCTAAATATCCAATGATAATAAGTGTCATGATAAATATAGTTCTAATTAGGGAGTCTTTTCATGGATATGTCCCATGAATAAGAAAAAATTAAATTCTCTTGTCTTGGTGTATAGTTATTGATGAAGAACCTATGTGAATTGGTAACTCATGCACTTGGAGCATCATATATAGAAATTTATCTTATGTATTAGAATCATGTAATATATAATAGACAACTAAAATTAGTTTTATGTACCTATAATATGTAGCATACATAATTTATTTTTACATCATGTGATAAATACAATAGTGTCTTGTACAATAATGTTTTATGAAAAAAATGATTTTTTGAATAGTTTAATGTCATGAATAATGAACACTATAAAAAAAATGAAACTATATAATTTACATCTTGAGAAACCATTAATTGGTATATGGAGTAATACAATCTATATCCATTATAATTTTTGATTACTCATTGTTGTAATAAAACTAATACATGTAATACAATCTTTTCCATTTTGGATCTAGAATTAAATGTTCCTTCTTGGGTTTTATCAAATTTCTCATAGCCAATACTAATTCACCATTAATGAATGAGTGGAGTTGGAAATTATAATTGAACACTCATGTGACAATATTTCGATGGATTTTATGATTATAAATTTTGTGTGACCATTTTCCATCATGACACTATAATTCATCAAGTAAGATCAGAGTTATATCATATTTACATAGTTTATGAAAAATGGTAATGAAAAGTGAGGTATATAAACATTAATTTTTAGGAATACCTCTTCTCCATACAAAACTGACTGTGGGGATGCTCATATGGTGTTATGAATTATATTGTTATAAGATCAAAAATCATATTACATATTTTATTTTTTAGAATTATTATTTTTATCTACTATATTTTAGAAGAAATTATATTAAATATTTAAAATCCCTAAATCTATCAATTTTCCAAATCATGATAGTGTGACAAGTGGTTAGAATGGATACTATACTCATGATATATCCTTTTCTATTTAAAAGAAAAAAATTAGTGTATTTGTTTGTTAGTATTTAATTGGGGACCCTAAAATTGGTAATGATATTATAAATTATGAAAATGTGGCAAAAATTTCATCCAACGTCATTTAAGACTATATAAGGGAACCATATTAAGAATAATTATATGAAAGTACTAATAAAATTGAAATATGTGTTTGGTGATAAAGGGAATGGGCACATGACATATATCCCCCATTTTCCAATAATATTTTCCAGTATGCAGAAAAATTTGGGGATGATGGATAGATTAGTATTGTATATTAAAGGAATTATATTTTTTATTAATTCACTACAACCTATCTTAATTAATTGGAAAAAGTGTCCATAAATATTTTTTGGGGAAAGAGAATGTATCCTACCTAGTAGGCATCATAGGCGTTGACATGGTCTTCCAACATAACAGTGAGATCCAATCCTCCTTTGATAGATTTGTAGAGGACCACATCAAAACATTTCTTTTAGATGAGCTTATAAGAGTTCATACCATTTTAAATGATGAAATATGTTTACATATGAGGTATAATCTATATATAGAAATAATATAATGGGATATGTTTATATTGGTGGTAGTTTTATCTGGAATACATCCATCCAAATTTATTTATAATTAGCAAAGGTATTTAATCACCTTGTTTAAGGGTGGTATTAATTTTGTTGATATCTCCTTTTTCATTGTTGATAAATGGTGACACCCCAATAATATATGATTCTCGATGAAAATCTAATCCTAATTTATGTTATTCAAGGATATTGTTGAATTATACATTCCATCCACATAGGTATTTTCTGATATAATATTGGTTTTGAGAAGAAATCATCCATCAACCCTCATATATAATCTTTCAAGGTAACAAATTATTCATTCTTGATGGTATAATTAAATTTTATTTTAATGATCACTAATATTAAATCATGATTGATATTTAATTAGGCCATTGGTATTTACAAGGACAGTTCTAAGACATCCATAATGCCATAGTATTTCCCCCATTATTGGTTCATACATCTAACAACCTAAAGATTGTGTCAGAAATATTTTTTATATAGGAACAACCATGATCCCAATTCCATATTTTTTTGAGATTTGGATTTTCCAACCTTTAACATATTAGGCTCCTAGAGGGTCCATCAAATTACATTTACTATTCTCCATTGGTTTCATATATGGTTATTTATTATTGATCATCATTTATAATAATGAATTTTCTAGTATATAATGCAGAATAATGTAATATATTAATGATATTCCATTGAACCCCTTAAAATAAATGAAATAGATATTAAATTATTTTATAATGAAAAGAAAATATTCTATGTATTCATCAATCCTAGGATTATTGAGGACATAATTGAGATGGTCGACCTGAAAACTAATGTGGGCCTCATGATAAAGTAATCAAGGTTTCGTATTTTTAGTGAAAAATCCAATTCATGGTAGTTCATCTTGATATCGAAATATTATATCTCACTATGAAAACAAATCCTTCTATGATAATAGATATTCATTTCCTTACCCAAATTGTTTTTCTCACAAAAGGGGGGTTCATAGAGATAATTCTAGGTTTTACACATATATGATGAGTGACTTACCCTCTACATGCGGCATCATGACCATTTGCGTGTAAACAATACTGATTATGGTCACTAAAATCTTTTTTTAACAATTCTTATTACACTAATAAGTGACCCCTTTTTTCCTAAACCATATAATGGGAAAATACATAAAATAAATGGTGTGCATAAAATATATGATGTAATAAGGGTTCCCCTAGATTCCTATACATTCTATATGGTTTCAAGGAGGTGTCATATATTGTATTGAATACATTTTTTGGTTCATCTTTGATATCATGATGGCATACCTTGAATCCACTAAATTTTCTAAATGTTACCCCTAAATACTATTTCATTGCATTCATTTTCAATTTGGGTTATTATCATTCATTTTAGAATGCATCCTAATTTTAAATGTGATCGAAACATTGTTAAGATGTTACCATCAGATCATCTGTGTAACATTCTATGATCTTCCCTAAAAAGGAGTTAAAAGTATGGTGAATGACACATTTTTATATAGTTGTAGTATTCATTAAGCCAACAGGTATAACTGTTGGATCCATGGTCATCATAGCATGAATTGGAGTATGGTTTGTTTTTTCTATCAATCCTCAGTGGATGTTCAGAATGTGTACTAGCAAAGTGATCATACATTTCAAGCAGACAACAGTATTGAAGGTGGCGTTGATTCCCAGTGTTTGCAAAATTTTTGGGCCTCAAAATTGAAAAATGGAGAAAATTGTTTTGGAAATGATATTTGGGCACCGTGTACGAGAAGGAGAGGTAACATGCGCATCTAGAGTTTTTCAAAATCATAACGTGGAAAAATGGAAAAGGGATAAGGGTCATGCAAGCATTGGTTGCGTCGCGCAAGTGACCTGCGCGCTGAGAAAGGACTTGCGCGCCGGTGCCTTGGAGGATTGGAAACATGCGCGCCTATTGTTCTTCATTATCATAACAACAAAATATGGCAATGGAAAGAGGGTCGTGAATGTATTGGTGTGATCATGCAAGTGATTAGCGCAACAGTGGTTTGGACAGTTCGAGATGTGTGTCGGGATTTGCACACTGTGAGGACACGTGCACGCCACCGTGCAGGGGGATCCAGTTTTCCTAGAAATATAGAAACACCCCCCTCATTTGGTGAAATGTTAAAGACTTAGAGATTTTTCGATCTCTCGTCGCACATGTGGTTGATTCGTGCAAGTGGTTGATGGGTCACACAAGTAGAGGTTGCGCGACGGTTGTTGGTTGCGCGACCAAGGCAGTTCAGTAGTTAAAGGCGCAGTGTCGTGCAAGTTTGGAGTTGAATGAGGGATTTTCACGCAAGTGGGTTGGTTACACATGCGTGCCGAATTTGTACCGCTCAAGTGACTTGCGTTCGATTCTTGAATCTTGCGCGCTGCTCTTGGGGATGCGCGCCAGGAGAGGTTGGAGTACGCTGGTCTTTTTGGAGCTCCACGAAAGCTGGAATATTGCTCGACATCTTCTGTTTAATGTTTTATTAGTCCAAGAGTGAAATTTGGACTTCCACAGAGCAACTATACAGAACAGAAGATGAATTCTCTTGCAATTATTAAGAGACATTCATGTCTATAAACTGAGTGTGACTTCACCGAGGAAAGTGAGCAAGCGGGAGTCAATGATAGTGACCCGAGGGACACTGTGAGCTATCCTTGAACCCTTTTTAAAGTTAGTAAGAATGGGATAAAGTTACTATTACCGAACCATTGTAATTCAAATCTATTGAAGTTTAGTGGAATTAGGTACGACTGACAACCTTTTGATGTATACTCCTTGGACGTAGCCCTCTGCGGTGAACCAAGTAAAAAGTGTTGTGTCTTCTCTATTCATGTGAATGTTTTATTTCTGATCATATTAATCATACAGGTTCAACAAGTTCCTACCATCGTGGAAACAAGATCCATCACATTAAATTAAAAAGTCATCGCCTTGATTCACCCCTCCCCTATCAGGGTGTCCCTGGGTCCTTCAAGTGGTTTCAGAGGGTAATGGTTGCTGGTGTTTAATATGTCCTTTGTCGTCATGGAGAATGTAGTCAATGTCATTGGAGTCCCTCGCTTCGATGGAAGTAATTTCCAGATCTGGAAGAAAAAAATGATATCTCTTCTAAGATATCTTAGAATGGAAGTTTTATTTTCTTTTATGCAAGGAATACAAGTCACTAATCCAACTGGACTGGCTATGACTGACATAGATAGGAAAATTCTCGATGCAGATGCTAAAGCACAAAATGCACTCACTGTAGCCCTTTCTGAGCAGATCTACCTAAATGTGATGAATTTCACCTCAGAAAAATCCATGTGGGATAAACATGATAATATTTATGAAGGAGAAAGAAATGTGAAGGAGGGGAAACTACAAGTGCTGCACAATAGGTTCGATGATTTGAAGATACATCCTGATGACAATGCAGACTACTTCTTCAATCAAATCACTAAAGTAGTTATAACAATTCGGGGCCTAGGAGATGAAATCAAAGACATTGACATTGTGAAGAAAATACTTAGAAGACTTCCACCCCTATACAATGAAAAGGTATAATCCCTTGACGAAAGATATCTTTCAAAACATTCTCTGGATGACCTTCTAAGCAGCATGGTAGCATATGAAATGAGAAACAAACCGGAAGATGCTATGACTCGTGTGAGCATGTAAATGGAATTTAAGGCCATGGATAAACTACAAATTACAATATATAGTAGTGGTGAAGATGAATAAGAAAAACAAATTCTTTCTCTCCTTCCAAATAAGGTCCATAAGGGAAAAAGAAAATTCAAAGGGATTTTACCACTCACATGTTTTCATTGTGAAAATGTTGGGTACATTGCCTCTAAGTGCTTAAGAATGATCAACAATGAAGAGAGTGAAGATGAAAGCTTCGACAAGCCTTCAATAAGGTTTTTCAAAAACGGAGACATTAAATATGGAATGAAAATGCAAAGGAAGAGTTTTGTCTGTGAAGAGGAAGATGATGATGATGAATTGCATGATGAAGAAGAAACATAATTCAAAACTTGGAACCGTGCTTCCATGATGGCCACTATTGAAAAGTCAAAAGATACTTCTGAAGAAAAATAGTTAAAAAACTTGTGCAGATCCCAAGATTCAACTTAAGGATGCCATTAGTAAGATTAAGACAAAATGTAAGAGTTGCAATAAGTGTAAATCTATTATAGAAGAATCAACAGAATTTTTTGATCAAAATGAAACTATAATTTAATGACTGGAAGAATTTGTGAAGGCACAGTAAAAAATAATTGAAAGCAATGATGATGTAGTGGATCTGAAGCTATGAATTCAATATCAGTAAAAAGTCATCAATGAACTCACCTCCAAACTAGAAGAAAAATCCATGACTACTGAGGGTCTTGAGGAGGAATTTTTTACTCTTAGGAGTAAACATGAGTCTAAATATATTCCAACTGAATCAAGGAAGAAAATACAGTTTAGAATATTCTCAGATGCAGAATTACTGGCAAGAGAAAAGTGTGGTTCAGATGGGGTTAGAATATCTTGAGTGATCAAAGACCCACTTGCATGGGAAAGAGTGTAATTGGCTGTGAATCAGACACATCAAATGCTGGAAGTGAAGAGATCCAAAAGAAAGATAAGCTGAATGTTGAACATGTTGAAACGTTTCCTAAACTACTGAAAATAGAACCCTCAATCCTAAATAAAAAGAGAACTAAAAATTATCATCAAACGTTCAGAGATGACATACAATTTAACTATTCTCCCAAGGAATATGTTATGAGGAGAAATTCCAATGAGATGACATTTCCTCTCTTAAAGTGTCAGTTCTTTGTCTATCTGGGACACACCATGTCTTATTGTGAAGAGGAAGGAATCTATCTGAATGGATAAGAAAAACGAGTTCAACAAAGGAGAAAAAATCCATATACTAATTTTTAAAGAAGAAAAAATTTCTGTGGATATTTTTTTCATTGTTCTAACATTGTTCATAAGGCAACTTATTGTAGGTAGAGAAGGGACATGGACACCTCATACTGAAGTTCAAGGAAATTCAAGTATCGTCCGCAAGACAGTGTTTCCCTTTCAAAAAGGTTTTCTCTTCTCAAAGAATATTATGACTATGAAGAACCTCGGTACGCAGAAGTGAAAATTGAAAGGCCATCAATACTCTATACTCAATCCAATGTCTCATGGAATGAAATGAAGAATATTGAGAAATCAAACCTTGCATCGGTGGCCCAAAAAGATACAAAGAACAACAGTACTTGGATTCTAGATAGCGGTTGTTCATGTATTATGATAGGTAATGTAGACCTATTAACAGATATCAAAAGGATGGTTTATGGTACTGAATGATTTGGTAATGATGGAGCTCTGAAAATCAAAGGGAGTGGAAGTACTGAATTAGCTAATGGAGAACTAAAGAACACTAAATTCCTTTACCTGGATGGCCTACGTCATAATCTACTCATCGTGAGTCATCTTTGTGAATCATGACTTATAGTTACTTTTAATCAGAAAGGCTTCACTATCAAAGGAATGATAATAAATTCACTTATGATGGGATGCAAAATAGAAGAAAACTCGAATAAGGTTGATAGTGAATAAATTGTGTGTTACATGACTGTTGAAGAAGAAAACAATTTGTGGCATTGTAGACTAGGTCACATCAATCAACAAGTCATGGAGAAAATATCAAAATTGAGGATTTTCATGGACATTACCAACCTAATCCGTGAGCGTGAAAAGTCTTGTGATCCTTGCGTTTGTGGGAAGCTGGTCTATAGTTCATATCAGCAAAAAGAGAAAAAGGAATCTCACCTTCTTGATCTGATACATACAGATGTATGTGGGCCGATAAATGTTGCTGGAACCCATGGAGAAAGTTACTTTGTCCTTATCATAGATGATTAAAGTAGAATGGCATGTGTGATTGTCATTCACAGGAAATGGCAAGTCCTTGATTGCATGAAAACGTATCGGTGATTCGCCGAGAATGATACAGAATGAACAATCAAAGTGTTGCGATTTGAAAATGTAGTAGAATAGAATTCCATTGAATTTGAAAATTATCTGGAGAATCATGGGATACAGTATGAGGTAGATGATATGAGAACTCCATAACAAAATAGATTTGTTGAATGTAAGAATCATCTGGTGAACAACATGGAACGAACTATGCTGATTGAGAGTCATATTTCATGGCATTACTTGAAAGAGGTTTTTCAAGCTGCAGTGTATATTCAGAATCAAACATGACTTTATAAGGGTGAGATGAAGACACCACATGAATTGTGTCCTAGAAGCAATCCATCTTTAAAATACATTCGTGTATTTGGAAGTAAATGCTTCATTAGGAACAAAGAAGGAAATCAAGTGAAGTAAGCAGACAATGCAGATGAAGGAATTTTCTTCGGTTATGAAATGAACAGAAAAGCCTAAAATGATTCAACAAGCGTTTAGGAAGGATTGTGGAAAGTGGTGATGTTATGATAATTGAAGAGAAAACCACAAATGCATTAAGGACTTCATATTATGATGTGATAGAATGTGAGGAAGAAAGTGAACGAAGAGAAAATAAAAATATAGAAATAAAGGAAGTTGTACAAAACACTCAACAATCACATCATGATTTCGACTAAGAAGAAGACTCTGAAGAAGAAACACTGGCTGAAGAGAATGCAACTGAACCTCGTAGGAGAAATCGAAGAGCTGAGATTGATCCATCCAATATAATTGGGGATAGGAGTGCACCAACTCAAAAAAGATGGATGAGAAATAACATGAAATCTTCATTTCTATCAACTGTGGATCCATCCACATTCGAAGAAGCTGCAAAGGATGAATCATGGTTGAAATCCATGAATGAAGAATTAGATCAGATTGAAAAGGATCAAACATGGGATATTTTCCAGAGACCTGATGGTCACAATTTTATTTATACCAAATGGATCTTCAAAAATAAGTTTCAAGAGAATGGAAGTGTCATTATAAACATGGCAAGATTGGTATGTAATGGATATTTCCAGATTGAAGGCATTGATGTTGAAGAAACCTTTGCTCCAGTGGCTAGACTGGAGTCAATCAGGCTTTTCCTTGCCATGGCACTCCAATGTGGATATAAATTATATCAAATGGATGTCAAGATAGAATTCTTTAATGGTGTACTCAAAGAAGAAGTCTTAATTGAACAACCAGTGGGTTTTGTTCTAGGTACTGATGAAGCAAAGGTTTGAAAACTGGAGAATGCTCTATATGGTTTGATGTAGGCACCACGGGCGTGGTACTCACAGATGGATTCATATCTAAAGAAGCTGGAATTCAAAATAGGAGGTGTAGATTACAATCTCTATGTGAATAATTATCCAAAATATCAGTTCATGGTTCTAGTCTACATTAATGATATCATATTTGGTGGAAATAGGCAGAAATCAGTGGGGGAATTTGCCAATCACATGAAATCAGAATTTGAAATGTCTATGATTATGGAGCTCACATATTTCTTAGGGCCGCAGGTGATTCAAATGAAGGAATACACCTTCATTTCTTAGTAAAAGTATGCAATAAATCTATTAAAGAAGTTTAATATGCCAGACTCCAAACCAATGTCAACTCCTATTGCAGATGGACCTAGACTTGGAATGCATGAAGATGGGGCCTCTATTGATCCCACCATGTACATGAAGATCATTGGGATCCTACTGTACATGACAGCGACGTGACCAGATATTGTCTTTGCCACATGTATTGTGGCCGGAATTTAGAGTAATACAAAGGAGGAACATATGGCAGCAGTAAAAAAATCATGAGGTACATTCAAGGTACACATAACTTTGGGTTATTTTTTTCTCTAGGTAGGGACAGTGAATTGTCATCATTTTCTGATGCTGACTGGGCTGCATATGTAGTAGATAGAAATTCCACTAGTGGTGGAGCCTTCTATATTGGGAATAAATGTGTTGGATGGTTGATCCAGAAACTAGGAAGTACTTCTCTTAGTATTTCTGAAGCTGAGTATATATCCGCCACAATGGCATGCACTCCACTAATAAGTATGACGCAACAACTTAAAAATATTGGTGATGAGGTGAATCAACCAATGGTAATTTACTGTGATAACAAGAGTGCAATTCATCTCACAAAGAATCCTATTCATCATTCTCATACAAAACATATTGAAATCAGGTATCACTTTATCAAAGAAAATGTTGAGAAAGTGGTGATTGGAATGGATCATGTGGGAACTGATGAGCAAGTTCCTGATATCCCTACCAAGCCACTATCAGTAGTTGTGTTTGAGAAGCATCGGTTGAAACTCTGTGTTCAGCCACCTCCAAGTTCATAATGAGGTTAAGCAATTCCCATCTCCCCATTTATGATAACTATTTTTATCTGTTTATGGATGTGATGATGGTTTGTGGGGGAGATACTGTCCAGGGGGAGTATGGTTTGATCTGAACTATGATCAAGTAACCAGTTTTTTGGTTCATTGTCAGTGGGGGAGAAAGGAATAAATTTAGGCATGTAATGCTTCTGTGACACGATGAGAATTATGTGTCAGTGATAGGATGAGAATGATGAGAAGGAATTTATTGGTCATGTAATGCATTGGCATCATTAAGAATTCCAAAACACAGGAACCCAATTCAAGCTTTCTCTCTTGGTTTCTACACTGAGCATTTCTCATGTAGACTTAGAGTGTTGGCTACGTTGCTTCTTGTGGTTTTGGATTTCATATGGATGGGTATCTATTGAATTTATTTTCTTATGTCCAACAAACCCAAAAGGGGAGATTGTTGGAACCATGTTCATCTTAGCCTGAATTGGAGTATGGTTTTTGTTTGTGGTCAATCCTTAGTGGAAGTTCATAATGTGTACCATCAAAGTGTTCATACAGTTCAAGCAGACAAAAGTATTGAAGGTGGCACTGTTTCCTAGTGTTTTCCAAATTTTTGGGCCTCAAAAATGAAAAATGGAGAAAATTGTTTTTGGAAAATAAACATGCACTCTTTGTACATGAAGGAGAGGTAACTTGCGTGCTTAGAGTTTTTCAAGATCAGAAAGTGGAAAAATGGCAAAGGGATAAGGGTCGCACATGTATTGGTTGCGTCGCATAAGTGACCAGCGCGCTGAGAAAGGACTTGTACGACGGTACCTTGGAGGATTGGAATCATGCGCGCCTATTGTTCTTCATGATCAAAACATCAAAATATGGCAATGGAACGAGGGTCACTCAAGTATTGGTGTGATCACGCATGCGAGTAGCATGGCAGTGGCTGGGATAGTTGGAGCTGCGCGCCTGGACATGCACGCTGTGAGGACACGTCTGCACCACCATGCATGGGGTCCAGTTTTCCTATATATAGAGAACCACCCCCCTCATTTGGCATGAATTTCCAGAATTATAGATTTTTTGAGCTCTCATCATGCAAGTGGTTGAGTCGCGCAAGTGGTTGTTGGGTCACATAAGTAGAGGATGTGCACCGGTTGTTTGTTTTGCCACTAAGCCGGTTTGGGAGTTAAAAGCGCAGCATCACACAAGTTTGGAGTAGAAAGAGGTAGTGTCTTGCAAGTGGGTTGGTGGCACCTACACGCCGAATTTTTACTACGCAAGTGACTTGTGCGCCATTCTTGAATCTTGTGCGCCTGTCTTGGAGAAGAGTTGCAGGAGGGGTTGGAGTACACCGGTCTTTTGGAGCTGCACGAAATCTGGAAGATTACCCGATATCCTCATTTCAAAGTTTGATTAGTATACGAGTGAATGTTGGACTACCATAGAGTATCTATACACAACAGAATATGCATTCTCTTGCAATAATGAAGAGACCTTCATTTCTATAAACTGAGTGTGACTTCACTGAGGACTGTGAGCCCGGGGGAGTCGATGAGAGTGACCCGAGGGATGCTGTGAACTATCCCTAAACCATTTGTAAAGGCATTGAGCCTTGGACAAAGTGACTGTTCTCAAACCGTTGAAATCAAAATCTAGTGAAGTTTTGTGGAATTAGGTATGACTGACAACCTATCGGCGTATGCTCCATGGACGTAGCCCTTAGTGGTGAACCAAGTAAAAAGTGTTGTGTCTCCTTTGTGCATGTGAATGATTTCATTCTGATCATATTAATCATACAGGGTCAACAAGTTTCTACCAATGTGGAAACAATATCCATCATATTAAAATAAAAAGTCATCACCCTGATTCACCCCTCCCCTCTCAGGGAGTCACGATGTCCTTCAATAACATGGAAATTTATTCCCCTTAGGGTGGATTAAAGATATTGGAATCCTCATCTCTAATGACCACTCAAAAATAGTTGTATTCAAAATATTCATCTAGGAAGTGGAGGTATGAGAGACTAGTCATTGCATCTATGCGTATCTTCATGATCAGGACTATGAAATCATCATTTGATCAGTGATGGTTGAGATCCCTGAATTCAATGAAATCGTGTATTTCTACATTTTTTCATTATAGGGACAATGTTATTTTAATATTTAGGGGATTTAGCTTCCCATATTAAGTTTTCACTTATCATGTTATAAAAATGGACTCAATACTTGGTAGTATAGTGTATATGAATTCTCCATGAAATTAGTTTATAGCTAGGAAAATTATCCAGAAAACCCATGTGTTGAGAAATTACCTAGGGATCATACTCAATAATTTACATGTAATTCTAATCAAATAAATCTGAGGTATACATTAATAAACATATGTATTAATTTTAAATAATAACATTAAAATATAAATTGATCAATACAAGATTTAGATCTTCTATGGTACTAATATTCACACTATTATGTTCATCAGCTGATGTTGAGACAGATTCCACAATTGCTGAAGGAGCATACTTGATACATTAAACGTCTTATAATTGATTTTCATTCCATATATAAGACCAGTATATTTATATTTCGAAGTTGATATGGGGGAATTATTGTTTCAATGATGTTCACATCCCTCTTTGGGGTGATCTAGTCTATCTACTTTAGCTGTTATCAATAGGATAATAGATAATATTCATAAATAGTGTGATCTTATTCTAGGGTGAAAATCCAGTTAAACATAGAGTGACCGAATTTTTTTAGAACATCATTTAATCCTAAAATAATTTAATCCCACATTCATGTATAAATACATGGGAGAAAAGATAATCCACATGAAAAAATAGTCATTTCTTCTTTTTATTGGTTGTAGTGGCCAAATGGTAACAACATTTTTATTGGTATATGGGTGAAAAGTTATAATAGGATCCATATAAGTAACAAATATATCCAAATGGTTTCCAATATCTAGGTTCACTACCTAAAATTAGATAATGGGAAACATTAAATATTCCCTGATATCACTCCATGGATTGGCCTAGGTGATTTATTTGTGTGGGGTAGGTAAAGGTGGAAAGCAATATTTTTACAAGGTTTACTACTCAAGAAGGATAGCTACTCCCTATCATGTATGATGATCACTAGTGAACACATTCGACACTATAATAAGATATCATGTTATAATTTTGTGTCTATAAAACAATACTTATCCATTATGGGTCCCTATTTTTTATGGGGGTAAGGAATCAATTATTCTTCACTAGACTGGTGATGACCTAGTCCAACTTACATATTATCGATAGTTCTTTACAAAGGGTATAATTATAGTATTCACCTTATTTTCTAAGGTGATTTATAAAATCAATAATCTATCCCACCATATGAGACTTCTATTATATGTCACAAGGAAACTTTATTCATCCAAACACATCTTCACTTTTTACATGTTCTAAAGGGGGATTGAAACTATTTTTCTTCATATTTTTATTCACACATTTAATTTATTGAAATAATGCACTGGTTATCAAATTTTATATCTAAAATCACAAAATTCTGTTGTGATAATAAAATACATAAAATACATTTTACCATCATTATATATGACAATTATGGGCTTATGAATATTTAATTAGAAGATGTGAAGAAACTTTCTCTTCTTCAACACAAAAAGATATTAAATAGTGTTATAGTGTCAGATTATTAATCTCTTAAAAAACCAAAAATAAACATGATAATTTTATTAGTTCTCTACACCATGTTGTGTACATAATATTTGAGTAACAGAGTCCTAAAATTCATTCAATATTATTTTATGACCTTGCACTACTAAATGGACATTTACATCTAGTTGTTATTTCTTGTTTATAAAAAATATGAATATTTAAAGAAAATATCAGTTAATGATCCATATTATTTTATTTTCACATTCAATTCATATTTTTTTTGAAATATTTATTTCAATTTTTATCACAATTTTCATGTGCATGATATCATGAATTTTTAATTTTTCACATTAATTTAATTATGAACTCCCAGATCAGTGTCTTGGGTTCTTCTCTTTTTATATTAACATATCTTTATATATGCATATTCATTTATATATGTGGCTAATGCATGATCTGTATTTTCTTCTTTTATTCTATCTATCATCATGAAAATGTGTATAGGTTCTTGATACATATATTGTAAACTGGGATCATGTCATACATTCATGTCCAACGCCCATGTATATTGGATCCAATGGGTAGAAAGTTCCACGGATTCTCATGGAATCGATACTCGAGGAGCATAATATACCCAAGAAATCCACTACCACGTTCATGACTCATGGTATAAATGTATATTGGATAATATCAATCACTCCTCATACCATCAAATTTCTATCTCATATCATTATTTTACCCACTAATTAGTCAATTCACATTCAATTACACCACATAGGAATACCTACCATATACACAATTTCCAAATCAAACATTCAATAAATTAAAAAACAACCATTGAGTATACCCACTCATTTAAACTATCCCTAAGAACCTATTTAATCAATTCAAGAGGCATGAATTCCATCACATGGAAGAAATAGGAAAACACATATCCTAAAAAGGTAACTCAGTCTCATTAAATTATAATTTTTCTTCCCTTAAATATGAAATTAAAAACCACTCTCCAAGGGTTGTTTAACATTTGGAAAAGGAAAAGGGAACACACCACGAGTGGCTTGGTTGGCCCAAAAAATATCCTCAAAAAATACCTAATTTGTCCATTTCCATTTATTTAAATTAATCATTTAATTTTTTGGGCCAGACCAGAATGTATGTTGGGGAGAAGAAAGAAAATTAGCCTTATAAATCAATAAAAACCAACATGAATAATATAAACCACCTACTACAGCTTAGTAATAGAATGTTTATCTAGTATCAACTCCTGATTTGACTCAATTATGGATAAAAATCATGAAGTAAACAACAATCTAAAATTAGGGCATATTATATTTCACCTAAATAAAGAATCTCAAACTAAGAAGAATGGAGAAATGATTAAAAGGAATCGTGAACTCACTAATGAAAATCCAACAAGACCTGTAATTCTTGAATCAGATATGGGATGGGGGATAATGATCAAAGGCTACCTTTTCCTACAAGAGAGGATCCAACAAGTCCTCTGCTGTGTGGAGGATGAAATTAAAATATATATTAGGTTATATTAGATTTTGAGGTAAAATTTAAATTTTATTTTAAAATATGGGGTTTCACGGTTTCACTACATGATTTTTCTAATCCGTGCACCAAAATTTCATGATTGTATATGTAGAATGGAATGTCAAATAGTTTTTCTACATAGTATGACCAAACATGGGAAAAATATGCAAAAAAATGGTTACAATTTTTATCATGGTCGCATTGTCGTACACTCGATGTCAAAAGGTTTTTCTAACCATGTGGCCTATGTGACTCCTCTCTCGAACCTAATACAGTTTTATCTAACCATGTAGACAACCCCGCACGGTTTACTCAAACCATGCACCATGATATTTTCAACCTAAAAGCTAGTTTTTTGGATATGAACAGGCCAAGACACCCCCGAAACAAACATGAACCCATTTTCCACTCACACTAACCTATAATTAATCAATTCAACCAAAATAAAAACGATATATACTATGAAACAAAACATGGGTTCTTATAGTTCTCCCCCATAAAGAAATTCATCCCCAAAAATACTTCTCTATGGTTGTCAAGATTCATATGATAAAAACATTAGTCACTGGGCATGTACATCAATATCCATCTCCCTAGTTTCATCCAATAAGTGGTTGTGCTTCAATAATTTTTTACTTGAAGAAATCACTGACCAGGGATATCCTTTTCCCCTTTCAACTATATGAATAAGATGCTCCTAAAAGGATTCATATGAATGTAACTCAACCTAATCAGTCTGAAAATAATGAGATAGGTCTGAGTGATAATAGAAAATATGAGATACGTGGAAGAAGTCAGGTATGGCTCAATACCTTTGAGGTATTTGTAACCAATAGTCTATAAGATAGACTCTACTAAGAATATTGATTGGACTGACAAATCATTGTGAAATATAAACCTATCTCTTAATATGCTTGTGTCCTAACCTCGGTGAAACATATAAAATGGCATGATCGATAACCTAAAACTATATAGGTCATTTTCGGTAATCAACATAAGATTTTTATTGATATTTTGAAGTATCCATCCACATTTATATTTATAAAAAAATTCACAGAAGTCTCATACCTGAGACATTGTCCTATTAAATCTATCTCACCTATCTCTAACTATCATGTTTGTGGTTGGAATGAACTAAAATAAAAATCCTCATAAGGTTCAATTTGTATCATAACATGATAACTATTATTGTAGGAAATCATGAAAATGAGTATATGCCTCTCCCAAAATCCCCCAAAATCCAGGACTCATGCTCATAGAATTTCCTCAAGAACCTATATCATTCACTCCCACTGGCCATCAATATCATAGTGGTATTGTTTCCTTATAAGCACATGTGTACCTAGTGTCCTCTACAAACTCTTCCATAAACGAGATGTAAAACAGGAATCCCTGTTTGAAATGACTGTGTGTGGGACCCCTTGATGTTGAATAATTTCATGGATATAAATCCTCCCAAGATCATCCACATTGATGGTCTCCATTATCCAGATGAAATGAGAATCCTTTCCGAGACAATAAACCTTCACCCACACAATATCATTACCTTGAGGATACCTAGGTAAACAGATCAAAAAAATCAATCGCAAAATCATCAAATTTTCACACTACAATATAAAACATATTCCAATGTATGGTGGGTTACATTTTTTCTACCTTCACCCTCTAATAGGGGCTACACAACATAAAAAACTATCTACCTCATTCTTCATACCGTACCACTAGTATTAATGGCTTTAGTCGTAGTAAATCATGGTGGAACAAGGATGAACATCCCATGATGAGGCATGAAAATTTTACATCAACTCCTCGCATATTTCCACTAGAACCCAAAGATGACCATTGATACACAAAATATCATCCTCACCTATATTCCAACCAATAGGTGGGTCATCACCTACAATACTCTCCCATTAGACTAGTCCCTTATAATTTGATAGCTTCATTAGCCTTTCTATATCTATTAGCGTATATTTCCTATTTAAGGATGATAGTAAATTATGTCCATGACCATAACGCACCTCCAAGTGAATCTAAGAAGACAAATCCATCAGCTCCGACACACCGTCGGCCTATTACACTACATGTGTATGATTCATTCTGCTTAGAGCATTGGCTACTACATTTTATTTTCCAAGCATGTTGGAAATCTTCATGTCAAAATAAATTAATAAATAAACCACCTTTGTTATATCACATTTATATAATGTTGTGAAAATTTATACATGAGTATTTTTTAGTCGGAGAATATCACAAATCATTCTCCAAGTAAGTAGTGTATCTCATAGTGCAAAGTAGGAACAACTACACCTAAATTGAGATCATGCATTGGCTTGTTCCTCTCATGGGGCCAAAAATACCAAGACCCATACACCACATATCTATCCCTCTATATAAGAACTACATCTATCCTAATACATGAGGCATCACAGTACATTTTTTAGCTTCTACCCTACTCTGGATGTATCATGTCCAGTGCTAAAGTCAGTCTCCCTTTTATCCCATGAAAGGATATAACATAGGTATCGATCTAGAAAAGTTTCACACCCTTCTTAGTCAATCCATTGATGAAATGACAATGCATGAAAATTTATGTATGAAATTCCGGTAATGCTCAGATAGTCCATAGAAACTCTATATGTCACATGCATTCATGGGTTGTTCCTAGGGAACTATAGATCTATTATTCTCCAAATTAACAGATACACTAGTACATAAGATAATGTGACCTAGGAAGTTAATTGTATCCATTCATAAGTGTCACTTTTTTATCTTAATATACAACGGATTATCACTCGTTATATTCAATGTGAACTCAAGATGTTTGGAATGATCCGGTAGATTGTGAGAATACACCAAGATATCATCCATGAAATCCACCACAAAAAATCATGATAAGGATAGAAAACATGGTTCATCAGTTCCACAAACACAATTGGAACTTTATTAAGACTGAATGGCATAACCAAATTCAGGTAGAGGCTATAACTTCTGTAACAATCTATTCACGGTTTTTTGATGATCTAACATGAAACTGAAGATGATCTGCTCTCAAATCAATCTTTGAGTAGACTAGTGATCCTTTAGGATGATATTAGAGATCATCTATTTGTGTCCGAGGAAAAATGTTCTAAATAATCATTTTGTTGAATTTTTAGTAATCCTCATATAGCCAAAGGGTATCATCTAGATTTTCCCAAAAGGAATGGTGAAACCCATATGGAAATATCAGGTTGAATAATATCATATGCCTCAAAATATTATAGCTCCCTCTTATGCTCATGCAACTCTACTATATCCATCTTTCAAGGAAAAATTGATACAGATCAAGATTCCAAATTTAGCTCAATTGAGAACTCCACCTCTCTCTCAGGAGGTAAACCAGAAAATTCAAGTATGAACACATCCCTGAAAGATAAACCACTATAAGAAAATATTCTTGATGTGTTCCCTGATCTTCAATATACAAACTAGTGATTAGAGATGTTATCCCACCCATCCCACGAAGCTATGGTACATCTCGTCTCAATTAGAAATCCCATTTACCATTATAAGTATAAACATCACCATTTGGTGAAATTAAAGTGACCCTATAGCTATAAAAGTAAATATAACATTTTAATGAAACTAGCCAATCCATCCAAAGTATTATTTCAACCCCTAACATTTTGAGGAAAAAAGATTCCAGACTCAGGGACACCCATCAACCTCAAGGTGGAATTCCATGTAGTAGCAAAGTTCCTCAGTTCTGATTCATAGTAGAGTGTATAGCACCATAATTATTTTAGAAAAAAATATAATGAGACTGAGTATTTTCACCACATGTGTAGATATGAAACTACATAGTGAACCTATTTCAAAAATAGAATATGAAATAGTATAGGCTAGTTCTATCTTACCTCTCACTATAGATTATCATGCACGCTAGTCCTCGGGTTTAGGTTATATTGAATATATATGTCTTGAACCATTACTCTATGATGCAACATCCCTATACAGAGTAGGACAACACTGAGGTCTTATTATAGCTAGTTACTACATAACATAACCATAACCACCATTTCCTCAACCTAATGAACTGGTATATCTCGAGCTTCATGCCTGACATGGATTTTTGAAACCTTCTCATGTACCTGTTGTTAGATATAAGCCCTTACTACTCACTACTTGAAGTATGTTCTTGAGGAAATGTTGCACATGATCCATCATAACGTAAAATAAGAACATGACAGTGTTAATGTCACATTGATTCTTCATTTGGCCCCATATTCTACACTTATGAAAGATCATGTTGCTTCTATCACTAGAAACCAAGAAGGTACTCATCTTATGGGAATATTCAAAACATCACTTCCTTCCACTATTAGTCGAACTGGAAGGTTGAGAGACAGAACTTCCCTACTCTGTTCCCCCATCATTTCATAGGTTCTACACAACATTTAGCACATTATACAAATTTTTTAGTAATAGTGGTGAATCTGAACATGATGACCTATGATCTGATAGAATTTCATAGACTTTCATCAATGTATATGTCCCTTGATAGGTCATCTGTATTTTATATCGGAAAAAACACTAAAACTAAATAAAGCATTTTGAGCACTCTATTGCTGTCATATAGCCCTAATACAAACACATGAACTGCCTAGCTTTCTCTTCCCATAGATTCCCAATGTCGAAATAATCAAAGAAACACATTTGTAAATCCTCCCAAACCATGTATTATAACATTCTAGACTGGTTCAGAACATATCACCAGTGCTTTTCTTCCCAATGATTCATATATTTCATGATTTTCACTCTCCTATCAAGAGGTGAATCCAAATTCATGTAGACGACAACAATATCATCAATCCATTGATAAACAGCATGTGAAGCGCTATCCCCAAATAATTGTGAGGATACATGTTTTTGAACTACCAATTTATCTCATCTGTAGATAAGGCAGGCTGTGGTGGTCCCTAAAAAGTCTACATAAAGTGATATAAACCATTTTGGAACTATGTCTCTGTACTTATGTTCATAAAAACAACTAGTTTTGTTGCTGGTGGAATATAAGGATCAAATAATATCCCAGTGCCCACCATCTATAAAGGAAGTTAATCTCTATGATCCTGGCATATAACTTGAGGTTTTTGTTGTGGCATGCCACTATAATTCCAAACAAATTCCTCATAACATAAAAAAATAAAATTTCATTGTGAAAAAGTGTAGGAGAGGTCCACACCTTCACATAAACAAGTAATAACGCAAACCTACTCCTAAAGATGGGACTATAAAAAGAAAATTCGCAAAACACACTGGAGACATTGCCTCTTTCCATCTCAAAATCTGATTCTAGGTCAAGTCATTTCTTCTATGTTCATTTATTCATTTCAATTTCATTTAATATTCATTTATGTAATATCACAATATAATTTAATGGTTTAACCAAATTTCTCTCCAAATTATGATATATGATGGTATCAACTCCCAATAAACAAAACAATGTTGTCCACTTAATTTACACCAAATCATATTTCAGAAATTATATCACATTAGAATTTATAGCTGTCACATCCCTATCACAACAACATGAAAAAATAATGCATCTAAAATGGCATGTAATAATGTACGACATGTGATTCTGGTAAAGTGCCAAAAATGATTCATGAGATTTCATACCTTTAACTCATTAGTTATAGATAAAAATAGAACCCCCAATCATATCAATTCTAAAATCACAATTCATATGCATCACCCAAGAGTGGAATAGAATCAACTATAACAGTCAAAATCCAGAAAACCACCATCTTATTTGAGGTGAATTGGTCTTTTCTTATACATGGGTTAACTACACCTAGGCATATGTCATTTACCAAATCTATTTCCTTCCTATCCTAATTTATCTTCTCAAAATAGTAAATAAAACAAGAAAAGAAACCCTCTAAAACCACATAGTAATGTCCTGAACATGGATTCCAATCTACAATTCCTTGATCCCGGTTTTCCACATGGCCTCAAGTTCATCTCCTCAAATTCTGGAGGTTTCTGACAAGATGTGTGGGCCAAGGGACTATCTATGGGCATACTATTCCCCCTTACTAGAGTGTAAAACATTATAATATAAATAATAGTCAATATTGGAAGTAGTATAATAGTCATAAATTAGATAAAAGTAGGAATATATAACATTAATTCTCTATGAGTTCCATTTACACTGATGGTGATACAAGTCTCTAAAAAGTTGAAAAAATAGGTACACAACAGTATAGTACATTTCATGTCCCAAAATACTGAAAATAAAAAATCATTCTATGTCCATATAGTATCATGATTTTAGAGACCCGTATCTTGACGTACATGGACATTACATTACATTTGCGGAATACTTAGTACATAACAGAAACACACACTAAAGGATCGTAATAGTTTAGTGTCTTTGGAAACTCGGAACGTAATCTTCTAATCGTGGTGAAAGTTCTTCAATATCTCCCATAAAGGTCATCCCTTTTTTCTACCTAAAACCTTTCTTTATATCCTGGGGAAAAGAAAACATAAAAGGGTGAGCTCAAATGCTCAGTAAGGGTAAACAAAGGAAATATCAATCACATAATTTTCATAAGAACATAACATTTTTGGAAATCTTAACCTGCAAAAGAGAGCATAATTTCATAACATGGGATAAATCATAGTAGTGAAATGAAATCATAACTTAAAACATTACTCATTGTGTCATACACACATAATCATAGAGAATCATTTCTTGTTGGTCAAGACTCATTGCCAAGACTATCTTAGTGGACAAAGTCCCTTTCTGAATCGAGTAATCCTCGTTTCAGTCCTGTTTCACTGAACCGGTATAACCTACCATTCCAGCCATGTCTATCTCATGAGATATAAAATCTTTACCCAATGCATTGGAGGGAGATATAGGTCCCACCCATCTCTTAATGAATCCTTTCTTATGTGTGCCACAAAATCATAAATCATAAATCATTTCATAACCCATGTAATAAAAATGGGATTCTTAAACAACATGACATCATAAAACCATTCATATAAGATAAAGGAATTCATAAACATAATTCCATCACAACATAGTCAAATCAATGTAAAAATATGGATAGAAACAGAACTCTTTATTATCTTAGATGGAAAATAATTTTGATAAAACACTTGAATTGAATTCTTGAGGAAAATATCCTTTCTTCTTCAAAATCAATTTCTTTTCACAAAACATCATGCAACTTTAAAAGAAAGAGATTTTATTGAAAATAGTCATGAAATCTTTTAGAGGAAGCTTCATGAAAATAAGGCTTTATAAAACAGTAGAAATCCGTTCGTGCCGTATAAGTTAAAAAAAACATTCTTCGTACTTTTGTCGGAAAAGTCAAAAAGTACCTCGTACGACAAAAGATTCCTTTCATACATATTACTAAAAACTCACCGAAGGGTAAAAATGGATTTAAACAATTGTAGGTTGATGGAAATAATATTACATTTTGATGAAACATGGATGTGGATGATAAAATACACCCCAGTAAATACTTACGAATAAACAATCTCGGATAAAAATGAGATTGTGATATTTCCCTTACCTTAGGTCCAATTTGCTTCGTATGTGTCCGAACCTCCTGTATAATGATTTAAATAATGTCATTGACTTATTACAGAATCATATTCATTGTTATGATATCATATATGGTTCACTTATGACATTATATTACCCGTTCTTTTGTAAATTCCATGTTAAAGAAGCGTTTTGGGTAAAATCGTTTCATTTATCGTAGGTGTTTTGACTTGTTGTTCTTGACATCATTATTACTTATATCATGATTTACTTACTTCCAGAATATAAAATATGATTTATATATCATATATATTCAGTATATATATATATATAATAGATAGATAAATAAAATGAAAAACACCGTTCATGGAGACGGTAGTCCGTACGTACGCATGAACGCTGTTTTTCTTTCCTTATTGTCTTGAAATGGAAGTAAGTAGATGACATACATATGTATATATATATACATAAATCCAGTAGCTTTATAATGTCATGTATTTCATTATTATTTCTTACATATACATTATAATCATTCTTAAATGGTTAACATGGAGAATGAATCTCATCGCGTCGTGGAGACGGTATTCCGTACGTACGCACGAGCGATGATATCATTTCTATAAATATTGAATTGAATTGGAGTGGATTATAAAATATATCAGAATCATTATGATGTTGTAATAACTATGTATAGTTATTCTTTACACCATTATACCCATCCATGTAAGGTGGTGGTGGAAAATAGATTACACCACGGCGTGGAGACGGTATTCCGTACGTACGCACGCGCGGTGATTTCATTTTTCCGTAGGATGGATAGAAGGTGAATTAGGGTTGTTTCATATTTATAATAACATATCAGTATGTAAGTAATACTGATGTTATTACTTTATCATGAAACAACTAAAGAAGAAGAAGTTTAAGAAGAAAGAAATTGAAAAGATCGGTAATGGATATTACCTCTTCTTTGGAACGCCTCTTTGAATCCTCCACTTAAGGAACTAAGATTGGTCTTTGGAGAAGACCAGAACCTCTAGGATTATTCTAGGAAAGTGGAGAGGAGAAAATGGCAGGGGTTGGCCGAGCTTGAGTGCTCAAAATTGGTGTGAGGAGGAGGGGGAGGAGGTGTCCTTTTATAAGGGAGGAGAGGGGCACCTTAGGAATTCTTAAAAATATTAATTTATAATAAATATAACCCCACTTAAAAACCTCCAAAAATGACTCATATTCGAAGCTTAGATGAGATAGGGTTGTAATCTCATCAACCAATCAAATTTATACATGTTTGGATCTTATTTTAAACCTTATCAATTAGATTTAACTCTAAGTTAAATAATTTAACTTTTACCGTGTCTTTTTGTTTTCTTTCACTATATGGTTAATACACTTACTATAACATGCCAAACGAACCCCAAATTGTATATTATTAATACATATATCCTTATCTAAGTCATTTGGCCGAACCTTAGATTTTTAGGAATAAAATAACAATTAATAATATAATATTTGATTTAAAAACTATTTTGTTTCAATTTTGACACTATTTGATATATGATTTTTTTGAAAGTCATAAAAGAATTATATATTCGAACCAAGTTGATTAAATCAACACTAATATATCATAGTAACCTAGAAAATTAGTGGAATTCATAAAAAGTCTTAAATTACATTTATTTTGGTATTTATATTATCAATTATGTCAATATTTCATTAATAAGATAATTACTGCATCATCTTTGTGTCATAAATAAATTATATTATATGCTGTCTAAAAATTACAAATAAAATACCATCATGTAGGAAATCTTTTTAGCTTTCTAATGAATATTTATAGTCGAATTTATCTTATGTATAACCCCATATTAAAAATGATTTACTTATTAAACTTTGATTTTAACTATTTTAATCCTTCTTTAAATAAATTAATAATAAATGTCCTAATCTAATCCAAGTGGGCCTAAATGGTCATATTTTATTCCTAAGTTTGTTTTTGGTCGAATTACACTTGTCCAATAGAATTAGGACATGTGTTAGGGTAATATTAATATCATATTTACCCTTAGTTACCCTATTTACTATTAACCGTGGTAAAAAAAGTAAAAAGTTACTATTCACCAAAAAATTATTTTCATCTCATTGAACCACATTTTAGTCCTTGATATTAACCGTGTCTCTCGGATTTTCGAAATTCCATTCACAGAAGCGGTAAAATTAAGTTTTATGCAAAATTCCGTTTTTAACCTACCACTTAGTGGTTTCACTATTCATCAAAAATTGAAAGTTTTCAGAAAAATGCCAAAATTTCATCCTAAGCTATATTTCATATTCCGAATTCAAAAATGAAGTCTATTTTACCAAATTCATAACATAGAAGTTGCATTAATTAATTTTATAATTAAATCCCGCTGTTAAAACAAATAGCGTGTTTTTTTAAGAAACAAAATCTATCAAAAGATTGACACTTGATTATGTCTGGTTTAAATGTGAAATTACAAACAATGACCAACATTGTATTAAATTGTAAAAATATATTCTAAATATACTTTAAAACCACTCAAATTAATAATTTATCACTATTAATTATTTCGATTAAAAAAGTTGTTTTTAATTATAATTTAGTAATTTTCACTATTCATTAGAATATGAAAGTTATCCGAAAAGTACCAAAATTTCACCTTAGGCTAAATTCGATACTCCGAATCCAAAAATGAATTCCATTTTGAAAAATAAAATTTACAAAATTTCCAAAAAGTGGTTATTACTATTCATAACGGCTAGTTTTAATAATATTTTAATAGCATATCGTTGTTTCGTGAAACTCAGTATTGCGTACTACACACGCTATCGAGGAAGGTCGCGATTGCGTGTAACGGAAGGAAAGTCAAGGATGCGTATTGTGAAAGCTTCTTTTGTTATAGCGTACAACACAAGACATTAATGAAATTAAAAAGAATATTTTTCATAAAATCTTGGGGCGTTATATTCTACCCCCCTTAAAATGAATTTCGTCCTCGAAATTCGTCGGGGTTATAAATGGTTTACTATTCAAAATTTTCTTTGATAGAAACCCACATCGTAAAAAGGAATACCAAAACATGGCTTTAAAAACTAAAGTATGAAATGTAACGATTACCCAAATATACTAATCACTGGGTTTCCACATAGGTGAAAATATGGATATGGAAGAAAAATCTAACCATCATGTTCTGATGGAGAGTGGTAGAGAACATGGCTATGGAAAAGCCAGTAATCACAAATCCATAGATTTGTGATGATATAAGGTACCATCTGATTCATCAGGTATAAGATCACTAGGACAACATTTTTGGTTTTCAAGATCATTTCCCTAAAGTTGAAAATTTGCTTAGAATAAATACTTACTTTATTTTGGTAAAATATCACTTTTGTTCGTGCCTTGAACAATTTCTACTTCATCTCTTAAATAAATGAAGTTGAATTTGTTATTCGTGATGTGTTAGCAGATCATGTGATAGAATGACAGGTCATTCCATCTGTCTCAAACAAAAGGTTAGCAAAACTTATATACATAAGTCGATCTATAGTGAGATTAATCATATATAGTTCCTAAAATGGACTTATACTTCATATATCATACTGCTTAATATAATAAAACTAGTTTCTACTAAACAGGGACTTCCTGTAGGTCAGTGGTAGGCGATAAAGGCCAGTAGCACTTCGGTTGTGGGTTCGATTCCCACAGCCTTGTCCGAAGCGATGGGCTGTCGCCCGTCCTGCAGGTTGTCCTTTTTCCAAAACTACTATAACATCCCATCAATAATATCGTCCAACACAATCCATTCCAATCTTTAGGCTTATCCATAATACTGCAGTCCACTCTCATAACATAGTGAAAACAATTACCAGAGATTTAATATCATCGTTGATCCCCATATATCATAAGATATGTTTTTTTTTGTCACATTCCAAACATTCAAAGTCCTTAATCATGTATACTCTTGAATACCCATTGAACCTTAGTGAAGACTTGAATGCAGTTAAAAGTTAACACTTTACACATACCAAAATCCTCAAAATTATTTATACTCAAACCATGATATCACTTAGTCCTTATATCAATCATGAGCTCATGAATACTATTAAACATTTCATTTTCTCGTCTTCATTATGCGCATATCATCTTATTTCCAAAAAAAATATCTCAATCACTTTGAATACCACATCAATAAATATTGCAATACTCAATGATACAACATTATTTTGGAATCCCATTACATAAACACTTAATCATTCCACCACATCGTTGTCATATTCAACATTGCCAATAGTGATCGCATGTGATTTCCCTTTGTCCTTTGCCTTCAGTGGTTGCTCATGTTGATCATCACTAACCCTTGGATTAGGGCAATTATTAGCATAATGCCCCATTTCCTTGCACTTGAAGCATTGAAGTGTTGGCGGTGCGTTCTCTGCAGTGTTTGCTTTATTCACATCATTAGAAACCCTTTTTCTATTACTTCGACACTCAGCTGCTCGATGACCTTCTTTTCCACACTTAAAACATTTTCTAGTCCCTTTTAGACAATCTCCACCATGCTTCTTTCCACACTTTGTGCATAAGGAAACATTCATCTTCTTTTCACCATTATTCTGAGATTTCTCCTTGAACTCCATCTTTCGTTTCTTGTCAAAACCATGAGATGGATATGTAACACCAACTTCCATTTCTACCTAGATAGCACAACGCACAATTTCTTCATAGCTACTGAAGTCTCTTATAGCTAATGCCCTTCGAAGACTTGGTTTTAAGCCCCTGAAAAATCGATCAACTTTACTTTCAGGTTGGATGATAATTCCAGAAGCATACCTTGCAAGTCTTGTAAAATTTGCTTCATAGGTACCAACAGATTCATCGTCCCTTTGCTTCAGTTCAAGAAACTCTTTCTCCATCTTTGTTCGAAGAATACGAGGGAAGTACTTATTGAAAAATAAGTTCTTGAACTCGTCCCATTCCATAGACTCAATTTCATCCCTTTGCCTTGTATTCTTAATAAGATTCCACCATTGATCAGCATCTCCTTCCAAACGATACACTGCTAGGATGACTTTATCATGTTCAGAACATTGAAGAACTGAAAATATCTTTTCAGTAGTACTAATCCATTGTTCAGCAACTAATGGATCAGTAGACCCACTGAAAGAAGGTGGACGCTTCCTCATGAAGGATTCAACAGAATGTTGCTCCTTCCTTTGCTCGTTTGGAAGTCATGCATGATTCATAGCTTGAGAAAGTTGTGTGATCATGGCTACAAGATTTTGCATTCCAGCTCCTATATCGTTTGGTTGCTCAGGGGTACAATCATTGCATTGCCCATCACATTCCGCATTAACACGGTTCCTTCGGGTTCCAGCCATCGTCTAAAACCCCAAAAGAATTGTGTGAGAGGCAAAAATCATGCTAGGGAAAACAACATAATAAAGGGGGAGTACCTTCAATATCCAACATCTTAGGTTTAATTCTATGATCGTTAGCGTAATTCTATTACTATAACCTATACGTATACTTATCCCTAGGGACATCCCTAGATATACCTTAGAAATATCTCTAGGGATCTCACTAACGTTTTCGCATCCTAGTTTCCAAAGGTTGACTAAACCTTTCCTCTGATACCAACTGTAGAGACCCGTATCTTGACGTACATGGACATTACATTACATTTGCGGAATACTTAGTACATAACAAAAACACACACTAAAGGATCGTAATAGTTTAGTGTCTTTGGAAACTCGGAACGTAATCTTCTAATCGTGGTGAAAGTTCTTCAATATCTCCCATAAAGGTCATCCCTTTTTTCTACCTCAAACCTTTCTTTATATCCTGGGGAAAAGAAAACATAAAAGGGTGAGCTCAAATGCTCAGTAAGGGTAAACAAAGGAAATATCAATCACATAATTTTCATAAGAACATAACATTTTTGGAAATCTTAACCTGCAAAAGAGAGCATAATTTCATAACATGGGATAAATCATAGTAGTGAAATGAAATCATAACTTAAAACATTACTCATTGTGGCATACACACATAATCATAGAGAATCATTTCTTGTTAGTCAAGACTCATTGCCAAGACTATCTTAGTGGACAAAGTCCCTTTCTGAATCGAGTAATCCTCGTTTCAGTCCTGTTTCACTGAACCGGTATAACCTACCATTCCAGCCATGTCTATCTCATGAGATATAAAATCTTTACCCAATGCATTGGAGGGAGATATAGGTCCCACCCATCTCTTAATGAAACCTTTCTTATGTGTGCCACAAAATCATAAATCATACATCATTTCATAACCCATGTAATAAAAATGGGATTCTTAAACAACATGACATCATAAAACCATTCATATAAGATAAAGGAATTCATAAACATAATTCCATCACAACATAGTCAAATCAATGTAAAAATATGGATAGAAACAGAACTCTTTATTATCTTAGATGGAAAATAATTTTGATAAAACACTTGAATTGAATTCTTGAGGAAAATATCCTTTCTTCTTCAAAATCAATTTCTTTTCACAAAACATCATGAAACTTTAAAAGAAAGAGATTTTATTGAAAATAGTCATGAAATCTTTTAGAGGAAGCTTCATGAAAATAAGGCTTTATAAAACAGTAGAAATCCGTTCGTGCCGTATAAGTTAAAAAAAACATTCTTCGTACTTTTGTCGGAAAAGTCAAAAAGTACCTCGTACGACAAAAGATTCCTTTCATACATATTACTAAAAACTCACCGAAGGGTAAAAATGGATTTAAACAATTGTAGGTGGATGGAAATAATATTACATTTTGATGAAACATGGATGTGGATGATAAAATACACCCCAGTAAATACTTACGAATAAACAATCTCGGATAAAAATGAGATTGTGATATTTCCCTTACCTTAGGTCCAATTTGCTTCGTATGTGTCCGAACCTCCTGTATAATGATTTAAATAATGTCATTGACTTATTACAGAATCATATTCATTGTTATGATATCATATATGGTTCACTTATGACATTATATTACCCGTTCTTTTGTAAATTCCATGTTAAAGAAGCGTTTTGGGTAAAATCGTTTCATTTATCGTAGGTGTTTTGACTTGTTGTTCTTGACATCATTATTACTTATATCATGATTTACTTACTTCCAGAATATAAAATATGATTTATATATCATATATATTCAGTATATATATATATAATAGATAGATAAATAAAATGAAAAACACCGTTCATGGAGACGGTAGTCCGTACGTACGCATGAACGTTGTTTTTCTTTCCTTATTGTCTTGAAATGGAAGTAAGTAGATGACATACATATGTATATATATATACATAAATCCAGTAGCTTTATAATGTCATGTATTTCATTATTATTTCTTACATATACATTATAATCATTCTTAAATGGTTAACATGGAGAATGAATCTCATCGCGTCGTGGAGACGGTATTCCGTACGTACGCACGAGCGATGATATCATTTCTATAAATATTGAATTGAATTGGAGTGGATTATAAAATATATCAGAATCATTATGATGTTGTAATAACTATGTATAGTTATTCTTTACACCATTATACCCATCCATGTAAGGTGGTGGTGGAAAATAGATTACACCACGGCGTGGAGACGGTATTCCGTACGTACGCACGCGCGGTGATTTCATTTTTCCGTAGGATGGATAGAAGGTGAATTAGGGTTGTTTCATATTTATAATAACATATCAGTATGTAAGTAATACTGATGTTATTTCTTTATCATGAAACAACTAAAGAAGAAGAAGTTTAAGAAGAAAGAAATTGAAAAGATCGGTAATGGATATTACCTCTTCTTTGGAACGCCTCTTTGAATCCTCCACTTAAGGAACTAAGATTGGTCTTTGGAGAAGACCAGAACCTCTAGGATTATTCTAGGAAAGTGGAGAGGAGAAAATGGCAGGGGTTGGCCGAGCTTGAGTGCTCAAAATTGGTGTGAGGAGGAGGGGGAGGAGGTGTCCTTTTATAAGGGAGGAGAGGGGCACCTTAGGAATTCTTAAAAATATTAATTTATAATAAATATAACCCCACTTAAAAACCTCCAAAAATGACTCATATTCGAAGCTTAGATGAGATAGGGTTGTAATCTCATCAACCAATCAAATTTATACATGTTTGGATCTTATTTTAAACCTTATCAATTAGATTTAACTCTAAGTTAAATAATTTAACTTTTACCGTGTCTTTTTGTTTTCTTTCACTATATGGTTAATACACTTACTATAACATGCCAAACGAACCCCAAATTCTATATTATTAATACATATATCCTTATCTAAGTCATTTGGCCGAACCTTAGATTTTTAGGAATAAAATAACAATTAATAATATAATATTTGATTTAAAAACTATTTTGTTTCAATTTTGACACTATTTGATATATGATTTTTTTGAAAGTCATAAAAGAATTATATATTCGAACCAAGTTTATTAAATCAACACTAATATATCATAGTAACCTAGAAAATTAGTGGAATTCATAAAAAGTCTTAAATTACATTTATTTTGGTATTTATATTATCAATTATGTCAATATTTCATTAATAAGATAATTACTGCATCATCTTTGTGTCATAAATAAATTATATTATATGCTGTCTAAAAATTACAAATAAAATACCATCATGTAGGAAATCTTTTTAGCTTTCTAATGAATATTTATAGTCTAATTTATCTTATGTATAACCCCATATTAAAAATTATGTACTTATTAAACTTTGATTTTAACTATTTTAACCCTTCTTTAAATAAATTAATAATAAATGTCCTAATCTAATCCAAGTGGGCCTAAATGGTCATATTTTATTCCTAAGTTTGTTTTTGGTCGAATTACACTTGTCCAATAGAATTAGGACATGTGTTAGGGTAATATTAATATCATATTTACCCTTAGTTACCCTATTTACTATTAACCGTGGTAAAAAAAAGTAAAAAGTTACTATTCACCAAAAAATTATTTTCATCTCATTGAACCACATTTTAGTCCTTGATATTAACCGTGTCTCTCGGATTTTCGAAATTCCATTCACAGAAGCGGTAAAATTAAGTTTTATGCAAAATTCTGTTTTTAACCTACCACTTAGTGGTTACACTATTCATCAAAAATTGAAAGTTTTCAGAAAAATGCCAAAATTTCATCCTAAGCTATATTTCATATTCCGAATTCAAAAATGAAGTCTATTTTACCAAATTCATAACATAGAAGTTGCATTAATTAATTTTATAATTAAATCCCGCTGTTAAAACAAATAGCGTGTTTTTTTAAGAAACAAAATCTATCAAAAGATTGACACTTGATTATGTCTGGTTTAAATGTGAAATTACAAACAATGACCAACATTGTATTAAATTGTAAAAATATATTCTAAATATACGTTAAAACCACTCAAATTAATAATTTATCACTATTAATTATTTCGATTAAAAAAGTTGTTTTTAATTATAATTTAGTAATTTTCACTATTCATTAGAATATGAAAGTTATCCGAAAAGTACCAAAATTTCACCTTAGGCTAAATTCGATACTCCGAATCCAAAAATGAATTCCATTTTGAAAAATAAAATTTACAAAATTTCCAAAAAGTGGTTATTACTATTCATAACGGCTAGTTTTAATAATATTTTAATAGCATATCGTTGTTTCGTGAAACTCAGTATTGCGTACTACACACGCTATCGAGGAAGGTCGCGATTGCGTGTAACGGAAGGAAAGTCAAGGATGCGTATTGTGAAAGCTTCTTTTGTTGTAGCGTACAACACAAGACATTAATGAAATTAAAAAGAATATTTTTCATAAAATCTTGGGGCGTTATAATGATCCTAAGATCAGTCCTGTGCACCCCTACCCATAAGCGTGGTACAAAATCTAGCCTCAAACTATGGGTTCCTTTTTTAGTCCCTGCCTATATCGAAAAATTCTATTTGGGTACACAATTAAATCTTGAAAAGGGCATGAAATATAATACCATTATGTCACCACCAAAAGATCTATTCAATCCATGTTATGAAATATAATTATCAAAATAGTGTGAAAGTGATCATTTAATAGATATGAAAGTAAATTAAATATGGACTAGTTGTAATAGGAAAGTAATACTACATAGTCATACATGGATACCATCAAAACAAGTGTATGCTCCTATAAAAAGGATGCGATTAAAAATTAAATAACCAAGATAGAATCATTGTAAATCCATACACATTACATCAACCACAACATTTCCATATTTTTGAGTTTTAGTGTAACCATGATCGAGTTGTTCAACCAAGTATATCATATTTCCCATAATTTTGTCATATAAATAATGCTCCAGACCAAAAAGTTCTGGATCCATGTTATAGAAGAGCAAGTCATCCTCCTCGAGTATGAGGAACATATTGATGGGAACCCATTAACAACAATCGTTGGATTCCAAGGATAATTTCATCCTAACATTTCCTACGTGAGTCTATAAAAATATTATACAAGGGGTAGTAAGGCCCATGTAATCCCAGAGAATCAAAAAAATATGGAGCATACTCTATCCAAGGATTCCATTACTACATTCAAGAATCGTGGGAGAACCATATGTGGAATCAATACAATCACATAGAAAACCCATCTATTTTCATTCCATATCCTGATTTTACCCACTCATTAGTCAATTAACATATAGTCACAACACAAGAGTATACAGTAACATATACATAATTTTCAAATAAACTATTCAAGAAATTAAAAAACAACCAATGTGTATACCCACTAATTTTACATATCTCTAAGAATAAAATTAATCAATTTAATAGGCATTCATGTTAGTGCATGGAATAAGGAGGAAAATCCTTCTCTTCTATAAGAAACTCAATTTCATTTAATTATATCTAGGTCTCCTATAACTAAGAAATCATAAAAGACATCTCATGGATTTATTAACTTGGGTAAAAGGCATAACGAACACCCTATAGGTGGCTCAGTTGGAAAAAACAACCAATTCTTCTCAAAGGATCCTTAATACATCCATAACATGTCCAATTCCATTTATTTCAATTAATAATTTAATTTCAGGGCCGCACATGAATATATGGCCCACGACACAATGGAATTTCACCTAATAAAGAACCACAAACTAATATGAAAAATATATATCACATATTGTAGCTCGGTAGTAGAGTGATAAACCTATATGAACCTAAAATTCAAATCATATCAGGATAAAAAAATATCTATTGATGAAATTGTATTTATTTCATATTATCTTACACCAAAAGAGATCAACTGATACCAAGAAGAAAGAAGAATGGCTAAAAAGGAATTGTGAACTCACTTATGCAGGTCCAATGTGACTGATGGAACATGAATCAGAGATTGAATGGAGGATTCAAATGAATGGTTACCTTTTTTACATCAAGGCATGATATAACCAGTCTACTAGCCTATGGATGAGTATTGTGAAATGGATTTTAGAATAAATTTTATTTTAAGGAAAAAATTGCAATTTTACACAAAAATATGGGCTCAAACATTTTGGATTCATGTTTTGGAGAAAATGTGTTCCATACTTGCACACATATCTATAAAGAAGAAGACATTAAAACGTTTTTTACATTGTTTGAAAAACAATGTGAAATCCATGAAAAATAGAAATTCCCAATCAATGACATGGTTGTATGGTCATGTGGCCAAAATCGCGTTGTTTAGTCTAACCATGTGGCATGTAGGACTCCACTTCCCATCCTCACACAGTTTTATCTAATAGTGTATCATGGCCCATACTGTCTACTCAGAAAGTGTTCATAAACATTTTCGGCACCAATGTTGGGTTTTAAGATCCAAACAATCCCCAAAAACCCCCAAAACACCCGGGATACAATTGTGTACTCACACAAGGATGTTATTAAACATTTTAACTAAAGGACCAATACATTTTATGAAAACATGGGTTTTTAATTATATAGGATCTTCCAATACATACACCAAGATCCTCCACCACCACCATGGTTGGATGAGGGTAGACCCTTCGCACCTATGTAGTTATTTTAGGGTCCCTTTGCCTGGAAAGGGGTTAAGCCTTATTTTTTTGGTAAGGGAAAAGGAAATGGCTTGGATAATAAAAAATAAAAACATGTCATATTCCATATAAGTCTCAAAAAATTCCTAACCACATAGTGACTTCATTAATTCTTATTCTTCATTGCATGCTCTTCAAATAATCTCCTCAATAATATAAATAATTCCATAGCCTTTTTTAATTCCAATTCAATATTTGTTCATGCTAAATAGTATTATTTTTTATGGACATTATAATTATTTATCAAATAACATTTAAATTGTATAGAATTCTGATTCTTCATTAGATAAAATAATATTTGACAGGATTCTCACTTCACATTGTCATTTTTTGTGTCTCTTAAGCAATAATGATGTTTTTCATATCATTTCTAATTTCTTCTTTCTCAGTTTCCATAAGATTTCACCAATAAAAAACAAAATTGGATGGATCATATTCATTATTCTTCTCTATTATGAACAATGTTATGTCTCAAAAAACATAATAACACATGTTCTATATATTAAAAATAGTGCAGTAATCATCAATGTATAAACTCAAAGATTCCAAAATAACTTCCATAAGACAATAATTATGGAGTACATTATTTTCATTCCATTCATCGAATATATGTTTAATTTTATATCAATTATGTATATCTTGGATGCTTTACTACCAAGAACCTATTTATTTTTAACTTCTTCATAATATTGACATCAGTGAAATATTTTTATTTTATTTACTATAATTTAAAACCATGATCAATTATTGATAATAAATAAAACTCATTCACAATGTGAAACCATTAATGTATACTTTTTTATTACCAATTCCTTACAAGTTCATTCCAAATAAATATTTCAACATGTGGATTTATCCCCTTTACATTTATAGAATTTCATTATTCTTTCTATCCCCCTTATTAAAAAGAAATAAAATTATCATGGGAAAATGATATTAGTACGTAATTAAGAGATGTTTCATATATCATTACACTCTATGTCAATGAGTGTTGTACATGATGTGGAAAATAAGAGAATTGGAATTAGACCACAATGCTTCCCATTACCAACTATTATTTATACCTCTTGAAATGGGAACTCATATACTTACTTCAAGGTTTATCCACTATTTATTTCAGGTTAAATATAATTAAATGTGATATCAAACTTTTATAAGAAAAATAATCCAAAAACTATTGCACTTACTTCATGAAATATATTAATAACATTCAAGTGCTACAATTAGAAAAAATGGCCTTAGGTAACTAAAATAATTCTACATTTCTTATGTCATTGATTAATTCAATTACACCCCATTTTTGTTATTTTTATTATTTTGGATAACCATGGATGAGTTATTACAAGAAACAAACTTTTTTCTAATTATATGATCTTCAAGGAATTTCTATGTTCATCAGATTTGGTACCAATTGAAATAATAATATTGGAAGAAACAAAAAATTCATTTATTTGTTTCCCCTGAAAGAAAACACAAATAAATATAGTAATAATGGTGAATCTCTTAAAGAGTATATTTAACGATATTCCAATTTGTATAATGAACCAAACAAGATCATCAACCTATGAATGTCCATATTTCAGAACATTCATAACTTCACCAAGAAATTTCTTTTTCAATAAATGTTTTTTAGGATACAAAATAAAATATCAAACCAATATGTTATATTATTTATCCTTTTTTCCATGATATGATAGAACAATCATCAAGATCATAAAATAAGATCATCTGTTATATTTTTATTTGAATACCAATTTGGGAATCGATCAAAGATGGTTACTTATTCATATTTGATGTCAAGAATTGGCCACCGCAACTACTACTCAGTTTCTCCCCCTAAGAACACTATTTAACATCAATTCACAACATTACATGAAAAAATAAAATACACAAATATTAATACTGTGAGGTGGATCTTTCTGTCTTTATCATTGTCAACAAAAAATTTTACATTATTTTTTCATCTATGATGTAATATTTCCTCCAGAATTCATTCTTTCACATCTAAAATTATATTCTGGTTTATATTGGGGAATAATTTATCTCATCATAATCATTATTATTTGTCTTGATAATAATTATTCTTAATGAGATTAATATATGATTTATTTTTATTCTTATTAAGTACATATTATTTTTTTGGAACAATAATCAGAAAACCGTCTTTGAATTATCTAGAGTTATCAAATCTCTCCTATATAACTTATTTTTCATCAGAGTTTTATTTTGATAAAAATGTCTCATGAATTTTTATTCAACATATATAATATTTTAATTTCATTCTCCAATATCTGTGGATTGTCCTTATTCAAGATTCCTAATTCTCTCCAAATCTTCTGTCTATATTACTAACATGACATTAAGAACATTTGAATTAATTTTGGATGTTCCACACATATTATTAAAAGTTTCATCCTTATTATTAGTTCTTTTAGATGTTTTACATTTTTCAACATCTATGTTTTTTAATATATGGTATTCTTATAATTATTTCTTTAAATATTCATGGTTGAATTTTTTAATTAAATTTTTTTGATTTCATCCCAATGTATCACATTATTTTAATGATAGATTCAGTGGTATTATTTTCTCAATAAACTTGGATACATGTCTTGATGAAAATACACCATTCTTGTGAACACTTTTATTTCATGAATCACATGTATATTCATGTTTTAAAAATGTTTTTTCAATATAAATATTTTTCAAAACCCATGGACAATGATTCTTAATCATATAACTTCTCCAACATCAAATGTGACTTCATTGAGCATTATAATTTATAGAATTATAACTGCAATATAGTACACAATTCCCAAATATGTTATGCATAAAAATTGACCCACACACCTTGATATTATAAATTAATATATGTGATTTTTTTATTCTTCATAGATATTTGAAATGTTTTTGGGGAACTAGATTCACAACATTTTCCTATCCACCAAATCCATGGTGGTAGGATTCTTCTCCATTTTCATCATCCATACTTTTTCAGATTATGTTATCAAACCCAAACTATTTAGGAAAATGTATTTATAAATATTATTACAAGATGGTATGAATGGTACATTTTTCATCTCAACAACTTAAGATAGATCGAATACTGACTTCATGATCCTCTTATCACATTTTACAGGAATCATATCTTTAAAATCATCTAGTGATGATTGAGTTGAAATTTAAACAATTGTATTTTTTGAAATATCAATATGTTTCTTCTCAAGATTTTCCAACCTAACATACAATTAATGAAATCTCATATTGAGTGTTTTTTAAAATCATCAATTAAAATAACCATCTCTTCACAATATTTATTTGTTATATTAACTTCCTCTTTATAAATATTAAAAAAATTGTAAAAATATGCCGCGTTCATTGATATTCTTGAATTTTTACATGAATTATAAAACACTAACATCAATGTTGTTTTTCAATTACTCTTTAAGAGTATGGATATTTTCTTCAAGAACATATTTATCTCTAACATTATTGATCCATTTTAGAGAACATATTTCATGTTCTATTATTTTTTTATAGGATCCATGATACCTAGAGAGATTTAATCAATCTCTAATTTTCCCTTGTAAATTATTCTTCTGATAAGTAGCTTCCTCTTCCAGCTGAGTGATTTCATCCATTATTGATTCACATTAGGTGTGAATTTTATCCACCTCTATGATGAAAACTTCATCCCCCATATATTTATATTCCATGAAAAAATATGTCTTTATTATTGAAAAGGCATGGACATACTGATACATTATTTTCTTTATATATGAGTGATCTATTCTTCATCCTTCTAGTTAGTTTCATTATCCTTCTAATCATGGTATTGGTAGAAATAGGCTTCTACATAGACATAATTGATCCATAACAAAAAAATTAACTTATTTGTTGAAATGGGAAAAAACTCCAAATTTAAAAATTTATGTGCTACAATATATATAATGAAATACATGTGAATGTTGGCTATGACACCAATTTAATGTATATACTAACCACTGAGAGGGGGTGAATTAGTGATACAAATGCATTCATGAAGATAGGATGATTTATATACTAAACATTTAAGTGCTACAAATGCATCCATGAATATAGGATGAATTATATTTATATTTTCATTAGAAGCATTGTATTATTTTTTTTAAAATAGATTCAAACACATTGAATGATCTCATGCATGGATTATGATTTTTTATCATGTTTTTTTCACATGAATTGACCACTGGAGATCACCATAATTTTGATCATATAATGTACAATATGGGTGGAATAAAAATCCTCTTCAAGAGGTTGGGTAAAATGATCTCAATAGATCCAATTCATATGATAAATTTTATATAGGAGAAAATGATATATGCATAAAAATTTAACTCATGACTAGTACACACATCCTCCCATGTCCAACATTACATTATATATTTTTATGGTACACATAAAAAGTGAATCTATTCCCATAGTTTTTTAGCATTAAATGGGGTTTAGAACCCATCACACTGCACCTCATGACCACATGGGATGTTCCACACTATTTCACTGTCCATGGTCTCCCATGTTAGTGTTCTATGCACCCACTTTCACATCTAACTACCTATCTAGGTTATTAGAATGCATCCTAGATGCTTCTATACTACCACCACATCTGGATAATCGAACACTAGGCCCACCCAAGAAATAATTTTGAGGTACAATTAGAGGGCTAGGTGGTTGGATATTAATTTATTAGTAAGGGAAATCTAAAAGACTTAGCCAATAAAAAATAAAGTATCTGACATATTTCATATAAGTCTCACAAAAAAACCACTTGATTTATTCTTTAATTCTTATCATTATTTGTATTCCCTCCAAATAAGTTCCCCATGAATAAAAAGATAATTATAGGTTTATTGAATTCTTCCTCGAGATTAATCGTTCCAAATAATATTATTTTTTGTGGAATTTATAACTCCTTACGAAAAAACATTAAGATTTATGGGAATTCTACTTATTCATAAGGAAAAATATATTTTTTAATTATATTAACTAAATTTTTTCTATGTTACTCGTGTAATTATGAAATATAGATTGACCATGATAATTTCCACTCCATTAGATTCCTTAAGAAATATCCAATAAAGAAACATCATTGGATATGTAATATTCCTTCTTATAATTATAATAAATAATGTTCCATATCATAACCACTTTGTTAAACATTTTATATACATTATTGAGAGTGAAAAAACCAATACTCTTTTAAACTAAATGTCTTCAAAATAACTTCCTTATGATAATAATACATCAGTACCTTCTTCTGTGTCCATTCATGTAAGTTATATTTACTTTGATATCAAGATTTTGTATCTTTGAAAATTCACATACAACAAATTATTTCTTTCTAACTTCTTAAACATATCAGCATCAATGAAATAAATCCCTTTCATTGACCATCATTGACAACCAAGAGTAATCATTAAAAACAAATATAAATAATACCCAAAGTGGAATATTAACCAAGTAATTCCTAGTAAGATATTAAAAGTATTATCTTTGAAAGAGAAACATGTTTTTAAATTGAATAATGACTCTCTAAACAAACTCCTCAATGTGATCCTCTAAGGGGGGCTCTTCTTACACTTTCTAGAACACTAGACTGTCTTGATGTTAAGAGAAATGTTTTATGGGCAGTATTGTCCCAACAATACTCGATAATATATATTGATTTTGATTCTCACAAATACCACTATTTGTTTTCAAATGAAGTTTCATTAATTATATTTCAGGATTATATATCATATTTTTATCTATATGTTTGACGAAATTAAAAGCTATAAGATGTGTTATGAAAACACTATTCAAACCTGACTTTTGGTAAATAAACACATAGATCATCATCCCCATGATACACTGAAAATTGTTCATATGGATTGGAAACCCAATGATCAGAGAATGAAAAAATATGTAATATCAACGCTATATTATAATCTTTAATCACTATGAATACTCTATCTTCAGGAGTTTGAATGTTTTTTTAATCAATGCTACATTTGGAATTTTATGATGAAAGTATGATCATGTGTATCATCATCCCATCAGTAGATATATTCCCTACACTATGCAAAGTTACCCTACCCTACTGAAAGGAACAATAATCTTTGCAAATGAATCCTACACTATGCAGTTCCACCCTAAGTTTTACTATTTAATAGCAAAGTTTTAAAACTGAGATTGTAATCCAAGATTCATGAAATACTCTTTGACAGTGTTACTGGATGACTCACTGATTGATATGATCAATTCAAAGAACCATATTAAATGGATAAAATTACTCTTATTCCAAAGGGAAGTAACAACTCCTATAGTTAATTTAGATATGAATATCAATGTATTATTAGGCAATTTTCATTGATATATTCAATAAAAATATATGTTTTTATAAGATATAATTAATTTTTGAATCAGTGTGGAAGTGTTTGTGATATATGTGATAGAGGTTATAACATATTCACTCAGATGAAAATATTATTTTTAATATATTTTAATATTCTGCTCCAACGAATGATCAACTATGTTATTTTCGGAAGAGGATACACAATGGAGATATATATATTCCAACCTCATGCTTCTGTAAGATTATTGTGGTAGTTTGTTGATATTCCAAATGTTGATCATTTCAATCAAGGACAAAATTATAATTTCTATTTCATGAAGATCTATATTTTTGAAGTAGATGATCCATCAACTGTCAGTTTCTACTCTTTCAACTATGAAGATCAACTCAAACCATCAGAAAATAAAACAATTTTTATTTATGGGGTATCAACTTATCATACTTATTTATGGTTTAAGTATCATATTCATGTTATAAGATATGTATAATTGGTTCCCTTCTAAAAAACCATAAGGATTTGTTTAGCCTTGTTATAATGGTGTCCACTTTTTGTATTCCATTGTGGATTTGAAGGTAATGTGATATTAGGACTATGATTGTTAAATTCATCAAGATCATAAAAAGAGAACTGGTTTAGTGGAATAGGGAATCTTTGTGCCCCAAATCACCATAATTTCTTTTCATTATTTATACTTATCCTCTTCTCATATTCATTAAAAAAATAACAGTACATATGTATTTAAATTACTAAGTGGATTATAATGTTGAAAGTATAACGAGATTCAAAAAGGCAAAAATCACCCCCCTCTTGTGTTACATTGAATTATTTTGACCAAAAAATTTGTATCAATGGCAAGATTTTAGGAAAAATATATTGCAATCTAGAAATATTAAGGTGTATACAAAGAAGATGTAAATGGAATATTCAAAAGAAGGAATGTTTATGGTTATCGATCCATACTATAATGATTAAAATTATAGATACTGAAAATCATGAATACTAATATCTTTGATGAATATTGTATTCATGGTTTATTCAAAGGTCATCAATCCTTATGTGAATCCTGGAAGAAAAGAGACATGGACTTCTATAACCAAAGCTTAGTATGATGTGAAGTCAAAATTAATGAAGGGTATTATTTTAAGACTTATTTATGGTGAATTTAATCATGTGTCACAATTTCCTACTTCCTAGGAGATGTGGAAAAAATTTACAATTTCTTATGATGCAACATATAATAATAATCAAATGATATATGATACTACTAAGCTATTGTATGGAACCTTTATATGGTTTGATGGTGAAGTCATCAAAAAGATGAATGGAAGGTTAATAGATATTGTCAAAAATATTATTGAATTTGATATACCATTATTCAATCTAATATAGCATAAAAAGAACCCAATTTAATTTCATTTAAATAGAATGAAATATATATGGGTATCCAACAATAATCACCTGTAAAGAATTTAACTCTAAAGGAACTGATTTGAACATTGATGATGTTTGAACCAAAATAAAATATAAAGATGAAGATCAAAATATTATACAAAAAAGGGGAATGTACTGCTCTCTATGTGACCTCTCTGAAGCATTACTCGAAACAAAAAATAATAATTCAGGGAAGAAAAAAATTAGATTCATTAGTTTCTAAAATGTAGCTATCCCAGAACACCATAAAGATCATAAAATAATAAAAGAAGAACATATGCTTTTGAAGAACATTTAATAAGGGTCAAAAAAAATTTTGAAGTACAATGATATGAATGGAAACAAATTTGGGCACAACAGACCAAATAACCCCCACCCCCACACAACTAAATGATTAACGAATAAGTATATAAAAGAATTATCATAAAAATTATGACTATGAGAATAAATAAATAATATCAATGAATATTATATTGAGTGTATCTAATGACTAAATAAGATCATAAAAATCTAATTCAGAGAAAAAGCATCAAAATCTCAATGCCAATATTTTATTTGTAGTTGTAGAATAAGATGTGAAGGATACAGAATGCTAAAAAACATCAAAATCTACTGAAAAAATTCATCTCATCTATAAAAAATGTATTTATTATGAAAAAATAATAAAATAATTACAAGATAGAGTGGAATATTCTATGAGAACTGCAAATAATTTTAGAAAAGGATAAGAAAAATTAAATGATACTATATGATATAATGTTATTAAAATAAAATATTTTGGAATAGGAAGAAAGGGTGAATAATATTAATTATTCCTGAATAATTTTGTTTCCAATTCAAAAAATTTTACCTACTATTACTGTTGAATAATGGTTCATTTCACTAACCTCTGTTATTAGAGAAATCCTTAAAATAGTGGTATTAAAAGGGCAATTATTTATAAAAGTATTTTTAAAACATGTTATATGAATTATGGATTGATAAAGTAGGTCTGGATTCTTAGATCATTTATTTCAAAAATTGGGAGACCAAAGAAGTGATAAGTAGTAAAATAAACTTTTTTTTTAATTTTTTTTGGAAAAATCCTCATTAACAAGATTTATATATGGTATATGGATAGTGGATGTTCCATACACACAAGTTGAGACTAATCACTAATCCTTAAACTGTATCAAATTAATAGACGTCTAGTCAATCTTGGTGATAATGAAAAAGGAAAAATTATTAGATTTGGTACTGTTGATGATAAAAATACTATCTTAATCAAGAAATGTATTTTATTTAATAGTGCTAAAGAACAACCTGATATAATTTTAATCAATTTGTGATGATTTTTAATGTAGATTTTTCAAAAAAAATAATTCTCAATCTTTAAAGATAAAATTAATAAATTTTGATGATCAGGAACTAATATTTTTTATACTTTCAATTCAAATTACCTATGTAAATAGAATGTGAATTGTTTATCTACTAAGACAAATGAGTCAAGGATTTTCCATAGATGACTTGGTCATTGTGATCTATATTCATTACATAAATTATATAATAAGAAATTACATTATTATTTTCCAAGTGTTAAATTTGATAATGATAGATTCGGTGATGCATCCCGAATAGGAAAATAACACATATATTCAATATAATATATTAACAAAAATTCTACATATACACCATTATAACGTATCCACATGGATTTATTAGACCATATAGAGTACCATTTTTTTCTATTAAAATATATATTTATGTTTAATTTTATGATTAATCTTGATTTATTTAGGTATATTTTCAAAAACTCAAAAGTAATGTATCTTCTATTTTTAAAATATATTTTTAAAATTGCTAAAAATGAAAAAAAACATTAAAATAGTTTAATTTAGAAGGGATCATGATAAAGAATTAGAGAATCACAATTTTAATTTTTTATCTCAAACTTAGGTATTAAATGTACTTTATCTGTACCGAGAACACATCAAAGAAATCAAATTTTTTTAAAAAAATTATAGAACTATTCAAGAAAAGGAAATGCCTGGGATAAATAAATACAATATTCTTACCATTTTTTGGGAATAATATCTATGAACAACCTGTTATATCATGAATAATGTATTAATAAGGCATATTTTTCAAATTACACCCTATTAACATTGTAATAATAGAAAACCTAAAGAAATTAACTTTAGTTTTTTGGATGCAATTTATATATCTTGAATACTATGGATACCCTGGACAACATTCATCCAGAAGATGATGATGTAATATTATTAGGATATTCTTCTAAATTTAATACATATAGAGTGTTTAAAGAAAAGTATTTTATTTTCGAAGAATTAGTTCATGTGTAGTCTATTGAAACTGAACATTTTTTAAAAGAGAATGATCAAATTGGTGATGTTACTAACTCGTTTGATAACAGGATACTATAAGAACCTAAAAATAATTTTGAAAACGATATAAAAAAATTTGAATATAGTTTAGAAAAAATTAAACTGAGGAACCTTAAATTATATTTCCTAGAATGTCTAGAACATTAATAAATAATCCTTTAGAGACTTTTATAGGACACATATACACAGGAATTAGAACTATAATAAATTTAGAAAACATAACGAATTTTTTACCTATTTATCTTAGTTAGATCCTAAATCTAATGAGGAATCCATATAAGATGAGAGTCGGCTGATAGAAATGAAAGAATAACTAATCCAATTCAGAAGAAATGAAGATTGGGAATTAGTAGAAACACCATCCAATTATGTTGTAATAGGAACCAAGTGGGTCTTTAGAAATAAATTGGTTTATCAGTGGATCCTGACTTGAAATAAATCTTTATTTATAGAAAAATTTTATAATCAGGAAAAAGGTATTATTATGATGAGACATTTTCCCATTTATCTATATTATAATACATTTTAATCGTTTTACCTTATTCATCTCATATGAATTTTATATTATATCTGACGGATGTGAAATCATAATTTTTAAATGAATATTTAATGGAGGATGTTTATACTGAGGAACCTACTAGATTTGAAAACCCTTACAAACCAATTTTCTATTTTTAAAATTACTAAATATCTCTATCGTCTTAACACATAACCTATATCTTGGTATGAATTATTAAGATATTTTCTTTAAAAAAATGGATTTAATAATGGATTGGCAGATCCAAACCTTTTTAAGAAAATAATTTTTTCTAATATATTAATATTACAATTTTAATTTGATGATGTTATTTTTGGTTCAACAAATAATGATAATTAAAATGATTTTTCAAAGCTTACGCAAAGAAAAATCTAAACTGAGTATAATGGGATAATTAAATTCCTTTAATGGATTTTAGATTTTTCATAATGATAATGTATATGTATTAAATCAATGTAAATATTTTATTGATATATTAAATATGTTTGGACATGAAAATAATAATACATATAAAACTCTTATGTGTACTAATATAAAATATTATTTGGATGAATCTAGAAAACTATATTAAAACACTTTATATATAGGTATGATAGGATGTTTATTATATCATTATGGTAGATGTCTATAAATTAGGTTTTTGTATGTATATGTTCTATTTTATAGTCAAATACAAAAATAATCCCATATTACTATTGTGAATATAATATTTAGCATATTATTCAACTTTAAAGGTATAATATGTTTCTATTGGTATTTATTGTGAACACATGATGTAGATTAAAAAAAAAATACAACAATTTGGACTAAATTTTAGTAGTATTCATACTTTATGAGATAATAATAATGATATAAATATTTAAACAATCCTATAAGTAATTCAATAACAAAGAATATGGATATACGACATAATTTTCTATTACATCATGTTCTTAAAAAGAAAATATATTTTGAATTTATTAATGCTAATTATCAATTACAAGATATTTTTATTGAACCACATTCCAGTGTAAGGTTGGATTTTATTAATTTGGTGTTATAAATAAACAATTTTCAATAAATAATTTTTTTTTATTAATCACTTTTTTTATTTTATGCTAATTTTTTATGTTTTATTTATTTATTTATTACTATATATTTTGTTCAGTTACACAATAATATTTATTTAATGTAATTCATTATGATGTATTTTTATTTTTCTTTTCAAATTAAAATGTAATTAGTATATTCTTAATAATCATGAGAAAACCACATGCCTTATCCTACTCTTCTCCAACATGATCATTCTATTTTCATAGCATCTCTCTATCTAGTTTACAAAAACCATGATCCTTTAAATTTTCATTCATGAAACATTGAGAATTAGAAACATTAGAGTGAGTTGAAGATGTTAGTCTATGAAAACATGTTCATCACTTGAAGTATCCAAATTTTATTTTGGGAATGGAAATTTATTATGATTATCTAAATAAAATTAATATCTCATTAAATAATGTGACAATATTTCAAGGTTTATAATTCATTTTTTTGTGATAGATATATGATTTTTTATATAGAATTGAAACAGTTCTATTAAAATGATTATTATAGATTTGGATCTGTTAAAGAAATATTTTTCTATGATTTATCGTGATGATTTTTCTATACCTTAGTTTTACATTTCTAATATTGTAACATGTCCCTTTGTTGTGGAATTTAAATTTTAATTAATTAATATAATACATTGAATGTGTATATCAGAATATATCATGTTTTCTATTTTTGGAACATCAAAATTTAAGAAAATGATGATAGGAAATATTATTTATACTCATTATGTCCTAAAGATATTCGTTCGGTTTTGAATGGTTCCATGTACGATATTTCTAGAGAAATTCATTTATCAAGATAAATATTTTTTAAATTGAAAAAATTAAGTTGAATGATAGTAAATAAATTCTAATTAATCTGGGTCATTATTGTTAGAATGGCACAAATATGGGGTTTTATCCATATAGAAGGACTCTATACCTATTGTTACTAAGGCTGGGAAAGAATAGAGGAATCTCTTTTGGTCAGAGATGTCATAACATCAATATTTTCAATGTTGGGTTATTTGAAAAATTAGGATTTTTCTATAGTGAATCATGCAATCATCTTCTTTCATTTTTCATAGAAGAACATGAATGGTTGGTGGTTGTAACTCAAGTGGAGAAATAACTTATTATTGGTTCTGTGATACCAATCCCCAATAAATACTAATAATCTATAATAATTATGAGGAATTTTTTAATCATTGAAGAGCATTTTCAATAAATATTTCTGGGGCTATGGTAGCTGGCCGAGATAAAGAATTTGTAGTTACTGAGCAAGAAGATCATGTAACAATAAAATTTGGTGAAGTTTATAAAGGATATGATCAATATAAAAATATTTATCATACTTATTATTAGGTTCGTCCTGGAAAAAATATTTAGTTATTATTGATTTGGTTGATGGAAGAGAATGTGAATTAAGAGGGGAAGAAGAGCCACATATGAATTTTATGAAAATTATAAAACTATAGCTCTATCCACAATGTATTCCAACTCATTTTAATGAGATATTGAATAAGTAGATCAAATATTTAATCATTTAAATGATCAAAATAAAACTCTAAGGCAAGAATTGTAAATTTAAAAGAAAATAGTTCAACATATTCAAATTTATATAGTTCCAAGAGCCTAGTTTGAAGAACTAGATGTTCAATTTTGATAAGTACATGAAAGTTTTGTTACATTAGGATATCTAGAATGTTTATTCACATATTTAGGTAGAGAATTCTTTTATTTGGAAGATAAATTTGTGAAGAAGTCTGATTTTGATTAGTTGAATCTTATATTAGGAAGAGAATCTCAGACAATCAAGGTTAGTCATCAAGAAGAAACCTTTACACATAAACCCACTTATACTAACATGATAAAAATATTTCAAGAAATAACTACTATTATGGAAAAATTCAATAATATGTTACACACATATTAGTTTGATAATAAATCATTGAATGTTCTTTTGGATGGTCAGAAATTTTTGATTAGTCGGATGAGCTCTAGTGAATTATGTTTGAGACCATTCATTCATTAAGTCAGTGAAATATTGATAGCCAATATTCAATCTAATGAATTAGTTAATGAGTTTGTTAAGGTGATTTTTTTTGGAATGAATGAATACCATGTTATATTCAAGGAATCTTTTTCAGCAATGTATGTATCTCGTCAAAAATAATTTTCTGAGCTTTCTAGTGATGTTGTTCGTTATTCGTGGTATTATTATGAATATTTCTAACCTAGATACACCTTCTACCCATCGATATTATGATGAAAAAATAAAATCTAATTAGAGCCCGTCATTTTAAAGGCTTCATACATTGATTGTGGGATGTAACCATAATTTCTAAAAAAATTGATTTTCATTTAAAATTTACATCACATTTATATTATTTAATTTTATATTGTTTTATATATTCATTATTAGTGTCCAAAATCACATAAAAATAACAAATGTTATTTTGCCAGGTCCACAAGGTTGAATACCCTGAGAGGGGGGGTGAATCAGGGTATGATTTATTTGAATTTAATGCTCGTTCTAATCTTGTTTCTCTATTAATAAAAACACCCTTCTCTATCTCTTTCGTTGTACAATATAAATAGAAAGTAAAGCATGGATAGGACACAACAATTTTTACATGGTTCACCCTCACTGGGTTCCGTCCAAGGAGCATACACCGGCAATGTGCCAATGTACCAAATCTAATATTAGTACACTGTTATTTACAAGGTTTGGGATAGATCATTTCTATTTTCAGGCTCAGTGCCTTTACAAAATTTAGGGTCATCTCACTACTTTCCCAAGGGTCACTCCATGTATCTCTCTCTCTGCCTCACTACCGGTGGAGAGGATCACCTTCTTTCTCTTCCTTTTCTCACTACTCTGGAAAGGATCCCCTCACAGTTTATAGACCTATAGGTATCTTCATTATCACTAATGAATACATCATATTTTGTATTAATATGCTCTGTTGAAGTTCAAATTTCACCCGTAGATGAATTTAACTTTGCACCGAAGGTATTGGGCAATCTTCCAGCTTCCACGCAGCCCTGAATGACTGCTAGAAATCAACAATACATGGTGCCCTTCTCTATGCTGGCACGCACGTCTTGGTGCGCCTGTTATAACTAGCGTGCTGGTCCACCTCAACCATTTGTTCGACACACCCTTCATAAATTCCAAACATGCGCGACTCACTTCCTTTTATGCCCAATCCAATATTGGCGTGCAACCATCAACTATCATGCTTCTTCAAAACTGGCATGCATGTCTACCCAAACCACTTGCATGAAGCCTTATTATTCTGCTCAAAACCTGAACAACTCTCTTCCTTCATTGCCCAGACTACCTTAGGCGCGCGACTATCACCTGGCGCTCAACTTCAAAACCTGGCGTGCAACTACCACTTGGGAAACCACACACCACTTGCACAACCACCACACCTGCATGACAGGAGGTCTGATTTTTCTATGTATTGAACTCTATATCGAATGAGGAGGAGTCAACCTGTATTTATAGGCGTTTGAACAACCTCTGCAACGGGGTACAATTCTCCCCTCTGCGTGCAAGTTTTAGTGTGAGAGTCTTCTATCACCCTAGACACTTGCGCGGCCAACGTAAAAAACTTGGGCACCCATTCTTCCTTTGCCATATTTTAATGATCTGATCACAACTGAAAAATGGAGTTCAGGTTTCCAATCTTTCTAGGAACTGGCGTGAAAGTCCTTCCTCGATGCGCAAGTCACATGCACGACCTACCCAATACTTGAGAACCCCTTTGAAAATTTCCATTTTTTTATGTTCTGATCCTGAAAAACATTTGGCGCGCAAGTTTCCTCACCTTCAGGTACACAGTACACAAGTAACTTTTACAAAAAACCAATTTTATTCATTTTTTTATTTTCAGGCCCAAGAATTTGGCATACACTGGAAAACTGTGCCACCTTATATCTGCGCTTTTTGTATCGCCTCGATATTATCCATTACTTTTCCGAAGTTCTTGAAGCAAACATTTATCGTTAACCATAGATCTTGAACTCAAAATTCCACCATGAAATCCCCTTTTTCAAAAAAATTTTGTGTCATGGTTTGCTTCAACACAGATTTCCACTTTGTTAACAAACACAATCACATTAAAAATGCTTCAATGACACCTTGATGGATTTTTTCCCAACATATTTTTTTCCAAGTTGATAATAAGATTCATTTACAGATAACTGTTATATTAACATTGGTTTATTTCATTTACACTTTATAAATTTTTTTTAATATCACAAAAAAGGGGAGAATATTTGAGAAAGAGTCATTTTTTATAAAACGTTTAAATTTAAATAGTTTTATGAAATCAAACTATTTTATTAGAGTGTTTACAAATCATATAATTTATATTAGTTATATTAAAAGTTTTTTTGTCATCAAAAAGGGAGATTTTTTTTGTTATTATTGTATCAACAACACTCTACAAAATATATTTATTTTTATGTTCAAAAATACCCGCATTTGTTTTCTATTGTTTTTTTGTTATGTTTGTTTTTGTAATAGATATCATGTATTAATATATATCATTGAGGAAATTAAAATCATTGGGATGCAGTTTGATTACACTATTCAAAGTATGTGCTTCGTAAATGAATGTATGGTTCATCAACCCTACACTGAACTAAATATTTTATGTTTGGATATGAAACCCTACGTTTGGAGAATGAAAAACATAGCGAATATCAAACCTATGTTGGAATCTGTAATCATTTTTTATACACTACATTCAGGAGTTTTAATGCTTGATTAATCAATTATGCACTTTGAATTTAATGATGAAATAATGAGTATATGGGTCATCATGAAAACAATAATTTCATTCCGTATGATACAAAAAGGAATAATGCGTTATAAAAAGGAACCCTACACTATACAATGGAACCCTATGTTATACAGTTCAATCAAACTTTTGATTATTCAACTGTGGTGCTTTATAATCGATATTTTTATCTATGGTCCATGCAATAGTCTTTGAATGTATTACATGATGATTCAAATCACATTTTTAATGATTTTAAGAACAATATTCAGTGGAGAAAATCACTCATATTATTATAGGGTGTTCTGACTCCCCTAGTCGATTTAGATATGAATTTCGATAATAAACCATGAGATTTCCTTGGATCTATTCAATCAAATGCAATATATTTATATGATCGAATTATTTTCAAATCCATTTGGTAGTGTGTGTGATATATGTGATTTAGTTAATACATTATTAATACATTTGAATTCATTATTTTTTATATCATTTACTATTCTAGTGCAATGAATGATCAACTATTTTATTCTCAGAAGAGTATACACATTAGAGACATACCTATTTTAACCTTGTGATGTTGTATGATTGCTACTATTTTTTGTTGATATTCAAATTGAAGATCATTTGCAATTGAGATTTGTTCATATATACTCCTTCATTGAGAATATCATTTCTAAAGAAGAAGAAGAAGAAGAAGACTCATAACCATCAGTTTCTTCTTATACAACAATTAATATAAAGTCGAACCATCAAAATATCAAACTATTTAGATTTATTGGAGTATCAACCGATCATAATCAATTGTGTTTAAACTAATATTTTGTTTTACTATTATGTGGATAGTTGGATACCTATTAATGAACTATAGGGAATTTTTTAGCCTTGTTGTTATGGTTTCAACTCCCTATACTAGGTTTTGGCATTTTTGGTCATTTGATAAGAGGACATTGCTAGTGAAATTCACCAAGCTACCATTGAAAATGTTGGTGGAGCATACTAGGGAATCTTTTGGCCCAGAATAAATATAATGTTATAGTGTGTTTTCTTTCTATTTATCCACTATTCATATTCATTACAATATATAATATTCCATATCTACAAAAATCCCTAGTATGATTACAAACAAAAAACTATTGAGAGTTTCCAAAAGAAGCACCCCCACACTTTTTATTATTTGGACCTATCAAAGATCAATTCATAAAATCCTAAAAATCAAAGGATATCGGTAAATATTTGTTTTTTGATGAAATGACCCATCATTTCCCACTAGGATAGAGGAAGGCTAAGACACTACAATCCCAAGAACACTACTAGTACATGAAATATCGGTGAACAGATATAAGAATTAATATCACACAAATCAAATGCCTTATATTATGGAATTTTTATGGATGAACACACAAAAAGCTTCATGGAACGGTGAATAGATTATGATAAAACATAAACAAAAATTTTATGCATACAATTATCTCACAAACATAGTATGGTTAGTGTTTTGAAAGCATGGAATAGAAAAATAATATCCCACCAAAAATTGAATATTCATCTAAACTACTCTTTTAGATAGTATTGATTTTAAATAAAACCGTAAGTACACACCTCAATATGTCCATATAGTTATTCTCTACCTACTCGGGGTCCTCCTAGGAATTGAGAAAGATTGTTTTTACACAAGACATGACCTATATGGGAAGATCTCGTGCAAGTTTGAGTATAAAAATAACAAATATGTTCCCCAGAAACCCAAAATATAATGGAGTAACTAAAAGAATACTATGTGTCTCACCAAAAGTCATAGGTGGAAACCCATGTGATAGAGAACAAGAAACTCTATCTCAATCTCTCCTTCACTATACATGACTAGATAGCCCATCTCTACTAAGTGTGTCAATCATGGTATGTGACATCACTGAAAGGAATCCTAGAGACATTCTAGATATACTTGTCTCAGACTCCACATCTCATGTTATCCCTACCTCATATCCATCCATTGGATTCTATTTGGCTCTCAATGTTAAATCTAATCAAGGAGATATCACTCCATGAACCTTTCTATCTCTGATGGTACTCATTCAAGAGATATCACTCATCTAGAATTTCACGCTAGGTCCAACTCAAGTTCCTAACACCGAACGTAATGTACCCATTTTCTTGTGCCCCATGAAAGATAGTACAAATTCATGTGTATAATCACTCTTCTATTAAATACACTCTTTGGAAAGGGAGCACTATCTTAAAACCAAGAACAAGTTTAAACATCAGGAGAGAAAAATGAGGGGCATTATCTTCACCTATACGGACCAACATAGGTCTTACTTACTCTCAAACATCTCATAAAACATTTAAAGAACTCCTACGGAGAGGCAGGTACCTCTCTATGTAGAGGGTGAACTGTCATCTAACTAGGTATCATGGGTAACTACTATAGGGTCATGTTACTCACAACTATGATCTTAAATCGAGGGACCTCCAACACTTGTGGAGGACCCACCCCCACCAGATCTTAAGGATTAAGGAGTACTACACCATAGATAGAGGGCCCACACCATTGTATAGTGGAGTTCTATCTCTACCTATATGAGGAATATGGGGGACCCACACTCTGATGGGACATAGGAGTATTGACCCTGCGATAGAGGACCCACAACATGGTGGGGTAGGGGATTATTGTCTATATCATCAAGAATGAGTATAGGGAACCCATTACGTGGTCCACCAAGGTATTATAATCTCTATAGATAGAGGAATCGAGCCCTAGTGGGACGGGGAGTACCATTTCAATCTGAACTCTATGATAATGTTGTGTTATTACTACCATCATCAAGCATCTCCTAAAAGTGTCAATCTTAAAACATCTCACATCATATCTCTACCACTGAAACTATGTCCACCATTACATATAACATGAAAACTATTCACGATAGGATACTAGTAGACCTCCATCCGAATCCTGGAGAGGGAGATAAGTGAGGGGGATGCATCCAAGGGAGTATATGGCGTTTAACCATAGTAAATGGAGAATCTCCTGGAACCAACCCCTGACAATGCACTCTAATGGTACATACAATGTATTTGGTAATATAAATAGAATGTTACTTATATAACATGGGGTGTGACCTTATCAGATCAATTGGGTCCATCCATTCCTATATAAGGCCATCAAGTATTGTCACTCCACATGACATGTACCCTTGGTACACAACATGTCTTGGATATTTGGAAGCATTGTTGTATCCTTTTCCCATGGCCATGTTTGGAACCTCTTTACCATTTACCAATCCATGAACTTTCACATATCTATGTACCTTGACAGATCATGTCCAGCTATGTCATCTTCTAAATGACCTAGGATCACTATATAATGTGTACCGCTGGTAAACATTGTTTAGTCTCCAAAGGAAATATTCTTAAAATGGGATGTCACATAGAATGTTCTCTTGAACTACATGTTGTTTGATTGGGAATTTTGATTTGGAATCCCATCTGATATAATAAAAACACTTTTATTTCCTCTAAAATTAATTGATTAACCCTAAGGGGATCTCTAATCATAGTAATAGGGCTCAATAACCTTAAAATAACATATCAAATGGAATCGGGGAGTAAATAAAATGAACCCAAATAAAAAATGGATAAATTAAAAATATTTTGTTCCAAAATGAAACTTGAAACCTTTTGCATCTCAATATGGTGAGGATCTATGTCATGAAAAGGGTTTGGCAGCACCCCCTTACCCTGGTTCAGCCCTAGTACATTCATCAGACAAGGGGTATCTTCCCTCTTCTCATCGTTCATGAGAACCAAGGGGGGGATATAATAGATAATTTATTTTCAAAATACTACTATATTTTTTATCACACCTACCAACACTAGCCCTATAACAAATTCCCAACACCAACAAGCTTTATGCCATACCTAATGTAAAATAACATGCTCAAAACTGAAGAATGATCTTACATTTATGAGCACGGACTCCTCATGGGATTTATTCCACATTAACTAAAAAACTTAATCGATGTGATAAGATATATTTTTTATTTTTTTTATCAGCATGATGAGGCTCTCCGGGACTTCTAATTCCACTAAAACTTAGTGATTGTCTCCATAAATATTCCAATGACATATAGGAAAAAACTAGAGCCACTACACTCTCCTCAACATATTGGATATTCACCAGGAAAATTGAATGCTGAGACTAAAGGGTGGGGGAATGATCTATCAACTATTTCTTCCATGAAAATTATCTCACCATAGGGTTACCTTATTTTCTATAATGATTCACCCAAGGGAGCAACAATCAACTGAAGGGTCCTCTCTATCGAAAACAAAAACAACATTAGGTCCCCCTAAAGGGCCCTCTACACCTGTTTTCCATATTAAACTAGGTCGAAATCATGTAACGAAGCATACATGAATCTCTTTAGCTGATATAGGTGAAAAACATCCAGCACATAATCAATATACATTCTTAAATTTTATAGGTACACCGCATCACTAAATTGATGAAAATACTTATGTAACATATGATTCCTTATCATCCCTAGGATAAATTTCACCATCAACACCTATCAAGTGATTACTCCCTATTCCCACACACATTGTATCCTACTAGATTTGTCTAGTATTGAGGTGGCCTATAGGGCCTCCCAATAATGTACTAAAAGGGTGTTATATTAATGGTGAAGAAAAAACTACACTGAACCAACATGAAAACCAAAAGCATGATCTCCAAAACCTGAATGGTTTCCTCTACCTTGAACCACACCTTTTCTAGATGCACTCATATGGGGAAGAAAAATCCTCAATACCATATTTCATGATATGAATGGTGTCATAATCAGAAATCATATTGTTTACATACTCCACACCTTTGTGAAATCCATCATGAACTTGTATACTGGATATCAGGTCACACTAGACCTTAAAAATAGAATCTCCTAGTTGTTCCACCATTGCTTGTTGAAAATAAAAGGTTTAACCCTATAAAAATTGAGATATATTACTCTATCCTTAGGAATCTCAAGTAAATATCTGATACTGAGTACATGAGGGTAAAAATGACCAATACATGGCTACCCAAGTGTATACAGTGGGTCATACTAGGCCTTTATCTTTAAACATCAAATGGAAACATAGCACATGAATCTCTATCGGATTCAACTGATATCATGACACAGATATCGGTACAGGCTCTTGGTTCCATTCTATATAGAGTAAAACTATGAATGGGGAGATAAACCTAAAAATTCTTTAGATAGACTTAATAAACTCCATCAAAACAATAGGGTACCAAAACCTCATTCTACTTCTACCCATGGGTTATACTATCCATTTGATAAATGTTTTCTGTATCCACCCACACTTCATCTTTGATGAATCATCCTAGTATAACTATTATACAATGAAGGAAAACTCCATCCCACTAGATGGTTACACTACCGTTCCTACTTGTGTTAATCTATTTTATCATGGATGTGAGGTAACCAATCCATATCGAAGAATCATTATAGGGTCTCTCTCTTCCACTATGGAATGTTTCTATGTGAATATCTCCCCAGAGACAGGTTTCACACCAGTTAGGATTTTATTGCCTATAAAACTCTCAGCTAGATCCTCCTACCATCAGGGACATGAAAAAACACATCACTAGTATTGTTATGTCTCGAATTGGGAAAACACTCTGTGAAAACTAGCACAAGAATCCATTCTCACTACAGATGGGGGGGAAAACCACATTTAATACCCCAACCCACACTGAAGATACCAAGAAAAAAGACTCTCCTTACTAAATATTTTATTTTCCCTCTACACTCCATTCTACCATATACAGGGCCTACATTAACACCAAAACACACCAACCCACCCGAATACACAACTCAAAAGAACTCATATAACATGCCTCAAAACAAACTATTTTGGGAAACAATGAATTACATGCTCAGTTTTGTATCATGTCACCTGATTTCATCTCATTAGGGTAAGCATCCCTATTTCATTTATCAATTAACACATGACAATCATTAACACCCTATAGTCTCTACAAAAACCACATGTCACCCAATATAAGCCTATATAAATAGGTGAAATGAAAAGGGTACAATATCACTATATCTAAAAATACTACTAAAAAAGTATAACGAGTACAAATCATACATTTAATAATAATTGGAGCCTCGTGGTCATAGGCCTCCCTAGACTACGACTATCCTCACCACCATCCTCTAGCTCAATGATCCTAGCATGGAATTCCTGATGGTGGTTGTGGAATAAAATGAAACTATCTTTCTCCTACTGGTTTATCTTCTCCTCATACATGTCCACCATCATGCAGAACATCATTATCATGTCACTAATTCATCCGGTTATTTCTGTCAACAATCTCCCTCTTAGTTTCATGATTGTTTAGAAACTCTCTGGCGATATGTATCATTCAATCACAATAAAAACACTACCTCTCTCGTGGAAAACAAGAACCTTGATGTTTTCCCTATGTCATAAACACTCTATCATGGGATCATCATAAAAAGTGTATCACAGAATTGAAACCATGATACTTCCATCAGATACCCAATTTTAAGGCCCCATCATTTGTGTTTTCTTTACCAATAGTTAATATATAGTCAACTAGAAATATCTCCACCACCCTGGCCTACACATGCACTCCAGAAGAAGTGGGAATGCAATGGGATATCACAGAATCCATGATATCCTAATTTATGCCCAGCCTTAAGGTCCTTTATTTGAAACAATGATCTCAAATAATATCAAAGGATTTCCATGAAAGGAATTTAAACCTTACCTAATACACATCCATGGTCATTTAATCTCATTGAAGCTATAGAAGCTACCTAATACACACAGATAATAACAAGGATGTATAAAAATATTCCCTGAAGAGTCGCTTAAACTCCATATAAGTGATGAATGTACCATCACCGGTTTGTGTCACTAGACCCCACCATATACCAACATATCTCAATAAAAGGAATACCACAGGGACCGCCATATGATTGGTGGTGGTTTCTCATAAACCATAAAATGTGTGTGACTACCTCAACCTAGTTATCTGCCTTTTGGAGTTCTAGACAACCCCAATATATGACAGTTATATACCTATAAGAAATATACATTGAACTCATCCTAAACACATTTTCAGCTCAAAAAATGAGCACAACATTTTTCTCCTTCGGTGGTGTCTCAACTAGATTACCACTATGAGACACTGCCTCTAGTACAGACCCATACACCAAATCCTCATAACTATGATGATATTCATCAAAATCCCACTGTGGACCCTCTTTGGCAATCCCCATGGTGGATTCCTAAAATAGAATAAAATTACTCCGTGATCAATGAGTATATGTAAGGTTATAACTCTAGAACAAATAGAAAACACAACCCAGTCCTTCTTGATACATGTATCAATTTTCCCCAAGAATAAATTCCTAAATTTACCAAATAAAAAACAAGGTTATCAGAGTACTGGTGAGTGGATATGTTTCTCCCTACACTACCACTAGATCCTGTAACCTAAAATACATTCTCAATACAAATTAAAACTATCTCCATAAAATATAATCCAATATCACTTCTAGAGAACTAACTATGGTCCTATTAAAAGATCTATTATGATACCACAATATCATGAAATGACCCACTAGGGGAACCTCGCTAATGGAATTTCAATCCAAAATAATCCCAATCCCATTTCCAGTAGGCCAAGGGAAGGAGGCCTGCAATAAGAAGTAATATAACACACATGGGTGGCCTTTTCCTATGGTACTTATACCCATGAAAACACATAGATATCTATGAAATAGTGTATGAATTATTATATAATTGATTAAAAAATCATAAATATATCTATTCATCATATAGAGTTTTCCAAATGTACTAAAATAATTATAGGGAAAAATACAGGCCCACCAAAAACTACAAAATATTTCAACCCTCTAAAAAAGTGGGGAATATTGTCAAATGAACCCACTGGTACACACATATTTCATTTCATCTCATACTATTCCACATTCTCTAGGTCCTATAAGACTCTATCAAAAGGCATATCATCTACATCAGAAATTACATGTGTGGGAAAATACTATGTATGGGTATGTACCAAATTTACCCAATAGGAACCCCAAAAACCAAAATAAAAGGTGGAAGCTAATTGGAAACATTCCACAAAACCCAAATGCATAGTAGTAACCCCATGTGAGGGGGAACAACAAAACTCCATATCGACCCCTTCTCAGCTATACCTGACCAGTCATCTCATCTCTATATATTTTTTTACTCATGATATGTGACATCACCAAAAATGAATCCTATAAACATCCCAGATATAATCTTCTCAGATTCATAATCCGATGCAGTCCAAAACACGTATTCAATCAATATATTTTACTCAAGGATCAAAGGTATAACTCATCTGGTATATAAATTTCCATGATCCCTTCAATTATGAATAGTACTCATTCTAGAGATATCACTCATCAGAAATACTTCTATATGATTAACATTGGTTCCTAACATCAAATTTCTTGTCCCGACTATCTTGCGACCTATGAAATCACATAATAACTCAAGTAGAGATGTTCTCCCCTCACCATTAAACACACAGTTTTGGAACATCAAGATACAAACCAAGAAAACATGTGAAATGTCATGAGTGGAAGAGATGGGATGTTCACGTCACAACTTCCACACAACTAAGGGGGTACTGACTTCTAACAAACTCATTAATCCTCCGAAGAACCCGTATGGAGAGTCTCTTAGTTAATCATGTCGTGGGAGAACTAAATCCTAACCTGATATCTCATTTATCTAGTGGAGGGACCATCTCCTCGCAATTATGCCCAATACTCAAGGGAAACATAACTCTCATGGAGGACCCGCTCTATGAGAAAGCTTGAAAATAAGAGATTTACACTCTATAGGTAGAGGACCCACACCTAAGTATCAGGTAGTTCCACCTCTATATGTATGAATGTTTGGGGGGACCTTCAACCTGATGCGATAGAGGATAATTGAACCCAGGTTAATGGAAATTCATCTTGGTGTGATAGGGGAGTACTATATTTATATGCACAATAAGTATAGAAGACTTGTGACCTTTTGGTATAAGGGATTATTATCTCCATTGATAGAGGAGCAGTTCTCTAGTGTGACATGGGAGTACCAACTCTATCTAAACCCTCTTTTGATCCTTCTCAATCACTACCATCATCAAACATCTTCTATAGAAGAATCATGCTCTATATATATAACATTGTTTCTCTACCACCAAAAACATGGCCATTATTGTATATAACATGGAATAATACTCTGGATAGGCTTCCCATGGCCCATAATTTGATTCCGGAAGACAGAGATACATGAGGGAGAAGTCTCCAGTGGGAGTACCTAATGTTTACCCCTAGTAAAAAGTGTGTATCAAGGATTCAGAACCCTTTCTTGTCCACAAACATTACAAAAAATTTATTTCAGAATATACATGATGTGTAGCATATACCATAAGGCGTGAGGCCCCAAATAATCTTTTTGACATGTTCTTTCCCACACACTGTCATCCAAACAAGTAACCACACATGGGATGTACCCTTGGTACACATAATCTCAAGGATATCCAAAAACATGTCTATGTCCTCAACCCATTCCTATGTTCGACACCCTATTCTTGTGTAAATGGTTGTGTACTACTACATATCCATGTCCCTTCACATGGAATGTCTAGAAAAGACATCATCCACACAACCTAGCTCACTACTTTTCATATATGCAACATCCCTAACCATAGTATCCCAAAGTCGGTGTTTGCTTTTTTAAATTGTAATAGGATACAATGAATTTTATCATAAAGGACCAAATACATTTTTAGTCATGGAAAATTAGATGCATAAATGAATCTAACATTAAATTGAAAAACATAAAATACTCAAATAATATTCCTGGGTAATTCGATTATTTCACATAGCCTATCCCATCATATAAATCAAAAAACTCTTTCACATATCATAGTGACATTAAATTATAAGAAAGGCGTGATATCATATGATTTTTAAGGGTAATAGAACATCAAAAGCTATGAATATATAAGGAATAATAAATATATATAGATAAGTAACTCAAACAAATTCCATTTAATGAATAACTTGAGAATAATATGGAATGAATAAATGATGATCAAATAATTCTATATAAATTATAACGTGATCAGGAATCCTAACCATGAATATTATAACTAATTGGAAAATCACATAAAATATCAATAACTGATTTCATAATGATTGAAATATTAAACAATGAATTTTTGTCTTGATCCAAAAATTTAACTACCATTAGGTTTATTCATTAATACATCTATGTAAATGAAAATATCCTCAGACAAAACCTAATAGATTTTTTATCAGGAGATATACCGATTCTTTGAGGGGATTTAGTAAGGCCTCACATGTAAATTACTAAGTCTAATTCATTCCTCATATGGAATGGGGTGAAACATAATGAACATAAAAATTTATATTTAAACTAGAGTAAATTTTTTAATTATTTTACAAAACAATAAACATAATCATAAACCATTACGAGTAATATGAATGGTGTCAAGATAGTACATTCCTAGTCAAACTGATCATAAACCATCCATAGAAATAGTAAGGATGGAATCACTGGATTATATCACCATTAAATCATATTTAACATAATATCATTTCTTCATTGGGTGAAAATGAATTTTAAATGCGTAATTATATACATGTTGTATAAGATAAAAATAACTTTCTTTTTCAGTATTATAGGGTTTAAAAAGTACTTCATTTAGAAAATGAAAATAAATTAGTTTAAATCTATATTTGAAATTTAAATCATGGGTAAAATTTATTTTAAAAAATAATTTTGTGACTTCTAAAATATTTTTCAAATCATTTTTTGAATACATTATTGTGGAAGAAAAAAATATTTTATACTGAAGAGAGAAATATCATCATATTTTATTAAGAACACCATCTTTATCATTTTTAGTACCATAGATATGAAACATAGTTCTATTAATTGAAAATTTTAATTAAATACATGAGGATAATAATTTATATTTATTCTTAAATATATATATCAAATAATTCTCTTAAGTGATTCTTAAACAAAAAAACATGAATATCGATGGGATTGTGAAATAAATTGTTACCTCTTTAGTAACATTGGAATTATAAACCCCATGAATGGAATAACATTAAATGAAACATTATATACCATGTACATAATTTAATTCATGATATAATATATATATAAAAATATTAAATACACCATACAAAAGATATAATAGGAATATATGGATTATATCTTATATAAGTAAAATTGGGATGCTAAACCCATACAGTAAGTTTAACTCATCATGCACATTCTTTTAGCTTCCTAAATAATAAACTTTTATTAATTTTGTACTTGAGTATGAACCTTTTAAAAGATTATTTTTCATTTTATTTAAATTATTACCATGTTATACCTTATTACTTAGTCAATTAAGTTTTCTTCTATTATTTCGATGATACTTTCCTTATGTGTAAAAAATGATTTTCGTAAGTTTCTATGATGAAAGAAGTTATTATTTAAAAATATCCATAATAATAATTATATTAAAATAATTATAACATGTATCCATAAAATTTACTTTTAAAACCAATCATTAATGGTGGAAATAGAAAATTACTTATGTTACAACCACGGAGAATGTAAGTCGTACGTATACATGAGTAATGTTTCAATTTTTCAATTATTATTATTTAGAGAATTTAATTAATATTGTTTCATTTAAAAATGATATTCAAATAATAAATAAAATATTATTTAATTAAATATTCATATATATATGATCCATGTGATGTGGTGATGAAAATATATTCCCATTGCTTTGTGAAGGCGGTAGTCCACACGTACACGAATTATATTACCATCATTTATTGATTGAAATGGTAATAAATGAATAGATATATGATCATTACATAATGATAAATATTTTATAAATTTGATAATTATTAATCTCATTTAACAAACTTTCATTAAAATTATCTTTATTACCTTATATGTAATTTAATATTGAAAAATAAATCACATTGCCTCGAGAGGCTGTAGTCTGCGGTACACATGACCGATGTTATTGTATCCCCTATAGAATTGGATATAAAATGTTATATATGATATAATTATTACAATGTTATTATTATGTTATAAATTTCATATATATATATATATATGATCTATCTTCATACCCAATTCTGAGAGGTGGTAATGGAAAGGCAAAGGATATATGTTCGTGAGGCTGTATTTTGCAATACACATTATTGATGATTTCAAAACCTATTTAATGGAATTGGAGATGGATTTATGTCATACCATTAAAAAATATAATTATATGTACGAAAATTTTTTCTTCAAAACATAATGGTTTAATCAAAATTTATGAAGGTGGAGGAAGAAAAACAATTAAAACACTCATTAAAGAAGGTTACATCTTCTTTAGGTTACATTCTTAAATATAAACCAAAATACCTACATTTTTTTATTTTTGAATGAAATAATTATTATATGATGATGGTATGTAATTTTTTATTTTATTTTTTCAGTTATTTTTATAACCAAAATGGTTTTAAAGAGTTAAGAAGAGATGAGTGGGTGTCCTCTTATAAGAATGTGTGTCGCACAATTGTAATTTTTGAAAACTGGTTTACCCGCATTTTTCCTATAAAAAATGTTAAAAATGAAGCATTAAAAATAATTAGATATTATAAGGTCTAAATATGGCAATATAATATATTTTATTGAAGTTTTTAGGTTATATTAACCCCTTTATTTTTTGTTTTACCTCTAATAAAACCTATTTTTACCTAAAATTTGATAAAAATTACTATTTTTAATATTTATTATGGTAAATAATTAATTTATAATATTTGATAATATAAATTATTATAATCACAATTATTCAATCAGTTTTTATAAATTTGAATCACAAAATAGGAAATTTTTTATTTATTATTTATCCCACATGTTCAACAAGAAAGTGATTTTTTAAAGTGAAAATGTTTAAAAGTTTCCAATGTTTTTATATCAAAATTAAATATAGTAATAATTAAAATGAATAAATTGGATTAATAGATATATAATTTAACTTATATTACATTAAAACCAATTTAGAAATATAATTCTACTTTTAGAATAATTTAATCAAAAATTCATTTTTCAATTTATATTCGCAACTTTTCATTACTCATCAAAAAATGTATCATTTTAGAAAAATCACAAAAATTCACTCTAAATTAATTTTGATCAGATGATTTCAAAATTTAAATTAATTTTATTATATAAGTATTCTCAAAGTGTTAAAATAAAATTTTTAATTATATTGAAAAAACTCGAATAATTATCATTAAAAAATATATAGTTTTTCATGAAACCTTTATTTTTATTTCAAATGGTTCAAATTTTATCACTATTAAATTAATAAAAATATTATTTATTTTATATATTAGAAGACCATATAATTTTAATATTTTATTTATTGTTATGCATATTCTACAACATAACAACTATGTTATAATGATCGTGTTTAAAATATAATATTTTAAAATAGTATTGTGTTTCGCTAAAACTCTGTGTTGTGTGCATTAAAAGATATTGAATTTATTTTAAAATATATATATCATAGAGTATTGGTTTGATATATTCCCTTTTAATATTTTTTATGTTTGATAAATACTATCAAATGTGATTTTCATATTTAAAAATATCAAGATATTATATTCTACTCCCTTCAATATATTACATTATCCAATTTATGCTTAACATTTTATTCAAGGGTTTTTTATTTGTAAATAACCTTTTTAAATTTCCATATCATGATAAAGTTTAATAATTAATAATCTTTATAAGATATAATGGATTTAAAAAGGTTATATATAATAAAAGAAAATTATATTTCTATGTAGGAGAATATTGGAGGAAAGTGAAGATATGGATGTGGATGAAAAGCCTAAAAAATTATAGAGACTGATAGATTTAATTGATAATATGAAATTTAATTATCAATGGAATGTTAAGGAAATCAAATCCAATTTTTTATTATAATTTAAAATGCCATCATTTTAGCATTAATGAAGGTATTAAAATAACATTTTTTTAATATCCTTTACCAACAGATGCGGAATTACTTTACCATCTATACTGAGAATATATAAAACTATACATACATGATATATCTCTATTTCATATGCTCAATTTTATATTTTTTTTGTGATTATATAGTTTTCCACTTCAATTCCATATATAAAAAATGAATATGCAAGGGGAATTCGTGTTCTTAAAGAACCAAATTTTTCTTTTGATGGATTGTAAGATCTATAAAAGAATTATAAGTCATTCATTAATTATCAAATTATTTTAAAAAATGATTAATGTAGGTTATTCAATATTCATAAATATTCATATATTGAAGTTGTATATTAATCTATAAAATATCATCCAAATCTAAACATTAACTAATTCATAATTCGTTAACCCTCTGAACCTTACAAAAGAATAAGACACAAATTATTTGAAATAAGGTCACTAAATTTCCAAAGTAAACTAATCATTAATCCCCCAAAATACATTATGTATCTCTTAATCATCACATACCAAACACATGAATAACATAAAAATGTATTCTATTAAAACAGTTTAATAACCTGAATTTCCATAAAATCCTATTGAAATAATGAATTCATCCATATTCCTTAATTAAAACACATATTATGGGATATATTCAATAAATAAAAAATGATATATACTCAACTAATGATAGCATAAAACATTTTGCTAGAAATTAAATAATTAGATACAATTTTATTAGTATTATACAATTCAATTTATCAATATCAATAACCATTTTATCCTAATATCATTTTCTCAACATTAAGAACATATTTATGGTTATATTTCTCAAAATTGTGTCTCTTCTATGAAGGTTAACTAAAAAATGATTCATTTTTCATATTCATTGACTCTGTTTAGTAGAAAACATAAATCCGTAATAAAATATCTATTATAGTACAATCCTTGTACATTTTATAATTCTTATAACAAGGATATTATTGATAAAATACATATATTACACAATTCATGAATACCAACATACGAACATTAATCATACATCATTTTCTGTGGTAATAAAATAATATGGGGCATGATCCTTTAGTATTTTTGAGGTGTATTCCTTTGATAATTGTATTATTCATTAGATTAGTTCCCCATATACATGCAATTAAAATATTGTACATTAGAAACATTTTTTTACCATGAAATAATGGTCAATGTTGGATATCTTATAATACATTTTGAAAAAATAACATTATATTTTAAAATGTACACGATTGTTTCTTTTCAGAATTATTACATATGGGAAAATATTTATATTACCATATTCCATGTATCTATATTTTTCTCAGTCAGCCTATTATTTCCTTTCGTCCTTTCAATGACATGATACATAGATAACTATTTCCCTATCTTGTTAGTATATGATAATATTTACTTATATGAAGAGAACATTTGGATAAATAGTTCCCGTTTAAATATGGTCTTAATCCCACAAAGAAATGTCCATTATTACACTTTGTATTAAATGAATATATTTGGTTCTCATTCATTATTCTAGGAACCAATTCTATATAATGTAATTCAGAAGATTAGATCATAACATAAATATTCAAGTATGTATAATCCCAAAACTAGTGAAAAATTTAACAAAAATTGAAATTTTTTGGCATATCTAATATCCTAATCATAAACATGTTTTCATATAGAATTTTTTAAAATAATAATGTTTTTTTAAAATCATTCAAAATGAAGTATAAATTAGATATAAATAAACCTAATCATATCCCATAGGAGTGTCAAATTAGGTGTGTATTAATGCTTGTTTTCGTTCACCAGGCAATGATCGGGTCAAGGTCAATGAACCCTTTTCATAGTTATTTCCCCCAGTTGTTTCTAAAATACTACCATTCTTACTTGTAGTATCCTAAAATGGATATATTATGAAGAAAAAACGACATAAAAGCATCTTTACTAATACTTTATCATGTTCATATGTGTATATTTTTGGATTCTATCATAGGGTTATGTTCCATAATATAGGTTTTACTGAATCAAGCTTCTAATATTAATAATATTCATTATCTCATTCCAACTATAGTGTCCTTATCCCTAGTGGCCCATATCCATTTCCTCATTTTTTTACATTGGCATAAGATATAAAGAAGCACAACTTGATGGACCTAATAGTTTAGTTATTGGTAAAGGAGATAGATAAAGGAAATTCACATTAGATTTTAAAACATAAAATACCCAAATAATTCTCCTTTATAATCCCATTATCCCACTAATTATATCACAGCATGTCAATAAACAATCACTATCAAATATCTATGGTAAAGAAACATTGTCAATGGGTTATATTAGATGCTCAGTAAGGGTAAACATGCATCAGATGCTATGAATAGATAAGGTGTAATCAATTTGGAAAGTTTAATAAATGAAACATATTACATTTAATAAATACCATGACATTAATATGGTAGTAATAAATGATTTTAAAATAATTATATATTAATAATCATAGTATCATTAAAAATATCCACAGAAATTCTAACTCATTAATTAATCACATGGAATATAAACAACTGAATTCATAATGATGGAATGAATAATGATGGGAATGTGAAACATACCATAAATGCATTAATCCAAGATATAGTTTTCTCCATGTTCCAATAAATCCATATAAATGTTTATTCCCCAAACAAAACCCAATATAGTTTCTCTCAATAGGTATACTGATGCAACAAGGGGCAATAAATGCCCCTCCTATTAGTTCCTGTGTCTAATGCATTCCTCATATGCTAGGGGTGAACCATAATACACATAAACATTCATATTTATCTATCATATGAAATATATATAATATCACCAACCGATATACAGACACATAAACTATCCATATTAAAATGAAAATTATCAACATAGTATATCCCCAATAAAACTGATTATAAACCTTTCGTATAATAAATAAGGAAGCTATGATTGGAGTTTATCCCAACTAAATAATAAGTTACAAAAAAAAATTAATTCTTATATTAAAAACTATCTTCAAGTATTAATTGGAAAAATTATTATGAAAATTAAATTTTATTTCTATCACCATATTTTTCTTTTAAAACTAAAAAATTCCAAAAATAATGTCAAAATACTTTTATTTGAAAATCAATATTAAAACTAAGATGTTTTATAAAATTTTGAAAAATAAAAATTTAAATAAGAAAAAATATTTCAAATAAATTATGGTCTTAATAGAGGGTAATTATGTACATGTAATTTAATTTAAAAAGAACATTTTTTCACTATAATATGGTTATCGAAGTTCTTAATTCTGCAAACTATATAATGATTTATTTAAAAATATTTTTTAAAAAGTAAATCGTGCTTAAAAAATTCATTAATTAATAATTTTTTAAATGTAAAAAAAATTTGAAAACCTTTTTTGAAAACATTTTTTTACAAGGAAAATGATTTTCTACCAAATAGGTAAATAAAGTAAGATTTTATTAAAATAATTTTTTAGTCATTTTCTGTGCCGATAAGAGAAGAAATGTGGATATTAATTTATAATGTTCATAAATTGCAATAGGATAAGAAAATTTATTTATTTTGAGATATAAAAATCAAATCATTCCCCTAAGGTAATCTTTAACAAAAACTATCTCAAATAATTCCAATATTATAAAATAAACCCTTATCACTTTGTTAACATTAGAATCATAATCCACATAAAATAAATAACATTAAAAGAATAATTATGTACCATTTAGATAAATTAATTCCAGGTATTATATAAAAATAATTTATTATATAATGCAAACAAAATAAATAACTGGTTAATATGGTGTGTGTCTCATAGAATTTAATTAGACAACAAGCCCTTAACGTGAGTCTAACTCATCACATATTCCCTTTTATCTTCATAAATAATAAATATATGTTAATTACATACATTAATAATAAAAATTTCAGTTTTATTAATCATTTTATTTCATTTATTAAAATTATATATATGATAACTTAGTTAATTCAGTTTACGTCAAATGATTCTATTGTATTTTTATTACATGTGAAAAATAACATTTGTTCATTGACTATAGTCAGTGATATTATTATACAAATATATAATGGATATTATTTGTGAAATAATTATAATATAAATACATAAATTATACTTTTGAAACCAATAATTAAATACGGTTATGAAAAAATTACTACATTACAATTAGGGAGATAGTAGGTCATTCGTACACATCAGTAACATTTCCATTTTTTAATGATCATTATAGAAAGTAGTTAACAAATATTTTATCTTTATATAATGAAACTAATATCATAAAATCAATTTTTTTAATTAAATACTTATATATTTAATCCATGTGGTGTGGTGATGAAATGAGTGTCATATCTCTTCGTAAAGGTTATAGTCCACATGTACACAAATGACATTATCATCTTTCCATTAGTGAATAGGTTAGAATGAAAGTGAAATATTGTTATTTTTAAATGATAAATATTTCATTAGTTTCATAATTATATCATTTATATTGTATATATTGATTAATATCATCCTTATTACCGTACATGTAATGTCTTAAGGAAAATCAAATCACAAGACATCGCCATGCGGTTGTCCATCGTACATATGAGCGATGTAATCATATCCCCAATGAAATGGAATGTAATAAAATTTATATATTATATAATGAATAAAGAGGTATAATAATTTTAAATATATTTCGTATTTACCTTATATATAATATTATACCCAACTAGTTGAAGTGGAAATTTAAAAAAGAATGACATCTATTCGCATGGCATCATTCTTCCATACACACAAATAGGGATTTCGTAACCCATTTGAGGGATGTGGTGATGGTTGATGGTCATGATCATTAAAAATTATATTTAATTTAATTATATTAATACATAATAGTTTTTTAATAATAATTCAAGGAGTTTTGGGAATATAAAACATATTCTCATTCAAAAATGATACCTCTTTTTTGGGTAACCACCTTAGCTTTTCCACAAAATCATTCTGAGGTTGTATTTAAAAAAAATAAGGATTCAAGGATGAGTATAAGTAATATATAAATTTATTTAGGAAGATCTTACTTGACCCAAAACTTTTTATGTTGTTAAAATGAAACGATAGGGGTGGCCTTTATATAAGTTAGTTGAGTGGTGCACTTGTAATTTGTGAAAACATTAAGGTGCAACCACATTTGTTTACATAAACTAAGTGTCTAAGATGAATAATACAGTATAATTAATCATTACAAGGTCTAAATATGGTAATTAAATGGATTTTTATATGTTTTTATGTTTTTATACCATTTTCATTTTATTTTAAAATCCAATATACCCATTTTTACCTTAACAATGGTAAAACATTTTTACTGTTTTTATTATTAATAATGGTCAAAAATAAAGTTAAACTTCATAAATAATTTAAATTATTATTATTAAAAATATTTAATTATTTAATCATTATTCCAATTATATAATTTAAATTTTTAATTAAAAATGTATCCCACAAACATGATGATAAATTAAGATTATAATGAGAAAATGTTCAAATGTTTACAATTGTTTTATAGTGAAGTTAAACATGAAAATGATATCAATGACCTAAATGGGAAATATATTTATATACATACAATTCAAAAATATTATTTAACATAAAAAAATTAATATGTAATTAAAATTTATAAATTATTTAAAAGAAAATGAATTTTTCAATTAAAAGTCAGAATTTTCACTATTCATAACAAAATGAATCATTTTAGAAAAATCAAAAAAAACCAGCCTATGATAACTTTTCTTGGTTGATTTAGAAAATTAATTTCATTTAATCAAATAAATGATATAAAATTGTTAAAAATTAATTTTCAACTATTTTTGAAAAGCTGACTAAACCACAATTTAGAAAAACTATAGTTTCTCAAAAAAACATTGTATTTTCATTCAAATGGTTTTAATTTAATAATTAATAAATAGATATACATTTTATTAATTTAATTCATGTTTAATCCATATAATTTTCATTACTCGGTTATTAAAACTCTAACACTCCAACCTAAAGGATATGTTATATTGATCATGTTTTAATACTAATGTTTTAAAATATTATAATGTTTCATTTGAACTAGGTGTTTCATGTATTACAAGATATCAATGATATTGAACTTCTTTAAAATTTATATATCATAATGTATCAAATATTATTTTTCCTTATACTCTTTATGTTTTATGTCATACAAGATATAGAAAATTATGTTTATATTTTTGAATCTTAGGGTGTTACAATATACCCTAGTACATGGCGTATAGTCCCCAGATATCTTCTTACCTGAATGAGAACCAGACAGGTCTTCTTTTTTCTCAATACACATTTTCTGATCATCAATTCCAAATGGTAATCCCCTTCGATACACCACAAACTCCCCAATTGGCACTAAAATCCAGAGATCTACCCTGGTGGGTCTCTAACAGTCATAATTGGGCTTTGAAAACCTTAATAAAATTAATTATATGGGATTATGATTTAAATATAATTAATTAACCTACCTTGATGAGAAATGATGTTTCATTGGTGAAAAATAATTCCTTTAACCTTCAAGATCTTAATTTGGTGATGATAGACATCAATAATGGGGTTTGGTGGTGTCTTTTCTTCTTAGTTAGGCCTTGGGACTTCCATTATGCAAGGGGACTCATACCTCTCTTCAGCCTTAGTGATAACCAAATGGAGGGATATATAATTTTTTTTAATAATCTAATATATCTTCAACACAGCCTCTAATGCTTTCCCTCAACCAGGCATCCTACCTCGACAAATGTTATGTAATGCCTAGGGTAGCCCATTTATTCTAAACTCAAACACAGTATCAGATGTCCAATATGACACTCTAAATTTGTGTTATTCCATTTTCAATGAAACAATAACATGTGTGTGATAAAATACATTTAATATTATTAATATCACTGAACTGAGGATCTTCTTGACCTGGAATTCTTGTTGACTCAGTTCATAGAAGAGGAAATATTCCTAAAAATATTCAAAAAACTAAAAAGGAAAAACCAATGTTTCTAAATGTCGATCCCAAAACAATTATGATTTATAAAATTGTTTATGTTCATATCATTAATATTTAAATATATAGATAGACTCTTGATTTTCCAATGTATGGAAACTTCCATGTATTTTTCTTTAAAGGAATTTTCAATATGGCATCCCATATTTCTAGTCTTTGTGTAGTGGTTTTTATATATAGAAACATTATTTTTGAAACACCAAGTGATTTATAGTTCCCCAATATGGGAATAATTGTGTTATTTTGAAATATTAAGGGCATTCAAGATGGATATGTTGTCATGGATGATAGTTATATGTTTTAAACTATCTTACATATAGACTAGGAGCCTATGATTACTTCAATTTGGATTCTCCCTATCATGAACCATTGGGGAAAATATGATTTTTTTGGTGCCTCCATTCCCAAAAAAGAACATGATGAAATAATTTCTATATGTGAATTATTGTATATCGACCTTCTCTAATATTTATGTTGACTAGAAAATTTTCCACCTTATTTTTTATGTTCTAAAATAATTATATCTAAATAGGCCCTTGAATTTTATTAATCAAATCCATGTTCTCATTAAACTCATTAGGGGACCTGGTTCCATGTTTTTTACATATATATCTTCATTGGAAATGATTATTCGGCATCTGGGTCCACAATGATGTTATCTTCTACAGCCTCTACATCCTCTTCCAAAATTGTTGATGTAGAGTATTGGTTCATATGAGTCTTCCTCATATAAATGAGATCTATGATGTGATCAACAATGACCAATTATTATTTAAACATTTCATATGATGATGGTTTTATTTTAATGGTTGGTTCCCATACTTATAATGATTGGGGTAATAAATCTTATTGATTATAGACTATATTAAGATCATTTGTGGTATCTTCCTCTTGTTACTTATTCCACTAATGAGAGCTTTGATGATTCTTGAATTATTAAGATGATTATAATTTCATGTTAGGTTTTATAAATGAAATTTCTGTCACAATTGTTTTATTTTTGTTTTCTCTAAGTGTTGCAAATTAAAAAATGGCTGATTTCCTGGTCATTTAATCATCAAATTTATTTTCATGTGTATCCACGATTTAAATTAATTTTACTCTCTTTATATGATGGAGTTTTGGAGACACATTTCTCATACACTCTTGGTTTTTTCATCTATACATGCATGTATGAAATAATCTTTTAAAGAATATTTTATTGAAAATTAATTCTTGGATATTAAAGACCACTATTTGGTTGAATGAGACGTAATTCAGGTGATCTTTTAGAAAAACATCATTATATCTCTTCTTTATTGTCAATTTGATCAAGATAGTTTCTATTTTGATAATGAATAATAATAGAACCTAGTAATTTTTTATGCAATAGTTATTATTATTTCAGTGATCAAGATTTAAGGTATTTTTCTTCATTTTCCATCCTAATGGGGAAATACTATTAATACTACTATTAAGAGTATGGAAGAAATGATACTAATATGGATTTGGGTTGAAGCTATCATTGGAACTTTCTTGAGTATTATGGATGAAATTTATGCTTTTCTAGATCTCTTCTCCTATGATGATGACCCTACTTAATATTTTTCCTTTGATGATCAGATGGATTCTTCTCCTTATTTCATGATCCCAAAATATTTTAAAAATCCCAGGGGTATTTTAAGTTAGTATGTGGTGTTTTAAAATCATCTTGTACATTTAATATGAATCTCTCTAATTACTCAACATATTGGAGATACAAGTTTAGTGTGTAGATTGTACCATTACACCTAGTAATGAATCATTAAAATCGCTTGTTTTTATATATAATTAAATTTGATATGTCTTGTATAGTCACATTTCCTATATTGGAATGGAATTGGTAAATTAAATTTCATAAAATATCATCTCATCTAGTGATATTATTATATGGTACGCTATTATACAAAACAAATTCCGGCCCTTCCTGTGTATGAACTAAATATTAGAGATTTTTATAACATTTTATTTAGTGGTTCCATCAAAGGACCACATAGTAGAATGAAGTGCAAGATATAATGCTCTAAATATTATATCCCATTGAATATTATTAAGGTGGGATTCCTAACGTTTGGTGGAGGATTCAAATAAAACCACTCAAGGTATTGTTTCTTATCCATATGTAATTGTGAGTGCCTTTGATCAATGGATTATATTAAAATGGTAAGGGGTTAATATAGTTAATTATTTATATAGTTACTATTTCATATGCTAATAATTATATAGAGGAAGTGGGTGAATCATGGTATTTTTAGATTTCCTATGTCTTATCTTACATGAGTCGGTTTGGGGAAATATGATTACAATAGATGTAATTTTTTCCCTTGGGTGTAAATTATTTATAATTGTTTTCCCACTAATATTAAATTAATTGGATTCCTAGGTCAAGGGTTGGATGAATGTCTGGTATTTAATCTTATTGATTTATTATTTCCTTCTTGTTGGGAATAAATCATGAGTGGGGAAATATTTTTCTCGATCATGGAATTAAAATAAAATGATGTATTTACTAGGTGAAATTTTTAATTAGGATGCCTTAGATTCTATAATGAGACAACAAATTATAAAATATTAACCTCATAACATAATGGATAAAATAATTTGGGTGAAGAGTTAGATAAAAAATAGGTACTCTTTCCCCTATAACATTAGATGAAGCTCATAGAGTGAGAAGAAACCGATTTCTTGGAGGAGCTCCAAAAAATTGATTCTCCCTCTATATTCAGGGATGAATAACCAATTCATTAAATACATTATGCACCATGTTTTGAATTTATGTATCATGATCATGTTCTTCTATATTATATTCATGTTTTGTGTAATTTTTAGGATTTAAATAAATGAATTTTTTCAAAATGAATTATTCAAACAGAATCAAATCATCAAATATGTTAGTGTAATAAGTGTTTTAACCATACATTAAATATATTTTTAGAGTTATGTTATGATTATATATAATTTCTAATTTCATTATGAATAATTCTTGTTTTGGCCCATATACATGTTTTTCTATTTCCCTTGATTCTCCCACAAAAGTGTTTTATGGATTGTAATCATGATAAAGCACCTAAAATATTTCATTTTACGTTCTATGGATAAAGGATTTGAATTGTGAAGTAGAAGAAATGATGAGATTATTTCCATTTAGATTACTCTTAATCTAGAAAAGAATTACTTCCTTGGAGTATTATATGGTATTAATGCCTCGTTTCCTATAAGTAGGGTCCAATGCTTCTATGATACTACCAAAACTATTATACACATTGTATATGATGATAATATTGGAGGAATTGATTGTAAAAATACCCCTAGACATGCATATTGATGTTACACATGGATTCAAAATCTTTTATGGATGTAAATTTCTTATTATGAAATGTTTATCTATAATTTCATTTTTTTTATTGTATTAATAATGGATCCATGTTGATCATTAGGGTATCCTATTTAAAAATATTTTCAATGTATCAATCTCATAAACCATGACTATATTATATTTTATAACGGGGGATTTCATTAGATATACCAACATATTTATAAATATCTAGTACTTGTGGCTTGTCTGGTACGAATCAAATTGTTGAATTCCATACCTTATAAAGTTTATTGCTTAGTGATAGAATTAGAAAATTGGGATTTGTATTCATTCCTCCTTTGATTCTCACATAAGGTTGTGTATCAATGAATATTTATAGAAAGGCCTTCAAGATACTATGAAAGGAATATTGGAGACTCTCACATTATTTTGTTGAAAAAAGGTATTGATCTACTAAAATTGTGGCTTGGTCAACAAGGTGGTAAATTACATCTAAAATTTTCAAGTTGTTAATGGAATCACATCAAGTATGATATTTAGATGTTGGATAATGTAGTGTTTTTGATAATTTTGGCGGAAAATATGTATTTCTCTATTTTCGTTTCATAGGAATGTTAGGGATTATCCGTGGACCAAAACATAACTACTAATCATTCATTGACCAATTCATTCCACCTTAATAAATGTTGTTTTCATAATATTTTTCTAATGTTTTGTAACCTTTTAGAATATATTCGATCATCGAAAAAGGTTCATGGTCTATGGGGGGCATGGATTTTGACAATTCTCTAAGACTAGCCATTAAAATATGTGATACATTGTTTTCTTGTATTAGAATATCGAGTATTTGTAGCATGAGATTTTTGAGTTCATCTTCATATTAGGGAAATATTGAAGAAAATTTGGAATGGGGATTACCTTCATTCTAAGAAGATACATAATTAAGAGCATTCCCTTTTTTTATGAGAACAATAAATAGGACTCCATAGATGATTCTTGATTTTTTATAATGGGGAGGACCTCGGTTTTGGAACTATTATTTATTACCATGAGGGCCTCTGTAATTAATTTAACGGGGATTAACTCTATGTTTTTCAGTTTAATTTACAGGTGTCGGGTATCTACGGTTATAGATTTATTGATATCCATCATGGGGGATTCATGTCTGGTGATTATTTTTTAACAAAAATCTCATCTTTCATATTTTCCATGGGGTGAACTACTAGGGTTGGTGACAAATAATCAAGACTGAGGAATTAATTCTAATTTTTTTATTAAGGATTCAATGAGTTGGATCCATTGTCGATTTGTATATAGGATGTATGGAGGACCCTTACAATTAGAGTCATGGGAATAAAATTTGTGAGTAATGATATTATATTTATTACCATGAGGAAGACTGTCATGGATAACATGTTGGGTGCGAGAGGGAAGAACTCTATGATGGTTACTCTAAAATGACCACTAAGGTTTCTGATCAAGGTATTACAGGGAGGACCCTCATAAAAAATATTCTTCTCTTATTGATTAAGATCTCATGGATCTGTAGTCCCATAAGGAATATATCATTAATGCACATTAATGTCAGCACAATATGGGTTGTGAATAATTATTTTATCATTGATAACATTTAAAATTCCCTCCATCAAGATTTCCCCATCAAGGGGACTAGGGTAGGATACTAGATCACAGTTGGGGTTGCATAATATGGGCAGTAACCTTCATGAGTATGAAGTGTCCTATGAAACTCATTAGTTTTTTTTGGGATACGCTAGTGATAAATATTAGTGTTAATGGAATTCTGGTCGTGATCCTTTGTTACTATTAGGTTATGCTGATGAGCTTCATGAGAAAGAGTATTGATATGTCCATTATCATTTGTTTAAATAATGATATTGCAATGTGATTCATGTTTAATTTTAGATATATGATCTTTATCCCAGGTTTCAATTGGGATTCCCAATGAGTTTCATGAGTGTGAGCATGGATACAATCATTCATCTATGTTTTCATTATAATATGTTGAAAATCATCATGTGTGTCAGTAGGGATATGAATTTTATCATGGGTTACCACTAGGATATGTCGGTAGGATTCAAGGATGTGATACCGAACACATATATCAGTCTCATCATGAGGATTTACAAACTAAAACCCTTAGATAGTACTCATAATGGGTTCCCTGGTATATAAAACCAATGTTGTAGCCTCCAAAGTGTTTTCCTATACATATTCATGTGGGATATGGTCATATGACAATAGTGACAATGATAATTAGTGGGAAACCTCTTAGGAATATACTTAATAGAATTAGGGATGTAATAAATACCATACATTAACTCCAAAAGAAAAAGGATATAATAATTATTGTTCTATTGGGATAGAATCCCAAAGAAATATTTTTTTGTAACATAGTCCACTATCATCTCTATAACTCATCCACTAAAGTATGGTCCATGGATATTACTCTCTAGGAATATTTCATGAGCCACCTCTATAATTTGGATTAATACATTGAGATTATATTCTAACACTAAGAAATTTCACACATAGACATAGTTTTGTGATAGTGTTTGGTGGGACTTAGATATTTTAGCCTTCATCATGGCTGAAGAGTACTTCCAATACCTAAGATTGAGGTTCATAGCAGCATGAGGTTTATTTTGGTTTTCTCTAATCTATTAGAGAACCATAAATGTGATGATATGTTTGATGATTCTGTTTGGATGAAACAAGATATCTAATTTATATATTAGAAATAAGAAACCCATAAATACAACATCAAAATAAAATGTTCATGGTCAATCAATCACCCTCATGGGTAAATAATTTCATATCTAGTTTACCATTTTCCTCCCATGAATTTATTCCCACAGTTTCATTGTATCATGGCCCTTCTTTCTAAATGAATGATGTTATTTGTGTTGGAACCAGGTTCTTCAAAGCATGATTTGGTGTATGGTTTGTGTTTGTTGTCAATCCTCAGTGGAAGTTCCGAATGTGTTCCAGCAAAGTGATCATACAGTTCAAGCAGACAACAGTTTTGAAGGTGGCGCTGTTTCCCAGTGTTTGCCAAATTTTTGGGCCTCAAAATCGGAAAATGAAGACATGGATTGTCTGCAAAAGGAGGTTCGCAGAAAAAGGAACTGGTGCGCGAAATTTTAGAGGCTTGCACGAAATACTTATGTTAGGCGCGAAAAACAGCGGGATGCGCGAAATAGGGGATCAAGGTTTTTCGGGCAAATAGTGTTTCGAAATCAGTTCGGTGAAAAATGGCAAAGGCATGGGCTGCGCGGAAAATAAGGGTTGTGCACGAAATACTTAAGCTGGGCGAAAGATTACGCGCCAGATGAGAGGTTTTCCGCGCCGAAGGGGATTTTGCGTGCAGTGGTCTCAGTCGCCTATAAATATGAGGTGACCCCCTTCATTCGGGGTGTTGGAAGACTTAGAGGAGATCCGAGGTCTGATGCGCGAAAAAGGATCACGTAAAGGAGCTTGCGCGAAATATTTGGAGTTGCGCGAAAAAGGGGATTTTTGCGCGAAATATTTTTCCGCGCGAAAAGAAAATGTTGCGCGCAATAGGATGATTTTGCGCGCAAATGGTTGATGTTTCACATATTTCTCAGTAAGGTTTGTCTGCACATTTTGTTTATCCAGTTCAGTGGTTCTGTGCGTTCTAGTGCATCTCTTCCGGACTTCGATGCAAGTAGAGTCTCGTGCTGAGCATAGGCAAAGACTTCAATGCAAATTTATTGAAGAGACCTTCACGTCTATAAACTGAGTGAGACTTCACCAATGGCAGTGAGCCAGGGGAGTCAACGGGAGTGACCCGAGGGAAGCAGTGAGCTATCCCTAAACCTTATGTAAAGGCAGTGAGCCTGGGACAGAGTGTCTGTACCCGAACTTTTGTATCCGCAGCTAGTGAAGCATAGTGGATTTAGGTACGACCGACAATCTGTCGGCGTATGCTCCTTGGACGTAGCCCTTAGTGGTGAACCAAGTAAAAATTGTTGTGTCATCTCTCTGCATGTGAATGTTTAATTGCTGATCATATCCTTCATACAGGTTTAAGAAGTTCCTGCCAACGTGGGAACAAGATCCACAACTTTAAGAAGAAAAAGGTGCCACCCTGATTCACCCCTCCCCTCTAAGGGTGTCCCGGGGTCCTTCAAGTGGTATCAGAGGGAGGTTGCTGGTCTTGAATATGTCCTTTGTCGCCATGGAGAATGCAGCCAATGTGAGGGGAGTCCCTCTCTTTGGTGGAAATAATTTTCAGATCTGGAAGAATAGGATGCGATCTCATCTAAGATCTCTTGGAATGGAAGTTTTGTTTTCTATTGTGCAAGGAATACAAGTCACTGATCAAACAGGACTGGCTATGACTGACACAGACAGGAAAATTCTTGATGCAGATGCTAAAGCTCAAAATGCACTCACCGCAGCTCTTTCTGATCAGATATATCTAAAGGTGATGAGTTACACTTCAGCAAAGTCTATGTGGGATAAACTTGAAAACATTTATGAAGGAGATAGCAAGGTAAAGGAGGCAAAACTTCAGGTTTTACATAACAGGTTTGACGACCTAAAGATGCATCCCAATGAAAATGCAGATTCATTTTTTAATCGAATTACTGAAGTAGTGGGAGCAATTCGAGGTCTTGGAGAAGAAATCAAAGACATTGATATCGTTAAGAAAATATTGAGAAGACTTCCTCCCATGTACAATGCAAAGGTGTCAGCCCTCGAATAAAGAGATCTATCCAAACTTTCTCTGGATGATTTGTTAAGCAGTTTAGTGGCATATGAGATGAGAGTCAAACCTGAAGATGCCACGACTCGCGTGAGCAAAGAAATGGCATTCAAAGCCATGGACAAACTGAAAATTTCAGAAGATAGTAGTGGTGATGACGACGAAGAAAAATAAATTCTTTCCCTCATCGCGAAGAAGCTGAAAAAGGGTAAAGGTAAATTTAGAGGTAAGTTACCTCTTGCATGTTTCCGTTGTGGAAGAGTTGGGCACATTGCCTCTCAGTGCCAAAGAAAGTTGGATAATGATGAGAGCGAAGCTGAAGACATTGAAAAGCCTCAGAAAAGGTTTTTCAAAAAGGGTGATTTCAAATCTGGAAAGAAAATGCAGAGGAAGAGCTTTGTCTGTGAGGAAGAAGATGATGATATTGAATTCTGTGAGGAAGAAGAACCAGAATTTAAAACTGAAAAACATGCTTCCATGATGGCTACCACTGAAATATCAGATTCTTCAATCAATAAAGGCATAGATAATCAGAGTACTGCCCTTGATAATCCAAAGGTTCAAATTAAGGATGATTTCTCCAAGATTGAGAGTAAATGTAAGAAATGTAATAAGTGGAAGGAAATGGTCAAAGAGTCATCAGAATATGTTGATGAACTTGAAGCTGAAATTGAACGTCTGGAAGAGTTTGTGAAAGTTCAGTCTAAAATCATTGAAAGCAATGATGATGTATTGGATCTTAAGATAAGAATTGAAGAGCAGGGAAAGGTCATCAATGACCTCACCTCAAGACTGGAAGAAAAGTCCAAGACTACTGAGGGTCTTGAGGAGGAAATTGTTACTCTTAGGAGTAAACTTGAGACCGAATCTTTTTCAAAAGAATCAAGGAAGAAAATACAACCTAGAAGATTCTCAGATGCTGAATTATTGGAAAGATCCAAATGTGGTTCTGATGGAGTTGAAAAAAATCTTGAGCGTTCAAAGACTCGCCTGCATGGGAAAGCGTGGAATTGGATGTGAAGCTGAGACATCAACTGCTGGAAATAAAGAAATTCAAAAGAAAGACAAAACGAAGGTTGAACATGTTGAAACATTTTCTGAAGTGCTGAAAAAGGAACCCTCAATCCAAACTAGAAGGATAACTGACAATTACAATCAAACATTTATAAATGATAGGCAGTTCAACTACTCTCACAGGGATGAAGGTATGAGGAGAAATTCAGGTGTGAAGGCATTCCCTCACATGAAGTGTCAATTCTGGGCTATCTGGGCCATACTATGTCATATTGCGAAGAGGCAAGGAGTTACTTTAATGGAGAAGATCTGGAAAATCAACAAAGGAGACCGATTTCATTTCCTCCATCTTATAGGAGAAATATCTTCTATGGTTACTGTTTTAATTGTTCTAACTTTGGCCATAAAGCTATGTTTTGCAGGCAGCGGTATGACAAGAGAAATTCATACAACGCCCAAAGACGGGACAGGGTTCATCCTCCTGATGATGTTGTTCTCACAAATAGTTTTTCTCTTCTGGAAGAAGATTATGGGTATGAAGACTCAGATTATGTGGAAGAAAGTTTTAAAAGGCCATCAGTGTCTTATGCTCAATCCAATATCTCATGGAATGAAAAGAAGAAAATCGAGAAATCCAATCTTGCGGAAGTAGCCCTCAAAGCTACAAAGAGTAGCAGCACCTGGATTCTTGATAGTGGATGTTCTTCCCATATGACAGGAAATGCTGACCTTCTGAAGAACATTGAAAAGAAGGTTGATGGAACAGTACGGTTTGGTAACGATGGCGCTTTGAAGATTAAAGGCAGTGGGAATACTGCTCTCGTCAATGGAGAGCTAAAAAAGACTGAAGTTCTTTATGTGGACGGTCTACGCCATAATCTCCTCAGTGTAAGTCAACTCTGTGACTCAGGGCTCATAGTAACCTTCAATCAAAAAGGCTGCACTATAAAAGGAAAAACAGGGAATTCTCTTATGAATGGTTGTAGAACAGATGGAAACTTATATCAGGTTGACAGCAAAGTGAACTCTTGTTACTTGTCTGTTGACGAAGAAAACAATTTATGGCATCGAAGGTTGTGGCACATTAACAAACAAGACATGGAAAAGATATCTAAGCTGAAGATAGTCATGGATATTCCCATTCTAAAACGCGAACGGGAAAAATCTTGTGATGCCTGTATTCGTGGGAAGCTGGTCTGTAATTCGTATCGTCCAAAGAAGAAAAGGGCATCACATCTTCTCGATCTCATTCACACTGATGTATGTGGCCCAATAAATGTTGCTGGAACCTATGGAGAGAGGTACTTCGTCCTTTTCATTGATGATTATAGTAGAATGGCTTGTGTAATGGTGATTCACAGGAAGCGACAAGTACTTGATTGCATGAAAACATATCGCCGAATTGCCAAGAATGACAATGGACGGTCAATAAAAGTCCTATGATCGGACAATGGAGGGGAATACACATCCATTGAGTTTGAAAACTATCTAGAGAAACATGGAATACAGCATGAGGTAGCTGCTGTGAGAACTCCACAACAAAATGGAGTTCTTGAGCGTCGAAATCGACAGGTCAACAATATGGCCAGGACTATGTTGATTGAGAGTGGTATCTCTCTCCATTACTGGAAGGAGGCTGTTGAAGCTGCAGTTCACATTCAGAATCGAACAGGGCTCTACATGGGAGAAACGAAGACATCGTACGAATTATGGCATGGAAGGAAGCCTTCCTTGAAATACTTTCGGGATTTTGGAAGCAAATGTTTCATCCGGAATAAATAAGGAAACCAAGGAAAGTATGGTGACAATGCTGATGAAGGAATTTTTCTTGGGTATCCAATGAACAGTAAAGCTTACAAGTGTTTCAATAAACGCTTGGGGAAGATTTTGGTAAGCAGTGATGTTAAGATAATTTAAGAGAAAACCACAAATGCTTCAAGGACGCCATATGCGGATGTGATGGACAATCAGGAAGAAAGTGAACGTGAAGAAAACACAAACACAGAGATAGAGGAAGTTGTTCAAAACTCTCACCAGTAACATCATGATGTTGACTCAGAAGAAGAATCAGAAGAATAACCTATAGCTGAAAAGAATTCTACTGAATCTCTCAGGAGAAACTGAAGAGCTGAGATTGATCCATCCAACATAATTGGGGACATGAATGCACCCACTCAAACAAGGAGGATGAGAAATAACACACCTTCTGCATTTCTATCAGTTGTAGAGCCAACCTCATTTGAAGAAGCTGCAATGGATGAATCTTGGGTGAAAGCCATGAATGAAGAGTTAGATCAGATTGACAAAAATCAGACGTGGGATTTGGTCCAGAGACCCAAAGGTCACAATGTGATTGGCACCAAATGGATTTTCAAGAACAAGTTTGATGAGCATGGAAATGTTTTCAGAAACAAGGCTCGCCTGGTATGTAAAGGGTATTCTCAGATTGAAGGTGTTGATGTTAAAGAAACCTTTGCTCTAGTGGCTAGATTGGAGTCAATCAGGCTATTCCTTTCCATGGCTCTCCAAAGAGGATATAAAGTATATCAAATGGATGTCAAGACAGCATTCTTAAATGGTGTACTCGAAGAAGAAGTCTACATTGAACAACCAGTGGGTTTTCTTCTTGGTGCTGATGAATCAAAGGTCTGCAAGCTAAAGAAAGCACTTTATGGATTAAAACAGGCACCAAGGGCATGGTATTCTAGACTAGATTCGTATCTCAAAAAGCTGGAATTCAAAAGAGGAGGAGTTGATCACAATCTCTATGTGAAGAATTCTCCAAAAGATCAGTTCATGGTTCTTGTTTACGTCGATGACATTATATTTGGTGGCAGCAAACAGAAATCAGTGGATGAATTTGCCAATCATATGAAATCAGAATTTGAAATGTCAATGATTGGGGAGCTCACATATTTCTTGGGACTGCAAGTGACTCAGAGGAAAGACTACACTTTTATCTCTCAGGAAATGTATGCAAGAGAGCTGCTGAAGAAGTTTAACATGCAAGACTCCAAACCAATGTCAACTCCGATTGCAGTTGGAACCAAACTTGGGAAGCATGAGGATGGGAAATCTGTAGATCCCACCCTGTACAGGAGAATTATTGGGAGACTATTGTACCTGACAGCGACACGGCCAGATATTGTCTTTTCCACATGTCTTTCTGCCCGCTTTCAGAGTAATCCAAAAGAGGAACACATGACAGTAGTGAAAAGAATCATGAGGTATATTCAAGGTACTTACAAGTATGGATTATACTTTTCTATAGGAAGGGATAGTGAATTATCCGCATTTTCTGATGCTGACTGGGCTAGCGATGTTGTGGACAGAAAGTCCACCAGTGGTGGAGCATTCTTTATCGGAAATAATTGTGTTGGCTGGTTGAGCAAGAAACAAGAAAGTACTTCTCTTAGTACTGCTAAAGCTGAGTATATATCTTCCACAAAGTCATGCACTCAACTGCTATGGATGAAGCAACAATTAACAGATATTGGTGATGAGGTAAAGCAGCCAATGGTGATCTACTGTGATAAAAAAAGCGCAATTGATCTCACGAAAAATCCGGTTCATCATTCTCGTACAAAACATATTGAAATACGGTACCATTTCATCAAAGAAAAGGATGAACAAGGGGTGATTAGACTGGACCATGTGGGAACTGATAAGCAGGTAGATGATATCCTGACAAAGCCACTGTCAGCAGCTGTGTTTGAAAAGCATCGGTTGAACCTAGGTGTTCAACCACCTCCTGCTACATAAGGAGGTTTCGAAACTCCCCTCTCCCCGTTTGTTTTAACTGTTTTTATCTGCTTATGGCTGTGATGCAGGTTTATGGGGGAGATACTATCCAGGGGGAGTATGGCTTGAGCTGAACGTTGAACAAACTTTTCGGTATTTGGTTTTATTGTCAATGGGGGAGAAAGGAATAAATTCACGGCAAGAGAATTCAAGGCAAGAAATTCACGGCAAGAAATTTACGGCAATAAATTCTTCTGTGATGGAAGTGTAAGATTGTGATGAGAAGTTTAATAAGGATAACATCGGGCGTCATGGAGAATTTCAAAACACTAAGACCCAATTCAAGCTTCCTCTCTTGTTTTCTACACCGAGCATTGCTCACGTAGACTTAGAGTGTTGGTTGAGTTGATTCTTGCGTTTTGGATTTGCTCATGGTTGGAGATCTATTGAATTTATTCTGATTGCCAACAAACCCAAAGGGGGAGATTGTTGGAACCAGGTTCTTCAAAGCATGATTTGGTGTATGGTTTGTGTTTGTTGTCAATCCTCAGTGGAAGTTCCGAATGTGTTCCAGCAAAGTGATCATACAGTTCAAGCAGACAACAGTTTTGAAGGTGGCGCTGTTTCCCAGTGTTTGCCAAATTTTTGGGCCTCAAAATCGGAAAATGAAGACATGGATTGTCTGCAAAAGGAGGTTCGCAGAAAAAGGAAGTGGTGCACGAAATTTTAGAGGCTTGCACGAAATACTTATGTTAGGCGCGAAAAACAGCGGGATGCGCGAAATAGGGGATCAAGGTTTTTCGCGCAAATAGTGTTTCGAAATCAGTTCGGTGAAAAATGGCAAAGGCATGGGCTGCGCGGAAAATAAGGGTTGTGCACGAAATACTTAAGCTGGGCGAAAGATTACGCGCCAGATGAGAGGTTTTCCGCGCCGAAGGGGATTTTGCGCGCAGTGGTCCCAGTCGCCTATAAATATGAGGTGACCCCCTTCATTCGGGGTGTTGGAAGACTTAGAGGAGATCCGAGGTCTGATGCGCGAAAAAGGATCACGTAAAGGAGCTTGCGCGAAATATTTGGAGTTGTGCGAAAAAGGGGATTTTTGCGCGAAATATTTTTCCGCACCAAAAGAAAATGTTGCGCGCAATAGGATGATTTTGCGCGCAAATGGTTGATGTTTCGCATATTTCTCAGTAAGGTTTGTCTGCACGTTTTGGTTATCCAGTTCAGTGGTTCTGTGCGTTCTAGTGCATCTCTTCCGGACTTCGATGCAAGCAGAGTCTCGTGCTGAGCAGAGGCAAAGACTTCAATGAAAATTTATTGAAGAGACCTTCACGTCTATAAACTGAGTGAGACTTCACCAACGGCAGTGAGCCAGGGGAGTCAACGGGAGTGACCCGAGGGAAGCAGTGAGCTATCCCTAAACCTTATGTAAAGGCAGTGAGCCTGGGACAGAGTGTCTGTACCCGAACTTTTGTATCTGCAGCTAGTGAACCATAGTGGATTTAGGTACGACCGACAATCTGTCGGCGTATGCTCCTTGGACGTAGCCCTTAGTGGTGAACCAAGTAAAAATTGTTGTGCCATCTCTCTGCATGTGAATGTTTAATTGCTGATCATATCCTTCATACAGGTTTAAGAAGTTCATGCCAACGTGGGAACAAGATCCACAACTTTAAGAAGAAAAAGTTGCCACCCTGATTCACCCCTCCCCTCTCAGGGTGTCCCGGGGTCCTTCAATTTGAATATGCCAATTATTATTTCAATTGTGTTTTAGTCAAGAGGATGGGAATTTAGATCATCAATAAGGAATATTATTTCAAAATATGGGACTCTTATTGATTTTAAACGTATTGGTTAAATCATTCCCAATAACAATACATATTATCTTGGACATTAGAGTGATCAATCATTACCATGAATTGACATGAACATTTATATGTTAAAAAAATTACATAACATCATTTCAGTAATGGTTGAATAAATTATGGTTTGAAGGCACATATTTAGGTGACTTTTAATTAATCTTAGATCATATGGGAACTAGGAATTGTAATGTTGGGATCTATCTCCTGATAGGGAATTCTTAAACATCCCATTTAATGGAATACAAACCCATTTAGATTATATATTCATAACATAACATGTAATACCTTTTAAATTCATGTGACCTAGACTAATTTGTTCCCTTTTAATATATTACAACCATAAAAAATGGTGTACATTTTTTAGGTCATAAAATCAAATCCATGATGTCTCATAGTTTAGGGTTATAAATTGAAGACCTGTTATGACCAACATAAGTTCATACATAATAGACAATATTATTTAAAGTATAAAGTCATAAAGTTAGTACTAATATGAAAAAGATACTATAAATGGATGGTGTGAGACTTATGAATGACCATCCCATCATAGTTTATCTATGTTAATGGGAACTAAATTGGAGAAGGTATGGATATTACTTGCACCTAATATGACTCCCATGATAGGTCTATTTGTATCATGTATATTTGTAACAGGATAGGGATTACATATTGTAATCATGGGTATTATGAAAATTTAATGATGATTTATGACTTATACTATTTTGGAATCCCCTTAAATCATCTGGTTCAATGTTTTGACATGAAAAAGGCAGCTCTAAAGATCATTTGGGGACTAGATGATTTAAAAAGTTGTCCAAATGACTATAGGAAATAATATTGGAATGATATCATGGGAGAAACCTAACTCAATACCATAATGATGTTATAAAAAGTTAATTGATTACATGAGAGTAATGGGAGGTTAGCTCAACATATTTAGCATGAGTTATTTGGTTTAGAAATAATTTTACTAATTACCTTGGGATAACAACCCTAATTATTAAGGGAAAACATGATTGCTAAAAACCAGAGGATCCTATTGGTTAGAAAGGAATGTTATGGGGAATTAGTTATAGGGTTTTTAAGTTATCTTTTTGGTAACCTAATAATGAATGTATAATGGTTTTAGATGAGGCCCAAATAGAATGGGATTCTAATGGATTGATGTTAACATAAAGGCCCAAATTATGTTACTTGGATTAATTTTTCCCACATTAGTTACCTAGGTAGAATAGGGGTGTAATGGAGGCCTCGTAAAAACAATGGGGATCCATTGAGAAGTAACTAACCATATGATAATTATCTCTTTTTGATGAACCATTTGGTAGAGTGTGATATTTAATTTTGTAATACTAAATTTCATATTAGAATAAATTTTTATGTGGGAGGGTAATGTTTTCCAGAGACATTATTCTTAAAGTTTTCTAGTCACAATATAATTATATGAGTGGACCCTAATGAATAAATTAATCAAGAATATTCCCTAAAGGATATTATGTAGGGAACTTCTTGAATTTTCTATATAGTTAATATATTACCATGAAAGCCTTATGTGGTTTCCTTCCCCTCTCTTGTAGGATTTTAATTGGATGTTACCAAATAGATTTTATTGAATTATCACTCAAATAACTCTTAAGAAATGATGTTATTTCCTAAAAACTGTAATCCATTTAAGAATATATTTCTCTTGTAAATGTTGGTCAACAGATATTTATAATCTTATTACATAACCACTTTTCCTAGAATTATCATAAAAGTATCTATAAATGATATATTATGTCACTTTAGATATCTACTATATAACCAAAAAACAACATATAATGGACCCTTGGAAAGGAAAAAAACAATAGATAGGGAAATATTCTTTAGTGTTGGAACATCCATAAATGCGTTAGACAATTCAATCTTATGTGGCTATAAAAAATATCCATTTCATCTCCAAAAAGGAATATTTTGGACATTAAAACATCATGTAGCCATAATCACTCATCCATATAGCTTCAACAATGATTTTAGGTTCACAAGATTGTTATACATTGATGAAAGGATTTCCCTCCATTTTTAAAATCATTTCCTGCCATAAACAATGTGTATTCCAACAATTTATCAATTTCATTTTAAATATTCATTTTCCATTTCCCTTTTCCATTCATTCTTCTTATAAGTATTGGTTAATTTTTTAAAAATTCCAATAAATATCCAAGAGTTGATTACTAGAGTGATACTGATGGAGGAACCAATAGTTGGTTTTTAGAATCCATTAAAAATGAACAAAGTGCTCATGATTTATAGGTTGTTAAATATGATAATTTAAAAAGGGATGACCATTATCTAATCTTTAGAATGAATTTAGCACTATTTTAATTCATATAAAATTGGACAAATTGAAATTCGTAGAATATTTGTCTAATTTTTAACTAATGTTATCCATTCTTCAATCATGGAATAAAATGGTGCCTTACCTAATTAATTACTATAGAATGATCGGCCTACTATTTGAATAATTTTTTGATCACATTATAAATGATAATCATTAGTTATAGGAAGTCCAATAACCAACTAAATCTTCTTTAAATTTTAAATTTAGATTATATTACATTCAGTATAAATATTAAAAAAAATTGGTAGAATGTCGTAATTTAAAAAAAAAATCTTCTTTGATTTATATGGAGTTTAACACATATCAGATTCTTAAAAGAATCTAATTTTCATTAGTCATCCATTTTAAGATGGTCTTGAACCTTTCTTTGAAAATGGGGTATTACGCAATGTTCCATGGTTATGGATATTGGGGTAAAATATGGGATATTATATCTGATGGTACAATTATATGGAACAATAATTTCTAGAAATAATATATAAAAGTCCATATTAGTAGAATTTTGATATTAGGCAAAAAAGTGAGAAAAAAAATTCAAAAAATAGATGTTAAAGGGGCAATGAAGATCAATCGCATAGAATTTTAATCTTATGAGAGTCGTATCCTTAGAAACCAAATAAAGGTTTTATTTATTAAAATTATAAGGATACCAAAATCATAGATGTTAAATCTTGTGTATAAGGTTTTTTGGGGACTACGTTGTCAAATTATCATGGTGGTTTTTTTTTATATTATTAGATTCATAAATGATTCCAAAAAATGAAAATATGGGTTTTGTTCTGTATGGAAAAAGACCAAGGTGTTTTGATTGTTCATTAAATAGAGGTCTATATATGAAAAAAAAAGATTGGAAATAAGCTTATGTGATTAAATTAAGATAATGGAGGACAAAATTTTATCATGGGATTTAATATATTTCACTAGAGAAAAGAAATAAAATATTAAAAAATAGTTCCAGGAAAAATAAAATTAAATTCTTTAATAGAGAAAAACAATCGTACATTGAATTATAATGCATGAAACATAAGACTAAATTCAAAAATGTTAAATGGAATTTATGTCTAGGTATCCAATAATGTTACTTATATTATAAAGGTATGTCCATCCTTATCATTTAATGAGAATATTCCAAAATAACATTAGTTTAGATAACTACTATAATTTTTCCATCTAAATGTTTTCAAGAGTCTTTCCTACATGTATATGAATGTGAAGCATAGGAAAAAACATAAAAACAACGTATTGTGTCTATTTCTTTGTTGGCTATAAAGATAAAAAAATATGATTTTCACTTTAGATAATGAAAAGAAGAATATCATTGGAAGATCAAATTATTTATATGAATATAAAGTTTTATAGAATTTCTATAACTAGGTGAAAGAATGATTTCTGAAAAAATACTCAACTGAACACATCCATGTTGATAGAAATATACATTTTAACAGGTCAAATGATCTATAATATATAGGTTATATGGAAGGTTAATAAGATTCATTAGGCCTAGAAGACATAATATAGTCTTTAGGAGACATATATCTCTTTGTATAGATGTAGATGGTGAAATTTTTAAAGAATCTGATTGAAAGAAGTGAAATACAATAGGCTAAGTTATGAAATTTTATGTTTTGTTATTTTAAGACATGTTTACACATCTATTTTTTCAAATTATAATTTTTTAATGTTAAAATGAATTTTAATTTCAGATATATTCAATCTTTATTTTATTTTTTTAAAGATATAATTATTTGATTAATAAACTGAAGATGAGTATATTTTCAATGAATTTATTAAATGATAATATATTTAATTCCCATATATTTTTAGATACAGAACATTAGTTGATTTGCGTGTTACATTAAATTAAAAAATATTTTTGAGTGTTTGGAATTTTTTTTTGGAATTTATAATTTTGTATCTATAGTTTTGATATATTCATATTTAATTTAAAATATTGGAAAACATTTTAATTTATTTCTTTTTAATTTTAAAATTCATTGTCCATTATTTTTTAAAATTACTTTTGTTGTTGAGTTTTTAACCAAGGATTTTTCTCAGATTTTTGTGTGTAAAGATGTTTTTCATCTTCTTCAAGAAGAATTTAGAAAAGTTTCATATATATATGGATGTTTTGAGCTATGTGTATGGATACATTTTATAATATCTAACGTTACAGGACTCAAAGGATCATTAGGATGCTACCAGAAGTAGAAAAAATGACTATGTTTCATTTTCATAAGGATGATGGTAATTTTATAGGATTATTTTTCATTTCCCTATGTATATATTTTACACATCATAAAATATAATTTTTCTATATTTGTAATGTACATTAAATCTTCATAATATTACACCATATTTAAGTATTCTTCATTCGATGTGTCTCATATTTCGTTAAAATATCACTAACAACAAATCATATAGGGAAGGATCTGTGAAAGGTGTTATAGTTAACTGATCATCATATAAACATAGAGTACATTGACAATCGGTGAATGGCAATTAAGATAACTTTGATAAATTAATATTAAAGGATAAATTAATGAAGAAAATGTTCTGAGTTTCTATTTAAGAATATGATTAAAAAAATATGAGAATACTAAGACTAATACATTGAAAATACATTAAATACTAGTTACAAGTTATGAAGTAGCTCATATGATATCAAATAAATCAAAACACTTTGAAATTTAGAACACATCCCAAGATCAAATAACTGATGTCGAGTTAGTTAGAAAGGGGCCATGGATCTATGAATGTTATTTTATTATTATTGTATCGAAATTGGATTTTACAATATTAAAAATGAATGTATATCACTGGAGGGGATCATAATAAATGTACAGTATAAAGTGGGTTGTTTTTATTTATCCATCATATAATTATTTATATTCCACACAACATATGCCACACACCCTTTTTATAGGGATACAAACACATTGAAAAAAATAAGGAAAAGAGAGATAAATAAATGCATACAAATTTGGTGCAGTAGGTGTCTCCCATGATTCTAATGCCAATCATATTATTCTGCCCATCGAGACTCCATGGCAGTAGTATAAGGTTATTATCATCCTGATAAAAATAGGACTATTCTTATAGAATCCCCTCATAGTAATTTTTTTTCATGACCCAAAAACTTGAATCATCTTTCTTCACATATATGGGTGGATGATCAGTGAGTTCAATGTCTAATTCCTTTTACATGTATCCTTTGGATTCATCAATGGAATTGATATCCTCATCTATCACTTTCATCCAAAATTCATTGGATTTATCTTCCTATAATATAACATGAATTTAATTCACCAAGAGACAATACAGATTTACATACTCATTAATTAGTTTGATCATTCATATAAATCCACATGACTTCAGACATTTTAGGGGATTATATAAGATATTTAAAATTTGATATATTCAAATTTAGTATTATGTGGCGATGGTTTCATTGGTTCTTTAATTCCACATTTCTGTAGTGGTACTTCTTCTACACTTTCTTCATCTTCTATAGTGATTTTCATATTTCTATATCTCCTTTTCATAAAATATAACATCTCTACTAAATATAAACTATTAAGTGATCAAATTACATATTAAATATCACATTATTTGATCCCTATATCCCATAAAGAAATACATAACTCCTTTTTTCCTCTATATTTTTTCATATTGGTTCTTTGAACTTAACATAGGCAATAGTACCAAAATCTCTAAGATTTCATAAACATGACTTGTAAGTACTCAAGGCGTTATGTGGGGCCTTTTCATCAAGATTTTTCATTGACAATTATTGAGTTGATATACCACACAAAATGATATGTCACCCCAAAAATTAAAGGGCACACTTTTTTCTTTCAACATGCTTCATCCCATATTGATAATAGTCTTCGTTTTTCTTTTGCATACTGCATCAATTTTTGGTCTATTATCCAGTATCAATTGTACTGAATTTAATGTTTATTGATTTTATATTTAAAATAATCAGAGGTGTATTCCCACCTCCATCATATCTTAATTTTTGTTTATAATGGTTTCTTTGATTTCCCAATAGTTCCTTAAATTATTAAAAGATTAAAAAAGCAACAGACATTATCTTGAGAAAGTATATCCATGTTTTTGTACTATAATCATCAATATATATTATAATTTACATCTTTTTTCATTTAATTTTGGATTCAATAGACTACACACATCATTGTAAACTAACTCTATTGGAAAACTAGCTTTTTAATTGGACATCATTGCCAATTTATTTCTATGTTGTTTTTAGATCAAATCATTCACAAATTTGGGTGTAGTGTCCAATAATAAGAATCACATTCACCATATTCTTTATTTATAATAATATTAAACTTTCAATGTTTAAATTTCTCTATTGGATATTTTATATCATGTCTTTATCATCATGTTGCATCATCAAATATCATCCTATGTCAAGTTGGATCTTATGTGTAAAATGTGGTTCAATTCCATTGGTAATTTTGAGACCATCTGCCCTTCACCCAAAAAAGTCAATATGTAATTATTTATTAGGCTTATATGAATCCTTTTTATCCAAATTCCTAAGAATCAATTGTTTTTTCTTCATTTCTAGTATACAATATATATTGATGATGAAATCCTTATTGTAAAAATTTTTCATGATCGCTACATCTCCTCTTTCTTAGAAAAATATTATTATGTGATATCCTAATGAACTCTCTCCTAAAACCCCATCATCTAGGTTTGTAACTAATTTCATAAGAAATGTCATGATGTTTCTATTTCTGAATTCATGATATCACATACCTTGATTTTATATATTTTTTTACCATTAATTTATGAGTCTCTCCAAATATATCTACGACATTGATGATGTGAGACTCATCGGTGTCATACATCATTGGTTTCTTTCTCTAACATTCACTACTATATATTTCTATTATTTATTGTTATAGAATTTAATATTTCTTTTGTTGGTCGACAAGATATTATTTAATCCTCCCATTCTTCTTTTTCCTCATTCATGTGGAGTATAATTTTATATATATGACCTCTCTGATTAGGGTTTCATTGACATCATCCTCCTCTTCTAGGATCAGATTATTGTCCATGAAATCCCCTACGTTGGCCTCAATAAAATATCCCCCATGCTCCATTTCAATTTTTTATGATTAAAATTTAATTAAAAGGAATGTTCCACAACTTTGGTATGACTCTAGTGATTCCCCTTTAGATTATGGTATTTCAGATATCCCATGAGTTATTTTACATAGATAACTTCTAAGAATTTAGTTTCATCCAGGGAACTAAATTCTTAATCAAATTCTAGATATATGGATCACACATGTTTCTCACATAATAACATGTCGATAATATTTTGTCAATATATTCATATTTGGTTCACCACAACCATTACATGAATATGATACTCAACAATAGTTTTTGAATTTATTATAAATAGGGATTCAAAATCACAATGTATAGTTTTCATCCATATAATGTTCACTTTGTTGACACAATTGAATAGATTGTAAAGAGTTTTCTGAATCCCCAATGAATATATTGAGGAATAAATTATTTAAAAATTCACTTTATCAAGAACTTGAAAAATTATTCTTTTGACTTTGTAGTCTCTCTTTCATTCCACTTAAAGAGTTTCATTTCAGACATCTTGAATATCAGTCTCTGTTACATTAGATTAGAGCATGGGGTAACCCAACTCCATAATAACAATGAAATCTTTGGTGGCAAGGAGTTATCAATATTGGATTCACCAATTATTATACTTTTCTTTTTTCATCATCAGTATAAAATATTTTTAAATCTCTTTCAACCTAGAAATTCAAAATTATTTTTATCAAAAATGGAACATTAAAATATTTTTAATTACAGCCTACACTTTTTTATAAGAATCATAATTTTTTATTTTGTTTATGTGTGGAATATTTTTTTCAACATAAAAAAATAAATAATTTTTTTTTGTATAAGGATGGAGAGGCATGGATAGGATGGTAATATTACTTAAATGAAAAATAAGTTGATATTTTTACGGGAGGATATAATGTGGATGTGGGAGGCTCCCCAAAATGATATCATGAAAAAGGGTCCTTTTTAGATATCTCAAATGTGGGTGTCATAGGAAATGATATGGGGAAAAATAAAATTGAAAAATTGAATCTATGATGAAAAATATAACATAAGGGAAGAAAAAACTATTCCAAGATTCCCCTCTTTTGTAGACAAAATGAGGATGCCAAAGGCAGTGTGACTAAACAATTTCATGGAAGATCAGAATAATTTAACTATTAATAATCATCATCTTAACTCGTTATAATTTTTTGAAATAATATCTTATGGAACACTCATGTAATAATAAAAACCACCACTAAATCATTGATACCATTAAAGGTTGATTTTTCAGTGGAAAACACAGAAGAAGATTACTCTAGGTGATCCCAATAAACATGCATTAAAATGGATGGGTTTTATTATTCAAGTAAGAATTAATTATGGTTTACAGATTTCATACCACAAAAACATTTGTAAGGATAAAAATACACACACACAAAACAGCCAACCCATTGATAAATAAATTATTTATAATTTTTTATAGTAGTTACCAACCAAGAATTTGAAGAAAACCATGTCAAACATCCCATTAAGCCTATGTAATAGTAGAATAACGTTGGTGATGTCACAATGAAAATAGGATTATCCTTCCAACAAGTCTAAAGACTGAGAATAGTTTTATTTTTACTGTTGATAAATATTTCATCATGTTTTTTTACATGAACATTTTAAAAAACCAAATCCAAGTTAAAGAAATGAAGAAAAAAAGATTTTGGGATTAATGAAAAAAAGGTTAATATTATAGGAATATATATATGGACTAACTAAATATGTTAATGTGTAATAAGAATGTTTAAAATTCAAAACCATTGGTCTTGCTGAGAAAGTTTTATCACTATTTTTAATATTGGTATAATAGGTTAAAAACGATGGGTTACACAATTCTCCTAAGTGATCGGGTAGTGAGAATGAAAATGGGTGCAAACTAGGTGCATGTCAATTTTTCTATCAACAATAAAAGAACTAGAATGTTTTTGAGGATTCAATCTCAGTGGTGATTGAATTCGATTCTTGAGTTTTGTTGATAATCAACACTTTTATTTATCCAATAATAATGCTCCACAATATATTGTTTTTTGAATTCTATTGAAATGATAAGATGGGTTTTTATAACTTCTATAGCTAAATTAATCATGTATTAGTTAAATCTAGTTATATATGACGCTTATTTCATAGGTGTTAAATCTCTTGAGTGGTGGTTGTGACCAAGAACATGGATTTCATGATCATAGTGTATTAAAACTGGATACATGTAAAAGATAAATTTATTTAACATGAGATGAATCCATATAGTACTATTTTAATGAAAAAAATGTTGAGGATTTTTGGATGGCCATAATAGTGCTATATAATAGAGTTGTTTATAACTAGGATGAATTGGGTTCCCCAATGAAAGATGGTCATGTATTTAAAATTAGTCGATGAAAGAAATAATTTAATTCAGAGGTAAATAAAATATAAAATAAATTAAAAAGGTGAATTTTTTTTTCTAGCTGAAATTAATTAATTCGGTGATTTGAGGATTGTTGAATTTTTATTTAAAAATTGGTGTAGAAAAATTCTTGAAAAAATATAAATCACGAATTAATTATGGGGTGATTGAGAGTAAAAATATTATGACAACATCAGAGGGGAATGAGAATGTGTGGAGTTTAAAAACTGGTATCTTGAACTAGAGTGATTTACATAAATGGTATGGTTTCCCATTCATAGAGCTCATAATATATCTATACTATTTTGGGGATTTCATATTTTTGGATTGTAACTGAGTGGTTCGGGTGTCGTTCTATCTAGGATTACCAACTCTAGATTTGATCTTCAAACGGTTCAGTTATCACCCTTATTTCATCGATGAGATTCATGAGTTACACCTAGAAAAAAAATTGACGATACCATAATGGAGTATGTCCTTTTTAAATGGAATTTCATGGTCTCTAGAACACTCCACTTCAACGAAAAAGAATTCAGAGAAAAAACACATTCATCTGGATGTTGTGATGTGTGGGGAGGCCTTCTATGGTGTTCATTTTTTACATTGATACATATCTTACTTGTTTTAGGAAACTGAAACCATGCGATAACAATTAATATGGTTGTCAGAGGTAAGGTTTTTTTGGCATCCAATTTTTCTTATTGTTTTGTATATAATGAGGAATCCATTGTGAATCATTTTTTTCCAAGTGACTGGCATGATATGATGGGGGTTTGTTGGCTGAGTTTACTTTTTCTTTGTTCATGGTGGTTTCTAATGGGGACCTCATTCATTCATAGTTTAGCGGTTTCAACTGTAATAGACATGAGAAGTGAGCTCGGGTGCCACATCTGATTGCTGGTTGCTAGTGTAATTGGGAGGCTAGGAACCAGTCTCATCACGGTGGCCCCAACACATTGGTTTGTAATTTGGTTGTAATGTAAGATGTCTCATCATGGATGTCAATCAACTTCTTCATTATAGGAATGAAACATCCTCTCCGAGGTGCAATATAGTTATAATTATCCTCTAATATGTTTTGCTAACATCGTTGATGGGAAATTTTCTGGTCAATATCCCTATCTATTGGACCTTCAACTAAATATTGATGGCCCTTGCATACAGGGATTCATAGGGGATGTGGGGGGTGTTGTCAATGTCTATTTATGATCAGTTGGATTTTCAATTAGTTCATTTTATGGGACTATTGAATTTTTCAAGGATGAAGGCAGGGCCATGCTCCATGGCCTTGAATTGAAACACTCCAAGAAATCACTTATCTATAATGGAGATTAACTCCAAGACCATCTAGAACTCTCTTAAGGAACTCACTTACACCACTTGTAAAATCATCTACTTGGTTTGAAATTTCAAGGACATCATTACAAATGGAATCAACATCCCTTATATATGACATTATGTAAATATACATTCATACTTATTAGATTTAAAATAAACTTAGGTGTCCTTTATCATGGTGTTCTCTAGTACTGGTTCACATCCCCAGGTGGTGTTGATATTGTTATTGGAAATTCCCTTGGTCTCCACTTTTTTAGGCCCCCTAAATATGTCATTATTGGATTTTACTATTTGCATTATTAAAATAATTATTTTTGTGATCAGATAGCTCTTCAAGAGAAAATAAATATGATGATAGATAGGTGTGTAGAAATCACATCTCAATAAAGAAATCACATGTTTCCCCTATTTATTTTCAATTGTATATCAATTATATTATAATCAAGGTTAAATTTTACATTTTAGAACATGCACTATTATTTATTTATGGGGAAATTATTTCTCTTATTTCTTAATTTATTTATGATCTGTGTATTTTAAGTCATTATTATTATTCATTCTTCTTGGGATTTTCCAAATTCAATGAAGTCACTGTTTTTTCATAACATATCAATAAAAGACAAATAATTTCAAGACTATTTATAATTATTTTACACACATTAATAAATATATGGATTCTATATTTTGGACTATTATAATGAAGAATCTTATGTGTATAAAAGTTTATTTTGGGATGAATCTCTTGATTGAAATCATTATTAAACAAATTTTAAAAATCATGATTTTTTATATAAATTATTTTATCATACTCTCCATAATTTGTTATCTCACATGTCCATATTGAATAATATATATCTAACATTCATTAATTCTCACCCAATTTACCTTTTACTATTTCACTATTTATTCTTTTATGCATCATTTTTTTATTTCTATAATATTTATAAAAAAATATATCCCTTATATCATTCACCCTCTCTCCCTTCAGTTCAACCCTTCATTACTATATTAGCATATGAAATATGAATGAAATTTTTATGGTCATGGTGGCCTCCATTCCCAATCAATAATTAGTTCCATGGTCAAGTAAGGATTGACATTGAGTATCTTAATATATTTTAGAAAAATAAAAAAATCATTATCATTGTTTTTTGGGATGAAAATTATGAAATTCAAATTATTTTATTCTGTGTTGAGGTTAAATTAATTTATTTTGCTGGATATGTTATCAATTTATATACTAAAAATATAAATTTTATTTTGGTGTCTATTTTAAAATAGATCCATTTTGGGTTTTAAATCAATGGTATCAAATTTATCACATATTTTATTGATATTATGAACATACTAGTTGGTAGTGAACTAACATCCAGACGTGAAATCTTATTCATGATAGTGATAAAAAAATATTTTATGAACCAAAATACAAATATACAAAAATTTTAAGACAAATATTGATGGTTGTAAATTTTAAATATGACCAATAGGATAATTATTATAAAGCAATAACCCAGCAGTTGAAATTTGAAACAAAATAATTATGTAATGAAATGAATGATTAAGAACAAATTAAACTACATAATAGATAAAATGAGTTCATAGAAATTGTAAATGAGTATTTAGTGGAATGTTTGGAGGAAGGCAATATCAATGAGAGATAATATAATAATGAGTTTATTTTGAAAATATTATAGAAACTCATTCAATAGATTTAAAATGTGTTGTAATATATAAATATTATCTTTTAATTTTATCATAAATAAGAAAAACAAATGAGTTTTGTGGGTTTCATAGCTTTTATTGGGGATAAAATAGAAAATTATAATTTAAATTATAATTTTTTTTGCCTATTTTCTAAAATATTTGATAGTGTTAACATATATGTTAAATAATTTTTGGAACAAAATTAATATATGGAAAATTTTGATGCTGAAAATTTTGAAACTACACTTTAATTTGATATTCCATATTTTTATGTGTTAACCCAAAAACATTTTAACTAGTTCCTAATAAAAAGGATATGGAATTGAATATTGAAGAAAAATTTGGTTATAAGTACTCAAGTCATTATATTATGACTATTGTTTTTTATGATACTTTATTTATTAAAATGTAATTTAATGTTGATCAACATAGGAAAAATAGTTTCAATCTTGAATCAATTTTCTATTATTTTCTATGAACTAAAATGAATCATTTCTCTCCTAAAGATGAATTGGAATACATAAATACTTTTTGGAGGATGATCTTATAGATTTTTAACTTGATGAAAAACTTAATAAAACAATATTTTTTCAAAACAAAAAAAAAGTATTCTTATATATTGATTGTTGGTTTCTTTAATCATTCAAGGATATTTTAGCGGAAAATAACTGTTTAAATTCCACAAATTTGAATGATTTTATTATAAAAATATATTTCCTCCTATTATTCAACGTATCTTTTAACCAATTTACATAGAGAAATTCACATTAGAGATAACGGTAACATAATAGAGGATTTGTTATTTCTTACTAAAGATTTAATAACTATTTAAAAAAATATATAGTAACATTTTCTTCAATTTTTTTCAAAATGGTAGCCTTCTGAACCATATTTGTAGTTATCATAAATTGATATGAGGATCATGTCAATCCCACAGAAACACCTCATCCGTTTTAATTATATTAATATTGTATCAATGTATTAATTATAAATTAATTCCAAAATATTACAACATTCTTATCTCTACGAGCTTGAGTTGTCCTTGGTTCTTGATCTCAATGGATTCATGGTTTAGCTTGATATATTCTATTCTTTTTCAACCTCATTTTAATATTTTAAATCCAATAAGGTGATAAAATAATATAGAGTTTTTTTAATTCTTTTATTAGAATTTTATGGGTTATACACATATGTTTAGGGGTGTTTCAATTTTGTTAATTTATATATAAGATGATTTTATTGTTACCTTTGAGGTTACTATGACAGTAATGTATTTTTATTAAAAATATTTGTGTTTTATACATATTATAGTGTCTGGATAAGAAATTATATCCCAATGGAGACTATAAATAGTACTCTACAAAATATTTTTGGAAGACTATAAATTTAGTGTAATATGGGAGGAAACTTGTGTTTCAATCAATATATTCATGTCATTTTTTCTTTAAAATAAAATTCCATATCTATTTTATTTATTACTACACGGAGTTTTATTTACTCATTATCACCTTATACCACAATTTTAATATAAAAACCTAATCCACTAATGCATGGAATAAATTTTTGAAAATCTCAAATGTTATTCATTTATAAAAGGATGAAAAATATGGATTATCTATGATTTAATATCCTATATTTTAACTCACTTTTTTTTCTTCTTATGTACCCTATTTGATGGAATATAATTCTTCTTAATTTAACTTTGTTGGAATTGAAACTACGTAACTAGAGGCCTATATCAAGTGTAAAGGAATGGTAGTATGAATTACAGAATCAAATGATTATGGATTGTACATGAAAGAATAAATTTCTACATTAATTATATTTTTAATCAGTTTATTAAAAAAATTCATTTGTGTAACAGAATATTAAATCTAATCATTACTAGAATCTATGATATTGGGGTTGATTGTCTAAAAAAATCACAATTCATAGTGAATCTATTTTTTAACCAATGGATATTTGTAATTACTTAATCAATGATGTTGAAAATCTTTTTAAAATTAGAAATGAAATATTTTTTAACACAATGAAAATTGCTTCGGATTGGAAGTAATACTACTTGTAATTTTAATGATTTAAATTCCTCAATATCCGAAGATATTAATTCGATTTATTCATCATGGTACTCCCTTACATACTAACAATATAGTCATTACCTCTTTATTAAAAATTAACAAATATCAATTCCATAAAAACATTCTTACAATTTTAATATAAAACACTTAATTATGAAAATAATTTCCCTTATAACATTTGAAAAAACAAACAATGTCATATATATACCCTGTTGGAAAATTATCCTTATAAAATATAAAAATTTTAAGTTTATATAAATTAATTAATAAATATAATTTTTAACATTCCAAATTCAACAATAAAATCCAATATAGTAATCTAAACTCAAAAAATGATAAATCTTGATCTAATAATCAATATCCACTCACATTGAAGAATAATATCAATAATATAATTTTTTAATGATTTATCATAAAATATTATAGAATCGTAAGGATGTAATAAGGACATGCTTCGAATATAACAATTGAAAACAAATAAAAAAGAAAACAAAGTAATTCTTATCACTGAAATAAAAAAATGAACCATGTGATTTAAGAAAGTATCTTATAGAATTATTAATGATGTAATATAAGTAAAATCAAGGAGAATTCTATATAATATAATATAAAATGATAAAAAATATCAATATGAATAAATAACATTTTCCACCTCAATGGAATAGATCATTGTTTCATATTAAGCTAATCATCATTGCTATACTAATACTGAAAAAATATTTATATATTATTGATATTTATGTTAATACAAATATCTCATTCAATACAATGATAATATAAAATTTCTTGGAAAGCACATGACATGACATGATTAACTATAATGACTACATATATACATCAAATAATGATGCATAGACTAGTAAAACATTTTGATCTTGGTTATTCCCAAAACACTCAATAGACTCTTGCCTCCAAATAATTGAGGTATTTAAACTATTACCTCATATATATCAGTGGTGCCTACCCGACAAGAAAGAAATCCTTGAAAATATGAGATTCATCCATATATAATTCCAATATGAACGTTTATGAGTTACATTATAATTATGAATTAACCTAGATACAATTTCCTATCAATCCTAACTACCCTAATAGCTCTATGTGAGTAATGATGTCATTAACTTTATCTGATAGAATTTTTTTAATAATTAAACCCCAACACCCATATAGTGTTGGCCAGACTACTAAAAGACTTTAGGGGAGCTTCTTGGACACTGGTGGTTGGAAACCTATGATGGGGTCTACTATCACCAGTGTGTTATTTTAGACCGATCTACAAATTCTAGAAGTGAGGTTCCATGATACATAGATCATAATGATTGGATCCTTCTCACTATTTCTCGGAATTCTAATTGTGATATTCCATGATTATGAGAGAAAATTAGGATACCACTAGTGGAATTCTAATATGCATGACTATAAATTGATAATGAAACATCCAAATTGTAATTCTAATTGATCATCAATAATAATAGTTATCAAGAAAAGGAAATTATTTATTTAAATTAAATATAAATTATTTTTAAAAATATCTTCTCCCTGATGAATCTGGGAATATTTTATTAATTTCAACAAATTTAATCAATTGAAATCAAATAAAATATTGTTGGGAATGGTACTAACCACTTACACTATTCCATACGAATTTTTTGTTTTATCTAATAAATAGCACAAAAAATAATAATGATATTTTATTCTTTATTATTGATTTCAATTTTGTTATAATTTTATAATTTTATATTTATTCTTTCCTTAATTATAATCCATGATAACATGCCTATCTAAGATTATAAGAGCAATAAAAATACAATAAAATGGGAAAAACACTAATATATACCATCTGGAGATATCCATCATTTTGGTTATAGGACATAGTTACATGACATGTTACGGGAATTACATGTCATGTACCCTTATTAATCCATATAATAATATATCATAGTAATAATTATGTCACATTTGGATGTTTTGTCATGGTGTTTAATTAAATAACATATATTTACCACTAGTTGGGATGTGATTAATTTGGGATTACATGACATGTAGTAACTATACATGTCGGGTAACCCCAAAAGATTTTTTAACTCATAAATTACAAAACATGTGTTGTCAAATTATATAGCATGTATTTATTACACACTTCCTATAAACTAGTAGCCAATAAACATAGCTTCATGTTATGTACATGGTGTGCAACTAGCTTTAAATTTTTGGAAATTCATTGTAATCCATGAGAGATATACATTGAGATCCTAAGCGTGTAGTGTGGATGGGTAGTAATGAATTATATAGTGTTTAGCTAGTTGTTCATGTCTTGTAACTTAGGTTGAATCATGTATAGTAAAAACTGATATAGGAATGTCATGTGAGTTAAAATTTAAATTATAACTAAATAGAAACTAAACTATACAGTATGTAACCAGTTGTACAAAATGCAATGTAGGGTTTTTCACCCATATTAAATGTTGAGTTCTTCTCTAAGGGTTTGTGGATTCAAATACTATGATGATTATTTTTGATGTATCTATTCAAATACATTATCTATATGATATCCACTTTTGTTTTATATTTCACACAAATCAATACATATATGTGACTGGTATTGCTGCATATTCTTATGAACTAAATGGCATGTCATACGGACCATCATTCAATGATATTTCATGGTAGGTTGAGTAAGTAAACAGTATACAGAGAGGAAAGTAGACAACCTAGGTTATAGGTTTTGTTGAGTGATAGTACATATTGAATTAGTTTAAATCTCTAGAAAGCTATTTAGTTATATTTATAAGGGTATACACCATGCCACCTCGTGAATATGTTTTGTACTTGTTTAATTTTAAATATTATGTTAATTTACAGAAAATAATTAAAATTAAAAAGGTTGAGAATCTTATTGCTTCTAATTTTTTACATATTATTTATTATTTTTTAATTTATTACGTATTGTTGATTTATTATTACTTATTACCTATTATTTATTATTATTTTACTTCTAACCCACCCCATACTAGACCTATAACACCCCACACCTTTATCTACCTATACCTGCCCAATAAAAGAAGTCATATATATGGGTGTAAGTTTGTATTTAATCCCTTAAACTCTTGGATATTTTATAAAGTGTTTACCACTCTACCAAGATATTCACGTTGAAAATAAATATACATTAATATACAAATATATATACACATAAATATAAAGAAATAAATATATATATCAGTACTTATATTTATTAGGAATTTAAAAATACAAACATATAAGAGTTTAATTATATATTAATATGTGTCTCTCTAAATATACAAACATTATATATATAAATGTCTATAAAAATAGATTGATATAAAAATACCTAAAAATATTTTCGTATAAATAAATTTACATAAATTAATAATTATATCTCTTTATCTATCTATCTCTCTATAATTCAAGGATATATATATATATATACATATATATATATATATATTAAATGAGCTATGGTTGGAGCCCCATTATTAATGAAAAAAATATAGAGGATGGGTTCAGGAAAAGAAAACCTATCAACATTAATTGAAAATCCTAGGAAGAAAATAAATGAGTGAATTGTTTCCACCATGACCTATGGGGTTACCCCAACTCTTTGGATTATGGTTATGACTCTATGTACATACCTTCTTTCAAGGTTATTTTTCTTCTGAGGCCAATGTATTCAACCCATCACACTCAGCTATATTTGTGATCTATGGTCAATTAATCCATCAAATATCCCAAATTTATAAATCATTGTTAGATAAAATTTTATCCTGAATGTAGTTGACTAATGAATCAAAACATTTAAATATTCCATTTTGCATAAACATCCTTACATCACCTTAGAAAATATATCCATATCATACCAGTGAAAACATTCCTCAAAAACATCACTAAGGCCTTGAGGTGATCATTCTCACTCAATATCTTATGGGAGGAATTTTTTATTGGAGAAAATATCCTTTTTCATCTCATATTCATTAAATCATTTCAATGAAAAAAATTTCACAATTAGAATTAATTATGTCCATAAAAAAAGGGGGAAATGTTTTTTCTATCAATATTCCTAAATCCATAATAAATAAATAATTGACTTGACATGTTTCATCATTATTATTAGAGATACCATCCACTATAAAATCATCTAGTAGATCAAAATAGTTTTAGGAATCAACTATAGAGTCTAACAACCATTTCTTACAAGAATCAACATTCAAAATTTTCACTCATTGATCCACATCCTAAAGGAATAAGTCATCCTTTCATATAGATAATTCATCCCCCATGGTGGGATTTTGAAGTGTTATATCTCAATAATGACTCCTTAAAAACCAAAAAGGAATGAAAACATTAAATTTTCAATGATTACATATAATATTTCTTTCTAACATCACCGTTCCCATATTTTTAGGATTCCATTCCTTCCGAAAATATTGGTATTCCAAATAGATCACCCTTAAATGATGAAGTTGAATCCTTTTTAGTTTACCATTATTCCCACTAGTTTCTACTGAAATATACCTTTTTATTAATTGTTGATCAGAATTAGAAAAATCATTACATTACTAAAGAAACCTAATGTCCTTCATCATTAAAATGAGATGATTAATTATCTACATCAGTTTAATCACCATGTACCCTTTAAAAAAACAAGGCATTGTGGGATATCTTAAATAATCTAGAATCAACCATATTAGTAAAATAATTTTTACCCTCTTGATACTCATCCAAACTTAATATGAATTTAAAATTTAGTATACTACATCATATTTCAATGGGAAAATAATTTCAAAATTTTACAATAACCTGACATCCAAATTTTTTCTAATATGAATGATTTATAGGTTGAACAACATCTACCTAAACTGCAATCTCACATGACCCTTACTAGACACCATCCTCAGTTAAGGATTTGAACGAAATTCCCAGGGAAATATATCTATATTTCTATATAATTATACTCTAAGAGGTGAAAACATCTGTCTAACACAAATCTACACATCCTTGAGTTTGTTCAAATTTGACATCACTAGGCCCCATTACTGAGGATGATGCATGCAGTCTTATAAGAATATTAATCTCCAAATTTGGATCTTCAACTATAAAAACAAGATTATTTTTGGTTGAATTCTCATTTATATCATAGATATAATATTTGGATTAAATATTTTTGTGAGTGGTATCAACAACATCAGTACATTGGTCTAACTTAGGCATTCATATATTATAAATAGAGTCATCATTTTCACTAATATGGTAAATTGAGAAAGTCATTAACTTCAAAAAATAACTCATGGAATGTCCAACTGCAATATAAATATTGAAATGGGATGGAATATTTTCATATCTGACATGTATAATCACTTAATCAATCTATATAGATAACAAATTGAAATATGTAAAAATTTAATATAAATCTCCTTCAACTAATACTCTTGCAATGAAACCCAAACTAGCTTGATATGATTTCTTGTCAATATTAATAGGTAAAATAAATGTAGAATCAATGTATTGTAAGAACATAAGATGAGAAAACATCTAGATTTGACCAAAAAATATGATACAATCATGAAAAAAGTATTTTCCTACCTTAAAGGGGTTAAATATAGAGTTTTATTTCTAGATTCTAAAAAAACCATCTTTCAGGGGTACCAAACCAAGGTTCTAAGCGATCTTATTTAAATGTAGTTTTTAAAAAATAACATATTTGAATCCATGAACAATTGGAATACATTTACAATTTAAAAAAACCAAAAAATGGGAATTTACTAACAATTTCTTTTAGTTTCCGAGTTCTTTTCCCTTTTAAAAGAAAAAGAAATCCATTAATGGTAATAAGAAATATGTTTAAAAATTTATAGACTACATTATTCTTTGATACCACTCGAGTGATATGTACTTCTAAAATAATCTGACCTACATTTTCACTATAAAGAGATGAAATATTTCTTCAAGTATCAGAAGGCCCACCTTCATCCTTATCTCTTAATACCGATTCTCTAACATATTCTCCTATGAGAAATGTCTGAGTTATTAATGGTTTACTACAGGATGATCATTTTTTATTAAAATCATCATAAATATAAATAAATATAATTATATATAAAAATATATCAAAATATATCAATATATATATATTATATAATCATCAACTTAAATATAATAAGAATCCAAAAATACACATCTTCGGTGAGAAAGAAGAAAACCCACATATGGACCCCATCTTCTCTTAAATAATACATCAAATTCACTACCTGGTTTACCTTCTCAAAAAAAAGGAAAACTGTATGAAGATAAAAAATTCACCAAATAATTGTCTACAATCTACCTGAAATTATAGTACTCACCTTAATTATCATCCAAATAATTGATTACAACCTGATAGTCAGATTTGACCACAATATTTTTTCATCCATGGGAGTTCGTGAACTCCACACTATACCCCATATCCATATATTTTTTTGTATATAGATACAATCAAGAAGTAACTATAGAATTTATATCAATGGTTAGAGATCCATTATGATCAAAAATAATATCCCTAAGGCCAATGTCATCATCTCTAGAAACCACAATCTCAATGATAATTTTTAATATGCCTAGAGGGGTGTTATCCATCTAGACAGTATATGATAAACTAGGAAAGAATGATGACCCCATTCATCTTTCCACAAATAAATCTAGTTATGCATCCTTTAAATTAATACTTTTTCATTATTGATAGTTCACTAAAATACAAAGGTGTTATAGATGAACCATATAAACCATGCTTCTATACAAATCCCCATAAAAATCTACAGTAGAAGAGATCTAAAACACTCTGCCATAATACGATTCACATCAATGTGGCTTCTCTATGGAGCCTGATCTTTCTCAATAAATGATAACCAAAACCTAGTAACCCAACACTAAGAGAATATTTTATGAAACTCTATTTCCATAGTCTTCCAACAGAGAGAGAATATGACGTTATTATATAAGTGATTATCAACAGTATGATCATTGGTAGAGATTTTACCTCCAAACATTTTCCAATAGATGAGTTTGACCATCAGAGGGTATTTTAAATTACATAGATTAATCCATAGTTGATAACATGTTGAATATCATTTTGTAAGGAAATTCATGAATCCTGATAAAACTGTGTAGTAGCCCAAACTCATGAATATCCATTACATCTTTTTTGGATTCCAAAATTTCATTAATTGTAACACCCCAAACTTCCACGATATGTTTCTCTTTCAATAATACAATAGCACATTTTGTATGAAACTTCGAGTTCTAACACACCACAAACCAATCAAAATAGATGTTATGAATAATAATACCCACTTTTTTAAATTTTAAAATTTTTATCATTAAAAATGGACTTCGTTTTTGGATTAATAATTTTGATATTAGATTAGGGTGAATTTTTTGTATTTTTCTGAAAACTTTCAATTTTTGATGAATAGTGAAAAACACTGAGTTTTAGCTTAAAACCAAATTCTTAGTTAAATAATTATTTATTTTATTTAAATTTAATTTAGGTCAAAATAGATACATAATAACTATATATGTTCAATGTAATTAATAGGGTTATTTTATAATAATTTTAGATATATAAAAATTTTATTGAACTTTTTATAGTGTTTTACCCACCTCTTAGAAGCATTAGAAAATTTATATAAAACATAATTGTACTGCTTCTATGAGTTGAATTTAGAAATTATGAAATACATGGTCAAAATCATTATGTAAAATGTGGTTCAATAAGATGAAAATAATTTTTGGTGAATTGTAACTTTTTACTTTTATTTACCACGGTTAAATGTAAATATGGTAACTAAGGGTAAAAATTATATTATTGTTACCCTAAAACAATTCATAATTCTCTTGTAAAGTATAATTAGACCAAAAAAAACCTTACGAATAAAATATGAACCTTTTTGGTCCACTTGGATTAGATTAGAACATTTATTATTATTTTATTTAAAGAAGAGTTAAAAGAGTTAAGTTCAATGTTTAATAACTAAACAATTTTTTATATCGTGTTACACAGAATATAAATTCGACTATAAAAATAAATTTTAAAGATGAAAAGATTTCCTAAATAATGGTATTTTATTTATCATTTTTAGACATTAAATAATTAAATTTATTTATGACATAGTGATGATGTTGTAATTACCATATTAAGGAATGATTAAAATAATTGGTATTATAAATAGCCCAATATGTGTAATTTGATGCATTTAATTAATTGCTATATTTTTTTAGGTAAATATGACATGTTAGGGCTGATTAAATGTATTTATTTCGATGTAATAAAATCGTTAAGACATTAAAAAATTCAATCCTTAAATAATGTCAAAATTAAAATAAATGAGTTTCTAAAACAAATACAATATTGTTGGTTGATATAATAATCCTAATAATATATATATCGGCCAAGATACCTATATTTTGATAGGTGTATAATTAGTGAACCACTTGGAGTTCCTTTAGCAGTTTATTGTAATTATATAATATAAAAATACATAGACGTATGGAAAATGTCATCCTTTATAACTTAGAGTTAAATATAAAAGATAAGGTTAATATATTAACCCAAGCCTGTCTGAAACCTATTGGTTTAGTGGTTTTTGACTCATAACCACCTTATACTTTAAATTATATATTTTGGATATATTAAAAACCGAAATTTAATTTTTTATAATATAATATTCCTATCATTTCCTAAGGTGCCCCTCACCCCTCTTATGAAAGGGCAGTTCTCCTTCTCTATAATTCACACATTGAAAACCATTTGGCTCTGCCAAACCAAACGAAAATACCATCTAAACAGTCCCCCCTTCATCGTAGTGGAATTCCATTAGTTTAAAAGCCAACCTAAATAGCCCTTTTTATCAAATCAAAAGGAAGAACCAGAAGAAGAGGTAAATATCTCACCACCACTTTAATGTTGTTTCTTCTTCCACTTATTCTTTCCTTGTTGATTCCATTATAAAATAATAACTATAGAATCATATATATATTTTGATGTTATTGTTAATATGGTACAAACATATTCATTATTCTATCCACCCTTTTAATGACATGTCACCATACGTTCGTACATACGGCTTACCAGCTCCACGTCGGGGTGTTGTTGTCATTCAGTACATTTTTATTTTGATGGGTATAGTAATGATGTATAAATGATGTAAATAATAAATATAACATGATAATTATTCTTTATATATGATATTACATCCTATTATATACGATTTTAATGTCAAAATAATGATATTGTAGCTTGGGTGTACGTACGGATTACCGTCTCCATGAACACGATGAGATTCATTCCCCATTGTATCCATCCAAGACTAATATTCATTAGATGATTAAAAATATTGTTTAAACACATAATATCGTTATTAATATTAATAAAATACAACCAATCCATAACAAATATTAATTACTTAATAAATCATATAAATGAAAACGAATATATTAACACTCGAGAAGACGATAAAAATAAAATATTATTAACAAAGAAATATTAAAAGATCATATATGATATCATATTAATGTATATAATTCTTTTATAATTTAATAATTATTATTTTACCATTTTACAGGAGGCTAACCTACCCTCGTCCAAGGAAACGTACAAGGTAAGGGTCAATTCTATAACCTCTTCATTATTCAATGTTGTTTATATGTAATTATCTACTGGGACCTATTTATCATCCACATTTGTGTTTTACTAAAAATGTATTCCAAAAAATATTTCTACTTACTATACTATGGGCTAAAGTAAATTATACCCTTATTTGACCGTATACATTTTCAAAATAATCTTTCCATCGTTTTCCAAACAAGTTGCTTTATGTCATTTTCGACAAAATTAAGGTAAGAATGTTTTTTACTTATACGGCGGGTGAGAATATATTCCTCCATTATAACATCATCGAAGTTTCCCTTATAAGATTAAATGAATTTCTTCAAAATAAATGTTTTCTTTTAAAATTATGTAACATTAAATAATTTCAAATAAAATGATATATTTCTCTCAAACAGTTTTGATTTCATCTAAGTCAACATCATTTAATGGATTTTAATATTGTTTGAAGTTGATATATTATGATACAAATCTTCAAATTTGTATTGAATATTTTGTGATATGTTTGATTGTGGATGTTTTATTTTTCTACCATTCATGGTTTATGGATAAAGTATTGACATTTCGTATGCATGTTTTAAAACAAATGTGTTTTTTTATGATTATAACTTTTCATATGAGGAATGAATTCAAATTTGTAAGTGACGGCTGGAGCCCTCTATAGCTCATCGATGCATCAGTTGGTCTCACGAGATGAACTATTATCTTGGAAAAATGCCTTAAAAATCATATTGGTAGTCTGGGAGCAAACCCATGACTATGTGGTTATTAAGTCTACAATTATGCATTCCATCATTATAAAAGAGTCTACTGATATTGCATGTGATTATTCAACTAGTAGAATTTCCATATGATAAGTAAATGGAATTATTTTGATTTATATTTTCTATATTTTGATGAAGTTTAGGTTGAAAAGTTTGTTGTTTTAGTTGTATACATTAACATAAATGTTTATGCTTATTTATAAAAGTTTCCGCTAAATTTTTATCCTTAGCTTCTGAGCTCACCCCTTTCTATGTTTAATTTTTCCCAGTATACAAATATGTATACTACGACTAACCTATAAGGATAGTCTATGGGATATTACTGTTGTCTATGGAAACAATTTTGTTGTATTTTTCCATTTTATGATGTAATGTAAACCTTATGAATATATATAGTACTTCCAAGGCTAGTAAACAAATCGGACATTTGAGACGTGATCTTTTGTGATGAAGCCAATGATATGTAATAATGCACCTACTCTGGGCTTTTGGGTTTGGGGAGTTATAGTTTTTATCAGAGGAAGTTTCCTACAAACCATGGAAACTAGATTTAGAAAAAATCTTATTAGATCTCATAGACCTAAGATAGACTTTGAGGATTAGTATAGAAAAACATCCTATAATTTTGGTTCTATAGAGATTTTGTTAGTTTTCCAAGTAATACATCCATGTCTGGATATGAGCAGGTAGAGGCGACTTTGACAGAGATGTACCTAGGGGTAAAACCTGAAAACACCGCTTTGAGCTAGACTCGAACGGGAACTATTGCACAAAAACGGGCCATGCTACACTCTTGGTTACGACACTCCTTGTGGAAATTCTTAGGATAATTTTCATTTTATATACAAACCATTCTGAAGGGTTTTTGAGTATATACTTCTTCAAAGAAAACATTTTTATGATTTTGGATTATATCAATAATCTTTTCAATTTATGTTAAGTGTTTTACAAGTTTGGAATTATGTATTATGATTCATAAACTAATCTAGCGTATTCTATTGTTTAGAAATGGATCCTAGTGAAGTAATGGAAATTGTATCAATGCACTCACTCCATGTTGGGATTGCCCTCCAAATCAAGATAATTATAGTGGAGCAGGAGATGTACCTGGTGATGATCAACTAATCACTATTCTAGGAAAAATCTCTCAGGTTATGAATAATAAACTTACCAGTATGAAGTTCCCTAATCCACATCGTGGAGGATCATTGTTAGATCGGTTCATGATGAAACAACCAATATCATTCAATTATACTACAAATCCATTGGTAGCTGAAAAATGGATAAGATCCTTATAGAAAATATTTCATGCTTTGGGGTGTACCAAAATGGAAAAATTTGTCATAGCAGTTTATAGTCTCACTGGATAAGCTAATCCATGGTGGTCATTAATTCAAAATAAAATGGAAGATTAAGAAGTATCAAGTATGTAATGGAGGGATTTTAAATATATTTTCATAAAAAAATAATTTCCTCATGACCAACGAGCGGATATGGAATGAAAATTTCTTTTTCTGAGGAAAAAAGTGGATGATAATGTCACAAAGTATGAAGTTAACATTACATGGTCAGTAATGAATGTGTTATATTATATACGTAGCCCAAGAGGTAATTTTGATTGATTATTTGATTGGTTTAAACCATTTCTTCATCAAGCATTAGTCTCACAAACTTTCTTGACATATGAATATATTTTCTCATGTGCTATCAAGACAGACAAATAATTCTCTAAGTCTTACGACTTTAAAGAAATGTAAGAGTAGAAGAGACCTGATGAACACTCTAGAAATGGAAATAAGGGGAAGAAGGGAAAATTTGAATATCCATCCTGCTGTAAATATGGGAAGAAACACCCCGATACTTACCTGAAGGCAATGGGAGTCTTTCACAAATGTGGTTAAAAATGCCAACAATCTCATGATTGAAAAGGGATGAATGTTTCCATCAATGTTGAATGCTAAAATTATAAATAAAAGGGGCATCATGCAAATGAATGCCCTAAGCATCTAGAAAACATACCTCAGAATAGTCCAAGGGATTAAGCCCAAGCTTTTGTGATAACTACTGCTGAGGTTGAAGCTCCAAAATATGTGGTGGTAGGTAATTTAATGGTTTCCTCAAGTTTTTCCAATTCTTTATTTGATTCTGGATCATCGCATGGTTTAATATCGTTCCAGTTTTCTAATAAAATTATATATTCTATTTCACATAACAAGGGAGTTGTCAATCAAAATGCCTAATGGAAGTATCATAGAAAAAAAAATTAATAAGTTCCCATTAAATCCTATAATCATTATTTATCTATAGATATCATCATCATTCCCATGATTTAATTTGATATAATCCCTGGTATGGATTGGCTTTCGGACCATGATGAGAAAATTTTTTGTATAAAGAAAGAGGTTACAATTTTTTAAGATTATAAGAAGTACCTTATCATTAGAGAAGAAACATCACCACAAAATTCTTATCAAGATCCACCCCCAATAGCTCAACTAAATTCAATTATTAGTGAGGAAGAGAATGAAATAACTTTAGGTGAGGAAAGGAGTGTTCAAATAGAGGATGTGCCTATTGTGGAAGAATACGTTGATATGGTTTGAGAGGATTTACTTGGACATCCTCCAGAACAAGGAATTGAGTTTTCCATTAACATAATTCCTGGTTCAAGGCCCATATCAATGACCCCTTATAGAATGACCACTATAAAATTAGTGGAACTAAAGAAAAAACTAGAGGAATTGAGTAAGAATGGATTTAATCTCCCTTGTTTTTCTCTATGGGGAGCCCCTTTTCTTTTTGATATGAAGAAAGATTGATCTATGAGTTTTTACAATGACTAAAGGGAGATCAGTGCTATAAAAATAAATAAAAAGTATCCCCTACCTCGCATTGATGATTTATTCTACCAACATCATGGAGATTAAGAATTTTCATAGATTTTCCTTCGATCTGGATATCATCAGTTTGGTGGGAAGAAGGAAGTCATTCCGAAAGCAGCATTTCGAACCAGGTATAGGCATTATGAGTTTACAGTAATTCCTTTTCGATTGACTAATGCACCATCGGTTATCATGGATCTAATGAATAGATATTTGAAGGAATATGTTGCTGAAATTGTAGTGGTATTTATTGATTATATCTTGATATAATCCAAAATCTAAGAAGATAATGAAAATAACTTACGAATTAATCTAATGACACTTAAAAAACATGAATTACAAGGTACGTTTAGGAAGTGTGAATTCTGGATTCAAGAGATTTATTTTCTTTCCCATATTGTCTCTAAGGTTAGAATCACTATTGATTCTTCTAAGACCAAGGCAATCCAAGAATGGCCATCACCAACGAATATAATTGAGGTACACAGTTTTATTGGTTTAGTAGGTTATTATCAAAGTTTCCTCCAGAATGTTTCCTGGTTGGATGACCAATTAACAAAGCTCAAACATAAAGGGGTTAAATTTGTTAGGAAAAAAAGTGTGAAAAATGATTTGAAAAAATGAGGAGAAGATTAGTAAATGCTCCTATATTGATTGTACCATCATGGAAGGATGGGTTTGTTTTTTATAGTGATGTATCAAAGAAAGGACTTGGTTATGTCCTCATGCATAATGATAGAGTTATTGACTATGAATCATGACGAATAAAAGTTCATAAAAAAACTATCCCACTCATGATATTGAGTTAACAGCTGTAATATTTTATTTAATGATTTAGAGACACTATCTCTATAGTTAAAAATGTGAGTTATATATAGATCAAAAGAGTTTGAAGTATATATTTTCTCGTATAAATAACTCAACATGAGGCAAAAGAGATGGCTTGAACTACTCAAGGATTATTATTTCACCATACACTACAACCCGGGGAAGTGAAATAAGGTGGTAGATGCTTTGAGAAGAAAGAATTATAGAGTTCTGAAAAAGACGTGAGTTGAAAGGTATCCTATATACAAATATCTAGTAAAATTGTATATGGGGGTAACCATGGGAGGTAAAACATCAAAAAAATTCAAATTGTTGAAAAACCATCATTACTATAAATGATAAATAGTTCTCAGTCCGATGATGAAGAGTTTCAGAAGTAGATTAATGCTGTGAATAATGGGAGATTGGGTGAATTTGTGCATGAAGATGGAATTTTAAAATTTTGGAAGAGACCATGTGTTACTGATATACCTGATCTAAAAAGGGAATTATTGGATGATGCTCATAATTCCAATTTCTCTATACCCCCTGGTAGTACAACGATTTATAGAGACTTGAAAGAACATTTTTGGTGGGTCAACATAAAGAGAGAGATTGCTGGTTTTGTGTCATGATGTAATGTTTTTCAACAATTGAAAGCTGGAAGGCAACAGCCTTGAGGAGTCATGAAACATCTTCCCATTATGAGTGGAAATGGAATAATATTATGATGGTCTTTGTCATGGGACTACCAAATAATCCTTGAAAAAATGATGCAATATGTGTCATTATGGATCGTCTTACCAAGTCAGCACATTTAAATTCTATAAGATAATATTTACCGAGTGAATGTCTTACAAAACTATATATTAATGAAGTTGTGAGAATTCATGAAGTACCACTTTCTATTTTTTCAAATCATGATCCACGTTTTACATAAATATTTTGGAAAAGTCATTAGAAAGACCTGGATAATGAACTTTGTTTGAGCACTGCCTACCTCCCCCAGAATGATGGACAATCAGAACGGACTATTCTGACCTTAGAAGACATTTTGAGATCATGCTCACATGACTTTCAATGTATGTGGGATCAATATTTACCTCTGGTAGAATTTTCTATAACAATATCTTCCATTAAAGTATTCAGATGGCACCATATAAAGTGTTATATAAATAGAGGTGTCGCACACCAACCTGTTGGGATGATGTTGGTGAAAGAAAACTTGTTGGACCAGAACTTGTGGAGGAAATGATAGAAAAGGTGAAGGTAATATTGACCTAGATCAAAGTATCACAATGTATGCAGAAGAGCAATGCTGATAACCATAGGAAGGATTTGGAATTTCAGGTCGGAGATCATTTATTCTTGAAGGTATCTCCATGGAAGGGTGTTATATTTTTGGTAAGAAGGGATAATTAATTCCCAGGAACGTCGGACCTTTTGAAATTCTAGAACGAATTGGGGTTGTAGCTTACCATTTGGAAATGCCACCAAGTATCTTCAAAGTTCATGATCTGTTCCACGTATCACTATTGTGAAAATACATGCCTGACCCAACACATGTTATCACAAGAATTATAACTGGAACATGATCTGTCTTCTGGAGAAGATCCTGTCAATATTCTTGATACAAGAGAACAAGTGTTGAGAAACTGGATGACTCATCCGGTAAAAGTTCTATGGGGAAACCATAAGATGGATGAGACAATGTGGGAACCTGAGTAACTTATGATGAAGTACCACACGAGACATTTTATGCAGTAATATTCTATAAATTTCAAGGATGAAATAATTTGATGGTGGGGAGAATGTAACACCCAAAAATTCCATGGTACGCTTCTCTTTGAATAATATAGTAGTGTGTGTTGTAGGCAACTTCGAGTTCTAACACACCGCAAACCAATCAAACTAGTCATTATTAATATTAATACCCACTTTTTTAAATTTTATAAATTTTATCATTCAAAATTGACTTCAGTTTTGGAATCAGAAAATCAAAATTAGATTAGGGTAAATTTTTGGTATTTTTCTAAAAACATTCAATTTTTTATTAATAGTGAAAAACACTAAATTGTAGTTTAAAACCGAATTTTTATTTAAATAACTATTTAGTTTATTTAAATTTATTTTAGGTCAAAATAGATAAATAATACCTATATAACTTCAATTTAATTCATTAGAGTTTGTTCATAATAATTTGTGATATATAAAAATTTTATTGAACATTTTACTGTCTTTTACCCACCTCTTAGGAGCATCTGCAATTTTACAAAAAAACATAATTTTACCACTTCTGTGAGTGGAATTTCAAAAATTCGAGTGACACGTTCTATATCAGTAAGTAAAATGTGGTTCAATAAGATGAAAATAATTTTTGTTGAATAATTATTTTATCTTTTATTTACCACGGTTATAAGTAAATAGGGTAATTAATAGTAAAAATGATATTATTATTACCCTAACACATTTCCTAATTCAATTAGATAAGTATAATTCGACAAAAAAAACCTTAGGAAAATAAATATGAACTTTTTTGGTCTACATGGATTAGATTAAGACATTTATTATTATATTTTTTAAAGTGGTTCATATTTATTTTCCTAATGTTGTTTTTGGTCGAATTATACTTCTTCAATTGAATTAGGACATGTGTTAGGGTAACAACAATATAATTTAAATATAAAAATATTTCCTAAATAATTTTATTCTGTTTATAATTTTTAAACATTAAAAAATTGAATTTATTTATTGCACAATGATGATGCAGTAATTACCATATTAATGAATGATTAATATAATTGATATTATAAATATCCAAATAAATCTAATTTGAGAATTTTAATGATTTTCACTAATTTTATAGGTTAATGTGACATGTTTGGGTTTATTATATGAATTTATTTCTAAATAATAAAGTTGTTAGGACTTTAAAAAACATTTATTAAATTACTTCAGAATTGACGTAAATGAGTTTATAAAACAAATAGAATATCATTGGTTGATATAATAATCCAAAATTATAAGGATAAGACAAAAGACTTATATAGTGATATTTTTATCATTAATTAACCACATGGGGTTCTCTTGGATGTTTATTGTAAGTATATAATATAAAAATACAAAGAGGAATGGTAAATTTAATACTATTTAACTAAGAGTTAAATCTAAAATATATGGTTAATATAGTGACCCAAACCTCTCTAAAATCTTTTGGTTGAGTGTTTTTCGACCAATCCACACATTATAATTTAAATAAATCATTTTTTATACATTAGAAACCGAAAATTAATTTATTATAAAATAATATTTCTCGCTTTAACTAAGGTGCCCCTCACCCCTCATATAAAAGAGAACATCCCATTCTCTCTAATTCACACCATAAAATCCATTTGCCTCAGCCAAAACCTCCAAAAATTCCTTCTAAATTGTCCTTCCTTCATCTTAGAAGCCTTTATTTAGTTATAAATCTATCTAATAGAGAAATCTTAATCAAATCAAAAGGAATAACATGAAGAAGAGGAAAATATCTCACCACCACTTTCATGTTTTTTCTTCTTCCACTTTTCATTCCCTGTTGTTTCCATTCTAAAATAATAAATCCAGTATATTTTATATACTATGATGTTTTTATAAATATGGTACAACCATATTCATTATTTTATCCATCATTTTAATGACATGTCACTATTGATGTGTACATACGGCTTACAGACTCCACATCGTGGTGTAGTTGTTATTCAATAAATTATTATTTGTAGGTGTATAATAATGATGTAAATAATAAATATAACATGATAATGATTATTTATATATGATATACCATCCAATTACATATGATTTTAATATCAAAAGAATGATATTTTCGCTCGTGCCTACTTACGGATTACACTCTCCAGGAAGACGATGAGAATCATCCCCATCGTATCCATTGAAGACTATGTTTCATTAGATGATTAAAAATAATGTTTAAGAACTCAATATCATTATGAATATGAATAAGATACATATTTTTTGTGACAAACATTACTTACGTATCAAAGTATATAAAGGAAAACTACGTGGTGTGGGTTAATTCTGCAACCTCTTCATTATACAAGGTTGTTTATATGTAATTATCTATCGGGACCCCTTTATCATCCACATAGGTGTTTTCCTAAAAATGTATTCCAAAAAATATTTACTACTTACTAAACTATGAGTTAAATTCATTTATACCCTTATTTGACCTTATATGTTTTTAAAAGGATCTTTCCGTCATTTCCCAAACGCGTTATTTTATGTTCTTTTTGACAAAATGAATGTAAGACTGTTTTTTTAACTTGTATTGCAGGTGTGGTTATATTGCGCCATTATAACATCATCAAAAATATTCCATTACCACATCATTATAACATTTTCAAAATAAATGATTTCTTTTTTAACTATGTAACATTAAATGATTAAAAAAAAGAATGAAATATTTCTCTTAAACAGTTTTGATTTCATCTATATCAACATCCTTTAATGGATTTTAATCTTGTTTGAAGTTTATTTATTATGATACACTTCTTCCATTTTATATTTATTTTATTGTGATATGTTTGACTATGGATGTGTTATTTTTCTACCATTAATGGTTTCTAGATAAATTACTGACATTTCGTATGCATGTTTTAATAGGAATATTTATGTTATGTTTAAAACGTTTCATATTAGGAATGAATTGGACTTAGTAAGAGATGGCTGGAGCCGACTATAGCTCCTCTACGAATCGGTAGGTCTCATGAGACAAACTATTGTCTTAGCGCAAGGCCTTGATAAAATCTTATTTGTAGTATTGGCATAAGTCTTTGACTATGCGGTGAAGATGTCTGGAAATATGCATTCCATCATTATGATTGTGGCTATTGATATTGCATGTCATTTTTCTACTAGTATAATATCCATGTGAGTAAGTAAATGGAATTATGTTGACTTATATTTTCCATATTACGGAGAATTTTATGTTGAGAAGGCTTTTGTATTAGTTCTATATGTTTCCTTAAATTTTATGCATATTTATGAATGTATCTGCTATATTCTTATACTTACTGAGCATCTGATCTCACCCCCTTTTTATGTTTTACTTTTCCAAGTATGTGCAGAAGTATATAATGACTGACCTACATGGATAGTCTATGGGATATCAGTGTTTTCTATGGAACCAATGTTGTTGTAGTTTTCTATTTTAGGATGTAATGTAAAACTTATGAATGTATTAACTACTTCCAAGGATACTATACTAATCGGTTTTTCGAGACTTGATCTTTTTTTATCATGCCTATGATACGTAATAATGCACAAACTCTGGGATTCTGGGTTTGGGTCATTAAACTAATGGAATTAATAATATTTTTTTAATTTATGCTCATGAAACCAAGGATCGTGTTTTTAAAAATTCCATCCTCTAATTTCACCTTCCTAAAGATCCCTCTCTAAAGCATTTTCTATAGAACGTATTGGATTAGAAGTGTGGTTTAAACCATCAAAACTAGTTATCCATGGTTTAATACAAATTTAAACCATAAAACATCAATAAATTCTATAATAAATCATAGTATTTATTACATTTTAGGATCTAGAAAGTACCCCTCTAGAAAACCCTCTTATGAGGCCCTGGGCTAGAGGATGGAAAATAATCTAGGGGAAATACTTGAATATGATAACCTTTGATCACAAATTGCATGGTTCCACTAATAAATAACAACCTTTCAGGGATATATGATCATTGTTAAAAACATTCAAGTCCATCATTCACATGTCTATGAAATCCTTGGCTGTAAAAATATTCTCCTAGGATATCCAGTGAAATCTTTTTTCCATTAGAATGAATTCTCAAAAAATTAAAATAGGATGAATGGAGTTTGTGAATAATGAAATTCATGATCCCGAAGAGGGACATCATGTAATATCAAACTGAAGGGACCTCAATTTTAATAAGGACCTCCATTCCTACATTAGAGTGTTTCTTTTCAGAGTATCCTTGAGTTTTACTGTGATATTTTTCTTGGATGAAGTGGAATACTTATCATTTAGAACACCAAAATACCATCACAAGACCTAAAAAAAATTTATGTTTCATCACAATGTTGATTCCACCCAAACTAGAGACAGTAGCCCTCATCTCATATTGCACATCCTAAATGAAAGTCAAATCAGATTTGGAGAATTTCACAGTTTTTCTGGAATATTTGTAAAAGAACACGTAAATTTTATCACCTGCTAGAATTATCATTTAGAATCTATTTATAAAATAATGAAATCAAAAATTGCATAAAAAGGAATAATAGGGATTCTATATTGATAATCCTAAGAATATTTAATGATTCTATCCGATTATACCATTGATAATTGATGATAAAAATAATAAAAATAAGGTTAAATATGTAAGGGAATATAGGGTTACCAATTTGTAAGCCTCTAGTTGTGTTGAAGCTCTATTTGTGAAAACCATTTACTATAATACTGAATGAAACAATCTTCCCATGACTCATGATCACTCCAATCTATGTTGTTCCAAATACTAGTTTCCACTTGGAAACTTCTAGGAAATCCCATTTTACACAATCCAAATATTTTTTCGTGTGAAATTTAATTACCATGGTCCCCCTATTAGAAGTGGAATAAGTTTTCATATAATCAATGATTTCATGAGAAAAAATATTTTTGTATGTAATAAGTGTCTTGGGTATAAAAGTGCATTGATTATTAAATATAATAGAGGGATGGAACCCACCCAATCTTTGAGATAGGAATTTTGAAATAAAAATGTTGACCAAATTTCACAGTATGATTCGCCAAAAATCAGAAGTACTTAGTGGTTTGGATATCTTTGGGATCAAAATAATGAATGTTTCATTTACCCTTTCCATACCTGTGGAACTAGCCCATAAAACCTATATTATTGTGATAATGTTAGGACACATACATTCTAAAAATTAATGCATGGAATCCATATGTACTATGAAAATTATTTTAATTATTTTTCCTACTTTCGAAGACAATTTCTCCCTAATAAATGTCTTACTCAAGTTCAAAAATAATTTCTTCAATAAATTTTGTCTTAAAACAACTCAAAATGTTCCATAGGTGGGGTCCACTCTCATAAAAAACATATCTCAGTAAAAGGTCCTAATCAGCTCTTAGATATCAACCCCGTCAAAAATAAATCATCCCCCCTGTCTTAAATTTTTAATTGACTTTATTTCTTCTTCTGGACAAGGCCTTTTTATGAATGTAGTTTGTGATCAGATCACCGTGTGTGATGAAATCCTCCCTTGATTTGATAAACTAATATCTTTCTTTCTCTCTCATGTCTGTATCCGGATAATTTTATTGGGTAACTGTCTATTACAGGGAAATTTGAGAGTTGGGTTCCACATAATATCACCCAGTTTCTTTCTCAACCCTAAAAATTATCTCATTGAGGTTCTTATAGTGATTTAGTATCCAGCAATGCAATTGAACATCCATATTTTAAGTCATATCCGAAACAAGGTCTTGAGAAGATGAACAAGAGGATATGACCAATTCCATAAAGATATTATTATGAATCCATGTACTGGCCTTTCACACGATGATACCACCAGTGACTTGAGAAAAACTGCACATTGATCATAAGAAACTGGAGGGAAGTGGGAGACCTTGTACTTGTAGAACATAATCACCCAGTCGATATAAACCACAACTGATATATATATATTCCCAGATATAATGAATTATATATATATATATATTTATTTAAAGAAATTTATATATTAATATATATATATATATATATATATATACAGATATATATATACATATATATATAACACATATAAATATACATTTAAGGTCGATTACACCCAACACCATGGAAGAAAAGTATATATATAATTGAATATAGTTATACATAAATATATATATATAAACACATATAACATTAAAAAATTCACACACACACAATTATATCTATATATATACACCTAGATAATGCATACAAATATATACAAATATCGATAAATATATACAAAAAGATAAAAATGTCTATAAATACATATATATATATATATAATTATATCAAAATAAAAATAACATATATATTGGTAGATGTGTTTACATTTATATGTAAATATATACATATATAAATATTTACTTATTAATAGTTAGAAAATAATTAATATTTAATAATTAAATGTTTTAAATTATTTGAAATTTAAAATTTATAATAATTATATTGAATGATTGATAACTATTAAATAATAAATAAATTAAAAATTACTATTCATTACTTATTATGTGAAAATAATTAAAATTTTAATTAATTAATAATAATTGTTATAAATAATTTATTTATAAATGTGTTTTTTAAAAACCACAGCTAAAAAAAAATGAAAAATTAGAGTTACAAATATAGTAGTGGTTTTCTCAAACCATTACTAATCAAATAAAAAAGGAAACATTTAGTTATTATTTTACAAACTACTACTAATTACCATTATTATTCATGTAGTAGGCACTATTTGAATTAATAATTAAGTTATCGAATTATTTTATTAATAAGATAGTTAATTTATTAATTAATGATATTTATATTGTAAAAAATGAATTTATATGAATGTTATAAAGTCTTATATATAGTCATAGTATGTTGTAAAGGATCATGAAATTTTCTAACCATTGTATGCATTGAGATCATATTTTATTTAATTATTTATTACATTAGGTTTTAGTATTAATTTTTTTTAAATTAAATATGATGATATGTGAATCATCTCTTCCTCCATTATTATGTATGATAATTTTTTTCACAATGATATGAAATAACCATCACATAGATGCATATTATATCATTTAGAAGTATATTCATTACATATCACAAAGAATAACACCCCAAAACCAATATATTTATTTTCTTTGGAGATTGAATAATTAACCAACTAATTTCACAACATCTTCAACATCTCCCACATATATTCCTCACATGTGACCCCCTTCAAGACATGTGATACATAATAATCATCTTCTAAACATTGGGAATGAAAAAATTTTATTTATATTGATCAAAATTATATTATGGTGAAACATATTAGAAATAAATAAAAATTATAAGGGACCATAAGATGAGCATTTGGTTATGGGAATATAATTAATGGCATTGAACATAGAAATCGTGGGAAAAGTTACAATGTGAATTGCTTTCACTACTAGGTCACTTAAATTTAACCTCATTAGATATAAATTTTTTCCCAATTCATTAGATGTATATATAATTTTATATCCACCCATCACATAAGTAGAACCATATATATGTATGCCACATTAATATGATGATATTCATAATTATATCATATCTTAATTTACTCATGTGAAGGAAAAATGTTGCATGAAAATGTCTATGAAACAGGATCGTCGGTCATCTAGAGTTATAAGTTGGATGGTATTAATAGTTAATATCCCTAATTAATAATAATAATCATTAAATGATGTTAACATATAATAAAAAAACATTTATGATAATGTTGAAAAATTATTTTGAAATACAAGAAAAATATACTTTTCTTTTGATAATGTTTATTTGAAAATAAAAAATTCAAAAAATGATGGAAATAGAAATTAATTTGGAAAAACATGAAATATTTTTAATGGTATATTCATATATATAAATTTTTATAGTGGTAGAAAAACGAATTTATTGACATAATGTTCAAAAAATATTATTTCCATGCTTTTCTAAAGAAAATAAAAAAGGAATCACGCGGAAGAAATTAAGCTGATACCACTAAATAAATTTATAAAATATAAAATATAGTATCATATTCCCATAAAAAATTTATGCAAAGATATAGAAAACTATAAAATAATATAAATAATATAAACATGGCGGGAAAATATCATTGACCAAAAAAAAGAAAAATATGGTTGATTCCACTATAGGTATCCTTTTAGTTCAATTATGAACAAAGGGAAGTGAAATAATAATACTACATATAAACCCCACATGTTATTATAGTAGAAAAAAATATATTTGGTTTACAAAATAATATCATATAATTCAGTCAATTACGAATTTAGACAAAAACATTATCGAATTCAAACTATTATTGGAAAAGAAATTGTTACCTCAGACATCTTCTTGGTTGAATGCCTTGTAACTTCCTGAATAGTAAATTTTGTTTTATTATTAAAATTAATAAAATTTTTATCAACATTATGTTACTTAATTTTATTTATTTATAATTCCTTACTATTCTTATGTTAATTCCATATTGTCAAAATTCATAGTCGAGTGTTAATTGTATTTTTTTCCATGAATGATTCGGTTTGTTGGTTCTGGTAATTATTCCATGATAATGGGTTCATCATATCAAATATTTTAATGAATATTTATTATATATTGTTGATATATTTATAGATTCCCATATTAATTTCATGGAACTTATGGTTATGGTTCATATCAAGATCTTAAAAATATATTTATTATTAAAATCTATTCACTAAAACATTTATTTAATTCATAAATAGACTAATATATATTACCATTAAAGAATTATAAAAAATATATAAATTACATTATTAATAGATATTAGTATCAATAATTAGTTTTCTGAGTCCTTCATGATTCAAACTTTATAACATCGTTCATCGACGTGGTAAAGTCAATCATAAGAAAACAAAATATAATGACTGAACGAGTAAGAAAAAGTTATTTTATAGTACAAATATTATATATAAATAGGATTAGGGATTTGAAAATAATGTAATGTAATTTATAAACTATATTAAATAATATTTAGATTAAAAAATATAGAATGATTATTAATTTAAAGATAAAACTTACATTGAATACAGGAATCTTCTTATAGACATCATCTATGAAATGAATGGTTTGGGAATTTTTATTGGTATAAATATTTCAAAAATTTTATAGAAGATTATGAGGGAACTAATTTGATCATGAATTAAAAATAATATCAAATTAAAAGAACATGTTTTTGTTGATAGATGATTTATCCTTTCATCCGTGGGTTTGAGGGGAATTTTCTCAAATATACATTTCATAATGTATGATGTTCTCATCTTAAAAAATAATTCAGTGTAGAATAAAGAAATAATATATAACTGATGAAAGGATTCTGACCATACCATAATATTTCAATATAAAGATGAGTTTTTCTGATATTTGATTACTTTATCCATTGATTTATACTTTTTAACTTTTTTTAGCTTTTAACATGATGAATAATATTTAACATAGTGACTTCAGTTTATGCCTAAAAATAAAATTGGACTTTTTAACAAATTTGATAGTCTGATACTAGATATACAAAAATTACTATATTCGAATTCTATACAATATGAAAATTAATTTTAAAATATTTATGGAAGAGACCCAAAGGTTGACGTACAAGGACATTACATTACTTTTGTGGAATACTTAATACATAACAAAAACAAACATCCAAGGACTGTAATAGTTTAGTTCTTTGGAAACATAGAACATAATCATCTACTCATGGTGAAAGATATTTAACATCTCTCATAAAGATCTTCCCCTTTTTTCATACCGAAAGCCTCTCTTTATATCCTGGGGAAAATAAAACATATAAATGGCGAGGTCAAATTCTCAGTATGGTTAAGCATGGAGAAAATAAAACAAACCATATACATTGGAACTTAAAAAAATGAACATAATGTTTAAACATCAAAATCATGAGTTGTGAAATAAATCATGGTATTACATAAGGCATAGATCATAAAGGAACGTCAATGATGATAAAATAGCATAGGAAAAAAACATTTAATTGTGGAAAAGTATTAAACACATGATATTATTTCCATAGTATCCATGGAATTGCTGCCAAGACCATCATAGTGGACAATGTCCATTACTGAATCAGGTTTACTTGTGTATCTAGCCCAGTATTACTGAACCAGATTCACATGTCATTATAACCATGTCTATCTCATGAGATATAAATCATTAACCAATGCATTGGAGGGAGATATAGTTCCCAAAAATATCATATTTAAATCATTTTTAGGTGTGCCACAAAACAATCCTAAATCATTCATCATAAGCCAAAGAATAAAATGGGTTTAATAAACATCATACCATCATTACATAATCCATATAAAACAAACGGATATCATTTAATCATAAGAAAAATCAAACCATGTAAATAATAGAGACATTATACTTGAAACATAATAAATAATGTCTTCTTAGATGGGAAAGTATTTTGATTAAACACATGAAATGAAATCTTGAGGAAAATATCCTTTCTTCTTCAAAATCATTTTCTTTTAACAAAATGCTATATAATTTTAAAAGAAAAGGATTTTGATGAAAATATTCATGAAATCTTGTATAGGAAGCTTTATGAAAATAAGGCTTTATGAAAATAAGGTCTTATAAAACCATAAAAATTCATTCATGCAATAGATGTTAAAAAAACATTCTTCTTGTACTTTTGTCAGAAAAGTCAAAATGTACCTTGTATGGTAAACAAAAGAAAGATTCCTTCCTTACCATGTGATAAAAGTCAAAAATGTGTAAAAACTAATTTAAACATACATGGAAGAATAGTAATCATTTTATGAAAACATTTTGAGAAGACATACACATGGATTATAAGCATAACCCCAATAAATACTTAGGAATAAACAATCTCAGATAAGAACGAGATTGGAATAATTATCCCTAACCATAGGTCAGATATGATTTGTACGTATTGGAACCTCCTGGATAATGATTTAAATAATGTCACAGACTTATTCCAGAATCATATTCATTTTTATGATATTATATGGTCATATTATTATCTTCTTATTAGTTATATTTAATTATTACATGTTATACGGGTGTTCATTGCTTTATGTTCATATGTGTGTTTTGTAGAATAAATTCGTATTTATCTTTTTAGGTTATAGATACATCATTTATAAATTTTTATTAGTGTAATATATATCATATTTATTCATTCAATTCATTTATATAATCCTTATTCAATGAAGATCTTGCAGAACGAGTCACATCACATCGTAAAGACGGTAGGCTGTACGTACGCACGAGCGATGATATCATTCCCATGATTGTGGAATTGTATTGAAGTGTAGTGTATAATATTTCAGAATGAATATCACTTTACAGTAATCATATATAGATATTTCTTTCATCCTTATACCCATCCAATTATGTAAGTGATGAAATATAAGATTACACCACGACATGGATATGGTAATTCGTACGTACACACGCCTGCTGATTTCCTTTTTTGTAGGATGGATAGAAGATAGAATATGGTAGTTTGATATACATAATAAAATATCAGTATACATGTAATACTGGTGTTATTACTTAATAATGAAATAACCCATATAATGGAAGTAGGAGAAGCAAGAAGTTTTAGAAACCCATTTTGATGGTCTTTGAAATGGGAAGGGTTTGGATGAATTTGAAACCTCCAAAATGTTGTGAAGTGGAGTGGGAGGAGGATCCCTTTTATTAGGGAGGAGAGGTGAACCTTTTGAAACCTAAAAAATATTAATTTATAATAAATTCAAACACCACATAAAAATCTCAAAAAATTACTCAATTTCAAGATGATATGAGATAGGGTTGTAATCTCATCAACCAATAAAATTTAGACATGTTTTATTTTTATTTTAAACCTTATCATTTCAATTTATCATTATTTAATCAATTGAATTTTATTTGTGGTAATAATATTCAAAATTTTAAATTGTAATAAATACAAACTTATATGATGTATATTTTCTATAATATAATACTTTATAACCCTATCGACCATATAATTTTCAATTTGTATTTTTTAAATATTTTTTGTGATTTTTAAATAATTTAATACTATTTTGTTTTTATAAAATACCAATCGTGTAAATTTTGACATTATTCATTTATTTGAATTTAAATTAAATACACACAGAGCATATATTCAAACCAAAATTTTTAATACGTTCCTAACATGGAATATGCATCTAGAAAATTTTTGGAGCATATTTATTAGTTCATATAATATTTAATTTTTTATTTTTAAAACCATTTATTTGATATTTCTCTTAATAAAGTAATTACTTCAACATTTTTGTATAATTATTTAATATACCTATTTATTTCATAAAAAGTAAAACTAAAATACTTTAATGAAGATAAATAAAATTATTACAATTTTTATAATTATTTATATTCTTTACAGCCTTATATTAAAAATAATTTAATTATTAAAATTAGAGTGAGACATATTTCACTTTCATTTAAATAAACTAAATTAAATGTCTTAATCACATACAAGGGGGTTATCATAGATATCATTTTGACCCAAGTATATTTTAGGACGAAATATAATCATACAATTATATTAAGACAAGTGTTAGGGTAATTTTATAATATTATTTTTACCCTAAATTACCTAAATTACCTTTAACTGTAATAAATAAATATTATTGTAGTTACTATTCATAATATCAAAAAACTAAAATTAACCTATTAAAATAATTTGGTCCCAATGAATCCAAATATGGAATAAATTTTTCTAAATTAAAAACATAGAATTCTCAGTAATTAATTTAAAATTAATCCTATTATTATGAAAAACGTGTTTTAAATGATAAAACATTACAAAATATTGAAATGTTTTTACCTATGAATTCAATGTAAAATTGATGATAATGACATAAATTATATTAAATGGTAAAAATATATTTTATTTATACTTTGAAACCATTCAATATTATAATTTAACCATATAAATTATCTGGATAAAAAAATTTGTTTTTAATTAAAATTTATCATATTTTTACTATTCATCAAAATATGAAAGTTAACATAAAATATTAAAAATTTATCCAAATATAATTTTTATATAATTATTTCAATGAATATGTTTATTTTGTCAAATTTAACTTATAAACCTATCAAAAACCAGATTTAATACGGGTGTTCCATTAAAAGGTGGAAAAACTGCTTTTTTTAAAAAAAATACTTATTTTACCCAAAAAAATTATTTTGTTCTCATACCATGTTTTAAAATATGTGTAAGAAAAATGATATTTTTATAAAATTAAAAATTTGGTTAATAATATTCATAATGGCTAGTTAATATTATATCGTTGTTTAGGGAAACTCGATATTGCGTACAACAGATGCTATTGAGGAAGGTCGGTCTTGCATGCAAAACAAACCAGGAATAGTGTTTACGTATAATACAAGATAATTCGGTGTTTCATATAGTTCAAGATAATATTTGTGTAGCGTACAACACAAGACATCAATGTAATAAAAAATAATATTTCTCATAAAATCTCTGGGTGTTACATTCTACCCCCCTTAAAATGAAGTTCGCCCTCGAAATTCGTCGTGGTTATAAATGGTTTACTACTTGAAAGTTTCTTAATTGAAACCCACATCATAAAAATGAATTCTAAAACATAATTTTAAAAAATAATGTATGAAACTTAATGGTTACCAAAATTAATTATCAATGGGTTTCAACATAGGAGACATATGTTAAAATATGGATACAGAAGAGAAATCTAACCATCATGTTCTGATGGAGAGTGGTAAATAACATGGATATGAAAAATACAACAACAACAAATCGATAAATTTGTGATGATATAAGGTACCATCTAATTCATAAGATATAGGGGTACAAGGACATTGTTTTTGGTTTTCAAGATCATTTCCCTAAATTTGATATATTTTTGCACAATGAGAAATACTAACATAATTTCAGTGTAATATTATCATTGGTCATTCCATGAACAATTTCCATTTCATCACTTATTGAAAGATATGAAGTTGAATTTTTCATTTTTGAAGTGTTATCATATAATGTGATAGAATGATGGGTCATTCCATCTGTCTTGAACAAAAGGTTATCAAACATTATTAAATATACATAAGTCGATCTATTGTGAGATTATCCATATATGATTTCAAAAATGGACTTATACTTCATCTATCATAACTCTTAATAAAATAAAACTAATTTCTACTAACCAGGGACTTTTTATAGGCAAGTGGTAGGTGATAAAGTCATGTCGAACTTCGGTTGTGCATTCGATTCCCGCATCCCTGTCCGACACGATGGGTTGTCACCCATCCTATGGTTTTTCCTTTTTCTAAAAAAATATACTATAATAATATCAAAAATTTCTAGCCTTAAACAATACTATCTGATGTCTAACATAATCCATTCTAATCTTTAGGCTTATCCAAAATACTATTGTCCAATCTCATAGTATAAAGAAAAATATTACTAGAGAGGTCATATACAAAGCTTGTGATTACGATCATTTATCCCCCATATATCATAAGATATATCTTGTTGGTCATATTCAAAACATGTGAATACCTTAATCATGTATTTTCTTGAAACATGAATTACCAAATAACCTTAGTGAAAACATGAATACTACCAAAAGTTAATTATTTCTACATACTAAAATACCAAAATTTCTATTAACTTAAACCATGATGTAAAGTTTCCCTTATATCAGTCATGAGATCATTAATACTATCAATCATATTATTTTCTTTGTATATCTTCATTATGCGCATATAATCTTCTTTCCAAAAATATTTCAATCACTTTTCATGGTTACTGGTACCATAAAAGTATTGAATCCCAATACATAGATATTACAATATTCCATAATACTATAAGTGAGATTCCACAACACTATTTTGGAATCCCATTACATATACACTTGATCATTCCGACACATTGTTGTCATATTCAAAACCACCAATAGTGATTGCATGTGACTTCCCTTTTTTAATTTCATTAAGTGGTTGTTGATGTCGATCATCATTAACCCTTGTATTAGGCCATTGGTTAGCATAATCCCCATTTCCTTGTACTTGTATCATTGAAGTGTTGGTGGTGCGTTCTCTATCGTAATTTCTCTATTCACATCCTTAGATAAATTCTTCCCATTACTTCGACACTCAACTGCTCGAGGAACTTCTTTTCCACACATAAAAAGATTTATTGTCCCTTTAATACAATCTCCACAATGATTCTTTCCACACATTGACCATAAAGAAACATTCATCTTCTATTTACCATTTTTTTGAGATTTTTCATTGAACTCCATCGTTCCTTTCTTGTCACAACCATGAGATGTACATGTAACACGGACATTCAATTATAACTTGATAGAACAATGCATAATTTCTTTATAGCTACTGAAGCCTCTTATTGCTAATGCATTTAGAATAATTGGTTTTATTCCACTGAAAAATTGATCAACTTTACTTTCAGGTTGGATGATAAAGCGAGATGCATACCTTCCAAGCCTTGTAAATTTCACCTCATATATACCAACGGATTCATCAACCTGTTTCTTAAGCTCAAGGAACTCCTTTTCTATCTCTGTTCAAATAATACGAGGGAAGTACTTATTGAAAAACTAGTTCTTGAACTCGTTCCATTCCATGGATTCAATTTCATCTTGGGGCCTTGTATTCTTAATTAGAGTCCACCACTGGTCTTCTTCACCTTATAAATGGTAGACATCCAAAATGACTTTATCAGGTTTCGAACAGAAATGTATGGAAAATAACTTTTCAATGGTACTGATCCATTTTTCAGCAACAACTGGATCAGAAGACCCACTAAAAGAAGGCCGTTGTTTCCTCATAATGAACTCAATAGAATATTGTTCCCTTCATTGCCTTTTTGGATGTACAGAATTATTTATATCTTGTGTAAGTATAGAAATAATATTATGCACTCCATTCTCCATAGCATTTGGTTGTTCATATGGAAAATCTTTTCATTGCCCAATTCATTGATCATTAACACGGTTCCTTCAGGTTCCACCCATTATCTAAAACCCAAAAAGAATTATATGAGAGGAAAAAATCATACTAGGAAAACAACATAATCAAGGGGAGTACATTCAATCTATAACATCTTAGGTTTAATACTATGTTATTCATGATCATTATAATACTTCTAGAACTGTAATATATACTTATACTTAACCTTATGAACATCCCTATACATACCATTAAAATATCTCTATAGATCTCACTAAAGATTTCGCATCCTAGTTTCTAAAGGATAACTAAACATTTCCTCTAATACTAACTGTAGAGACCCAAAGCTTGATGTACATGGAAATTACATTACTTTTGTGGAATACATAACACATAACAAAAACAGACACCCAATGACCTCAATAGTTTAGTGTCTTTGGAAACTCAGAACATAATCTTCTAATAACGTTGAAATATCTTGAACATCTCCCATAATGATCTTCCCTTTTTTTCTTACCTATATCCATTCTTTATATCCTGGGGAAAAGAAATACTATAAATGGTTAGCTCAAATTCTTTCTGAGGGTATGCGTGGGTAAAATAAAAAATACCATATACATTTGAACTTAAAAAACATGAACATAATGTTTAAACATCAAAAACATGAGTTGTGAAATAAATCTTGGCAGTACCTAAGGTATTGATCATAAAGGAACATAAATCAAGATAAAATGTCATGGGAATAAAACATTTAATTGTGGAAAACCATTAAACACATGATATGAGATCTATAGTAGCCAAGGCATTTCTTCCAAGATCATCATAGTGGACAAAGTCAATTACTGAACCGGGTTTACATGACTTTCCAACCATGTATTACTGAACCGGATTCAATTGTTGTTCCAATAATGTCTATCTCATGAGATATAAATTTTTACCCAATACATTGGAGATAGATATAGTTCCCACCCATCTCATATTTAAATAATTCTTATGTGCCACAAAACAATCCTAAATCATTCAACATAACACAAACAATAAAATGAGTTTCATTAACATCATCCCATCATTACATAATCCTTATAAAAAAAATCGATACCATTTCATCATAAGAAAAATCAAACCATTTAGAAAATATTGAAATTATACTTGAAAATTAATAAATAAAGTCATCTTAGATGGAAAATAGTTTTCATTAAACACCTGAAATGAATTCTTGAGGAAAATATCATTTCTTCTTGAAAATAATTTTCTTTTCACAGAATGACATGTAATTTTCAAATAAAAGAATATTGATGAATATAATCAAGAAATCATGTAGAGTAAGCTTCATGAAAATAAGGCTTTAGGAAACCGTTAATATCCATTCATGTCATATATGTTAAAAATACATTCTTCTTGAACTTTTGTCGAAAAAGTCAAAAAGTACCTTGTATGGTAAACAAAAGAAATATCACTTCCATACCATGTTGTAAAAGTTAAAAAAAGGTAAAAATGACTTTAAATATACATGAAATAATATTAAATATTTTATGAAAACATTTTGAGAAAACATGGACATGGATGATGAACATAATCCCAGGAAATATTTAAGAATAATCAATCTCAGATAAGAACAAGATTGGAATAATTATCCCTTACCTTAGGTCTGATATGATTTGTACATATCTGATCCTCATGTATAATGATTTAAATAATGTCAATGACTTATTCAATAAACATATTAATTTTTATGATATAATTTGTGGACATATTATTATCTTCTTATTAGTAATATTACATTGCTACTTGTTATTTGGGTGTTCATTGCTTTGTGCTCTTATGCATTTTTTGTAGAATAAATTCTTATTCCTCTTTTTAGGTTATAGATACATCATTTATATAATGGTATTAGTATAATATATATAATATTAATTCATTAAATTCATTTATATAATCATTATCGAATAAATATCATGTAGAACGAGTCGCATCACATCGTGGAGACGGTAGGTCATATGTACGCACGAGCGATGATATCAATCCCATTATTGGGGAATTATATGGAAGTGTATGGTTTATATAATTTCAGAGACAATATCACTTTACATTAATCATATATATTTATTTCTTCCATTTTTATACCCATCCAATTATGTTAGCACTGAAATAAATGATTACACCATGACGTGGAGACGGTAAGCCATACGTACGCACATGTGGTGATTTAATTTTTATCATAGGATGTATAGAATATAGAATATGGTTGTTTCATATTCATAATAACATATCAGTATACAAATGATAGTGAAGTTATTACATAATAATAAAACAACACCTATACAGGAAGTATGAGAAGAAATAAGTTTGAAAGAATCTGTAAAGGATATTACCACTTCTTCGATGTGCCTCCTCTTAACCTATTCTTAGGGGAAAAAACATGGTCTTTGATGAATACCCGGACCACTAGTAGGTTTATATTGAATAGGAGAAGTGAAATGGTCAGGGTGTGGACGAATTTGAATGCTCAAAAATGGTGTTAGAGGGAGGAGGTCCTCTTTTATAAGGGAGGAGAGGGGCACCATTGGAATCCTTAAAAATATTAATTTATAATAAATTAAAATCCCAATTAAAAACCTACAAAAAAGACTCAATTATAAGATGAGATAATATATAGTTGTAATATCATCAACCAATAAAATTTAGACATGTTTTATGTTTATTTTAAACCTTATCAATTTGAATTATCCTTATTTAATCTTTTTATTTTTATTTGTGGTAATAATATTTTAAATTTTAAATTGTAATAAATACATACTTATATGTTGTAAATATTCCATAATTTCATAATTTATAACCTTCTTGACTATATAATTTTCAATTTTGATTTTTAAATATTTTTGTGATTTTTAAATAATTTAATAATATGTTATTTGTATAAAATACCAATAGTGTAAATTTTAACATTATTCATTTATTTTAATTTAAATAAAATAAATATAGAGAATATATTCAATGAAAATATTTAGTAGGTTCCTAACATGTCATATTCTTCTTTAAAATTCATGGAGCAAATTAATTATTTTGTATAATGTTTATTTTAATATTTTTAAAACCTTTTATTTGATATTTCAGTAAATAAAATAATTTCTACAACATTTTTGTATACCTATTTAATATACTTATCTGTGGCATAAAAATTAAAAAAAATACTATGAAAAATATAAATCTAATATATTTCTTAAGAATAATTTTAGTAGAATTTATCTTCTAAAACACCCAACCTTTAAAATGTTATTTTTATTATATTATGAAGGTGACAACTTTGATATCTTGTAAAATAAAATAATATAAGTGTCATAATCACTTTTATAAGGCTCCAAATGGTAAAACATTAGACCTTTAAATGATTATGGTTTATATGTACATGACCAATATGTTTTGGTCAGGTTTTTAGGCCGTTTATGGGTATTATTAGTTTAATAAAAACTATATTATTTATTTTTCACTAAATAAATAATTTTGGCATCATTAATGTATATTCTATTAACATAATTATATATTTATTAAAAAATAAAAAAAATACCATGATAATTAAATAAAATTAGCTTTCAAATAAGTATTTATAACTAAATTTATATTCTGTATTCCCTTATATTAAAAATAATTTAATCACTAAAATTTGAGTAGGACATATTTAACATTAATTTAAATAAAATAAATTAAAATTATTAATCAAATACAAGGGGTTATAATAGATATCATTTCGACCCAAGTATATTTTAGAATGAAATATAATCATCCAATTATTTTATGACAAGTTTTAGGGTAATTTTATAATATTATTTTTACTCTTAATTACCTAATTTAACATTAACTGTTGTAAATAAAAATTATCGTAGTTACTATTCATAAAATCGAAATAAATAAAAGTAAAATATTAACATAATTTGGCCCTACTGAATCCAAATATGGAATACATTTTTCAAAATTCATAACACAGAAGTAGAATTAATTAATTTAAAATTAATTCCATTATTAAAAAAATGGGTTTAAAATGTTAAAACATTGCCCAAGATTGAAATGTTTTTACATATGAATTTAATGTTAAATTAATGATAATGACATATATAATATTAAATGGTAAAAATATTATATATTTATACATTAAAATTATTCAATATTAAAATTTAACTATATAATGTATCTTGATGAAAAAAAAAATTTCAATTAAAATTTTGCGTATATTTATTATTCATCAAAATATAAAATTTAACATAAAAATATTAATATTTCATCCAAAGTAAATTTTTATATAAATATTGCAATGAATAAATTTAAATTTTTAAATTGAACATATAAATGTGTCAAAAACTAGATTTATTGTTGGTGCGCCATCAAAAGGCTGCAAAACCGCATTTTTTGATAAATACTTATTTTACCTGAAAATTTTATTTTGTTATCATACCATGTTATAGAATATGTGTAAGATAAATGATATTGTTATAAAATTAAAAATTTGTTTAATAATATTCATAAGGGCTAGTTCATAATATATCATTCATTAGTGAAACTCGGTATTGCATACAACAGACGCTATTGAGGACAGTCGCTCTTACATGCAACACAAGCCAAGAATAGTGTTTCTGTATAATACAAACTAATATGATGTTGCATATAGTGCAAGATAATCATGGTTAAGAATACAACACAATACATAAAAGGAATTAAAAATAACACTTCTCAAAAAAATCTTGGGGTGTTACAGATACGCATAACACAATAATTGTTTTTATGAAAATTACATTTTTAATTATAATGATGACTTTATATGATTTCCTTACAATATATTAATCCTTAAATGATGGAAATTTTGTTTGAATAACTATATAAAAAAAATAATCTCTTTAAAATTCATACATTAAAAATGTGAAATTTAATTTTGAAATATAAACATATATAATATAAAATAAAAATAATGTTTTTATATAAATCATTTTTACTTATCAATGAATAGTTAATTTGGATCTTGTTATGATTAATTTATTATTTCTTTTTTGGTACTATATAATTTTAATAAAATTACCTCGGATTTCATCAATACGTTTTATTATTATTTTTCATCAAAATTCATGATTTTTACCAAAATATGTAATTTATAAAAATATTTTCTTTAAAATCAACCAGTTTTTCCTATGTGGATTAGAAGACATTTGTTTTGAAATATAATTCAATTTTTTAATTATTATCATGTTAATTACCTTCTAATTTATTTAATATATTATTATTATCAAATCATTATTCAATTTTGTTTCTTATTTTATGTATCAAATGATATCTAAAAAATTGGATTTATATAAATGTAATCAGATAATAAAAATAAATGGGTGTTACGGTATACCTCCTTAAATAATTCCTTTAAATTATGTTAGTTTAATGAAAAAATGTGGGTACATATACCTCATTACATCCTCTAATTCCCACATTTATTGTTTAAAAATATGATTCGTACAGATAACTTTAAACATGTTAGTGGTAGCCGTTTATTGTAATATGTCTCTAAATTCTAATATTTTTATATATTATTATTTATAAGAGATATCATGTTGCACATGTAAACCCTATGAGTTCTGTAACTACAATAGATTGTGTATGAACATCCTCAAAACTAGCACATTTAATATTTCATCGACTTGAGGGAGTTTTGGAATAATTCTAAGATGACAAGCCACCATCCCCAGTTGATCAAGGATTTTGAAGGGAAAATATATCTAGGGATCCAAATTCCCTTCATCCAAAATTTTGTTAACCTATTCAATGGTGATATTTAAAATAATAACTTCTTTCCAACTTGGATTTTAAAATTTATCTACTTTTTATCATCATATATTTCCTATTGATATTATATAGATTTAATGTTCTATTTAATGCGTTAATTTCCTCTACCATTTTTATGAAATATGTTATCCAGCAACTTATTCTCTCTAACATCATCCCATTGGGTTGAAGTTATGAACCTCTTCCCATATAAAGCCTCATTTATTTACAACTTTATTCAGTAATATAAAGTATTGAAATATAATAACTTTACCCAAGGAAGGTGTTGAGATAAACTTTATTTAAAAATCGTTTAATAAGATACTTGTATATCATTTATATTTTTAATGGTATTTAGGATTTACCACCCATATAAAGATGATAATTACAACTAAATATAAAATTTATATTCAATTCCTATTTAAAATTTCTCCAAAACATCAAGGAAAAACTCAAATATCAGTTACATAAAAATAAAGTGGTACAATAGACATCCTTACAAATTCTTTTATGTATATCCTATAAATTTGATTGAGTGAGAAATCATATCAAATACAAAACTGATATACCCATTTTATAAAGTGATCCAAAATAGAATTATAACCATTATTATTTATAGGAAGACCTATAATTTAATTTATAGTGATGTTCCCTCATTTCTGTATAGTGAAGGTAAATTGTGGCACCCAACCTTTAGACATATGCCACTTATACATAACTAAATTGAAACCCAAGCAATGAGATTCATACATTACAATATCCCTCTTCGTGTTGACTTACTAGAAATTTTTGTTTAGATTACAAAATATTTTTTTGTATCTAGAAAATATATAGAATAATGAGATATTTTATTAATCAAACAAATCCCTCTTCAATAATGATTTTGAAGAAACAAATATTTTTTTTCTAAAATCTTATAATCATACCACTATCATTTTTGAACTATAGAATATTCCTCACCTTCTTCTATATCTCCTTATCCTCCATAAATTTCTCCTTCATCATCACATGTATTGATGGAGTATTAATCATTTCAAAATGATATCATTTCTTGGTCTCTCCATTGCAAATTAAAGAGTATTTAGTCTCATTCAATGTACATCATGGATAAGGTAGTATGATCCTTCCTACTCATAGAATTATCTACCTTGTTCACTTTTTTATGATTGTAATGTATTGATATGTTAATTTACATAATCAAATCCAACCATATCCTCTGTCACATTTTCAAATAATATATGAATATATACATTATGATATATTTATCAATATATAAATTAATTTTCAATATAAAGATATTGCCTCTATATCATTAGTGAAAATACTCCCGTTTCTAGCTCCATATCACTAGTATATAATTATTCTCATGAAAATTTAATTTCCATGTGTTATATAATAGTACCATATAAATTTTTATGATAACACATGTTAACACCTTCATCAATGCATCACTATATTTTTGGAACCATTATACATTATAATGTTGTGTGATTATAGGTCCACTAACCAACCTTCATTAAAAATCCTTCAAATTTTGTTCACATGAATTTATCCAATGGAACATGAATCCATAATATTTTTACATGGTTAGTAGATTTTATGAATATGATGAATTTATCACAAATAATTCATAGTATCTAGACACTATAAAAACTACAAATATTATTTATAGTGGTTTCTCTATTCCATTATGTAATTCCTATAGTCATTGAAGGATAAATAGATATACCATGACTTCTGATTACATAACCTAATAATGAAACTTTCTATATCCAAAATTAATAAATGAAAAATTCAGCATAAAATTTATCTATTCCTCTGTTATTAATAACAAACCATAAATAATCTTCATGATCTTCTATAATCTTGAAATATTTCATAATATAGTTTACAAAGAATAACATTAATTAGTTGAGGTAATTTATAAAGATTATAATTATCAAATCCATGAATATAATAGATTTATTTTTAAGTCCAAATGGCATCATTAAGATTTCATAGTGGTCGCATCATGTATGGAATAATTACTGGGATACATCCTATCACCTCACCCTTAATTGATGATATCCATATAAAAGGTAAATATTTTGGTAGTATTGATCCCCTCATAGTTGATCAAACAAGTAATCAATATGAGGTAATGGATAATTGTTCTTAATTATGGTCTTCTAAAAATCTCAACAATCATGTCTAATACAATTTATAATTATTCATTCTTAAAAAATATTATAAGTGCACCCCATGGTGAAACACATGGATATATAGAACCCATTTCTGGATTATCTTCAATTTTCCTTTTAATTTATCTTATTCAAATGGGGTTACTCTATAAGAAGTCTCTGATATAGGAATATAACGATGTAATAGTTTTAAGAAAACTCAACTACATGATCTTAGTGAAGACCATGAAATTATTTGAGAAAAAATTTTACATATTCAAAAAAAATTCAAATCCATTCAATATTGGATTTCCCAAATATTGGATCTATATATTCACCATTTCATGGTAACGTGACCCATACATGTAGTATACCTTCTATAATGATCTAATAATAATCCATGCATTGCAAAACGATCTTGGGTTGATTAGGAATATGAATTGAATTTCTTAATCCTAGGAATTGATAAGGGTTCTATGTTGAACGGTAAAATACATTCCTAAAATAAAATAAAATACAACTAAAGGGAGAATAATATAATTTACAAGAATCACATTCCCATAGACTATAAACATAGAATATTTAGACTATAACCAAATGACCATTATGATTTTTCACTAATAATTAAATCGTTATCCATAGAGTTGGTTACTTTATAATACTGTGAATATTACTGTAACATAGCAGGTAAATATAAAATATGAAATTTTCATATTTATTATTATTTATTAATTAAATATTAATTATAAATTAAAGGGGATTCTCTTTTCGATGCATACTCGATAAGAAACAATGGGTTTCTTTGAAATCATACATTGCACACAACATTGGGACATACTGAAAAAAATAATATAATATTATTTCAAATAGTAGTTAATGCCAAGTTGTTGTATTGGCAGGAATGAACAGAACTAACTACAATATTTATAAACATGTTTATTAAATGTTTTTACATTTATCTAATAAATTTTAGATTCATAAAATAATAATGAAGCCAGTTTTAAGCATAAATACTATAATATTATTTAAAGGGTTTATTTACCGCCTTTTGTTGGATATACCTATTTAAATATAGTTTTGGTCACATTTATATTTTCTATTTGACAAAATAAATTTCTTCTTCATAATTGGGACATCAAAATTTACTTTGGGTAAATTTTTGGTATTTTCTAATAAAATTGATTTTATAATGAATAGTAAAAAATATTGTATTTTAATTAAAACAACCTTTTAATAAAATTTATTTATATTTTTAATTGATTTTAAAGTGTAATAAGATTATATTTCTACCATTTTATCCAATTTTGTTCAGTGGATGTAATTTTACGTTTAAATTGGACATAAAAAACGGTCAATCAATTGATAGTTATTACTTCTTAAAAACATGCTTTTTTACAACATGAATTAATTTCTAAATTAATTATGGAAACTTCTATGTTTATTAAAATTTCAAAATAGACATCATTTTTTAATTTGGAATGTCAAATATGTGTTAGGGTCAATTTTTTTTATTTTTCTGAAAACCATCGATTTTTGATAAATAGTGAGAACACTCAGTAGTACTTAAAAAACCTACTTCGTCATTAAAATGAAATTTAACCACATAGGTGAATTGAATTAAAAAAATCTGACATAAATGGTTGTTTTTATCATGTAAAATTTAGTTCAGTAATATGAAAATAATTTTTGGTGAATAATAACTTTTGACATTAATTTACCACGGTAAAAGGTAAATAGGGTAATTCAAGGTGAAATAATATAATAATAACATTAAATTTCACTAACATGTGTCCTAATATTATTGGATGATAAATTTACTACCATGGGAATCATTGGGCCGATTTTAGGACCCCATGGATCCACATAAAAAGTATAATGTCACCTTATATTAATTAATTTTATGTAATTAGAAAAATCACATAAACATATATCATTAAGTAAATCAATTATTACATGGCGTTATATAAGTTTTATCCTAAAATATAAAAATTTATTGGAGAGATAAAAATATTTCATACATCTTGGTATTTTATTTAATTTTTAGACATCAAATAAATTAAAATATTTATGACACAATAATGATGCACGGTTTACCTCATTAAAGAATGATTTAAATAAATAAGATTATAAAAATTAAAATAATATCCTAAACCTATCAAATTTTTATTGGACAGTTTTATTTCAAACAAGAGTCATCTTATCTTCTTCTTTAATATGTTTTGGACCTTTAGAAACTGATAATAATTATATAATAAAATAATATTTTCAAGCATTTTTAAATAGCCACTCCCCCACATTATAAAAATCCCTCAACTATAACACATTACTCACACCTCTCAATCCCCATGGTTCTCCCAAATTCTCCCAAAATAATGTCTCAAGATACCTCTCTTCCTCCTTGAATCCTTACCTTAGGTTTAAGGCACATCAAGAAATCCTTTTGGTTCTAACACAAGGGAGTTTCCTGATTTAATGATAACATCTTATCTTGAGTTATTTTATTTTATTTTAATTCTCCAATCCCCTAAAATATTAATATTCCATTATATAATAAAAACACAAGTATCCTTAATATATTATGCTGTTTTTATGAGAAGGATCCGAACTATAAATACACACACATATTGTTTCTGTGGACGGTGATGTACTGCCTCACGAAACGAGGATTGTTCAATCTTCTCATACCACCTATTATGGTGGAAATTATGAGGGAAATGTATTTATATGTGATATATATTATATTTTTTTTGTTTAAATTCTTCTTTATTTTTCATTTATATCATACCATTATGGTTTTCATAATGGGTTAATGTGATAATTTCATTTGAGAAAGTGTGGACAACCGCCCCTTCAAAGTAATATGACTTGTTTATGCCATACATTGAACGTATAAGGGATGGTGTTACTAAAATTATATATGATATTATAATTTAACTAAAATATACATATGTATCATTAATTTTTTATTCCATTAAATCAAAATAGAAATGATAGTAGCGTTCATGCGTATGTACGGATTTCCGTCTCCATGAAGGGTAAATTTCATTCCTTATCTTAAACTTTTATGTAATATTATAAATAAATAAATATAATATATATATATGATATATATGATATCTAAATAATGAATATAATTATAGAGATAATGTAATTTTTACCACATGAACAACTTGTAATTATAAGAAGTTCATTTTACACTAATGAACAAATATTGACAAAAAGACTGTTATTAACGTAAATGATTAAATAATGTATATAAAATGTTAATAAGTTATATAAAAGGCATAATGAACATGAAAAATGTTCTTAATCATGTACAATTTAACTTTATTTTATTATTCAGGAGATTAAAGAATGAACGGGTCATGTCGAACACGAGGTAAGGGACTTCATCTCAATCTCCTTTCATTAAGGCATATTTTTTAAACCGATCTTCCTTTTATATGGTGTATATAAAACATTGAATTTCTATTTCATTAAAAGGGAATATTTTTCTATGAGGCATTTTACTAAACAACAAAAAATAATGTTACTTTGTAACGTAGGTGGTGACACAGAATTTTCTATCGCTGCGTGTATTATTTGATCTATAGCTTCCTTAATAAGTTTTAATGTTTTTTAAAAAAATACCATATACAATTTTACGCTTTTTATTATTGAAAATTGTTTTGATAATATATTTTTTATGTCAGTATATTTAAATGATATATAGTGATTGAAATGTGGATATTTTATCTTTCTTTTATATTAGTTTAATGTCTAATGAATATGTTTTGGTTCTTGGGAATTTTTTATGCATATGGGTGGTTCCATAATAAGCCTTGGCTGGGTGAGCCCAAGACATCTCTCCAATACTTTGGGTAATATGACATAGTTAAATTATAATATTTCTCCAAAGAGATTTTGAGAATATACTGTGATGGGTATTCCAAATGTTACTCCCTACGTAGTTGTGAAAGCTATAACATAAGTATGTAATGGATGCCATGGATTACCTTTATGGTTTGTGATTACTATGTGTTATTCATAAATCATATGACTTCATGTGGTATGTTAAAGATCATATGTTTTGTATGTATTTATGAACTAATGTTTTCTTTATTTGTTTTATAACCTTTCTGAGCTTTTTATGCTCATCCCACATTTTGAAAAGTTTTTCAAAGGAAATAAATATGAATTGGGTCAAGGATGGGATCAAGGAGAAGTGATGTTGTCCAAAACATAGAACTAGTCATGACTCTTTTTTTATGAGTTTTTATTTTCTGAAAAAAATGGAAATTTAGTATAAGTATCTACATTTTAATTTTTGAGATATAATGTAATTGTTACGACTTAATTCTATAAAATTATAATCCTAAAAGGATCCTCAATGTGAATTATTGATTTAATTTAAGATTTTGTAATTTTTAAGGCTGGGTCATTATAATTGGTGTCAGAGGACATTTAAAATAATTTTAATAGTTTGGATATTGTAATATTAATATCCATGATTTAATTTATGTTAATATTGAAATGATATAGCATTTAAATATTACCATGTTTCTTAGACTATGATATTTCTCTATTCAGAATGTTTTTCCATAGAGGAAATAGGAAAGTTATGATGGGATGACATCAAGAGGAAGAAACCCATCCAAATCCGCAACATGAGATTTTCAGAATCGGATTGAATAGTTTTTTTCAGTGATGGAACAGTTCACTCGGGATAAAAATGGTGGTGGTATCTAGTCACGAGATCATCCATATCAAATATAGAGGAACATGTTAGTAGTAAAGCATTTCATGAGGAAACACCCCCCTTCATTAAAAGGATCATCTGAACCTATGCAAGAAGAAGGGTAGATTACCCACTAAAAAGGATTTTTGATTTCATTAGGTGTTCAGAACAACAAATGTTTAGTCTTTTTGTTTTCTATTTTGATGGTGAAGCCGATCAGTGGTGGTCGATGATGAAAAATATCAGGGATACTGAGGAGATTGATGATCGTGATTGGGATGAATTAAATGGTATGTTTCATGAGAAATATTTCCCTAAGGTGGTTCATCGTAGGATTGAAAAACAATTCCTCTAATCGAGGTATGAGGATGACTTAGTGGAAGCTTATGAAGTAAAATTTACATGACTGGCAACGTATACTCCAAATTTTATATGAAATCTTGACAGTAAAATAAATTAATTTTACTCAGGATTAAAGCCAAATTATAGAATGTATTTATCTTCTTGTCAGTTCAAAAGTTATGAAAAAATAGTTAGATGTGCAGAGAAGGTGGAAATGGAGTTTGTCTAGGACTTGGTGTTCTTTGAAAAACAATTGAATAAGAAGCCGATGAGGAAGATGAAAAGGAATAACTCTTAAAACATTTATGATGGTAAGAAATGTAATTTTACAGTTTCTGAAAATTGTTGTATGAAGCATGATGGGGAATGTCTTTTGAATTCTGGTAAGTGCTGCTGATGTGGTAAAATAGGACATAAGGCTCATAATTATACTAAAAAAGATCTGGGTAATGGTAAGACAAAATCTGATTTACAATCAATAAATTTTTTAAGTGCAATTAAACTGGTCATTATGCAAATGAGTATGCAATGAAAAACTTGAATGAGGGAAATTAGGTAAAATAAAAGATGAAAGGGGTGGTGAAATCATTTGAAACTACTTCAGTAGATGTTGGGCCATCAAATGAAGTAATATCAAGTATACTGTTTTTTTTTCATATTATGCCAATGTTTTGTTTGATTAAGGGTCTACACATACATTCATTTTGGAGAAGTTTCCTAGTAAATTTGGAATTCCATTTAATGATATAAATCCTAATCTTATGGTGAAATCGCTGGGAAGGAATATTGAGACAAATATAAATTATAAAAACCTTCTTTTAAGTGCGTGTTGAAAGAATGTTCATTAAAACATTATTGTTTTTCCCCTAGTAGAGTTTGATGTTATTTTATGTATGGATTATATATCTGTTTATCATGCTAAGATTGAATGTAGAGGTAAAGAGGTTTCTTTGTAGAAAAATTATTAGTTTGTGTACAAGAATAAACACTTAATTTTGATAAAATATCAGGAAGCTGATAAACTAGTAAAAGATATAAATGAATTCTACCTTACACATATTGTTGAAAACAATGGAACGATTCAGATTAATATAGTTCCAGTGGTAAATTAGTATCTTGATGTTTTTGTGATTAGTTTCATAGTGTAATACCTGATCAACAATTTGAAATTTACTATTGATTTAGTTCCCGATGCTAATCCAATTTCAAAACCCCATTATCTAAGGGCTCAAATTTATCTTTTTTAGTTAAAGATGAAATTGCATGTGTTATTAGATAATTATTTCATTCCACCGAGAACATCCACATAGGGTGCTCCTGTCTTGTTTATTTTAATGAAAGATGGTTCAATGAGACATTTAATTGATTTTAGATCATGGAATAACATCCCAATTTAGAACAAGTATCATTTGTCTCATATCAATGATTTTTTTATCAGCTCCAGGGAGCTCAGTATTGTTCAATGATTGATTTGAGGTTGGGGTACCATTAGTTTACTGTAAAGGAAGCATAAATTCCGAAACATCATTTCATACTAGATATTTCTATTAAAATTTTGTAGTTATTCCATTTGGTTTAAACAATGCACCTTTTGTATTCATGGATCTTATGAATATAATTTTTCATGAGTTCCTGGATAAGATTGTGGTTGTGTTCATTGATGATATATTGGATTCATCCAAAAGTAAAGAGGAACATGAAAGTAATTTAAGGGTTTTCTTCCAAACCTAAAAGGAAAAAATCTATTTTTGAAATTCAGAAAATATGAGTTTTGTTTACAAATAATTTAATTCATTGGCCACGTTGTTCTAGAAAATGTAATAACTGTTGATCTGGCTAAAACCATAGTTGTTGAAGAATTCCCAGGTCCCACAAATATAACTGAGATCCATAGTTTTCTTGGATTGTCATGTTATTATAGGATGATTGATGAGAATATTTCATGTTATCTTGTACAATGACTAAGTTAACTCGAAAATGTGTTAAGTTTATCTGAAAAAAATGTACTGATTGTTTTTAAGAATTGATAATATTGATGAATGCTTCTGTTTTGGAATTACCTTCTAGAAATATTGAGTTTTTTATCTACAGTGATGCATCATTTAAAGGAAATGGTTGTGTCTTTATATAGAATGATCTGGTAATTGCTTATGCTTCACATCAGTTGAAACCTCATGGGTTAAATTATCATATACATGATTTGGAATTATTTATTTTTTTTTCTTCTTTAAAAATTTAGAGACATCATTTGTATAGAGTAAAATGTGAAATATATACTGACCACAAATTTTTATATTACATATTCACTCATAAAGAATTAAACTTGAGATTAACTTATATTTGGTAGAAAAGTTATGCGGATAACTGGAGGAAGGTTCTATCTTTTTATGTAGGTGTTCATGTTTCTCTCAAAGTTTCTCCATGGAAAAGTGTGATGTATTTTGTTAAGAAGAGAAGGTTGAGTCTGAGGTTCATTGGACCTTATGAAATTCTGGATAATGTTGGATCATTTTCCTACTTAGTGTCTTTTTCTCCATGATTATCCCGGGTACACGATATTTTTCTTGTTTCAGTGTTGAGAAAATATATGCCAGATCCATATCATTTTTTGAGCTCAAAGGTAGTTCAGTTGGAAGAGAACCTCTCTTATCGGGAACAACCAGTTGAGATTATTGGCCGATGAGAGAAAGTGTTATGGAATAAGTTAATTCATCAGGTAATGTTTTTTTCAAAAGACTATATGGTTTAAGAGGCAAAATGGGAATCATAAAATTATATGAGAGATAAATGACCCATTTTATATGATAAGTGAATAAAAATTACAAGGATGCAATTTCCTTAAGGGGGAAGGACATAACATTCAGGTAAATAATGAATATGAAATTTTTATATTTTTTACTATTTATGAATTAAATATTAATTTTACATAAAAGGGGATGATATGATCGATTACATACATGATACGCAATAACGAGTTTCTTTTAAATCTTATGTTTCACACAATGTTGGGTCATACTGAAAAATAATAATATATTATAATTTTAAATGATAGTAAATTCATAGCCATTGTATTTTATGGAATTAACAAAATAAACTACAATAATAATATTCATGTTTTTTAAATGTTTTTATATTAATCCAAAAAATTTAGAGGCTTAAAATAAGAAATATTCCAATTTTAATCATAAATACTCTAATATTCAATAAAGGGATGATTTACTGCCTATTGATGGAGAACTCTAATTAAACATCGTTTTTGTCACTTTTATATCTTATATTTGAAAAAATAAAATTCTTCTTTATAATTAGGGCATCAAAATTTACCTTGGGTAAATTTTTTGTATTTTTCTAATAAAATACATTTTCTATGGAATAGTGAAAAATAATTTATTTTAATTCATAACTGCATTTTAATCAAATTTTTTTATATTGTTAGATTATCATTTTAATTATTTTTAATGTTTACTTAGATTATAGTTTTACCATTTAATCCAATGTTCTTCATTGGAAATAATTTCAGTTTGATATTGGACATAAAAACAATCAATCTTTTTATAGTTATTATTACTTAAAAACATGCTTGTTGTTTATACAACGAGAAATAGTTTTAAATAAATTAATGAAAATTATATGTTATTAATTTTTTAAAATAGACATAATTTTTTATTTTGGAATATCAAATATAGATTGCTCTGAATTTTTGTTATATTTCTGAAACCCTTAAATTTTTTATTAATAGTGAAAACATCGAGTACTAGTTAAAAAACTACTTCTTCATTTAAATGAAATTTTACTGATACTCTAAATTGAATATAGAAAATCAGACATACATGGTTGTTATTAGTATGTGATTAGTAGTTCAATAAGATGAAAATAATTTTTAGTGAATAGTTACATTGGACTTCTATTTTCGACAATTAAAAGTAAATATGGCAATTCTAGGTAAAAATAATATTATAATAAGATTAAATTACTCTATCATGTGTCATAATCCTATTAGTTGATAAATTTTAGACCATGGTAATCCATTGGTCTATTTGGGGACCCAATGGAGACACTTAAGAGTGATAATGACACTTTATATTAATTAATTTAAAGTAATAACAAAAATGACATAAACCTATATCTTTTAGTAAATCAATTCTTACATTGGGTTATATAAGTTATCTTTTAAACTATAAATATTCATTTAAATTATTAAAATATTTCATATATCATGGTATTTTTCTTTATAATTTTTAGTAATCAAATAAATAAAATTATTTATGACACAATAATGATGTACTATTTACCTAATTAATGAATGATTTATATAAGTAAGATTATAAAAATTATAAACAAATCCAAAACCTGTCCATTTCTTATTGGATGGTTTTTTTCAAACAATATTCATCTTATCATCAACTTTAATATGTTTTGGACATTTAGAAACCGAGAATCATTATACAATAAAATAATATTTTCATACATTCCAAAAGAGCCCCTCCCACCAATTATAAAAAGATCTCAACCTAACCCATTACTCACACCTCTCAAGGCTTTTTTCTTGTCCAAAATTTGACCAAATAATCACTAAATATTTTTCTCACCCACCTAGAATCATTAACATACGCTCAATGCACATCAAGATATGTTTTTGGCTCAAATCAAATGGAGTTACACTATTTGAAGGTAACATCTTCTCTTGAGTTATTTTATTTTAGTTTACATCTCCAACCCTCAAAACTATATTTATTCCATTCTTTTATAAATACATTTGTATCGACAATATACTAGGTTTTGTATATATTATTTATTCGAAATAAACTTACACAAACCTCTGACTAATCCGAAAAAAAACATATTGGTTCTATGGATGGCGAACTACTGCCTCACGAAACAATGATTGTTCAATCTTCTCCTACCACCTCTTATGGTGAAAATTATAATGGCTCTATATTTATATGTGATATATGTTATATTTATATTGTATCTATTCTTCTGTATTTTTAATTTATATCATACGTTAATGGTTTCCATAATTGCTAAACATGATAATTTAATTTAAAGATGTGCAGACTACCACCCCCTCAATGTGATATGGCTCGTTTATACCGTACGTGGTATGTATAAATTATAGCATTACTGAAATTATATATGATATTATACTGGAATTATAATATACCTATTTATCATTAATTTCTTATTTCATTAAATTTGAAATAGATATAAAAGTTTCATTCAGGCGTATGTACGTCTTACTGTCTCCATGAACATTGAATTTAATTTATTATCTCAAAATGTTATGTAATATTATAAATACATATATTTACTAGATATATATGTCATATATTATTTCTAAATCATGAATATCATTCTGGAGATAATGGAATTTTGACCACATGAACTACTTGTAATTATAAGAAGGTCATTTTTTGACTCAATAACCAAATATCGAAAAAATGACCATTGTTAACTTAATTGATTACATAATGTTTATAACATGGTAATTAGTTATATAAAATAAATAATAATCTTTAAAAAGGTTATAAAGAAATTATAATTTATCATTAATTTATTATTCAAGATATTAAAGAACGAATAGGCCTAGTCAAACATGAGGTAAGGGACATCGTCTCAATCTCCTTTCATTGAGGTATATTTTGTTTTATACACAAATTTATTTTATACGGTTTATAAACAAATTTTAATTTTAATTTCATTCAATGGAAATATTTTTCTATGAGGTGTTTTACTAACAGGAAAAAAGAATGTTACTTTTTATCGTAAGCGGTGATAACAACCTTCCAATCGTTATGAGTATTATTTGATCTATAGCTTCCATAACAAGAAGTAATGTTTTTAAAAGAAAAATAAATACCATATTCACTTTTATGTATTTTGGTTTTGAAAATAGTTTTGATAGTGGATATGTTATGTCAATATATTTAAATGATATATATTTATTGAAATGTAGAAATTTTATCTTTCCTTTATATTTTTTATGTGTTATTATTTTGTTATGGTTTTTGGGAATTGTTTACGTATATAGGTGGTTTCATGCTAAACCTATTGTGGGTGATACCAAGAATTATCTCCAATGCACTGGGTAATGTGACAGAGGTAAATTATAATGCTTCTCCTAAGAGATTTAGGGAATATACTGTGATAGGTATTCCAAATATAACTCCCTACATAGCTGTGAAATCTAAAACGTATGATATGCATGCCACAAGATACCGTTATGATTTTTGATTACTATGTGTAATTAATAAATCATATTATTTCAGGTGTTATGTTAAAGATATTATTTTATTTATGTATTGAAGAAATAATTTTTTCTTTCATTGTTTTATAGCCCCTACTATGATTTTTCTGCTCATCCCATGTTTTGAAATTCTTTTCACATGACTTAAAGATTAACAGTGTCAAAGATAAGATCAAGGAAAATTCACGCTATCTATAACAAGGAACTAGACATGAATCTTTTTTTAGAGTTTTTATTTTATGAAAAATTTGAAACTGAGTAGAAGTTTCTACTTTGTAATTGTTGAGATGTAATGTTATTGTTATAGACTAATTCTCTAAAACTCTAAACCACAAAATATCCTCATTGTGAATTATTAATTTAATTAAAGATTATGTAATATATTAACGATAGTTCCTTATAGTAACCCATTGAAATTTTTTTAATTTGTTTTTAAATTAATTTATCCTTTTTTAAATTTTTCATTTCATGCAACACTAATGATATTTTTTTATATTAAATCATTATGTTTGTCTTGGGTTATACACAACACCAAGATAATCATGAAATACATGAAAAATAATCTTTAGATAGTTTAATATGGAACACTAAGGAATGAATTCCATATATGCAACAACGGCTTTCCTCGGTGGCTTCCGTAACACGCAAGACCTAGTTTTACTGAAAAATAGTATACCATTAAAATAATATTACATAATATAGTAAGATATAACCTAGCTGTTTAATTAGAGTTTTTGAACAGTATTTAATAATTTATAAATATATATTTTTTACTCAAATATATTATTAATTTATTGGTTACAAATTAATTATAAATTAAATTGAAATCCAATTGAAAAAAAGAAGATATTATTATTTTTATGGTCACAACGATGTTTTACCCTAATAAATTAATTTAATTAAAATTTATTAGTGATATAAATGTAATATATATGATAAATATAAATAATTTTTATATATTCATAAAATATAATTTATATTTATAAGATAACAACAAACCCAATTTTATGCTTAAAACCCAATATTTTTATTAAGGCATTTTTACCTCCTTTTGTTGGAAAAAACCTTTTAAATCCAATTTTTTGAACTATTATGGATTTTTTATGTAATAGTACACATAATATTTTATATATAAACATAATAAAAAGGTAACATTAAATGTTTTTTATTTTTCTGCAATGTTTATCTTTTCTATTGAATGCTGAAATATAACAAATTTTCGGTCAAAATTGTTTTTAAATCAAATTTTCTTATACTGTTAAATTATATTTTAATTATTTTTGAAAGTTTAAATAGAAACTTTTTTTATGAATTAATAATATTTTGGTAGTTTAAATCAATTTAACTTTAATGTTGCATATAAAAACATAGCCAACGTTTGAATTTTTTTACATTAAAAACCCATATTGTCGACCACACTATGGGATTGAATTTAAATTAAATTTAAGTACATAAATGATTGGAATTTTTAATAAAATTATTCCATATTTTTAATAATAATTTATAATATATAATTATCTCAAAAATGTTATTTAACCAAATTACCATCGAATGTAATTAAAATAAATTACATTGATTATGGTAAAGTTATTTTTAACTAATGAATTACCCATAAATTTAATACCCAAAAGACATATAAACTATTCCATGAGCCATTTCATGTCCATATTTATACCTTATACTACCTTTTATTTAATATTTTCTATTATTGGATCTACATTTATTGTGAAAAATGTGTATGGAATTCCCTTTTCAAAATATTAGAAGAGTGTCAGTTTACCACCACTATAAAAAGTCCTACTCACATCCACCTATTCACACCTCTAAAACAATTTTGAATCAGAAAATATCTGATAAAATATCCTCCCAAAAATCCTACCTACTCATTTAATTTTCCCTTGGTCATAATTCCTTCCATGTAATCTCTTTTGTTCAAACAAAAAGAATTTACCCGATTAAGAGATAACACAATCTATCACACTCTTTACTTTTATTTACTTTCTACAATCACTAAAGAATTCTTCTTTCATGCCTGTATAACAACAACAGTATCATAAATTTACTATTATTTTTTATTCTAGTTTTTTTACTTACACTTACCCACACATCCATCTAATGGGTAATGAATATAATCTACATGTTTACAGAGAGTTACCGCCTCACTAAATGATGATTGTTCATTTTTCCCTTCGTTTCCCCTCATGGTGGACACTATGATGGAAAATCACATTATATATGTTATAAATTATATTTATTATTTATTTAAGATTATTTAATTATTTTAGAATATATATACATATACTATCCATTTTGTGTTAACAAGATAATTCTTCTGAGGAAGTGTGGACTACCGCCCCCTCAAAGGGATGTTATTTGTTTATAAACGACGTGGAATGTAATAAAGATGGTCCCAATGACTATATATTATATATATTATATAAAAATATGTTTTAATAATTATATATATATATATTACTTTCTTTCTTTAAACAAGATAACTAAACGGAAATAGATTTCTTGCATAATTAAGGCTTATAATCTCCATCGATGGTGAATTATATTTTATACTTAAATATTATAAAGATTATTATAATAAAAATATAAGTAATATAAATTATATTTAAATCTTTTTATACATTTTATAAATCATGATATAAGAATAATGATCAATGATGTACTAAATTAAGACACATGTGAAAAAAATATGGTATTACATGAAGTGAAACCATGACATAAAATTTTTAACAAGCGGGTAATATAAATCAACAATAAATCCATATATGGTATTATAATTAAGAATATGGTTCTTTTATAGATTTTAATATTTTTAATTTTATTATACATGATATTTTTATGAGTATGAAGAGAGTTAAGACATAATGTAAGGGGATATCATCTCACTTTTTATCCCATGAGATACATGATTTATTCACAACCCATTCGTTTTGTGTGGTTTTTATACTACCCATGGATGTATTCAGTGATTATTATACATAAATTTATAGTCATTTACATATCCATTTCATTATATTTATTTAAATTTTTTATTATTCAATGTTATCAAATCTAAAAGAATGTTTTGTCTCAGTTTTCATTCTTTGCGAATCATATTTTTTTATACACCTAAATTATTTTTGAAGGGGTATATAGTTAACTTTTACATGTTATTTCATGAATATAATTATTTTTTTGATATATAAATCTTAATTTAATTTCCTTTTCTTACATGTAATGTATGATCCATAATTACGATATGTTAAGAGTTTATTTAAACAATCTCATCAATTTTTGATACTGTTAATGATTATTCTTCTTTGATGAAATATTGTGATCCATATATCAAGAAGACTCATCATTTTCGTTTCCCATTGTATTCTCGATATATATACATGTATTAGTACCATTTTACACTGTTTGGTTCTTATGATTATTAAGAAAATGTTTTATAAAATATATGACTGTATTTCTATCTTTAGTCAGAAATATGATTTATTTCAAAAATCTTGTTTTCAAATGATCCATAATGATAATTTTGAAGAAAACATTATTTTATAAATGATTTATTGTTTTTATATCTTCCATTATATGTTTTCTAATATGATTTCAAAGAAAATTTATTTCAAAAGGAATTATATTTTAAAAATTATTTTTCAAATAAGAAATGATATATTCCTTAAAAAATTGTATTAAATTATCGTTAATAATTTTTTACCAATTAATATAAAATCCATTGGTGTTACTCATACTTTTTTAGGGAAATGATACAATATTTCCATTAATTGTTTTTTCACTAAATGGTTTTCCTTTTATGGAATTATTTTTATGAAATATTTTTCCCTTTCATAGGTTATATGATTATGAGACCTGATTTGATTCACATTTTATGAATGGATTAATTGATTATGAAATATATTTCATTTACAGTAGTTAAAATAATATTACATGTTTATGAAACCCAATTCATTTCATGGGTTATGATATGATATATTTGGCTTTTTTAGAAGTTGTATGTATGATTTCATTAAGATATGGGTGGACCTATATCTTCCTCAAATTCATTAGGTAAATATTTATATATAATGAGATATACTAATATGGTATTGTGAGTGAACCTTGAATATTAATGTGGTCATTCATGTGAATCATGACTACCATGATGGAATGAGGAGTTAAATAGTGCTACTATGATGGCCATGGGAGTGAACCAGGACTACCAAGATGGTATTATGAGTGAACCCATACTACTATGATGGTGATAGTCATAATTACTGGGCTCCTACATAAATAATATTATATGTTTCTTTGTTTTTCCAAAATTCCATGTTTTATTCTTATGTTTTGTATTCATGGAATATGTACTTTATTTCATTTTGATTCATGTCTTATAAACTATCATATATTATGGTATGATTCATGTTTATGATCATTGATATTCAAGGTTTAATCCATGAATGTTTTGACCATGTTATCATACTATTATGCTAATGTTTGTGGTTAAGGACCACATTTTTTACCATTAATAATCATCTGAAATCACCCCTTTTTATATTTCTTTACCCCAGGTTAGGAAGATACATATTATTTTTGATGTATCTAATAAGGTTCCTTGTTAATAAGATCATGGTGGGAGATGATGCATCTCACATATATACAAGTGTTTATGTTTGCACATTTCCGAAGGCACTAGGCTAATATGTCCTTTGGGGGCCTATTTTTTTAATCATTAATATATTATGAAAATTTGATGTAATGTGAATGTATTTCAAGATTGGTTTATTATAAGTAAACTTACCAGAGATGAAGGTGTGGATAATAAAGAATAAAATAAAACATTTTTAGTCCTTAAGTGAAAAATTATTATACCTTTCATCCAATTTTTTGTTACCCACTTAAGTAATTGTTGTTGTATTGGTTTTAACATTTTTATTCTCCGGATGTAAATGTTCACCACTAACCCTTATATTGGTGCACAATTTTTCATAATTCCAATACTCTATACACCTGATAAATTGATGAGTGAGTGATTTATTATATTTATAATTATTTTTATCTATATATTTTTGTTGCCCACTTCATATGTCTTTAGAAATAATGTTCCAGATAGCCTTATATTCCACATTTTAAAAAATTATCTACCCCTTTAACTTAATTTCCTTCATTTGAATGCTGTTATTTTTTACATACAAATTGATTTTTTTATTATCTCCAGGGGTTTTATCATTTTATTTCCCTGAAAACTCCATTTTACTATTCTTTTCTCGAAAACCATGAGATTAATAGGATCCTCCAATTTACATTTCTACCATGAGATCACAAAAAATAATTTATTCATATCTACCAATGTCCCTTATATCTAATCAAATTAGTGTAATTGGCTTTATTCAACTAAAAAAGGATCAATTTTTTTCAGGTTAAAATATAAAACCTGAAGTGTACATTTAATGAATTTTAATGTATGATAAATCTATTACAATGGATCGGTATTCATTTTTCTTAAGATTGAATAATTTCTACCTCATTTTAATATAGAGATTATGGGGAAAATATTTATTAAAAATTAACTTCATAAAATCCCTTCATCTTAAGATGTCCATTTATTCCTCCTACCGCATATTCATAATGAGAGACATATACGAAATTAAAAGTATATTTTCCATTATTTTTATACACTACTATAAAATTAGAGGATCATAAGTCCCAATAAATGATTGAGGATTTTGAAAAATAAAGGAATCTAGTAGATTTGTTCATTTGAGAATTTGGGAATTCAATACGATTCATCATATTATTCAAATACCGATATAGTTAGGTGATAAATATATTATATTATTCATTAAAAAACACATTACATTTATTTAGTAATAAGTATGATCATTTAATTGTTCATTGGGTTCATTTTTAACATTATACCTCTTATTTCTTTCCATTGATTAAACTAAATAGGTTAGTATGAGTATTTTTAAATAATCCATGAATGTAATCATATGATAAGGAAATCAATCCAAATAATTCTAAAATGATGACACATTTATTTCAACTTATCAATTTTTTTGACCATTTTACAACACTTTTGGATCAATATTAATTGTTTTATGTTCTATATTTTATCATTATATATTAATCCCAAAAAAATAAACCACACTCTAATGGAAACTGAGACAACCTAACGACAACATATATTCAAAATACATAATTTTACACTAATATTGAATAAATCTCAAAATGAATCATATCATAGAATATATAGGTATATTTCATTTTGATATTAAATCATTAACATCTCTTAAATATTTTCTTCACAAACAAAACCGTTCTAGACATAATATATAAAGTACATTTCATATTAACTCATGGAATAGAAACATAAGAAATAGTGATATCAAAAATTCAATAAATTTAATCATAATATATATTAATGAAAGATCTTAATTGAGAACAATATGAGCTTATGTGTATGATGACATAATAAATGATCATAGATGAAAACATAAGTGAATGATTCCTAATAAAACAAAAATCATAAACAATATGTCATGGAATAAATCACTGGTATAACATGAAACATGTGTAACAAGGGTGTGGATATATAATTCTACAATCAAGAGACATTAGTAAATAATTTAGGCTTAAGAATTTGAAAATTTAATGTGGATGAAAAATTACCATTCCAAAACATTTTCTTTATCAAGTCTCATTAAAACATTCATCATTTCATTGTGGATAGAGACTCTTAGTGGGTTGGGTTTTCTATTAATTACAAATAGTTTGATTTATGGAGTCTAATTGTGGACTGGGTTTACTCCCAAGTCCCTTATATATAATCTCATGAGATATAAATATTTTATCAATTCTATGGAGGGATATATTACATCACAGCCCATTAAAAAATCAAAACCATACATATATTCCCCAAGAATAAGAAAATATTCTTAATTATATCATATCTTAATTATCCCATTGGAATTAAAAGAGTCTCATGAAAAATTCCAAAAAACAAGATCTAGAGTCATGTAGTGTATAAAGGTTGATAGTATCATCAGAGAATATCCCAAATTAAATATATGAATAATTATAGGTATTTAAATAAATGAAAAATAATTTTTTATAACATTATGAAATTTCATGGAATAATCATTTTCTCTTGATAAATTATATTTTCAAATAAATAATTAAAGAAAAAAAATTAAAATATAAAATACATTGTTAAAACATGAAATATTTTATAGGAATAATAATAAATAATATTTGGTTTACTATTAAGAAAATCCATTCAATCCAAAAATATTAAAAAATATCTTTTGACACCTTCATCGAGAATTTGATAAATAAACCATGCAGCATAATTTAAGAAGATTATATTTAATAATAATTAAATAAAGTAAAATAAAATAAAATATGAACATAAGTAACATTGTGGTATTGGGAATGACATCTACAACACAATATTAATAATATAGGGCTGGAAGAAAAAGATTCCCAACCTAAAAAATAGAGACAAGGTTGATTCCACATACAAGATTCCTCTTGGTTTAATGGTAATCAAAAGGGTATTGAAATGGTTTTTTAGAGATAAATACATACAATTCCATCAATCTAAAAATTAGGAATAATCAATCTTGATTTCAGTTAGATATTAAAAAAGAATTTTACCTCAATCTTCTGCTTCCTTGGATACGTACTAACTCCTTGTATAATTTGTTAATATTAATATTAATATCATCATTATTCATATGGTTTCACTTAACTTAATATATTAATAATTACTTTATATCTATGTGTTAATTTTTTCTAGTTTAAAAATACATTTCTTTGTTAATTATTCCCTTTTCTATGCCTGATTTGGTTTGGTGGATTTGGACATTGTTCATCAGTTCATCATATATAGGATGTATTTAATGATTTATTACATTGTTTTGATATTGTTAAAGATACCAATGTTATTTTCATGGAACTTATACTGGCAGTTTTCAAAGAACACTTAAAATTATTTTTTTCTAAATTTTGATTCTATAAAAAGGAAGGATTTTATTAATGAATATACATACATTTACATATATATATATATTACCTTAATAGAATTATTAAAAATATTCAATATTTCATTATATCATCTAATTACAAGTATTTATGTGATCTATGTCTATCATGATGTAATTGTACCACACCATTCATGTTTGTGGTAAAACTGACCCAAATAAGAACATATTATAATGTCAAAATGAGTAAGAACATGTGATTATATAGTAATAGTATCACTTTATAGAAGATTAAGTATTTAAAAAATTAACAAAGAGAAAAAATAGATTCAATAAGACGTCTCTGATGAATACATTTAAGAATGTGTATGGAATATATAACACTTAAATTGAAGACAATAATATGCTCTTAGATATCCTCTCATAAATGAGTGTTTCAGATTCATTCCTAGTACCATAGGTTCCAAAACATGGGATAAGATTTTATAGAAGATAATTTTGGTAGGAATTACATATATTTTTTAATTAAATATTTTCCCTGAGGTTTATATAATAGTGTTTATTTCATAGGTGAACTTGAGTGTCATTTTCCTGAATATTGATTAATTAAGTTATAAGGTTGTCATTTTTAAAAGAAAAATGGAAAAAACTGAACAAATATTTGACAAGGGACCTTATCCATATATTTAAATATATGGTGTTTGTAAATTTATTGACATTATCCCACAATTTAACCATTCATCCAAATTTTCTGTTTTACCATGAAGAAACAATTTATCATAATAACATATTTTTATGTCGGAAAATTTAATTTGAATTTTTAAATTTTTTGGTAAATTATGATTCTATATATAAAAAAAATTTATTATAATATATTTTCAAAGGAGATAAAAATTAATTTTATTATAAGTACAAATAATCCAATATAAATTTTGAAAAATTAATTCTAAAGCAAAAAAATGAATTTATGTGTATTACATACGACATAAAAAACATTAAATGATTGGTAACTTTTTGAGGATAAAATAAAAAATCATTAAACATCATATATGAAATATGTGAAATTTAACTTTAAAAAAATTATGAATAATATAAAATAAAAACATTTTTTAAAAAATAATCATTTTTCGATATCTATGAATAGTTAATATTGTACTCCTTATATTTATATTATTATGTCATAGATGTTATTAACTTATTTTGACAATTATTAATTTAATTTATAAATATATTTCATTTATATAATTTAGAAAAATTATGAACTTTAACAACAATTTTTAATATATAAAAATTATTTATTTAAAATTGATGGTATTTTTTAAACTTAATTAGAACCATTTTGTTTTACAAAATAATTTATTTTCTAATAAAGATTCATTTAACTATATCATAATGAATTTTAGTTTTTATTATTAACAAATATTTTTGAACATTACATCAGTGTTGTGTTTATCACAAGCTATCAAACAAATTTTATTTATTTAAAGTGAAATTATTACTAAAACACCTGGTTTTACACCCAAGGATTATATATAATGTAGAATCCATGGCTCCACTCACATGTGTGTGATTAATAAATTATAAAGGATATAGTTCTAAGAGAGGGATGATGGATCAGGACTTGGACTAAGGTGAAACCAACCAATTAGATACATATGTTAATCGTTGGGTTTTGAAACTTAAGCCATGTATCAGCTCAGGATGTCTTCAACGTAGGTTCACACTTATTTTGACTTTCATTGGATAAGGTAACTAGAAGATAACAAATAATTTTCATATTTTATATTTATTATCCAATTTCTATGTTTTTTATGATATTCATGTTCATCATACGATTAAAAATAATGAAATGAATCAAATATTTAATAAGCATATATGATAAAATAATATAATGTTATTCAATGTAAATTATTTTGGCTTCTATGGTTAATTATCTATATAAAACCCATATAATATTATTAAGAATGTAAAGGATAAAATAATCTACATGTATTCATAAGTTCAAAAACACTTTAAGAAAAATATTAAGTTATATAACACATTTGATATTGTCTGTTAAGATGAACCCATTGTCAAAGTGTTAGCCAAGACACAATTTGAGACACTTTCTAGTTATTAGGGAGTCTTAACAAAGATATTTGGTTTAATTAACAAAATTTATAAAAGTGGTAATGTCTTGTGTCTAATTAATATAATTAATAGGAAAAAAAGATGAAATCGGAGTATAGGATTTTAGGATTGTTGTTTCTACTCAATAGATAAAATAAATGTGATTTAATGATATTGGAATGACCTTATACCTAAATTAATTCTTGTAATTTAGACATAAAAAATAGTTAGGGGTTTATTCTTATAGAAAGATATTTTTATGTGTTTATATACCTACTAAGTATAATTTTTATGTGCATGTGTACCCTTTTAGCCCAACCATGTATTATTTATTTTTTGGAATTCTAGTGAATATTCTCTACCCATGTTCCATTTGATTCAATTGAAATGTGTTCACCTAGTATCCCATGGTCATTGTTTCAATCTTGATTATATAAATTTTTTGTGAAAATTTTCCTGTAATGTGACTTTAGGACCTTCAACTGAAATTTCATTATAGAGAGGTTGTGTATCATTCTCTAATAGGTATCCTTCAATATTATTCTCGAGGCATGGTTCTATGGTGTTGATATAGTTCCATGAGGATGTAGATCTTGAAAATTGGATCTTATGGAAGGGGCTTGGGAAATATAGGATTTTCATAATCATGTAATAATTAATGGTATATGTCAGTCCCTTTTTTTATTATTGATAAATTTTGGGCTCTCATTCATGTTATATACATCGAGATAGAAAATTCATATTTCTTTGCCCATTTTGTGGCTATTTCTATCACATGATTACTTTTTGATAATAGTCATTTTTGTAGGTTTGTCAAGGGGTAGTCTCCACCTTCTAGCCTAAAAATTAGTAGATATAGATCTTATTCAAATGTGATCATGAGATGTGGTGGATTTATTAAGGATGGAAGTGACTCAATTATCTTTTTTTAATTGAGTTTCATGAATGTGGATATTATAAATAAGTAGAGGCAATATCCTATTATAATGGGTTTTCCATTAACCAGTATTAAAATCTTGAAGATAATATTATTTAATCTGACTCAGTATGTAGTGACCCTATTTTTCCCTTATAAGACATTAGATTATTTATTGGAATATTTTTAACACTAGGAGCTGGGTTGGAAAAAAATTTGATGCTATGAGATCCTCGGTGTGATGATATTAAAAATATAAAATATTATCTATCTCACGTGTGTAGTTTTTCAAAAAGAATGTTAAATAACTCCTGTTTGGAGTCTCAGATTTCACATTTAAAACTGGGGATGATTTTGGAATGTGGGGTTTACCCTAGGCGGTATATAAGTTTTTTAGTGTCAGGAACCTGGTTGGACGCAACTATTAAAGAGGTATTAAATGATGGAGGGTTAGTGATTAATGAAAATTTAATTAATAAACATAACCTTCCCCTCCTACTCTGGCTTCCATGCTAATAAAATGTTATTTGAAGGTGTCCCATTATGATAGTTTAATATAGAGGGAGTGAATATGTATTGAAGAAATCTTTTCATGATAGCATTCAATATCAGATCGAGGTGTGGTAGGTTCTAGGAATCACATTGGACCCATTTCTTTGGTGTTTCTCCATGAGGTAGGTAGATTTATGGGATTTATGTCCTGATCATCTTTTATACATTTTTTAAGAATTTATATCCCTGTATGGATTCTAGAGTTCCATTCGGGTGTCAATCTATGGATTTTGGGTGAAAATTAAGGGTTTTAGGAGGCTCCTAGGGATTTCTTGTTTAGAAATCCCAATCACATGACTTTTTTTTCAGAATAACACACTATATGTTATTCTTATTCAGGGATGATAGTGTTTTGGGAAAATATTCTTTTTTTTTGGGGTATCACATTGGGCAGTGAGGTTTGGATGTGAAGAAAATTACTTGTAAAGCACTCCATGTATGTGGACATGTCTATATGGAAGTAAACAACAAGGCATCGGGTGTACACGGGCTGAAGGACATGACCGGTTATATGGGAACGAGTTTTGGTTATGCTTGTGGGACACTTTTCATAGTTAAAAATAGATCATCACTCGTGGGTGATTCCTTGGTATGTAGCTCGATGTTTATAGTCCAACATTATGTCATGATCTTAGGATTGTGATCCCCTCTACAAAATTGTATGGGATAGAATTTTTGTATCACTTCGGGAAGTTCAGTATGAGATCCTCTATCATATCATCTTCTCAATGTGGGTTTTTTGGAATTGGTGTGGCCATCATGAATGGGAATTGATACCCAAATTCAAATTTTCTTCTAGTAAGGCAGCACACTGTTTCATTAGTATTATGATCAACTACATAGTGAGTTGATCCAGATAGGGTTTTCATTGTCCCTCGGTGGTCTTGGAAGTGATACCCTGTCTGAGCTTTGAGATCATCAAAGTTTCAAATTAGTGTTTTTGTGTTCCCTAATAGATTTGGTCGTGATCCCCCATTTATTGTTACAATATTATGGGTTCCATTATAGTTCATGTAGTTCCCCATGAGAAATGGCTGATGTCACATACCTGATAATCGTGATCTACTGGGTTCCAGTGTGACATTCATCATGACCGGACCAGATGAGTGTGTGCTCTTATATGGATTCCATTAAGTATGGAAGGGAGGATCTATCATCTTAGTCACACTAGATTAGTGATACCTCTATGATCAGTGTCATTGGGTGTGTAAGGGCCTTTGGAGTGAGTAATCCTAGAATAGTGGTGCCCTTGAACCTTTATGTAGAATCTCCTGGTATCCTACATGTTGAGACCTCTAAGTGACATGTAGTGTGTGGAATGTGTATCAGGGTTATTTTTTGAGTACTTTATGTATTTATAATATATTGATTGAAATACAAGGTTGTTATTATCTCACTTGTCTTGTTTAACCAAATGTTGTGGGTATTGTTTCTTATTCTCTCTCATTTTGTTTTTCTGAACTCTCTAGATCTAGGTTGAATAGACAGTTTAATTTTAATTTCTCCCATTTATTTTGGATTTTTCTAGTTCCTATAAGTTATTTTTATAATTAATAATTTATTGAATTTTACAACACATTTATTGTCTAATTTTTATAATTGTACATTCGATTGATTCTTTGGAGAATACAGACCAGGAGGAGTATAGAAATATAGATAGACTGAGGTGTGTTCCCATGGTTACATTTCAGAGAAATCCCCTTCTTCGAAAATGGTTTGAAACATTATAAGTTTTTGGAGGGATAGTGTTTCCCCCTAAATTCATTTAGTTTTTATTTATACTATGATTGTGGGATAGATGTATGTATGCTATTTTGTATCAATTGTATTATTATCAATACACTATAAAATGGAGATGGATTTTCATGTATGCATATAGATTCCATTGGATAATCCCTCTCATGTGTGTGATGTGCCTACTCGATCCTGGTTGTTTTCCTCTTTCATATTGTAGGTGGGATTGGGGTAGTCTAGCTTGGAATATCACATGCTATGTGGCCCTTAGTGGATCGAGTATTGAAATTGTGTGATCAATGTGATTATTCCTTAAGTCCATAATTATGATTTTTATAGATGCGAGGATTGTTTATGGAAATAGATCAATAGCGTTAAAGTGTTTCGAGATCAAATTTCATGTTAGGGACACTACTGTTATTGTGGTGGCCAGTATATCTGTTCACTGGGACTCTTATAATGTACATGTTAACTCAACACATTTATCAAATGGTTATTGGTAAATATTGGTACATGCATAATATGGGATTAATAGGGGTTCACATGTCCTTCTTGTGTAAGATCCCCATATATACTCGGTGACCATATTAAATCTTTATTATTTTAGGATGCCTGCATGGCACCAAAAATATAGGATTTCATATTGTTATTGTTATGAAGAAATTCCTTGAATGTGACTTATATAAAGGGGTTTTCATATGTGGTGGTACATCCATGTGGTCTTCTAGTCTTGAAAGCACCTATTGGGAAACACATTTATCGGTTGTACCAGATAGGGATGTATGTAGACAGAGTGTTCTTCCCAAGTTTAAGAGGTACAGACCTCCCAATTTTTATATATAGCTACACCCTCAGGTAGTAGATGACTATATTGAGGTATTTACATTAATTTACTTCCTTTTATAGACACCTATTAGTTAGATTGGGATCCTAGTGGTAAGAATTTTTATTGGATCAAGGTAGTGATATTGGAATCTAGAGACTCATGCACATTATGTGATGATTCTTATATAAGGATACTTTTAGTGGGTCTTTAGAGAAGTTTTTTATCCATCTGCCTTGAAATTGGTGAATATATGGTAGTATATATAACTTTTTTAGCATATAATTACCTAGTACAAGTATGAAGAAATTTTAACCAAACTATCAGATACACTTCCAATATTATATGAAATGTATTTTTATGATTATGGAACATTTAATAGGGATTATTACAGGACATAAATGATGTTTTTATCTATCCATACACATATTGTTTTGTTAAAGTGGTCCGTAGTAAGGTATAGGTTTTTATCTAAAATGATTTTGATTGTTGTGGTTTGAAAAATGGGAGATGATACCTTGGTAGTTGGTATTCAATTGATGGATCAAGGATTTTTGCATGCAAGATTTTTGAGGAGATGATCCTAGGATGGAGGTTCTAAAACATAGGGATCTCAATCCATTTCTATTGAGATGTAAGAGAGGTTGTTATTTTTTTCATGGATGGTGAAATCTCATACAATATTGTATGACCATCCATGAAGCTGATATGGAAAATATTGATGAACCATCCCAATAGATACTATGATAAGAACAAGGAGATCTACATGATGGTGGTCATGGTAGATGTGTTGGGAGAGTAGAAGTAGGTGGATTTCGATTGAACTTGTTCCCACCACTACCTCTAGGTGGTCTATTCTAGGCTAATGGAGCTATATGATGGGGTGATGATAATTTTTTGACATATACTCCAATGACCTATAGTGTTATAGTATGATTATAGGTATGATATATATCTTTATTACATTAGTAATTGTTTTTTTAGACAATATGTTAGCTACACATTCCTTTCCACTTCTTACATGAGGTTTTTCAAAGGTGACCTGGGGATCGATGGAGCTATATAAGGATATTGATTAATATGTATTTAAAATCATAATAAATAGGTATGATTTCCCAACCATGAAGTGTTTTTTTATGTGAAATAAATTTGACGGTGAGTCAGTACCACCCAAATTTGATATTGTTGAGGTTTGGAAGATGATTTCCCTTTACATGTTTGTTTGGGGAAGGGGTGTACAGATGTATAATAAAATACCTTGTCATAATTAATAGGTGTATAAAGAAATCAATTTTGTTATATAGGATCGTGATTTTTTTTCAAGGTGTTTTTTATGACATTACTTCTATATTTTTAGTTACCATAGAGTCATGAGCAACTTTTCCCATAGTGTGGCCCCTATTTGAGGCCTTACCAGTGGGGGATTTTACCTAGAACAATATGATTGGAGGTTAAATTAGAGATTATTTGAGATCATGCTCTATTATTTTTAGTGTGGCATTACAATGACGTAGAAATATCCTCACAGATAATATTTTCATAGTGGTAGAGAGACCCTATTATTTTTTCCTCAGTGTGGATTTTTTCCCTACCATCCACACTCATATGGTTGTCACTTATGGGTTTGGATGTTTTTCTAACATGTCAAATAGAGTTTACATCATTTTATTAGTAGTGATTCCATTCCAACAAAGATGAAAAAATTTGTGAGTAGAGACAATGGACTTGTTATTAGTTGGATAATATTACCCTTGGAGTTGTGGATTTTGTGATCTTTTATTTCTAGTGATGGTGGTTGAGTGTGGGGACATATTTCTTGAGGTTCTTCCTGGTTTACCTCACCAGAGTGAGTTATAATTTTTCATAGAACTTAACACAATTATGACCTTTATAGTTTATCTAGATGATCAAAAGTATTATGTAGAGCTTAATGGAATGAGGTTCATTTTGCAGTTTATTGATTATGGGAATTTTAAGACCTAATCTGCTCACTTTGTTAGCCCTAGGATGTTCTCCTCTGAGGTGGATCTGAGACTTAGGAACTGGTTTCTTCTACTCTTTTGGATTAGCTTTTATAAGTCTTCTTTTATTTTGACCTCATGTGATTAGCATGAGAGTCATATTCGGTACATGTGAAGATTATTCTTGATGTACTTTTAGTGTACCAAATTCTTGGTGAAATATCATCAAGTCAATTCAAGATTCATAAGCTCTACATTTTATGATATGTCTTCTCATACATGGGATTGATTGTGGACCTGACAGACGTTGATTTCATGCTAGCTTTAGTGCTGCCCAAGTGTGTGGACATAGAAGTATATGATTAAAATATATTTTTTGACTATTATTAAGTGATGTAATGATGTATTTGACCTATTTTATGTTGACCATTGTGGGTGAGGATAGTTAATCAAATCTATAGTATTATTTGGTTTCCACCTATAATTTTATAGTGAGGTAGGGAGACATATATATGGGATATAGTTCATGAGGACTCTCATGAATATATATCCACTGGGCATGGTCATGATGAACTTTTCGATGGTGGGGATTTTTTAGTCCTTCTGAGGTTTGATGATGTCACCAATCATGTTTTAAATAGAGTTTTTGAAGAGGTTTTTTACCCTCGGTAGTACACCCAGGAGAGTGGTGGTTGTTCCAAGACCATTTTTTTATGTATGGTGGCTATGGTTGAGATGGATTATTTGTATGTTAAATTTTGATTTCTCACCTTTATGTAGGTTGATACCAAGGTTCCCAAATGATAGAGTATATGGTGTTCAAAATATGATTGCGGGGATGAGGTTTCCATAATCATAAAAAATTAATTACACTATCTTAGTGATCTTAGGATGGGTTACCAGGATGGCTCATTTCCTATCCATATGATATCCAAGCTTCATAGAGATCATGGGATGCCTATACATGCCAGAGGATTTTTTTAGATCATTTTTGGTTGAGCATAATGTTTTAGCCCTAGATGGTGGCCAAGTGAATACGGACCATTCAGGTTTGGGATTACATGATTCATGTTCACATGTTGGTTCGAGGCCATGTTTGAGAGACCCAATTAATTGTTTCATTCTAGGGTTAGTGATGTGAAGTGATTTTATAACCTATTATCATTGATAGATAATGTTACTTGTGTATCAATAATTGTCACAACTAAGGTTACATGTGCACAAATTATTATGCGATGTCAACCCAGATGAGGTGGGCATCATGTTTGGAGTTTCCTTTTCCAGGTACCCAATGCTGTTTAATATTTGGTCAAGTACGACTCCTCATCATCATACGGTTCCCCTAGTTTCATGGTTAGTGAGAGTAAGGAAACCCTCTAGAGATCTTAATAGTGTTTAAAATCTATTTGAGAGCTCAAATTCTCCCTTATAAGTAGGAATTCTCTTTTCCAGATGAAATCGTATAATTTTGGGTGATTTTAATGACCCCATTTTATCCATGTAATAATTTTTAACATTTCAAGGAATTTTTCCAAATCAATTTGTTTGGTTGGCACAAAAGTCTGGGGCCCTGAGAGACTCGGAGCGGTGATATTAAAAATATTACATATTTTATATCACTCATGTGATGTATTTAATGAAATGTGAAATATATAATGAATTGTGTCTAAGATAATAAATATAACACCATGGTTGAGTTCAAATTTGGTTTTTACCTTAATCACGATAAAAATATTAGGCATCGGGTACCCGATTGAAGGAAACCCTTAGTGCGGTATTAAATGTTATAGTGTTAATAATTAAATAAATAATAATTAATAAAATTATCCTAAACTCTACCAATTTAGTTTACATTTTAAGAAAGGTGAGGGGAGGCTTCTTTAATTGTAATGGTTATAATGAGAGGGAGAGAATAGGCACCACAAAACATCATTCCTAATAGTGATTGTCACAATATCGAGGTGCATCAGGATCTGGACATCACATTGGACCTGATTCTTAGTTTATTCTCCATGAGGTTGAAAGATATTTGAGATTTATGTCATCATCGCAATTTATTTGTTGTATTTATGATTTATTGAATTTTTATGACTACTAGAAATATTTTGGGGATCAATTGTTGATTTTGTGTCGAAATCGGGGGTTTTGGGAGGTTCACAAGAATTTACCATTTGTAAGTCATCATAACAAAAAATGTAGTGTATAATCACATTCCATGTTTTCTTTATATTGATGGAAGATATAGTTTTTAGAAATAAATTTATTATACTAGTGGTCCACTCCATGTAGAGAGGTTTGGATGTGTGGAAAATGACTTGGAAGACTCTCCATGTAAGGGGACATGGTTGTATGGCAGTACCCAGCCATGTTCGGGTGTACACGGTCTATAGGAAATGGCTGGATACATAGGCGTGGGTCTTGGTACATGGGAATGGGTTATTGAACAAGGGTGTGTCCAAGGAAAAGGGATTCGACTGGTCAAATAGGTACACTACATGTATTGAGAGTGAATAATCTCCAGGGAGACATGAAAATCTTAGATTTGTGTGGGTGATGATACACCAAGGTGATCATGTGGGGTTACACATCATGTAATAACATGTACTCACCATGTACTTTGTTACACACTGAGTACCATGAGGGGACAAGACCAATGTATTTACTTAAGAAAAATATTATTTAACCAAGTATTAAATTTCATACACTCCCCTTGGATACATATTCCTCGTGCATATCATTCTTAGAGACCTAAATAGAGGCCCATGAGTAGCTTTTCCTTAGTCATTTTCCAATAGAACATGACGGTGTCCATGTTTTTTGAATGAGACATCAGAGACGGGATGATGCTTTAGGAATTATTCATTTAGTGATGAATTGATCAGAATTAGTTTAGTTTGTTTCCTTGGTAGATCCCTCAAAGAATATAGTTTAGCATTACATCACGAGCATATAATTGTGTCCCCCTCTATAAGACCGAATGGTATAGAGTTCTTGTATCCATCTAGGAAGTATGGGGTGGGATCCTCTACCATATAATCTTACCTATGTGGGTTTAGTGGTTCTATCATGACCATCATGAATGGAAATTAATCCCCTACATAGTGTGTTGGTCTAGTAGGTTTTATGGTATCATCATGAATATGATTTCATACATGGCTGGTAGATCCGTATAGTGATTTCAGTGTCCCCCAGTAGTCCAAGTAGTTATCCAATATATGATCATTGAGATCATCATTGTTACAAATTTGATTCATGGTATCTCCTAATGGTCTTAGAAGTGATACCATGATTTAAAATTGATATCTTTTGGGTTATAGTGGAGTTCCCCATGAGACATGGAAGAGATATCCTACTTGAGTATTAAGATCCAACAGATTCTTATGTGACTTTCATCATGACTAAACCCGATGAGCATGTGATCTCACATTGAATCCCTCAGGTTTGGTAGGGTTGTGTTATTGTCTTAGTGATACCCAATGAGTGAAACCTTAGGGATGAGTTCCATCATGGATTCATGGTCTTGTGGACTGAGTACTCATAGATGAGTTTCACATTTGAAGCCAAGAGAAGAATCATATGGTATGTTTTATATTGGAAATTCTATGAGACTTGGAGTCCTTGGTGATTATATTTGAGTTAGCCTTGGAGTCCTTTTAGTATGTATCATATCTTGATTAACATAGAATTTTATGATGAGATGAATAATCATGTTTAGAAGAGTAATGGAGACTTTGATTCTTATTCCCTCTCATTTATATTTTCAATAACCTATGTCTATGGGTCCAGTAGACTATTTCCTTTAAGATTCTCCTTTTTGGGTTTATGGGAAACCAACAAGGTATTTCTATACATACCCCTACATGGGATTTTACTACAACAGTCATGTACAATATATATCATGGTATTTTTCTTATTGTCTTAGGTTGACCGTGAGAAGGTAGAGCATAAAGAGAAAGGCATTGAGTGGTGTTTATTTGTGGTTTCATTTGATACAAGTACCCTTCTGAGTAGTGTGTGTAATGACCCAAACTTTTATTAATGAACATTCCTCTTAATCTAATTAAATGTATTATAATGTAAAATGGTTATATAAAACATATAAAATCTTTGGTTTTATTTTTTTTATTTTAAAAAACAATTAAAAAATGTTACCATTGTTAATATAGATGTTGAACAGTGAACATATGATTAGTATAAATATAGGGCTTTAACAAATCCAATTTACTTTGAAAAAGGAAGCGATTGCCTCATCTAGTAGAATTTCTACATACAAAGCCCATTTTTGGAGCTTGGAAGGGTGGTAGTTTAATTATGATTTCCTCTTGACCAATCCCAAGCTGAGCATCAACATGTTAATCTTGAATAGAACTGCCTATGGAAGAAGAGGAAGTTAATAGAGATTCCCACCCGAGCGATGTTATCTAAGCCTCCCAAAGAGTTTTTCACAATCGCACTCTTTACCCTTAGGTATTATGTATGTGTTATAAGGGTTTATGTAACAAGACACTAGAACTATAATTATGAGAAATATTTTTTTGTATATAATAAATAATATACATTCATTTTATTATTGTTACTTTGAGAACAAATAGTATTTTTTTAGTTAATATTTAAATTCAATTAAGAAATATATTTTGACGAATTAATGGATTTTTTGAATTAAATAATATTTTAATAAAATATTATTACTAAATTACATTTTATTAAATTTAATTTATCATATAATGTTCTATTAATACAATTGTAATTTTAAGTACGGTTTGAATGATATTTTTTTCAAAACCCATGATTTTTTTTATAAATGTAAGTTTTTATTTAAAAAGTAAAAATTCACATATTAAAATATAATTTCGATAAAATGAATAACATTTTTTATTTAGGATGTCGAAATTATCTAAATGTGACATTTTCATAATTTTCTGAGATTGTCGAATTTTTGGGTAAAAATTAAATCATGTTTAAATACATAATGTGTTGTATGACATCATAATGACCCAATAGTGAGATAATAAAGTAATATAAAATGTATTTTAGTCCAAAATATGTTTTTAATTTAAAATAATTGTATTTTATATTTGTTTGATTAAATTGTATGGTGCCTTAGTAGACCCTCTAAGACATGCAAAACATTTTATCTTTTTAAATTGATTTCTTTGAGAGGGTGTCTCACATCCACATAAGCAAACCTAATATTTTAAGATGTTAATTCATTCGACAGATAAAATAATTTTTTCCACTACCTTTGGATAAAAACATGGGAAAAAATATTTTTTGGTTTTCAGTTCTGATTAGTCAAATGTGTACTGTACAAAACCAAAATAATAAATAATTCCCTCTCTTTTCCCATATAAACCCACCCAATCTCCCACTTATCATCACTAGAAACACATGGAGCACGTCCCTACTCTTCCCTATTCTCTATAGTACACTATTATGGTTTCCAAATCTCCTAATAAGACTCTCCTAAGCCTTTTGTACCGCCCATCCAAATAAGGGATTTATTTCGTTCTCATTTATCAACAAATTTCATTATATTGTTATACCATTTTGTATTCAATTAAAAAAATTGGGGTATTATTTTTCCCCTATCCAATTCTGATCTCATTATGTTAAAATAATGGTATACCTCTTTCTTTCTCATTTATTCCCCTAATTTAACCTGTTACTATCCCGAAATTCTATAAGGAATTTCTCTCTTCTCATTTACATTCAAGAAGCTATTCTATATTATGAATCTAAATTCTATTACATATGTTGGTAAATGTGTATATATAACTTCCTTACTATCCATTTAATGTACATATGATGATACACCCCTTTATCTCTCATCAACCATTTTTATGAATTCTAATGTCTACAGTTTGGAAGCCCAAATTGCACCATTATTTTCCATGCCAATGTAATTGTGTAGTAAATATCATGCCCATTTCTCTATCAATGGTGTTCACCTTTATGCACATTTACTAATTGATTATAAAATTTCATGTATTAATTACATGTTCCTTTATTATGGAATAAATTATGATGTTTGATGAATCTACGTTATAAGATCCATGTGGCACACTTATGCATGAAATGAAATGATTAAGAAGAGTGTGCCCTGATTGCGCTCCAATGCATTTTCTAAAGATTACTATCATGATACGTCAAGTGCAATGAGGGTTTACTCCTAATAATTAATGATAAATTAATTTTTACTCAATATATATGTGCAATGAGCCATGACTCATGCTAATATCAAGTTAAATGTTGATGCACTGCTAGAAACTGGTTCTAAGCCAATGGTTATATACCAACTATTTAAGAAAACTATAGGCGTATGACATTTTTCTCAACCAATACCCATGGTTATTAATAAATAGTGTGAATAAACCTGTAAAAAACCACCCACTCTCTAACATCCCCCCATCCCCCTCAACGAGCCTAATCTCCACCTCACTCACCTAGCACCCCCCCCCCAATACCACGACATCGTGGCCTCTTCCTCCACCTTGACATCCCTGCCTCCAGCCCCCACCTGTCGATCGTTGCCTCCCTCCCTCCTCATTTTCCTCCTGGCCCCCACCTCCCTCTATCCACCTCCCGATATTTACCCCCCATCCCCTATTTCTCTGCCTCTTCATATCCCTCCCTCTAACCACCCCAACTTCCCAGCATGTGCCACTCCGCCCCCGCCTCCCTCCCTTTACCTTCCCGCCTCCGCATCATGCTTGGCATTCGCGTCAGCCTCCCAGCTTCAGACTCATGATCCACTGCCCCCTCATCTCCCACCCTTACCTATCCATAAACCCTAATTTACATGGGTCACCTCGCATAATAGGTAAATTTGATTCAAATTTTACCCTAATTTTATATTCCATCTCAACTCCCAAATATGAAACCTACTATATTGGATGAAAGAGAATTTATAGAAGATGTTTTGATAAATATTTAATTTTTTGAGAAGGAATTTGATTAATCCAAATAGTTTTTGGTTTCATTTGAGTGAAATATAGATTTTCATTTTATTTCATTGAAAAATTAAAATGTTTGAAACACACCATGTACACATGCCACTTTATTTTTTGCATGAATATGAATTTATTAATTGACTTGACATGACTTTATAAGATGATTTGTAAATCTCTGAGAGATAATGAGAATTAATTTAATTAGTCTATTTAAGATATTTCATGATGTATAAGACTTGGGGAATACGATTTTCAATGTGTATGAATTTATATTTAAGATTGAGGGATATCCATGACACATTACTAGTAAAAAATGAAGTTTCTGAAATGAGAAGATGAGATAAAACATAATATTGTGAAGGTTTTGGTAGCTATAAAATTGATATTATGACACTATGATGAAATAATGGTGGGTGTTTTGGTCATCAAAGAGGATTATTGAATCAAAGTGACTGTTGAAATGATAGAATAGTTGTTTCACTAATCATTGTAAAGGTCATGGGGGAAAAATATTGAAAAAATAACACCAAATAATTCTTTTGAATTTCAATAAAGATGATTATCAATGAGAAACATAGAATAATTTATGATATGGTTAATACAATGTTTAATGACTTGATGATGCATAATAATATGAGGGATGAGCATCAAAATTTTAAGGAGAATATTGTGGTAATTTCTAGGTGACTTGTTTGATTATCCTTTGATGCTAGAGGTAAATTGTGCTTTATCATCGGTAAATCCACACCTACGTCAATGTTGTGTTTCCAGTTCATTCGTACATAATTGATTTAAATGTATTTAAATCAGTGGGATCTATAGGGATGATGATGATATGATAATTCAAATATTACATAGAGATTATAATAAATGTCTATAAGAGATATTATTGAGAATAATATTGTTTTTTGATTATTTTAATCTATCATACATTGATAACTGACCCAACATTTCCTAGATTATGATAATTCAATACAATCTAAAATTAATTGAAAAACCTAAAATCTACCATACATTGAATATATATAAATTAAATAAATTGAAGTGATGTTATGTAAAGTTAATTAAATATAATCAATTGGATTTGGCATGAAATAAATAAATCAAAATTGGGGTTAAAAAATTAATGTAATGTGAATTGGGACAAATAGAATTAATAAGTATCAACCAAATTAAACTATACATAACATAACCAAGAAAAATCATTCCTATATGAATCAAACCAAAAAAATAGATGGAACCAAATCCTCTTAAAAAAATATAATATGTTTCCCACTTTCTTGCAAGAACATGTTTTGACACATGGGGCATTGGTTCTTATATTGGTTGTAGTGACTTGTATAGTCATAAGGGACAAGTATGCTCTAGTTTAGTTTTTATTTTATTTTCGTTATCTTATTTTCCACATAGGACTTTTACAGATTTCTACGGATAGAGGGTAGTTACATTCTACAAAGGGGGGAAGAAGGGCACTGAAGGAGGCTATGCAATTTTCTTTGTAGGGGAGGGATATTGGGGTAGTGGAGGGATTAATTAGCAAGACTAATTTTTTCTCTACATTTGTGCTATGTTGTTTTTGTTTATTTTTTTCCTTCGGTGTGGACGTCTGATGTATAGATAGGTCGGCCAAAATTTTATTTATTTTCCGCTTCTTCTTTAATTAATTATTTTTGGGTGAAATCATTCTCTAGTGGTTATTCCTTGATTCCTGGACACTTGTCCCAACTCGTGAGGGTAGACCAAATACCATAGTTCATCCTAGTATTCCTCTATTCGAATCTTTTTCTGAACCATGGAATGTCCTAGAAAACAATGATAATTTGGGGGGATTGGGAATGAGTATGAATGAATTGTGAATTCATATGAATAAGTAGTATGGAATTGGAATTTATAATGAGTAGATATGGGAGAATATGAAATATACATTGATTCTAGAAATGCTATGGGTATAAAATGTGGTGAAATAATAATTTGTTGGGACCAATAAATGGAAATTCACAGTAATAACCAATTTTATAATGTATTTTCATATCATGAGCTATTGTACATTGTTGGAGTTGATGATTAGACTTCATCCAAATGAATCAATAGAAATACCCTGATGCCAAAAAATACTCTATCATACACTAGATAGTTTGATTTTAATTTCCTTGTAAAACCACTATTAACATCTAGTAGTACTCATGAATTGTTAGCATATCACAACCGAGGGCCGGACAGTTATTCCCTTATCACATACATATAGTGGTGTTAAAAATAACACTAAATACAAAAATACCCACAAAAGAAATACATGAGGTTGTCTGAAGCTACCTTCATTCTCGGATACAATGTCAGGAATAGGGCGAGTCTTCTGATTGGTTCTTATATGAAGAATTTTTTCATTCCTAGTGCCACCCCACACAGTTTTGTTTTTTCATGGAATCCCACTCATCTAAAAATTAACTGGTAAATTCCTCATGATAGATGGGATCTCTATATTGACTTTCCAATCTCTACATGAAAAAACTAAATGCCCCCTGTAAGACTTTCATATTTCAAACATATTTCACCCAAGAGCATGGTGATTAATCCCTTGTCTGAGACACCAAATGGAGTTCCACATAACACATATAAAAGATTGTTTCTTATTTTTCTTCTTCTTATTACTCTGGTTTTATAGGTGTGAAAACTGTCACTGCGGTCAATTATTTGATTTATTGAAATCCGAAAAAATCCAAAAATATTCATTTAGAACGTCATTGATATGAGACCCGAATACATAATTGATACAATCATGTTAACCATGCAAGAGTTTCATTCACATGCTATATGTTTTCTCTCATGAGCACTGCCTGTTAGCCTACGTGTACACACCTACAATCGTAGTTACCATTCTATAACAGCTTAATGGAACTTTTATCTCCTTATTAAATAATATTTATGCAGAACATTGAAATATTGTGGAACCTCAGCCTACTAAATCAGTTAAAAATTTCTCCTACATTCATGTATTTTAAATTTGTTCCAAATGTTAGATATTAAGATCAATTCTAACCTTAATATATCATCCCACTATATTGTTTAGTGAAACACTTATCACAAGGCATATACTTTCTTCCAAAATATGCTAAACAACCTGTATGAGTAAAGTTTTCAACTCCCCTTTAATGTCTTCATTTCCATCCACCACATGGTGGAATGATTTTACCAAGAGATGCACTTGATAATATTGTCTTCTTCAATAATATTTATGGTTATCTTGTAAAAACCACTCATCTAATACCATAATGTTAGTGCAATATAAATTTACATGAAATATTAAAAAAAAATAAACATCCTAATAATGTTGTGAAGTCACTTCACCAAGGTCTTCCATCATTAGATAGGGCCTGAACTCATTTTTTGGGTCTTCCGGGGATGTCTAAAAACTATTGGGGGTTATGGAACAAGACATTGATAGCTGTATCACTTCAAATATGTCATAATATTCATTGTTCTATATTTTTCTGTATTCATAGAAAAATTCTAGAATGTCTGCAGTGATTCATCATAGTATTCTCCAAGGCGATGGTTGAGACAATATTGTTTCAATGATATTCCATCCCACATTTTTCACAATTTCCATTCACTTCCAATATTTATAGACAGATTTCTGCACACACAAAAAAATTCAAGAAAATAAAATCATATTTCAGCATTAAATCCACAAGATAATAAATTTAACAATACAGCTGGACAAATTACAGCTTGGTTCGTTCATGGTGATAGATTTAAACACCTCATTATCTAAAATTATTTCTCCAATCCTCAATGATACTTCTTTTTATTAAAACATAGTGCAACTCCACCTTGGATTAAATATCCCCTAAATCAATACACACATCTATTTAATCAATATATAGTATGTGGAGAGGGGGTATCTTCAATATATTCATTCTATGAAATGTGGTTGGTCCTTATGATCCCACCCCATGCATTATTCTACCATTTTTTTATGTCAGTTAGTTGGACAACCCTCATCATTGCATGAATTGGAATTAACCCTTTTTGTAATGACCACCTCACTGGTAAATAATTCTTCTTTTGAATACTGATATTTTGAGTTTTTTAATCCCTATTTCTCCATGTAATATATGCTCTATCATTCTTCCATTTATTCTTTATAGTGGTATGGTTGAAATGTTATAGACATGTCACTATGGTAATATCTTTCTATATGGTCTTCTGAAATTACCCAAGGTTTGTACTGCATACATCTGGAAGCCAGAACTAAACTTTTCTAGATATTTTTGATTGTTTTAGGCTTCTCAATCACTACATGGAACTCTTCCTCCATATTAGTGACCCATAACAGCTTCAACATTAGTAGTTATTTTACATAATCAATGAGAGAATTTTGTCTGCATGAATTTTCATCATCTGTTCTTCATGATGTTTGTAACGATTAGCCATGGTGACATCCTTTTGTTTCATAATTTTCATCAATGATTTATATAAGCTTCTGTATAAGGTCCTTTTCAAATCATTTAGCTTTTGAATAATTATGATTTTTTTAAATCTTGATCATATAACTTTTAGATACTTATATTCTACTCATAAAATTATTCAACATCTAAATTAATAAATTAAACATTAAACACTCAAAAAAAATTCATATTTATTCCAAATAAAGTAACTATAATTACTAACTTACAATCTTCCAAATCATCTTCTTAAATTTATACATCACCTTTTGGAATTTCTTTCATGTACATGATTCCATAATAGAACCCTTAGCATCTATTGATTATATTTCTTGATTCACATTCTAAACTCGTTATCCCACACGTTTTTGGTACATTTTTTAGAATAAAAACTTTTAGATACTTCTTCATCAATCATTGAAAAAATCAATATTCCATACTCATCTCAATACCAGAACTATTTTCAAACAGTCAAAATGATTGATACATTAAATGATCAGTATAAAATCTAGAAACTATAAATAATTCCAAATAGAAAATCCTAATGTATTACATTGATTGTAACTCATAAAAATTATATTTTTAGCTATTACATAAATGAATATTAATCTTATGCATCACTATGAGAATTAATTCAATGGTATTTAGATATTTTAGCTTCTATTAAAGTCATATGAAATTTTTCATGGTTGTCTCATTTAGAATTCATTAATGACTCTACTTCAAATGATCACTACTTTATCTTTTGGATAAACAATAGATTTTTCCATCAAATTATCTTTTGAAAATGTATCATCCATATTACTTCACTTCAATATATCTTCTAAATGTGAAGATTAATTCAACGATCATCTTTTAGATTAATATAGGATTAGCATCAATAACTCATCTTGTAACACTGGGAAAATAAATTGTATAATTCTTCAACCTCTGTGATGGGTTGATTACTAGAATGGATTACTCATCATCTGTGAAGGGGTTGCAGGGGGCTGAGAAGGGGGATTTGGGGGATGCAGGGGGCTGTCGGGGGGCATTATGGGGATTAAAAGACTCATGAGTTATGTTCCCACTATTCTGATCCGGATGATGATTCCTCATATGATTTTTCTCCTACTCAAGAACATGTTAGTCCATCTCAATATGATGAACCATTTATTGATCAATGTCTTGTAATAAATTCTACATATTTTATTTAGATCAATAATTACCATTTAGATGTTTTTAAATAAGTTATTTTTTCTGTTAGTTGGGAAAATATAGATGACAAAAGAGAATATATTTCATACAATATTAAATTTTTTACTCCACAAATCAGGCCAAGACTGTTCGTAAAAATCGATAATATAATGAAAGTGATTTAATCTATAAAAAGATAAATTTTATGTTTTCAATTACACATTAGAGCCCTATATGTTGAATCATATATTTTATATATATCATGGATATATGATATCTCAATGTGATTACCACTCCGACCAAACCTTCAAGAAATGCATCAACATAGTATTCTACTCCATTATAATCTATTGTTGATGATTTTATTTTATTGTTAATACAAGATGAAATTAAAAAAAATTGTACAATGTAATGGATATTAGAAATCATGTTCCAATGGACACTTCTTCTCAAAGGTAAAAGAAATATGATTTATTTAAAGATAAATCCATTAATACTACCAAAGAAATTTTTTTATTCATGTGTGTAATTATTTATTATTACGAATGGTTTTACACTATATGATATCTCAAGAATTAGTTCATATCATTGGCTAGATATTTTAAGATATCTACCCAAAAAACCACATTTTGTTTCATGTTAGATAAGTTATTGGTAATTATTTCTATTCTCAATAAATTCAGGTTAGTGAATGATGAGTTTAATCAATTTATGGAAAATTGGATTAGGGATGTGTCTAATATCGCATTGATCCTAGATCCCTTTATGTTTGTTGCTAATGTCCTTGTTTTAGAACCACATTCTCTTCCATTACCCCACATTTATGCCACTCATTACTTGTCCTCATCCTCAGATACGATTACTTCCCCCTCATCAATTCCAACCTGCACCACACATATACCTCTAATAGGACCTTTTGGTGTGTATAAATAAATATCATCAATGGTAACCATTGAGTCATTTTAATTAATCCATATATGTAAAATTAATTTGAATTGAAGATTAAATCATTATATACAAGTAGTTTTTTGGTGATTTTTTAGATAACTGGGTCTATATTATTATTCAATGGGATCATTCTCCACAAGGTTCAAGTGGATTGGATGCCTTATTTCATAGGTGTATTTTTTGGCATGTGACGGAGTCAATTTAAATTTTTGGAATAAGTTATTTCTATTTATTTAATTGGTTGTTTCTATACATATATATGGTGTATATTTGTTTCATATTTCATTCATATATAAATTATCTAATAATGATATACAAATTACTACCATCATAAAATTTCATGTATTCATTGTATTATTTTTATTTACAGTTTTATCAAATTTCTAACATATAGATGATGTCATTAATTAGATTCGTCTCATTTTTTTAATTTTGAAGTACCATTTCGATGATTATGATGAATGTGTTATCATTATTTTCAACAGTATATGGAGAAGTTGGATAATAAAGTGATTGATGACACTAGAAATGAGATCATTGAACCAATATTCATGACATCACCAAAATATGGTTTGTAAACAAAATAGATATCCAATTATCAATTTGTTAATGGGTTATGTACATCTTATTAATGTTATGCATGGAATATTATTTCTAAATTGTATCTGAAGATCAGTGGAGGAAGGAATTGAATAGTTTGTTTCATCTTTCCTTTATTTATTTCTATGACCTATTTTTGAGATTGTAAAATGGAGAAAAGTGTTTTTTTCATCATAGTTATATATTTTAATTATTTAATATATGATATTATTACATGAGTAGTGTATTTCTCCCCATTTTCTATTAGTGATTATATAGATCCCATGATCCCATATTCTAGGAACATCCTCATCCTTAATGAAGAAAATCAAATTTTCCCATGAATTTTCTCAACATCAAAAATCTGATCTCATTCGACAAACATAATGTCTTTAAATTAAAGGTATTCATGGGGTTTGTACCAACTAGGATAGAGTTATGGTTTTCGGATGGTTAGATTTCATTATGGGCTCTGGTGACTATGTTAAAGGATGTTTAATAGTGAAATTCTAAAAGACCTACCATTAGGTTAAATATTATTTGTGAGGATCCCTTAATGGGTGGTTAGAGAATGAGAATTATCTCTTTAATTATGGGATCCAAATCTAGTTTCTTATTTTTCCAGGAAAGTTTACATTAACCAAAACTATAGTGAACTTTCTATGTTGACATTGAGAAGGTACGAGGGTAATGAAGATAGAAAACCAATGACCAAGGGTCATGTTGCAACTATTACCCATCCATTTACTGAAATGAGAGGGTGTTTCCCTAGGATTTGATATTGTCTTGCCTGAGATGTTTCAGAATCATGATGTTGTTAGGGTAGAGGTTAATGGATTCACTAAGTTGGTGCATTTCATTGCAATTCTGGTGATTATGTCTAAAAGATCCAGCAGTGGGGTATAAAAATGAATTCATTGGCTTGTATGGTGAACTGATTACCATCATCTCTGAAAAAAGCCCTAGTTTTCTCAACGGTTTGGGTGGTCATTTCATTAATTATTGGGAACCATCTTAACCATGTGTTCATAATACCTTCTTCTTTTCAAGGGACAATTTGTGTGATCACAAATCTGCGAGGAGGATCTTAGAGTTCTTGTGTTTATCTTTAGTTTTTAAGGGGAGGACCATTTTCCTTTAATAAATATTTCATATATCATTACTTAACCAAATATGATTCATATGTACTTGTTTATAGCATGGTACGACCCTCTATTTCATACCCCACTGTTAGGGTGGAGGTTTGGATAAGTGTTTACCTTAGACCAAGTCTTTTATGTGAAACTACTGATGAGATAAACTAGTTTGAAGCAGCATGCATATGTCTTAGAACGTTTTTGTATTTTATTATGATCATTGTGTTATTCCCATGAATTATGTACAGACTCAAACTGAGTCATTAATTTTCAGAAAGTTTCCCTTTACCCCTATCTCATTCCCAAACGTCAATAAGAGTGTGTTTTTTAATATTTTGATCCATAAATTTTTACATGAGCATCATCAGTATTTCACATTCATTATTCCTAAAAACTAAACATAATTCTTTTTCATTATAAAGATGCTCAAATAGTGGATCTTTATAAATATTAAGCTTGAATCATCACAATAAATAGAATCACTAAATTAAATGTTCTTTGAAAAAACATTAGTATCTTTAGGTTTCATTACCATTAGAATTATCAATTATAAAGACCCCAGTTTCACAATTTAACACTCTTAAACTTGTATTTCATTGATTTTATTTTCCATTTCTCATCATATTTCTATTGTGTAATTTTTTAAGATAATTACGTGAAACCATTATCATAATATTTTTATTCGCCTTTCTTGTAGGAATATGATCCCATGGGGCATTGTGTTTCTTATATGTTGGGAAATGACTTATATAGTCACAAAATAAAGGTATGTTACTGTTTAGTTTTAATTTTATTTTCTTTGTCTAATCATCCTCTTTGGTATTTTACTACCTTCTATGGACAAAGGGTAGTTATATTCTGCGATGGGGTCTAGAAGGGCACTAGAGGTGTAACACCACAAGCTTCTAAGGTACGCTTCTCTTTGAATAATGCGATAGCGTGTGTTGTACGCAACATCGAGTTCTAACACACCACAACCAATCAAACTAGCCGTTATGAATAGTAAAACCTACTTTTTGAAATTATATATATTTTATATTTAAAAAGGACTTCATTTTTGGTTTCGGAATATCAAAATTATTCGAAGATGATTTTTTGGTATTTTTCTGAGAACTTCCAATTTTTATGAATAGTGAAATATACTTAAAAACAACATTTTTAATCAAAATAATTTATAGTGATAAATTATATTATTGATTGGTTTTAAAGTATAATTAGAATATATTTTTACCATTTTATCCAATGGTGTTCATTAGAATTAATTTCAGTTTGAAATTAGACCTAAACAATTGTCAATCTTTTGGTATATATTGTTTCTTAAAAACATGTTATTTGTTGTGACAGTGGGAATTAATTATAAAATAAATTAATGAAACTTATATGTTTGTAATTTTGTAAAATAGACATCATTTTTGAATTGAAAATATCAATTATAGCTTATGGTAAAAATTTGGCATTGTTCTGAAAAACATCAATTTTTGATTAATAGTGAAACTACTAAGTGGTAGTTAAAAAAACTGAATTTTTCATAAAACATAATTTTACCTCTTCTGAGAATGGCATTTCGAAAATCCGAGAGACACGGTTAATATCAAGAAGTAAACTGTGGTTCAATGAGATGAAAATAATTTTTGGTGAAAAGTAACTTTTTACTTTTATTTACCACGGTTAAAAGTAAATAGGGTAATTAAGGGTAAAAATGATATTAATATTACACTAACACATGTCGTAATTCTATTGGACAAGTTCATCTCGACCAAAAACAGCATTAGGAATAAAATATTATCATTTAGGTCCACTTGGATTAGATTAGAACATTTATTATTATTTAATTCAAGGAAGAGTTAAAAGAGTTAAAATCAACGTTTATTTACAAAAACATTTTTAATATAGGGTTATACATAAGATAAATTTGATTGTAAATATTCATTAGAAAGATAAAAATATTTCCTACATAATGATAGTTTATTTAAAAAATTTAGACATTAAAAAATTTAATTTATTTATGACACAATGATGATGTAGTAATTACCATAATAGTGAAAAATTAAAATAATTGATATTATAAATACACAAATAAATATAATTTGAGACTTTTTATGAATTAAACTAACTTTCTAAGTTTATATGACATTTTAGGAATGATTTAATTAAATTTTTTCGAAGTAATCATTCTGTTATGAGTTTCAAAAAAATCAACTATTGAATAGTGTCAAAATTGACATAAAAGAGTTTTTAAAACAAATATTATATTATTAATTGATATTAAATTCTTAAAAATATAAGGTTCTTCCAAGAGACTTATATCATGATATTTGTATCATTAATGGACCACTTGGGGGTCTCTTGGATGTATATAGTATGTTTATTAACTATATAATATAAAAATACAATGTGACATGGTAAATGTCAAACTAATTAACTAAGAGTTAATACTTAATGATAAGGTTAATAAAGTAACCCAAACCTGTCTAAATTCTATTGGTTGAGTGATTTTAGACCTCTCTCCACATTAACATTTAAATAATCAACTTTGGAGCCATTAGAAGCCGAATATGAATTTATTATAAATTAATATTTCTATCATTTCCAAAGGTGCCCCTCACCCCTCTTATAAAAGGGCACTCCTCCTTCTCATTTCTTCACACCTTCAAATCCTTTTGGTTCGACCAAAATCTCCCCAAATACTCTCCTAACGTCCCTCACTACAACCTAGAAGCCTTATTTTGATCAGAAATCCAACTTAAGGAGGCCTTTTGATCAAATCAAAAGGAAGAACCCGAAGAAGAGGTAATGATTTCACCACCCTTTTCCAAGTTCCTTTCTTCTTCCACTTCTTATTCCTTTGTTATTACCATTCTAAAATAATAACTCCAGTATCATCTATATACTGTGATGTTATAATTGTTGGATCGAATAGTAAATGTATATGTCTATTAGATGGAACAATACAAGAGGGGGGTGAATTGTATGTTTAAAAACCTTTCGGTTTTAGCAACAAAGATATTATTTTAAATGATCTTAAACTAATACAAATACAAACACCCACAATTGTATTGAATGTAAAAGGTATGATGTATTGTAATACTAATGTAAAGTAAAACAATTGTATTCAAGGTGTACACAATAATCAGAGTAATACAAAAGATGTATGATTCTACCTTAAAGCGTATAGAATCAATCAATACAAAAAGTAATAGAATGATTGTAATTGAAACAATTACAATTGAATATGTAAAGACGAAAGGAAACAATACAAATCCCTTTATAATACAAGTTAACAGCGAAAATGTAAAAGTAATACAATTCTTTTAACCCAAAGAGAAGGGTTCTCCTTTCACCTAGGATAAAAGGTCTGTCTCACCAACACCTTGGTGAGCCCTCGATACGATGATCGGCACATCTGTCTGCCTATCCCTGGAAGCCCTCGATACGATGATCGGCACGTCTGTCTGCCTATCCCTGGCAGCCCTCGATACGATGATCGGCACGTCTGTCTGCCTATTCCTGGCAGCCCTCGATTTTGTAGGTAATCGGCACCTCTGTCATACAATTACTTGAAAGCCCTCGATACAATGATCGGACGCACAAGGCAGATGAGAGAAGTCACAGTGTCTCTCTCTAGAATCTTGGTAGTTTACAGAGTCTCTTCATTCATTCTCTTAGTTCATCGTTGTTCTCTCAGCTTCAAATGACCTCCTATTTATAGGCCTTGGGTTCCAATGGTCATATTGCCTCCAACGGTCATATTGAAACAGAAAGCACGACATCGTTTTGATTAGTTTGTAACTAACTCAACGACATCATTTTGTTAGGACAAGAGATATATAGAAATGAAAAACATGAGTACGATTCATATGTAGTGAGTGTTTTTGACTAAGTACCAAAACAAATAATGATCATCTGAATAGCAGAGTCAGTACGATACGATTGATAGAGTCAGTACGATACGATTGACAGAGTCAATACGATATGATTGACAGAGTCAGTTTGGTACGATTGACAGAGTCAGTACGATACGATATGGTCAGTACGATCAACATTGTACGATACGATAGACATGATAAAAGACAATTGTAATATCTAAAAAATGATAGAATGTATTTGTGATTTCCAAAACATGATATAGAAGTCAAAAGAAGACTTTTGACCTAACAATCTCCCCCTTTTTGGAAAGCACAACCCACAAAGTAGATGTAATAAGAAATACTTATCTCCCCCTGAGTTATTGAAAACTCTTCTGAATAAGAAATTGAATACAACTAATCTCCCCCTTAGGTATGGACTTTCCTAAGGATTGTATTCGTAGATTTTCCTTAAGAGCATTGTAAAGCATTATCCCCCTTTGTAAAACAATCTTTTCTTTGTAAATATTCTCCCCCTTTGTGATTTACAAAAAGAAAGGAGTAATCTTGAATTGTCTGAAAGAGTTAGTAAAGCAATACAAGTCAAAGGATAAAAGAAAAGGATCATAAGAGTCATTACAAAACAAAGACAAGTTCCAAAAGAAAACAAATACAACAATCATTTGTTTTCTCTTTCCTTATCCTTCTTTATATGCTCATGAAGAATAGCTTTCATCTTCTTGACCTCCTTCTTATCTTCAGAAATTGATTCACCCTGAGTTTTGAGAATCTCTTGTTGATCGGAAAAAATCTGATCTTGATTTCTGATGGTCTCCTCCTGGACTCTGATTACTTCTTCAAGGGTATCAATTCTGTTTTGCAAATTCTTGTTGTCTTTGGATAACACAGAATTTTGATTCTTCAGAAAAACCATTTCATCTTTGAAAGATGAAACCTTCGAGAATTCAGATTGAAAAACATTCATTCTCTCTTGCAAATCTTTCACTAAAGGAACATCAGCTCTTTGGGAAGACAAAAGATTCAACCTTTCAACCGTTTCTTTATCAAGATTTTTGAAAGAAATTGCAAGCTCATTTGATAACCTTATTATATCTTCAATTGCTATCTCTTGATCATTGATTGAGCACTCTGTTTTGTATGACCACTTGGTCATTTTATTGCATGCCTTCTTATGAGCAACCGAACATTCTGATAGAACTTTCAAATCAGCTTCTACTGACAAAACATTTTTCCTCAATTCTTTCACAGAGCCAAACTTTTTCTTTTGATTGTCAGTAATAAAATCAATCTTCCTTTCCAGCCTCGGGAAATAGGGAATAGTCTTCTCAACCCTTCTCAAAACATGAACAATGTAATCACTCTTCTTGAGAGAGATTGTATGTTCTGAATCAGTATCTTCATCGTATGATGCTAGTTCATACGATCTGCTTGAGTCAACAACTGGCTGTTTTCCTTTTGCTTTTTCTTTCTGTTTTCTTTCTTCTTCCACTTTGTCAACAATGACAACAACTTTATCAGAATGAGAAGATTGATCACCTTGCTTTTCTTGAGATGACATTTTGTCCGGAGATCAAGCTTGATCAGCATGAGGATTTTGTTGAACACCTTCACTCTGCTTTTGAACCGATTCCTCTCTACTCTTCTTTGAACTTTGAAGAAATTCTATAAGAAAGTCTCCTTCTTCTTCTTCCACTTCTTCTATCTCTTCCACCACTTGTTTTTGTTTTCCTTCCTCAGGGAGACTCTGTACGATGGGCTCTTGGTGCAATTCTTCAGTTAATTGGGCACTGGCATCCTCAACCGCTTTCAAGAATTTAGAGACATCAAAGTCATGAGCCTTTCTTATTAAAAGAACCTTCTTCTTCTTTTCATCCTGAAGGGTTTCTTCTACCCTTATTCTTTCTGCAAAAGCCTCAGCAGGGTCAAGACCGAACTTCGGATCACCTTCTTTTCTTTGTTCCTTATCCTTTCTCCATTTTTCTACAACATCCTTACTGTAACTCGGCTTCTTCTTCGGCTTTGAACTGGTTTGCAGATCAGACTTTTGAGTAACACCGGTAGATTGAATGCCTTTGGCTGGCATAGGTGCCGATTGATTCTGAGCCAATTTAGCTTCTACATCTCTGACAAAAAGTTTTGAATTCGGATCAAAACAAACATTCAGCTTTTTCACCATACTCTTACTAATCCATGATGGCCTCAAATCCATGGGTTTTCCTTTCAAAGGAATGTTACAAAACTTCATACTCTCAAGAATGAATTTCGTAAGGATAGCTGGATACATAATCATCTGGGACTTAATCCCTCCTGTATTGACATTCTTAATGGTTTCAAAAACATATCCCATAAGATTTACTTTCCTCATATTTACAAGATAGTCGAGCATAATGATATCAGAAACTTTCAGAGTTTCTCTATCCCATTTCCTTGGGATAAGAAAACCTTTCATCCATAAAGTTACAAAACGATTGTCCGGTGAAAGATGAGACACTTTTCTATTTTCCTCATTAATAAAAAACAAAGTCTTTTCAGCACTTTCTCTATTAAACGTACCAACTTCCTCTGGTAGTTTATGCGATGGACAGAAAGAATCCCCTTATATAGAAACATTCCGAAAATGTGCCGCTTGTTTCACAGACATAGACAATTTTCTATCGTACACATCAAAGTTTATAGTCATGTCTTTGTCGAAAGAAACAGTTTTGTAAAACTGACAAACTTCATCAAAAAGAAATGGATCTTGAGAATCAGGCTTTTCAACACACAGATGTTCCCATCCATGAAACAATATGATCCTCCTGATTGTAGAATTGTACGTATCGAAAAAGTCATGAGATACTAACCTTTCTCTGTTAAAGTCTTTTTCTGTAAAGGTCTTTGAAGACATTTCGGTGGGAGTGTTAGTAGAGGATTGAGACATAAAGGTTCTGCCGATGAGAAGATCGTACGATGTTTTATAGCTGGTGGAGCAGAGCTTCGCCTCAATTCCTGAAAAAATCAATGTGGGTTTGGGGAGGGGAGGGGGGCTATTTATAGGCGATAAAGAGGTGACCGTTGATCTTCTACGGTCGAAAAAGAGTGACCGTTGATATTCTACGGTCAGGATTAGAGAAAACCAGATCAATGGTTAGAATTAAAACAAAAAAAAAATTTAAAAAAAATGAAAAAGATACCTGTCGGAGAACATAAGGTAATTTTTGGTTTTGATATCAATCAAAAGAAAATACAATCTTATGGAAACAAAAACAGATATCATCATGCCGATGGAAAACAAAGTCATTACTATGAACTGACCGTACGATAGAAAACAATCATGTTACCATGAACTGACAATATGATGGAAAACAATCTCATTACCATGAACTGACAGTACGATGGAAAACAATCTCAATACAATCTTCGGTCGATTTAATAGAAAAGAAAATCATTACCATCATCAGTCGATACAAAACTATTGATATGATGGAAAAGAAATTCAATACCATCATCGGTCGATACAAAACTATTGATACGATGGAAAAGAAATTCAATACCATCATCGGTCGATACAAAACTATTGATACGATGGAAAAGAAATTCAATACCATCATCGGTCGATACAAAACTATTGATATGATGGAAAATAAATTCAATACCGTCATCGGTCGATAAAAAACAATTGATACGATGGAAAAGAAATTCAATACCATCATCGGTCAATAGTAAATGATACTATAAAACTGTCAATACGATAAACAGGAAAAATGAACGAAACAATAAAACTGTCAATACGATAAACAGAAAAAAAATGAATGATACGATAAAACTGTCAATACGATAAACAGAAAAAATCATCCAAAGAGTAAATAGTTAAAGAACATAAAAAAGAAACATAAAGACATAAAGAAATGTCCTCCCCCTTTCTACGAGGAGTTTCTTACTATTAGGAGAGATGTAAAACAAGAAGTAGATATGAATGATTACTTTAATGTAATCATTCCTAGCTTCTGTTTTATATATTCAAATCTATCGGAAGGTAAAGGTTTTATAAAAATGTCAGCAAGTTGTTCTTGCGTTCCGATGAATTGTAAAATAATATCTCTTTTTTGTGTGTGATCCCTAAGAATGTGATGCCTAACATCTATGTGTTTTGCATGAGAGTGATGTGCTGGGTTTTTACTAAGATCTATGGCACTCGTATTATCACAATGAATTTGAGTTTTGGAGAAACTCAAACCATAGTCAGTGAGTGTGTGCTGCATCCAAAATACTTGAGCACAGCAACTTCCAGCTGCTACATATTCAGCTTCAGCAGTGGAGAGTGCTACTGAGTGTTGTTTCTTGTAGGACCAAGAAACCAAAGAGTCTCCTAGGAAATGACATGTTCCAGATGTACTTTTCCTATCCATTCAACAACCACCAAAGTCAGTATCTGAAAAACATTTTAAAACAAAATCATTTCTAGAAGAGTAGAAAAGACCTAAATCCATAGTGTCTTTTAAATACCGAAATATTCTCTTTACGGCTTTTAAGTGAGACTCATTTGGATTAGATTGATATCTTGCACATAAGCATACAGAAAACATCAAGTCGGGTCCACTAGCTGTCAAGTATAGCAAACTCCCTATCATACCTCTAAAATTTGTTTGATCTACTGGTTTCCCAGTTTCATCAAGATCAAGAGTATTTGAGGTACCAATTGGGGTGCTAATACTTTTAGTTCTGTCAAATCCATACTTTTTGAGTAAGTCGTGAATATACTTATGTTGAGATATATAGGTTCCTTCTGGTTTTTGAGAAATTTGAAAACCTAGAAAGAATGTTAACTCACCCATCATACTCATTTCAAACTCAGATTTCATTAAATTTTCAAAAGAATCAGTTAAAGATTTCTGAGTTGATCCAAATATGATGTCATCAACATAGATTTGGACAATCAAGACATTTTTGTTTTCCATTTTGATAAAAAGAGTTGGATCTGCTGTACCTTTTGTATAATTGTTTTGTAAAAGAAATCATGTAAGTCTATCATACCATGCTCTAGGGGCTTGTTTAAGACCATATAGAGCCTTGGTAAGTTTAAAAACATGATTAGGATGTTTTGGGTCTTGAAAAACAGGAGGTTGTTCTACAAAAACTTCTCCTTGAACAAAACCATTTAGAAAAGCACATTTGACATCCATTTGAAATAGTTTGAAATTGAAATATGCTGCAAAGGCTAATAGAATACGAATAGATTAAAGTCTCGATACAGGAGCATATGATTCTTCATAGTCTTTCCCTCTTGTTGATTATATCCTTTAGCAACAATTCTTTCTTTATTTCTTACAATGGTTCCATTTTAATCACACTTGTTTCTGAAAACCCATTTTACACCAATCACCGTTGTTTCATTAGGTCTTTCAACTAAAGTCCAGACTTGATTCCTTTCAAATTCATTTAGTTAATCTTGCATTGCTTTGATCCAATCATCATCACCTAAGGCCTCACTTGGACTTTTAGGTTCAAATTGGGAATGAAAAGCAAGATTTTCTATTTCATTTCTTAAGGAATTTCTGGTCCTTACAGGTTGATTTATATCACCAATGATGTTATCACTAGGATGATTCCTAAGAAACAATTGATTTGGGTTTTGTAAAACCTGTTCATCAACATATGGTAGAAAATATTCTGTGGTAAATGTTTCAGGAATACTTTCTTGAACATTTTCCTTATCAGAATGTTCTTCTAATAAAGGTTGATAAACATTTTTAGAAAACACATCTGAGGATGTAGGATTGGATTGGTTGAAAAAAAAAAGGATCAGTTTCATCGAATTTTACATGTACTGTTTCCTCAACAGTACAAGTGTTTTTATTCAAAACTCTATAATCCTTAGAGGTTGTAGAATAGCCTAGAAAGATTCCTTCATCAGATTTTGGTGCAAATTTGTGTAGATTATCTTTTGTATTCAGAATGAATACTTGGCATCCAAAAACTTTGAAGTATGAAACTTTAGGTTTTTGGCCAGTCCATAACTCATAAGGGGTTTTATTAAGAAATGGTCTAGTTAAAACATGATTTATAGTATAACAGGCAGTACTAACAGCTTCAGCCCAAAAGTGCTTAGCAATTGAGTATTCTCTCAATATGGTTCGAGTCATATCCTGAAGAATATGATTTCTTCTTTCAACAACACCATTTTTCTGAGGAGTTCTTGGAGATGAGAAATTGTGAGTAATACCTTTCTTACTACAAAAAGTTTCAAAATCTGAGTTTTGAAATTCACCACCATGATCACTATGAATAGTTATCAATGGTAGGTTTTTCTCATTTTTAACTTGGGCTCTAAATGTTTTGAAATAGGAAAAGGCTTCAGATTTCATTGTGAGAAAGTAGACCCATGTAAATCTAGTAAATTCATCAACTAGAACAAATACATAGTATTTGCCTCCAATTCTTCCAGATTGTGAAGGACCAAACAGATCCACATGCACAAGCTGTAATGCATTAGAAGTTGAAACTTCATTAATTGGTTTAAATATAGTTTTATGTTGCTTGCCAAATTGACAAGGATCACAGACTTTTGAAGAATCATATCTAAGGTCCGGTAGCCCTTTTACAAGTCCTTTCTTTGAGAGTTTTCTTAGGTTTCTCATATTATAGTGTCCTAGTCTCCTATGCCATAGCCACGATTGGTCTTCTATTACACTTAAGCAAGGTAAGTTTTGGTTCCTAAGGTCTTCTATGTTAATAGTGTAAACATTCTCTTGCCTATGGGCAGATAGAATGAACTCATCCTTGGAATTGTGGACTAGACACTTATCAATTCTAAAATTCACAAGGTAACCTTCATCACATAATTGAATTATGCTGATGAGATTGTGCCTATGACCTTTAACAAAAAAAATTGAAATCAGAACTTTTCCAAGAAAAATGATATTACCTATACCAACAATATTTCCATGAGAATTATCTCCAAAGGTAAATTTTCCACCTTTTGTTTTGATAACCTTTTCAAAGAAATATTTGTTTCCAGTCATATGTCGAGAACAACCACTATCCATGTACCAAATGTTCTTATTTGTACACTTCTCGTTTTCCTGAAAAAGGAATCAATTAGATTTTCAGAATCCAAACTTGTTTGGATCTAGAAGGGTTAGATAAAATAATTTTAGGAATCCACATTTGTTTTTCAAAATGAGCTTTATGAAATCCTAAATATTGAGTTTTTTTAAGAGAAAAATCTCTTCTCCAATGTCCACCACATTGACACTTGGAACAGAAAATGGTTTTTTGAGGAACAAAATAGTTATTGCTAAAAACAGGTTTGGAATAAGTATAACCAAGACCAGAACGCCTTCTCAAATGTCTAATTTGAGAATACATCATGTCAAAGTTTTCTTTTCCATGAGTAAAGTTTGACAAACACTTTTTTAAATATAAAATCTCTGACTTTAGTTTTAAAACCAAATTCTTGTTTTCCAAAACATTTGAATTTGAACTAGAGTTAGAATCTAAAATATATTTCTTTGAAATTACATTTTCAAGATCCTTAGAAAGTTTATCCTTATCAGATTTAACTTTCTCAAGGGTTTTTAAAATACTTTCAAAATCCGAAGTTTTTACATCAAGATCTTTAGAAAGATCTGATACTTCATTAGTCAAAATTGAAATTCTAGAATTTTCTTTTTCAAATCTCTTTTTGAGTTTAGAATTTTCATTTTCAAGTAACTTAGAAAATCTAGAGACCTCTTCAAAAGAAGGTAATGTATCATCCTCTGATGATGTGGATTCATCATTTGAAGATTAATAATATCTATTATCAATATAATTAGCATTTAAAGAGACATTTGTAATAGCTTCAGCATTATGTACCTTAGCCATGAGACAATGATCTTCAATTGGTAGTCTGGCTAGAAGTCCAATATTTCTTTGTCCTGATGTCTCATATTCTGAAGAATCATCTGAGGAATCACTACCACTTGCACTCCACGTATCATTTGCTTTCAAGCCTTTCTTTGTCTTATAAAACCTTTTCTTGTTTCTTTCAGAGTGTTTCTCTTTTCTATCTTTCCTCTTCAGTAAAGGACAATCAGGCCTTATATGTCCTGCTTTCTTGCATTCATAACAAGTTACCTCTGAATCTTTCCTATCTTTCTTTTTGAATCTATATTGAAAATCTTTCTTTCCCACAATCTTGTTCATCCTTCGAGCAAGATTGGCTAACTCATTATCCGGAAGATTACAGTCACTTGAATTAGATATAACAACTTTCTTGAATTTAGACCTTGTAATCCTTTCAGGTGTTTCAGCTTTAGATGCAAAAGCTACATTTCCATTCCCATTCTTCTTCTTATTGAAATCATCATATCTCTTCATTCTTGTCTCATGCTGTAGAAGAGTTCCAAAGAGTTCATCAAGGGTAATCTGGGAGACTTTTCTATTTTCATCAATAGCATTCCTTTTTGACTCCCATTCATTTGGCATAATATCTATAATCTTATCAACAAGAGCTTCATAATCAAGACCTTTTTCTCCCATAGATTGTAAGCTGTTGACAATCGTCATAAACCTTTGTTGCACTTTACATACTGGCTCTCCATAAGGAAAAACAAATCCATGATACTCTGCTCGAAGCATTGCTCTCCTTGTTTCTATAAACTTGGATGTACCAAAATGAGTAACTTCTAATTTCTTCCAAATACAGTTGGCTGCTTCACATGAAGATATCTGACTATATATATTCCTGGTCATAGATCATAATAAAGTATTGCGTACCTTTTAATTTAGTTGATATTCTTGTTTCTCTTGGTTGGTGAAAGTACTAACTTCTTTGTTAGGAATTTTGTAACCCCCAGTAAGCATAATAAAATTGTCTACACCAGTATTGATAATGAAAGTCTTCATACGATCTCTCCAATATTCATAATCATTCCCATCAAAGATTGGTGGTCTAGAAGGATTCAGATTGTCTATTGATCCAATATTCATTCCTGCCATCTAATACTACAAAAACAACTTTTCCACTCCACACGTTAGTGTAGTAAATATAATAATAAGAAATAATTAAATCTAGTAATACTAATCAGTGGAAAACCAACTCTGATACCAATTGTTGGATCGAATAGTAAATGTATATGTCTATTAGATGGAACAATACAAGAGGGGGGTGAATTGTATTTTTAAAAACCTTTGGGTTTTAGCAACAAAGATATTAGTTTAAATGATCTTAAACTAATACAAATACAAACACCCAAAATTGTATTGAATGTAAAAGGTATGATGTATTGTAATACTACTGTAAAGTAAAACAATTGTATTCAAGGAGAACACAATAATCAGAGTAATACAAAAGATGAATGATTCTACCTTAAAGCGTATAGAATCAATCAATACAAAAATTAATAGAATGATTGTAATTGAAACAATTACAATTGAATATGTAAAGAAGAAAGGAAACTATACAAATCCCTTTCTAATACAAGTTAACAGCGGAAATGTAAAAGTAATACAATTCTTTTAACCCAAAGAGAAGGGTTATCCTTTCACCTAGGATAAAAGGTCTGTCTCACCAACACCTTGGTGAGCCCTCGATACGATGATCGGCAAGTCTATCTGCCTATCCCTGGCAGCCCTCGATACGATGATCGGCACGTCTGTCTTCCTATCCCTGGCAGCCCTCGATACGATGATCGACACGTCTGTCTGCCTATTCCTGGCAGCCCTCGATTTTGTAGGTAATCGGCACCTCTGTCTTACAATTACATGAAAGCCCTCGATACAATGATCGGACGCACAAGGCAGATGAGAGAAGTCACAGTGTCTCTCTCCAGAATCATGGTAGTTCACAGAGTCTCTTCATTCGTTCTCTTAGTTCATCGTTGTTCTCTCAGCTTCAAATGACCTCCTATTTATAGGCCTTGGGTTCCAACGGTCATATTGTCTTCAACGGTCATATTGAAACAGAAAGCACGACATCGTTTTGATTAGTTTGTAACTAACTCAATGACATCATTTTGTTAGGACAAGAGATATATAGAAATGAAAAACATGAGTACGATTCATATGTAGTGAGTGTTTTTGACTATGTACCAAAACAAATAATGATCATCTGAATAACAGAGTCAGTATGATAAGATTGACAGAGTTAGTATGATATGATTGACAGAGTCAATACGATACGATTGACAGAGTCAGTATGGTACGATTGACAGAGTCAGTACGATACGATATGGTCGGTACAATCAACATTGTACGATACGATAGTCATGATAAAAGTCAATTGTAATTTCTAAAATATGATAGAATGCATTTTTGATTTCCAAAACATGATATAGATGTCAAAAGAAGACTTTTGACTTAACAATTATAAATATGGTACAACCATATTCAGTATTGTATCCACCCTTTGAATAACATGTCACTATACGTGCGTACGTACGGCTTACCGTGTCCACGTCGTGGTGTAATTGTTATTCAATATATTATTATTTGGATGGTTATAATAATGATGTGTAACTCATGTAAATAATAAATATAACATGTTAATGATTATTTATATATGATATACCATCCATTTATATATTATTTTAATATCAAAAGAATGATATTGTCGCTCGTGCATACGTACGGACTACCGTCTTCACGAACGCGATGAGATTCATTCCCCATCGTATCCATTCAAGTATAATTATCATTTGATGATTTAAAAATAATTCTTAAGGACTTGATATCATTCTTTATATGAATAATATACAACCTATCCGTGATAAATATGGCTTATGTAAGAAAACATATAAAATAAAATGAGTAAGTTAACACCAGAAACGACAATAATACTAAGATATTATTAAAAAAGCAATGTTAAAAGATCATATATGATATCATATGAATGTATATGATTCGTGTATAATTTAATAACAATTATTTCACTATTATACAGGTGGTTAACCTACCCGAACCAAGGAAAAGTACAAGGTAAGGATTTATTTCGCAATCTCTTTATTTTCTGAGGTTGTTTATATGTAATAATCTACTGGGATCTCTTTATCATCCACATCAATGTTTCTTAAAAATTAATTTCAAAACATTTTTACTATTTACTAGAATATAGTTTTATGTCATTTATACCCTTGTTTGACTTTTTAGAAAAGGTTTATAAAGGAATCTATCCGTCGTTTTCAAAACAAGGTGCTTTTTAACCTTTTCGACAAAATTAACGTAAGAATGTTTTTTTTAACTTATACAGTGGGTGCGGCAATTTTTTGCTGTTATAAAATCATTGAAGCTTACCTTACAAGCTTATAAGATTATTTTCAAAGAAAATGTTTTATTTCATAAATATAAGACTCTTAAATGATTTCAAATAGAAATAGATATTCCTCTAAAAAGAGTTTTGATTTCATCTATGTCAACATCCTTTGACGGATTTTACCCTTATTTGAAGTTGATTTATTATGATACAAAATTTCTATATTTTATTGAAGGTTTTGTGGAATGTTTGACTATGGATGTTCTATTTTTATACCGTTCATAGTTTATGGTGAAAGTATTGACATTTCGTATGCTATTTTTAATACGAATGTTTATGTTATGTTTAAACATTTTCATATGGGAATGCATTGGACTTAATATGTGACGGGTGGAGCCCACTATAGCTCCTAGATGCATCGGTAGGTCTCATGAGACAAACTAGTGTCTTGGAACAAGGCCTTGGCAAAATCTTATTTTTAGTCTTGGCACGAGGCCTTGGCTATGTGGTTATGATAGTCTGGCATTACGCATTCCATCATTATGAAAGTGGTTATTGATATTGCATGTGATTATTCGATTAGTAGAATATCCATGTGAATAAGTAAATGGAATGATTTCATTTTACTTTTGCCATACTATGTTGAAGTTCACGTTTAAAAGTCTTTTGTTTTAGTTATACATTGCCGTAAATGTTTATTCTTAATTATGAAAGTTTTCCACTATATTGTTATCCTTACTGGGCATTTGAGCTCACCCCTTTTCTATGTTTTATTTTTCCTAGGATGTGAAGAAGTAAATTATGAATAACCTACAGGGATAGTATGTAGGGATTTGAGTGTGGAATATGAAGAAAAGATGTTATTGTAGTTTTCATTTTTATGATTTAATGTAAGACTTATGAATATATCTAGTGTTTCCAAGGCTACTAAACCAATCGGTCTTTCGAGATTTGATCTTTCTTGTGATCATGCCAATGTTATGTAATAATGCACCGACTTTGGGTAACTAGGGTCAGGGCGTTACATTTGGTATGATAGGAGGTTTAGTACAAACCTTGTAAGCTAGATTTAGATAAACTCTGATTAGAGCACGTAGACCTAAGATGAACTTTGAGGATTAGTATAGAATAACTTCCTAGAATTTTTGTATTTTAGAGATTTTGTGAGTTTTCCGAGAGATACATCCCTGTCTGGATACGAGCAGGTAGAGGCGGCTCTGGCACAGATGTACCTAGGGGTAAAACCCGAAAACACCGCTTTGAGCTAGACTCGAACAGGAACTGGTGGATGACAACGGGCCTTGCTGCACTCTTGGTTACGAAACTCCCGAGGGATATGCTTAGGATAACTCTCATTTTCTTTAAAAATAATTATTAAGGTCTTATGAGTATATACATCTTCAAAGAAAAAATTCTTATGATTATGGATTATATCCACAAATAGTTCAATTTAAGTTAAGTGTTTTGTAAGTATGGGATTATGTATTTTGATTCATAAACTGATCTAGTTTATACCAATGTTTAGAAATGGAGCCTAGTTGAAGAAATGGAAACCATATCAATGCACGCACTCCATGTAGGGATTTCCCTCCTTCTCAAGATAATTATAGTGGAGGTGGTGATGTAACTGGTGCCAATCAGCTAATCACCATACTGGGACAACTCACTCAGGTTATGAATAATAACCTTACCCATATGGGGCACCCTGATCCACAGCGTGGATGAAAAATGATAGATCTATTCATGAGGCAACAACCAACAACATTCAATGGGAGTAAAAATCCCTTAGTAGCTGAGAAATGGATAAATTCCCTAGAGAAAATATTTTAGGCTTTGGGGAGTAGTGAATGGGAAAAAGTTATCATGGCAGTTTACTGCCTCACTAGAGATGTTGACCAATGGTGGTAATTGATTCAAAACATGAAAGAAGATGATGAAGTATCAAATATGGAAGGGAGGGAGTTCAAAGATCAGTTTTTAGAAAAATACGTTCCCCGCGACCATCGAGCCGATATGGAAAGGCAATTTCTGAGTCTGAGACAGAAGGAGGATGAGAATGTCGCAAAGTATGAGGCTAACCGTACAAGGTTAGTAAGGTATGCTGGAGATTATATACGTAACCCAAGAAGTATGATTGATCATTTCTTTGATGGGTTAAAACCATTTCTCCGTCGAGCATTAGTCTCACAATCCTTCTCATCGTACGAAGACATTGTCTCATGTGCTATCAAAACCGAAAAGGAATTCTCTAAGTCTTATGAATTTAAAGCAAAACAAGTGAAGAAGAGACCTACTGATCAATATGGGAGTGGAAATAAGGGGAAGAAGGGAAAGGTTGAATATCCATCCTATGGTAAATGTGGGAAGAAACACCCCGGTACTTGCTTGAAGGGAACGAGAGTCTATTACAAGTGTGGTGAAAAAGGCCACCAAGCTCCTGATTACAAGGGGAAGAAGGAAGCTACCAATGTTCAATGCTACAATTGTAGGGATATGGGACATTATGAAAATGAATGTCCTAAGCGTCAGGAGAACTTACCTCATAAAAGGCCAAGGGATCAAGGCCAAGCTTATGTTATCACTACTGCTGAGGTAGAAGCTCTGAAAGATGTGGTGGCATGTAATTTAATGGTTTCCTCAAGTTTAGTAAATGCATTATTTGATTCTGGATCATCGCATTGTTTCATATCTTCCCAGTTTGCTAAGAAAATTAGATATTTCCAATTTGATTTAATAAGGGACTGATCAGTTAAAACTCCTAAGGGAAGTATCATTGCAACAACGTTTTGTGAATCAGTCCCCATTAGAGCACATAAATGTTCTTTATCTGCTGATCTCATCGTCATACCTATGATTGAGTTTTATATAATCCTCGGTATAGACTGGATTTCAGACTATGATGCGAAGATTTATTGTAAGAAGAAAGAGGTTATGATTCTTGATGATGATGATAAGGAACACCTTATCTTTAGAGCAGAATCGTCACCACCTAATTCTTCTCTAGATCCACCACCAGTAGCTCAACTAAATTCAATTATTGAGGAGGAAGAGAATGAAATAACTGTGGGTGAGGAAAGGAATGTTCAAATAGAGGATGTAACTGTTGTGAAAGAATTTGTAGATGTATTTCCGGAAGATTTACCTGGACATCCTCCAGAACGAGAATTTGAGTTTTCCATTGATTTAATTCCTGGATCAAGGCCTATATCGAAGACCCCTTATAGAATGGCCACTGTAGAATTAGTCTATCTAAAGAAACAACTAGAGGAATTGAGTAATTAAAGATTTATTTGCCCTAGTGTTTCTCCATGGGGAGCCCCTGTTCTTTTTGTTAAAAAGAAAGATGGATCCATGAGGTTATGTATCGACTACATGGAGATCAATGCTATAACAATAAAGAACATGTATCCCCTACCTTGATTTGATGATTAATTTGACCAACTGCATGGAGCTCAATAATTTTCAAAGATTGACCTTCGATCTCGATACCATCAGTTGTGTGTGAAGAAAGAAGACATTCCAAAGACCGCATTTCAAACCAGTAACGTGCATTACGAGTTTACTGTAATCCCTTTTGGATAGACTAATGCACCCTCTGTATTTATGGATCTGATGAATAGAGTTTTCAAGGAGTATCTCGATGAATTTGTGGTGGTATTTATTGATGATATCTTAGTATACTCCAAAATCTATGAAGATCATGAAAAGTACTTGCGCATTATCCTGATGACTCTGAGAAGACATGAATTATATGGGAATTTTAGCAGGTGTGAATTCTGGATTCAGGAGATTTCTTTTCTTGGCCTTATTGTCTCTAAAGATGGAATCTATGTTCATCCTTCTAAGACCAAGGAAATCCAAGAATGGCCAGCACCTATGAGTATAACCGAGGTACGTAGTTTTATTGGTTTAGCAGGATATTATCGACGTTTCGTCCGAAATTTTTCCCGATTGGCTAACCCATTAACGAAGCTCACACGTAAAGGGGTTAAATTTGTTTGGAAAAAAGAGTGTGAATAATGTTTCGATGAACTGAAGAAAAGATTAATCAATCCTCCTATATTGACTCTACCATCGGGGAATGATGGGTTTGTTATTTATAGTGATGCATCGAAGAAAGGACTTGGCTGTGTCCTTATGCAGAATGATAGGGTTATTGCCTATGCATCAAGACAGTTGAAAATTCATGAACAAAACTATCCTAATCATGATCTCGAGTTAGCAGCTGTGATCTTTGCTTTGAAGATATGGAGGCACTACCTCTATGGTGAAAAATGTGAGATTTATACTGATCACAAGAGTTTGAAGTATAATTTCTCAGAAAAAGAAATAAACATGAGGCAAAGGATATGGCTTGAATTACTCAAGGATTATGATTGTACGATACACTACCACCCGGGGAAAGAAAACAAGGTGGCAGATGCTTTGAGCAGAAAAGACCCTGGAGTTTTGTAATTGATGAGAATTGAAAGGGATCCAATTTTGATGGATCTAGTGAAGATGGACATGGGAATAACCAGGGAAGGAGAAACATCAATGCTTTTTCAAATGGTTTCCAAACTAGATTTACAAGAAAGGATTAAGAGTTCTCAGACCGATGATGAAGAATTTCAAAAGAAGATTAAAGCTGTGAATGATGGGAGACTGAGAGACTTTGTGTATGAAGATGGAATTTTGAAATTTGGGAAGACACTTTGTGTTCCTGATATACCTGATCTAAAAAGGGAATTTCTGGATGATTCTCATAGTTCCAATTTCTCTATACACCCTAGGAGCAGCAAAATTTATAGATATTTGAAGGAACATTTTTGGTGGGAAAACATGAAGAGCGAGATTGCTGAATTTGTGTCAAGATATATGGTTTGTCAACAAGTGAAAGCTGGAAGGCAATAGCCTATAAGAGTTATGAAACCTCTTCCCATACCGGAGTGGAAATGAGACAATATTATGATGGATTTTCTCATGGGGCTACCAAAAACTCCTAGAAGGAACGATGCAATATGGGTTATTTTTGATCGTATTACCATGTCAGCACATTTTCTTGCTATAAGAGAAGATCTACCCCTGGAACGTCTAGCAAGACTATATATTAATGAAGATGTGAGACTTCATGGAGTATACCTATCGATTGTTTCTGATCGTGATCCCCATTTTACTTCAAGATTCTGGAAAATTCTACAGAAATCCCTGGATACTGAACTTCATTTGAGCATTGCTTACCACCCTCAGACAAACGGACAATCAGAACGGACTATTCAAACCTTAGAAGACATGTTGAGATCTTGCTCACATGGGTTTCAGGGTATTTGGGATCAATATTTACCTCTGGAAGAATTTTCCTATAACAATAGATTCCATTCAAGTATTCAGATGGCACCATATGAAGCGTTATATGGAAAGAGATGTCGTACACCAACCTGTTGGGATGACGTTGGTGAAAGAAAACATGTTGGCCCAGAACTGGTGGAGGAAATGAGGGAAAAGGTGAAGGTAATCCAAAATCACATCCAAGCAGCTCAAAGTAGGCAGAAGAGCTATGCCGATAATCGAAGGAAGGATTTGGAATTTCAAGACGGTGATCATGTTTTCCTCAACGTATCTCCATGGAATGGAGTGATACGTTTTGGTAAGAAAGGTAAATTGAGTCCCAGGTACATCGGACCTTTCGAAATTCTAGAACGAATTGGGGCTATAGCTTACCGATTGGCAATGCCGCCAAGACTCTCCAAAGTTCACGATGTGTTCCACGTATCTCTGTTGAGGAAATACATGCCTGACCCAACGCATGTACTCACCTATGAGGAATTAGAACTGGAACCCGATCTGTCTTATTGTGAAGAGCCTATCAGGATTCTTGATACAAGAGAACAAGTACTGAGAAACCGAACGACGCGTCTGGTAAAAGTTTTGTGGAGAAACCATAAGATGGAAGAGGCAACGTGGGAACCCGAAGAACTTATGATGAAGAACCACCCGAGACTTTTCATGCGGTAGTATTCTGAAAATTTCGAGGACGAAATTTTTTGAAGGAGGGGAGAATGTAACACCCCAAGCTTCTACGGTACGCTTCTCTTTGATTAATACGATAGCGTGTGTTGTACCCAAAATCGAGTTCTAACACACCACAACCAATCAAACTAGCCATTATGAATAGTAATACCTACTTTTTGAAATTATATATATTTTATATTTCAAAATAGACTTCATTTTTGGTTTTGGAATATCGAAATTATTCTAAGATGATTTTTTGGTATTTTTCTGAGAACTTCCAATTTTTATGAATAGTGAAAAATACTTAAAAACAACTTTTTTAATCAAAATAATTTATAGTGATAAATTATATTATTGAGTGGTTTTAAAGTATAATTAGAATATATTTTTACCATTTTATCCAATGGTGTTCATTAGAATTAATTTCACTTTGAAATTGGACCTAAACAATTGTCAATCTTTTGGTATATATTGTTTCTTAAAAACACGCTATTTGTTGTGACAGCGGGAATTAATTATAAAATTAATTAATTCAACTTATATGTTTGGAATTTTTTAAAATAGACATAATTTTTGAATTTGGAATATCATTTATAGCTTAGGGTGAAATTTTGGCATTGTTCTGAAAAACATCAATTTTTGATAAATAGTGAAACTACTAAGTTGTAGTTAAAAAAACTGAATTTTTCATAAAACTTAATTTTACCGCTTCTGTGAATGGAATTTCGAAAATCCGAGAGACACGGTTAATATCAAGAAGTAAAATGTGGTTCAATGAGATTAAAATAATTTTTGGTGAATAGTAACTTTTTACTTTTATTTACCACGGTTAAAAGTAAATAGGGTAATTAAGGTGAAAAATGATATTAATATTACCCTAACACATTTCCTAATTCTATTGGACAAGTGTATCTCTACCAAAAAAAACCTTAGGTATAAAATATTATCATTTAGGTCCACATGGATTAGATTAGGACATTTATTATTATTTAATTCAAAGAAGAGTTAAAAGAGTTAAAATCAAAGTTTATTTACTAAAACATTTTTAATATAGGGTTATACATAAGATAAATTTGATTGTAAATATTCATTAAAAAGGTAAAAATATTTCCTACATAATGATAGTTTATTTAAAAATTTTAGACATTAAATAATATAATTTATTTATGACACAATGATGATGTAGTAATTACCATAATAGTGAAAAATTAAAATAATTGATATTATAAAATTTACAAATAAATAAAATTTCAGACTTTTTATGATTTACAATAATTTTCTAAGTTAATATGACATGTTAGGGATGATTTAATTAAATTTTTTCGAAGTAATAATTCTGTTATTGGTTTCACAAAAATCAACAATTGAATAGTGTCAAAATTGACATAAAAGAGTTTTTAAAACAAATATTATATTATTAATTGATATTAAATTCCAAAAAATCTAAGGTTCCTCCAAGAGACATATATCATGATATTTGTATCCTTAATAGACCACTTGGGGGTTGCTTGGATGTATATAGTAAGTTTATTAACTATATAATATAAAAATACAAAGTGACATGGTAAATGTCAAACTAATTAACTAAGAGTTAATACTTAAAGATAATGTTAATATAGTATCCCAAACCTGTCTAAATTCTATTGGTTGAGTAGTTTTCGACCTATCCCCACCTTAAAATTTAAATAATCAACTTTGTAGCCATTAGAAAACGAATATGAATTTATTATAAATTAATATTTCTAACTTTTCCAAATGTGCCCGTCACACCTCTTATAAAAGGGGACTCCTCCTTCTCATTTTATCACACCTTAAAAGCCTTTTGGTTCGGAAACTCTCTGCCCAAATACTCTCCCAACTTCCCTCACTACAACCTAGAGGCCTTTTTTGTCAGAAAGCCAACCTAAGAACCCCTTTTGATCAAATCAAAATGAAGAACACGAAGAAGAGGTAATGATTTCACGAGCCTTTTCTAAGTTCCTTTCTTCGTCCACTTCTTCTTCCTTTTTTATTACCATTCTAAAATAAAAACTCTAGTATAATATATATACTGTGATGTTATTATAAATTTGGTACAACCATATTCAGTATTCTATCCACCCTTTGAATAACATGTCACTATACGTGCGTACGTACGACTTACCGTCTCCACGTCGTGGTGTAATTGTTATTCAATATATTATTATTTGGATGGGTATAATAATGATGTGTAACTCATGTAAATAATAAATATAACATGTTAATGATTCTGTATATATTATATAACATCCATTTATAAATTATTTTAATATCAAAATAATGATATTGTCACTCGTGCGTACGTACGGACTACCGTCTCCACGAACACGATGAGATTCATTCTCCATCATATCCATTCAAGTATAATTTTCATTTGATGATTTAAAAATAATGTTTAAGGACTTGATATCATTCTGTATATGAATAATATACAACCTATCCATGACAAACATGTCTTATGTGACAAAACATATAAAAGAAAACGAGTAAGTTAACACCCGAAACGACGATAATACTAAGATATTATTAACAATGCAATGTTAAAAGATCATATATGATATCATATGAATGTATATGATTATTGTATAATTTAATAACAATTATTTCACTATTATACAGGAGGTTGACCTACCCCAACCAAGGAAAAGTACAAGGTAAGGTTTTATTTCGCAATCTCTTCATTATCCGAGTTTGTTTATACGTAATAATCTACTAGGATCACATTATCATCCACATCAAAGTTTCTTAAAAATGAATTTCAAAACATTTTTACTATTTACTAGAATATGGGTTAAAGTCATGTATACCCTTGTTTGACTTTTTATAAGACGTTTATAAAGGAATCTTTCTGTCATTTTCCAAACAAGGTGCTTTTTAACCTTTTCGACAAAATTAAGGTAAGAATGTTTTTTTAACTTATACGACGAGTGCGGCTTTTTTCCACCATTATAAAATCGTCGAAGCTTCCCTTACAAGATTATAAGAAATTTTTCAAATAAAATGTTTAATTTCAAAAATATAAGACTCTTAAATGATTTCCAAATAGAAAGATAAACTTCTCTAAAAAGAGTTTTGATTTCTTCTATGTCAACATCCTTTGATGGATTTTACGCTTATTTGAAGTTGATTTATTATGATACAAAAATTCTATATTGTATTGAAGGTTTTGTGATATTCTTGAATGTGGATGTGCTATTTTTATACCATTCATAGTTTATGGTGAAAATATTGACATTTTGTATGCTAGTTTTAATACGAATGTTTATGTTATGTTTAAACCTTTTCATATGGGAATGAATTGGACATAATATGCGACGGGTGGAGCCTGCTATAGCTCCTAGATGCATCAGTAGGTCTCATGAGACAAACTAGTGTCTTGGCACAAGGCCTTGGAAAAATCTTATTTGTAGTCTTGGCACGAGGCCTTGGCTATGTGGTTATGATAGTCTGACATTATGCATTCCATCATTATGAAAGTGGTTATTGATATTGCATGTGATTATTTGATTAGTAGAATATCCATGTGAATAAGTAAATGGAATTATTTTATTTTACTTTTTCCATACTATGTTTATGTTCTTGTTTAAAAGGCTTTTGTTTTAGTTATACATTTCCTTAAATGTTTATTCTTATTTATGAAAGTTTTCCGCTATATTGTTATCCTTACTGGGCATTTGAGCTCACCCCTTTTCTATGTTTTATTTTTCCCAGGAAGTGAAAAAGTAAATTATGATTGACCTACAGGGATTGTATGTGGGGATATGAGTGTGGAATATGAAGAAAATATGTTGTTGTAGTTTTCATTTTTATGATATAATGTAAGACTTGTGAATATATCTAGTGTTTCCAAAGCTACTAAACCAATCGGTCTTTCGAGATTTGATCTTTCTTGTGATCATGCCAATGTTATGTAATAATGCACCGACTCTGGGTAACTAGGGTCGGGGCGTTACAAGAGGCGGCTACGTGGTTTTATTTGCTGGGGAGCGAGATCGGGGTATTGGGGGGATTAATTAGTGTGTTTCATTTTTTTTTCTACTTTTGTATTGTGTTGTTTCTATTTATTTTATTTAACTTTGTTGTGGACGTCCGACATATTGATGGGTCATGCCAAAATTTTATTTATTTTCTTCTATTATTTTAATTAATTTTTTTGGGAAATCATTTCTTAGTGTTGATTCCTTGATGCACGAACACTTGTGCCTACCCATGGGCGAAGCCCATCCACCATAGTCCATCATAGTATTCCAATATTAGACTTTGTGTTTGAACCATGTGAAGGTCTAGGAAGAATGAATAATTAAAGAGGGATTGATAATTTCTAGGAACGAATTGTGAATTCCCATGAATAAGGATTTAGGACATTGGTATTTATAATGGGAAGATATGAAAGACTATGAAATATATATTGATATTTAAAATTCTATGGTATTAAAATGTGGTGAAATGATAATGTGTTGGGACTAATGAATAGAAATTCACATTCATAACCAATTTTATAATGTAATATCAGGTCATGAGCTACTATAAATTGTTGGAGTTGATGATTAGAATCCATCCCAATGCTACTATAGAAATACCATGGTTCAAAAAATACTCTATTATACACTAGATATTTTGGTTTCAAATTCCCAGTAAAACCTTCATTGACCACATTGAAGGGATCATGACTTGTTAGAAGATTGAAACTGGGGGCAAGGAAGTTATTCCTTTTTCACATACATATAGTGGAGTTCCAAACAACCATAAATAAAACAATATCCAGAAATGAAATTCATGAGGTTGTCTGAAGCTACCTTCGTTCTCTAATACAATGTCAGGAACATGGTGAATCATTTCACTGGTTATTCTATGAAGACTTCATTCATTCTCAGAGCGACCCCACACATTTTTTTAAATGGAATTCAACTCATCTCAATAAGGACTATTAAATGCCTCATGGTAATTGGGTTCTTTAGATTGACATTTCAATCTCAGAAAGAAAAAACTAAATGCCCATTGTAAGACATTCATCATTCAAACATATGGTGCCCAGAATCAAGGTGATCAATACCTTGTCCAAGACACTAAAGGAAGTTCCACATAACACATATTAAAGATAATTTCCTATTTTTCTTCTTCATACTCCAGATTTACATTGGTGAAAACATTCACCGTGGTCAAATATGTGATCTAATGAAATCTATGAATATCTACATTAAAACTCTCCTTTTGAACTCTTCTGAATCATTAAATTTAAAATTTTATTTAAAAATTATCATTTAAGAACGTGGTATGCTGAGTATTTATTAAAAACATTCCTTAAAAGAAAATATTGAATATCACAACAATGTATTCTTTATTTAAGACTATGAATAATATGGAATCTATATTACCAAAAATATTCATTAAAAAAATCGCTTATATGAGACCAGAAAACATAATTCATGAAACCATATGAAAAATGAAAGACTTTCATTCACATGATGCGTTTTTTTCCTCTTGAACACTACATGTTTGCCTACTTTTCCACCCCTATATCCATTGTTACCATTTTATAATAGCTTCATAGAAGCTTCTTACATATTGTGCAACAATATTTATGTAGGTTGTTGATATGATGTGTAATCACAGCCTACTAAACCAGTTAAAAGTTTATTTAGCATTCATGTATTTTAAATCAGTTCTAGATTTCAAATATTAATAAGAACCCAAACTTTAATATATCATATACCCATTTAACTCAACTTTTGAACATGATCCACATCTAATGGCCAACCTGTATCAACTTTCATCCATGTTACAAACACATATCAATATCTCCAAACCATGAATGTCATTTCAATATGAAATTCTTTCTTGCATATATTCACCCTCGATCCTTTTCCAAGGCTTCTTCTTTAAGTTTACACATCGAATGAAATCTTCACATATATTTTATCAACACATATTCATGTAATATATCTTCATACCAAAGATCTTCATGCCGCTATTATTGAAAAACCATATGCCTAATAAATCAAAAAAAACCTCATTAATACATCAAATATTTTCCAAAAAACCAACCAATAAGGACTTAGGTGAAATAATCCTCCACATTGGATGATCCTGTTCTTGAATTAGTGTCCTCTGATAGAGAGGTTACTAGATCAATTCCTTCTATTAAAGAGAAGGTGTAAAATAAAATCGTATGGGATGCTATATTAGAGGATTATCATCCAGCCTATGATTTAATTTCATTTAAAGATGCTTTATCAAGGGTTGTAAATAATGAAAATATTCGAGAAGCATATGAGCATAGTAAATATGAAATTGATTCCAATTACTGGTAAGAGAAATGAATGATTTATTCAATGAACCAGAATGGTAAGTCAATAATAGTGGCTTCCACTTCTGGAAAATCCAAGAGAATACCATGCAACATTTTTTCTCACTCCTCTTCCCCTAATTGGGGGAAATACCTTTCTGGTATTTCATTGGATGCTAAGGATTCCAATAAGATAGTTGGTGAATCTCAAAAACATGTAGCTGATGTCTGTAGTGTGCAATCAGTGCCTGTTAGGGAAAGTTACTCTAAATATGGATGTAATTCTAATATGGACTCAGTTTACTCTTTATGAAACACTCTTGCAGGTACCTATCATATGTATAGTGTGTTTGCAATTGGAAAACAAGTGAATTGTGACGTATTCAATGTTCATATTTTGGATGTTCTGATTTCTTCTTCCATGAAGAGCTCTTATGGACATGGAGGATCAAAACAACAACTAACCAGTTCCACTACTAGCCTGGTTCTTGGATCACCTACTTTGAAGACTCAGACCTCTACTCTTTCTAAGGGTGGACACAACCAAGATTCCATTTCTTTAACAATTTTTTGTAATGTATAATGGGTTGGGAATGCTACAACATTTTCATACAAGTGGTCTACTAGTGATAATACATCTTCCAAGGATATTTATGGGGTTTCAACTTTTGAGACTCCCATGACAGATAAGGTAGAGGGAACACCTAGAAAAAACCTGTATAATCATGTCAAGGGGACTCAAAAATTAATGGTGAGTATTCACAATTACTTTGAATTGTTGGAATTTGGATGTAGTGAAGAGAATGGTAAAGAGAATAGTTAGGTTTAGGGTGATGATGTAATGATGCAGGTAGTTGATGTGGAAATTCTAGATTATGGAGATAGGACCTAGATAGTGGTCACCATATAAGGGAAATAAATTTTTCTTATTATAAGTCAAAAAATTATTTATTTTTATACTCGGGTGGTGGGGCATGGTGTAGGGATGGTGGGCTAGCTCCTGGGTGGTACTGGGTGTAGGGGGTGGGGCTGGGTGCAGGGGGTTGGGTGTATGGTTATTGGGGGTGCACTGGGGGTGTCTTGAAGGGGGGGGGGGGGGGTTGAGGGTAGTGGGGGTGGATGGTTCATGGGTTGTGGGTTGTGGGGGTGCATGGGGAGGTGGTGTCCAGGGGAGTCTATTGGGGGAGGGGGGTCTACATGGTGTATTGGGGGAGGGGATGACTTGGGGGTCAAGTGGGGGTGTTTGGGGGTGTCTAGTGGGGGTGTCCATGTGGTATCCAAAGGGGGTACAATGGGGGGGATTCTAGGAGGTCTGGGGGTGTTTAGGGGGGTTTCTAAGGGGGTGTCCATGTTAGGGGTGTCTAGGAGAAAGGGGTGTATAAGGGGTCTAGTGGGGGTGTCTAGGGGGTCCAGTGGAGGGTGTATAGGGGGTCCATTGTTGGTCCAATGGGGGTGTCCAGTGAGGTCAAAGGGGGTGTCCAAGGGGGTGTTCTAGTGGTGTCTAGGGGTGTTAGGTGGGGGGTTCTAGTGGGGGTGTTCAGGGGGTTCCAGTAGGGGTGTCTAGGGGGGTCTCTAGTGGGGGTGTGCTGGGGGGTGACTAGTGGTGTCTAGGGGGTAGGGGTGTCTGGGGGTGCAAGGGGGTTCTATCCAGGGGGAGTGGGGTGAGCAAGGGGCGAGCGGTGTGGTTTCATAGTGGTTCCATTTTTTCATGATAAGAATTTTTCTACTATTTCACAGTGGATTCCATTCTATTTTGCATGAGCAATGTGAAACAAGATTGGGTAGCTATGGGCATATATTGATTCTAGGAAAACCATATATACCCATGTTTCTTTAAACCATGGGTATATAAGCTACTGTGAAACTATATATACCAAAGGTTCAACGAATCATGGGTATGTGTGCTATGAAGAAAACTATCTATACTCATGGTTTACATAACAATGGGTATATAATCTGTTAAAAAAAGTATACCCATAGTTCTATAAATCTTGGGTATAGTTGTATACCCACGATTTATCAGAATCATGGATAATATGAAATTTCAGTGGGATATACCCATAGTTTCTACAAACCTATGGGTATAGGGAAATCCCATCACCTCATGAACCCACAGTTCATAAAACTGTTGTTAGAGCCTATACCCACTATTTCATCGGATATAACCCTAGTTTCAAACTATGGTTATATATAAATGTTTTAGTAGTGATGCTAAATTTCCCTATTATGATAATCATGCTATATCATGCCTTTGTGTTCATGTTCCCCTTTGCTCAATTGATGTGCCTATTCCCTGTCATGTATTTTATACATCATGTTATGCCATGTTTACTCTCTTAACAGGCTTTATATCTCACCATTTTCTTATGCATGTCCTCAGGTTTTCCCACACAATGTTATGCACAAAGGAGTGCTGGTGGTCATGTAAAATATGTTTTCAATTAACATGTGTATTTCATGTTTTTAGTAGTAATGCAATGTTCCTATGCACCAAATTAACTAGAACTATCTCTATTTATGTTGTATCAATTAATTATTTTATGTAATAAATTATTTTATGTGTGAAATTAAGAGAATGTTTTTCATAGATTGTATTAGATTATAGGTTTAGCTATTTTTTGGATTAGGATTAGAAAACAATAGTAAAATCCATAGGAATAAGACCACATATAATAAAAACAACCCTAAAATATTTTGAGTATGAAGTAAGTGGATTATCAATAAAATATATCCCTTTTTACATATGAGTATGTAGAGGTGGATCTAGAATAAATGAATATAGGTGTAATCCCAAAAAACACCCCTTTGAGCTAGACTCGAATGGGAACTCATGCACGACAACAGGCCTTACTGCACTCTTGGTTATGACACTCCCAGAGGATATTCATTGGTAAATTAATAAGCTCAGTATGAACTATTTTTAATGGAATTAAAAAAATTCCCCTAATAATATCTGATGGGTAGTATATCGTGGATAACAGAGATAAGTTAAGGAAATAAATGTAATTTATATGATATCACTTTTTTCAATGGATTCTCCATTATATGTTACCCCTAACATTATTTTTATTCTAGCCAATGTCTGGTAATAGGAGGACTCGATCTAACAACTGATGCAGTGATCAATGTGATGACTGTTCTAATGAGGTACCCAATCCAATGATAGTGGGAATCAAAAAGATTGTATTGATACTACCTCAGTTAACTCATGTTCTTAATATAGACATGAGTCAAGAGGAATGTTCAACCCCCCACCAAGAAAGAACAATTTTCAATTGAAGGATTCATGAGACAAAGTCCACGTACATTTAATGGATCATCTAATTCCTTAATCGCCAAACTAATGATAAACTACATTGAGAATATCTTGTCCATCCATAAATGTTCTGAACCAGAGAAGGTACATCTGGATGCTTATCACCTGGAGAGTGAAGCTGTCTATTGGTGGACATTGATAAAAAATATGAAGTATAAGGAGGAGATTGAGGTGTTTTAATTGAAGTATTTCAGGAAAAAATATTCGATAAATAATTTCCTCACACCCTCTGAATTAATATGGAAAGTTGATTACTTTTCCTGAAGAAAAAAGACGATGAATCCATCGAATAGTACAAGGAAAAATTCATTAGGATTGCATGATACGCCTCCTTCATTGTTGTTACCTATGAATGCAAGGTTGACCTCTTCTTTGGTGGGATAAAACCCAGCCTATCGAAATCCCTAGTAATCCGTGACTTCGACGACTATGAGTAGATTTTATAATGTTCCCTCAAGGTGAAAATAGAGATAAAAAATCTCATGTGTATTAGGGAGATTATAAGCACAAGGTGGACTTTAACTCTGGTGGTCCTATGGATAAATTCCTCATTTATATGAAAATACAGAACCTTGCTTGCCAAAGGTGTGGGGAAAAGTACCCCAAATATTTCATGAAGGTGATGAGGAAATGATTTAGGTGAGGAAGAGAAGGTAACCTAGACATTAACTGCTGATATGAAAAAAAATGCAACTGTGAAATAGGAGATGAATTCTCTATTAGACCCTTAATTCATTGTTCATTTCTTCAACTATAATGAACCAGGGTGATTTGTAAATATGTTCCCTAAGCCAGGGGTATCTGGAGGCATCTGAAAACCTCCATGGTAGAAAGGGAGAACTTTTTTCCATCACTACGATAGAAGTAAACCCTAAAAAAGAAGTGGTTATAGGTACGCTCTTAATTCATTCAATAATCCAGAATATAATTTTTTTTTATTTTGGTTATACACATTCTTTTATACCAAAAATGATTACTAGAACTATCCCAACACTACCAAAAATCAACAAAGTAATTATGTCGGTTAGAATGAAAAATGGGGAAATCATTTCATCCCATGAATATAACACCTCCCCTGTCATGATTTTTGGATCAAACTTTTTTTTGAACTCATAATACTCCTTCAAGTGTAATTTAAGGAAATTTTTGGAATGGATTGTCTTTACTAATATAGAGTCAACAAAAAATTCCATTAGAGGGAAATAAATCTCTATATGCTGAATCAACCCATGATTATGTACAAGTGGAAGGCGGAAGATGAATCTGCTTTAACACCATCTTCTCAAGTATGGGTATTGAAGCACTATGAGCATGCGTATCTTTCATAGATTATAGAGTATAAGGAAGAAAACATCCATGAAGACATTTTTATTGTGATGGAATTTGCTGAAGCATTTCCGGAAGAATTTAATAGTCTTCCTCTTAGAATATATTTTGAATTCTCATTTGATCTTTTACCAGGGGAGTTTCTAGTAAAAATACTATGTATTGAATGGTTGTTTTGAAGTTTGAGGAGATGAAGACAGAATTACAGGAGAATCTGGATAAAGGGATTATATGCCCAAGTACATCCCCATGGGATGCACCAATCTTATTCCCCAATAAGAAGGATGGGTCAATGCTCCATTGCATTGATTATCGTGAGTTAAACAAAATCGAAATAACGGAAAAGTATCCTCTTCAATGAATTGATGACTTGTTCAATCATCTATAGGTACAAAAATACATATCTATGGGGGTTTCAGGTCGGGATATTACCATGAATGGGTGAAGAATGAGGATATCTCCAAGATTGCTTTACATTTAAGATATGGGCTCTATGAATTCATATTAATGCCTTTCTATCTCAATAATGTTCTTGTAATATTCATTTACTTGATGAATTGAGTCTTTAGATATTACCCTGACAAATTTTTGGTATTCTTTGTAGACAATATCCTAATATAATCCAAAATAAAGGAGGAGAATAAGTACTATTTAATCACTATTATAGAGACCTTGCGAAAGGAGAAGCTCCATGAAAAGTACAAAAAGTGTGATTTAGGGTTGAATGAGGTCTCTTTATTGGGTCATATCATCACAAGTAATGGTATATCTGTGGATAACTCCATGAAAAAAACAATTGAGGGTTGTCTGAGGCTAGTATTAGTAATGGATATCCATAACTTATTAGGGTTAGCTTGATATTATTGCCAATTTGTGAGAAATTTCTCAAGATTTTCCAATCGTCTTACCAAGCTAAATCAGATGGGAGTAATGTTTGGTTGGAGTGATGAATGCTAAGATAGATTCAAGGAGCTGAATTGGTGGCTTATCATTGCACATGTGCTCACACTACCCACATGTGGAGAACTTTTTGTGGTATTCATTGAGGATTTGAAGAAGAAAATGGGTTCTGTGATGATGAAAAATCACTAAGTCATTGTCAATGTTTCAAAGACATTTAATGTTAATGAGAAAAACTACGTAAAACATGATCTAGGGTTGGCTGTAGTAATATTCACATTAAACATATTACGAAATTAACTCTTTGGTAAGAATTGTAAAATATATATTAATCACAAAATCCTTAACATTATATTCACATAGAAAGTGTTGAATATGAACCAACGATGATGGTTAGAGCTGATCAATGACTATGACTACTCAATCCATTAACACCCTGGGAAAGAGAACAAGGTTGAACATGGTGTAAGTAAAATGAAACCATTGATTATATCACTAATGAGAACTAAAAAGGATCCAACATTCTTAGATTTGATGAATATGGAATTGGAAATCATAAAGAAGGGAACATAATTAATCCTTTCCCAAATTATATCTCAACCATCTATTTTGGAGTGGTTAATGGATTCTGAAAAATAAGATGTGGGAATTCATAAGAAAGTCGAAAATAGAAGAAAAGGGAAATCTTCAATGTTCAATGTTAATGAAGAAGGAATTGTGATATTTGGGACAAGACTATGTTTTCCATGAAATCTATAGTTAAAGATTTAACTTTTGGATAATGAACATAGTTCGAATTTCTCCATTCACCCAGGAAAAAAAGATGTATTGATATAATTATTGGTGGGATAACATGATGAAGGATATCACATAGTATACATAAGAGTGCCTGGTATGTGAGCAATCAAAGGCTGATAGGAGGAAGTATAATTAGATGATGAAACCATTACACATACTTGTATTGAAATTGAAGAACATCACCATGGACTTTTCCATCGGACTTCTGAAGACATCCAATGGAAATAATGCTATATGGGTTGTTGTGGATTGTCATACAAAGACTGAACACTTCATTGAAATTTGAGAGGATTTATCATTAGATCAACTGGCATGGATATATATCAAGGAAGTGGTATGTATTCATGGATTACAACTAACTATTATTTCAGATTGAGATGCAAGATTCACATCTATGTTTTGAAAGAATTTCCATCATGCTATGAATATTGAGCTGAACTTCAGTACGTATTATCATTCTCAAACTAGGGGCCAATCGGATTGGACTATCCATACACTTTAAGACATGTTGATAGTATGCTCAATGGACATAAAATGGGGATGGGATCGATATCTTCCTCTGGTTGAGTTATCATACAATATAATTTTCCACTAAAGAATCCAAAAATCTCTTTATAAAGCCTTGTATGGGAATAGGTGAAGAACACTAGAATGTTGGGATGAAGTTGGGGAGCAAAAACTACTAGTTTCAGAAAAGGTCAAAGAAATGGTGTATATTTTTAAGACTATCCAATAGCACATTAAAGCTACTCAGAGTTGATAACAGAGTTATGATTATAATCATCGATGAGACCAAGAGATGATGTTGGAGACATGATATTCTTCTTCATATCAAGATTGAAGAGATTTATGTGATTTGGGAAGAAGGGAAATATTATTCCAAGGTACATCGACCATTTTGAGATCCTTGATCGCATTCGAGCAGTGGCATATCCACTAGCACTACCCCCAAACAAATCATAAGGGCATGATCTATTCCATGTGTCTTTATTGAAGAAGTACATACCTGACCCATCACATGTACTCAATCCAGAGGTGGTACCATTGGAGAATGACCTCTCATATGAAGAGAAACCAATGATGATCTTAGATCATAGAGAAAAAGTTTCACAAAATAAGACAATGACCCTCATGAAAGTGTTGTAGAGAAACCAAAAGTTTGAAGAAGTAACATGGGAACTAGAGAATGTGATGATGTAGAATTACCCTATTCTATTTTAGTGCGCTAAAATAAAATTTTCTGGGAGAAATTTCTTATGCGGGGAAGATTGTAACGATGAAAACATTACTTAATTAAAATTTTTCTTGATATAATTAAATGAGTTATTATGTAAAATGGTTATATAAACTATATGCAATTCATTGGTTTTATGTTTTTGGATTATAAAATATGATAAATAAATTTTTCCATTGCTAATATAGTTGTTGAACAGTGATCACATGATTTTTATAAATATAGGGCTTTTAAATTATAATTTTTTTAGATAAAGTAAGTGATGACCTCACCCAGTGGAATTTCTCCATACGATGCCCATTTTTTGGAGGTCAGAATGGAGGTAAAATCCATCATATTTTCTTCTGACCAAGCCCAATATGAGCTTTAACACGTTATGTTTGAATAAGACCACCTATTGTAGAAGGGGAAGTTAATAAATATTACCAACTAAGCGATGTTATATAAGCCTCCCCAAAAGTATTCCACCTTCGCACACATTTCACTTTGGTATTATGCAAGGATTATATGTTTTTATGTAACAAGACCCTAGCACTATGATTATGTACATTATTTTTTTATACAATTAATAATATACATTCATTATATTATTTTTTTACATTGAGAACAAATAGTAATTTTTTAGTTAATATTTAAATTTAATTAATAAATCTATTTTGATGATTTAATGTTTTCTTGAAATGAAATAATATTTTATTAAAATATTATTACTAAATTACTTATTATTAAATATATATTATCTTATAATTTTTTTATGAATACAATTGTAATTTTTATTAACGTTTGAAAGTTGTTTTTGTCAAAACACATGAATTTTAAATAAATGTTGGTTCATTGTTTTATATTTAAAAGATTCACATAATTGGAAAATTATTTAAATAAAATTAATATAATTTATTCATTCAAGTCATAAAAATTATCTAAAGATAATTTTTTCAAAATTTTTTATAGTCTAATTTTTCAGTAAAAATTACATATAGTACAAAAACATAATGTGTTTTACGAAATCATAATGAACCAATAGTGATTTAATAAAATAAAATAAAATTTATTTTAGGCCATAATATATTTTAAAATAAATATAATTTAATTTTATATTTTTTTATTAATTTTGTTGTGCCTTAGTGGACCGTCCATAACATATAAAATAAATTAACTTTTTAAAATAATTTCCTTGAGAGTGTGACTCATCTCCACAAAATAAAGGCTCATATTTAAATATGTTCAGACATTGGCCTCAAGAAATAATTTTTTCCACTGCCTTTGAAAAAAACCATGGGGAAAACCATGGGTTTGTTTTTGTTTTTGATTAGTTTAATGTGTGGTGTCCAAAACGTAAATAATAAAGAATTCCATCTCTTTTCCTGTATATAACCACCCAAGCTCCCACTTCTCTTAACTAAAAACCCTTTTAGCACGTACCTACTCTACCCTTATCTCTCTAGTATCCTCCAAATGTGCCCCAAGCTCCAAAAAAGCCTCTCTCAAGCCTCTACCATGCCATTGGGATCACACATACAAGTAAGGAATTTATTCCTATCTCATTTTGTCCAAATTTACTTATGTTGTTATACCATTAGTTTTCAATTAAAATTGTTGGGGTATGATTTTTCAACTCCCCCATATATCCCTTGGTATGTTTTAATAATGAGATACATCTTTTCCTCTCATTAATGCCTCCCATATACAAATGTTACCATGCTGAAATTCCATAAGGAATATCACACATCTCATTTAAATTCATAAATTCTTTTGTATTATGAATCTAAATTACATTACATATGTTGGGGAATGTATCTATATCTCCCCTTACATTAAATTTCATGTAAATATGATGAGACACCCCTTTATATCACATCAACCATTTTAATGAATTCTTATGTCACGTCATTATGCTGCCAAAATTGCACCATGATTTTCCAAGACAATGTCATTGTGTAGTGAATACAAAGCCCATTTCTCTATCAAGGGTATTCACATTTATGACCATTTATCTATTTATTATATAGTTTAATTTATGAATTCAACATTCCTTTATCATGTAATAAATAATTATTTTTAATGATTCTGTGTTTGAATATCCATGTGGCACACTTATGCATGAAATGAAATGATTGCGATGGGTGCGCCCTTGTAGAGCTCACATGCATTGGGTAAATATTCATATCATGATACATCAAGTGAAACTATGGTTTAATCATTCTAATTCAAGTGAAATTATTGTAACTAAATCTCCATGTGCAATGATCCTTGGATCATGCTATTATCATGTTAATTCTTGATGCCACATTTTCATGTTATGATAATCATGCTATATCATGCCTTTATGTTCATTTTTCTCATATCCTCCATTGATGTGCCTTTTTCCTAACATGTACTATATTATTCATGTTATGATTTGTTTACTCCCTTATCGGGATTTATATCTCACCCTTCTCATTGAAATTATTTATGTTATCCCATGAAATTCTAAGTACAAAAGAATGTGTGTGGTCATGTAAAAGAAGTTTTAAATAAATATGTGTATGTCATATTTTGAGTTGTAGGGAAATATTTAAATTCCCCAACAACATTGTACCTCTTGATATTCTATATTTTATCAAGTGAATATTTTATTTAATAAATTATGTTTAAGTGTGAAATAAAGAGCAGGGTTGTTATAGTGTTGACACATTATTATTTTTTAGTGGGCTTATATTTTTAAATTTAATGATTTCAGAATGTTTTATACTCTGATTGTGGGATATATTAATGAAATCAGTTTTTGTATCATTTATATTGTTATATATAAATTTTTTCATAAAGATAGTTGTGCATGTTTGTACATACATGTAACATAGGATATGACCTCTCATGGGGGTTATATTTTCGCATGGTGCTGGTTTCCAACCCCAAGAATATTGTAGGTGGTCTTGGGGTAGTCACAATCAGCTTACAACCAGGAATTCAGTCACTAGTTTATTGGTTCATGACATGAATCATCTTATGAATTACATGAAATTTACTATCATTTTTCACTGATCCATATCATATATGTTTATAGACTATAAAAAGATGACAATCCACAATGGGACCATCCAACATAGATGGTGTGAAGGGAGGATGGTTGAAAAATATTTTTCTTATAATAGTGAGGAACATTATCCTCTCTACATTTTTTCCTCATTGGGATCCTTACATTTTGGCAGTGATTCTTTAATTTCTGGAAATTTTCTCAGACATAATTACTTTATACCATTATAGTCATTGCCCATTTTTATTTCCTTTATTAAATAAAAAGTCACTTATCCGGTAATAATATACAGCATTTATAAAAGAATATCAACATGATAGGATATTCTTAATCCAGTGGTGAGGGCTATTATGGTTTTACAAAATAATATGATGCTAATAAAATTTATTTATTATGTAACACTTAGTATTAAATATAATGTAATAAAATGTACTTTTATTAATCATTGAAAATTGAAATTGAAACCACAGGAACACTATAACAATTTTGGGAAGAAGAACATGTTTATGCTAATGATAATTTATTAAAATTGAAAAATTATATTGATCTACTAGAGATGTTGATCTTCTAAATGGATATTAAATTATCAATTAATCATATATTATCATCCTCGCCACATAGATTCTCCTAATTTTTCAGGAGATACATGATAAAAATTATATAGGAGATGCATAAAAATTATTTTTCATTATATCTTTATGAACATTGGGATTGGGGGGAACATGGTTCCATTCCCCAATTGTGTGAAAATTGAAAGGAAATGTTTAAAATCTCAAGGATATCAGAAATTCAATGGTAACACTATAAAAAACATCAAATAAATAATTGATTCATTGGGATTGAAGTGAACGAGTGGGAATTTAATTATTATGTGTTAAGAAATGTTACATTAATATGAATTACAATTAATTAATTTAAAATTGTGAATAACAATATAGTTATTTTATTAAAATACGTAAAATATTAGATTTATGATTCAATTATTTATATTAAATAAAATATTCAATTCCGATATTTATATTTAAACAAAGGAACAATAGATGTTTAGAGAATTTATAAGAATTAATTTGTATTAAAGAAATGACTAAAATAAGATGATTTCTAAGAAATAAAATAAAAGAAAACAAATTTATAATTCCATGTAGATTTATTATAGTTAAACTATTGTTTTCTATTAACTATTAACAAAATATTTTTCTCAGGATCTAATTTTAGACACAATGAGTCATTATTTCATGCTTCTAATGATTTTTTTGGGTCATTCATACAAAATAATTATTAGTAATACATGTATCAAAAATATATAATGATATTAAAAATTATGAATATATAATATAAGACTCAAAATAGTCATTCAAAGATAATTTAAAATTCCCAAATATATTGAAATAGGAACATCATATAGGATATTGTAAATGAAATGTCACACCAAGAATAGAAAAGTATATATTAACCAGAGATATTATTATATGTTTATATAACAAATAAATCTTTTTTATAGCATAAAATTCACAAAACATCTTGTTTATCTTATGTTGCATGCAACACTGATTTTATTATGAATTATATGCAACCCCAATTTTAAACGAAATAAGACATTATATTAAAAAATATTTTTTAACATGATAGTTATAACAAAGACATTGGACTGGTGGGTAGAAATAAGATTAATTAACATAATAATGTATATTCTACAAAAAATTATATAAAATAAATTATTTGGTGTCCAATTATTAGAAATGAAAATAATAACCATTTGAAATTAAATAAAATATTATTCTAAAAAATAAAAATTTTCTTGTGCATCAATGTGTATTACCTCCATAAATTCGAAAAATAAATTTTATTGAATAACAATAATGAAATTTATATATTATATATATAATAAAATGTTTATAATTCATCATACGTGTTTTCTATAAAAGTTAAAAAATCCAATTTTACACATGAAAACTGTATTTTTCAAAATAGAATTCATGTCGCTTTTTAAGCACTTATTTGAAAATTATTTTTATCAGCATTTTAGAAAATTTATTTGAAAAAATCATAATATATTTTTAAATCCAGATTTAAAAATTATATTGGATTGAATTTTTGGTATTTTTATGAAAAGATAAAATATTTTATAAATAGTGAAACATACAAACTTTTATTAATAACTTTCATTTCCCCTATAGCATTTAAAAAAGATAAAAAAAATTATGTTGGTTTTAATGGTGAAAATAGTTCAATTATATATCAATTAATCGATTTTTTTTTCATTTTAATGAATTTCAAATTGATTATTGATATAAAAACATTTCAATATTTTGAATCTATTTTCTCTGGAAAATCGCTTTTTCAGCACGCATACAGAATTAATTTAAAATTAAATTTTGAACTAATGTGAATAGAATTTGATAAAAGGATTCAGATTTTTAATCAAAATATTATATATTATCTACTAATTTCAACATATTTTTTAACAATAAAAAATAGTAAAAATAGTAAAAATTATTTATCGTGGTTAATGTGAAAATGGGATTATTAGGGGTTATACTATACATATAAGGGGTAAATGACCGAGAAACCATTACAACACCCGTTTTTTGACATATTTCAATATTATAACCTCTATTGATATTTAATTTCCCATTTTAAAGCCTTATTTCTATGAAAGTTTTGTTATACATTTTAGTTGTCAAAAATTACAAGTGTGCCTCTCACCTCACTTATAATATGCCACCACTCAACTCACCTCTTCACACATTAAAAGTCTTCGGTTCGGAGAATAACTGAAAATTATTATTACTATAATAACTCCCAATATCTTTTTGGCCTTTTTAAAATTATAAATCTAACATAATAAGGCTTTTTGTAAAAGCTAAAGATGTTTTTCGATAAAGAGGTAAGTTTTTGAACTATGCATTTTAGTTTTACATCTTCGTAAAAATATTTAAAATATTTTCAAATTTTTATAAACTAATAACACTAGTATATAGTGTATATTTATATGTTATTATATTAATTTAATAACCTTTTTACATTTTAAATTCCATCAAATGGGATACAAAATCATCATTCATGTGTACGGTGGACTACTATCTCGTGAATCGATGATATTCATTTTTTATCACTACCTCTCATGTGTAGATATAATTATTAATATCATATTAATATATTATATTGATGATATTATTATACCTATGGAATTATAATAAAACTTATAACTTATTAACACCTAACCCATTGGAAAATAATAGCACCTCTCATGTGTATGGTGTGTTATCACCTCGCAAACAGATGTGAAGTGTTTTTCATTTCTATTTTATTTGGATGGTAATAATGATAGAATAAAATGATATATATGATATAATTAACATAATTTTACTTATTTAATTGTTATATCACATATAACTTCTTACTTTTAATTCAATGGGAGATATGAAAACATTATTCATGTGCCTGACAGACTACTGCCTCACGAACTGATGTGATTAGTTTTTTACTAACACTTTTTATGGATGGTAATTATGATTAATTTAATGAATATATTTTATATATATGAAATAAAAAATTATTCTTTAATTTAAATAAATTATATTCCTTTATTTCATTTATTCTGTCAATAAAATGGAAACAATGCTCATGCGTACGTATGACCGACCATCTTCATGAAGGGTGTGTTTCATTTTCAAACACTATATTTTATGAATTACTGTAAATAAATATATATTTTATATATGTTATATTTATACAATCATTATATATTTTGATGTTTTCAAGCAAGATCAAATTTGGAGGACTGGAATTACGAAATCAAAGTCATACAGGAAAAAAATTATTTATTAACAGAAACGTGACTTCAATATAGAATTGTTAATAGAGGGGTATTAAAAGGTCATAATAGAATAATTTATTTTATGATATATATATTTATGGATATTTAATACTTCTATAATAAATTTATATAAATTATAAATGAGTTCTGAAAATTTATAAAAGAATTTGAGTCTTAAGGTAAGGGTTTCTTATCTAACATTTACTTTTGTGATACATATTCCATATTCACCACTTATTAATTTTTATTGGATATATAATTCCAATTTTGATATCTCATATACTGAACATATATCTCATAAAGGTATTTAATGATTCCTCTAATGTTATTTCATTTTTGTGACTTATGATTCAAATGTTACCAAAGTGGTAAGGGTTTATTTTACAATTACATCATTATTCAGGATGGTTTTTTTAACTCTCCATAAAGGGAATTATATTATATTATAATCTTAAATTAAATATATTTTATTTTCCTATTGTTATTAATGTACTTTATTATATAATAGTACCCTTTTAACATTGTTTTTACTTAAAACTACTAAGAAAATGTTTTTAAGGAAATACATCATTGTTTATCTCTTCTGTCGAAAATCCAATTTCATCAAAATCCATATTTAATAAAAAAAATTAAAAATTGTTTTCAAATTTTTAAAAATAATAAATTAATAAAATCTTACCCTTTTTAACTTTTCATATTTTTAAATTAATCATCATATAATTTTCATAAAAAGGTTTGTTTGAATTTTACTAAAAATGTGAAAGGAGTGTTTGTTTTAATGGGTATGGCATGAATGGAATTTCCCCCAATCACCACAACTAATTTTTTTAAATATTATATTTCATGTTTTCATAGGTTATTTATGAAAAAACTTATTTTATAACTTTTCTTGAACTTTTGTATAGAAATAATTTTGTAGTGAAAATGTTATTTTCCCCAAAAATGTTTATAAAGACATTCTTATGGTAATTATATTTATTAATAACATAATAAAATGACTGTAATTATGGTTTAATAGGTATTTTTTTATTGATATCATTATTATTATTTATTTGGATGGTTTGGAATTAGTTTGAATGAAGATGTAATTTTTTCACAATTCCCCATATTATTCGGTATGATTTATGATTATGTTTTTTTATGATGTGTATTAACATTTCATGTGTTAGTTTTTTAATAATAATGTTTATGTTGATTATTTTTCTACCCTTTCTTATTAGGAATTCATCATAATCATTATGTGTAAGGTGGGGCCTAGTTATTTGTTTCCCCTCGATGCATCAACAGGGCTCATAAGACCACTCATTTTTCTAATTTAAATGGTTTTATACGCATATATTTTAACTATATTTTGAAAATTAGTGATAGATTCAGTTGTTTAGCATAATAAAGCTACTCATTATGAGATCATTTGTTGATATCCAGGTGATTTTATGAATATTTATAATTTTCATGGATAATTTTTAAGATCTTGTGATTATTTATATAGATTTATTTGATCATCATATATTTCAACCATATTATTCTTAGTTTATTGATTAAATGGAAGTTGTTTCAGTTATTTTTCTTTCCATATTGATTATTGTTATTTATTCATGATATAATCCACTATATACTTACCCATAATAAAAATCAGATATCACCATTTTTTTCTATTTTTTATTAAATTAGATTCCATGAATTGAATTATTATTGATATTTAGGGATATACTAAGAGTAAATATGGAATTCTCCATAAAATTAATAAGTGTATTTTATGTTTTTAATTATAGTGTGAAGTTAAAGTATGTATCTAGATTACTAAAGATAATAATCTATTATAACCTTTAGTATGTGAGTCTATCAATCTTATGAAAATTAAATAGATTTACCACTGATGGTGGGCTACTTGGGATAGTGTATTTACATTTGGTATTAGAGGAAGTGGATAAGAATCAATGGGAACTGGTTTTTAGAAAACACATATTTGGGTATATAACCATGTGACTTAATTTAACGATAATTCAAATTATATAATAACATCATAATTTTATTTTATGGATGATTTTATTTGGTTTTCATAGAAATACATACCTTTCTAGATACTACAAGTGGATGAGGTTTTGTAATAGATATACCTAGGTTTAATTACTCTTAAAAATACATGTTGGGATTGACTCAAGCATTACCTAGTACATAACAGTGAGTCTTACTGCACACCTCATTTAACACCCTCTATGGATATGCTTATTTTAATTCACATTTTCTCTACAAACCATTATATAGGGTTTGAAAATATTTTTATGATTTGAAATGTTTCCCGAATAAACCATTTTTATTATAATGTGCTACTCAGTGAAAAAAATCGATGTATGTTAAGTGTTTCACTTTCTTTGGGATCATGCATCATTTTAAATAATTTATTGGTCTATTATAGTGAATTAAGTTTTCAAAAATGAATCCAATAGGAATAAATTTGAATGATATCAATTCACATATTCCAATCAGAAGGAATGATCATTTATTTTATGGGATAAAGAAAATATTTCAATGGGAAGTAGTCTCTCAATCATTCTCCTCATAAAAGGATATATTATTATATGATTTAAATATAGATAAATATTTCTATAAATATTATGGATTTTATGGGAAGAAATAGAACAAGATTATGAAATATAAAAAATTTCATATGGGGATGAGGTGAAAGAAGGATTTCACCATGTGACAATTATAAAATAAATGCCATCGTACTAGCTTGAAGGGAATAGTAGTTTTCTATATATTGGATAGAAATACCATCGTGCTTGTTATTTCAAGGGAAATAAATAAATTTTCAATTTTCAATGCTTCAACTATATGTATATGGGGAACTTTTAAATTGAACCCCCTAAGATTAAAGTGAATATAGATCAAAATAATGTAAGGGATCATGGTCAAGCTTATTCTACTACCAAATACAAAGTGGAATGATTACACATCTTGTGATTTGATTCAATAATTATGTTAAATGAGTAATTTATCAATGATATTATGGTAATGAAAATCAGAAAATTTATGAGGATTGTACTACAGTATTGTTTATTATAGGATTTGATAGAATATGTTGAATGATATCAATGACTTTGAAAAGTGATTCAGTGATAAGTCAAACCACTTTGAGACATAATTATTAAGAGAAAAAACCATTAATATGAGGATGTGGTTGAGATAATAATTATATTATTATGGGATTGTATTTGTGACAATGAAATTTATTATAGGTTTCATGGTTTATGTCATCATTGTTGCAGTTTAGTACATGTATTGTTTTTTCTATGTACTCAAACTATTATTAATAAAATTCCCCTTTTCGTTTTAAAAACAATTATTAGTATGAAATATTGTTATATAAAACACATTCACTTATTTTTTTAATATATCCAATTAAAAAGAACATTATGTATCTAACCATTGAAAATATAGACATTGAACAGTGATCACATGATTAGTATGAATATAGGGTTTTAACAAATCTTATTGAAACAAAAAAAATTATCTGATGGCCTAAACCATAATGATAATACCCTATAAATCCCATTTATTTGATCTTTAGAGTGAGATAGTATCATTGGGATTTTCCCTATCCCATTCCCAAGATGAGATTCAATAACATCGTCATGAGGAAAACTATTTAAGGGAGAATTTCACGCTCATCGAGATCATGGACCAAACCATGTATGCCAAACCACCCGATGAATGTCTCATGATCACAGACCTTATTCATAGAGAATTAACTAATGTATTAAAAGGATATTTATCAAGTCCATGGAATTATGAGTATGTAAACTATTTTTTATAGAATGATGAATATATTTTCATTCTATTATGGAAATTTTATAAATGATTTTTATTTTTATATAATAAAAATCAAATAGTATTTTTAAGTAATATTAAAATTCAATTAAGGAATTTATTTTTATTAATTAATGTATTTAAAAAAAAATCAAACAATTATTATTATTAAATAATTTTTATTCAATCTAAATGATCATATAATATGTATGAAGTCAAATTTAACTTTTATAATTGTTCAAAAACGATTATTTCCAAAAAAACATAGTATTTATAAATAATTTCAAATTACTATTTGAAAAGATAAAACTCATATATATAGAAATTTATTTATGAAAAATTAATTATATTTTTGGATTCATAAAATTGAAATTATCCAATAAATATTTTTTCATTCTTTGCTGTGACAGTTGAATTTTCATGAAAAAAATTAAATACCATATAAATAAAATGTGTGTATTATAACATCATACTGACCCCAAAGTGAAGTTCCCCGACACTAGTTACCCATATTCGATGCCTTATTACATAACATTGGCATGATATAAGGAATCCTGTGTTGAATGATCGACCAGTCTTGTATTATTGGAAATAAGATATAGACATAAGTTTAATATTACAACGTGTAAAGGAACACAACACTAATTTATTCCATTCGAAACATCCATATTTTTAGATTATTGATGCAAGTCACTCAAAAAAACATCATCATGTCCTAGTAAAATTAATCATAAGAAAGGGGTGATCCCAAACTCTCAGTACGGGTAAGCAATTCAGCAGAAGATATCATAATCATTAGTTGTACTGAATAAGAAAAATCACATACCTTTACAAATAATAAACATTAACAATTTATTGCAAGGAATATGAGCTGAGTAAATAATTCCATAATAAAACATAGTCATGGGTATTCTACTTGTTGAACTACCACATGAACCATCATTATTAATTTCATAATGAGGGAATGTATAATTCCATACATTCTGGAACATTATATTATGGCCTCAGCTAATATGTCTAAAAATTATTTAGGCCTCAGGAAAAACTATATATCAAATTGGGAAAGGCCATGTCAAATTCCACTTCTAATTGTCTCATTTGACATACCGATGCACCTAGGAACTATAGAGGGCTCCATCAGTCACATACTATGTCCAATTCATGCCTCATATGAAATGGTTGAAACATAACATAAACATTCATAATATAAATAGCATATGAAATGTCAATACTTTAACCATAAAAAATGAATTATATAAAAATAACACATCCACATTTGATCAAATCACAAAACCATAAATACAATATGGAATATTTGTATCATAATAAATCAACTTCAAACAAGTGTAAATTTTATCAAAGGATGTAGACATAGATGAAATAAAAACATTTTGAGGGAAATGTCACTTTCTATTTTGAAATAATTTAAGAGTAATATAATTATAATGAATTTTTTTTAACATATTCTTATAATCTTGTATAGGAAGCTTCGACAATGATTTAATGGCAGAAAATACTCGCACCCACTGTATAAGTTAATGAAACATTCTTACCTTAATTTTGTTGAAAAAGTCCTAAAGTTCGGTGTTTTGAAAATGAAGGAAAGATTCCTTTCAAAACATATAATGTTAAATAAGGTTATAAATTACTTTAAACCATAGTCTAGTAGATAGTAAAAAGGTTTTGAAATAAATTTTTATGAAATCATGGATGTGAATGATAAAGTGGTCCATGTAGATACTTATTTAAAAAGAACCTCGGATAATAAAGAGATTGTGAAATTAACCCTTTCCTTTTACTTTTTATTGGTCGATGGTATGTTAACATCATGTATAATAGTTAAAACATTGTTATTAAATTATAAAATAACTATATACTTAAATATTATATCATATAAGATCCTCTATTATTTATTTTTTTATAATATTTCAGTTTTTTCATCATTTAGGGTGTTAGCTCATTCATTTTCCATTATATGCTTGGTTACATAGGACAGGTGTTTTATAAATAGGATTTATTTTATTCATATACATAATGATATTATATTCAGAAACATTATTTTTAATCATAAAATGAAAATTATTTTTTCATGATTATGATGGGGAAAAAATCTCAGCGCGGTCGTGGAGACGGTAATCTATACGTACAGATTAGTGAAAATATCATTATATTGATGGTGAAACTGTATGTAATCAGATGTTATATCAAATATAAAGAATAATTAACATGTGATATTTATTCTTTACATTAGTTATACTCATTATTATACCCATCCAAATAATGAAGTGTTTGAACAACAAACTACAGCACGACGTGGAGACGGTAAGTCGTACGTACGCACATATGGTTACTATTTCATTCATAAGATGGATGGAATAATGAATATGGTTGTAAAATTTTTATATTAAAATCATAGTATATAGAAGATACTGGAGTTTTTTATAATGTAATCCACAAAGAAAGAGGATGTGTAAGAAGAAAAGAACTTGAAAGAGGTGATGAAATATTTACCTCTTCTTCAGATTCTTCTTTTTGATTTGATCAAAATCGCTCTATAGGATGGATTTACGATCAATGGAAGGCATATAAGAAGAAGGTTGGAACATTGAAAGGATATTTGGGAAGGTTTTGCCCGAGAAAAATGGAATTGGAGGAGTTAAATTAAGAAAAGGGGAAGTACCCTTTTATAAGAGAGGTGAGAGTCACTTTAGGAAAAGCTTCAAATATTATTTTATAATAAAATCAATTTAAGTTTTTAATGGCACCCAAATGATTTCTATTGCGTATATGGTGGGTATGGTTCTAAAACTTTCAAACAATAGGTTCTAGATTGGTTTAGGTCACCATATTAACCTTATCTTTTGGATTTAACTATTAGTTAAATAGTATGACATTTACCAAGTATCATTGTATATCTATATTATATGGTTAATAAACATATTTTAAACTACCAAGAGAACTCCAAGTGGTTTTTTATTAATATATATAACATTTTATATGTCCTTTGGGTGAACCATATATTTTTAGTAATTTTATATCAATTCATAATAAATTATTTGTTTTAAGAGCTCAATTGTGTCAATTTTGACGCTATTTAGTATTTGGATTTTTTAAAAATCTTAACAGCATGACTACTTCAAAAAAATATTATTTAATCAACCCAATAATTTTATATTAACCTAGAAAATTAGTGGAATTCAACAAAAGTCACAAATTACATTAATTTGGATATATATAATATTGATTATTTTAATCATACATTAATAAGGTAATTACTGGATCATCATTGTGTGATAAATAAATTATATTATTTAATGTCTAAAAATTATTAATAAAATATCCTTATGTAGGAAATATTCATATATTTCTAATGAATAATTATAGTTGAATTTATTTTATGTGTAACCATATATTAAAAATGGTTTATTTTTTAAACATTGAATTTTACTCTTTTAACTCTTCATTAAATAAAATATTAATAAATGTCCTAATCTAATCCAAATGGACCTCATAGGATCCTATATTGTTATTATAGTTTTTTTGGGTCAAATAATACTCATCCAATAGAATTAGGGCATGTGTTTGGTAATTATGATATCATTTTTATCATTAATTACTGAATTTACTTTTAACAGTGGTAAATGAAAGTCAAAAGTTACTATTCACCAAATCCACTATATTTACTAAACCTGGGTTCTTCCAGCCTTAAGTGTCACCACCGCAGCAAGCCACATCACCCAAAACAATTTCTTTTTCCCCATTATACCCCCAAAGCCTCGCGCCCGACCTCCTAATTCTTTCACCTCCGCCCGTAGACGCACCTCCCAGAATCGATTAGGGTTTCCGCAGTCATCGATTCCATCCCTCTCCTCCCGCATTCCGTCTCCATCCTCGACCCATGCATGACTCCTTCTTCGTCGAATCTCACCACCGGTGCTCCATTCCCCTCATCGGCGCCAGTTTTCCTTCAACGCCATCCTCGACGCCATCTAGGGTTACCTACACTTGCGACTCCACCCCCGCTCACGCAAACTCGCCACCACTCATGCAACCGCGAACCTGCTCGGGAAATAACTTCAAATAACCTAGGGTTTTTTCATCAGCAATCACCCCATATGCATCCATGTCACCTAACTGATTTCCATCGTCCCTCCCATATCGCGATGATCCCCCAACCTGATTCCATTACCCCCCCCCCCCCGGCGCTTCCTCATTCTTCCCTACCTGTTAGGGTTTCGCTTCCATTGACTTCTCCTAAGGTATCGCCGCCCTCCTCAAATCACTCCGCCTGTATTGCCTATTTCACATTCTTCTTAGCATCCTCCACTTTCTGCTACACTTACAGCCTCTCCACCTGCCGCGTCTTCATTTTCTTTGCTTCTGTGCGTCTGAATTTTATATCATCATCAACCAGGTGCTCCTTCTATGTCTCTCAGCACTCTTTATATATCCAATCCCCACCCCTTCCGCTCTTTACATCCACTATCATCTCGCACGGTATGTTGTTACTATCGTATCCCTTAAAAATACCTTCTATTCATGATATTTTTTGCCTTTATCTATGGTAACCCTACATTTACAGGGGAGGATAATCTACGCACCACAAAACTTCCTTGGGGTCGGTATTTTAGTTCCTTGTAGCTGCAGTAGCCACTAAAAAAGTCATTTTATTGTACTATTTTGTTCCAATTTACCATTACAATTCCATTACCTTTGAATCCTTGTAATATTTTTAAATGCATTTGGTTACCCCTTCTAAATTTGCAGGAGTTTAGGTAATCAAGGATAGGTCTGAATGTGTTCAATTTATTCTGGTTAAGTATATTCATATCAATCATGATTAAAATTTTAGCAAACACAGTTACCGTTCACCATATTATCATTTTGTGTTTCTCTCATCTACAGATGTGACCTTCCAATTTAGGTTCAATCAATATATTAAATGTATATTAATACACATCCCGCTAACACGAGACCACTAAATCTTACTTACATGACAAATGCATCCTTATCACCTTTAATGGAATTTCTTTTGTTTATCGTTGAAGAAAAAAATCCACTGAATTTTCATGTGATTATAAATATTGTGAGAATTCATTTTGTTTTATCAATTCCTTGAAGGATGACATTCATGATGGAAAATCGAGCTTTTGAGGCAAAAAACAGCATTGATGGTAATGCTTTTTTATGCATCCATGATTTCTTTTTTTCCTTTTTCTGTTTATTTTCCAATGTATCTCTGTGTTGATTGTACGTTTTTCAACTCATGTCTGATTAGATCTTTGATTGTGTTTGGTGTCATGACTGAATGAAACATTTTATAGCTGGGTTGTAGGTATGGGATTTCATGGATCTTTGCATGCTTGAAGATATGTGTCACCAATTTTAATTAGCATTATAAGGTGATTATTCCTATTTATAATTTATATGCATCGGTTTTATTGAACTACATTATGAAAAAAATCACCTCCATAGAGAAATATAGGGATTTTTTAAAATCTGGAAATCAAAAAATCCGGTTACTCATGTATGAAATTCCTTCAAACAACAACAATAGATTTCTATTTTCTTGTCACAATACATACTACTCATTTGATTATAAATATTCCGAGAGTTCATTTTGTTTTATCAATTATTTGAAGGATGACATTCGTGATTGGAAATCGAGCTTTACACGCAAAAAAAATAGCATTGGTGGTGATTCTTTTTTATACAGCCTTGATTTCTTTTTTCCTTTTGGTGTTTCTTTGCCTATGCAACTCTGTGTTGATTTAAACTTTTTCAGCTCATGTATGATTAGAGTTTTGTTTCTGTTTGCTATCATGAAATATAGAAACCATAAGACTGTTACCTAGAATAAACCTTCTTCCATTCATTGACACGTTGATAATACATCATTATTCCTTTTTTTTCAATTGCAATGATTTTTATATTATTTTTAGTGTTTCAGATTATGTTACACAGACCAATTTTCATGGAATGAAATATGAGATTTGGATGTGTTTAGTATGAGCAAGGGCAGGGGTTGATATAATTGGTTTTCTCTTGGTTATCTTAATTAGTGATACATTAATGTATTTTTAGTATGTTTATATGCATGGTCAAGAAGTTCTTTTAATATATAAAAATACTTTAAAACAGATTGTTGGAATTTTCTATTAAATTAATAACTGTATATAAATTTTGGGGTACAAACATTTTGTAACATTTCTTAAATGTTTCATACTCATGATTAAATCAGCCATACTCAATTAATATAAAGATCTCCATTGTCAATCTTGATCAAAACAATGAAGATGAATTATGATGCAGCATTCTCTGTTTCTGCCATCTTTGTTTGTCTATTAGAGAGTTGTATGTGATTTGAGTACCTATGGAATTGGAGGTTTGTGGAAATTTTTTATTCGATCTTGATAATGAAATAATTTTTTGTAATATTTGTCTTTACTGCATGCATCTTTAAATTTTTTTAATTATATAATCTGTTTCTTATAGTATCCATGGAAATCAATTACAGAGTGGGGGAGTTCCTCTAAAGATCATGCAACCAGTTTCTACATTAATTAGGTCAACTTATCTAAGGTGAGATTAATTTTAATGTTTAATTTTGTTATTACTCAATAAAAAACGTTGCTGCTATTTTTTTTATTGAAACATAATTTTTTTTCGGGAATTCCATACTTTTATTCAACCAAGTATTCATTGTAAAACTACGATATTTTGTTATGTTTTTTGATGGGTTGATTCTCAAAGACGGTTTTCTATACAAGAAAGTGTCCATTGTGAAAATAAACTATTGGGTGTAAATCCTTCATCGGAGGATCTTGACAATTTTTACCACTATATAAATGAGTATTCTGAATAGTAAGACTTGATAACATGGAGTTTTGGTGAAAAAGTAAATATCCATAGTCATGTAATTAGTTTTCAATGTTATAATGTTTTTGGGAAATCCATAGAAACATCAAATCTCAATATAGATGGATTTGGTTTGCATAATTTCTTATTCATTGAGAATGTCATGGCCTGTTTCATTTCACCATTTTTGTGTGCATGATTCTTTCCATTGGTTTTTTGAAGTAGTATTATCGGTCCAAACTTATTAAAGTGTCGTGAAATCATTGCAAAATTTTTCTACTAACCCGTTCTAGGTCTGATCCAATAGTCAGGGGTATCAAATAAGGGTATGTTATCATGGTAATGAAGCAATTTGGAACTCAATCAATGGTTAATTTAAAATGTGCACATGATGAAATTTTTTCTTGCACACCTTGGCATTGCTAGTCTATTTTCAAAATAAAGTATTCTCAATCAATCTGAATGTCATTTAATATTACCATATATATGCTACTATCTTGGCACTATTTTTTCTAATCTTTGAACAACAATCTAACTGTTTACATAAGTTATTTCAACTATAGAACTAACATGTTAACCAAGCAGCATGAATTCTATGAATGCTGTAGATATCATGAAGGAATCAACAGTTGTATCAGTGGTTTTGTAAGTTTAATTCATTACACTAGAAAATGTATTTAGTTTGTGTTCACTATTACTTCCTCTCCATTACACTCTAGTTACTTATCTTTCCATTGATTTTTTCTGACATATCCTTTGTTTTTTAGAAACCTGGTGGAATAATTTCTTTTATAGATGAAGCATGGTACGCAAGCAACCTCCAAAAATTACTTCCTTCATTTCTAACCATTCTAATAATGTGATAAATTTAAAGATCATAACTCTTATACAAACTTTGTTACATTATTTTCATCCATGAAATGGGGTTTTAGGTGTAGGAAAATTCATGTTTGTTTTGTATTTTTTTCATATATTTATAATCTGGAAATATTATTTGATTTCATTACCTCTATAATATCATTGCTGCTCAGTCACCTGTATTCCTTTGTAAGAAATCTATTCCAGTAAAACCCATTTTGGTATTAATATTTTCTTCTTAATACTAGAAATGTGTCCCTAAACACTTCTTATTGCATTGTAGTGACATTTGATATGTTCCCCCCTTCTCGGTTCACTTAACCGTGAAGTTGCTTGATGAATCGTCTTAATCCTACGGTATGATTTGAACTCTAAAATCCCTCTATTGTTAATATAGATTCAAACCTGTATACATATGTTTTCTCTGTCCAACGCATTTGGCTGTTAATTATTCTTTGAACTTCATTTAATTGTTTTCATCTATTACGTTGATGTCAAGTGAAGAATAAGGATAGTTAATGTTCAATTTTCCTATTCCATTATATTTTTTACCATATGTAATTTAATTATCTCCATAATTTCATCTCTAATAAAGTTGTGTCCATACACACTTCTTATTGCATTATAGTGACATGTGACATGTTCCCCCCTTCTCGGTTCACATACCATTGAAGCTGGTCGATGACTCATCTCATTCCGACGGTATGTTTCAAACTGTTAAATCCCTATATTATTAATATAGATTCAAATCTGTATACATATGTTTTCTTTATCCAATGCTTTCGGTTGATGCGTATTCTTTCAACTTCATTAAATTGTTTTCATCTATTAAGTTGATGTCAACTGACAAGAATAACGATAGTTTATGCTCATTTTTTCTCATTCAATTATATTTGTTACCATATGTCATTTCATTTCCTCCATAATTTCATCTCTAATAAAGTTGTCTTCAAGTCGTCACTAAAAAAAGTAAACTATTCTTAGAAATACACTACACTACCATAATTTTATTCTTTTGTTGATAAATCAATTCATAGTTTTGAAATATTATGATTACTTTTCATGAGTTATATTGAACTGTTCTAAGGACCTATTCTGTAGTCAATCAACATGTAGAACTGCTGGATAATTTCACACATAGAGAACTGCTGGATCATTTCAGATACGACACAATCGGAAAAGGAATTTAGAGCTGGGTACTTCTATAATTTTAACTTTTACATTCTTCTACCAGAATTTCTGCCTTTCTGCTGTTATAAAATTCACCCACGTTTTTTGTGAAAATTTGATTTTGTTTATACATCTTATGTGTCACTGGCACACGATTTTACAGTTCATCCTCGAATATGTCCATTACTCAGGTTATCTTTAATGAGTACTAATTTAAATCCATTAACATTAAAAAATTGCAATATTTCAGTGGATGTAGTGTATTATATGTATTACAAACATTCCCTTCAGGCCTGGAAATATGCAGGTTATAATTTAAATTAAAAGTACATGGTTCTAAATATTCTGGTTTTAACAGATGTACGGTACCATAACAGAACATACACTTCCTATTTTTTATATTTTAGTTTTTGAACTAATTCTATGGATGGAATGTGATATAATGACATAATTCATCACAATTTTTTGAAATTGTGGTGATAAAACTATCTCTATGGAATCTGGGAAAATAAGACAAATCCCAAATGAGCTACGTAAGAGAAACATTTAACCCATTTTGTTATGATGATTTCATTTCAATTAATGTTGATTGTATTCTAAATTGCATTTAATAGCATGGATTTCATCAATCTTCTCATGTTCACTTTGGGTTATAATCATGTTATTGAAAAACATAATGACTGAACATTTAATTAGAGATGAAATTATTTCTATGAGACCTGCAAGTTATATAAATGGGTGTGGACATTTTATTCGTGAATTGATTGATATATGATCTGAAAGTTATATGAAATTTGGGATTTTACTAGATGATTTAGAATTTATATATGCTGTTTCAAGGTTACATCATTCCTTTATCTAATTTTTTTAATGCTATATCTATTTTTGGTTTAAAAATTTTAGGCATACAGAAAACACAAAAGGAAAAACGAAATTTGTGGAACCATGATTTGGGTTTTAACTCTAAATATTTAAATTTAATATGTGTATTGATTTATGTATGTTTTACATACATTTAAAATATCTGTTGGGATTACATTTCTATATTGTTTTTCAATTTATTGACTGATGTTCTAGGAATGCAGTGTTTCATATACTTTTTGAATTGTATATTTGTTTTAAATATTGTCTATTTTCCTTGAATGTAGTACTATCTCCATGGGAGATAGGATTTGGTCACATTCGACAACCTGTTGAAGCAAGCCGGCCTAGACATTCATCTCAGAATCAAGACTTCTTTCTGCGCCGAGTGGAATTTGGGGTAATTTTTAAATTATTTTGTATGTAAAACATATTACTGTGTTTGAATTCAAGAACTTTAACTGTATTTAATTCTTTTAAATTCATAGTGGTTTCCCTTTTTGGCTGAAATATTACTGTGTTTGAAGCAAGCACTCCTAGATGATCATATCAGACTCGGTCCTTAGGTCTATGCCATGTGTTATTTCAGGTGATTCTAAAGGTTTCTTCTTTTTGTTTTTCTAATATTAAAAGTGAATATGTGCCCAACATAAATAGAACTATGCAGTGTTTGGACATCATCATATTGGTGTTTCATCGTGATTCTTTTAATGATTATTTAGTGTCAATTTTTTTATTGTAATGGGACATCGGTTAACTGAGAAAAGTCTATTTTAAGCCATCATTTGGGTGAGATCTTCAAAATAATTATATCCACTAAATTATAAAGTGAGGTTGTCGAGTTTATCTAACACATATTTTTGAAAAAGCTTGTAAGTAATTATTATTTTGATGCTTTCAGTGTTTTCCATTGCATTACACCTCAAGAGGGTAGCACATTTCTATTTCCATTTAAATGTTTCTTTTAAATTACATCCCTTTCTATGACATGGTGTTTTCATGATCAAATGCTCCTCCTTCATCTTGACTATATTGTTAATATCTTGAATGTATATATCATATCAGTTATTCCTAAGGATTCTATTTGTAATTATTTTAGTCAATGATGTGAATTCTTTATATACTTCAGTTGTTCAGTATTATTACTCATATTATAGCATCCTTAGCCCCCATTTTCATTTCATGATAGGTAGGTCAAGAGTCATTTAGATCCATAACAAGATCATACTACAGAGGAGCAACTGGGGAACATCTGGTTAATGACATTACCAGATAGGGGTATCTATATGTCGGCATAAGAGAGATCGATATTGAGCAGTATTATCACGAACTATTGGATCGTCTTATCCAATATATTAAATGTTTTTTACTCCAATTTATACTCTCAAATTCAATCTTCTTGTTGTTTATAAGTAGTGCTATGTGTACCTTTGATGGTTTTATAATTTTATGTTTTCATTTTTTGACTCCTGATTGCAGTTAAATTCTTGTATCATGAATCCTTACAAAATCCTTTTTCTTTATTTTTTTTATTTGATCTGGCATGAGACATTTAATCACCTTGCAGGATGGATGGATGATGCCCGTCAACATGTGAATCCCAACATTGCGATCATGATAAAAGGGAATAAATGTGATGTTTCTCTTCGCGGTTAGCAAGGAATGTCACACCCATGACTTATTTTAAAGGTAAATTTCATTTAACTTCCATTCATACTTTGTTTGGGGGGGGGGTTCCCAATCTTTTATGGAGGAATGAGAGAGTGTTTATTAATTGGGCCAAACCGTGAGCCCAATTCCAGATTTAAAAACCAATTTTGTTTCTTTTATAACTTTTTCATTTTTTTAATATTTTTCACCCATTAAACATCCCAAATGACCTCCCCTGAACTATTAACACCACCATTTCAATTTGGTGCTTTTATAAATCCATAACCAGGGTTTATTTTGGTTTTTATCTAAGGGGTTGGGCCAGCCCGAAAGCCCAATTCCAGTTTTAAAAATAAATTTTGATTATGTTATAACTTATTCAATTGGTGGGATTTTTTGGTGATTCCAAGTGGAGCCCAACCCCAATGAACCTCGACACGAGACCATTCCCTCTCCCACCTCTTTGAAGCTCTGGTAAATGACGATTTGATGCCGAACTTCAGAGGGTTCTTCAAATCCCCCATATTTGAAGAGGTAAAGTATTTCTTTCATAACTCTCTCAATTCTCAATATTTTTCCTCCATTCCAGTTTCTAAATGACCTAATACATCTTGTGCGTACGAAACCTAAATTTTGTATCTTTTAAATTTCAGATACTGGTGTTTTGGAGTGATTACTTCAAGATACTTCAAGTAAATGATCCCTTTCCTTTCCTCTTTCAAATTACTTTGGGTCTAACTCATTGTTCTTTGGGTATATTTGGTTATAATTGAGTTTAATAATGTCCAGAAACTAGGTTTTCGAACATAGTGTTTAAATTTGGGCTTTCGTGGCCAATTTATGTGGTTTTAGGTTTGATCGAGTTCTCTCTTGGTGCGGCGGGGGTGCGATTTGATTTTCGCACGGAGATTCAAGGGTTTCCTTGGTTTTGGTAGGTGATTCCATTGTGTGTGCAATTTTTGTGAATTAGATTTCTATGTTAATGGTAACTTAATGTTTATTTCACTTGAATGTTTCTGTAAAAATTGGTTTTAGTTGCATTTATAATGCAAATGAATTTTAAGTTCCATTTTTGGTGAGATTGGGGGTTTTTCATTCAAATATTTTATTGGTTCATTTTGGGCTAACCTATATGTAATTAGTTGATTTTAATGAACTGTAATAGGATTGAAAATACTGTTTTGATGATTGTCCCATGTTTTTGATGCTGTGAAAGTTGGTTTTAATGGTGTCTGTGAAACACATGAATTTCTAAGAGCCGTGTTGTGTAAAAATGGAGGTTTTACAATGATGTCACTTCTTGAACCATATGAGGATTCCCAGAAAATGATTTGTTGTTTTAATTTAAATGTATTGGGATTCCATTTATGTTTTGGTAATTCAAAAATTTGCACATAGTGTGAAATTGGTGTTCTCAAGGTGTTTTTTTTGTGCAAGACACTACGTGATTTTGAATAATTGTTTTATTACAAATCAAAGTGTTTTTTGTGTGTTTTAAGTGGTATAAAAATGTGATAGATACTTTATTGATTATGTGTGAACAGTATTGGTGTTTTATTTGAAAATGGATTTATGTTGCATGCTGAAATTGTTTGAGCACAAAAGGGGAAGCCCATGTACTTAGGTGGGCGGATTTGTACTAGTACGGCTAGTGGACCGGATGGGTGTTGTCGCTGTTTCACTTAGCATTTGGATAAAGACAACTCTAACTAAACTATGTGGATGATGATTGTAAACAACTATGTTGTGGGTATGATCCCTACTAGTGGCTCGTGCACGAGAGTGGATTTTACTATGTATGCTTTACACCGAGGTACGAGTTACATAGGGCCCGAGACAACCCAGTGCCTAGGGGTGTTCCTGGTTTGTTGCTCACTGGATTTTTAGTATTTACCCATGTATTTGGGTGTTTTTTTTTCAGTACTTTAAAGTAACTATCATTTCCATTTAGATATGTTAACATTCTGGAAATTCTAGTTTGAAAACTTTTCTTTTAAATGAAATGTGTATTTTTTGGAATTTCATCGTCGTTTTTCTTTATGAATTAAAAATGTTTGCTTCTTAACCTTATATTGAATGCACTTTGGAATCATTGGGTGGTATCCTATTGGGCTTAGGCTCACACCCTACTTACACCCCTTGGGTGTATGTAGACTTTGTTATGCTTGACTCGGGTAAAGGGAAGGATATGGGCGATGGCAGTTCAGGGTGTTAGTCCTCATCGTTGGGGCGGAGTTGCGGAGAAGGTTTGTGGGTGATGAACCCATTGTCATGTGGAGTCCATGGGGATTTCATTATGTTGTCATTATTTGTTTTTATACCACATTTAGTGTCTTTAAACATATGTATTCAGTTCTGGTTTTTGTGTAAACATCGTTTGGTTTACATTTTTCAGATTCAGTTAATTGATTGTTTTTAATGTTTTATGCCTTCATATTCGGGTAAATCGTTCCCAAACAAAAATAAATGATACTCGGGCACTTATACCAGCCCATGGGGATAGGGAACTCCCTTCGGGTCATGTCACGGGCTGGGTTTGGTGGCAGTTTTTGTGGCGACCAGATTCGGTTCGTGACAAAATGGTATCAAAGGAGGTTCACTCCTTGGGTCATGTTATTTGGGGAAGAGTCAGGATAGTCTGGAGCTAGGATTTTTGGGACTTGACCTTTCAGTCATGGGTAGTGTGCCTGGACCGCACACCTCAGGATGGGATTCAAGTCACCAGGGGATTAATGGATTTATCTGATTCATTTGGTTTTCTTGGTTTAATGATGACTATGGGAAATGAAAAGAGAGTTGGGTGAATAATCTCAGTGAGCTCGCAGGGCCTGGCAAGCCATGTGGAGCCGTGAATATTTCCCTAGAATACTCTATGTGATGGAGAAGTGATTGGAATATGGATTCCAACCATATGTCCATGTCACCCACCGAAACTAGTTTCCTCTCACATTGTCTTGTGTCTCTTTGTTTTGGAATCTTGGAAACATTTTTTTAAGCAAAACAAATGACTTCACATTAAGGAGTGTGAATTTTTGTGAAGTTATTTTCTAGTAAAGTGAAAATGGGTTTTTTTAAAGTCTATAAATGAAATTTTAGAATTATTTCTAAAGGTTAAATTATGTGTTTATACCTCTTTTGAAAGTATGAATTATGTTATTTGGGGTTTTGAAAATATGTTTCTAGTGGAATTTTTTTTAAACCGTGGAAAAGTGTTTTGGATTGAATTAAGTGTTCTAGAATGTTTGTGTGGGGGTTGAATATGGATTTTGGGTTTGGTTACTACTGAACAAAAAAAATTATGATCTTTTAGAACCTTGTCTTGAAATGAGAAGAGTTGAGTTCTTAATTAAATGGAGATTTATGAAATGTTTTTTTTCATGAAATTAGAAGTGTTTTGAAATGGGTTGAACTGTTTTTTAAACAATTGTGAAAGGCATGAATACGAGATTTTATTGAATTATGTATTCTTTTCTATATTGGTTTGTGAGATGAAAAATTGGGTTTTGATATTATGGTTAGTGCTTTTGAGAAAGGAAAATTGTGGTTAAAAGTTTGATTTTAAAAAGAGGAAAGGTTTGATTTTTTGTATTTGGTATTCTCAAGGGTGACCACATGCATAGGTTTATTTGGGAATATGGATGGATATGAGGTGGGTTCCCAGTCTGGCATGTAAACATGCATGTGTGAGGCTCATGAGATACCATCAGTAAATGCGTAACCGACCAACACTGTTTTTGTTAAATAGTGTTTTTGATGGAAAGTGTTGTGTTTTTATAATGTATGGATGGGAGGTATGGATTATGTGTTTTCAGGATTATTATGTTGGGATGTTTTGAGTTCAATAACCCCTCTTGTTTTAACAATGTTTTGGATTTGTGTTTCATTGATAAGTTGGAATGAAGTGTTGGTTAGTGGTCTCTTTTGAGGAAAAGTTTGGGAGGCCAATGTGGTGGCTCCCCTCATGTGTTCAGTTCAGGATTGTGGTTTTTTGTGACCAAATGACCATATTTGTTGGGTCCTTGGGTTTTACTATAGGCTAAGGTACGCCCCCATAAATTGTTAATGTATGATTCATGTTTGTCCTATGGTGATTCACCGTTGGATGATCCTCCAGTTGATCAACATAAGGACTTTTTTCTTGAGGTTTGGAGATTTAGTTTACACCTATTCTTTTTCAATTATGTGGATCCCCCTATAGTGGGAGAGTGTTTGTGGGAGGTTGAAATAGACCTTAGTTTCTTATGTTTCCTAAGTTGTTGAAGGTCAAAGAAGTTCAGGGTTGTCATTGTAGAATGATGTCTTAAAGGGACTATGGTTCTTTCGTCAGTCTCATTGAATCAAGAGTTTATGTTAGGCCACCGGTGTGCAAGATCTAGCCAAGAGTGGCTATTATGGACACTTGATGGAATCATGTGCTATTTTGGACTTAGTACAAGGTCCCTCTCTTTGTGTTTTCTTTTATCCACAACGGTTATGTTCGGTGATGCCTTGCGATGTCATGTGTTCATTTGACTATAAGGGTGATGATTGTGAAATCTTATGAGAGTCTCTATTTTGTTTGATGTGTGTCTCCCTATACGGAATTCTAAATACTATGTTCCAGAGGAATGTGTTTCTATATGTCCTTTCATTCCACTGTTTAGCATCCGATGAAAAAATGGGCGATGTGTGTGAATCATCTAAGTTCTTGTATTGGTAAAATGATGGGTTGTGGAAAAGAGGGTTTGAAGTGTGTCATGTCTCAATGAGACCATATGAGATTACAGTATAATTGTTTTTGGCACTGGAAGAAGATGTTCAGTTTAGGGGTTTCCAAATCCTAACTTCGAGGCCGAAGATGCTTCAATCCATTGAGCTCCAGCCATAGGCCTCGGAGAGAAGCTGGCGCATAGTTAGGGGAAATCCTAGAGTCGTTCAAACTTTTGGTCAAGGTCATATCCTCAATATGAAATATAAGAATAGTTTAAACCTCTAGTGTCGTCGTCTTGTTCCAATTTCTCACATTTGGTGGAAAGAGGTGTGAGTACCTTCTTCCAATGACATACCCTGATTTGATTTCCCCCCCCCCCTTTGGGTTCCCTTGTGTTTTTGGAGAAAAGTTTAAAATTTGGGTTAAGCAGGTTGAAGTGCCTAGTTTGTGCGCAGTTATCAGTAACCGTGTGCCAACCCAGGGGACCATGTGAAAAGAGATAGTAGCTACCGCATGGTCTCCGCACGTCCATTGGCCAAGGAAACTGTGTGAGGTTTCCTCTTTGGACAGAATTATCTGCACGGTTAACTCACAGTTTCCCAAACCGTGTGAACCAACCATGCGGCCATGCCAACTCCTTAAAATTCTATTGTTTTTGTTGTTTTTTATCCCATACTATTTAGTTAAGATGGTTGGGTTTTGTTTGGGGTATACCCACAATTGGATTCATGTAAGTTTCATTGGAATAATTCTGATATTAATCTACCCCTAATGTCGTGAAGTCCGTTCAAGGCCCTCTATTATTGTCTTGATTTTGTCTTAAGGAAAGTTGTGTTCGTTATTATGGTGGGGAGACCCATCATGAGTATCATGTATGTTCTCTTGGAAAAGGTATAATTTTAGTTTAACCCTTATGATGGGGAGACCGTTTGTTCCTTCCCCAATTGTTATCCTTATTCTGTCTTTGAAATTGAGTTGTCCCTCGTGGTGGGATGTCCAGATTGGGTCACCCCGTACTAGTGACCCAGTTTTCTCCTTGGTGTATTCTAGGTAGGAGGTAGTATAGTTCAAGTATATAAATCCACAAATTTGTTCCCTGGGTAAATTTAGGGCTGGATAACACCCAATGGTTTTGTTTACATAATGTTGTGGTAGCATTATTCGAGTTCGTTGTTCGTTTCAAGTGGATTGCTTGAGCGTCGTCTTGTAGTGTTTGAGGTGTTTTGTTTTGGGATGTGTTTTTAACGTGTTTCATAATTTTAAGTAAGTGGGGTTATTTTTGGTTGATGAGAGTATTATCTTCCTTTGTTTGATCAACTGGAGATGTTCGTCCTTTTTGAAGCGGGTGAAAACGTGGTAAGGAAGTCTGTCTTGGTCTATCGTTTGGGATTTACATTTGCATCTGGTGTTGTTGTGGCATTCCGGGGGCGGAATGATTTATGGTGGGGAAAATTGTCACACCCATGACTTATTTTAAAGGTAAAGTTCATTTAATTTCCATTCATACTTTGTTTTTGGGGGGGGGGGGGGGTTGCCAATCTTTTATGGAGGAATGAGAGAGTGTTTATTAATTGGACCGAACCGTGAGCCCAATTCCAGATTTAAAAACCAATTTTGTTTCTTTTATAAATTTTTCATTTTTTAATATTTTTCACCCATTCAACTTCCCAAATGACCTCCCCTGACCTATTAACACCACCATTTCAATTTGGAGCTTTTATAAATCAATAAACAGGGTTTATTTTGGTTTTTATCTAAGGGGTTGGGCCAGCCCGAAAGCCCAATTCCAGTTTTAAAAATAAATTTTGATTATGTTATAACTTATTCCATTGTTGGTATGTTTCGGTGATTCTACGTGGAGCCCAACCCCAATGAACCCAGACACGAGACCATTCCCTCTCCCACATCTTTGAAGCTCTGGTAAATCGCGATTTGATGCCGAACTTCAGAGGTTTCCTCAAATCGCCCAGATTTGAAGAGGTAAATTCTTTCTTTCATAACTGTCTCAATTCTCAATATTTTCCCTCCATTACAGTTTCTAAATGACCTAATACATCTTGTTCGTACGAAACCTAAATTTTGGATTTTTAAATTTCAGATACTGGTATTTTGGAGTGATTACTTCAAGATACTTCAAGTAAATGAGCCCTTTCCTTTCCTATTTCAAATTACTTTGGGTCTAACTCATTGTTCTTTGGGTATATTTGGTTATAATTGAGTTTAATAATGTCTAGAAACTAGGTTTTCGAACCTAGGGTTTAACTTTGGGCTTTCGTGGACAATTTATGTGGTTTTTGGTTTGATCTAGTTCTCTCTTGGTGCGGTGGGGGTGCGATTTGATTTTCGCACGGAGATTCAAGGGTTTCCTTGGTTTTGGTAGGTGATTCCATTGTGTATGCAATTTTTGTGAATTATCTTGCTGTGTTAATGGTAACTTAATGTTTATTTCACTTGAATGTTTCTGAAAAAATTGGTTTTAGTTGCATTTATAATGCAAATGAATTTTAAGTTCCATTTTTGGTGAGATTGGGGGTTTTTCATTCAAATATTTTATTGGTTCATTTTGGGCTGACCTATAAGTAATTAGTTGATTTTAATGAACTATAATAGGATTGAAAATACTATTTTGATGATTTTCCCATGTGTTTGATGCTGTGAAAGTTGGTTTTAATGGTGTCTGTGAAACACATGAATTTCTAAGAGCCGTGTTGTGTAAAAATGGAGGTTTTACAATGATGTCACTTCATGAACCCTATGAGGATTCCCAGAAAATGATTTGTTGTTTTAATTTAAATGTATTGGGATTCCATTTATGTTTTGGTAATTCAGAAATGTGCACATAGTGTGCAATTGGTGTTCTCAAGGTGTTTTTTTTGTGCAAGACACTACGTGATTTTGAATAATTGTTTTATTACAAATCAAAGTGTTTTTTGTGTGTTTTAAGTGGTCTAAAAATGTGATAGATACTGTATTTATTGTGTGTGACCAGTATTGGTGTTTTATTTAAAAATGGATTTATTTTGCATGCTGAAATTGTTTGAGCACAAAAGGGGAAGCTCGGGTACTTAGGTGGGCGGATTTGTACTAGTACGGCTAGTGGACCGGATTGGTGTTGTCCCTGTTTCACCTAGCATTTGGATAACGACAACTCTAACTAAACTATGTGGATGATGATTGTAAACCAATATGTTGTGGGTATGATCCCTACTAGTGGCTCGTGCACGAGAGTGGATTTTACTATGTATGCTTTACACCGAGGTACGAGGTACATAGGTCTCGAGACAACCTGGTGCCTAGGGGTGTTCCTGGTTTGTTGCTCACTGGATTTTTAGTATTTACCCATGTATTTGGGTGTTTTTTTTCAGTACTTTAAAGTATCTATCATTTCCATTTAGATATGTTAACATTCTGGAAATTCTAGTTTGAAAACTTTTCTTTTAAATGAAATTTGTATTTTTTGGAATTTCATCGTCGTTTTTCTTTACGAATAAAAAATGTTTGCTTCTTCACCTTATATTGAATGCACTTTGGAATCATTGGGTGGTATCCTATTGGGATTAGGCTCACACCCTACTTACACCCCTTGGGTGTAAGTAGACTTTGTTATGCTTGACTCGGGTAAAGGGAAGGATATGGGCGATGGCAGTTCAGGGTGTTAGTCCTCGTCGTTGGGGCGGAGTTGCGGAGAAGGTTTGTTGGTGATGAACCCCTTATCGTGTGGAGTCCATGGGGATTTCATTATGTTGTCATTATTTGTTTTTATACCACTTTTAGTGTATTTAAACATATGTATTCAGTTCTGGTTTTTGTGTAAACATCGTTTGGTTTACATTTTTCAGATTCAGTTTATTGATTGTTTTTAATGTTCTATGCCTTCATATTCGGGTAAATCATTCCCAAACAAAAATAAATGATACCCGGGCACTTGTGCCAGCCCAAGGGGATAGGGAACGCCCTTCGGGCCATGTCACGGGCTGGGTTTGGTGCCAGTTTTGGTGGCGACCAGATTCGGTTCGTGACAAGGAAGGAGATCATTTTGCAATGTAACATGGGATTCTGTTATTCGAGGCTTTTGCAAGAACAACACAGAATGATGAATAGGTATGATCGCCTTGAGTTGATACACTAAACTATTTTACGCTAGATTAATGTTTTCTTGCAGGCCTTCATCCGAACTACTGCAATGATTCTTCAGAATATTCAGGAAGGTGTGTTTGATTTATCCAACGAGGTAAGAAGCACAAACCATTTTCCTTATACATGAAATTTCAAACCTATTATATTTCATCTACTGATTACATTATTTATTTTTTCAATAGGTCAACATGGATATGAATTTAAAAATGAAGATTCAACTCCACAGGTTGCTAATTTGGATTCTCCTACTTCAACTTGTGATTTTTAAAGACAAATTTGATGATGAATTTTTATTCATTTTTTATTTATTGGGTTGTCTAACATTCAGCTCTTTATCAGTACCTTATTACTCATATTTCAAGTACTTTTTGAGTGTCTAAATGATATCTTTTCTACTGTCCATTCCTTTGACACTATCCAATTCTATATTTATCCACGTTTTTTTGAGTTATAATTATTCATTCATGTGGTGATTTATTATTTATTTGGAATAAGAAAACTAGAATTTCATAATGTCTTCTTCTTGGACTCTACAAATTATAATAGTGGAATGATTCTTATTTTCATTGTCTGTTATTGTGATGTTTATTCATATCCAATCCTTGGATTTTTTATTTTCAAAATTTGAATTATCCATTTGAATTAATTTTTTCATTGATATCATTGATATCTCCATCTTGAACACTTAACAAAAAATATTTATTCCGGATTATTTCTACTAAATATTGTCATTTCTATGATGTCTCAAAAATTTCTCCACCCCACCGGTATTCAAATATCATGTTCCACTTATTTTTTATTTAAATATATACAATAATAATGTTCATTATTAACTTCTAATAATAGTTTTCTCATACTCAATGTAAGCATTTCTTTATTATCTTTTAATAATAGTTTTCTCATACTCAATGTAAGCATTTATTTATAGAGCTGTGCATATGCACGGGCAATGTACTAGTATAATTTAATCTTATTGAGCAACATTTTATTTAATGATATTAACTATGTCTCTCAGATTTTCAATATTATAGTCACTGAAGCAGTAAAATTCTGTTTTATGCAAATTTTTAAATTCTCCAAGGAGATGGGTAAAAGATGGTAAAAAGTTCAATAAACTTTTTATATATAAAAACTTATTATAAAATGATTTCAATGAATTACATTGAACATATATAGGTATCATGTATCTATTTTCACCTAAAATAAATTTAAATAATAAAATTAATAATTTAAATAAAAATTTTCTTTTAACAAAAAACGCATTGTTTTTCACTATTCATCAAAAATTGAATGTTTTAAGAAAAATACCAAAAATTCACCTGAGGCTAATTTCAATATTAAAAATTAAAAAATTAAGTCCATTTTGAACAATAGAATTTAAAATTTTCAAAAAGTGTGTATTATTATTCATAACAGCTTATTTGATTGGTTGCGGTGTGTTTGAATCTCAAAGTTGCGTACAATGTATGTTGTTGCATTATTCAAAGGGAAACCTTCCATGGAAGCTGGGGTTGTTTCAAAAAGTGATGTAATAAATATTATAAATGGTATCCAAGACCAAATATAAGTTTTCCCTTAAAGATAATGTTATTTAATGTTTATTTTATTAATTTTATAAATCTATTATGAATCCTAAAAAACTATTAATATATATTATGGTATTAAAATTATATTTTAATTGTGTGACTCACCTCCACATGAGAAATGGAATTTTTCTTAATTTTAGACCTTTTAATTATTATATAATGAAAAATAAAACCACTTGGTGTAAACCATGGGATGTTTTGAGGTTTTAGTTATTTAATTTTGTGGATTCCAAAACTTAAATAATAAAGAAATCCCCCTCATTTAATATATAAACACACCCAATCCCCCATTTATCTTCACTAAAAATATTTTGAGAACATCCATACTCTTACCAACACTCTAAAGTGTCTTCCCAAGTCACCTCATACTCTCACAATGCCCCTCCCAATCATTTAAAGTAATACACTCAAATAAGGTATGCTCGCCTTCTCTTCTTTATTCAAGATTCCTTATTATCATATTCCTTATATTTACAATTCATTATATTGAGATATATATATTTACATGTTCATATTATTGTTTATTTGATTTACAAATTATGATAATCACTTTCATTCTCATAAATCAATTTTATTAATTTTTAAGTGACGTCGTTATACATCCAAAATTTAACCTCGATTTTCCTTGCCAAACTAATTTAATATAGAATACCATACCCATTACCAATCAATGGTGTTCACTTGTATACACTTATACATATTATAATTGGTACATACATGTATTTATTCGACAATCCTTTATTATGGGAAGAAATTTATGATGAATGATTCCATGTTTTATGACCTATGTGGCAAACTTAATCTTGGGAAGGAAATTAATTTGATAGCTACACCCAGAATTATATAGAGCTCCAATTAAATATATGATTTTTAGTCTCAAGAAACATCATTGTTCAATAGAGAGTGAACCTAATTCCTTTATGGAAATTTTTCTATTATAATGTCTTCGATGTTAACCTTGACCAATGTTTGTAATGCAGTATTTAATGTTGTTGCCGCATTTACCTTGTTATAATTATCATGCTATATCCTTTCTCATTGTTCATTTTTTTATTCCTAATCATTCTATTCCAAATTATTATGTCTATTATCTAACATGTCTCAACTTTTTCTGTTTTTATCCCCTTACTATTATTTATATCTCTCCCATTTCTTATGTTTTTCTCAAATTATCCCGTACGGTTTTAGAATCAATGGAATTTTAAAAGCCAATATAATAATTTTTCAATAATATTTTTGTATCTCATGTTCATCATTTTTTGATACGTGCCTAATTTACAAAAAAAATCGACTTATCAATATTTTTTTGTATTATTTTTACTTATAGATAATAAATCATTAATTAACGGGTAATAAAGAACATGGTTTTCATTGTTGGCATCAAAGGGAATGTTTAGATATTTTCGGGAGTAGACATAGAAAACTCTAGAAAAATCCATATAGATTAGGCTAAGTAAATGGGAACATCCCTAAATATTGATATATATATATATATATGTGTGTGTTAAGTGGTTTATGTAGAAAATACATGCATGCCTGGATACTATAAATGTATGTGGTTCATGATTAGTTATTTTTAGTGGTAACAACTCAAAAAAGTTGTATCGGGCATGAATTACTGTAACCTGGTACGCGACAATGGGCCTTACTGCATTCATGGTTTGACACTCCCAGGGGATATGATTTGTAAGATTTATAAGTTCATTATGCACCAATATTAAGGCTGAAGACTCTCCTAATAATATATGATAGGAAATAGATCATGCATAACAACTATTGATTCATAGAAATCCATATGCTGATGAAATACACATAGTTTATATGTTATCCATTTTATGTCTTTGTATTCCCACATAATGGGTTCAATATTTTAAAAACATCAACCATAATTTTCTTTTTGTTATAGCCTATGGCTAGAAATATGTGTAATTTGGTAAAAATCCATTATGGTGGGCAATGTGATTGTAACGACCCAAAATTTCATTAATGGAAAATCCCTCTTGATCCAGTTAAATGTTTCTTTATGTTTTTATAAGATGTCAACTTCTTTAGTTTTACGTTAAGATTTGTGACCGTTACTTTTATAGCCGTTGAACATTGATCATCTGGGTAGTTTAAATATAAGGCTTTAACGAAACCATTTTTACTCAGACAAAGGAAGCGATGGCCTCATCCAGTAGAATTGCCCCTTACGAAGCCCATTTGTCGGAGCTCGGAAAGGAGGTGGCGTCTTTGGGCTTTGCCATTGACCAAGCCCAAGCTGAGCTTCATCAAGTCAAGCTCGAACGTGATCGTCTACGGGAAAAATGGAAGTTGATAGAGATCACCACTCGAGCGATGTTATCCGAGCAACCCCAAGAGTCTGTCACCATCGCACACCTTACCCTTAGGTCTTATGCGGCTATTTTAAGGGGTTATGTAACAAATAAGTAGCACCATGTTCATGTACATTATTTTTGTATATAATAATGAATATAATTTCTAGTCATTTTTGATGCATTGTAATTAGTTTTTAAAGTACAAATGATGTTTTTAGTTATTATTTAATTAAGAATTATATTTTATTAAATTAAAGGATTTTTGAATTAAATAATATTTCAATAAAATATTATTATTAATATTAAATTAATTTTTATTAAATATAAATGATCTTATAATTTTATGAATGCAATTAAAATTTTTATTATGGTTTGAAAGCCATTTCTGTCAAAACCCGTGAATTTTTTATAAATGTCGGTTTTTATTTTAAAAGTGCAAATTCACATATTTAGAAAATTATTTAGATAAAATAAATATTATTTTTGGAATCAGGACGTCGAAATTATCCTACGGTGAATTTTTCATAATTTTCTGAGACAGTCCAATTTTTGGGTAAAAATTAAATACCTTTTAAATATATAATGTGATTTATGACATCATAATGACCCAATGGTGATGTAATAAAATACCATAATCCTTAGGTTCGGCCAATATATGTTTTATCATTAAAATAATGAGGTTTTGGGTTTGTTTGAATCACTTTTCAAAGCATTAATGGAGCCCTCAAGACTTATTCAACACTTTGCCTTTTTAAATTAATTTCCATGGGAGTGTGACTCACCTCCACATAAGCAACCCTAATTTTTTAATAAGTTCGGACCTTGGCCTTGTAAAATATTGTTTTCCTCTCTCCTTTTCCAGAAACCATGGGCAAATACCATGGGATGGTTTGTGGTTTGGATTATTTTAATATAAGGGGTCCCAAACCTAAATAATAAAGAATTCTCTCACCTTTCCTATATAAACCCACCCAAGCTCCCACTTCCTCCTCACTCAAAGCCCTTGAAGTTCGTCCAACCTCTGCCCTACTCTCTCTAGAATCCTCTCAAGGTGCCCCAAGCTCCCAAGAAGCCTCTCACAAGCCTCTCTCTAGCCTTTGGAAGCACACTTCCAAGTAAGGGTTTTTTCTTCCTTTCTCTTTTTTTTTTGTCAATTTTCTTTAAGTTGTATTTCCCTTTTAATTTAATTTATGAATGTTGGGGTATGGTTTCGCACCTCCCCCATACTGCCCTCTTATTGTTTGAATGATGGGATAACCCTTTCTCTCTCATTAAATGCCTCCCATGTACACCCGTTACTATGCCGAAATTCCGAAAGGAACTTCTCTCTCTTCTTTTATATTCAAGCAATACTTTTGTATCATGAATCTAAATTCCATTTCTGTTGTTGGGACATGTATATATATGATCTCCTTACTGTCCATTTCATGTAAATATGATGAGAACCCCTTTCTCTCTCATCAACCTTTTTTATGAATTCTTATGTCACGCCGTTACGCTGCCGAAATCGCACCAATTTTCTAAGCCAATGTCTTTGTGTAGTGAATACCATGCCCATTTCTCCATCAAGGGTATTCACCTTTATGCACATATACGTATTGATTGTAAAGTTTCTTGTATGAATTCCACATTCCTTTATCGTGGAAGAAATGATTATGTTTTATGAATCCATGTTTTATGATCCATGTGGCACACTTATGCATGAAATGAAATGTTTAAGAAGGGTGCGCCCTGATAGCGCTCCAATGCATTGGGTAAAGTATAGTATCATGATACGTCATGTGCAATGAGTGTTGACTCATGCTAATTCAAGTGCAACGAGGGTTTACTCGTGCTTCAAGTGCAATGAGGGTTTACTCATGCTCCATGTGCAATGAGCCTTGGCTCATGCTAATTCAATGTTAAGTGTTGTTGCCACATTTCCATGTTATGATTATCATGCTTTATCATGCCTTTATGTTCATGTCTCTCTTATGCTCTATTGATATGCCTATTGCCTAACATGTATTGTACTCCTCATGTTATTCATTATGTACTCCCTTACTGGGCTTTATAGCTCACCCTTTTCTTATGCATGTCCTCAGGTTATCCCATGCAATGCTAGGTACGAAGGAATGTAGTGGTAATGTAAAGGAAGTTTTCAATAAGGATGTTGTATTTAAAGTTTAAAGTTTTTATGTAATAATCCTAAGCCCCAAAGACACTAAACCTCTCGATCTTCTTTGTTGTATCAAGTGAAGTTTTATGTAATAAAGCATGTTTAAGTTGTAATAAAAAGCAGGGTTGTCATAGTTGGTATCAAAGGATAGGTTTAGTTATTTTTGGGATTAGGAAACCCTAGTAAAGCCTTAGATACAAGACTAAGCATAATAAAAACATCCCTAAGTTTTGGTAAATACTAAGTAAGTGTTTTATCAAACAAATACATCCCTGTCTGGATACGAGCAGGTAGAGGCGGCTCTGGCACAGATGTATCCTAGGGGTAAAACCCGAAAACACCGCTTTGAGCTAGACTCGAACGAGAACTGGTGCACGACAACGGGCCTTGCTGCACTCTTGGTTACGACACTCCCGGGGGATATGTTTTGATAAATTCACAATCTTAGTATGAACCCTTATTAAGGGAAAAATTCCCCTAAGAATATATGTTAGAAGGAAGATCCTGAAAAGCCTGGATTGAATCCTATAGACTCATGAGTTAAAGAGATCAAAGTTTATTTATAAGTCATTAACTTTTGTCTTTGGATTACCCTCTATGTGTTACCCCTAACTTTCCTTTTATTCCAGCCAATGGCCGGTAATAGGAGAACTCGGGCTAACAACCGTTGTGAAGATCAGTGTGATGATTGTACTAATGAGATGCCCAATCCGATGGGAGCGGGAATCGCGAACTTTGTCACGCTTCTCTCTCAGCTAACTCAAGTTTTGAATAGAAACACTGGTCAAGAGGAACGTTCAACCCCCCCTAAGAAAGAACAAGTCGCTATTGAAAGCTTCATGAGACAAAGGCCTCCTAATTTTAGTGGATCATCTGATCCCACGATCGCTGAACAATGGATCAACTCCATTGAGAAGATATTCTCCATCCTCCAATGCTCTGAAAAAGAGAAGGTTCTCCTGGCGGCTTATCGTATGGAGGGTGAAGCTGATCAATGGTGGACATTGATCAAAAATACGAAGCCTGAGGAGGAGATCGAGGCTTTGGAATGGAAGGTATTCCGGAAGATGTTTTTCGATAAATATTTTCCACGCACCCTCCGTCTTAAGATGGAAAGGGACTTCCTTTCCCTCAAGCAGAAAGATGAAGAATCTGTGGGAGCGTACGAGGCAAACTTCACAAGGCTTGCACGATACGCTTCCGGCTTTGTCGTTACCCCCGAATGCAAAGTTGACCGCTTCTTTGGTGGGCTGAAGCCTAGCTTGCGGAAAGCATTAGCGATCCGTGACTTTGACAGCTATGAGGAGATTGTCCGATGTGCCCTTAAGGTTGAAATGGAGATCGGAGAATCACAGGGGTATCATGGGGACAAGAAGCGGAAGGTGGACTTCAATGCTGGTGGTCCGATGGATAAATCCAACGACGCTAAGAAATTCCAGCACCCCACTTGCCAAAAGTGTGGAAAGAAGCACCCTGGGAATTGCCTTAGGGGGACAAGAAAATGCTTCAAGTGTGGAAGAGAAGGGCACCTAGCTATTAACTGTCAGCAAGAAGGACCCGCGGCTGCGACGGAGGGGAGGAACGCTCCGTTCGAACCTCAACGCGTTGTTCAATGCTTCAAATGCAAAGAACCGGGTCATTTTGCGAATCAGTGCCCTAATCCAAGGGTTATCGGAGGCAATCAACAACCTCCAAGACAGCAAGGAAGAGCTTTTGCCATCACTTCTGCCGAAGTGAACCCCGACAACGAAGTGGTGACAGGTACGCTAGTTATTCATTCAAGAATAGCGAACGTACTTTTTGATTCAGGTTCTACGCATTCTTTTATATCTAAAAAGTTTAGTAGAATAATCCCTGCACCACCACAAATCATGGAAGTAAAGATGTCGGTGAGTACGGCAAATGGGGCAATCATTGCATCCCATGAGTATAAGTCCTCCCCTGTTATAATCTGTGGATTGAATTTCCCGGCGAACCTTGTCATACTCCCTTTGGTGGAATTTGATGCAATTCTTGGCATGGATTGGCTTTCCTTATATAGAGCCAACATAAATTGTCGGGAGAGGGAAATCACACTCCATATGGAGAATCGACCCCCGATTCTTTACAAGTGTCAGGAGGAAGATGAATCTCCTTTAACTCCATCATCTCAAGCATGGATATTACTACCTTATGAGCACGCATATCTGGCTCAGATGATTGAGTCCAAGGAAGAAACCACCCTTGAAGAAATGCCTATTGTGAGGGAATTCGCTGAAGTATTTCCCGAGGAACTTCCTGGTCTTCCTCCAAGAAGAGATGTTGAGTTCTCAATTGAACTAATACCTGGGGAGCTACCAATATCCAAGACTCCATATAGAATGGCTGTGGTTGAGCTTGAAGAACTGAAGAAACAACTACAGGAGAATCTGGATAAAGGGTTTATACGCCCAAGTGCATCACCATGGGGTGCACCAGTCCTCTTCGTCAAGAAGAAGGATGGGTCAATGCGGCTTTGCATCGATTATCGTGAACTTAACAAAATCACGATAAAGAACAAGTATCCTCTCCCAAGAATCGATGACTTGTTTGATCAGCTGCGTGGAGCACAATACTTCTCCAAGGTCGACTTGCGGTCGGGATATTATCAAGTAAGGGTGAAGAAGGAAGATATCCCCAAGACTGCTTTTCGTACAAGGTACGGGCACTATGAATTCATAGTAATGCCTTTTGGACTCACCAATGCTCCAGCAATATTCATGGACTTGATGAATAGAGTTTTTAGAGATTACCTAGATAAATTTGTGGTAGTCTTTATAGATGATATTCTAATATACTCCAAAACCAAGGAGGACCATGAGGAGCATTTAAGAACTGTACTGGAGACTTTGCGCAAGGAGAAGCTCTATGCCAAGTACAGCAAGTGTGAGTTCTGGTTGAAGGAGGTCTCATTCTTGGGCCATATCATCACAAGCAATGGGATATCTGTGGACCCCTCCAAAACAGATGCAATTGAGGGATGGCCGACGCCAACATCGGTAACTGATATCCGTAGCTTCTTGGGGTTAGCTGGATATTATCGACGATTTGTGAGAAACTTCTCACGATTGTCCAACCCTCTTACCAAGCTAACTCGAAAGGGAGTAAAGTTTGCTTGGAGTGATGAATGCGAAGAAAGCTTCATGGAGTTGAAAAGGAGGCTTATCACTGCACCTGTGCTCACTTTACCCACAAGTGGGGAGCTTTTTGTGGTATTCAGTGATGCTTCAAAGAAGGGCTTAGGATGTGTGCTGATGCAGAATGATAAAGTGATATCCTATGCCTCAAGACAGTTGAAAATCCATGAGCGAAACTATCCAACGCATGATCTGGAGTTGGCGGCAGTGATCTTTGCCTTGAAAATCTGGCGGCATTATCTCTATGGAGAGAAATGTGAGATATATACGGACCACAAGAGTCTTAAATATATATTCACACAGAAAGAGCTTAATATGCGCCAGAGAAGATGGATAGAGCTCATAAAGGATTATGACTGTTCAATACATTACCACCCTGGGAAGGCGAACAAGGTGGCGGATGCCCTAAGTAGAAAGGATCCAGCAATTCTATCAATGATGAGAATTGAGAAGGATCCAATCTTCTTAGACTTGATGAAGATGGAAGTGGGAATAATAAAGAAGGGAACATCATCAATCCTTTCACAAATGATTGCTCAACCATCTCTTTTGGAAAGGTTAAAGGATGCTCAAAAGGATGATGCGAGAATCCAAGAAAAAGTGGAAGCTATCAAAAAGGGAAAATCCTCAGAGTTTAATGTTAATGAAGAAGGAATTGTGCGGTTTGGGAAAAGACTATGTGTCCCATCAAGTTCGGAGCTGAAGAAGGAACTTTTGGATGATGCACATAGTTCAAATTTCTCTATTCACCCAGGGAGCACAAAGATGTATCGAGATCTCCGAGAAAACTTTTGGTGGGATAATATGAAGAAGGAGATCGCTGAATATACATCAAAGTGCCTGGTGTGTCAGAAAGTGAAGGCAGAGAGGCAGAAGTCTAAGGGGATGATGCAACCATTGCCCATACCAGAATGGAAATGGGAGAACATCACCATGGACTTCGTCACTAGACTTCCAAGGACATCCAAAAGCAACAATGCAATCTGGGTTATTGTGGATCGTCTTACAAAGACTGCACACTTCATTGCTATTCGAGAGGACTTCTCTTTGGATCAACTGGCACGGATATATATCAGGGAAGTGGTACGGTTGCATGGAGTACCACTATCTATTGTGTCTGACCGAGATCCAAGATTTACCTCTAAGTTTTGGAAGAGTCTTCAACATGCTCTGAATACTGAACTGAACTTCAGTACGGCCTATCATCCTCAAACTGATGGCCAATCCGAGAGGACTATCCAAACACTTGAGGATATGTTGAGAGCGTGCTCAATGGACTTTAAAGGAGGATGGGATCAACATCTTCCTCTAGTTGAGTTCTCTTATAATAATAGTTTCCACTCGAGCATCCAAATGGCACCATATGAAGCCCTGTATGGGAAAAGGTGTAGAACACCGGCATGTTGGGATGAGGTCGGTGAACGTAAGCTGCTTGGACTAGAAATGGTCGAAGAAATGGTGGAGAAGGTGAAAACCATTCAGCAGCATATCAAGGCAGCCCAAAGTCGACAGAAGAGTTATGCAGATAATCGTCGACGAGACCTTGAATTTAAAGTCGGAGACATGGTGTTTTTACGCATATCTCCGTGGAAGAAGGTCATGAGGTTTGGAAAGAAAGGGAAGTTAAGTCCAAGGTACATCGGCCCCTTCGAGATTCTTGATCGTGTTGGGGCTGTGGCCTATCGACTAGCACTTCCACCTACTATGGCCAAGGTGCATGATGTCTTCCATGTATCCCTCTTAAGGAAGTACATACCAGACCCTTCACATGTACTCTCTTCTGAGGTGGTACAATTAGAAGATGATCTTTCTTATGAGGAGCAACCAGTGAAGATCTTAGATCGTAGAGAAAAAGTTCTACGAAATAAGACAATGCCCCTCGTCAAGGTGTTGTGGAGAAACCACAAGTTTGAAGAAGCAACTTGGGAGTCGGAAGATATGATGAAGCTAAGTTACCCACATTTGTTTTAGTGTGGGAAAAGGAAAATTTCGAGGGCGAAATTTCTTAAGGGGGGAATGTTGTAACGACCCAAAATTTCATTAATGGAAAATCCCTCTTGATCCAGTTAAATGTTTCTTTATGTTTTTATAAGATGTCAACTTCTTTAGTTTTACGTTAAGATTTGTGACCGTTACTTTTATAGCCGTTGAACATTGATCATCTGGGTAGTTTAAATATAAGGCTTTAACGAAACCATTTTTACTCAGACAAAGGAAGCGATGGCCTCATCCAGTAGAATTGCCCCTTACGAAGCCCATTTGTCGGAGCTCGGAAAGGAGGTGGCGTCTTTGGGCTTTGCCCTTGACCAAGCCCAAGCTGAGCTTCATCAAGTCAAGCTCGAACGTGATCGTCTACGGGAAAAATGGAAGTTGATAGAGATCACCACTCGAGCGATGTTATCCGAGCAACCCCAAGAGTCTGTCACCATCGCACACCTTACCCTTAGGTCTTATGCGGCTATTTTAAGGGGTTATGTAACAAATAAGTAGCACCATGTTCATGTACATTATTTTTGTATATAATAATGAATATAATTTCTAGTCATTTTTGATGCATTGTAATTAGTTTTTAAAGTACAAATGATGTTTTTAGTTATTATTTAATTAAGAATTATATTTTATTAAATTAAAGGATTTTTGAATTAAATAATATTTTAATAAAATATTATTATTAATATTAAATTAATTTTTATTAAATATAAATGATCTTATAATTTTATGAATGCAATTAAAATTTTTATTAAGGTTTGAAAGCCATTTCTGTCAAAACCCGTGAATTTTTTATAAATGTCGGTTTTTATTTTAAAAGTGCAAATTCACATATTTAGAAAATTATTTAGATAAAATAAATATTATTTTTGGAATCAGGACGTCGAAATTATCCTACGGTGAATTTTTCATAATTTTCTGAGACAGTCCAATTTTTGGGTAAAAATTAAATACCTTTTAAATATATAATGTGATTTATGACATCATAATGACCCAATGGTGATGTAATAAAATACCATAATCCTTAGGTTCGGCCAATATATGTTTTATCATTAAAATAATGAGGTTTTGGGTTTGTTTGAATCACTTTTCAAAGCATTAATGGAGCCCTCAAGACTTATTCAACACTTTGCCTTTTTAAATTAATTTCCATGGGAGTGTGACTCACCTCCACATAAGCAACCCTAATTTTTTAATAAGTTCGGACCTTGGCCTTGTAAAATATTGTTTTCCTCTCTCCTTTTCCAGAAACCATGGGCAAATACCATGGGATGGTTTGTGGTTTGGATTATTTTAATATAAGGGGTCCCAAACCTAAATAATAAAGAATTCTCTCACCTTTCCTATATAAACCCACCCAAGCTCCCACTTCCTCCTCACTCAAAGCCCTTGAAGTTCGTCCAACCTCTGCCCTACTCTCTCTATAATCCTCTCAAGGTGCCCCAAGCTCCCAAGAAGCCTCTCACAAGCCTCTCTCTAGCCTTTGGAAGCACACTTCCAAGTAAGGGTTTTTTCTTCCTTTCTCTTTTTTTTTGTCAATTTTCTTTAAGTTGTATTGCCCTTTTAATTTAATTTATGAATGTTGGGGTATGGTTTCGCACCTCCCCCATACTGCCCTCTTATTGTTTGAATGATGGGATAACCCTTTCTCTCTCATTAAATGCCTCCCATGTACACCCGTTACTATGCCGAAATTCCGAAAGGAACTTCTCTCTCTTCTTTTATATTCAAGCAATACTTTTGTATCATGAATCTAAATTCCATTTCTGTTGTTGTGACATGTATATATATGATCTCCTTACTGTCCATTTCATGTAAATATGATGAGGAACCCCTTTCTCTCTCATCAACCTTTTTTATGAATTCTTATGTCACGCCGTTACGCTGCCGAAATCGCACCAATTTTCTAAGCCAATGTCTTTGTGTAGTGAATACCATGCCCATTTCTCCATCAAGGGTATTCACCTTTATGCACATATACGTATTGATTGTAATGTTTCATGTATGAATTCCACATTCCTTTATCGTGGAAGAAATGATTATGTTTTATGAATCCATGTTTTATGATCCATGTGGCACACTTATGCATGAAATGAAATGTTTAAGAAGGGTGCGCCCTGATAGCGCTCCAATGCATTGGGTAAAGTATAGTATCATGATACGTCATGTGCAATGAGTGTTGACTCATTCTAATTCAAGTGCAACGAGGGTTTAATCGTGCTTCAAGTGCAATGAGGGTTTACTCATGCTCCATGTGCAATGAGCCTTGGCTCATGCTAATTCAATGTTAAGTGTTGTTGCCACATTTCCATGTTATGATTATCATGCTTTATCATGCCTTTATGTTCATGTCTCTCTTATGCTCTATTGATATGCCTATTGCCTAACATGTATTGTACTCCTCATGTTATTCATTATGTACTCCCTTACTGGGCTTTATAGCTCACCCTTTTCTTATGCATGTCCTCAGGTTATCCCATGCAATGCTAGGTACGAAGGAATGTAGTGGTCATGTAAAGGAAGTTTTCAATAAGGATGTTGTATTTATAGTTTAAAGTTTTTATGTAATAATCCTAAGCCCCAAAGACACTAAACCTCTCGATCTTCTTTGTTGTATCAAGTGAAGTTTTATGTAATAAAGCATGTTTAAGTTGTAATAAAAAGCAGGGTTGTCATAGTGATGACTGTCCCAATGAGATTTCCAACCCAATGAGAGCAGGAATTGAAAAAATTGTTATGATACATTCTCTTCTAACTATGTATATGAATAAAAAATCAGATCAGGAGGAGTTCCCCAATCCCCCTAATAAATAACATGTTGAAATCGATTCCTTTGTGAGACAAAGTCCCTCAGACTCTTGATTGATAATCTCATCCATTAATATATGAACAATGTATCAACATCCGTGAAGAAGATATTCTCCATCACTCAATGTTATAAACAAGAGAATTTTATACAAGATATTTATCATACGGAGGGATAATTAGATAAGTAGTGGAAACAGATCAAGAATATGAATCCTGGGAAAGATATTGATACAATGGGGAGGAATGAATAGCATTTTTCTCTGATATATATTTTCATCAAAATCTATGACATAAAAATGAAAAGGAATTTAAATTCCCTTAATTAAAAAGATGAAAAATCTATCATGGAATGCAATGAAAACATCACAATACATTCGAAATACACCATAATATTTTTCATTACCCTTAAATGCATCAAATTTAACCTTTAATTTGAGGGTAATGAAAAATATAATGGTGTATTCTGATTGTATTGTCATGTGACATGACATTTAATTATAATAGTATGATGGAGAAGTATAGTGGTTCCCTGAAATTTCAACATACCACATATCTGAGGTGTGAAAATAATAACCCAGAAAATTTCCCAAGGGGGGTAAGGAAATGCTTTAGGAGTGGGAAGGAATATAACCAATCTAGTGATTTTTGACAAGAGAAACCCACTAATTTGGTGGAGTAAATTAATTCTATATTCAACCATATAATCATTATTCATTACTTCATTTTTAAAGCAATAAAGAACTTTTCAAATCAACCCACAAAGCCAAGTGTATTCAGAGAAAACTAATAACCACTATGGTAGAAAAGACATATATTTTTTCCTCAAAACCACTAGGGTGGATCTCAATAACTATGTGAGGATTTGTATGTTATTTATTCATTCATGGATAGAGAGCATACTTCTTTATTATTATTATATGCATTCCATCATATCATGAATGTTTAATATAACTATTCAAATACATCAATAATGATTGGATGTAGAGTTGTTAATGAAAATGAAAATTGGGGAAATTATTTCATCCCATGTATATAAAAATTCCCCTATAAAAGTTTGGGGGACAAACTATCTAGATATCCTCACCATAAACCCTTTGGTTTATTTTGATGCAGTTTTGTGTATGGAATTTCTTTCCCTATATCGAGAAAATATAAATTGATGAAAAAAGTAAATTACACAATGTATTTCAAATTATCCATTGATTATATAAATGTTCATGAAGCAGTATGAATACTCTATAGAACCAACATCGCAAGAATGGATATTATTTCATGATGAGAAATTTTATCTAGATCAAATGATTGAGTCTATGGAATGAACCATCCTTGAAGACATGCCTATTATGAGGGAATATAGTGATATTTATGTTGTGGGATTACCTAGTCTTCCTCCAATCAAAGAGATTGAATTTTCAATTAGGCTTACACCTGGGTGGTTTTCATTATCCAAGACTCTATATTAAATGGTTTTCGTGGAACATGAGAATCTGAAGAAACAAATACATAAAAATTTGGATAAAGTCTTATATTCCCAAACACATCATCTTGCGGTACACCATTCCTCTTCATCAAGATGAATGATGGGTGAATCAACTGTTGCATTGATTATTGTGATCCCAACAACATCAGGATAAAGAATAAGTATCCTCTGCCATGTATTAATGAATTGTTCAATTAGCTATGTGCAGCACAGTACTTCTCCATGGTTGATCTATAGTCAGGATATTTCCATGTTAGAGTGAAGGAGGACATCCCAAAGACTACTTTTCGTATAAGTTACAGGCACTATATGTACATAATAATGCCATTTTGACTCACTAATGACCTGTTAATAATCATGGACAATATAAATAGAGTGGTTATAGATTTACTTGACAAATTTTTGGTAGTCTTTATAGATTTAATTCTAATAAATACACAATACAAGGAGGGGAATGAGGAGTATCTAAGAACTATGACAAAGAAATTCTAAAATGAGAATTTTTATTCAAAGTACAATAAAGTTGAGTTCCTGTAAAAGGAAGACTCATTATTGGCACAAATAATCATAATAAATGGGATATCTATTGACCCTTCAAAAATAAAATCAATATAAGGGTAGATGTGGCTGAAATATGAGGTACTGATCTATAGTATCCTTAGATTATCTTGGTATTATCATCATTTTTTGATAAATTTCACATGATTGTCTAACCCTCTCACCAAGAAAACTTATAATGGTGTCATTTTTTGTAAAATAATAAATAAAAAGAGATATTCAAGGTGTTAAAAAAGAGTATTATGACTGTCCATGTTCTCACACTACCCACATGTGGAGATCATTCCATGGTATTTAGTGATGTTTCAAATAAGGGATTAGGATTGTGTTACTGAAAAATGACAAAAACCAAGACCCTTCTTAAAGTTAGTTGAAACTTCGTGAACATAACTACCTAGCACATGATCTGTAGTTGGGTGTAGTGATATTATTTTTTAAAATATGGTAGTATTATCTCTTTGGCGTATGTGGGAAATATATACAGATCACAAAATCCTAAATTATATATTCTCATAGATATATTTGAATATATTACAACAATAATGGTTAGATATGATCAGTGATTATGAAAACGCAATTCACTACCATCCTTGGAATGTGGATAATGTAGTAGATTCTCTATGTAGAAAAGATCCATATTTTTTTCGTTGATGAGAATTTAGAATGACCTATTCTACTCATTATTGAATAGGATGGATATGTGAATCATAAAGAAAGGAACATCATAATTTTTTCACAAAATAGTTCTCCAATGTCCCTTTTTCAATAGTTAATGTTTTCTCATAGAGATGATGTGGGAATTCAGGAGAATGTGGAAACTATATGAAATGGTAAATCCTTGAAGTTCTGTGCTAATGAAGATGGAAATGAGAGATTTGGGTAGAAAATATGGGTACCATAAAATATTTAGTTAATAAAGGAACTGTTGGATGATGCACATAGTTCTACTTACTCCATTCACTAATTAAGAACAATGTAGTATCGAGAAAATTGAGAGAACTATTGGTGGTGAAATATTGTGAAAGGGGTCACTGAATATAGATCAAAATTACATGTATTTCCGAAATAGAAGGAATAATGGTATAATTATTAAGGTATGATGAAACGCTTACACATAACATCATTGTAATGGGAAAACAACACCATGTTATTCGTCATTGGACTATAGAAAACATCCTAAGGAAAAATGATGTTATAGTTGTGGTGGACCATCTTACAAATATTTCTCACTTCATTGGGATTTGATAGGACTTCTCACTGGTTCAACTTGTATGAATATACATCAATGTGATGGTAAAGCTTCATAGAGTACCATAATCAATTGTATCTAATAAATATCTAATATTTTTCTCAATGTTCTGGAAATGTATCTAATAATATCTAAACACTAAGCTAAACATATTCATATCTTATCACCATAAAACTGGTTTCCAAATTGAGTAGGTTATTAAGATCAAAGTCAACCTCTAATCGATTATCATGTACTATAAAATTTTCCACTAAATCATTCAAATTTATCCCTATTAATCCCTTTATGGAAAGGGGTCTAGAACACTTACATGATGGGATGATGTTAGTAAATGAAAACTGTAAGGTCCTGAAATTGTCGTGAAAATGGAGAAAAAGGATATAACCATTAGGAAGCACATCAAGGATGCTTCGAGTCAGCAGAATAGCTATGATGAGCATCATTGAAGATGCCTAGAGTTTTATGTTGGAGATATAGTATTATTATGCATGTCTATTGGGATAAAATTGATGAGATTTGGGTAGAAGGGAAATCAACATCCAATATATGTCCTCCCATTTGAGATCCTTGAATGCAAAAAAGTGGTAGCCTACAAAATTTCAATCCAACCTAACTTATATCTTGTATATGAAGTATTCCATGTGTCCCTATTTAGAAAGTACATTCCATACCCCTCACATGTACAAAATCTTGAGGTGCTACTTTTGGATAATTATCTCTCATATGAGGAGTATCTAGTGAAGATCTTAGATCATATAGATAATGTTGTATGAAATAAGACAATACAGCTAGTAAAAGTGTTATGGAGAAACAAAAATTTTGAAGATGCGACATGGAAACCAGAGGATGTGATGAAACAGAGTCACTCTTGACTGTTTTTATGTTTAAAACAGTTATGCAGTAATATCTTAATGGGGAAATATTTTAATGACCCAAATTATTATAAAAAATTACCCTTTTATTTTAATTAAATGTCTTATTATGTATTATGGTTATAGAAAAAACATACAATTCATTTTTTCATTATATCCATTTGAATTTAAAATATATTTATGCATCATCATCTTTGATAATATAGTCATTGAATCTTGATAACATTATGAGTATAAATTTAGGGTTTTAACAAATCTAATTTACCCATAGAATGGAAGTGATGTCCTCACCTAGTAGGATCATTCCCTATAAATCCTAATTATCAGAACTTTTGAGGGGGACAGTGTCACTGAAATTTTCCCTTTACTAATCACATGCTATGATCTAATAACATTATTAGGAGAGAAACCATTTATGGTATAATTTAAATCTCTTTGATATCACGGCCCAAACCATGTACTCTTATCCTCCCCATGAATGTCTCACTATTACACACATTACTCACAGGGAGTTTTCTAGTTTATTAAAGTGTTGTGTATCAAGACCCTAAAATTATGAGTATTTACATTATTTTTAATATAATGATAAATATATTTTCTTTCTATTATGGATACATTATAAATGTTTTTATTTTTATATAATAAAATAAAAATAGTATTTTTGCGTAATATTCAAATTCAATTAAAGAATTTAATTTATTAAATTAATGATTTTTAAAATAAATATTATTCTGACAGAATGTTAGTATTAAAATATTTTTATTAAATATAAATTATCATATATTTTTTATGAAATCAAATGTAATTTTTATAAGGGTTCAAAACTGTTATTTCCAAAAAAACCCATCATTTCTCAATAAATGCCGGTTATAATGTCAAAAGTAAAAACTCATATATTTAAAAAACTATTTGGACAAAATGAATATAATTTTTGGATTAATGATTTTGAAATCATCTAATGGTTACTTTTTCATAATTTTATGAGACAATCAAATCTTTGGGTAAAAAATTAAATAATGTACAAATATACTTTTGGAATTACAACATAATAAGAAACAAAAAGTGATGTAATAAAAAACTATAAATGATAACAATTACCACATATATATTATCAATTTAAAATAATATTATTTTATGTGTATTTTATTAATTTTATAAATCCTTATAAATACTACAAACCCATTAATATATTTTAATACCTTAAAATAATTTCTTTATGTGTGTAACTCACTTCAACATAATCAAAGGAATTATTTTTTAATGTTCAGACATTGGATATATAAAATAATTATAACCACTTAAAATTTTCATAAACTATTGAGGAAACCATGTATTGGTTTGTGGTTTGGGTTATTTTGTTATGCAGAGTCCAAAACATAAATAAGATAGAAATCCCATTCATGTCCAATATACACCCATCCAAAATCCCATTTATCTTCACTCAAACTCCTTGGATCATCTACAAACTATACAATCCACTCAACGGAGTCCTCCAATGGAACCTACAAGCTCTCAAGAATCGGTTCCCAAGAAATTGGGGTCACACACACATAGAAGTGATCCTCACCTTCTCTTCATTATTCAAGTTTCCTTATTATCTTATGCCTTCTATTTCTAATTCCTTATTTTGATATATTTCATTCTATGTCATTATTACGTCATATTTTATTAAAAAATTACTAAAAACCTATTTTTCACTCAATAATCCATTTGATAAATTTTTATTTGAAGGCACAATTCTTTTGAAATTTCACTGATATTTTTCATTCCAAAACCATTTTCTAATGAATACCATACAATTTCATATCAAGGGTGTTCAATTTTATATAGTAATATGTCTTTGACATGGGACATACATGTATTTATTCCAAACTCCTTGATCTTGGGACATACATTTATTTCATATCAAGGGTGTTCACTTTTATGTTGATGCCACATTTACCAAGTTATGATTAGCATTCTATATCATGTATCATTGTTTAGGTTTTTTATTCCAAATATTTTTATACCACATTGGTATATCTATCATCTAAAATGTTTCACCTTATTCCTAGTTTATTCCCTCACTAGTCTTTATAGTTCACCCATTTATTATGTTTTTTCATGAGTTATCCTGTGCAGTTTTAGAATCCATGGAATTTTAAAATCATGTATAAGAAGTTTTCAATTATATTTTGGTATCCCTTGTTCAAAATGATATGATATGTGCCTAATTAACAAATAAACTATAATTATCAATAATTATGGATGTATTATTTTTTCTTTTAGGTAATAAATCATTAATTAATGGGTAATAAAGAACATGTATTTTATAGTTGTCATCAAAGGGAATGTTTAGATATTTTTGGGGGTAGGCTTAAAAAAATATAGAAAAATAAACAGAGATAAGAATATGTAAATTAAAACATCCCTAAATATCGATATATATATATTAAGTGGTTTATTAAAAAATACATCCATCTATAGATACTATAAGTGTATGTGGTTCTGGATTAATTTTATGTAGGGTTAACAACTCGGAAAAGGTGTATCAAGCATGAATTAGTGTAGACTAGTACATGATAATGTGCCTTACTGAAGTAATTGTTTGAATGTCTGAAGGGATATGATTTGGTAGATTTATAAGTTCATTATGTAACATTATTAAGGGAAAAAAACTCCCATAATAATATATATTTGTAAATAGATCATGGATAATAAATATTGAATCATAGAAATCCATATGTTAAGAATATATATAGTTTATAAGTGATCTATTTTAGGTCTTTTTATTCCCCCATTATGTGTTCAATATTTTAAAAACCTCAACCCTAATTTTCTTTTTATTTTATCTAATGTCCAGAAATATGAGTAATTGGGTAAAAACCCAATATGGTGGGCAATGTAATGGCTGCCCCAATAAGATTCACTTGCCAATGGGAGTAGGAGTTGAAAAGTTTGTGATGATACATTCTTCGCTGACTAAGGATTTGAATAGAAAATTGGATCAGGAGGAGTTCCCCAATCCCAATAAGAAATAACAAGTTGAAATTGAGTCCATTAAGAGACAATGTCTATCTGACTCCTGATGGATCATATGATCCATTAATATAATAACAATAGATCAACACCATTGGGAGATATTCTCCATCAATCAATGTTATGAAAAATAGAATGTCATACTACATATTTATCATATCGAGGGAGATTTTGATCAGTGGTGGACACAGATCTAGAATATGAATCCTATGGAAGAGATTGATGCAATGGGATGGAATGAATCCCAATTTTTTTCGGATATATATTTTCATCAAACTCTCTGACATAAAATTTAATGGTATTGACATTCCCTCAAGGAAAAATATGACGAATCTACCATGGAATGTAAGGAAAACATAACAATACATTCACAATATAGCATATTATTTTTTATTACCCTCAAATGGATGGTTGAAGTTGTTGGAATTTTGAGGAATATAGTTCTTCCATGAAATTTCAACGTACCACATATCTGAGGTGTAGAAATAATCACCCGAAAAATTTCCCAATGTGGATGATGGAATCCTTTATGTTTGTGAATGAATAGTACCCATATACAAATTTTCGATAGGATAAACCCCCAAATGTGGTCGAGTGAAGTAATTATCTAGTAAACCATAAAAAAATTGTCAATTTCTTAAATTTTAAAGAACTCATGAACTATGAAAATCAAGCCACTACGCCTAGGGTTTTTGGAGACGACCAATAACCACTAAGGCAGAAAGGGAGATAGTTTTACCTAAAAATAAATGGGGTGGGTCCCAATAGCTAAGTGGTGATATGTATGCTATTTATTCATCCAAGGATATAGAGAATACTTCTAGATCTTGGTTATATGCATTCCTTCATATTATGAATGTTTAGTATAATTATTCAAATAATGCTGCAAAACATTGATGTAGAGATGTCAATGAAAATGAAAAATGGGGAAATAATTTCATCCCATGTATATAAAACCTCCACTATCTATATTTGATAGCTTAAAATCCAAGATAATATTACCATACTCCCTTTGGTTTAATTGTATTCAATTTATGTAGAGATTACATTTCCCTATATCGAGCGAACATAAATTACTGCAAAAAGTAAATCACTCTCTGTATTTCAAATTACCCCTTAATTATATACATATTCATGGAGAAGGATGAATAATCTATATAACCAACATTGAAAGCATGGATATTATTTCACTATGAGAAATTGTATATAGCTCAAATGATTGAGTCTTAGGAATGAAATATCCTTGAAGACATGATTATTATGATGGAATACACTGATATTTTTCCTAGGGAATTACCTAGTCTTCCTCCAAGACTAGAGGTTGAATTCTTAATTATGATTAAAACTACGGTGTTTGAATTATCCAATAAACCTTATAGAATTGTTGTTTTGGAACATGATATACTAAACAAACAATTACATGAAAATATGGATAAAGGGTTTATATGCCCAAGAGCATAACCTTGGGGTACACCATTCATCTTCATCAAGAATAATGATCTGTCAATGAACCTTTGCATTAATTATTGTGATCTCAACAAGATCATGATAAAGAATAAGTATCATATACCATGTATTGATGACCAATTCAATCAGATATGTGTAGCACAATACTTCTCTATGGTTGATCTACAATATGGATATTTCTATGTTAGGTCAAAGGAGGACATCCCTAAGAATACTTTTCATATAATTTACTGGCACTATGAGTACATAATAATTCCATATGGACTCACTAATTACCCATTAATAATCATTGAAATTATAAATAGAGTGTTTATATATTAACTCGTAAAAAATATTGGTAGTATTTATAGATTATATTCTAATATACTCGAAAAACATGGTTGGAATGAGGAGTATCCGAGAACTGTGTTAAAGACCATCTGAAATGAATATTTTTATTCATAGTACAAAAAATGTGAGTTCTTTTAAAAGGAAGTATCATTATTAGGACAAATTGTAACATCCCAGGTAAATAAATAATAAAGAATTTTCATATTTATTAATATTTACAAATTAAATATTAATTTTATTTTAAAGGGGTTGCTATGTTCGATAGCGTACCCGATACGCAACGATGAGTTTCTTTGAAACTTACGTAGCACACTAGTAATAAAATAATATTATTTTAAATGTTAGTTAACAAGTAGCTATTGTACTGGCGGGAATGGATAGAAATAACTAAAATATGATTAGATATGTTTTTAAATGTTTATACATTTACCCAATAAAAGATAAAGGCTTAAAATACAGAAAGAGTTCAATTTTCGGCATAATTTTCACTAAAGGTTCACTTATCACCTTTTAATTGTGAACCATCATTAAATATAGTTTTGATCACTCTTATACTTTATTTTGGACCAAATATAACTCTTCTTTAGAATCGGGACATCAAAATTTACTTTGTGTAAATTTTTGGTACCTTTCTGTTAAAGTTCATTTTTTTTTGAATAGTGTAAAATGTTGTATTTTAATTCAAAACCTCTTTTTAATCTAATTTATTTATATGATTAGATTATTATTTTAATTGGTTTTAAATTAAAATTAGAAAATATTTTTACCAGTTAATCCAATGGTGGTCATTGGAATCAATTTCACTTTGAAATTGGACTTAAACTGGTGTCAATATTTTGATACTTATTGTTTCACAAAAACACGCTATTTGTCATGACAGCAGGAATTAATTATTTAATTAATTAATTTTACTTATATGTTTTTAATTTTGTAAAATGGACTTCATTTTTGAATTCGGAATATCAAATATAGCTTAGGGTGAATTTTTGGTAATTTTCTGAAAAACTTCAATTTTTGATGAATAGTGAAACCACTAAGTGGTAATCATGCAAACTGATTTTTCAGTTAAATGAAAGTTTACTAATAATGTGTATTGAATTTTGAAAATCCGACATACATGGTTGTCATTAGTATGTAAAATGTGGTTCAATGAGATTAAAATAATTTTTTGGTGAATAGTAACTTATTAAGTTTTTAATCGCGATTAGAGGTAATTAGTGTAGTTTAAGGTAAAAATGGTATTATAATAATGTGAAAACACCATGAAACTTGTCTTACACCTATTGGGTGAGTCATGGCCGAACAAGACAAGCCATGGGCCAACTTGGGGACCCCATGGAGCCACTTTAGTTGGAAAATGACATTAATATATTTTTATTTAATGTTAAAGTGAAAATGACACTAACATAAATTGTTTTAATAAAATAATTTTTGAGTGGGGTTATACAGGTCCAAATTTTGATTATAAATAGTCATTGGAAAGATATATAGATTTCCTACATCATAGTATTTTTTTTATAATTTTTAGGAATTAAATAAATTAAATTATATATGACATAATAATGATGCAGTGATGACATCATTATTTGACGATTTAAATAAAATGGAAAGATAATGAAAAATATAAAACCTACAAATGGCCAAAACCAATTGGATGAGTGGATTTCGAACCCTTATCACCTTATCCACGAATTATATCAATGTGGGACCTTTTAAAACCGAAACACATTTTCAAATAAAGTAATATTTCTTTACTTTCCAAAAGTGCCCCTCCTCTCCTCTTATAAAAGGCCCCCACCTCTACCTCATTTCACACACTTCTCATGCCTTTGGCTCGGCCAACCCCTGCCCAATTACTCTCTACACATCCCTCTCCTCATCCTAGAGGATTCCCTTTGGGCATAATCCTTCCAAAGGAAGCCTTTAGGCTCAAATCAAAAAGGAGTTACACTTTTAAAGGTAATTCATTCTCTCTTGTTCATTTGTTTTATTTTGCTTCTCCAACCATCTAAACTCTTTTTATTTACTTATTTTGTAACAACACCAGTATCTTCAATATAGTAGGATTTTTTTATAATATTTATTTGAGCTACACTCTCACACAACTACATCAAATGGTTAAAGAACATACGGTTTCCGTGGATGGCGAAATTCTGCCTCCCGAAACGATGATTGTTCAATACTCATTTAACACCTTCAAGGGTGGCCATTATGATGTCACTATTTTTATATATGATATATAATATGTTTATTTTTTCTTTAATCTTCTGTATTTTTTCATTTTTGTCATACCTTTATGGTTTCCATTATGGGTAAACACGATATCTTCATTTAAGGAAGTGCGGACTACCACCCCCTAAAAGTGATGTGATTCGTTAATGCCATATGTGGGACGTGTAAAAGATGGATTTAAAGTTATTATATATGACGTTATACTGGAATTATAATATACCTCTATATCATTATTATTTCTTTCCATTAAAATATGAGATAGAAATGAAAGTAGCGTTCATGCGTACGTACGACTTACCGTCTCCATGAACGGTGCATTTCATTTCTTATCCCCAAATGTAATGTACTATTAAAAGTACATGTATATAATGGATATATATAATTAATTATATATCTAAGTGATGAATATAATTCTGGAATTAAAATATACATACCTCTCATTTAGTTTTAATTCCATTAATATGACAAAGAAATGAAAGTAGCGTTCATGCGTACGTACGGCTTACCGTCTCCATGAACGGTGCATTTCATTTCTTACCTCTAAATAATTATGTAATATTATAAATACATGTATATTCTGGATATATATGATACATATTATATCCAAATCGGGAATTTCTTTCTGGATATAAAGAACTTTTGACCACATGAACAACATGTAATTGTAAGAAGTCAACTTTCGACTTAAGAACCAAATATTGACAAAACAAACATTATTAACATAAATGGTTACATAATGTTTATAACATGGCAATAAGTGATATAAAAAGAATAATGAACATTAAAAAGGTTCTTAATCAAGTATAAATTAACTCATGTTTATTATTCAGGACGTTAAAAAACGATCAAGTCAAGTCGGACCCAAGGTAAGAGACTTCGTCTCAATCTCCTTTCATTGAGGCATATTTCATTTTATACACAAATTTCTTTTATACGGTGTATAAACTACTTTGACTTTTACTTTTATAAAAAAGGAATATTTTTCTACGAAGCGTTTTACTAAACGACAAAAAGGAATGTTTTTTTAACTTATGTGGTGACAACGACCTTTTCCGCTGCCGTGAGTATTATTTGATCTTTGGATTTCTCAACAAGCCGTAATGTTTTTAGAATAAAATAAATACCATATACTCTTTTATGTATTTTGGTATTGAAAATGGTTTTGAAAAAGGATTCTATTATGTCAATATATTTATGATATATTGTGATTGAAATGTGGAAATGTTATCATTCCTTTATATTGGTTTTATGTTTTATGACTTTATACTGGTACTTGGACATTTTAACGGGTGGTTACGTTATATACCATATGATGGGTGGGGCCGTGAATACCAGGACGGGTGGTTACGTTATAACCTCCAATGCATTGGGTATAGAAGTCGGACGTATGACTATTCCATTAAGTATGTATGGAAATTGTCCGTATAGCTATTCCATTAAGTGATATGTGTGGAAGTCAACCGTATGGTTATTCCACTTAAGTATGTTTATGTCCCATGTTACCTTTATATATTCTATGTGTTCTTTATATGGGTTTTATGGTAGTCCTTTGGTTACAAAAAGGTAAGTAATGATACTTTATTCAATGAAGATTTTTTTTACTACTTCATGAAGGTGAAGGTATTACTCTGATATAGTATACATGGTTTACTTGATGTTTGAAAAACTAACAGTTTTCATTCTTTTTGTATCCCTTACTGAGCTTTTTATGCTCACCCCAAGTTTTTTTGAAATGTTTTTCACAGGACTTAATATGGAATAAGGTCATGGATGGGATCAAGGGAATGTCATGCTATATAAAACATGGAACTAGACATGTTTCTTTCAAGAGTTTTTTTTTATTATGGAAACTTAGTATAAGTGACTACTTTGTAATATTTTGAGATGTAATAGTTATGTTCTAATTCTCTAAAACTCTAAACCTGAAAAGATCCTCAACGTGAATTATTCATTTAATTCAATATTAAGTAAGGTTTAAGGCCGGGGCCTTATAGTTGGTATCAAAGGACGGTTTAGAAAACTTTAGGAGTTAGAAAAGTGTTAAATTATAATATGATTGAAATGATATAGCATTTACGGATTACCATGTTGCTTCGCCTAAGATATTTCTGTGTTCAGAATGGTTTTCCGCAGAGGAAACAAAGCAGCTATGTTGGGACGACGTCAGGATGAAGATAACCTTCCAAATCAGCAACCTGAGATGGTCGGAATTGGAACTGAACAGTTTGTTGCAGTGATGGCACAATTGACTCAGGCTATAAATGGTGGTGGTATCCATGCACGAGATCAGCCAGATCAACCACAGAGGAACATGTCAGTGGTGGAACATTTCATGAGGCAACATCCCCCATCATTCAGAGTATCATCTGACCCTGTGCAAGCTGAAGGGTGGATTAAAGCACTGGAGAAGATTTTTGATGTCATGGGGTGTTCAGAACATCAAAAGGTTAGTCTTGCTGTTTACCATTTTGAAGGTGAAGCTGATCAGTGGTGGTCGATGGTGAAAAATATAAGGGATAGTGATGAGATTGAGGATCTTCACTGGGACGAATTCAAAGGTATGTTTCTTGAGAAATATTTTCCTAAGGTGGTTCGTCTTAGGATGGAAAAATAGTTCCTAGAATTGAGGCAGGAGGATGATTCAGTGGCTGCTTATGAAGAAAAGTTCACTCGATTGGCAAGGTATGCTCCAAACTTCATACGAGATCTTGATAGTAAAATAAACCGTCTTTACTCAGGGTTAAAGCCAAATTAACGAAGGGCTTTAGCTTCTCGTGAATTCAAAAGATATGAAAAACTTGTTCGATGTGCGGAGAAGGTAGAAATGGAGTTTGCCGATGATCAGGTGTTCAATGACAAACAACAGAATAAGAGGTCTAGTTGGCAGGAAAAGGGGAAGAATTCATCAAAGAAGCAAGGAGGTAAGAAAACCAAATATCCATCCTGTGAGAAGTGTGGTAAAATGCATCCTGGAGAATTTTTATCCAAGTCTGGTAGGTGCTTTCGGTGTGGTAAGTCTGGTCATATTGCTCGTAACTGTAAGGAAGATGATCAAGCAGGAAATGAAAAGCCAACGGTAAGATGTTTTAAGTGTAATGAAATGGGTCATTATGCAAATGAGTGTCCAACAAAGAACTCAACTGGGGGAATCCAGCCATACTACAAGCAGAAAGGGGTAGTGAAATCCTTTGCAACAACTTCAGCAGATGTTGGGCCATCGAATGAAGTGGTATCAGCTCCAGGGAGCTCAGTATTTTTCGAAGATTGACTTGAGATCGGGGTACCATCAGTTGAAAGTAAAAGAATCAGACGTTCCGAAGACTGTGTTCCGTACTAGATATGGCCATTATGAATTTGTAGTTATGCCTTTTGAAATATCCAATGCACCTGCTGTATTCATGGACCTTATGAATAAAATTTTCCATAAGTTCTTGGATAAGTTTGTGTTTGTGTTCTGATGTTTGGGAAGCGAGTATGTGTGCCTTGTGATTCGCAGTTGAAGAATGAGTTGTTATGTGAGGCTCATAGTTCTCCGTTTTCAGTTCTTCCTGGCAGTACTAAGATGTATAGAGATATGCGGGAGTGTTACTGGTGGGATGGAATGAAAAGATATATTTCTGATTTTACTGTGAAGTGTTTGACATGTCAATAGGTTAAAGCAGAGCGGCAGTTACCGAAAGGGATGCTTCAGCCTTTACCAGTGCTAGAGTGGAAATGGGAAAACATATCCATGGACTTTGTTGTGGGATTACTGAAGACATCTCGAGGTAATAATGCAATCTGGGTTATTGTTGATCGCTTGACCAAATCTTCTCATTTCCTTTCTATATGAGATACTTTCTCTCTTGATCAACTTTCTCGTTTGTATCTTAAAGAGATAGTCAGGTTACATAGAGTTCCTCTCTCCATTGTATCGGATCGTGATCCCAGGTTTACTTCTAACTTTTGGAAAGGCCTTCAGAAGTCGTTGGGTACTGAATTAAATTTTAGTACATCTTTTCATCCTCAATCAGATGGGCAGTCAGAACGAACAATTCAGACCTTGGAGGATATGCTACGAACTTGTTCGATGGATTATTAGGGAAGTTTTGACCAACATATTTCTTTGGTTGAGTTTTCTTATAATAACAGTTTTCATTCCAGTATACAGATGGCACCATTTGAGGCATTATATGGGAAGCGGTGTCGAACTCCATCTTTTTGGGATGAAGTGGGTGAAAGGAAGCTTATGGGACCAGAATTGGTGGAAGAAATGGAAGAAAAGGTTCAGTTGATTCAGAAAACACATGAGAACAGCTCAGAGCAGGCAGAAAAGTTTTGCGGACAACAGGAGGAAGGATCTATCTTTCGAGGTAGGTGATCATGTTTTCCTCAAGGTTTCTCCTTGGAAAAGTGTGATGAGATTTGGTAAGAAAGGAAAGCTGAGTCCAAGGTTTATTGGACCACATGAAATTCTGGAGAGAGTTGGATCAGTTGCATACCGGGTGGCTTTACCTCCGAGTTTATCTCAGGTACACAATGTTTTTCATGTTTCAATTTTGAGAAAGTATATGTCAGATCCATCTCATGTTTTGAGCCCAGAGGTAGTTCAGCTGGAAGAGAACCTATCTTATGAGGAACAACCGGTCCAGATTCTTGACCACAGGGAGAAAGTGTTACGGAATAAGGTGATTCATCAGGTAAAGGTTTTGTGGAAAACCCTTGTGATTTAAGAGGCAACGTGGGAATCTGAAAATGCTAGGAGGGATAAATACCCCCACTTATTTTGATAAGTGAATAAAATTGCGAGGACGCAATTCCCAAAAGGAGAGAAGGATGTAACATCCCAGGTAAATAAAGAATAAATAATTTTCATATTTATTAATATTTACGAATTAAATATTAATTTTATTTTAAAGGGGTTGCTATGTTCGATAGCGTACCTGATACGCAACGATGAGTTTCTTTGAAACTTACGTAGCACACTAGTAATAAAGTAATATTATTTTAAATATTAGTTAACAAGTAGCCGTTGTACTGGCGGGAATGGATAGAAATAACTAAAATATGATTAAATATGTTTTTAAATGTTTATACATTTACCCAATAAAAGATAAAGGCTTAAAATACGGAAAGAGTTCAATTTTAGGCATAATTTTCACTAAAGGTTCACTTGTCACCTTTTAATTGTGAACCGTCATTAAATATAGTTTTGATCACTCTTATACTTTATTTTGGACCAAATATAACTCTTCTTTAGAATCGGGACATCAAAATTTACTTTGTGTAAATTTTTGGTACCTTTCTGTTAAAGTTCATTTTTTTATGAATAGTGTAAAATGTTGTATTTTAATTCAAAAACCCTTTTTAATCTAATTTATTTATATGATTAGATTATTATTTTAATTGGTTTTAAAGTAAAATTCGAAAATATTTTTACCATTTAATCCAATGGTGGTCATTGGAATCAATTTCACTTTGAAATTGGACTTAAACTGGTGTCAATCTTTTGATACTTATTGTTTCACAAAAACACGCTGTTTGTCATGACAGCGGGAATTAATTATTAAATTAATTAATTTGACTTATATGTTTTGAATTTTTTAAAATGGACTTCATTTTTGAATTCGGAATATCAAATATAGCTTAGGGTGAATTTTTGGTAATTTTCTGAAAAACTTCAATTTTTGATGAATAGTGAAACCACTAAGTGGTAATCAAGCAAACTGATTTTTCAGTTAAATGAAAGTTTACTACTAATGTGTATTGAATTTTGAAAATCCGACAAACATGGTTGTCATTAGTATGTAAAATGTGGTTCAATGAGCTTAAAATAATTTTTTGGTGAATAGTAACTTATTATGTTTTTAATCGCGATTATAGGTAATTAGTGTAGTTTAAGGTAAAAATGGTATTATAAGAATGTGAAAACACCATGACACTTGTACTAAACCTATTGGGTGAGTCATGGCCGACCAAGACAAGCCATGGGCCAACTTGGGGACCCCATGGAGCCACTTTAGTTGGAAAATGACATTAATATATTTTTATTTAATGTTAAAGTGAAAATGACACTAACATAAATTGTTTTACTAAAATAATTTTTTAGTGGGGTTATACAAGTCCCAATTTTGATTATAAATATTAATTGGAAAGATAACAAGATTTAATACATCATAGTATTTTTTTTATAATTTTTAGACATTAGATAAATTTAATTATATATGACATAATAATGATGCAGCGATGACATCATTATTTGACGATTTTAATAAAATGGAAAGATAATGAAATATATAAAACCTACACATGGCCAAAACCAATTGTATGAGTGGATTTCGAACCCTTATCACCTTATCCACGAATTATATCAATGTGGGACCTTTTAAAACCGAAACACATTTTTAAATAAAGTAATATTTCTTTACTTTCCAAAAGTGCCCCTCCTCTCCTCTTATAAAAGGCCCCCACCTCTACCTAATTTCACACACTTCTCAAGCCTTTGGCTTGGCCAACCCCTGCCCAATTACCCTCTCCACATCCCTCTCCTCATCCTATAGTATTCCCTTTGTGCAGAATCCTTTCAAAGGAAGCCTTTAGGCTCAAATCAAAAAGGAGTTACACTTTTAAAGGTAATTCATTCCCTCTTGTTCATTTGTTTTATTTTGCTTCTCCAACCCTCTAAACTATTTTTATTTACTTCTTTTGTAACAAAACCAGTATCTTAAATATACTAGGATGTTGTTATAATATTTATTTGAGCTACACTCTCACACAACTACATCAAATTGTTAAAGAACATACGGTTTCCGTGGATGGTGAAATTCTGCCTCCCGAAACGATGATTGTTCAATACTCATTTAACACCTTCAAGGGTGGCCATTATGATGTCACTATTTTTATATATGATATATAATATGTTTATGTTTTCTTTAAGCTTCTGTATTTTTTCATTTTTGGCATACCATTATGGTTTCCATTTTGGGTAAACACGATATCTTCATTTAAGGAAGTGCGGACTACGGCCCCCTAAAAGTGATGTGATTCGTTAATGCCATATGTGGGACGTGTAAAGGATGGATTTAAAGTTATTATATATGATGTTATACTGGAATTATAATATACCTCTATATCATTATTATTTTTTTCCATTAAAGTAAGAGATAGAAATTAAAGTAGCGTTCATGCGTACGTACGGCTTACCGTCTCCATGAACGGTGCATTTCATTTCTTATCCCCAAATGTAATGTACTATTAAAAGTACATGTATATAATGGATATATATAATTAATGATATATCTAAGTGATGAATATAATTCTGGAATTAAAATATACATACCTCTAATTTTGTTTTAATTCCGTTAATATGAAAATGAAATGAAAGTAGCGTTCATGCGTACGTACGGCTTACCGTCTCCATGAACGGTGCATTTCATTTCTTACCTCTAAATGATTATGTAATATTATAAATACATGTATATTCTGGATATATATGATACATATTATATCCAAATCGGGAATTTCATTCTGGATATAAAGAACTTTTGACCACATGAACAACATGTAATTGTAAGAAGACAACTTTCGACTTAAGAACCAAATATTGACAAAACAAACATTATTAACTTAAATGGTTACATAATGTTTATAACATGGAAATAAGTGATATAAAAAGAATAATGAACTTTAAAAAGGTTCTTAATCAAGTATAAATTAACTCATGTTTATTATTCAGGACGTTAAAGAACGATCGAGTCAAGTCGGACCGAAGGTAAGGGACTTCGTCTCAATCTCCTTTCATTGAGGCATATTTCGTTTTATACACAAATTTCTTTTATACGGTGTATAAACTCCTTTGACTTTTACTTTTATTCAAAAGGAATATTTTTATACGAAGCGTTTTACTAAACGACAAAAAGGAATGTTTTTTTAACGTACGCGGTGACAACGACCTTTTCCGCCGCCGTGAGTATTATTTGATCTTTGGCATTCTCAACAAGCCGTAATGTATTTAGAATAAAATAAATACCATATACTCTTTTATGTATTTTGGTATTCAAAATGGTTTTGAAAAAGGATTCTATTATGTCAATATATTTATGATATATTGTGATTGAAATGTGGAAATGTTATCATTCCTTTATATTGGTTTTATGTTTTATGACTTTATACTGGTACTTGGACATTTTAACGGGTGGTTACGTTATAAACCATATGACGGGTGGTGCCGTGAATACCAGGACGGGTGGTTACATTATAACCTCCAATGCATTGGTTATGGAAGTCGGCCGTTTGGCTATTCCATTAAGTATGTATGGAAATTGGCCGTATGGCTATTCCATTAAGTGATATGTGTGGAAGTCAACCGTATGGTCATTCCACTTAAGTATGTTTATGTCCCAAGTTACCTTTATATATTCTATGTGTTCTCTATATGGGTTTTATGGTAATCCTTTGGTTACGAAAAGGTAAGTAATGATACTTTATTCAGTGAAGATTTTTTTTACTACTTCATGAAGGTGAAGGTATTACTTTGATATAGTATACATGGTTTACTTGATGTTTGAAAAAATAACAGTTTTCATTCTTTTTGTATCCTTTACTGAGATTTTTATGCTCACCCCAAGTTTTTTTGAAATGTTTTTCACAGGACTTAATATGGAATAAGGTCAAGGATGGGATCAAGGGAATGTCATGCTATATAAAACATGGAACTAGACATGTTTCTTTCAAGAGTTTTTTATTATTATGGAAACTTAGTATAAGTGACTACTTTGTAATCTTTTGAGATGTAATAGTTATGTTCTAATTATCTAAAACTCTAAACCTGAAAAGATCCTCGATGTGAATTATTCATTTAATTCAATATTAAGTAAGGTTTATGGCCGGGGACTTATACAAATAATCATTATAATTGGGATATCTATGGACCCTTCAAAAATAAAATCAATTGAAAGATGGATTTGGCCGAAATTTGTGGTAGATATCTATAGTATCCATTGAGTATTTTGGGACTATCATTATTTTTTGATAAATTTCTCATTATTATCAAACCCTATATCCAAGGAAACTCCTAAGGGTGACAAGTTGTCTAAAAAGGATGAATAAAAAGGGATATTCAAGGAGTTCAAAAGATGTCTTATCCCTGTATGTGTTCTCACACTGCCCACAAGTGGAGATCCTTCCATGGTATTAAGTGGTGTTTCAAAGAAGGGAGTAAGATGTGTGTTACTTAAAAATGACAAAAACCAAGTCTTTTTGTCATGTTAGTTTAATATTAATGAACATAACTACCAAACAGTTGATCTGGAGTTTGCTGTAGTGATTTTATCTTTTAAAATATGGGGTTATTATCTCATTGGGGATAAGTGTGAAATATATACAGGTCACAAAATCATAAACTATATATTCTCATAGATAGATATGAATATGTGTCAAAAATAATGGTCAGGCATGATCAATGATTATGAATACTCAATTCACTAATATCCTAGGAAAGTAGATAATGTAGCAGATGCTCTAAGTAGAAAGGATCCATCTTTTTTTATCATTGATGATAATTTAGAATGATCTGATCTTCTCAATATTGAATAGGATGGATATGTGAATCATAATGAAAGGAACAACATCAATCCTTTCACCAAATATTTATCAAATTTCTATTTTGGAATAGTTAATGACTTCATAAAGAGATGATTTAGGAATTTATAACAAAGTGCAAACTATAAGATAAGGGAAATCTTTGAAGTTTAGTGATAAAGAAGATGCATATGCGATATTTGGGTCACAACTGTAGGTACCATAAAATATTCAGTTAAAGAAGGAATTTTTGGATAGTGTACATTGTTCTACTTACTCCATTTACAAAGGAAGCACAAAGTGGTGTAGATATCCTTAAGAGGACTATTGATGGTAAAATATAAATAAAGAGATCACTAAATATACATCAAAATTACATGTATATCAAAAATAGAAGGATGAAATGTATAATTATAAAGGTATTATGGAACCATTACACATACCAACATTGTAACAGTAAAACATCACAATTTTTTTCATTGGACTACTGAATACATCAAGTGGAAAAAATGCTATTATGTTTGTGGTGGATCCTCTCAAAAATGCTGCAATCTTCATTGGGGTTTGATAGGACATATCACTGGTTAAAATAGTATGAATATAAATCAAAGAGGTGGTGAGGATACATTGAGTACCACAATCGATTGTATCCAATAAATATCTATTAATTTACACCATATTCTGGAAAAGTGTCCAACAAGCTCTAAACACTAAGATAAACTTATTCACAGCTTATCAATAGAAAACTGGTAGCAAAATTGAGAAGGTTATTCAGACCAACATCAACCTCTAGTTGATTATCACATACAATAACATTTTCCACTAAATAATTCAAATTTCCCCCTATAAATCCATTTAATGAAAGTGGTGTAGAAGACAAACATGTTGGAATGATGTTGGGAAATGATAACTATTAGGTCTTGAAATGGTTTTGGAAGTAGAGAAAAAAGTCTAAGACCATTAAGCAACACATAAAGGATGCTCAGAGTCTATAGAAGAACTATGATGACCATCATTGATGTGGGCTAGAGTTTGATGTTGGATATATGGTATTCTTTTCTGTGTCTCATTGAATGAAATTTATGAGATTTTGGTAGAAGGGAATGCTACTTCCAAGATACATTATCACCTTTAAGATCCTCGAATGCAACAAAGTGGTGGCCTACAAAATTGAACTCTAACCTAACCTATATCATGTATATGATGTATTCAATGATTCCCTCATCATAAAGTACAGACCATACCCCTCACATGTACTAAATCTATAGGTGGTACCATTGGATAATGATCTATCATATGAGGAGAAACCTGTGAGGATCTTAGATCATATGGAGAAGGTTCTATGAAGTAAGACAATGCACCTAGTAAAAGAGTTATGGTGAAACCAAAAGTTTGAAGAAGAAAACTAGAAACCAGAAAATTTATGAAATAGAGTCACCCTTGTATGTTTTTATGTTCAAAAAAAATCTATGATGAAATTTATTAAAGGGGGAATATTTTAATGACACAAACAATTGTAATTTAAATTTTCCTTCTATTTTAATAAATTTTCTTATTATAAAATATGGTTATAGAAAACCCATGCAGTTCATTTGTTTTATTATATCCAATTTCATTTAAAATATCATTATGAATCGTCATCTTGGATAATATATTTAATGAAAACTGATCACATTATTATTATAAATCTAGGGTTTTAACAAATCAAATAAACGCATACAATGGAACTTATGGCCTTAACCAGTAGGATCATTCCCTATAAATCCAATTTATTAGAGCTTCCTATGGTGATATTATAACTGATATTTTCCCTTTACTAAGCCCATGATAAGATGCAATAACATTAACATGAGTGAAACTGTTTATAGAATAATTTCAAGCTCTTTGAGATCATTTCCCAAACCACATACGCTGAAACACCCCATGAAAGCCTCACACTTCCGCACCTTACTCGTAATGAGTTTGCTAGTTTATTAAAGAGATGTGTATCAAGACCCTATAATTATGAGCATATAAATTATTTTTTATATATTTATAAATATATTTTCATCTTATTATAGATACATTATAAATGTTTTTATTTTGATATAATAATATACAAATAGTATTTTTGCATAATATTCATATTCAATTGAGGAATTTAAATTGTTCAATTAATGGATTTTTGAAATAAATAACATTTTTGTAGACTTTTAGTATTAAATTATGTTTTTTAAATATAAATTATCATATATAATTTATGAAATCAAATGTAGTTTTTGTAAGGGTTTAAAAACTTTTATTGCCAAAAAACCCAACATTTCTTAATAAATGCTAGTTATAAAGTCCAAAGTGAAAACACAAATTTTTAATAAATTATTTAGATAAAATGAATATAATTTTCAGAATAAGGATTTATTAATAATCCAATCGCTACTTTTCAATATTTTATGAGTGAATCAAATTTTTGGGTAAAAAATTTATTACTGTACAAATATACATTATGTATTAAAAAATCATAATGAATAAAAAGTGATTTATTAAATTAAATAATGGGTATCCATGACCAAATATAAATTATACCTTTAAAAAATATTATTTTTTTATATTTTATTAATTCAATAAATCCTTATAAATCCTCTAAACCCATTAATATAATCTAATATTTTAAAATGATTTCATTAAGAGTGTGACTCACTTAAACATAAGAAATAGAATTATTTTTTAATGTTCAGACCTTGGCCATATAAAATAATTATAACAACTTCCATTTTTTAGAAACCATGGGTGAAAACCATGGAATGGTTTGTGGTTTTTGTTATTTTGTTATGTAGAGTCAAAAACATAAATAATAAAGAAATACTATTCATATCCAATATAAAGACATAATAAATCCCATTTATCTTCACTGAAACTCCTTGGATCGGGTCTATAATGTACACTCAACTAAATAGAGTCCTCCAATGGTGCCTCCAAACTCTCAAGAAGCTACTCCCAAGAAATTGGTCTCACACACTCATGGAAGGGATCCTCACCTTCTCTTCATAATTCAAGTTTATTTATTATCTTATGCCTTTTATTTCTCTTTAATTTGGTTGGGATATGTCTTTTCATGTCATTATAACATACTATTTAATTAAAAAATGATTATAGACCCATTTTTCTATCATTAACCAACTTTATAATTTTTTATGTGATGAAACTATACTTCTGAAATTTCATTGAGATTTTCCATTCCAAAACCATTTTGTAGAGAATACCCAACCCATTTCATATCAAGGGTGTTCAATTTTATACAGTAATACATCTTTAACATGGGAATTACATGTATTTATTGAAAAATTATTGATCTTGGTATAAATTATTATGATGAATGAATCCATGTTGTATGATATGTGAGGCACACTAATTTTGAGAATGAAATGAAAGTGACAGGTGTGCTCGGAATTATATAGAACTCCAATGAATCAAGTAATGTTTAGTATCATGAAATGTCATGTTGGGATAGGGAGTGAACCTGATTCATTTATGGGAATATTTCTATTATTAATTATTTCCAGTTATCCTTGACCTATTTTTAAGATGTATTGTTTTAATTTATTTCCATACCTCTTGTTTTACGATTATCTTCCTATGTGATTTTTCATTATTAATGTTTAATGTTTCCTAACCTTTTTATGTCACCATTTTTTTCTATTATAAAACATTTACCACCTTATTACATGTTTATTATATTAATAGACTTTATATTTCACCACGTTCTTGTGTTTTTCGCAGGATATCCTGTTCATTTTTAAAAGTCGTGGAATTTTAGAGGCATGTTAAGGATGATTTCAATAACATCATTTTATCCAATGTTAAATATTTTATGTTATGTACCTAATTAAAAAATAAATGACACTTATCTATATTTAATAATGTATTATGGGCAATTTTATTTAATAAATTAAAAGCTAATGTGTAATAAATTACATTTTTTTATTGTTTTATGGAAGATATTCAATATCCATAGATTAATTTCAGTAATCCGCAATGTTATCATGATGTTTATATTGTGATATAGGTATTTATATATTTATAATGTAAAATTAATAGTTATTTATATATTATGTTGAATATAATTTTGATTTAGTGACATTCCATCAAAAAAATTGTGCTTTGAGTTTAGATAGTCATATTTTTTATGAGTCGTATGGTTAAAATTATATGGAATCGATTTAGTTGACCTTTGGATGTTATTGGAAAACAAGTGATATCCATTTTGGTTTTGAAAAATATCCACACATAAGAGAAATAAATTTTCATTCTAATGATCTATTAAAGGTGCATCATGTATTAAAATTAATTTTGAGTATTAATTTCTTGGAGTAAGAAATGAAGTAAGAATTGATCGATGCAAAAAAGGATGAAATTGTTTCTATGAAATATAATGATTTTGAGTAAGTATTTTTTCTTATGTTCTTAGTCTATATGGTAAATGAAATCATTAAATATAGGAAAATGGTATTGAAACAAAAAAAAATTTCATAGTACCTTCATTTCAGTTGAACTGATGGTTTTTTCATCCATCGTAGATTTATGGATTTGGGGTCATTAAATTTTCAATATCATTCAATTTATTGAAATCAATGATCTCTACCATTCTATATAATTATTTAATATTTTCATCCATATCTATATCTTCGCATCCCACCAATGTTCTCTTTTTTGGAAACCTATAATATTTATTTAAGATGACCTTCATACTTCCCTTCCTCTATTTTCAAGATAAAATTTTATTATACATTTTTTTAATGTGGGGTTTGAAGAAGGGTATTTTAAATTTTCAAACTATTGATTACCAGGATCAAGATTAAATTTAAAAGATGAAATTTCTTTATGTGGGTGGAATATAACACTTTCAAATTTTAAAATAGGATCGTCATATTTGATGGTGTATATGAAATTCAACAACAAGAATAGAAAAGAATGGGACATCATGAGATAGTATGATACATTTTTTTTTCAATGGATTTAGTTTCTTGAATATATTTAAATTCCCGAAAGACTAATTTTATCTTGCATTACAAAAAAGTTTTAATTTATCTTTCATTACACAAAAGCCTATGTTGAAAGGAAATGTGACATACTTTTAATATTTATTATTTAATATTAAAGTAACCACTTAGACATTAGAAAGGAAAGTATAAAAATGATTAATTAAATTACAAAAAAAATATTTTTTTAAAATGTATATAAAATTAATTCTTTAGTGAAAAGTGAATTATAAATGAAAATAAGATCTATTTCAAAATAAAAATAACATTAAAAAAAATATTTTTTTTAACAAACTCATTTAACCATAATAAATTTAAAAAAAAAATTTTGAATAATTTTAAAGAAAAATATTTATTATATATTAAGAAAAAATTTAAATATTTATCTTATTTGTTTTTCATACATGTGATAAGAATAAATACAATTTTATTCTTAACATTTATTTTTCTAAAATGTGATTTCTAATCATTTGGGTTCTTTCATTAAAATTAATTTTTCCAAATAATAAAAATATTTTTTTATAAAAATAAAATTCATATTTGAAATCAAAATTTCAAAATAATTTTAGAGTAAATTTTTTATAATTTTCTGAAAAAATAAAATTATCGAGAATGGTGAAAAATAATGGTTTTTATTAATATTTTTCATTTCTATTAAAGATTTTAAATACATGAAAATTATTTTAACATTGTTTTATAAATAAAATAAATTCAATAATATATATATATTAATCCAATTTATGTCATTTAAATTAATTTCATATTGATTTTTTGTATAAATTTTTTTAAAATGTTTGAAAATTTTCTCTTTGGGAAACTGCTTTCCCATCGCCTCTGTGGGGTTAAATTGAAATTAAATATTCCCAATTATGTAAATTTAATTTGAAGAAATGAATAAAATATTTGGAATATTCATAATTTAAATTACCTACTATGGTAAACGTGATGTTTCATAATAGTAAAAAATTAAAAAAAAAACGCAATATTTAATTGTCCTGACAAAGGCGAAAATGTGTTTATTGGGTGTTAAAATTTAAAGCAGTAAATTAACCAATAAAAATTTCCAAAACAAGTTTTTAGCAATATTGACACATTATAAACTATTTTGGTATATAATTTTCCCTTTTTTATTGTTATTTCATGTGAAAAATGGGGTACATATTTTTCTTTTTAAAAATTATAATTGTTCCACTCACCTCACTTATAAAAGGCCATCACCACTCCTCTGTACTTCAAAATTCCAAAGCTTTTTCTGTCCAATAACAAACAAAATTTATTACTTAATTCATTAAAAACATATTATATTCCTTTTTTTGATTATAAATCCAATCTAGGAAGTATTTAGGTTAAATATAATGGGGTTTTCCAAAGAAGCGGTAATATTTAAACTATGATTTTTTGTTATACTTATTCTTTTAATTCCTTCATTTTTTTAAAATATGATAAAATTATAAAAATAACATATCATATAGACTTATATGTTATTATGTAAATTTAATAACCCAAATATATACCTACTTCCATTAAATGGTATACAAAATCAGCATTCGTGTGTGGGGTGGACTACCGCCTCGCGAACTAATGTTATTCGTTATCCATCACCAGCTCTCATGGATGGATATAATGATATATTTATTGTTTTTATATGATATTTATGATTTTATAATAACTATTTATTTAAAATAACACATATTACTTCTTACCTCACAGGCCATTGGAAAACAATTATGTTTCCTATGTATACGACGTACTACCACCTCATGAACCGATGGGATGTGTTTTTAATTTGTGTTTTACTTCGATGGTAATATGAATTGATTAACTGAATATTTTTGATATGTCTAACATTATTATATTTCTTAAATTTTTATACCATGTTACATTCTTAATTTTCATTCTATGGGGGATACGATAACATCATTTGTGTGTTTGGTGGACTACCGCCTCGTAAAGGGATGTGATTGGTTTTTCACTAATGATTTATATGAATGGTAATTAGGGTATATTTAATGAATATATATATATATAATCTATTTGAAATAAAAATTATTATAGTATTATAATATATTATTTATGTTATTTCATCTAATCATTCATGAAAATGGAAAAGGGTTCAAGCTTACATACAGCCTACCATCTTTATAGATGGTGTATTTCATTTTTTATTAAAATTTAATAGATTAACATAAATATATATATAATTTTTATGTAAATGTTAAAATAATGGATATTATGTAACTGTTATAATTTTTAGAGGACAAAAAATACCAAATTAAAACATAGAGTAAAAACAAAGGAGTTATTACCCGAAAAAAGACATTAATATTGAATTGTTACTAAACTAATAATAAATGTTCATAATTAGATAATATATGGTAGGATATATAACGATTTAGATCTATTATAGATGTATATTATATTTATATTTATTATACATGAGGTTCGAATGTGCAAGAAGGATGTTGAGACTTATGGTAATGATTTCCCATCTCACGTTTTCTTATGTGAGACAAACATCATATTCACCACCAATTCCTTTGTGTGGGATATATAATGCATATTTTTATATATTATATCATGAAAAAATACATATTCATGGTATTTAATGTTTAATTTGAATTTTTTTCATTAATGGGGATTATGATTGAAATGGTACCAATGTGGTAAGGGTTTATTTCACAACCACATCACTATTCAAGATTATTTTTTCTTCTATCTCCCAAGATGATATTATTTGAAATTAATATCATAAAATAAATCTTTTCTATTGTTATCTAGTTATTTATTATCTTTTTCATGTAACAAAAACATTTTCTACTATTTTTTAAACAAAATAATAGACAAATTATTTTAAATAAAAACTATCTTTATTTTTATCTTCAGTTGAAAATCCTTATTATAAAAATCCATTCTTTATAAATATATTTTAAAAAAGAATTTAACCTTTTTCAAATTATTTATTTAATATTTTTTACATATTTCTAATTTAAAAAATTAATGTAATCTTCAAGATGTTATTAAATCATTTCTTGTTTCCCTTTTTACTAGAATTGTGAACCGAATATTTGTTTTAACATGTACAATATGAACAGAACATTTCATGTCAATGACTAATAAATATTAGAAACAATATTTTATAGGATTTGAAATGTTATATTCAAATAAAGGGGTTTTAAAAATATTTTCTAAACTTTTTTAAGTATCCTTTCAATTTAAAATGGTTATATTCCTCAAAAATATTTAATGACATTCTAATGGTATATAGCAAGGAAGATGTGAGGGTCGGGCTATTCCCGGCCCCCCCAAATTTATTAAGATAAAAAAGACTCGGCAGACAAGGGAGGGGAGGGGTTAAACGATCCACACCCGAAAGTCCCTTACGAACCACGTAAAAAAGTGAAAAATCAAAAAAGAAAAGAAAAACCAAACAAGCACACCCAGGTCCATGCAGCAACCAACACCATCATCCAGCAGCATCCAACAGCTCACTACCAAGAAATGACCAGCATCCAACCTCCGTTAAACTAGCATCCAGCACCTCCTCACCAAACAGGACATCACTAGCAGCACATAACCCATAACCATCAGCACCAGAATTACACAAGAGCCAGCAACCAGAGTTTACTTCAATACAGCAACCATAACACCAAATCACACCAACAACCAGTAGTTTCCCTCCTTCACCATAGCACAACCAAATGAATCGCACCCAGCAGCAGTCAGGGGAGAAACCAGCCACATCCAGAGCAGACCAAAAAGAACATCCCTTCCAGCATTCAAGGCTGATTATCCTAGAAACCTCCACAATGCCACACATAGAAGTACAACCAATAGTACAAAAAGATGTATTTATGTCATCTTTATTATTTCATTGGATGGTTTATGATCATTTTTACTAATGAAATACAATTTTATTACCATTCACCATAATATTCTTGATAGTTTATGATTATATTTATTTGATTGGGGTAAATAATAATATTTTTTATGATAGTTTTTCAATATTAATATTTATATTCCCTAGGTTTCACCCATACCATATGAGGAATGCATTAGACTTAGTATTAGACGGCTAGCGGCCGGTTATAAATAGCAATTTGATGCATCGATGGGTCTGATGATAGAAATAAAATATTCAAATTAGATGGGTTTCAACACGTAGATTAAAAATATCTTGTGATATTTCATGATAGTTTAAGATGTCACAAATCATGCATTCCCTCATTATGATGTTATTTATTAATTTTAATTTTATTATTTGATTAGTTGTAATATCTGCGGATATGTTTCAATATTATGTGTTTATTTATATGGATTTATATGATGAACATTTATTTTTTCCATTTTATGATAATTTCATTGATCAAATAGAATTTTTTTAGTTATTTCCTTTTCTATGTTGATTATTCTTATTTATTTATTATAGTTTTTGGTGTATTATAACCCTAAATGATCATATATGTTCACCCTTTATTATGTTTAATTTTTCCTAGGATACCAGGAACTATTTATTGATTGATATTCCAGGATATCCTAAGGGGAAATATGGAATTTTTAGAGAATTTTTTTAATTAATCAATACATGGAATAAAAGCACTTGCGATTAATCATTTGTGATGGGATTCACACCCCATCTCAAAAAAATATAAAATTATTATTATTATTATTATAACAATAATATTAATAAAATTTTATAAAATAATAATAATAAAATAATGAAATAATAATTTAAATAACTAATAAAATTAATTAAAATATAATTAATAAAATAAAAAAAATTAAACAAATTAATATTAAAACCTAATATTTTAAACAATATAATATTAAAATAATAATATTAATAATAAAAATAAAATACTAATAATAATAATAAATAATGAGAAAAAGAAAGAAAATTAATAACATATTAAACAAAAAAAATCATAATATTTGTAATAATATACAAAATACAGTATACAAGAATATAAATATATGGATTAATAATTATATTTCAACAAACAATTACATTTAAATGTTGATCAAAAAAAGTTTAGAAATCATTGTGGTTCGTCTGTAGGAGATGGATATGGTTGAAATAAATCCATCCATAAACCATGTCTCATGTACTCCATCGTCTATTTGTGTTGTTTCTACTTCCATCGACGCATCTCCTCCTATTGTTGATGCTCTCGTCGGGGATCATCATGCTCCCTAGGCAATGTATCTATAAGCTCACACTGAGCTCACAGCTTCTCCTCATACTATATTGTAGATGATGAAGACTCTACATGACCTCTTCTTGAGTTGTACGACAAGAACGCATTGCTACCTTAATAACACTTAGGTGTCAATTGAGAGCTGATACAAACAACTCATCTTTTCTGAAAGAATATTTTTCCTCTGGCATCCTTGTTGCATCATCAAATACAGATGTATTGGAGGTCTAATCCAAAATCATATCCTAGCTCTCAGTATGTGTCTAATATTTCATGGCATCATACGAATCATTTAATTTCAATTTAAAATCCAAATAGTTAAAATTATATATTCAGTTAATTTGAAATCTCTAAAAGAAATTATAATTACCATAATATGATGCTGGTGATCGGCTATAATCTCTCTAATGATAGGATCATTTTACATCCTCTAATAAATGTGTTACTCAAAAATATCATGTTTTTCAACTTCTTATATGTGTATAAAATAAATAGTTTACATTTATAGTTATATATATTATTAAAAAATATATACTTAACAAATTTATCCAATTCATACTAAATGTACAACTACCATCTTTATGTTTCAACTCCTACCTCCCAAATTATATAGACCTAATTATGATCTCCTCTAAAAATTTTCTCCCATCCAATATGAACATTATACATCGCAAACCAGTGATCACATGTAATCTTGTCAGTGGGTGAAGAAAGACTGATCAAATTCTGTGACTCTCTCTTTCTATGCTTTTGTCCTCATTAGATTTTTAAAAATTGACTACAACACTAATTTATAAAGATCTCACATGATTCCTATATTGATTTGTGTATGTTTTCAATGATGGAATACGATAACACCTACAAATAATTAATAATATCAAGGAAATAAATAATTTAATTTTAAAATAACTTGTATTTATTTAATTACCTTCTAATTCACAGTCATGCATCACTGAACACCAATGGAAATCTGATCCTACATGACCAATGCTCTTGATAAATAATTCCTCGTTATAGAACTCCCATGTCCAACAGTTATATGTGAAAATCTATGAAATAATAGAAAAAATTATCAAACAATATTATATAATAAATTCATTATAATTAAGGAAAAATAACTAAAATACACAGGTTATCATATCTCTGTATGCATGGATCAAAGTCAGTATACGAACATCGCTTGTGGATATGATTCTGAATCATCAATCACATAAGACCACAACCCTTCCAAGTCATCACTGAAGTGTATGTATTTTGAGGGTCATATGATCCAACATCATTCTCAAAAGTAGGTAGATCAGACCCCTCCAACTCACGAAAGAGACCTTATTCCATCTATAATATGAAATTTAAAATTTTCGAAAATAGTTGAATCAAATATTATGTATATATATATATATATATTATCTATTATTATAACAATCATTTAAGAATTTCAATCATTATCTTCATCCTCATCTTTATATTTGACGGTGTCAATATAAATTATATTCCTCATCAGTGAAATCAATTTCCATGTGAGTTTCATTTTCATCATGTCATTTCATTTCTAATTATTTTTTTACATCAATAACATCATCATCACCACCGACCCTTAACTATGGGGATTCATCATCGATATTCGATTCTCATTTTGGAAAAGATGGATTTGGATTAGCCTCTTAGATAATTCCAATTCCTTTCAATTCAGTGGAACCACGTTCACTTTAAAAAAATAGTTTTCCTTATATTTCATTTTTATTAAGCTTCACCAGTCACTTAACTCCCCTATGGTAGCACAATAATTTTTATAATAAATTTTATGTGTATAATGAGCCATTAAAAAGGATTCATTTACATTAATAAAGATTTTATATTTAATATAAATGATTCTATGCCATGGAAAAACATGGATGCCTCCCTCAGTATCCAACAACTGACATTTAAACATTTTCAGGTAATTCTATCCTAGATAACACAATTCAATTATTTCTTCTAGTGTGCCATAAAAGTGAACATAACTTTCTCTATGATGAGAATATCTCAAGAAAATATCACAATTCATTGATTTTTTATTCCCCATATTCATGTTTATGAAATAAAAAAAATATTCACTGTATATGAATTATGATATTTAACTATTTTTATATTCGGTTACTCAATATAGACAATTGACTATTTATTTTATCAGAATGTTGAGATACCTGAAAAATTAGAAAAAAATTATTAATATAACATGTAATAAATAGATATTATATGTTAAATAATAAAAAATTTATTTTATTAGTTTTTTAATCTAGAAGGAAATATTATTTTTTCATTGTTACTTATGATCATGTGTTATAATTTGTGGATACTATTTCTATATATGATTTTTATACAATATAAAAATAATATTAATATTAATTTACTAAAATAAGTATGATATAATAAGTGATAGGATCACTTATAGTAAAAATGGTTTCATTTCTGTATAGTTTAGAAGAACATATGTATGAGCCCTGTGATTTTCAAAATATGAAATCCATCATTTATGAACATCAATAAATCCATGTTTAGTTGGATTAAAAACTGTTATTTTATTTCCCATTTCATCATCAAAATTTCTATCAGTATGGCCTATGTGGTTATGTTTTGATGTATTTTCATGTTGAGAAATATTATAGTAGAAAAAATTAAATTCCCTCCTACAAAAAAAGTTTGGAAATTGATCCTTCATCCAATGATTTTTTATGTACCATTTTCATCAATTTCTACATGAATCTATTGAATGGGTACATCCATCAGAACTATAATGAACATCTAAATTTTTTTCATAATGAAAATGTATTATCAAATGTTCTATTGAATCAAATAAATTTGGTTGGAAGATTTTTTCAATTTAAATAAAACTTAAACAAAATATTCTTACATTCATCATAGTGCATCATGGTGTATTGTTTCTACCCAAATTTATTTGTAAAATATGATATTTATCTATGTTCATCCCAAATCATAGAATTCCAAAAACCTATAAATAATATTAGTTGATTTATATTTATTATAACATAACATTCATGACTTTCTAATCTGGTAATTTGACAATTTATGACTCATTTAGCTAGATTGGATGCATAACCATCGAGAAGCATCAAATCTATATTCCACTATAAAATAGTAAATAGTTTTCTTGGGAAATTGTATAAGTTTTATTTAGCCTCATTTACTTTTTTGATCTTTCCTTTTCAAGTTGTTCATGTTCTGGTAATGTGAAAGTTTGGGATATATCTAATACTGACATTACATTACCATTGTTCTTACCTTGTGTGTCCAAAACAAAAAAATTTATATTCTCAATATGTATGACATCCAACATGTCATTAGACAAATAGTCAACCAATATTGCAGATCCCAAAAATTTATTTGATTCATTAAATTGTGGTCTTTCCCAAATCCATCTAATTTTATATTGGGTTATAGTCGGTCCAAATCTAATGGGAGGCAATGAAGTGGAAATGGATTTTAAGTAAATATGTTATATCATTGTCAGAGGTCCATCTCATTCAATTGTTCCTCTTCTAAAATCATATTTTTTCCTCTAAAAAGGATGATCGTTAGGAATAAATCATTGATAATAGTCAAATAAATAATGTTTTCTTCCATTCACAACCATTAAAACATTGTTTTCTCTCATATAATGAGGACATGAATCTGTAAAATGTGTACTACAAAAAGATAACATGTCATATTATAGTAATTTATGAATTTTCTTTATTAATATAGCTTTTATTAACAAATTATATTTCGAAACAACATCATACATACTGATACTATTACTCAATAACAAAATTAACTCATAAATGGCTTCGAATAGACATCAATATTATTTTTTGGGTATCCTATAACTAGTAACATCAAAAAGATATATGCTTCATTTATCGAGATCTAAGGAGTTAAATTTTACGGAGTTATAAAGATGGGACAACAACAATATTATCTAACATAAGAACCAAATATATTGAAATTGTCTTTAGAAAGACCCAATCACACATTTTGATCTTCTAATGAAATATATAGTTGTATTTGGTCAATGTATTTTCATGAATAACCATAAACATGCTGGTTTAAGCCTTTACCAGTTGAAATATTGGTTCTCTGCCATGACATCAATGATGATGTGTTATAAGACATAAATGAACTCTATTATCTAGGTGTTATCAAGAAATACCTCAATTTATTTAAATGAATCAATACAGACTTCCCTAGTTGAGATTCTTTGTACCTAAATTATTTGCATGTTGGATAACTAAAAAACAACACATTTTTAGAATAATATAATATTCAATCATTTGAACATGAATGAATATTCTGATTAACAAGACCCAAATTATGAAAAATTCACTTCCTATCATATAAATTTATAGGAAACACATTTTCTTTAGGTAATAGTTATTTTAATGCCGATAATATCTGATAAAAGAAGATATTTAACATTTCTTTTCTAATTTAATAGCCATAAAAAATTATACTACTTAAAATTTTATTATCTTGTAACGCGGATCTAAGGATTCCTTATTATACTTCAACAAATCATAAAATTGTGATGGCTCTAACCCTACAGTTAAATCAATATCATCCTAATTTTTAGTTTCTCGAAAATATGATCTAGCCACATCATGTATTAAATTTTGAAATTGTGATGGATCTGAAAACAAGTTATTAATATCATCTCTTGAGTTTTTTTCTCCATATTGATACAAATATTTAATCATTTTCAAATTCAAATTGAAATAAATAACCCCCAGCATTGTCAAATGTTTTATATATCCTCAGATAACATTTCATGCAAGAGAAAGTAATTTTCCCTTTTAAAAAATATTCATGTTTTGATGATGGAAATGAAAAGAATGCTTCAACACTCTTAATATATACAAGATTTATACAATAAATATTTAGATACTTTCCATGATTTATCCAATCATGAACATGTAATAAATATTATTGTGAATTTCCTTTCTTTATATTACTCTAAAAATATAAAATAAATAATTTTTTTTAATTTAATTTATTTAATAAAAATAATTTTTTAACTAATTACATCTAATTATCCATAATTAATGCTAATTACCAATTATTTTTACTAATTTGTTTTTAGTTTATAACAATTTTATACTAATTAAAGCTATATAACACTAATCACTGATAATTTTTACTAATTAGCACTAAATACCACTAATTTCCACTAATTACTACTAATTAACTCTTATTATTACGAATTTTTATTTTCATATAGCAAAATTTTTTAATTATAACAAAATTTTACTAATTACATCTAATTATTACGAATTACCACTATTTTCTGTTAATTAAAACTAATTACCACTTATTATTAGTAATTTTTATAATTTTATAACATTTGTTACTAATTACTGATAATTTTGACTAAATACTTCTTATTTTACTAATTACAAAAAAAAATTAATAATTACCTTTAAATATTATTAATTACAGCTAATTATTACTAATTACATCTAATAGTTACTAATTACCACTAATTGTTACTATTACTTTCCATTCTTTTGTGTTTTTTTAACAATTATTACTAATTATTACTAATTATTATTCTTTATTTCTATTTATTGCTAATTCATACAATTTATTACTAATTATTTGTAATTATAACTATTTATTACTATTTATTACTATCTATTTCAACTTATTAATAATTATTCCAAATTATTACCAAATATTACATATTATTACTAATCAATACAAATTATTACAAACCATTTATAATTATTACTAAATATAACTAATTTTGAATAATTATTACTCTATCTTAATATTTATTACCATTTATTACTATTTATTACGATTTATTACTATTTATTACAATTAATTATGATTTTTTTTAATTATTCCTAATTATTCCTAATTATTACTAATTATTACTAATTATTAATAATTATGTCTAGTTATTACTAATTATTACAAACTATTAATATTTGTTACTATTTATTACTATTTATTAATATATATTAGTATTTATTACTTCTTATTACTAATTGATACTATTTACCTCAAATTACTATTACATACCCCAAATTACTGCTTATTATTCCAAATTTTTTCTAATTACTACTAATTACCGCTAATTATTCCTAATTTCTAATAGTTACAGGTAATGACCAAAAATTTTATTAATGAAAATTCCTCAATATATAATTAAATGAATTATTATGTAAAATGGTAATATAAAATATGAACATCCTTGTTTTTATGAATTTGTAATTTAAAATACTTTTAAGAATTTTTACCATTGCTAATATAGTTTTCAAAATTTATCACATGACTAGTATAAATATAGGTCTTTAACAAACCCAATTTACTTAGCCAAAGGAAGTAATGCCCTCATCTAATTGAATTGCTTCATTCAATGCCCATTTGTTAGAGCTCAGAAAGGATGTGGTGTCACTGTGCTTTGCTCTTAACCAATCCCCTGCCGAGCATCAACACATTAAGCATGGACGGAATCGCGCTACGGTATAAGTAGAAGTTAATAGATATTACCACCCAAGTGATGTGATTCTATCGTCATCTCACACCTTACCCTTAGGTCTCATTCAGGTTTTTTAAGGGGTTATGTAACAAGACCCTAGCACTGTGATTATATGCGTTATTTTTGTATAGAGAATAAACATTTGTTATAATATTGTTACCTGTTAAATAATTTTATATGTATAAATAGTATTTTTAGTTAATTCTCAATTAAGAAACCTATTTTGATCAATTAATGGATTCTATAATTAAATAATATTTTAATAAAATATTATTACTAATTTTTTTAAATAAATATAAATGATCGTATAATTTTAATGAATACAATTGTAATTTGTACTATGTTTTTAATGTTGTTTTTTGTCAAAACCAATAAATATTATATTAATGTTGGTTTATTTTTTAAAATTAGACATTATCATATTTCAAAAATTATTTTGATAAATTGAATATTATTTTTGGAATCAGGACGTTGAAATTATCCAATGCTAGATTTTTCATAATTTTCTAAGACAGTCGAATTTTTAGGTAAAAATTAAATATTGTATAAAAATATAATGTGTTTTATAAAATCATAATGACCCAATGGGGATGTACACATATATTATAAAAGGTAAGTTCATCCAATAAATTTTTTTCCTTAAAAATGTGATTTAAGATTTTTTTGATTAATTTTTTGTTTCCTTAGTGGACCCTCCAAGACTTATAATATATTTTAACTTTTTAAAAGGATTTCTTTGAAATTGTGACTCATCTCCACATAAGAAAGCCTAACATTTTAAAAAAATTCATCCATTTGACTTATAAAATATTTTTTTCCACTCCCCATTGGCAAAAACCATGGGCAAAAACTGTGGGATGGATTGGGTTTTGATTAGTTTAATATGTAGTGTCCAAAACCTAAATAATAATGAATTGTCTCTTTTCTCCTATATAATCCTACCCAAGATCCTACATCACTTCACTCAGAACCCTTATTGCACGTCCCTACCAATACCTCATCTCTCTAAAATCCTCCCAAGGCACCCGAATCTACTAAGAAACCTCTCTCATGCCCCTCCCAAGCCTTTTGGATGACACATCCATGTAAGGGATTTATTCCTCTCTCATTTTGTCGATGTTTCTTTTTGTTTCAATACACTTTTCATTTCCATTAAAAATGTTTGGGTATTATTTATAACATCCCATATACATCCCTCCTTAGGTTTTAATGATGATAGACCCCTTTCTCTCCCATTAATGCCTCCCAATAACTCATGTTACCATGCCGAAATTCCATAATGGATATCTCTCTTCTCATTTACACTCGAGTAATTATTTTGTTTTATGAATATATATTTCATTACATATGTTGGGACATGTATGTATATAACCCCCTTAATTTACATTTATTGTGAATTTTATGAGACCCCCTTACTCTCTCACTATCCAATTTTATGAATTATTATCTCACATTGTTTTGTTGCCGAAATTGCTCCACGATTTTCCAAGCCAAAGTCATTGTGTAGTGAATTCCATGACAATTTCTCTATCAAGGGAATTCAGCTTTAGGAACATTCACTAATTTATCCTTGGGTTTAATTTATGTATTCCATGTTACATTATCATGGAATAAGTGATTTTTTTTAATGAATCTATGTTATATGAACCATGTGGCACACTTATGCATGAAATGAAATAATTAATTAGGGATTACCCTGATAGTACTCCAATGAATTGGGTAATGACTAGTATCATGATACGTCAAGTGAAATGAGATTTTAATCATGCTAATTCAAGTTCAATGAGGTTTTCCTTATTGTCCTTGAGTAATGAGCCTTTTCTCAGTCTAATGTCATGTTTAATGTTGTTTCCACATTTCCATGTTATGATAATCAAGTATTACATTCCTTTATGTTAGTGTTTCTCTTATGCTCAATTGACATGAAAATTTCCTACCATGTACTGTATTTTTCATGTTATGACTTGTTTAAACCCATAATGGGCTTTATAGCTCACCTTTTATATGCATGTCCTCTTGTTATCCCATCAAATGCTAAGTACGAAGGAATGTGTGTGGTCATGTAAATTATATTTTCAATAAAGATGTCTATTTCATGATTTAAGTAGTTTAGTAATGTTCTTCATTCCCAGAGACAATATACATCTTTATATTTTATGATGAATCAAGTGAATATTTTATTTAATAAACTAGTTTTTAGTGTGAAATAAAGATAAGGGTTCTTATAGTTGGTATTAGAGGAAGGTTTCGTTATTATTGGGATTAGGATTAGAAAACCCTACTGAAAGAAGTTGTAATAAGACTAAGTATAATAAAAACAACCCTAAATTTTTGTGAGTATTGATTAAGTGGTTTAGCATGAAAATACATCTATTTCTAGATACGAGTAGGTAGAGGCGGCTCTGGAACATATGTATCCAGGGGTTAAACGCAAAAACACCACATTAATCTAGACTCAAATGTGAACCGGTGCACGAAAATGGGCCTTACATCACTATTTATTATTAAACTCTTGGTTATATTATTTTTTATATTAATAATATTAGAACAATCCATTAGTAGGGAAGTTAAAAATTACCCGTATGAATTTATATTGGGATGTAGATCATGGATAAAAAAGATTGAAGCATATAAATTATTAAGTTAAAGAAGTAAAATTAATTTATAAGTCATCCATTTTGGTCTTTTGATTAATATATATGAGTTACCCCTAACATTCATGTTATTCCAGCTGATGGACAGTTATAGGAGGACATGGGCTAACAACCAATGCGAAGATCAATGTGATGTATTTCCGAATGAGATGCCCAATCTGATGGGAGTGGGAATTGAGAACATTGTCACGATACACACTCAATTAACTCATGTTTTGTATATAAACATGGTTCAAAATTAACATTCAACCACCCATAATAAAGAACAAGTCACTATAAAGAGTATCATGAGACAAAGACCTTCTACTTTTAATGGATCATTTGATCCCTCAATTTCCAAACAATGGATACACTCAATTGAAATGATATTCTCCATCCTTCAATGCTTTGAAAAAGATAAGGTTCTTCTGGATACTTATCATATGGAAGTGAAGATGATCAATGGTGGACATTGACCAAAAATAAAACACCTAAGGATGATATCAAGGTATTGGAATTGGAGGATTTTCGGAAAATGTTTTTTGATAAATATTTTCCTCGCACCCTCTGACATAAGATGGAAAGGGACATCCTTTAATTCAAGAAAAAAAATGAAAAATCCATCAATGTGTACAAGGAAAACCTCACATGTCTTGCATGATATGCCTCTCGCTTTGTCATTACCCCGAAATGTGAGGTTGACTTCTTCTTTGGTGGGATAAAACCCAGCCCATGGAAAGCCCTAGTGATCCGTGACTTCGAGATCTATGATGAAATTGTATGATGTTCCCTAAAATTCAAAATAAAGATTATAAAATCTTAGTGGTATCTTGAGGATAAGAAGCAGATGGTGTAATTTAATTATATCGGTCTAATGGATAAATCCAACGGTGTTATGAAATTTCATAAACCCACATTCCAAAGGGGAAAAAAGAAGCACCCTAGAAATTGCCTAAAGGGGATGTAAAAATGATTTAGGTGTGGAAGAGAAGGGAACCAAGCTATTAACTACTGAAAAGAAAAACCTGTTACTGCGATAAAAGAGAGTAATGCTCTGTTCAACCCTCATTGCATTGTTCATTGCGTCATATTCAAAGAACTAGGAAACTATTTAAACTAGTGACCTAAGGCAAGGTTTTTCGGAGGCAGCCAATAATCTCCAAGGCAGCAAGGGTGAGGTTTTTCCATCACTACCACCTATGTGAACCCCGAAAACGAAGTGGTGATAGGTACAGTAGTTATTCATTCAAGAATAGAGAACTTACTTTGTGTTTCTGATTCTACGCATTCTTTTATATCCTGAAAGTTTAGTAGAACAATTCAAAAAACTTCCAAAAATCATGGATGTAAAGATATCAGTGAAAAAGGATAATGGGGAAATCATTGCATCCAAATAATATAACTCCTCCCCTGTGATAATTTGTCGAATGAACTTCCCCGAAAACCTTGTCATACTCAATCTGGTATAATTTGATGCAATTCCTAGCATGTATTGGCTTTCCTTATATAGAGCTGACATAAATTTCTGTGAGAGTTAAATCACTCTTCATATGGCGAATTTACCCTCGACTATGTAAAAGTACAAGGTAGAGGATGAATCTTCATTAGCACCATCAACTCATGTACAGATATTATTTTCCTATTTTCATGTGTATCTTGATCAAATGACTGAGTCTAAAGAAGAAATCATCCTTGAAGACATGCCTATTTTGAGGTAATTTTCTGAATTGTTTCCCGAGGAATTTTATGGTCTTCCTCCAAGAAGAGACGTTGAATTATCAATTGATCTTATACATGGGGAATTTACAATATCCAAGACTTCATATAGAATAGATGTTGTGGAGCTTGAACAGAAGAATAAACAACTATAGGGTAATCTATATAATGGGTTTATATTGAAAAGTCCTTCTCTATGGGGTGCACCAGTCCTCTTCCTCAAAAACATTGATAAGCCAATGCACCATTTCATCGATTATCGTGAGCTAAAAACAATCACGATAAAGAACAAGTATCTTATGCCACAAATTGACGACATGTTTAATCAGAAACATGGAGCACAATACTTCTCCAAGGTGGATAGATGAACAGGATATTACAAAGTAAGGGTGAATAAAAAGGATATCCCCAATACTACTTTTTGTACAAGGTACGGGCACTATGAATTCATATTAATTCCTTTCTAACTCATTAATGCACCATAAATATTCATGGAAATGATGAAGTGATTATTTAAAGATTACCAAAACAAAATTTTGGAAGCCTTTATAGAATATATTCTAATATTCTACAAACCCAAGGAGGAGCATGAAGAGCATCTAAGCATTGTAATAGAGACCTTGCAAAAGGAGAAGCTCTATGTAGAGTACAGAAAGTGTGAGTTATTGTAGAAGGAGGTCTCATTATTAGTTTATATCATAACAAGACATGGGATATCTATGGATCCATTCAAGATAGATGCAATTGAGGGATGTACAAGTCCAACATTGGTAACTGATATCCGTAGCATCCTGTGGTCAGCTGAAAATTATTGCTGATTTATTATAAATTTCTCATGATTTTCTAACCTGTATACCCAGCTAATTCAGAATGAGGTAAATTTTTATTGGAGTGATGAATTCGAAGAGAGATTCAAGGCATTAAAAGGGAGGATTATTTATGCACCTGATATCACACTACCCACAAGAAGATAACATTTTGTTGTATTTAGTGATGCTTCGAAGAAGGGCATGGGATGTGTGTTGATAAAAAATTAAAAATCCATTTCCTATTCTTCAAGGTAATTGAATGTTCATTATAAAAACAATCCAACACTTGATCTGGGGTTGGCTGTAGTAATATGTTACTTAAAAATTCAGTGACATTACATCTTTGAGGAGCTGTGTGAAATATACATTGATCACAAAATCCTCATGTATATATTCACACAATAATAGTTGAATATTATCTAACTAAGATGGCTAGAGATGATAAAAGACTATGAATGATCAATCAATTACAACCCTGTAAAATCAAACAAGGTGGAGGATGATCTAAGTTTAAATGACCCATAAATTATATCATTGATGAGAATTGAAAAGAATCCAATCTTCTTAGATTTTATAAATATGTACATGGGAATCATAAAGAAGGGAACATCATAAATCCTTTCAAAAATGGTTTCTTAACCGTCTCTTTTGGAAAATTTAAAGGATGCTCAATAGGATGATGTGGGAATTCAAAATAATGGGGAAACTATCTGAAAAGGAAAATCCTCAGAGTTTAATGTTATTGAATAAGAAATTGTGAGATTTCGGTTTTGACAATGTGGTCCATCAAATATAGAGTTAATGAATGAACTTTTGGATGATTCATATTGTTTTAATTTTTGTATTCACCCACGAAACACAAAGATGTGTCAAGATATCTGAGAGATTTATTGGACTGATAACATGAAGAAGGATCCCATTGAGTGTACATCAATGTGCCTCGTACGTCAGCAAGTGATGTTTGAGAGGTATAAGTGTAAGGGGATGTTGCAACCATTACCCACACCAGTATGGAAATGGGAGAAAATCATCATAGACCTTGTCATTGGACATCCGATGACATCCAAAGCAAATAATGATATCTGGGTTATTGTGGGTCATCTTATAAAGAATGCACAATTCATTTCCATTCAAGAGGATTTCCCATTGGATCAAGTGGCATGGATATATATTCGAGAAGTGGTAATTATACATAGAGTACCACTATTTATTAGATCCAATCGAGAGCTAGGATTCACCTATATGATCTGGATGATACTTCAACATGCTCGGAATACCTTCTCTGTACTTTATTGTGGCATGTCATCCTCAAAATGAGGGCCAATCTTAGTGGACTATCCAAACCCCTAAGGAAATTTTGAGATCATTATCAATGGACTTAAAAAAGGATGGGATCAACATCATCCTCTAGTTGAGTTATATTACAATTACAGATTCTACTCAAGCATCCAAATGACTCCTTATGAAACCCTTTCTAGGAAGATGTGTAGAACACTGGCATGTTGTGATGATGTTAGGGAGTGAAAACTCCTAGTTCTATATATGGTCGCAGTAATGGTGGAGAAGGTTAAGAAGATCTAGTAGCAAATTAAAGCTGTTGAGATTCAACAAAAGATATATACTGATAATCCTCAACGAGACCAAGAGTTTGATATTGGAGACATGGTATTCCACTGCATATCATCGTGGAAGAGAAATATGGGATTTGGGATGAAGGGAAAGTATAATCTAAGGTACATTGGCTCTTTTGAGATCCTTGATTTCATTGTAGTAATGTCCTATCAACTAGCACTCCAACTGAACCAATATCAAGTACATAATGTATTCCATGTATCACTCTCGAGGAAGTACATACCTGAATCATTACATGTACTCTATCCAGAAGTGTTACCATTGGAGAATTACCTCTCCTATAAATAGAATCTGGTGTAGATCTTACATTATAGGTAAAATGTTATATGAAATAAGACAATGCACCAATTCAAGGTGCTGTGGCAAAACCACAATTTGAAGAAGAAATGTGGGATTCAGAGGAAGTGATGATGCAGTGTTACGAGCATCTGTTATAGTTTGGGAAAATTAAATTTTGATGAAAAACTTTTTTAAGGGGGGTGTATTTTAGGAACCTAAACCTTCATTAATGAAAATTATTCTTGATCTAATTAAATGTATATTATGTAAAATTTTTATTAAAAATATGATCATTGTTGGTTTTATGTTTTTGAATTTTAACATACCATTAATAATTGTTACCATTTATAATATAGCAGATGAATAGTGATCACATGATTTGTATAAATATAGGGATTTAAAAAACCAATTTATATAAGCGAAGGATGTGATGGCCTCATCCAATAGATTTTCTCCGTACTAATCCCATTTTTTAGAACATGGAAAGGAGGTGGCATCAGTGGGCTTCTCTCTTGACCAAAACCAAGAAGAACTTCTACATGTTAAGATTGAATGGAATCTCCAATGGGATAAGTAAAAGATATTAGGGATTACCACCCAAGTTATGTTATCCAAACCACCCTGAGAGTCTATCACCATTGTGCTCCTTACCCTTCTGGCATGTGCAAGAGTTTTAAGGGGTTACGTAACAAGACCCTAGCACTTGGATTATTTGAAATTTTTTAGTGAATATAAATTTATTTTATTGTTGTTACTTTATAAATACTTTTCAAATATTGGTTATTTAATAGATTTTTTAGTTAAATATTTTTTAAAAAAAAATATTATTATTAAATAACTTTTTAATGAATATAAATGATCATATAGTTTTTATGAATACAATTGTAATATTTTTATGGTTTGAAAGTAGTTTTTTTCAAAACCCATGAATTTTCAATTAATGTCCATTTTTATTTTAAAATTAAAAATTCACCTATTTATAGTATTATTTAGATAAAAATAATATTATTTTGGGTATCAAGACAAAAAAATTATGACATCAAAATTGTTATAATTTTCTGTGACAGTCAAATTTTTGGGTAAAAATAAAATACTATTTAAATATATATTGTGTCTTATGAAATAAAAATGAACAAATAGTGATATAATTAAATACTAATAAAGTTATTTTCCTCTAATAAATTTTTTACCTTTAAAAACTATGTTATTGTAGATTTTTTTGATTAATTTTATGGTGCCTTAGTGGACCCTCCAATACTTATAAAACATTTTATCCTTTTAAAATTATTTCCTTGAGAGTGTGAATCATCTCCACATATGAAAGACTAATATTTTAATAAGATAAGTAATTAGATATATTAAAAATAATTTCCAATCCAATATGGAAAATAAACATGGGGAAAATCATGGCTTGGTTTGTGGTTTTGATTGGTTTTACGTGTAGTGTCCAAAACATAAATAATAATGAATTCACTCTATTTCCCTATATAAATCCTCACAAGATCCCACATAACTTCACTAAAACCCTTTTATCACATCCATACCCTTACCTCCTCTCTCTAAGATCCTCAAAAGGTTCCCAAGCACCCAATTATCCTGTCCCAATCCCCTCCCAAGCCTTTGGGATCACACTTCTATGTAAGGGATTTCTTCATCTCTTATTTTTTTTGTCAATGATTCTTTATGATTCTATACCCTATTCTTTTCAATTAAAAATTATGGGGTAAGATTAATCATCTCCCCTATACTTCCCTCCATATTTTTGAATGATGAGATACCCCTATATCTTTCACAGATTCCTCCCATGTACACCTCTTACCATGTCAAAATTTCATAAGGGCTTTCTCTCTCCTCAATTAAATTCTGACAATTCATTTGTATTATGAGTATAATTTCCATTACATATGTTGGTACAAGTATCTATATGACCCCTTACTGTAAATTTAATGTACATATAATGAGATTCATTTTTCTCCCTCATCAACCATTTTTATGAAGTTTTATGTCATAGAGTTATGCTGTAGAAATTGCATCGCAATTTTCCATGCCAAAGTCATTGTGTAGTGAATACCATGCCCATTTCCCTATAATGGATATTCAACTATATGAATATTTACATAGTTATTATATATATTCCTGTATGAATTACACATTGCATTATCATGGAATAAATGATGATGTTTAATGAATTAATGTTATATGATCCATGGGGAACACCTATGCTTGAAATGAAATGATTATGAAAGTTGGGCTCGGATATCACTCTATTGCATTTTTTTAAGACTAGTACCATGATACGTCATGTGAAGTGAGGGTTAACTCATGATAAATCAAGTTTAATGAGGGAATTCTCATTCTCCTTGTTTAATGAGCCTTGGCTCATTCTAATATCATGTTAAATGTTGTTTCCATGTTTCCATGTTATGATAATCCTAAAATATCATTCCTTTATGTTTATGTTTATATTATGCTCCATTGATATGCCTATTCCCTAACATGTACTATATTTTTAATGTTATTTATTATTTACTCCCTTACTAGGCTTTATACCTCACCCTTTATAAGCATGTCCTCAGGATATCCCATGCAATGTTATGTACGAAAGAATGTGTCTGGTAATCCAAAACATGTTTATAATAAATATGTGTATCTCATGTTTTGAGTTGTTATGTAATGTTCCAAACCCCCAAAGACACAAGCCCTCTCAATCTTCTGTGTTTTATCATGTGATTATTTTATTTAATAAATTTTGTTTAAGTTTTAACTAAAGAGAATGGTTGTTTTATAACTTCTAATTACAACTAATTACTACTAACTACCACTAATTGCCGATATTTATTACCAATCATTACTAAATATTACTATTTATAACCATTTACTCATATTTATTAATATTTATTCCTATTTTTTACTATTTATTAGTATTTATTATGATTTATTACTATTTATTAATATTCAATATAATTTCTTACCTTTTCCTACTAATGTTTACTAATTATTACAAATCATTACTGATTATTACTAATCATTACAAATTATTACTAATCATTACTTGTTATTTATAATTATTATGAGTTATTACTAATTTTTACTAATTATTATTAATCATTCCAAATTAACCCGAATTATTCCAGATTATTCCTAATGATTCCTAATTATTACTAATAATTCCTAATCATTACCAATTGTTCATAAAAATTTCTAGTTAATCATACCCACTACTGATCATTCATAATTATTCATAATTAATGATAATAATTATACAATCCCTAGTTATTTCTAATTATACCTAATTGTTGATAATTGTTCCTAATTAATAATAAATATTACTAATTTTAACTAATTATTAATAATCAATAGTAATTATTTTTAATATTTATTAATTTTTAATAATTTTTATTAATTATTTCTTATTTCTATTATTTATTATTAATTATTAAAAAAATTATTGATTTTAATTAATAATATCAAATTTTTATTAATTATTACTAATTTTATTAATTATTACTAATTATCACTAATATTTTATATTTTTTAATAATTATAACTAATCTTTATTAATAATTAATAATTATAACTAATCTTCATTAATAATTAATAATTATTACTAATTTTTATTTATTTTTATGAATTTTTATTAATTATTACTAATATTAAATAATTATTACTAAGGTTCGTTAATTATTTATAACTAACACTAATTATTACTATTTAACACCAATTATTATTAATTACATCTAATTATTACTAATTACCTCTAATGTTTTTCTAATTACCACTAATTAATACAAATTTTTACTAATTATCTATAATTAATATTTATTTTTATTAATGTATAACAATTTATTACTAATTTATATAATATATTACTAATTCATTCTAATTACCACCAATTTTGACTAATTATCACCAATTATTAATAATTGTTTCTAACTATTAAAAAAGTTACAAATTAAAACTAATTATTAATAACTACTACTTATTATTACAAATTATAAATAATTAAAATAAATTATCACAAATTAAAAGTAAATATTTCTAAAATTGAATAATGCAAAAAAACTATTTAATTTTAATTAAATCAAATTATTACTAATTAATACTATTATTACTAATATTAATTAAAATAAAATAAATAAATAAAAAAAATAATCCATTGAAATTTATTCTTTCAGCAGAAATAATATTTGAATGTTGATACCTTGAATGATTTGAAACTCTAAAAAATTAAAACTAAAAAAATATTACAACAGATAGTGTTAGAGAAGTCAATAGAAGAGTTGAATGGAAAAAATTGAAGTGTGGTAGATATAGGTTAGATCTTCTGTGATAAGATTATTTGGGATGGGACTCCTGTCACAAATTTTTATGAGATTTTTAATTGAGAAGGTTATAAAAAATATTATTTGTGATGGTTCCCTTAGTAAATACTATTCCCAATCATTGGCGTGCATTCCACGCCAAATCTATTTGTGATGGTCCATCACAAATACCACTTTTTAGGGATTATTTATGATGAGTCGAAATTCTTGTCACAAATAATATATTTTGATAGACTATTTGTGATGGTTCGCATTCCCATCGAAAATTGAATGTCTCGGAAAGAAAAAATTCTTTAAGTGCATGATTCCAAATGTATTTTTAATTTCATGTATGCATTTAGTTTCCCAAAAATACTAAACTATTTTTTACTTTGGACTGTGATTCATTGAATCCTATGACAATGTAATACAGTAACTACTGACTTTGGTTTAATATTATCACGGTCTATACATAATTTGTAGTCATGAAAACTAAAGGTTGTTGTCAAACCCATAATGATGTTCATTCAATATGGATCTAAAATTCTTAGGTATATTATCATAATTAATTTTTTAGTTTTAAGACAAAAGTAACATTTAAAAAAATGGTTACCCATAAATATTTTAGATCTACTTCATAGAAAAACATGTGAACTATTTTAAGAATATTCTATAGATAAATTCATATACTTCATGAGATTATTTTATGAAATTTTATTAATATAAAGTGGATGAAATGAATTAATAAGGTATGATATAAGATTCTATGGGTAGGCAAGTCAAAGGATATAATAACAATGCATTCAAACATCATTCAAAAGTAGAGTGGATCGATTCATAAAGTAAAATTTCATTATACACATCAAATTCATATTTGTAGAATAGTGTGGATTAATGAGGAGTATTATATACATTTAAAGTATTCCATATTTTTTTTGAATATGTGTCTCATAGATAAAATTATTACAACTAACACTTAACCAACTACATTTTCTAATATATATCATATTAGTAGGAGATCCATTATATCACAACCTCATGGGATTGATAAAAAATATTTGTAGAAAACAAAATTACATCAAGGATATCAATAAATCATTCTGAATGAGTTATCATATAGATACTCAAGATATTACTTTACATAAGATAGAAATTTATTAGTCAATATTGACTATGTTTCTATAAGCAGAAAAAATAACACTTTTTTGATTGTGGGGTTAGGATTGATTTAAATAAAGTCAAGGATCTTTATGAACATGAGTGGCACTAGGAATAAAAACTCCAAAATATTTAATTTGAGGAGTTATTCAGGGGAAAATTATTTATAGATAATTAAAAACCAAATAAGTGGTTTTAAATACACCAAATTAGGTGATATATTATTCATTAAGAATAATGAATCCAAAAAGGAACCATTACACGAAAACTCACTATGATTTAAATGTTTATATGAATTCAATGATAGATTCTAGGTATAAAAATCATTTTCTATATTTTTATAGCTTCTATATATTTTTTATTTCATTGATTTTTATTCATTAAGAAAGAACACAAAGATGGTGCAAGTTGGAAACTGTAGGGATTTATTGGTTAAAAAATCTTCCAAACAACATATAAATATACTTTATAATGAAACATTTTTTTCTGGTCAACATGAAAAAATCAATTAGAATTTTACTTGTCATTACAATATTCTATGAATTTTTTTTTGGGAATCTGGATATCCTGTCCCCCATTATTGAAGGGAACATTATGGAATATGTCTATCTTGCTCATCTAGAAGGTTTTGTGACGCTAATTAATACAGGTTGTACGAATATATATATGGATTGAAATATCAATCTTGAACATATAATACATGTTTTAATGAAGCCATTAGTGATTTTGGTTTTATTAAAAATTAACGTGTTACCAGTGTATGGAAGAGGACAGTGAGGCCAATATAGTTTTCTAATTCAAATTTGTGGATAACATATCGAAGACAAGTTTTTAGTCTTATAACTAGTTAAGATTATGGAAGATAATTTCTCCCAAATTTCCTAAATTCACATCCCATGTTCTGGTGACCAATAATTTCGGCAATGACTATATAGGGTTTATTAGTTTTGGTTATAGAGTATAAATTTATAAATTATTGAAAAATAAAAGATGGAACAACATAAGGCTGAATTGTTTCATATGTCATGTGACATGAAATATCTCCATGTTGACGTGTGATATCAGAGGAGGATATTCTTAAAACTTCCATATGAAAAGTCTCTTGGAATCTATATCAGGTTACATGATATGAATTTAAGTTTGATATTTCATATTCATAATGAATAGTGGGAAAACATTATACTAGACTAGGAGAACAAATTAGGCATGTAGTTAAAACAATATGACAGTTCTTGAGAGATTACTATGTATGAATTCCTCATAATAAAAGATTAAGGGATACTAGTTATCAAGGGGAGGGGGATTTATTCTTCTTTTATACCAATTTGTTCATATAATATAGTGAGGCTATGGTAATGTCCATGAAATTTTTTTATAAACAATTAATTCCATATCTTCAATAATGGTGTATATTATGACCTTTAATGTTTCTTAAGAAGTGGAACAATAATTATTTGTTCAATATTTCTTAATTTCTAAGTGGTATTAAATTATTACCATAATATATATGAAGATAAACATAATAAAATGGTATTAGTCATGATGTTGTGTTTTTTTTAAAATAAAAAAGGTAAATATTCAGTGATATCAATTCTTGAGGGATTTTCATAGAGGAGTGGTATTTCAGTAAGTATAATAGCTTTTGAAGTACAAGCCAACTCCAAAAAATATAATCACAATTCAACATAATTATGTTGGTTATGTAAGAGAAGATTATTTGGTTAAAATTATTATATAGAGAAAGTGAAATGTTTTGAATTTTTTCCTAAAAACCAACTAAATTTTCAATTTTGATTTCCTGAATATTAATATTAATAAAAAAATTATAACATGATGATTGTTTTTTACATAACAATAATTTGATAATACTTTCATACATTTTTAATGAATTCCTCTCTTTAATTAGATCCTAGATATGTAATGAAAATATTAATTAACATATATCTTATAGTTTATTTGACATCTATTTGACATGGAAAATTTGATGTTTTTTTATCAAGTGTCACGTGATCATAAACAGATGAGATTTTTTCTCATGACATTCACTCTTGGTAACTTATAAAAAACGAGGTTATAAACATCTACCATCCAATGGGAATTATAAATTTTATATCTTTTATGAGATATTCCTATCTGATAATGTGTTTATTGGTCATTATACTTGAGGTTATTGTTAATATATATCATAAATGGCATACTTTGATGTATTTATGAAACCCATGATAGAATATGGTGAAAAAAATGTTTGATATATTGGGTGTGCCATAATTGATATAAAAACAATTTAATAATTCAAGAAATGATTTTTCCTTTCCAACTTATAAAAGATGATATCTCTAGATATTTGACTGATGTGGAATTGTTTGATTAAATCCATGTAGTGAAAGAAATAAAAATCATGTATATAGGTTGATGAAACAAATAATACAACCTACATGATGATATATCAAGACATGAATGGATTATATTACATAATAAGTATTTGTATAATGTTAGTGTAACTATAATTATCTTATTTCACTATGGATTCCTTGATATGTGACTAGATTCCAATCATGAACTTTAGGCTTGTTCAGATAATGTCACTCAGATAGAGGCTTAGAGGGTCACATTCAATGCGTACCTAGAATGTTTGTTTAATTCTATTTGGATATAATATTAAGAATAATATAATTAAAATCATTGGGATTAAAAATTATTCTACTTCAGTTGACTGTATAAATTCAATCACCATATATAATTGAGTGTAGTATTAATACATTCATGTAAAATTTTAATAAGTATTATTTGTGAGTTAGTGAATATAAAATATTTATATATCTCCAATAGTTGGGGTCCTGAACTATTGGTTAAAGGTTTCCTGTAATTAGGAGTCAACCAGGGTTCAATTCCTTACCACGTCAAAATTGGGTTTTTTGGGCATCTTTGGTAACATAGTGGTGTTAGGGATGTGTTACACATTTGTTTTTGGTGTATGGTGACAGGTCATGTGTTCAGGCTTCGTTGATGGTTGGCTCTCTCTTGATGGAAGATAGTGGTTCAATGTTTTTCAATGAAATGATGTGGGTTGTGCAGTGGAAGGTGACATAGTCATCAATGTATGAGGGGAAAAATGGGGTTTATGATTCTAATGGAAGCTTGTGAAAATAAATGATATGGGCTACGTGGCGATGGATGACAGGCACATACATGATGGATCCGTGATGCTTGCTCTAGTGGGGGTGGTACAGTGGTGTCAAGATTTACTCAATAGGGATTCATGTGGAGGCAATAGTGATGAAACCATCTAGGACCTCTTGGTTCATGTATTCAGGCATTCATGACATGTTTTCAAGGGTATAATACCCACTATGGCTATCAAGGTCATGTAATGGGATCACTATACCCCAATTAACAATAGGGTCTTTATTTTAATTAAATAAAAAATAGGTGATCCCCTCCCACCATTAGACATTATTATTTATCTATTTCTTATTATTTTTATGGTAATAAATAAATATTTATTTATTTATCAGTTATTAAATATATTAACATTAAATTTTATATAGGTATATGAATATCAAAATAAATATTCATTAATTTTTTTGGTTAATAAATTATTTATATATTTATTGAGTGAATAATGTAATGATAAATATTTTTAAAATTAATATTTATTATTAATTTTTTGATAAATTATGATGATGATTGAAATTTCGAGTTGAGGGACTGATGGAAATTATATTTAAATATAGATTTTGTAGAGCCCATCAAGAAATATAATATATATAAAAATAATATTTGAAATGGAAAATATATTTGAGAGAATATTTGATAAATAGACTTATCCTAATTATCAAATATTTTACCCTAACAATATAGTTATATTTTATCATTTTCTTATGGAATGAAAATTATTTGTACAAAACCTATTCTATCACAATATTTCCCTTGAGGATTGGATAACCTCTCAAGAAAACTCTCAATAACTAGATATAAAATTATCATCCTTGATATCAAGGTTGATAGGATCGGATAGATGTTCCATCAAACCCATGAAAATTTTCATTGTGATAAATGGTGATCTATGTAAAAAATTTGTATCCTCTATGATATAATATATAATTCTAATGGAGACATTAAAAATTTCATCGAGCACATGTGGTTATCACTAATGTAATTCTATTTTGTATTCTTCCACCAAAATAACAAAATTACTACAGTGGAAACAATATTGTTCCTAAAAATAATAATCATCATGTGAGGGAAATTATTTAATTAAATTTATTATATATTATAAGTGAAAAGGTATTCCCTATTAGTGCAACCACATTCATTGTGCCCTAAAATCGTCATATGATCAGTATAATATAGTAGCACCCATTCAAATCATAACAATATAAATCCATGATCAATGAAATATTTGAACATATGTCAAATGGAATGTTCATTTCATGTAATAAATATAATTCTTCATACCAAAAATCAACAACGAACACAAAATCATATCCATTCTCAACCTACCAATAATTATGTAAAGTAAACATGGATGTAACTAACATGGTTTAAAGGCATGGAGAAGATATTTAGTCTATCCAAGAGCATGGAATAATAAAAATAAAAGGTAAAACATGTTATTTTCCAACCTATTAAATCACATAGGTATATAAATTCAAGAGAGTCTGAGAAGTCCCTAATTTTGGAAAAAACTAATTCATTTTTTTTATCATATCTATAAAAATTCCCTTTAACCAAATTTTTTTCCACACTAATTCATATGTGTAAAAGTGATTAGGGTAACATGAGAAAGTCATATAATACAACTATCTAATGACTCTAGTTCTGACCAGTAAGGCTTTGAAATATTCCTAGTAATATTTCCAAAGCTAGGCATTGAGTCAGCATGACAGTCTAGGGCTGGGGTCCCTGGAGCAGATATATTCATAAAATTTAATTATATTTTAATCGAACTTGTGTGGTTTCACTAGAAATGTAAATAAATACTTATACAAGTCATAGATTGGATTTTTGAGGCCACAGTTGAGATTAGAATGTCTTATTTACCTTAGGTATGGCATAAAATTTGTTGATAGTGTCTGTCATGTCGGAGGTGAGTCAGGGTCGAGGCATAAAATAGAGTGAAAGATTTAATTTAAAATAAAATTCAACTTTCCCTCCTCTCCCTTGTTTGAAAGAAGGATGATCTAAAGCCCCCTTCCCATGTCTCTTTTTCAATGAATGACTCAAAGGACAGATCGATCAAACAATGTATTGTTGGTCTTGGATCTTGACAGCAATCGCTCCTAGATCAAGTAGATGTAGTTTCAGAGTGCCAATTTGACCTCTAAGATTTAGTGTTTCGCCTCGAGGTAGGTAGTTTGAGTTTTTATTCTAAATCCACTTTTTATGCATGGTTTTAAGGTTTTAGAGCCCTTACAAACATTCTTGGGAGACTTTTAGGGCCAATATGTGTGCTTTAAGGTGAACAGGGGGGATCTGAGTCATTTTTAGGGAAATCCTAATGGGATTTCATATCTAAACAACATGTAAACTAGAGGAACATGCCACGTGTTCTTCCCATTTGGGGAATATGACATTAGGGGACGATATGTTGTTTCTATTTTGTTACACACCATGTAGTTACCCCATGTATTGTGGCATGGGAACATTGCTCGGGATGTTGTGGGACATACATGACCATGTAAAAGAACACGTCTAGACTACACGAACACATGGTTTTAGGCATGGGAACCGGAAAGACACATTGTTAAGTGTTAATTTAGCATAAAAACACCTTGTAGTATTTGATACATGATATTTACGGGGCACGGTTTGCTAGACTCTGTGGAAGGGGAACATAGCCAAAGGGATGCGTAGTCGGGACACACCATGTACCATGGGTTACAGGCCACATAGTGTACACAGATGACTTATCCATGTGAATGGAATAAATGGGTAGGGATCATTTGAAGATAGACCCACTGTGTACCCCTTGTATAGAAAGTCTATGAGGTATGGGGACATAGTCTGTTTTTAAGGTGGGGTCACACTCTATGTATACCCCCTTACATGCCAAGTAGTCTCCCTTTGGATGATTTTTCTACTTATGTTTATCCTCCTTTATAGCTCGAATTCAAATCCCTGAGAATACCATACTAAGAAATTTTCTACATTGAAGGCAATGATGGCCTCAATTTGGGCCTTGGAGTTGTAGTGTGTAGCTGATTTTGTGTGGGTACCTTGTGTTAGTGACGCTGATTGTCTGGTTTGAGTGGGTCACCTTGGTCTCTGTTAGTAATTTTTTGACCAATAGGGTTTAGTATTTTTCCCTAGTTCTTTTATTTTGAGAGATTAGGAATCAAATACTCATTAGAGGATTGCGACCCCTCTTCGGTTGCTTCATGTACATGGAGTGTGGTTTTGTGACATGATCCTCACATCTCTCCATAATTACATGGTATGGTTATTAGAATATGTGTGACTAATATTTACCTGGGCATCGATCCTATACCTTGGAGGATGTTCCATAAGGGGATGAAAACCTAGTGAGCCCAGGGTGTTAACCCTCTTGGTATGTATAAAAATCTCTTCTAATATCATTCTACGATGGTGTATTCCATGATTAGGGTTTGTGGAATTTCTGGTGGTAAAATCTCCAACATCATGATTTATACTAGATGGAGTTTTTGGAATATTCTTGACCAATACTACATGGGTGATGATCCTGTATCTTAGTGATATGATCACAATAGTGTTTTCTCTAGTTTGGGGTGTCCACCATAATATCCATGGAAGGATCCCCTTTATTAGTGAGGTCATCAGGGTTTCCACACTGGGTTCATAGCATCCCACAATTGGTCCTTGGAGGGATCCCCTTTATGATGATTGATATCCACTGAACTCATGCGTTATGTTCTTAGTGGTGATATCCGAAGAGTGTGATCTCGTATATGTATTCCCTTGGGATGGTTGTGCGATCATCGTCCTGAAAATAACATATTCAGTGGTATCAATTTGTTGTGAAATCAAGGATGGTTGGGTTTGTGACATGTATTGTATCTATTAGCTGAGTGTCATCATTGGGGACTTACCTCATGGTGTGTGCTCTTGGTGGTTAGTTTTAGAGCCAAAATTAGGAACATGTCATAGGATATGAGGTTGGAACCTCATAATACAAGTATTTCTATGTGTTCTTTCTATTTTTCCCTGTGGTGTTATCTCCTCCTTTGGTTGAAACAAGTTGATGATTGATCTGTATAGTCATGTTTATTAGAATATGGTCTTGTGATATAGTTTCTCTCTTATATGGGTTCCGATTGTCTTGGTCGATCTAACTATTTATATTTAGTTTCTCTATTTTGTTTTGGGGTTTTTTGAGAATCTAATGGGTATAATTATACTCACCCCTACTTGGGATTTTCCAATATATTGTTTTGTCTATCCATAACTCATTCATTTTGATGGAGTCGAGGGGGGACTCGGAGCAGATAGAGTTTTGGGAGCTAGATCGACCAAGCTTTTTAATGGTGCAGGGTGGAGGAGCATTCTAGCAGGTGCATTTGATAGAGATCCCATTCACCTGAGCAGGTTGGACACTTTTTATGTTTCTTTTTGGTTGGATTATATTTTCCCCTTCTTTTACTTATATTTTACTATAGTTTGGAGTATATTTATTTATTTATTCTTGGTTTCTTATATATCTATGCACTTTTGCATAGGGAAGTATGTGAGTGCGTTTGTAGAGGTAACCATAGTCTATGGCCTCCCATTTGTGTGATAGCTTACTCAGAACTAGTCCACATCCCATTGGATTTGGAGGAGGGATTAGGGGGTCTTGGATCGAGCCCCATTGGGTCGGTTTGTGATAGAGTGGTATCAAAGGAGGGTTTCAATTTACGACCATAGTCAGTAGCATGGTATGGGATTCATTGTGTCAGTTTTGTGATGGCTTGAGTTAGGATTTTAGGACTGGGACTCTAGTGTTGGTGCAAGTGTATAATGTATCCATTCACTTGGGCTATGATAACATGTCTTTCAACTCGGTACATTAGGACAATGGTCACAAATAAATAAATAGTACATGCATCATATAGGACTGCGTTTAGATTTTTCCCTATCCATTATTCAGTCAAATCCCAATATATACTCTTTAATTATGGTCTGTCTTCATTTTATTTCATGATGCCTCCATCACGAATATTAGACTGGGTTCTGTGGTTGGATTGTGGTGATGATCTACCATTAGACAAGGTTTTATTGTAGTATACTAGTTCTGAGGATGGACCTCTTGGTGGACTTTTTGTTCATCCACCACCTACCGAGGAGTATATTATACTAGAAATGAAATTTGAGGATGCATACAGCCTGAGTACAGTGCATGAGTTCCAAAGGAAGTGTCCTTTGACTTTCTGGGGTGACCTAGACCCCTAAAAACTAATTAATTTCTTGGGGTAGTCACGTGTGTTTTCCACCTAATGAGAACATATCCTGGTCAGATTGGGGTCCAAGAGGTGGGACTTTTCATGGTTATTTGGGTGATGGTGGAGTCTTGTAATGTATCCCCATGATGAGGAGACTCTATCATGGGTGGATTTTCAGTGGCACTTCTAGGAGGAGTTTTATCAGACCATAATAAGTTTAGTGCTTATCCAAGAGATTATACCGCCTTGATAGGATAGCGAGACCCTGGAAAAGTTCCTGTCGTGGTTCATAGACCTACCATGGTACTCTCTAGATATGGTTTGGGATCTGTTCCTCATAGTGAAAAACTTTGATCAAGGATTTCACTAAGAGATCAAGGCACCATTGGTACCAGTTTGAATTCCAACCTATGTTGGAGTACTGGAGTGGGCCTTCATGTTGGAGAGCATTCTATCTAAGTAGACTCTGATCGATAGTGTGAGGCATGTGGGTTTCATGATGGTGTGAGCTCATTCGGTAGCTGGTACATGATGGAATTTTCAGGGTTATGAGCATTTGTGACATTTCAGGAGGTGATCCCAGGATAGTATATTTTAGCCTCAGGGATTTTGTGTATGTTGTCTTCATCCACAGTAGAGGCACGTTTACATTTTCTATGGATAAGGAAATGATATAAGATATTGTCCAAACTATCAATTTTATTAGAGAGATACAGTCAAAGGACCTCTATGAAATAAGTATTGTTTCAAACATAGAGGTCTGAAGGGTGGAGGATGAGATAGAGGAGTGGGTGGTGTAGCAAGAGTTGGAAGATAGTATGCATTTTACCACCACCCCTAGGTTGTCAATTCCAGGCTCAGGGAGCTAGCGAATGGTTATAAGGAAAGATATAGGCCATAAGGGTCTCTTATTAAGATTATTTTAGGGATATATGTACAATATGTGTCTTTTCAACTTTTTTAGTAGTTTTGATAGACCCTGATGGGAGGTAATCGTTCCTCTATGTTTGTTTTGGGTGACATGGGTTGTTGGTAAGAACATTATTTGGTGTTTTTCGGTGTATCTTTGAAAGCATGTGGAAGATGGATCTTTCCCCCATTGAGATGAATTTTTTTAATGCGATCTACAGCTGTGTGGGTGAGTCAGTGTCTCCCAAAGAATACAATGTCAATGTGTGGTGGAGGAGTCCCTCTAACTTGTTTGTTCATGGTGAGGTTGTGTGTTTGGTGGTTTATTTGAAGGTCCTATTAAGACCCAATGTGTTAAATTGGGTATCCTTTTTTGTTCATTAGTACCCTCACATGATCATCATAAAATTTATTTTTGGAAGCATTTGAGGAGGGTGTGGTAGGATTGATGTGGCTTTGGACATAAAATGATTAGGGATGCTTTACCCACTATGACACGTTCCTGGGATGTGATGCAAACCCATGCAGGTGAGTCAGTGTCACCCAAATAAGATTGTATCGAGGTGTGGTTGACATGTTCCTTTGGAATTTTTGATCATATTTTTGATTCATTAGTCTCTGAATCAGGTTAGTGAGGTTTCTTACCACTCAACCCCACGGCTAGAGATGGCCCAGGTGCTTCGTGTTTCCCATATATCGTAGCTAAAGAGACTTGTGCCTCGTTGTTACATGATGAAAACATGGTTAAGATGAAATTAAGTGGGGTTTACCATTTTTCCTTTATTTGTTTGCCTATCATCATCAAAGAAACCCTTGCTGGTCTTTGTAGATGTCTGCGTGAGCTCACTGGTGCGAGAGTCCCTGTTGAGATCTCAGCTACATCCCATAAACCTATCCTCTAGATTTTTGAGGATGAAAATCCTTAAGGTGGGGAGGATGTAGTTAACTAATTTTTCACCTATATGGATTTTTAATATTTTATATAATATTTATGAATCCTGGCATTGATTAAGTGTAGGAATCTGGGGCACAGGTCCCCTAGAATGGTGTTTTTCAAAAATATTAACAATATTTTAATCATGTGCATGTCGTTTAACTTGATTCATGAATAAATACAAATATAAGTATCATATTAGATTTATGAGGCTTCAGTTGAGTTCGGAATTCCAATTTTACCCATGTCACAATAAGAAAATTGTCTTCATTGGGTGTCAGTTCGGAGGCGAGTCGAAGCATAGGTGTTAAACAGAGGGGAGGATTTAATTAAAAAATAAAACCATTATCCCCATAATCTCCCTTTTGATCATATAATATGAGATGAAGGAAAATCCACTCATCCAATTTAAAGATGAACAACCTAATGTCTAGACTGAGTAAACGAAGCTCCATCAGTCTCAGAGCCTAACGACAATCACTCCCAGATTTAGCAGTGGCAACATCCAAGAACTGTTTTGACCTCGAAGCTTTAGTGTTTTCCCCAATGTATAAGGTTCACGTTTTAAGCCATAATACCATTTTTATGGATCTTTTTAATGTTTTAGGTCCCTTAGAAACGTTCTAGAGACCACTTTGGGGTCGATCTGTGTGTTTCTGTGGGAACGGGGTTTATCTAGGTTGATAGCAAGGAAACCACGATGGATTTTCTCATCTAAAAGTCATGTTGAGTAGAGTAACACACCATTTGTTCTCCCCACATAGAGAAGATTACATTAAAGGACTACTGGCCTTGTAAAATTTGTTACACATTTTTTAGTTACCACAAGTCATGGGGCCTAGGTACATGGTTAGAGAATCAATGTGATGTACACATCCATGTAAATGTACATGACTAGAGTACACATACACAAGGTGCCAAGAATGGGCACAGGAAAACATCATGGACTACTATCTGTTTATTCCATAAACGACTTGTAGAATCTGATACATGGTTTGTATGGTACATGGTTTTATGGACTGTGTGGAAGGGGAAAAGGACCAAGGGGTCCTGTAGATGAGAAAAATCATGTACAATGGGGATACCCGTGTGGTGTACATGGTTGGATGATCCATCTAAAAGTAATACCAATATAGGTCTTGAGTGAGGTGATACTTTTTTGGTACCCCTAGTACATACCTTGTGTTCCCACATTCCCATCGATGTGATATGGATAGGGGACATGGTCGAGTGTTCAAGTGGGGTCACACACCGTGTAGACACCCATACAGACTGTGTATTCTCTCTTTAAAGAAATTTCCACATTTTATATATCCTCTTTTGTGACATGGATTCAAATTCATGAGAATCCCATCCTTGGTAGTTTCCCATGTGTAACAAGATGGTGACCACAGTTTGGGCATTGGAGTTGTAGTGAGAAGGAGACATTGTGTGGGTTTCTCTGATTAGTAACACTGATCGACAGGGATGAGTGGGTTTTCATGGTAGCTATTAGTAATTATTAGACTTTCACGGTTGAGTGGTTCCACATAGTCTTTTAGATTTTAGGGTTTTGATATCATTTCATCGTCATTGGATTTTGACCTCTCTTCAATTCCATCTCATACATGCAACATGGGTGTGTTCCCACTTTCAAGAGTGACTCGCATCCATCCTCTTCAACTATAGACACCGAGGAATTAGAAAACATATAAACCCAAGAGGATTAGCATGATCCTTAAATCCCTAAATGTTTTCATAGTACGGTTCATGGAATCATTATGACCAATATTTACCCAGGCATCGATTCCCTACAACGGAGGAAGTTTTAGAAAGAGAAGGATCCCTAATGAGCATGGGGTACTGAACCTATAACTTTGAATATAGATATATTATTCATTAATTTTTCAATGATGTGTTACATTGGTAGGGTTTGTGGAATAATTTGTGACACAATCCCCTACATCATGGGTTATACCATATGGGGTTTTTGGAATTGTTGTGACCAAATTTACCTTGGTGATGATCCTCTATCTAATCGATATGATCTATAGGTTGTTAGTTTAGTTCTGGGGTGTTCCGTAGTAGATGTTTTGAGGGATCCCCCTTCTGAGTGAGGCTTTTTGGTTTTACATATTGAGTTCATAAAATCCTATAAAAGTTATTTGAAGGGACACTTTTATGAGGATTGAGATCTGTTGAGCTCCATCATGATGTGCTTAGTAGAGATATTCGATGAGCATGTTCTCTCGGATATATACCCTTGGTATGGTGGTACTGTCATCTTCTGTGCGATATCCAATTGAGTGGTATCTGTCATTTGGTCCATTAGGGATTTTTAGGTTAAAAAATATTCAATTAAGCTCTTAGGCAAGTGTAATATGAGATGACTCTGCTAGTAGTGGGTGTTCTCAGTGGCTTTCAAAATATCCTTGAGTAGAAACTTATCGTTGGCTGTGAGATCAGAACCTCATAAGATGAGAATTTGTTTGTGTTATTTTTTGGGTATTTTGTGGTGTTGTATCCTTTTTAGGCTGACACACATTGTGTTCTAAGATTACTAGTCTTTTTCAGTTGGGGATGATATCGATATGGATTATCAAACTAATTTGGGTTCTCTCTGGATGGGTCTACCTGACAATTTTCATTCAGATTCTCTATTTTCTTTAACGGTTTTTGGGTTGTTTATTGGGTATCTTTATACTCACCCCTACAAAGAATTTTACCGCACTTGATTTGTGTATTGTGCACAACACAATCCCATTAAAGGAGTCTAGGGATGAATCAATGTTGGTAGAGCTTAGTGATCTAGACAGACCAGTGTGTTTACCAAAGCTGTAAGGAGCTTCCTGGTGGGTAAATTTGGAAGTAATCCCCTCCATCTGAGAAGGTTGGATGCTTTTATAGTTTTCTTTTGGTGGGTGTGTATTTTTCACTTCTTTTACGTCTATTGTAATATGGTATGGTATTGATGTAAGCATGAATTCTTTGTTTTTTATATATCTCTACATTGTTTCATGGAGGTTTATGTGGGTGTGTGTGTATAGGTTCCTTAATATATAGCCTCCCATGTGTGGGATATCATATTCAGCACGGGTCTCCAGTCCCTAGCCTTAGGAGGTGGGCATGGGTAGTCACAACTCAAGCCCCGTTGGGATGGTTCGTTGCACACTTCAGTGAAATCTAATAAGGGATCATCTCATACAACCATGTAGATTCCAAATCATTTATATATAAACCATCCTATGATAAGGATTTAAAACCATCACTTACCATAACAATGTTTTATTAATTTAATAATGTTTTAAAAGAGGAAAATAAAATTACTTGGAAAACATATTTGGGTTTGAATTATTAAATGGGAAGGAAGAAGTGGGAGAGGGAACTAAAGAAAATATCATTTTCCAAAAAGATACATTCCCAAAATTAGATTTCCATCAAACTTTATAAAATCATAAAAAACATTGTAGATGTAGAAATTCTAGGATAGAGATTTTAATTATATTCCTTGGTTGGTACTCCAATAATATCACTTTAGTTTTTAATTAACAAACCAATATGGTTTAGGAAATGTGGATCTCCAATATTTTATGCCAACTATAATTTGTTTTTCTCTATTGACACCTTAGGATTCATCATTCTGACCCCTGTTTAATATACATGGATGGATCCAAATATTTTTGACAATAGGACGTAGTAATAATATCTAAAAATATATTTCTAATATGTTTGTTAAGGTAAATTTAATGTTTAGACTTCAGACCTAAAAGTGATCTCAATGTTCAGCAATTATAGTCAAAACATGCAACATAATCAAAAGTCAATGTGTTCTTATCACAAAGATTCAAATAATATACTTTTAAATAAAATTCTATTTTATAAAAGCATATTTAAGATGTTTCTATATTTATAATATAATAAGGTTTTATTTTTTTAGGATGAAAAACTATTATAATATTTCTTTTATATACTAATAATCACTCTGTGAGTCAATACTAAATACCAATTCTAAATAAAATCTATACAAATTCCAAATGATCACCACAAACCCCCAAAAATCATTAAAAAAATATCATTCCTAGAAGAATATAATCTTATGATCACTATAATAGAAACTCAAAAAAATAATACTATGATCTTGGGTCACAACAAAGTAATAAAAAACGGGCTCTATAATCTCATTCATACCTCCCTATAATCCAGAAACTATCAACTAGATACATGCGTCTATAATATAATCGTGGGGTGACTATAACCTCACATATGAGTAAATAATAATAATAATAATGAAACAAATACATTCCCTCCATCCATATAATTAATGAATTAAACACCACTAAAATATTAGTTAAATAATAATCAACTCTTTTCATATCAAAATGTATATGATATAAGTCATACACGATAAAAAACTACATCAATATCGCCCATGGGATGATCATATAAAAAAACAAAAAATGAACAAAAAAAGACAATAGATAAATCTATAAACTATTCCCGAGTCCCAACCCCATCACATCATCCATGATCCATCATATCAATCTAGTAAAACTATCAATCATAAGGAATTTCCCCATATGCATTCCTATAACAACGAAGTTTTTTTAGTTACCCAAGGTGGCTTGAGTTGGGTCAAAAGACAACTCAATAGGGCACCACTAATAGTTTCCCAAAATATCATATCTAATTAATATTCCTAATGATTCATCATATTAAATAAATAAATTCTTTATAAAATAAACCATAATTGATCCTTCGGTTATATGATGGAGCGAAGGGTTGAAAAAACCTTATTCAACTAATACCAAATTTCTCTGAATCATATACATATCTTCCTAGGGGGACCCTATCCAACCCTAAAACCATGAAATTATATAACTAGGTGGACCATATCCTATAGCATACCATGAAAATATATACTCAAGAAAACCTCATTCTTCCTTAGAACCATGAAAATATCTATTTATGGGGACTCAGTTATACCCTAAAATGACAAAAATAATAGCCTAGGGGGACCTCACACTACCATATAATCATGAAAATACCTATCTAGGGGACCATATCCTGACCCAAAACGATTCCTATTATTATTCAACATTTATTAAATATATTTAAATTTTAGTTTAGGAACATATTATTTCAGTTATATTACAAAACACACATTCATAAAAATATGTTACTCTTTAGTGAATTTTTAGGGATCATGGCCTTGACGAACACCTGTCACATAGTGATCAAAAAAATAATTTTTTAGCCCATGTAAAATGTCACAATAGTGGCACAATAGGTTTTATCTAGAGAGGATTGTTTTGTGGGTGTGTTTATAATTTTTTTATGGTGTTCAATTAGTGAAAAGTGAATTTGAATTAAACTATATTGGTTTAAATTTGAAATCAAAAAATGCATCTCAACCTGTGATCAACCTTTTATCTTTATTATTATTTCATTATTAAAATATATACTCTCTTATTTCATCTATAACCATGAAAATTATCTCTCAAATACCCCTAACATGGAATTTTCTTTTTAACTAGATGGATGAAATGATCACTTCAACTAACAATATCCCCAATCCTAGTAATAATATATCCTCAATTACCCTTAAGTCAACCCACTGCTCACGATCACAAGAATTGGAGAGGACCTAAGTGGCATGTGTGTGTTGTACAATAAATAAGGGAAGATCAATTCAAAATGTCTAATGTGAGGAAATATTATAATATCTATAGATTCTGAATAAATCAAGCGACTAATAGAAGAGAATAAACAATTAAATTTCATAAATCATTAATAAAGAGATAGGGATAATCTTCTAGGATTAATAACTAATGTCTTAATCCTTCAATGACAGTTTTATTACAAAAAGAAATATGGGAAATAAAAATCACCAAAAATAATGAGAGATCATAGAAATAGACTTTGGGAATGACCAAGAATTACATAGACAACCTTTAGAAGAGTCAATAATTATCTATTTAAATATTAAAAATCAAATATCATTGGAATGATTCAAAAATTTACCACATGAGTAGCACGAGTATCATCATATTTTTCAAGTGACTATGGGAATTATCCTTAATTTCATTTCCAAGTAGTCACTTCTTCTGCATTTTATTATTGAAACATGTACAAAATCTAGGGTCATTATGTAGGGATCAATTTACCCGATTTTGGGATATTAAACTAATGTAAACCTTACACAGTTGTACTGATACATAGGTGTGACATCATGAAACTCATTGACAACCATCATGAAAGTTGTATCTATTAGATTTAACCCTTATGAAAAGGTTACAATTTTGAAAGTGTACCATTATAAAGGTGTACCCTAATTTAGGTGTTGAAAAATAATCCAATGAGTAATGATTATTAAGGAAGTGGACTTCACCCTTATAAAGATAATTCATCAGCATTACACAAGTTATGAAAGGTAGCTCTATCCAAGTTTATTTGTCGGAATCCTCTTCTTAAACTACAAGTCACATCCTCCTATTTTCAAGTCATGATGCCCAAATTAGAATCACACTTCCTACATCCTCTAATTAAAATCCTAAAGTTATCAACTTGTAAAATAATATTATCATCAATAATAACTTTATTTGATCATTCATGTATGAACATGTAATTAACTCTCTATGAAACTGACAACCTCACCATTGTAGAAGAACAATGGCCCCCATCATGTTCAAAATCCATCACATCCAACACATTAATTTCATAGGAAATAAAAAAGATAAAAATTTAATATGGATTTTGTGTATTCATATTTTCATGCTCATCTTAAAAATAATTTGGGATCAGCCTGAGTATCCTCAACTTCCATGAACCTTTGTATCAGTTTTTCAATTTTAGAAAGATCTCTGACATCCCCAACTATGGAATCATCCCAATTCAGCTTGATTCATTACCAAAGTATATATCACCGCATCTATATCATTTCTTCTGAAATTTCAGTATAGAAATGTAGGGATCAGTGAATCAAGATTCCACAACAATCATGGGGGTTTGGTCAACCATTGAATTTATATCCTCTTCATGAATGGTGAAATGGGTTTCTGATTTCTAATGGGTTATTAAATAATATTAAATATATTATAGATTTTAATGGGGGTCTTCCCCATTCATGGTGACTTTTGGGTTACATTTATTATAGTAGAATATTTTCTTTTCAATTTCAACAGGCACGATCGACCATCATCAATCCATCCATGGTCAGTTTAGAAATACCTGAGTCGATTGATGTAGAATGGTTGTAGGTAAATGAGGGGGTATGGTAGTGGTAGATGGTGAGTGGAATAATATGGGTAGAGGTAGTGGCGGTAGAGGGTTCATGGTTGATGGTAGCAAGAATGATAGGTAGTGGGAACAAGTGTTTTGTATACTGATTACTGAAAAAGTAGAGAGTGTTGGTGGTAGTAGATTATTCATGGTGATAGAATAAATTTGTAGAGTCGTAGTGGTTATAAATTATTTTAGTAGGAATGTGTGATAGTATCATAAGGGGGAGAATTAGAACATAGTGATAGTAGCATAAATCTTACTAGTAGTAATATGTTGGTGTTCATATGGACGGTAGTAGCAGGACTCATAGAAAATGCTGGTAAGGGACATTGGAAACATAAATTTACATTAATTATATTAGAACTCAGTCACAAATTTTTATTCCCATGTCTATAAAATTCACAAGTAAAACATTTTTTAGTGTAATATTTTTCTAGATAAATTCCAATAATTAATAAATTTGATAAAAACATTATTTTTATCCAATTAACAATTATAATCAGAATTAAAAAAATCCAAAAAAAGTCTTTTGTTTTCTTTGTATTTTATTTAAACTTGGGTTTATTTTTAATGATTAATAGATAAAAAAAATTAAAAATTATTGCATGCATCACTCCCCCACACTAAAACTATTTCACCCCTATAAACTTTTATCATTAATTTCCAAATACAGTATTTATTTTCCAAATTAAAAGTATACATAATGTAAATATTTTAATATTATAAAATAATATCTCCACTAAATAAGTATTCCTCTTATGTGACTTTTATATATTTTTTAACTTTTATTCATAGTGAAATTCTTATTCTATGAGTGAATTCGATGGATTTTAGGGGAATTAAATTTTTTACATTTAGAATATTTGTTTATCACTCATTCCAAATATTTCTAAAAAAATTCATTTTCACAATTAATTGATACTTAAAAAAATATATTTTAGTAAATAAACTTTCCACTTCTTCATCTAGGATCAATATTCTGATTAAATAAATGAATTAATTTTTAACATGTAGGAACTTTATTCGTTTTTCTATTTTTTTCCAAAATATTCAATACAGGATACCAATATCCCATTTTACTCCAAATTCAAAGGACTTAAAAGAATTTATTTTATGGAGGCTCCCGGGGGTGTTATTAAATAATAATGATTAAGTCACTTGAGAGTAAGATCAAAATTATAGAGAATCTATCATAATAATTTTGATTCCATAAAGATATTTTTAGTTGTCAGTCAATTTCCATGGACTTCAAATATAATTTTTATTATAAAGGGGTAATATTTATATATAAATCATTCACATTCTGTAATTCATAAATCAATGAACCGCCATATCCTATTTGGTACATCAATTAAGCAGGGAATATTGAAGTTCAAATTTCCAATCCCTCTTTTGTTTTTATATATTTTTTTACACTCCAAAAAATATAAAAACATTAACCAATATAATATTTATAAAAATTTATATAATAGATTTAGTTTTTTTATTATATATATACATCTGAAACTACTTTATCCCTCACCATCACACATGGTGTAGATAACATTCCATTTAAATGTATCATGCATGTTATTTTTTCAAAGAGGTCAGAATTGAAAATTAGTTTCCAAATAAATATAGAGTAAATTGAAAATTTGAGATTCCTTCATTTGATGAAAGAATTATGGATTTGGGGACCATCCTTTCAACCATTTCATGGACCTTTAAAAATTTATGCATCTTCTTGCCTTTCACCTTGAAGGGGCTCTCTGATTCAAAACTCTTGATTAAAACTATTTTAGATGGAAAAATACTAGACACAGTATATGTACCAATATATTTTTAAATGACTTTTCATAGTAATAATATTTATTTTTAAAGAATATACCATAACTTTTATTCAATTTTGAAAGCATCTCTTATGAGTAAGTCCATCATGTATAGGAATGGTCATTTCCTTGCATAGTGGGGTTTTTTATATGGGATTTCATTCTTAGTTTCTTTTTTCCATCAAATGTAGATCCGTATATTTTTTTGTCTTTCCAAACTTCAAGTAAACATTTTTTTCATCCATAAAAATTAATTCTACATATCGAGAGACAATTTATTATTTCTTATAATCTTTTCTAGTATGTTAGTGCTGTTAGTAATAATTTTTTTGAATTATATAAATAATTCTCACCAATCTCTTCATTTGGTTCAACACACAAAATTAAATTCTGATTAAACATTAATTCAAATATAGTTTCTATAGTAATATCTAGAGGCCTGAAATCCTTTATTAATAAAAGTATATCTTTCAAAAAATTTACTTATTCTCTAGAAAAACATGTAAATTTCAATGGTTCACATTAATAGAATTTTTTTCTTCATGGGGTGTTTCATTAAATAAATTATGTTAAAATATAATGATCTTTAACCAACGTTCATTAGTATATCTCTTTCATTACCATTTGTATTAGTTTTTTAAATCAATATATATTACCTTCATTAGATTATGGGGGAATAAAATTTAACTTTTTGTTCCTCCATGATCAAAATGTTTAAATTATCAACGAACAAAAAACCCTATAAAATCACCATTATATATTTCAAATCACCTACGAGGTATGAAATTTTTGGTTAGAAATATTCTTATCTACTCATGTGGGTTTTAGTTATTTTATATATTGAAAATAATAAAGTGAATAAGCCATCACATTAATTGATGTCCTGAATTAAATAGAACATTGGAAAAAAATAACCTCTCCTATAGTTTAGGGATATAAAAGATATCAAGATCTTGTAATTTATTGTGGATGTATAGGGTTACAAGTGAAAAAAATTACTTAGTATTCCCTTTTACATTACCTCATAATATCCTCCTCTTTATTCCAATATATTTGATCTTTTTTACATTGATTTGGATTTAGAGTATGGAATCCAATAGTGGCATATTAATTTTTCATTTTTAAACACTACCATGATCTATTATTACTATGATCCACCATTGGTTTTTGTGGGTTCTTTAATCTTTATAGATAAGGGAGGTTGGGGTTGATGTGGACATTCCATTTTTGATTTTCCTTTATCTTTATTCACACTTTTGTTTCCATATATACCCCTTCATTATGTTCTTTTTTAAGGGAAACTCCTTCATGTTTATTAGGTTTTACACTTATAAATTCTTCTCTATATGTTTATTATTCACTTCTTTCTAGATCTAGTCCATTTATTAAGGTAATATAACTAATTATTCTCTTAGGGTTAGGAATAGTTGGGGAAGGAAGCTTACAAGAGCATTTGTTTTTCAATTCATTGATAATAGTATGTATATTTCCATTAGACTCTCCAAATTCCTTCATCAATTCCTACAATGAGGGTTCTTGAGCTTCCCTCAGTTACTATCTTGAAGAAGGTTTAGAATTTTTCCTTTTGAAGGGCTGCGAATATAATTTCTTTTGAAAACCATGGTGAAAGGGTGACCTCAGACATTTTTGTTTTCCAAATCCATTTTGAAGGTTATGATAACATGTTATTCCTTTATTTTATCTTGGCATGTACTACTCTGGACATTTGTATATCTAAGGATAAATTTAATAAACATCATGACGAAGATCTATCTAGTGATCCTGAAAAATCCCAAAATGGATGTCCTAGGTAGTATGATGGGTGATGTCTAATACACATTTTTCACAACTATATAATTTGAAAATGAGGTTATTTAATAAATTTTCTTAACAATGAGAGAGTTAGGACCATTTACCTCATATTCCCCCTTTTAATTGTCCTCATACAGTTTTCTATATTTTTGATATATCATTTTAGTCTGATCTATGACTTCATTAGGTGATCTTTCAATCTGTGATTCCCCAAATGAAGCATTCAAAAGATTATAGTCATTTTATATCATTCCTTTGTAAATGAGTACCAAGAAATGATATTATTCATAGGGTTAGTGTGGGTGAACGTTTTTTAGTCCCTTTAATCTATCTCAATACTCATAATGGTTGTCTCCACTCTCTTGTTTGGTTGCATAAATATCCTATTGTAGTAAGATACTACTTGATATAGGAAAATAATTTTGGATAAGTATCAATGTATAATTTCATATGTAGTGACCTCTTAAAGATGTATGTTGTAGAGACCCTCTTTATTTGAACCTTGAAGTGATAAAGAAATTTTTTTAGTATAAGGCCCCAGCCTTAAACGTTACTTAATCTTGAGTTATTACAAGATTACACATTGAGGATCTTTTCGGGTTTAGAGTTTTAGAAAATTAGATCATAAAACTTGCATTACATTCCACATATAAACAAAGTGGTTACATAAAGATAGTATTCTACATTCCCATCAATGGAAACACATTTAAAATAAAACATGGATTATTTCTTGACACACCCTTGACTCTATCATCTTATCATGTACCTTTCCCTTAACCTGTGAAAAACATTTCAAAAACATGGGATGAGCATAAAAACTCAGTATGGGTTATAAAAAAAACATGGAAAGGAAACATGAGTTCATATATACATAAGAATGAAATCATACTTTACCCATAAAACATAGGCACTTTAACATACCTCATAAAATCATGAATAAATCATAGAAATCATAAGACATAAAGGTAACATGAGGCATTCATAACATTCTTACGTAGGGAGTAACCCTCTTGGTTACGTTTGGAATACCCATCACAGTATATTCCCTAAAATCTCTTCGGAGATACCTTAACGTTTCACTCCGTCACGTTACCCAATGCATTGGAGAGCTATAACAGGCTCACCCGCCCTTAGTTTATCACGGAACCACCCGTCTTCATAATAATGCCCAAGAACCATAACATAATCATATCACATAAAACATGCATAAAGGAAACATAAAATTTCCACATTTTAATCACGAGATATCAATAAAACACATTGATATAAAAACATTATGAAAACCATTTTAAATACTAAAATAAAAGAAAAGTAAATCATGGTATTTATTTTTCTTTTAAAAAGAAGGTATGTCTTGTAGAGGAAGCCGAAACTCAAATAACGATGACGATGGCGGAGAAGTCGTTGTCGCCGCATACATACGACAAAAACATTTCCTTTTGTCTTTTAGTAAACGCTTCGTATAAAAAAGATTCCTTTTTAATAAGCGTAAAATTCAAAGGGGTTTATACACCGTATAAAAGAAAGTTGTGTATAAAATAAAATATGCCTCAACGAAAGGAGATTGAGACGAAGTCCCATACCTCGTATCCGACTTGACCCGACCGTTCTTTAATCTCATGAATAATAAACTTGAGTTAATCTCTACTTGCTTAAGGACCTTTTTCAAGTTAATTATTCCTTTTATACCATGTTAGGAACATCATGTAATCATTTAAGTTAATAATGTTCATTTTGTCGGTATTTGGTTCTTAAGTCAAAAATATACTTCTTACACTTACATGTTGCTAATTTGGTCAAAGTTTCATTATATCCAGAATGGTATTCATGATGTAGATATCATATATGTCATATATATCCAGTACATACATTCATTTATAATACTACATAATCATTTAGAGGTAAGAAATGAAATGCACCGTTCATGGAGACGGTAAGCCGTACGTACGCATGAACTCTACTTCCATTTCTATTTCATATTTTATAGAATGGAATCATAATGATATAAAGGTATATTATAATTCCAGTATAATATCATATATAATATCATAGTTCCATCCTTTATATGTCCCACATATGGTATTTAACGAATCAAATCACTTTGAGGGGGCGGTAGTCCGCACTTCCTAAAATGAAGATATCGTGTTTACCCATAATGGAAACCATAAAGGTATGCCCAAAATGAAAAAAACAGAAGCTTAAGGAAAACATAAACATATTATATATCATATATAAAAATAGTGACATCATAATGGCCACCTTTGAAGGTGATAAAAGAGTATTGAACAATCATCGTTTCGGGAGGCAGAATTTCGCCATCCACGGAAAACGTATGTTCTTTAACCATTTGATGTAGTTGTGTGAGAGTGTAGCTCAAATAAATCTTATAACAACATCCTAGTATATTTAAGATACTGGTGTTGTTACAAAGGACGTAAATAAAAAGAGTTTAGGGGGTTGGAGAAGAAAAATAAAACAAATGAACATGAGAGAAAGAATTACCTTTAAAAGTGTAACTCCTTTTGATTTGAGCCTAAAGGCTTCCTTTGAAAGTATTCTGCCCAAAGGGAATCCTCTAGGATGAGGAGAGGGATGTGGAGAGAGTAAATGGGCAGGGGTTGGCCGAGCCAAAGGCTTGAAGAGTGTGTGAAATGAGGTAGAGGTGGGGGCCTTTTATAAGAGGAGAGGAGGGGCACTTTTGGAAAGTAAAGAAACATTACTTTATTTGAAAATGTGTTTCGGTTTAAAAGGTCCCAAATTGATATAATTCGTGGATAAGGTTCTAAGGCTTCTAAATCCACTCATCCAATTGGTTTTGTCCATGTGTAGTTCATAGATTTTACATTATCTTTCCATTTTATTTAAATCGTCAAATAATGATGTCATCACTGCATCATTATTATGTCATAAATACTTTAATTTATTTAATGTCTAAAAATCATAAAAAAATACTATGATGTAGGACATATTTTTATCTTTCCAATGACTATTTATAATCAAAATTTGGACTTGTATAACCCCACTTAAAAATTGATTTCATAAAACATATTATGGTTGTGTCATTTTCACTTTAACATTAAATAAAAAGTAATTTATGTCATTTCCCAACAAAAGTGGATCCATGGGGTACCCAAGTTGACCCATGACATGTCATGGTCGGCCATGACACAACCAATGTGGTTGGGACATGTGTCTAGGTCATTTCATTTTATTAAAGTATTATTTATACCTTAAACTACCCTAATTACCACTAATCGTGATTAAGAACTTAATAAGTTACTATTCACCAAAAAATTATTATAATCTCATTGAACCACATTTTACTTCTTAATGGCAACCATGTATGTCGGATTTTTAAAATTCAGTACACATTAGTGGTAAACATTCATTTAACTGAAAAATCAGTTTGCGTGATTACCACTTAGTGGTTTCACTATTCATCAAAAATTGATGTTTTTCAGAAAATTACAAAAAATTCACCCTAAGCTATATTTGATATTCCGAATTCAAAAATGAAGTCTATTTTACAAAATTCAAATCATATAAGTCACATTAATTAATTTAATAATTAATTCCCGCTGCCAGAGCAAATAGCGTGTTTTTACAAAACAATAAGTATCAAAAGATTGACACCAGTTTAAGTATAATTTCAAAGTAAAATTGATTCCAATGACCACCATTGGATAAAATGGTGAAAAAATATTCTAATTTAACTTCAAAACCCATTCGAAACATAATCTAATCATATAAATAAATTAGATTAAAAAGCAGTTTTGATGTAAAATGCAGTATTTTTCACTATTCATTAAAAAATGAACATTGTCAGATAAATACCAAAAATTCACACAAGGTAAATTTTGTTGTCCCAATCATAAAGAATAAGTTTATTTTGAAAAACATAGTTTATAAAATTGTCAAAATATTGATTCAAAAATGGTTTGCCATCAAAAGGTAGTAAAACAATCTTTTAAGAATATTAGTGTATTCCATGCATAAGATTGTATTTATTTTCATTTTAAGCCTCTATAACACTATCTTAATCATTAATAGACATAGATAAAAATATCTATTATTCATTACTTACTTGGGATGTTACATCCTTCCCCCTTTAGAAAATTGCATCCCCGCAATTTATATACTTATCGAATAAATGGGGGTACTTATCCCTCATTGCATTTTCAGATTCCCATGTTGCCTCTTCAATCATGTGGTTTTTCCAAAAAACCTTTACCTGGTGAATCACCTTATTCTGTAACACTTGCTCCCTGTGGTCAAGAATCTGGACCGGTTGTTCCTCATAAGATAGGTTCTCTTCCAGCTGAACTACCTCTGGGCTCAAAACATGAGATGGATCTGGCATATACTTTCTCAACATCGAAATGTGAAAAACATTGTGTACCAGAGATAAACTCGGAGGTAAATCCACTCGGTATGCAACTGATCCAACTCTCTCCAGAATTTCGTATGGTCCAATGAACCTTGGACTCAACTTTCCTTTCTTACCAAATCTCATCACACTTTTCCAAGGAGAAACCTTGAGAAAAACATGATCACCTACCTCGAAAGATAGATCCTTCCTCCAGTTATCCGCATAACTCTTCTGCCTGCTCTGAGCTGTTCTCATGTGTTTCTGAATCAGCTGAAATTTTTCTGCCCTCTCTTCTACCAATTCTGGTCCCATCAACTTTCTTTCACCCACTTCATCCCAGAAAGATGGAGTTCGACACCGCTTCCCATATAATGCCTGAAATGGTGCCATCTGTATACTGGAATGAAAACTGTTATTATATTAAAATTCAACCAAAGATTGATGTTGGTCCCAACTTCCCTGAAAATCCATAGAACAAGCTCTTAGCATATCCTCCAATGTCTGAATTGTTCGTTCTGACTACCCATCTGATTGAGGATGAAAAGCTGTACTAAAATTTAATTCAGTACCCAACGACTTCTGAAGGCCTTTCCAAAAGTTAGAAGTAAACCTGGGATCACGATCCGATACAATGGAGAGAGGAACTCCATGTAACCTGACTATCTCTTTAAGATACAAACGGGAAAGTTGATCAAGAGATAAAGTATCTCGTATAGCAAGGAAATGAGCAGATTTGGTCAAGCGATCAACAATAACCCAGATTGCATTATTACCTCGAGATGTTTTCGGTAATCCAACAACAAAGTCCATGGATATATTCTCCCATTTCCACTCTGGCACTGGTAAAGGCTGAAGCATCCCTTTCGGTAACTACCGCTCTGCTTTAACCTGCTGACAAGTCAAACACTTCACAGTAAAATCAGCAATATCTCTTTTCATTCCATCCCACCAGTAATACTCCCACAGATCTCTATACATCTTAGTACTGCCCGGATGAACTGAAAACAGAGAACTATGAGCTTCACATAACAAATCTCTCTTCAACTGTGAATCACAAGGCACACACAATCTCTTCCCAAATCTCAAAACGCAATCATTATCAATGTTGAATTCAGGCAACATACCTTTCTGAACCAGCTCTACCTTTTTCTGCAACTCACTGTCTTGCTTCTGTGCTTGCTTGATTCTATCTGATAGAGATGATCTCACTGATACTTGAAACAAAATAGAAGGACTTCCTGCACCAACAACTTCTATGCCAAAGTTCATCAAATCCTTAACCAAAGGATCACGTTCCAACCGCAACATTGTTAATGAAGCATTACTTTTTCGACTCAAAGCATCGGCCACTTTATTTGCTTTTCTCGGATGGTAATGAATTGTACAATCATAATCCTTGATTAATTCCAGCCATCTCCTTTGTCTCATGTTTAACTCTTTCTGAGTGAATATATACGTTAAACTTTTGTGATCGGTATATATTTCACACTTTACTCCATACAAATGATGCCTCCAAATTTTTAAAGCAAAAACAACAGAAGCTAATTTCAAATCATGTGTAGGGTAATTTACCAAATGAGTTTTCAACTGTCGTGAAGCATAAGAAATTACCTGATCATTCTGCATTAGGACGCAACCAAGTCCTTTCAATGAAGCATCACTGTATATAACACACTCACCATTCCTTGAAGGTAGTGCCAAAACTGGAGCATTCACCAATCTTCTTTTCAATTCATGAAAACAATCATCGCATTATTTTGTCCAGATAAACTTAAAACCCTTCCGAGTTAGCTTAGTCATTGGACTAGATAACCGTGAAAAATTTCTAACAAACCTTCGGTAATAGCCCGCCAAACCAAGGAAGCTATGAATCTCGGTTACATTTGTGGGTCTTGGTCATTCTTCCACAACTTTTGTTTTTGCAGGATCAACAGTTATTCCATCTTTAGAAACAATGTGACCTAGGAAAGAAATTTGTTGCAACCAAAACTCACACTTCCTGAATTTCCCATACAGTTTCTTTTCTTTTAAGGTTAGCAAGATAACCCTTAAATGTTTTTCATGCTCCTCTTTACTTTTAGAAAAAACCAAAATATCATCAATGAAAACCACCACAAACTTATCCAAGAACTCATGGAAAATTCTATTCATTAAGTCCATGAATACAGCAGGTGCATTGGTTAGCCCAAAAGGCATTACTACAACTTCATAATGGCCATATCTCATACGAAACGCGGTCTTCGGAATATCTGCCTCCTTTACCTTCAGCTGATGGTACCCCGATCTCAGGTCAATCTTTGAAAAAAACTGAGCTCCCCGTAGCTGATCAAACAAATCATCGATATGAGGAAAAGGATATTTGTTCTTAACAGTGATATTATTCAAGGCTCTATAATCAATGCAGAGTCTCATAGAACCATATTTCTTTTTAACAAATAAAACAGGAGCACCCCATGGTGATGTGCTAGGTCTAATGAAACCTTTCTCTAATAAATCGTGCAATTGATCCTTCAACTCTAAAAGTTCAATTTGTGCCATTCGATAAGGGGGTTTTGAAATTGGATTAGCATCAGGAACTAAGTCAACAGTAAACTCAACTTCCCGATCTGGTATTATTCCAGGAAACTCATCAGGAAAAACATCAGGATACTCATTTACCACTGGCACATCATTAATCTGAACAGTTCCTTTATTTTCAACGATGTGTGCAAGGAAACATTCATTTCCATCTTTTACAAGTTTCTCGGCCTCTTGATATGTTATCAAAAGTAAGGGTTCATTCTTGTAAACAAACTGAAAGTCTTTCTGAAAAGAAAATTCTTTAGCTCTACAGTCAATCTTAGCATGGTAAATAGAGAGCCAATCCATACCCAGGATAACATCAAACTCTACTAGAGGTAGAACAATAAGGTTTGCAAGTAGGTTCTTTCCACAGATAAGGATAGGAAGATTCTTATAAATTCTTTTTCCCTCAACATTCCCCCCAGGTGTTTTTACCAAAATTTCAGGAGTCATTTCTTGAGATGGTATTCCCATTTTACTAGAAAAGGTTTCAGAGATGAAAGAATGTGTAGACCCCGAATCAAACAACACACTGGCATAATCTGAAAAAACAAACAAAGTACCTGATACAACTTCATTTGATGGCCCGACATCTGCTAAAGTAGTTGCAAAGGATTTCACCAACCCTTTCTGCTTGTAGTCTAACTGCTTCCCATCACTCAAGCTCCTTTTCGGACACTCGTTTTCATAGTGACCCATCTCATTGCACTTATAACATTTCACTAACTGTAAATCAAATTTGTTCTTACCTTCACCTTGATCCTTTTCAGTGCAATCACGAGCCTTATGTCCCATCTTACCACATCGGTAGCACTTCCCAGAATTCAGAAGACATTCCCCAGCATGCCTTTTGCCACATTTATCACAAACTGGAAACTTAGTTCTCTTACCATCAGACTTTTTTGAAGAATTCTTACCTTTCTCCTGCCACCTCGGTCTCTTCTTCTGCTGGTTGTTATAGAACACTTCGTCATCGGCAAACTCCATTTCCACCTTCTCAGCACATCGAACAAGCTTTTCATAACTTTTAAACTCACGAGAAGCTAATGCCCTTCGATATTTTGGCTTTAATCCTGAGTAAAAACGATTGATTTTACTATCAAGGTCCCGGATATAATTTGGAGCATACCTTGCCAAACGAGTGAACCTTTCTTCATAGGCAGCCACTGAGTCTTCCTCTTTCCTCAATTCCAAGAATTGCTTTTCCATCCTAAGTCGAACAGCCTTAGGAAAATACTTCTCAAGAAACATACCTTTGAATTCATCCCAGTCAAGAGCATCAATCTCATCGGCATCCCTGATATTTTTAACCATAGACCACCACTGATCTGCTTCACCCTCCAAACGGTAAATAGCAAGACTAACCTTTTAATTGTCTGAACACCCCATGACATCAAAAATCTTCTCCAGTGCTTTAATCCACCCTTCAGCTAGCACAGGGTCATATGATCCTCTGAATGATGGTGGATGTTGCCTCATGAAATGTTCCACCACTGACATGTTCCTCTGCGGTTGATCTGGCTGATCTCGTGCATGGATACCACCGCCATTTATCGCTTGATTCAACTGCGCCATTACTGCAACAAACTGTTCAGTTCCAATTCCGACCATTTCTGGATTCTTATTCGTAAGGTTATTTCCTTTTGTATGCCTTTCTAGCACTGATTCCCTATTTTCTCTGAGGAAAACCATTCTGAACAAACATGTCTTAGATGAAGCAACATGGTAATCTTCAAATGCTATATCATTTCAAAAAAATAATATTTTTGGATAATCATTTAATAGAATTCTAACTCCTAAAGTTATCTAAACCGACCTATGATACCAACTATAAGGCCCCAGCCTTAAACCTTACTTAATCTTGAGTTATTACAAGATTACACATTGAGGAACTTTTCGGGTTTAGAGTTTTAGAGAATTAGATCATAAAACTTGCATTACATTCCACATATAAACAAAGTGGTTACATAAAGATAGTATTCTTCATTCCCATCAATGGAAACACATTTAAAATAAAACATGGATTATTTATTGACACACCCTTGACTCTATCATCTTATCATGTACCTTTCCCTTGACTTGTGAAAAACATTTCAAAAACATGGGATGATCATAAAAACTCAGTATGGGTTATAAAAAAAACATGGAAAGGAAACATGAGTTCATATATACATAAGAATGAAATCATACTTTACCCATAAAACATAGGCACTTTAACATACCTCATAAAATCATGAATAAATCATAGAAATCCTAAGACATAAAGGTAACTTGAGGCATTCATAACATTCTTACGTAGGGAGTAACCCTCTTGGTTACGTTTGGAATACCCATTACAGTATATTCCCTAAAATCTCTTCGGATAAACCTTAACGTTTCACTCCTTCGCATTACCCAATGCATTGGAGAGCTATAACGGGCACACCCGCCCTTAGTTTATCACGGAACCACCCGTCTTCATAATAATTCCCAAGAACCATAACATAATCATATCACATAAAACATACATAAAGGAAACATAAAATTTCCACATTTCAATCACGAGATATCAATACAACACATTGATATAAAAACATTATGAAAACCATTTTCAATACTAAAATAAACGAAAAGTAAAACATGGTATTTATTTTTCTTTTAAAAAGAAGGTATGGATTGTAGAGGAAGCCGAAACTCAAATAACGGTCACGACGGCGGAGAAGTCGTTGTCGCCGCATACGTACGACAAAAACATTCCATTTTGTCGTTTAGTAAACGCTTCGTATAAAAAATATTCCTTTTGAATAAGCGTAAAAGTCAAAGGGGTTTATACACCGTATAACAGAAAGTTGTGTATAAAATAAAATATGCCTCAACGAAAGGAGATTGAGACGAAGTCCCATACCTCATATCCGACGTGACCCGAACGTTCTTTAATATCCTGAATAATAAACTTGAGTTAATTTCTACTTTCTTAAGAACCTTTTTCAAGTTAATTATTCCTTTTATAACATGTTATGAACATCATGTAATCATTTAAGTTAATAATGTTCATTTTGTCGGTATTTGGTTCTTAAGTCAAAAATAGACTTCTTACACTTACATGTTGCTAATTTGGTCAAAGGTTCGTTATATCCATAATGGTATTCATGATTTAGATATCATATATGTCATATATATCCAGTACATACATGCATTTATAATACTACATAATCATTTAGAGGTAAGAAATGAAATGCACCGTTCATGGAGACGGTAAGCCGTACGTACGCATGAACGCTACTTCCATTTCTATTTCATATTTTATAGAATGGAATCATAATGATATAAAGGTATATTATAATTCCAGTATAATATCATATATAATATTATAGTTCCATCCTTTATATGTCCCACATATGGTATTTAACGAATCAAATCACTTTGAGGGGGCGGTAGTCCGCACTTCCTAAAATGAAGATATCGTGTTTACCCATAATGGAAACCATAAAGGTATGCCCAAAATGAAAAAAACAGAATCTTAAGGAAAACATAAACATATTATATATCATATATAAAAATAGTGACATCATAATGACCACCTTTGAAGGTGATAAAAGAGTATTGAACAATCATCATTTCGGGAGGCAGAATTTCACCATCCACGGAAAACGTATGTTCTTTAACCATTTGATGTAGTTGTGTGAGAGTGTAGCTCAAATAAATCTTATAAAAACATCCTAGTATATTGAAGATACTGGTGTTGTTACAAAGGAAGTAAATAAAAAGAGTTTAGGGGGTTGTAGAAGAAAAATAAAACAAATGAACATGAGAGAAAGAATTACCTTTAAAAGTGTAACTCCTTTTGATTTGAGACTAAAGGATTCCTTTGAAAGTATTATGCCCAAAGGGAATCCTCTAGGATGAGGAGAGGGATGTGGAGAGAGTAAATGGGCAGGGTTTGGCCGAGCCAAAGGCTTGAAGAGTGTGTGAAATGAGGTAGAGGTGGGGGCCTTTTATAAGAGGAGAGGAGGGGCACTTTTGGAAAGTAAAGAAACATTACTTTATTTGAAAATGTGTTTCGGTTTAAAAAGGTCCCAAATTGATATAATTCGTGGATAAGGTGATAAGGCTTCAAAATCCACTCATACAATTGGTTTTTGCCATGTGTAGTTCATAGATTTTACATTATCTTTCCATTTTATTTAAATCGTCAAATAATGATGTCATCACTGCATCATTATTATGTCATAAATACTTTAATTTATTTAATGTCTAAAAATCATAAAAAAATACTATGATGTAGGAAATCTTTTTATATTTAAAATGACTATTTATAATCAAAATTTGGACTTGTATAACCCCACTTAAAAATTGTTTTCATAAAACATATTATGTTTGTGTCATTTTCACTTTAACATTAAATAAAAAGTAATTTATGTCATTTCCCAACAAAAGTGGATCCATGGGGTCCCCAAGTTGCCCATGGAATGTTATGGTCGGCCATGACACAAAAAATGAGGTTGGGACATGTGTCTAGGTCATTTCATTTTATTAAAGTATTATTTATACCTTAAACTACTCTAATTACCACTAATCGTGATTAAGAACTTAATAAGTTACTATTCACCAAAAAATTATTATAATCTCATTGAACCACATTTTAATTCTTCATGACAACCATGTATGTCGGATTTTCAAAATTCAGTACATATTAGTGGTAAACTTTCATTTAACTGAAAAATCAGTTTGCGTGATTACCAGTTAGTGGTTTCACTATTCATCAAAAATTGATGTTTTTCAGAAAATTACAAAAAATTCACCCTAAGCTATATTTGATATTCCGAATTCAAAAATGAAGTCTATTTTACAAAATTAAAATCATAAAAGTCACATTAATTAATTTAATAATTAATTCCCGCTGCCAGAGCAAATAGCATGTTTTTACAAAACAATAAGTATCAAAAGATTGACACCAGTTTAAGTCTAATTTCAAAGTGAAATTGATTCCAATGACCACCATTGGATAAAATGGTGAAAATATATTCTAATTTAACTTCAAAAACCATTCAAAACATAATCTAATCATATAAATAAATTAGATTAAAAAGCAGTTTTGATGTAAAATGCAGTATTTTTCACTATTCATTAAAAAATGAACATTGTCAGATAAATACCAAAAATTCACACAAGGTAAATTTTGTTGTCCCAATCATAAAGAATAAGTTTATTTTGAAAAACATAGATTATAAAATTGTCAAAATATAGATTCAAAAATGGTTTGCCATCAAAAGGCAGTAAAACAATCTTTTAAGAATATTAGTGTATTCCATGCATAAGATTGTATTTATTTTCATTTTAAGCTTCTATAACACTATCATAATCATTAATAGACATAGATAAAAATATCTATTATTCATTACTTACTTGGGATGTTACATTTAGCTAATATGGGCATTAGTGGCTTCTAATGGTTTGAATTCATTAAATATTTCACAAAATTCACAATGATGATTTTTGGGTTATTATCCTCAAAAACCATGAAACATAGGAACGTGACATAGTATTCCATTTTTAATCTTAGTATCATATTGGTTATTCCTTTTTTATTATCGATTATTGATCTTGAAATTAGGTGCAAAAAAATTCTATTGAAGTTATATTATATTTTGATTGATTACCTTCATGGTTTTTGGTTCCTAGGGTGACTCGGGTGTATGATGAATAAGTGAATCATATGTTTTCCAATGTGATAGTTACAAACTCACTTTCCACGTCCTCTCTAATTGTCAATGTTCTTTATGTCTCTAAAAAACATTACTCAACCTTAGGATCAAAACCAACGAGGTGAGATAAATATGATCTATCTATTTGTGGATTTGATTTTTAAAATAAAAGTAAAACAATAAAACTAGACTTTCTAAAAAAGGTCCCAGAAGTTATAAACATGAATCATGGGGATCTCACACTACAAAAAACTGACCGTATATCAGATGTTTTTTATATCTCATGATGGTTCAAACTGCCTCTAAAATTTGTTTTTGTGAACAAAAATGGGGCAGTTTCTTGCATTTAGAAGTGGTTTCTTGAAATTGTTTTAGAATACATATTTCATATTGGTTGTTTTTGTTTTAACGGTGGTTTTTTTATAAAAAACAATTGGAATGTAGTAGTGTTTGAAAACCGCTGCTAAATTTTAGGCATTTTTACAGAAAAAACCACCACTAATATCGATAGAACCACCGCTAAGTATAATTTTGTCATATTTAGTGGCGGTTTTAACCATCGCACATAAAAATACCATAACATAGTGGATGATTAAACCATTAAAAAATTCTCTCTCTCTTAGTAGTATATACAGCCACTATATCATGAATTAAAAAACAATCTATAGGTTTTGAAACCCCGAAACATGCATCCAGAATAAAAAAATAGTGACAATAAAAATTTTACCATACCATAAAATATATCATCAATGTAAACGGAATAAAACATGCTAAAACTATATAATAAATGTACCTTATTCACACCAAAACGTAAAGAATCAATACATTGACCAAGGAAAACCACACATTGAAATAAATAATACATTTCCCAATACATTGAATGAATCAATCAAAACACAATACATTAAAATAATAAACCTAAGTGTAAAAGATAAGAAATAAACTAAAAATCATATATTATCATATTAAAATTTAAATCTCCAAAGCTAGTTGAAACACAACATAAGGACACATGGTTATACAACACATACACAGGGAACCCATTGTCCCGATCCAATCTAAAATATTAGAAAAATATAAAAAAACAACCTTATTGGATGTAATTATACATGAAAAAACACCCTCCACTAATCATTGCCAAATGATGAACTCTACTCATCTCCCTCTCCATCTCAGTCTCTACTTCTTTTTACTGGTAGCTGTAAGATAATTATATTTAATATTAAATAATGTTATATATTTATTTTTAAACATAAAATCATTAAATGATTTTGAAATAAATGATACTAATGTTGTTTGATTTAACTTTTCACCACAAGTCATCACTTGTAATCTCCATTTGTCTGCCACTGACCTAAGATGGTAATATTCCCAAACCCATCTGCGCACTCGATATGGATGCAACTTCCTAAGAAATTTACCAATGGGTTCATCTTGGGAGACTAAGTAAGACTATGTGGGATTGAAATCCCATAGTTATTTAATTTTTACCTATAAATTGAATATCATTCATATTAGAATAAAAATATATTAACATAGTGAAAACTAATAATAAGTTATTATAATGAAAAATTAATTCATACCCCAGACTTCTTTGGATATCTTATTAACAAAACTACCATAATTTTCATTGGATCATTAAACCAAACTTCGATTAAGGATTCTTGGGGCCTAAACATGGTGACTTCATTAAACAATGATAAGTCCAAAAATTAATATATTAAATCGAAAAATTTTTATAGTAAATATTTAACCTAATGAAAATATTACTAGATTTGATCGGCTTATAGAATAACTATTTGACCCCATAGTGTGAGTATAAATATTTTAGGGAATTCATATCATTTAATCAAAAAAAATTCACCTTAGAACATATATTTTGAAAAATTCATGCAGAATGAATCGAAAGGAAAAAATTTGTACTGTACAAAACAAAAAAATATAAATAAAAATGATAATGACTAACTGCACAAATGACATAAGTGGTTGATAAATAAAAGAATAACTTCACATTAAATCATTTTCTTCTTCAATCATGTCAGTTTCATGCTCTATAATTACATATTATAGTTAACCCACTCTTGTAAGACTAATATTTTCAATATCATGATAGAGAAATAAGTTATTTTAGTGTTGTTGATGGGATTCATTGTCAGAGGTCAAATCTTCTACTTCATCACCCATATCATACAAGTCTCTTTATTTGACATGAGAAACTACACTGAAACCTCCATTCAAAAATTATTTCACATAAAATACCATTTTCTATTATGAATATAAAATATAAGGATCACGTAGTTCTTGGTGAGAAACATCCATCATGTGAGAGAATTTCACTGAAGTAAATTGAATGAAACATTTTTTAACACCCCGGGTAATATCGGCCGAATTTAATTTGAATAAAATGACTAAAAAATATCTATGGTAGTTTAATTTGATAATATCAATCATTTTTCAATAAAATTACACTTCATTAAACATAAATATTCCACTATTCTGTATTTTCAAATCTTATTCCCAATCAACATACAAAATTTAAATGCATTCATGTTTTAAGTGTCAAACAATCTAGCTTGTTTTAGATGATCTCAAGAATGAAATATCAAATTTCTGACACCTATGATTGAGTATTAGTATTCATTATATAAAAAAATTTATATACTTTATTATAATTACAATATATATGTATCAACCTAATATCTGTATTGAATTAAATATTTATAAACTAAAACATCCTGAAAATCATTCTACATGGTCATTATTAATAGTTTTTGTTAATTCATTCTTGTTTTGGGTTTTTCCTCTCATTCATATCCTATTTTTCATCCACAAATATTCAATTAATGGATCTTTAATTATTGTATTGTGTAGCACATATCTATTTTCCTGTAATGATTCCATTTCTGTTAGTGTAACATTTGAGCTCCTCCCAACTGATTGTCCAATAGAAGGAAATATTTCTGATTTCCCATGCATTTCTGATTGAGTCGATTTATCATCAACATTTTCCACTCAATTAAATATTGTCTCAATATCATCCATGTATCTAGAAATAATGGTTTGGAACTCCATTTCAAAATAGCCTCTATTAATAGAGACTTCATGTTGAGATTTATTTTTCATGTGTCATATAAATGCCCAATATATCTAAGAAATAAAATAAAAAAATATAATGATGTATTTAATATCATGGAAATTCTATTTATTGAGATGAAAAACATATAAATAATTTAATTCTCAATTGGATATATCCATCGAAAATGTACAGGGCCTGCTAATTTAGCTTCCTTAACCAAATGTAATGTTAAATGCATCATGACGGTAAAAATTGATGGAGGAAAGATAATATACATTGCACAATGTTCCAATAAAAATCACTCCTGAAGGTTATAAAGATGAAATGTATGTAGATTTTTCTCATGTAGTTCTCTAAAAATGTGTAGAATTGGTTTACAACAATAGTAACATTTTCATGTAATAATGTACACAATTCCAATGGAAGTAACTATTGTAACATAATATGTGAATCGTGGATTTTTTATCCATGTAACAAATGATTCTTTATGTCAACACACCTTGATATGTGACTTGAATACCCATCAGATACCATCACATGTTTTAAAATTCATTGGAATGTATCTTTATCCATATTTATCATTGAAAAATTACCAGAGCATACATTCCATTCTCATCTACCCATTGATCACGCTATAGTTCATCGATTGTATGTCTTTCTGACAATTGAGATGGTCCTTTGATAATTTATGATAATTAAGAAATTTCATGATCAAATTGTCACAAAAATTATTCTCAATATTCATCACATCAAGAATATTCCACAATAAATTAAATTTCGAATATGGAATTTTATATTATATACATGGTTACTTTAATTTTTTCATTTCAATTTCACTTGGTGATGCACTTAGAACTTGTTTCCCACTATAATTTAAATGATTCACCTTCCCTAATTCTGTTTCAACATTTCCAAGTTGTTTCAATATTTTATAACCAGTAAAAAACATTGAAGGTGGCCTACAATGAAGGAATACATTTAATTTTGACTTCTTCATCCGTAATCTATGAGATGCATTAATATATCTTCGATGACACAAGAAAACCCATTTTTTACTGTGAGGTAGCTACTCAGGATAAAAATCAAAGTTACAAACAGGTCATGTCAAACCTATTTATTTGTTCCATAGAGATATATTCCCATGACCAAGGAAGTCACTAATGGTCCACATTAGAGCATCTAGCATTTTGAACATTGTTCTATAGTATTCATCATATGTATCAACTCCTTTTCTCCATAACTCCTATAATTATTCAATTAAAGTCTTCAAGTATCCATCAATATCATTTCCCAACATTTTTTCCCTTAATAACCATCGAAATGATAAAAGGCATTTGTTGCATACACATCTACTGAGGTAGATTGTAAGGGATCAAAAAAACTGGCCAAATGCAATAACTGTTACACAAAGTCCCAAATGGGTTGAATCCATCGACATCCAATCCCAATCAAGCATTCCTAGGATCATATGGGAAATCGTGATGTATTGAATTAAATGTCTTCCATTATTTTGAATCTCTTGGCTGTCTCATTAACCCATCATTTTTATTGTCTACACAATGTCGCTTCATGTGTTCATTGGTTTTTTATGACATTAATAATCGTTGTAATCGATGATTTAAATGATAGTAATGAAAAACCTTTGTAGTTGTGTTCAATTTCTTCTTCATCATGGTGGTATATGGATTATAACATCCAACATCACCCATAGACTACCATCTAGAGTAAGAACATTGTTTGAAATCCTATCTTTTTTAATCTCCTCCCTAATAAATCATACAATCAATGGGACACATATGACATTTTTTAAATTCAGACCAATCTTGTTAACAACTTTTTTCATATAAAAAAAATCCACATATATCTTTTATTTAGGAAATGTATCATACAAAAATTACAAAATCATGAACATTGACTTAATTTTTAATTCCACATTGGCATTTAATATGGTACAACATCCGCCGAAAATAATTTTTTGAATATTTTATACTTTTACTATAAAACTCTTGATTTTCATCGTCAACTGAACCATGAAACAGATATGTCATTTAACTGAATTTTTCTCTTTCATTAGTTTACATTTAATGAAGATGATTATTCGCTGATATGTAATAATATTGATATGGTTTTCATACATTCTCAAATGTATCACTTGTTGCATTTCTATTTTTAACACCCTCAACTGGTTTTTCTGATATATTTTGTTGTCGATGTTGGTGTCTTGTAATTGAAAATGCATCATTTATAAGGTTTTTCATTTAATTATCCATTATCAATGTAGTTGTGATCTCATTATGTGTGTTGATATTATTTCTCAACCTTTCTATAATGTTTGATTCTCTATGAAAAATACAATAAAAAATGATCAGGTAACTGCTTCAATATCAAGTGTTCATAAACATCATCTCTCTTTGACCATCTTCTAAATTTACATTTTATATAGTGACATCTTATTCTCCCATCAAAAGATAGATTGGAAATTGAAAAATCTAAAAACTCATGCAAACCCATAGCATACTATGTTTTGTTCCATGGAAATATAATCCATCATTTATCCATATATATCATAATGTTCCAACACATTATGAAAAAAAATTAAAAATATATTACTAAATAGGAAAATAGATTCATATTTACATGTTGAATAAAATATTAATATGTTAAATAACCATATATTACCTTCAAAATGTATGTATAACCATCTATGAAATAATAATTACATAGGCTTCAAAAAAATAATTATACTATTTGGACTATTAGATTATGTCGATGAAGAAAATGGGGTAGAGTAGTGAACTTTGACACTTATGTAATTGATACAGAACAAATAAATATAAGGCAACTACCAATGCCTCAACAAATCAGTATAATGAATCCTTGATGTTATAAATTTCTTTCTTATTCATTATCCACTTCATTCCTCATCTTTTAATAATAGACAAAACAAAAATGGATAATAATATATAGAAATCCATTGAGTCTTCCACACATGGTTGTTTTCTAATTCTTCATCATATATTTAAAACCTGAAATTTAGAAATTAAAATAGAAACATAGTATTGTTTAAAGTACAACCCACAAATTCTAAAATAATCAATTTATTTCATTCATGGTATCATTTTCCAATGATAGAGGCTTTATGCCATTCAATTAGATGAGATACACTAATACACAAATATAATAGGGATACTTTATACCAATATAGCCCACATAAGGGTAAAATAATTTTTTCTCATGCTGAATACGGGTACCTCGTAATTTCTATAATTATTTCTAATGGTGATCTTTAAAATATACAGCTCGTATAAAGATTAGATGCATTTTATTAAAGCTGTATTTTGGTAAATTATAATTTTATGTATCAGTAAAAACAACTTATAATCATTTCATAAGGTTAATTACTATTTTTGTGTAATGGTATGTTTTAACTTCAACTAGTTATGTAAAGGTAACAAGAAAAGATGTATAAGGGCACTCAAAAGTTTCATAGGGGTAATAAAAATTTTCTAAAGCATGTTTAAAGGAAAAACGTAAATTCCATACACTAATTAAAAGTTTATAGTTCACTATAAAAGGATATCTTTCATTTTTTTATGCCACTTAATGGTGGATTAGCACCGGAGTATATATAAGCAACACTTGTGTAAAGGTAAGAAACACTTATATAAAGGTAGGAGTCACATTTCTAAAGGAAATAATATAATCCATTACAACACTAAAAATTACATAAATGTATTTACTTTGATACAATCACATTAATATTGTCACTTAATTTATTTTATCACATGCATGATATACAACATTCCATGAATGATCCATCATTTTTTACTCTCTCAGCATCATTATTTTCATCTGTTGTATTATGTATAATCATCCCGTTGTATTAATTATTTGTTACATTTTCTTTCTAGTGTTGATGGATAAATGGAAAAAAGTAAAATATTGAATTTTTCATTCCACTCCTTTCATTTTAATCATAAATATAATGAGACTTAAATTGCTAAATTTTTATACTAAATATAAATCTTTATTAGGAAAACAAGTTTTTTTATATTTTAACTCACATTATTAAGTATTATCCAAGGTATTAAAATGAAAATATAATAAGTGAAGTGTATAAGTCATAAATATGAAGAGTTATTTAATAAAGAATTAAAAAAAAAGACTTAATTTGAAACTCAATTGAGATCCAATCAGAATCATACATCCTAATTCCCTCGATTCTGATAATTTTAAAAATATATATATAAATAATTGAATATAATAAAAAATCATGAAAAAATGAATATTTTGAATAAGTATTATGATAAATTTTTTTGAAAAACTAAATACATTTGTTTTTGTTATGGAAAACATTTATTAATGAAGAACATTGTTCCACACTACAAGAAAAATCATATCTTAAAAAAAATTATCTAGGAATATATTTATAATATCAACATGATATTATCCAATATCACATATCTAAAGAATAAATCAAATAAGATAATTCAAATACCTTTTTTAATTTTAAATTCATGAAAGCATGCTAGTATCTGTCCAAATAAACCATAATAGATGGAATATGATATAATTGATGCATACTAGTAGTGACCCAAACAATGAATAAGACATGGAATAAGATAAAAATAATATATACTAGTAACATTCCAGTTAAATAAAATGTCTGGGATTATGTTAAACGAAATACATTCTAAATGAAAAATATATATTTTTTACATCCAAATAAATTTTTAATGTTTCAAAACATAATTTTAGGAAAAACTATTTATAAGAATATGTATTATCCAAGTAAAAAAGGTGTTTACACATTGAACCCATTGAATATAATAAGTGTTACATTTATAAAAAATATGTTTGCATCTTAAGATATATAAAATTAATCATGTATGAGTGAAAATTAATAAATGTGAATGAATTATAAAAAATACTAAAAACTCATAGAGGATATTTTTTCCACATAGAATATCTTATATAATTTATGTTGGGTTCAAGAACTAACTCATAACTGAAAAATATTATATATAGACAAAAAAATTTATTCCATTTAATTTTTGGGTTCATGAATATCAAATATAATAAATTTTGAAAATAAATACAACTAGTGTTTGTAAAATTGAATATTTTTTGAAAGCCTAATTTTTTACTCAAAACTTTTTCAAAGTAAATGAAATTAATATATATATTGTTAATATTAATATTAAAAAACAAATTCATGTTAATATAATTTATTAATTATGGAATAACATAAATTAAACATCTTACCTTAAATTATTAACCAAAACCCAAAATAAAAAATGCTTTATAATTTATCCATGTAACAACATTGGATAAAAAATAAACTCCCCTACTTATATAACAAAACCATGTATACATTTCATTAATATTCCAATGTATGTGATCATAAACATGAGTAACATCAATCATGTTTAATATAACACAACAACATTGTATTTTTTCAATTATTTCCATCATTTGTCTTTTTGATTAGTATCTTATCACAAATTAAAAAACCTAGAGGTAAATTTATCTTGTTATCTAGAATGAAATATGTAAAATAATTTATCATTCTTAATAACAATTTTATAATTCTAGAATGAGAAAATTAATAAATTATTTGGGTAAGGATAACACAATATTCCATAACAATTAAAAATAACATTATAACACATAAATTTTTATAAAAAAAGATAAAAAATAAAAATAATAGAGGAAACAGTAAAAAAAGTTACCCTAAATAATGGGTATATGTTTTTTGATGATCCAAGAGATTAGAAGCCACAATAGAGAGGCAAAAAGGCTCAGGACCAGCGGTGAGAAGTGGAGAGGGGTGGGGAGGCTCAGGACTTGCAGTGAGGTGCTAGGAGGGGGGAAGATTCTCCGTACCAGTAGCAAGGCGCAGTGGTAGGGTGTGGTGGCAAGGCACAACGACGAGGTTTGGAAAGGGTAGAGCTATTGAGGGTCATGGGGGTCAGGGGAGTGGGGGGTTTTGGGGGAAGATATGGGTTGTTGAAAAAATCAATGTTTTAGTGATGGTTTTTAACAAACCATTGATTAATTGTTAAAAACAAATTTTTTGGTTTTTTAATAAAAATCCTCTAAAAAATGTGGCTAAACACTGATGTTTGTGCAGTGTTAGTAAAACAACATTTAAAACCATGTATAATGTCGTAGAAGTGGGACTCGGGTTTTTATTGAGAGAGTGCAATGTTATGGGTGAGTCTCTCTTATTTAGGATTTAATTAGTTAACAGAGTAATCTAGTTAAACTATATTGGTTTTTAATTCAATTATATATTTCTTTTCATCACCGTGGAGCATCTCCTTATCTTTCCTGTTAATAATTAATCTAGTTTATACTCGAATTTTTTATCTCTAATCAAGTAAAATCTTGCTCGATTACTATCACCTAGAATTTTTAGTTTTACTATAGTGATTCAATGATCTCTGAATCCTCTAATATCTCTTATCATAGTAATTGGAGATCTCCAATTCCCCTAATTCAACCCCATACTCATGATCCCATGTATTTGAAAGGACCTTAGTGGCATGTGTGTGCGATCTAATGGAGAAGTAACAATAAATATAATATATATTAAATTAAGAAATATAATAATTTATATACATTATAACCCAATATAAATATTAAGACATGATAATAAAAAATTAAAATAAATAATTCAATAACATTGTGAAATGGGTGAACCGGTCCGGTTGGGCCCCCTTGCATTCGGGGGGGGGGTAACTTTTAAACGGTGCATTTGTTTGATGTGCCATCTATGGATGTGGGTCCATATTTTTGAGACAGACTTTTTTAATGTGTTTGGGGTTTTTTTGGGTCATGCCCCCAAATTCGGGTGACCCAAAATGCTTTAATTTAATAATATTAAATTATTATTAATGTTACGACAGGCGTGGTTCTCGAGCCGGACATCCTTTTGACACGCTGTCTGAGGCACTTTGGGCTTGGAGTTTAGTCGGTCCTTCCAAAGTATGTTTAGAACCCTGTTAGTTTTGTTTCATTTCTCGGTGACATAATATTCTTAATGCGAATAATTAATTAATTATTAAATTAATTAATTAATCTTGCGTCGGACCTAAATCTTGTTTGGGATGTCTGATTGATGCGCCGTCAGCGGCAGCGTGACCCCAGTCCTCATGCGATCTTTTTGAGATGCTTTCTGAAGCGTTCGGGTTGGAGAAAAGGTATGGTCCCCACAGGGTATAGATCACACATTTTACTGTGAAATTCCACTTTTTCACCCGATATCCATTTGGGGTGTTTGAGTACTTATTTCTTAGTTTTCTTTTGAGGGGATTCTGACGGCGCAATCCACCCGTCCAAATTCGATCCTGAGGCATGGGCCCCACTAGGTGACTTTCGGACGTATACTGTGTTTGGATGACTTATGCTTCATAAGTGCATTCTAGATAATGAATAGCCTACACCACATGTTTATATGTAAGGAACACATTGGTATGATTGGTGTGACATGTTTCGGGCTTGAGGTGTGGGCTCCATAGGGCCCCGTTTGCGTAACACGGAGACTTGAATCTTTTGCATCCGAAGTCAATTTTAGGCGCCATCAGCATCGTTTTGACCCTGTCATCAAGGTGACGTTGAGCATGGTGGTTTCAAGTGTTGAAGCCAGAGTTGAGGTAAGGGCACCACGGGCTGTATTTTAACCTATGTTCAGCGTACTGCGACTTTTTCATCATACGTCCATTTGGGGAATATGAATAGTCATTTTGGCGTGTTTTTCCGATAGCATCACGTTGGAGTAGTTCGACTGAACTCTTTTGGGACCAAGGTGTGGGCCCCATTAGATGCCTTATGGGCGTAAAGCGGTGTTGAATTACTTTTCTGTCGGGAGACCATTTCCATTGTGTAAATAGTCTATCTCACGTGTCTTTCCACGAGGATTACAATGGAGTAATCTGTTTGGGCCTACAGTGCCTCTTTCAATATCTAATTAAATATGGAAATGTGAAAGGGTGTTGGTCAGAGATCCCTTTGATGCACTCCAAACCTACGTTGGGTATCGGTGTTGTTGACACCCAGTGATGTCATGGGCGGGGCGGAGTTATCGGACCTATTCATGGTTTACCCTCTAGCGGGGCTGGGTAGTGGGTTACACATTGAACTTATGGTTTACCCTCCAGTGGGGAAAGGTAGTGGGTTACCCATTGACCTTAGGGTTTACCCTCTAGAGAGGTTGGGAAGTGGGTTACACGTCGACCTCTTAGGGTTTACCCTCCAGCGAGGCTGGGTAGTGGGTTACCCGTTGACCTTAGGGTTTACCCTCAAACGGGGTGGGCAGTGGGTTACCCGACGATCTCTTAGGGTTTACCGTCCAGTGGGGTTGGGGAGTGGGTTACCCAACGACCTCTTAGGGATTACCCTGTAGGTGGGATGGGTAGTGGGTTACCTGATGACTTCTTTCAAACTCAGCCCTTATCATGAGGCTAGTCAGTTACTTTTCTCCGTGATTACTAGAGCGGGACCCCTGGTTGTATGGTTCAACGATCAGGCATCTTTGGCATGTGGGACTGTCAGGAATCAGTGATGGATATCCTTTGAACAGTTAGTGACTTTTCTTGGGCTGAGCTTGGAGACAGAGATCCCCTTACACACCCATTCTTGTTTAATGTTTAGCACATATATATATACTACTCTTGTTCCCACTCCTTGGGGTTTGGTACTCTCCTTCTAGGGGGGAGAAGATGTGTGGGGTATGCCACGTGCTTTACGTGTCTTGATCCACTTGGATTGGACAATTCTACATTTATTCATTTGTTAGGTTGATATACACTCTCTCTTTTGTACTCTTACACTATTCATGTTCTGTCTACTACTCACCATTTTAGTATATCATTTTTTGATCCCTTGAGATATTGGGGTATCCTACTGATTATCTTTATACTCACCCCAGGTTGGAATTTTCCCGCACTTGGTGTGCCCTTGTAGGCGACGAACATGTCGGTCGAGACTATGGAGGACCGTGGATAACACAGGATTTGGGGCTGCGTTTAGTGGTCCTAGGAGGATTTCTGGGTGTGAGACTCACCAGCTATTTTCATTCGTTTACCTATTGTTGGGTTATGGAACCTTTCTAGTTGGGCGCATGTTTTGTCCTTTACTATTCGGTTTACTTGTTAGCTCTATACATGTTTTATTAGAAGATTATGCATGACTGTGGTTGGGTTATATTTGTGTGTAATTTGGTTTTCTCTTTTACTCTACACTTCTGCATAGAGTGGGATATGTCTGTATGTACAGGTACTTAGGTGAAGGCCTCCCTGAGATCGTTACGCCTTCAGAACTTGTCACAAGCCCATGGCCTATGGAGGTGGGCCTGGGGTAGTTGCGGATCGAGACGGGTAAGGTTGGGTCATGAAAAAGTGGTATCAGAGGTGGTTCGTTCCTTGGGGAATTTTTAGGACATCCCTAAAAATGATTTGGTTATGTTTTGTGGCATAGTGTCAACGTGTCTCGATAGCGGCTCTCTGGCCAAGGAGTCCAGTGATGGTGCGGTGGCCGGCGTATCCATTCACCAGGACCCTGATAACTCGCTTGTCGACTCGGCACGCTGAGACATTTGTTCCTGGGAATTTGGTTCGTGCAGCATATAGGATTGATTCTTTGACTATCCTTCCTGAGTCAGCTCCCCATCATTTTTGATATATATATGCTCATTTGACTGTGATACTCCTTGATCAGATTTAGGATGTCTCTGTGATGATAGACTACCAGGATACTAGCTCTGGTTCATGAAGATGACTCCATGAGTGATGAGGCATTAGTTTAGGATCCATCATAAGATTACCCATTTTCTTGGAGGACAGGCATCATCACCTCCGCCTGTGGAGTAGCACATAGTACCGGAAGCGAAGGCTGATGAAGAGTGTAGGCTGGGAACACTACATGAGTTCTAGTGTCAGAGACTACTGAGGTTCCACAGTGAGACATACCCTAATATAGTGTAGGGTTGGATAGAGTCGGTGGTTCACCTCTATAAGATTTTTTGGACACTAACAGTTTATATGGAGGCTTTGATTGCCAGTTTTTCCACCAAGTAGTTTGGAATTAGTGGAGCCATGGTTAATTAGACGCATGATGAGCTGGTACTCTAGTAGGATGACTTCTAGTAGCTGTTTCTTGAGGATTACTACCAATCCTACTTACTCTTTATATGGTTTCTGGAGCTGCTGGAGTTTCATTAGGGAGTGATGGAAGTGGCCGAGTACGCGACTACGTTCACAGACCTTACTCGGTACTCTTTATACATGGTCCATGACAGCAACTTCTGGGCACAGAAGCTTGAGCAAGGTCTTTGTAAAGGATATTCGTGCCAGTGTAGTTTCCTTGTGCGCCCTGACCCATCTCACGGTGTTGGGGTAGGAACTAGTGGCATAGGAATTTCTGTTAGTGGGACGTCAATTGGAAGGGCCTCGGTGCCGGAGGTCTCCCCTGGATGAGACTCAGGCGTAAGGTGGGGGACAATATAGTGCACCGAGATAGCTCAGGGAGGACTAGTGCTATGTTTTTTATATGCGAGGTCACGTGGAGTGAGACTACTCAACCAAATTTTCCGAGTTTTCCAGATTGATGGTAGATGCATCACCATGACAGAGGTAGTTTCGTGATCATAGAACTCCTAGGTGAGGAAAAGGTGGTCCCCAGGGAGGTGGTGTTGGTAGAAAAGCAAGAAGAACTATGGTTGGAAGATAACCTTTCGAGGTCTTTGCACCACCACTTGGAAGCCCATGTCAGGCTCAGGGATCTGACGGATGGGGCCACAGGAGGTTGTATGCTATAAATTTCTACAATCCTACAATGCATGAGATGATAAGAGGTATTCTCTATGTCTTTTTTTACTTCTCTCAGTAGAACTTGTTAGAGGTTGTGTGATTTACCTTTTTCTTACAACTTTTTGTTTGAGGAGTTACTGAGGGTGAAGTAGGGAATCAGTGTAACCCGGTGTTGGTTTTGTTCAATGTAGCTTTTAATGCATGGGAAATATGGGTTCTTCCCCCACTAAGACACATTTTTGTGGTGCGATCCAAACCATGAGAGAGAGTCAATACCACCCAAAGCAGATAATATTGAGGTGCGATGGATGAGTCTCTCTAACATGTGCATTAATGGTAGGGTTGTGCGGTGATGTGTTAGAGTAGGTTCTGGTTTTTCCATTGGGGATTTTCTACTTGACCTCTCTTTTCTTGAGTTTCCACTAGTGGGTTTGGAAGAGTGTCTGTTTTGGGGATTACTCTCATTCCAAGAGGGGAAAAGACATGTGGGTTATTCCACGTGCTTTCCATGTCTAGACTATGGCGGTTGGATGAGTTTTCTCACATGTCCTATTTTTTGGTACCTTGTGTGCTCAACGTAATTCTTGACACTGTTATCATGGACAGGTCGAGGTGATGGACACCACATAAATAGAACTAAGTGATTCACTATGTAGTGCTGGTAGTGGCAGTTTTTTCACTGAGAATGTAGAGATGCTGTCTTCTGAGAGAGCACATTGTGGTATGTTTAGACCACCAGAGTCTCAGGTGAACCCTCACCCATAGAGAATTGAACCTGAGATGACGGTGCTGGTTGAAATTGCAGCAGAACTATGATGTTGAGGTAGTCTATGTTCTGGAAAAATGGATGTATTGTAGCAAGTTCCCTTAGCATAAAGTCCCAGACTTGTCAGGAGAAGGATGTTTCATAGTAGTTAGCTTCCCTACGACTGACCTTTGTGGAGAATGAGGGTACAGATTTCCTACAGTTGATGGTGTTGAATCCTTCTCTCTTTGAGCGTGTGAGAGAGTAGCAGCTAGGGGATTTCTACAGCGAGGTAAGGCGTGATCGGATATCCATGGGTGATGCACCCGATGGGTATTCTGAGGAGGAAATCAAGAGATCATATTCCATGATAAACAGTGATTTTCGTCACGATGTAGAAAGTAGAGGTTCAGATGGGGAATACCCATGAGTTTCTTTGGGCCGTTTGGGAATCATGCAAGCAATTGACTGGTTGCCTACGGTCTTTCCCTACCCTACCAATAGTAGGAGTGCACGCATTAAATCTTTCATGTGTCACAGCTGATGAGGTTCATGTGTATTCTTATGTATATCCTTGAGGGTAGCAGACCTTATAAGTACGAACCATCCCTTTGGTTCACATGTTGTGCCAACATGGTGTTGTGCAGGTTTTCTTGGGAGCTGGAGAGCTAGGTCTGAGCTCTATATCCCGAGTTTTTTTTTCCTAGTTTTTATTTTTGGGGATGAGAAGGTTAAAGAAGGGAATGATGTAGTGTCTTTTTTTTGGCCCAGTACAACTTTTGAATATTTCTACACATATTTACATAGCTAGGAGCTGAGACGGCGTGCGATTCCAAGGCCCAGTGTGCCCAGAATAAATTTTATAAAATATTATGTTTTTCAATATGTACTTGGAAGGTTTGTGTTTATCATTTAAATGGTAACTCATATCGGGAATCTGTGGGCATAGTCGCATCTGAAACATGTCGTTTACCCTAGGCGGGGTGTAAAAGTTGCAGGCGCGGGGCTGCTGTGAGAGATATTCCCCAGGGGAAAATCGACATTTTGAAAAAATGACTTTGGGAGTTTTATCACTGGCGTTCTTTTCGAATAACATTCAAACAAAGACTCAGAATGGAAATCTGAGACTTCGGTTGAGTTCGTAATTGGGATTTTTTCCTAGACACGATATAAAGTGAGAGGGCATGACAGTTTCGGATTCCACACTAAGTGGATTTTTCTGTAAATAGAAAAATAAGGACTTGGAGTTAGGGTTTCCCCTTCTCTATACTCTAATCTATCTATCTATCTCTCCCTCTCCCTCAAGTCATTTTTTCCATTCCTCATCATATCGAGGAGAGATCTCTGCCAAAACTTTGGCATATTGAAGCGAGGGCATCGTGGACGCGTCGCCAAAGACGCACGACCAATTCGATGTCAGAGCTCTTTGATTTTTGAGTTCTTATTTAAGTTTTAGTTTAAAAATCCTTCTTTTCCCCTTGTTTCTTAATTTTGGTTACATCGTTGGTGGCCATATGAACACAGTTATCTTCCCATTCTGAAAAATTGAGTTTTTTTCATCGTGATCTTCGACCGTTCTTTGGGTTCTGGGGCACTTATAATTTAGCACCTCAAATCTTCAACGATTTTTTGATCATTGGTAGGAGAAGTGATGATATCATCGTAGGGATCGCATGATTGGGCTCAGAATAATTTTTTGGTCACCAGAGCGGTTGTGGCGGCCAATGGAATGTCTGCCTCCGGTAAGGGGTGCGATTAGAGCACCGGCAGATGAGTGCAGGATGGAGCATGGAGCGCCAGGTAAAGACAGAGCAATGGCGTCGAGCGCGGCCGGGTGCCGGTGGTTGCGGCGTGGCATAGAATGGACTGGAGGATCACCGGGGAGGTGGGTCTTCTGCGTGTTGTGCAGCGAGTAGGGAGAACCGGTATGATGCGGTTGAGTGGCGGAGCGCGGCATCTTAAGCGGAGCAGGTGGCTCGGGTAGTGTCATTGTGTGCGGTGTAGGCCGGAGGTTGTGAGGTGGTGCACTGCAGGGGCCAAGGGAACCAGTGTCATCCCGTTGTGGTCAGATGAGGCACCCGAGGTGCTGACCTCGAGTGTGCGGAGAAGACAAGGACCCGCCAAGTGCAGGACCTGTTGGGCGACGATGACCGGACAAATGGCCGGTCTGCTTGAAGAATCGGACCAATATGGGGTTCGGTGTTGATGTAGCAGGTTGTGGCCAGCGGTCTGAGGCGAGTTGGTCCAAACTCGCAGCTGGTCCGTGGGCCGGCGGTTTGCACCGGGCCGGCCGGGGTGAACCGGCTCGGTTCGGCCACCTTGCATTCGGGGGGGGGGGGGGCGTAACTTTTAAACGACACATCCTCTTGATGCGTCGTCCGTGGTTGTGGGTCCGTCTTAATGAGACTGACTATTTGAAAATGGTTTTTGGTTATTTGGATTCTTTGACCAAATTGGGGTGACCCGAAACACTTTAATTTATAAATATTAAATTATTATTAATGTTACGACAGACATGGTTCGCGAGCTAGACGTCCGTTTGACGCACCGTCAGAGGCGTTGTGGCCTAGGAGTTGAGACAGTCCTTCCAAAGTTGGTTTAGAACCTTTTCAGTTTGGTTTCATTTCTTGGTTCCATGAAACGCTTAATGCGATTAATTAATTAATTAATTAATCATTCATCGGATCTAACTCTTGTTTGGGAAGTCTGATTGACGCACTATCAGCGACAGTCTGAGACTAGACCTCGTGTGGATTTTTTGAGATGTTTTCCAAAGCATTCGGGTTGGAGACAAGGTGTGGGCCCCACAAGGCCTGGTTCACACGTTTTACGGTGAAACATCACTTTTTCACCAAACATCTGTTTATGGGGTTTGAGTACTCATTTATGAGCGTTCTTATGAGGGTATTAAGATGACGCAATCTGCCTATCCAAATTCGGGCCCAAAACATGGGCCCCACGAGGTGACATTCGGACGTATGTTGTGTTTTGATGACTTATGCTTCATAAGTTCGTTCTGGGCAAATGAATAGCCTACGCAGCGTGGGTATCTGCAAGAAATGCATTGGTATGATCTGTGTGACATGTTTCGGGCTTGATGTGTGGGTCCCACAGGGCCCCATTTGTGTAACACGGAGAGTTGCAGCTTCTGCATCCAGAGTACATTTTAGGCACCATCAGTAGTTTTGTGACCCTGACATCATGGTGAGGTTGACCAGGGTGCTTTCAAACATTGAATCTGGAGTTAAGGTGTGGGCCCCACGGGCTGCCTTTTATGCTATGTGTAGCATACTACAACGTTTTCATCAGACGTCCTTTTGGGGCATATGAATTTTCGTTTTTGGTGTGTTTTTTCGAGAGCATCGAGTTGGAACAGTTCTTCTAACATCTTTTAGAGCCGAGGTGTGGGACCCACGAGACTCCGTATGGGCATAAATCGGTGTTGAATTACTTTTCCATTAGGAGCCCGTTTCCAGAAAGTAAATAGTCTATCTCGTGTGTCATTTCATGGGGATTAGAATGGTGTAATCTGTTTGGGAATGCAGAGAATCTTTCAAGATCTCATTAAATGTTGAAACAAGAAAGTGAATTGGTTGGAGGTTCCTTTGACGCACTCCAAACCTACGCACAGTAGTGGTGTTAGTGACACCCAGTGATGGCATGGGCGATGCAGATTTATCGGAACAGTTCCAGGATTACCCTCCAGTGGGGCTGGGTTGTGGGTTACCATTTGGCCTTATGGGTTACCCTCAAACAGCGTTGCGTAGTGGGTTACCCATTGACCTTAGGGTTTACCCTCCAGCGAGGTTGAGTAGTGGGTTACCCGTCGACCTCTTAGGGTTTACCCTCCAGTGAGGCTGTGTAGTGGGTTACCCGTTGAATTTAGGGTTTACCCACCAGTAGGGATGGATAGTGGGTTACCCGACAACCTCTTAGGGTTTACCCTCTAGCAGGGCTGGGCAGTGGGTTACCCGATGACCTCTTAGGGTTTACCCTTCAGCTGGTCTAGGCATTGGGTTACTTGATGACTTCTTTCAGACTCAACCCTTATTATGAGGCTAGTTAGTGACTTTTCTCCGTCATTACTGGAGCGGGGCCCTTGGTTGTATGGTTTAGCAATCATGCAACATTGGCGTGTGGGACTATTGGGCATTAGTGATGGGTATCCTTTGAATTGTTGGTGACTTTTCTTGGGCTGAGTATGAAGACAAAGATCCCTTTACACACTCATTCGGGATTCTAGTTGAGCATATATATACATCCTTCTCTTGTTCCCAATCCTTGGGTTTAGTTACTCTCCTTCTAGGAGGGAAAAAGTCCCGCAGGGTATACTACATGCTTTTCATGACTAGATCCTATTGAATTGGACGAGTCTACTTACATTCTTTTGTTGGGTTGAGTTGCACTCTCAATTTTGTACTGTTAAACTGTTCTGGTTCTATCTACTGCTCACCGTTTTAGTATCTGCTTTGTTTCTCCCTCAAGCTATCGGGGCATCTTAATGAATATCTTTATAGTCACCCCTGATTGGGATTTTCCCACACTTGGTGTGCCCTTGAAAATGACAGACAGGTCAATCGAGACTATGGAGGAGCACAGAGGACACATGATCTTGGGCTACATTCAGTGGTCGTAGAAGGATTTTTGGTTGTGAGACTAACCAGCTATTTACTTCAGGTTACCTATTTCCATGTTGTGTCACCTCTCTAGTTGGGTGCGTGTTTTTCCCTTCACTGTTCAGTTTACTTGTCAGAAATATACTTCTTCTCTTTTTAAGATGGTGTATTACTGTTGTTGGGTTATAGTTGTGTGTACTTTGGTTTTCTCTTTTACTCTACACATATGCATCGAGTGGGATATGTGTGTGTACAGGTACATAGGCAAAGGCCTCCCCCATATTGTTATGCCTTCGGCACTAGTCGCCAGCACCTAGCCTCTGAAGGTGGGCTAGGGGTAGTCGCGACTCGAGACAGGTAGGTTCGGGTCGTGACAATATATCATCCCAAAGACTATAATTTTATCTAATAAATGAACCATTGATTTAGACCTTAAAGATAAAGATACAAATAAAGGAAAAAATTTGACAATTCAAATAAATGCAATGATAAACAATTATAAATCATCCCATGTGATCCTCTATGATTAAGGAAAAGATGAATTCTCAAGGATTTATGTATCTTACACCGTGGTCAAGTATAATACACTCTTGAATCCCTAAATAAGATAAGGAAAATCAAAATAAAAGATGGATGGTGGAAAAAGAGATAGGGGTGATTAACTTTATATTTGGAAGGAGAAATTCACACGAGATCACCTTAAACCAATTTCAAATAATAAGGAAATGAGAAGTCCCAAACTAATCCATTGAAGGAACACTCCATGACTAATATAAAATGTGATATAGAGAAATAGATGTGAGAAAATAGAGATTGAGGGTGGAATTTAAAAAATAACTACATTAACATAAAAGCCCAACGTTTCCCATCAAGCAATCGGTTAGGTACCACTAAGTACATGATCATAACCCCTGTCGACCTAGGATACTTTTAGGGAGAGTAGGTACCTGATGACACCTATAGGTAAAACATTCAGGTGTCGCCCCTTCTTAGGAATTATATAGCACCAAAAATCATTTTATGCCTTCATTATTTTCCAATGGCACCTAAAAACCCATCATCAACCAATAAAAATAAAATATGAATCATATTAAAAATTTCCCCACAATGGATAATCAAAAATACAATCAATAATAAGATTTTACAATACAAAACTCCCATATATGGTCTTAATAATGCCTTAATAACAATAGTCAGGGCACTGTTGTTACAACCTCACTAGTTTTAGTAATTTTTTCAAAAAAATATTACATTTTCACATTTTTAAATAAATTTTATTAATTTTTTAGTGTTTTATTGTTAATTTATAAGTTTGGAAGTGTTTCAGATTGTTTTATAATTTGTTTTCAATTTTATTTTAATATTGGTTAGTTTTTATAAATTCTAATGTTTATTTATTTTACATATTAGTATAATATAATATTTTTCCATATATAATGTCATAATTTTTTCATCTTAAATTTGATTACATTTATTTTTATTATTAATATTTTATTATTTCTAATTTATATTCGTCTTTACTATTATTATAATATTTATTATTATATTATCAATTTTTTTTAATTATATAATTAGAATTCTTTTTTTTGTAACCTGTTTAATCTAATTATATATATATATATATTATTATTTTGAATAATTATTTTTTAGTATATTTATTATTACTTTTATTTATTTATTATTATTTTAAATTAGACACTTATTGTTTTTATGTTAAATATTATTATTAATTGAATTTTTTCTTTTTATATTTTTGATTTGGTCCTTCACATTTCGTGTAGGTAATTGGGGGGATATATCATTAGCTAGCTTCCATATTATTTGCACTATTTTCCATCTACACCTCTAAATTTCCTATTTTTCAACGGATGATGTTAAACCACACTAGCCAAAGCTAGCCGATTCTAATCCATCAATTACCTCCATCAAAAGTGGGCCCATAGAAATCCCTAATAGAAAACACATGTTTGTCATGATATCCTCGTGTAGAGTGCATCTCTCCTCCTTTGATTCATGACACTTGTGGAAAACTCTCTGTGGATGTCTGCACATAGATCTAAATTCAAAACACCACTATCTATAATTCATCTGCATTCCCAAACTATGGAGGAAAACCCAATTCATTTATTTTAATAAAACTATAACCCTATCCTATCCAATTTATTTTTTAATTTCACTCCCATACCCCTAATATATTATATTATTATCTATTCATTTAACTATCATATACCTTTTAATTACCTAATTATATATTCAAATATATAAATTTTATTTATAAAATTATAACTACAGTGTAGAAAATAAGGAAATGTACTTTGTAATTGTGCATTATTAAAGAACATACAACCACCAAATTATAATTTAGTCTAAATGGTTTGTACCATAGGCTATAAAATCTCAGAGACCCAATTTTTTTTAATAATAACATAAATGAAAATGAATGTGAGGTTGTGACATAAAGGTCATGTCACATTGGCATCATAAAACAAAATTAAAATTATAAAATAAATTATTCCCACCATGAAAACAATTCCTCATGGATCCTTCCCATTAACATTTATTTCCCACTTTCCATTCATCGACACATCAATGAAGATAACATCCTATCATATATTTTTGGTGACCCATGGTCCACCTCAGTCATACATAATTGTTTCCTTCATATCCCTCACTACCTTTAAATCATGAACCACTTCAGAGGATTGAACATCTTCATCAATTAACTTGTCTAAAGGGGATGATAAATTGTCCACCTCATGTAATGAATCTATTGGAACTTGCATAGGCTTAATGAAAACATACTTATCATATTGCACATCAGGTTCTCTTCATCCAGCATGTGACTTTCATCTAGAGCTAATTGATCATTCCCCACAACAAGACCATGCTTGGAGAGTCCAGAGAGGGTGTCTTATGGGAACCATCTATCGCCTCCATGTTAAAAGGGACACCCTGACTCTTCTTACAACATTATTCATATAAAATTATAAATTCAATTGTACTAATAGTGTAATGAAAAGAGAAACAAATTGGTTTAGTATGTGTTTCCTATTAACTATCCCCATTCACTATTTTAGAACTAGTAAAAAATATCCTTTATTGGGAAAAAATCCTACTAACTACCTCTCATATTCATTTCATCACCCATACCAATAGCTATACCAGATTCCCTAGAATCCTCTTGATGACCTTCAGTATAGTATTTTTTACGCCTATTGGTGCTTTCCCAATTGATGACACATAAAAGGATGATCCCTTCCCTTAACATTAAGACTATGTAAAACCACCGCATCTTTATAAATTAAGAATGTTCTAGTAGCCATCTTACCACTTGAAGGAGCTTCTGCACACCCTATATCTCATTTCCCTCAATAAACACATGTGTCACATAATTAGTAACCCTAGGGTCCTGAATAGTTTATTTCATTTTCTGGCCATCTTCTTTCCCATATAATATCTACACTTCTTATGTAAAAAATGGTATGATCATATATAACAGGTCACCTTACCACTAGAAAGGTATTGATATTCAATGACCTCATCAAGTATCTTCCATCTTCACTATTAATATCTGCATCCCTATCATCTTCACACCTATATCCCTATTTCAAAATAAGAGTAACAGCGTGATCATCTTTTTCATTTCTTACAGCATTGGTGAAAATTGAAGAGTGAAATAAATTAAAATCCTTATAATTGGAGACTAACTCAGTAATGTATATCCTTTGAGAATCTATGTCCCTCTTTCCATCAACTATGTCCCACCTTTAAAGAAAATATAGCAGTAATATATTATCATTAGCATGACCTCCCCCATACATTGTTTTAATATCCATAGAACACATAATATTTTATTTATCAGTGGTCCACTTATCATCACTCAAATATTTACTTCCAAATGGATAATTAGACTCTATGACTAGAAATTTAAATTTATAGTTTTCGTCCTTATGTGCGCTCTTCTTACAATTAAAACTTTTCAATCTCTTAAGGCGAGGTTACCTAATATTCCAAATGTAATGAATATTTATGTATTAATCATAAACATATTCATAATCAATGGATAACACAAATTTGAATTCATCAGCCTCCAGAAAAATAGTTTCTGTGAGTAGAGAATATATATCAACTTACATAAGAACTGTGGGATAATTCCCATACCATGAAATAAAATTATCCATTTTAAATATAATAGGGATACCAATAGCTAAGGAAACATTCCATAGGATCTGAGTGTGAAAAAAATAGTTTAACCCTCAGATATGGAACCATGATTGATTACTTTAATTTCAAGAATTAGAATTATCGAACCATAGGTCCTAGTTATGTGATAATAGTGTCCATGGGATAAGGGAAATAGACTTAATAATCCATGATTTCATCTTGAAATATATCGCGGGGATGATGAAATTAATTCAACCCATACTAATGGCTATGATCTTCCAATAATAGAATCCTTATATCTCACATAGATGATTTATCATCTTTTTTAGCTTCCTAGCATTGATCATAGTCAGCAGAGACATACACCCAATTATTGAGTGTCTTCAATCCTCCAACTAATCTAGAAAATGTATAGGGTTTACCTTGATAAAGTACATGGATTCATTATTCATTATTTTTTAATATGACTTAACATCATCAACAACAGATTTTAAGAAAATCTTAATTAAAAAAATTACACAGCATTAGAAGACAGATTGCCTCCCAAAATGGTTTGATTCTTGTTCAAATCAAGAGCCTTATATTTTGATCCTCACATCCAGGAGGATTCATCATCACCTGATCTGGAGATCTATCTACACCTTCCACTAGGCCATCATCCTTCATTGAGGGGAAAATGAATACCTCACGAGGGAGAAAATAACAATCCAATTTTGATCTCATTGAATCATCACGATATTCACCATGAATAACTATAGAGATAAGGCCTCAACACTCCCAGCTTGAAACCACACAAAAATACAAATTTAAAAATTACATATAAATAAAATATGATTCCAACTCAAAATAAATAAACATTTTTTAATAGTAATGTCATATGAAAATAAATTAATAATACTTTTTATAATTAGGTTTAAATGTATAGACCTTTAAGAGTACAATCCTAACCCTACCCATTTAGTAATTTGGTTTCCAATTTTATACCTTGACCCTATAAATACTTGTTCAACCACTATAGTAACCCTATATAATAAGTCTAGGTATTTTTTGGTACCTATTTAGTGAATACACATTTCTAAACAAAATTATGATGCATTCCGCAGACAAAAACATTGAAATACTAATTCCCACCACCCTATACTTAAAGAAGGCATGTGAGACCCTTATTCAGAATGAAAACATTCATCACCATCATATTTTCCAATCTCTTATCCCAATTTTGCAACAAACTAATCCCCCCTTCTCACCTTCCCACACATCCAAATTCTTGTTGAACTAGCTATGGAAAATCTAAATATGTTATACCACATTCTGCTTGAGATCATAAACAAGATCATATGGGACACCCTATATAACCACCATTGGTTACTTGTTTAAGGGCTATGATCAATGTGTCTCAAGCCTTTGTGTGTTCCTAAGGCTAGTTGATCTTGGGGGAGGCTTGGAATTGATCTGGAGGAGTTTGGATATAAATTAGAGGAAGTAGAATTATTTCATGACATGAAATCCATTCATACCATTTATGTGAGTTTAATGGATTGTGTATGGCTGATTCATGATGTGTAATTACTCGAGGTTAAATAAAAATAAGGAAACACATTTTTTTGTAATAACTGATCACTAAGGATTACACGATATGAAAGGAGAGTACACACCGTGTAAATCCTTAATCTTTTATATCTTTAAATTTTTTTGATGCTGATCCAAACCCTATGGATGCTCCCATTTCAGGTGACCAGTCGCTTCCCCTTCAAAAATTTTAGATTCCTTCAACCGAGGATCAATTCTTGGATTCTGTCTTCAATATATGATTATCTGTGGTTTTCCACGGTATTTTCTTCCTTTTTTTCTCATACATTCCCATGTTTGATCTTTTTTACTCATATATATTCTATCCATGATGTGGTGAATAATCTCCGATGAATCTAATGGGTTTTATCTTAATTTTTCAGTGTATTTGTTCCATAAAATCCTCAAATTGATGAATTTCATATGGGAGAGGTGATTGGAGATCTGTAACATGGTATGTACCCATGCAAAGTACATTGATGGTTTTTGAGGTAGTAGATTCATTGATTCTATTTTATTTACATGTAATCATTAATTAATCTTGTTTTATCCCCATATATGGAAATGAAATTATCCTAATAAATAGTTAAAATTATTAATGAAATCGGTTTCAATCACATGATGGAAATATTTTTTCTTTGTACTATGATAACTATTTTCCCATGATTTTTTATATTGTCTTATATCAATGTCTTTATTGTTATAAGTGTTTTTATTTTTTTTATTAGCATGTTTTTTTGATAGAAATTATAAAATAACGTAAATATGGGATTAATTGATAATTAAGTTGATTATGTAATTAATGAATATGCATCATTGTAATGTAGTGTTTGTTGAAATTTGATGATAATAAAATTGATTCAATGCACATTATTAATAGAATTTATCTTCTATATGATTACCAAAATTGATAAATAATTTGAATAATCCTAAGTCTTGATGATAATAATTATAAAATTCATGTTAATTGAGAATGGTACATCTCTAGGTTTTATGAAACTAGAGAATAAGTTAAGAGCATGTTTTTCCGTTGAATAAATCGTTATAGCTTGACGCCTTAGGTTTCCAATAGTTTAAAACTATTAATAAATGAATAATTTAATTAAATATTTAATAAAGAACCAATTATTTTATAAAAATGTTTTATAGGGCTTGAGATTCCCATTTACATGATAAGGTTGAGTATCATTTTTTAGAATCGTTAGAGCTCATTTGCTTGAGAAGGTTGAATGCCTTATTTGGAGGGCCCAATTTTCCTATTGATTTGTTATTGTTATTTAATATTTTGATGTACTCTATATATGATCCTTATTATATGAACATGATATAGATGAGCCTGGAGGGCTGATTTGGTATATGGGTTAGGGAGGCCTAGATGTGGTGTGATCCTGGGTGGCTATTTTTATATGTGGGTGGGGAGGTTGAATTGATGTGGTTGAATAATACATCAGTGATGGTGTAATGCATTGGTATATTCATTTGGGGGATAGAGATTTCGCATGAGGTGATGGAATGGGGTAAATATATATTTACCCATTGATGAGATGTTTCTACTGTTTATGATCACTTGAAACTATTTAATTTCCATTGCATAATTTTATTTTTTTATCTCCACTATTTCCCCACTGTTTGAGGTGGTTAGAGATACTTGATTTCATGTTTCCTTTCGATGGTATCATAGGATGGTTTTAGTTGAGTACCTATGTATGGAATGATTATCATAATGACAATAAATGTTTAACCCATGGAGGTGGTTGATTATGGAATGAATTTTCTTAAAGTATGTTAATCTTGATAAACCAAGTCCTTGGTTTGGAATTATTTTATAAGAACATGGAATTTAACTTGATAATGAAATTTAATGTAATGAAATATAATTTGGGTTAATGTTTATGGTTAATTAATGAGTTATGAATTAATTAATTTTAATGGAATTTTTCAAAAGTAATGGATGAATTTAACATAGATCTTTCAAATGCTTGTGTTATAATTTGATAGTCAGTCTTAGACGTGGCTTTTGGGATTCCATGCGATGATAGCTACAGTCGATTCTATGACTAGGTTATGTCATCAGTGTGGTTTTGAGAAAAATTATATCATGTATATTCTATTATTTCATACACTACCCCAACAATTTCAATTAGGGAAATTGACACCCAGTGGAATTTGGGTCAGTTTATTTCCCATCATCCTGGTAAGACAAGGGATGACGGACTACCCCCAATATCCCCAATCTCTTTTCTTATTAGTAACTTATGCTTGTATAGACTGTGGTTAGTTTTCACATATATATGTTTATAGAGGGTTTTTTATGTCTTTTGGTTATTTCACAAACATGTATTACTGAATATAGTATCTAAAGGATTATTAGAAGTATGTCGTGTATAGGTTGTGATGGTTTGAGTCCCTTACATTGTGTGTGGGCTGTAATCGATTGAGGTTTAATACCTAATGATTAATATATGGAATACAGGATATAGTGTCTCCTGGAAACAATATGGTCATTATTTGGGGATTATAATATGGGATGGATTGGTTATGTGATGCATGAGGTTTATGGAGTGTCACATTTCTTAGGTTTCTTTGGGATGACTTATTTTCGAGAGAGATGTCTCAGGTTATGCGTTGTTAGGGTAGAACATACACAAGATGGGGAATCATGAGAGGGGTGGCCTATATATATTATTACAATATAATATTCTCTAATATATATGACACTTGGTAAGAGTTATCCATGTTGAGGTTGGGAACATAGTATACCTGTTTAGGTGATATGGGTGTTCAACTATTGTTCATTGTGATTTATCTTACATAATTTATCTTTTTCACGATAGGATCTAGGGAGTATCATACTGAGTATACTATTATTCTAACCCTACATATCTATAAACTGTTTTTAGGTTTGATCAGGAAGTATTGTGATCTTGTTTGATATTTCAAGCTCATGGTTTGGTGTGAGCTGTTCGGGATTCATGGTTGCAGTCATCTTTTCCTTTTCTGTAATTTTAGTTTTTCTTTCAATTGTTTATTAATGTATAAAATTTATTTTTCGTACATGTGTTTTATTTATATATATTTATATATTGGAGAAGGTGTTCCTTTTTTTATCCTTTTTATCTCTCTCTTTTTCATGTTTCTCTTAGAGGGAAATGCCTCCAATTTTTAGGTTTATTATACCATCATTTATTGTCGCCAACCCGAGGCCTACTATAGGATGGACTCGGGTAGTCACCATCTCTCTCCCCTCATTATAGTACCTTTTTGTTGAGGTTTCATGATAGTGTAGTGTAAATGGTACATGTTTAAGGGATAATATGGATGTTTGAGTTAGGCATAGGTTATGTTTCATCGGTTGTTAGGGAAATAATTTCAACTAGTTTAATAAGCAATTTAAACACAGGAGACTTGATGAGACATGGGTATTTAGCACCCCCTATTATCTAATGAACAAAACATTATGTTTACTGAGCCTACTAGATAATGTGATACTAGTTCCAGTGTAGATACATAAGAAAAGATCATGCATCATTTTTCTTTGCACATATTTCTGAAATGGGTGTACCTTGGGATAGGTTAAAACATTAAATAGGATAATAAATTAATTAGTTAATAATTGTTAAATATTAAATATTTCAGGTTTAATAGTTCTAACAAGTTATATTCTCTTACAGGAATGGATCCATGTTGACTTCCTAATCAAGATTCTATTGAAGATGTTACATAAGATGTGACAAAATATCTTTATAGAATAAAGGTTGATGAAGTCAAAACATATAAGAGGAATCATTGAGTGTTTCATTTCCAAATTTTTCCAAAGTATGTGGATTCTTTTTTAGATTTTATAAATTGATATTAGTTATAGGAAATTGATAAATACTTTAGTTTGATTTGTGATTAGAAGAAGAACATGGTTTCAATGGCCTTGAAGATGTTGCATGGACCAATGAGGTAGTGGTGGTTCTCATACCTTGGAGAACATGAGGAGTAGGCAGTCTTGTGAGAGATGTTATAAGACCAGTTCAGGTGTATTTCCTTTCTTTGACATGGAAGGCATCCATTTTCTAGGATCATTTTTCCCTTCAGCAAGATATATCCAATGTGCAAAAGTTAAGGATTCATTTTAGGACCCTTCTATGATACGCTTTAGGCATATTTCTAGAGTGTCAGGATAGGGTGCGTCATTTTGAGGATTCATTGAATTTAGATATATTTCACTTGGTCACCCTTTTTATGATTAATATGTATCTTGAGCTGTTGATGAGAGCAGATATTATTGATATGATGTTGGCCCAAACGGGGTCATCATAGTAGGGGATTTTTATTGATTCATCTGGAATAGTTGGTATGATCTAGGTTTCCTAGTTATTAGGATTGATGATTTTATAGTCTATTGAGGGTAGGCCCCAGCCCTCATCATCTAGTTTCTCTAGGACTGAATCTCTCAAACCTATTCCAAAGTATTAGACAAGTGTTTTTCTTGTGGATTCCAAGTTCAACATCATTGGGAGAACCTTACCATTTTAACTATATAGTATGTGTCTATTGTTTCTCTTCAAGATCCTTCATTGCGGTAGCTTCATCTATGGAATTATAAGTAATGTAGTCTAGTTTGAGATCAACAGAGTGGAGGTGGGGAATATAGAGAGTATCCCTAATATTTTCCTCATCATCGTAGATTTTTGTGAATCCATATATGTGTTCATCATTAAGTTAAAATAGGACATGTATCATGTCATGGTCAACTTTATTCATTAGATTTTCTAGTGATAGGTGACCAAGACATCGTTCGAGGTACATTTTTCTTATTTTCTACATGGGTTCATGCTTTGGTTGATTTCAGAGTGACACACTCTTTTACATCACCTACCCTCATCCATATAATGGGAATTGAGGTAGAGAGTCTTCCAATGCCCTTGGTTTTGACTATGCCTATTGGAGTTCGATCTGACTTGTTTGAATTATTTTGATACTATGATATAGTACTGGTGTAGCACCGCTCTTGTGGATATTTCTTACGTTTATAGATATAGTCATATGACATAATCCTTGGTATGGATTGGTTATATTCATTACATTATAACATGGATTTCTTCAAGATTAAGGTTGTGTTTTGTGATGATGATGGAGATAAAACGATGTTTTTTGGTGAAGAGACCCTTATATTGGTTAGAGACTTATTCTATCATTGCTATCTTTGACAGGTGAGCAGATGATCATCTAGTCAGAGGTTCAGTAGTTGATGTTTCCTAGGGTTATGGAAGAGTACCCAGATTTCTTTCTAAAGGATGTGGTAGTGTTACCCCTTCAATAGATTATAATGTTTGGGATCATTCAATAATTATGTGTGTCTCCTATCTCTATGTATTCATATATAATGGAAACCTCTGAGTCGTGAGAGCATCATGTACATATCAATGATATTTTTTATTGGGGTTTTTTCAGCTGAGTGTTTCACCTTGGGGTGCACTAGTTTTGTTCATGAAGAAGGATGATGGAAGTTTATGGCTTTGTGTTGATTATCGTCACTTGAACCAAGTGAATATGAAGAACCACTATCAGTTCTGTAGATTGATGATTTATTCAATCAGATGAATGTAGAAATTTGGTACTTGAAGATTGATTTTTTGTCTTGATATCATCATATATAGGTTATGGATGTAGATATTCAGAATAATTCTTACCATTATCATCACTAGAATTTTAGTTTGTAGTTAATTCATTTAGTGTGAGGAATTCTCTAGTTGTGTTCATGTGGTTAATGAACATATTTATCTGGGAGTTCATGGATAATTTCATGCTGGTTTTCATCAATGACATCATTTATTATCTATGTTAGAGGAAGAGATTAATAGTATATGTATTATATTTTTTGAAGTCTATATCATTAGTATCTATTTGGGATGTTGTTGAAGTGTGAGTTCTTGGATTAATAATTCTGTTTATTGGGGAATGTGATATCCCCGAAGTGAGTACCTATATATCCTTCAAGGATTGAGGTTATTTTGTCATGGGAATACTCTAAGATAATGAAATAGGTGCACAGTTTCCTTGTCCTTTAAGGGATATTATAACAGTATCGTATCAAACATATCTCAAGTTATGACTCCTAAGATATCCTTAATAGAAAGGGATTAGGTGTTCTTTTGGACTAAAAAGTATCTGGAAGCATTCTATTAACTAGAGGATATGTTTTTTAGTGCTCTAGTTCTTAGATTTCATACTAATGGAGTTCAGATTTAGGTATTTGTAATGCTATGCATCTTGGTTTGGGATTTGTCATGATATAGTAGATATCATTTATTTCTTATGGGTCTTAGAAATTATGTCTCCATGATTGTAATTATTCAACCCATGATCATGAGTTGGAGTTAGTGTTGTTTTGTTTTAATTTGTGATGGAAATTACCCCATCGGCAAACATTTGTTTGTTATTACAAACCATAAGATCTTGAGGTATGTTTTCTCCTAGTGTGACATGTACCTATTCCAACATTGATGGATGGAATTTTTGTAGTATTAAAATGTTAAAATTTATATATTCAGTGATAGAAAAATTTTTAGCTGAGGTTCTTAGGAGGAATACACATAGTGATTTCATGTGTGAATATAGGGATTCTTGGAGAGTGATGGTGGAACTCTCAGTGATGTATCTTAATATTGGAAGGATGAAGAAAGGGGTTTCCTTTTTCTAGATGAAGGTGTAGTAATCTTTGTTGCAGTAGGTGGTGGAGTCCCATTTAAGGGTTTGAGGTGGAGGAACATAGAAATTGATTTGTTTATAGAGATTCCCCTGATGGTTTTCTATGGATGGATAACAATGGGTGTTATTTCATAGAAATATTTTTTGTTCCATTGGAAATGGATGAGATGGTTATCTTTGAGTTCCATAGTTCATCTTTGGAGGTAAATCATAGTGAGTAAAAGAATTATCAAGCATTAAGAGGTCAGTATTCATGACCTATGTTGAAGTGTGTAGTTGTAGAGTTGTTTATCAATGCTTGGTATACCATAAGGAAAAGGTCAAGCAATGTTTTCCTAGTGATTTTCTCCAGAAATTTCATGTTCCACAACAAAAGTGAGAGGACATATAGAAGAATATTTTTATGGGTTTACCTCAAGATAATAGGGGCTATTATTATATATGGTGATAGTGGATCATTTTATAAAATCGTCCCACTTTATTGAAATCAGGGAGTCGGTCTCAATAGAGGTTTTTTCAAGGAAGCGTCTGGCAGAGGAGGTACAACTCCATGGAGTCCCAAACACAATAATTTGTGATCATGATCCTCATTTCACCTCAAGGGTGTTTATAAGAATATATTTTTCTTTTGGTTCTCAGTTATTCCTTCACACAACTTTTCATCAATAGACAGATGGTCAAATAGAGAAGACCACCCAGACACTTGATGAAATGTGACACTATTGTTTTCATTATCATGGAGGTTCTTGGATGAGGAACCTCTCCTTGATTAAGTTTATTTACAATATGTTTTCCACTCCACCATTTATATTTCACCATTTGAATCATTGTACGGTTGACCATGTTGTTCACCATTGTGTTCGACTAGGGTCATAGAGGTAGTTATTCTTGAGATGGAACTGGTATACAATACAATAGAGATGGTTCATGTCATTTGAGAGAGGATGAATGCAATCCATAATCATCGAAATTCCAATGAGGATCATAGAATGAGACCTATGGAGATCAACATTGGAGATAATGTGTTTCTGAAGGTGACTCCTCTTCATGTAAATTGATGGTTTGTTCTTTGGGAGTAAACATTCTACCTAGTTTGTTGGTTCTTTTGAGGGGTTGGTTCTTGTTGGAGTTGTGGCATATCCGATAGAACTCCCCCCATGGAATATATGGATACATGGTATTTTTTATGTATCAAATATCTATCATTATATTTTTATGACTATCATACCATTTATTGGGGTGAGACTGATGTTACAGATGTTGTGAATTTTTAGGATTAGCCTATGGAGATCAAAGACCAATAGCAGAAGGTGTTGCATGGGATTGAAATTCCTTTGGTTTGGGTCTTGTGTTGACATAATGGCATGGAAAACCGTACCTGGTAACATGAGTTGCAGAAGAGATCATAGTACCCAAATATGGTTTATGTTTATCTCATCTCTTTTAATGTTATTCTTTTGTGAATTTTAGTCTTCTTGGGTTATTATATTGCTTCCTCTCATTTCTTATTGTGTATTTAATCTCATTCGAGAATTATCTTCCCTAGGAGAGGGTTTGGGATCTACTAGTTGTTTTTTGGATTTGTTTTTTTTCCTCTTGAGGGGTGGTTATTTTCTTAAAGTGGGGAGATCATTGAGAGGTATCTCGTATGGTGGCTATTCAGACAACCCATTTTCCATTTTCTTCTGAGGTTTGGTTTTATATTCCCAAGGATGATATTTTTTAGTGAGTTATCTAAGGTAAGGGCATGGATACATGTATTCCAACCCTTTGTTAGTTATTCAAGCTAGTGGATCATGGATGAGGCTTGGATGTTGTTACAACCTATAATTTTATCCAAGGAATTTACCTTCTTATAATTATGTCATATAATGAACATACATCATATAGAGAACAAAAAAAAATATTATTCTAAAAAAATGAAGAATGATACTTTATTATTCATGAAAATCATTAATAATTCCAAATATTATAGTGGTATAATAAATATAAAATAAGATCATGAGAATGTGTAATTTTGGAGATGGTCAATCCACAAGAATAACCTCCTTCACAAAAAATTCTTTAGAAATAAAACACAATTTCAAATAATATAATATTAATTCTAATTATAAAATTATATATTATTGTGAGAAAATAGGTGTTAATGAAGAATTAATTGAATAAGAGGTATCTATATAAATTAATGAAACTTTATTATTGGAACGGTAACCTCGTCATGGGAATAGTAATCTGACCATTAGGAATTGTAATGTTGTCGTTAAATTATAACCTCAACTATGAAAGTATAAATAAAATTTTGGTATCTTATAATTGAAAATATTATATATTTATATGAATAAATAAATTCAAATTTTTTTTAAAATTTATAAATTAAGTGTTGAAATTTTTTTGAAATGTAATTTTCTATTAACAATTTTATAATTCATATAATGATTTAAATGAAAATTTTCTTTAAAAAATTGATTCGTATGTTAATAAATTTTATTATAAATATAATACAATTTTATGAAGCATTAATTAATTTTTCAAAGATTGATAATATTTTTTACAATGATAAAATTTTATTTCTTGAATAAATGATGATTTTAATTAAAAATGAAATTTCACATATTTAGAAAATTATATTCGTAAAATGGGTTCCAAAATTGAAATATACACATAAAAAAATGGTTATGGTTATTTTTTTGGAAATTTTCTAAAATAGTCGATTTCTTTGGTGACAAGTGAAATATAGTAATTTACTATATTTAACATTATATTCTAATATAAGAATTTTTGAGTCATGGTTGACTCAATGATAAATTATGTTCCAATTTTCTGAAAATCAAATTCTCTATTTAGTATTATTAGTCATAAGAATAAATAATATTGATAGTCTTGAGAAAAAATAATGAATAAATGAATAAAATTATCAAAAACACCCACCCCACTTTTACTAATACCACCCATATCCATCCCTTCCAGTCACACCTAAAATTCCTTTAGTATTTTCGAAATTCAACAAATTACCTTCCAATGAAACATCCCTACATTCATGAGATACTGGTTTCAACAAAATACCAATCCCATTTCCATTTAAGAGGTTCTAAATGAGATAATATTCTAGAGATAAAATCCCCACCTTTCTCTTTTAAATTATTTATTTCATCTACCATATCCACCCTCCCCTATTCAAAATAAAAATATAACTATAGTATCATATGTATACTATGATGTTATTTTTAAATGGAGTATACAAAATCAAATACCTACTCTTCCCTTTTAATCTTAAAAATGAAAATGTCATCCGGGATATGTCAGTTTACCACCTTCATGGATGTTGTTTTTTGGTTTTCCATTACAATATTAAAGGAAGGCCATAATAACACTATAATGGTAAAAAAAATTAAAATGAATATTATAAACTATTTTATGTTATGAAACTAATATATATATACAAAAATTAAATAATATAACAAAACTAGATTGTGGTGATTTAAAACCCACCGAAATAAACAAAATATTTATCATTAATAATTTATCAGATGAATCATCCTTGTATAAGAAAAAATATATATATGGGGCCATTTAAAAATTGATATTATATTAATAACATCTCATTCCACTTCTGTAGTTTTTCTTCTATTTGATAATAACAACCATAATTATACTAAATTGGGCAAACCGTTAAACCCTGAAACAAATGCTTTTTAAAAAATTTAATTAAACATTATAATTTAAAAAAATAGACATAAATAAAATTAATAAGATTATAATAAATAAAATTCATGTAGATAATATTATGAAATAAGTAATTAATGAATCTAATTTTAATTATTCAGTACAATAAGAGAAATTGATGAACCCATTCATACATACGGTAATGGATCTCTCCGAACATCTAAATTATCTTTGGGTTATTCTCTCTATGTTTACCAAAATTTATTTCTCTATTGTGCATATAAATGTCTTTTAAGTTCTATTTTTATGTTCTAAACATGTCTATATAGTTTAATTTATCATTCTTTTGTTGTTAAACACTAGTTGTATAACGTTCCCTTCTAAATTATTTTTGATAAGCTAGCCCGATCAATGGGAATTTCCCAATTATTTACTCATTTTTAAGTAAACCTCATAATATGTTTTACACCATAATTATTTTTCTAAAATCAATCATTTTATCATGAAAAATATTATTCTTCATTTATGGTTTTATACAAACAATTATTTATTTGTAATTTTTAAAGAATACATAATATTTTCCCATAAAATCCACTAAATTTGTCATTTTTAAAGATCCCTAAACACTATTTATACATGTTTTCACTTTAGTTGGATGAAATTTATCATGATATATGCCTATTGTACATTATTAATGTACAATGATTATTTAAATCCATTATTTCATGTTCACCATTATGATACGCCCATTGGTTATTCAATATTACATGATTATGATACATATTTGTTTTCATGGTTAACCTTTATGTTTATCCCTTATGTTTGATTATTTATGTGGAATATATGTGAATGAACATGTTATGATCGGTGTTAAAATGTAGAAATAAATTGTATTGGGTAATATCTAGTCTCATGTGATGTCATGTTTGGGATAGGGGAGTAAACCAAATCCATTATGGGACATTATCCACATGTGATATAGTCCTGGTTGTTAGCCTTGACTCATGTATATTTAATGTTATATGTTACTGCAAAATTCCTATATTTCTATGGTCGTATGATTCCATGTTCGGTATGATATTACTCTACATGTTTATTCATGTTCCATGCCTATTATTTTATCATGTTATTCCATTGAATGATGTGGTGTACTTCTTTTACAGGATTATTCCCTTACTGGGCTTTTATATCATATCATTTATCCATTTATTCCACTTGTTATCTTATGAAGATATAAGAGATCAAATGAAATTATGATCACTTTTTGGAATAATAAATTAAATATTTTTTATTCTATTTCCACTTTTTCAATTTCATGTACCTAGTCTCCATAATAAACTAGACATTATGACCATTGGATTGTATTTGACGGATAATTATGCTTAAAATCATGTATTAATATGTGAAAAATGCTAGGGACACTATAGATGGTACCATATTAAGGTCTAGTAATTTTTTGATATTATAACTAGACAACTTTAGTAAGAACCCTTGGAATAATTCTACCACCATGTATAACATACATTTAAAGTTAGGGAATCACAAGTAATGATATACTTTTCATTTATATGTTTATCCTTTTATGTTAGTAGTTTCCTTTTTATATTCTCATTATCTATGTAATAAAATCCCCTAATTTAATTTTTTTATTTTTCTAGTTAATATTGTGAAAAAGTAGAACCCATTACAATAATAAATTTGATATAAAATGTGACGGATTCCTTAATAAAATGAAAAATATTACAGTAATGGGAGATCAAATATTTATTACAGTAGTAACACTACTAGATAAAGTTATGAATATTAATTTTAATCTTGTGGAACATCCTCCTTATCTTAATAAAAATTAATTTTTGGTTTAATCCATTAAGTAACAAATTCATCCTATTTTTAGTGGCTCTTTCAACCCCCTCAGCCTAGAATAACGGATTACCTCCATTAATAAAATATTTTCTATCCTCTAGTGGTCATGGGAAGTGAAAATTGTTTTGGGGTTCACTCATTTTATTATGGAAGATGATCAATGGTGGGAACTGGTCAATAACATGAAGTATAAATATTAAATGTATTCTATGGAATGGGAAGCATTCAGTAAATATTGTTCAATAAGTATTTTTTGTGTACTCTCTATCTTATGATGGATAGGGGGTTCCTTTGATGGATGAGAAAGGAGGTCGATTCTATCATGTCATACAAGGAAAACATTAAAATAAATGCATGATAAGCCTCTGGATTTTTCATCAATGCTAAAATAAAGGTGGATCACTTATTTAGAAGATTAAATTTGATACTTTGATTCTTAGGAAGATATTTTTCATAATTCAGATGAAGATGGTATAATGATCAGTGATTTTAAATAGTCCCATGGTACTGGAGACAAGAACCATAAGATGGAATTCTATTTATCTGGTCCAATAGAAAAATATTATGAAGGAATCAAAACCCAACATACCACTTTTAAAATGTAAGGGATGGGGATTTCTCGAAAATAGATATGCAGAACCAGAATGTGTTTCAAGTGTGTAAAGGAGTGGTACCTAGCTAATCAATGTGGAGTTGATATTAAGAAACCCACTAATGAAGAATTGGAAAACAAGGTTCTTATAAACACAATTCTTATTTTTTGTTGATTTATGTACAATTAAAATGGTAACAAAGTGAGCCAATTCCCTTAAGCAAGGGTTTCTAGAGGTAATCGACAATAACAACCTTCAAGTCATCGTGGAAGGGCGTATGATATAACTACTATTAATATGGAGTCAGGAAATAATGTGGTGGTAGCTATGATGGTTATTAATTAAATAATAGTAAATTTATTATTTAATTTGGGTTCTATGAATTCTATCATATAATGAAATTTTTGTAGAAATATTCAATCACCAACTCAATATATGAAAGTTGTGTTATCAATGAGAATATTGGATGGAAAAATAATTTCATTAAAAGTATATAACTCCTCCCTGGTTAATATTTGTGGATTGAAACTCCCATAAAAATATTTTCTTACTTCCTTTAGTGGTGTTGGATGTTATAGTGGTCATGTATTTTCTATCTTTATATAAATACAACATCAAATACCCAAAAGGGAGATCACTCTTCATATTCCAATGCATCCCCAAATTCTATAAAAGTGAAAGGAGTAGGATGAGTCTCTTTTAGAATCATAATCTCAAATATGGATTTTATTGCCTTATGTGTAATCATATTTATCTCAAATTATTAATAAAAATGAGAGGATCATTTTTGAAGACATTCTTATTGTGAGGGACTACATTGATGGGTACCCCAAATAAATTTCTAGTCTTCCTTTTGAAAGGGAGTTTCAGTTCCCGATTGATCTTATTCATGGATCTCTACTAATATAAACACACCTAACAGATTCCTCACTATTTATTTGGAGGAACTAAACAAGTAATATTATGTGAATCTAGAAAAGGTTTTCATACATTTATGTACTTCACCGTGGGGTGTGCCAATATTCTTCATCAAGAATCTTCATCAAGAAGACATATGGATCAATGTTACTCTACCTAGATTAATGATATCCAAAAATTCATGACACATAACAAGTATCCACATCCATGGATATATTATTTTATTAGTCAACCATGAGGGGCCGAATATTTCTCTAAGGCGGGCCATTTGATGGGATATTAACAATTAATGGTGGGGAACGAAGATATTCCCAAACTTTCCTTTCAAATGTGGTATGAAAACTGTGAGTTCATAGGTATTCTTTAGGACTCACTAATGATCCTTAAATTTTTAGGAACTTAATTAATATTTTCATTAGATATTACCTTGATAATTTTGTGGTAGTTTTTATTGATTATATTAGAATATAATCAAATAGAAAAGAATAATATGAGGAGGATTTTAATTATATGAAAAATATTTTTTTATGGGAGAAACAATATAAAATTTATAGTAAATGTGAGTTATGGATGTAGGATTTATCATTCATGGGACATGTAATCACAATTAAAGGAATCTTAGTAGACCCATCTAAAACAAATGAAATTAATGAGTGTCCTATACCAGCATCAGTAATAGAGATTTGTAGTTTCCATGGTCTAACAAGGTATTGCTGTTTATTTTTTAATATATTCTCATTATATTCAAACCTATTAAGGAATTTTAATCATTAGGGAGTAAAATATGTTTGGAATAGTCCATTTGAAGACTGATTAAAGGAGTGAATGAATAGAATTATCATTACATTAGTACTCACACTACCGAAATGTGGGGAAATTATTTTGGGAAAATTTGATAATTTAAATAAGGTATTATGTTTTTTACTGATTCAAAAAAATAAATTGAATTCATATATCTCATGGAAGAAAATATTTCATGAGAAAAACTATCCCACACAAGATATGTAGTTGGACACTGTGACCTTTACATATATAATCTTGAATCATTTTCTCAATGTGGAGAGGTGTGATATATATACCTCTCATAAGAGCCTAAAATATATATATTCACACATGAAATTTCTTAATATGAACCAATAACGTTGGTTATATATCATTAAGGATAATGACTTATGAATCCACTACCTTCATGGTAATGGAAATAAATTGGAAGATGCTCCTAGTAGAAAGGATCTTGCAACATTATCAAGGATGATAATTGAGAATAATTCAATCATTTAGACTTGTAAAGAATGGATATGTAAATGATAACAAATGGTACATCCTAATTCATTTAAAAAATGATTTCTCAACCATCCCTTTTGGAAAAAATAAAGGATGCTCAATTAAAAAATGTGAAAATTTAGAAAAATGGTGGAATCTATAAGAAAGGGGAAATACTCAGAGTTCCAAATTGATGAGGAATAAGTTATATTATTTGGATTATGAATATGTGTACCATCCAATATTTAGATAATTATGGAGATTTTCAATGATGAACATAGACCAAACATATCTATACATCCAGGGAGTACAAAGAAGTGTCGAGGTCTCTAAGAGAATTAATGGAGGGGCAATATGAAGAACCGGATCACTGAATATGAATCAATGTTTCTGGAATATCTGAAAATGAAATTTTAAATAAAAAATTGTATGTGTATGACGCCACCATTAACCATACAAACATGAAAATTAGAAAACATCACCCTGGAATTTGTCACAGGACTTCCAAATACATCTTTATAAAATAATGTTTTATGGGTTGTTTGGGATCATATAACAAGGAAAAAACACTTTATTAATATTTTACAAGACTTATCACTTGAATATCTTTCAGGGATATACCAAATAAAAGTGGTGAAGCCTTATAGATTACCATTACATATTTTATCTAATCGAGATTCTAGATTTACCTCCATGTTCTGTAAAAGTATCCATAATTCCAAAAACACTGAGTTAAACTTTATTACATATTATCACCATTATAAAATGGAGATATTGAGAAGACTATTCAAATAGATGATGATATATTGAGAATGGTGTTTATGGACTTCAAAGTTTTATGATACCAATACCTTCCACTGGTCACGTTCTCTTACAATAATAGTTTCCACACAAGCATACAAATGGATATGTATCAAGTCCTTTATGGGAAAATATGAAGAAAACCATTATGATATGATGATGTCAGTGAACATACTCTATTGGGACCTAAAAGGGTTGATGAAATGGTAGAAAAGGTGAAAACCATTCAAAATCACCTCATGGTAGCCTAGAGTCAGCAGAAGAGATATGTAGATAATCATCGATGGGACTTACAGTTAGAGGTTAGTGACAAGGTATTCCTCTATATAGCTATGTGGAAAAAAGATATGATATTTTGGAATGAAGGAAAACTATGTCCTACGTACATCGTCCCCTTCAATATTCAAGATCATGTCATAGTTGTGGATTATCGACAAGAACTTCCACCAACCATGTATTAAGTGAAAGTTGTTATCCACATATCCATCCTATGGATGTACATAATAGATCTCTCATATGTATTAAATTTAGTGGAGACACATCTATTAAAAAAAATCTCATATGAGGAGTAGTAGTTGAATATCAGAGACCATAGAGATAATTTTCTACTCAACAAGACTAGTCCCCTAGTAAATGTACTATGAAGGAGCCATATATATGAAGACAAAACATGGGAACTTAAGGAAGTGATGAAGGAAAAGTACGATCACATGTTGCCACATTATTTTGTCAAATAGAATTTTGAGGGAAAGATTTTGTTAAGGGGGGTGAAAGTAACGGCTTAGAATTTTATCAATGGAATTATCCCTCATATAATTATGTCATATAAAGCACATAAATTACATAGATAACCCAATAAATACATTATTATCATAAATTAATAATGACACTATATTCAAAAAACAAACAAATAATAGTTAAAAATATAACAATGATATAATAATTAGAATATAAGGTAATAAGAATGGGAAATTTTGGATATGCTCGATACCCTAGAATAACCACACTCACTAACAATGTTGTAGAAATAAAAAATAATTTTTAATATTACTATATTATTTTGGAAGATTAAATTATAAAACCATGAGATAAAATATAAGTGAATAATGAAGGATATTAGAGGTTTTTATAAAAATTAAGGAACTTATACCGTTGAAATAGTATTCCGACCAGTAGGAATAGTAATCCGGATGATAGAATAGTATCCTCTCCTATGAATGAATAAATAAAATCTAGGTATCTTATAAAGGAAAATAAAATATATTTATATCATGGAATAAGTAAATCCATGTTTTAAAAATGATAAATTTGGTGATTGTATCTTTTGAAACATAAATTTTTATTTATAATTTTATAATTAATATAATAATTTAAAAGAAAATTTAATTTTATTAAATATATTCATAAAAAAATTATTATAATTGTAATTTAATTTTATTAGATCATAATTAATTTTTTAAAGTGTTATAAAATAAGTTATAATGTTGAAATTTTTATTTTTTTAATAAATTTTTATTTTAATATAAAACATAATTTCTCATATTTAGAAAATTAATTTCATAAAATTGTATAATTTTCATAAATCTACATGTTGAAAAATAGATACTGTGAATTTTTGGGATTTTTCTAAAATAGTTGACTTTTTTAGAGAATAGGGAAATACAATAATATATGGATTTTAACATTAAAAGATAATAAATGAATTTTTGAGTCATGGTTGAGTCATGGATTATTTAAGATCCCATTATCTCAAATAAAATTCTCTACTTACTGTACTTAGTAACACGAATCAATACTATTGATAGACTTGATCTAGAATAAAAAACAAATGAATAAAATATTCAAATACACTCTCCTCCTCCCTTATAAACACCTCCCTCGCCACCCCTTATCCCAACACCTCAAAATTATTATATCATGTATCAATTATACCCACTTACCTTCCCAAGACTCTTCCCCATGTCCATGACCTAGTGGGATCAACAAAAGACCAAGCCGAAGTTACCTAAGGAGGTTCTCAAGGGGACAATATTCATAAGGTAAAATCATCCACCTTTCTATTGTAAATTCATTCTTTCATCTAAATTTTCCACACCTAACCTATCCAAAATAGAATTAAAACACCATTATCATCTATATAATGAAATAATTTTATGTTAATGTAATATCAATCATCAACACTCTTTTATCCCCATTTTATCTTAAAAATGAAAACATCATTCATGATTTGGCGATTTACCACCTTCGTGTACAATGATTTTTAATTTTCCATTTACACATTAAAATATGGTCATAAAATCATTATAATGGTTAAATAATATATTAAAATAAATTTTATATCTCGTTTCATGTTTCAAAACTATAATTTATATACAGAAAAATATGTTGTGATGATCGAAAAACCATTAAAATAAACTAAACGTTTATCATTAAAATTTTATCAAATGATTCATCATAATATGAGAAAAAATGATATATGGGAAAATATAAATTATTAAAATTATATTAATACCATCTCATTATACATCGGGAGTTTTTATTCCATTTGAAACGAATTCCCATAATTATACTTAAGGGAGCCAACTATAAAACACTGAAACGAATGCATCTAGAATATGATAAATTAAACATTATAACTCATAAAAATTGCCATTAATTAAATTAATAATATTATAATAAATATAATATATTTATTAGAGATTCTAAATTATTTAATTCTGAAATATAATTTGATTGTATAATATTTTATATGCAAGTAAAGAACACATTCAGATATAAAGTAAGGGATCTCTCCAAACATCCAAATTACCTTTGGGTTACACTTTCTCTCATTACCCCAATGTAATTATTCATTATTATTTTATAATTATTATAAATTAAGTTTATATGTCCTATAAATATTTATACCTTTCAATTAATCCTTATTTTTTATTGAAAAATATTTTTTATAATGATTCCTTCTTAATTCCTTTCGATAAGAAAGCTTGATGAAAGGGAAGTTCCAAACATCATTCCTATTTTCCAGAACACTACATAATATATTATCTAAAACCATTGTTTTTATAAAATCACTCATTCTATCATTAAAAATTAATTTAGTTCATTTCTAGTTTTTAAAAACAATTATGTCTTTGTCCCCTTTAAGGCACTTTAATATTTTCCCTTAAAGCACACTAAAGTTTCTCATTTATAAAGTTCCTTAAAAACTAATTTTACATATTTTCACTTTAGTTGGATATAATTTATCTTGGTACATGCATATGTTCCATTATTAATGTTTAATTATTATTTAAATACATTTTTTCTTCTACAAAGTTATGGTATTCCCACTGGATATGCCATACGACATGATTATGAACCTCATTTCTTTTAATGGGTAACCCTTATATTCATACATTATTTTTTACGTCTTTATGTGGATCATATATAAATGAACATTTTTTATGGGTACTCCAAGATAGCACTTCAATGCATTGGTTAATGTTTATTTTCATGATACATCATGTATGTGATTAGAGAGTAAACCTAATCCATTATGTCACATTATCCACCATGTGATATAGTCTAGGAAGTTAGAATTCACTCATTGTTATGCCATGTTATATGTTTCTCCACAATAATATTATTCAATGATATTATGATTTCGTTGTTGGTTCCAAAATATTTTAAGTGGAAAAGAAAATTCTAAGAGGAAACCAACTCCATTGATGTTGTATCGCAAAGCCTATTCACAGAGCCCCACAGCACTGCGGCGTGCGTGAAACCGCCCCCTTTGCTAAGCTTACATGGAGAAAATAGGCGGGAGGCTCTGTAATCAGAAAGATGATTTCAAAGCTGCCACAGAGCAATGAGGTGGGATGCTCTATGATCTTAAAGGCCTTTGTGAAGTCATCGCGGAGCAAAGAGGTGAGAGGCTCCATGTTGACAAAAATGTGCCACGTGGCCTCGCATCATGCACTCCTTAATTCATGCCTTATCTAGCCTATAATTATCAGGATTCCCCTAAGCCCAAAAGATATATACTTTGACCATTCTCCTTCTCATCTCTCAAATCACAAAGCATTTTCTACTCTTCCAAAAATGTGCTCTTTTAGGTACTTAAGCATCGCGTAGGGCCTTTCCTTCAGCTTAAACACAACCCCTCTTCAAGTAGGGATACCCTTCATGGAGGCCACAGGACTTCAAAAAGGAAGGAGACCCCTAAGAGGACTCGGTTCTTCTCAAATCACTCATTCATCACGAAGTACCTTCCATACATATTTGAACCACATACTAAAGCAGGGTCACTATTCTTCATGAGTCACACAACTTCTCAGTGATATGCTTTGCATGGAACCTTTTCTTTGATAATCCCTTCTCCGAGAGAGAATTTATGATTTAGAAAGAAACCTCCATGTGCACCTATTACCTATTTTGAGTATAGGCCACACCAAATCAAAAACTTATACCACTTCGTGAAGCCCCTCCACTACATGGATCACCAGAGCTTCTTCAGACATCTTCCTATGAACCCCTTTGCTCTGTAAACCCCTTTCCTATATGACTCTCTAGGATTGTAAGAAGTTATTTCAAGGTCCCTTGGGTGGTGCTCCACATTTTTTGTCATGGCCTTATTCATCATCACATAGGCAGGCTAACAGCTATTGCTTCTTCTCATATCCATTCAAACGTGGGCCCCTTAGTGGATCACTCTACAACACCCCCTCACTACGGAATTGTTGATTCCCTCCCTTCCCCAAGGGTGGATAGGTATCAGATATGTATGTCCTCGGGGTGTGGAGTGAACATTCCCCATCTATGAAGCATGATATTAAAATACTGAGCACCACCATCCCCTACACATGAAGTTAAACTGTGGCCTCACCTCATGAATCTTACGTGGGGTGCCCCATCTCAGGCATTCTCTATGCCCACTTTTCTACACGAGAGTGATATATTACTCACATGGAATGAGATCCTTTTTGCTGGAGAAGTGCATGTCCACGGGGAAGGGAAACCATCTTGGTGTAATCCCCTAAACTTTCATGCAGGAGGAAACACCCATGTTCCTCCTTTCTTCTTCGGTGCCAAAGACTGGAGGTGAGAGGGGAACATGGACCTTCATTATCTTTTCCCTCTCCCTCCAGGCATTATCTAAATCGGGTATCCATCATTTAGTAAGTCCCAATCTCGATCTACCTGGCCATACAACCACACATAGGCCCATGTTTCTTCTTTGATCCACTAACCACATGTAAGCCCCCCTCCACTTTTCATGGACACACCTTTTGCGATGTGATTTTTCATATCTTTGTTACTTCTCGTTGCTATAACTAAGAAAGACTCATGTGGGATTAGAGTAAGCATAAAAAATTAAATCCTCTCTGGTATGACTTATCATTGAAGCCCCTAACCATCCCGAATAACATGGTCTTTTATCCTTACCAAGTCAAGGTACATAGGAAACCTCCCTGAGGTTCATGCCCAACATCTACTGGCCATGACCCCTATACATCAGTTCCCCCATATCTCCATAAGTACATTAACTTTTATCCTTTCTAGGGAAAGGTTGATAGGAAGCCTCCCTGAGGTTCATGCCCAACAACTACTAGTCCGGACCCCATCATGTCGGTTCACCAAACTCTCCTAAACTATGTGGACATTTATTCTTTCCATGTCAATGTACATAGGAAGCCTCTCTAAGGTTCAATCCCAACACCTACTGGTCCTGAACCCTTTACATAATTTCACCCAAAACTCCCAAAATATGTAGACTATGATCCTTGCTAAGGAATAGTACATAAGAATCCTCCCCGAGGTTCATGCCTAACACCAATCAGTACTGAACACTCCAGGTAGGTCCACCCTCATCCTGTGCGATGTTAAACTGTACGCACCTTTTTTCATGCATGACGCTAATCTATAACCATTATAACAACATCAGATTTGATCTATATCTCTTAGGATGGGTATGTAATAATCCTTTTGGAGGTTCAGCCCCATTCAGTGGTAATTCTTTGTGACCCCTTCCATCTGTATGCCTTTGTATCCCCATCCAGTGGTAAGATATTGTGACACTATCCCATGGTAAGCTGTTGTGACCCCATCTAGTGATAATACATTGTATATTATCCAACATTAAGTCGTTTGACCCCATTTGGCAGTAAGAAATTGTATCTCAATCAGTGGTAAGCCATTGAATCTCAACTAGGGGTAAGCTATTGTACCCCATCCAGCGACAAGAAATTATTCCCCATGTAGTGGGAAGTCGTTGTCAACCCCAGACAACAGTAATACATTGTAAGATGAACTACGTGGGTTGGATCCCTATCCCCTCGATAGGGTACATTGTAATCCTCTCTTAGGTTCAACCCCAAACACTGGTAATCATTGGTCCCCCCCCCCTTTGGGAACCACATCTATGGTCCACCCCTCAAGTGTCAGACCATCTCTCGCCAAATAACCCCATGTATGCCCATGTGTTTCATTGGGTTGGTTTCCTCTGCACACACCTCAATTCTATACCCCCATCATCAACTATGTGGACATTGGATCCCTTCCATGAGGATATGTAGGAAGCCTCTCTGAGGTTCATTCTCATCAGTCATTCCCCATTGTGGTCTATCCCTCGAGCATATATGTTTTGGTATGGTCATTCCCCAACCCGGAGTATCCAATTTTTTCAGATCTCATCCATTCGTCCATTCTCATGGGTCACCTCCTCATGTGTCCCATCACCTCATCGAACTAAGCAGACTTTGGTTCCCTTCCACGGGTCTATGTATGAAGTATTTTCAAGGCTCAATACCAACATCAATGTCACCATAGTGTCAAATCCATCTCAATCCACAACCATTATCAATAATCCTTATACATCCTCCTTCTATCCTGGGCCGCCACATCTTGGTGAGATCATGTCATCTACTTTCTCACTGCTCCAAGTAGTAACTGGGATACTAACCATGTGTTATCCTTGGTATCAGTGTTCCCTCCAAAGGTTTCACCCATTTTATCCCCTCTTATCAGTTTTCTTATCAGTCATATCCATCTACGATGGATGTTAAACTAATGTCCTACCCTATGTTAATCATGGGAAGCTGAGGAAAACCACAAAGACATGCCTATGGAATAAAATTACCCACATTCAACATGGGATTCCTCGAGCTTCCACCCACTCAAGAATCCCTACCATAGGAAGAAGAAACCAAGACACATAAGTGTTACAAAGTCTAGACATGCTTGTAATGTCCATCGTGACCACTCCCCCGACCAAAGTTTTCTTCCCTAACTAGACCCCTTGAAATATCCTGACCAAAGCAGTGTAATTAACCGGCGTCCATGAAGACATGGAACTGGGAAGAGTTTCAAGAACAACATCTTATGTCTATGAGGGAGATCCAGACAAGGTAATGTGTTCCGAGGAGGAATCCATAGAAGGAATAACCAAACTCCCATCATCTTGTTTTGATCAAGGAGAAAACATTGCAGAATAAGCGACGGATGCCGCCCACCCTTGGAAAGATCGAATGTAGGTAAATAGCTCTGCATCCCCCTCTGAATAAGAAATGGAAGAAAGACCCAAAAAATGAATCAGAAACAAAAAAGGTGAACCCGATGTGAATTTCTTCTCCTTAATGTAGAGATTTGTAGTGATCAAGACATTAGTGGAATAACATGTCACATGATCCATGATTCTGATGCTGGGTCTCACTATTGAAATAGTGGGCCTGGTGTACAACTCACAAGAAATTGGGGTAGTTGAACGTTGGAAATCTCGGTCTATGATATTGTCAAAGTGGATCCTTATTACCAACCATAGATGACATAGTAGTGATGGGGCACTGAACATCACTTTCCTTATTTCGGAATTATGGTTAAATATCACTACATTTCAAGACCCAAGCTGTAGCGATAGGAAATCAATCGCCGCCCACCCACCTATAGAAGGGCAGGTGAAAAGTTAACACGACATTCATGTGTAGCCTCATCCCTAGCATGGTTTCCTCTGTGTCCACGGATACTGGGTGCCCACGCCCCATCTCCCCTTCTGAAGTCATTCAGAGAAGTGTGATAAATGACCTCGTTCGACAATAAGAGGAAGATGGTATTATCCCAACTCAGGATTTCGCCAGACAAGACATAGAGGCTTCTATGTCTCACAACCACAACTTCCCCCAAGGGCCACACATGGAGCCAATGATCCCCAGTCTAATGCATAAATGTTTCAAGAGCCTCTCCCCAAAACACATCGATGACACCCTCCCATACACTGATTAGGTGAGGGATGTTTGGGTCAGCACAGATGGAATCACACTCCAGGGGCTCCCTAGGTGGGCTCCCAGTGGGCCACATCATTGCTGCCACCCGACCCCACAAGATGATGAGCAGGTAAGCTATGCACCCGCACCATCATCCCATGTCTGATTAACTCGATCCCAGTGTTGGGATCATGCTGAGAAGGATGCCCACCGAGGGGTGTCAACATGAATGAAAACCATGGATACTTCCACAGATGATGTTTACCTTTGGCCCCTATTTATGATGAGTAGGGGAACAAATATGGCCTTCCCCAATCGGGGACCCAATCGCCCCATTGGGAGGCTAGGTCCACTCTCCTGGTCGCCAACATAGGTTGCGCCGGCCACATGCTAACATGTGGCAATGACACAAAGTATAGAGGTCCTCCTCGTACCATCTCTAATGAGAGTGAAGGTTCGTCCCACTCCCATGCTCAAAGTAACAGTCATCCTGATGCCAGCTTTAATCTGAACGAGGGTCATCCCCACTATAGTGACGCTAAGTATAGAAGCCTCCTTCAAACCTACAACCTCCTGTATAGTGTTGTTCCTCCTGTCGTAGGTCACCGGTGTGAAGATTATACACATCTGGTCAACCGTCAGCGTGAGGGTATTCTGTATGTCCTTACAGTAGTCGACGAGGGTCCTCCTCATCCCAACAAGTAGAGAATCAGAGGTTTTCATCGCTTCATAAACACCCATCACAAAGTTCCTACCCATGTTCTACTCAACCAGTATGAGGACCCTCCTCACACAGATTTTTCAAGATGAAATAAGCATGGAGCCCCCACCCATGATCCCACATGCTCCAATGGAGGTCCAAAACACTATAGCACTTCTCTTTGAGATTCCCTCTGTGTGTCAACCATTTTAAATTGTGTTCCTCCCCTTGTTACCTTTGACATATGACGAGGTTCTCCACACTCCCTGACTCACCTAGGAGGAAGTCCTCTCCAGCCTAGCACCAGTTTAGCTGAAGGTTCTCCTCGAGCCAAAAATCTAGCCTATCTGGAAGTGATATCCTAGGGTAGTTGGGTGGGTCTATACCACCATCAAAAGAATTTCGGGAAGATTTAGACAGAGTTTAGACCTGTCTCATTCTCATATTCTGAGGCGGAATATGATTTGGCAATGGAACCCTCACCATGATCCTCTATGTCAGGGGCTGGTGCAGGCATGAACCATATTAGCCCCATACTTCTGGAATACAATATCCAACAGATCCCTACCTCCCTTCATATATACATCTTGGAGGATGATGATTTATAATTTCAACATGGTTTGTCCTGAGAAAAAATCCATCATCTCTAGGAGCACTATCTTCCTCAACTAGAGATCATATAGTGTTTTTATGGGGATTGATGGTGGAGGATCAACAACATGGTCCACCGACAGCAGTCGTAGTCCTTGTGCCCTAAACTATGGTTTCTAGCCTCTTTTATCATGATGTGGTGGCAGAGTCACTTAATTTAGTAGAGGGTAGCTTGAGATGCAGTGGCTTGTTAGCTCATTCGTTGTATTATCCGTCGGCCAGCATACCGTCTCTACGGTCTCCTTCAGTAGTGCTACCAGTTCCCCTACTACCTCTAATCGATGAGTGGGGAAACCAAGGGCCAAAACTCGAGTCTAGGTTGAGGACCTTGTAGTATATTATTGTGGAATACTATTTCATATATATGTTTTGGCCACTCACAGCACTGAATTTCAGTGCATCGGAATCGTTCACCCAAGAAGAAGTTGGATGCTTTCGCCAGACCCTCTGGGTGATTCAATTTTGTCTTCATCTTCGAAAAGTGGATTACCCCACGAGTTAGGCATACTTCTTATACATTGGTTAACAATTCTATTTGTTTTATTTGGCAGTGTTCCTCATTGACCAATTTCCTACGTCACTAGGCCACCATGGGACCATCCAACAAGAAAGCATCCAGAGCTTACGGTTCTCTTTAGGATTATCAAGGAGGATTCCCCCCACGTGTAGATTCATGCTTGGGGGAATTAGGTAGCCCTCTATTTTAGTTCTATCCAGTGACAGCCTGACATTCCAGGTGATACTAAGGATATGACTCCAGGTAGATTTGAAGTTAAAATGGAAAATCTATCGGTGGGGGAGACCAATCTGGAGCTCCCTAACAAAGACTTTCACATGAGGGAGTGCCTTAGTTATTGGATCTATTGAAAAGGGTTAATTTCTCATAGAGAAATATTCTAGGGCATCTCGTGGCCACAAAGGCATTAGTCCTTAGATGGAATCTCAATAAGGGAAAAGAGGACCTTAGAGCTGTCAAACCCTCTGACCTATCTGGCTTAGTAAAAAAGAGGGACAATGATCCCAAAAAATTCGTCTTACGTCAGTAGCTTATAGAGCATAAGAAAATGGTCGATGACCTCCTTGCTCAGCATGCTACAGAGCAACCGCCAGACTATGACGATCCTCTGTCAGTGCAGTGGGGGTAGACAACCCCCCCCCCCCCCACAACAAATTGCCTTTAGGGGATCATGACCATACTTCCTATGCAGATAGGATAGAGTACGGAACATATGGAAATAGGGGTGGTATGAATCTCCAAATACACCTGAGTGGCATGATAATACTGAGGACCCAGTTCTGGTTACACCTACTGCTTTGTGGGCCATCCCACAAGCTACTCAACGAGATGTCGGGACTACTTATCATGTTGAAGAAACATCCAATGCACCAGTGGTCACAGATCCTCGTCATGATAATACCCCCTTCCCAGAAAATCTAATGGCGGCACTCATTTCTCACCTCGAGGCATTGAAAACTCAAAAGGTGGTAATCCCAACTCATGGTAATCCATATCCAGCGTGCTTCAATGATATGTCAGCACCCCTGTCTTTTAGAAATCCCACCATCTACCCCATTAACCGGATGTGAGATATGCTATAGCATTTGGCCCACTTCATCTCAAGGTGATAACCCATGATAGGAATTCCATCATAATAAGAGGTTGCCAAACTCTGATGCTTTGTACATACATTTAAAGGACCTGCATTTTTCTGGTACATCCAGCTACCCATCGGGTTAGTCACCTGTTGGGAAGACCTCTGTAGGTATTTTCTATCCCAGTTCATCTCTACCACCTAGAAGATGAGTATTCCAGACATCTTCAAGTTCAAAAATTGTCCTGACAGACACGTCACAAACTTTGTCACCCGGTGGAAGGGCCTTACCTATTCCCTGGATATGCCACTGACTCAGGAACAACTGTTTACAATGAGCGTGTGTAATGTCAATACTGAACTGGTCCCCTCTATCATTACCTAGAATTACCTAGGGGGAATTTGATACTTCCCGGATAAATCCCAGTTCCTATATGAAGCCTTGCAGTTTGCCAAGTAGGCATGACCGTTGCCACCTGAAATTCCTCCAAGATGGGAAGCTAAGGATGAGCCCATCATAGTGGCACAGATAGAGTCCCAGAGGAAAGTGGAGTTATTTCTATTGGATCCACCTCCACACCAGTACATAGGCCCTCCACCTTAGGCACAGTCTCCATCCTAGAAGTGCACACCTTAGAGTCTATAGGTGCCCCCACATAATGCGCCGTACTACCCATGTGAAAAAACTAGCTCCCACCACCTTTTCAGGCTCCTCTAGCCCCTTGTCAGGGCTGGGCTCCCAGATCCCCCTTCCCAGATAATAGAAACCCAACCTACTCATTCAATGAGTCTCAAGTCACCAGTTATTTCTGATGTTATTTGGAATAGGGAATTGTACCATTGCCCAAATATAGAAGACCAAAAGAGGCAGATCTCATTGATTTCCCCATGTACTTACCCTATCACTAAATCTTGAGTAACACACTAAAATAGTGTTTTGTGTTTAAATACTAGATTCAAGCCCATGTCGATAATCACATAGTCTGATTAGGCCTAGCTTCGACATAGGTGGCATGTGTCTTCATGAATCTAGACAATGCTAGTGACAATGAAGGTGAGTGGCATCCGGTTTCTAACGGGGGTACCAGATGTTCAATGACTTGATCTCTTGTAAGGTAATTTCCTGTTCCCATGGTATTATTCGTGCACATATGAATCGACCTGATACTTTAGAATATGTCACGTCAACCATAGCCAATACTTTAGTGTCAATGTATTGGCCAACCTCTTCCCAGAAGAGCAAGCATCAGAGACGTAAGGGAAAACAAATTCCCCCGCCTATGAAATCATCATTTCATACTATCAGTGACTTCATGGCCCCAAATATAGAGATCCCCCACCCCCCGAATATGTCTGGTAGTTTATTATTCTTCAGGTGATGTTCAAGTGTATGCCTCATTAACATCGTAGAGTTAGTAAACCCCTACATGATTACAGATGGTGAGGATTGCCATGCAGATCCTCCCAATGTTCCCATCCATCACCAAGGCTAACTTATCCCTGGCTATAAGGGTCATCTATGTTCCATGGTTATAACATCCATTCAGGATTTTCATTCCACTATAACCAGATTGGAGGCCCAATGAAGAGCTCAGTTCACACAACCTTCTCATCTGGTGTCATCAGGTCCACCTTAGTTGAGGTTTGTGTTACATGATCAGGTGAAGCTGCCTCGACCGCACTGTGATCAGCCACGTTCTATCACAGAGCAGAATCAGTCATTTGATCCACATCTGATATTTTCTCCTTGAGCTTCGACTGGAATGAAATAAGGAATCGCCAACACAAGTCAACCGTTGGTTCAGCTGAAAGGGCCAGTTATTCCCCCTGCCATAGTACAACCTCCTAAATCAGAAGTCCACACCTAGGACTAAAGTACGATGTCCTCAAGAATCATTCCAACTTTCCAAAAAGGTTCTCTATCCTTCAGGCCCTTCACCTATCATCATATATGCGTGAATCACTTTCTGAGGCTTTGAGAAGCCCTCTCTTGTTCGAGTTAGAGGTAGCAGATGCAGATGCCTTCCATGCCGAGGCAGTCGAGCATGCTGAATGCCAGAACATTATCTCTTTCTATGGAGAAGATTAAGGCTTTCCAACACCGAGACACATTCTCCCACTTTATATTACTGGCATCTTCAATGGAAGGAATGTTCGTCGATGTCTTATCGACACTGGCTCTAGGATCATCCTGATCCTAATCCGAATCCTCGTAAATATGGGTCTATCAAAGTATGACCTAAGTCCCTCTATCCCAGAAATCCAATGTTATGATAAGACAAAATAGACATCGATTGGAAAGATCTACCTAATGACTCAGTTTTGTTGCCTATTTTCCAACACCGAGTTCATGGTTTTATCTGAGGACACCACCTACAATGCGTTGATGGGCAGTCCATGGCCCACCTGAATACGGTGGTCCCTTCATCATATCAAAAGTTCCTTGAGTACTCCCTTAATAGTTGAGTGGGTATACTCCAAGGTGACACATCTCCCTTTGCCACTTGGGCAGCCCGCTACCTGGATGCTGGCTATTATAAGAGAAAATACCATATGATTCAAGCTAACGAGTTTGAACACACTATGACTATAACCGACCCATTGATAGACCAAGATGATGCTTGTATTTTCCAGATCCATCGATTGGAGGTCGTGACCCCATATATGGGGAAATGATTTGTTTTTTCTAGAACATGGGGGAATCACATTCCCATGTCTAATCATCGTTGGAAAATCACGTCGTATTCCTACACAAATCAAAATCTGGTGATCCCAATGCCCCCTGACCCCATATAGTATCAGGATGTACCCCCCATGGAAATGATAATATATCATACTTTCTTATTCTCACAGGCTATGATAAAATAGATCAAGCTTTCTTACCACTATTTCTTTAATATCATCAATTGTGGCCCCTTGGGATGAATACCAGATGGGAACAGATCGAATTTTTTCATTTCAATGATTTCAACCGCACAAGAGTCCCTCAATGCAGTGTCTACGACCACTCAGGTTGGGAATAGCTACCCATTGGGATCTTTTTACTTGGAGGAAACTCTTCTTGGTGAGTAACCCTCATCCATAAGTGAAGAATAATATTTAGAGGATTCTCTCCCTACTTTTGAAGAGGGTGTCTCTACCACGGCCGATGAGTTGGTACAGGTGAACATATGCAACGAGACACATCCAAAACCCACATTGATTAGTGTAATTATTCATGAAAAAGAGAAACAGAAGTACATGGACTTCATTGAGTAGAACCATGATATATATTGCTGGAGTTATTACAAAATATCAGGACTAGATCCCAAGGTGTTCGTCCACTGCCTTGGCCTCCCAGCAAGTCACTACGGGATTAAGCATCCCCGCCAATAAGATGAAACCTTATCACTATTCCATCATCGATGAAAACGTTCATAAGCTCATTAGAACCATATTAGTCCTGGAAGATCAATACCCCAGATGGATTTTCAACATGTGTGCCTGTTTGGAAGAAGAACAAAAAGATTAGAGTCTACATCGACTTCTAGGATCTTAACCGTCACTGTCCAAAGAGTGATTTTCCCCTTCCTATGACAGATTTTTTGATTGATGCCACTGCTGGGTTACAGGCCCTCTCTTTCATGGATGGGTATTATAGGTATAACCCGATCTAAATGGATCTAGAATATGAATAGTCTATAGCCTTCAATGAACTAGAAGGTACTTTATGTTACCAGGTAATGACCTTTGGTCTAAAGAATGCAGGTTCTACCTATTAGCATTCCATGCATCGCATATTTTAGCCGATCCATAAGACATTGATGGAATTCTAGATAGACAATCTGGTTGTAAAATTTCTCCATCATCATGACCATCTCAATGACTTTATGAAAGAGTTCGGCTTCTTCCATTCCAACCACCTGAAGATGATCCCACTGAAGTGTGCCTTTAAGGTCACCTCCAGAAAGTTATTCGGCTTCATTTTCAGATACAGGGGAATCGTGATCAACATTGAGATGATCAATATCATCATTTAAATGCATCCCTTAACAAACATTTTTGTGATTTGCGGCTTTCATGTCCACTTGGCATTTTCGGATTCATCTCGAATTTTTTCGGAAGTGTAATCCCTTTTCTCAACTAATGAAGAAAGGAACTATCTATCAAAACAATGAGTAATGTCCGAATTCATTCAAGGAAATCTATTATTACGTACTCCAGCCTCCTATGTTGATTCCACTCATTTCTGGGAAGCTGCTAGTCCTTTATGTGACCTCCCTTGAATGATCACTCAACACCCTTTTTTCCCAAAAGAACAATGAAGGAACTGAGAACAATCTTTAATATCTTAGCCCCATGCTCCTCGATACAGAGACCAGATACTCCACTTTAGAGAAAAAATTTATTGCTCTAGTATTCATAGTACATAAATTATGACATTACTTGTAGCACCCTGAGGTACATCTAGTGTCCCAAGTGGATCCATTGAAGTACATCCGGAACCTCCACATGTTTGAAAGATATATAGATCAATGGGAAGTGATCCTTCAGTAATTGTACAACAGCATTGTCCCTCAGAAGGCTATCATGTGGAAAGCATTGGAAAAATTCCATGCCGCCCATCCATCCCTCATGGACCTATCAGTAGAACATGATTTTTCGGATGAGTCAATCCTCTCAGTGGACCACATCATTTCGTGATCATAAATTCATTTTGAAGGTGCTTCACAGATCCCTACCAAAATAATCCCAAATGAACCCAGGCTCAACTTATACCACCATTAGAAGATAAATTGTGACTATGTAGTCAGAAATCCACAACTTATACCACCATTAGAATTCCCCCTCCAGTTGATGGCCCGGTACCCATCTCGGCCAAAGGTAACTCATATTCCCTGATCCCAGAACGGATTAGTCGAAACCTTATCCATCCTAGCTACATCTCATGCAGTGCCTGATCAGGATGATTTGAATATCCACATGGAACACTAGAGATTCATCGCCCCTGCCACTCCTGATGTTGATGACATCCCACAGTAAAGCCACCTTAGGTCCAACACCTCCATGTTAGGACCTCCATGTCCCCCTCATGTAGTGATAGAATTTTTTCCGAGCTGGAGGACCTCCTTTTTGAGTAACTCCAAAATAGTAATCTCCTTGTAGATCGATCTGATCACTAGAGAATTTGACGCCACACATTGAAATTTACACACAAGTTTGGTCCTGATATTGAGAAGATCCTCTACAAGTGTGGGTTTTATGTTCATCTCCTTCATTTCATTCTAGGAGTTTGTATTTCTAAATTCATGCAGGATCTTCATACTAGTTCCTATGAAGGTCATCAAATATGCTGAAATTATTTCACTAGATCTGGATATTAGGGTATTTTTGGCACTCCAGGATCCGTAACTACATTGAGTTGGCCAAGAGGTTCCGTGCATTCCAAATTCATGCCAACTTTGTCAAATAGCCACCAGAGCCTCTCCAAACTACCAAATACTCTTGGCCTATTGCGGTCTGGGGACTCGATGTTGTTGGACCATATCCACCGGCAGCATCTCACTAGGGCAGGGTTGTCATGAACGCTAAAAATTTCTTTTCCATGTGGGAAGATGTTTTTCGCCTCAAAAGTTCAAGGCCCATTCTATCATTTAATATGTGATATCCAATATTATCTACCGATTCAGAGTCTCTCAGTTCGTTCTTACCGATAATGGACCAACATTCAGGCAGCTGAGTTGATGAAATAGTAAGCCTAGTACAAAATCAATTCTAACCATACCTCCCACTATCATGAGAAAAAAATTGGAAAATCAAGGCATTCAACAAAACCCTCTATAACATTCTATAGAAAATGGCTGTTCAGAACTAGAAGAGTTGGGTAGAAAAAAATTCCAACACCCTCTGGGCTTATCGGACGATGACTCACAATTCCACACAGGTGACCCCACACTCCCTATTGTATGGAACGTAGTTCGTCCTTCCCATTAATAGTCAGTTTTTTTCATCATGCACAGCTTTCTATGATTAGAAATCACAATTTAATGCATCTAAAATATGTCTGGCTGAATTGGAAGCACTAGACAAGAACAGGGTTTGAGCCCTACACAATCTAAAAAGGCATCAGAACAAGATAGCTATAGATTTCAACAAAAAAATATCGCATATTCTCTTTCTTTCATGGTGACCTAGTGTTGGTATTGAAACACCAGTAAAACCCGGTAAGAAACCACCCATACTAAATCCCTATTAGAAATGGCCTTACATCATTCATAAGGTTTACCCAAATAGTGTGTACTTCAGGGTTACCATGGATGGTGAGCATATAACTCCTACCACTAATAAAAAATTCATCAATAAATAATTTTATTGACCTTCTCATGGTCTTTCATGACTTAAAATGTAATTTATTTCATGGAATTAGATTTTATGTCATCCTACAGGACATTAAACAGTATTTGGTCCAACATGACCTTAAAAGGTTATGTCCTGCCTACCACTAAACCGTATGTCTTATCGTAAGGAGTTCAATTGTATTGGGTCCTACATGACCTTAAACTGGTACATCGAGCATGAAATTAAACTAATTTTACATCTAACATAATGATAAACTATAAAATGGTATGAGTTTTATTACTGTAAACTACGATCTATATGTTCCCATGTGACCTTAAACTATTCTGTCTTCTCCACGTGTTGTCAAAATGTGTTATTCGTCCAGAATAAAAGACCTAAAACTATTTAATATACATCCTCAATGGATGAATTAAAATTTCACAACCCCTTTAAGAACTATTTATGGCTTGATTCTTACCCTCATGTGATACATAGGAATTCTTGGACACCTATTCTTAAGTCCATCCCCCAGAATCCTCAATGTATATCCCATTTGGTATAGTTTCAATAGGTATAGTTTCCTATAAAGATCCCACATGATTTAGGGTAGGCTTTTCTGGCCCTATTCATGGAGGGGTCAAGATAATCTAACCACGTTCCCTTCCTCATTCTTCTATCCTCCCACATCCTCCATGTATAACGTTAAACTACCTAGACCTTCCAGAACTATGTGTGGCTTGATTCCCATCCTTTGGGGATATGTAGAAATGCCCGGACATTTCGTCCTTTTCCCCATCTCCATAATGAAAGATCTCTCCTTGGGACAACACACATGGTGTGGTGCATGAATGTTTCCTCATTCACATGAAGTTCATCATGACGCACCATGTATCCCCTTCTCTGAAGATCTCCACCTCTTTCCTCATCCCGCATGACGTTAAACTGCACAGGGACATTCATGATTCCTATGCCCCAAAATTTGGGTTTCCTCTATCATTAACTTCCAAAACAGCCCCCAAATGGTATGGATACTTTTTTAAAGGTATCTCCTACCATTTTGGGCCAATTTCCATAATGATCTCTAGTAAGAAATTGATGCATGTCCCATGATACGAACATGGGCAGTAGTCAACACTCATTTTCCTCCTATTCTATGTCACATGATATGGTTTCTGTGTTTGGAAAACAGTTAATATTTGTCCTTCATCATTTTCAACACCACCATATGTCCAATATATTGGGTGTAGTGGTTCATGTTTTCCTAAAATCCCTTCAAACAATTGTCTACATCAGGCAGTTCTGTGAGTCCTCCTGTCATACCCTTATATGTTGGGAAGAGCCTAGTCCTATTCCTTATTTCCCACACCAAGTATTGCTCACACTGGCTTAGGATATTTGGTAAGGAAATATCAACGTAATGTGTCATGTCTCTATTGTCCGAACTCCATGACCTTGAACTAATATCACCATCATCCACATTGCATAATGTTAAACTAAAAACTAGCGAAGGATTTCGGTATCAGGTCCCACGACCTTTTTGTTCCCTTGGCCCAGTTTCTCACCTATGATTGTGTGGTGTGGTGTTGAATCTTTTTCCTCGTTCATGTTGGGATGTTGTTACCATGCTACATACATCCCCTCAGGACAATCCTCTATCCATCGTCCTCATAGAAAGATGCTGAACATCAAACTAGATGGGACCTCATGTCTCAAATCCCTCAACATTTTTCCCCTTTCCAATGTTCTCATTGGGGTTTGTACGATGTGGTATGGTCTTAAGTTCTTATTCTCATTTGGTTTATAATAACCAATCCGTATACCTATATTTTTTAGGAGATCTACATACTCTTGTTCTACAATCGTCTTTTTGAGTCGGCTTCTTTTGAGTTTGACCCCTTGACCGACTATGTAAATTCACCAATGTGCATAGGAGAACACTGGTTCAACACCTTGAGTGTTGAAACCTACATGGGCGTGTTATCACCCATCATCAGGCCTCGTTCTACCCTTTATATGGGTTTCCATGACATTTCATACCCAAAATGTCCCTCGAATTTTATGGAAATGTAGCCTATGGTCCCTCCTATCATTTCGGGCCAACATATTCAAGGATCTCATATTAAAAATCGATACAAGTCCCATGTTACGATTATGGTCAGCGGTCAACACAAATTTGTTTTTTCCATTTCAGATCACATAATATAGATGTCATGTTTCAAACATGGTCAAAAATTATCCTCCATCATCACCCCAGCAAGCCACAAATACTGGGTGCATGATTCATATACATTTTTAATCCCATATGTCCAAGTGGAATTCTAACACTCTTGGTATGGTCCCTCAGTGTTCGTTTTCATTTTTGAAGGAAAAAGACACTCTAAGGCGTCATTTGGGGCTCCGCACCGATTTCCCCTTTCATGCATTCCACACATTGCGATGATCTACTCCTCCATTTTATCCCACATCGAGCATAGATAACATGGGCTTAGGTATCAAATTGAGTTTTGTGCTCTCTTGGAGAGTTTCAATTCTCTATGGTTCGAGATCTAAGACCTTAAACTAATATCTCCTTTTACATATTTTCTTTAAGGTGTAGGAACCATAACTCTCAGTACTATATATAGATTGATTCCCAGGATCATGGGATACGTAGGAATTCCTAGACATCTCATCTTTGGGTCCAAATTAGGTTCCACTAATTACCCATTATGTTTTTCCTTGTAGCCCCGACTTTCACAAAATTGCATGGTGTGGCGTAGGACATACGTCCACATTCACGTCGGGTTTGAAATAGTTTCACCATGTACTTCCCTTCTTGGAACAAGTATTTTATGCCCCTATCCCCGCAATAAGTTAAATTTCACCCTTAGTTCTACGTATGGATTGATTCCCATCCCCATGGGATACGTAGGAACACCTATAATTTTCTTCCACATGTCTATCCACATATTTATTGACCTTTTATGGCCCCTTTTAATGAGGTTTCTTCCCCAGAATTACATGTGGTGTAGAGTGGACCTCATCCCCAGTCACGTCGGTTATGCATTATCATGCCATGCAACCCCCCCCCCCCCCAATGGGTTGGTTCTATCATACATCCCTAAACCAGGACACAATCGTCCTACCCACACGATGAAAAATGGCACCACATTGTGTTGTCCTCGCATGAGGGGATTTCATGTTTGGTATCGATCACCCACCATACCATTTTTCAAGAAAAGCATATAGATTGATTCTTGTATCAAGGCCTGGACTCTCCATCCTATGTTTATCTGTTACAAAAAACAAATCCATCATAAAGAATAAACAATATCTATCAAATGTCGCTTCTTTTCGTGCATGTCCAAGACCTGCATGACAGTATTGTTCCTCGCATTGGTACCTACCATTCAACCTCTGGAACTACATATGGATTGATCCCTATCATAATGAGGTATATAGGAATGCTTGGGGACGTTTCCTTGGGACCCATCACAACATTATTTATCAGTCCCTCATCCTAAAACCTTTTTAGGGTGCACATGGTGTGATATGGACTCCCACTATCCTCATTCTCATGGTGTTTTTCAATCAACACACCTTTTCTTTCCTTCCCTCCATTATATCTATGGTGTGAACTCTATAACTTTAAATTAAGATCCAACTACCCTTATTGGAGGACACCAAGTAGCATGGAACCTTTCAAGAACTATGTGTGCACTGATTCCCATCCTTATAGGACACACATGAATTCCAGACATTCCGTCTGCAGGTCCACCCCCATGAATCGTAAATCCACCCCCCTCTTCATCCCATCGTCCGGAACTTATTTGGAAGAATATGAAGTGGTGATATCCTATTCTTTATCCATTCACGTCTGGTTTTTCTACATCCACATCATGTTTCTTCCATGTCTATCCCTAACATAGTCTATGTTCTATGACCCTAAACCAAGATCACCCTATGGGAACTACACATCAGGTTCAACTACTTCTCCACCTTATGAGAATTTCATTAAACTATTTCCCCTCTGAATAGTCCACTCTATGACCTTAATCTATGATCATGTGACGCCATGACCCTTTCCCTTGGAAAATTATTCGATTCCCCAACCTGATCTGTCTTATTGTCGTATTAAAATGAGTCGTGACAAAGATCCCAAAGTGTTGAATTTTCACATGGACATTCCATCATTCCATGTGCATGCATCATGATCCCTATATGTGGATCCCCATACACTTACATTTCTAAAGGGACCCCCTTTACGGCTTGGTATCATTAAACATTGGCTCACCTATTATATTAGTAAAATTCCCTTGTTGACCTCATACAACATTTGCGACAGGTCCTGTATTTCTAACATTGTCAGAGGTCAATCCTCATTTCTCTATCCCCATTCTAGGATAATGAAAAGTGGATACTATATATTGAATATGGTCAGAAATTATCCTCTATCTTTCCACCACCTTCATTGTGATACAGATCACATGCACCATAATTCAAATCTCTCCACTTCCTTATTTTCAAGTGGAATTCTAGCTCACAGTTATACACCTCCGCACATATATGTTCATTAATTAGGTAGGTAAATAATTTTGGGATGTCACTCACCAAGAATTCAACGTCCCCTAATGTGTACCTTTCTGTACTAGGAATATCACACCACAACTCATTTTTTACCACATTAATCACAACTCATGTGGTCTATGTAGTTTTGGTGCGGCGAGCACTGGTACAGCTATGCCACACTTTCCTTTTGTGCCTAATGATGTTAAACTGTGATTTCAGAACTATGTGTGGCATGATTAAAATCCTAATGGGGTACATAAGAACACCCAAGATCTTTGCCTCTGGCCTAGCCAAAGTTTCCCTTTATGTCCCTTGACCGAAAAAATCTTCCATGGGGATACATGGTGTGGTATAGACTGTTTTTGTTCTCATTCACATCCAGTTTATAGCTACCACATCATGTAGTACCCTTATGGTATCTCCCCCTTAACTTCCCATCCTATCATATGATGTTAAACTTCACAAGTCCATATGTCCTCAACCCATGACACTAAACTACTGTCCTACCCTAAGAAAGTTTAGGATGCCCCATTTTAATCATGGGATGCATCTGATTCCTCTCCAAAAAGGTTTCCACCTAACTGTGTTGGTCTTTGACCACACTGTGATTTAATAACTATGATTGGAATCATTCCCATTCACATGGGATATGTAGTGATGCCCAGGAAGTTTTCCACGTGCTCGGCCCCTGGTTCATTAACCCTTTTGGCCCCTCAAACCTGATCATGGTCCTAGTAGTATGACCTGGAAAATATGTACACCATCCACACTATATGGTGTTAAAATACATGTCTATCGCCCTCATTTATATGATGTAAAACCAGAAATCATTCTTGGTCATCACTAGAGAAGTCTTATTTGGAAGAACGTTATGACCCCTGATCAGACTGATACACCCACCTAATGTGTTTCCACCATGGTGGTGTAATTTCAAAAGAGTTAGACACTATCCGGACAACTCATCAATCTATACTCCACACATTACTTGTCCTTTATTTTCACCCACATACTATTTCACATCTAAAATAACCCCCTAGAAGTATGGATTCTAGGAATATGGATTGCCTATTTTCCTGCTCCAACATTCTGGAAGACTAATGTATAACATTTTTTAGTTAGACCCATGTTTTGAATATAGACAGAGGCTAGCCTTTGATTTTTATCCCCATATCAGGATAACGCAATAGGGATCATGTGTCTCAATCATGTTCAATTTTTATCCTTCATTTTCACACCACCCCCACAATGTTCCAAATCTTTGGGTAAGGTGATTCACCCCTTCCACGTCCCCTCTATTTGGGTTGATTCAAAATCTCCAAGAATTACCCCACTCATGCACTAGAGCACATTGGGAAAATGTCACACTGACTATTCTGGGAACTTCATCCTCTGGTCAGGCCTACCCTTCTCTTCCAATAGATCCATATTGGTTTTTTAATCTCTGGTTGCCCAAATCTTGGTCGGCGCACTCATATTCAGATATAACAATGAGGTGGTCACCCCTTGTTTCTCTCATCAGGCCCGACCCACGTGAGTTTTGGGATTTATCGTTGGATTTTTCATGAATGTAACAGATGTGTTTTAGACCCAAAAAATGATGTAAACTATGAATGAATCCATCATAAACATTAAAAGAATGAAAGAACATTTAAAATTTTTGGCACGTTACAACACCCAAGGATCAGCCCCTCCCATGAATGGGATGACCTCTTTACTAGAGCATTCTAGCTCCTCCACTCTCTAAATTGTGGTGTCCATGATCTATTGACTCTTGTTTACAAACCAATCCTTCTCAGTAGCAATGGGGCGTAATTCGTTAGCCGTGACCGAGACCCACTTCTCGTCAGTTCAGATGATAGCCATCTCTATAGAGGCTCTCTCCATCCATTCTTCAGCCTCATTCAACTAAGCCTTTAGGTGCGACAGAAGCTCTAATTGTGAATTGAGGAAAGTTGAATGAGTGTTCAATCAATCCCACAACCACTGAATCTTACTTTTGGCCTCCTAGAGCCTCTCGATGTTCACTGATATCCCCCATTGCCATCACACACTAAGGCCACAATCATGCTCCCAAATCTTCTTCGCCATGAGGTTTTGAATGAGCATATGAGGATGATGGGAATCCACTCTCCCATCACATATCTCATGCTACCGAGAGCGAAGTACCCCATATGGTCTATCCATTTCATTTTAGGATTCTTTCTGATAATGTTCTTGATTAGTTTCCATGACTAATAATGTATGATCTTTCTCTCCTCTTCTTTAGAGGTTGACTCATCTCGGTCATCGAGGATGGAAGGTTCTTATGTATGAAATGCCTCCAAGAACTCATCAACAGGGTCTACATCGGGTGTCTGATCGGGCATGTCAAGACTCGTGTTGTCCGATTGAGCCTCATCATCAGATCCCACCTCAATGATTTTAGGTATTTTCCTTCTGACTGTCCCACAAATAATTGGAAGCAGTGCATCTTGGTAGGTCTGGATGTCCGCTTCCACACCCACTGACATTCCCTTACGAAAGGTGCCTCTAGGATCTGCAACCAACCTCACCAAAGAATCCCATGACTTTTGAAGAACATTTCATTGAAGAGTGCATGGACATTAGTTGATCTAGTCAATGGGTGAAACTTCCATGTTTTTAAAGGAGACTCATAGAGGTTGAATAGCTGGACTCGGTACTAAGTTGTTGTTGTCAGAACAATGAGGCGTTGCCCTCTGTATATTGTTGGGAAGTCCAAAAAATCATGAAGAACCACCCAAGGTGTCATCGTCCTGCTATGTGCAACAGTCACTGTAGCAACGAGAGTGGATCATGAAGTAACCATAGCCACATATACTATTGGATGGGAGTGGTTTTTGTGTATGAGGCCATCTATCACAGTTTATATGTTTAGTTTAGAAGTCCTAAATAACTCGGATGAAGGCTTTGGGGAAGTGGTTAGTATTTTACCTCAAAGTCCTCGCTAAATTCTTCTAGATCTGGGTTTGAATAGCAAGTCTCACCCTCCTGCAGAAGGGCTCCATCCACCTACCTCATCCCCCCATGAGGACTCATATGTATCTTCCAGCAAGGGGAAGGGTCCTTTTAATTCAGCAGCTGAAAATTGCAGAGCAGTCGTTCGATCCGACAACACCTTTACCTGTTATGTCATCAGATGGGGAGTACCCCATGAGTGCACGAAGCCCTCCATTTCAGCAAGGAACGTCTCCCCCTCCACTTAGGATACATATAAGTCATACCTAATGGTTCCAATCCCCAAAAAATCCATCTGTTGGTGATTCAATTGTTTCCACATCTCGAACAGGTTGAGGATTTTCCTATTGATGCCCCAGATATCCCAAGCCTCTAGTAAGATGACATTCTTGGGCATATCTATTTGGAAAATAAACTTCCTCAAATCCCATGTTTATAACATGAAGAATCCATTTAGCAACCTCCCCTCTTGTTGAATCTTCTCCTCTAGGACCACCAGGTCCATTGCTACTGCCGACCTCTCGACCGGTGCGGGTCATGCCGCTACTGCAGCCCTGCCACCACGAGATGTTCACGCCACCTTCCTTCCCTGACCTCTATGTTGGGGAGGCACCCCATCATAGGCATAGATGGTTTTATAATTCAACATCTACCCTGGGTAGGCCACCTTACAGCTTTTGGCCTACTCCTTCACCAACTTATAAGATGTTGTGGGTGGAGGCATCTCTTCCTGCATCTTCCCATTATCCTGTGAGAAAATGAGACACTTCTACCCCATCACCCATGGGCAGTCCTTAGGGCGCACCACCAAGGAGATCCTTTGGGTCAGCCACTACATGAACCAGAACTTCCTCACAAAGCAGTTTGGGATGAATGGCTCACAGAGGGGCTCGCAGTCAACTCGCGCCACTGAGACTTCACCCCGAACATCTAGGAGGAAGGATATATGTTCTTCCATTCCATGGAAGTCATCCTTGAACACACATGTTGGAAGTAGGAATGGGTGGAAGATGAACTCATCCACCATCTAAACTTATTTCATCTCCAACTGTGGAGTATACTTAGTCAGAAAACTCCTCGCCGCATTTAGAATGGATGGATGGAAATCCAACCCCAAAGGGGAAATTGGGTTCAGATATTCATAGATGCCCCAAATATGTGCCAGTATCCATCCATACAAAATATGGAATGGCCTACATATCCTCTAAGGATTCATCCTCTTGATAATGTTCCACAATGTCTTATACATCTTGGTGATCATCGGGGTCCTGAGGCTGACCCATCCCCCTATCGCTAACATGGAAGCAACGATAAATGTTCTTGGTCGCACACCAATATTCTTATCCCTCACCAGAAGAATCCAGCTGATGATGAACACTGAGATGAATACAGCCAACCTAACCACTGATTTCTGCTAAGTAATAACACTGAATCCCCACATATTCATCCAGCTATCCTCCAGGATTCGCCAATATGAATGCTCCTTACAACATTTAACCCCTTCGGGCTGGCCGGAGGCCTCATTGGAAACTTTCTATCATCGAGTAAATTCAGGAACTGCTTGAACAACTATTTAAAGTGGATGTCCCTCACTAATGTTTTGTCCTCCACCAACACCAGGTCCATCAATTTTTTCTCTAGTGGAAACATAAGCTCCATGTCTTCCCCTGTATTTGTTGTTGGGTGTAACTCATCGAACATTTCCCCCAATATCGGGACCCCTGAGATCTGGTGAAAATTACAGAGGGTGATACCGCCCTCCCCCGTGGTGATGATGGAAGGTATTGGTTCTCAACAACCACATTCTCAATTTCTCGAGAATCAGCTTCTTTGGCTAATAGATATGAAATTTAAAGTCTCATGCCACCTAGTACAAGACTTCCCACCTAAACTCTTCCCAAAACTCCCCACATGAGGCACCTACCCAGTAGGCCCATTCCAAGTCATCTGTAATGTTTCCAGCCTAGCACAAATCCCACTCATCAATCCACCCCTTCTCTGGGTTCCCTAGGGTTTCATGATGGTGTGGTACAGTGTAAGGGATTTTTAAGGATGTAATTCCTTCCCATCAGTGTTATTCACATGGTTGTATAGAAAATCAGCATTGACAGGTGTGAAATCATCCCAAGCATGGTCATTGGCTGTCTGAAAACACTCACGCTAGCATGACGTACTCCAGAACTAATAATCCATCTCTTCCCTACTCGCTTCAGAAATGAAGACGTCATCCCTCATGCAAAATCCATACAAAGGAAAACATTTGAAAATGGGATAATTCTTCTGACCATTTGATAGCAGCTCCACCAGCAACTCACAGTCTGAATGGATCCTTATTTCTGCTATGATTCCTAAGTTATCATCCATTTATTCTCTATGTATATCTTACACAAGGAACCTCCTAGCATATTACTGATGTGCCATTTAGTCTTTATGTTTTTGAAAATTTTCTCTTGGATCATAGATCTCGACCGTGAAGCCCAAATCACTAACCCTGGTCATAGAGACGGTTTTCAAAGCCCTTCCATGGGATTCATAGACGTAAGTCACAGAGCACACACATGTGGAGTCGAAGGACTCATTTTGTGTCACGAAGACGAAAGGTCTGATTCAAAAAGAATAATCTCAGAGAGCATGGAGCTTCAAAAATCTAGATCATAATCACCAAAACATGGAGATGATAAATGAGAAAATGATTTTTCAGCCTCCCTTATTTATATGCGATGCCCCCCTCTGCTTCACGGCACACCCAGCCATGGTGAGATTCATTTTGTTCTCAACCCGCACATCCCCTATCTGCATCACGACCCTTTATTACAAATATGCATTGAGACATGATTAATTTTTTTTGGCAATTTTCCCTCATACTTCAATACTTGTTTCCACCATGGATTCTACTTTGAGGGGGTGGGGAATTTGTTGGCGCCAACATATTGGATGAGGAATCTATAATGAAAAGATGAAACCTACTCCATTGAGGCTACCTCGTGAAGCCTATTCGCAGAGCCCCATAGCATTGTGGCCAGTATAAAGCCACACCCTTTATGAAGCTACTGTGGAGCAAAGAGGAGGAATGATCGACGATCCGAATGATGATTTTGAAACTGCCTTAGAAAAAAGAGGTGGGAGGCTCTACGATCTGGAAGATGTTTGTGAAGCTCCTGTGGAGAAACAAGGAGGGAGGCTCCATAGTGACCCCAAAGAACATCATGGCATCATGTCATATGCTCCCTGCTTCCTACCGCCTCTTGCCTATAAATACCGGGATTCCCCTGATCCCAAAGGATGGATACTCCAACATTTAGACCACTCATCTCTCAAATTTCGATGCACATTATTCTCTATAAAAAATGAGATCTTTGATGTACATTAGCATCATGAAGTGCCTTTCTATGGGCTTGAACAAAACACCTCTTCCAGGAGGGATTCCCTTCACAGAGCCCACGAGCCTTCACTAATGAAGGAGATATATAAGGGGACTTGGGTATTTGGAAAGCACTCATACTTTGTGAAGTACCTTCCATGAACATGTGAACAACATGCTACGGCATGGTCAGTGTGTTTTGTGAGTTACACTGCTTCACAGTGCTATGCTTTTCAAGGAACCTTTTCATTACAATGCCCTACTCTGCGAGAGAATTTATACTTCGTGAAGCACCCTCCATGTGCACATAGGTCCTATTCTTAGTCTAGGACACCCACCTATGCCATGTATACCCCTTCACAAAGCCCCTCCACTCTATGGAGTACTAGAGCTTCATGAGACCTCTTCATGTGAATCTGTTTTCTCTGCAAACCCTTTTCTCATATGACCCTCTTGGTTAGTACGATTAGATTTCAAGGTCCCTTGGGTTGTGTTTCACATTGTGTTTCTTGGCATCATGCTTCTTCGTATAGGAACGCTAACTGCTATTACTTATTTTGATAGTCACGCTAACATGGGATCCTCATTGAATCACACTACGACACCCCCTCACTATAGAATTTCTGATTCCTTCTCTTCCCAATGGGTGGATAAGGATCAATTATGTTTTTCCTAGGGTTGCGGAGTGAACCCACCTCATCTAAGATGTAGGACATTAAACTAACAAGAAACATTATCCCAAACACATGATGTTATACAGTAGCCTCTCCCTATGCATCGTATGTGGGGTTCCCCATCTCATACATTCTCTATGCATGCTCATCACCACGGGGGTGAGATCATCATCACATGGAATGAGATACTCTTTTCTAGAGAAGCATCTGTCCACAAGGAAGGAAAAACATTTTGGGGTATGCCCCTAGCCTTACTAGAAGAAAGAAGCACCCCTGATCCTCTTTTCTTCCTATATGCCATTGACTAGAGGTGAGAGGGGCAGATGGACCTTCGTTATCATGTCCATCCCGCTTTGGGATTGGTCTCCATCAGGGATCCATCATTGAGTAAGTCCATATCTCCATCTCCCTTGTCTTCCAACCATGCATAATCCCTTGTTTCCTCTTTGGGATTCTAACCATGTGTAAGCCCCACTCCACTTTCCAAAGACATATCATTCACGACGTGATCATTAGGTCTCTGTTGCCTCTTGTTTCTCAAAATGATCATGATTCACATGGGCTTAGAGTAAACATCCACCATGAAATCCTTTAATGGTTTTTTTATCAAGTAAGACCCTAACCATGATGAACTAAGTGTACATTGACCCTTCCCAAGGCAAACTACGTAGAAGAATCCCAGAGCTTCAATCCCAACACCTACTAGTCCCGAACCCTTTACATTGGTTCACCAAACACTCCCAAACTATGTTAAATTTTATCCTTTCCAATGAAAATTACAAAATAAGCCCCACTGAGGTTCCACCCCAGCACCTACTGGTCGCAACCCCTTCTTGAAAGATCAATAAACTCTCCCAAACTATGTGGACATTGATCCTTGCCAAGGAAAGTTATGTAAGAAGCATCCCCAAGGTTCAAGCCTAATACATATTGGTCCAAACCCCATCACATCGGTAAACCAAACACTCCCAAACTACATGGATATTGATCTTTTCCAAGGAAAGGTATATAGGAAGCCTCTATGAGGTTCATTCCCAACACCCATTGGTCCCGACCACACCACATCGGTCCACCCTCATCCTATACGACATTAAACTGTACACCCTTTTTTGTCCCACATGACAGTAAACTATACCCATTCGAACAAGGTGATATTTGATCCCTATCTCCTAGGAAGGGTGCATAGGAAGCCTTCTTGAGGTTCAACACAATCCATTGGTATTCTATTATGACCATGCCAGTTGTAAGTCATTGTGACCCCATCAAGCCGATCGCCATTGTGACCCCATCCAACGATAAGCCATTGTTACCCCAACCGGAGAGTATCTATTGTATCTCAACTTGTAGTAAGCCATTGGGACCCCATCCAGAGGTAAGCCATTGTATCGCAACCAATGGTATGATGATGTAGATCAAACAACGGTAAGCCATTTTACCCCATCCAGTTGTAAGCCATTTTCAGCACCACACGATGGTAATCCATAGTTAGAAGAACTATGTGGTTTTGATCCCCACCCCCAGGCATGGAACATAGGAAGCCTCACAATGGTTCAAACAAAAATGATGGTAAAATTTTGTGTCCCCCTGTTGGTACCCACATCTATGGTTCACCCCTCTAGTGTCATACCATCCCAGGGCTGCTAACCACATGTAATCCCTGGTATTTTGTTGGGTTATTTTCCTCTGCGCACACACCGATTGCATACCCTCATCCTGAACTATATGGACTTTGATAACCTACCATGAGGATACGTATGAAGCCTTTATGAGGTTCAAGACCCTCACTCATGTCTCATAGTGGTATATCCCTCGAGACTATGTTTTTCGGTAAGTACATGCCCCAACCTAGTACTTTTACTTCATCTGGATCTCGTCCATGAATCCATTCTCACGGGTCACCACCTTAGGTGTCTCATCGCCTCACCAAACTATGCGGAATTTGATTCCCTACCATGGGGATACGTAGTAATTCATTTTCAGGCTGATGCCCAACATCACCATCGCCCTCGTGTTTGGTTGATCACACTACCCATCCATTCTCAATATTCCTTATTCATCCTAATTTATACTCGGGCCACTATATCCCAGTGAAATCATGTCATCCCCTTTCTCACTTCTCCTAGTAGCAATAGGGATACAAACCATGTGTTTGCCAAATATCAATGTTCCCACAAAGGGTTGAACCCATCTGATCCACTATTATCAGTGTTCTAATCAGTATGATATGTCTTCACTGGACATCAAACTTGCGACATACCCTTTGTTAAACATGGGATGAAAAGTAATACCTCGGAGACAAGCCTATGGAATAACATTCCCCACAATCGACGTGGCATACCTCGGGCTTCCATTCCATCGAGAAGCCCTATAAAAAGTTGAAGAAACCCAGACGCATCAGTTTTCTAGCATCTAGAGATGCCAGTGATTTCCAACTTGATAACTCCCCTGACCGAGAGTTGCTTCCCTAACTGGACCCCTTGGAATATCCCGACAAAAGAAGTGTAATTAACTAGAATCCATGAAGTCAAGGCACCAGAAATAGTTTAATAAACAAAATTATATGTCTATGAGGGAGACCTGGATGAGGCAATGAGTATCGATGATGAATTCATGGAAGGAGGAACCAACATTCCATCATCTCATTTCAACTATGGAAAAATGAACCTAAATAAGAAACAGATGCCACCCACCCTTTGAAAGCAGGAATGAGGGGCAACAGTTGTGAATCCTCCTCTGAATAAGAGATGGATGTGTGCCCCAACTAAATCTTTAGAAGCATCCATGTTCTTTATGATATGACTCTATATGTTTATTCGTGTTTCGTTCCTATTATGAAACAATGTTTTTCCTTTTACCCATGGGATATTCTTCTTTTTCCAGGATTATTCCCTAACAATTATTTTATCTCATCCCATTTGTCTATATATTCCCCAAGTTAGCCTATGATGACATAGGATCACTAAGATTGTTTGGAAAATATTAATTAAGAATAGTATAAATATGTCTTATTCTTTTTCCATTTTTTCTAATTCATGTACCTAGTGTTCCAAATACTCTATATGTTATGATTCATTAGTTAATATTTAATGTCCAATTATGATTAAAATTGCATATTAATATGTGAAAAGGATTGGGTTTCTATAGAAGTGATCTTGACGGGTTTTTCTATGAAATTTTTGAATTCGGGATATTTCATGTTGTATAATCCTTGAAAACCATGTAAGTGAGTTTCACGAATTTTATAGGACCGTTTCATGATGTGTAATTAATTATGATTAAATTATAAAAATGAGATGTCTTTTTCAATGAAATCAAAATCCTAGTGATTATGTGACGTGAAAAGGGGATTACATGTTTTATTAATATGTGATGTATAACATCATTAAATTTATCATCCGCTCAATTTTTCTCCAAACACTATGAATACTACCATTCCAGGTCACTAACTACTTCCCGCTTCATCATTTCCAAATCCCTTCAATTGGGAATTGATTCATGGCTTTCTTCTCCGATCTGTGGAAATTTATAGTGATCTATGGTGGAATCTTCCTTTATTTTCTTTTAGTTTCTCATGGTTTGGTCTTATTTCCCCTGTAAATTCTCTCCGTTATATGGAGTTTGATCTCCCATGTATCTAATGCGGTTTCTCTTAGTTTTGGTTCGTGCAGTTTTATCATGAAGTCATCAGATGCATGCATTCCTTATAAGAGATTTGATTATAGAACCATAATTTTGTTTGTTATCGTGAAAATTACATTGACAGTTTTTTAGGTAAAAGATTCATTTATTCCATTTTTTTATGATAAATCATAAATCTAGAATATTTTTTCCCTTTAATGGAGATGGAATTACCCTAATATATATTTAACTGGTTTAAATAAATTGGTTATGATTACATGTTGGTGATGTTGTATCTTTTTACCATTATAATGGTTTGCCTAATGATTTTCTAGATAGTGTGATATATCATTCATTCTTGTTATATTGTTTTTCTGCTATGTATTAACATGTTTTCTCAATGTAAATTGGTAAAAAACATAAATCATGGATTATTTGATAATTAAATGGATTATGTAATTACTAAAGAGGCATGTATGTAATATGGTGTTTTTTGTAATTTGATGATAATAAATTTTATGAAATATGCATGTTTAATTGAATTCATCTTCTATTTGATTAATTTAATTGATAAGTAATGTGATGTGTGATAACTATTGTTAATAATATTGGATAAAATGAATGTTAATTGATAATTGTACTTATCTAGGATTGTTTATAGCAGAATAAATTCAAATAGAATGTTTTATCTTTGAATATAATTTTATAGATTGAAGCCATAGGTTTCTCATAGTTAGAACATGTTAACAAATGAATCGATTAATTCAAGATAAAATAGTAACAGACTATTTGATATAGATGTTTCCTAGGGCTAGATTTTCCTATTTTTTTATAAGGTCTAGTGCCTTTTTTTTGATATAGATGTTTCTTAGGGATAGATTTTCCCATTTTCGTTATATGTTCTTGTGCCTTATTTTGGAGTTGTGAGATCATGTTCTCATAAGAGGGTTGACTGACTTGTTTGTGGGCGCAGTTACCATATTTATTGCAGATTTTTCAGGATTCGGGTGATTTTAATTGGATACGAGCCTTGTGATATGATCCAAGTATAGATGATCCAAGAGAGATGATTTGTCATATTGAGTGGGGAGGCCCATATGTGATATGATCCTATGATATTTGAGCCAGATATGGTTGTTCTATTATATGGGTCTCTACACCTAGATGATGTGGTAGAAGATGATTCCTTTATTAAAGATATGGATTGGTATAGGAATGTTGGTGTTTGGGATTGAACCAGAGGTGATAAAATATATTAAATATGGGATTACAAATTAATAAAATATTGAGAGGTTTTATGCTCATTTGAATCTATTTAATGGTCATTGGCCAACTTGATTGTTTTTTTTTCTTTCCTTTCACCACTACTTGAGGATTCTAGAGGTGCTTTATTGCATGTTTTCTTTTTTTGTGGTATCTTAGGATGGTTTTACTAGAGTTCATAGATATGGAATTATTTTAATAATGATAACAAAAATTTTAACCCATGGGTTGGTTGAGATGTAGTTCATATTTTTAATGGATGTAAATCTTGATAAACTAAGTCCTTGGATGGGAATTATGACTGGAGGGAAAGGAATTTACCTTGGTGATGTAATTTTATGAAATGAAATTTAATATTTGATGATTTTAATGGTAAATTATTTGATAATGAATTAATTAACGTCATTTTAATTTTTAAAAATTAAATAATAAATTCAATATAGCTCTTGTATATGCTTGTGTGATTAAAGATTTCTTATCTTAATAGTGATAATCGAGAGTCCAAGTGACATTAGCTACACTTGAGTCTAAGACTAGGTTATAAATTTAGTGAGGTTATGAGCTATATTATATCATGTATATTATGTTCTTTCATATTATACCACACCCATGTCGGTTAGGGAAACTTATTCCCTATGGACTCTAAGAGGGTGTTCCCTAACACCCCAAAATGAGGATAGATGGCTGACTACCCCCTCTTGCCTCATTCTCATCTATTTGTAGTTAATTTTTCTAATATTAAAGGTGGTTAGTTTTACCATATATATGTATATAGGGTTTCCATGGATTGTGGTTTTCTAATAAAAAATTAATAATAGATATAATATCAAAAGGATTATTACTGGTATGATGGTATAGGTAGTGATGTTTTGAAGTACTTACTTAGTGTATGGGATGTAATGGCTTAAGGTAAAATACCTGGTGTTTGACATACGTCATACGATCCATGGTGGATACCAAAAAATAATTTGTTACTATTTAGGGTATTTTAATATGTGATGCGGTGGTAATGTGATGCATGAAGTGCATGTAGTGATGCCTTACAAAGGTGTCTTTGGGCTGTCTTACTTTTGGAGAGAGATGGATCTGGAAGTGAGATGTTGGGGTAGAGTGGAAAACCAATGGGGAAGTAGGAGAAGGGTACCCTTGATATTTTATTAAAATATTATATTATCTTATGTATGTGATACTTGGTCAGAGTTATCAATGATGAGGCTCAGAATATAGTATACCAAATATTATGATGAATCTGTTTCACTATTTTCATTGTTCTTTATCTTGCTTTTTATATATATTTCATTAGATGATGTGGGGAGTATCCTACTGAGTATACTTTTATTCTCACCCTTTGTATCTATAAACTAATTTTCAGGTCATCTTAATTGGGTTGGTGATCGGGCTGTATATTAATAGCTCGTGGTTTTGAAATATTTGTTAGTGCTTCATGGTCGCTACTGTCTTTAACTTTTTGGTACATGTAATTTTTCTTTTTAGTGTTTTAAAACTGTATGAAATTTAATTTTTTCACACGGGTTTTCCTTATATGTGTATGTGTAAATATATATATATATTTGTGAAGGTGTTAGCTATTGTATATTTCTTATCTCTGTCTTCTGCATGTTTCTCTTAGAGCATAATGCCTCCCATTTTCATGTTTACTATACCCTCTATGCTAGTCTCCAACCCAGGGCCTACTAGAGGTGGGACCCAGAAAATCACCATCTCTCTCCCCTCATTATAGTATCTTAGTGGGGAGGAGTTGTGATACGTTTCTCCCATTCCTTATAAAATGTTTTAGTTCCCACTTCATGTTGTTATTGTTGATCGTTGCATGATGGTTGGTGATGGTTCTGGTGTGTTTTCATTCACAGAGTGGGTTTTATGATCTTTAGAAGCATTCTGGTGATGGTTTGCCTCATGATAATTTTTGGAGGTAGTTTACATGTGTTGATAACCTATGTGGTGGTTTATTTGGGTGGTCTACTGATATATTACATGGAATTTCTTATATGGAAATTTTGGACGTTGTCTTGTGGTGATATTTTCAAAGACATGATCCCAATAATCTCTAATTAATATTTTTTGTGAAAAGTTCATTCCATGACTGACTAATTTCATTGGGTTATAGTTTTGAAAAAATTGATGGACACTGAATTCCATTTTTTTAACTATGTTTGATTTCCTACTGAATTATTTTCACTTGTAATTTTATTCAAGAAAGTTTATATTCATTTTCTAAAATTAATAAGTAATTTTTGAACATGTATTAGTGATAATTTTTTTAATACCTAATAATTATTTGTGTGTACTGGATCCCAAAAAAGAGATATATCATGAATTTGATAGAAATTTATCTTGATTCTCCCCAACTGATTATACTCTAAAACTTTATGTGAATTATTAATTATATTATAGAATGAGATTTTAGATAAATTGTATATGAATTTTGATTACCGTCTAACATCAGAGATTGGAACTTGATGATATTTTAATTAAATTGGTAATCCTTGATAATTATATAAATAACTATTTAAATGTGGGAATAAAAAAATTGTCCATGTGTGCATCTTTACCTAGTTCAAAACTCTCATGTTCTCATTTTCATCTACCTTGATTTAGATAGTTTTTCTCAGTTTAATTATTTTTTTTTATCTTCTAGATTTTTTTGTTTTTTCACACTAAAAATTTCATCTTCCTGGACATTATTTGAATATGATTTTACTACTTTATACACACATTATCTCTATGTGATCGATGCTACTGATACTTAAATAGTATGTGTTAGATAATAAAATTATAAATTTTTTATACCATTACCATCTATACAAATTTTTAGCAACATTTATAGGGTGAATTTTTTAATTTTGATATCATCTATATTGAGTGATTAATGTCAATAAAATAAAAACAATATAAAAGAAATCAAATTAATACTCTAGGGGATTTGTTAATATAAGGAAATTACATACCCTAGAAAACCAAAATGGCATGGGAAACACCACATTTTTTCAACAATACCATACCTACCCACAAACTGTGCATTGTATGCATTACAATGCTCCACTACCCATGATTTTTCTATGTAATTATTTTTATTTCAATGGGTACCATGTAATAAATTTTATGAATCGTAATAAAACACATATTCATATTATGAGATTAATTCATTCCTTGAATATAATTATTCTATATGTCAAGGTATTTCTTAAAATGCAGTAACTAAGGATTCAGAGACTCCATCTACATTACAGTTCTTTTTGTGAAATTTCAAAACATGATTTCAAAATCTTCATTATTTATAGAGTATGAACAACCTTTCACGCTAGAGGATGAAACTCAAATTGAACTTTTACTGTGTGATACAAACACTTCAACATTAAATTACACAATGTTTAATATGATGATTAGGGTAAATAAACAATTTTAATTTCAAAAATAACATAATGTAAATATTTTTATCACAATGAAAATAATGAAATGAAAATAATTAAACTTGTAAAATTATTGATATTTCATCCACATGAAAAACCAATATGGAGTTATTCATTCAACTATAGTTTAATAGATGTTCTATATAGACAAAATCGATTTTATAACTAGGATGATGATTATACTTTCATTGAACCTTCTTCTTAACACACTAACAATGATTCCTCTTGAACATAACTTGTTTTATTAGTTACTATCACATTTTAGATTCATGTTGTATACTATATTGAATTCAATGGTCTATCAGAGTAATTTATTACATGTCCCTCACCAATGATTTCAAAAACATTACTCCACAATGTGAGAATGTAGGCATTTGATTCATATCAATTACCACATTTTGAGGAGTGAAATTCATTAAATGATTAATATGGAAATAAATTTGGACCCATCATTAATTTTATAGAGTCATAATTGACTCCAGACTCTATGAATTGAACTAAATTAGAGAATATCACTTCAAAAACCTCTACCCACATCATTTTGAAAATCATTATGAGTTCGATATAATTTTTAAAATTGAAACATTTGAAAAAGATTAAGAGATATAAAATAAGTATGTAATGGTGTTTGAGGACACTTACAAAATTAATTAAATAGTTGAATAATGTGGTAATGTAGTGTATCATGAGAATGTGGTGACGTATGTCCCTATAGTAATACAAGTTTTATAATATATTGAAGATGCTTTTAGGGAAGATATCATTCTTAACATGACGGATTAACTTACACAAATATATTTGATCCCAATTTATCATTTAATTGAGGGTAATATCTTTCTAATGGAAATATTGACTAATGTCAACAATACTCTAGACCTAGGATCATTTAATTTTACTAGGGAGCATGAATTTAGTTGGAAACATTGAATTTCTGTATGTTGGTGGTGAATGATGAAAAATAATTGGGATACATTATAAAAATATACACATTATTAAATGATTTCATGGATAAATACAATCATTAAGGGAGTTTAATAAGGATATTTCTTATCTAGTTCACATTAAAAGACGTAATATTTTTGATCACCATACTTATACCATTTATACAATCAACAACTACCTTATGAATTTTTCTTCACAAGATATTTATTCACCTCTTTTTTATCTCGGCTATTTTTAGTACATCCCACCCATCCATTTTTTTTAAATGTTCCCATTGTGATATTGTGTGTGCTTCCAGATAAGTACATTCACAATATATACATTAAACAATTTTACTAATGATGAAGAAGATACATGGTATACATTTCCTTTCTATATTTGTGGAGTGTCATCAATGAATTGATAAATATGAAGTAAAAGTATATATCAATATGTGAAAATCCATCATTAGTTGATTTTTATTTTAATTCATTTAGTTTTATATAATTTATTTTTACGTAATAAAATGAAATATATATAGCTACATATATTTTTCTCATATAACTATAGTATATTTCAATTCATTTATAATATTTTTAGTATCCACATGTAACATCTTAGATTTTCCATGTATTATTTTATGATATTGTATGGATTGATTTTGAGACTAGGTGTTGAGATGACATGCAATTCCAAGACCTGATATTCTCGAAATAAATAGTTGAAAAATATTAAAAACAACTATACCATCTATGTAAAATATTCTAGAAAAGTCGGAATAAATCATAAAATGGTTCCCATTTCAATAAAGTTAGGGAACCATTGAGTTAATAACATAAAATTAACCCTTGGTGTGACCAAACTTTTTTCAATGTGGGTCTTTTGAAGAAACGGTTACCAAGGACGTAACCTTAAATATAATTATTAAATAAAATTATTTTATTTCTAAATCCTAATAACTCATGCACATGGACTTAGATTGGAAATCTAAGACTACTTTTGTGTTTGTAATGAGTTTTTTTACTTAGGTGTGACATAACCTTTATCGGAATGATGCGTTTGTGGAAAATACATCATGAGCACAAAACTAGATAAAATAATTAAAATAAATTTTTTTTTACCCTCATTGTGATTGAAACATCATTTAATATATTATTATGGGGAACTACTAGGGTTAGACACATAATCCTGGAGACATTTTTGGACCATTAGAGATATAGAGATAGAGATCGAGAGAATTGACTCAGAAGAACGATGACAGATCATTGATCGAAGATCAACATACCTCAGATTAGACTGATCATACTAACAAAAACCACAACACATTGTTCTTTATAAAATGATTATCCACATCAAGGTTGGGAATTAGTTTTTATTTGTTAATTCTATATTTTAAATTTCTACAATGAATGTGAATCAATTGATGAATGGATTGATTCAAGGATTATGTGTATGGAGGGATGTGATTTAATTTGCAGGTATTTTTATGAGGAATAGTTTCAATGGTTTAATTCAATGATGGATTAATATCCCGTTATAATATAAATTAACCATGATCAATACAAACATCGATCAAGGTTATTTAATATTTATTTGTTGTGATTTTCTCCCCCAATTCAGCAGTTAACCATAGGTGTTCCTCATTGGACTAGGGTTCATCAAATCCCGATGAATCAATTATTGTGCACCCGATATATTGAAAAATGATCTGATATTATATATATGTGATGGGAATGAAATTATGGAGGTGATACAATGGAGATATAGAGATTCAGTTGAAAGATGATTCCTGAATTCACGTTCTTCAGGGGATAACAATGAATGACAATTTGATCAGTTTTTTTAGAAAATATGATGATCAGACGCATTTGTTGATGACAAAAAGGATTGTAAAATACTGTATATAAAATAATTTCAGGTTTTGGGCATCATAGGATACACAGGGGGTCATGGGAGTGAATGTGGTAGTGTCCAGCCCATGTGAAGGTGCATGGTGACATGCGGTGTCACGGTGAGGCTAGTAGAGGTGGCCAGTGACACGGGCGGCAGAGCCACAGGCAGTGGTGGAATGAAGTTAAAAACACAAGATGACAGCTGTGGTAGTGGTAGTGGTAGTGGACTCGGATCATGTCAGGTGGGACGATTCTGGACAGTGGACCGAGTTGGGCAAGGTGGGTTGGGCCAGGCCTTGTGGGTCAGGTTCGGTCAGTCCAGTGGGCTGAGATAGACCCTCGTCGGACCTAGGTTGGATCAAGGGAAACTGGGTGGATGAAATTTCAGTCAACCATAGTGGTCGACTCGGTATTCATGATAGCTCGAGCTTCCACAGGAACCGTGACCACACGTCATGATCGACTATATGGAATGATCGACCGAAGAGGTGGGTCATGAGTTGTGGCATCTCAAGCTACCATGGGGTGCAGTGGCCCGGCTTCCAAACCACGGTGGTTAATCGGTAGGGTTGGTCGATAAACCATGGTGGTCAATCCATAGGTTTATAGACCCCTGCAATGTATAAATGGGATTATCTCTAAGAAGTATCATCCATTTGAAGAGGCTTTTATAACATTCATACGCAAATGTTGAGAAAATATTTTTGAGACTAATGGTGACTTTTTAGTGTGGAAAATTACAGGATAAGAGTTTTCATACTGTACATTCTTTGAGGGTTTTCTATGACATTAAATAAACAACACAGGATTGTAATCCCCTTTAGAGTCCAAATATTTGATACAGTATGGTGTCTCTCTTCGAGACTATAGTGTTATCACCTATCACCCCTAGTGGAGTGGTGGAATCATCATATCCTTTGAGAGAAGGGGGTTGGCCATCCCTCTATTGGGATGCACTTGTTGGGTATGTGGGATCCCCAATTGATTATAGGAATCATCATGTAAATAAAAATGTGATCCAGAATGTGTACGTGGTATCCCCCAGTGGTTTGGGGTGAGATCTTTGGTATCGCCCAGCCAGTTCTTAGTGTGACCCCCTCTTTGTGCAGCATAGTCTTTCTTGAAAAAATGTGTTCTCTTTGTGTGGGGACCAAATTAGATAGACCTCTTAATGATGTGTCTTTAATGGTATCAGGTCTTGATGAGTGACATCTCCCACAACGAGTGTGATTCAAGCAAAATCATATGTCAGAAAATTGGTTATGAATGCCTAATGGCACATTGTCCCTATTGAGAATGTCTGGATACTCTTGTTATATATGTTGTAGATACATACCTATGTAGATCTGAATATAATTACTTTGTTGTATTGATCTATGGTTTTGGGGTGTCCTTCTAAGTAATTTTATACTCATGCCAACACATGATTTTTATGCATGTGTTTAATCTTGTGAAAATGATTGTCCTTTTGATGGAGTCCTAGGTGGACCAGGACTAGATAGTTCCTAGTGAGACTAGACAAACTAAGGTGTGTTGTTACAGCTTTCAGACATCAGTCCCAGTACCTTTTTTTGTTTGGACTTATTCTACATACTATTTGTGTTGGGATAGTTTATTTCCTTTTTTTAAATTCCATTACATTTACTATTGCACTTTATTGATGTCTCTTAGTGCTATAGATGTATTTTTTACTTAGTGGTTTTTACATTTCATCATTTTGTGGAATGGAGAAGAGTTTAGTGTACCTGAAACGATGGAACTAAGTTTTCCTTTATTAGTGAAAAACAAAGCACAGAAAATGAAGGACAGACTCACACATATGAGGGTGAAGTTGATTACTCTTCAGTTTTCTGTCCTCACCCTCGATGCAGCAGATGATATGAGTCCTCATTTTTCTATAGTGGTGTCAGAGTATGAGGACATATTTCCTAAAGATATTTCTTGATTACTTCCCCATAAGGAGATGGAATTCTTCATGTATATACACCCTGAGAAGACACCAATATAGACACCTTCATATCGAATGGATCCTGCAGGGATTCAGGAGTTGAGGGTATAGTTGGAGTACTTTCAGAAGAAGGGATTAGTGGGACATATTTTTCACCGTGGGCAGCCCATGTTTCTTTTTCAAGAAGGTGGGTAAGAGATTTATGTTATGGTTGTATTTTCAGGGAATAAATCAACTGACCATGAAGAACAAGTAACAACTGTCACGAATTGATGACCACATTCGATCAGTAGAGAGGGGTAAGATTGTTCATGAAGGTTGACCTCTGGTCAATGATTTTAGGAGATGAGGCAATGTATTTCAGGCACTCTAATCATGAAATTTACAATGGAGGGTGTCGAGTATGTAGTATTCTATGGTGCATCAAGAACTAGGTTTTCTTCTTTCATGATTTAGAAGAATGTTTTGATTTTATCTATTTCACACTATTTGAGACAACACGAGAAAAATGAAATAACCTATTATCTTGAAATAGTAGTGATAGTCAAAACATTAAGGATGTGGCAACATTACTTGATAAGTGAGCAGTTTTTCATAAACTTTAATCATAGGAGTCCCAGGTATATATTATCTTTGGAAGTTAGCACTCATGGGCACAGAGTTGTTCTGAGCTACTACAGAGAAGATGTAGATCATACAGGATTGGATCAAGACTGTATAGAGTAGTATGATGTCTTATGATGACCGGTGATGAAGATAATTGGAGTTCAAAAAAAGATACCATCTATTCCTTTAGGATTCACTTCAATGTGGATTACAATAACTATGTATGGGAGGCAAGCTATCTCCAAGTTTCATCATCAATTTTCTAATAATTCATAGTGTTAGAGTGGTGGCGTAACACATAGCTATACCACTGCAATTAGATCGAGTTCATGATGTCTTCCACATTTTGAAAATGAGGAGTCACACGCATGACCCATGGTATGTCATTAATATGGTTTATATAGACATTAAGGATTGAGTGACTATTATTTAAGACCTAGTAGAAATCAAGGATTAGTATGAGAGGATCATTTGTGGGTGATTGGTTCCCTTTTTACATTTCTGGTGGCTGCACAAGAATCTCTATGAATGAATATGGGAGTGAGATGATCATATTCAAGATCAGTACCCTAATCTATTTGAGCATAACTTGTTTTGAATTTTTAGGGATGTAAAGCCCCATGGTGGGAATAATGTATCATATCATATTTACATTGTATTAGTTTAGTTTATTTTATGGATTTATTTAATGATAAGGTAATGTTATTGTGTGCGATTCAGAGGCCTGATTTAGCTAGAACAAATGTTTGAAAAATATTAAAATCATTAATATCACGTGCACACAGTTTTCACGAAAAGGGTAATAACTCTTAAACGGGTGATCAAATTAATAAATAATGGAATCATTAAGTTTATAATAATAGATTTACCCCGTGTTTGACCTATATTTTGATAGCATGGTTCATCTACTTGAAAAGTCACCAAGGGCGTAACTGTATATAAAAGAATTAAATAACATTATTTTATTTTTAAATCCTAATAACTCATGAACAGGGACTCATATTGGAAACCTAAGACTAATGTTGAGTTTAAAATGCATTTTTTCATTATGTGTGACATAAGCTTTGTTGGAGTGAGGTGTTTATAAAACATCCATCACATGCATGGAAAGGAATTAAATAATTGAAATTAATTGTTTTGTTTTTTTCCATCATTGTGATTGAATCATCATTAAATAAAAGATTATGGGGAAATATTAGGGTTAGATGCATTACCCTAGAATATTCATAGGACTGTTAGAGAGAGAAAGAGATAGAGAGATATATCTCTGGAAAATCCTCTCAGGTGAATGGTGAGGGATTTTGGATCAACGATCAATATACCCCAGATTCAATGGATCATTAAAATAATGAAAAAATGCATTGTTATTCATCAATAAATGATAAAAATTGAGGTAGGCCATGTTCTCAAATTACTAAATTTCCAATTATTTAATTCTAAAAAGTACATGAATCAATTTAGTAAAAGATTGATTCATAAATCATGTGTATTAAGTAAAGGGATTTATGTTGTGGATATTTTTATCAGGATAGATATAAATGGTTTAATTTGGTGATGGATTCATTTCTGATTATAATGGAAATGAACCATGTTCGACATAGGCATTGATCAAGGTTCATTAATATTGGTTTATTGTGCTTTTTCCCCTAATTCCGGGTTTCAGCATGGGTGTTCTTCACTAGAAAGGGGTTCGGCACACCTTGATTGATCGATCATTGCACACCATTTTCTTAATGCAATGATCTAATATGGTGGATCAGGGATCAGTAAGACATGAAATATGTTTGATGAAGAAGATAGAGTGATTCGAACAATGAATGATTCATGAATTCGTTCTCTTTAGTAAATAACAAAGAATGATGATTTGTGCAATTTTGTGATCATATCTAATAATTGGGCATGTTGTTCGATGAAAAAAATGCATGGATGATCCAAGTTATGTGATCGTTTAATGTTTTAGTAATCGAAGGAGACACAGTGGCTCACTGAATTAGAGGTGGTTATGGTAGATAACATAGGTGGTGACAGATGGTGATGCACAATGGAGTGATAAGGCTAGAGGATGTGGGTGGAGCCTGTTGTGGTGGTGGAAATAAGAGAAAGAATATTACAGTAGTGTTGGATATGGATTGGGGATGGTGGGTCAGGCTGGACCAATGGACTGGGAATGGAAAATGGTCCTGGTTGGGCTAGTTGGCCATGTTGGGCCTGGTTATTCAGGCCATTCTAGGTGGGATGGGTTGAGTTTGTCCGGTTGTCCATGCCAGACCCAATTCATAGTTAGGGAAACCGAGCAGAGGTGATTGTGAACAACCATGGAGGTCGACTGTGGTACCATCGTAGCGTGATCTGGCACAGTTAGAATGACCATGTGGAATCATTGATCGTGACAATTGACCCTGATTTAGGGAAGCTCGAGTTGTCGTGGGGTGTAGAGGCTGCATGGTTGGACCATGAGTTGTCCACTGCGGTGGTTTTTTTGTGCGGTAGGTTGAAAAAATGTATCATCCAATCCATGGACACAGTGACCCCTACAATTTTCAAATGATCATAACTCTTATAAGGAGCGTCCAATCAACTATCCATCTATATTGTTGAGGCCTAGACATTGAGACAATATTTTTGAGACTGATGTTGGGTTTTTATTATGTACTAGTATAGCTTGAGATCATTCACTTTGTCTTTTCCTAGGGGGTTTAGTGCATCATTACATCAACATGACTAGATTTTAATACCCTGAGGAGGTCGTGTCTTAGATATAATATGGAATCCCTCCCTGATATGGGAGTATGATCCTCTATCACCCCTTGTGGGGTTGTGGAATCTAAATAACCTCTAAGAGTAGGGTGTTGGTCCTCCATCAAGAGGGACACATCAGTATGTTCTATAGAATGCCCTAGTGATTCAGCATGTCATCCCCTATATAGAGGGTTTATCCAGATTGGGTAAATTGTATCCCCCTATGTTTATGGGTGTGATCTGTTGTGTCCCCCAGTTATTTCATGGCATGACCCCCTCTCTATTTATCATTGTCTTTTTTGACTAATGAATTCTATTTTGGCAGGCTAAATGAGCTATAACTCTTCATATATAGTCTCCAATGATATCATGGCTCGATGAGTGAATTATCCCAAAAAGAACGTGTTTCTTGTGAAATCCTATATATGGAAGTTGGTAATGACCACCAGATGGTGTGGTTTCTCTCTTTATAATATCTAGATATTCTTGTTATATAAGGTGTAGAAATATACATTTGTAGAGATAACATTACTTCCTTTGTTGTTTTGGGGTAGCATACTAAATACTATTATACTCACACTTACATGGATTATCCCTGCACATTTCGTGTATTCTATAGATCATCATCCTTTTGAAAGATTCCTAGGTGAACTTGGACCATATGGTGGTTAGTGAGACCGGATAGACTAAGGTTAGTTCCTAAGTCTTTGTGAAATCCATCCCAGTAACTATATATTAGGGTGAAATTATGCTGTAGACACTTTTTGGTGGGATTACGTTTTTCCATATTTACTTTCTAGTACATTTACAGTCTCACTATGTTGTTGGGTCTTAGTAGTATAAATGAATTATTTACTGTGTTGTTTTAACATTTTCGAATTTTGTAGCTTGGATATGTGTGAATGTGTACATGTAAATTAGGCTAACACCTCCCATTTTTTGGATATGTCTACTCAGTTCCAGTCTCAGTCCCTTGGCCTAGTGGAGGTAGGATTTGGGTAAACATGGAATGAGACCCTCTGGTGCAGGTCATGACACCACATGCTTATGATTATGGTGTTATTTATTTAATGTGATGTGGTTATTTTTTGTCTTTGTTAGATATATATAAGTATATAATTTTTATATCTTCAATGGATACATTTGGCCTCTCACTATCTATCTATAAGTACTCATGGGAGTGTTATAATTTTTAATAAACCTTTTTTATACATACAAAATAACCTGGTAAATTACCTAATTCTAAAATATAATAAAATAAAAAGATAATATCACTTTCATTGTTGAACCCATATGAAAACTATTGCATTTATATTGTAACATATTTAAGGACAGATCAATTTTTTCTCTGATTAGTCTGAGCACAGGATTTTTGGTCAAAATTATTTGATTTTAGATACCAGGAATTAGATTATTATTTATATCATTTAATGGATTGAATTTTTTTCTAAAACTTTTTTTATAGACACTAATTTCTAATCATTCATGAATGTGTTACGCATTTTTATATTTCCATACTCATGAGGAATTCCGACCCTATTTTTAAAACAGGTTCTATTTATCACATTCTTGAGGAAATCTCAGTAATTTTTTGTCTTTTAGAACAATCTATTTTTTTCCATTGACGGGATATAAATTTAAAAAGGTGAACTAAATTTATGAATACATTAATTTTTTCATTTTACCTATTGACCCACTGTACCACCCTTGCATTTTCTCCATTATATATCACTTATATGTTTTGAAGAATCCTTTTTAAGAGGATCCGATAACTAATACCCTTCCATACCCATCTCTTGAATATATTCTTGATTATTGCCAATCTATGTTTGATGGAGTGTGTTATTTGTGGAGATAATTTTTTATAGGACAATGAAACATTTTATGAATATGGATAGTCATTATCACCATGTTATAAGTGTTTTTAACTCTAATAATTAACCTTGAATATTTTTTGATGGTGATATAAATATTTTTGGTTCTGACAAAAAGTACATTTGTGGTTATTACATGAATAACCTCACTAATAGAGATTCCTATAAATGTGATAACTCATTACTCCATGGGAAAGATAGTTTTTATGTAGACCACCGTCTCTAAGATTTTAAAAACTATGTTATACAAATTCAATTTTCATTAGGTTGTTTTCCTATATCTATTTTATGGGGTTTGGGAGAAAATAATTGCATGTTTATTTTCCTGTTATATTTGAGTGAGTTATATCCACTTGTGTACCTTGTGAGGAGATATTATCACTTAGGTGTGGAATATCAATGAATTAAGTGTGGGGATAAATATTTTTATGTATGAATTGGGATTTACATTTAGCATGTATTTATTTTAATACTGAACCATCATTTCATTCCCAATAATGTCCAATTTTATATGTCCAAGCATCCCAAAACCTCAGAGAACAATTCAACCTAATGTGAAGTCCCCAAGATTGATGATTTAATTTGTTATCCACTACTGGATTAATGTAATTCATTGAAAACACATGGTAAGCATTCATTTTTTTTTTGAAAATTAAAGACAACTTTAATCATTATTATAATTGAACAATGAGATTTATGGTTAGGTAAGTCTCATGATGTATGAATATAGATTCATGATTTGAAATAAATATGAGTAGATGATAAATTATTTTTACAAATGTAGATTTTAACTGAAGAATTTCAGTTTTGGGGGAAAAGGGTTGATGATTTTGAACTTGTGACAATATTGTTCTTGTTTGAAAAATCGTGATTTAGTGTAATTTTTTGATTTCTGTCCCAAAATTGAAAAATTTTATGTATAGGGAATTTGATGCACAAAAATATGAAAAACATATAAAATTTCAAATCATTTGAATTAATTAAATTAACACAATTATGTGTTTTATGTTCAATTTGTAATTTTATAGTATTGTAGTTATTTTTTTAATTTATAGTTAATTTTGTATTAAGTTTTTCTAGTTATTATTACATTCATTATATATTACATTTATATATTAGAAACATATATTATTTAACCTATTAAATATTTATTTAATTATATATTTATCCATTTTAAACATTATTATTACAATGTTTATTATTTATAAATTATATTAATATTTTTTTCATACTTTTACTATTATATTAATAATTTCTATCTAACTATATAATAACACAATTTTATTTATCCTATAAAGAAATTTTATCTATTTATTATTAGTTAGTTAACTATTTAAATTGTTACATTTTTTATTATTATTTTATTATTAGTTGGAACTTAACACTTATTATTATTATTTTATATATTTATTAAGTTATAATTATTTTTTAGAATTTTTTATATATCATGAATTTAATTGTGGGGATCCTCAACTAAATTCTATATTCTTTCAGATCATTTTCCATCATTACCCATGAATCCATGGTTTTTACTGGCTAATGTTTCACCACCTGCATGTGACATCATGCCCAAAAGTGGGAGTTAATCCTCATTCACATATTCCATCCACCAGTAGTGTTACACCCTAAGCTTCCATGGTATGTTTCTCTTTGAATAATGAAATATTTGGGTTGTACGCAAATTGGAGTTTTAACAAACCACGACCAATTAAACTAGCCCTTATGAAAATTAATACCCACTTTTTGAAATTTTAAAAATTTTATTTTTCAAAATGGACTTCATTTTTTGATTCGTAATATCAAAATTATCTTAGGGTGAATTTTTTGTACTTTTCTAAAAACTTTCAATTTTTGATGAATAGTGAAAAAACACTCCATTATTGTTTAAAACTGACTTTTTATTTAAATAATTAGTTATTTTATTAAAATTTATATTATGAAAATATATATATAACACATATATATGTTCAATTTATTTCATTAGAGTAATTTTATAGTAATATTAGATATATAAAATTTTATTGAACATTTTACTGTCTTTTACGAACCTTCCAGGAGCATTTGTAAATTTTCATAAAACATAATTTTATCGCTTCTGTGAGTTGAATCCCAAAAATCCGAGAGAAACAGTTGATATCATTATGTATAATGTTGTTCAATAAGAAGAAAATAATTTATGATGAATAGTACCTTTTGACTTATTTACCACGGTTAAAAATAAATAGGGTAATTAATGGTAAAAAAGATATTATTATTCCATTAACACATTGCCTAATTCTATTGGATTTCAGTATTTAGACAAAAATAAACATTAGGAATAAAAAATGATCCTTTTTGTCCACTTGTATTTGATTAAGACATTTATTATTATTTAATTTAAAGTAGAGTTAAAAGTGTCAAATTCAATTGTTCATAACTAAAATATTTCTAATATGTTGTTAAACATAAGATAAAATTAACAATAAATATTTTTTAGAATGATAAAATTATTTCATACACAATATTATTTTATTTATAATTTTTAAACATTATAGAATTAAATTTATTTATAACACAATGAGGATGTAGTAATTAACCTATTAACGAATGATTTAAAATAATTGATAATATAAATATCCAAATAAATTTAAATTGAGACTTCTGAATAATTTCACGAATTTTATTGGTTAATATGAAATGTTATGGTTTATTAAATGAATTATATTCGAATTAATCTAGTTTTTAGGACATTAAAAAATATCAAATTGTAAATAGTGTCAAAATTGACATAATTGAGTTTTTAAAACAAATACTATATTATTAAATGATATAATTTTCCTCAAAATATATGGATTAGCTAAAATAATTATATAATAATATATATGTCACTAATGAAACACTTGGGGTTCTATGGGAATTTTATAGTTAGTTTATTAACCATATAATGTAAACAAACAAGGTGACATGGTAAATTTTAAACTATTTAACCAATAGTTAAATCTAAAATATAAGGTTAATATGGAGACCTAAACATGTCTAATACATATTGGTTGAATGTTTTTTGACCCATACCTACCATATATTCAAAATAAGTCATTTTGGACCAATTATAAATAGAATATGATTGTATAATAAAATAATATTTCAAGCTTTTCCTAAAGTGACCCCACCTCTCTTATAAAAGTGTACTTCTCATTCTCTCAATGACACACCTCCAAATCCATTTTTCAGGGCCAACCCGTGCACAAATATCATGAAACTGCCTTAAATTCTAACTAGAGGCCTTAATTTGATCAGAAATCCAACTTATGGATCCCTTTTGATCAACTCAAAAGAAGACCCCCGAAGAAGAGGTAATAATTTCACCACCTCTTTCAAAGTTATTTTCTTCTTACACTTCTTCTTTTGTTGTTGTTTCCATACCAAAATAATAAATCCTGTAACTTATACATAATGTGATGTTATTATAAATATGTTACAACCATTTTCATTATTCTATCCATATTATGATGATAAGTCACCATACGTGTGTACGTACAACTTACCTTCTCAACGTCGTGGTGTAGTTTGTTACTCAAACACTTCATTATTTGGATGGGTATAATAAAGAATATAAATTATTTAAATAGTAAATATAACATGTTAATGATTCATTATATATTATTTAAAATCCAATTACTTATGATTTAACCATCAATAGAACGATATTGTCGCTCGTACATACGTACGGATTACTATCTCCATGAAGGCGATGAGATTTATTCCCCATCGTTACCATTCAAGAATAATTTTCATTTAATGATTAAAAATAATGTTTAATAACATAATATCATTCTCTATATGAATCAAATAAATCATATCCATAACAAACAAGGCTTAAGTAACCAAGCATATAAAGGAAAAAAATCACTTAACACCTGAAACAATGATACTACTGAAATACTATTAATAATGAAATATTAGAAGATCATATAGGATATCATATTTTTGTATATGATTCTTGTATAATTTAATTAAAATTATTAAACTTTTATATAGGGTGTTAAAATACCCTCATCCACGGAAAAGTACAAATTAAGGCTCAATTTTACAATCTCTTCATTATCTGGGGTTGTTTACATGTGAGAATATACTAGGACCTCTTTGTCATCCACATTCGTTTTTCTTAAAAATATATTCCAAAACATTTTAGATATTTCCTAGACTATAGGTTAAAGTCATGTATACCCTTTTTTTACATTCTATAATATTTTTATAAAAGAATCCTTGTTTCATTTTCCCACTAAGGTTCTTTTTGATCTTTTTGAAAAAATTAAGGATATAATGTTTTTAACTTATATGGCGGGTGCAGATATTTTCCACCATTATAAAACCATAAAAGCTTCCCTTACAATATTATAAGAATATTTCCAAAATAAATTAGATTTTTATAATTATGTGACATTAAAATGGTTTCAAAAATATAAATAGGTATTTTTTTCAAATAGTTTTCATTTCATCTATGTAAATATCATTTGATGGATTTTAAATGTATTTGAAGTAGACCTTTTATGATACAAATATTCCATATTTTATTGAAGGTTTTTTGATTTGATTGACTGTGGATGTGTTATTTTTATACCATTCCTGGTTTATGAATAAAGTATTGACATTTCATATTCTAGTTTTAATACGAATGTTTATGTTATGTTTAAACCTTTTCATATGAGGAATGCATCAGAAATAGTAAGTGACGGGTGGAGATTGATATTGCTCCTTGATTCATCAGTATGTCTCATGAGACAAACTAGTGTCTTGAGACATTTCCATGACAAAATCATATTTTTAGTCTTTTTATGAGTCCTTGAGTATGTGGTTATTATTTCCGGCATTATGCATTCCATCATTATGAAATTGGCTATTGATATTACGTGTGATTATTGGACTAGTATAATATCCATGTGACTAATTAAATGGAATTATTTGATTTATAATTTCCATATTATGTTTAAGTTTTTGTTTAAAAGGATTTATTTTTAGTCTTTTACATTTCCTTAAATGTTTATTTATTTATGATAGTTTCTACTATAATGTAATCCTTACTGAGCAGCTGAGCACACCCATTTCTATGTTTAATTTTTCCTAGTATGCGAAGAAGTATATTATGACTGACCTACATGGAATGTATAGGGGATATAAATGTCATAAATGGATACACAATGTTGTTTTTTCCCATTTCATGATGTAATGTAAAACTTATGTATGTATGTAGTACTTCCAATGCTACTAAACTGATCGGCCTTTCTAGATTTGATCTCATGTTATCAATCCAATGTTATGTTATAATGAACCGACTCTAGGTAACTAGGGTTGGTGAATTAGAAGTATTGGACCCACAAAAATCTCTAGTCGCAGACCCCATGGCATTGAGTGTTTTTTCAAATATTCTTTTTAAAATATAGAAATAATCACAACTCAAAAAACATAGAAAATATAAGCTCAAAAGGCATGAAACAACTACATGCCTTTGGCCTCTTTTTTCCTGATCCAAAGGTATTTTGGAATTTAACATGTTTTTCAGAAATATTGGTAAAATGTGTTAAGAGATGTGACACCATTGACCAAACACAATATACGTTTATATATATTTTAAATAATTATTTTATTTATGATTTAATTTATATTTATATATTTATATATAAAAAGAAACATGAGTATTGTGATTATTATAAATTATTATTAATTATGAAATATTTTATTTATAAGACTTGTATTATTAATAATTATATGTTTTATATTAGTAATTTAATTAATATTTATTTTGAAATCATATTATTAAATAATTTATAAGTTATATCAATAAATATATTATTTACATAATTATTCATATTTATTATTTTAATTTTTCTAGATATTTAATAATATAATTATTATTTATTAATAATGTAATTACAAACATTTAATTATAATAACATAATTAATAATATTTAATAATAATTTAATTAATAATATAATACTTAATAATAATTAAACCTATCATTTTCATAATGTGAAATTGTTATGGTTTTAAGAAATAATATTTGTAACATTTAAATTATTATTTTTATTATATTTATAAAAAACATTATAATTTTAGTTAATTTTAATTATATTTAGTCATTGTATCATATTTCATTTATATTTTTTTATTTATTATAATTTATCATCTTCTAAAGTCACCGACATTAAACATGATAATGTATAAAGTAGACGAATTTGAATACCTATAAACTAAAGTGTAAATACAATATAAATAAAATATTATACACATAATAAATATATTAAAATAATTGAAAATAAAAAAAATCTATGAAAAGTGATTTCAATGGAATAAAATATAGTTTTTTAAAGCATGACATTCATATTTATAAAATATTTTGGCATTACTTTTGTTTTCATTTAATTTATATTTGCTTAATCAATGTTATAAATTTATTTTTCCCTGTAGTTACACTAAATTTTATGTTCATAAATTTTTTAATGTTAAAATATTATGTTTTTAATAAATAATATTTATGTGATGTAAATATATTCCGGTTTATTATATTGATGGAGTTATTTTTATTTCCAACTATTTTTTATAATTTTTTACTTTGTTTGAAATTATTAATATATTGTTTTTTTTGTTTTATAATCTCTCAAAGTTATCTACATAAAATTTAATAAGTTTTTATATGTTTCAAGTAGTTGAATTTGAAATCCTATAAAATTTAAACTATAAGTACCACAAAATGGAAATTAAAAATTTTGCAAAAGATAAAAAATATTTAAAATAAATAAAATTTTGACCAATATAGTAGGAAAATATATTATAGATAATAAAAAAAATTTGGTTTCAATACCATTATGTCAATATAAAATTTTAATTTCAATTGGTAAAATTAATTTGTATTATGAGGTCTCGTCCACCTATTTTGTGTGTAAATGAGACGCGTGTATCAAAATCACCAACCTATGGGCTGGGGTGGACTACTATATAATGCGGGATGTTATTCAGGTTAAGGAACCTCAAATTTATGGTGATCTATCAATGAATCATCAGGAGGATATATCATCTATATGTCATTATGTGAACTCAATCCTACTCCCACAACAAATCTATAAGTACATGGAATCTGATGGTGGAACCATATGACATATAAATGGTTGGTCATGAAATTTGGAGGCATGGTATATGAATCCTGATATGAGCTCCAAATATCTATACACAATGAAAACTATGGATATGTTGACAACATAAATGGATCTCATGTCTATTGGTGCATATCCACTATCGGCTAAGGAATGATTGTTAGAGGCGAGACCTGTTCCTGTGGAACTGGTGAGGCCTCACCTCCAACACAACATAGTCAAAATCATTTTTTTCATAGCTCCTCAAAATCAATACCTACTGGTGGAGGTTTATATGTAATAACATCCTCTCCCTTGGCAAAAACATGATCTCTAATAGGTGTATGAACAAAGATACTATCATGTTGAACATGATACACTGGCTTCATCTTCTTCACTGCAACATGGTAAGATAATATTCTAAATACCTCACCCTAATCTATTTCATACATGTGGATAATATGTTGTAGTTGAGTATGTTGTAATGAGATTAAAATTAAATTAAAAATGTATACAACAAATAAACATATATAATGTAATTGACTTAACATATTATGAAGCCTCCTATCTTTTGGGGTAAGATGAAGTAAAGAAATCACTCAATATAATGAATCATGCATGATTGGATATAATATATTGAATCAAATCATATGCATAACATGGATATGAAAAAATTAATTTCTAAACCAGAGGATGATATAACTTGTATGTCTTCAGTGCTAGTCGATATCCTGTCTCCCCATCATCTTCAGGGAATGAAGCATTATTGGTTGTCTGGGTGGAAATGGAATACACAAAACTAATCTACACTAGTAATAGAATTTATCTAGCCGGTTCCACTAAATAATATAAAATTGAATGATAGACACTATAATCATGGCACCGTGAATTCCATCAGTTCCCTATATGAGAGGTAGTTCTAATATAGGCCAGTATGGTAGCTATAAAATCTATAATAAAATGAGGCATTAGTGAACGTTTTTTACTAATTCCCAAAAATTGATAATATTATGAAACATAATAGTCAACATAATAATTTATATAGTCACATTGGATGGTAGTATAATATCCAAAATGAGATGTAATGCACCCAAATTAGGTTTTGGAGTCATAACGAACAAGAGTGTCTTACTCCACCTGTAACACACAACATTGAAAGTGATAAATAACAAAAAATTATTTATAACAACATATATTAGTATCATAAAAAAATATTGATGAGTGATCTTAACAAATTCCACAAGGTTCATCACTTAAACCATTTATGAAGATCCAGAAAAGAAATAACAATGTCTAGGGGAGGGATTATCTGCCATTCCCATGTCTGAATTAGGATCACATGTCTCTATAGATCACTATGATATGATTATAATCTCATTTATAATGCTAAGTACGTATATGTTAAGCGCATAAATTCCCCACTTTATCACCTAAACTGATCAAAGTCTTATAGTAGCCCCAAATACATCATGTGTATATAGGTGAAAGAGTGATCATTGCACAATGTCTCTCTAATGATATATAAGATATACGTATGGGTGTGATGCATGACAGTTTACTCATTTATATTAATGGTTAAATATGAATTGTACATGTCCATCCCGCTTATATATAGATTACCTCCATCCATAGTTATATCATCCCCCACAATATCTAGGATGAAAAATCATTGTACAAGCTTAGGCCTACTTCCAATCTAGGGTCTTGTAACTACAACACCCTAGATTGGAAGATCGAGCAATACTACCACATCCTCATGAGATAATTCCATCTCTCCCTTGGGGAATTAGAATTTGTGAGACTCTAGTCTCCATCTCTCAGTGGGGGAAACAATGATATGGTGATAAAAAATGTATAATTAGATATATTGATTCAATATAATCCAGCATGGTGTATGTAACATCCAAAACTAAGATTCCACTAAACGGGTGCCCCGATTTGGGTCTCCACAAGACCATAGGCAAACCTCCTTATAAAAAGAGTCTTCTTACTAGAAGTGGGGTTCTAATTGGTCACATGAGCAGACTACATCCTATTTATTATAGAAATTAGTTGGAGATAAAACACGAAATATATGAAGCATAAATGAACACTGATAAAGAAACTTCATTACCAACCAATTCCCAAATCTAGGTCGAATCACACAACCAAATTGTAAATATGCTATATTATTTCATACAGTTCCAAATATATGGAAACCCCAAATTAATAAAAATAGAAGAATCCCCAAATCGGGTACTAACTCCAATTTTGGATCCATCATCAATTCATACACCATTCCCAAATAAACCCTCTAGTATTGGGGCCCCTTCCCTAGTCCTGAACTATAACTATGAAATATGCTTGGGTACCGAACTGCAGCCCAAGTAGGGTGTGAGTGAAACTAATTAGGCAACCACCAATAGTTTCTACAAAATATAATGTCTAAAAAAAGTGTATTCATGTACTAAAATGAATAAAAATTTAAATAGGATATAAACCAAGATCCATTAGTTTACAATAATCACTTAATCCATTTTCATCATTTATACGTTGGATTAGGAATTTTCGTGAATGACACTACAACCTATTTTAATCAACGACATATTCATAAGGGAGTAAGTTGGGTTTCTTATCTCACTATGTATAACATTTCCAAAAACATACATCACACTTACCTTGTATCCTCAGTCCAGGTAGTCCCATCCAATGTAACGTTTAGGGGCATATATCCTTAGTCTAGCACCCTAACCCATGAATTCTATATGTGGGGCATACTGCTTTAGTCGAACTTGATCTATGGGAATAGAACCACAACTCAATAACCCACATACCACTGAGTCATCTGTGATTTCTTCTTTAACCATAAATAATTTACCAAACATAATCCATAACCATTTAACACATTAATCAATTACAACAAATGTTCTTTCAACACATATGTAATATTATACCTTTTCTCGTTTAAACATTCTCATTTACATTCCTTAACATATTTACCAATTTACCCAGTACATTCCTTATCCAAACAATTATGTTCATCATTTAAAATCCATAACTCATTTAACCCACTAATATTACACTATAAAACCCATTTTCCATGTTAAAAACCAAACACAATTACCATTACATTCATTCGATAATCCTAGATAACATGTCCACACATTAATTAAGGTATTTATGTCATAATAATTCATTTTTATACTTTCCATGTCAATTTCCTTGTTCAAGATGTAGTACACCTCATGGGTGGCCCTTAACCTAGTCAAATCAGCCTCAACGCATCCCATGGGAATCATGAGGGGCTCCATTAAACATTTACCAAATTGATTTATCATTTATAAAAATAAAAACTAATTGGGAAACAGAACCACACCATATAAAATCAACATACACATAAATAAGCAACAAGTCTTGGGATATAAATTTTAGAACACCTACCTCAATTCCCAAGCCGAATGCACTCATAACATGACCCATTGATTTGGATCCGAACACTCTTCGAAGCCCCAACCTATGATCTACTGGAAAAAGAATGTTTCAAGGATATGAAAGAAAAAAAATTCCAAAAAAATACCTAATCAAAAAAAAATTAAATAATGGGTGACTTAGAATCACCCAATACTTTGATTCACTAACAACGGTGCTCCTCATGACTTAAAAATGAGGGAGATCGACCCTTGGGATGCTTGGGGTGTTTTGGTTTATCACTAGAGTTGTATAAATAATATTGAAGGGAAATACCATGTTATAAGACATTAGTATTGACAGGGAAAAATTTTAAAAATTCACTTTGTAAAGGGATCATGGTTTGGGTGCCTAGTTGGATAAACTATACACTAACTATGTGCCACCCTCTATGCATGAGGGGGTCAAAACGAATTGTTACTTGGGGATCCCATGATGTTTAAATAAATGTGTGTTGACCATGTGTAATGGCTCTATCCAATAACACATGCTTTGTTCTTCCCCCTAGCATGGTTTCTTCAAACAATTCATCCTTCCTCTAGGTAATCATATTTAGGGTTCACAATCACTGATAATCATTTTACAAATATTAAACATGCACCATATTTCCGCTTTCTCCTTTATTTCATGTCCCAAACTTTTGGAACACCTCAGGCCCCTTTATAGGTTCATAAAAAATTTAATTCCCCATACTAAAGGTATTTAAACTATAATTTTAAACAATATCACACCTCACAATTCCAAGGATCCTACAACCTCCCTACCATATATTGGCTTTTCCTTGAGCCTCCCTCCCTATAATTGAAGATATTTCAATGTAAAGAGATCAATCATCAGGGTATTCATGTCCATCACCCTTTCCAAAATATCTTCCTAATCATTACCATATTTCCACATGAAATGAACTAAAGGAATATCCTTCCCCCATTAAGATTTCTCACAATGCTCTATATTAAGAATTGGATGCTCCTAAAATTATGCAGCATCCTCAAGAATAACATCATCATCATTGATCACATGGTATGGGTAAGGATGATACCATTGATGTTTTGAAACATAAAAAACATAGTGAATGACACTATACCAATGACAAATATCCAATCGGTACACCACTAGTCCAATCCTCTACACAATATAAAACTCCCTCCCCCTTGTATATGGGTGACAACTAACCCTATTTCCAAATCCAATAGTGACCTAACCCTGGTTACACCTAATGAAATAAAAGATTACCCACCATAAACTAAAGAGGTATATAACATTTTTCCCCATACGCCTTATGATTAATTCGATCCATATCCATATGTTTCTGAGTCTTTTATAACATATTCTTATGTCTCCATTATAAGTCTTGGACCTGAAAACTCTAATTCTCTATTCTCCATCCAACCCAAATGTGATCTATATTAATTAATATAGACCACCTCAAATAGTTCGATTTGAATCATCATCTACTTGTTGTTGTTATATGTGAACTAAAAAATTGTGAATTACTTCTCCCAATATCCACCAAAATTGAGGACACATGCCCTCAACATGTCCTCTAATTCCTAAATGGTATGCTTCAATTTCTCATCTGTCTATGGGTTGAAATTTTTACTCCAAAGAACATGGGTTACAAATTCTAATGGTAACCCCATCCAGAATCTCAATGTAAAATTTTGATCACAATACCAAACTATTTTCCATGGAACCATGTGCAACCACAATATCTTTTGAACATACCACTCACCCAACTGGTTAATGACGAAGGCCTCTCAAATCAGTAAGACATGTGACAACTTGGTCTATTAATCCATAACTACCTAGATTTAATCATTGTATTGAGGTGTCATCATAAGACCTTCCAAAACATCCATCGTCACAACATCCACTTTACATTACAGAATTAGAAGAGTCTATAAAAACCACATGGTCACTAATGCCCAGCGTTCACTTATTGATAGGTATAACATCAAATCACGAAACATGTAACATATTTCTTCATTTATGCCCACCAATACCATCTATTAAGATCATAATACATTTTTGTTAAACCAAAATTCACTACCCAATTCATGTCATTGACCTCAATCATCAAATCCTCCCACATACAAGTCAGCATGTAAACAGAGACACAAATATTAATGTTCTTATCATCAAAAATATTTCAACTAGAAGGTGACTCCCCCCCCCCTCAATACATTCCCTCATGGATAAACACACCATATCCTCAAATTAAATCTTCTTGACATGGCTCAAAAGGATGGACTCAACATCCAAGGATGCAAGGGTCATCTTCCTTGGCCCATCGTGAATGTTCGGTGCATCACAAGAAACATCACCACCATCCTACACTCGAAACTAGATTCCTAAACTACCTAGTTTTATGTCTTCTATCTCAAAGCATCCACAACATTATTTTCCATTCCCATCATATAAACCAGGTAAAAACATAAGGAATTCATGTACTTAACCGATATTCACTACCAAAGATTCAAATCATGTTGTGAGAAAATTTACTTGAGGAATTGTTTATTATAATACATAGTAAACCATTATCATAACAAGTAATTACACAAGTTCTTTAGGGAATAAAAAATGCAACTCAATATCTTGTGTTGGTTAGTTCTATTCATGAGGTCTCAACTACTATAAACCATAAACCACAACCCGGTCATTCTTCACCTACTCAGCCCCAATATCCCAACACTAGATGTGTCATAAAAAAAGGTATAATCCTTACCCAACAAGGGTACGATCAAAATCAATGAAGTAGTCATCCACTTATTTATCTCCTCAAAATCATTCTAACGTCACCCATACCATTAAACATGATTCCCTTTGTGGTTAAACCTAAAATTGGTGATTCCAAATGGGATAAATATTTGATGGACCATCGATAATAGCTTGCAAACTGAAAAAAAGCAATGGATATTAAAAAATTCTTAGTTTGTTCCCAAGATAAAAAACCTACAAATTCTATAGGACCATAACACAAATACCATAGAAATGACGTAACCCATGAAATGAACCTTTTTAATCCAGCAATGAAATTTGGATAGCTTGACATAGATACTATTCTCTCTATGTGTATTCAGGACGATGTAAAGATGTTTGGAATGATCGTCAGGAGTTTCAGAATACACTAAGATATCATTCAATATGAAATAATCAAACTTTTCTAGGAATGAGTGAATGATTTGGTTCGTCAGGTCCATAAACATTTTTAGTGCATTGGTAATCCCAAACGAAATCACAAAAAAACTCATATAAACCATACATTCTTCTAAAGGAAACCAATGGTATATCAGAAGGTGTTCCCATCATTTGATAATAACCTGATCTCAATTAAATCTTGGAGAAGACTTAATCACCTATAAGCTAGTCAAAAAGATCATTTATTTGTAGAAGAGTGTACTTGTTCTTAACTGTCATCTAGTTCAACCTATGTTAGTCAGTGCACAACAATAATGATTTGTCAGCCTTCTTGGAAAACAAAACAAGTGATCCCCAATGCGGCATACTCAAATGAATGAACCCATTTTTCTCTAATTCCACCTTCCCATTTTCACATTCCTATATTTATTATAGTTTTATTCTATAGGTAATAATATACAGTAGTTCTAATCCTTGTAGATTCTCCATTAAGAACTCAATAACATATTTGGTGGTTCCCCTATACAGTACTCTGAAAACACATCCTAAAACTAATCCATCATATGAGGAAATACATGTTTCAATACTCCCCTATAATAAAGCATAAGACAATCCAAATTGGTGGTTAGTTTACTCAACTGCATACTGAATAGCCCTACACATCCTGCTTCGATATCTAATTTCCTAGGGTGAACATGAGTATTTTCTTTGAGGGACATGAATGTTACCCTATTCTGTTAACAATCAATATGGTCCTGGTACGACACTCTCCAATCCATTCCAAATATTAGATACAAAAATGACATCTCAATGAAAAACAATTCCCACATGAATCAGTATCCACCAACCTAAAGAGTGTATCCCTTAAATTGCTGGATGTTTTGTACTACCTTCACTAAAAAGGTTTCAATTGACATAACCTTGCATGTATGGTCCACCACTAAGACCAATACAATAAAAAATTGGGCCAACATAATATAATTTTAGGAACGTGTGTCAATTAAAGCCCTATAATTATTGGAATCTACAATAATTGTACCTCAAACTATCCAAGGGCCAGCCTTTCTATCTCTATATACATGTTGAATTACATAAAGCTGACCCATCCCAATGCCCTTGGATCTAGTTTTAGATCCTTCTGTTTAACTACCCTGCAGATGAGGATGCCCCTATCCTGGAGCACTATTCCCACTAACCCAATCGGTACAGCTTTTGGAGCTCCAACATCCTGCCTAATATTGGTTAACAAACCCCCTTCCTAAACTCTGGTCCAGCCTCGACCCTCTATCGCATACCATCTGTCATTGTTTTTTACAGAACCTCGAGAAATGTCCCATCATTCCGCATTCTTTGTAATCAACTGCTGATCAAGGGAACATACTATGCAATTATTCTGACATGTTTTAATGATAGTATAAAATTCGATAACTACCATGGGAGGTTGGTTCTCACTTATAACTACTATGTCCACCATCACCCTGGTGAAAACTCTTGAAGTGGTGCTTCCAACCATCAAAATCCATACCCATGGATCACCAACACATAATTTCATGTCTACCACCTAAATCCTCCTTGAGATTTCCCTCGTAAATAATTTCGAGATCCACTATTTCAAAAAACCTCTTTTATCACAGTATATTCAACTGGGACTTGTACGTAGGTCTAATTCAACGCTAGAAATATCTCTCCATAGTTGTCTCATCCCATTCCAATGTAGGGAAAAATAATTACATTTTAGTGAAGTCTCATGCATAATATATCATAGTCATATTGGCCTAAGTAAAACTCATAAACATTGTATCCTTATACATCTTGAATGTCTCTGGATAGAAATGTTCCAAAAACATTTCCTAGAAACCCTTCCACAACAATCCCTCTTCCTGCTCATTCTGAACAAAAAATTCCCACTAACACTTCACCTGACCTCACAACTTATAAGCTTCCAACATGAATATCTTATCATGAGGAGTATCTATGTTTTCACGAATAATCAAGAAAGACTTTATCTAGAACTCAGCTACATCAGGTCCACCCTCTCTTACAAAATTTAGTGTGTGTTGTAGCAAAATATCCATAGTCTGCTCAAAAAAACTCATCACAATCCTCCCAATTTCATCATATATCTTCCCTACAAAACAATTGATTTTCATAAAGAACAGATCATCTATTATGCTACCATAGATCATAGGGGTTTCTTCTCTACTTATAGAGTATCATTCCTTATGATATCCTTTTTTTCCCCAAATAACACATGTATTCATGGTATAATTTATATATAATTACAAACACAGGTATTAGAACATATAACATAAATCATCCACAATTTTCACAAATAAGGCTCTCTAGTGTCTTCAAACAACCCATTCTGCATACATTATCCCCAAAATACATAGTTGTGTCCCTATCACAGTCCTTATCCATCCCTACCAAAATCTATATTCAACATATGGAAAAAAAACTCATATAACCACAATGCTTTTCATTAAAATCAATTTTTTATCGTATTCACTTCAAAAACCAAATTTTCCCATTTTAAGAACTTTTTCTTATTTATAAATTATTACTAAAAAACTGAACCCATTTGGAACCTTTAATTAAGTATAAAAATTTAAAATTTATTTCACATTACTTCTATTTACCCATTTTCATCATCTCTGTTAAATACTTTTTCCTTATAATTTTTTCAATAAATTGAAAATCATTCTATCTCACATATCCCACACTACTTCTTCGCGTGTTCTTATGTGATGCATGCCACCTATAATAGTAGGTTCCTAAAATGTTTCATGAATGTAAAAACTCATTCCATGTAACAACCCAAGATTTTTAATTATTTATTTCTTAAATTTGTGTGTTATTTTATTTTATACTCAACAAATTTATATCCTTTAATTAATGAATTGGGTATAATTAAAATGAGACCATTGGGTTTCAGATGTTATATAAGCATTGGTCAATATGACCATTGGAAACTATATTCTTAACATTGAGTTTTAATAAATACTGTTATCTTGGTTAATTAATACAAAAAAAATATTGAATGGCCTCATCTAGTAGACTCAAGCCATATGAAGCCCATCTGTTTGAGATTGGGAAGGTGGTTGCATCACTGGGCATTGCTCTGGACCAAGCCCAAGCCGAACTTTAAAATATAAAGCTTGAACGGAACCACCTAAGGGAGATATTCAAGTTGATAGAAATCACCACTTAGGAAATGTTGTCCGAGCCACTCCAAGATTCTCTCACCATAGCACACCTTACACTAAGGTCCTATGCTGGTGTTATAAGGGGCTATGTAATGATACCTTAACTTCTTTGTGTAATCCTTTTATATTAATAAAATTTTTATTTCTTCTAATAGAAAATTTGTGAATTTCAAATATCCTGATAAGTATAGGATCTGTATTATTGATGAATTTAGAAAAAATGGGTATTTGAATATATTTTTTATTCTTTAAATAATTAATTATATGATATGATTTTAAAAAAATGGTCTTCAACATTTTTGTTCAATGAGAAATTTAGATTCTAATAAGATCAACTTGATTTTTAGTGAATAGTAATGTATGAATAGTAACATACCAGTCTGAATAGTAATTAATATTAATGAAGTGTAAATAGGAAAAAAATAGAAACTTAATCCATGAATGTATAAATACAATTTCAACATCTTAAAAGTGAAAAAACAATCATAGTATATGTTTTGGTATTTTTGTATGTCATAAATATTTTATTTACAATTTTAAAATTAATTTAATAATTTAAAATGGAAAAATATTTTCATAAAATTTAATCATAAATTTTTACTTTATTTTATTATGGTTTTATGATAATTTTATGGGACATTTATTACTTTTTTATGGTCTTACAAAACGAGTTGTAGTTTAAAAGTTTTATTTTTGGAATAAATAATGATTTTATTTAAAAATTAAATTAAAAAACATAGAAAATTATTTTCATAAAAAGTATTTTATTTTTGAATTCAGAGCATCTAAATGAGGTTAGTGTGATTTTTTTGGATTTTTCTGAAACAATTGAATTTTCGGTGATTAGTAAAAATCCAGTTTTGAGTTTTGAGTGTTTAATGAAATCATTAGTGATGTAATAATGATGTAATTTTTCAGGAATACTTATGAATAGTGATATATTCTATTAGGTGTCCCAAGTGGACAATATTATGGAAACTACAATGGTCAAGCCCATGGTTTTTCAAATACCATCGATGAGGTGTCATTTGGAAGTTAATAATTTATTCCCTCACTTTTTATATAATTACCATGTCATTTCCTCATTAATTTCCTTAAAAAATCATCCCCAACGAATTTCTGGTCTCCATAACTCCCAAGGAGTCCTCCCAAGGTTCCATTAAGCCTCCTTAAGTCATGACCATCATTATTTCGAAGTTACTGTTCAAGGAATAGGAATCTTTCACCCTCCTTTTTTTAGTCATGACTTTTTTAGGTTGTGTCATATAGTTCCATTTTATTATGAGGGGGATTGTTATTAAATATATTTTCTACTGTCCAATTAATTTCAACATTATTAGAGACCCTTTCCACTCTCATCAATTTATTTTCATAATTCTTACGTGACGTTGTTAGGCTGCCGAAATTTTTGTAAAAGAAATCACATCTTCTCTTTTCCTTCGAGTTTCATTTTCATATGGTATTTCAATAAAATATCCATACCATGATATTATTTATTTTTATTATATAACAATACTATATTATGAGTTATTTATTAGTGGGTTACTCATGTCCCATCTATTTTCAATTTTTTCGAAAACCATGTTATATAGTCATTATGCTGCATAATTTTCATCTCAAAATCTCTCTATTCTTCTCAATAAATTCTATTGTATTATTTATGTGATTACCCAATTCTATTTTCTTATCCATGTGTATTAATCGATACATAAAATTGACCTATTTTATTTTAGAATTGACATACATAAAACCCCCACTCCCTTTCCATGGGTTAAAAATTACTTAGTGATCAAGTTCTTAAGAACTTTTAAAACGTCACGATTTTGAAATGAATCCCATTTCTTTTTTTCTCTATGGGTAATTTATGAAATGTTTGATTATGATATTTGTGGATCATAAGAAATAAATTCATATTAAGGGTTATCCCTGATATAACTCCAATTTATTGGGTAAATAATTTAATCTCTAGAGATGACATGTTTTAGGATCCCTTGGTGAATAACCTTTGTAATCTTTATGACACCTTTGGGATAAAACTTGGTGATAAGATCAGGAATGTCTAAATGAAATGTTTTAGCCACATATTCAAGTTATGATTCATGTTATTATTATTATTAGATTATTATTATTCCCTTTATAATTCCTTTATGACTTTTATCATGTTCTTATTAATATTGCTCAAGATCACATGTCAACTGTTCCACTTGTTTTCCTTACTGAGCCTTCTGCTCGCCCTTTCTTTTGATGTATGTCTCCAAGATATGAGATACAATAATTATACATATTATTAACCCATGATGAATCCTTAAAAGTGGTTTATAAGAATCTTTTATGTTGTTTTCATGTATTATGTTCCTGATTTCCAAGACATTAGACTTTATAGATCCTCTATTTGTCAAATGTAATGAAAATTTATGTAATAAATAGGTGGGATGCCATATTCCTTTCTGTCCAAATGAAAATAATTGTAAAATAGTCACAACATACTACAATTTCATCACCCAATGATGAAATATAATTCAAATATAACAACACACATCAAGAACAACGATCCCACCCTAGGTACATGGGGTTTTCCTGAAACATGGATTGGCTACTCCCATGCACGAGCTCTTTGACAAGACTCAACAAATCATAGTATCCCAAATACCATCCTAAAATAGTAAAAAAATAAAAAATAAACCCACCATTTATACCACATTATAACATCCCCAATAAGGATTCCACTAAACCGGTTCCCCGAGCTGAGTTTCCACATAACCTCTGGCACACCTTCCCATATGTTAGAGGCAACTGACTAGTAGTGAGGGTCTAATAGATCACATAGGGAGACTATACCCTATTTATATGTCTATTAATAAATATAAAATATATGAAATATAAGAATAATAAATGAACACTAGAACTAAGATATCATTACCAACCTATTTCCCAAACTTGGTAAAAGACCACAACCAAATAGTAAATATGCTTGGTCATGTCATACTATACCAAGTGTAAGGAAACCCCAAAATAAAGATAAATAGAAGAATAAAAAAAATGGGTACTGAATCCATATATGGATCCCTCATCCATGCACAAACCATTCCTAAATCAACCCTCTAAAAAAGGGTCTTTTCCTTTATCCTATCCTACAACCATGAAATCTTCGTGGGTACCCAATGTCATTCCAAACAGGGTGTGAGTACCACTCAGTAGTACTCCACCAATGTGTCTAAAAAAAATCCAGTCTAAAAAGATAGTGTATTCATGTTCTAAAATGAATTATATGGAAAACAAGAGAGAAACCTGGTTTAATTAGTTACCAATAATAACTTAAACCATTTTCATCAACAGTTCTGTGGTTATTTATTTTCATCAATTACAGTACATCGTATTTTGGTCAATTACATGTTCATAATGGAGTAAGTCAGGATCCATATATCTCTAGGGAGAAAATTTTACAAATAATTACATCACACTTACCATATAGCCCCAGTCTAGGTAGTCTCATCCTATGAAAATGTTTGGGGCATAAAGCCTCAGTTTGACTCCCTAACCATTCATTCTTGGTGTGGGGTTTAGTGCCTCATTCCAACCTAACCCATGAGTGTAGAACCTCAAGTAAATACCCAAAATACAACCATACCATTTGAACATTATTTTTTCACCATAATTAATTCAACAATGATAAACCATAACCATATAATAAATTCAACATTAATTGGAAACATTCATTCAAAACATTAGATATTATTTCACCTTATCAAATTTACACCTTCTCAATTAAATTTCTCAACACTTTTAGCCCTTTTATCTATTACAAACATTATCCAAACAATAATGTTTATCATTTAAAATCCATATATCATTTAACACATTAACATTATACTGAAAATCCCCTTTTCCTTATTAATAATAAAAATTAACATTACATTCATTCCATAACCCAATATAACATGTCAAAACATTCGTTAAGGGATCTATTTCAAAATAATTGAACTATACACTCATAATGTAAGTTTCCTTGTTCATGAAGAGGCATGATCCATGGGTGTCCCTTAAAAAGATGAAATCAACTTCAACGCATCCTACGAGGATCATGAGGGGTTCAATTAAATATTTACCTAATAAATTTATAATTTCTACCATGAAAAAACCAAATAGTAAACATAAGACCAAAAAATCCCATCTACATATGCATTATTACAAATAAGACTATGGTATATAACATGTAGATTACCTACCATGATTCGGAAAAAATAATTCTCTCTTAACCATAACCATTGATTAGTATTGGAACACCCTTCAAATCCACACCCTATGATCTTCTGAAAAAACGAAGGTTTTAGGACATCAGAAGAAGAATAATGGATACATAATCTCTAATATGTTAAAATAAATAATTGGAGTGTTAGACTCATTGGGGCTCCGATTCGCAACCAACTGTCCCTCAAATGGCTTATAAATGATGCAGAGCGATCCTTGGGATGATTAGGGAATTTTGGGTCATTACATGGGCTATAGGAGAAATAATGGTGGAAAATACCATGTTTGACATATGTCCTAGGTGGGAAAAATGTTAAAAATAATCTTTTTAAGGGGTTTATGGTTTAACCGCGCTGTTATCCAAACTGTGCACCAACTATGTGCCAGCCTATATCCAAGAGGGGGCCCGGCTGCATGGTAACCTAGATATCCAAAATGGTTTTAAAAATCATATGATGAATGGGTGGGATGGATCTATCCAATCCCACATAGTTTTCCCCCATCAATATTTTCTTTAAACTGTGAACCCTTCCTTCAAGAATGTATGATAAGTGTGCATGGTCACTACTAATTGTGCATTAACAGTGCAACATACACTGGATGGCCCAATTCTCCCTTGTTTCAGGCCCAAAACCACCATAATACCAAGGATCCTCTTAATAGTCTTGAAAATCATTTCATTAACCATCATAACGGTATTCAACAAATAATTTTAAAAAATATCATACCTTCATGATACCTACGATCTTACAGATTAGGTATGGTATAATATGTGCTATTACATAATGTGATAATAATGGTGTGCTCCCCGTACCCTAACTCGTCAAACCTTACAGGCCAATTAAACCTCACATCTAACATTCCTATAATACCATATGAGTGCAATAGTATCCTCAATCTCAATATATATAAATTAAATAAATATTAGGTAACTGTAAAATGTAAATATAATATTATAGTTGGTAGAATGTTATGATTGGTAGAATGTATGATATAACTAATATGTTGATAAACTTAAATATTTCTATAGTTTATGACATTAATTGGTTTTTTTCATCATATAGTGTATTTTAAATAATTACATCTTTTTTATCATTGAATATTCAGTTTGATATTTTTTTCTTTGTCCAACAACTACTTATTTAAGGATCACATGTCAGGTTTCTTATGTTAAAATTTAATTTCATGTTTTATGATAGAAAAATATTTAAATTCAGTTGACTATGTATATGTGACCGAATGATTAAATCCAAGTGATCTCCTAAACAATAATGTGACTGTGTGTCAGATGAGATAACAATTTTCTATTGATCCTCTTATTGAGTAATTTTAATCACTTTAAATGTTTACATAGATCATCACTTTCATGAGATGATTGATCTCCAATAACTGAAACATATATCACAACATTGAAAACATATAAAATTACATTTTTAGTAGCCAATACATCATAATGGATGATAGAGGGGACATTATCCAACAATGATAGGTCATTGTTTCCTATTTTGGCCTTCACTATGAAATATGTCTCATCACAAATGTTTTCCATTTTCTTGAGGCTAGTCCATCCCATTTTGAATCCAGCTTCACTTTTATATCTATTGTGATCATAACGTATTGATATCAGGTGTTATTGATAGTTTGAATTTGGGAATTATGAAATACCTAAACACCCCAACACGAATCTGTGTAGCACTCTAGTAGTTAACAATGGAGTGGAGCTGATACACTTGTTTAATATATGGTTCACATGAAATTTAAACATAAGCACATGTCGTAATAGAATGTGGGAATGGAATAAACAATACTAGTATGTTTCCACATTTAAATTTCCACATGTTCAAAAATAACACCAGCACTCGACCAATACAACCTGTTATAGGGTCTGGACACTGTCAAATCAAATCAACTATATTCTTGGTTGAAAAGGGACACTAGATAAACTGAATCTTAAAAAATGTTCTTATCATTATCATGTTAAAAATTTATCCACACCACAACCCCTACTAAATTATATCATAAATTTATTGAACTAGGCTAGTTATAGGTAAATTTGAAATCCCCTTGATGATTTCATCAATGCACTCCATAATTTTTGTGATCATGTGTATGCACCTCTTCCAAATGTGGCATGACAATTCCCATTTCTATTTTCGATTATTCATCATATAATCATACACTCCTTGATTAGACTATAACCTCCTTCCAATAACTACTCAAACCTTCAATGATTTGGATCTTGGGATACATGAAAGTTACCATATTATACGTAAATTAATTTTTTCATTACATTCTCATAATAAAAAATAAAAAAGAGATTGTATACAATTATTCGTGGTAGCCTTATTCAAAATTGTATCATGAAAGGTATTTGACATGTTGTAGGAAATGTGTAGATGTATTATAAATGATGCTCATTCAGGGGTATCTACCTAAATGGTTCTACATTTAATGGCTAATGAAGATCATAACTCAAATATACACAAAAAATCCAACTGAAATTGTTCTTAATACATTCCAAAACGCAACTCCAGGATTCACAATTTTTCTTCTCCATAATTTCAAATGAAAGAGATAGTGGTAAACAATTATCATCCCAGCATTCCCAAATTATAAATATAGCCATATACACTTCATATAGAAACATTTATCAATATATACAATTTTCTTATAGAAACGAAATGTTTGAATACATGGAATGTATGAAAAACCTATAAATTTTGACATGAGATGGACCATGTATGTTTTCTTGAGACACATGTCTATTCGTATCAATGTGGGAGTAAAGTTTCTTGTTATTCTCCATATAGATATAAATTCTATCAAATCTCAATACAATTCCTACCAATCACTATACACCATGAAAATTAACTTTAGTTTCTTCATCCATTCTTTTCCCTAGGAAATATTGTAACCAAAATTTTGTAGAATCCACTACTATAGAAGGGCTACATGCACATCATTATAAGAAACGATCATATCAATAGTAATAGACAATGAAAATTCATTATCAAATGATATATGACCTTGTGTCAGGTTTGATTGTATCCTGGTATAAGATTCCTCAATTGTATAAATTCACAGCCTCTAAGAGAAATTTCATGAATTACCCATAATTAAAATCAATAATTATCACAGTATTTTTCATATTGTATGATGTATTTTTTAAAATTTTACTTTTGAAATAAAAATATATAGTGTATATTAATATGAAATATTTTTAGCATATGTTTCAGGGAATATCTTCATTGAAAATATATTTCAATGTATAATGTTTTGGGTATTTCACCAAATATATTCTCTACAACTCAAGGAAACATAGTTATAGGTTTTATAATATCTCTGTTTAATTCAAGAATATGTACTATAAAATCCAACCAAGGGGAGAAGAGTAGTGGATGTTTTTTTATACATCAATAATGATGTGTTGGTGTTGTATTTCTAGAAACATTCCCCTTATCACCACTTTTTGCTTAGTATTTTTAATTTGTCGACACTTACTCATCCTCAAAATGATCTTTCAGCATATTTAGGGGATCATTTTTGTTGTCTTATTCCACTTGATAGGGACGCATCTCATATTCATGAGATTTACCTTTGTCAAGGAATATTTTATACCTATTTCATCCTAAAATTACATGTTTTTATTGTATAGTAGAAACCTCTACATATAAATCCATCATAGATTTATTATACTATTGGTTAAATAAAGTTATTGCTTGGACCCAAACCTCATCATTAACTTATGGATAAGCTAGGTTTCATATCCTATCTTGTAAATGAAAATGCCTATAGATAATATACTAGATCTTTTGATCAAGACTCAGATTTAATCACCCATTAAATCTTTCCCAAATACCTCTTATGGAAACATAATTAGATTTACTAAGCATTTTTGTTGTTTTGGTACTATATGAATCTCTTTGTTAGGTTAGAATAATTTCCCTATTGTAAGAGACATATAAAAAATTGAATGGCTATGTGAATAAATTTTTTTGATCATGATTATTATAGTGTAAATAATATTGACAATGAGAAATAGTCATTTACCATTGACCATACCATAATTGTTTAAATTTATTTCATGGTACAATGATATGATTAGATATTCAGTATTTTATAAAGAGATTGTGAATCATCTAAAGAATATCCCTTCAGAGTGTCAAACTAGTTGTATAACAGGGCCTCTTTTTATGCACTATGTGATCAAAAAGTTAATTCTGAATTCATCCTTTTGGGGTTATTATCCTTTGGTACAACTAATCTAGAGCCAAACCCACTTATATTATCTATATAAGGATTTCATTGGTTGAATAATCAAAAAATTCTAACATTATAAAAATTTTATAATGTTTTATAATATCCTCAATGAAAGAAATAATGCTTCATAGTATAAATTTTAATTTTTCTAATGGTATGCTTAGTAGATTATAAAGATAATCTGAATCATCTATTGTATATCACCTAAGGTGTAAAAATAGGTGCACAACAATACCTATTTATCACGCACTAGTTAGAAATTGATTCGACTCCCAATGTGCTACTTTCATGGTTGATACCCTTAGGTAAAATTGTGCTATAGCCACATCCACTTATAGTATCTAGACATGGATTTAATTTCTCAGATAACTACACATTGTTAACACTATTTAAAGATTGTATTGTTTTCATATATATTTTATGATAATAATAACGCTTCATGGTGCATATTTTTATATTCCTAAAGTCATGTTCATTAAAATTTTAAGATAATGTGAATAATATAAAGTATACCCTCTAGGGGAATTAAACATGGATTGTAGAAATGACACTTTATCATGAACTATGTAACAATTGATTCTAAGAACAATTCACCCTTTTTAGGTATAGTAACCCTAGGTATAGCTATGCCAAATCCAAATCCACTTGTAGTATCCAAATAGAGATTTCATTGAATAAATAACACAATCATTAATGCAATCAAATTTTATAATGTTTTGTTATATTCTCAATGATGTTACTATTGTTTCATAGTCCAGGTTTTAATATATCTAATGTTATTAATCATCTAAATTTCATTATATGGGAGTAAAAAATCATGTTGTCCTTAGGCATCTTTTTCATGCAGTTATCCCTCTTTGATCCTAAGTTATTCCTATCTCAATCTGATGTTAATCAGTAGATAATCATTATTTTATCCTATGTTATATTTTCTCATTAATTAATAATTACATATTCATTAGTTAAACATTTGTTAATCATAGGTTAATCATTTCTTAATCATTCTATAATTATTCTTTAATAACTGATTAACAATTAGTTAATCATTTTTTAATTAACAATTATTAAGTAGTCATTTTACAATTAATTAATATTTAATTAATAACTAAATAATATTTAATGAATAGGTAATCATTAATTAATTATTGGTTAATCATTAGGTAATTTTTGGGTCATCATTACATAATCTGTATTTAATAATTAATTAATAGTTATATAATTAGTAGTTAAGCTATACTTAATCTTAAGTTAATAATTACTTTATCCTAATTTAAATATTCATTAATTATTTGTTAATAAATTTTCAATAATACATTAATAATTCATTAATCATCGATTAATTTACAATTATTAATTAGTTAGTTTATAGATAATTAATAGTTAATCGTGAAATAATTATTAGTTAATCATTTTTTCATCATTATTTCATCATTAGTTAATCATTACTTAATTCCACGTTAATGATTCCTTAATCATTGGTTAATCAATCTTTAATAACTTATTAATCATTAATTTACCATTAGTTAATCATTCGTTAATTAATATTTATTAAGTAGATGGTATTGGTAATTAATATTTAATAATTATGTAATTATTGGATAATCATTACTTAATAATTAGTTAACATTTAGTTAATAATTAATTAATCAATAGTTAATATTTAGTCAATTATTATTTAATCATAATAAAATAATTCCTTGAACACTTGTTAATCATTATTTAATAATTATTTTAATAACTGTTATTATGTAATTTGTTTATAGTTAATTATTAGTTAATTAATAGTTAATAATTTACTAATTAATAGATAATAACCAGTTAATCATTAGTTAACCATTAGATGGTCATATGGTTATTTAATGTGATTCTAATAAAAGAAATTTTATTTATATTATGGATATTGTTCCATCAAAAATTGTTATGAATGGTGACACTACCTATGTATTTTATATCAATGAGGCTATTCATGAGTGATTCAAGATTTGTGACTACTGAATCATTTATAGACTTGTTCTTCATGCTAGATTTATTTTGGAAAATAGATATTCCATTTCAAAAGATATCTTTTCTCTCAATTTCTTCTAAATAGATATTTATTCCCATGGATTAGGGATTTTTCAAATAATTTTTCCATCTTATGAGATAAAGAACATAGCATGGGGGATTAGATCGATTTCAATAAATAATTTTATGGTTTTATTTCAAGAAATTTTTTTCATCTCAATCCATATTCCATAAAAAAATACTAGACCTTATGTTTATATTAATGTTTTTAGTATTAACTGGATCCTATGGCATCATTATATTTTATTCAATATTGCCTCTACTATAGGAATCCAAATCAAAATGGATAGTGCCACTAAGGCAGATTTTTTTTCATTATACTAGTGTCATTGTGGAGGATTAGTTAATAAGTTTCTTGATTTATAATATTTTTTTGTAAGAACTAGATGATCATATCCCACTTAATGTGGAATATGAAAGGCTTTTTTATTTCTATCAAGATTGTAAAACTATTGGTCATGTCAGTGATATGTTTCATAAATATATGTTTTACCTAATTTTTTTTAAAATGGAATCTTGAGGAGTCTTTTAAAAAGAAAATGAGGAGGCATAATGTAAAAAATAATGCTTCTTTTACTGGCGACAAGAAATACCCTCCTTATAAGGGAAAGGAACAAATTGGGGCTAGACCAGCAAGTGCTAAAGGTAGAAAGAGGACAGAAAATTTCTAGGCCTTTGATTCATTACCTTGTCCCACTCCTTCTAATATAATATCAATATAGGTCTAGAACATAAGGGTTGGAATGTAATAATATTTAGAACTACTAGTTTCTACAAATGTGACTCTTGTTCAGTTTGACTCACCAGAGGTTTTTGCTTCCCAACCTAAAGGTCAAGGTTGTATGCTTCCACCCTTGGGAATGGATTTATTTTGAAATTATCCAGTTGATTATTGGTCCAGGATATATGATATTATGTAAGATATTACTTATCATCGATAGATTTGAAATGTATTCCATTCCGTGAGAATTAGAATGTGAAGAAACATTTATGATGATGGTAGTGATAAAGAACAACATTTGGTGTTATTGGAAACCACTCAAAGCAGTTCTTCTAGTAGTGTTTCATTAAAATATGTTTTCATTGAATGTTGAATGATTTATATTCCAAAAATAATTTCATTCAAATATTATTCCAATCTACAAAGGAATGTGTCTACTAGATCATATTATAAGGAAGTTGTTTCCATGCTCACCCCGGAGAAAGAAATGTCCACGGAAATGATCATTATGATTCACAATCAAGGTAACTCATAGTTGATGTGTGAAACAATAGGTGAATATGATAATGATAATGGAAATAATCCTTCTTACTATTATTACTAATATCGTTTTTTTAATTATGAAAGTATCTTTGTTTAACCCCATTACCTCTCATGTTATCATTTTCTTTCTTTTAATAAATTTTTTAAGCATTTTTTCTAACTATATATTTTTAGTAAAAAATTAATTTGAAATTATTATTCACAAATCTAGAACTCATTTAATGAAAATCAAAAAATTCATATACTATGGACAAAAAATTAGAAAATAAACAAAAACCGAGTAAAACATCGAGAGAGTGGTAATGTTTAGAGAGGTGGATACCAAATTTCGAGTGAAGGGAGTGGTGGGGGGATCTTATAGGATTGGGGTTAAAGGTGTTACCGTCCAAAATTCTTTTCACCTTTTTTTGGTGAAACATGTTTTCTCATTAAATTCATATTTTAGTAATTAAAATTGTATGATATTTAGGGTGGTAAAAGATTTTCCACTATTTCCATGTTATCATTCTTTGGAAAATAAACTTTCTCCCTCACCATATTTAAAATAAATAAAAACTATAGTAAGGTGTATGAGGCCACTGTAGATTATATTTTCAAAAAAATAATTACCTAGATTTATTTTCGAAATATTTTGTTCAAAAAAATATATAAAATAAATTAGGCATTGACCAGCCTAGGTGGATCCCCCAAATCCACAAAAATTTGGTGAGGGTAGATTTTGTTTTTTATTTATATGGGTTAAGGGGTTTGATATTCCGGTTAACAGGGTAATGACAAACTAGTTTAACTGTCAGTTTTGGTTAAACCCAAAATCCTTATTTCAACTGGCGATTTTTATGTATTAAGAAAAACAACTTAAAGCATCATTTTACACCCATCTCTCCCAACCAATTTCATATTTATAAGTATATACTTATTGATAAATTTATTTTTTAATATATATATGTAATTTTCAAAATATATTTATATAAGTAAATTTATATTTATATATAAATATATATTTATAACATTAATTTAATTATAATAATAAATAATTTTATATTTTAAATATATATTTATGAGAACATTGTTGAGGGAACTGATTCGATTTTTTGGGAGGAGGATTTGGATTTGTAAGGCCCGATGACATGTGGGATTTTAAAGAGGTTGGATGCAACAATAGTCTCCAACCTCACTTCATTAATGGCCCAATGGACCTGGCCTTGCATGAATGGAGAAAATGGTCGTATTATCTCAATTATTCAAGACCAAATATGATGTTTGAAGCCTGACCCACATGGTTGCATGACTTTAAAATGCCTTATCACATGAAAAATTCTATAATTCCATACTTGGACATGATGTCTAATCAAGTGGGCTAGGTACTCAAAGTCAAATTCGATGGTATATGGGTGGAAAGACATATGATACTTTTCCCAAACATCTTTGTTAGAATTTATCTTTTGGAATTTAATGGGATGAGGTAGTTTTATCATTTATGAATTTTGGGTATTATAACCCTGACTATTATGTCACCCCTTTGTTGTATACTTCCAATCAATGAAATTGTATCTTCATTCAAGACTGCAATAGAGTGATTATTAGGTGTTTCTCTCAATTGTGTGAGGATTGTTCCGAATTTCTCCTTGAAATTATGCATTCTTTCCTTGCCAATATATATGTTTGATTAATGATCCAAGATAAAAAAATCCCCCAATTCCATTCTTCAATCCATGTGTCTTGTATTCTGGATTGGCTATCACATTCCTCCCTTGACTGTGTTGTCTATGCAGTAGTTCAGGCTCCTTGTAGAATTGATTGAAAACATGTATCCAATTTCTATATCCATCATCCACCACTTATCCATGAACCACATCCTTCATCCTCTGCCCTACTCCCTAATGATCGTCCCACCTTTTGTGTGACACTTCATTTGGTTTAAGAGCTATGATTGACACAATTTCCATATATCCGTTAATTTAAATTATTATTTCACATTACGCAGTTACGTTCCATATTATCCACGCATTCAAAAAAACCCAAAAAAACCCTTTTCTAGAAAATCTCCAGAATTGGGCTATATTGTGATAGCTTGAAATATTTTTACACTATTCCAATTATTCGTCCATATTATTTTCACATTTATTTCACTATGTGTGATTTATATCCAAAACATAGAATTCTATCAACTCATCATTCTGTACTTTTCAAAATTAAGGACATCCATTCTTTGAGAGATTTGAAATAAAATTGTTTTACTATCTGTTTATTATATTGTTCCATAAAACTATTAGCCCAATAATTTTTCGGGATATTTGACAAAAAAGGTCGATACAATTTCTTATACTTCATGCATTAAATTATTACCAGTTTCTACATCAATACAATTCTTTAGCCATCATTTTACTTCATCTCCACATCATTTTTGGATCATATGGTTATTAAATTTTTTGATCTTTCACAATAGGGTGAAACCCCTTTTATTAACCCCATCCATCATTTTCCAATATTAACCCTTATTTTGTACCTTTTTCGACCCTCTATCATCTTGTAACCATTTACCTCTCAAATAGACTGTGATAAACTATCCACCAACAAAATTTTGATATGGAAAGGATTGGTGGCATGTGATCTCCAAAAACATGTTATTAGAGTTCAAAAGAGAATGGGATTTCAATTTATAGTTGAGAGTGGTGAGAAATTTTATAAAAAATAAAGAGAGAAAAAATCCTTCTGTGTGTGTATGTTGTGTGTGTGAGTGTGTATTATAATGTGTGTGAGTGTGTACATATTTTTTGTGTGTGTATGTGTCTTGCATGTGTGAGTGTGTATACTTTTGTGCATGAGTATGTATATCTTCGTGTATATGAGTGTGTGAGTGTGTGTATAAATGTTTTTGTTTCTACTCATGGGTGTGTCTATTTTTGTGTTACATATCATGGAAGAATATCATGAGATGATTAATGCTCATGCTAATGATGAAAGAAGTCAAAGTAGATATCCCACACCAGATGCTTCAACATCCCAAATGAAAGATTTATTGAGCCATTTCACGAATAATCTTTATAAGAGGATGGAGGTGCTACCTGAGAGGACTGGCAAACATGATATTCAACCATACCCATGGATGATCCATTTTAACCCATGGATGCTCAAGCACCACAGCACACCCACATTATAGAAGAGAAGACGGAAAACATTGATGGTGATTTTGAGGAAGTACCAAAAATGACTATGGTGTATCAATAACCTATAGGATTCAAATATGGATCACATGATGATTAACAACTTAGCAGGATCAATGGTTATGGTCCATCCATTTCAATGTTAAAGTAATCTAGAAGCATACATAGAGAAGGACATATGGATTCCGAAGGTGTTTTTATACCATGCCTATTCCGAGGGGGAAAGGATCGAACATTAATTTCTTGAATTTTATAATTATGATTTAAATTGGTGGGATCAAATGAAAAAAATAGAGATAAACATGGAGGATTTCCTATAAACACTTTGGATGACATGAGTTTTCCTATCCATAAGTGGTTTGTTCCAACACATTACCATTGATATCTCTACAACAGACAACAACACATCACCCAAGGGAGTAAGAGTGTATAGTACTACTACAAGTGCTGCTAAATTTTATTGATTTGAATAAACATCGAGAAGTATCTAGAAGAAAACATTGTTTGGTTTTTACATGGGATCAATTAGGAGATTTAGGATCAAGTGGAGATATACCACTATATGGAGATACAAGATAAGATCCAGCAAGCCACCAAGGATGAGAAAAAAATCAAAAGGAGAAGCAACTTGAGAAAACCCATTAACCCTTTCCCTCCATGAAAAAATTCAAGGAAGGATTTTGTAGAACCATCAAATCAAAAAGAGGTGGTTGATCACAAAAGTGACAGGGTAATTCTTCAAACTAAGAAACCTACTTTTGAGGACAACCAATCAAAATTAGTGCACCATAACCATAAAAAATCATGTAGAATGGGATACTAGTTGAGATATCTTGAAGGAGGAAGATGAATAATCCCCTGAAATTGATAATGGATAATTTGTGGAAGATGGTGATACTCTTGTCACTATGAGAGTTGTATGAACACAAATGACCTTGGGAGAGAAGGAGCAGTGGGAGAACCTTTTACATACATGGGGGAATATCCATGGCTATGTATGTTATTTTTTTTTTCTGATGGTTGAAGTTATAGAAATGTGGTGAGCACTGAGTTGGTGGAGAAGTTGGGACTCCTAACTTTGAGGAACCAAAACCTGTACCAGTTTTAGTGGTTCAATGATTGAAGTTATCTGAAGGTCACCAAGAATCTGAAGGTATTTTTTATCATCGGTAAGTACAAAGATAAGTTTTTTTGAATTTTTTTTTTCAAATAAATACTTGTCATTTATCATTGAGATGAAGATGGGATTACAATTGGTGTGTTACTCATGATGGTTTCTTGAATTTTCAATATTTTGTACTCTGAGGGGAACCAATAACCTTCTTAACCATGTTCGAAATTTTTTTTGGATGATTCAATTTTGAGAGAGAAGAAAAAAATGAGTGATAAAGAAAAAAATGAGTGAAACTGAAAAGGTAGAGATTGATGGAAATAGAGAAAATTATATAAGAAAAAAAATGGAGATTAAAGAAAAATAGAGGAAAAAGTATGTTTAGAGAAGAGAAAAGTGTGATGTTGGAAGAAAAATGTGAGGCTAATGAATTTTTTTTTCTTAGAAAACCCTCCTAGTAATCTTGTATAAAGAGGTGTTGTTAATTACAAATTAATTAAATCCTTCACCAAAAAATGTTGAGTTCTTGTTGCAAGAGAATGATAACGTATTTCTAGAAGAGGTTTTACCAAGTTTCCCACACATTAGATGTATTGCGAATAAAACTGACCTCATCCCTGGAAAATCACTACTAAATCTCACATCACATCACCCCCAACCAGATGAGAAAACCAAAATTCAATGGAATGTTCAAGACTTGTTGGATGTGGGATATTTCAGATAGAGCCTTAGTCTTTATGTCGTACTAGTGATTCTAGTACCAAAGATGGATGGAACATGGCGAATGTGAATTGACTAAATAGACATCAATAAAATCACTATTAGGTAACTTCATTCAATCCCTATGGTAGATGACATGTTAGATGTGCTAAATTGATATAATACTTTCTGAAAAAAATATGAAGTGGATACTAGGAAATTTGGAATAAAGAAGGAGATTAGTGGAAAATATCATTTAAAACAAAACACATACTTTATGAATTGTTATTCATGACCTTCAGTCTCAACGATGCACCTAGAACATTTAAGAGGTTAATTTTTCATGTCTTGAATTCATATATTGGAAAATGTGTGGTAGATTACTTTGGGGATATTTGGGTGTACAACAAGACTTTTTATGAACATCCAGATCACTTAATAAAATCATTATAGGTGTTAAGGAAAAAAAATATAGAAACATCAATAAGTGTTAACTTTACCATGATAATACTATTGTCCTTTGATCTTTTTTTAACAACAATGGAGTTAATGTTAAAACATAGAATATCAAAGCAATATTTAAATGGAAAACTCCAACAACCATCAGATATGTATGAATTTTTCATTGGATTTCTTGTTTTTATAAGATATTTGTAATGTAATTAAACACACTAGAAGCACCATATAATAAATTTAACAAGAAAACATTCCATTCAAATGGGAAAAACTCAAGATAATTCTTTCAAGGATCTCCAAGACCCACTCACCTACACCACACTACATTCACTCCCAGAAATTAGCAAGGCCTTTTAAATTAAATTTTATGCAATAATAATTTGTATTGGTTAAGTACTCTTACAAGAAGGTATTCCTATTTATTATTTTAGAAAGAATATAAATAGAACATCTCAAATCTATGATATGTATGAGAAAGAGAGGTATGCATTGTTTAGAGTTTTAGAGACATGGAAACGTTATCTTTAGCCTAAAAATTGTGATCCATTCAGATCCTGAAACTCTTAAATACCTTAGGATCCAACATAAACTATATAGGAGAAATTATATATGGATGTAATTCATTGAATCATTTTCCTATGTCATTAAGCATAAAAATTATAAATAAAATACTATGGGTGTTACACTTTCACATAATTATTTTGTAAAGGCCAGAAAATCCATGTAATTTTTTTTAAATTATATAGAATTATTCCAAGTCTACGGTTCCTAAGGGCACATAATTCTGTGGTCTTGAGTGCCCAGAATGTTTTTCCGAAGATTCTGAGTACGTTCAGTGAACGTAAGAGTGGGTTTTGTTAACCTTAGAACCGTTGCTCGGAATTGAAATCTATGGGAACCATTGAACTCGCAATGCCAGTAGTTTCTTAAGGGGACCTTCACCTCAGCTACGTTTGGTCGTGAACGGAAGTTGGGTTTCAAACCTTTCCTAGAGGATAAACAAAGGGTGGAATAAAATAAAATAGCTTAAACTTAAATTTTATTTTATTCAAATATTTTTGAATTAATGTGTGGTCCACCTGAACTAAACCACCACTTTAACTCTTTCCACCCCCACCCCTTCATTAAATGATGTTATTAGGGGGATAATCCTCAAATTGATGTTTTTGTTTCCCACATTTGGGAGTTATGGGAATTGGTGTTTTAGCTATTGGAGGAAACCTTGGAGGGAGAAGTCTTCGTCTGCCAATGACGAATGACATCTTCTTATTCTTTTATCTCTTACCAGAACATGGGAGGAAGTACCATCATTAAATAATGTCTATGGCGTCATCCTCCAATTCTACATCTTCTTTCCCAATGTCAAATAATCTGAGGTAGGGGTTCAAGCTTCATTAATTGTTTCTTGTTATTCATTTTCCTTCGTGGATTAATATTTGAAGTCGCATGCTATCACATTAACGCAGAGGGTGCGGGCCAAACGAACATGGCCCGAACTGATGCCATACTTTTTGAATTTTGACGCTAATCACGACATAAGTCCAGGTTAATAAATTTACATCAACGATGGTTATGGATCGAATACGACGTCCCGAGGAGTGCACAGATACATCCGGAACGAGAATTGGGCCACCATAACTCATCTGTTGACCCTCAGAAGGTACACCAGCATTCTGAACCAATGAACGTCACCAGTAGAATGAAGAGAAGGTTATTCGGCACTCCGGCCAGCCGTGTGGACGACGGTGGTGCAACCGCACCACCGGAGGAGCGGGTCGTGACTGACTAGTCATGGTAGTGCAGTGGTGGCCGGCACAAGGCCGAATGTGAGAAGAACCGATGGCTCCAGCCACCAGGTTGCTAATGAAGGCGCAATATAGTGTGCGCCGCATGGTGGTGCTAGGGGCTACAGTGACAAAGGACAGGATACTGGCAGAGTCAGCCATCCGGGAACAGCGCGACCCGACGGGTGGGTCCTGCGTGACACAGACCAGTGCCACGTGGCACCGTATTTGAACATCCTGAACGGCTTAGCTGTTCGGGACACCAGGGGGCGTGGCCTCCCCCCTGAACGTGGCTACGACGGACCCCATGAGGATGCCATCCGTGAGCCTCACACGGGCTGGGATGACCAGTGCGGGCTGGGCCGCCCAGCGCAGGTCGTGCCACCCCCGCGGGCTGATCCACCCTCGCGGGTCGGGTTGGACCCGCAGACCGAGCTTGTCCGACTGGGTCAGACTAGACCCGGACCATCTTTGACCTATTTCTACTCTTTTACCCATAACATGAGATATAGGAGTCCTATTGACGAACCATCTACAGTGACAAAAACCTTGGTGGGAGACAGTTTTTGGGTATACCCCACTTGAGGTTTGCACACAGTTGGGGTATGGCTGGGTAGGATAGAACGTAAATCCAGCCAGTCCCTTGGAAAGAAAATGTCAATAACTCTCAGACTGGGCATCTGATTGAGACACTATCTTTCACATTGGGTTTCTTATGTCAAGACAGATCTTTTGGATACATCAACATGGGACTTTGTGTAAGTTGAGGTATGGACACTTGGCTTGAGGAGCAGACACTCCCGAAATCAAGCGTGCTTTGTGCGGAGCACTATGGCTGACTACTTTTTGATAAAGGGATCCTATGTGTGTTCAATAGGACTGACTGCTGTTCCAGGCTCCTAAGTGGGTTAGAAAGCTCTGATTACTATACCAGGATCCTACATGGGTTTGACATAGTAGATGATTCAGTGGTTACATATAATCATCACTATTTCTCTATATAAGTTGTATACCTATGTGAACTGAGTCCTTACCTACATTGTGATACCTTTGTGGTATTCTTCTTTGTGGAGTACCTATGTGGTACTTTCTCTTGAGGTGATTCCTTGGTGGAATTCTTCTATGTGGCGTACCTGTGTGGTACTTACCTTCATGGTGATAACTTTGTCGTATTCTTGTATGTGGCATACCCATGTGGTACTTTCCTTCATGTTGAATCCTTTGTGATATTCTTCTATGTGGTGTTACCATTGTGTTACCTACCTTTGTGGTGTTACCTTCATGGTATTCCTTCCTTTGTGGAAAAGTTGAGCCTTGGGATATGTATTTGGGCATTGTTTTTCCTCATGAATGAGATGGGTATACTTGATAACTTAGGTATATGTATGGTCATATACCTAAGTAGGGTTGACATCACTTTTTATTCTTTGTGGTTTATCCTTTGTAGAATTTATGAGACCTTTGAGGGTCTCGGGGTCCCACCTGAGTATCATTATATTCAACCCTACATGGGCTACGCTCGCACCTTATTTTGTTTGGTGCAGATAACGGACATCACTGACCGGGGTTGAGATTACCAGGACTGGAGGTATCTAGGAGGTGTACCTTAGATGAGGAGTATCGCATAGATGAATGTTTAAGAGCAGTACCTACCCTTTAGGTAGGATCCTTGGTGGGTGTTCACAAGAGTTGTTCAGTTTACTTATTTTTTCCAGTTTTCTTGTACTTTTTAGTTGGGCTTGTATTCTGACCCCTTTTATATAATGTACACACTCTTTTTATTATACAGTTATTTGTGTTCGTAACATGTTGTATGGTTTGTTGTTTGAGTTAATGGTTATAAAGTCAATGCCTTCCCAATTTTATTGAATACACCTTTGGTGCTAGTCGCTAGCCACTGGCCTATGGAAGGCAGGCGTGTGGTAGTCACGACATGGTCCCCAGGGGACGGGTCATGACATATTCTCTTTTATCCTTGATTGATTCAAAACTCCTTAGTTTAGAATGAATTAAGGTTTTATATTCCAATGATTGGGATGTTAGCGAACTTTATAAACATTTTAAACCTGTTGTTAGTGGTAAAATTTATTGTTACATGATTTATCATATTGATAATAATTTCACTCCCTGTATCACTATCCATTAACTTTTACTAATGGATCCACATTCTACTGGATTAATGGGGCATTTTGGTGTTTCAAAAACTATATGCATTCTTAGTGAAATTTTTTATTTTCCTAGAATATCTAGAAATGTTGAATTTTTTTGGGTATACACACTTTTTTCCATAAAGAAAAATAAAAAATAACCTAGATGTATTATACCTTCCTATCCCTGTCCTCGTCAACCCTTGGGAGGTCATATTAATGGTCATTATTTTGGGGTTACCAAGTACTAAGAGGGGGATATATTCCATTTTTTTGTGGTGGATCTCTTTTCTAAAATGGAACTTTTTATTACTTGTCAAAAAAAATAAGATGCCACTAATATTGAAACACTTCTCTTTTAGGATGTAGTCAAACTCCATGGAATACCAAGGAAGATTATGTTGAACCGATATAAAAAATTCATCAATTACTCTTGAATGACCATAAGTGGAAAATTGGGTACCAATTTTCTGTTTCCACTACATTTCATATGTAAAATGATGGGAAGATGGAGGTGGTTAATTAGACACTATAATCCATTTTGCAAACAGTTATTTAGAAGAATATCAAAAAATGGGAGGAGTGCATACCACATGAGGAATTCACATATAATAGGAACAATCCTTCCAATACTCATTATACTCTATTTTAAATTGTGTTAACATTTAACCCCCTTACCCATATTAATCTAGTTCCATTGATTTCTCGGGAAAAAATCATATGGATGCGGACAAGCATGGAGATTTCATCATGAAATATTTTGAAAATGAAAGGAAAAATATCATCAAGATGACCCAGAAATAAATTTATCATGAAAAAAGGGTCACAATAATTTTTTTATATACTGGTAACTTAGTCTTGTTTAATATTTTGAAGGAATGATTTACTAGAAACAGAAATTCAAAATTTGTACTATAATGAGATAGGCCTTTCTAAGTGGCTGAGAAGATTAACAAAAATTCTTACAGGATAGGTTTTCTTGGTAAGTATAGTTTATATTCCACATTTGATGATTTTTATCGTCATTAATATATTGGGGTAGTGGATGAAGAGTCTAGTATGAATCATTCTCAAGAGAGGGAGAATGATGAGAACCATGTTGAACGCACTAAGTCGATTGCGCAGGAGGAGGAGATGGATTCGCAATGATGGATGATGTGTGGGAGATTAAAGAGGTATAATGCAATAGTGGGAGGCCATATCGATTCATTAAAGGACCAATGGATCGTTCCATTAATGGATGGGTAAAATGGGTCTATTATATCACTTATTCGATCCCAAATATGATGTTTAAATTGTCTACGAAATGATTATACAAATTTTAAAAGACTCACCCACATGGAGAATTATATAATAGAATCTTTAGACACCAAATTCAAATATGGTGGGTTATGTACTGAATGTGAAATCGGAATGGCTATGTGTGGAAAGGCATGTGATACTTTTCCAAAAAGTCCTTAATATAGTTTGTCTTTTATTCATTAAGGGGAAAAGTCAGGTTTATCATTTATGACATTAGGGTATTAGACCCTTGACCATTGTATCACCCCTTAGCTAGAAATAGCCACCCCCTATCATTGTTTTTCATTCAATATTATAATAGAGAGATTATTTTTTGTTTATATCCATTCTGTGAGGATTTTTCCGAATTTCCCTCATGCCATTGTGCATTGTTACCTCGTCAATCTACATGTTAGATTGGTGATCTAATATTACAAAAACCCCAATTTTGTGCCTCATCCTGTGTGTATTGTTGTGTGGATTGGCTATCCCATCCCTCCCTTGATGTGTGGTCTATGTAGCGGGCTTCTCTCTTTATAGCGTTGATTGACTACTTGCACTCATTCTCCATACCCATCACCCGCCACTCTACCTTGAACCGCATCATTCATCTACTGCCCCACACTGTGAAGATCGGGCCACCTCGTGTGTCTCACATCATATGTGTCTAGAAATATATATATATATATATATCAAAATAAAATTTAAAATTTGTAGGTGTTTAAATTTATATTGAATTATATATATATATATATATGTATTAAATTTATATATAAAAATATTTTAATAATTATATATTTATAAATATATTTATATTTACATAATGGCATAAAATTATTTATGAAGATACTCTTATGGTTATATAAATATTAATATATTTAAAATTATAATTATTAAAATATATTAAAAAATAAAAATATTATATATATTTTTATATATATAAATTTATTTCAGTATATATAATTAATAAAATTATAATTTATAATATAATATGTATTTAATAATACTATTATTATAATTAAAAATTTATATTAAATAAATAAATGTATATAATTATAAATATATACAAATGTATATAATTATAAATCATTATTTATATAATTATAATAATTTTTTATGATTTCAAATTATTCATTTATATATTTATTTTCAAATAAATTTTATTATATATAATTATAGATAAAATATTATTTATATAACTATTAATATATAATTATAAATATATATTTATAAATACAATAAATATATATATTATAATTTTATAATGATGAAAATATATATATTTTAATTTATAAAGATATATATATTTAAAAAAATTATATATATATATATATGTATAATTATAAATATATAATTATAAATATATATATATAATAACATAATTAATAATATTTCGGAATAATTGAATTAATAACATAAAAAATAAGAAATATGCCGATAAATTATATAAATATTAAATATAATGTTTTTAAACATTTATGTTTTTGTCAGGTAAAATATATTATTTACTCTATGTATTAGTTTCTTTTCCTTTTTCAATAATAAATTTTGTGTTTAGACAATGTGACAAATTTCATTTAGATTATATTTATAATATATATTTTATAGGATTTTGATGTCACATACATGTAACAGAACAATGAAAAAAGAATATAGCATAAAAAATATATAAATTATCAATTATAAATAAAATTAAATTGTAAATTTTCATACTGACTAAACATATATTAAATTATTTAAAAATGAAAATAAAATTTCAAATAAATTTAAGGATAAATAACAATAACGAAACTAATTTTCATTCTTTTAAAATATAACAGTTGTAAATACATTTTTTGAAATTTTCTTCATGCAAAATGGGATCATTAACAATATAATAGATAAATGTTGAAGGAATACATATCATTTCTTGTAGTGAAAGGAATGTCACAATAATTTATAAGTATAAATTTAATGATACAAAGAATATTATTAGATATAAACTATATGTACAATTTATGTGAATCATTAAACTACTCGATGCTTGTTAATATTTTTTAACAGTTCATGTAAATTAGTTTTTCCCTGTTATATTTTAGTATTTATTTTCATTTGTCTAAAAATTTTATTACCTCAATAAATACATTTTTAATATATACAATTTCACATCAGAATACATCATTATTGATGCCCCTCCGAAGCACAACTTGGCATACCTCACACACATTCCACATTTTATGTCTATTTTGCTATGGTTTCATAGTTATATGTTTGATTTCCTCCTAATGTGGTCCAATGGGTGGATCCACAATGTTTTGTATATAGGACTGGACAACATCATCTGTGGAGGATGTCCCAAAAGCATTTGTGGAGCCCCATCGCCCTAGAGCTCCTAAAAATTGTGGAAGTGTGACATCGAAGAAGTCCTCACTAGTGGGACTGGGGGCCACCCTATGTTGTGAAACCACACCTAGATTGTAGTCAATCACAGTCAGTGGATACAACATATGTGGAACATAAGCCGCTTCTTGTTGTGAAAACCCTTCATTTGGTTGTACATGATCATATCTTTGTAGTGAAGTAACATATGTAGGAGCCTCTCATAAATGTCCTTGTCTTCGTCACTACCCTTGATGATATCCTCATCTCTATCGTACTGCTAGAGATGGTCATGGTTAACTTTCATCCTCAGCATGAACAACAAGTACATTATCATGCTCAGGAGCCTCAGCTGGAGCATATGGATTGGGATATAACTATGGCTCCTCATCATAGATTCTCTCATGTATGAATTGGAGAGGATCTATGAGATCCACCAAATCAAGACGAACTAAATCTCGCCTACTAAATGAATCCTCTTGAGGATCTCTGATATGTGGAATGCGAGAAATTTTATCTGACTAAAATTTAAATAAAAATTAGATTAATACAAAACATGTGTTAACAAGTATAAATAATCATAGAAAACATAAAAAATATTTAATGTAAATCCTTTAATGCATAAGGTACTTAATGGTGTGTCTTCAGAGCCAAATTGTATAATCCTGCTGATCATCTAACCAATAATTTTTTGTGTGAAATATATGATGAAAGATAACATATTGGGCAAGTGTGTCCCAATACTCGATATAACATGCATAAAACTACCGCCAGTCTTTCTTTTGTTTACCCATAAGAAAAATGGAATGTAATCCATCATGTGGTCATGGTTCCATGAGGATATGCTATATATAGCCAAACAGGTGCATGATCCAGTCTGGCTGGTTCCACTCAATTATGTAGAAATAGATGAGTGTCCCCACAACACAATAGTCTCCAATCATAGTTGTATAGTATGGTGGAAGTGTTTCATAGGCAAAACCTATATACGATGTACATGCAACCTAAAATGTAAACTGAAAAATAAATTCAAAAATAAGAAAAATTATTTTATTAAGTTAACTTTGAAATAATTTAAAATGGAAATAAAATATTATTTTTTCAACAAAAAAATTAATGTTGAACCGACATCAGCAGGTTGTTTGCAGTATAATATCATATTTTAAGTTATGCACGCTATATCTTAGAGTATGTTCATAATACTGATCCAGACCCCACATGGTTAAGAAGACTTAATATAGGATAAGTATATAAAATATATTAATTAAATTACAAAATAACTCAAATAATTGATGTAAATTTTCTAGAATTCCCAAGGACAGTCCCAAAACAGCAGCTATAGAGGTGGTGTGACAACTATATGAGCAATGCTTGGAAAATTCTTTCAGAACCAATTCTATAAAAAATCAATACAGCCTGTAATATGATGCACATCATCCCAACAACAGGTACATATATACCTATATATATGTGATGATACAATGGACCTACAGTTTAATGTAGTCATCTGGTCAATATCTTCTTGTAATTGTTGGTATATCATGTGAACCAAAGTGGTGGAGTATTTAAAACACAACATTCCATTGATCAATTGCATAATATATGCATTTTTTTTCAAGTAAGAATCTCCTTGTCTATATCATTAGCAATGACTGGGAAATACCCATCAATCAACCCCATGTGCAAGAGATAACCATGTGGGATTTGTTTTCTTTCAATAAAATCAATGCTTATTAGACGGTGTATAACCACACACCAATCAACACTAGTGGCACCCATAACTCTCTACCCATGGATGGGTAGACCTATAAATTAGGTGATGTCCTCTAATTTAACAATCATCTTTCCCTCAAGGATATGAAATTTTTGGTTCTATGGTTTTCATCTCTCAAACAATAGTGAAATCCAAAAGTGATCAATGGTCTTGAAGTCTTACATGGATAATCCATAAAATCCAACATCTATGAGGTATGTACAAATGGATATTAGAGGTTCATTATGATGAAATTATTTTTCTCTCTAAACAGTAATAAGTCAAACAGGTCCATGTTCCAACACATCACATCACCCATGGGACTACTTGGTATGTAATAAAGGCTACACCATCCGAACATATTCATAGTTTAACATTAATTTAAGAATCTATTTAATTCATACATGTTAAAATTATTTGGTATAAAATATTTTTATGTTTATTTTTGGTTTTTTATATTGATTAAGTATATTATATCAAGTTAAAATATATGTTAAGAGTTTTATTTTTTATTTTTTTATCACAAAATATGTCATTTGTGAAATAATTTTTTTATTTTATGAAATTAGTTTAAACATACATAGAACAGATTTAACATGCATTTTTTACAAATGAATACATTATTTTTTAAATAATGAAATGTATCTTTCTCATTATAGAAAATTTAGTAAATAAAATTATTTATTAGTTAACATATTAAATTTATTTAAATTTAATTTCTCTTGTAATAGTTAAATATATGTTATGTGCTCCTACTTTGATTTATTTTAATATCACAAAAAAAATTCCTTTATAAAATATTTATTATGTTTGAAAATGATTTAAATTTAATAAAAACCCTATGTTATTTGTGAATTGAAATATTGAATTCTATAAAGAATATTTTTTATATTTTCATTATGTTTATAATTTTATTAAATATAAAAAACATTATATTTTAAAATGTAATTTAAAATATATTTTTGACATCAATTCATTTATATAATATGTATATGTATGTATTATAATATGTATAAATATTTTTTAATGTTATACTCTATAAAAATAAATAAAATATTATTTAAAATGGTTATCGTGAAAAAATACCAACATGTACAAACATTTGCATTAAATGATAGATTACAAGAATCATTTTAACTATCATAAGATAATCCAATGTGTTTATGGAAATGTTTCCTTGAGTGAATTTCCTGAAGATATATGTTTCACCTCCTTCCAGGTGTTCGTTAACTAGTCCAATCTATCTATTTTGGAATACTAGTTGAATTTGGCCTCTCTTTTAGTCGAAGCATAGTGATGTCTGGTAGAATCATGGGTGTGCCATCGAACAACCAAAAAATATGATATTCCCCAATTGGTATCTAAAGTGATCTATAGCAGTCTTTTTGACTATCTTGTCAATAAAATGGATCAAAAAAATTCTCCCATGATAAGTGTATATAAGTGCATGCTACGGTCACATAGCCGCAAGGATATCATAATTATTCAGTGTTTCCACATTCACAGTAATGCTTCTCCAGTATAATAACTCTCATATAACCACTATTATAAAACAGAGAATCATCAAGCTTAGTGACCTCAAACCATTGTTGTGCCTAATCCAATGAATCTACATAAAATTTTATAGCCATTTAAGAACATTATATAACTAACACAGGAAATTGTGTCCATAGATCATCCCTCTGTTAAGACCCTCCTCATCATGCTTTCCCCATTCCACAAAATAATTTACACTACAGTAGATGGTCTCTTGTACCAAACTGTAATTTAAATTTAAAACATTATACTAATATTATATTATATTTTTATCACATCAAATTATCATATAATGAAATAATCTTAATTAACAGTCATCGTCAATTTTCTTACTCCATTGAAAATGCCAATTATAAATTCTACGATATTGGTCGTAATATGTCTATATATCCTCCCATCATCATATTGTAAAATCCATTTATGATTTGGAATTTTCATCTTAAAAACATAATATTCTATACTAGATCTATATATATCTTCAAAACGCTCCACCATACTTTGATGTTGGGATCATATTCTAACAAACAAGAACTAATCCGAACACATATAACAATAATGGTGATCATTATTTTAAAAAAATAAAGGATATTCATACCCACATTTATGATTTCATTCTCCATAGACTCTTCCTTAAACATCAATTTCACATTGCTAGAAATGTGTCAAATACAATATCAATAATGGGAATATGGTGGTTTTCAGGATAGACCCTCGGTCTATACTACCTCCTTGACTACTCGATGATGATATAAAAAAAGAAAAATACCGTCTTTACCCATAACAATGTCTGGAAGGTAGTCCAGTAACTATCTCCGTGATGATAAGTACTCCTTCTCCACAATTGGAAATTCCATAGGTAGTGGGGCTCAATTATCATCTTATATATAATCAATCAATAAATTTCTCACATACATTCCATGCATAAATTTTCCATAAATCATTATAAATAGCTTCCAATTTCTAAGGGCTTCCACACATGCTAAAAATTAAAAAATAAATCTACAGAAACCATCGAGTCATCAACTAGCTTGTGTTGGATAACATATTCAAAGGTATGTAACTAATAGATAAAATAATTGTTCTAGCTTATAATCTCTATCATATATGGTAAAACTCTATAAGAGTCATCACAATCACCGTACACTTTCACAATAACCTTATGTCATGTTATCCATGCCTTATAGTATGTTATTTGATACCCAAAAAAATATTTGATTCTATCCACCACTAAAATTAAAGGAACCTTTTGATGTGATCTTATCATTTAAACAATAATAGTTTAAAAAAACTCAACATCTAATGAACAATTATCCTATGACAACGTTGGTTTCACACATGTATGTCGATTAAATCTAGTTATGTTCTAACTCAGAAAAGTGTTATCAATTATAGCTCACAAACTCATTAAATAGTTTGAATCATATTTTTCACTTTAGATTACATAATATGATATATTTATATCTTATATAACATTATATTAATTTCTTTCATTATGATATTGTTTTATCACATTTTTTATTGATTCTTAACTCTCAAACTCTCTTCCAATATACCAAACACCTTAATATGAAACATAATTTGTGCCACCAATAATTCCAAGAAATTATATACTAAATGTAATAACTGACAAATATAATTTTTCTAATGACTCATAACATTCTTTGACCATAAATCCAATATTGCAGGCTGGTACAAAGGTTTTTTGAACCCCACATGAGTAGGGGATAATTCTTCTTCTTAATGTTCTTATTCATCCTAAACATTCTCATCATCATCTTATTATAAATTGTAATAATACTCAAAATTATCCACCAGTGCATCAAAAGTAAAAGAATTATTATCCATAGAAACTATGGCTAATGTACATGAAGGAACAACTACCATTGATGATGGAACTTCTTGAGGTGTTATTTTAGGATGATATGACATTGTATCATGACGTTGGGATGGACCAACATCCAATGTTGATGGAACCTCCATTGATAATATAATGGAATAAAAATCTATTAGTGTATTCATAGGTTGATACTGAATCAATGAATGTTTGAGTTTCCATTCTTCATCATCATTTACAAGATATGACACATGCCAAAACCCATCTTTAAATTGAATTTTTTTATATGTGATGGCCTCTATCACTTGATTAAATATTAGTTTTATCTATTGATGAAATTTTATTCGAACATATAACAATGTTGTATAGACTCAAACAATCAAAACTCCTTACATATATATATTATAACTACATCTATATTTAGCCTTAGTTATGTGTCCGTTTTAATAAATATAGGTAGCCTTATTTTGGTCTAAAATAAACCATCGTTATTAATTAAATATGATTATAAAAACAATATATGAATATCAAATATTTCAACATTTTGATGAAATCTAACAATTAGTATTTGGGGGGGATTTTTTCTCACAATCATATCTCATATTATTTCTTTTTATGTATGTGTGTTTCTAGTAATTTAGGTTGGAATCCAATTCCCTCCACCAAATAAATATTTTTAACCCATATTGATGTGTGACACTTTACAGAACCCCTTAGTTTGTGTTACTTAACAAAAAATAGAATCAAACATATTATTACATATCCACAGACATCATATGCATTAGGTACATGAACAGGTCTTGTAAAAGTATTGAGTTATATGAGATTTGACAACTCCATATGAGTAAGCATGAAATGATAGATAACTAACCACATTCACATTCCTAACCACGTAGTTTTTCCTGGAAAGTAGGTGGTACAACCCAAATACCCTCTACATCAGGATAGTTTACAAAATACAACATTGAATTAATGATAACTCTAACACTTAATATGAAAAAAAATATTCCACAACTAAATTCATGTTCATAAAATAAATTACAAACCGGGGTCAAGGTAGATGAAAAACTAAATTCATTATCTTACCTAGAATCTAACACAATGCTCTATTCTAGAAGAAATTTATCAAATGTTCTCTGAAATATATTCATTTATAATATAAAAAATTTAGATATATGACTAAAAATTATTAATTAATTAGTTTAGTAATTATAATTAATTGTTAATTTATTTTTTTATTAACTGTTAATTAATTATTAATTCAAATAAAATATTAAATTATTATGGATTAGTTATTTGATTAATCCGGATGAATTAGTTAGTAATTACACTTAACGAAATACTAATTAAAATTAAATAATAACAAATTAATTTATAATAAAAATTAATTAATTAATCAATTAATATTAATTACAATTAACTAACTATTAATAAAAAATAATTAATTTCTAATTACATTAATTTATTCAATAATTTAAATTAATCAATTATTCATTACAATTAAATAATAATATATAATTACAAATTATATTTATGTAATTACTAATTATATTTAATTAATTAATAATTAAAATTAATTAATAATTAAAATGAATTACTTAATTAATTATTAAGAAATTATATTTTATTAACTATTAATTATAATTAAATAATTTTTTATTTTAGTTATTTGTTTAGTAATTATAAATAACTAATGTCTAATTAAATTTTTTTTAATATATTATTTACATGTAATATTTATTTAACTACTAATTATAATTAATTTGTTACATATTATATGTAATTAATTAATTAATTAATCACTCATTAAAATTACCTAGGCAGTAATTTCTGTTAATTAATTTCTTGTTACAATAATTTAACCTCTAATTACAATTAGGTAATTCTCAAATATAATCAATATATATTAACTTAATTATTAATTAAAATTATTTAGTTACTAATTATAGTTTTTAAATTAAAAATTCAAATTAATTATTTAAATAATTAATTGATAATTACAATTAACTAAGTACAAATTAAAATCTATTAATTACTAATTACATTAACTTAAATAATTTATAATTATAATTGAGTAATAATAAATTAATTACTAATTTCAATTTTTTATGTACTAATTAGATCAAACAGATAGGAGAATTACCATTTGATTTCAGTCTCCTTTTTGAGAAGAAATCTAATAAAATCCCCCCTTTTAGAATTATGTAATTACTTTTTCATTTTAATAAATTTATATTTCACCCTTTGGCCAAGACATCACCATTTATGAAAAAGATAATTCACTAGTGACAATTTATTACTTAATTAATTAATCGCTAATTATAAATAAATAAGTATTTTGTAATTATAATTTATTAATTACTAATTATGATTAATTAATTAATTATTTAATTAAAAATTAAAATTAACAGTGTCTTAATTACAATCAATTAATTTTTAATTTCATTTACTTATTTACAAAATTTAACAAATAAAAAATTATTACCAATTGTATTTATATAATTATTATATTATAATTATAATAAATAAACTAATTTTGAATTACTAAACAATGAAATATATTAATTAAAATAAAGAACTAATTAAACAAATTGAAATTTTAAGAGAATTACCTCAGATTTTAAATGGCGACGGGGAGGGGCTTCTGAGTGGAGGATCATTGTCATGGAGCTTCAAAGTAGAAGAGGAACGCAAATGGAGTGGTGGAATGGGTTGGAATGAAGGCAGGGGAGGGGGTGTCCACCATTTTATAGGGGGAGGGGGAACAAATATGTCACTTAATGTGGCACCAATAAAAAAAATTTTGAATTAAGAGTGAAATCACACTTAATTTAAATAGTTTTCCCCTGACTACCACATCAAGTGACTCTTTGGGGATATTTTCGTAAAGTGCCACTTTATGTGGTTCATTGTCCTTAGAAACATCAATGTGTTAGTTCAACTGGTACATTAAGATTTTCTCTCAAAAACACAAGTTGAACTAGTGATTTATTACCCTATTTCCCAAAATTCAAAACCTTAGAATCCTTTTATTAAAAAAACACCCAAACAATTTCCTCCCACTCCATATATGCATCACCTATCTCGTTGGATCCTCCCTTATCACTAGGAATAGGCATGTAGATCACTATCCCTCCACTAGGCCCTACCTTCCATCTACTACATTTCACCACTCAAACATGAACTTATATTATTCCTTCTTCTGTGCACAATGAACAATGCCCATTTTCATTGTCTATCGAATTATTTTTGTCTGAATTTTAGTCATTAAATTATATATATATTTAGGATTTTTTCATATTATTTTTTCCAATTCAAACTCCATCATATCCCTCTTTTTGGTACAAAAAAATTGTTTTATAAACAGTTATAAAGCGACATAGGAATTTTGATATTCCATTATTTTGTAAATTAAAATTCATTTTTAATATTCTAAGATGATTTTTTATAGCTGGAGTCACAACTACACCATACGTGTGTACCAAATCATTTGTTTCATCCTACTCTGCTTGATTTCCTTCAACCACTTGAACGTCTGGTACATAAAATTCACTGTTTTGAAAACATAGACTCCTTATTTATGTAAGGGTTCTCCATTTCGATGTAACCACTACCACAAAATTGGTTTTATCCTTCCCTTATGAACACTAAAAACTCTGATAAATAGGGTACATTTATGAGGGTTAAAAAACACAGTAAAAATTATTTTATCAATGATAAAAACATCGTTGATAAAAGTAATCTTTATCAACACTGATAAATGCACCCCATTTATAAGTGTTTTTAAGCACTGATAGCTCTGATAAACCAAAGCCTTTTATTAGTGATAAAAAGATTTTTTTTAGAGCTGATAAAATGCATATTTTGTAATAAAAAATTTATATGCATTAAAAATTATATATTAATATATTAATATATTTGTATTGAAATAACTAGAATATATGTTATAAAATATGATTTATATAATAAAAAATATGTAATGAAACATAATATATAAGATATTTACTAGTAAATGACATATAAAATATTTAAAAAATAATATTAATTAAACATTTTTTAATTATTACTATGTAATATTCATTGAATAAGAATTTAAAGATAGAAATATTCAGTAATTTAATTAACGATCTTAAAGAAACTCAAACTAACTTTTGATCTGACTGTCTATTTGTGCAATACCACATATCAAGTCAATGATTCTGAAATTTTCTACGATGTTATTACCTAGAGGAAGGCTATTCATCATTTTTTGGTTATGAAAATTTTCAAATACCACTAAATGTTTGTTTATTGTTAGGGTACAACCATTTTTAAAAAATGATCAAATTTCATCCTCATTTAAGGGAGTCTAATTATTTTTTTAGAAGAAATTTATTCCAAATTCTTAAACACATATGGATATTATGAAATCCAAATTTTATCATTTTTCATATTTTTCTTTTATTTATAATTAAATATATAAACATATATATATATATATAAATATATTTTCACACCTAAAAAATTAAATTTATAAATAAATATGTAAACATATTTCCATAAAAAATATCTTAATATATATGTATAACATATCTACATAAAAATAATATCAATTTTATTTACAATAAAAATGTATGAATATTTGTATACCTTTAAAATTAATGTATTTATAATTTATATATATATATATATATATATATTTGTGTGGGTATTGGAAAATAGATATACATTTATCTATATATTCTCATATATGTATATAAATATTAATATATAATATGTTTATACTGATATTTACTAACACACACATATATAAATATATGTATGTATGTATGTATTCATGTATTAATAAACATAGAAACAAACAAAACATATTATATAATGTTTATATAAATATATATATATGGAAATTAAATTCTAACAAAAATATATTAAAAACAGATATATCATAAAATAGAAAACACAACATTTTAAAGGAATGGTAAAGGAGTTGATTCGTGAGGGGAAGGTCTTGGGTTAGAACCCTAATGTAGTTAGGGGTGCACATGCATGTGAATTAGGTGGTCGGTCACTACTAAAGAGGGGCTTCATGAGTAAATAAAGATGTGGGGATCTATAAAAGGGATATTTAAAGGATGGTTGAGAGATGATAAATGTGGTGTCTTCATGGAGAATCCTAATGTGGATTAATGATTTGGGGACTTCTTATTTTTCTATTGAGATAGAGGTCCACCCCTAGAGATGGCGCTTCATCGACGAGGCTGCATTACTCCGGCGTTTGCTTGTCCATGTGAGAGAACAGTGACTAGAGATTATCCCATTTGTTCTTCGGAAATAAATTCATCCTCTTCCTTGCTGCAGCACAGGAAGGATGAGAGTGTGGTAAAATCTTGTTCATGGACATTAACCTATATGTGTGATGGACGAGAGTTGCGATGCATTTTGAAAACAAAAATATAGTGAACCAAGCTTAACGTACATATATGTTGCAACATATTTTCCAAATATTTAATATATTACACAAAAAGACATATAAATAACTTATTAGGTTGTTACCTTTGGAAACATGTAAACCATAAGAGATTAGATATGAGAAGACAGACCATATATGTGTTTCTAATGTTTGGAGGTGATTTGGAGAAGATTGGCTATGAAATGTTGGAAGCATGGATATTACACGTCATGTAATATCAGTTCTTGACTTTTGGAGGGATAGTTCATGATGTGTATGTTTTATTAATTATGTAATAAAATTGTGACACATTTTTTGTTGTCAACATAACCCTGAGGATTACACAACATGAAAGCAGATTACACAAAATATAATTCCCCAATATACTATTGTTATAAATATTTTCAGTCCTTGGGGTTATTCATAACTCTAATGATATAGTGGATCCCAATATTGTTTGATACATCTAACAACCCTCAACATCAAAATTTTTTATTCCCATTAAAGGGCATCAATACTCGAGATTTCTTCCTCGATTTGTTGTGATCTATAGTGATTTGTAGTGATATGCGGTGATCTAAGGTGTGTTATTCCTTATTTTTCTTGTTGTTTCTCCCAGTTTGGTTCTATTTCCTCTTGTATTATCTCCTAGAAGACTATTGATTCCTCCTGATCCCTAAATAATTATAACAACCACTATCTCTTTCCTCCACGAAACATCTCCACCACCAACAAATATTAGTGCTTCTGCAGGGCTCGTTTCAAACTAAAAGCTATTTGAACATCCTCTAACCAATATTATTTGATTTAATCTAAAACATAGCCATCATAATTCATCAAACTGTGGCACTTAAAGTCTCATATTATCTTCCTCCAAGTTTTGTTGCCATCAAAATCTATTTGTGTCAATCTGCTGGAACATTCTACCGAATATCATTAACATGATCATGATGAGGTCATCGACCTTGAGCCATTCTAGCAAAAAGAACAAACTATTATAGCTTTTAAACCTAGAATATGGAATATTAACATCAATTAAATAAATTATTACTCCTTCGGGTTGGTTAATGATGAATTGAAAATGCTTAAAAGATGACAACATTGATAAACCAAGGATTTGGTTGGATTAGGACTGGAGGACATGATCTTTAATCTAATGATTAATATAATGAAATGTAATGTTACATGGAAAATGTTGACTGGTTAATTAATGGATAATAATTTAATAAAAATAATAAATATTAATTTATGGAATAACATTAATGTATCTCTTTTATATGCTTGTGTGCTTATAAGATGTCTAGTTTTAGAAGTGGTATACGGGAGTCCAAGAGACATTAGATGCTATTTTGTCTAGTACTATGTTATGCATATAGTATGGTTGTGATCAATATTTTACCTTGTATATTCTATGATTTTAAACACTACCCCACAGGTTGCGCCCAAATTTACCCTACTGGTAAAAGCGATCGATGTAGTACATGTAGGGGTCGAATCCACAGGGACCGAAGAAGTAACCTTGAGACGATATGATTGTGTGAAGGATGGGCTTTGAAGTAGTAGACTTTGGGTTTGATTTTGGATGGTTTTTAAAGAACACTAATAAACCTAAGTGAATTCAATTAAATGGAAATGGGTTGATCTTAGGATTATGCTGGGGGTGGATTGAATGAATTTTACTTCATTAGACAATTTTGGTTTTATTAATTTTTGATGAATCCATTCTTCAAAAATAACATTACATTCATGATTTTCGGGTTTGGTGCTTACTAAACACAATTACTAATCCCGTATACACATAGAGAACCAAAATCATGATCTCTCTGAGGTATATGCTCATTTATTAATTGAATTTAGTTTTCTCAAACACAGTAAAGATGAAGAGTAGAAATAATTGAAGAATGGATGTCTTAAATTAATTATCCAATTAACAACAATTAGTTCATAAAATAACATTCAATCCAGCCTTTGCATCCCCCTAAGATCACCCCATTAAGTTTTTAGCCCTCCATTGATGGTATACTATCAATTGTGGGCGGAATATGGCTAACAAGAATTGGATTGAAGAAATTAAAACCACGGAAATAACGAGCACTCTTCCGTGTGTGTGAATGAAATTCACACCTATGTGTGAACTAATTCACAACAACACAGACATATCACTATGCTTTGTGATAATAAAGTTTTAATAAAAGAAATGGAAAATATAGAACTTAATGAAGCTTATTAATAACATAAATATACAAAAAATAAACTTACATGGAAATGGAAAACATTACAAAGGAAATTTGGAAGCATAGCCTTACAATGAAACAAGCAACAAAAGATGATATGAAAAATATCCCACCCCTATTACCTTCACCACTAGCTCCTTATATAGGCATATTAAGAGCCTTAGGTACATCCCCCAAAAATTAATTCACCCCCCAACAATTAATAGTGTCAAATGGAGGGTGAATAATCAAAAGGAAATTGATGTTTCGAATTTGACCTGGAAAACTGTCCAGATTGGTCCACCATATTGACGTGTGAATTCGCAATTGAAGAAGGCCGAATCCAGAGGGGTTGTAGAAGAGAAATATCATAATCCATCTGTCCTATATGATCTGTAAACATTTCAGGATATTTCTCTCAGCCATTTGGAAGTTATAGTCGAAATGGTTGGACGGATTTTTGTGCATTAATGTCGTGTCCACCATTTAAATCTCAACTTCAGATCCCATTATCATCATGAAAACATCAGAATTAGCTCCGGCCACAGTTGAATAAAATTATCGTCATATTTTTATCTTTCTACTGCGTAAATTTGGGATTCATTGGTCTTGGTTTTGGGGCCCCACATTTGTTTGATGGGCCTTAGCCGCATTATGCGTTTCCCAGAATTTTTCTGCCTTCAGGCACAAAATTATCCATCTTCCTTTGGGATTCATCCAGCAGACCTGAAAGATAAAATGTTCCAAACAAATTGATCAATCATATCCCAAAATTTAAAATTCAGAAAATGAATATAATATTGTCAAAAAAACAAATGAATGATTGGGCCCAAATTTGAATTTTAAACATGAATTCCATTTTTGATGAGAAATGAAGTTCTATTTATGTAAAGCACTAAAAACAATGTTTATGGACTTTGGAACAATGAATATAAAGATATTAAAAATTAATATTAGCCACTTTCAGTGACTAATCACACCCCCAACTTGAGTTTTTCTAGTCCCGAGAAAAATAAATTACAAATATGAAATTCAAATCCCATTTTCCAAAAACATTTTAATACACATTGCTCACCCAAAAATCTAATACCAAAAAAAATTATTAAAACCCATCAAAATCATTAAAAACAAGCTAAGTTCATAAGCATATCCCAAGACCAAGCCCATTCCTTTGTTCAAAATCATCGCCACATTTCATCCAATTCCAATTAAGCATGATAAAGTGTTGTGCATCATAAACGATATGGGGCCCATTTTATTGTTCAAGGGGAAAAAATGATGTTCTAGGTGGGAATCACATTAAAACTTAAGATGAGTATCCTTTTTTTTATTTTATTTTATGATTTTATTTTTTTTAACAACAATAGATATGAAAAGACTAACTCTGGGCAAGACAACTATAGAGTCATGATCCCCAAGTGCCGGAAGCCACACATATTGTCAATTTCATGCTCTAAAATAGAGATATAAAGCCTAACTCTGGGCAAGACAACTATGGAGTCACGATCCCCAAGTGTCAGACGCCATGCATTTGGAAAAAAAATTGCTCTATGTGGTCTTTTTTTTTGTTTTTTTTTTGTTTTTTTTAATTCTAAAATTAAACTAAAAGTGACCCCAGAACCCTATGCTATAATTAATGGGACCCAAGAACTCAAATTTACACCCATGATCCAGTAGAAGTGCATTGTGGCATTTTTATTAAGAGGATAAAAATGTAAACTTTGAAAAAACACATTGGACAACCTCACTTTCCAAAAACTATGCTCATGAACTTAAACTTGCATTAAAATCAGAATCACGGCATACAAAATTATTTGATATCCAATTTTATAGTTTGAAATGTGTGTTATCATGTTCAAGGTTAATGGAATTTTTATTTTCATGTATGTTTTTATTCAAAAAATTCATATTTTATTTCATCTCCCCCCAAAATAGAATAACAATGTCCCCAGTGTTTAAAGAAAAGAAAAGTTAGATGGGGGTAGGAGAGGAGTTCAAAGAGGAAATTTGAAAATGATAAACATGGAATGAAGTCACCTGGTGGTTGATGATGATAGCGCATGCCAATGTCTCCCTTCAATCCTGGGTTCGAGTCTCAGCGGCTTTGATGGTGGTGAATGGATTTTCCTTATGACTTATGACATGTATTTTTATTTTTTAAACCTATAAAAACATAAAAATAAACAAAACAAAATAAACTGATGATACATTGTCTTCTTTTTAGATTTATGGGTAAGGTATTATTCAGAGATCACACCACGTGACACGGATGAATATGGAGCTCCCCTTTTATTCCCATCCTTACTCATAAAAGAAGAACATGTCAACAGTCTATGGTAATTTATTATATGAAAAAAAAATGATTCAAAATAATTAGAAAACATTAAAACCATGGGTTGCCTCCCATGCAGTGATTTTTTTTAACATCGTTAGCTCGACTTGAACCCCCCAACATATCCAATTCCAACTTTCAAAATTTTAATTAACCCATATTTATCCACATCAACAAGATTGAGATTGTTTTTTTTTTGAAATTTTTTTCGTATGAAATCCTATTTTCTATAATGATTGGTAAAATCCAAGGAATATCTAAAATGGATGATCGTGTTTTATCTGGAGTATTTCCTAAGATTTCAAGGTTCATTCCTACTTGGTGATATTATTTATGAAAATGGATGATAATTGAATGGTCTAGGTTTTCATAAATAGAGGTATTATTGAGTGGGGAAGGAAGGATTATAATGTTGAGTTCAGTTTCATTGAATTTTTCCAAAGATGAATGGAAATTTGAATCCAAATTTGTTTCTTTTACAATGAAATTTGAAAGAATTTGTTCCTTTTGAAAAAATGATTCATCCCTAAAATTTTCCATTTTAATTTCATGAGTGGGTATGGACTCACTATTCGTTATATCTCCCAATGGTTCAATGATCGGTGATTCTAAAAAAATGTTATTGGAGCAATATTCTGAATACTCAATCCATGAAGATAAATTTTCCCCCTGTGAATCCAAAAAATTAATTTCCTCCTGATTTAAATACCCTTCTACATTTACTTGATCTTGTTCAGTTATCCTATATCCAATGGTTAGTTCTTTTTTCAATTCATGGGAGTTTTTTGGGATAAAAGATTCATCTATCAATGATGAGGAAAGAACATCTTGAGTGGGAACGGGTTCCTCAAAAGTCTTAAAGCTTTGTAATTCTAATCTGAAAGATGAAACTTCTGAATTCATTTTATCCATTTTTTCACACAATTGTTCAATAATTTCTTCAAGATTAGGGTTTATATATGTTTTTACATCATGTACTTCCTCATTATTTATCTTTTCAATCATTCTTGATAGGTATGGAAATTGATCTTGTAAACATTCATCATCCCATTGATTGTACATCTCATCTTGTGTGGTGTATTCAATTAAGGATTGGTCAATGAAATTCCCTCCGTGAGGTGTTTCCCAATATTGATTTCCAACTTTATTATAGCATTGATTTATAATGGGTTATTTTGGAGGATAATCCATTGGAATTTATTGAAAATTGGTTTTGGGGTTTTTTTGGACACGTAGAAATAGAAAAAGGAAAAGAGAAGAGAAATTAGGGTGAGAATAGAGAATTTGGGGTGATAAAAGAAGATGTGGGTCTAAGGTACTTACTTGGGTCCCCGAAAACGGTGCCAAAATTTGGTTGTGCCCAAATTTACCCTACTGGTAAAAGCGATCGATGTAGTACATGTAGGGGTCGAATCCACAGGGACCGAAGAAGTAACCATGAGACGCCATGATTGTGTGAATGATGGGCTATGAAGTAGTCGACTTTGGGTCTGATTTTGGATGGTTTTTAAAGAACACTAATAAACCTAAGCGAATTAAATTAAATGGAAATGGGTTGATCTTAGGATTATGCTCGGGGTGGATTGAATGAATTTTACTTCATTAGACAATTTTGGTTTTATTAATTTTTGATGAATCCATTCTTCAAAAATAACATTACATTCATCATTTTCTTGTTTGGTGCTTACTAAACATAGTTACTAATCCTGTATACACTTAGAGAACCAAATTCATGATCTCTCCGAGGTATATGGTCATTTAGTAATTGAACTTATTTTTCTCAAACACAGTAAAGATGAAGAGTAGAAATAATTGAAGAATGGATGTCTTAAATTAATTATCCAATTAACAACAATTAGTTCATAAAATAACATTCAATCCAGCCTTTGCATCCACCTAAGATCATCCCATTAAGGTTTTATCCCTCCATTGATGGTATACTCTCAATGGTGGGTGGAAGATGGCTAACAAGAATTGGATTGAAGAAATTAAAACCAAGGAAATAACGAGCACTCATCCGTGTGTGTGAATGAAATTCACACCTATGTGTGAACTAATTCACAATAACACAGAGATATCACTGTGCTTTGTGATAATAATGTTTTAATAAAAGAAATGTAAAATATAGAAGTGAATTTAGTTTATTAATAACATAAATATACAAAAAAGAAACTTACATGGAAATGGAAAACATTACAAAGGAAATTTGGAAGCATAACCTTACAATGAAGCAAGCAACAAAAGATGATATGAAAAATATCCCACCCCTATTCCTTTCAACACTAGATCCTTATATAGGAATATTAGGATCCTTAGGTACATCCCCCAACAATTAATTCACCCCCCAATAATTAATAGAGTCAAATGTAGGGTGAATAATCAAAAGGAAATTGATGTTTTGAATTTGACCTGGAAAAATGTCCAGATTCGTCGACCATATTGACGTGTGAATTAGAAATTGAAGAAGGCCGAATCCGGAGGGGATGTAGAAGAGAAATATCTTAATCCATATGTTCTCTATGATATGTAAATATTTCAGGAAATGGCGCTTCACCGTTTGGAAGTTATAGTCGAAATGGTTGGACGGATTTTTGTGCATTAATGCTGGGTCCACCATTTGAATCTCAACTTCAGATCCCTTTATCATCATGAAAATGTCCGAATTAGCTCCGTCCACAGTTGAATAAAATGATCCTCATTTTTTGAATCATTCTACTCTATAAATGTGAGCTTCATTGGGTTTGGTTTCTGGGCCCCACATTTGTTTGATGGGCCTTAGGCCCATTATGCTTTTTCTAGCATGTTTCTACCTTCAAACGAAACATTCTCCATCTTCCTTTGGGATTCATCCAGCGGACCTGAAAGATAAAATGTTCCAAAAAAAGTGGTCAATCATATCCCAAAATTTTAAATTCAGAAAATGAATATAATATTGTCAAAAAAAATGAATGATTGGGCCCAAATTTGCATTTTAAACGTGAATTGCATTTTTGATGAGAAATGAAGTTCTATTTATGTAATGCACTAAAAACAATGTTTATGGACTTCGGAACATTGAATATAAAGATATTAAAAATTAATATTAGCAATTTTAATGACTAATCACCCACCCATTTTGATTAGGGAAACTTATAACTAGTATAATTGTGGAGGATTTTTTACCTAACATCCTTGTGGGATGATGGAGGGCTGAATACCCCCTTTTGTCCCACCATCTTCTCTTAGTAGTTACTTGTACTGGTAAACACGATGGTTATTATTTAGATAAATGTGTACATAGGGTTTTAGTGGATAGTTTTTATTTCACACAGATGTATTAATATCTATATTATCAAAAATTTTATTATTGGTATGATGTGTATATGTGGTGATTTCTTAAGGTACATGGTCTTTTTATGGGCTGTAATGGATTGAGGTATAATACTTGATGATTGAAATTTGTCTTATATGCAGTGATGGCTTCCAAAAACAACTTAATTTATATTTGGTTGTGATATGGGATGGTGTTATTAGGTGATGCATGATGTTCATGTTGTGAGGACTATCCCAGGTGTTTTTCGGGATGAAATTCTTTTGTAGAAAGATACCCAAGATGTGAGATGTTGGGGTAGAGAGGCAAACTAGTGTGGAAGCAAGAATTGGGTTCCCTTGATGTTTTATTATTATATTATATGATCACGTGTTTGCATTACATGGTGAATTATAGGCATGTTGAGGATCAGAACCTATTATACTTGTTTTGGTGTCGAGTTAGTTTAATTGTTGTTCATTTTTTCTTAACATGCTTTCATTATCTTTTTCAAGAGAGGATCCAAGTAGGATCCTACTGAGTATACTATTATACTCACCCAACATACATATAATCTATTTTTTGTTCAGTCAGTGAATGTTGGTGACCTAGATAGACATTACTAGCTTCATGTTTAAGATGATCTATTAGGGCTTCATGGTTGTTTTCATCTTAACCTTTTTGCACTTGTAGTTTCCGTTCATTTTTTTAGTAATCTTTGACATTTCATGTTTTCACATGGGTTTCATATATATATATATCAGTTTTGGTTATTTTTTAATTATTATATCTCTTCCCTATTTTTATCTTATAGAGTAATGCCTCCCATTTTCCCCTTTAATATACCCCCAGTGCTAGTAACCAACCCTTGGTATACTAGAGGAGGGACATGGGTAGTCACCACCTATCTCCCCTCATTATGGTATCTTTGTTGGGAGAGGGTCATGGATAAAATATAAACACTGGTCCATATGTGAGCTACATTAACTCTTATTAGGATCTTCATGACTTGAATCTTTTTTAGACACAAAATACATAATTCATATATTCATAACCAGGGTAAAGGTAACATAAGAAAGTGTGATCTCAGACACCATGTAAGGGTAAATAAGGGAGACATGTATGTCAAATCCTTTTTAATTAGTTATGGATAATTATCTAGTTTAGAGGAATTTCTAGTCATTTTCTCATGTTATGGGAGTGACAAGTGTTGTGTTTTTATGTATATCCTTATCTATGATCTTCCACGTGGAGGATACATAGCTTGGTTGGGTGTATTTTGATAATGATAAGAATTTTGTCCTTAGTAGTTCCGGATGTACTGTTACAACACCTTTAGTGATAAGCATGCGGTGGGTTATAGAACATCCTTCACTACTACCTCAAGGACGTGCCGTTTGTTTTAGGAGACTATTTTGTTTTCCATCCAAGGACATTAGTTTTCACATGGTTACCTTATAGTTTGAAAAATTGACTGTTCTAACTATGTGACTTTCCCAGTATTCAATTTTTTGGATTTCCAAGTTTTCCCCTTCAATATTTTTAACTCAAATCATACCCAATCCTCCCACCTCTAGTTTGTGTGACCCTAAGTGGATATCCCCTTTCCTTGTACGTTATCATATCCTCCCTTGGGTGTGGATCTATGTATTTATTCAAGGGTTTGGCCAATTTCTTCAAGGAAATCACCTCCTCTCATCTTCATCTTCCACTTTCTCTCCTTTTTCCCTTGAGTTCCATCTCACCAATGGTATTTCTGATCTAGGGTTTGGTCTTCCCATTTTTTAAGTTGGTGTTTTTTCATTGAAGGCTCATTTTGGTAGATCTAGGGTTGTGGAATACTTGTGGATCATTTTCGAGGGTGCGTTGTCGTTGCTCCATGGATTCGAGGAAGGTTTTCCCCAGGCCATGCCTTTTTAATTTAATAATTATTATTTTCATTCTTTTCAAACCATCCACATATGCTCAATGTTATTGTATGATCATTGGACAAATTTTATGGTGTTAAAATTGGTGTTTTATGCATTGTTATATGATAAATAAAGTTGATTTGTTGAATAATGAACACCAAGGGTTCAATTAAATGCTTGTTTGGATTTTATTGGTGATTTTTTATATAAAATGAATGGTTTGGTTTTTTGAATAAATTGGAAACATGAAAAATCATTTTTGGGGTTCCTTTTGTGGGTTTTCCATTTATCTTGGCTTTTATAACGGAATGTGTATTGGATTTTATAGTGGTTCGGAACGTATTTCCGATTAGTGGCCCATTTGGAACATTTATGAGACGTGGTTTTCCTTTAAAGTGTAGTGGGAATGATTTATAAATATTTAATAAATTATTTTCAATTGGGATGTTGTGTGTTCACATCCCTTTATGAAAAATGGATTTTGTATCATTAAAAAATGTTGGTTTTATGAAATTATTAAAGGCCCATTTGGAAACCATTTTGAAATTGATAAAACTGTATATGAAGAAAACCAACACTATATGTCCTCAAGCCTTATCTATGAATAATGGAGGGGATCCCCTAGCTTTGGAATCCTTGTGACCCATTATCAGGGTTCCTTAATTGGAACCCTTTGTGATTAATTTTTTTATAGGCATGATATTAGTACTTAATAGACTTAGGGTGAGGCATGATGTGAACTATTATTGTGTGTATATATATATATATGTTGTGATTAGATGCCCGACTGGTATCTTTTGGATCACCCCCATTATGTACTTGAGACATAATAACCTGGCATATTGAGAGAATTTTCTAATAATGATGTCTACACTTGTTGGTCATGTAGTCATCGGTGGCCCATAGAAGGTGTATACATTAGGTTTATTGCTGTTGAATTTTCCCACGGACTATCCTGTGAAAGGGTGACCGAGCGTATTGAGTGTTGTGACTTCATCATCTGTGGAATGCAACTAGGGATGGGGTCTAATGTATGGTGTCTTATGGATTATTATTGACCTATTGGGTTCACATATGTCAATTGGATCTTAGTTTCTGAAAACGATTAATATGACACTTGTATGATTATTTCAATTTCCCTTATTGTGTGATTACTATTGTTCCTTATTTTGTAGTGTTTCCTTGTAAATTGATGTATGGATTCGAAATGGGTTATGAAAAATGTTTTAACTGAAAATTTTGTTTATCCACTTTTGTGAATGTTGAAAATACAAGCATCACATTACCCTTAAAAATTTTTTGTATCACTAATGGATCATACTCAGGATTGAAAAAGAATAAGGGAAATGAGTTGTACTTTTTTAAGGAAAACATGTAGAAAAGAACACATTTATATATTTAATTTTTAACTTAATATTGACACTTTTTTTATTTTAAAAAATCATTGGGAGTAGATTATCGGGCTAGGATACTATGTTTTAATACTCACACCTATAGTTATTTTTTATCCCTTCTGAACGTTTTAACATGAGTTTGGTCGCCATAGGAGAAATTTGTTCTTGTGTTTGAGAGTGACCCATGGGGTTCCATTGAGATATTGTTGTCTTATTTTCCAATTGGTTTTGTTTCATAGTGTGGGTGTATTTTCTGTTTCTTGTATAAATGTTATTTGGTTCAGTTTCAATTATATATTGTGCTTCTTTGTGCATCCTATGTAGTTTATATTTCATTATTTATTTATTGGGTGAAATCTTTCCCATTATGTACTTTGTTGATGCCTGACACTAGTTACCAGCCCATGGGGATCAAGAATGCTCCTCGGTCCATACCACAGATCAGCTCAGGTGATCATTTTATGGTTGACATGGGTTGGTTCATGACAACACAAGAATAAAATGAAAATAATTTTATGAGAACAAAAAAAAATAGAATATCATACCCTTCATGTCAAATATCACAAAAATGAATCATAGAAAAAATATTAGGAGTTCATAATACATGAATGATAACGTATTCAAGATCATAATCCATGAAATCATAACATATCAATAACACATTGAATTGTTGAGGACATATAATCATATAATTTTTTCCATATTTTAGGCCCTTCTTGGACATGTGAGACAATGCAGTGAATAGAGATTAACCACCTAGTTTATCAGAGAAGAATTCATTATTTTCCTTTCTCTAGAACATGAAGGATGAGCATGAGGTATTTTCTTGTTCTTTGACTTGAACCCACAGGTGTAATGAACTAGAGACGTGACGCGCTTGGACAATAATGATATAGAGAACCATGATTAATATACATGGATATTACATAATTTTTTTGTAATATTTAATACATTGCAAAAACACTCATCAAAATATAATATTAGTTTAGTTCCTTTATAAATATGGAAACATAAACACCGGTCCATATGTGATCTACAATATCTATTTCTAGGTTATTCTTGACTATAATCATTCTTAGACATATTATAAATAATATATATCTTCATAATCAAGGAATAATTATCATAATAAAGGGTGATCTTAGATTCTTATTATGGGTAAACAGGGGAGATAAGTAATAATAACATCAACATAAGGGTATGAGGACATAAAAACATTTTAATATCATACTATACATGTGGAAGATCATAATCATGAATCATGGAATAAATATTGGCAGTTAAAAATATATTTACAGAAAGGGGTTCTGGAGAATAACCATTAATGCATAAAATAGGAATTAGATAATGAATTTTGGTATACACATAATCATATAAAATGATTTACATAGTATTCAGCGCTTATCTCAAGGCCATATTAGGGGAATTAGTTCATACCCAAACCATATTTGTAGTCAAGGATCACTCCCTAGACCATATTAGCGAACTGATTCCTTTACTAAACAGATTTAACTCTCTATGTCATCAATTTCTATCTCATGGATATAAATATTTACCCAATTCATTGGAGGGAGATATAGGTACCATCCATCACATTATGAATTCATACATACATGTGCCACAATATCATTAATCATTCAGAATATCATAACCTATGAAATAAAATTGGTTTCACTAACATTTCATGTAACGCCCCGACCCCAGTTACCCAGAGTCGGTGCATTATTACATAACATTGGCATGATCACAAGAAAGATCAAATCTCGAAAGACCGATTGGTTTAGTAGCCTTGGAAACACTAGATATATTCATAAGTTTTACATTACATCATAAAATGAAAAACTACTACAACAACATAATGTTTCCACAATCCACACTATTAACCCCTCATAAAATCCCTGCAGGTCATTCATAACTTACTTCTTCACATCCTGGGAAAAATAAAACATAGAAAAGGGGTGAGCTCAAATGCCCAGTAAGGATAACAATATAGCGGAAACTTTCATAAATAAGAATAAACATTTAAGGCAATGTATAACTAAAACAAAAGCCTTTTAAATATGAACTTTCAACATGGTATGGCATAAATAAAATGAAATAATGCCATTTACTTATTCACATGGATATTCTACTAATCGAATAATCACATGAAAAAATCAATAACCACTTTCATAATGTTGGAATGCATAATGCCAGACTATCATAACCACATAGCCAAGGCCTCGTGCCAAGACTACAAATAAGATTTTGTCAAGGCCTTGTGCCAAGACACCAGTTTGTCTCATGAGACCTACCGATGCTTCGAGGAGCTATAGCGGGCTCCACCCGTCACATATTAAGTCCAATGCATTCCCATATGAAAAGGTTTAAACATAACATAAACATTCATATTAAAACTAGCATATGAAATGTCAATACATTCACCATAAACTATGAATGGTATAAAAATAGCACATCCACAGTCAAACATATCACAAAACCTTCAATAAAATATAGATGTTTTGTATCATAATAAATCAACTTCAAATAATCTTAAAATCCATCAAAGATGTTGACATAGATGAAATCAAAATTCTTTTTAAAGAAATATCTCCTTTTATTTTGAAATAATTTAAGATCAATATAAAATAAAACATTTTCTTTTAAAATATTCTTATAAGCTTGTAAGGGAAGCTTTGAAGATTTTATAACGGCGGAAATTAGCCGCACCCGCCGTATAAGTTAAAAAAAATATTCTTACCTTATTTATGTCGAAAAGGTTAAAAAGGACCTTGTTTTGAAAACGACGGAAAGATTCCTCTTATAAAAAGTCAAACAAGGGTATAAATGACTTTAACCCATATTCTTGTAAATAATAAAAATGGTTTGAAATACATTTTGAAGAAACATGGATGTGGATGATAAAGAGATCCCAGTAGATTATTACATATAAACAACCTCGGATAATGAAGAGATTGTGAAATAACCCTTACCTTGTACTTTTACTTGGTTGGGGTAGGTTAACCTCCTGTATAATGGTGAAATAGTTGTTATTAAATTATACAAGAATCATATATAATAATATGATATCATATATGATCTTTTAACATTGATTTGTTAATAATATCTTAGAATTATCGTCGTTTCGGGAGTTAACTTACTCATTTTCTTTTATATGTTTTGTTACATAAGCCATGGTTGTTGTAACTTATTCATATCCAGAATGATATCTAGTCCTTAAACATCATTTTTAAATCATCAAATGATAATTATACTTGAATGGATACGATGGAGAATGAATCTCATCGCGTTCGTGGAGACGGTAGTCCGTACGTACGCACGAGCGACAATATCATTCTTTTGATATTAAAATAATATATAAATGGATGGTATATCATATATACAGAATCATTAACCTGTTATATTTATTATTTACATGAGTTACACATCATTATTATACCCATCCAAATAATATTATATTGAATAACAATTACACCACGACGTGGAGACGGTAGTCCGTACGTACGCACGTATGGTGACATGTTATTCAAAGGGTGGATAGAATACTGAATATGGTTGTACCATATTTATAATAACATCACAGTATATGTGAGATACTGGAGTTATTATTTTAGAATGGTAAGAACAAAGGAAGAAGAAGTTGAAGAAGAAATGAACTTGGAGAAGGGTGGTGAAATCATTACCTCTTCTTCGGGTTCTTCCTTTTGATTTGATCAAAAGGGCTCCTTAGGTTGGCTTTCTGATCAAACTAAGGCCTCTAGGTTGTAGTTAGGGATGTTGGGAGAGTATTTGGGCAGAGTTTGGCCGAACCAAAAGGCTTTGAAGGTGTGAAGAAATGAGAAGGAGGAGTGCCCTTTTATAAGAGGGGTGAGGGGCACCTTTGGAAAAGCTAGAAATATTAATTTATAATAAATTCATATTCGGTTTCTAATGGCTCCAAAGCTTATTATTCAAAGGTTAAGGTGGGGATAGGTCGAAAACCACTCAACCAATAGAATTTAGACAGGTTTGGGTACTTATATTAACCTTATCTTTAAGTATTAACTCTAAGTTAATTAGTTTCACTTTTACAATGTCTCATTGTATTTTTATATAATATGGTTAATAAACATACTATATACATCCATGCGACCCCCATGCGGTACATTAATGATGGACCTATCATGATATAAGTCTCTTGGCCGAACCTTAGATTTTTAGGAATTTAATATCAATTAAGAATATAATATTTGTTTTAAGAACTCTTTTATGTCAATTTTGACACTATTCAATAGTTGATTTTTTTGAAACTCATAACAGATTTATTACTTCGAACAAAGTCAATTAAATCAATCCTAATATATCATAGTATCCTAGAAAATTAGTTTAATTCATTAAAAGTTTAATATTATATTTATTTGGGTATTTATAATATCAATTATTTTAATTTTTCACTATTATAGTAATTACTGCATCATCATTGTGTCATAAATAAAATAAATTATTTAATGTCTAAAAATTATAAATAAAATATCATTATGTAGGAAGTCGTTTTATCTTTCTAATGAATATTTATAATCTAAAATCCAACATATATAACCCTATGTAACAATTGTTTTTCTAAAAGATATATGCCTGTGTCATTTTTGTATTCATTTTAACTTAATTAAAATAAAGTGTCATTATCACTTACAAGTGGATCCATGGGGTCCCGAAATAGACCCAAATATTCCCATGGTCGACCATGTATCAACCAATAGGGTTAAGATACGTTTTAGGGTAATTTAGTATTATTATAATATTATTTTTTAACCCTTATTTACCGGATTTACCCTTAACCATGGTAAATAAAATATTTACCGCAGTAATTATTCAAAATGTCTAAAAATAAAAGTTACCTATTTACACAATTTGAACATCCTGATTCCAAATATGGAATCTATTTTCCTAAATTCAAAACACAGAAGTGGCAGAAATTAATTTAAAATTAATTCCCGCTGTCAAAACAAAAAGCGTGTTTTTAAGAGATAATAACTATCAAAAGATTGACACTCGTTTATGTTCGGTTTAATTTTAAAATTATGTCCAATGACCAACATTATATTAAATGGTAAAAATATATTCTAAATATACTTTAAAACCACTTAAATTCATAATTTATCACTATTAATTATTTTGATTAAAAAAGTTGTTTTTAATTAAAACTTAGTAATTTTCACTATTCATCAAAATATGAAAGTTATCCAGAATGTACCAAAATTTCACCTTAGGCTAAATTCGATATTCAGAATCCAAAAATGAAGTCCATTTTCAAATATAAAATATATATAATTTCAAAAAGTAGGTATTACTATTCATAACGGCTAGTTTGATTAGTTATGGTGTGTTAGAACTCGGTGTTGCGTACAACACACGCTATCACATTATTCAAAGAGAAGCGTACCGTAGAAGGTTGGGGTGTTACATTCTCCCCTCCTTCAAATAATTGCGTCCTCGAAATTTCTAGGGTATTACTGCATAAAAAGACTCGGGTGGTTCTTCATCATAAGTTCCTCGGGTTCCCACGTTTCCTCTTCCATCTTATGGTTTCTCCACAAAACTTTTACCAGATGCATCGTCCGGTTTCTCAGCACTTGTTCTCTCGTATCAAGAATCTTGACGGGCTCTTCGCAATAAGACAGATCGGGTTGCAGTTCTAATTCCTCATAGGTGAGTACATGCGTCGGATCAGGCATGTATTTCCTCAATAGAGATACGTGGAACACATCGTGAACTTTGGAGAGACTTGGCGGCATTGCCAATCGGTAAGCTACAACCCCAATTTGTTCTAGAATTTCGAAAGGTCCGATGTACCTGGGACTCAATTTACCTTTCTTACCAAAACGTATGACTCCCTCCCACGGAGATACCTTCAGAAAAACATGATCACCGACTTGAAATTCCAAATCCTTCCTTCGATTATCGGCATAGCTCTTCTGCCTACTTTGAGCTGCTTTGATGTGATTTTGGATTACTTTCACCTTTTCCACCGTTTCCTCCACCAGTTCTGGGCCTACAAGTTTTCTTTCACCAACGTCATCCCAACAGGTTGGTGTACGACATCTTTTTCTGTATAACTCTTCATATGGTGCCATCTGAATACTCGAATGGAAGCTATTGTTATAGGAAAATTCTACCAAAGGTAAATATTGATCCCACATACCCTGAAAGTCAAGTGAGCAAGATCTCAACATGTCTTCTAAGGTTTGAATAGTCCGTTCTGATTGTCCGTCTGTCTGAGGGTGGTAAGCAGTGCTCAAATGAAGTTCAGTATCCAGGGATTTCTGAAGACTTTTCCAGAATCTTGAAGTAAAACGGGGATAACGATCAGAAACAATCGATAGGGGTACTCCATGAAGTCTCACAACTTCATTAATATATAGTCTTGCTAGACGTTCCAGGGGTAGATCTTCTCTTATAGAAAGAAAATGTGCTGTCTTGGTAAGACGATCAACAATAACCCATATTGCATCATTCCTTCTAGGAGTCTTCGGTAGCCCCATGACAAAGTCCATCGTAACATTGTCCCATTTCCACTCCGGTATGGGAAGAGGTTGCATGACTCCTCCAGGCTGTTGCCTTCCAGCTTTCACTTGTTGACAAACCATACATCTTGACACAAAATCAGCAATCTCCCTCTTCATGTTGTCCCACCAAAAATGTTCCTTCAAATCTCTATACATTTTGGTGCTCCCAGGGTGTATAGAGAAATTGGAACTATGAGCATCATCCAGCAATTCCCTTTTTAGATCAGGTATATTGGGAACACAAAGTCTCTTCCCGAATTTCAAAATTCCATCTTCATACACAAAGTCTCTCAATCTCCCATCATTCACAGCTTTAATCTTCTTTTGGAATTCTTCATCATCGGTCTGAGAACTCTTAATCCTTTCTAGTAAAGATGGTTTGGAAACCATTTGAAAAAGCATTGATGTTTCACCTTCCCTGGTTATTCCCATGTCCATCTTCACTAGATCCATAAAAATTGGATCCCTTTCAATTCTCATATTGTTCAAAACTCCATGGTCTTTTCTACTCAAAGCATCTTCCACCTTGTTTGCCTTCCCTGGGTGGTAGTGTATCGTACAATCATAATCCTTGAGTAATTCAAGCCATCTCCTTTGCCTCATGTTGAGTTCTTTTTGTGAGAAAATATACTTCAAACTCTTGTGATCAGTAATATCTCACATTTTTCACCATAGAGGTAGTTCATCCATATCTTCAAAGTAAAGATCACTGCTGCTAACTCGAGATCATGAGTAGGATAGTTTTGGTCATGAATTTTCAACTGTCGTGATGCATAGGCAATAACTCTATCATTCTGCATAAGGACACATCCAAGTCCTTTCTTCGATGCATCACTATAAATAACGAACCCATCATTCCCCGATGGTAGAGTCAATATAGGAGCATTGACTAATATTCTCTTCAGTTCTTCGAAACATTCTTCACACTCTTTTGTCCAAACAAATTTAACCCCTTTACGTGTGAGCTTCGTTAATGGGTTAGCCAATCGGGGAAAATTCTGGACGAAACGTCGATAATAACCTGCCAAACCAATAAAACTACGTACCTCAGTTATACTCGTAGGTGCTGGACATTCTTGGATTGCCTTGGTCTTAGAAGGATCAAAAGAGATTCCATCTTTAGAGACAATATGGCCAAGAAAAGAAATCTCCTGAAGCCAGAATTCACACTTGCTAAACTTCCCATATAATTCATGCCTCCTCAGAGTCTTCAAGATAATGCGCAAGTGATTTTCATGATCTTCGTAGGTTTTGGAGTATACCAAGATATCATCAATAAATACCACCACAAATTCATCGAGATACTCCTTGAAAACTCTATTCATTAGATCCATGAATACAGAGGGTGCATTAGTCAATCCAAACGGCATTACAGTAAACTCGTAATGCCCGTACCTGGTTCGAAATGCTGTTTTCGGAATGTCTTCCTTCTTCACACACAACTGATGGTATCCAGATCGAAGGTCAATCTTTGAAAAGTATTGAGCTCCATGTAGTTGGTCAAATAAATCATCAATACGAGGTAGGGGATACTTGTTCTTTATCGTTATAGCATTGATCTCCCTGTAGTCGATACATAACCTCATAGATCCATCTTTCTTTTTAACAAAAAGAACAGGGGCTCCCCATGGAGAAACACTAGGGCGAATAAATCCCTTATTACTCAATTCCTCTAGTTGTTTCTTTAGTTCGACTAACTCTACAGTGGCCATTCTATAAGGGGTCTTCGATATAGGCCTTGATCCTGGAATCAAATCAATAGAAAACTCAACTTCTCGTTCTGGAGGATGTCCAGGTAAATCTTCCAGAAATACATCTAAAAATTCTTTCACAACAGGTACATTCTATATTTGAACATTCCTTTCCTCACCGACAGTTATTTCATTATCTTCCTCCCCAATAATTGAATTAAGTTGAGCTACTGGGGGTGGATCTAAATAAGAATTAGGTGGTGACGATTCTGCTCTAAAAATAAGGTGCTCCTTATCATTATCATCAAGAATCGTAACCTCTTTCTTCTTACAATAAATCTTCGCATCATAGTCCGAAAGCCAGTCCATACCGAGGATTATATCAAACTCAATCATAGGTATGACGATGAAATCAGCAGATAAAGAAAATTTATGTGCTCTAATGGGGACTGATTCACAAAACTTTGTTGCAACGATAATTCCCTTAGGAGTTTTAACTGACAACTCCCTTATTAAATCAAATTGGAAATATCTAATTTTCTTAGCAAACTGGGAAGATATGAAACAATGCGATGATCCAGAATCAAATAATACATTTTCTAAACTTGAGGAAACCATTAAATTACCTGCCACCACGTCTTTCGGAGCTTCTACCTCAGCAGTAGTGATAGAATAAGCCTGGCCTTGATCCCTTGGCCTTTTCTGAGGTAAGTTCTCCTGACGCTTAGGAGATGCATTTTCATAATGCCCCATCTCCCTGCAATTATAGCACTGAACGTTGGTAGCTTCCTTCTTCCCCTTGCAATCATGAGCTTGGTGGCCTTTTTCACCACACTTGTAACAGACTCCCATTCCTTTCAAGCAAGTACCGGGATGTTTCTTCCCGCATTTACCACAAGATGGATATTCAACCTTTCCCTTCTTCCCCTTATTTCCATTCCCAGATTGATCAGCAGGTCTCTTCTTCTCTTGCTTTGCTTTAAAGCCATAAGACTTAGAAAATTCCTTTTCGGTCTTGATAGCACATGAGACAATGTCTTCGTACGATGAAAAGGATTGTGAGACTAATGCTCGACGGAGAAATGGTTTTAACCCATCAAATAAACGATCAATCTTACTTCTTGGGTTACAAATATAATCACCAGCGTACCTCGCTAACCTTGTAAATTTAGCCTCATACTTTGTGACATTCTCATCCTCCTTTTGTCTCAGACTCAGAAATTTCCTTTCCATATCTGCTCGATGGTCGCGAGGGAAGTATTTTTTTAAAAACAGATCCTTGAACTCCCTCCATTCCATATTTGATACTTCATCATCTTCCTTCATATTTTGAATCAATGACCACCATTGATCAGCATCTCCAGTGAGGCGGTAAACTGCCATGATAACTTTTTCTCTTTCACTGCTCCCCAAAGCCTGAAATATTTTCTCTAGGGAAAATATCCATTGCTCAGATACTAAGGGATTTGTATTCCCATTGAACGTTGGTGGTTGTTGCCTCATGAATCGATCTAACATTGATCCTCCACGTTGCGGATCAGGGTGCCTCATACGGGTAAGGTTATTATTCATAACCTGAGTAAGTTGTCCCGGTATGGTGATTAGCTGATCAGCACCAGTTGCATCACCAGCCCCACTATAATTATCTTGAGCAGGAGGGAAATCCCTACATGGAGTGCGTGCATTGATACGGTTTCCATTTCTTCCACTAGGCGCCATTTCTAAACAATGACATAAACTAGATCAATTTATGAATCAAAATACATAATCCCATACTTATAAAACACTTAACATAAATTGAACTATTTATGGATATAATCCATAATCATAAGAATGTTTTCTTTGAGGAAGTATATACTCATAATCCCTTCAAAATGATTTGTATGGAAAATGAGAGTTATCCTCAGCATATCCCCTGGTAGTGTCGTAACCAAGAGTGCAGCAAGGCCCGTTGTCGTGCACTAGTTCCCGTTCGAGTCTAGCTCAAAGCGGTGTTTTCGGGTTTTACCCCTAGGTACATCTGTGCCAGAGCCGCCTCTACCTGCTCGTATCCAGACAGGGATGTATTGCTTGGAAAACTCACAAAATCTCTACAATACCAAAATTCTTGGAAGTTCTTCTATACTAATCCTCAAAGTTCATCTTAGGTCTACGTGCTTTAATCAGAGTTTATCTAAATCTAGCTTCCAAGGTTTGTACTAAACTTCCTCTGATACCAACTGTAACGCCCCGACCCAAGTTACCCAGAGTCGGTGCATTGTTACATAACATTGGCATGATCACAAGAAAGATCAAATCTCGAAAGACCGATTGGTTTAGTAGCCTTGGAAACACTAGATATATTCATAAGTTTTACATTACATCATAAAATGAAAAACTACTACAACAACATAATGTTTCCACAATCCACACTATTAACCCCTCATAAAATCCTTGCAGGTCATTCATAACTTACTTCTTCACATCCTGGGAAAAATAAAACATAGAAAAGGGGTGAGCTCAAATGCCCAGTAAGGATAACAATATAGTGGAAACTTTCATAAATAAGAATAAACATTTAAGGAAATGTATAACTAAAACAAAAGCCTTTTAAATATGAACTTTCAACATGGTATGGCATAAATAAAATGAAATAATGCCATTTACTTATTCAAATGGATATTCTACTAATCGAATAATCACATGAAAAAATCAATAACCACTTTCATAATGTTGGAATGCATAATGCCAGACTATCATAACCACATAGCCAAGGCCTCGTGCCAAGACTACAAATAAGATTTTGTCAAGGCCTTGTGCCAAGACACTAGTTTGTCTCATGAGACCTACCGATGCATCGAGGAGCTATAGCGGGCTCCACCCGTCACATATTAAGTCCAATGCATTCCCATATGAAAAGGTTTAAACATAACATAAACATTCATATTAAAACTAGCATTTGAAATGTCAATACTTTCACCATAAACTATGAATGGTATAAAAATAGCACATCCACAGTCAAACATATCACAAAACCTTCAATACAATATAGAAGTTTTGTATCATAATAAATCAACTTCAAATAATCTTAAAATCCATCAAAGGATGTTGACATAGATGAAATAAAAATTCTTTTTAAAGAAATATCTCCTTTTATTTTGAAATAATTTAAGATCCATATAAAATAAAACATTTGCTTTGAAAATATTCTTATAAGCTTGTAAGGGAAGCTTTGAAGATTTTATAACTGCGGAAATTAGCCGCACCCGCCGTATAAGTTAAAAAAACATTCTTACCTTAATTCTGTCGAAAAGGTTAAAAAGGACCTTGTTTTGAAAACGACGGAAAGATTCCTCTTATAAAAAGTCAAACAAGGGTATAAATGACTTTAACCCATATTCTTGTAAATAATAAAAATGGTTTGAAATACATTTTGAAGAAACATGGATGTGGATGATAAAGAGATCCCAGTAGATTATTACATATAAACAACCTCGGATAATGAAGAGATTGTGAAATAACCCTTACCTTGTACTTTTCCTTGGTTGGGGTAGGTTAACCTCCTGTATAATGGTGAAATAGTTGTTATTAAATTATACAAGAATCATATATAATAATATGATATCATATATGATCTTTTAACATTGATTTGTTAATAATATCTTAGAATTATCGTCGTTTCGGGAGTTAACTTACTCATTTTCTTTTATATGTTTTGTTACATAAGACATGGTTGTTGTATCTTATTCATATCCAGAATGATATCTAGTCCTTAAACATCATTTTTAAAACATCAAATGATAATTATACTTGAATGGATACGATGGAGAATGAATCTCATCGCGTTCGTGGAGACGGTAGTCCGTACGTACGCACGAGCGACAATATCATTCTTTTGATATTAAAATAATATATAAATGGATGGTATATCATATATACAGAATCATTAACATGTTATATTTATTATTTACATGAGTTACACATCATTATTACACCCATCCAAATAATATTATATTGAATAACAATTACACCACGACGTGGAGACGGTAGTCCGTACGTACGCACGTATGGTGACATGTTATTAAAAGGGTGGATAGAATACTGAATATGGTTGTACCATATTTATAATAACATCACAGTATATGTGAGATACTGGAGTTATTATTTTAGAATGGTAAGAACAAAGGAAGAAGAAGTGGAAGAAGAAATGAACTTGGAGAAGGGTGGTGAAATCATTACCTCTTCTTCGGGTTCTTCCTTTTGATTTGATCAAAAGGGCTCCATAGGTTGGCTTTCTGATCCAACTAAGGCCTCAAGGTTGTAGTGAGGGATGTTGGGAGAGTATTTGGGCAGAGTTTGGCCGAACCAAAAGGCTTTGAAGGTGTGAAGAAATGATAAGGAGGAGTGCCCTTTTATAAGAGGGGTGAGGGGCACCTTTGGAAAAGCTAGAAATATTAATTTATAATAAATTCATATTCGGTTTCTAATGGCTCCAAAGCTTATTATTCAAATTTTAAGGTGGGGATAGGTCGAAAACCACTCAACCAATAGAATTTATACAGGTTTGGGTACTTATATTAACCTTATCTTTAAGTATTAACTCTATGTTAATTAGTTTCACTTTTACAATGTCTCTTTGTATTTTTATATAATATGGTTAATAAACATACTATATACATCCAAGAGACCCCCAAGCGGTACCTTAATGATGGACCTATCATGATATAAGTCTCTTGGCCGAACCTTAGATTTTTAGGAATTTAATATCAATTAAGAATATAATATTTGTTTTAAGAACTCTTTTATGTCAATTTTGACACTATTCAATAGTTGATTTTTGTGAAACTCATAACAGATTGATTACTTCGAAAAAAATCAATTAAATCAATCCTAATATATCATATTATCCTAGAAAATTAGTTTAATGCATTAAAAGTTTCATATTATATTTATTTGGGTATTTATAATATCAATTACTTTAATTTTTCACTATTATAGTAATTACTGCATCATCATTGTGTCATAAATAAAATAAATTATTTAATGTCTAAAAATTATAAATAAAATATCATTATGTAGGAAATCGTTTTAGCTTTCTAATGAATATTTATAATCTAAAATCCAACATATATAACCCTATGTAACAATTGTTTTTCTAGAAGATATATGCTTGTGTCATTTTTGTATTCATTTTAACTTAATTAAAATTAAGTGTCATTATCAATTACAAGTGGATCCATGGGGTCCCAAAATAGACCCAAAGATTCCTATGGTCGACCATGTATCAACCAATAGGGTTAAGACACGTTTTAGGGTAATTTAGTATTATTATAATATTATTTTGTAACCCTTATTTACCGGATTTACCCTTAACCATGGTAAATAAAATATTTACCGCAGTAATTATTCAAAATGTCTAAAAATAAAAGTTATCTATTTAAACAATTTGAACATCCTGATTCCAAATATGGAATCCATTTTCCTAAATTCAAAACACAGAAGTGGAAGAAATTAATTTAAAATTAATTCCCGCTATCAAAACAAAAAACGTGTTTTTAAGAGATAATAACTATCAAAAGATTGACACTCGTTTATGTTCGGTTTAATTGTAAAATTATGTCCAATGACCAACATTATATTAAATGGTAAAAATATATTCTAAATATACTTTAAAACCACTTAAATTCATAATTTATCACTATTAATTATTTTGATTAAAAAAGTTGTTTTTAATTAAAACTTAGTAATTTTCACTATTCATCAAAATATGAAAGTTATCCGAAATGTACCAAAATTTCACCTTAGGCTAAATTCGATATTCCGAATCCAAAAATGAAGTCCATTTTCAAATATAAAATATATATAATTTCAAAAAGTAGGTATTACTATTCATAACGGCTAGTTTGATTAGTTATGGTGTGTTAGAACTCGGTGTTGCGTACAACACACGCTATCACATTATTCAAAGAGAAGCGTACCGTAGAAGCTTGGGGTGTTACATTTCATCATATCATAACCTATTGAAAAGAGTTAGTATTTAAAATCATAACGAAACATGTGTCTCAAAGAAGAAAAATTGTGGAAAGATTACCTTATCAATTTGGTAAATTTTGAACTGTAAACCCCATGAAATATATATCATAAATTAGATATTCAAATATCCATATATTTTTTGATTTTTATCATATATTATATTCATGGAAAATATATACATAACATAAAATAAACTAGTGGCTAATATGGCATAATTGTTTTAGAAATAAAATTGAGACTAGAAATTCCCTTACATTAATTCTCGACATCCTTTATACACATCCAAACCTCATGTATAATAAATATAATTTTATTTTAAATCTATCAAAATCCTATAGTAATATATATAATACCAAATATTATTTAATTATTAATTTATATTACTCGCATATGAACAATTCCATGTTAATGATATTTTTCTGGTAATAACTACTCTGTTTTCTATATAAGTTTTGACTTTTTGTTCTTCTTTCACTTACATAGATCATGATGTAATCATATAAATATTGATAACCATGATATAAATATCATATATATTCCTTAAATATGTATTTATTGTGATTCATAAAATTTATAGGTAGAAATTAAAATGCACCGTTCATGGAGACGGTTGGCCGTACGAACGCATGAATGACGTTTTCATTTTCCTGTGGAATTATCGAAAGAAAATTAAACGTTATATTATCATTAAAGAACACTTTTTTGAAATATATACAACATTATTTTATTAAAACTATACCTAACACATTCCATGTAATGTTTGAATGAATCAAATAACTTTGGGTGGCTGTAGTTCACTGTACACACGAATGACGTTACTATATTCCCACCAAATGTTAATCATGAAGGTAAGTGTGATATAAAAATTATAGAATTGTATTAAATGATAAAAAATAATATATATCATATATATAATATAAATCCACCATAATTACCTACCCTGAATGATGGTAATGGAAGAACGAATGACATCGGTTCATGAGGCTGTAGTCTTCTGTACATGTGAATAGTGATTATGTATCTCACTTGATAAATTTGTGTGATGTTCAAGGTAGTACCAATAAAATTAAAAAATATCATTATATTAAAGATAATTAGGTTTTTATATAAACATTATGTAGGAAGGATTAAATTATTTTGAGGAATAAATAAAAAATAAACATTCATCGATTAACGTTACCTCTTATTTAGTGACCTCTTTTTGGTTTGCACCTAACAACATCCATGGATGGTTATTTTCCAAAAAGATGGATTATAGTAATATTATTTGTATGTTGGGATAGTATTTGGATAGGGTTTTTATAATAAAAATATGATTTTATATTTGAGGAAAACAGACTAAGATGATCCCTTTTATAAGAGGTGGGAGAGGAACTCTTTAAATATGTCCAAATATTAAATTAATATAAAATAATTTTATATTATAAAAGTATCAAAACTGATTTCTTTTGAAGATAGTTTTGTGATGGGGAAAAATAAATTAATCCAAAGAAAATTATACATATTTTGACTATTTTTTAATCCTTTTCTTTAATTTTTAACACTTATTTAACCCCTTTTATTCTTACGTTGACAACATGGTTTTTTTACTATTTGAGGGTTAATATTGTTACTATAAAATATAAAATGAACAATAAATGTATCATGGATTTCATTTTAACCCTTATAAAAGTTATTTTCATGAATTTAATATTTTTATGAATTTTATATCATTTATTAATATATTTTTTATTTTCAAGAAAGCTCATTTAATACATTCAAAAAATTTCAAATTTACCAATATTTTTTGTCATTAATTATCTCAAATTATATTTATTTTAATATTTTCAATATCTATTATTTGATATTTCTATTAGTAAAATGATAAATGATTCACCGTTGTGTAAGAATTTTATGTGATTTATTCACTAAAATATTAAACAAATCTATTATGGAGATAAAATTTTATATTCCAAAATAGTATTTATGGTTGAATTTATCTTCTCGATGACAACATATTTATAATTTTTTTCTTATTAAAATCAATAGTGTAAAAATTATGGCTTTTCATAAAATAAAATAAGATAAGTGGCTTAAAGTGATCCAAATTTTTCCAATAAGTCATAAATTATGGAAAGATATTATTTTGATAAAAAAATCACTCATACAGTAAGATTAGGACAATTTTTAGATAATTTTATAACATTTATAATATTATTTATACCCTTAACTACCTGAACTACCCTTAATCATGATAATATAATTTCTATGTTTAATGTTCATGTTGACCAAAAATAAAAGGGACATATTTATAAACATGGAAATTTTGATTAAAAAAATTGATTGTGTTTTTTAAAATAAAAAATATATATAAGTGGATAAAAGTAATTTATAATTAATCATGTAAACGGGGCGAAAAAGTGGGTTTTAAAAGATAAAATGGTCAAAATAATGAGATGTTTTTATATTCAAATATAACAGGAAAAATATTCCAATTACCAATAATTGTATTAATGTAAGTATAAATGATATAATATTACTTTTAAAACAATTTTTTATATAATTTAACAATTTAACATATTTATATAATAAATTAGTTTTCAATTAAAATGTTTTATTTTTCACTATTCATTAAAAATATAGTATATAGGAGAAATACCAAAAAATAAACCAAAATAAATTTTCATATTATAATTTCAAAAATTAAGATCATATTTTCCAAAAGAATAAATTTTTATTAAATATTTAGCTTCAAAATAAGTGCACTATTAAAATTCCATATAAGAATTTTTTATAAATAAATAGTTTTTAATCATAAAACTGGATATGTTTTTATATCCTGCATTGAAAACACATATGATGAATGTTAAAAATTAGATTGAATATATTATATATATTATTAATATAATCCAAAAATATTTTTATTTTATTTTATTTGTATAAAACACACATGATCACATTTAAATTGTCTTTCAGAAATAAAAATTATTTTATTTTTAAAATGGATTTATGAAAGTTATAAATAATTGGTCCCCAAATAATTCATTATATATACATGAAAAAATAATATTTTCATAATTCAATTAATCATGTTCATACCCTCCATTGTAATAGATAGTTTATAATTTTAATGTTTAAATGATTATAATAATAAATTGTTGTTTCATAGAAGCATAGTGTTGCGTGTAACACAAGCTAAGATGGCATTTTATGTAGCACAATATTAACATATTGTAATGTATAATGAATTATTAACCTTATATATATTACAATTAAAGACATCATAGGAACCAAATTATTTAAAAATCCATGTCGTAAAAATATTAGGGTATTACATTCTATCCTCTTTAAAATTAATTTCACCCTCTAAATTTATCTTATTCGTCAAAGGTTATAACATTTGATAATTTAAACATATAAAACCACATTGAAAAATCTAATAATAAAACCTCCCTTAAAATAAAAATATTGAAACATAAGGTTACATAATGTAACACATTACTCGGATTCCATGTAGGATAAACCCTAAAAATGGATTTATAAGGGAAAAATAATCCTTGGGAATTTATAGAGAGTGATAGCAAAAATTATGAAGATAAGGTTAATAACCACAATACCATAAACCAAATTGGTTTCAAAAAGGTCATTGATATCATAAAAAGTATTGATAATAGGATAATATTTTATTTCAATATACTTTAAAAATATATACTTACATGATTTTAATTCATTTGTACAATCTTACTCTATGGTTGTGCCTTGATAAATTTCCAATTTAAGTTTTACTATATAAAATGGGGATGAAATTTTAATTCCTGATGAAATAATGTATTATATGGTCCATAATTGTATTATATGCCATTCCTTTTATCTATAGTTATCATCATAACAAAATTCTTAATACATGTTATATGATATGTATAAATGTTAATATAGTGAAGTAACACACTATGATATAAAGCTTCACAAAAAAAACATATAAAATCACATAAATGGTTACCCTTATAATCCTTCCAAAAGATTAAAATACAATCATTTCAAAATAATTTTACTAAATTTCCAATATCAATTTATCATTAATCCCCCCATGAAACATGACATAACTCTTAATTTTCACACACAATACATGTGAATATCGTTATCATTTATTATCATTAAACATGTTAATAAACTGAATTACCTTAAAAAAAGTGAAAACATGAATACTGTAAAATATTACCTTTTTCCTCATACCATAAATTCAAAAAATTATATAAACTCGATTCATGATAACATAAACCACCTCATCATTATATTATAAATAAGTTATTTGTTCATCAATACCATCCCATTTATTTTTCCTCAAATGTACATATTTTTGTATAATTATTATAATTATATCAAGAAAATTTTATGTTTTATCATTCTCTTAATCACGTGTTCTCCAAAAATATCACCTTAACACCCCAATCACTTTTATGGTTACCAGTACCATTCAAAATAAAAATTTGAATCCTTAAGGAAAAACTACAGTGGACCATTCCTCGTATGATTCACTGTTTCATAATATCAATAATGTACTTATACAAAATTATTCTAGAATTCCAATAGATAAACACGTATTCATTCCACCAATTAATTGTTGTAATTCAAATCCCAAATAGTGACCGTAAGATATTTCAATTTTCATTGGATTTTAAGTGTTACTAACTTGGATCATCATCTTTAACCCTTAGATTTGAGAACTGATTAGCATAAATCTCATTATCCTTACAGATGAATCATTGATGTGGGGGGGGGGGGTGCATTTAGTGAAAGCTTCCATTTATTCACATAATTAACTAATATTTGCACACCACTTCAGTATAAAATTTCCCAATGACTATCTTTCTCACTAAAAAAGCATTTTCTTGTCCCCATAAAATAATTTACTCCCTGTTTCATTCCACAATTTGAGAATAAACAATTATTATCTTATTTTTTTCCATTATTTTTATATTTTTTATTAAACTATATCTTCATTTTCATATCAAAACCATGAGATTAATATGTAACTCCAACCATAATTTTCAACCTTGGTGGAATATCAAATGATTTATTTATAGCTACTGAACTCCCTTATGGATAATTCCCTTTGGATACTTGATTTTATGCCACTAAAGAATCGATAAACCTTATATTCATGTTGGATAATAATTACATTAGAATACCTTATGTGTCTTGTGAAATTTTATTCACAGGATCAAAGTGATTCCTCAACATTTTTAAATCAAGTAATTCCTTCTCCATTTTTGTATAATGAATAAGAGGAAAGCACTTATTAATAAATATTTTATTGAAATCATCACATTCCATATATTCAATTTCATCATATTGCCTCATATTCTTGATATGATTACACCATTGATATATTTCACCTTACAAATGATAGCTTGTAAAAATAAATTTCTCATGTTCTGAATATTAGAGAATAATACATATATTTTCAATGGTGGTGATCCATTACAATGTCCCTATTTGATCATAATACCTACTGAAAGATGGTGGAAATTTCCTCAAAAAGGAATCAACCAAATTTTCTCCCCTCATTTGATCATTTGGGTGTACAATATGATTCAAATAATAAGAAATATTTTTGAGCATAGAAACTTTATTTTTCATTTTTATCCCATAAATTTTGGTTTCTTAGGAGGACAATAATTGCATTTCATGTCACATTAATCATTAACATGGTTCCTTAGGGGTCCATCCATTTAGTAAAACCAAAATAATAGTGTGACTAACACTAATAATAGTTGTAAAACAACTTAATCAAAGGAAATTTCTTATAAAATATCAATCTATGACACTTAAGGATTAATCCTATCATATTTTGGATCATTTCCAAAACATTAAGATTCTAACAAATACCTAGACATATCCTTAGGGATCTTACTAAGGTTTTATGATCCTAGTTTCCAAAGGATATCTAAAACTTCACTCTAATACCATCTATAGGAACCCATGATTAACATACATAGATATTACATTATTTTTTTGAATATACAATACCTTCCACAAACACACATCTGAATGCCATATTAATTTATTGCCTTTGGAAACATGGAAACATAAACACCAGTATATATGTGAGATGTATTATCTACCACTAGGTTCCTCATGACTAGAAACCTTTGTAGATATATCTCATATAATACACATCATCATAACCTAGGTAAATGTAAAATAAAAAAGGGTGATATCAAATGACCAGTAAGGATTAAAAAGAGAGATATGTAAGTATAACATGATCATAAGTGTATGAGAACCAAAAAACCTTTGATGATCATACCTTTCATGTTAAAGATCATAGTAATGAATCATGGGATAAATATTGGTAGTTCATAAGACATGAATCATAATAGATATAAGATAATAGAAAATGAAATCCTAATAAAGGAATAATATATTGAATTATGGAAGAAACATACATGAATAAAATGTTTTCCATATTAGTCAATGCTTATTGTTAAGGCCATGTTTGTGGACTGAGTTCACTCAACAAACCATACTAGTAGTAAAGGATTTCACCAAAGACCATATTAGCAGAAAAAGTCTTTTACTAAATAGTGTTCACTACCCATTTCATCCAGATTTATCTCATGAGATATAAATCATTAAGCAAATGAAATATACAGAGATATAGGTCCAACCAATCACATAATGAAATCATAAAATCATGTTACACAAGATCATTCAACATTCATAATATCATAAAATACGAAATGAAATGGTTTTCATAAAAAATTCATTATATCTTAACCTGTTGAAAAGAGACTGGTTTTATAGTCATAGAATAATATGTGTCTCAAGGAAGGAAAATTGAAACAAAATTACTTTATTGATTTGATACCTTTTGATATGTAAACACATTAAAAGTTAAATATTCAAATGGAATTGAAAATATCCATATATTTTAGGATAATTGTGATATAACAAATTCATGGAATATATATACATCACATAATAGAAATAATTGGTGAATATAGAATGCATCTTGATGAAATAAATGTGAGACAACAAATTCCAATACCATAAGTCTTGAAATCATTCATGTACATTAAAAATTACTATATATCTATTATTAGTTTATTATAAATCTACCTTATAACCATATTCCCATATATAATTCTATATAGGATTTAATTATTACTTTATATTACTCACATATTATCAATTCCATGTTAAAGTTTTATTTTCATGTAATAACCTCTTTTTTTCTTACATGTTTTGACTTGTTATTCTTGGTCTCTTAATTATATTATGATTTAATCATCTCCAAAATGAAAAAAATTATTAAAATATCATACATAGTCAGTATATATGTATTAATGGGGATTCATAATCATTATAGGTATAAAATAAGATACACTCTTTAGGGAGACGGTATGTCCTATATACACATGAAGGGTATTTCCATTTTCTTATAGCATTATAGAATTAAAACTATAAGATATATTATCATTACATAATCATTTTTATATAATATATATTACATAATTTTATTAAAACCATCCTTCATACATTCCAGGTAATTTGTGAAATAATCACATCTCTTTTTGAGGTGGTAGTCCACTGTACAGCGTGAGGCCGAAACAAATAGTCTTTTAAGTGTGAAGAAATGAGAAGAATATGTTCCTTTTTTTTAAGATAGGAGAGGTGAACTCTTTGAATTTCTCAAAATAGTAAATTGATACACATTAATTTTTTCAAAAAGGTTCAAAAAATATTTATTTACAATATAAGATGATTTTGGATATAAATAAATTATTCAAATGAAAACATTACATATCCTGACAATTTTTTATTCCTTATATTTTTGTTTTGTCCCTTATTTATCCCCTTTTATTCTTACTTTGACAATATGGATTTTAACTCTTTAAAGGGTAATATTGTTTCTATAAAATGAAAAATTAACCATAAATGGATCATTGATGAACTTTTAAACCATATCCAAATAATTTTTCCTATTTCAATATTTATATAAATTTTATATCATTCAATAAAATATTATTTATTTTAAAATATTGTTAATGACAATTTTGAAACTATTCATTTCGTTGAATTAATAAAATAAACATAATATCTTAAAAATAAACCTTTAATACATCAATAAAATTTCAATATCATCTATAAAATTGGTGGATGAAATTAATTGAAATAAATAATATTTATTTTATTATTTTCAATATCATTTATTTGAAATTTATTTTAGTAAAATAATTAATGAATCACTGTTTTGCAAAAATATTATGTAATTATTAATCACTAAAATTTTAAAATAAATATAAATGATGAATATAAATATTTTATTTTTATAAATACTATTTATGGTCACAGATATATTTACCATGGGAACATATTAAAAAACTTATACTTAATAAAAAATGGTGTGATATGTTTGACTTTTCATAAAATAAAAAACTATAAGGCACTTAGATTCATTCAAGTCTCTCTAACATGTCAATAATTTTTCCCAAAGTGAAATTTAGACGAAAATAACACCTAAAATATTTTTTTTTCAAGTTTTAGGGCCATTTTATATTATTTATATTATTATATTTACCCATAATTTCCAGATATACCCTTAACCATGGTAATACAATTTTTAGGATTACTATTCATATTGTCTAAAAATAAAAGGGTATTGTATATTAAATTTGGACCTTATGATTCAAAATATGGAAATAATTTTTATAAATTCAAAACACATATGTGGCTAAAATTAGTTTTAATTTAACCCCATGGGTGGGTGAGAAAGCGAGGTTTTAAAGTGAAAATGTTCAAATGTTCGAAAGGTTTTTATATCCGAAATTAATATGGATAATATTTTTGTGAACTAAACTAGATTAATTGATTTATAAATGATATAATTTTAAATTAAAATAAATTTAAAATATAATTTAACATTATTAATTAGTTACATTAAATGTTAGTTTCCAATTGAAATTTAGAATTTTTTTAATATTCCTTAAAAATGAATCTTATTAGAAAAATACACAAAAAATAAAAAAAAATTGTATTATTACATTAAAAATGTTTTTTATTTTTTAAAAAAATACATTAAAAAAATTATTTTTAAAACATTTTCCCCATTAAAAGGTGATAAAATGTTTTTTAGGAAAAATAAATAGTTTTTAAGCATAATACTTGATTTTTTATATCATGTATTGAAAAAATATAGGATGAATGGTAAAAATTATATTGAATATATTATATATATATTTAGTTAATATAATCCAAAAAGTTTTATTTTTTTTATTTTATTATTATAAAACACATTAATGTGTATTTAAATAGTTTTTCAAAAAAATAATTCCTTTTATTTTCAAAAACAGTTTTATTTAATTTATAATTAATCAATCTCAAAATAATTAAATATATATAAATTATTGAATAAAATTTTTCTAATTTAGTTATTCCTTTTCATATGTTTTATTCTGATGTATCGGTTATAATTTTTCAGATTAAATAATTATATTAATAAAATGTTGTTTTGTTGTAAGTGAGTGTTTCGTATAAGGCCATATAAGTCGATGAATAATGTAGCGCAATATTAACATGGTGTAGTATATAATGAAATATTAGATTGGATTATAATTCAACTCAATGAACCAGAGGAATCAATTTTTTTAAATATATTTCATTAAAATCATGGGGTGTTACAAATGACACACTTGGATAACTGTGTTGGACCATCACAACAACAATTTCCCTGGAAGATTGATTTGGGGAACTTCGATGTAATGCCTATGGATTTGGATATCCAAAATCCCGAATAATTGTCACAAAAGTGAGTGTAATACTGTATTAAGGACGGTCTTGACCTTGTATTGTTACTTTGTCAGGTTTTTTATTCTTCAACAAACTACTCTCTATTTACTTGTGGTATTATTGAATTCCCCAAATTTTGTGTATTCCATTACCTTAAATTATGAAAAAAACCCTTGTTAATTATTCATTATGCATGTAGTCCATTATCCAAAAAATATTAATCTATTATTTAAATTCTTCGATTTTCCTTTTCACATTTCATTAAGCAATAAATTTATAAACTCACTCACTTCTGGAATTCATTCCTAATATTTTTTCATTTCCTTAATTATTTATAAATAATTATTAATTATTGTGTTACCCAATTTCATTGATGTTTTTTGTTTGTTTATTTTTTACTATCAATCTTTTTTTTGGTTTTTCTTTCAATTATTGAAATGTACATTTGTTTTTAGAAATTTATTTTTGAGAATCTAAAATTTTATTCTCATTTTTTTTGGTTTTATTGAATTAGTGTTGTGTTAAGAATTATTTTATTTTGTTTAATGTGAATTATGTGAAAGTGTTGAATAGTTCTAATAAACATTCCCTTTTGATTTATTCCACTACCATGTCTGATATGTTCATTCTTGCCTTGAGTAGTGGCCACTATCCAATAGATGTGATTTGTTCACTGATTCCATTTATTCATTTGATTTATTACTTGTTGTTGGAATTCAATGAAGACATGTTTTATGTTTATCAGTTTTTATATATAATAACTATAAAATTAACATGTTTCTTGATTTCAAATTTGATGAACCAAAATACCCAATAGATCTTGGGCTATGCCATGGGGACTATCCCTAGGGTAGTGGAATTCTGTACAATATAGGTGTATCAGAGACTAATTAGGTTTAAATTCTACATTCTTAAAATTAGAAATACCTTGTTCATTTCTTTGAAATGTTTTTCTATTGAATTTAACTTTGTATCATTCTTTGATTTTTTGTTCAACTTGGTTATTTTCTCTCTTGTGTTGTAATCTCAATGTATTGTTGAAAGTTTGTTTCCTTGTCATTTCCAGATTTTCTCTTCTAGACATGAACATATAAATTTCTTTTTGGTACATGATTACTATGTGTGTCTTTGGTCTTAGGGTTAGGAAAGGGTTATGTGTGGGCTATTTCTATGTTTGAGATCTGGTCTGTATTATTTTCTTAGAAGAATCTTGTGTCTCTAGTGTCTGTAATTTTAGTTAGAGTTAGTCTTATGTTAGCTATAATGTATTTATATTTTTCCTTTAGGGATGTTTGCTATAGTTGTGGAATTTTGAGGAGTTCAGTAACTTCTTTAGAGTATTACTATTAGAGACTGCCAAAATTTGTCACTAATAGCCTTTAAAAACTCTTTTTGGAAGTTTAGGTTGGGTTATCACTAAAGGGAAATAGTGACCACCAACGAAGATCACTATAGGTATTCCGAAGATGGAAACATTATCGTTTATTGGGAAAATAATTAGTGAAAACCAAAAGCAGTCGCAACACATATATATACAGTAATCTTTATAGGCAGTCACTAATGATCCCAAAAAATAAAACCATTAGCGCCTGCCTATGGCGGTCACTAACCTGAAAGAATTGTTTTTAAAATTTTAAAATTTAACAACAACCAAATAAATAAATGAAAACTAGCTTAAATAAATAAAAAATAAAGGTAGACATCTAGAAAAAAATCAGCGATCTAAACAGTTACAGATCCTTCTGATCTTCGGTCTTAATCGACCCACGGATAAGATACCAAAAACCAATTAAACAAAGAAAATATAAATTATTATATTAACCACTAATAAAATTTATTAAGTTAACATATATATATAATAATAATAATAGTTTTTATAGTGTTACATAAAAAAAATAATAAATACAAAAATGATGAAAAGATAATCTAAAAGGAATGTTTATAGTACTTATCAATTAAACAATGAATATTAAAAGTTAAAAAAATATTTTACCATATACCAATCCATCTGGTATTCAGACTAATGCAAGGTTGATTATAATATATAAAATATTATATAAGGAATATTCTATTATATTTTCACATCATTAAATAACTGTTTTCTCATTTTTTTACACCCAAATGGGAGATATACAATTTCAGTAGCACTAGACAACATTATCAATCATTTTCTATCAAATCAGGTGATACGTGAATCTGAGGGAAGTAGTGTTAATTTGTACATATAATAAATTTCTAGATGATCATTATCCCATGATTTCATGTCAATAAAAGTGTGTTTTCATGATATTTTCCCCTTTTATGTGAGTTTTTTCTTATATCTAAATTTAAGGGAAAACATAACTTTTGATCATATTATGAAATTCAATTATCTAATCCATATGATAAGAATTTATACATATTTTAAATAACATAAATATAATTTTCATTAGATTTCATGTCAATCAAAGAACATTTGGTCCGTTTTGACCCCTATACCCAAAATTTTCCTATATTTAAACATCAATTAGATTTTTTTTGTCATTTTTACCCATTGATGGGAGATATGTCATTTTTATAACACCAGATAATGTAATACTTTATTTTCTATTATAACAACTGATACAATCATTTGATAGATGTCGTGTTGATCCAGACACATAAAAAATGTCTTTTTAATCATTATATCATGATTTCACATTAATCCATGTTTTGTTCTTGGTATTGGTCCATTTTATTTGATTTGTCACGTAACTAAAAATCCAAGGGAAATAAACCAATTTTGATCATACCAATCAATTCAGGAGTCTAATCCAATTTTTGATGCGTACTACAGATTTTAAATGACATAAAGACATCTTTCCAAATATTTCTGGTCAATCGGATCTTGTTTGGTTACTCTTGACCCCAACAAACATGATTTTCCAATTATTACAAAAGTAATAATTAATGTGGCAATGGAATTTTAATTTTACCGAAGAATCCAAAAATTAGATTGATTTGTAGTTGATTCTAATATACCATATATGACTCCTAGAATAGTATCCAAGAAAGTCACATTAAATAGAATTTGTTTTCTCATTTTGAACTCCTGATGTGGGATATGTCAATTTAATAACTCCAGAAATCATTTTCCACTATTTTCCATCAGATTGGGAAACAATAGTATCTAATGGATGTGTTTTTGATTCCGGGAGATAAAAAATGGCTCTATTATCATTTTATAATGATTTCATGTTAATCTAAGTTTCTTTTTTTAGTATTTCCCCCTTTTACTGGATTTTTCCCTTAACTCAAAATCTAATGGGAAGAGAAATATTCTGATCATATCATGAAATTTAGCCAGTCGATCCATCTATCGATGTTTCCTAATGCTATTAAATGATTTAAAGGTCATTTTCAAAAAAATTCATGTCAATTAGTGATCATTTGATTGGTTTTGACACCAAAAGACATGATTTTCCTATTCTAAAATAAATTATGATAAATGTGAAGATGAAATTTTAATTATACCAATGAATCCATAGATCAAATTGACATTCAAATGATTCCATAAAATCACATATGATTAAGGTAATATTATGTTAGCTTAGAATTTCAATCATATGTGTTTTTCTGATTTTAACCCCCCCCCCCCCCAATAAGAGATCTTCCATTTTTATAATAGTAAAAAAATTTATCCATCATTTTCAATCATACCGAGAAATACAAGAATTAGATTCATACAGTGTTAATTAATTTAGATCAAAAAAACTCGGTGATTATTCTACAATGATTTAATATCAATACAAGTGCATTTTTGTGGTATTTACTTCTCTAATATGTTTTTTCACTTAACTCCAAATCTAAGGGACAAAAAACACTTTCAATCATATCGAGATATTTTGGTAGTCGATCCACATGTTGATGATTTCTATATATTTAAAATTAAATAAAGATAATTTTGATAATATTTCAGGTCAATAGAAGCTCATTTGGTCGATTTTGACCCATAGAAACACTATTTAACATTATTTTAAAAATGATAATAAATGTGAAATAATATATTAAGATATAATGATCTGTCTTGGATTCATATTGATGCATAATTTATTCCAATATATTAAAAAGGATGGAATAAATTTTCTCCTAGATTTTCACATCAATTATAATTTGTCTTCTCATTTTTAACCCATATTGAGAGATAATTCATTTTAATAAAACAAAAAAAATGTTACCAACCTTTTTCTATCATACCTATAAACATAAGAATCTGATGGATGTAACATTGATTCTTATAAAAAAATGAATCGTTGATCATTCTCCCATTATTTCAAGAAAAATGAACTATGTTTTTTATATTTCCCTTTATTACTTGATTTGTCTAATATGAAGGAAATTCATTCCCATTATTATAAAAAGGAAAAATGATATTAACTGTTCCTTGGAAAATAGGAATGTAAACATTAAAACATGAGTTATGGAAATTTCTAAATGGGATATCGACTTCAATCCCTTCAATCAAAGAAACACAACAGATCAAATTCTTACAAGGGTCCATTGTCTGTGTTCCATTGTTTGGAATCCAATATTTCTCAAAGATCATGTCTCTTATATAGGTATCCGAGTGAAGTAGGATCAATATACTATGAATGAAGAGTTGGGATATTATATTTGGATTATTGTTGGTTCAGGTTAGATTTTAAATTACCAGATGTGATTAAATTCAATACTAATGATAAAAAAACTAATGTTAAGGTTTTATATGATTATATTACTCCCTTTTGTGCCATTTGTGGAATTCATGGAAATTTAATTATAAATATAATGTTTTCCCAATAATAGAAGGAACTATCTACTGATGCTAATGCAAGGAAGACTGTTAAGAGGGAAAACTCAATTCAATTTCCATAGTGAAATGAGAACCCTCAAAGAAAAATGATTTTTATAAACGGGAAAATCTAAATCATTCCAATATCCCAAAATAAAAATATACTAATAAAAAATAATGTGAAAATATTATTGATGAAGGGGAAAATGAAAGAAAAATATCTTTATGACATCTTATTTAATCAATGGTATTGTTTTAATCTTACGTATTATGGGTGACAATGCATTAGAAATTATCAAAGACTTAAATAAATATCCTAAAATTTCATAAAAAATAAATAATCTTGTTGAATTGATTCAAAATGAGATTTATATTGAAATATCTGATCAAATTTGGGTTGACGCACCTTCTCAACCTAACAAGAGTTAATTGGCATTTACTCCTCAGGATGACAGTTTCATAGTTGGTATATAAATACCACAAAATCATCATAATAATGCTCTAAATAATGGGTTTTTTATTTGAACATTAAAATATCCCTTTATTAAAGATACATAGACTTATTTCACAATGGATAACTTAAAAGCTCATAGACTGATTGAGGCCAATGACAGTTCCAAGTACAATCCATCTCATAAATATGAGAATTGTATTGTTGCTTCCCTTTTTACATTAAAGGAAGATGTATAATGAAAAAGTTATTAGAAGGTATCTTATGATACTTCAACACCTTCTATAAACAACATTATTTTGAATAAAATAACACATTACTCTCAAATTTATTCAACTCTGAAATGTGTCTCGATAATGTGAACCAAAATTAATGAAATATGGGGAAAATATAAAAAACCATAAGTAAGAATCAAACATAGGAAACAAATTATTCTTTATAAGTTGGTTGAAAGGATAATAACCAAAAATTTCTTAAAAATCAAAAAAATCTTTAATAATTGCATGTTATATAAGAATAACTTGAAGGTACCTCCTACAGGTGAATGATTGAACTTGACAACATTGTTTCTTGATAATGGCTGGAAGCTCAATATAAGTCAGCCCCATCTCCAGTCATAAAATAGTTCCCTCCACATGAAATTTCAACAACCACCTTGTACAATATCACATCACAACAATGAAGTTAATAGAAAAGAAACAGTATTTAAAAATATGAAAATAAATATATCCTTGAAGTGATTCATTCCACTTTATATGTCGCCCATCTATTCAATGTTGGCCTATTGAATCTCCGTAATTATATGAAATAGACAAAATCATTGTGGAAACACCCTATAATACCAAATCCACCCTCTTAAATACCATATCATAAAAATTAAATACACAATATAGTTAATAATTTGATTATTAAATACATCTTCTTATATCACTACTCCAATCAATGCAAGTATGATCACCATGTTTTCTTATTATAGATTAAAACATATAACTATAAAATAAAACCCTCATAACCTGAATCATAACCCATTCTAGTAAATTTTAATTTTCCAACATTTTATTACTATCCAATGACTTCTATCAGTTTAGACATCAAAGGAATGATCATTGGATTACACAAAAACAATGAAATAATCAGAAAACACAATACAATGTCGATACAAATGCTTTCCTAGTATAAAAATAAAAACATAAACATATTTCCCATTTTTTATAATTAAAAATAAGACAATGCCATTTAAATATTGTAATGGGTATATAGAAATTGATATTTAATAAACACTATAGATGAAACCTAGTGATACAAAAACTCGGTCGTTATGCTAGTTAATTATGATGGTGCCTTTCCCATATCCATAATGAATTTTTACTCTTCCATGAAACTAAAATGATACAAAATAAATCAAATTTTAGGAATGTATATGTTATGAAAAAAAATAAAAAAACTATTTAAAAACATTAAAATAAGAGGAAGATATTATTTTGTTATTTCAATAAATAAATTGATTATAAATGATTAAAAAAAGAAATTTTATTGGTGATTGATTTTTAGGATGATTTAAGCAGATCAAGAATATATAATGGACACATATGTGGTGATACTATAATATAAAACCACCATAATAGATACATGAAAAAAAACATAAGACTTATATTCTGAAATGGGAAGTGTATAGACACAATGAATAATATAGAGAATAAAATATCAAACAATCACAAAATCATATATCCAATAACTAATTTATTAATTTCATTACACTTTAAAGAAATGATATGATGGAATCATTAAGAATAAATATTTTAGTTTTTTCATACCTGCTACAATTTTAAAAAATTACCAACTTACTACTATGTAACCTTCAATATATATTAATTTTCTATAATATCACTATAAAATAGTAATGATACTAGGCCAATGCATGAATGAATAAAATTAATGAAAAGGGTATTAGATTGTTTTAATATTGGGAACAATTCACCAATATTATTCCATTCAAATGATCACATGGTCTAAAAACCCATATTATTATCAATTCGTAACTTGTTTGTGTATCTACTATTCAAGTAAAATTAAGAAGAATGCATGCCCCATGAAATGTTTTAATAATATCTTATCATGTTTATTATCCAACATCCAGGTCATGAAATATGATTTCATTCAAAAAAACAACATGATTTAAAAATTATTTATTGAATATGATATAAGTTAATAAAAAAAGAATCATCTATCAGCCATTGAGAAAACTCATACAATGTTATAGGTCTCTCAGAATGAATATGATCTTCCTTTTTTCTATTTATCTTAATTTCAAATGTCAGTGTAAAAAATTAAAACATATATCCCACTACAACATTTAATTGTCTCATATTTTCAATGAAACCACTAAAAAATAATTTTCATTTCATCATCCATTTTCTATAACCCAACACATATATTTTCATTTCATCAAACATCCCTGATCATAGGAGCACAAGTTTTTTTAAAAAAAAATAATCCATGATCTTCATAGTGAAAACTATTGTCTGCATTTGGGAAAAATGTTTTCTAAATTCAATTATCCAAAATACAATAAAAATTATACTTATTTATGTGAATTAAGTTTTTATTACCAATGAATATTAAAAAAAGAGAATTATAGAAAATGTAAACATTTTTAATAATAATTGAATCTATGAAATCAAGGTAAACCCAAGTTTGTGTTTACTTTATGAATAAAACTATACTCTTATTTTTATATATTTTATGTCAAAATTTTTTATTTATCTGAATAATAAAAAATTATTTATAAAATCATATAATTATTTATATAATTATGGGGAAAAATTTAAATAAAGGGATACTTAAAAAAATTATTAAAATTGAAAATAAAAATGTTGAATGAACCCATAGAGGAAAAATAGAAGTATACACTATATGTTAGTAGTAAAAATTTACAATATTAAGTATAATTATATTTAATTTCATTGTGGAATAGCATAGCATTAATTAAAAAAAAGATATTATAGACAATAATTGATTAATTTTACAGATTCACGAATCGTACTTAGTTTGATACATTGGAAAATAAAAACAATTATTATTAAATTTAAAAATATAAAATAAGACACTTATAGACTAAAAAAAGTTTGAGTACAATAAAATGATACAATACAATTAATGATATTGAAATATATATGATAAATGATCAACAAGGATCCATAGAAGATAAGTATAATCCCCTTTCTAGGTTTCCAACTAAGAAAAGTTTCAAAAGAAACATGAAAGTATAATGTAAATAATGGTACAAGGTCTATATTTTGAATTATCTTGTAAATGAAGAAAAAATCATATATTCAAGTGTGTCAAATAATGAAACATGTTTCCAAAAAATGATTACTGCATCAAATTGATGTCAAAGGAAAATATTATTATAGAAAATAGGAAAACAAAAAAATATTCCAACAACCTATATTGACTTGAGAGAAATTAAAACGGTGAATATTTATGGAATATATAATATCATCCTCATTGAAGAAATATTAATGGGTATTTTGACATCCTCCATCAACATGCAGGATGATGCTTATCATACTCACCATAGTTTTTAAGAGGGAGAAAATGTTATAATAATTTAAATTACAATTTATTTGGTAATACACTATATATGGTAAACAATTGAAATGTATAAATATTTTCTGTGGACATACATGTATATTGTGGCACAACCCACCAATTTATATACCAATGAGTACATTGAAAACAATTACAAAAAAAAATATATTAAATATTTCCAAATGATCAAATGACACTCCTTTTATCCAACTCCCCCTACCGAAGCCTCTACTAACTCACATTGTTAAATATTTTCCAATATTATTTTCAATGATGCTTTAGATAAAATTAGATATCAAAAAGATTACATGATAATAATAACTATTAGTTTTTTTATGATAAAAATAAGTATATCTGAAACACCCTAAGATTTTATATAAAATATTATTTTTAATTTCTTTGATGTCTTGTGTTGTACGATTCACCAAGATTATCTTGCGCTATATGCAACACTGTATTATCTTGTATTATAATACACACTATTCTTGTCTTGCGTTACACGCAAGAGCAACCTTCACTGATAGCTAGCGTTGTACGCAATACTGATTTTTAGAAAATAATGATATTCTATTAAAATATTATATAAAAAAGCCATTATGAATAGTAATAACAACTTTTTAAAATTTTATAAATTTTTTCTATAAAAATATACTTCATTTTTTGGATTCAGAATATCTAAATTATACTAGGGTGAATTTTTGGTATTTTTTCTTAAAACATTCAATTTTTTATGAATAATGAAAACACTGAGTTATTGGTTTAAATCGACTTTTTATTTAAATAATAATTAATTTTATTTAAAATTATTTTAGTTCAAAATAGCTACATAATCCCTATATATGTTCAATTTAATTCCTTGGAGACATTTTATAATAATTTTAGATATATAGAAATTTTATTGATCTTTTTACCGTCTTTTACACACCTCCTATGAGCATTTGAAAAATTACATAAAACATAATTTTACCGCTCTTGTGAGTTGAATTTCAAAATTTATAGAGAAATGGTTGATATCAATAAGAATAATTTGGTTAAATTTGAAGAAAATAATTTTGGTGAATAGTAACTTTTAACTTTTATTTACCACAGTTAAAAGTAAATATGGTAATTAAGGCTAAAATGATATTATTATTTCCCTAACACATGTCATAATTCTATTGGATAAGTTTAATTCGACCAAAAACAACATTAGGATTAAAATATTACCCTTTAGGTGCACTTGGATTAGATTAGAACATTTATTTTTTTTATTTAAAGAAGAGTTAAAATAGTTAAAATCAATGTTTAATAACTAAAATATTTTTAATATAGGGTTACACAAAAGATAAATTAGACTATAAATATTCATTATAAGGATAAAAATATTTCCTACATAATGGTATTTTATTTAGATTTTTTAGACATTAAAAAAAATTATTTATTTTTGACACCGTGATGATGCAGCAATTACCTTTTTAATGAAATATTAACATATTTGATATTATAAATACCCAAATAAATGTAATTAGAGACTTATTATGAATTAAACTAATTTTATAGGATAATATAACATATTAGGGTATGTTAGATAAATGTTTTATGAAATAATAATGCATTATGAATTTAGAAAAAACAAAATTCCAAATATTGTCAAAATTGACATAAAAGAGTTTTTTAAAACAAATATTATATTATTAACTGATATGATGGAACTAAAAATCTATTGTTTGGCCAAATCACTTATATAATAATATATATGACATTATTGAACCAATTCACGTTAGATTAAAACTTTATAGTATGTTAAGCTTCCATATACTGTAAGAATACAAGAAGACAAGGTAAAAGTTAAATTATTTAACATAAAGTTAAATCAAAATAATATAGTTAAAATAGAAACCTAAATTTGTATAAATCCTATTGGTTGAATGTATTACGACCCATAACCACCCTAGACTCAAAATAAGTCACATTGGAGCCATTATAAGACAAATATAAATTTATTATAAAATAAAATTTTTAGTATTTCCTAAGGTTCTCCTCACCCCTCTTATAAAATGGCACTAACCATTCTCTCTAATTCACACCGCCAAAGACATTTGGATCTTACAAACCCTACACAAATACCCTCTCAACTGTCCTATTGTTATCCTAGATTCCTTCCATTAGTCATAAATCCAATATAAGGATCCATTTTGATCAAATCAAAAGGAAGAACCCGAAGAAGAGGTAAATATATCACCACCAATTTCATGTTCCTTTCTTCGTCCATGTCCTCCGTCATTGTTTTTTCCATTATAAAATATTAACTACAGTATATTATATATACTGTTATGTTATTATTAAAATTTTACAACCATATTAGTTATTTTATCCATCCTATGAATGAAAAAGTCACCACAGGTGCGTACGTACGGCTTACCATCTCCACGCCATGTTGTAGTTTGTTATTCAAACATTTCACCATTTATATGGGTATAATAATGAGTATAAATGATATAAATAATAAATATAACATTATTATGATTCTTTAAGTATGATATAAAATCCAATTATATACAATTTTAATATGAAAATAATGATATTGTCGCTCGTGCGTACATACGGATTACTGTCTCCACGAACGCGATGAGATTTATTTTCCATGATTAAGCATTAAAATATAAATACAAAGTATATATAATAAATAGTCATGAAATATATTACATAATAATGATACTGTATTTATTTGCATATATGTTTTATTTACTTAATTCCACTCAATTCAACAAGGAAATGAAAACAACGTTCATGTGTACGTACGACCTACCATCTCTATAAACATTGTATTTCATTCCATTCATCGATCTATCATATATATTTATATGATGAATTTATTATATATATATATATATATCATGTTTTAAATTTTGGAATTAATTAAATCAGGATATATGTAATAATATCCAGAACAACAAGTTAAACCATGTACGATAAATTGAACGATTTTACCCAAAACGTAGCTATAACATGGAATTTTCAAAAGAACGGGTAATATAAAGTCTAAAGTGAATCATATATGATATAATAAATATTATTATGGTTCTGTTACAAGTTAATAATATTTTTAAACACACTATACATGAGTTTCATACATGTATAGATTAAATTGGACCTACGGTAAGGGATTATTTCTTCTCACTTTTATTTCTGTGAGACATATGCCGTAATCAACATTTATTTCCTTTGTATGGTGTTTATGATTCCTATTAATGATTTATGATTTTTATTATGAAATATATGATATTTAAATATGCATGTAATTTTCTTTATTTAATGACACGTATGATTCCACCGATCATAAATGGTAAGGGATAATTATTCCAACCTCGTTCTTATCCAGGATTGTTTATTCATAAGTATTTACTAGGATTATGTTTATCATTCATATCCATGTTTTCTCAAATTGTTTTCATAAAATGCTTACTATTATTCCATATATGTTTAATTTCATATTTACCATTCTTGAATTTTACCACATGGTATGAAGGAATCTTTTTTTTGTTTACCTTACGAGGTACTTTTTGACATTTCCTGAAAAAGTATGTGGAGAATGTTTTTTTAAACTTGTGCGGCGTGAATGCATTTTTACAGTTTCATAACACCTTATTTTCATGGAGCATACTCTACAATATTTCAGGATTCTTTTCAACAAAATCCTTTTCTTTTAATATTTCATGGAATTTTGTGAAAAGAAAATGATTATGGGGAAGAAAGGATATTTTCCTCAAAAATTTATTTCAAGTGTTTTATCCAAACTATTTTCCATGTAAAATGATGGTATTTAATATGTTTATGTTTCAAGTATAATATATATATTATTTACATTGTTTTCTTTTTCTTATGATGAAATGATATCCATTTTTTTTATATGGATTATGTTATGATGGGATGATGTTTATGAAACCCAATTTATTCTTTGGGTTGTGATGAATGATTTATGTTTATTTTGTGGTATACGTAAGAATGATTTAATTATGAGATGGGTTGGACCTATATATCCCTCCAATGCATTGGGTAATGATTTATATCTCATGAGATAGACATTTATGGAATGAAAAGTCTATCTAGTTCAGTAATACAGGGCTGGAACAGAAATTAAACCCGGTTCAGTAATGGAAATTGTTCACTATGATGGTCTTGGCAGCAATGCCTTGGATACTATGGAAAAAATAACATGTTCTTAATGGTTTGACAAAATTAAATGTTTTATACCAATGTTATTTTATCATGATTGATGTTTCATTATGATCTATGTCTTACATACTTCCATGTGTTATGTCATTGCTCAAGTTTTTTATTTTTTAACATTATGTTAATGTTCTTATGTTCAAAAGTATATAGTTTGTTTTATTTTCTCCATGATTGCTCTTACTTATCATTTGAGCTCACCCTTTATATGTTATATTTTCCCCAGGATATAAATAAAGGTTTTAGGTAAGAAAACAAAAGTGGTAGATCTTTATAGGAGATGTTGAAGATCTTTCACCATGATTAGAAGATTATGTTCCATGTTTCCAAAGACACTATACTATTACAATCCTTGGGTGTCTGTTTTTTTTATGTGTTAATTATTCTACAAAAGTAATGTAATGTCCATGTACGCCAATCTTGGGTCTCTAATGTTGGTATCAAAGGAAAGGTTTAGTTAAACTTTGGAAACTAGGATGCGAAAACTATAGTGAAATCCCTAGGGATATTTCTAAGGTATGTCGAGGGATGTCTCTATGGTTAAGTATAAGTATATGTTATAGTCATAGAATTACGGTAACGATATTATAATTAACCCTAATATTTTATATATTGAATGTACTCCCCATTTATTATGGTTTTTCCCTATAATGATTTTTGCCTCTCAACTATTCTTTTTGTGTTTTAGAAGATGGCTGGAACCCGAAGGAACAATGTTGATCAATTTAATGGACAATGTAATGATTTTCCTTCTGAAGAAACCAATGTCATGGGATATGGAGTGAAAAATATTATTTCTATACTTACACAAGCTATGAATCATTCTGGACTTCCAAATGAGCAGAGAAAGGAACAATATTCTATTGAATACTTCATGAGGAAACATCCACCTTATTTCAGTGGGTCTTAAGATCCACTTGGTGCTAAAAATAGATTAGTACCATTGAAAAAATATTTTCGATACATCCATGTTCAGAGCATGAAAAAGTCATTTCGGATGATTATTGGTTAGAAGGTGAAGCAGGCCAGAGGTGGACTGTAGTTAAAAACACAAGGCCCCAAGATGAAATTGAATCCCTGGAATACAACGAGTTCAAGAACTTGTTTTTCAATAAGTAATTTCTTTGTATTATTATAAAAAATATGGAAAAGGAGTTCCTTGAGCTTAAGAAAATGGATGATATGAGGTGAATTTTACAAGGCTTTCAAGGTATGCATCTGGCTTTATCATCCATGAAGAATGTAAAGTTGATCGATTCTTCAGTGGCTTAAAAACAAGTCATTGAAGGGAATTATCTATAATAGACTTCAGTAGCAATGAGGATATTGTGTGTTGTGCTATCATGGTAGAACTGGATGTTAGTGTAGCATATCCATATCATGGTTTTGACAAGAAACAAAATATGCAGTTCAAGGAAAAATATCATAACTATAGTAAAAACAAGACAAATGTTTCTTTATTCTCAATGTGTGGAAAGAAGCATGGTGGAGATTGTCTTAAAGGGACTAGAAAATGTTTTAAGTGCAGAAAATAAGGTCATCGAGTAGCTGAGTGGTGAAGTAATGGAAAAAATGTAGCTAATGATGTGAATAGAGAAAAGACTACATAAAACGCACCACCAACACTTCGATGCTTCAAGTGCATAGAAATGGGGCATTATGCAAACCAATGCCCTAATCCAAGGGTTAATGATGATCGACATCAAAAACCTATTAAGGCAAAGGATAAAAGGGAAGTCACATGTGATCACTATTGGAGATGTTGAATATGATAATGAATTGGTGTAATGATTAGGTTTTTATGTAATGGGATTCCAAAATAGTAGTGTGGAATTTCATCTTTAGTATCATGGAATATTGGAATATCTATGTTTTGGTTTATTGTGGTTTTCAATAATTGTATGGTACCAGTAACCATGAAAATTGATTGAAATATTTTTGGAAAGAAGATGATATGCACATAATTAAGGGATAAGGATAAAATAATATGTTCTGTAGTATTAATGAGCTCATGATTAATATAAGGACAAAGTGATATCATGGTTTGAGTATATGGAATATTTGTAATTTTGGTATGTGGAAAGAGTTTACTTTTGAAAGCATTAATGTTTTCACTAATGTTTAATGGGTTTTTATTTTTCAAGATAATATATGATTAAGGTATTCACATGTTTTAAATGTGACCAACAACAAGATATATCTTATGATATAAAGGGGACAAATGAAGGAATTCACATGCTCGGTAGATGACATTTCTAGTAATCAGAAAGAAGTATTTTCGATAAGCCTAAAGGTTAGAATGGATTAATTTAGACATCATATAGTATTGTTTAAGGCTATAAATTTTTTGATATTATTGTTGGAATGTTATAATTGTATAGTTTTAGAAAAAGTACAACTCGTGGGATAGGCGACAACCCATCGTGTCGGGCAAGGATGTGGGAATCGAACCCACAACTGAAGTGCGATAGGCCTTTACCACATACTACTGTCCTACAGGAAGTACCTGGTTAGTATAAATTAGTTTTAATTTATTAAGAGGTATTATATATAATGTATAAATCCTTTTTAGGAACCATATACAATTAATCTCACCATAGATGAACTTATATTAACCTTTTTTTTGAGATATATGAAACGACCCATCATTCTATCGCCTGATTTGGTAACCCTTCACGAATAACAAATTTAACTTCATTTATTTAATAGATGAAGTTGAAATTGTTCATGGAATGACTGAAGGTATGATTGTACCAAAATCAAGTAAGTATTTCTTCTAATTCCAATATTTTCAACTATAGGGAAATGATCTTGAAAACCAAAAATGTTGTCCTTGATGGTACCTCAGATCATCACAAATTTAAGGCTTTTTGATTGTTGGATTTTTCATAGCCATGTTCTCTACCACTCTCCATCAGAACTTGATGGTTGTATTTCTCTTCCATATCCATATTTTCACCTGTGTTCTTCTATGTGGAAACCCAGTGATGAGTTAATTTGAGTAACCGTTACATTTTATACATTAGTTTTTAGAATAAATTTTAAGTATTCCTTTTTACGATGTGGATTACTATGAATGAAACTTTCAAGTTGTAATCCATTTATAACCCCGACAAATTTTGAGGGCGAAATTCATTTTAAGGGGGTAGAATGTAACACCGCGAGATTTTATGAGAAATATAATTTTTAATTTCTTTCATGTATTGTGTTGTACGCTACACCAATATTATCTTGCACTATACGAAACACTGTATTAGCTTATAGTATACACAACACTATTCTTGGATTGTGTTACAAGCAAGATCAACCTTCCTTGATTGCTTGTGTTGTACGCAATACCGAGTTTCACTAAACAAGGACATGTTATTAAAATATTATATAAACCAGCCGTTATAAATAGTAATACACACTTTTTGAAGTTTTATAAATTTTATATTTAAAAATGGAAATCATTTTTTGATTTGGAATATCGAAATTAGCCTAGGGTGATTTTTTGGTATTGTTATGAAAACATTCAATTGTTGATGAATAGTGAAAACACTGAGTTATTGATTAAAACCGACATTTTATTTAAAAAATCATTAATTTTATTTAAAATTATTTTCTATCAAAATAGCTACATAATACCTATATAAGTTAAATGTAATTCATTGGAGACATTTTATAATAATTTTAGATATATAAAAATTTTATTGAACTTTTTACCTTCTTTTACCCACCTCCAAAGAGAATTTGCAAATATACATGAAACATAATTTTACTGCTTTTGTGAGTTGAATTTGAAAAATCTGAGAGACACTATTGATATCATTAAGTAGAATGTGGTTCAATGAGATGAAAATAATTTTTGTTGAATAGTAACTTTAATCTTTTATTTACCACGGTTAAAAGTAAATAGGGTAATTAAAGGTAAAAATTATATTATTATTAACCTGACACATGTCATAATTCCATTAGATAAATTTAATTCATCCAAAAAGAACCTTAGGATTAAAATATTACCCATTAGGTACACTTGGATTAGATTATAACATTTATTATTATTTCATTTAAAGAAGAGTTAAAATAATTGAAATCAAAGTTTAATAACTAAAACATTTTTAATATAGGGTTATAAATAAGATAAATTAAACTATAAAAATTAATTAGAAATATAAAAATATTTCCTAAATAATGGTATTTTATTCATATTTGTTAGACATTAAATAATTTAATATATCTATAACACAATGATAATGCAATAATTACCTTATTAATGAAATATTAACATAATTGATATTATAAATACCCAAATAAATGTAATTTGAGACTTTTTTATGAATTACACTAATTTTATAGTTTAATATAACATATTAGGATTGGTTAGATTAATTTTCTTCAACGTAATAAAACTAATTTAGAACAAACAAAATACCAAATACTGTCAAAAATGACATAAAGGAGTTCTTAAAACAAATATTATATTATTAATTGAAATAATGGTCCTAAAAATATAAGTTTCGGCCAAATGACTTATATAATAATATATATTACATTGATGAACCAATTTGTTTTCTATTGGTAGTTTATAATAACTTAATTAACCATATAGTTTAAGAATACAAGAAGACACGATAAAAGGTAAATTATTTACCTTATAGTTAAATCTAAATGAAAAGGTAAAAATGGTAACCTAAACATGTCTCAAACCTATTGGTTGAGTGAATTTCGACCCATACCCAGCATAGCCTCGAAATAAGTCACTTTAGAGCCATTATAAACCAAATATAAATTTATTATAAAATAATTTTTTTGTTTTTCCTAAGGTGGCCCCACCCCTCTTTTAAAAGGGAACTCCCCTTTCTCTCTAATTCACACCTCCAAAGCCATTTGGATCGGCCAAACCCTACCTGAATACCCTCTCAGCTGTCCTCCCTTCATCCTAGAGGCCTTCCTTTAGTCATAAATCCACATTAAGGAGCCGTTTTGATTAAATCAAAAGGAAGAACCCAACGAAGAGGTAAATATCTCACCACCTATTTCATGTTCCTTTCTTCTTCCACTTCCTCCTTCTTTGTTGTTTTCTACTAAAATAATAACTACATTATCTTATAAATAGTATGATGTATTTATAAAAATTTTAAAACCATATTAGTTATTTTATCCATCCTATGAATGAAAATGTTACCACACGTGCGTACGTACGACTTACCGTCTCCACGTCGTGGTGTAGTTTGTTATTCAAACATTTCATCATTTGGATTGGTATAATAATGAAAATAAATGATATAAATAATAAATATTAAATTATTATAATTCTTTATATATGATATACCATCAAATTATATACGATTTTAATATCAAAAGAATGATATTGTCGCTCGTGCATACATACGGATTACCATCTCCACGAACGCGATGAGATTCATTTTCCATGATTAACCATTAAAGTATGATTACAAAGTTTATATAATAAATAATAATGAAATATATTACATAATAATTATTTGGTATTTATGTAAATATATGTTTAATTTACATAATTCCATTCAATTCAATAAGGTAAAGAAAACAGCGTTCATGCGTACGTACAGCCTACCGTCTCCATGAACGGTGTATTTCATTCAATTTATCGATCTATCATATATATTTATATAATGAATATATATTATATATAAATCATGTTTTACATTCTGGAATTACGTAAATCATGATATAAGTAATCATATCAAGAACAACAAGTTGAAAAACATACGATAAATGAAACGATTTTACCTAAAATGATGCTTTAACATTGATTTTACAATAGAACAGTTAATATATTGTTATTAGTGAATCATATATGATATCATAAATATTATTATGGTTCTGTTAAAATTTAATAATTTTTTTAAACCCACTATATAGTCGTTTCATACATGTATAGAAGAAATTAGACCTACGATAAGGGATTATTTCGTCTCACTTTTATTTCTGTGAGAGATATGCCTTCATCACCATCTATTTCCTTTGTATGGTGTTTATGCTTCCTATGAATGTTTTTTGATTTTTATTATTACTGATATGATATTTAAATATGCAAGTAATTTTCTTTATTTTATTCCACGTATGATTCCACCGATCGTAAAAGATAAGGGATAATTATTCCAATCTCATTCTTATCCATGATTGTTTATTTGTAAGTATTTACTGGGATTATGTTTATCATCCATATCCATGTTTTCTCAAAATGTTTTCACAAAATGTTTACTATTATTCCATATATGTTTAAAGTCATTTTTACCCTTATTGGCTTTTACCACATGGTATGAAAGGAATCTTATTTTTGTTTACCAAACGAGGTACTTTTTGACATTTCTGGAAAAAGTACGAGGAAAATGTTTTTTGATCTTATACGGCATGAACGAATTTTTAATGTTTCATCATGCCTTATTTTCATGAATCTTCGACTAAAATATTTGATGATTATTTTCAACAATATGCATTTCTTTTAAAATTGTATCGCATTTTGTGAAAAGAAATTTATTTCGATGAAGATAGGATATTTTCCTCAAGAATTCATTTCAAGTGTTTTATCAAAACTATTTTCCATCTAAAATGACAGTATTTCATATGTTAATGTTTCAAGTATAATGTCTCATATTATTTACATGGTGTTATTTTTCTTATAATGAAATGATATCCATTTGTTTTATATGGACTATGTTATGATGTGATGATGTTTATGAAAACCATTTTATTCATCGGTTTGTGATGAATGATTTTTGTTTATTTTCTGGCACATGTAAGAATTATTTCATTATAAGATGGGTGGGACCTATATCTCCCTCCAATTCGTTGGGTAAATATTTCTATCTCATGAGATAGACAGGGCTAGAACAGAATGTGAATCTAGTTCAGTAATACATGGCTGGAACAACAAATAAACCCAGTTCAGTAATGGACTTTGTTCGCTATGTTGGTCTTGGTAGCAATGCATTGGCTACTATGGAAATCATAACATGTGATTAATGGTTTTCCACAATTATATGTTTTATTCCTATGCAATTTTATCATGATTGATGTTCCATTATGATATATGCCTTACGTACTGCCATGTGTTATGTTATTTCTCATGATTTTGATTTTTAAACATTATGTTAATGTTTTTAAGTTCAAAATTATATGGTTTTTTTATTTTCTCCATGATTACCCTTAAAAATAATTTGAGCTCACCATTTATATGTTTTCTTTTCCCCAGTATATAAAGAAAGGTTTTAGGTAAGAAAAAAAGTTGAATATCTTTATGAGAGATGTTGAAGATCTTTCACCATGATTAAAAGATTATGTTCCATGTTCCCAATGACACTAAACTTTTACGATCCTTGGGTGTCTGTTTTTGTTATGTATTAAGTATTCTGCAAAAGCAATTTAATGTTCATGTATGTCAAGCTTGGGTCTCTACAATATCAAATTTATGATAACAAATAAAAATATAGTTTACCAATTTCATAAATTATTAGAACTACCAGAAAAATTTGTGATGTGATCAAAAACTAAATCTATTAGAATAAAATGCTTCAATTTATGGATCTTAAATGTATCTTGAGAGTAAATTAATCATTTATAATACTATTTATAATAGTTAAATTCATAAAAAATATATTTAGTGGAAGAGAATACATTATAAAATTTCATTAATATTTCTATAAAAGAATTTATAATATATATTATAACAGTAAAGTGATAAAAAAATTGCATGGTTAATTAAATAGATAAAAACTTATTAAGAATAAATATATGTATATAAAAAGTGGAATATATATTTCATAAATAAATTTATCTTAATTGTGGATAAAATATTTAGATATAGAAAACTGATGTTTTTTATACTGGTTTAACATGATACTAATATATAAGTTTTCATTATATGAAATATGTATGTTTACATTATATAAATAAAATATGTTTGATTTTATTATATACTAAACATATATGTGTTATATATATACAAAATTCCAATTCTAAAATAACATGGGAAGGAGCAGAAAAATTCACTTCATAAAAGGAATTATAGAATTATAAAATTTCATGATATATGCTCTAGTAAAATTATAGAAACAAACACCATCCCGAATAAATAAATAACAAATTTATGTATTAAACTTCCAATTTATGAATAATATTACCATAGTAAAATTATTTATTGGAGATTAAAGGATTGAAGTAAGGAAATTTAATGAATAAGTAAGCATGGGAATTGAGAATTATAATTATATCAAAAGCATGTATGGATAATAAATGTTGAGGAATAAGTTTTCTATTGAAAATATTTATGAATTACTATTTTCACAAAATTATAAAAATATAATAAATGTAATAAAATTATACATATTCATAATTAATATAAAATTATAAATGTTTCATGTGTAAAAAAAGTATTTAATAGAGGTTGTAAAAATAAAATAATAGGTAAAAAGTTTATATAATTATAAATCTAACACTAAAATACTAATTAAAATCATGAGAATTTTCACATTAAATTTCTGAAAATACATGTATGTAAAAAATTTATATGTCATGTCAACCTGATGATATAGATTTAGTAGAAGGTCGAGAAGTTTACATTAAGAAGTAATATTTGTATGTCTATAAAATTCTATTTTCATGGTATATCCTATGAGATAGGTATAACAAATTATGATTATTTTGAGAATTTATTAAGTGCGTACAATAAAAAAAAATAGTGAGTTAAAGAATACAATAGTAAAAGAGAGTAATAATTCTGGGACTAACATTTTAAATAAAAAGATTTCATCTATTTATGATAAAGAATATTTATATAGTATGTGTAATGGCCTGGACCTCTCTGGTCCATTAATTTGTAAAAATGTGGTGTTAGAGGTGTTCCGGGAGGTCAAGGTGACTTATCCCCAACACTTTGCCAAGTTTCCAGTTATGTGAACAGTGTTTGCAGTTTTATGAACAGTAATAGATCGGTCTCACCAATCGGTCTGACAGATCGGTCTCACAGATCGGTCCCACCGATCGGTCTGACAGATCGGTCTCACATATCGGTCTCACATATCGGTCTCACAGATCAGTCTGACAGATCGGTCTCACCGATCGGTCTGACAGATCGGTCTCACAGATCGGTCTCACAGATCGGTCTGACAGATCGGTCTCACAGATCAGTCTCAAAGATCGGTCTCGCAGATCGGTCTGACAGATCGGTCTCACCGATTGGTCTGACAGATCAGTCTCAGAGATCGGTCTCACAGATCGGTCTGACAGATCGGTCTCAAAGATCAGTCTCACCGATCGGTCTGATAGATCGTTCTCACAGATCAGTCTCACAGATCGGTTTCACAGATCGGTCTAACAGATCGGTTTCACAGATCGGTCTGACAGATCAGCTTCACAGATCGGCTTCACAGATTGGTTTCACAGATCAGTTTCACAGATCGGTTTTACAGATCAGTTTCACATATCAGTTTCACAGATCGGTTTCACAGATCGGTCTGACATATCGGTTTCACATATCGGTTTCACAGATCAGTTTCATGTACAGTAACAGTGGGTGAACAGTGTTTCCAGACTCCTACAGTTTTGCCCCTTTTGACATTTCCTTTGGCGTAAAATACATTTAAAGCATTATTTTAAGGACTCTTAAGGATGATACAAATGCCATAAATCCTATATTAATTATTCCTAAGGCTGGGATGTATTTTACTTGGTCAAACCGCGTGGGTTAATGTGATCCGTTTTTAATGTAGAATTAAAAGGATCTTAAACCGTCACCCCATTAAATCTTCAAAAAGGGATGAGATATCATTCTCCCTTGTTCTTTCCCTTTGTTATCAACTAAGAGACTCTAGATCCTTCCAATCCTTCCCGTAGGAGTTGCACAATCAATCTTTACTCCTAGGATTGGTTCTGCTCTGTTTTGGATGCAACCAAACTCTGTCGATCAATCTTCCCAATAAGGTATTTTTTATCATCGTTCCTTTTGGGATCATATTCTCTTGTTTCTCCCTTCCATATTATACCATGTAATTTCCAAGATTCTAATGGATTTTTCTTGGGGTTAGTTGGTACTTTTGTACCGTGGCATCCTCCGGTGGATGTAGTTGTCGTGAGGGGAGGATTGTGACCCGTTGTGTGGATAAAAGACGTCAAAAACTCTTCTGGGAAGGGGATTCATGGATTCTCTAATTTTATATGTGCAATTGTAGAATTAGCATGATTTAATCCCTTGGATAACAATGAAATTGACCTAATTAAATACTTGAATCGGATTAAGAGAATTGGTTGATCGCATGGTGTTGCTTTATACCAGGATAACGGTTTGCCTCGTGTTTTCTAGATAGAGTAATATCTATGTTTTCTTTGATTTGTTATTTGTTCATGATAGAAATTGGTAATGAACGTAAAGCCATAATTAATAGTTCATTAGTTGGATAAATATAAAGAGGCATGTAATTTAATATGGTTATTGCCGTTGTCGTAGTTGTTCTAATTTGAGGATAATCAAATTAGGGAAGTAAGCATGGTTATTTAATTGTGATATCTTACTGATTAGGTACCCCATAATTGTAACCTATGCATAACAAATCTACTAATTCAATATGGATTAATGAACAGATTGTGTGGAATTTCTAAAAGGGTTCTGAGTTACCCTCTTGTTTGTTAAGGGTTAAGAGCCCATGATGTGATGTTTGTTTTCCTACTGCTTGTGCTATGATGTGAGCCTGGATGGCTATGGTGATATGTGGAGGCATGGTGTCATTGTGGTTGTGGCAGCAGATGACGCCTAGAGTGTTGAGATGCATCAGTTTGTGCATATGGGTGTCGGGGAGGACACCAGGGGTGATGGAATGGGATATATGTTGTTGCTGGATGCTTGTGGATTCTTTGAATTTTTATCTTCTTTGCTTTTCCCCACTGCCCAAGGCAGCTGGTCTTGATACCCTTCTTCTGAAGGAGGCGAAGATGCGCGGGGTATGCCACGTCCATTCCGTGTTTAGCCTCTCGAGGGAGAATTCGGTCTATGCTCTTTCTATAGGCGGAAAGGAATCGACGGGTAGTATATCTACTCACCGTGTTGAGCCTCCTTTGTGTTTAGAAGCATAGGATGCTTTTCTAGAATTCCCGGGAATATGGAAAAGTAATTCTGTAATGAATGTATGATTAAATGGTGAAAATCCACGGGGATGGAGATACTAGAATTTTAAGGTGATATGAATCTTAAAAAGGAGCAGTTGTTTTTGAATGTGATACAAATTCTGTTTAATGTGGAATTGTTCATGGTTAATTAATGTTTAAAGAATTAATTAATGTAAAGTGGAACTGATAAAATGAGAACGGAGTAATCTAATAAATCTCTTCAAATGTTTGTGTGATTATAGGATACCTAGTCTTAGAAGTGGAAGCCTGGAGTCTGAGAGACGTTAGCTGCAGTTGTATCTAAGACTAAGTAATTCACATAGTGTGGATGTGAGTTATTTTATATATTCTAAACTTTTTGTGTTTCTATACACTACTCCACTCTGTCAGTAAGGGCAACTGACACCCCGGGGATTCTAAGCCCTGGGGGGGGGGGGGGCGTTTTCCCAAACATTCTGATGGGAGGTCGAATGGCTGACTACCCCCTTTGGCCCTGCTCTCTTCTCTTAGTAGATACTTATGCCATGAGGAACAACGGTTAGTTACCCCATATATGTGTGTAGAGGGCTGTAATGGCTTGTGGTTATTCACACACATATATTCTGGATATATTATCCTATAGACTACTATAGGTGTAATGTTTATAGGCTATGATGGCTTGAGGATCCTTACTCGGAGTATGGGCTGTAATGGCTTGAGGTATTATACCCGACGTATGATACACATTATGCGAGCTGTGGTGCCTCCCAGAACATACCTGGCTATAATTGGTTGTGAGGATGGTGTAGTGCTTTTCCCAGGTGTCTGCGGGCAAGCCTTTGTGGTGCATGAGGTTCAGATTGTGGAGCTTAGCCCAGGTGTTTGCGGGCAAGCACTGGATAGAGATGCATAGGACGTATGTCGTTGGGGAAAAGCGGAAAACCAGGGGGGAAGTAGTAGTGGGGTACCCTTAATATTCTTTACTATATGATATATTCTTGTATGCGTTACTTGGTGAGAGTAGCCATGGTGAGGTTGGGAACTTAGTATACCTTTTTAGGTGATGAGTTAGTTTCACTTGTTGTTCACTGGGCTTTAGCATGCTTTCTTTACATTTGCACGAGAGGCCTGGGGAGGATCCTTCTGAGTATACTGTTATACTCACCCTATATATATATAAACTGTTTTTCAGGTCACTTGGCGCAGATTGGAGATCATGCGGGTTACTACTAGCTTGTGGTTGGAGGAGGAGTTGTTCGGGCTTGTGGTCCCTGTAGTTTTACTTTCTTTTGGGTACTTTTAGTTTCCCCTTTCAGTTTTAGTACTCTTCCATGACATTTCATATATGTACTTGGTATTTCTTTTATATTTCAATTCTGAGTTGGAGATGATTGGAGTCTATTCTATCTCGCTCTTCCGCATGTGATCTCTTAGAGGGTAATGCCTCCCATTTGTATGTTTATTATACCCTCGGTGCTAGTCGCCAACCCGAGGCCTACTGGAGGCGGGACTCGGGGTCATTATCTCTCTTCTCACATTGCTGCCCAGGAGGGGTACAATTTGTGGGGAGGGGGTCGTGACAGTGTGGTATCAGAGGTCTGGTTGAGGGATAGGATGAAGTTTTGAGTTATGCACAGGTGAGGATGCATGGGATGGTAGGGCAACGTTGTCATTCCTATTTAGCAAGTGGGGTAAACATCGGAGACCGGCAGAGACATAGGTGTTTAGGGCCCCCTATGATCTGTTGCATGGACCTTTAAGTTTACGATGGCTACAAAACAAAGTGATACTGGTTGTAGGGTAGAGACCTAGGAAAGGATCATGCATCATTGTTCTTTTCGCCTGTGTTTTAATGGGTAGACCTTGGGATAGGTAACCTAAAAAAATTAATAAAACAAAACAATTAATTAATTAATGTTGAGTCTTCCATATTCCAGGCTTAGGAGCTCTAACAGTGGTTATTTTATAGGTATGGATCTAGGTCGACGTCCTCGTCAGGTTTGTGTAGAAGATGCCCAGCAGGTTTGTTCCAGCAGATCGCCACCGGGTAGAGATTGACGAAGATGACACTTGGAGGAAGACACTCTGATCGTTTTAGCGCCAGAGTCTACGGAAGTACGAGGGCTCCGTTTCAGATGCAGTCACAGAAGACTGATTGGAGGAGGTCAAGATAGGCTTCAGTTTGATTTGTGCTCGGAAGGAACACTGGGTATCCTTGGTTGTGACGATGCTACGTGGAGCAGTGAGGCAGTGGTGGTTCTTGTTCCTTGGGGATCGTGAGGAGTCAGTGATCTCATGGGAGGAGTTTCGAGACAGGTTTAGAGTCGAGTTTCATTCTTCGACTGTGATGTCGTCCAGTCGCCAGGAGCTTCTTACCCTTCCACATGGCAGCTCCAGTGTTCGAGAGTTTGGAATCTGTTTCTGGAACCTTCTACGATATGCTTCAGACCTGTTACCCGATGAGGAGGCCAGGGTGAGTCATTTCGAGGAGGCTTTACGTCCAGAGATCCAGCGCCAGGTCACCCCATTTATGCTAAAGACATATTTTGAGGTGTTGGCGAGGGAAAAGGTTGTTGAGAGGACTTTGGATAGGACTGGATCATCACGAGAGGGGAATCGTCATGATTTCTCATGAAGCAGAGCTGTGGTTTGGGGTTCCCGGTTTTCAGGGCAGAAGAGATTCCGTTCACCTGGGGGTAGGTCCCAGCCCTTTCCATCTCGTTTCTCTGGAGGCAGCAACTCTCAGGCCTATGCCAAGGGATCAGGCGCTTGTTTTTCTTTTAGTGGTCATGGTCATTAGCAGTGGGAGTGCCCGACTTTTCAGAGCAGTCATCGTGCACCGGGCACTCCACTCCAGGTTCCTCCGTTGAGACAGTTCCAGCCGAGGCAGCAGCAGTAGGTTGCACCTGATTTAGATCACCAGAGGGTAGATGGAGCAAGCAGAGGACAACCCCATGACGCTCCCCATCCTCAGAGAGCAGAGCGCGGTCGTGGTGGTGGTCTTCATCATGGTCAGAGAGGCCGTGGAGGAGGTCATGGTAAGCTTCATGCTCCAGCGTTGCCAGCCCCAGGCGAGCCAGATGTCGTTCAAGGTACCCTTTGCTTGTTTAATACCTTGGTGTATGCCTTGTTTGATTCAGGAGCAACGCACTACTTCATATCATCTACCCTTTTCCATGATTTTGGACTTGAGGTAGAGAGGCTTCCAGTGCCCTTGGCGTTGACTACGCCTGTTGGAGGTCGAGCCGACTTGTTTGAAGTATGTAGATATTGTGATCTAGTGTTGGGGAAACACCACTCTTTGGGAGATCTCCTATGTTTACGAATACAACCATATGATGTCATACTCGGAATGGATTGGTTGTATTTAGTGCAGGCTATTGTGGATTTCTACAGGAAGAAGGTCATTTTCTTTGATGTAGATGGAGAGAAAGTGGTGTTTTTTGGTGATAGAGATCCTCGGATAAGTCATAGACGAGTTCCATCCTTATCATCCATGATTACTAGGATGATGTTGAGTTCTTCAGAGGTTCAACAGTTGTCATTTCCTAGGGTGGTAGAGGAGTACCCTTACGTCTTTCCAGAAGATGTTATATCCTTACCCCCTCGACAAGAGATCGAGTTTGGGATCGAGCTACAGTAGGGAGTGTCTCCTATCTCTATGTCTCCATATAGGATTTCCACTTCTGAGTTACGAGAGCAACGTATTCAGCTCGATGGTCTGCTGTAGTGTGGTTTTTTTTAGCCAAGTGTGTCACCGTGGGGTACACTAGTATTGCTTATGAAAAAGGCTGATGACAGTTTGCGGTTGTGCGTCGATTATCGTCGATTAAACAAAGTGACAATAATGAACTGATATCCTCTTCCACAGATTGATGACCTATTCGATCAACTGAAGGGTACAAGTTAGTTCTCAAAGATCGACTTGCGGTCAGGATATCATCAGATGCATGTAGAGGATGAGGATATCCCAAAGACTACTTTCTGTTGTCGTCATGGGCATTATGAGTTTGTTGTAATGCCATTCGGCGTGATGAATGATCCAGCTGTTTTCATGGGGTTGATGAATGCTGTGTTCTGTGAATTCTTGGACAAGTTTGTTGTGGTTTTCATTGACGACATCCTTGTGTACTCCACATTTGAATAGGAGCATGCAGTGCATCTATGAGCGGTTTTGGGAGTTCTTCGCCAACATCAGTTTTTTGGGAAGTTTTCCAAGTGAGAGTTTTTGGCTCGAGAAGTTCGTTTATTGGGGCATGATGTGTCCCAACAAGGAGTATCTGTGGATCCGTCGAAGATAGAAGCAGTGGTGTCTTGGGAAGCCCCCAAGATTGTGTTAGAGGTGAGAAGTTTCCTTGGTCTCTCAGGCTATTATAGGAGGTTTGTAGCCAATTTCTCCTGAGTTGTGACTCCTCTGACAGCTTTGACTAGGAAGGATCAAGCGTTAATATGGAGTGATCAGTGACAGGCAGCTTTCGAGTATCTAAAGGAGAAGTTGGTAAGTGCTCCAGTCCTTTGTCTTCCAGTGGAGGGAGTCCAGTTTGATGTTTTCTATGATGCATCACATCTAGGTCTAGGCTGTGTTCTCATGCAGCAGAGGTCAGTTGTTTCTTATGGGTCTTGGTAGTTGCGTCCCCATGAATGCAACTACACCACCCATGATCTTGAGTTGGAAGCCGTGGTGTTTTCTCTGAAGTTGTGGAGACATTACCTCATTGGTGAGCACTTTGTGGTTTTCACTGATCATAAGAGTTTGAGGTATGTTTTCTCCCAACGTGACTTGAACTTGAGGCAGCATCGGTGGATGGAGTTCTTGCAGGAATATGACTTTGAAATATCATATACACCTAGAAAAGGGAATGTTGTAGCTGATGCACTAAGCCGAAAGTCATGTAATGATTTTGTGCGTGAATCTGGTGATTCCTGGAGAGTGATGGAAGAGCTATCATCTTTGCATCTTGATATAGAAAAAGTTGGGGGTAGAGGTTGTCTTTTCCAGATGACGGTTCAGTCATCCCTAATGCAAAAGGTGGAATATTCTCAGTTGGGTGATCTAGAGGTGGACGTCTGGAGAGACAGAGTTGTTTGTGGTGAGGCCCCTGATGGTTGGTCGGAGGATGGACAACATCGAGTGTTGTATCATGGCAGGATTTTTGTTCCCTTGGCGATGCGCGAGACGGTTCTCCGAGAGTCCCATAGTTCACCTTTGGCAGTACATCCTGGTGTGACGAAGATGTACTGATCCTTAAAGAGTCAGTTTTGGTGGCCTGGGCTAAAACGTATGGTTGCAGAGTGTGTGTCTCAATGTTTAGTATGCCAGAAGGTGAAGGCCGAACACTGTGTTCTTGGTGGTCTTCTCCAGCAATTAGAGATTCCTCAGTGGAAGTGGGAGGACATCTCAATGGACTTTGTTACAGGTTTACCTTGAGCTCCGGGTGGACATGATGCTATATGGGTGGTAGTGGATCGTTTAACAAAATTGTCCCACTTTATAGCGATCAAGGATTCGAGATCAGTGGAGGTTTTGTCAAGGCAGTATCTAGAGGAGGTGGTGAGACATCATGGAGTACCTAGGACGATCATTTCTGATCGAGATCCTCGTTTTACCTCTAGGGTGTGGAGAGGTCTCCAGTATGCTTTTGGCTCTCAATTGTGCCTTAGCACTGCTTTTCATCCTCAAACGGATGTTCAGACTGAGCGAACCATCCAGACTTTTGAAGACATGTTGCGCTCTTGTGTTCTTGATTTTGGAGGTTCATGGATGAAGCACTCACCCTTGGTAGAGTTCGCTTACATTAATATTTTTCACTCTGCCGTCAGTATGGCACCGTTTGAATCCTTGTATAGCCGGCCATGCCGTTCTCCGTTGTGCTGGACTGGGGTCGGAGAGTTAGCAATTCTCGGACCAGAACTAGTGTAGGATACAACAGAGATGGTTCAGGTGATTCATGAGAGGATGAAGATAGCGCAATATCATCAAAAATCATATGCTGATCAAAGAAGGAGACCCTTAGAGTTTAATGTTGGGGATCATGTGTTTCTGAAGGTGACTCCCCGTAATGGGCAGCGAAGGTTTGGTCATGGAAGTAAGCTTTCTCCCCGATTTGTTGGGCCTTTTGAGGTGTTAGCTCGTGTTGGATTTGTGGAGTATCGAGTAGCACTTCCTCCTCAGATGAGTCGGATACATGATGTTTTCCATGTATTACAACTCCGTCGTTATCTTCATGATGAATCTCATGTTATCGATTGGGGAGAGATCGATATTGATGATGATGCAACCTTCGAGGAGCGACCTGTGGAGATCCAAGACCGTAAGGTGAAGGTGTTGCGTGGGCGTTCTATCCCCTCAGTCCGTGTCTTGTCGTGACATGGTGGCATGGAGGAGAGTACCTGGGAGCGTGAGTCACAGATACGTGCTCAGTACCCAGCGTTGTTTAATGTTTAACTCCCTTCGAGTAATGATGTTTTCTTTGTGGTTGGACCATTCATGTATTATTTATGTACCTTTGATGTGATGTTATGATTTAATTGTTTCGATATGGATTGTTTGTTTCCATACTCTCGTATGTCGTAGTTTTGTTCCAGCTTTTGAACAACTCATAGTGGTTTTCCCCTAAGAGGTATCTTATGGGGTGGTTGTTTGATCCCCTCTTTTCTTATGGGTCGGTTTTAAATCTCGAGGAAGAGAATGTTTTGAGAGGTATATAATGTAATGGCACGGACCTCTCCGGTCCATTACTTTGTAAAAATGTGGTGTCGGAGGTGTTCCGGGAGGTCAAGGTGACTTATCCCCAACACTTTACCAAATTTCCAGTTCTATGAACAGTGTTTCCAGTTTTACAAACAGCAACAGATCGGTCTCACCGATCGGTCTGATAGATCGGTCTCACCGACCGGTCTCGCAGATCGGTCTCAGAGATCAGTCTGACAGATCGGTCTCACAGATCGGTCTCAGAGATCGGTCTCACAGATCGGTCTCACCGATCGGTCTGACAGATCGGTCTCACAGATCGGTCTCAGAGATCGGTCTCACAGATCGGTCTCACCGATCGGTCTGACAGATCGGTCTCACAGATCGTTCTGACAGATCGGTCTCACAGATCGGTCTCACCGATCGGTCTGACAGATCGTTCTCACAGATCGGTCTCATAGATCAGTCTCACAGAACGGTCTGACAGATCGGTTTTACAGATCGGTCTGACAGATCGGTTTCACAGATCGGTTTCACAGATCGGTTTCACAGATCCGTTTCACAGATCGGTTTCACAGATCGGTTTCACAGATCAGTTTCACAGATCGGTCTGACAGATCGGTTTCATAAATCGGTCTGACATATCCGTTTCACAGATCGGTTTCATGTACAGTAACGATGGGTGTACAGTGTTTCCAGACTCCTACAGTTTTTCCCCTTTTGACATTTCCTTTGGCGTAAAATAAATTTAAAGCCTTATTTTAAGGACTCTTAAGGCCGATCAAAATTCCATAAATCCTATATTAATTATTCCTAAGGTCGGGATGTATTTTACTTGGTCAAACCGTGTGGGTTAATGTGATCCATTTTTAATGGAGAATTAACCAGATCTTAAACTGTCGCCCCATTAAATCTTCAAAAAGGGACGAGATATCATTCTCCCTTGTTCTTACCCTTTGTTATCAACTAAGAGACTCTAGAACCTTCCAATCCTTCCCGTAGGAGTTTCACAATCAATCTTTACTCCTAGGATTGGTTCTGCTCTGTTTTGGATGCAACCGAACTCTGTCGGTCAATCTTTCCAATAAGGTATGTTTTATCGTCGTTCCTTTGGGGATCATGTTCTCTTGTTTCTCCATTCCATATTATACCATGTAATTTCCAAGAATATAATGGGTTTTTCTTGGGGTTGGTTGGTATTGTCGTACCGTGGCATCCTCTGGTGGATGCAGTTGTCGTGAGAGGAGGATTGTGACCCGTTGTGTGGATAAAGGACGTCAAGAACTCTTCCAGGTAGGGGATTCATGGATTCTCTAATTGTATATGTGCAATCGTAGAATTAGCATTATTTAGTCCCTTGGATAACAATGAAATTGACCTAATTAAATACTTGAACCAGATTAAGAGAATTGGTTGATCGCATGTTGTTGCTTTATACCGTGATAATGGTTTGCCTCATGTTTTCTAGATAGAGTGATATCTATGTTTTCTTGGATTTGTTATTCGTTCATGAAAGAAATTGGTAATGAACATAAATCCAGAATTAATTGTTCATTAATTGGATAAAGATAAAGAGCCATGTAATTTAATCTGGTTATTGTCGTTGTCGTAGTTGATCTAATTTGAGGATAATCAAATTAGGGAAGTAAGCATGGTTATTTAATTGTGATAGCTTACTGATTAGGTACCCCATAATTGGAACCTATGCATAAAAAATATAATAATTCAATATGGATTAAAGAACAGATTGTGTGGAATTTCTAAAAGGGTTCTGAGTTACCCTCTTGTTTGTTAAGGGTTAAGAGCCCATGATGTGATGTTTGTTTTCCAGCTGCTTGTGCTGTAATGTGAGCCTGGATGGCTGTTGTGATATGTGGAGGCATGGAGGCCTTGTGGATGTGGCAGCAGATGATGCCTAGAGTGGAGAGATGCATCAGTTTGTGCATATGGGTGTTTGGGAGGATACCAGGGGTGATGGAATGGGATGTATGTGGTTATTGGATGATTGTGGATTCTTTGAATGTTTATCTGCTTTGCTTTTCCCCACTGCCCAAGGCAGCTGGTCTTTCTACCCTTCTTCTGAAGGATGCGAAGACACGCGGGGTATGCCACGTGCTTTCCGTGTTTAGACTCTCGAGGGAGAATGGGTCTATGCTCTTTCTATAGGCGGCAAAGACTCAACGGGTAGTATATCTACTCACCTTGTTGAGCCTCCTTTGTGTTTAGAAGCATAGGATGCTTTTATAGAATTCTTGGGAATATGGAAAAGTAATTCTGTAATGAATTTTTGATTAAATGGTGAAAATCCACGGGGATGGAGATACTAGAATTTAAAGGTGATGGGAATCTTAGAAAGGAGCAGTTGTTTTAGAATGTGATGCCAATTCAGTTTAATGTGGAATTGTTCATGGTTAATTAATGATTAATGAATTAATTAATGTATAGTGGAATTGATAAAAAGAGAACGGAGTAATCTAATAAAGCTCTTCAAATGTTTGTGTGCTTATAGGATACCTAGTCTTTGAAGTGGCATCCTGGAGTCTGAGAGACGTTAGCTGCAGTTGTATCTAAGACTAGGTAATGCCTATAGTGTGGATGTGTGTTATTTTATATATTCTGTACTTTTGGTGTTTCTATACGCTACTCCACCCTATCGGTAAGGGCAACTAACACCCCAGGGATTCTGATCCCTGGGGGGGGGGGCGTTTTCCCCAACATTCTGATGGGAGGTCGAATGGCTGACTACCCCCTTTGGCCCCGCTCTCTTCTCTTGGTAGAAACTTGTGCCATGAGGCATAGTGGTTATTTACCCCATATATGTGTGTAGAGGGATGTAATGGATTTTGGTTATTCACACACATATATTCTGGATATAGTATCCTATGGACTACTATAGGTGTAATGTGTATAGGCTATGATGGCTTGAGGATCCTTACTCGGAGTATGGGCTGTAATGGCTTGAGGTATTATACCTGACGTATGATACATGTTATACGATCTGTGGGGGTTCCCAGAACATAACTGGCTACTTTTGGTTGTGAGGATGGTGTGGTGCTTCGCCCAGGTGTCTGCGGGCAAGACTTTGTGGTGAACGAGGTGCAGATTGTGGAGCTTAGCCCAGGTGTCTGCAGGCAAGCATTGGAGAGAGATGCATAGGATGTATGTCGTTGGGGAAAAGTGGAAAACCAGTAGGGAAGTAGTAGCGGGGTACCCTAGATATTCATTACTATATGATATATTCATGTATGCGTTACTTGGTGAGAGTAGCCATGGTGAGGTTGGGAACTTAGTATACCTGTTTAGGTGACGAGTTAGTTTCACTTGTTGTTCACTGGGCTTTAGCATGCTTTCATTACTTTTGCACGAGAGGCTTGGGGAGGATCCTACTGAGTATACTGTTATACTCACCCTATATATATATAAACTGTTTTTCAGGTCACTTGGAGCAGGTTGGAGATCAATCGGGTTACTACTAGCTTGTGGTTGGAGGAGGAGCTGTTCGGGCTTGTGGTCCCTGCCGTTTTACTTTCTTTTGTGTACTTTTTAGTTTCCCCTTTCAGTTGTAGAACTCTTGCATGACATTTCATATATGTACTTGGGTTTCTTTTATATTTGAGTTCTGAGTTGGAGTTTATTGGAGTCTATTCTATCTCTCTCTTCAGCATGTGTTCTCTTAGAGGGTAATGCCTCCCATTTGTATATTTATTATACCCTCGGTGCTAGTCTCCAACCTGGGGCCTACTTGAGGCGGGACTCGGAGGTCATTATCTCTCTTCTCACATTTCCGGCCCAGGAGGGGTACACTTTGTGGGGAGGGGGTTGTGACAGTATGCTTTCTAAATAAAAAATTATATTAATTTAAATCAAATAGAATTAATATTGAATATATTTAGAGATATAAAACATTTATTTTGAAATAAATTTCATATTCGATGATGCATATATTTTAAAACATAACATATATATCTATATATAATGAATATTGTATAAAAAAATCATATCTCATAAATAAAAAACATATTGCATAAAAAAACTCCCATTTCATATTTCATGTATCAAAATTCATATTGGAAATATCCAGAATACATATTGAATATTCTATATATTCAGAATGAATGTATGATATATTGACACATATGCCTATCAAGAGAACACAATATATACAAAAACTAATTACAAGGGGCTTGAAGCAAGAAACCATGACCATGAACTACATTTTTAATAATTATTATAGGTACCTCGCATGCAACAAATTAATTAAATAATTCTTTTTCTAGTAATCTAATAATCCCAGGATCATTAGAAATAAAAATGAAATCACCTTCCCAATCAATCCAAAAAAATACAATTTAATTAATTTTTATGTAATGAAATAATGAAATTATAATGAAAGTAACCCACTAAATGGTATTAGAATTTAAAATATTTTCCTCACTGAAAATTATAATTCTTAATTGACATATTGAAATAAATAAATTTCATAAAAATAGAAAATTCACCTAGAAAAGGTAAAAAAATATTTTTTTAAGAAAAGTACACAGAGCGTAATGAAATATTCACATTTAAAAAATACCAGATAGTTTTACATATGCTAAACATATTATTGAATAAATGATATCGGTTAAAAAGATATATATTATTTCTAAGATAAAAAATTGATAGGATAAAATTACTTAATTAAAGGATAAAAACTAAATAATAACTAATTTGTGTGTTCTTATCACTTGATAATAATGTCATGGATATAAATAGATGAACCAGGATAAGAGAATAATCAATTAAATAAATAATATTTAATGGGTATATAATAATTTTAATCCCATTTAGTAATTTTTAATTCTTAATAATCATATGAATCCATGTTCATAGTTCCAAAATTAATAACAATGGTAAAAAATAAGAAATGAAAATAGGGTTTTGAATTGGGATTTTCCATATAATTAAAAACAAAAGAGATATTGACCAAAACTAAAATGGGATTAGATGATAGTATAATGTTAGTTGAGGATGATTGGGTGGAGAATATGGTGTGTAGGTGAGGATATGGGAGCATTTTAGGTGGAAGAGGAGTCGAGATCGGACATGGAGTTAGTGTAACGACACAAGAATTCATTAATGGAAACAACTCTGGATCTAATTAAATGTCTCTTTAGGTAAAATGATTATATAAAATGTACACATCTTCTATTTTATGTTTTTGGAATTTGAAATACTATTTACATCTGTGATTGTTTCTAATATATTCATTGAAGAGTGATCACATGATGTGTATAAATATATGGCTTTATCAAATCTAATTTACTCAGACTAAGGAAGAAATGGCCTTATCCAGTAGATGTTCCCCATACAAATCCTATTTATCATAGCTCTAAAAGGATTTTGCATCTATGGTCTTTTCTCTTGATCCAGCCCAAGCCGAGCTTAAATATGTTAAGCTCGAGTGGGACTGGCTATGAGAGAAGTGTAAGTTGATAGAGATTACCACCTGAGCAATGTTATCTGAGCCACCACAAGAGTCTGTCACCATCACACACATTACTCTTCGGTATTATGTGGGTGTTATAAGGTGTTATGTTACAAGACCCTAGTTCTATAGTTATGTAAATTATTTTTTTATATAATAATGATTATACTTTCATTTTATTATTGTTACCTTGTAAATAGTTTTTAAAGAACAAATAGTATTATTAGTTAATGTCCAAATAAGAAATCTATTTTGATGAGTTAAAGTATTTTTAAATTAAATAATAATTTAATAAAATAATAATATTTTTATTAAATTATTTTTTATTAAATTAAATTGATCTTATAATTTTAAGAATGCAATTGTAATTTTTGAATATGGTTTGGAAGGCATTTTTTGTCAAAACCCATGAATTTTCGATAAATGTAAGTTTTTATTTTAAAGGTGAAAATTAAAATATTTATAAAATTTTTTATATTATATGAATATTATTTCTAGAATCAGGACGTCAAAATTATCCAACGGTGAATTTTTCATAATTTTCTGAGACAGTCTAATTTTTGGGAAAAAAATAAATACTATTTAAATATATAATGTGTTTGATGAGATCATAATGACTCAATAGTGATGTAATAAAATACTATAAACATTATTTTCGGAAAATATATGTTTTATCATTAAAATAATGTGATTTTGGTTTTCATTTATTTATTTAACAAAGCTTTAGTGGACCCTTCCAGACTTACTAAACATTTTGTATTTTAAAATTTTCTTCCTTGGGAGTGTGGCTCACCTCCACATAATCAACCCAATGATTTCAATCAATTAGGTCTTTGGACTTATAAAATATTTTTTCCACTACCCTTTTAAAAAAACCATGTGAAAAAAATATGGGCTGGTTTTTGGTTTTGATTATTTTAATGTGAGGTGTCCCAAACCTAAATAATAAACAATTCCCTCTCTTTTCCCATATACACCCACCCATTCTCCCACATACTCCTCACTCAAAGAATTTGGATTTCATCCAACCACATCCATCCTCTCTCTATAATATTCCCAAGGTGCCCCAATCACCCAATAAGTGTCTCTCAAGCCTCTCTCATGTTTTTGAAATCTCACTTCCAAGTAAGGGTTTTTCTTCCATCCTCATTTTTGTCCAATATTATTAAAGTTGTCATACCCTTTTAATTTCAATTATAATTGTTTGGATATGGTTTCTCACCTCCCCCATACTTCCCTATTTATGTTTTAATGATGTGATACCCCTCCCTCTCATTAAATTCCCCCATATACTGCCATTATTATGCCAAAATTCTGGAAGGAATTTCTCTCTCCTCATTTACATTCAAGAAATTATTTTGTATCAGGAATCTAAATTCCATTACATTTGGTGGGACATGTATCTATATCACCCCATACCATCAATGTCATGTAAATATTATGATACACCCCTTTCTCTCTCATCAACCATTTTATGAGTTCATATGGAACGTCGTTATGTTGTCGAAATTGCACCACACTTTTCCATGCGAAAGTCATTGTGTAGTTAATACCATGTCCATTTCTCTATCAAGGGTATTAACCTTTACGCACATTTACATATTGTTTAAATAGTTTCATGTATGTATTACATATTAATTTATCATGGAATAAATTATTATATTGAATGATTCAATGTTTTATGATCCATATGGCACACTTATGCCTGAAATGAAATGTTTAAGAAATGTTAACCCTGATAGCGCTCCAATGCATTGGGTAATGTATTTTATAATGATATTTCATGTGAAATGGGTGTTTACTCATGATAATTCAAGTTAAATGAGGGTTTACTCATGCTTAATGTTCAACGAGGGTTTACTCATGCTCCATGTGCAATGAGCCTTGGCTCATGTTAATTCCATGTTAAGTGTTGTTGCCACTTTTCCATGTTATGATTATCATGATTTATAATGTATTTATGTTTATGCCTCTATTGTTCCCTATTGATATGCCAATTATCTAACAATTATTTTATCCCGCATGTCATTTTATGTGTATTCCCTTACTGGGCTTTATATCTCACCCTTTTCTTATGCATGTCCTCAGGTTATCCCAGGAAACGCTAAGTATGAAGGAATATAATGGTCATGTAAAAGAATTTTTCAATAAAGATGTTGTTTTTATTGTTTTAAGTTATTATATAATGATCCTAAGCCCCAAATAATCTATACCAATTTATATTATATGTTGTATCAAATTAGGTTTATGTAATAAATTATGTTTAATTGTGTAATAAAAAGCAGGGCTGTCATAGTTGGTATCAGATGATATGATTAGTTATTATGGGATTAAGATTAGAAAACCCTAGTAAATCCATAGATACAAGCCTATGTATAATGAAAACACCCCTACGTTTTGGTGAGTATTGTGTAAGTGGTTTATCAAAAAAATAGAGCCTTGTCTGGATACGAGCAGGTAGAGGTGTATCTGGCACTGATGTATCCTAGGGGTAAAACATGAAAACACCGCTTTGAGCTAGACTCGAATGTCAACTGGTGCAAAAAAACGACCCCTGTTGTACTCTTGGTTATGACAATCCTGGGTGATATACTTTGGTAACTTCACAAACTTAGTATGAACCATTATTAAGGGACAAAAAATCCCGTAAGAATATATGTTAGAAAGTAGATCATGGATAACCTAGATTGAAGACAATAGATTTATATGTAAAAGAAATAAAATTTATTTATAAGTCATCAGTTTTTTCCTTGGATTACCCTTTATGTGTTACCCCTAACTTTCTTTTTATGGATGGTAATAAGAGGACTCAGGCTAACAACCGATGTGAAGATCAATGTGATGGTTGTATTAATGAGATGCCCAAACCAATGGGAGTGGGAATCGTGAACTTTTTCATTCTTCTCTCTCATCTAACTCATGATTTGAATAGAAACATAGGTTCAGTGGAATGTTCAACCCCACGATGAAAGAACAAGTTTCTATAGAGAGCTTCATGAGACAAAGGCCTCCTATATTTAACAGATCATCTGATCCCTCAATTGCTGAACAATGGATCAAATCCATTAAAAATATCTTCTCCATCCTTCAATTTTCTGAAAAAGAGATGGTTACCTTGGTTGTTTATCATATGGAGGGTGAATATAATCAATATTGGACCATTAACAAAAATACAAAGCTTGAGGAGGAGATCAAGGAGTTGGAATGGAAGTATTTCAAGAAGATGTTTTTCGATAAATATTTTCTGTGAAACCTCCAGCTTAAGAAGGAAAGGGACTTACTTTCCCTCAAGAAAAAGGATGATTAATCTCTTGGATCATACAATAAAAAATTCACAAGGCTTGCACGATATACATCCGAATTTTTCGCTACCTCCAAATGCAAGGTTGACTGCTTCTTTGGTGGGATGAAACCTAGCCTGCGAAAAGCGTTGGTGATATGTGACTTCAACAGCTATGAGAAAATTTTCCGATGTACACTCAAGGTCAAAATGGAGATTGGAGAATCTCAGGGGTATCATGGGGATAAGAAGTGTAAGGTGAACTTCAATTCTGGTAGTCTGATTGATAAATCCAATGGTTCTAAGAAGATCCAGGACCCCACATGCCATAGGTGCGGAGAGAATCACCCCAGAAACTGCCTAAAGGGGATGAGGAAATTCTTTAATTGTGGAATATAAGGGAACGTGGCTAATAAATGTAGAAAAGAAAGACATGCGGTTGTGACAGAGGAGACGAATTCTCCATTCGAACTTCAACACATGATTCATTTCTACAACTACAAAACACCAGGGAATCATGCAAATCAGTGCCCTATGACAAGGGTTTTCTGAGGCAACCAACAACCTCCATGGCAGCAAGGGAAAGCATTTTTCCATCACTACTACCGAAGTGAACCATTGCAACAGCCCGAGATTTTATGAAAAATATTCTTTTTATTTCACTAATGTCTTTTGATGTACGCTACACCAAAAGGAGTTTGCACAACACGCATCCTTGACTTGCCTTGCATTACACGCAATCGCGACCTTCCTCGATAGCGTGTGTAGTACGCAATAACGAGTTTCACTAAACAACGATATGCTATTAAAATGTTATTAAAACTAGCCGTTATGAATAGTAATAACCACTTTTTGAAATTTTGTAAATTTTATATTTCAAAATGGATTTCATTTTTGGATTCGGAGTATCGAATTTAGCCTAAGGTGAAATTTTGGTACATTTCGGATAACTTTCATATTCTGATAAATAGTGAAAATTACTAAATTATAATTAAAAAACAACTTTTTTAATCGAAATAATTAATAGTGATAAATTATTAATTTGAGTAGTTTTAAAGTATATTTAGAATATATTTTTACTATTTAATACAATGTTGGTCATTGGATATAATTTCACATTTAAACCAGACATAAACAAGTGTCAATCTTTTGATAGATATTGTTTCTTAAAAACACGCTATTTGTTTTAACAGCAGGATTTAATTATGAAATTAATTAATGCAACTTCTATGTTATGAATTTGGTAAAATAGACTTCATTTTTGAATTCGGAATATGAAATATAGCTTAGGATAAAATTTTGGCATTGTTCTGAAAAACATCAATTTTTGATGAATAGTGAAACTACTAAGTGGTAGGATAAAAACTGAATTTTGCATAAAACTTAATTTTACCGCTTCTGTGAATGTAATTTTGAAAATCCGACAGACACGGTTAATATCAAGGACTAAAATGTGGTTCAATGAGATGAAAATAATTTTTGGTGAATAGTAACTTTTTACTTTTTTTTTACCACGGTTAATAGTAAATAGGGTAACTAACGGTAAATATGATATTACTATTACCCTAACACATGTCCTAATTCTATTGGATAAGTTTAATTTGACCAAAAACAACCTTATGAATATAATATGACCATTTAGGTCCACTTGGATTAGATTATGACATTTAATATTATTTTATTTAATGAATAGTTAAAATAGTTAAAATCAAAGTTTAATAACTAAAACATTTTTAATATGGGGTTATACATAAGATAAATTCGACTATAAATATTCATTAGAAAGCTAAAAATATTTCCTACATAATGATATTTTATTTATAATGTTTAGACTTTAAATAAGTTAATTTATTTATGACACAACGATGATGCAGTAATTACCCTTTTAAGGAAATATTAACATAATTGATGTTATAAATGCTCAAATGAATTTAATTTGAGACTTTTTATGAATTCCACTAATTTTCTAGGTTACTATGATATATTGGTGTTGATTTAATCAACTTGGTTCGAACATATAATTCTGTTATGACTTTCAACAAAATCATATATCAAATAGTGTCAAAATTGACACAAAATAGTTTTTAAATCAAATATTATATTATTAATTGTTATTTTATTCCTAAAAATCTAAAGTTCGGCCACATGACTTAGATAAGGATATATATATTAATAATAGACAATATGGGGTTCGTTTGGCATGTTATAGTAAGTGTATTAACCATATAGTGAAAGAAAACAAAAAGACACGGTAAAAGTTAAATTATTTAACTTAGAGTTAAATCTAATTGATAAGGTTAAAATAATACCCTCAACTTGTCTAAATCCTATTGGATGATAGGATTTCGACCCATCCCCACTTTATCTTCGAAATAAGACCCTTTGGAACCATTATAAACCGATTTTGACTTTAATATAAAATAATATTTTGAGATATTCCTAAGGTGCCCCTCTCCTCCCTTATAAAAGGACACCTCCTCCCCCTCCTCCTCACACCAATTTGAGCACTCAAGCTCGGCCAACCCATGCCAAAATCCCTTCTCCACTTCACTAGCAACATCCTAGAGGTTCTGGTCTTCCTCAAAGACCAATTTTAGTGCCCTAATAGGAGGTCTCAAAGAGGCGCTTCAAAGAAGAGGTAATTACCGTTACCAATTCTTTCATATTTATTTCTTCTTCCACTTCTTCTTATTAGGTTGTTTCATTATGAAGTAATAAAATCAGTATCACTCATACACTGATATGTTATTATAAGTATGAAACAACCCTATTTCACCATCTATCCATCCTACGGAAAAAGAAATCACCGCGCGTGCGTACGTACGGAATACCGTCTCCACGCCGTGGTGTAATCTATTTTCCACCACCACCTTACATGGATGGGTATAATGGTGTAAAGAATAACTATACATAGTTATTACAAAATCATATTGATTCTGATATATTGTATAATCCACTCCAATTCAATTCAATATTTATGGAAATGATATCATCGCACGTGCGTACGTACGGACTACCGTCTCCACGACGCGATGAGATTCATTCTCCATGTTAACCATTTAATAATGATTATAAAGTATATATAAGAAATAATAATGAAATATATGACATTATAAAGCTACTAGATTTATGTATATATATATATATGTATGTCATCTACTTACTTCCATTCAACACAATAAGGAAAGGAAAACAACGTTCATGCGTACGTACGGACTACCGTCTCCATGAACGGTGTTTTTCATTTCATTTATCTATCTATTATATATATATATATATACTGAATATATGTGATATATAAATCATATTTTATATTCTGTAAGTAAGTAAATTATGATATAAGTAATAATAATGTCAATAACAACAAGTCAAAACACCTACGATAAATGAAACGATTTTACCCAAAACGCTTCTTTAACATGGAATTTACAAAACAAAACGGGTAATATAATGTCATAAGTGAACCATATATGATATCATAACAATGAATATGATTCTGTAATAAGTCAATGACATTATTTAAATCATTATACAGGAGTTTCGGACACATACGAAGCAAATCGGACCTAAGGTAAGGGAAATATCACAATCTCATTTTTATCCGAGATTGTTTATTCGTAAGTATTTACCGGGGTGTATTTTATCATCCACATACATGTTTCATAAATATGTAATATTATTTCCATCCACCTACAATTTTTTAAATCCATTTTTACCCTTTGGTGAGTTTTTAGTAAAAGATATCAAAGGAATCTTTTTTCGTTTTTTTGTACGAGGTACTTTTTGACTTTTCCGACAAAAGTGCGAAGAATGTTTTTTTTAACTTATATGGAATGAATGGATTTTTAAAACATTATTTCCAAGAAACTTCCTTTACAAGTTTTCAAGTTTATTTTTAATCAACTTCTTTTATTTTAAAGTCGTATGACATGTTATGAAAGGAAAAATGTTTTTGAAGAAGAAAGGATATTTTCCTCAAGAATGGAGTTCAAGTATTTTATCAAAATTATTTTCCAACTAAGATAATAAAAGGGTTCTGTTTTTATCCCTATTATTACATTGGTTTGATTATGTTGTGATGGAAATATTTTTATAAATTCCTTTATCTTATATGAATTTTTTTTATGATGTCATGTTGTTTTAGAATCCCATTTTTGTTACATGGGTTACGCTATGATGTATGGTTTATGATTATGTGGCACACATAAGAAAGAATTCATTATAAGATGGGTGGGACCTATATCTCCCTCCAATGCATTGGGTAAAGATTTTATATCTCATGAGATAGACAGGGCTAGAACGGTAGGTTATACTGGTTCAGTGAAACAGGACTGAAACGAGGGTTACTTGATTCAGAAAGGGACTTTGTCCACTAAGATAGTCTTGGAAATGAGTCTTGACTAACAAGAAATGATTCTCTATGATTATGTGTGTATTCCACAAAGTTTCATGTTTTAAGTTATGCTTATTGGGATTTCATTTCACTACTATGATTTATCCCATGTTATGAAATTATGCTCTCTTTTGCAGGTTAAGATTTCCAAAAGTTATGTTCTTATGAATATGATGTGATTGATTTTTCTTTGTTTACCCTTACTGAGCATTTGAGCTCACCCTTTTATGTTTTCTTTTCCCCTGGATATAAAGAAAGGTTTTAGGTTAAAAAAAGGGAAGATCTTTATGGGAGATATTGAAGATCTTTCACCACGATTAGAAGATTACATTCCGAGTTTCCAAAGACACTAAACTATTACGATCCTTGTGTGTGTGTTTTTTTGTTATGTACTAAGTATTCCGCAAAAGTAATGTAATTTCAATGTACGTCAGGCTTCGGGTCTCTACAGTTGGTATCAGAGGAAAGGTTTAGTCAACCTTTGGAAACTAGGATGCGAAAAACGTTAGTGAGATCCCTAGAGATATGTCTAAGGTATGTCTAGGGATGTATCTAAGGTTAAGTATACATATAGGTTATAGTCCTAGAATTGCGCTAACGATCTTAGAATTTAACCTAAGATGTTAGATATTGAGGGTAATCCCCCTTTATTATGTTGTTTTCCCTAGCATGATTTTTTCCTCTCACACTATTCTTTTTGGGTTTTAGACAATGGATGGAACCCGAAGGAACCGTGTTGATCAATGAAATGGAAAATGCAATGATTGTCCTCCTGAACAAACAAATGTTATGGGAGATGGAGTGAAAAATCATATTACTATACTTACACAAGCTATGAATCATTCTGGACTTCCAAATGAGCAGAGAAGGGAACAATATTCTATTGAGTCCTTTATGAGGCAACGTCCACCTTCTTTCAGTGGATCTTCTGATCCACTTGTTGCTGAACAATGGATCAGTACCACTGAAAAGATATTTTCAGTTCTTCAATGTTCTGAACATGATAAATTCATCTTAGCAGTATATCGTTTGGAAGGTGAAGCTGATCAATGGTGAAATCTTATCAAGAATACAAGGCAAAGAGATGAAATTGAGTCCATGGAATGGGACGAGTTCAAGAACTTATTTTTCAATAAGTACTTCCCTCGTATTCTTCGAACAAAGATGGAGAAGGAGTTTCTTGAACTAACGCAAAAGGATGATGAATCTGTTGGTATATACGAAGCGAATTTTACAAGACTTGCAAGGTATGCATCTGGCATTATCATCCAACCTGAATGTAAAGTTGATCGATTTTTCAGTGGCTTAAAACCAAGTATTCGAAGGGCATTAGCTATAAGAGTCTTCAGTAGCTATGAAGAAATTGTGCATTGTGCTATCAAGGTAGAAATGGAAGTTGGTGTTACATATCCATCTCATGGTTTTGACAAGAAACGAAAGATGGAGTTCAAGGAGAAATCTCAGAATAATGGTGAAAATAAGATGAATGTTTCCTTATGCACAAAGTGTGGAAAGAAGCATGGTGGATATTGTCTTAAAGGGACTAGAAAATGTTTTAAGTGTGGAAAAGAAGGTCATCGAGCAGCTGAGTGTCAAAGTAATGGAAAAAGGGTTTCTAATGATGTGAATAAAGCAAACACTGCAGAGAACGCACCACCAACACTCCAATGCTTCAAGTGCAAGGAAATGGGGCATTATGCTAATAAATGCCCTAATACAAGGGTTAGTGATGATCAAAATGAGCAACCACTGAAGGCAAAGGACAAAGGGAAGTCACATGCGATCACTATTGGCAATGTTGAATATGAAAACGATGTGGTGGAATGATTAAGTGTTTATGTAATGGGATTCCAAAATAATGTTGTATCATTGAGTATTGAAATATTTATTGATGTGGTATTCAAAGTGATTGAGATATTTTTTGGAAATAAGATGATATGCGCATAATGAAGGGAAAATGAGAAAATGAAATGTTTAATAGTATTCATGAGCTCATGATTGATATAAGGACTAAGTGATATCATGGTTTGAGTATATAGAATTTTGAGGATTTTGGTATGTGGAAAGTGTTAAATTTTAACTGCATTCATGTTTTCACTAAGGTATTCGAGAGAATACATGATTAAGGACTATGAATGTTTAGAATGTGACCAACAAGACATATCTTATGGGGATCAACGATGGTATTAAATATCTGGTAATTGTATTCACTATATTATGAGAGTGGACTGCAGTATTATGGATAAGCCTAAAGATTAGAATGGATTATGTTGGACATAAGTTAGTATTGTTTAAGGATAGAAGTTTGTTCTATATTATTGATGGGATGTTATAGTAATATAGTTTTAGAAAAAAGACAACCTGTAGGATGGGCGACAGCCCATCGCGTCGGACGAGGCTGTGGAAATCGAACCCACAACCGAAGTGCGACTGGCCTTTATCGCCTACTGATGGCCTACAGGAAGTCCCTATTTAGTAGAAACTAGTTTTATTATATTAATCTGTATGACATATGATGTATAAGTCCATTTTAGGAACCATATATGATTAATCTCACTATAGACCGACATATGTATATAATTTTTAACCTTTTGTTTGAGACAGATGGAATGACCCGTCATTCTATCACATAATCTGCTAACACTTCACGAATAACAAATTCAACATCATTTATTTAAGAGATGAAGTGGAAATTGTTTAAGGCACGAACAACAGTGAGATTGTACCAAAATAAAGTAAGTATTTATTCTAATTCAAATTCTTCAACTTTAGGGAAACGATCTTGAAAACCAAAAATGTTGTCCTAGTGCTCTTATATCTGATTAATCAGATGGTACCATAGATCGTCACAAATTTATGGATTTGTGATTTTTGGCTTTTCCATAGCCATGTTCTCTACCACTCTCCATCAGAACATGATGGTTAGATTTTTCTTCCATATCCATATTTTTACCTATGTGGAAACCCAGCGATTAGTTTATTTGGGTAATCGTTACATTTCATACTTTAGTTTTTAAAGCCAAGTTTTGGTATTCCTTTTTAAGATGTGGGTTTCTATTAAGGAAACCTTTGAATAGTAAACCATTTATAACCCCGACGAATTTCGAGGGCGAAATTCATTTTAAGGGGGGTAGAATGTAACAGCCCGAGATTTTATGAAAAATATTCTTTTTATTTCACTAATGTCTTGTGTTGTACGCTACACCAAAAGGAGCTTGCACAACACGCATCCTTGACTTGCCTTGCATTACACGAAATCACGACCTTCCTCGATAGCGTGTGTAGTATGCAATAACGAGTTTCACTAAACAGCGATATGCTATTAAAATGTTATTAAAACTAGCCGTTATGAATAGTAATAAACACTTTTTGAAATTTTGTAAATTTTATATTTCAAAATATATTTCATTTTTGGATTCGGTGTATCGAATTTAGCCTAAGGTGAAATTTTGGTACATTTCGGATAACATTCATATTCTGATAAATAGTGAAAATTACTAAATTATAATTAAAAAACAACTTTTTTAATAGAAATAATTAATAGTGATAAATTATTAATTTGAGTAGTTTTAAAGTATATTTAGAATTTATTTTTACAATTTAATACAATGTTGGTCATTGGATATAATTTCACATTTAAACCAGACATAAACAAGTGTCTATCTTTTGATAGATATTGTTTCTTAAAAACACGCTATTTGTTTTAACAGCGGGATTTAATTATAAAATTAATTAATGCAACTTCTATGTTATTAATTTTGTAAAATAGACTTCATTTTTGAATTCAGAATATGAAATATAGCTTAGGATGAAATTTTGGCATTGTTCTGAAAAACATCAATTTTTGATGAATAGTGAAACTACTAAGTGGTAGGATAAAAACTGAATTTTGCATAAAACATAATTTTACCGCTTTTGTGAATGGAATTTTGAAAATCCGACAGACACGGTTAATATCAAGGACTAAAATGTGGTTCAATGAGATGAAAATAATTTTTGGTCAATAGTAACTTTTTACTTTTTTTTACCACGGTTAATAGTAAATAGGGTAACTAAGGGTAAATATGATATTACTATTACCCTAACACAAGTCCTAATTCTATTGGATAAGTGTAATTAGACCAAAAACAACCTTATGAATATAATATGACCATTTAGATCCACTTGGATTAGATTATGACATTTAATATTATTTTATTTAATGAATAGTTAAAATAGTTAAAATCAAAGTTTAATAACTAAAACATTTTTAATATGGGGTTATACATAAGATAAATTCGACTATAAATATTCATTAGAAAGATAAAACTCTTTCCTACATAATGATATTTTATTTATAATTTTTAGACTTTAAATAAGTTAATTTATTTATGACACAACGATGATGCAGTAATTACCCTTTTAAGGAAATATTAACATAATTGATGTTATAAATGCTCAAATGAATTTATTTTGAGACTTTTTATTAATTACACTAATTTTCTAGGTTACTATGATATATTTTTGTTGATTTAATCAACTTGGTTCGAACATATAATTCTGTTATGATGTTCACAAAAATCATATATCAAATAGTGTCAAAATTGACACAAAATAGTTTTTAAATCAAATATTATATTATTAATTGTTATTTTATTTCTAAAAATCTAAGGTTCGGCCAATTGACTTAGATAAGGATATATATATTAATTATAAACAATTTGGGGTTCGTTTGGCATGTTATAGTAAGTGTATTAACCATATAGTGAAAGAAAACAAAAAGACACGGTAAAAGTTAAATTATTTAACTTAGAGTTAAATCTAATTGATAAGGTTAAAATAATACCCTAAACTTGTCTAAATCCTATTGTATGATAGGATTTCGACCCATCCCCACTTTATCTTCGAAATAAGACCCTTTGGAACCATTATAAACTGATTTTGACTTTAATATAAAATAATATTTTGAGATATTCCTAAGGTGCCCCTCTCCTCCCTTATAAAAGGACACCTCCTCCCCCTCCTCCTCACACCAATTTGAGCACTCAAGCTCGGCCAACCCCTGCCAAAATCTCTTCTACACTTCCCTAGAAACATCCTAGAGGTTCTGGTCTTCCTCAAAGACCAATTTTAGTTCCCTAAGAGGAGGTCTCAAAGAGGCGCTTCAAAGAAGAGGTAATTACCGTTACCAATTCTTTCATCTTTATTTCTTCTTCCACTTATTCTTCTTAGGTTGTTTCATTATGAAGTAATAACATCAGTATCACTCATATACGGATATGTTATTATAAGTATGAAACAACCCTATTTCACCATCTATCCATCCTACGGAAAAAGAAATCACCGCGCGTGCGTACGTACGGAATACCGTCTCCACGTCGTGGTGTAATCTATTTTCCACCACCACGTTACATGGATGGGTATAATGGTGTAAATAATAACTATACATAGTTATTAAAACATCATATTGATTCTGATATATTGTATAATCCACTCCAATTCAATTCAATATTTATGGAAATGATATCATCGCTCGTGCGTACGTACGGACAACCGTCTCCACGACGCGATGAGATTCATTCTCCATGTTAACCATTTAAGAATGATTATAAAGTATATATAAGAAATAATAATGAAATATATGACATTATAAAGCTACTGTATTTATGTATATATATATATATGTATGTCATCTACTTACATCCATTCAAGACAATAAGGAAAGGAAAACAGCGTTCATGCGTACGTACGGACTACCGTCTCCATGAACGGTGTTTTTCATTTCATTTATCTATCTATTATATATATATATATATATACTGAATATATGTGATATATAAATCATATTTTATATTCTGTAAGTAATTAAATTATGATATATGTAATAATAATTTCAAGAACAACAAGTCAAAACACCGACGATAAATGAAACGATTTTACCCAAAACGCTTCTTTAACATGGAATTTACAAAAGAACGGGTAATATAATGTCATAAGTGAACCATATATGATATCATAACAATGAATATGATTCTTTAATAAGTCAATGACATTATTTAAATCATTATACAGGAGGTTCGGACACATACGAAGCAAATCGGCCCTAAGGTAAGGGAAATATCACAATCTCATTTTTATCCAAGATTGTTTATTCGTAAGTATTTACCGGGGTGTATTTTATCATCCACATCCATGTTTCATCAATATGTAATATTATTTCCATCCACCTACAATTTTTTAAATCCATTTTTACCCTTTGGTGAGTTTTTAGTAAATGATATGAAAGGAATCTTTTTTCATTTTTTTGTACGAGGTACTTTTTGACTTTTCCGACAAAAGTGCGAAGAATGTTTTTTTTAACTTATACGGCATGAATGGATTTTTAAAACATTATTTCCAAGAAACTTCCTTTACAAGTTTTCAAGTTTATTTTTAATCAACTTCTTTTATTTTAAATTCGTATGACATGTTATGAAAGGAAAAATGTTTTTGAAGAAGAAAGGATATTTTCCTCAAGAATGGAGTTCAAGTATTTTATCAAAATTATTTTCCAAATAAGATAATAAAAGGGTTATGTTTTTATCCCTATTGTTACATTGGTTTGATTATGTTGTGATGGAAATATTTTTATGAATTCCTTTATCTTATATGAATTTTTTTTATGATGTCATGTTGTTTTAGAATCCCATTTTTATTACATGGGTTACGCTATGATGTATGGTTTATGATTATGTGGAACACATAAGAAAGAATTCATTATAAGATGGGTGGGACCTATATCTCCCTCCAATGCATTGGGTAAAGATTTTATATCTCATGAGATAGACAGGGCTGGAACGGTAGGTTATACCGGTTCAGTGAAACAGGACTGAAACGAGGGTTACTCGATTCAGAAAGGGACTTTGTCCACTAAGATAGTCTTGGCAATGAGTCTTGACTAACAAGAAATGATTCTCTATGATTATGTGTGTATGCCACAAAGTTTCATGTTTTATGTTATGCTTATTGGGATTTCATTTCACTACTGTGATTTATCCCATGTTATGAAATTATGCTCTCTTTTGCAGGTGAAGATTTCCAAAAGTTATGTTCTTATGAATATGATGTGATTGATTTTTCGTTGTTTACCCTTACTGAGCATTTGAGCTCACCCTTTTATGTTTTCTTTTCCCCAGGATATAAAGAAAGTTTTTAGGTTAAAAAAAGGGAAGATCTTTATGGGAGATATTGAAGATCTTTCACCACGATTAGAAGATTACGTTCCGAGTTTCCAAAGACACTAAACTATTACGATCCCTGTGTGTGTGTTTTTTGTTATGTACTAAGTATTCCGCAAAAGTAATGTAATTTCAATGTACGTCAGGCTTCGGGTCTCTACAACCATGATGATGAAATGGTTACAGGTACGCTAGTTATTCATTCAAGAATAGAGAACATACGTCTTGATTCATCTTCTACGCATTATTTTATATCTCGAATGTTTATTATAACAATCACAACACCACCAAAAATCATGAAAGTGAAGATGTCAGTGAGTACAGAAAATGAGGCAATCATTGCATTCCCATGAATATAACTCCACCCCTGTCATAATCTGTGGATTGAACTTCCCAACGAAACTCATTATACTTCCTCTAGTGAAATTTGATGCAATTAATAGATTGGATTTTCTTTCTTATATAGAGCAAACATAAATTGCCGTGAGAGGGAAATCACTCTCCATGTGACGAATCGACCCCCAGTTCTATAAAATTGAAAGGAGGATGATGAATCTTCTTTTTCTCCATCATCTCAATAGTGGATATTACTTCCCTAAGAGAACGTGTATCTTGATTAGATGATTGAGTCTAAGGAGGAAACCATCTTAGAATACATTCTTATTGTGAGGGAATTTGCTGAAGTGTTTCCAGAGGAATGTTTTGGTCTTTCTCCTAGAAGAGATGTTGAATTCTCAATTTATCTTATACCTGGGGAATTTCCAATATCCAATACTCCATATAAAATGTTTGTTGTGGATCTTGAGGAGCTGAAGAAACAACTAGAAGAGATTATTGATTAAGGTTTTATGCAACCAAGTTCTTCACCATGGGGTGCACCAGTCCTGTTCATCAAGAAGAAGGATGGGTCAATGTGACTTTGCATCGATTATCGTGAACTAAACAAAATCACGATAAAGAACAAGTATCCTCTCCCACTAATTGATGAATTGTTCGGTCAGCTGTGTGGAGGACAATATTTATCCATGGTGGATTTTCCATCGGGATATTATCAATTAAGAGTGAAGAAGGATGATATCCCAAGACTCCTTTTAATACATGATACAGGCACAATTAATTCATAGTAATGCCTTTAAAACTCCCTAATGCTCCATCAATATTTATGGACATTATGAATGGAGACTTTAGAGACTACCTTGACAAATGTTTGGTAGTATTTAGAGATGATATTCTAATATTCTCAAAAACCATGGAGGATCATGATGAGCATCTAAGAACTGTACAATAGACCTTGCGGAAGGAGAAGCTCTATGAAATGTACAAAAAGTTTGAGTTCTAGATGAAGATTCTCTCATTATTGGTTCATATAATCACAATCAATGGGATATATGTGAATCCCTCCAAAACAGATGCAATTGAGGGATGGCCAAGACCAACATTGGTAAAGGATATCAGTAGCTTCTTGGGGTTAGGTGGATATTATCTACAATTTGTGAGAAATTTCTCACAATTTTCAAACCCTCTTAGAAATATAACTCATAAGGGAGTAATGTTTTCATGGAGTGATGAATGCGAAGAAAGCTTCAAGGAGCTGAAAATGAGTTTTATCCCTGTGCTCGTGCTCGCATTACCCAAAAGTGGAGTACTTTTGTGGTATTCATTGATGCTTCGAAGAAGGGTCGGGGATGTGTGATGATGAAAAATAGAAAATTCCTTACCTTTGATTTAAGGAAATTGAATGTTCATGAACAGAACTATCCAACACATGACCTCGAGTAGGCTACAATGATCTTCTCTTAGAAAATTTGGTGGAATTATCTCTTTGGGGAGAAGTGTGAAATATATATAGACCAAAAAAACCTCATGTATATATTCACACAGAAAGAGATGAACATGTTCCAACGTAGATGGTTAGAGTTGATCAAAGACTATGCCTCCTCAATCCATTACCACCCAGTGAAAGCGAACAAGGTTGTGGATTACCTAAGTATAAAGGAGCCAGTCATTCTATCATTGATAAGATTTGAAAAGGATCCAATATTCTTATAATTGATGATGAAGTACATGAGAATCATAAAGAAGGGAACATCCTCAATCCTTTCACAAATGATTGTTCAACCTTCACTTTTGGAAAGGTTAAAGGATGTTCAAAATGATGATGTGGGAATTCAGGATAAAGTGGAAGCTATCGAAAAAGGGAAATCCTCAAGTATTAATGTTAATAAAGAAGGAATTATGAGATTTGGGAAAAGAAGATATCTTCCATCAAGTCCATATCTGAAGAAGGAACCTTTGGATGATGCACATAGTTCAAATTTCTCTATTCACCCAGGATACACAAAGATGAATCGAGATCTCTAAGATAATTATTGGTGGGATAATATGAAGAAGGAGATCGCTGAATATACAACAAAGTGACTGGTGTGTTAGTAAGTGAATATGGAGAGGTAGAAGTCTAAGGGGATGATGCAACTATTGCCTATACCAGAATGGAAATGGGAGAACATCACCATGGACTGTGTCACTGAAATTCTGAAGAAATCCAAAGCAATAATGCAATTTCGGTTGTTTTGGATCATCTTAAAAATGTTGTACACTTCGTTGCTATACGAGAGGATTTATCATTGGATCAACTATCATATATATATATATATCAGGTAAGTGCTAAGGCTTCATAGAGTACCACTATCTATTGTGTCCGATCAGGATCCAAGATTCACCTCTATGATTTGGAAGAGTTTTTAACACGCACTAAATACTGAACTAAACTTCATTATAGCCTATCATCCTCAAACTGATGGCCAATCTGAGCAGACGTTCCAAACACTTGAGGATATGTTGAGAGTATGCTCAATGGAATTTAAAGGAGGATGGGATCAAAATCTTCTCTGGTTGAGTTATCTTATAATAACTGTTTCCCCTCGAGCATCCAAATGGAACCATATGAATCCATTTTTTGTAAAAGGTATAGAACACCTACGTATTGGGATGAGTTCGGTGAGTGTAAGCTACTTGCACCAAAAATGGTCGACGTAATGGTGGAGAAAGTGAAAACCATTCAGTAGCATATCAAGGCAGCCTAGAGTCGATATAAGAGTTATGCCGATAACTATCAATGAGACTTTTACTTTAATATTGGGGATATAGAATTTCTACACATATCTATATGGAATATTCTCATGAGGTTTGGAAAGAAAGGGAAGTTAAGTCCATGGTACATTGGCCCCTTTGAAATTCTAGATCATGTCGGGGTTGTGGCCTATCGACTAGCACTTCCACCAACCATGGACAAAGTACATGATGTATTTCATGTATCCCTCATAAATAAGTACATACCAGACCCTTCACGTGCACTCTTTTCAGAGGCTGTACAGTTAGAGGATGATCTTTCTTATGAGGAGAAACCAGTGAATATCTTAGATCATAAAGAAAAAGTTCAATGAAACAAGACAATGCCCCTCATCATGGTGTTGTGGCGAAACCAAAAGTTGGAAGAAGAAACGTGGGAATCATAGGAAATGATAAAGCAGAGTTACCCACATGTGTTTTAGTGTGGGAAAAGTATTTTTAAAGGGAGAAATATCTTAAGGGGGGAAGATAGTACCGACCCAAACATTCATTAATGGAAATCCCTCTTGATCTAATTAAATGTCTCTTTATGTAAAATGTTTATATAAAAAGCCAAAATATTTTGTTTTATGTTTTTGGATTTTAAAATACTGTTAAAAATTGTGACTGTTGCTAATATAGTTGTTGAATAGTTATTACATGATTATTATAAATATAGTTCTTTAACAAATCCAATTTACTCAGACAAATAATGCTATGGCCTCATCCAGTAGACGTGCCCCATAGAAAGACCATTTGTCAGAGCTTGGAAATAAGGTTGAATCTTTAGGCTTTTCCCTTGACCAATCCCAATACAGGCTTGAATATTTTATGCTCGAATGGGGCCGCCTATGAGGGAAGTGGAAGTTGATAATGATTACCACCCGAGCAATGTTATCTGAGCCACCCCAACAGTCTGTCATCATCGCACACCTTAGTCTTTGGAATTATGCGGGCGTTATAAGGGGTTGTGTAACAAGACCATCTTACTATTGTTATGTACATTATTTTATTTATATAATAATTAATATACTTTCATTTTATTATTATTACCTTGTAAATAGCTTTTAAAGCACAAATAGTATTTTTAGCTAATATTCGACTAATAAATCTATTTTGATGAATTTATGGATTTTCTAAATATATAATATTTTAATAAAAAATTATTATTATTATTATTATTAAATTAATTTTTTTTAAATATAAATGATCATATAATTTTATGAATGCAATTGTAATTTTTATTAAGGCTTGAAAACCATTTTTGTCAAAACCCATGAATTTTTGATAAATTTCAGTTTTTATTTTAAAAGTGAAAATTAACATATTTATCAAAAAATTAGATAAAATTAATATTATTTCTATAATCATGACATTGAAATTATCCAATGGTGAATTTTTCATATTTTTCTGAGACAGTCAAATATTTGAGTAAAAATTAAATATCGTTTAAATATAAAATGTGTTTTATGACATTATAATGACCCAATAGTGATGTACTAAAATAAAAAGAACATTATATTCCGAAAATATATATTTTACCATTATAATAATGTGATTTTGGGTTTTTTTGATTTATTTTTCAAAGCTTTAGTGGACCCTTCAAGAATTAATAAACGTTTGGTCTTTTTAAATTCTTTTCCTTGGGAGTGTGACTCACCTCCACATAAGAATCCATATTATTTTAAGCATTTATAACTTTGGAATTATAAAATATCGTCTTACACTCCCCTTTGTAAAAAAACATGTGCAATAACCATGGGATGTTTTGTGGTTTTGATTAGTTTAATTTGAGTTATCCCAAACCTAAATAATAAGAAATTCCCTCTCTTTTCCTATATAAACCCACCCTAGATCCCACTTGGTCCTCACTCAATGCCATTGGATTTCATCTAAAATATGCCCACTTCTCTCTATAATCCTCCCAAGGTTCCCTAATCTCCCAAGAAGCCTCTCTCAATCCTCTCTCAATCCTCTCTCAATCCTCTCTCAATCCTTTAGAAGCACCCTTCCAAGTAACAGTTTTTCTTCCTTCATCATTTTTGTCTAATATATTTTAAGTTGTTATGCCCATTTAATTTCAATTATAAATTATGGGGTATGGTTAATCACCTCCCCCATACTACCCTATTTATGTTTTTATTATGGTATACCCCTTTCTCTATCATTAAATTCCCCCATGTACACATGTTACTATACCGAAATTCTGAAAGGAATTTCTCTCTCCTCATTTACATTCAAGCAATTCTTTTGTATCATGAATATAAATTCCAATAAATTTGTCAGTACATGAATCTATATGACCCCATTTCTGTCCATGTAATTTAAATAAGATGATACACCCCTTTCTCTCTCATCAACCATTTTTATGAGTTCTTATGTCAGGCTGTTATACTGCTGAAATTGCACAGCACTTTTCCAAGCCAAAGTCACTATGTAGTGAATACCATGCCCATTTATCTATAAATGGTATTCTCCTTTATAAACATCTAATTATGGTTTAAATAGTTTAATGTATTTTTTCCTCATTCATTTATCATGGAATAAAATATTATGTTGAATGATTCAATATTTTATCATCCATGTGGTGCACTTATGCATGAAATGAAATGTTTAAGAAGGGTGTTACCTAATAGCACTCCAATGCATTGGGTAAAGTATAGTATCATGATGCTTCATGTGCAATGAGTGTTTACTAATGATAATTCAAGTGAAATGAGGGTTAAATCATGATTCATGTGCAATGAGGGTTTACTCATGCTCCATGTGCAACGAGCCTTGGCTCTCTGTAATTCCATGTTAAGTGTTCTTGACAAATTTCCATGTTATGATTATCATAATTTATCATGCCTTTATTTTTATGATTCTCATGTTCTCTAGTGATATGACTATTGTCTAACATGTATTTTATTCATCATTTAATCCATCATTATTCCTTTACTTGGCTTCATATCTCACCCTTTTCTTCTGCATGTCCTCAGGTTATCCCATGAAATGATAAGTACAAGGGAATATAGTCTTCATGAAAAGGAATTTTTCAATAAAGATGTTTTTTTTGTTTTAAGTTTGAATGTAATGATACTAATCCCCAAAGACACTAGACCTCTCTATATTCTATGTGTCATGAAATGAATTTTATGTAATAAATTATGTTTAATTGTGTAATAAAAAGCAAGGTTATCATAGGTAGAGACTCATTGATAGGGAGTCGATAATGGAGAGGCCAAGTCTAGAAGATTGGAAGGTAGGAGAGCCATGAATACGACATTGGATCTGTGGATTAGTGGTGAGTGGTGACAAACATCATGCAAGACCTGTGGATCAGGTGCATTCTCCAAAGATGTTGTGATGAGAGTTAGTGAAAATGGAGGGTAAAGGTTGAGGTATAGGGCATGTGATCAGGTGAGCTGGGGTTTGGGGGGTGAAATTAATGTGGGAGGATCATGTCTGGGATTTGGATCCATGGTAGTAGTGGTGAGTGGAGGGTGAGGGACCTGTGGGAGATTTTTGGGGGAGCTGGGTGGGGTAGTGAGGGATTGGGGTTAGTGTGTGGGAAATTGATGGGTATTTTTTGTATATGTAGTTAAAACCTTAATCGGTCACTATTTTCTACTTTTATTGATCTTCTATGGAATTATCTCATGTTCCCCACCTCTGAAACCCTATTTTCTAGTGGGGAGTTTTTAGACTTGGGTAGTTGATTGGTGTAGTGCTCTAAATTATTTTATGGATGATCACTAAGATTCATTTTTTCTATTTAACATTATTTAGCATATGTGTTTTGGTTTCATGGGAATCATGTGACTTTAGTAATATTAGAGTAGACTAGGATGTGTTGTCATTATATAACTTATTTTCTACTTGGTTTCTATCTTGATTCATATCTTTATTCTCAAATCAAAGTGATGCACTAGGATGTTGGGACCTCTCACCAATATCCTTTCATTTTTTATGTGGGAATCTCTCCTTATGATTTTTTTATGTAATCGTATCCTTATGTATAGAATATAAATCAATATTTTAAGGATATTATGGAACCTTGTTCAAAATGTATCCCTATTTATGTTTAATGATCCATGTCTTATATTAAATATAGTGGTTCTAGGTGCTTCATTCCTATTATGTTTTGGTGGGCTTGGGTGGGGACTTATTATGGTTGTTTACTTTAATATGAAAGATCACTCCATTCCATTCCTTTTCTATTATTTTTCATAATTTAACAATTTTATACTGAGTTTAAAATATTTGTGACTTATCTCTATCTTGTTTTTCTATGTTTTGTGTGAGGATGGATACTTCTCTATTTTTTTTGTGTTATACAAGCACTGAGGATTGGTTTTAGGGACGATTGTTACCATGTGATTTTCTATTCTAGATTACCTCCATGGAATAATCTCATAGGGTGAAAAAAGTATGTATGTTTATAAATTTTATCAGGTAGATATTTCTAATTATTTAATTATAATAATATTTAGAATCTTTCAAATATCATTCAACATTTCGTACCATGTGTCACAGTTGATGCATATTAAGGGCAGTTGGACCAATAGTGTCACTACGGTCTTATATATTTTATCCCCATTTTACTTTCTTGTTTACTACATGATTCCCAAATTGATAATTTTAGATGGTGTATAATCATCATGTGTTATAGGATTTAATTTTCAATTTGGAGATGTCTGATACTGTTTCGTATTAAATATGTTCCAATATTATAATTTCAAAGTATGAAATTTGTGGAATTTCATATTCAATTATTTTGTTAATTTTTTTAAAATGATCATTTGAGAGTCTATTTCACATCTATAATAACAATTTTTTTGAGTATCCTCCATCGTATGTGTGTCCCATATTATGCATGTCAACCTTTTTCACTTGATTTCCTTCAGCCACTTTATTTTTTGAAAAATGAATACATTATTTTGATCAGCTCACCTCGTAATTTTTATAAGGTTTCCCCATTATTATCTGATGGGTCACCCTCTTAATCACTAGGAGATAATTGGATAAATAATTGGGGAATGATGACAAATTGTTTTGGATTTTCTGGTGGAATAGAGGAAATGGGAGTGTTCCACCACATGGTTCTTGGATCACTAGGGAGAATCCAAATGAGGGTTGTAAATTTTGGGATATCTAAATTTTTTAATAGAGATGTGAGCCCTTGGTTTTTGTGCTTCTTTGATCAGGCATCCCTATTTTGACCATTTCATAGTGGAGGGAGGGAGGGAAATGACCTGATATTTTACCCTTAATTTACTGAAGATGAGTTCATTCTTACCCTTGCTGGTTCCCAATAAGTCTAACCATAAGGTTAGCGATGGTTCCTGCACATGAAATCATAGGTGTGATGGAAAAGAGTAATGAAATCCTTTGATATAATAGACACACATGGATAGTTTTGTTGGACCTACATAGTAATGGCTGACCTATTCACTTATCTTTTAGAAGTTATATACTATTCTTATGACATTAGATGTCTTGAGCATGGAGGATATGTAACGAACTTAATTTAGAGCCACTGATGGGGGGGGGGGGGTCTTGACCTTTTCCTATTTCTTATGTCATGTTTTTATCTTATTAAAAAAATGGCCAATGTATAACTTTTTTGTGAGTTATTTCCCTACATTTCATGTATCCATATACCTTGTATATTGAAGGGCCACCCCCCGTATTATTTTTCCCCGTGCACATAGTCTATTGGATAAAACATGTAAATCCTCCTTGTCTCTTTTTCTATTTTTTATTAATAATTTCTTCTACATATAAATTTTTTAATTCACTCACTTCATGAATTAATTCAAAAAAATTATTATTTTCATAGTTATTTAAAAGCTCTTTGGGGTTTTTGTGTTTCTCACCATTCATTACCTCTACTTCTTAGTTTTATTCTTGACATTGAACTATTTTTTGTTTTATCTTTCTATTCTTGGAATGTGTATTAGGTTCTTGAAATTTATATGTCAATATAAAATTTTATTCCCATTTTTATTTTTTTATTAAATCAACATTGAATTAAAAATATTTGTATTCTATTTTATGAGAATTAATTTAAATCATTGAATAGTTTTAATTACCTATGACATGTGATAAAGTCGACTTCCATGTATGTTATTTTGATTCTTGTATTGAGTGTTATCAATTTTCCAATGCATGTGATTTTATAACTACAACAATATACTCAGTTGATTAATTAATTTTTTTGGAATACATTGTCAATATGTTTTAAATTTATCAATTTTCATTTGTAATAACTATAAAATCAACATGTTGCCTGATTTCATATTTAATGAACCAAAAAACCCAATAGCTCTATAGATATTGCATGGGTAATGTCTCTCACATAGGGGAATTCCCCAAAGCACACTATTATTGTAATATCCATTAAAATCATATGAACATAATCAGGGATAAAAATGAATGATAAAGGGGTTCATTCATTTGTGATAAATTTTCACAAATAAAGGATAACTTTTATAAACACTAAAATAACATTGATAAAGGTCATGCTACTGCAATGTGCTGTTAAAATTACTACACACTTCAGAAGGAAATAGATAATATAGTTTAAAATGAATTTAAATAAAAAATACAGGAAAAAACCATATTATTTACATTTCAAAAATATTGGTTTGTACAATTACATTGGTAAGTAAAATTTATCCAAAACATCAATATTTAACTATATGTGTTCTCCAATACCCTATCAAAAGAGGCCAATCAAGCTACTAGTTGTTGAGCAAACCACTTTAACTCAGGAAAAAGAGTACACCTATATAAAAAAAATTCTTATATTTTTACTAATATAAAGATAAATTAAAATTTAATATGAAATAATACATTAATAACTAGTAAATTTAAACGGAAAACACACACTTTATTCGGTATCGGTCACATCGTGTGTCGATTTGATATGAGGCTAATTAATATATGCCAAAATTTACATAAGAATGATTGTATGAAATTATCTAGACAATCAGAATTAATTTTCTCATTACTGATTAAGTGACATTTTTTTTGAACTATAATGTAAAATTTAAATAAAAATACACAATTAGATTCATACCAGTGTCACCATGAATCAGAATAATGTGTGGTTAATTACTAAATGTCCAAAATGACTTAATGGTAATTTTTATAAAGAATCAAAATAATAAAATATTTGTTTGATAAAGTATGAGTATGACATGTGTCATTTTTACAGAAATGACTACTTAAATTTAAAACACACGCATTCAGTCATATTGGTCACATAGTGTATTGGTATCTTGATAATGATTCCGAAAAATCAAAGCTTAATTATGAATCATTTTACTAAATTATAAAGAACATCTGAGTGTTTTTTCTCAGTTTTTAGTTAGTGACACACATTTTGAACTAAAATGTCGATTTTAAAGTGATAATAGAAACATTGAGTCATATCGAGCACACCATGTACTAGATTGATTGGATGTTAATTGAATAATGTCAAAAAATGAATTTTAGATAATTTCATAAAGTATAAAAAATAATGCAAATTGTTTTTCTTAGTTTTGAGTATGTGACATGTGTTTTTAACTAAAATGACAATTTTAAATTAAAAGACACACTTTTAGCCTTAGTGTCTCACTGTGTGTTAGATTGGCATGTTGTTGATTCCTACACAATAAAAATGATTTATGGATTATTTTCATATAATATAAAAACAATCCAAATGACTTTTCTTGGTTTTGAGTATATAATGTTTCCATTTTACAAAAATATCAATTTGAACTAAGAAATCGTACCTTGAGTCATTTTGGTCACATCGTGTCTCAGTTTGATGTGATACAGATGTATACATTTCAAAACTGACTTATGATACATTTTCCTAAAATATCATGTTAATACAATCGTTTTTTGTTGGTTTTTTGGTGAGTGACATGTTTTTAACTAAAACATAATTTTTAATTTAATAATATATACATTGAGTCATATCAGGCACACTGTGTATCAGATTTTGGTTTTACTGATTACTACATGTCAAAAATGAATAATAGATCCATTTACTAAAATATAAAAAAATCTATTTCATCAGTTTTGAGTATGTGACGTGTCTTTTGAACAAAATTTTCAATTTTAAATTAAAAGACCCAATTGGATTCATACCAGTCACACCATGCATTAGATTGACCTTTGGATGATTCCTATACATCAAAAATTACTAAAAGATTATTTTAATAAATTATAAATATAATATGAATTCATTTTATTGTTTTTGAGTATGTCACATGTATTTGTAAAAAATAAAATTTAAACTAAAAACACGCACCATGAGTTTTACTAGCCACATTGTGTGTCAGTTTGATGTGATGTTGATTCCTAAACATGAAAATTAACATAAGAATCATTTTAGTAAATTATCATGACATCCTGGTCATTTTTTTAGTTTTCATTAAGAGAAACATATTTTGAACTCAAATTTCAATTTTAAACTGGAAATATATACTCTGAATCTTGCCTGGAACATCATGTATTAGAATGAGGTGTGGCCGATTCTTACAAACAAAAATTTACTTATGGACCATTTTCCTAATGTATCCAAAAAATAGGAATTTATTTTCATAGTTTTGAGTGTTTGATGTGAATTTTGGACTAAAATATCAATTAAAAAAAGATACATTTGGAGTCATACAAATCACACCATGCATTGTATTGACATGTGGATGATTCGTATGTGTAAAAAATGGATTAAGGATCATTTTAATAATGTCTAAAAGCAATCCAAATATGTTTGTTGGGATTTTAGTATGTTATGTGTTTTTTATATGGAAATGTAAATTTAAACTAAAAACACATACAATGAGTACTACGAGCCTCATCATATTTCGGTTTCACATGATACTGATTACAAAAGGTCAAAATACATATATGAATATTTTTTCTAATTTATCATGATATTCCAGAATTTTTTCACTATTTTTAATGAGTGATTTGGCGTTTTGAACTGAAATATAAATTTTCTAATAATAACAAACACATGGGGTTATATAGGGAACACCACATGTCAAATTGAGGTGTGGCTATTTTATAGGTGTAAAACATGACTTATATACCATTTTTCTAATGTATGAAAACAATCCAAAAGTGTTTTTTTATATTTTGAGTATGTGGTGGGTGTTATGAACTAAACATTTTATTATAAATATGAAGAAACACATATATTCATACTAGTAAAAACATGCATTAGAATAATTTATAGTTGATTTACACAATCAAAAATGAATTTTGGATTTTTGTCATGAAGTTCCAAAACAACATGATTTTTTTATCAATTTTGGAAATTTGATGTATACTATTAACTAATGTGAAAATTTTAAACAAAAAACATAAACTTCGGGTCATAAAATAATCACATTTTATTGTATTGAGGTCAGGATATTTCCTACACGTCATAAATAACTTATGAATCATTTTTAAAAAGTATCAATATAATATGAATTTCCATGATCAACATTGAGAATGTAACATCTGTTTTGAAATAAAATATAAATTTTAAAAAAAAATATTAAGTCTTATTGGGCATACCATGTATTGGATTTATGTCCAGTTGATTTCTATATATCACAATATGTCTTTTTATTCTACAAATACATTGAGTATTCAGGGTTGCCTAATAATATTGTTGTTTGTTAACCCAAGATATTGAATGTGTTGTAGAATAGAAAGAAAATTGAATCCTCATTAGTTCACCATCAATGTCGAGTGCTTGATAATTTTATAAGAGTGCATCAACCTTATTAAACTATTCATCAATAATTGTTTTTTCTATGATCAATTTATTTCCCTTAATATATAAAAAAGTGTCAAATGAAAAAACTGTAGATAAATTCAATTCGTCATGATCTCTGTGAAATTTAAAAAAAATTATGTATCAAATAAAAATGATAATGATATTAACTAAAAAATGTAGTAAAAAAATTATAACATCAACTAAATAAGTATTATTATTTAACCTCTTCATGGTGTTTATATACATTCAAACATCATGGATTCTTATCATTCATTTATAAACCAATATATATACAATTTTGAATATGAGGACTTCCAACATTCTTATTAGTACTAGAAAAATATAAATTGACAAAGTATTAATAATTATTTTAAATGAAATTTTAATTATCATCAGAAATACCTCTTTGGGAATTATAGTCTAATGGAGGATTACTATATCTTTCAAAAAATTTCAAACATAATAATCACATTCTTTTACATTATTTTATTTTGAGAACTAATGAAAAATAAATAAAAATAGGCAAATTTTTTTAAGTATTTTTTTATAGTTAAATGTTATTATATATACCCTAATCCTTATCCATATTTAGAATTCAGTAGTAATTTTTTCTCATAAACAATCATCGTGCCATGATTTAAATGGAATTTAAACACCACACTATCATAATATAATTTTCCTTAAAAAATAATTTAAAATTTATAACATGAGTTTTATTTATAAATTGTTTTATTCAGAGTATTAAAAATTATAAACATCATCATTTGTGGTTGGTTTATTAGCTATCTATGCTTTGAATTTATAAAAATAAATTTTTGGAGTGTCTAAATTGATTACAAAATATAACCAATGATTCCTAAAAAAATAATATGTAATGAAAGGAATGAAAAAATCATTAATATGATTAAATTAAAGAGTTTTACCCATGCATCATGGGTATTAACAAGATTCTATTTTTATGTATTATTTCAAACATTGTGGATAGCGTGTTTACTATTAGCCCATATTCCATTGGTTTTAATGATAATATTTGTGTATATGTGATGTGGTGAATAACGAGTTCAAAATTATATTTATAGCGGTTCCCCTTCAAATAGTAATGACATAAATTCATAAAAAATATGAATCATATTTAGTCCGAAATAACATAGTAGATCAGCTATTTGAAAAACAATTTATAAAAATATAACTCATTAAAAATTTACAACTGAAACTCATATCCATTCATGGTAGAGAATTTCAATTTCATTCTCAAGACTAAGATGGTGTATAATAATTTCTCAAAATATTTGTTCTTCAAATTAAATTATGGCCATATTACCACTTTTGAACATATTAACAATATGAACCATTAATGATTGTAAATAATGTAGTTGAATGGGTGGGTTAATGTTTCATTCTAAAGATATTTTTTATTGGTTGGTTGATCCTTATATTTTTTATTCAACCTTGCCATTCAACCCATTGCCTTTGTTTTTCTATAATAACATTCACATGTTCATGAATTTATTCATTTATTGTTAATGGTTTTGCATAAACAATAAATTAGAAATGAATAACTCTATATCAACATGTATATTTAAAATATTAAATGACTATGCTACGAAAGTAACAATATCAAGATTTATTATATGAATAACAACATCATCATGTGGAATAGGTAGCTCGACACTTGTATCGTGAGCTAAGTGAATCCCCACTCTAACATGAAAAACTGGAAGTTGTTTTTAATGAAGATTATCTCCTTGGATATTGTAAATTGTACCCCTCAGAATAAAGAAATGGTTTGGTGTTGAAAGATATAAATCACATTTGTTTTTCACCGTATGTAATATTTGTATCATAAAAGTATTAGTGACATCTTACTTCCATATCATAGAAACAATTATGAAAAAATTTATTACCTATTATAATATATCCCTTCGAAGGTAATAGATCACTTGAAACCAAGAATGTCGGGGGGATCATCATGAAGTATTTTTTGTTTTGTTATTTCAACTCATTGATTCCTATCCAAAACATTCTCTATCAACTCAATATTTCAATTATCTTTTTATTCTTGAGTAGTAAATAATTCTTTCATCTCATTCATGTTCATATCTTTATACCCATGTTCATTTATTTCCACAAAATATGTTTGGGGGGAAACCACAAAAACCACACCTTTTACATGACCATACAATTTTATCTACTTAAAGGAAATTGATATTAATAATTTATTATGTACATCTGATGATGATTAATGTGTCTATTTCAAATAGAATATATAGTAAAATAAGAAAAAAATATTACGTAATTTTGATTTAAATTAAAAAAAATTATTTAATACCTACATATTATTAACAAATATTGTGTTGTTTCATATATTAGAATCCCATTATTATTTTGATGATCCTCCTTCTATAACATATGATATGGATGAATGTGGCATTGGATTTCAATTTATCAATAATCATATAAAAAAGGAACATAATTATTTTATTTGTTTAATTGAAAATAAAAGTATTACAATAGATTTAAAATACATATAATTTTTTTAAGTGAAGTATACCAGATCATTACTTTAAAAAAGGGGTATGTTGGTTTTGTTCCACATTTCTAATTTTTAGAATTCAGTTTCTATTTCATGAATTAAAAATTATTAATCAAATCGATCATTAAATGTATTTTAAATAAATTTATTACTAATCACAAAATTCATGAAAAGATTTATTCTCATGAAAACCAAAAAACACATTCCACGTTTTTTGGTTCTTTCAATTGTGATTACATTTTTGGTTCTTGTGTGTTTATTTTCCCTACAGAATCATTGATATTAAATTTCTTATGTATTTCTTGAAATCCCCTGTGATCCTTTCCAATGAGCATTATGAAAAATTTCATATGTTATTCATCTACTATAAATGAACTATGAACGGTATAATGAAGAGTAAATCAATGTTTCATTATTTTAATTTTTAGTAAAATAGCGAAAGTATATCACAATGTTACCCTAATCTATTCCCAAATTTGTGCCTTAAGTGTCGGAGCACCATTTTTATTGAATATAAATCAATAAAAAAATGGATTTGAGTGGTAAGCCCTATATTACTACTGAACATGGACTTAGTGGGGTTAACATGTGGTATCATTCATTCTATCTAGAAATGAATTTTATTCCTTTCTATCTAGCCTTAATAATTTTTGTTAACATCGTCAATATACACCACTTATTTTTTTATGGGCCATAGTTTTTTCATAGGACACCATTTCATCAACTTACATATCATCAATATGTTGTTCTTATGGATTGGTAGCATCGACATATGAAAAATCCTATTTTTACTCTTCATTAAGATTATTAGTATATTGGGAAACTTATTTTTCTTCATGAATGATATCATCATCATTTTAAGAAGTCATTTTATGCATTAGTGGATGGAATTTTTATTTATATTACATAAATTCACTTGTGAACTGATAATAATATGTCGTTACACAATTTATATTTCCAAAAATATATAAAATGGTTATTGTACTACTTTTTTAAATGTTGAATGGATTTAACACCTATATTGAGTATCGAAATCCCCTCATTGTTGTCTCCTATGACATACAGGACCCAATCTACATTATGACCACTGAAAAATGATTGTGATGTCTTAATGAATGGTTCATCCCCAGATTAATTGACATCGGACCCTTCAGTGGTTTTGGTTGATAACGAAACAATTGACTACATTATTTTTGTAGGATCTTGATCATAAAATACATATAATACATTTTATTCTTTTATAAATTGGTTTTTTTTATACCCTTCCTTACTGAAATCCACATTCATGAATCCTAATTCATCTATTTTAACTATACTTGTCACGACCCGTCCTCGGGGCCTGTGCCGTGACTACCCCAAACCCGCCTTCCAAAGGCCTGGGGCTGGCGACTAGCACCAAGGCGTAAATCCCAACAAAAGGGAAGGCATTTCCTTTGAAAAGTAAACAAGCACCATAGAGTAAGCAAGCGGAAAAGTAAACACTAAGTAAAAACTATAAAAGTTGTGCTGAAAGAAAAAGGGGCTGGAAATACAAGCCCAACTGTAAAGTACAAATGAAAGGAAAAACAGCTACGGAAAGGAAAAGCCGCAGCGTCGAGCCGTCCTCTGGAAGTCCCACCTGAAGGGTGGGTACAGATAGCCTCCACAGCTCCTCGGTCCAGCTGTCCGCTCCGAGTGTGTCCCGCCCGGTGGTCCACCTCCAGGTACCGTCCAGCTCCGCAAGCCTCCACCACGATCAGCGCTGCCCGTCGTCTACAACCAACACCACGAAGTGCGGGCATAGCCCGTGTAGGGGTGAGTATAAGCTACTCAGTAGGGACCCCGTGACCCCTGAGGGTCTCCCGAAATCCACAAAGGATAAACCACAATGAAAAGATACAATCAGGAAGTAACAACTGACACTGCTTAGGTATATGCCCATACATATACCTAAGTCATCAATCCCTGTTCGACTCCAACATCCGAGCCCAAGCACAACCCAGTCCACACAGGAAAGAAAACATAAATCCACACCGGATAGCACAAAACAATCCACAAAGGAGAGGAAAACGCAATCCACACAGGATAGCATGACACAATCCACAAAGGAGAGAAAATGTAAATCCACACTGGATAGCATGACACAATCCACAAAGGAGAGAAAAACGTAAAACCACACAGGATAGCACAACACAATCCAAAAAGGAGAGCAAAACGTAATCCACACAGGTTAGCATGACACAATCCACAAAGGAGAGCAAACGTAAATCCACACAGGATAGCATGACACAATCAACAAATAAGAGAAAAACGTAAATCCACACAGGATAGCACAACACAATCCACAAAGGAGAGGAAAATGGATTTCAGCTCACACAAGTATACATCATCGAAAAGGGTGAAAGAGATGATCAGACATAGATACTGAATCATCTAAGTTGGGACCCACATAGGATACAAGACCATCCGTCCTCATTGTTTCGTTTATGCTGGGACCCACATAGGATACAAGACCAGCAAGGCTGGGACCCACATAGGATACAAGACCAGCACTGAGTCATCTAAGCTGGGACCCACATAGGATACAAGACCAGCACTCTTCATTGATTCATCTATACTGGGACCCACATAGGATACAAGACCAGTATTGAATAATGTAAGCTGGGACCCACATAGGATACAAGACCAGCACAGCTAGGACCCACATAGGATACAAGACCAGCTGTCTTCGTTGATTTATCTATACTGGGACCCACATAGGTTACAAGACTAGTATTGAATCATCTAAGCTGGGGCCCACATAGGATACAAGACCAGCACAGCTAGGACCCACATAGGATACAAGTCCAGCTGTTTTCGTTGATTCATCTATACTGGGACCCACATAGGATACAAGACCAGTATTGAATCATCTATGCTAGGACCCACATTGGATACAAGACCAGCACAGCTGGGACCCACATAGGATACAAGAACAGCTGTCTTCGTTGATTCAACTATACTGGGACCCACATAGGATACAAGACCAGTATTGAATCATCTATGATGGGACCCACATAGGATACAAGACCTGCACAGCTAGGACCCACATAGGATACAAGACCAGCTGTCTCCACCGTCGCAGTCCACTGAGGATTTCTGCACAATCGTCGTCGCGGTCCACTGAGGATCTTTGCACCATCGTCGAAGTCGCAGCCAGCACTAGGGTTCCCGTACACAGCAAGCTCGTTCGGGAGGGTCCGCTCCACGAGCCGAGAGGCCGATAAATCAACTGTCACAAAGTCCGAAGTTGATGTATCGAAAAGTTCCGTATCGTCAACAGGAACTCAACGTCGCAGACGGCGCGTCAATCGGACGCCCGGTCTGAGAGTTATTGGCTTTTTCGTCCCAGGGGCCCGGTTGGTTTTTAAGGCAAAACCAACCCGACCGTACTCCACCTGCGTCCAAACCTCGGGCAGAGTATACCAAAAGATCCGTCTCACATAGAGGAACTCAAAAAAGCTGACGGCACGTTAATCGGACGTCCGTAGCTCAAGATATGAGCGTTTCCGCTCCGAGGGCCCGGTTGGTTTCGTGTACGAACCAACCCGGCCAAAATCAAAGTATTCCGAAACCTTGAGTGCGATATACCGAAACGACCGTCTCGATCCAAGGATCACGTAGCCGCTGACGGCGCATCGTTCGGAGGCACGTAGCTCAAATTCATAATTTATCACTATTAATTATTTTGATTAAAAAAGTTGTTTTTAATTAAAATTTAGTAATTTTTACTATTCATCAAAATATGAAAGTTATCCGAAAAGTACCAAAATTTCACCTTAGGCTAAATTTGATATTCCGAATCCAAAAATGAAGTCCATTTTGAAATATAAAATATATATAATTTCAAAAAATTAAGTATTACTATTCATAACGGCTAGTTTGATCGGTTGTGGTGTGTGTTAAAACTCGAAGTTGCGTACAACACACGCTACTATTTTATTCAAAGGAAAGCGTACCGTGGAAGCTTGGGATGTTTTATTTTAAATTTTTTGATGTCCCCATGTAGTCAAAAAGTTTAAAATATTTTATTTAAAAAGGGTTTACTATTAAAAGTTGGTAAAACTACAATACTGAAGATGAATTTGTTCTTACATTATGTCTAAGAAACTCATAATATGGATTCTAAAATTATAAGGATTATATAAAGTTTAAAATTTAGTTAATACTATTTATAACCTTTTTTGAACGGCTTGTTTGGTAAGTCATGGTGCGCTTGAACTCGGTGTTGCGTGTAGTGCAAGTTATTGAATTATTTTGAAGAAATAACACACTATGAAATCTTGGGGTGTTACATTCTCCCCTCCTTCAATAAATTGCGTCCTCGCAATTTGAAATTGTTCTTTGAAAATAAAAGGTTGAAAATAGAAAATATATTTGTGGGAAAACCCACATCGGAAATTGGTTTACTAAAATTTAGTCTTAATATGAGGAAAAGAGAAATGAAAGGGTCACCACCAAATTATGATCTCGATTAGGAGAACATTGGTGGAAATTAGAGACATATAATTGGAGGAAAAACGTCAATATTTATAGGTAGTAGTTGAGGTCATCAATCACAAACAAGTATAAAATTGAGGTCCTTAAACTCATCAATCTCTGATGATTTGAAGTACCATCGGTTCAACAAAATATAGGGTATTGGGATCACACATTTTTGACATTTCAAAATATCTTAGTTGAAATCCCACATCAAAAAATGAATTAATGAGGCCTATATTTAAAATAAAGAGTGGAAAGTATGAAGATTACCGAAATTAACACATACTAGGGTTCCATGTAGGAAAATATGGATATGGAGGAGAAATCTAACCATCAATTATCTGATGGAGAGTGGTAGAGAACATGGCTATGAATAGGCCAACAATCCCAAAGCCATAAATTAGGGATTATTTAAGGTACCATCTAGGAAAACATTTTTTTTTTAAAGTTACATTACATAAGGAAGAGGAATTCATTTATGATATTGACTAATAACATTATGAGATATACTTAAATTTTAAGTAGATTTTCATTCTTTAATAAATTTCCACCACTAACTCAAATTTTTTTTAAACGATGAGTATTCAAGAAGACTTGGTCACACTGGGAGAGCTAGAATAAACTTCTATATAATCACATGATCCATGCAGGATAAACCATATATTTACATTGTCTTTGAAGATTAATCAAAACCAAAATGGTTAGTGAATGATCTAATGATCCCCCAAAAGGATATTCATTGAGCTAAATATGCACTAATCTTAATTTCTAAAATTAAACCAACAATACCCCAAAGTTAAATAGATACCATTCAATAACCAATTGTCCTTAAAATCCTTTAATATAATCCAAACTAATATTGAAACCCAAAACATAGAAGAATTTGATTATGTAGTCTCCCATGTTACATTGTATCTCCAAATAACATCAAATACTCTTAAAGTCACATACTTAAATGTAATCAACATCATCACATATTCTCTGTTATAGGTTAATCATTTCCATAAATAACCCAAATCACTATAAATCAACAATAAAAATGTAGATAAAAATCCACCATTACTCTACAAATGAAACCTCATTGTATTCTATTTTCCTTGGGCATATAGTGTTCCTAACAAAATGAACATCTTCCAAAATAACATTTATCACTTAATCACCAAATCATTTTCCTATACCAAGGGTATTCATTTGATAAGACATAAGAACCCAAATCATCTTATTATTGATCAATAAAATCATTTAACAAAAAAATAGTCATACTAACCAGGGACTTCACGTAGTCCAGTGGTAGGCAATAAATCCCAATCGCACTTTGGTTGTGGGTTCGATTCCCACAGCTTTGTCCGACGCGACGGGTTGTCACACGGTCTACGTGTTGTCCTTTTTCAAAACTATATTTTATAATATTACCAAAATGAGATAAATTCCTAAAAATAACATAATTTAACCACAAATGTTATATCATACATTGCATTTTCATCCCAAATTATAATAACTTATCATTTTCTCAAACCCCAATGATCATATAAAACCAAATGGTTATTTATACCTATATCCACAAGAGAAGAGACAATTCTTCCTCAAATATCATTCTCACATGGCAAACTGCGGGGTTACAAATACAGGAGAAAATTATTCCAATGTAAACCCATCAACAAGTAGTGATAATTTTTCTCCAACCATTTATTTCCACATAGCTTCTTCTTTGACCAAGAAAATATCCTATAGAATGGGACATTCACTCGGGTAATGGCCAGGTCCCCTACATTTACGGAAAATGACTGTAAATGGACTCTTGGGACCATTTTTATCTTCTTCCATAGTACTCTTCATTTTTCTTCGGCAATTCTTCACTTTATGTCCTTCCTTCCCGCACGTAAAACATTTCGTTGTCCCATTGAGACACTTTCCTGGGTGTCTCTTTCCACAATTCCTGCATGACGAAAATTGAGGTTTCTTTTCTCCATGGTCTCCATTGCTGGAGATCTTATCATTTATCACCTTTCTCTTCCTTGTTGAGTCTGGGAGTTGGTTAATATATATGTTGTTGATCATATTTTTGGAAAACTGATTTGGCATAAAGACGATATCTTTTACGCCTATCAACATTCCATTTTGTTGCTCATTGCCACCACTGTTCCCAACTTGTACATCATTCTCAAAGTCACTATGACTTCCTTGGAATCCAGCCATTGACTAAAACCAGAAAGCATTGTGTGAGTAATAGTAGTCGTAAAATCATTTAGAGATTAAAATGTCACCATATTCTCAATTTGAAACATATTAGGATTAACCAAGGTCATTTACTCTCATCTTATGTATATATTACTTAAATCGGTTTGTAAAGAAAATGTAAATTATCCTAAGCATATCCCCCGGGAGTGTCGTAACCAAGAGTGCAGCAAGGCCCATTGTCGTGCACCAGTTCCCGTTCGAGTCTAGCTCAAAGCGGTGTTTTCGGGTTTTACCCCTAGGTACATATGTGCCAGAGCCGCCTCTACCTGCTCGTATCCAGACAGGGATGTATTGCTCGGAAAACTCACAAAATCTCTACAATACCAAAATTCTAGGAAGTTCTTTTATACTAATCCTCAAAGTTCATCTTAGGTCTACGTGCTCTAATCAGAGTTTATCTAAATCTAGCTACCATGGTTTGTACTAAACTTCCTCTGATACCAACTGTAACACCCCGACCCCAGCTACCCAGAGTCGGTGCATTAATTACATAACATTGGCATGATCATGAGAAAGATCAAGTCTCGAAACACCGATTAGTTTAGTAGCCTTGGAATAACTAGATACATCCATAAATTTTTACATTATATCATAAAAAAAACATCTTGTCTTCATATCCCCTCATACTATCCCTGCAGGTCATTCATAAATTACTTCTTCATAATCCTGAAAAAAAATAAAACATTGAAAGGGGTGAGCTCGGATGCTCAGTAAGGATAACATTATAGCAGAAGCTTTCATAAATAAGCATAAACACTTAAGGCAATTTATAACTAAAACAAAAGCCTTTTAAACTTGAACTTCAGCATAAAATGGCAAAGGTAAAATGAAATAATGCCATTTACTTACTCACATGGATATTCTACTAGTCGAATGATCACATGCAATATCAATAACCACTTTCATAATGATGGAATGCATAATGCTAAACTTTAATTTCTTTTCAAGGCCTCGTCCCAAGACCTTGGGGCTAACTGTAACCGGAACCCAACCTGGAGTGCCTCTAATAACCGGACACCAACCCGGAGTGCCTCTAATAACCGGACACCAACCCGGAGTCCCTCTAATAACCGGAGACCAAACCGGAGGGCTTACTTTTACCAGTCCCGAACCTGGAGGGCTTACTTTTACCAGTCCCCAACCTGGAGGGCTTACTTTAACCAGTCCCCAACCTGGAGGGCTTACTTTAACCAGTCCCCAACCTGGAACATACTTGTCCAACACATTCATATGAAGTAAAGGTTTAAACATAAACATTCTTATTGGAACTAACATACGAAATGTCAATACTTTACTCATAAACCATGAATGCTATAAAAATAACACATCCACAGTCAAACATAACCCATTCGATATAATATGGAAGATTGTATTGCATCACATTAACCTCAATCAAGAATAATGAAGGATGTTGACATAGATCAGAACAATTTGAGAGAAATATCCCCCTTTTCTTGAAATCATTCAAAAGTCACAATATTTGTCAAGAATCCATTTAAAATAGATTTTTGAATCAAAGTGTCCCATACCACTTTGAAACTTTTAAAAGGAGTTTTGATTTTAAAAATTTAATGTCCATATAAATAAATCCTTAAAACCATTTTTAAAACATGGACATTAATGAGCAAGATTTAGAATAATAAGTCTTTAAAACATTTAAAAATGGTATTTTAGTTAGAGATTCTAACCAAAAGAGACACTTGAATACAAATAATTGAGGTAATAAAAACTTTGTAATATCATGAGAATAAAGGGATTCATGATATACTATGTCAAAGTACATTATATACACCACATAAAAGTGATTTTGTGTATATCAACAAAGAAGTCTCAATGGAATGTAAATTGAGATGAAATCTCTGATAAAGGTCGTATCCTTAGGTTAAGGATAAATCAACGACATAATTATGTGTGACAAATATAAATACACTAAATATGATTGGATATTCAGTGTAAAACAATCAAAGGATATTCACACATATTCTTGTAAAAACAACACCAACGAATTGGATGTTTAACTCAACAAATGGTGATTGAGTTAAAATTACTCTTATCAAATTCATATCAATGACTTGAGAATTATCAATGGAGTGATTATGTGTATCAGACTTATATCCACAGGAAGGGGAGTGGAAATTATGAAATAATCAAATGAATAGTGATTTCACACATAATCTTGGGGTAATATAATCAATGAAATATGCGTAAAGCCAAATGAGTGGAAATTGAAATCTCAAATTCCCTTACCGATTAGGTAACATACGAAACATACACCCATGAAAGAAGTATCATACCATGATGATGTAAATACCCATAAATTAATGTATATTACACAATGAATGAAATCATGGGCAGTACACATACACCACATGCAATAATTAAGTGGTGATCAATGGAAATCTCACGAAATTAAAAGTGAGATAAGAAAATCCCTTACCACGTTAATCAACTGAGTTGTATGGCCAAAAGTTAATAACCAACAAATGATTTACAGAATAACATGAATATAAAGATAATCATGATAATCTATATCAAATGGCAGTACACAATACACCACTTTCAATAATTTAGTGGCGAACAATGGAAATCTCACGGAATTGAAAGTGAGATAAGAAAATCCCTTACATTGTACTTTTTCCTTGGTCGATGGTAGGTTTACCTCCTGTATAATGGTGAAATAATTGTTATTGAATAATAAAAGAATCATTTAATTTAATATGATATCATATATGATCTTTTATCATTGATTTGTTAATAATATTTTAGAATTATCGTCATTTCGGGTGTTAACGGGTTCATTTTACTTTATATTCTTTGTTATGTGAGACATATTCGTTATTAATGGGATGTATATTATTCATATCAAGAATGGTATCAAGTTCTTAAACATCATTTTTAAATCATCAAATGATAATTATACTTGAATGGATACGATGGAGAATGAATCTCATCGCGTTCGTGGAGACGGTAGTCCGTACGTACGCACGAACACTACTTCCATTTAATTTTTATTTTAAAAGAATCGAATCCAAATTATACATAGGTATATTACTATTCCAGTATAATATAATATTTTATATATGTTACTTAAGTTCATTTACACCATCCTTTATACGTTCCATGTGTGGTATGAACGAGTCATATCATTTTAAGTGGGCGGTAGTCCGCACTTCCTCAAATGAAATTATCGTATGTATATACAACATGAAATGAATAATGGTATGAAATAAAATGGAATTACAGAAGCTTATATATAAAATATATATCATTAATATCATATTTAATTACAGTGCCATCCTAATGGCCACCATGAGAGGCGGTAAGATGTATTTGAACAATCATCGTTTCGTGAGGCGTTAGTTTGCCATCCACAGAAACATTATGTTCATCATCCATTAGATGGAGTTGTGTGAATGTGTATTTTGAATCCTTCTTATAACAACATCCTAGTATATTGAGGATACTGTTGTTGTTACAAAAGAAGGGAAATAAAAAGATTTTGGGGGTTGGAGAAGAAAAATAAATGAAAATACTTTAAGAGAAATTGTTACCTTTAATTTAGGTAACTCACTTTGGTTGGAACCAAAGGACTTCTTGAAATGCTTTCTGCCTAAGGGGAAGCTTCAAGGAGGAGGAGAGGGATGTGGGGAGATTATTTGGGCAGAGTTTGGACGAGCCAAGTGGCTTGAGAGGTGTGAGGAATGAGTAGAAGTGGTCTCCTTTTATAAGGGAGAGGAGGGGCTCTTTAGGAAAGAGTGAAAGTATTACTTTATAATATAATTATATTCGGTTTATAATGGTCCAAAAATCATTGAGGTAGAAGATAATATGACTCATATTCTAAATAACATCAACCAATAAGAATTGGACAGGTTTTAGATAATATTTTAATCATTATAATCTTATTTATTTAAATGATTTATTAATGAGGTAAACATTGCATCATTATTGTGTCATCAATAATTTAAATTATTTGATGTCTAAAAATTATAAATAAAATATCATTATGTAGGAAATCTTTTTATCTTTCTAATGAATATTTATAATAGAAAATACAACATGTATAACCCTATGTAAAAATTGTTCTTCTAAAAGATGTAAGCTTATGCCATTTTTATTTTTATTTTAACTTTATTAATATAAAGTGTCATTATCACTTACAAGTGGATCAATGGGGTCCCAAAATTGACCCAAAGATGCCCATGGTCGACCATGTATCAACAAATAGGGTTAAGACACGTTTTTGTGTAATTTAGTATTATTATAATATTATTTTTTAACCCTTATTTACCGGATTTACCCTTAACCATGGTAAATAAAATATTTACCGCAGTAATTATTCAAAATGTCTAAAAATAAAAGTTACCTATTTACACAATTTGAACATCCTGATTCCAAATATGGAATCCATTTTTCTAAATTCAAAACACAGAAGTGGCAGAAATTAATTTAAAATTAATTCCCGCTGTCAAAACAAAAAGCGTGTTTTTAAGAGATAATAACTATCAAAAGATTGACACTTGTTTATGTTCGGTTTAATTGTAAAATTATGTCCAATGACCAAAATTATATTAAATGGTAAAAATATATTCTAAATATACTTTAAAACCACTCAAATTCATAATTTATCACTATTAATTATTTTGATTAAAAAAGTTGTTTTTAATTAAAATTTAGTAATTTTTACTATTCATCAAAATATGAAAGTTATCCGAAAAGTACCAAAATTTCACCTTAGGCTAAATTTGATATTCCGAATCCAAAAATGAAGTCCATTTTGAAATATAAAATATATATAATTTCAAAAAATTAAGTATTACTATTCATAACGGCTAGTTTGATCGGTTGTGGTGTGTGTTAAAACTCGAAGTTGCGTACAACACACGCTACTGTTTTATTCAAAGGAAAGCGTACCGTGGAAGCTTGGGATGTTTTATTTTAAATTTTTTGATGTCCCCATGTAGTCAAAAAGTTTAAAATATTTTATTTAAAAAGGGTTTACTATTAAAAGTTGGTAAAACTACAATACTGAAGCTGAATTTGTTCTTACATTATGTCTAAGAAACTCATAATATGGATTCTAAAATTATAAGGATTATATAAAGTTTAAAATTTAGTTAATACTATTCATAACCTTTTTTGAACGGCTTGTTTGGTAAGTCATGGTGCGCTTGAACTCGGTGTTGCGTGTAGTGCAAGTTATTGAATTATTTTGAAGAAATAACACACTATGAAATCTTGGGGTGTTACATTCTCCCCTCCTTCAATAAATTGCGTCCTCGCAATTTGAAATTGTTCTTCGAAAATAAAAGGTTGAAAATAGAAAATATATTTGTGGGAAAACCCACATCGGAAATTGGTTTACTAAAATTTAGTCTTAATATGAGGAAAAGAGAAATGAAAGGGTCACCACCAAATTATGATCTCGATTAGGAGAACATTGGTGGAAATTAGAGACATATAATTGGAGGAAAAACGTAAATATTTATAGGTAGTAGTTGAGGTCATCAATCACAAACAAGTATAAAATTGAGGTCCTTAAACTCATCAATCTATGATGATTTGAAGTACCATCGGTTCAACAAAATATAGGGTATTGGGATCACACATTTTTGACATTTCAAAATATCTTAGTTGAAATCCCACATCAAAAAATGAATTAATGAGGCCTATATTTAAAATAAAGAGTGGAAAGTATGAAGATTACCGAAATTAACACATACTAGGGTTCCATGTAGGAAAATATGGATATGGAGGAGAAATCTAACCATCAATTATCTGATGGAGAGTGGTAGAGAACATGGCTATGAATAGGCCAACAATCCCAAAGCCATAAATTAGTGATTATTTAAGGTACCATCTAGGAAAACATTTTTTTTTAAAGTTACATTACATAAGGAAGAGGAATTCATTTATGATATTGACTAATAACATTATGAGATATACTTAAATTTTAAGTAGATTTTCATTCTTTAATAAATTTCCACCACTAACTCAAATTTTTTTTTAAACGATGAGTATTCAAGAAGACTTGGTCACACTGGGAGAGCTAGAATAAACTTCTATAGAATCACATGATCCATGCAGGATAAACCATATATTTACATTGTCTTTGAATATTAATCAAAACCAAAATGGTTAGTGAATGATCTAATGATCCCCCAAAAGGATATTCATTGAGATAAATATGCACTAATCTTAATTTCTAAAATTAAACCAACAAAACCCCAAAGTTAAATAGATTCCATTCAATAACCAATTGTCCTTAAAATCCTTTAATATAATCCAAACTAATATTGAAACCCAAAACATAGAAGAATTTGATTATGTAGTCTCCCATGTTACATTGTATCTCCAAATAACATCAAATACTCTTAAAGTCACATACTTAAATGTAATCAACATCATCACATATTCTCTGTTATAGGTTAATCATTTCCATAAATAACCCAAATCACTATAAATCAACAATAAAAATGTAGATAAAAATCCACCATTACTCTACAAATGAAACCTCATTGTATTCTATTTTCCTTGGGCATATAGTGTTCCTAACAAAATGAACATCTTCCAAAATAACATTTATCACTTAATCACCAAATCATTTTCCTATACCAAGGGTATTCATTTGATAAGACATAAGAACCCAAATCATCTTATTATTGATCAATAAAATCATTTAACAAAAAAATAGTCATACTAACCAGGGACTTCACGTAGTCCAGTGGTAGGCGATAAATCCCAATCGCACTTTGGTTGTGGGTTCGATTCGCACAGCTTTGTCCGACGCGAAGGGTTGTCACACGGTCTACGTGTTGTCCTTTTTCAAAACTATATTTTATAATATTACCAAAATGAGATAAATTCCTAAAAATAACATAATTTAACCACAAATGTTATATCATACATTGCATTTTCATCCCAAATTATAATAACTTATCATTTTCTCAAACCCCAATGATCATATAAAACCAAATGGTTATTTATACCTATATCCACAAGAGAAGAGACAATTCTTCCTCAAATATCATTCTCACATGGCAAACTGCGGGGTTACAAATACAAGAGAAAATTATTCCAATGTAAACCCATCAACAAGTAGTGATAATTTTTCTCCAACCATTTATTTCCACATAGCTTCTTCTTTGACCAAGAAAATATCCTATAGAATAGGACATTCACTCGGGTAATGGCCAGGTCCCCTACATTTACGGCAAATGACTGTAAATGGACTCTTGGGACCATTTTTATCTTCTTCCATAGTACTCTTCATTTTTCTTCGGCAATTCTTCACTTTATGTCCTTCCTTCCCGCACGTAAAACATTTCGTTGTCCCATTGAGACACTTTCCTGGGTGTCTCTTTCCACAATTCCTGCATGACAAAAATTGAGGTTTCTTTTCTCCATGGTCTCCATTGCTGGAGATCTTATCATTTATCACCTTTCTCTTCCTTGTTGAGTCTGGGAGTTGGTTAATATATATGTTGTTGATCATATTTTTGGAAAACTGATTTGGCATAAAGACGATATCTTTTACGCCTATCAACATTCCATTTTGTTGCTCATTGCCACCACTGTTCCCAACTTGTACATCATTCTCAAAGTCACTATGACTTCCTTGGAATCCAGCCATTGACTAAAACCAGAAAGCATTGTGTGAGTAATAGTAGTCGTAAAATCATTTAGAGATTAAAATGTCACCATATTCTCAATTTGAAACATATTAGGATTAACCAAGGTCATTTACTCTCATCTTATGTATATATTACTTAAATCGGTTTGTAAAGAAAATGTAAATTATCCTAAGCATATCCCCCGGGAGTGTCGTAACCAAGAGTGCAGCAAGGCCCGTTGTCGTGCACCAGTTCCCGTTCGAGTCTAGCTCAAAGCGGTGTTTTCGGGTTTTACCCCTAGGTACATATGTGCCAGAGCCGCCTCTACCTGCTCGTATCCAGACAGGGATGTATTGCTCGGAAAACTCACAAAATCTCTACAATACCAACATTCTAGGAAGTTCTTTTATACTAATCCTCAAAGTTCATCTTAGGTCTACGTGCTCTAATCAGAGTTTATCTAAATCTAGCTACCAAGGTTTGTACTAAACTTCCTCTGATACCAACTGTAACACCCCGACCCCAGCTACCCAGAGTCGGTGCATTAATTACATAACATTGGCATGATCATGAGAAAGATCAAGTCTCGAAAGACCGATTAGTTTAGTAGCCTTGGAATAACTAGATACATCCATAAATTTTTACATTATATCATAAAAAAACATCTTGTCTTCATATCCCCTCATACTATCCCTGCAGGTCATTCATAAATTACTTCTTCATAATCCTGAAAAAAAATAAAACATTGAAAGGGGTGAGCTCGGATGCTCAGTAAGGATAACATTATAGCAGAAGCTTTCATAAATAAGCATAAACACTTAAGGCAATTTATAACTAAAACAAAAGCCTTTTAAACTTGAACTTCAGCATAAAATGGCAAAGGTAAAATGAAATAATGCCATTTACTTACTCACATGGATATTCTACTAGTCGAATGATCACATGCAATATCAATAACCACTTTCATAATGATGGAATGCATAATGCTAAACTTTAATTTCTTTTCAAGGCCTCGTCCCAAGACCTTGGGGCTAACTGTAACCGGAACCCAACCCGGAGTGCCTCTAATAACCGGACACCAACCCGGAGTGCCTCTAATAACCGGACACCAACCCGGAGTCCCTCTAATAACCGGAGACCAAACCGGAGGGCTTACTTTTACCAGTCCCGAACCTGGAGGGCTTACTTTTACCAGTCCCCAACCTGGAGGGCTTACTTTAACCAGTCCCCAACCTGGAGGGCTTACTTTAACCAGTCCCCAACCTGGAACATACTTGTCCAACACATTCATATGAAGTAATGGTTTAAACATAAACATTCTTATTGGAACTAACATACGAAATGTCAATACTTTACTCATAAACCATGAATGCTATAAAAATAACACATCCACAGTCAAACATAACCCATTCGATATAATATGGAAGATTGTATTGCATCACATTAACCTCAATCAAGAATAATGAAGGATGTTGACATAGATCAGAACAATTTGAGAGAAATATCCCCCTTTTCTTGAAATCATTCAAAAGTCACAATATTTGTCAAGAATCCATTTAAAATAGATTTTTGAATCAAAGTGTCCCATACCACTTTGAAACTTTTAAAAGGAGTTTTGATTTTAAAAATTTAATGTCCATATAAATAAATCCTTAAAACCATTTTTAAAACATGGACATTAATGAGCAAGATTTAGAATAATAAGTCTTTAAAACATTTAAAAATGGTATTTTAGTTAGAGATTCTAACCAAAAGAGACACTTGAATACAAATAATTGAGGTAATAAAAACTTTGTAATATCATGAGAATAAAGGGATTCATGATATACTATGTCAAAGTACATTATATACACCACATAAAAGTGATTTTGTGTATATCAACAAAGAAGTCTCAATGGAATGTAAATTGAGATGAAATCTCTCATAAAGGCCGTATCCTTAGGTTAAGGATAAATCAACGACATAATTATGTGTGACAAATATAAATACACTAAATATGATTGGATATTCAGTGTAAAACAATCAAAGGATATTCACACATATTCTTGTAAAAACAACACCAACGAATTGGATGTTTAACTCAACAAATGGTGATTGAGTTAAAATTACTCTTATCAAATTCATATCAATGACTTGAGAATTATCAATGGAGTGATTATGTGTATCAGACTTATATCCACAGGAAGGGGAGTGGAAATTATGAAATAATCAAATGAATAGTGATTTCACACATAATCTTGGGGTAATATAATCAATGAAATATGCGTAAAGCCAAATGAGTGGAAATTGAAATCTCAAATTCCCTTACCGATTAGGTAACATATGAAACATACACCCATGAAAGAAGTATCATACCATGATGATGTAAATACCCATAAATTAAAGTATATTACACAATGAATGCAATCATGGGCAGTACACATACACCACATGCAATAATTAAGTGGTGATCAATGGAAATCTCACGAAATTAAAAGTGAGATAAGAAAATCCCTTACCACGTTAATCAACTGAGTTGTATGGCCAAAAGTTAATAACCAACAAATGATTTACAGAATAACATGAATATAAAGATAATCATGATAATATATATCAAATGGAAGTACACAATACACCACTTTCAATAATTTAGTGGCGAACAATGGAAATCTCACGGAATTGAAAGTGAGATAAGAAAATCCCTTACATTGTAATTTTTCCTTGGTCGATGGTAGGTTTACCTCCTGTATAATGGTGAAATAATTGTTATTGAATAATAAAAGAATCATTTACTTTAATATGATATCATATATGATCTTTTATCATTGATTTGTTAATAATAGTTTAGAATTATCGTCATTTCGGGTGTTAACGGGTTCATTTTACTTTATATTCTTTGTTATGTGAGACATATTCGTTATTAATGGGATGTATATTATTCATATCCAGAATGGTATCAAGTTCTTAAACATCATTTTTAAATCATCAAATGATAATTATACTTGAATGGATACGATGGAGAATGAATCTCATCGCGTTCGTGGAGATGGTAGTCCGTACGTACGCACGAACGCTACTTCCATTTAATTTTTATTTTAAAAGAATCGAATCCAAATTATACATAGGTATATTACTATTCCAGTATAATATAATATTTTATATATGTTACTTAAGTTCATTTACACCATCCTTTATACGTTCCATGTGTGGTATGAACGAGTCATATCATTTTAAGGGGGCGGTAGTCCGCACTTCCTCAAATGAAATTATCGTATGTATATACAACATGAAACGAATAATGGTATGAAATAAAATGGAATTACAGAATCTTATATATAAAATATATATCATTAATATCATATTTAATTACAGTGCCATCCTAATGGCCACCATGAGAGGCGGTAAGATGTATTTGAACAATCATCGTTTCGTGAGGCGTTAGTTTGCCATCCACAGAAACATTATGTTCATCATCCATTAGATGGAGTTGTGTGAATGTTTATTTTGAATACTTCTTATAACAACATCCTATTATATTGAGTATACTGTTGTTGTTACAAAAGAAGGGAAATAAAAAGATTTTGGGGGTTGGAGAAGAAAAATAAATGAAAATACTTTAAGAGAAATTGTTACCTTTAATTTAGGTAACTCACTTTGGTTGGAACCAAAGGACTTCTTGAAATGCTTTCTGCCTAAGGGGAAGCTTCAAGGAGGAGGAGAGGCATGTGGGGAGCTTAGTTGGGCAGAGTTTGGGCGAGCCAAGTGGCTTGAGAGGTGTGAGGAATGAGTAGAAGTGGTCTCCTTTTATAAGGGAGAGGAGGGGCTCTTTAGGAAAGAGTGAAAGTATTACTTTATAATATAATTATATTCAGTTTATAATGGTCCAAAAATCATTGAGGTAGAAGATAAGATGACTCATATTCTAAATAACATCAACCAATAAGAATTGGACAGGTTTTAGATAATATTTTAATCATTATAATCTTATTTATTTAAATGATTTATTAATGAGGTAAACATTGCATCATTATTGTGTCATTAATAATTTAAATTATTTGATGTCTAAAAATTATAAATAAAATATCATTATGTAGGAAATCTTTTTAGCTTTCTAATGAATATTTATAATCGAAAATAAAACATGTATAACCCTATGTAAAAATTGTTATTCTAAAAGATGTAAGCTTATGCCATTTTTATTTTTATTTTAACTTTATTAATATAAAGTGTCATTATCACTTACAAGTGGATCAATGGGGTCCCAAAATTGACCCAAAGATTCCCATGGTCGACCATGTATCAACCAATAGGGTTAAGACACGTTTTAGGGTAATTTAGTATTATTATAATATTATTTTTTAACCCTTATTTACCGGATTTACCCTTAGCCATGGTAAATAAAATATTTACCGCAATAATTATTCAAAATGTCTAAAAATAAAAGTTACCTATTTACACAATTTGAACATCCTGATTCCAAATATGGAATCCATTTTTCTAAATTCAAAACACAGAAGTGGCAGAAATTAATTTAAAATTAATTCCCGCTGTCAAAACAAAAAGCGTGTTTTTAAGAGATAATAACTATCAAAAGATTGACACTTGTTTATGTTCGGTTTAATTGTAAAATTATGTCCATTGACCAAAATTATATTAAATGGTAAAAATATATTCTAAATATACTTTAAAACCACTCAAATTTATTATTTATCACTATTAATTATTTTGATTAAAAAAGTTGTTTTTAATTAAAATTTAGTAATTTTTACTATTCATCAAAATATGAAAGTTATCCGAAAAGTACCAAAATTTCACCTTAGGCTAAATTTGATATTCCGAATCCAAAAATGAAGTCCATTTTGAAATATAAAATATATATAATTTCAAAAAATTAAGTATTACTATTCATAACGGCTAGTTTGATCGGTTGTGGTGTGTGTTAAAACTCGAAGTTGCGTACAACACACGCTACTGTTTTATTCAAAGGAAAGCGTACCGTGGAAGCTTGGGATGTTTTATTTTAAATTTTTTGATGTCCCCATGTAGTCAAAAAGTTTAAAATATTTTATTTAAAAAGGGTTTACTATTAAAATTTGGTAAAACTACAATACTGAAGATGAATTTGTTCTTACATTATGTCTAAGAAACTCATAATATGGATTCTAAAATTATAAGGATTATATAAAGTTTAAAATTTAGTTAATACTATTCATAACCTTTTTTGAACGGCTTGTTTGGTAAGTCATGGTGCGCTTGAACTCGGTGTTGCGTGTAGTGCAAGTTATTGAATTATTTTGAAAAATAACACACTATGAAATCTTGGGGTGTTACAGCCAGGGTGCGGCCCGGCCGGTCAGACCGGCCTGGCTCAGCCAGCCCGGCTCGGCTCGGCCGCGCGGCCGAGCGACGCGGGGGGAGGGGGGGAGCCACCACCACCACGGGACACCCCCGCGCCACCCGCGGGGTGTCGCCCTCGGCAGCCGAGCGACGCGGGGCGGGGGGGGAGCCGCCGCCCCCGTGGGACACCCCCGCGGCACCCGCGGGGTGTCGCTCGGACAACGGGACGCGGCTTCAGCCGCGTCCCGCACGCGCCGGACCCGCGCCGCCGCGGGTTTGCGAGTGCCACCGCCGCGGCTTCTGTCGTGGCGGCCATGTTCGGCGGCGCGCCGGGGCGCCGCCGCTCCCGGTTTCCGGCGCCTCCGCGCTGGTTACCCCCGCCGCCGGCGGCTTCCGCGGCCCCCCGGAGTCGCTCCGGTGGTCCGATTCTGTTCCTGTCTGCGCCGCTGCTCCTCCCGGGACTCACTCTTCACTGCGGCACCATCACACTTCCGTTGCGGCACGTTCCGTCATCACCCGTCAAATCCACATAACAACGAAGAACGGTAGAGAGTCGTTGGGCCGTGTTCGTTTGGCGTGCACCCTCTGCATTAGTGATAAACAACGGGAGAAACAATATTCAACATATGAATCAACAATTTTTAAATGGAATAAAAATTGTTTATGAATCGGGTTCTTCATTCATGAATGGAAACAACACGGAAAAGTTAGGGCAATTCCAAAAATAAAATCCCTACCTCGTTGGTCGTTGTCGAACGCACGTTCTTCGTGGAATTGCTCGTCGCAAAAGGAGGGGATCGTCGCGTCGTCGTGGAAAGGCGTCACGTCATCACGGAAACCGGCGTTGAGTTGGCGAACTCAACGGACCAAGAAACAACATATTTAATTTAATTATAAATAATTAAATCTGTGTTTTGGTAAAAACCACAAAGGAGATTAAAAAGAAAGTCCGAGACTCTTACCTCAAGCAGCTGATCGAAACTTCGTTGCGGAGGAAGAGACATCGCAGAAGAACGTTGCAGGAAGGGAACGTCGGCGTCGCGGAACACGGCTTCGCATCGTCGACTTCCACGGGTTCGGCATTCTTCGTCGAAGGCCGGCGTTCTTCGCGTTCTTCGCATTCTTCGCGAAGGAGGATGAAGGTTCAAGAACTCTGAAAAACCTCTCAACGAGTAATCCTCCAAAAAGACTAGTTGGTCTTATTTTATTATTACGCCAACAAATGAAAAAGGGGTAAGTAACGACCCATCAATTCTTTGTATTAATTCAACGAAAGTAACAGCTCATTTAATTCACAAAATAAACCGCCCAATTAAATGGTCTGTTAAGAATTTAAGAAAACGCGTCAGTTGACTTTCATAATGACGGGTTTTCGCAGGTGCGTTACTTAGCGGAAAGAAACGGCGGGGTTCGCGCAGGCCCCACCTCACAAATATCCTACCAAGAGGGTAGGATATTTCTGGACAACATCCTATCTGTTTCAACTCAGTTTAAGCCTCTTTTAAGTGGCTTCAGGTTGCTTCCAAGTGGCTTAAGTGAAATAAAATAAAGTTGTCGTAAAATTATTTTATTTCTTATCTTTAAGCCCGAAAATTAAAAACCACACCCGAGAAAACGTAACTCCGGAAGAGGAGTTTCTAAGCAAATACTGGCGCTGTGATTTCATCGGTGCCCTCAGAATTCGATTCCGGGCACCGGTTCAAAAGTTAGAAAAACCCACTCGTCCGTTCACAGAACGTACCCAAGACAAACATCGGAAAATGATTATGGGCACACCAGGCCTCAGAATCAGGTGCCTTCAGAGACTGCGCTCTTGTAAAATTTCAAAGAAAATCAAAAAAAAATTCCTTGAAATTTACGGGTCTTTACATTAATCCCACCACAGGGCTTAACGTCCTCGTAAATCATCAACACAAACTAGGGATACAAAGGCCGTACTGAGCACGCATCTGAGCCTCCCTCTCCCATGTGCTCCCTGGAGGTTCCCCTGCTGCCATATGATGCGCACAAGAGGAATTGATCGTCCATGTAGGACCCACGCCTATCGATCCTCTATCTCCACCAGGACCTCCGTAAAAGTCGCCCAATTATCCACGTCTACCTCCCCATGGTCAACGATGAGTGTCGGTCGTGCACGTATCTCCTCAGCTAAGATACGTGGAAGACGTCGTGCACCCGGTGCAACTGAGGTGGCAGAGCCAGGCGATAAGCCACCTCACCAATCCTGTCGAGGACCTGGAATGGTCCGATGAAGCGTGGAGACGACTTTCCGCCTCGGCCACATCTCTGTAAACCACGTGGAGGTGAGACACGCAAGAAGACGTGGTCGGCATCCTCGAACTCTAGTGGCCTCAGCCTCCTGTCATCATAAGACTTCTACCGGCTCTGAGCTGTACTCATCCGCCCCTGGATGACCTGGACCATCTCAGCCGTGGCCTGGACCATCTCCGGCCCCACAAGAGCTACTAAGATTTCTTCTTTGCCGATAAGAGAAATCTGGTCCCATCCCCTGGATGAACCACATTCTTTGCCTAATACAGTCAATCCCAACATGGATGATACTAATCCATACCAAGGATGACGTCATAAGGCCTCGACGCTACAACCAAGAGATCCAACCGTTACTCTCGCCTCCAAGGGTTGAGTCACATTGTCAGCATCAGTGTGTGGTAACTAGGTCTCCTCTAGTAGATGTCTCACAAGTGAGGGTCAAGTCAATAGTCAAAACTGTAACCTCTTAGTAAAAACACAAAGAGGATAGGAAAGAAAACATCACAAGGTATGCGTCTTTTATTATTGCAGCTCATAATACAAAGACACTACACAACATCAACAAGGAACTAGAAGTACAAAGGACGTATCCACTAGTTCCGCTCCTATCCATCTGCTCGCAGAGCTCCATGATCGAAGGCCTCAGCTGCCTGAAGATGAGCTCTCGTATGTCCACCAACTCCCTGCGGTCGGGGTGGACCTCCTGGTGGTGGTGGTGGCAACACCTCGAAGTGTCGCCCACCATCTGTTACTCGGCCAGCTCCTCTGGCTCGTCTGCCTGCACCCTGTGGACCACTGTGGCCTAATCTCTATCTGGGAGGTCCCTCTACCGCTTGCTGCTCATCTGTAAGACGAGTCGGGCAGTCTCGATCCATGTGAGCTCGCCCACTGCATGCATAGCAATGTTTGCCCCTCGCGTAGCTGGCTCTCCTTCGGGTGCCCCGCACAACCGAATCTTCATCCTGAGACTGCCCATCTGATGGTCTGGCCCGTTTGAACCTCTGCATCACCGGTATACTACGAGCTGTAGAAGACCCTGCTATGGTCCGTCCTGTGGAGGGTCCTGTCACTGGAGCCTACTCGGCGAGAAAACTCTCCACTAGAAGGGCCCTCTCCAACACCTCTGCTTGTGTCAGAATGTTGAGGTAGATCATCGAAGCCCTGATCTCGTGCCTCAATCCCTGCTCGAAGGTCCGAGCCTAGAAGAAGGGGTCCCGTACCATGTCGGTCGAGTAGCGCGAGAGATCAGTAAATCTCGCAGAGTACTGGGCCACTGTCAAGCTGTCATGCCGCAGCTGAAGAAGCTCCTGTATGCATACCGCACGGAGGGTGGATGGGACTAACTCGGAGCGGAAGATGGTCTCAAAGTCCGTCCAGAGGATAGATGTCTCGTCGTGCACCTGGAGCATCAAGCTCCACCATCTGCCTCCTGCCGCATGCAGGAGGCTCGCTGCGAGGATCACCATGAGGTCTGCTGGTGTCCTCACTAGCCTAAAACTCGCACCACTGCCTCCAGCCAGTCCTCGGCTGCTTGGGGGTCCGTCTCCCTGCGGAACCTGGGCGGTCGCTGACGCTGGAACTCGTGCAGCACGCTAAGGCGACGTGCATCGTCAGCGGCTGCGGCTGGTAGCATCGGTGGCTCGGCGGGTAAAGTTACCGCCGATGCCTCTGCTGACAAGGAGCCCTGCACCGAGGCCTCGTCACTCGGTGGGCTGTCATCACGCCCCACTCTCGGAACCATAGCTGGCTGCCGTCGTGGGGCCATCCTGAAAGAAGCAGCTGCGCCACGGTCAGAACTGTATACCTGGTGAGATGACACAAGTAATCACAATGAAAACTTGAACACACAAGCAATCAATGTTTTCGTTCATTAAGTCGGAAATCAGAAGTCAGGGTCCTGGTGTACGGATACGTCGGCCGCCGCACCAACACTGGAATCCCTGAACTGATAACCACACCCAATACACTAAACACTATTGCTTCACAAAGAAGAAAGATCAGAGTCTCCGGTAGAACCGACCACCTCTGATACCAATTTGTCACGACCCGTCCTCGGGGCCCGTGCCGTGACTACCCCAAGCCCTCCTTCCAAAGGCCAGGGGCTGGCGACTAGCACCAAGGCATAAATCCCAACAAAAGGGAAGGCATTGCCTTTGAAAAGTAAACAAGCACTATAGAGTAAGCAAGAGGAAAAGTAAACACTAAGTAAAAATTGTACAAGCTGTGCTGAAAGAAAAAGGGGCCGGAAATACAAGCCCAACTGTAAAGTAAAACTGAAAGGAAAAACAGCTACGGAAAGGAAAAGCCGCAGCGTCGAGCCGTCCTCTGGAAGTCCCACCTGAAGGGTGGGTACAGATAGCCTCCACAGCACCTCGGTCCAGCCGTCCGCTCCGAGTGCGTCCCGCCCGGTGGTCCACCTCCAGGTACCTTCCAGCTCCGCAAGCCTCCACCACGATCAGCGCTGCCCGTCGTCTGCAACCAACACCACGAAGTGCGGGCATAGGCCATGCAGGGGTGAGTATAAGCTACTCAGTAGGGACCCCGAGACCCCCGAGGGTCTCCCAAAATCGACAAAGGATAAACCACAATGAAAAGATACAATCACGAAGTAACAACTAACACTGCTTAGGTATATGCCCATACATATATCTAAGTCATCAATCCCCGTTCGGCTCCAACATCCGAGCCCAAGCACAACCCAGTCCACATAGGAAAGAAAATGTAAATCCACACCGGATAGCACAACACAATCCACAAAGGAGAGAAAAACGTAATCCACACAGGATAGCATGACACAATCCACAAAGGATAGCAAACGTAAATCCACACAGGATAGCATGACACAATCCACAAAGGAGAGAAAAACGTAAATCCACACAGGATAGCACAACACAATCAACAAAGGAGAGAAAAACGTAATCCACACAGGATAGCATGACACAATCCGCAAAGGAGAGAAAACATAAATCCACACAGGATAGCATGACACAATCCACAAAGGAGAGAAAAACGTAAATCCACACAGGATAGCACAACACAATCCACAAAGGAGAGGAAAATGGATTTCAGCTCACACAGGTATACATCATCGAAAAGGGTGAAAGAGATGATCAGACATAGATACTGAATCATCTAAGCTGGGACCCACATATGATACAAGACCAGCCGTCCTCATTGTTTCGTTTATGCTGGGACCCACATAGGATAAAAGACCAGCATGGCTGGGACCCACATAGGATACAAGACCAGCACTGAGTCATCTAAGCTGGGACCCACGTAGGAGACAAGACCATCACTCTTCATTGATTCATCTATACTAGGACCCACATAGGATACAAGACCAGTATTGAATCATCTAAGGTGGGACCCACATAGGATACAAGACCAGCACAGCTAGGACCCACATAGGATACAAGACCAGCTGTCTTCGTTAATTCATCTATACTGGGACCCACAAAGGATACAAGACCAGTATTGAATCATCTAAGCTGGGACCCACATAGGATACAAGACCAGCACAACTAGGACACACATAGGATACAAGACCAGCTGTCTTCATTGATTCATCTATACTGGGACCCACATAGGATACAAGACCAGTATTGAATCATCTAAGCTGGGACCCACATAGGATACAAGACCAGCATAGTTGGGACCCACATAAGATACAAGACCAGCTGTCTTCATTGATTCAACTATACTGGGACCCACATAGGATACAAGACCAGTATTGAATCATCTAAGCTGGGACCCACATAGGATACAAGACCAGCACAGCTAGGACCCACATAGGATATAAGACCAGCTGTCTCCACCGTCGCAGTCCACTGAGGATTTCTGCACAATCGTCGTCGCGGTCCACTGAGGATCTCTGCACCGTCGTCGAAGTCGCAGCCAGCACTAGGGTTCCCGGACACAGCAAGCTCGTTCGGGAGGGTCCACTCCACGAGCCGAGAGGCCGATACATCAACTGTCACAAAGTCCGAAGTTGATGTATCCAAATGTTCCGTATCGTCAACAGGAACTCAACGTCGCAGACGGCGCGTCAATCGGACGCCCGGTCTGAGAGTTATTGGCTTTTTCTTCCTAGGGGCCCGGTTGGTTTTTAAGGGAAAACCAACCCGACCGTACTACACCTGCGTCCAAACCTCAGGCGAAGTATGCCAAAAGAGCAGTCTCACTTAGAAGAACTCAACAAAGCTAATGGCACATTAATCGGATGTCCGTAGCTCAAGATATTAGCGTTTCCGCTCCGAGGGCCCGGTTGGTTTCGTGTACGAACCAACCCGGCCAAACTCAAATTATTCTGAAACCTTGAGTGCGATATAACGAAACGACCGTCTCGATCCAAGGATCGCGTAGCCGCTGACGACACGTCGTTCGGAGGCCCGTAGCTCAAGTTACAGGCATTTGAATGAAAAATCGTGCGAAGACAGGGGGGTCCGGGCCTGGGCCGACCCGGCCCGACCCGACCCGGTCCGACCCGGTCCGGTCCAGCCAGGGCACAGCCCGGCTGGTCGGACCGGCCTGGCTCGACCGAGCGGCCGAGCGACGCGGGGGGGGGGGGGGGAGCCGCCACCCCCACATGACACCCCCGCGGCACCCGCGGGGTGTAGCCCTGGCCAGCCGAGCGACGCGGGGGGGAGCCGTCGCCCCCGCGTGACACCCCTGCGGCACCCGCGGGGTGTCGCTCGGACAACCGGACGCGGCTTTAGCCGCATCCCACGCGCGCCGGACCCGCGCGGCCGCGGGTCTGCGAGTGCCCCCGCCGCGGCTTCTGCCGCGGCGGCCTTGTCTGGCGGCGCGCCGGGGCGCCGCCGGAGTCGCTCCGGTGGTCCGATTCTGTTCCCGTCTGTGCCTCTGCTCCTCCCGGGACTCGCTCTTCACTGCGGAACCATCACACTTCCGTTGCAGCACGTTCCGTCGTCTCCCGTCAAATCCACATAACAACGAAGAACGACGGAGGGTCGTCGGGCCGTGTTCGTTTCGCCCGCACCCTCCGCGTTAGTGATAAACAACGGGAGAAACAATATTCAACATATGAATCAACAATTTTTAAATGGAATAAAAATTGTTTATGAATCAGGTTCTTCATTCTTGAACGGAATCAACACGGAAAAGTAAGGGTAATTCCAAAAATAAAATCCCTACCACGTTGGTTGTCGTCGAACGCACGTTCTTCGCGGAATTGCTCGTCGTGGAAGGAGGGGATCGTCGCGTTGTCGCGGAAAGGCGTCGCATCGTCACGGAAACCGGCGTTGAGTCGGCGAACTCAACGGACCAAGAAACAGAAGATTTAATTTATTTATATATAATTAAATCCGTGTTTTGGTAAAAACCACAAAGGAGATTAAAAAGAAAGTCTGAGACTCTTACCTCAAGCAGCTGATCGAATATTCGTTGCGGAGGAAGATATGTCGCAAAAGAACGTTGCAGGAAGGGAACGTCGGCGTTGCGGAACACGGCTTCGCGTCGTCGACTTCCACGGGTTCGGCGTTCTTCATCGGAGGTCGGCGTTCTTCGCGTTCTTCGCGTTCTTCGCGTTCTTCGTGAAGGAGGATGAAGGTTCAAGAACTCTGACAAACCTCTCAACGATTAATCCTTCAAAAAGGCTAGATGGTCTTATTTTAATATTACGCCAACAAACGAAAAAGGGTAAGTAACGACCCATCAATTCGTTGTATTAATTCAATGAAAGTAAGAACTCATTTAATTCAGGAAATAAACCGCCCAATTAAATGGTCTGCTAAGAATTTAAGAAAATGCATCAGCTGAATTTCATAATGACGGGTGTTCGCGGGTGCGTTACTTAGCGGAAAGATACCACGGGGTTCGCGCGGGTCCCACCTCGCAAATATCCTACCAAGAGGGTAGGATATTTCTGGATAGCAGCCTATCCATTTCAACTCAGTTTAAGCTGCTTTTAAGTGGCTTCAAGTGGCTTCCAAGTGGCTTCCAAGTGGCTTAAGTGAAATAAAATAAAGTTGTCGTAAAATTATTTTATTTCTTATCTTTAAGCCCGAAAATTAAAAACCACACCCGAGAAAACGCAACTCCGAAAGAGGCGTTTCTAAGAAAATACCGGCGCTGGGATTTCATCGGTGCCCTTAGAATTCGATTCCGGGCATCGGTTCAAATGTTAGAAAAACCCGCTCGTCCGTTCACTGAACGTACCCAAGCCAAACTTCGGAAAATGATTCCGGGAACACCGGGCCTCGGAATCAGGTGCTGTCAGAGACTGCGCTCTTTAAAAATTCCAAAGAAAATTATGAAAAGAAATTACTTGAAATTTACGGGTCTTTACAATACTCTTGTCATAAATGCACCTTGATTGAAAAATATAAACTTATAATGATGTATAATCCAACTCTGATATTTTATGTTAATTATCCAATGTATCATATACTCAGATAAATTGGATTTGTGTCTTTTTTACCAGATACATGAATCTCTATGAACACAAGTGTAACTAGACTCTTTTTTATGGTACTATGATCATCATTTTCATTTTTATAAAATTTATAACCATTAATTATATAACAATTATAATATTATACATGCAAACTCGGTCCTATGAAAATCCATCAAATTCGTTCTAAAATTCAATCCTTATTTTTAGATGACTCCTTAAAAATATGGTCTCAAAATCATCCTATAAACTATTTATTATATATTTGATATCCATCATTCAACCCTTCAGGGATTCAAATACCTAAGAATTTATTTGTCAGTTTCAACATTTAGAGAAATATATAACATGTTATGTAAAATGTAAATTTAATCCTACTCACATTTTGTAGTACTATTTATGACAACATCAATTCCAGAAATTCCATCTCTTACAAGCTACCTGGTGTGATGTGATTTTTCTAGACCAATTATTTCCACAATAGACGGGTAGTCAGTATAGAATTCGAAATATTCTTTAAAAACATATCTATACTCAACACAAAATTCCATTAAACTATGATTTTTTATATACTCTTTACAAATATTCATATACCTTTTAATGGTGTAAATCCATCATTAATTTATAAAAACATGTAGTGATGTCTATTACAACCAAGTCCTTCATTTATGGTAATTTTCTCTCTTATATTATGGGTATAAATTACCTACTAGTTTTCCTATAGGCCTCCTTAAATTTGGTTGAATTTGGACATGATTTGAGTAGACATAGTGTGGTACAATGTTTGTGTGCAAGGTTTGCTAAACCATGCAAGAAAACTATTCATCCTAGTCCACCTCATCAAAATATTTTGTAATTCCATTTTTCCCTTATGGGATTTCTCCAAAGACTACCCTTTCTTACCACACTCGACCCTAATAGCCCTAACAACCACCTAATAACCTTAAACCCTCCTTGGAACTCATCTTTGAAGTGGATTTTTGTGGTGGAACTTCAAGATCCCTCAATTAATTGGGTTTACTTCTTTCCTTCTACCATTTCCTTAGGGTTTATTCGAATTATATTGGATCACTTAATGTTCTTAAAGTATGGATTTGTTCCTAGGGTTTTATCTTGGGTTTCTTGGTATTATCTTGTGGTTTTAGTATTGTTTTAACTCCCTTGTGGTGCGACAGTGGTGTGGTTGCACTTTCGCACTAGGATTTGGTGCTTTAAACCCACTTCATTGGTGATTCCATGTGTAATCACTACTAGATGAATTATCATTTCATGCTTAATATTTTGGGCATATTCCTCCTTTATTGGGATTTTTGTGAAAATTATTTTTGGTGGTGTTTGGTAAGAAAATGATTTTTAGTGAAAATTGGTGTTTTACCTAGGCATTCTATGTTGTACCATTTGGGGATTTTTTGTAATTCATGGAAGGGTTTTATTAAAATTATATTCTATGTAACATTCTGGTTTAGGGAAATATTTTTGTTCATTTGGTCTTCAAAGGGGGGATTTTAGATGAATTTTTTGTGCAATGTTTGGTTATATTCTGTGAAAATGTTTTATAGAAATTATAAATGATTTATTGAGTTATATAAATGGTGAAAATCCTTTCTAGCTATTATTATGAGTTTTTATAGACATAAATGGTGTTTTTATATGAAAATTCAGTTTTGTAAAATGTTTAAATTATTTGAGAACAAAGGGATAAACCCAGGTATCTAGGTGGGAAGACGTGTAATAGTATGCTAGTGATCTGGAGTGGTTTTTTCCCTATTTCACATAAAAAGTTTGATATTAAAAACAATAAATTAACTATAATGGTGAGGATTTGGAACCACTGGGTTATGTGTATGTTCTCAAATATTGGATTTTTCATGAGAACAAATATTGTTATGGTTACATTACACCACGTTATGAGGTACATAGGGCCCAAAACTAACTAGTGACAAGGGATGTTCCTGAGATTAGGGCTCATTGACCTTTTCATATTTATCATTGACTTATGGAGTGTTTGGCTTGAAAATTATGTATCTTACATGTTTTATTGAAATTTTTTCATTCCTTGAAATCATCTTTTTATTTAAAAGATTCATTCATTATAAATTATTGCCATTATTTATTGTTTATTAAAACATGAAAGATTTTTATCTTGTAATGAAATCCATATGAATTATTTGGGTTGGTTTCCTATCACGATTATTCAGAAACAACATTTACACCCTTGGGTGTAAGTAGACTTGATCATGTTTGATATTGGTAAAGTCAAGGCCTTGGGTGATGGCAGTTCCGGTTGTTAGTTTCCTTCCATGGTGTGATTTTGTGGAGACAGCTTGTGGGTGATAACCACTTTTTTTGGTGTTACATGGGTTGTTTTTATACTAAATTTATGTATCTATGGACTTTTTGTTTCATGTTTGTACCCATGTGTTCATTTATCATTTTTTGAGGTTTTCTGGCATGAATATTCATATTTGTTTTGTTGATTTTTTTGATAAATGTTTCCAAAATAGGGTAAATTCATTCCAAAACCAATATATATGATACCTGACCACTTTTTCGAGCTAGTGGGGATAGGGAACACCTTTCATAACTTTCCTAAGACAGGGTTTAGTGTCAGTTTTGATGGTGACTATATTTAGTTTGTGAAAAACAATTATCAGAGGAGGCCAATGTTTTTGGGTTATATTGTTTCTTTGTGATGAGTCAGGATATATAGGATCTAGTGATGTCAGGGCTTAGAGTTTTGGTCATGAGTAGGGTTCTTGGACTTCACCTCTCAATAAATACCTCTAGACACCATGGGATGTTGGAATGTTTTGTTTGACTCCACTTTCAGGTGAGATATGTGGGCATCAGACTGCAAGTGGACATCAGGTGGGTGTGACGTAGTTTTTTATTCTATCATTATAATGTGTTTCTCTTTTTTTATATCTTATATTATTGATTAAATTTATCATATCTATTTTACTAATTATTTTTCTTGTTATATTTTCTCTGTATATAATCATTCCTCTCTAGAAATCTCCCATTCAACCATAGAGGGATGCTGGAGAGAGTTCTCCCTCACCAATTGATCAAAGAATGTTAAAAGTTATAGTTAGGGATATCCATTCCCTAGGATAGGGAGTAGCTCCCACTTCTTATCTATCTAGGGAAGATAGGTCTATCACAGAAAGGAAAAATCCTAATAGTTTCTAAAAAACAAGCCTCCTACTTTCTGAGGTAGCACAGAACCCAGGGAAGTAGAGGATTGGCTCAAAAATATCGAGAACATCTTTAAGTTCCTAGACACGCCCAAGGTGGTCAATGTGAAGTGTGACTATTTTTTTATAGAGGGTCCCAACCACATGTGTTGGGAATCATTTCTTCAAGCCAGGAAGCATGAGAAGATGAGCTGGAAGGAATTCAAGTTTATTTTCAACGACCAGTATTGACATGTTGTTTTGGAATATGTTTGATCTTGAGAGTTTATGGAACATGTTCATGAGGATATTTTAGTGATGGAGTATGCCATTATTTTTTTGAGTTGGTATGATATGCTTCAGAAATGTTCTCTAATGAGAAGTTGAAGGCCCAAATGTTTGAGAGGGGTTTTCAGTTTGAGATATATTCCCAAGTCTTCATCATTAAGCTGAAAACATATATAATGGTGGTTGACCAGGCATGTATGGTTGAGATTGTCCACATGGAGAGGTATTTTATCTCTTGGGAGGTTTCTATAATGGGCAGTGGCCGCTCTTATGAGAAGAAAATATAGCGGGGGAGGAGGGAATGAATGGAGGTGGAAGCTCAAGCCAACCATCCCAGTAGTTTCCTTCGATGGATTCAGAAGCGAAGTATGTCATGTGCCAGAAATGTGGGAGGATAGGGAACATATGAGTATCATGCACATCTCCTCTGAATCCCTATAATCAGGGTGGAGGTATGGTACAATTGAAATATTTTTTCCAGGTGGAACATCTACTCTAGAGTGGGGTAGGATTAGTGGATTTTAGGGGAGTTCTAGATTTTTCTAAGCCCTTAAGGATGAGGGGATCTTGGTATTTTGGCCATGGTAGTAGGGCCAGATCATCTTCTGAACAGACCCAGTTTAGGGAAGATCCATGGGCAAGGAGTCTTTCTGAAGCAGAGACTAGGCATCTTCACGTGGTTGATTAGCACTTGTGGGATAATTTGTTGGACAATCGAATGTTTAAGGTTCCATTTTGGTTTTATATATTTTTGATATCAGTGATTCTATTTCATTCATATGTTCCCATATTGTGAACACGCTGAATTTTCAATCTGAGCTATTTTCTGTAACGATGGATTTGGTGATGCCAATGGGAAGGAAGGAGTAGGGTCTAAGGTTCCTATCGTGTTCTCTTTCAGTGTTAGGGGTTAAAATGCAGTTGGACATCCTGATCATAGATGTGGATCTATTTAACTTAAAACTTTGCATGGATTTTCTGGTTCACTTTCAAGAACACATCAATTTCTATAGGTGGTGTGTCAGTTTCAAGGAACCTAATAGAAGATTCCAGGATTTTTAGGGGGAATGGAATCCCCAATTAGGTGGTGTGGGATGCCCAATCCCAGAGTTGGGGGATCTTATCTTTCAGTTATCGTTTCTCATGCTATTGTACAACATTTTTTCTCTTAATGGTAGGTTACATCATGTAGTGGATTAGTTCCCGGAGGTATTCCTAGATGATTTTTAGGCTTACTCTTAGAGTGGGATGTAGAGTTCTCGATCTATTTTGTGCTGAGAAAACAACCAATATCTCTTCCCTCGTATCTTATAGCCCCCATAATATTATGGGAATTAAATTATCATCTGGAAGATTTAGAATAAAAAGCATTCATTTTCATGATCATATCTTTTTTGGGCTGCTCTAGTTCTCTTTGTGAATAAGATCTACAAGTCCCTCCTGTTGTGAAATGATTATTGTAAGCTAAATAAGTTAACCGTTAAAAAATTTTAATATTCTATGAGTAGACTATTTTTTTGAATATATTAAATGGGGTGGGGGAAGTGGTTATCTAAAATATAATTGTGTTCAGGTTACTATCAACTTTGGTTTAAAGAGGAATATATCCTAAATATAGCATTTCGAAGTAGGTACGACCTCAATGAGTATGTGTTCTTTCCCTTCGTAATGAAAAATTCTCTAGCCGTCATTATGGAACTCATGAATATGGTGTTTCACTGGTATCATTATTCTTTATTTTCGGCATTTGTGGATGATATCCTACATTACTCTAGATCTAATAAAAAGCATGAACATCATTTGGGGATAATGTTGGGAACTTTATGGGATCACTCCCTCTATGAAATGTTGTCCATGTTCACTTAATGGATTATAGAGTTGATTTTTATGGGTAATGTGATCTCATAATAGGGGGTTTTAGTTGACCTAGAGAAGATTAGAATGGTTTTCTGATGGGAATAGCCAAAGAATTTTTTCAAGATCTGTAGTTTCCTCGACCTAGCTGGTTACTAAATGTAGTTTGTTCAAAAATTTTCTCAGAATGATTCTTCCATGACCGTGGTATCCAAGAAAGAGGTGAAGTTTTTATAAGGCCCACAATGTCAGGCATCCTTCATGTAGATAAAGCGGTGTTGACTACCACACTCATGTTGGTTTTTCTAGAGTCTATAATGGGATATGTTATGTATTGTGATTCTTCGAGTATGGTCCTCGGGTGTGTGCTTATGAAGAGTGATCATGTGGTAGCGTATGTTTCTTTCCAAATCCATCCACATGAAAAAATTATTTGACCCATATCTTGGAGTTAGAAACATTGATTTTTTCTCTGAAAACATAGCATTACTACCTCTTTGGGGAGAAGTTTACGGTATAATCTGTTCACAAAAGATTGGCCTACATCATCCTGTAGAGGGATCTCAATATGAGGCAAGGTTGTTTGATCGAGTACTTATAGGTGTTCTAATTTAACATTTTCTATACCTTGGGAAAGGGAAATGTGGTGGAAGATGATTTGAGTAGAAAAGTACTAGTGAAAACATTAAGGAAGTACCTTGATGAGTTGACTTTGATGGGGATCTTTTCTCAGATGCATGTGGATTTCAAAGAGAACAGTGGATGTTCATTCTTGGAAAGAATTTAGTTGACTCCTTCTCTCTTTGAGTTGATTTAGTGAGAATACGCATATGATGAGCTTGGTCAACAATAGAGGTAGTTTCATCATTTTGGGGAGATGCCTTCTGATTGTTCATTAGCTTCTAAGGGAATCTTGTGCTTCAAGGGCTGATCAGTAGTTCCATAGTATCTATGGAAGGCAGTGATGCAGTATAGCCACCAATATTAGTGGGTTATCCATTCGGGTGCCACCAAGATGTATTATGATGTGTGTCAACAGTTATGGTGGCCAGGTATGAGACAGGACATAGCTGAATTCGTGTCAAGATGCTACACATGTGAGTAGGTGAAAGAAGAGCACCAAAGGCCCTTTGGGTTGCTTCAGCCATTACCTATTTCTACATGGAAGTGGGATGATGTCACCATGATATTAATTATTGTCCTGAATTATACACCTCGTTGTATTAATTATATTTGGGTGGTGATCGATCATTTGAGGCGATATGCCCATATCATTTTGATTAGAGATACAAATAATGGGGATGATTTTGGTAATTTGTATCTCTAGGAGGTGGTAAGGTTTCATAGTGTTCCATCAGCAGTTGTCTTAGGAGGTGGCCCTCATTTTACCTATCAGTTTTGGGAAGGCCTTCATATGACATTGGGGGTCATAGATTTATATGAGCACAACATACCATCCTCAAACGGATGGTCAGAAAGAGAGGGAAATTCAAATCCAGGAGGACATGCTTTGTGCATGTGTTTTGGACATTGGAGGGTCTGGGGATAGCCATTGGGGATTGGTTGAATTTTATATAATAATAGTTACCAGTCCTTGATTTTATTGGAAATTTATTAGGTTCTCAATGGTCGGCCTTTTCGGTCACCCTCAGTTGGGCTGAGGTAGGTGAGAGTTCACTGTTTACGTCGAGCCTTGTTCATGAGACATCTAAGAAGGTCAAGATGATCATGCCATAATTACTAATAACTTAGAATATCCCAAAATATTATGTTTAATGGAGGCGCCGAGGACTATAGTGTTATGTGGGTGATTGGGTATTCTTGAAAGTGGCCCCTCATCTAGGACATCTCCATATGGGAAAGTAAGGGAAGCAGACACCACAATATGTCATCACTTTTGATATCCCTGATAGAATTGGAAAATTGGAATATATATTGTATTTTCCTTCTCAGTTGACATCCATTCATGACATCTTCCATGTCTCCTAGTTGAAAAAGTAATACCCAGATTTGTCCCATGTGCTGAATTGGGAACAATAGGAGATAGAGCCTGATTTATCAGTGTTTGAGAGTCTGGTGAAAATTGTGGATTCCAAAGGAAAAGTTCATCAAGGAAATTATATTCCAATATTATTTTTTCTTTACTATCTTGGGAATTATACACATAAGAAATGGGAGTGGAAGTCATGGCTTATGGATTTATACGCATTTCTATTTTTCGATTAAGGTTTTGGTTGACTTTCAAGGAAAGAATGTTTTCATGGTAGGGAGAATTTTCTCACCCAAGTTTTTCATTTATGGTATTTTTTTCTCTTCTATTATAGTTCTAACATTCCCACTAGTTTTTTCCTAGTCCCCCCTATAATTTGATTGTATTTGGTTATGATTTGAGTGGAGAAAAAGGGGTGAATGGTTTTCTAATCCATGTAAAAAAATTGTGAAGCTTAGTCCACCACATTAAAATCATTTTTAATTCCATTTTTACCCTTCTAAGATTTAACCAAACTCACCCCTTTCTTTACCAACTCAATCCTAGTAGCCATGGAATCCCCCAGGCACCTCAAATACTCATTTTAACTCATATTTGAATTGGATTTTTGTGGTGGAAATTCAATATATCTAAAGTAAGTGGGTTTCCTTCCTTCATCCTTCTATTTTCATATGGTTTATTCATATTATCGTGAATTTCTGAATGTCCATAAAAGTGGGATTTGTTCTTATGGTTTGTTCTTTGGTTTTAGGGTCAAATCTTGTGGTTTTATGTTTTTTAACTCCCTTGTGGTGTGGCGGTGGTGTGGTTGAACATTAGCAGAAGGATTTTGTGTTTTAACACAATTGGTAGGATATTCCATGTGTAAGCACTACTATATGAGTTATCCTTACTTGATTTCTATTTTTATCATACTCCTCCTTCGTTGTGCTTGCTACAAAAAATTGTTTTGTGGGAATTTGTTAAGAAAATGATTTTTAGGGCCAATGTTTTTGTGAAAATTAGGGTTTTACATGTACATACCATGTTGAACCATTTGTGGATGATTTTTAATTCATGGAAGGGTTTTATTAAAATCCCTTTCTATATAAAATTTTTTCTTGGAGAAATATTGGGGTGCATTTGGTTTTCAAAGAGTAGTTTTTGATGGATTTTAAATGAAATGTTTTGTTATATTCCATGAAAATGTTTTATGGAAATTTTAAATGCTTTATTGAGTTATATAAATGGTGAAATGCATGTGTAGATGTTATTTAATTTTTTAATACCTGAAATAGTGATTTTATATGAAAATAGAATTTTGTAAAATGTGTAAATATTTCAAAAACATAGGAGGAAACCTAGGTATCTTAGTGGGAGGATGCGTACTAGTATGGTAGTGATCCGGAGTGGTTTTTCCCCTATTTTACTTATCATGTTTGACATTAAAAACACTAAAATACTATAATGGTAATGACAAGGATATAGTTTTTCCCTACTAGTGTCTTGTGTATGAAAACCGATATTTTTATGGTTACTTTACACTAAGATATGTGGGACATGGGGCCAAAAACTTACTAGTGCCTAGGGATGTTCCCGAAACTAGTTATTGTTGACTCATTCATAATTTTCTTGGATTATATTATGTTTGGACAGAAAATTCCATATCTTAAATTTTTTAGGGATTTTTTTCATCCTTTGAAATCGTCCATTGAAAAATATTTACTTTTAAATGTTTCATTCTTTAGAAATTGTTTCCACCGTTTCTTGTTTATTAATGCATTCATGCTTTTTATCTTGTAATACTTACCAAATGGAGTTTTTTTAGGGGTATTTGATTGGGATTAGTATCAAATAATACTTACAGCCTTATGTGCATATAGACTTGATCATGTTTGACATAGGTAAAGGCAATCCCTTGGGTGGTGGCAGTTCAGATTGTTAGTTTCCTTTCATGGTGCAGAGTTATAGAGAGAACTCTTGGGAGATGACCCATTGTCATGTTTTGTTCCTTTTTAAGCTTTTATTATACTTTTTTATATCTTTGTAAATCTTTTATAATGTGTATAACCATATATTAAGATCATAATTTTATTTAAGGATTGTCTGGTATGAATTTTTACATTATTTTTGTTGATTGATTTTGGTTGTTAAATGATTACAAACTCGAGTAAATCATTCCCAAACAAATATTTATGATACCCAGTCACTTGTAACACCCCAGGGGGATAAGGATGTCCCTTCGTTCTTTTCCACATGCTCGGTGTTTTTCCAGTATGATGAAGAACATATTTGGTTTGTGTAAAAATATCTCTAATCAAGTGAACAATCCAGAGAACCATTATATCAAATAATTTTTATGGGAAGAAAAACTCCAACTAAAATAATTGGTTATAAATTTACTTGTACATACAAATAAATTTCATAAGTCCTATAACATTTTTGCTTATATATTTAAATAAATAAACAAATCATGGTTAATTTATGCAAGGCATTCTTAGGAAATAATCAATATAAATCAATATGCATTAGATCATGAATCAAAACATAATAGTCATGTTATTTAACACCCTTTGAATATTAAATAATTCATTGATATGATATTCATGATATTTTATTAATACCCATATGGAACCATTAAATTATTAATGAAGTTGAAAACTGATATATTTCTTTATTTTAAATAGTATTTGTTGCTAGTGGAATAAAAGTCCAACTTTCACTCTTCACTAATGCCAACTATTATCAAATCGTCATTTCAATAATGTCCAACCAACCCTTAATTCAGTCCAAGGTTTTTTGGGTTCATTTATTTATCTTCCAATTACATTATCAGATTATTTTTCCCCATATGAAGAACATCAAGAAAATACTTGATGTACAAACAATTCTAGTATGGTAATTCAAAAAAGGTGATATTTTTTTCTAATAGGTTTTGAAATGTTTTTTTAATGATTTACTAAAAGTAGTGTCTATATATTTTACATTCTCAAATAGATGATCACATGTTAGTGTTGGAAATTTTGTAACTTCTTTTGAATTCACATATAATGATGTCATCCAAGATTGGTATTTATGTCAATAAGGTATAATTGTGTGATGTATTATAAACATAGTATTTGATGAATGTTTCAAACTAATTTACAGTTTTCCTATTTCACAAATGAGATACACTTTAGATCATTTAATTTTATATATTAAAAATTTTAAATAAGTAGAAAATTAATTTATTATCTGTTACAACATGGTTCTCAATGTGGAATCTTCATTTCTCTAAGAAATATGGAATGTACAACTAAATCCAACAATAATTTTAAATATTTGATCAATGATTCCAAATAAACATGAATATCATTACTCAGCTTTTTTAGTCATGATATATACAAATATTCTATAATGTATTTCCATTTTATGCATAACCATAATGGAAATTTTTAATCTAAAAACATAATTTTCCATGTACTATGAGTGTTTCTTGGAAAACAAAAATGATTCGATTCTTCTATAGATAGTAAAATATAAAGGTGTAATGATTTGTTTCAAAATTCAGGATACCCATGATCCCCATTCTTCCAGTGAGGTGGGTATATTGGGTGATGAAATTTCCCACCATTATTTCTTGTATCCATGTGCCACATCAGTTTCCTTATTGTAACCCACTTCTATGCACATTCCTAAACATTTAAATGATTAGAAAGTACCACACAACATTCATATGACATGATTTATCATTCCTGTCTTGAGTTGCACCACACTTTGGGAATTTTTTATGTTATTCATGATCCTTGAGAACTGGTATACTATCCTTTATAAAATAATTTATTATTTCAAATATAATACATGTTAAATGTAGATTTATTTGTTTCATCTGTTTAAAAATAATGCTCATTATATTCTGGGATCATAACATTAAAGAGATATTTTTTTTAGAAAAGATGGTGGTAGACCATCTATTTCCAAATTTTATATTAGATTGCTTTATTATGGCTGAAAATTCTATATATTTAGCTTTCCTAATATACAATGGTGTCTTTACACAACTCATTAACATATCAAAAGATTTTGGATAGTCATGACGTTCATCTTCATCTATTATTTTCATTTCCTTAGTATGATCTCTTTCATTGCTCACACATGTAATCATATCCTCATGGAAATCTTCTTTATTGTTAACACTTGTAATTAAATCAAAGGTCTCATCAAATTTATTTTTATAAAAGTCACTATATAACTTCAATTTTCTATGTTTTTTGTAAAAATAATTTTATCATTCATCTATTCAAGGATAGATAAAGTGTAATTCTAACACATATGGACTATTTGGTCTTGATAATAATAGCTTAAAAAGAGACAAATGATTTGTGAAGGGTTATATGAATTATATTTTGAAAACATGATGAATTATTTCACCCCATCCTCATAATATTTTTTAACATGATTAACATCAATCTATTTTGGATTCATATACATATTATTTAATTCAGTAATATGAATATTTAAAAAATGTAATAAACGTACAAAAATTATGAGCTTAGAACCCAGAAAATATTAATCTTAATTAATAAATTAAGTTACATGACTGACTGAAAATTAAATTTTTATTATTCAACAACATTTGAGGAAAAAGTGAGAAACCATACCTGATTTCATGACATCAAGACCTAAACAAGAAAAAAACCCCAACGGACCAAAACTCAAGATCAATGACAACCATAATAACAAGAAAGAAGCTCCTCCCAACAACATTTATGTTAAGTCCAGCTTTCATTGTTCCATCACAGCACGGATAGCAGTCTCATTCCAATGAGCACTGTCATAGAACCGATGGCCATATCCATACCCTCTCAAACATCCAAATTCGAGAAGATATGAAACAATGAAACCTCTTGCCTGAACCTCATCTAAATCATCTCCTTGTATGAGAATGTTTAAAGAATTCCTTGAGTCATGGACCACCAAGGCCACAATCAAAAACAATTCCAAAGAACCATAACTGATGATCTTCCATCCAACACAGATTCATGCGAAATCAATATTAGACCAAACTAAACACTTTCTATGAATGGAGATAAAACATGAAGAGAAAAAATAGGCTCACGGAAGCTGATGAACTAGAGAATCAACACCAAACCACAGATTTAGGAAACACCATTAGACTGAACCAGCACATCCAATCCCATAAGAATACTCAATTTATAAATATAAGAATCATAGTAGAAAGAATTTGTAGCCAAATGAAAAATCGAACATCCAAGAAACATCACCACAAGATCGGCCTCCCGAACGTTGGCCACCAGAAGAAGGTAACACCACAAAACTGACCGAGCCAACACCAGAAGGAGGTAACGCCACAAAAGGGACGTAATTTCCAAATGAAATTGTTCGCAATGTTTGAACTTCATGATATTTAAAAATGTGCATTGGTCGATAAGATGGTATGTCAGACTCATAACACTTTTTTAGGGGAATTATTTTATACACTGGAACTCTATTTATAATTTAAGATATTTGTTTAATCCTTATTAATTCACCAAGTATATCATAAGTATCCCTTGGAATTTTCAATCACCTATTTATCTTGTGAAATGTATAAAATCATCAGTATTAATTTGAGGTTCTTCATTAATGGAGATATCTATATGTACTCGCGGTTCTCCATTAATGGTATCCTATAAAATACTAATTAGAGATTCATTTAATCATCATTATGATGATACTAGTTTTTAAGCCACTTAGTGGGGAACACAAGAATTTATTGTCATCCAGGGAGATGAATGATTGGATTGATCTTAGGATCATGCCCATAAAATGGGCTACGTATGTATCATTGTGAATGGAATCATAACCCTTGTAGTTTGGTGCCACTGAATGGGACACATCATATCTTTTAAGGTCATGTGATAAGGACCTAGCCTTATAGTTTAACGTCATGTGGTACAGACATCTAAGCAGAAAGTGCTTAGTCAAAACGTAGTTTCAGACATATATTGAAGTAGGTCAAGGAACATATAAAGGATATGGGTTTCCATGTAGGATCAGACCCTGTTGGGAATATGGACCAAGAATAAAAGGGATGATTTAAGGGATTGGGATTGAACCTGAAGGTGGCTTCCAACATATCCCATATATATGGGAGTCAAAGCGCATGTATTTAGATAGGTCTCATAGGAAAGAATAGTCCTTTGAGAGAAATGAGTTTGGGATTAATAACTGAATAGGTTTCCTTAGTGATTTGAGGGTTTAATTTCGCGATTATTCTTAAGAAGGATGCCCTGATTAACGGAATTAGGATTGGAATCCTAAAGAGTATATCTAGTGAGCTCGGGCCCTAAAAAGGCTTCCTATGTATCTTGGTTTTAATATGAATTAGAGTTATTGTAGTTCCTCTAATTGTGAAAATGTTGTGACCATGAAAAATCACTAAGACCACGTGAGTCATTCTCAGTGTGAGAAACAAGAGGATGTCGAAGATTCAACCAAGGCACTTTCAAATTCTACCTTTTCTGCTGGTGGAAAAGGGTGCTTCGACTGTGGAATAGGGAAATGCAAGGATATTTCCCTCTATTCTATTTACATTGGATAGGGTTCCCATGTATGGAGGAAGGGATGATGTTTAGGGTCTTACACCAGGATGGTTTCCCATGGCTACAATGTGAAACAGGAGAAGGAATGGGTATAAAATGTCCATGTGCCCATCTTGCCTTTGGTCATTGGCACCAAAGATGGAAGGAAGAGAGATGATGCTAAATCCTATAGTAAAATATATGGGTTTACGCCATGATGGTTTCCCTAAAATTGATCCTGTTATGGGAAGGAGACTTCTCCTTTTCCTGCAAGGAAATTGAAGTGTGAACTGTACCTTCCCGACCGGTGACATGAGGTTATAGGTCTTAGAGATGATAAGGGGAGGACATAACCCAAACCCTAATATTCTAAATTGGGAACATCCCAACCCTATTTCGGGAATAACGTTCCACGTGACTATGGATATACAAACCCACATACATTCCATGTATCCTAACTACCTTATAAAAAAATGTTGGAAACCTCTGACTATAGAAATAGAAACCCAAATAGGAGACACATTGAGGTTCATTTCCCTATGGTTTGGTAGGTAAGGAGGTTTTGGAGGAGGTTTCAAATCAGTGCCTTTCAGATAGGGGAACTAAGGAAGGATATACCCTACCATGAATGTTTTATAAAGATGGTAGTTGATTTCTAATGTAGGATTTATACCATGCTTTATGATGCAGGTACCTCACACTAGTATGTCAAGTATGTACCCTGGGTTGATGTACCATAGAGGTATGCCACAAAGGTCTGCCACGCATGTGTGGTGCACAGGTATGCCACACAGGTGTGGCACATAGGTATGTCACATAGTTGTGGCACATAGGTATGCTGCAAAGGTGTGGCATTCAAGTATTATGCGTAGGTGTGAATAATGACTGAAGAATGTGTTTCACATATGAGAATCAAAACTATGTAACAATTGTAAAAGACATTCAATACATGATTATCAAATTTAATTATCTCTTCTCTTGTGTTTTAGAGAGAGAACTGAGAAAATTTTATGGATCTATGTGAAAGAGAAATGCAATGGGAGATTCAGATAGTCTTTTAACTTTTTCATTCATTGAAATTGGGAGCCAAAGGGTCCTATTTATAGTAAAAGAGGGGAAACTGGGTAGATAATTTCTTCTATATAAGTCCCCCACATAGTTCCTTCATATAGGTCCTTTGTGTAGGTGTGAAAAGATTATACTGCCATGTAGGTCCTCTGTGTAGGTCATCCGCGTAGGTCCTCCGCGTAGGTCCTCCGCATAGGTCCTCTGTGTAGCTCTTCAGGATAAAATTTTCCCATCATCCAAGTTCATTAAATCTTAATCTGTATGTTTGTTTGTTCTCTGAGAGTAGTCAAATCTAAGGTCTTGAATATATCTACGATATAAACTTTTTGATATGGTAAATACACCATGTCTTTTGGGAAGAAACTAGGAAATAAAGATATTATCAATCAAACCATTTTCATCATTGATATTTGAAATCAACTGTCAACCACTAGATGGGGGAATCATTCCACTTTCCCATTTGTATGGAGTACTATTTTGGAATATAGAAATCAATCCTATATCTTGTTCCTTCATAGTGAAAACATATTTACTCATTATTGACATTTTTTGTCTATTTGAGAATCATATATTCACTCTATAGAAGGTTACATGAAAACACATTTCATGGTGTCTTCAAAATCAGCTATGCCCTTGGAATTTGATTTATTCAGAATGAAATGATTCTTGTTTTGAGGTAAAATTTGGGAACTTTGACACATTCAAATATCATTTGGTTAGATTTGGAACTACGTCATGTTTGGAATGATGCTCAAATTTTTACCTAAGCCAAGGGGCATAGTGAGCATAGTTTTATTGTTGCTAGGGTTATAGGGAAAACCCTACTAACATTATATATGTTGAATTTTTTTTTATCAATATTACCTAAATCAAACTTCATGTATGTTTAGTGAGATAGGAATCGACTTTTGTTCATAGTTCCCTTTGCGGGATTTTAGTATGGTGAGTATTACGTCTTTTGTTGTTGGATGTTTAAAGTCATTCATGTTCGATTATAAAGGGCTAATATTTAGTGTCAAATAGTTTTCAAAATAAATTTTGAAATTAGTTCCTAAACAATACACTGTAGTTAATAATTTCTTAAATATTCATTAAATATTTCCTTGGGGAATCTTGAGCCCTAATTTTTATGGCCACCAAATTTAAAACCTGTATCAACATAAGGGGAGTCTCTTGTAAGAACGAATTTACCATTATTTGAAAAACATATTATGAGGGTTATGTTATGCAGGGCCAACTAGGGAATATTCTACAAATCCAAATAGTGGAATCATTTGGCTGACATGCCTGTTATGTTGGAAACTTATGTAATGAAAACTAAGGGCACATACTACCAATTCAAGCAAAAGAGATCTTAGGAATTTAACATTTTACTACTGATAGATATGGGAAAATAATATTTGGTTGACTCAGGACCATAGTGTGTTTTTTTACAAGGAAAATAATTTTAAGAATGAAAGGGCTACTTTATGCTGACATATCTCATGAATTGGAAACACATTTTGATACAAATTTGTTGTATAGGGTATGGTTAAAATTTATCAGAAAGTGGAATTTATGATATAATATTGTGTATTTTTAATTCATGCAGTGAGTTCATTTATACTGTTCAGTTTTTAAGTCATGTAGTGAGGATATTTCTGCAGTATAGTTTTAAGTCATTCAGTGAGGATGTTGGTACTGTACAATTTCATTTCCTACAGCGGGGACATTTTATGGATTTAATTTAAGGTCTTTATCATTGACCAAAGGAAAGAGACTCTCCGAATATCTTGATAATTGAAATAGAAATATACTACCATATCCAGGTATGGAATAGAAAATCATAAACTGTTATTTAAGAATTTCTGAATCCATTAGATGATATGTGAAAAGGGATAAAATAATTAGAGGAATTCTTTTCCAAGAACAAAGTTACCATTATTTGAAAACCCCATTATGGGGGTTGTATTATGCCAGGACAACTAGGTCATATGCTGCATAGCCAAATAGTGGCATCATTTGGCTAACAGACATGTTATGTAGGAAACTTATGCAAGGCCATATAAGGGAACGTACTGCATATTCATGAAAAAGAGCTCTTGGAAGTATGACATTATCTTGCTAAAATCTGAAGAAAGATTATGTAGATTCAAATTTTCCATAACATGCAGTTTTGTTAATGGGGAAAGGTACCTAAATATAGAGAGGGTATTTCAAACCAATATTTCCAAAGAATCAGTGAAATATGATGCTTACGAAGGTCTAACCCAAACATAAGAGTTATGGTGTCTTGTATTTTTAGTTTATACAACTAGGTCCAGAAAAGGAAATAGTATATGATATGTGGAAAAGTGATTTGAAGCTTATTTAATTCTACATTGAAAACATAGAGAGGGAAATATTTAAACTATGGTCTTGATGAGTTTCAGAACAAAAGAAATCTAATGGGAAAAATTTACTTGAATGACCATTTTAACAAACATATTCATGTATATTGTTATCAATGTTTGAAGGGAACAAAGATACTATAACCAAGAACAATATTACCATTATTTGAAAAACCTGTTGTGGGGGATGTATAATGTAGGGCCAACTGGGGAATATGATGCATAACCAAATAATGGCATCTTCTTATTGACATTCCTGTTATATAAGAAACTTATGCAAGGCCACCTAAGGGCACGTGCTGCATAGTCAGGAAGAAGAGTTCTCATTTATTAGAAACCCTGTCACCAGAAACTGTAAGAAAGACAACTAAGATCTGAAAACATTCAAGGATAATAGTGTGGAATATGGATGGGATTTATTCCAAATTAGTATGAGAAATATTTAAACCAATATTGGCCATGATTTTGACTTAATAAACATAGATCTGACTCATATGTAAAATGGTGACTTTAATTTTTCCCTCTAAATTAATATTACGAAGTTCAGTTTCAATTCATCCGATGAGAACACTGTATGGTGCAGTTTTATGTCATTTAGTGAGGAAATTTTACTCTAGAGTTGTAATTCATGCAGTGAGGAGATTGTTAATCCCACAATAAATTGAGACACCTTATTTATACAAAGAATCCTATTACCCAATTCTTATGCCCATGTGAGCTATGATTGGAGTGATAAATTAGGAATAGTAAGGGTTTCTTCTATAACACAAATGTGAAACAGGTGATGAATATGGGTGTTAGATTTCTATTTAGTTTAACATCATGTAGTAAGGACGAAGATTAATTGATCTAAAAAATAAAAACCTATTTTAACTGGATTAAGTGATAAAACCCAATTGTCCCTATGTGTCCTGCCGAGGGAAAGAATCAAGTCATATGTTGTTCTTACAACATTACCTAAGTAGGTTTGATTCTTATATAAAGAATAAAGGTTTATTTGTCAGGTATGGGCCCAATATCGGAGATCTATGAATCTCACGTATCTCAAATAGATGTGAATCATGTTGTACATAGTTCGTTAAATAATCAATCCTCATGTCAATCAATATTGACATGAATAATAGGGGATTTTGACATGTTCTGAGGGAACATTAAATATTAAGACATAAAATGGAATAAGGATAAATCATATAACTAAAGGAAAAACTCTGTATATATCTGATTCTACATAGGTGGAGAAAGAGAAAATAATAAGGTTTTGTGAATGTGGTTGGGCCCAAAAATCAGGATATAGGCGTCTCTACATATCTCATTAAAAATGAGAATCAATCCATACATAGTTCTTGAAATAAGGTATCTATGAAAATCTGACTCAAACATAGGAAATAGAGGGGCTCATGTTCTATTAAGGACTAGCATTGAGGTCAATGATGTTTTCATATGGAATCTTCTAACATTAAATAGAGAAAACATTATTCGTATAGTTTAAGTTCATGCAACGAGGAAAAATGTTGTCATGAAACATAACATAATGCGATAAGAATGAATATACTATGATATTTAACATCATAAAACATAGACTCTTATGGTTTTTATAATGTTTAATGTCTTCCAACTTGGATGTTATACTGAACAATTTTTAGTTTTGCAGCGAGTACATGAGGGTTGTGAAGTTTTTTAGTCTTTTGGTAATGACATTGTACTTTTTAGTTTTATGTCTTGCAGTGGGGAAGATTTGTTAAACTACACTATGTATTTATTTAAGAATATATCACTGGGTGCAGTTGTAATAATCTTCCCATCCATTGATACTATGGAATAAGCGCCATTTGAATATACCTTAGGTATGGAATAAGGTACTTCCCACATTGGCTCAAGCATTAGTGGTTTTATCCCTAGTATCCTTGGAGTCCTAACTACCAATACAAATTATCCAAGAAAAAATTAATGGAGATGAACTTTCTTGATAAAAGATCATTCTATTCTCTTTTTATAGACTTTTAAATGATGTAATGTATGCAATATTTTCTTGTCTAATCACTCTATCTCATTGAACCATTTCTGAGACATCTCATCTGTAGATAACTGATCATAAATTGCAACTCTGAGTGAAGGCAATTTCATTTCAACTAGAAAAAATACTTTGGTTCCATATACCAATGAATAAGGAGTTGGTTGGGTGGTAGTATGAGTAGTTGTTTGATAATCCAATAAAGCATTCAAAAGTTTATCAGGACATGATTTCTCAACTTTATCCACCATCTTCTGAAGTATATTTGATAGGGTCTTTTTAAAGGCCTCTATCTATGCATTGGCCACTGGATAATAGCAAGAAGAATGGTTGGATTTGATATTATGATCCTGTTATAACTTCTTTACCTCAATCAAACAAAAATTGGTTCCATTTTCCACCAATATAGTATGAGGGATACAAAATCTGGGGATGATGTTAGTTTTGACAAAACTAACATTTCTTTTGTCTTTTACTTCTTTGAGAGGTATTTTCTCAGACCATTTAGAGAATAAGTTAGTACCAATGATAATAAAGTTGAACATCTTATCTGTGGCTGGAGGATATGGTCCTACTACATCCACTCCCCATGTGGAAAATGGACAACACTATTTAGCTATATGTAGAAACTCTGGGGTTTGATGAATTATGTTTTCATGCGCATGGTAAGGATGAAATTTCGTAGTGAAATCTATGAAATCCAATGTCATTGAAGACCAAAAGTATCCAATCCTTCATATGTGATCAGAGAGTCAATGCCCAGACTGGTGGGCACCACAATCTCTTGAATGTACTTCTTTCATGACAGATGTGGTCTCTTCTCCATCAACACATCTAAAGAGAATTCCCTCAAAGCCTCGCATATAGAAGATCTTACAGTGGTCTAGACTATCATAAAGAGTAAAATTGATTTCTCATCACCGAATCTGTTCTTCTTTAGCCCTATTCAGTTGAAGTACTCCATTTGATGGTATTACATTATGAATGTTCCTCATCCTGTGCTATGACCATATGTCTCAGAAATAGGTCTAATTTCATTAATTTCTATCATTCTTATTTAAAAAAAATGTGATACCACTTGACAATGGGTTATGCTAATGATTTTATCATCCTGATTTGGATCTACCAAAGTTATAGCTGTAATAGCCTGTGCATCTGCTTGGTAATTTTTTGATCGCAGAACATAAGACAATATCGGCTCTAATGGAAATTCATCTATTAACCTTCTGACGTAATCACATAGAGGGATTAAATCATCTTTTAGGATATAATATTCCCCACTAAATTACTTGATTACCAATTTTGAATCATGTTTTTCCTTCAAGTTATTCATTTTCACCTGAAGTGTGAATTCCAAACCTAAAATAAGATATTGATACTCTCTTTCATAGTGAATACACCGTCTAATAATATGAAAGAATAAAGAAATAATTCCTTATCTATGGAGATAAGGAAAATTTCTAACCCAACATTGTTGTGTTTAGGATTTTCCATTCTCTTCCCTATTGGACTTTTGGAAGCATTGTCAAAGTACATTTCCCACGTTTGGGAATTATCTTGAGTTGAGAAGACCTCTTCATCAGGTGGCTCAATATTTAATGATGTGTATTCTATAGATGGATTCTCAGTAAGGAAGTCAGCCATAGCTTGGCCTTTTATTGCCTTTTGAGGCACAAACTGGATATCAATCTGTTGCAAAATAACTGCCCACCATGCAAAACACCCTATAATCCTAGGATGATCAAGGATAAATTTGAGTAGGTTATTATGATATACCAATTAGACCTCATGATGTCACAGGTAGTGCCTCAATTTCTGAACTACAATGTTTAATGATAGGCAGAACTTTTAAATACTTGAATACTGAGTTTTTGCATCATGCATAGTTTGACTGAGATAGAAAAGGTTGTTTTCATTCCTAGCATCGGTCTTTTGAGTTAGGAAGTCACCCAATCATCACTCTAACGATGTCACATAAATAATAAGAGACCTTCCATCAATATGTGGAATTAATAATTGTAGACTCAAGAGATATTTCATGAGGGTACCAAATGCTTATTGGCAGTATTCATCCCATTGATAGTTGACTCCCTTCTTCATTAATCTGGTGAATGGAAAACACATGCCTACCAAATTGGCTACAATGAACCAAATATAGGATATGTTTCCATGGATTTGTCTTAAATATTTCAAATATATATGTGGTGTCATACTAAGGATTGATTTTTTCTCATGATCTATATTGATACCATGATAGTGTACAATGAATCCAAGGAACTTTCCCGAGGTTACCCCGAAAGCACATTTAAAGGGGTTCATCCTCAAATTGTATTGCTGAAGTTTATGGAATATGGTCTCCAAATCAGCCAAGTGATTGGAACTCTGTCAGGATATGACCACAAAATCATTCACATAACATTGAAAAATCTTCCCTAATAATGGTTTGAAGTTATGGTGTAAGACATGTTGGTATGTTGTGCCTTCACATGTTTTTAATTGATCCTTATCACCATACAATGTCCCAATTTTTTCATTGAAACAATACTTAAGACACTAGTGGTATGCCGAAGGTATGGCTGCATGCTGATGTAGCCAAGGCCTCCAAAGTAGAATATTGAATGTTGTGTCCTGAAAAACAACCATGAAATCTAAATTAGACACATGATTTCCAAATTGAGTTCTGAGAGTAATTTATCCTAGTGGTTCTTTCTCATTCTTATCATAATCTTTAAAAATTAAAGTGGAATGAGATAAGTTAGATTCAGTCAGGCACAATCGATGAAGTGTACGAATAGGAATGAGGTTGACTCCAGATCCACTATTAATGAAGTCTCTTCATATGTCAACATAATTGACATTTAAAGACAAATAAAAGGGTCTAATATATTCATCTACAACATCATCATCTTCTTCATCTATAAAATATATGACTACATGACATTCTACATGACCATTCTCTATTCGGTGAACCTGAGCCGCATCAATTTTGGTTTCAAACACATGAGGACTTAAAAAACCCTCAATGTGTTCTTCTCAATGATCTTTTGATAGATTCAAAGAATATATAATTGATAACTTTTCCGATACATGGGCCAATTGTTTGAATACATCATTCATTTGGTCCCAGGTTATTCATTTTTAGCCTGAATATGCGGTTTTATAGGTGTTTTGGATGTTTATTATTTTGATGTAGATGTACCCTATGGTGGAGAAGAAGATGCAAATACTCCTAGATTTGGTAAATTAGACTGATTAGGTCTATTCACTTGCATAGACCAAGATGGTGTGAATTCTAATCTGTCCTCCAAAAAAATCGTTTCTGAACTAAACCTGGCTTTCATGGAAGAAACACCTTGTTCTTGATGAGCCCACTGGATGGATCTTCGATGAGTTTCTACTACATATATGGTTTGACTAGGGGTAAAGTTAAAATGGTTGTTTCTAGAATTCCCACGTCTTCCCCCGTATCCTCGACCCTGGCTTCTTCCACTTATTCCCCAATTAGGTAGAAGGAATTTTGACTCATTATAAATAGAATCACCATTGGTATAAGGATATGTTAAGTTCATAACGTTGATAGAACCGAAGATCAACTCTTCATATGATGAAGATCCCTCTTGATGGGTTAATTATGGATATGCTGTTTGGAGAGGTGGTGCTTGTGATTTTAAAACAGATGGCATGAAATCTGACAGTGTCAAGGACCACTTTGTCTTTAATGTGAGCTCATCTTCTAATAACTGCTCATTGTACTTATGATCATCTCACTTTATTAAGGGTTGACCTTTGGATGAAGATGATTTTTTTGTGGTAGGAGAGGATAAATACATAATTTATTGTTTCAATAGTGTTCATAAAATGGCAGGATTCCAATTTATCATTTTAATGATAATCCCATCCTTATATTTCAACACATTTTTACTTTTCACTTCATTCCATTTTCCTTCAACCTCTAGATCATTAGTGGTAACACATGCTATTTGAGGTGATGAACATTCCATTTTCACTTGTCCCGAATCTACTATCTTTTTCTAGTGGTCCTTGAAAACAAACAATTCCTTGAAGGGATACCCTAACATCTGGTGGAAGGGAAAATAATTCATAAGATCTTATTCTTATTTTTTTATTTTGTTTCTTCGGCCATGGAAACTGAACCAAATTTTTTTCCAGAGCTGAGATTAAGTAACCAAAAAATTGTTCATTCTGGAAAGAATAAAATTTCTTTAAATCCAAAAACTATTTCAACCTTTGATCTATTTTATCATCTTGATGACCTGGTCATTGTTGCTGATTCTCCGGAGGCAGATCCCTTTGGTATCGTTATGGTCTTGAAGTAGAAGCAGGTACATGTGCCTGGTTGATTGTAACTATGGCAGCTTATGCCTTTCTGGTCCTCCTCCCTAGAGCTGATGGAATTACATGAGTTCTGTACTTAGTTTCTATAATGGAGTTTTTTATCTCTTGGGAAATTGATGTAATGTCTCCACACCCTCTTGTGTATTTCACAGGGATCAATGGTGTTCGTAACTTTTCACATAGATTTTACACACAAATTGGTAGCAATTCATCCTTAAGGAATTATAGACTTAAGGAATTTGTTAATCTTTTCCATCACGCAATGAAATATGAAACTATTTCATTAATCCTTTTTTTAAAAAATTGGTATGATCACAAACTGTCATCTTTAATAGTGCTGAGATAAATTGAAGAAGGAATTTCTAATGGAGATCTTTCTATCCATTAATTTATCGGTATCATAAACTTGTATACTAGACAAAATTCGGTCCCAAAAATGACTGCATAAAAACCTAAGCTCTAGTGCTTCTAGTTTTTGAGGAGTTCACATAATGAGATCCCAACAAGAAATAAAATGTGTTATGTGTCATTCCGGATCTCTCGAACCATTAGAAATTTTGAATGTGATATTCAATAAATTATTTGGGGGGGGGGGATTGCATCCACCCATTCAGTATAAGCTTAAATTTCTGGATGAACTGGTGTACATCATTCCTCCATAGCTTCCAATCATGTCGTTAATGTTACAATTGTGTTCATAAGAATTTGGGGAACACCTGGATGAGTTGGAACCATTTAAGGTGTAGCAACTGGAGCATGAGATGGTGCAATGACTGGAAAAACCACTTATGGTGGGGATGATATTTTCCCTAGATAACACATGGAAAAATGCCTATAATGATGTATCTGATCCTACCTTGATTTTGTACCCAATGAAGTGAATTAATTATCCAAATCTGTAGTTAATACATATCCTCTTTATAGAGGATCTCCATTAGGATGTGCAAGTTTTAGACCTACCTGGGGAGTACATCTAGCAGAAATGCTACTTCGAAGTAACTCTATATTGAGTCTTTTTAACACTTCCATTTCTTCTTTATTCAATGAAAATATTTCTTCAAGAAAAATATATTGACCATATCCGGTGGGAAAGTGAGATGCAATCTGACTTTTTCCTTTCCCCTAGTTAGATTCCATTCAAAGGGGTGGGAGTAGGTTATTTGAAGGAATACCTAGATTCTTTGTAAGCTTCTTATTTTTGGTATGTCCGCCTTCTTAATTTTCCTCAGTGTGTACCATATTATGGACTAGAACAACATATTCTAATTCCCTAGAACAAGAATCATTTTCTGGAGGATCTTCTATAGTGGTGTTAATGACATTCACTGATGCATAATGCATCGATGACATTCTGTTAATTTTTTTTTGAGATCGTCTCTCTCTGTATATTCCAAGAGACTATGTTCTTCTATATGATGAATTATCTGGAACTATTTGGTAGATAGTAACCCAAATGGAATCCTTTGATAGTTTAGTTGCACTCTTTTCTTGTGGCTTCGTCCCTAATCGGAAGAAATCTAAATTCCATTGAGGAGGGGATTGCAGATGTGAAAAAATCTCCCAACCCTCCAGGCTGTGGGTATTCCTTTTCATGTTCATCAAACCTTTGAAAATAGTTTAATGAATTTGATTTCTGAATTTAATGAGCCCATATCCTTGCAAGATGGAGTGATTCTTGAACTTCTATGGCTGAAATTTATGCAACTACTTTTTATATTTTGAGAATTTTGGTTTGGAAATTAGCTGGGTGCATTATCTGCAACCACTCAAATCACCTCTTTTGGAATATAACTTTTATATTTCAGACATTTTCATTCTCTGATACCTAACATCTTCTAATCAGGACGCCTACACAAGATTCTCAGATTCTTAAGGTAAAATTAACTCAACAACATCTTTTGTCTGGGCCTGACTCAGATGAGAGCTTTTTGAGGCCTTTTCTTGAGCATACATTTGATTACATACAAAATCTATTGATTGTGGACAACCATAGGAAATAAAATTGTGTAAGACCACTTTTTGTGGACCTTGCTGATTTTGGAGTGTAGTGAAATACAATGCTCCATGTGCACCTCATCCTCAGATATGAACACTAGATGGGGAATAAAAAATTAACTGTCATAGCCTCTTTAGATCATTGAGGTAAGCACAATGAAGGATTCTCTGCTATTTTTCATCCGTTTGGGGTTGGGAAACTGGGAGAGGCGCCAAGTCAATTTGGCATTTCAACCCTTCCATTACCATTACATGAAATTGATACTCATAATATGGTAACACTTTGGTTTTCAATTGGAGACGAGTCATCCATAAATTTAGACGTATATCATGAATACAATCTTCAGTCCTCAATTATGGAATGTTATACTGATATATTCCAAGTACTATAAAATGACTGGTACTTCTCCCTTTTCATATTGTTTCTTCGTGTTTAGAACATCTTCATCATTAAATAGAGTTTTCTCCACTTGGTATGAACAAAGTAGATGATCTATATTAGAAGAAAAATGACCTAAGGGAGTTTATAAGAATGATTGTTCCATTGGAAAGTATTCAGGTTGAGAAAGTGTTTCACCTATCAGTGACAAGGCATCAGACTTGACTGGCATTGTGTTTGCAAGTGCCTCAAGATAGGAGGGCTTTCTTGTCACTACGTTGCCAATTATATAATTTTATTGAGAATGAAAAATACTAATGCAGAGAACAATTTAGTTGAAAATTCCATCATGGGGAGGATGACTATGGTGGATTACAATAAGTGATAATCCTTCTTGCTCCTTAGTCTTTTGGACACGCAGAGGGTTACCGTCTATCTCATATAGAGATAGTCACTTTGGATTGACCGAATTTTCATGATGCAAGACTTCATGTTGAAGTCTTTGATTAGGAACTTTGGAATTACTACTACCAATACTATAATTTGGTAATGAGAGGATTGGATCTTGAGCTGCAACAGATAAATGTCTGAGGGCTTCAAAAACACCAGCATTAAGAGGAGCTAAATCATTGTTGGACTCTTGATTTTCCAACGGTTCTTGGTGGGACTTCTTTTTTGACTTTTTATTATACTTAGTTAGTGCTATGTGCTAGGAAATGTGGTTATCATGGGTAGGTGTATGTTCCTTCTTTGGATTGGTTACCGGAACAGACCGATTAACTTCAATTGGAAAGGGTGTATGTTCTCGATCCTATTGTCCATATGATATTGGGGAGTATTCCCCATGACCCTCCTAGATTGGAAAAAGTTGTGTATATATTATGGGATGGTATGACGATGTGTCATCCCATGCATGGGAATAGATTTATATGCCTGCTTCCCCAGTACTACTGAAATGGATGTTATAATATCCTAGAATGGTTCAAGAATATGGGCAAGGATTTTTGTTTTACCTTTCACCATTTATAAGATGTGTTTGGTGACATCAGAAGCTAGAATGGGAATATATGTCCATTCTGTATCTAGAGTGGTTGTATGTGCTAGATTTTTTCCTCATTTTTCAGTCAATGGTTATTGACAGTACTCATGCATGGGGGCAGGGAGTTGGGTCCGCCCAAAATTTGTGATCAGAGCTTTTCAGTGGACTTCTCTAGGTGCTACCAAATGAGATTGTTGGAAGACTTGATGAACATTGTAAGGCGTATGTTCCTACTAGCTATTTACTATCGAGTATGCGTGAGAGACTTTCTTAAATGCTGGTAGACGAGACTGGTGGTAGAATTGATGATTGTAAACAAGTGTATGTTCCTATATACCAGTTTCAACCACATTAGATTTTTGGGATTCTTTAAATGTAGTAATACGATCCTACTAATTGGATGATACCTTGTAATTAGGTGTATGTTCTTGTTCACAGTACTCCATTGGATTTAACTTGTGGGATTGGTGAGTTACTTCCAGACGAGTATGCTAGACAGAAAAATTAGGATATATGGGTGTATGTGTCTGTTTGTTGTTTTCCATCATGTCAGGTTGATGGGATCCTCCAGAAGGGGTAGAGGTAAAAACAAGATCACTATTAACTGAACGTTGTCTGCGGTGGTTCGTCTTGCGTTCCTGGGTCTGAGATAACAAGGTTGAATGTCTTGAGGCAACACCCTCATCATGTTGGGTGTTCACTACTGTATGATTCTTCTAGCAGTAATTGTTGGTGGGAGTCCTCAAGATGGACTCCTGCATTCTTGAATTGAGGCCTTGAGTGGCCTCTAATCCACCTCCCAGTACTATGGGAGGGGCTGATTGTAGCGTTCATGGGATAAGGACCTAAAACGGTTAAAGATGCTGGTTGGCACCATCTGCTTATTGACCATTGATCATCATTGGCTGGATGATCAAGGATTTTTATTGACCTGGAAAGCCTGCTGAGAATCCACCAAAGTCGTCATTGTACAATGCTGGGGATATTCTTTTACCATCACATTAGTGACCCAGCTTTGAAGACACTAGGTTGGTGATGACTTCATTCCCATGGTCGGTGATCCAGCTTTAGGAGATGTCAGGATGTTCATAGATGTTCTCTTGAAGAAATCCATTTTGATGTGAAGGGAATTCTGAAAAAAACATGATACAACAACCAAATCCATTAAAGAAACATCTTTTATATGGATACATGCATGATTGATTCATTTTTCTATCATTCCTTTATCAATTGATAGGGGCCTAATTGGTGGATAACATTATTTACATGGTTAAGGGTTCACGTTGGGTTCACCATTTGTGTTTCATAGTACCTTGAAACATGTAATCTAGTTTTAAGAATCAATGATTCTAGGTGGTTTCAATTGGATTTGTTTATGGAAAAGGAAATTTCCAATAGTTCATTATCCAAAAGGTACATGCTTTCTAAAGGCTGGGTTTTTTTAAGTTTGAGCTTTGCGATACCTAATAATGTGCATTGGTTAAGAGGATGGGAGGTTAGATTCATCAAACCCTTTTGGGGGGAATTATTGTCTACTCTGGGAATCACTTTATAATTGAAGATATTTTTGTAAATCCTTATTAATTCACCAAGTTTATCATATGTATCCCTTGAAATTTCCAATCACTTATTTATCATGTGAAATGTTTTAAATCATCTGTATGTATTCGAGGTTATTAATTAATGGAGATATCTGTATGTATTTGAGGTTATCCATCAATGGTATCCTCTCATTTACTAATTTGGGATTATTTTAATCATACTTATTATGATAATAGTTTTTAAGTAACTCAGTTGGTCACTCTAGAATTTATTGTCATCTAAGAAGCTGAAGGTTTGTTTTGATCTTGGGATCGTTCCCATAAAACGGGCTACCTACGTATCCATGTTAAAGGAATCAGAACCCTCATAGTTTGGTGAAACTGAATGGGAAAAATCACACCTTTTAAGATCATGTGATAAAGACCTAGACTTTTAGTTTAATGTAATGTGGTATGGATATCTAAGCAGAATGTTCTTAGTCAAAACATATTCAGGGACATATACTAAAGTAGCCCAAGGATGTTGGAAAGGATATGGGTTTCCAAGTACGATCAAACCCTTTTGAGAATACGGCGCAAGGAGAACATGGTTTATTTAAGGTATTCATTTAGAACCTCCAAGAGTATTCCTACATATCCCATATATATGGAAATCAAATCCCATGTAGTTCGATAGGACTCATACAAGAGTACATTCCTTTGAGAAAAATGAGTTTGGTTATACTTCCTGAAAAGGATGCCATGGTGATTTGAGGGTTTAATTTGGGACTTATTCCTATGGAGGATTCCCAAATTAAGGGAATTAGGGTTGGATTTTTAAAGGGGATATCCAGTGAGATCGAGCCCTGAAAAGGAATCCTTTGTATCCTGGAATGAACACGAATCAATGTTCTCATAGTTCCTTCAATGGTGAAAATGTTGTGACCATAAAAAATCTCTAATCCCACATGAGTCATGGTCGGTGTGATAAACAAGAGGATGTTAAAGATTCAACAAATGCACTTTCATATTTTTTTTCCTCCGCTGGTGAAAGAGGGTGTGTCGACTGTGGAAGAGGGTGAGGCGATGAGACTTCCCTCTGTTCTATTTACATTAGACATGAATCCAGTGTAAGGAGTAAGGGATGGCGGTTAGGCGCTTACACCAGGATGGCAGCCCATGTAGACAAAGTGTAATGGTAGATGGAAAGGGTAATAAGACTACCTCTACCCATCTCCCCACTGGTCTTTGGCACCGATGAAGAAATGAGGAGCGGTGTTGCTACCGCCTGCATGAAAATCTAGGGGCTTACGCCAATATGGTTTCCCTAAAATTGATTCTGGTAGGGGAAAGAGACTTCTCCTTTTCTTTCCTGGAAAAGATGGTGTGAAACGTACCTTCCCTACTAGTGACCTAAGGTTTCTGGTCTTAGAGATGAAAAGGGAAGGACAGAACCCAAACCTTAATCCTCCAAATGGGTAACTTCGCAACACTGTTTCTAGGAGAAAGGTCCATGTGACTGTGGATATACAAACCAATAGACATTCCATGTGTCCTAACTCTTTTATAAAAAAAATGTGGGAAAACACTGACTGTGGAAAAACAATCCCAAATAAGGGAGATGATGGTGTGCCTTTCCCAAATGTCTGATAAGTCTGGATGTTTTCATGGAGGCTTCAACTCAGTCTCTTTCAGTTAAGATAACCAAGGAAGGACATACCATGCTAGGAATGGCTTTTATAGATGGTAATTGAGTTGTTATGTTGGCTTTATATGAAGCACTTCTGCGTAGGTACCTCACACATGTATTACACATAGGTACCTCGCATTTATGTACCGTGTAGGTATGACATGTAGGTCTGACCCATAGGTGTGGTGATTAGGTTAGCTATGCATGTGTGGCATGTAGGAGTGAATGATGACAGATGATTGTGCTTCACATAGGAGAGCCAAACCAATGTAAAAAAATTTAAAATACATTCAAAACAATTTTATATTGTTTAATTATCTCTTCTATAATGTTTTATAGAGATACATGGGACAATATGAAGGATTTAAGTCAAACATCTATTCAATGGGAGTTTCAGAGAGACATTCAACTTTTTCAATCCTTGAAATGGGGAGCCCAAGGGTCTAATTTTTATACAAGGAGGGGAACCTGTGGGGAGGAGTTCCCCCGCGTAGGTCCCCCAAATAGGTCATCCACATAGGTCTTTAGTGTAGGTTTTAAAAAACTATAATACAGTTTAGGTACATTGCATAGGTCCTTTGTGTAGGTCCTCTGCATATCTCTTCAAGATAAAATTTTTCTTTCTTCCAAGTGCCATAACTTTTGACCCATAAGTCTGTTTGGGCTCTGTGACTAGTCAAATAAAATATCTTAAAGTGATCAATGATCCACACTTCTTGAGATGGTAAATACACTATGTCTTCTTGGAAGAAACTCAGAAATTAAAATTTTATCAATCGATTCCTTTTCATCATTGATCTTTGAAATCCACTTCCTACTCCTAGATAGGGGAATCATTCCACTTTCCCATTGGTATGGAGTAGTAATTTGGAACATAGAAATCAAGCCTACATCTTCTTCCTTCATGGTGAAACATATTTACTCATTCACGATTTTTTTTCTATTTTAGAATCATATCTTCACTATACATGATAATTGCTTGAAAACACATTTCAGGGTGTCTACAATAATATACAACTATAATAAACACTGTAAAAATTTCATAGTGGAAACTAGGGAAAAGAGAATAATCGCATTGAAAATAAATACCCACTTTCAAATAGGAATCAAGGTTGAAATGAAATTGGATGGAATCTTCAATTGAGTCAATATAGAATATTATCTTTTATGGGTGTAAATTTATATAACTAGGTATCCTTGAATGAAAAAATTGGTGAATTAGAGTTCTTAATAATGATATAAAAATATCCATTTTGTATGATTACTTTTTATATCATTATTTTATGATGTAATTTTAAACTGAACATATGTTTAATGGTTTGTGTTATAAAATTCATGTCATAAATGATAATTGGAGTGAAAAATAAATAAATGCATAAAAATTATGACTTTATAACCTATAAAAGGTCATTCTTAAAGAATCATTTAAGATATGAGAACACATTATTCTAAGATAATAAGATCTGAATGATGCGTATTGTGATTTTTTTGTAGCGATTTAAATAATTAATGAAAGTAATGCGTGGTATTTATAAAATAAAAAAGAATCTAATTTAATTTTAATGAATTGGAAAAAAATATATCAAGGATGGTTTTTGTAACTTTTCCAGGTGGGAGTACAACAAGATGGAGGAGTTGATTTGGTTTCATATACCTGATAATATAAACCTATCAAATATATTCACAATAATGAATATATAAAAAGGATTATGGTTAATATGACTAGTAATAGAAGTAAATGACTATAATTGTTTGATTTTAATCTACGGGAGTAGGATGCAAACCAAGAACTTCGAGCCGATTACCATCTATGCAATGTAAAAACCATACCTTTTTATTATTTGAAATAACCACTTTACATGATAATTGGGTATATTTTTTATAGTGAAAAAATGGTATTTTCATAAAAATCCTCATTCATTAGGTATCTCTATGCAATTAAAATTATAAACATACAGATTAATATCTTGTATATGATTAATTCAATGAAATCTCATATAATTAAATTTATAGACAAGATCCCAAAAAATTAGTGAGAAGTTGAAATAAATAGGGGAGGATTTAATGTTTATTAATTTATTAACTTGATATGTGGTGTTATATATGGTGTTTTAGTGATTATGTGCAAAGGATTGGAATCTAATCTTTTTCTAGATGTGGAAAACATAAATAGGGCACAATCACATAGTCTCAAAAACCCAAAGTTTGATAAAACACAAGAATTTAAATGTTTTTTGATGAAAAATAGTGTGGGTAAGTCTCAATGAAATGAATTGATGAAGTCAACTAAAAACAAGAACAAATATTTTAGTCAAATAAATCTAATGATGATCAGAATTAATAAAAGTGGGTACAAGAGAAAGTATGCAATTAAAAGAAAGACCCATACATCAATAATTTATGTTAAATGAAATCATTAATTTATTTAAAAAATTGGGTATAGGATAAAGGAATAGGTTTAAAAAAATAAAATTTAAAAATGGGAAATATAAGGAACTTAAAAAAATTAGTATTCTTTAATTTTCCGTCTAAATCACCAAGTTTTTTGTTTGATTTGAAATTTTTAATTGGGGATAAACCAATTTCTCTATGTTTCTTCATGAAACATTTTCCCCTACCCAAAATAACCTCACCAAAAATTGGAAATGAGTTTCAATCAATAAATGTTTTTTCCTTTCACCACAAATCACTTCCAACGCCTCGAGATTTTTAGGAAATATATTTTTAATTAATTATATTTCTTTGTTACCTTGTGTTTCACACAATAACAAGTTTAAACGAAATGTGAACTATTATTCAACTAATATATATCCATTATAACATATAAATTAAATTTGAAATAATTAATAACAATATCTAACTTATTATATAAATATTTAACATAATATTAATGTACTAGTATGTTCTTAGAAAATGATCAGAAAATTTTATTCAAGTAATTTTATTATAAAAAATTAAGTATTCCATACATTGATGAGTGAATATAAATTTCTATAAGTTTATGATAATGTATTTCAAAAAATTAATTTCAATTTTTAGTTCAAAATGTGAAATATCATGAAAGAAATTGCTAATTTTCTGAGAATAATTTTTTTAGAGGAAGAGTAAAAAATAGTTATTTTATTGAGAAATATATTTTTTAATGTTTTTACAAGTTACAATCATGTTTTGTATTTGTTTTAAATTTTTATTATTTGTTTTTTATTTAAAGTAATCCAATTAGTATTTTTATGTGAATTTTATGCTGTAATTTAGTATAAAATCATTTCATGTTTAAAAAGGGTATTTTTTCAAAAAACTATATTTTTTTTTTGTTTTGACAATTTAATCTTAAATTTAAAGTTGAAACTTATATGTTTTGAATTTTGAAATATTTATTATTTAGTTATAACTAGGAGGATAAAATTCTGTAGTTAATACCCTTTTATTTTTATATTAATAGTAACTGTGGTAAAATTTACTAACTTAGTTAAGGGTAAAACATGTTAATATGGATTCAAAATATGTTATAAGATCATATTTTTTCATTATTTTTATTATTTGATTAATTTAATTTGACCCTTAACAAATAAATTCATAAATTTAGTTTTTTAATGGATACTAGTCCAGGAAAATGACTTATATATTATTTAAATCCAATAAAGTAGAAATTTTTTCTTTCTTTGTCTTAAATATCTCTTATGTGTCCACATGGTAAAAAAGTAGTCTATGAATGAATATTAGATTTTTATTTTAACTTAAAAAATATTATTTCTTGATATAAATCTGTTTATAACATTATGTGGCCACATGTATAATATTATGTTCTTTATATAATTATATTTAATGAAAAATAAAACATGTCAGAATCGTGTTATTATAATTATAATATTTTGGAAATGGTTCTATCCGTAATAAATTTTTAAATATAAATAATATCATGAAAAATAAATGATTTATTTTTATCATGGTAAATTATTTTTAATTTCTAGTAATTAAATAATTACCCCAAATTCATACACAATATTGATGTTGTAATTAATGAATTAATGAAATATCAAATAAATGATATTAAAATATTAAAACTAATATAATTTGAAATATATATGTTTATCCATGAATATCTAGATTAAATTGAAATTTTAATGATATAATAAAACATTTTTTCTAGTTTTACATGTTTTATTTATATTTTTAAAACTCGAAGTAGTGAATAGTATCAAAATTGATAATAATGATATTTTATGGGATTAATATTTTATTAACTTATTTAAAAATAGTAAAAATATTTGAAAAATAAAATTTTAATATGATATGGTCTAAAATGTATTAAATGGTCAATTTAATCTCCAATTGACACCATATATGTATAAATTACAACATTTTAATATTAAAAAAGTGGTTGTCATAGTTAATATTAAAATAGGTTAACTAGTATTTAATAAAAATGATATGGTTTACAGTTACACCAAATATTTTATAAAATATATTTTTTATTATCTTAAAACCATATATTATCCTACAATTTAATATGTGTTCATTTTGTGGTATTTGGATTGAAAATTAATTTATTAAAATTTAATATTTTGGGAAATCCAAAAAGTGCACCTTACCTCAATTATAAAAGGGAACCTCCTCCTTCACTTCATTACACCAATTTTTCATTATACATCAAAAATACCATATGAATTTTTCTTCTAAAAATATGTATACACATTCAAGATTTAGTTTAAATCTCAAAAGACCAAATCTGGATCCCCTTAGATGAGATCTAAATGACATGTTTTGAAGATGAGGTCATCACTCTGACCGATCAATTTATGTTTCTACTCTTACATACCTCCTATGAATCTATGATGTTTATCATAGTAAAATAACTTCACTATCCTCAATATTTTGAAATGTTATTATGCTTATAAAAATACCATTTTATACCCTTGAACATGTTTTCCAGACAAATCAAATTGATTTTGATTTAAAGATGATTTTACTCTGTTTACATGGTTCGATCTGTATGCATTCTGTCTATGTGATGGTTGTGGCAAGAATTCTTTGGCAGAAAGATGGCATCCTCCTTCTCTTTCCCTCTTCTCCGCATGGCTGCAGTTCATGCTTTTTTGGGAGAAAGGTTCGGTCTGGCCAATAGGGCAACTCACTGCTTTTATGGATGGACTTCATTTCTGAAGGTCCAGCTTTGAAGCAACTCAATGATATTCAAGGGAGTAGCATGATGAATCCCTGGAATGATGGTCGGACCGCACAGTCTCTGGTGATCTTTTTTTTGATGTTTTAAGATCTGAATTGTTTGTTTCTTTATTTTGTTTTATGGTCTTTAAATCCCTACTGGTGTAAGTTTTTACACCTCAAGCTTGTATTGTTACTCGTTATTTTTTAATAAATTCCATCGGTGACATGGAGTGGGAAACCAATCCATGTCATCAATCTTCTAAAAAAAATTGGACAGTTCATTGTTTTTCATATTATATATTGTTTAATGTAATTAGTTGGTTGAGGGTTGTCAATATATTGATTAATCTCTTTCCTCACAAAAAGATGTGCAATGAAGAAAACCTTGACACAACAATCATGATGTAATTTTTTGGACCTCAACCATATTATAAGTTATACCAAAGAATAATGAAATATCATGATTGTGTGTTAGAAAAAAAAGATTCTTCTGTTGTCCAATCAGGACAACCCAAGATCCCCACATGAAATATCAACCCAATTGGTGTTGAGATAAAAAGTGTTTCAATTAATTATAAATTGATATGTATTCATTGGAGAAGCACATAATAATTAAACATAAGTGAAATATTTAACAAAAAAATTACAGAAAACCTATAAAATAAAAAGTTCTTATCTCCATCTCATGTATGTTTACACCCCATGAAATGACTTTACACCATTTTTCTCATTATCCAGAGGAGGAAGAGGCTCAAGTGGAACTTCTCTTTCATCCTTGACCCCCTATGGAAATAGAGGCCTCAAGAACAAATTATATGAGAAGTGGACTCCTTTAGGTCCCCAAGATACTAGAGATTTTTTTCCCTGAAGCACTTGAAAATGCAGACACCAAGATATCATTTTATATGAAAAATGGAAGTTGTTTTTTTTTTGCCCTGTGATTTAAATAATCCCCATAGGCCAATGTTTTTTGACCCCCAGACAATCTTATATCGCTTTGAAGAAATTTAAAAAGTTGAATCTCTATATCCTGAATATATCTACAGAATTTGTTTTACTATTTGGAAAACTATAGATCGAGATATAAACATAACACATAACACCAATTTTGACTTCATGCATATTTGGTGTCTTGGATAGATCATTTAGGATTGGCCATCAGATTTCCAAATTAGGCTTAGGTTCTTTGATAAAATCTATATCCCATTACATTTTGGACCATCCAAAATAGATATCATCCCATTTGTATGAATGTTTTAGTAGAAGTGTGTAGTGTAGTCCACTAATGTTCTTAGATCCTACACAGTTTAGCCATTTTTCTTTAACATCATCATGGTCCCTCCAAATCACCTCCACCTATAATGAAATTATCAAAGAAGTAACATTTCCATTTTTTAACGGTGATAAAACAATAATAATTGAATAAAAAATGAATTAAAATTTGTTGTTATTTTTATAATATCCAAAAAACTATTTTATCCTAGTTCTGTAAGGGTAAAAAGGAAACATTTAATCGTGGTGTGATTAAACCTCTTTCAAATCAAAAGAGAATTGAGCATATCACTCATGTGTACATGTAGCATTCCCTCTCCATGTAGTGATACAATTCATTTTTCTTGACCATATTTTATGGATGATAATTATGATGATGTTAATGTTTATATAAGATATATATTAAATAATTATGCCTTAATAGTGACAATAGTTTGTATAACTTTTCATCATGAAATCTATTGAGAAATTATATCATCGCTTGTGCATACGTATGGACTACTATATTGATAATGTGATGGGATTTATTTTCACTTATATTTTACATGGATAGTAATAAGGATGTTTTTATGAAAATATATGATATATATATAACATAATAGTGATTCCTTAATTATTAATTATTATTTATGATTCTTTCATTATATCAATTGAAAAATGAAAAAAACGGTCATTCGTACGTATGACCTACATTGTCCATAAATAGTGTATTCCTTTTTTCAATCTCTAATTTATATGAATGATTAAATAAATATATAATTATTATATATTATGTTTATAAAATTATTAAAATTCTTGAAATTATGTGACCCAGATCAAAGTATGTGGACCTAGACTATCGAACCAAAACAAGCATGAAAAACGAATCAGTTATCACCAAGAATAGTTCTTTTAAGATTAAATATTTATTAATGAAGTTATAAGATATTATAAATAATTATTAAATGGTTTGAAATAATTAATTTCATTGAATAAATTTATAAAAATTCATATTTATTATATATTAGGTCAGAACATGAACAGAGAAAGGCCAGACTTGAGGTAAAAAAAAATTTGTCTCACTTTTATTTATGTGGGACACTTGTCTTATACACTACTTATTTATTTGTGGTGTATATACTACCTATGAGTTTATTTTGTGAGTATTATCCTAAAATCATGGGATTTACATATCCATATAATTTTTGTTCCATCACAAGGCTTACGATTCAAATGATATGAAAGTAGTAAGGGTTTATTTTAGAATCTCACCATTATTAGAGCTTTTTTATATTTGAGTATCCACAAGATAAAATTTCTATTTCATGTCCATTATTTTTAAAAATGTTTTAAGAAAGGTTTTTATTATTATTCTATGAATTTTTAAGTCATTTTTACCCATGTTTATTATTTTTACAAAATAGTTTGAATGGAATATTTTTACCATTTTCCAAACAAGGAATCCTCTGACTTTTCTAAAAGGTATAGAAGGATTTTTATTTAATTTATATATAATGAGGGGATTTTGTCAATTTGATGATTCCTTAATTTTTTGGGTCTTCCTATACAATATTACATGGTTATTTACAGTGATATTGTTTCCTATTGTATTTTTCTGCCTTTTAAAAAAATCAAAATATAAAGGATATTTTTCTCAAGAAATATTACAAGTTATCTTTTAAAAAAATTAAACCTATTAAAATATTACTTGATGTTACTTATTCATTAGTAGGGATAATATATATGTATAAAATCATTATTATTTATCTTTATTGTTTATTTTTATGATTTCATGATTTTTATGAATCCCATTACATTTCCATGAGTTATGTTATGATGAAAAGATTATGAAACCAAATTCTTTTTATAGGTATTGGTATGATTAATTATTTATAATAATTTGGTACACATAAATGTGGTTTTTATTTTTTGATGGTTGGTAAATATAAATCCCTGAAATTAATTATGTAATGATTTATATCTTCAGAGGTAAATATGTTATGTGTGAACCTGATTTCTTGATCACAATTTTATGTGTGGATCTGGTTTTGATGTCCATATGCTTATCCATGGGCCTATTTTAAATTTCAATATGTTTATGCATGTAATTAGTTTATATTTCCATATGTTAATGCACGGACCATGTTTTTATCTAAATAATATTATGTGTTGACTTAATTTCAGGTTCATAAGTTTATGTGAGTTCTTAATTTTATATCCTAAACATAATGAGTGAACCTGTTTTTATTCATGCATGTTAACAATGATAAAGGTTTATGTGTATGCCAAAATTACATTTATTATTTTATTCTACAATGTTTCATGTTATTTTGTGATTCATGTCTAATGAAGTGAAATGATTTATTCCATGACTCGAGATTATTATCCTTGATATGCTCGGTATAATTTTCAAAAGTCATGTTCAAGTTCATATACCCTTATTCTCCTGTTATGATTGATATATCCCTTATTTAACCTTTCAAAGAATTTTATCTCACCCTTTCTTTTGTTTTTTTCCTAAGGTGATGAATAATTTATTAGGTGGGGTATTCGTAAGATGAGTACTATGTGATATCATCTTTGTAGGGTATATTGAATATATTTCATAAAATGATAAGCTTGTATGTCTAATATCTATTACAATAATCCTCTGTGGTTCTTATGTGGATTGAATAATTATGTATTTAACATTCATCTAAATAGATGTTATATTTTTTATGAAAATATTAGTCTATTATAGTCAGTATCAAAGTATGGTGCAGATAATATTTGGAGATTATGGTTAGAATCATTTTATGAAAACCATTGGGATACGAATATGTATATGATAAAATCAAATTTTTTTGATAATTATCATTAATGATATAGGTTAAAACAAAGGCTAAAATGATAAAAAAGAAGTTTTCATGATTAAAAAATCATCTCTCATGCTTATGTGGTTTCCCACTATGATTATTATCACTCACACTATGATTCTCTCTGGGTTTTAAATAACGGTTGGAACTACAAGGTTTAATGTTAATGGTGAATGAGATAGAAAATATAACGATTTTAATGATGAGAAAAACTGAAATGGGATCCAGAAGGAAAAAAGGCTTGTTATTTTTTCTAATCATAAATCTCATAGTATTAACAATAATTCCATCATTGGTCAGTTTCATGAACCATTTAATTGGACAAATATTTAGTATTATGGTTACAACAGTGGAATAAAAGTGAAATTTTCCATATAAAAATAATACAAGAAAATCATTATAGATAATGTTTCAAAGGAAGTAGAATATTATTTTGGTTTGTAAAAAAAGGATAAAAATAAAGTAATTAAAAAGAAAAAGTGAAAGGTTTAGTTAACATAATGGATGGGAATGATGGTTTCCTAAAGAATCATCAATTGGTAAATCTATTCAATGTATAATGTATGGATGTTATAAAAATTGATACCCATTGTGGAAATATCCTGAAGATAATTTGAAAGGTTGTATAAATAATGGTTATTTTGGAGATCATGAAGAGACTATAAATTATATATGAGATGAAATAAGTTTTATGGAATAAAACATTGAATCCTGGTTAATGGTTTAAGAATGTAGTGTGATGATTGAGTGTTTATATATTGTAATTCAATAATAATTTTATATATGTAAATTTTTTGTACTATGGAATAATTAAATATCTAAGGATTATTCCACTTTAGTTTTCCATTAATTATTTGAAAGCATGTGTTGAATACTTCTGGTAACCATGAAATGTGATTGCGGTGGTAAGGTTATATTTTTGGGGAACATGTGATTATGAGAAATTTTACCCTTAATATGTGAATGATGTTCAGATAATAATGATATAAAGATATGTTTTATTCGGATAAAATAAATTGAAGAGTACTTATAACCTTTTAAATTATTGGTAATATTTTCAAAAAGTGGTTTATGATATCATGAATTGAGTTTAATGAATTTTTCGATGTATAGTATCAATAAAGAGCTAATTTTTTAAACCATGCATGTCTTATATAAGGTATTATGGAAATTCAGGTTATTAACATGGATCAATATAATAAATGATAATGGACTTCATACATTTGTGGAAATTAATAGATACATAATGTTTTTTCTCGGAATCATGATATTTTTATTTTTTAAATTTAGTAACATTATTTTCAATATTTTAGTTTTTAGTCTTTTGAAAGTTACTTATGGGTTACTGTTTATTAAAAATTTTAAACTGAAATTTTTATGGGGTTTTAGAGATAAATTTATTAATTCATCACATGAATATTTATGTGTATTTGAAAACCTATGCTAATCATTTTTTTTTGATGATAACTATAGACATAAAGAATGGATTGTCATCCCATTATGGATCTTATGATTCAAAACTTCTTCTGGAATTAATATTTGATATTCATTTATTAGAGTAAGATATGAAGAAGAAATTGAACATGTCACAACCAATGAGTGATATTGTAATTATGAATATAAATCAAGTAATTATATATTCACAAAGTATTTTAAATAAAATTTTATCATATTATCATCATTTTTGATGATATCATTGACCTTTATCTAGATTATCTGGTCTACGGTTTGTTTGGTCATTGACTGTATCTTGAATATTTCTTTTATTACTCTTTATTAGTTATCAAGGACTATTTTTTCCATCCTAATCCATATTTTAATGTTTTCCCTATATGGAATCCATGTTATGAGTTACTTTAGGTAGCCTTTATTTACATAACTTACCCTTTTAAAGGGATGTTTTATTATTCACAAGTACGATGTGGGTTTCTATGAATGAATTATAAAATGCTAAAAAATTGATTATGGGGATTAATTTCTAGGTAATATTCATTTTTTGTGGAATAACGTAACACCCTTAAATATTTATGAAATATATTTTTAATGAGTTTCATTTCTTTGATTACATGTGTTGCACATAATAGCATGTTTAGACAAACCATGAAATATTATTAAAAAATTATATGTCTATTATAATATAGAAATTAAATTCTAAAGAATTAATATGAAATCATATTTTATGAAATGAATATCTAACACAATATGAATTAATTTGTGTGTCCATTGAAAATGATCACACATTTTTTTAATGATGTTTTATTCTTCAAAAATTGATTTTCTTAAAAAATATTTTGTTTCACTTTTATTAGTGAATACTAATTTAGAGAAGTTTTAAAAATATTATTTTGAAAAATTAATTTCATTTTTGAGTTAAAAATCTCTAAATCACCTTTAAACTATTTTTTGAGGGTTTTTTAAAAATATGTATTTTTCTAGGAATACAGATAAATATTTATTTTTATTAAAAGCCATATTTTTTGATGTTTTTAAATGGTCAAATTATTTTTTTATTTGTTTTAAAATTTAATTAGTTTATTTTTATGTTAAATAATCCAATTACTCTTTTTATGTGGATTTATACATGAATTTGTTATAAAATATGTTTGATGTTTAAATAGGGAATTTTCAGAAAAACAGTTTTTACTACACTTTTAGCGTTTAATTTTAAATTAAATAATACAACTTTTCTTTTTTTAATTTTTAAATTTGTATTCTATATTTTTAATTTTTAGGTTAAATTTTTTATTTAATCTCCTTTTATTTTTATATGAATAGTGAGTGTATGGTAATATTTATCATCTTAGTAAAGGGTAAAACATTATAATATGGATTAAAAATAAGTGCTTAGGACACATATTTTTATCCCATTTATTATTGGATGAATATAATTCTACACATAGTATATAAGTTTCTAAATTTAGTTTTATAATATACTTTTCCATGCAGATGAGTTATATATTATTTAAATAAGAGAATGTCACAAAATGTAACTTTCTTTGTCGAAAATAACTATTTTGTTTAATCATTGCAACATAAGTAGGTTATGGGCGAATATAAGTGTACATTTTAAACTTAAGAGACTTATTTTCATGATATTAACTTATTTATAACTTTTTGGGGACAGATGGATAATATTATGACCTTTATATTATTTTATTTATGGAAAAAATGAAACTGGACACACTCTGGTTTTAATAAGTATAATATTTTTAATATGGTGTTATCCCAAATATATGTTCAACAAATAAATTATTTTTTAAAATAATTACACTAAATTCATAAAAAATTCTAATGAAGTAATAATTAAATTAATAGAAAACTCAAATAAATGATATTAAAATACTAAAAGTAATATAATTTGAGATATTTAAGGTGATCCAAGGATTGTATATATTAACTTGAAATTTTAGTAATATAATAAATTATTTGGTTTTAATTTTTCATGTTATATTTATATTTTTTAAATTCAAAGTAGTGGATATTTTCATAATTAATAATAATGATATTTTATGTGTCTAATATATTTTTTAAATTATTTAAATATTTTAAAAATAATTTAATAATACTTAGTTATTATTATATAATATAAATGTTTTTAAAATTTTCATTTAAGGACAATTTTACACTGTATAAGTAAATATTATAACCTTTTAATATTAAAAACGTTGTTACAATAGTTAATATTAATATAGGTTAACTAAGGGTTTATCAAAATGATAATGTTTAAATTAACCAAAATACAAGTCAAAAATATATTTTTTGATTATATTTAAACCTTTTATTATCTTATATATTAATAAATTATAATTTTGTAGTATTTGGATAAAAATTTAATTTATTTTAATTTAATCCTTTTGAGAAATTCCAAAAGTTCCCCTCACCTTAATTATAAAAGGGACCTCCTCAATCACTTATTTACACCACATCAAGTCTTATACCATGAAAATACCATAAATAATTATCTTCTATGATTTCCTAGGCACATTATTTAGTTTCATGAAGTATCAAAATACCAATAGTATAGCCCTTTATAGAAGACTATGAGAAGTTATCTTAAAAAATATATAATCTATCTAACAGATCACTTTCACTTTATACTCATTCTTTCCTACTCTAAATATATGATTTTTATATAAAATAATAAATTTATTATCATAAATATAATGAAATTTTATATTAATTATTAATACACCATTATAAACCCTCCTCATCATCAATCAAGAATTGAAAATATTGCTAAATCTTACGCACGACATACCATCTCCACATAGCGAAACAATTCATTTTTCATCACCATATTTTAGGGGTTGGAATTATGAAGGGTTTATGTTTATATATGATATATATATATATATGAAATAATTATACTAATTTAATTATAGTATTATGTCTACATTATCATCATCCAATATTTTCAGATACGATAACGTTGCTCGTGTGTACGTCTGGGCTACCATCTCCATGACGTGATATGATTCCTATTCACATATATTTTACATGGATAATAATAAGGATATATTTTATGAAAAAATATGAAATATATAAAATAACAGTGACTCTTGAAAAATGTATTGTTATTTAAATTTCTTTAATTCTATCGACTGAAAAAAGAAAACAATGTTCATGCATACGTCGGGCATACCATCTCCCTAAACGGTGTCATTCATTTTTATGTCTCTAATTTCCATGAATTGTTATAAATAAGTTTATAATTATTTTATATTATGGTTATAATATGATTAAAATTTTTGTAATTATGATACCCAGATCAAAGTATAAGGACTATGTCTATGGAAGTAAAATATTCTTGAAAAACGAAGTTGTTATTACACATAATAGTGATTTAAAAAATAATAATTAATAGATGAGTGTTAATATTTACTAAATAAGTAACACATGGTCTGATATAATTAATGTTATTGAATAAATTTATAATAAAACTATATTTATTATTATTTATTTTTGAATGTGAATGAAGAAAGGTAAGGCCTGAGTTAAGGGATTTTTGTATCACTTTTATTTATATGGGACACATGTCTTATACTTTATATGTTTACTTTTTGTGGTATATATACTACCCATTATTGTATTTTATGAGTTTTATCCTGAAATGTTTATGATTTAAATATGCATATGTGATTTTTTTCATTCATGGGACTTACAATTCAAATGATACCAATGCGGTAATGATTTATTCCATAATCTCTTCAATATTCGACATTTTTTATGTTTATGTATCTTATAAGGAATATTTCCCTTTCATTTCCATGATTTATAAAAAGTTTTTAATAAAGGTTTTTAATATTATCTTAGGAATATTTAATATCATTTTTAAATATTTTTTTATTTTTTTACAAAACGGTATAAAATGAATATTTTTATCCTTTTCCAAAAAATTTATTTTGTGACTTTTCTGACAAATTCAGGAAGGAATGTATTTTTTAATTATTCGCCATGATTGTATTTTTTCCATTTTAATGATGCCTTACTTTTTTTAATCTTAATATAAAATCATACATTTTTTTTGAAGAAATTTATTTCATTTTTAATTTCATGGTTCATAAAAAAATCAAAATGGAAAGGATATTTTCCTCAATAATTATCAGAAGTTATCTATAGAAAAAATTTTATAACTAAGAAAACATTATTTGGAGTTACTTATTCTTTTTTGGTGATATTATCCATGTATTCCATACTAATTGTTTCTATGGATTTTTTATGTTTATGATGTCATGATCGTTATAAATCAAGTTACTTTTCTATGAGTTATGATGTGAAGAAATGTTTATGAAACCCAATTCTTTTCATGTGTTTTTATATGATGAATGATTTATGGTCCTATGGGACACATAATTATGGTTTTTATTATGTGATTGTTGGGACCTATATCTCCCTCCAATTCATTGGTTAAATATGGATAAGTGTTGTGGTAAATATGTTATGCAAGAACCTGATTTCATGTTCACAATTTTAGGTGTGCCCCTTGTTATTATGTCCATATGTTTAGGTGTGGACCGGGTTTTAATGTCTATATGTTTATGTGTGGAGATAGTTTTCATGTTTGTATGTTTATGAATAGAATTGTATTTCATGTCCATGTGATTATGTGTACACCTAGTTTCATTTCCAAAAGTTTATGTGAGGGATTGATTTCATGTCTATAACATAATGAGTCAAAATATTTCTATTTATTAATGTTCAAAAAGTTAATGGTTTATGTGTATTCTACACTTCCATTCCATATATTATTCTCTCCAGGTTCATTTTCTTTTTCAATTAATGTCTCATGAACTATCATGATTTATTCCATGACTCCTGATTGTTATCTTTGATAAGCCGGGAATAATTTTTAAAAGCTATATTCATGTTCTTATATATTTATGATTATGTTATGACTAATATATCCATTATTCACCCTTACTGATCATATGGTATCACCATTTCTAATGATTCCTTCCCCATACAGTGAATAATGTTTTTGGTAGGATATGCCTAAGAGGAGTACTATGTGAGAATATCTTTGAGGGAGATATTGAATATCATTCATCAAATAATAATATTATATATCTAATCTTGAAAGACTCTAAAACTATATGGTTATCACATGGATAATATTATTATATATTTCATATTCATCTAAATAGATATAATATCTGGGTATGAAAATCTTGGATTGTTATTTCACTGCTTCCAAATGAGCTGTTATGGTAGTCATAATAATTTTATCACGGTGTTTGGATTACACCATGATGTTCTCAACCTAGATAAGTAACTAAATCTAATTCAAATGTAATGGATGTAGGGAATTTTTTAGGATAGATTAAATAGGATCTTGAAAGGTATTAATGTGATGATCTTGCATACTGAGTCTATAACAACATTGAATCCATCACCCTGAAACCGGTGGTAGTTTTATTACAATAGTAAATAGATCACATAATAGACGACCCAACAGTTTAATATCCATATTAAACATGATACCTATATTAGTTTTATATTATATTAAAAATAAAAATAAATCTTCTAAAAACATTAATAATATTATTATTCCATTTGAAAATAAATTTTTCATATGTATAACTCCTCTTGGTTTCCTAGGGAAAAGGAAATCAGTAGAAAGAGTTATTCTTAGATGATCGTTAAGGGAATATCATACAGTGGATGTTACTATTGTGAAATTGAATAAGATGACATGTTCTATAAAATACTAAATATTTAATCTATACAAAGGGACATATACCCATTCCTTTGGAAAAAGGATTGGTATAGGTGGATTAATGAAACCCTACACCCACAGTTTTGTTAAATCCATGGGTATTGACACCCTTTTCAAACCTTATACACATAGTTTTTTCAAAACCATGGGTATATGCACCTTGATCAAACTCTAAACACATGGTTTTGTAAAACCTGGGGGAATATGTTACTTATATAAACCTTATACCCATTGTTTTGGAAAATGCATGGGCATGGGTGGCTCACATAAACCATGTACCCCTAGTATGCCAAAAATTGTGGGTATAAATTCCTCATACAAACCCTATACCAACCTTTTTTACAAAACTATGGATATAGGTTCCCTCTATACAAATGGTTATGAAAAAAATAGTTGGAATAGGTTCCTTATGAAAAATCATTACCAATAGATTTGGGAAACTATTTGTATAGGTCCCAAGAATCTGGGAACGTATCCAATTGGTTATGAAAACCTTTTGTATAGGCCTATACCAATGGTTTTGAGAAAAATTGGTATAAAAGATTGGGTTTTTATCAGTTATTAATTAAAATATCATAAAATACATAAAAATGTACATTAGTTGTAAATATATGTATATATACTTATCAGATTACAATAAAAAAGATCATTATTGCTTAGTGGTAAGGTCATTGATATATAACTGAGAGGTGTTGGGTTCAAACCTCAGCTATCTTTATTTTTTTACATTACATATACCAACAACATAAAATCCATAGGTATAGACCTATTCAATAGTTCCAAAACCCATGGTATAAACCTATACCAATGGTTCCCAAAAAGTTGTTGTAGCCGTATAACAAAAATTTAATATCCAAGGACCCTCCAATTCGTCGGTATGGGATATACCAATGGTTTGGGGGCCTATACCAATGGTTCCAAAATGTTTGAATATGATGTTTTCTAACAAAGATAACTATTTATAATGATAAAATAAATTAACCCATGTCCATCTAAATAATAAAAATATGCAATGATATTTATAACTGATCATGTATTGCTAAAACATTAAAGCATGAATAAAAAACTGAGTTATTCCAAAAAAATGAAATTGAGAGAATAATTAAATCCATGGAAAACATGGGAATGAATATATTCATGGATAATAATAACTAATAATTTTCAAATGGGAATTCATAATTTTGGACTCCATAAAAATTACACTCGAGTCCTTCTACCAAGACATCTTAGATGAAGGGTAATGACACTCCCATTACCATATCTTAATTGCCTCGTGATACTAAAAACTATAGTGTGGGGCTGTGAAATTTCAATCCCCATGAGTAATTGTATGCCCAATTATTTATATAATATAAATAAAAGTTTACATGTTGTAATTTTCATATTATAAAGAATATTATCACTTAGCACAATTTTTCAATTAGGCATATCTTGCAATATTTTCATATATTGAAGAAAGAACTATGTAGTGAAAAATTATTATTTCCCAATCAAAGAAATAATAAATATATATAGTTACATGGAATAAATATAATTTAAAATTTATTACTCTAATGAAATGATACATAAAAAATTCTAAATTATTTCCAAAAGAGTATGTGAATTATCCAAAGCATTTCCCCCTTGTGTATAACTAGGTGCACATTAAGGGCTCACTCACCATGCACCAGAATTATGGTTGGGATATATCTGACCAAATATTTTTATGGTTTTAATACCTAGATACATATTATCCAAAACCACATCCACTTTTAGTATACATATAGGGATTTAATTACATTGTAAAACTATATAAACATTTCATTACTAAAATTTAGGATGGTTTTACAGTTATGGGACAGTTTGAATATTATAATGACATCAAAAAGGATATAATGATAGGTAATAAATGAACTATAATTTAAAATATATAAAATTTAATACAATACACTATAATAAAAACATGGAATTATATGAAAATGGAATTTATAAATACAACATAACAAAAGTAATGTTATTGAAAATGGAAGTGGAGGACTGAGGACCCATTCATCGTCATAGTAATTAATTTGGAAAAGGATATAATGAGAGGGCATAAATAAACTAGAATATATAACATATAAAATTGAATATAATACCATGGAATGACAACCATGAATGTATAATAATCTTAATTTTAAAAATAAAATATAATAAAGGTAATAAAATTGTAAATGAATGATAAGGATTAAACACCCTTAATTCAGGATAGTAGTGACTTTGGATAAATCTATAATGAGAGGGAAATGAAGTGTATAATTAAAATATTAATCATATTCATAGTAAATTTGGTTTTCAATATAACTTGAAAATATAATAAATTGATAATATGTGGCTTATACAAAATTAGAACTTGAATTAAAAGAAGTTGAAAAAAGGATCCCTAACCATGGGAGTATGATTGTTTAAGGTATTTACATACTTTTTAAAACCATGGAAACAATTTGGATTGACTTATTTAGATGATAATTATGAGAGAAATCTTGATCAAAGGCTATGTTACAGAATGTGAGGAAGGAAATGGGGTATTTATACATCAAGTGGGGAGGATTTGTGGTTAAAATAGTGGTTATTTTATTATATAAGCCAACCACTTATGGGTTAAAGAAATTACAACAAATTATTTTTATTACTAATTGGTAGTAAAATTTGGGTGTATTTAAAAGGTATTTTGAAACCATAACATACCACCTAAACAATGTAATTAATTCACATAGAAAAAAAATTATCTCAAAAATATTTTTTAAAAAACAAATTAATGAGTAAATTTCTTTGATAAAATTAATATTTTTCAAATTATTTTATAAATATTTAATTTGATTTTTGTTGAATAAATTAATAATAAATTTATATTCATTCTAACATAATTATTTTTTTCATAAAATATAGTGATTTTTAAATAGGCATATTTCACTTTTTTCCCAGAAAACTAATTTGGGTTAGAAAATTACCAAAAATTATCTTCAGCTAATTTGATATGTTGTGTTACAAAATGATGTTTCTTTTATCAAAATAGTTCTATATATATTAGAATTTTAACTTTTAAATAAGAATAATAATTTTTATAATTAATTAATTTTATATAAAAATTAAAATTCTTACCATTATAAAATTACTTAGAACTTAATTAAAATAAATTATCATTTAAAAAAATTAATTTGATTTAATGAAAATAATTTTTATCTAAAACTTTTTCATTTATAATAAAACATATTATTATCAGAATATATTTAAATTCTCCAAGAAAAAAATCTTAGTTATATCATTAAAATAATATTATCAGTCACTTAATTATGTCAATGTACCCAATAATATTAATGTCAAACTGTGTCACAAAATGACCTGAGATATCATCCAGCAGACACCCAAAACAGCCTGTGGGAAGGGCTAAAGATAGTTCCGGATCCCTATGGGTGAGAAACTAGTACCTTTGAATCAAACATGACATTTCAGAAAAATTTCACGCGTGAAAATTAACCATAAACAACAATTAGAATAAAACATCATCACCCAATCAATTAACATGTGCTAAATAAATACAACATTCATGAGATAAAGATTTTACATTTTTAACCATAACCTAAAATACTAAAATGGGGAGGCGAACCAACTAATCAACCTAGCCACAATTCAATAAGAGGGATAACACCCTCATGCCAACTATACCAACACCTACAAGGTGAGGAACACTATGAATCTGATCTCCCATCACCACCACAGAACAGATTACCTTTACATAGGTCAAACCAAACAAGGACTGTATACACCTGAGGGTTTAAATTGAGTTTAATATGAAGACAAGTATGATATCAACTGAAGATATTCAAAAATGAAACATTATAATAAAAATAAATAAATAAAATTTATTATGAGAAATAAAATAACTTTTTTTAAAAGAAACATTCTAGTAATTAAAATTGGGAAGTGAACCAACCAAAAACAAGAAACATGGTATACATAGAATTATATGAGGACCATAGGTAATTCGTAAGGATATTGGGTTAGTGGGGTCCTAATATCCTCATACCTCTGTGATATGGCATAAAACCCACCACTCACATTGTCATCATGGATTTTCCTCTAAAGTGGAACACATAACTAGTTTTAGTGGTCTTCAATCATCTTCACATGTTTAGTTAGTATTGTAATGCCAATCCTTCTAGGGGAACTAGTCATATAACCTATTGGACCATCTAGAGTTTTATACCTAGTTTTCTCTACCTATATATCATGGATTCCCCCATGATCAATTTTTACAACCCATGTCACAAGAACTACCACTTACACCTACACACACACCCAATAATTGAACTACAAATGAAAACCAGCCATTTTTTATTAGTAATACATATTTCAAACCCTTTATCACACCTAAAACCTTTTGAACACCTGATTATCACTTCCCACAAAATCCATTGAACACATTCAGTAAATAAAAAAATGAATACTTAAATTATCCAGTAATGTGAAATCATGGAACTACCTACATTATGCCTAGAAACATCCTGAAACAAGTAAAAAATCACAATATCACTATAAGGAGACCCTATCAAAGAAAAGAAAATCCCTAAATTTCATGATCAAACTCAAAGAAGCATTATTGAACCCACATTAGGGATCCCACTCTGCTGGTGAAAGAAGTACCCAATACATAGGGGCGAAGAAACCAAAATGGAGGAAGAGAAAAGAGATATGGAGATTACTTGAAGAGTTATTGAAGAATCCACCCCAAATAAACCTATATTTTGAGGTACAAGGGATCCATGATGGGGAAGGTGAGATTAGGGATAAGAATCTCAAATGGTAGGAGTTTGGGTGGAATTTCTGTTAAAAAAGGGAATTTAGGATTATGAAATTCAATATTTATAATGATATGGGTAGGATGCATGGTTTGGATGTAAGGTTTTCCAAACAGTGATCTAACCATGCATTACCCGCTATCCAAAGATGAATAAGGATGTACAGTTTTCTAGGAAAATGAGAACACCCATGAGATCAACCATGAACCTCATATAGACCCACTATTCAACTAGAATGGTTAACCACATGCTTGTGCGGCCTAGATAGGGCCACTGTACAGCATGCACAATCTCTTCTGGGCTAGCACACAGTTTTTACTAACCATGATCCAACTGTGCGCCACCTACTATTAGTCCAAAAAAATCTCTTTTTCTCAAAAACAAAAATTTCATCCAAGATAAAAATATATGACCCAAATAAAATATATAATACCCTAAAATGAAACTATAAATGTGACAATTTTACCCATCCTGAAATAATTCCACCCATATAAAGTAATCATGAATTATGATTAGAGAAAAAAATAGGTACTAATCCTCAACCCAAGATTGCAACTCCCATGTCTCATGTTCATCATTCCCAAACTACAAATGGTCTTAGACCAATGGTATGGATATCTCCAAAAGCACTATTTCTTGGGAATTCACAATTTATAATGGAATCTCAAAAAAAACAAATCAAGTTCCATATCCAACTCCTCCCAATAGACTCCATTAGATGAGTCTGTATTATACTTCTTTAATCACGATACATGGAAAAAATTATGGATTGATGTCAATTAATGCATAAAATAAAACTAGTACTCCACCTTACCAATTGTCTCATAAATTTTGAAATGCTTGACATACCTCAGCATAATCATCCCATGATTCCCAAGATGATGGTGACCCAAGAAAGGTACCACCTTCAGAAACACCAAATCAATAAATGATAATTTCAAGGCCCAGAGAAACTGATTGGTATAAGACTTATGGTGGATTTTCATTGTCAAAAAATGCTACATAATAAATTATATTTTGTTATAAATCTATTGCATAAGCCTCCGTCCCAATGAGGATGTCTCTTCAACCTCCTCCTAACATAAAGTAGATTAACTTGGTCAACTAAAAATATCCTAAAAGGGAGCCATTATTATTGAGGATTGGTAACTATTATTGTACACAATCTCAACCAATCCCAAATGGTTACACCACAAGTCATTGAAAACCAACATGCATTCTTTTAGTATTACTTACATGATCTAACTTGTCCACTCCATTTGACCAAATATTTTAGGATACTATACCATACACAACATGACCTATAACCCCATTTCCATCTAAAGGCCTTCCCAAAAATAAGGAGGAAAACTATGGGCCCCTGTATAAAATGATAGCTAATGGAATACCATGAAGCCTTATAATATAATGAACATACAACTTACCATGTTCATCTACTGTGGAGGAGACCTTTATATAGGTGAAATTGTTGGATTTGGTCAAACAGTCAATCACCACACAAATTGCATTATTTCTCTGAGATGTATTGTAACCACCGAAACAGTTATTATTGAAAACACTTCTTGATATAATTAATTGTATTATTATGTAAAATGGTTATATAACATATGAACTTCCTTGGTTTTATATTTTTGGATTTTAAAATACTATTTAAAATTTTGACTATTGCTAATATATCTGTTGAATAGTGATCACTTGATTTGTATAGATATAGGGATTCAAAAAATCTTATTTACTCAGAAAAAGGAAGTGATGAACTCATACAGTAGAATTTCTCTGTACAAATCCCATTTTTTAGAGCTCAGAAAGGAGGTAGCATCACTAGGCTTCGCACTTGGCCAAGGCCAATCCGGGATTCAACATGTTATGTTTGAACAGAACCGCATGCAGAAGAAGTGGAAGTTGATAGGGATTACCACCTGAATGATGTTATCTGAACCACCCCAAGATTATGTTACCATCGCTCACTTTACCCTTACGTCTTATTTGGGTGTTATAAGGGGTTATTTATCAAGACTCTAGTACTATTCTTGTGGGAATTATTTTTGTATAGAATAAATAATATAAATTCATTTTTTATTGTTACATTGTATATACTTTTTAAAGAACAAATAGTATTTACATAGTTAATATTAAATTAAGAAATATATTTTGATGAGTTAATATATATTTTAATTAAATATTTTTTTTAAATTATGTTATTACAGAATTAATTTTTATTAAATATAGTTTCTCGTATAATTTTTATGAATACAGTTGTAATTTTATTCAAGTTTGAAAGATGTTTTTGTCAAAACCCATAGAGTTTTTATAGAAGTTGGGTATTATTTTTAAAGTAAAAAATTCATATATTTATAAAATTATTTATATAAAATGAATATTATTTTGGGAATCAGGAATTCGAAATTATCTAATGGTGAATTTTTTATAATATTCCGAGATAGTAGAATTTTTGGGTAAATATTAAATACCGTTTAAATATATAATGTGTTTTATGGCATCATAATGACCAAATATGATTTAATAAAAAACTATGAAATGTATTTTTGTCCAATATATGTTATACCCTATGAAAAATGTAATTTTATTTATTTTTTTGATTTTTACAAAGCCTTATTTGATCCTCCAAGACATATGAAACATTTTAAATTTTAAAATGACTGCCTTGAGTGTGTTACTCACCTCCACATAAGAAATACTATTATATTAAAAAGGTCATCCATTGGCCTTATAAAATAATTTTTCCACTTAAATTTGTCAAAAACCATGTTCTGAAACCATGGGATGGTCTGTGGATTTGATTAGTTTAATGTGTAGTGTCAAAAACCAAAATAATAAAGAATTCCCCTATTTTACTATATAATCCCACACAAGATACCACTTCCTCTTAACTAATGACCATTGGATCCAAACTAAACTCATCCCTCCTCTCTCTATAATCCTCCCTAGGTTCCCAAAGCACCCAACAGTCCTCTCCCAAGCCTTTGGGATCCAACTTCCTAGTAAGGGATTTCTTATTTTTTTCAATTTTTTTATAAAAAATTTATGTTATTATACCATTTTATTTTCAATTAAAAATGTTTTGATATGATTTCAAGACGCCCCCATAATTCACTGTATATTTTTTTGATGATGATAGAGCTCTTTCTTCATCATTAATTCCTTTCATGTACACCTATTACCATACCGAAATTTCGTATGGAATTTATCTCTTCCCATTTACATTCAAGATATTCTTCTATATTATGCATCTAAATTCCATTACACATGTTGCGATATTAAGTTCCATTAACCCCTTACATTCCATAGAATTTATAAATTATTAGATACCCCTTTCCCTCTTATTAAATTATTTTACAATTTCTATTTGACGTTGTTATACTACGGAAGGCACACCAAAATTTCTCATGCCAAAATCATCATGGAAGTGAATACAAAACCCTTTAATCTACCAACCGTATTCACCTTTGTGAACATGTACATGTTGATCAAGGACATAAATTTATGTATTCCATATCTCTTATTCATGGAATAAATTATTAATTTTAATGAATCCATGTAGTATGACCTGTGTGCCACACATATGCATGAAATTAAATAGTTTAGAAGGGTGTTCCCTGATAGCACTCCAATGCATTGGGTAAAGATTTGTATCATAATATGTCAAGTGCAATGAGTTTTTACTCAAGATAATTAAATTGAAATTAGGTTTTTCTCATCACCATGTGCAATGAGCCAAGGCTCATGCTAATATCAGGTAAAATGTTTTTACCATATTTTCATGTTATGATAATCATGTAATATCACCCATTTAGGTTCATGTTTCTCTTATCATCTATTGATATTCCTATTTCTTAATATGAGTCATATTATTCATGTAATACATTTTTTATTCCCATACTGGGCTTGGTATCTCATCCTTTTCTTATGCATGTCCTCAGGTTATCCCATGGTATGATAAGTACGAAGAAGTGTGTGTGGTCATGTAAAATATTTTTTTTAATAATGATGTGTATTTATTGTTTCAAGATGTTATGTATTGTTCCTAATCCCCTATGAAACTATACCTCTGAATGGTAGGTGTCGGGAAGCTGTCTAAGGCTGTACGAGTACACCTCGTCTATCTAATCTTATTGAGAACCACCTGGTCCTAGGCCACCCTAGTCTCTGTCAGAGAATCAATCAATTGTCGAAGACATGAAATGTGTGGGTGAATATAGTTTATATGTGATTAAATCAATACTTTGTTGGATATCCTGAAACCACAACGGTATCCACAGAGGAATGTACACTATGTACACCACAAAAGAATGTACACATGTTGTATTGGACTAAAGAATGAAAGGTTATTAACAGTATAAGTTTCTAGAACATCTCATGTTGATTACACAAAGACTTTCGATTACGCATGGAGCATCACTTGTGCACAGAGCATTAGTTTCATTTCACAGAGTGTCGATGGTGGTTCACAAAGTTTCAATGGCACACAAAGCGTCAGTTTCAGTGCAAGAAGTGTTAATTGTGGTGAACAAAGTGTCAATGGTGCAAAGAGCAGCTGGGTCAGCACACAGAGTGTTGAAGGAAATGCATAGAGTGTAGATGGTGCCAAAAGCATCTAGGTTAGCACAGATATCGTCAAAGGTTCATACTACCACTGAGTTATATTTCCACCTATTCGTGGATACACCATGTCGTGTAGACACCAAGTTGTGTAGACACCAAGTCATATAGACACCAAGTCTCTTCCAACAATAAGATTCTGTCCATAGCATTCTTGTTCTTGGAGAACCTACTTCTCAAGCCTAAGGTCATATTCCAACTGACTAAAAAACTCACTTAGAGTATCTCAGGAGGACCTCCACGTCACCAGGGTCCCAACATTTTAGACATCTCATCAAACTGACCTTCCATTTTAATGTTATGCTCATTTTCGTGAAAACGGGTCTGACATGGCCCGGGTCTAACCCATCTCGGTCCGACTGACATGACCCAGTCTGGATGACCCAACCCAGTCTGTCTATGTCTTCCCGATGGGTCATTGGTACACACGGTCCAACCTCATACAACTAGCCCGATGGGTGGTCCCAGCTCCATTGGACATGGCCCCAGTAGTCGTGCCCCTCCATGGACCATGTTGTCACTAGACTATGTGCCAGCCATCGCCATGTTCAATGCTACCAGACTGTGTTTCATGTGTCTGGTCCTTGTGACTGGTGCACACCCTCAGCTCCACTGTAGGTTCTCCATCTGACATAGCTCTAACGAGCCACTTCCCTCCACTGTTGTGACCTCCTGTCGTGGCCTTCCGCTGCCACCCATGGCCACTTCTACTGTAGGCTCCCACTAGCATGGTCCTTCATAGACCATGGATCGTCGCCGCCACTGACCGTTAAGCCATCAAAAACTTTATCAGGTCTTCCTATAATGGTCTCGACCCCATGCTGGTGCCACCTCTACTGTTAGTGGCCCCTTCAGTAGCCTTTCTTCGTTGTGCTACTCCAAAAGAGGTCGGAGTCACCGCCTCTGGTCACCGCCTCATGCCACCTCCACCTTATGCAGCTGTGATACAACATCCCATTCTGGATCAATGCATCTAATGAATAATGAGAAAAAAACATGAGGAAAGGAGGAAAGGTACAACAAAACCCAATGTGGATGAACTTAGGCCTTCTTCATGTCAGACTCAATCCATCCATGTTATAAATGATGGATGAAGGAAAGAGAATACATCTCTAATCAATAATAAATTCAATACATGGATAATCCCCGAACCAAGTCCATAACATAAATCCAAAACCCTCACAATTCACGCCGCGTGAATTAATTGATTCCTCGATTGTTTCACATTGTTCATTGGAAATGATAATTAATGGAGAGGGAAGTAATTAAAATGTTGACCCACCAGTTATTTGGATATATTAGTGAAAAATCTTTGTTTTTATCAAGGATCCTTTCCGGAATGAACTTGATTTTTCATCTAGCCCTCATTCGTCATTCACCAATGAGAGGTCTCTCCAATTCTTTTCTTCACCATGGTTTCTAGGGAATATCACTAGGGTTTAAATTCCAATCATGTATCCATTCCATGATATTAAATGAAGAAATCATGTTTTAGTGATTATGCATCATTAGGTTGTAGTGTCACCACACTATTTCATTTATGAAAAAAACATGTTTCGCTGTCAGGGAGTCGTAGTATCACTGCATCAGTTCGAAACATCAAAAAATATATATTTTTAGGTTTAATTTATTTTACTTTAAAATTTCCAAAAATTAACATTCACCCTCGACCAAAAATGGTCGATGGTAGGCCCTACCTTAGGTAAATTCGATGATCTAAACACAACGGTGACCTCAGGATTCAGATCTGGGAACCAGTTTAGAATTTATAAAAGTTCAAATATTTTCCATCGAGAGTTTTAAGTTGACAACTGAAATTTATTCAACGATTTGTTCTAGGAACACCAGGCCTCAGAATCTCATGTTGTCATAGTTCTTGGTCTTTGAATTTTCTCAATCAATTTATCAAAATAATTTGGAGAAAAAATCTGAGTCATTACATTTTTCCAACCTTTGGGATTTACATCACCAAAATCCAAAACATGGGAAGCTCAATAAAAAGGTAAAGGTAATGAGAATGAATTTGAGCCTCCTTCTCCCAAGGTATCTCCTAGATATCCACATGATACCACCAAATGTGAACCAGAGTAATTGAAAACCCATGATGGATTTGATCATGATGATCCTATATCTCCACTGGGTACTCCACAATGGTCACCATATCATTAATGTCCAACTCTCCCCAGTCTGTAATGTCAGATGGATCACTCACATACCATTTCAAAATTGACCCATGAATAAAATTATACACATGATGTATATATGGGGGTAGATCTAGGTAGTATGACACCTCTACGAATCTAATAAGAATCTGAAATGGGTCGATGTATCCAATAGATAACTTATCTCCCCAACCAAATCTCTACAATCCTTTTTGAGGTGATACCCAAAGGAAAACATCGTCTCCCTCTTCAAAATCCAAGGGCCTCCTTCTATAGTTCCAATATGATTTCTATCTACTCAGAATAGTTTTAATCTGATCCATGATCTTCTGCACCTTCTCAGGGGTAACTCACACCAACTCTTGGACCATGAGTGTTGACTCCCCTGGGTCCATCTAGCATATGGGTGACCTACGAGGTCACTCATATTGGTCCTCCAATTATTTCATACCAATGGTGTTATGGTAGATGTTGTTGTACACAAACACCACCAGAGGTAGTTGATCCTCCCAACTATGACCAAGGACTAGAATGCAAGCACGTAGAATGTCCTCTATCACATGGATATCCCTCTCTGTCTGGATGTCTATCTGCGGATGAAATGTTTTGATCCAGAGATATTATGTCTAAAATTCCACATGCAAACATTTATGTATCCGGGAAGTGAAACAAGAATCAATGTCTAAAATGATCATTGATGTAACTGTGCGGAGCTAAACTATCTCCCAATTGTAGTGGAATATCATGCTCTCTACTGAACCCTACTCCCAGATAGGTATGAATTGGGATGACTTGGTGATTCTATCAATGATCACCCAGAATGTATTGTATCCCCTAGATGTGAGTGGTAAACCCAGCGCGAAGTCCATTGATATGCCATCATGATTCCACTCTAGCGCCTCATGTAGCAGAGTCAATCCTATTGGAACCTGGTTCTCTTCCTTCACTTGCTGACATGTGAGGCACTGAGAAATGAACTCTTCCACCACCTTCTTCATCCCTAGACAACAAAACAGACATTTTAGGTCATAGTACATATTTTCCACACCTAGATGTACTTCCAAATGGGTTGTGGGTAACCCCTTCAGTGCCTCCTCCCACAATTCCCGTATTACAATGGTGCTCCCTTTGAAAAGGACAATGTTCTCCCTGCCTATCGAATATTCATTGGGGACCTTCCTTGTTGAAGAATGAGTACTTTGAGCCTCATAGTCAATATCCCCTAGATGTGCCTCCTTGACTCGCTGTAAGAGTGGAGGGGTGACAACCATCAACTGAATATAAGCTGCTTCATCATCATCCACAAAGGAAATCTACCGCACAACCAACTTCTCTAACACTTCACTCAAAAACTATATGATAGATCTTCTACTGAGTGTTTTTTCCACCACGTTCCTCTTCCCATTTTTATAGAAAATCATGAATTTATATTCCTAGAGGAACTCTATCCATCAACTCCTCCTCACGTTTAGATCATTCTGAGAAAATATATACTTGGGGTGTTTTTGGTCAGAGTAGATGAAAAACCACTCCCCAAAAATGTAATGTCCACACATCTTCAATGTGAATACTACTACTACTAGCTCATGGTCATAGGCTATATATTTATGCTCATGATGAATCTGTTGTCAAGAGCCATAGGCAATCAACACATACCTCTATATCAGACCACAACATAGCCTAGTCTCTAATTCATTGAAAAATACTGTATACCCAATTCCCTCCTCTGGATGTATATAGATGGGATCTCTTGTCAACATATACCTTAGCTCCGAAAAATACAACTGAAACTACTCCCCCCACACGATGGGTTTTCCCTTCCATTTTAAATCCATCAAAGGTGATTATACGATGGAATGGTTAGGCACAAACCTTTGATTGTATCCAACCAAACCCAAGAAAACCCTCACCTCGGTCACAATCATAAGAGTCTCCCAAGTAACCATTACCTCCATCTTTTCTAGATCCATTGCAACCCCAGCCTCTAAAATGAAATGTCTTAGAAAGTGGACCTCCTAAATCTAGAACCGACACTTTGGGAGCTTCACATGAATCTAGTGCTCTCAAAGTGTATCCAAGACCATCCATATGTGTGTCGCCCCCCTTGTAGACATCGAGTACACCATAATGTCTTCAATAAAGACCAAGATGAACTGGTGAAGTAAAGGATGAAATATCTTGTTCATGAGTCCCATGATCATTTTTGTGCCATTGGTCATGCCAAATAGAAGGAATAAGTATTCATAGTGTCCATAACGACATTGTAAGGCTAAATTTGGTACATCCTCATCTCATACACAATGATGATGATAGCCATATCTGAGTTCTATAATCGAGAACCACCTCACTAACATCAACTAATCAAAGAGGATGTCAATTCTTGTAAGTGTATAGCAGTTCTTTATGATCACCTGATTCAGGTTACTATAGACTACACCTAGTCTCATGCTCCTGTCTTCCTTTTTAAAAAACTAGGGTCCCCTAGGGTGAAACATTAGTCTCAAGAATCCCTTCCACCAAAAGACCTCCAGATGTGCCCTCATCTCACAAAGCTTTTCAGAAGCCATCAGATATGTAGGTGTTGATATCAATATCATCCTAGGGCATAGATCAATACAGAATTCATTCTCCCTATGGTGAAGAAATCCAGGGGCATTCTAAGGAAAGAAATCCTTATACTCCCACCTACAATAGGATATCAAGGACTCTTATCATCTATAACACCGAGGATGAGTCTATCCAACCGATGAGTAATCAGTTGCACCCTACTCTAATAATGTTCATTCTATGTTACATGAATTATCCTTTGACACGGTAAATGAAAAATATGTCCCATATCCATGGAAACACCTCACTCTGCACCTAAAACAATCAATATGAGTATGGACTGTGGATAACCAGTCCATACCTAGAATGACGTCATAAGGCCTTGAATCTGCTACTACAATATCTCAATTAAAGATCTCACCTCCAAGAGTAATCACACACTATTGGGACTAGTGTGGGATCATCAAATAACCTCTTATATTATTTTATAAATTTATGGATTGAGCCAATGTCACCACCATAATCTACGAGCTCTAAACAAGGTTTGTGGAAAATAAGGGGTGACTTAAACCTATATCTATAATAATAGTAGTTGGTGTGGAGAAGAAATGGATCATACCTATAATCATCTGTGGAGCACTAGGTTATTAAAACTCCATCACCTAAAGCTAGAATCCCCCTTGTCCACTCTCTCCTAGAGCCCATGGATGAAAACGTGGGGGTGGTTTTGTTGGCACCTCGAACATCCACTCATATCCTGCTGCTCATCCTGCTCCCTTGTCCTATCTTCCACCCTATAGAACACCCTACATTAACCTTTAAATCTAACTTGGTGGTCCCTATAACTTCTACTAGTATTATGTATGACATGTAGAGCAATCACAAGCCATGTGTTCGCAACCACCACATGTGTAGCACAACCTATCATTTAGCTAACTCCCTCTTACCTAGGAGCCATGTATTGTTAATCATGTGTCATGTGCTCATCCCCTGGAGTGTATGACTCACTTGGGTCCATGTATCTACTAAAGGCTACCCACTTACAAATACATATCTACCGGTTCCTACTCATAACTCTCACTATCAATGTCTGCTCCGCTAGAAAGATCTCCATTATAAGAGATTACTCTAGTACCCTGGAATAAGTTGGAATGCAAAGGGATATAACCAATTCCATGATATCCCAGTGTAACACCATTTCAGAGGTATGATCGCTAAATAACGGGTCTCACAGCATATTTTTCAGGTAACAAGATATGGCCATGAACCTAGACCAGTACTCTACAACCATATGACAACCCTACTATAGATGCAGGAGTTCCTAGATTTTCACTAACTACTGCATAGATGGAATGAACTCTTCCATAAAGAGTCTCTCAAGGTCTATTGAAGAGACAATCGCCTTATCATGTGTCTTTTTCATGAAGCTCTATTATCATCTCGTTGAGCCCTATAGAAGGCTCGTTACTAGTACCTCTATCTAGTCAGTATGTGTCCTCACTAGGAGGAAGACACGGGTGACTGACTCCACCCAATCCTCAGCTACTAGGGGGCCTATATCACCCATAAACCTAGGAGGTTTCTTCCTTTGGAACTCAAGAAATGCAAAGAGCCTGCATGAATCCTCTACCAGTGTCACTGGTAGAAACTACTTCTCGACGGGTGGTGGTATCAACGGTGCACCACCCAGAGGTGATATCTCATGTGCAGGGAGTATCTCTGCTACATTTCCCTATACCAATGCCCCATCTCTAGGAAAACCAGCCTCATGATCATATAATAGAATCTTGGATGGATTTTAGGTGGAGGCATCCTGAAATTGATCAAGATGAACCATGGTTAATAGAGTATACTGGGTGAGATAACTCAAGAGGTACATGAGGACACACTCCAAAATCATATATGATGTTTACCATTTAGACCCTACAACTAGTGTTTTCATGTACCGAGTCATAAAGTAGGTGTCCAGATTTCTGGGGTGTTGATACATCAGCTACCTCACCAACACTAGAGTCCCTAGCCTATAATCAAAACTCGAAACACATAACTCTGTTTCCCCAATTAAATCTCATAGAATCTGTGTCCCATTGTGGAACTGGACCTCACCTCTGATACCACTTGGTCACGACCCGTCCAAGAGGGGCCGGTGTTGCAACTCCCCAATTCTTCCTTCAATGGGCCATGGGCTAGTGACTATCACCCAGTAAGAATATTAATAACATGGGATGCATTTCCTATCTACTTGTACACACCCACACTTCTCTTTGCCCAAATATTTTGAATTATAAAAGAACTTAGTAAACCATGAATCCAAACCACTAATAATATTCCACAACTAGAGTGAAACAAGAAGGTAATGTACAAAAAGGTAAACTAAACCAGTATACAATCAATCCCAAAGATATACATAACATAAGTGAAAGAACATGTTACTAGAGACTCATACGTGTAAACCCCGGTGTGAAGGGTAGGTGTAGGGAAGCTGTGTGAGGTCATGGGAGTACGCCTCATATCTCTAATCTCACTAGGCACACCATAGTCCAGTTTTACCATGGACTCTATCAAATCAATTATCATCTGCACAAGACATAAAAACACAGGCGAAGCCCGTGTAGGGGTGAGTAAAACAATACTAGGTAGGAAACCCCAAAACAACGAAGAAAACCAACAAAATTATATGAAGTACCCCACAAAGGAAATCACACATGAGGTTTAGGTCTAAATCATGAAAGGGGAATAACAATAGTAGTACATAGAACATCTCATCTTGATGACACAGAGAGTGTCAATGATGCATGGAGCATCGTTTGTGCATTTAGTGTCAGTGTCGGTGCGCAGAGTATCAATGGAGGGGCACATAGTGTCGATGGCATACAGAGGGTTAATGTTAGTGGGTCAAGCATCAATGGTAACGCTTGGAGAATTTATGGGGCTTGGAGTATCTGGTCATCGCATAGAGTGTAAAAGGTGGCGTACAGAGTGACGTTGGTGCACGAATCATCTGGTTCGGCGCACGGAGTGACGAAGGGTCATAAAACCACTGAGTGAAAAATCCACGTAGTCGTGAATATACCCAGTCTTGTAGACACCAAGCCATATAGAAACCAAGTTATGTAGACATGAAGTCTCTACCAGCCATAGGGTTCTGTTTGTAGCATGATTGTTCTAGGATAATCTACTCCTTATGTAAAATTTCTTATTCCATCCAGCAAAAAAACTCACTTAGAGTATGTCAAAATTAATTCCTCATCACAAGGGTCCCAACTATACATAAGGCCCATCAAATGAACCATAATTTGAATGTTATTATCATTTTAGTGAAAATAGGTCTGGCTCGGCCGACCCAACCAAACTCAGTTTATTCGAGCCGACATGGTCATTCTGGTTCGACCCAATCCGGCTCGTCCCACTAGGCTACTATGTCGTGCGGTCCTGCCCCAAGAGCCGCTGGACCGTCCCTGTCCGTCATGCCCGACCAACCACAAGCGGGTCGGCCCATCTCTATGGAACACAATGATACTATTCATACCACTCCCTTTCCCACGCTGTGTGACGCTCCAATATTTCATAGTAAGTTATTTTTATTAATTCAATAGCGTGTGTTGTACGCAACATAATGTTCTAACACACCAGAACCAATCATACTAGCCGTTATGAATATTAATACACACTTTTTGAAATTTTAATCATTTTAACTTTCAAAAAGGACTTCATTTTTGGATTTGGAATATTTAAATTATCTTAGGGTGAATTTTTGGTTCTTTTATGATAACATTCATATTTTTATGAATAGTGAAAGTTATTAAATTTTAATTAAAAACAACATTTTTAATCCAAATAATTAATAGTGATAAATTAGAAATTTAAATGGTTTGAAAGTATAATTAGATTATTTTTTATCATTTAATATAATTCTGGTCATTTTAAGTAATTTTACATTCAAATTATACGTAAACAAGTGTAAATATTATGGTAGTTATTATTTCATAAAAACGCACTTTTTGTTTTGACAATAAGAATTATTTTAAAATTAATTTCTACCACTTATGTGTTTTGAATTTTGAAAAATGGATCCCATATTTGGAATCATGAGGTCCAAATTTTGTAAATAGGTAACTTTTATTTTTATACATTTGTAATATTTACTTCAGTAAATATTTTATTTACTGTGGTCACAGGGGTAAATCGAGTAAATAAGGTTACAAAATAATATTATAATAATATTAAATTACCCTAAAACATCTCCTAACTCTATTGGTTACTACATGTCCGACCATGGACATCCTTGGGTCGGTTTTGGGACCCCATGGATCCACTTGGTAGTGATAATGAAATTTTATATTAAATAATCAAAAGTAATGACAGAAATAACAAAATCAAATATCTTTTAATAAAACAATTTTTATATGAGGTTATATAATTTATCCATTAGACTATAAATATAAATTATAAAGATAAAATTATTTCCCACCCTAGGATATTTTATTTATTATTTTCAAACATAAAATTAATATATTTAGATATGACACAATAATGATGCAGTATTTTCCTTATTAATGAAACAATCAAATAAATGATATTATAAATACAAAAATAAATATAATTTTAAAGTTTTATTCCATAAAAAAACTTTATGGGTTACTATGACATTTTAGGGTTGATTAAATGTATTTTTTTCGAAGTAATAATGTTATAATGACTTTAAAAAATAAATTTTTAAATAATATCAAAATTGACATAAATGAGTTTTTAAAAACAAATACAATATAATTGGTTGATATAATAATACTAAAAATATATATTTCATCAAAAAGACATATATAATGCTAGTTGTATCATTAAGGAACCACTTGGGGTTCTCATGGTTGTCTATATTAACTTTAGTAACCATATAATATAAAAATACAAAGAGGCATGGTAAATGTCAAACTATTTAACTAAGAATTAATTCTAAAAGATATGCTTAATATAGTGAAAAAAACTATCTAAAACCTATTGGTGGAGTGGTTTTCAACCCATACCAGAATTATTATTTAAATAATATATTTTTGATCCATTAGAAACCGAAAATTATTTTATTATAAAATAATGTTTGTAGTTTTTCTTAAGGTGCCCCACACCCCTCTTATAAAATGGCACTCCCCCTTCTCTATAATTCACACAATCAATGCCTTTTGGCTCAGCCAAACCCATCCCAAATACCCTCTAAACTATCCTCCCTTAATCATAGAGGCCTTACTTTATTCAAAAGTCCAACCTAAGGGGCCATTTTATTCAAATCGAAAAGAACCCAAAGAAGAGGTAAATATTTCATCACCACTTTCAAGTTCCATTATTCTTCCACTTCCTATTTATTTTTTATTTCCATTATAAAATAATTAATAAAGTATCTTCTATATGCTGTTATATTATTATGAATATGGTAAACCCATATTAATTATTCTATCCATCCTTTGAATGATGTGTCACTATACATGCGTACGTATGGCTTAGCATCTCCATGTCGTGGTGTAATTGTTATTTAATACATTATTATTTGAATGGGAATAATAATGATGTGTAATTGATGTAAATAATAAATATTACATGATAATTATTCTTTATATAAGATATACCATCCAATTATATATTATTTTAATATCAAAACAATGATATATTCGTTCGTGTGTACGTATGGATTACTGTCTCCGTGAACGCGATGAGATTCATTCCCCATACTATCCATTCAAAAATAATAATCATTTGATGATTAAAAATAATTTCTAAATTCTTGATATCATTATGTATAATAATAAGATACATCCCATCCAAATCCAATATGACTCACATAACAAAGAATATAAAGGAAAATGAATCAGTTATCACCCAAAATGATGATACTACTAAAATATTATTAAAAAGCAATATTAGAGAATCATATATGATATCATATTTCAGTATGTAGTTATTGTATATTTTAGTAACAATTATTTAACTACTATACATGAGGTTAACATACACTTTACCTATGAAATGTTCAATGTAAGGGGTTTTCATCTCACTTTAATTCCAGTGAGATTCATGCAGTATTTTCAAATGCTAACTTTTGTGTGGTGTATGTACGACCCATGATTGTATTGTTTGGGGAATATAATTTAATTTAAGGGTATTTAAATCATCATTATATGAACCTTCTTTCATGGGGTGTATGTTTCGTAAGTTACCAAATCGATAAGGGAATTTCAAATTTCAATTTCCACTCATTCGGTTTTATGCACACTTCATTGATTACTTTACCCCAAGATTATGTGTGAAATCAATATATATTTACCTATGTATTAATTTCCACTCCTATTTGCGTGGATATACTTTTATTACACATAATCACTCCATTTATGAATTCTCAAGTCATTGATATAAACTTTATAAGAGTAATTTTAACTCAAGTTCTATACATTCAGTTATACATCCAAGTCATATGTGATGTTTTTACAAGAATATTTTTGAATGTACTATGATTGATTTACACTAAATATCCAATCATATTGACTATATTTATATTGGTCAAACATAGTTATTTCAATGATTTATTCTTAACCTATGGATACAGTCTTTATAAATGAATTCATCGTATCTTACATTCTATTGAGGATTCTTTGTTGTTATGCGCCAATCCACTTTTATTTGGTGTATATAATATACTTTGACATAGTATATCTTGAATATCTTTATTCTCATGATATTATAATGTTTTTATTACCTCAATTATTTGTATTCACGCATCTCTCATTTTTTTAGGAACTCTAACTAGAATATTATTTTAAATTCATTAAAATTTGTTCTTCTAAATCAATCTCATTAATGTCCTTGTTTTAAAAATGGGTTTAAGGTTTTATTTATATGGAAATTAATGATTTAAAATTAAAATTCCTTTTTAATGTTTCAAATTTATATGGGAAAATTTGATTCAAAAATCAATTTTAAATAGCTTTTTGATTAATAGTGAGACTTTTAAATGTTTTATAGGAAAAGAGGTATATTTCTCTCAAATTGTTTTTATGATTAACTTCATCTATGTCAATATCCTTCATTATTCTTGATTGAGGTTGATTTATTTTAATACCATCTTCGATATTGTATTTAATGAGTTATGCTTGATTGTTGATGTGTTATTTTTATACCATTTATTGTCTATAGATAAATTATTGACATTTCACATTCTTTTTTTAATACGAATGTTTATGTTATGTTTAAACCTTTTCATATGAGGAATGTATTAGACTTTGTAAGTAGCAGGTCGAGCCCACTATATCTCCTTTATGCATCGGTAGGTCTCATGAAACAACCTAGTGTCTTGGCATAGGGCCTTGACAAAATCTTATTTGTTGTCTTGGAACAAGGCCTTGACTATGTGGTTATGAAGTCTAGCATTATGCATTCTGTCATTATGAATGTGGCTATTGATATTGCATGTGATTATTCAACTAGTAGAATATCCATGTGAATAAGTAAATGGAATTATTTGATTTTATATTTTCCATATTATGTTTATGTTCAAGTTTAAATGGATTTTTTTTAGTCTTATACGTTTCCATAAATTTTTATTTTTATTTTTGAAGGTTTCCACTATATTGTTGTCCTTACTGAGCATCTGAGCTCACCCCTTTCAATGTTTTATTTTTCCCATGATGTGAAGATGTATTTTATGACTGACCTATAGGGATAGTCTGATGGGATATGAGTTTGGTCTATGGAAATAATGTTGTTGTAGCTTTTAATTTTATAATGTAATGTAAAACTTATGAATGTGTCTAGTACTTACAAGGCTACTAAACTGATCGGTATTTTGATACATGATTCCTTAAATAATTCCAATATTATGTATTGATCCACCGACTCTGGGTAACTGGGGTTGGGGCATTACAGTTGGTATCAGAGGAAGAATAGTACAAACCTTGGAAACTACATTTAGATAAACTCTGATTATAACACATAGCCCTATGATAGACAATGAGGATTAGTATAGAAGAACATCCTAGAATTTTGGTATTGTAGAGATTTTGTGATTTTTCCACGAAATACATCCCTGTCTGGATACGAGCAGGTAGAGGCAGCTCTGGCATAGATGCACCTAGGGGTAAAACATGAAAACACCGTTTTGATCCAGACTCGAACAGGAACTGGTACACGACAATGGGCCTTGTTACACTTTTCATTATGAAACTCCAAGGGGATTTGAATAGGATAATTCACATTTTCTTTACAAATCGATTTGAAGGATTTTTATATAAGATGACAATAAATAACAGCTGTTAATCATAAGATGTTTTATAATGCAAAAAAGGTTTTATGATATTCTCCATATGATTTTATGACTCACACTATGCTTTCTTGTGTTATTCAATGGCTGGATTCCAAGGAATTCATAGTAACATTGAACATGATGTTCAAGGTGGTAACGACAGGGGAAATGAGAAATGGAATGGAATGTTGATAGGTGTAAAAGATATCGTGATCATGCCTAATCATTTTCCCAAAAACATGATCAAAAACATATATATTAACCAACTCCCAAACTTAACAAAGAAGAGAAAGGCGGTGAATGATAAAATCTACAATAGTGGAGACCATGGAGAAAAGAATGCTCAATTTCCATCATGAAAGAAATGTGGAAGGAGACACCTAGGTAAGTGTCTCAATGGAACAAAGAAACGCTTTATGTGTTGGAAATAAGGACATACATTAATGAATTGTCGTGAAAAAATGAAGAGTACTATGGAAGAAAATAAAAATGATCCCAATAATCCATTTACAGTCTTTTTCGGTAAATATATGGGACCTACGCATTACCCAGGTGAATTCCCTATTCTATATGATAACACCTTGGTCTGGGAAGAACCTATGTGGAAATAAATTGATGGTGAAATTTTTAAAAGTATTAGTTCTCTTTATTGAATGGATTCCATTGGAATACATTTCTCTTATGTGTAACCCTGTAGTTTATTATGGGAAAAATAAATTTTAGGAAGAATTTTTTTTTTCTATTGTTGATATTGTTATAAATAACCATGTAGGTTTATATGAGCCTTGAATTTTATAAAATTACATGTTATTAAATTTTGGGATGAAAATGTGTGGTATGAGATAACATTTTTGGTGAAATTATGTTATAGTTATTCTAAGAAATCTATCTCATTTTGGGAATGCTATAATATATTGCTATTTGAAAAATGTCATTGCACAGATTGAATGACAACCCATCACATTGGAAAAAGCTACAGGAATCGAACCCAAAACCATAGTGTGATTGGGGTTTATCACCTACCATTGGACTATGTGATGTCCCTGGTTAGTGTGACTAATTAATTTTAGTTAAATGATTTTATTGATCAATAATAAGTTGATTTGGGATCTTATGTCTTATGAAATGGATATCCTTAGTATAGGAAAATTATTTGGGGATTAAGTGATGAATGTTATTTTGGAAGACATTCTCTCTGTTGGGAATACTATATGCCTAAGGAAAATATAATACTATGGGATTTCATTTGAGGGGTAATGGTTGATTTTTATCTATGTTTTTATTGTGGATTTATAAGGATCTGGGTTGTTTATGGAAATCATTAACCTCTCATAGAGAATATGTAATTAGGATAATTATTATTATGTATGTGACTTTAAGAGTAGTCGACACGATTTGGAAATACAATTTAACATGGAATACCATGTAATAAAATTATTCTATGTTTTGGGTTTCAATATTAGTTTGGATTATATTGATGGATTTTAAGGACAATTGTTTATTGAATGGTATTTATTGAACTCCAGGTATTCTTGGTTAAATTTTATTAATTAAGATAAGTATTTCATTATCTAAAGGATTATCCTTTTTTGGGATCATCTGATCTTGTACTAACCATTTTTTTTGTGTTAATCTCTTAAGACGAGGTAAATATATATAGTTTATGATTTGTGGATTATGTGATTCTCTAGAAGTTGATTGTAGTGCTTCAGGTGTGACCAAGTCATCTTGAATACTCATAGTTTGAAAAAAAATACAAATTAGTGGTAGAAATTTTAAAAGGATAAAACTATAATTAAAAATTAAGTATAACTCTTTATGTTCTTAGTTAATCTCATAAATAAATTCCTCAGCTTTATGAAATGGAACTTAAAACAAAAAAAACGCTATCCGTTTACTTTTGCTACTAGGAAACTAATGAACTATTATCACATCACAAGTTTGTGGTTTTATTATTGTTAAATTTCTCTTATCATGTTTTCTATCACTCTCCACAAGAACTTGACAATTATTTTATCTTCCCTATCCATGTTTTCTTACATGGAATCCTAGTGTGGGTTATCTCGGGTGACCTTTGTACTTCTCTTTATTTCTTTTAAAAAGATAGTTATATTGACTCTTTTTCTGATATGGGATTTTCAATAACATTTACAAGTCCAATTTTAAAATTTCAAGGATGCAATTTCCAAAAGGGGGAAGAATTTTACACCCCAATATTTCCTATTAATATATTTTCATTAATTCAATAACATGTGTTGTATGCAACTTTGAGTTCTAACACACCACAACCAATCAAACTAGCCATTATAAATAGTAATACACTCATTTTGAAATTTTATACACTTTATCATTCAAAATGGACTTTGTTTTTGGATTCAATATATCAAAAAAAATAGGGTGAATTTTTGGTACTTTTCTTATAACTTTCATATTTTGATGAATAGTGAAAATTACAAAATTTTAAGTAAAAACAACTATTTTAATCGAAAATAATTAATATTGATAAATTATGCATTTGAATAGTTTGGAAGTATAATTAGATTATATTTTTATCATTTAATATAATTTAGGTCATTATAAGTAATTTCACATTTTAATTTTAGATAATCAAGTGTCAATCTTTTAACAGTTATTATTTCATAAAAACACGCTTTTTGTTCTGACAATGGGAATTAATTTTAAAATAATTTATTCCACTTCTATGTTTTGAATTTGGAAAAATGGATCCCATTTTTGGAATCATGAGGTCCAAATTGTGTAAATAGTTAACTTTTATTTTTAGAAATTTGGAAAATTTATTTCAGTAAATATTTTATTTACCGTGGTTAAAGGGGTAAATCTATTAGATAAGGTTACAAAATAATATTCTAAAAATATTAAATTACCCTAACACGTGTTTTTACTCTATTGGAAGATATATTTATGACCTTGTGCATCTTTGGGTCGATTTTGGGACCCCATGGAGCCACTTGGGATGATAATGACATTTTATATTAAATAATCTAAAGTAAAAAAACCAATAACAAAAAAAATATATTTTAATAAAACAATATTATATGAGATTATATAATTTATCTATTTTTATATAAATAGTCATTAGAAATATAAAAAAATTTCCTACCTCAGGATATTTTATTTATAATTTTTAGACATAATATAAATATATTTATATATGACATAATAATGATGTAGTGTTTTCTTTATCAATGAAACTATCAAATAAATGATATTATAAATACTAAAATAAATATAATTTGAATGTTTTGATGTCAGAAAAAAGTTTTATTGGTGACTATGACATGTTAGGGTATATTAAATGAATTTATTTATAAGTAATAATGTTTTTAGTACATTACAAAAAATAAATTATTAAATAATCTCAAAATTGACATAAATGAGTTTTTTAAAACAATACAATATTATTGGTTCATATAATAATACTAAAAATATAAGTATTGACCAGAAGTCTTATATAATTATAGGTGTATCGTTGATGAACTAATTGGGGTTCTCATGGATGTTTATAGTAAGTTTATTAAACATATAATAAAAAAATAAAAAGATGCATGGTAAATGTTAAACTATTTAACTAAGAATTAGATCTAAAAGATAAGGTTAATATAGTGACCCAAACCTATATAAAACCTATTGGATGAGTGGTTGTCGACCCATCACAACATTATACTTTAAATAATTCATTTTGGCTCCATTAGAAACCGAAAATTAATTTATTATAAAATAATGTTTCTAGCTTTTCCTAAGGTGCCCATCACCCCTCTTATAAAAGGTCACTTCTTCTTATATCTAATTCACACACTCAAAGCCTTTTGAATCAGAAAACCCCTACCGAAATACCCTCTCAACTATCCTCCCTTTATCTTAGAGGCCTTATTTTATACATAAAGCCATCCTAAGGGGACCTTTTGATCAAATCAAAAGAAAGAACCCGAAGAAGAGGTAAATATTTCATCACATATATCAAGTTATTTTCTTCTTCCACTTCCACTTTATTTGTTATTTACATTATAAAATATTAACTCTAGTATATAATATATATTGTGATGTTATTATAAATATGTTACACCCATATTCATTATCCTATTAATCCTTTGAATGACATGTCACAATACGTGCGTACATACGACTTACCGTCTCAACGTCGTGGTGTAATTGTTATTCGATACATTATTATTTAAATGGGTATAATAATGATGTGTATCTAAATTAAATAATAAATATAACATGATAATTATTTTTTATATATGATATAACATCCAATTATATATTATTTTAATATCAAAATAATGATATTTTCGCTTGTGCGTACGTATGGATTACCGTCTCCATGAACGCGATTAGATTCATTCCCCATCGTAACCATTCCAGAATAATTTTCATTTTATGATTAAATTTTTTTTAAAGACTTGATATCATTCTGGATATGAATAAGATACATCCGATCCATAACAAATATGACTCACATAACAAATAATATAAAGGAAAATGAATCAGTTAACACCCAAAATGCTGATACTACTAAAATATTATTAACAAAGCAGTATTAGAGAATCATATATGATATCATATTTAGGTATATAGTTCATGTATAATTTAAAAACAATTATTTAACTATTATATATGATTTTAATGCACACTTGACCCAGGATAAGTACAGGGTAATGTGTTTTCATGTCACTTTTATTCCCATGAGATTCATGCTATATTTTTCACTACTACCTTTTGTGTGGTGTATGTACTACCCATGATTGTATGGGTTTTGTAGTATACTTTAATTTATACGTATTTACATAAATATTGTATGATCCTTCTTTCATGGGGTGTCTTTTTTGTATGTTACCAAAACAATAAAAGAATTTCAAATTTCAATTTCCACTCATTCGGTTTTACACAAACTTCATTGATTACATTACCCCAAGATTATGTGTGAAATCACTATTTATTTACTTATTTAGTAATTTACACTCCTAGTTTCATGGTTATACTTTTGATACACATAATCAATCCATTTATGAATTCTCAATTCAGCAATCTAACCTTGATAAGAGTAATTTTAACTCAAGTTCTATTCATTATGATAAACATCCAAGTCATTGGAGTTTTTTACAAGAATATGTGTGCATGTCTAATGATTGATTTACAATGAATATCCAATCATATTGAGTTTATTTATTTTGGTCACACATAATTATTTCATTTATTTATCCTTATCCTAAGGATACAGTCATTATAAAGGAATTCATCCCATCTTCATTTCTATTGAGACTTCTTTGTTGTTATGCGCCAATCCAATTTTATTTGGTGTATATATTGTACTTTGACATAGTATATCATGAATCCCATTATTCTCATGATATTATAATGTTTTGATAACCTCAATTATTTTTATTCAATTGTCTCTCATTTGGTTAGGAACTCTAACTAAAAAAACAATTTAAATGCTTTAAAACATTATTTTTCTAAATCATTCTAATTAATGTCCATGTTTTAAAAATGGATTTAAGGATTTATATATATAGACATTAATTCTTTAAAATTAAAATTACTTTTAAATGTTTTAAATCTTTATGGGACACATTGATTAAAAAATCTATATTAAATATATTTTTGATAGATAGTGAGACTTTTAAATGTTTTAAAGAAAAAGGGGGATATTTCTCAAAAATAATTTGGCTGAATAACTTAATCTATGTCCATATCTCTCATTATTATCGACTGAGGTAGATTTATTATAATACAATCTTCCATATTGTATTGAATGATTTATGTTTGACTGTGGATCTGTTATTTATATACTATTCATGGTTTATGGATAAAGTATTGACAATTTGGATGCTAGTTTTAATACGAATGTTTATGTTATGTTTAGACCTTTTCATATGTGGAATGCATTGGACTTAGTATGTGATGGGTGGAGCCTTCTATAGATCCCGATGCATCGGTAGGTCTCATGCGACAACCTAGGGTCTTGGCACAAGGCCATGAAAAAATCTTATTTGTAGTCTTGGAACAAGGCCTTGACTATGTGGTTATGAAGTCTAGTATTATGAATTACATTATTATGAAAGTGGATATTGATATTTCATTGATTATTTGACTAGTACAATATCCATGTGAATAATTAAATGGAATTATTGTATTTTATATTTTCTATATTATGATGAAGTTCAAGTTTAATAAGCTTTTGTTTTAGTCTTATACATTTTCTTAAATGTTTATGCTTATTTATGAATGTTTCTGCTATATTGTTATCCTTACCGAGCATCTGAGCTCACCACTTTCTATGTTTTATTTTACCTAGGATTTGAAGAAGTATTTTATGACTGACTTGAAGGTATATTCTACGGGGATAGGAGTTTGGTCTATAGAAATACTATTGTTATAGCTTTTCATTCAATAAGGTACTGTAAAACTTATGAATGTTTCTAATACTTACAACGATACTAAACAGATCAGTCTTTCAGGACATTATTCCTTGTATCATGCCAATATTATGTAACAATTCACCGACTCTGGGTAACTGGGGTCAGGGTGTTACATGCGGCCACCAGACCATGTGCCAGCCAACGACCCTGTCAAAATGGCTGGACCGCGTATCATGCATCCAATCCATGTGGAAAGCACACAACTGTGATTCTAGTATAGGTTCTCCATATGACGTTGCTCTGATGATTCATGTCCCTCCACTACCATGACCTCATAACATGTCATTCTATCATCACCTGTGGCAGATTCTCCCACCCTGGAAAGTGGGTCTCCACCACATCCAGACGTCTAGCTGGTGGCCATTCTGCTGATCCTCCTAGACCAGCTGCCCTACTGGGCTGGTGCCACCTCTGTCACCTGTATCCTTACACCACTTCACTCCACCTAAAAAGGCTGGAGCCACTGCCTCCGGTCTCCACCCCATGATACTACCACAGTGCGCTGCTGCAGTCCTGAATCCCATTATAGATTGATGTATCTAAGGAATAAAGAGATAAAAATTGGGGAAGGAATGTGGGGAACATGGACAACCAAAGTTGACAGATCTAGGCCTTGTTCATGTTAGACTCAATCCTTACATGATAGAAGTAAGGGATTAAGTAAAGATCAAGAATCTATAAACATTAATAAATTCTATACATCGATAAATTCGGAATCAACACTGAAATATAAATCCCAAACATGTACTATGCATGCCCCATGATTCAATCTGTTCGTCAATTGAATCACGTTCATCATAGGAAAAGATAAAGACCAAGGATGGAGAAAAATTGAAACTCACACTATACCTGGTATTTGGATCGATCAATGAAGAAAATTGTCCATCACCAGGGATCCATCCATGAATAATCTCGATCCATCATATCATCACCCCTCACTATTCACTGATGAGATGTTTCGATGTTTCTTTTCTTCTCCAAATTTTTCAATGAATTTATCTAGGATTTTAATTCAAATCCAGTATCTCTAAAAAGCTTTTAAAAAAATAAAACATATTTCAACGTTTATGTTTCATTGTGTTGTAGTGTCGCCACATGGTCTCATTTATGAAAGAAAACATGTTACCCCTTCGTGGAATCGTAGTTTCACTACATCTCTATGAAACAACCAATGAAATAATATAAATATTTTATTTTATTTTTATTCACCTTTTAAAAATCCAAAAAATAACATTCACCCTTGACCTCTGCTGATCGAGGTTAGGCCCTGCTTAAGATAAATTCATTGTTCATAATGCAAAGGTGCCCTCGTATTTCTGATATGAGAACCAGTTTAGATGTTATTAGTGTTCAATGTTATCTTCCCAAGAATGTTAAATTAAAAACATAACATTATTAAAATATTTATTTCGGGAACACTGGGCCTCAGGATCTCATTCTATCTCATCACCTTGACTCGGAATTTTCCCAATTAATTTATAAAAATAATTTAGATATAAAAGTGAGTTCACTAAAAATGTATGCCTATTCATATTTACAATCCAAATGCATTTTTTATATTCTCCATTATTTTAATTTTTTATCAATAATTTCTTTCTCTGTCTAATTTTAAATTTGGGTGTTAATTTGTAAAACCTCAACAAAAAACAACACTAATTTCATTAATAGATTTTTCAAGTATCTATTTAAAATAATTTCCTATTACCTAAGAATTTATATCATGGAACATACTAGGGTTGATATCTATTTTTGTATATTAACAAACAACCCTTCTGAAATGACCATAATGTAATTTTTGGAATGAAACTAATCCATGGTTACAAAACACCTCAGGAGCACCTCTGTACCACTAGAGATTGGAGTTATCTTCTAGGGTAGAATAAATTATTCATGGGATATGGTTTCAATCACAATAAATTAAAAATAATAAAAGGTATATTTATATAAAAATCTGAATATAACCTTTATGGTTGATAAATTTATGACCCATAACCACTGATGTGTTCAATTTTAAATTTTTTATCATATTACACTAATAATAAAAGATACAAAATATATAAGAACATTTATATATACTCAATAACATTCCAAAAAACATGTAAAGCTTGAAAAAAAATTAAAAAAGTCAAATAGTTAGTTAATATATAATTACCTAGCTAAAATTTTCTAAAAACCAAAAGAGGAAGATCCCTAATTGAAATCATCCATGGTATCCATCACGTAAAAACACTTGGAATCTCTTTCACATGCCTTTTGAAAATATAAAAATGTGTAATCAATCCTATAGACCCCATGTTCTACTATAATACATGCTTTAGGATTTCCCTTTTTCTAGATCATATACAAGGAAATATGTACATGTCTTATTGGATTACAAGTAGTGTGTGACTATAGAAACTCTGTACCATATTGTTATCCCACCCCTACATACCTATCATAAACCCAAGTGCATTTATGATACAATATATGGATAGAGTATAATAGAAACAATGGAAAAAATAATTAACATACTTTAAAACATTAAATTCATAGCTAAAATTTATAACTCCGAATAACAGGAGGGTCCTCACCATAACTTACCAACTTCAAGAATATCCCATTACCAATGTGAAGTTAGTGGTAGGTAAATATTATAGCCTATCACATATAAATGGATATGTATAAAAAATACAAGGTACTATCTCATCCCATGGTATTGGGGAATGGGTATACCATGCCATAAAACTAATCATCCCATGGAATATGGTAATGGGAATAAAAAAGTCATGGAATTGTGATCTAATACAATCACTACACTATGAAAAAGGCATGCTTGTATAAAAAATATATAGAGACTCCACATAACCATTCTAATACAATTACCAATAACTAAATAACAAGTAAGATACATATAAAAACTCAAAGAAATGGTATATTATTTAATTCATTTAATAATTCTTACGTATTATATATTAAATTATTAAAATAATATTCTAATAAAAAAATTAACAATCAAAGAATTCAAATTTTGAAATAATACAAAAATAGTAACATTGATAAAAGAAACATGAATATCACTAAATGATTTATTAGAAAAATTATAAATTCCAATAAAAATCCAATGAACCTGATAATTTATAAAATGAAAATAAAGTATTATTTTTTAGAAAAAATATTAATTATTAATGAAATACACAAGGCACTATATCAATACTGAACTATCCATTAGAGAATATGATAGGGAATAAAGGTACACGTATCCAAAAAATGTGTTTTTTCCCTTAAGGAAACTGCAAATGTAGTACTGCATTAAAACCCAATCAGACCAGCCTATATCAATTGGGAAGAATGGTTTAAATTCATTTTAATTTATGAAGAACATAATAGAATTCTAAACCTAGAAATTTTCATTAGTTTTCATAGGAAAAGAAATCACACAAATTAGACGTAAGAAATCAAAAAAAATCGGGTAGATTCCGAATCCCTGTGATTTTTTGGAGATGGATTATATTTTATTCTATATAAAGAAGATAATGAAAAGAATGATTATTGGGATATGGTGGATTTATTATATTAGGATGAACTTTTATAATTAAAAGATAGGCACGAGAGGTAACCATGATTAATAGACCTTAGGGATGAAAAGGGAAATTCTGGAGTTCTCTCAAAGGGATTTATGACTTAATAATGAGAGTAAATTTCTAAGAATAAGTTGTTTAGGTGTTATATTTTAGGTTTCATTGAATAAATGTCCTCATAATTAAAAAAATATAATTTATAGTTTGACTAGGTACCAATTTTTAAGCCACTAAGCACTCAATATTTTTTATAGATTGCATACACAACTAGGGTAACATAATTTACCTATATCCATCCCCCCAAGTACAAGATTTTTTTCACAAGGGTACGAACCATTTCCTCCAATACCATTCTAGTAATTTTCCCCAAACATCTTCCAACAGAACATTATACAAAAAAATTACTATAATGACCAAAATTTAATTGAGAACCATCATGAGAAGTCATGGAAATTATTACCTTCCTAATATCAATATTATTAAATTTAATAAGATTTAACCCCTTCATAAGGTAATAATTATATCAGTTTCACCTTCATATTGGCTTCCCACTCCCATGTTTCATTAGGGAGCATCCCATACTTCCATTTGACCTAAACCAAAAGGACCACACTTCCCTATAGAAAGGGTTAAATATATTCAACCATTTCTAAGGGATAACCCAGATAGAATACATAAAATTCAAACTCAACATCATTACATTATTTCACTTATAAGTTTTTGGTACAAAACTATATAATTAAGAAACATTTAAAGTGTTATCCATGGATTTGAACCTCAGAGTTAAGGCTAGAGGATAGGCTACTACCCAAATTATTCTTATTATTTCAAAAGGCTCGATGTATCATGGAGTTAAATTTCATTTCATTCCAATATTTCTTTTCCTCAATCTATGAAAAACATGAATAAACACATGATCACTATATTTTAATTATATAAGACATAATTGATTGTTGGAATACGACCATTACTTACTGTAAGAAACCTTGAGATGTTTCCAAATACATTCTACATACTAAGTAGTTTATTAAACTTGAATAATACAAATAATAGAATATTTTCCTCTATCTATCCCAAAAATATAATAAAAACATTTCCTCTCATATAAAAACTCATAAGGGTCCATCTAGATAGATTATTGATATATGTTATTGTAGAATAATTTCATCGAAAAAGGGTTCTACTCCAAAATTCCTCTAAAATGATGAATATAGGCTCAAATTATATCTAATAATATTTAAATAGTTCACACATTATATATATTAATCCTTGGGTGGAAATATGTATTGCACATCACCTAATATCTCAATGATCACTGACGTCCCTTCTAAAATCAAGACATATACATCATACCTCTACCAGATAAAATAATAATTTTTAAATCCTATAGAATTATTGAATCTATAATATATATGTTCCTAATTTCCTTATTCATTGAAGATTATTTAATAGGTAAAAAGTAATTTCTCATGGATAGATTATCCACCATCACCCAAAAAATGCCTTTATATTTGTTAAATCTTGCAAAACTAGTCCTAAAACACATTTTAATTTCAAACAACTATTATATTGGAATGGGGAGTGTATTAAGAGTACCTACTAGAATTGGATGCTTCACACTAACTTACTATTAGTTGATGAATTTATAAAAAATCTTTGTACTACCTTTTTTTATTCAAGGCCACCATAATTGAAACTGGATATCGACGTACATGTATTTGATCCTTTGGTGTATAACCCCTAGATAAATGGTACAATTTCATAACAACTTCCATCATATCTATAGGGAATAATAGATACAGATGGAAAAATATTATTGAATGAGAATATTGGAACCACACATCAAGGGTCTCTAAAAAATTGAGAATATTTTAGATAATGACACAATGACGGTTTGATATTTGGGAGTCTCTGACACATTCTACGGTGGATAATAAATGATCAATGTGGTGTAAGTATATCACCATCCATTATTCCATCGCATCCAAATAATGATTGACCATATGTGTCATTATTTGACATTAATATTTTTATTCTTTCACTTTATAATGGTTTAAATTCTAGCTAAGAAAATTATAAATGACACTCCCTTACCATGAGAAGACCATAACTAAAAATTTAGTTACTAGAGGTATTCTACTCAATAGAACTAACAGACATTTATTTCCCAATTTTGAATATTATTTTAAGATATTATGGACTATTAATATCCAAAATAATTCCCCAAACAGATAATTCTTCTAACATTGTAGATAATGAACAATAATTGATAAATATTAATAAAGGGTATGATAATTTTTTTTCATAAGGATGAAATTTCGTAAAACTATACGCCACTTGTTGTTTATCTTTCATGAGGACACAACTGAGGTAAACAAAAAAGGCATCATAATACACATCAAACCCCACACTATAGAATGGTAATACAAGAAATATATATTTATTTAACCACTTCATCAATTATTGGAATGCTTCCTTACATTTAAAAAATTACCCCCTTCTAAATTAGGGTGGTTTGATGATTTGGGAAAAGTATTGGATAATAGTGCGGTAATAACCTAAAATATTAAAGAATATCATATATTAAAACACATTGAAAATATATTTCAAATAAATTAGCAATTTCATCATCTAAATATAAATAGATATACCCTTCACTGAAATTACATGCCTTTGGAACATAACATTAGGGATCTAGAATGACCATTGAAATAGACTATAAAACAAATGTTCTTATAATGCCTCTAAGACTATACAGAGGTGTCAGTCATGATCATCCTAGGATTTGGAATAGACCATAATAATATGCACAAAGACAACAATTAATAAGTCATGAAAATGTTGGAATACACTATTCATTAAGGCTATGAATGTGGATGAAGAATTTGTGAACAAAAAAATAATAACTAATTATTCCGAATTCCCATATCAACTTTAATAAATTATTCTTTTGAATGTATTATATCTAACCTTGAGGATGATCATAACATGAACAAAAGTCTATTTTTGAGAACCAACATACCACATTAAGCGAATAAAAAAACATGAATTCTATGAAATTGATATCAATTCTTGATCATAAGTTAGTATACCTTTTGGTACTCTTCAAAAAGGTGTGAACTTCCATAGACCTTGTTAAAAAAAAGAACTATGGAACCCTAAGGGGAAGTACATGACCAAATGAATCATTTGGCCTCACGATCCACTAGATGTATATTTAGTTCCCTTAATTATGTTTGATTAACATCAAATAGAGGAATTGATATAGGATCCATACAAGGAAGAATATTAATGTTAATATCCACATCTTATTTTGGAGGAATCCCAAAAAAAGTGCTTTGGGAGCACATCATGGTTACTATCCCCCAAAATAGGTAATTATGGTTTCCCGTTAGAATCAACTATTTAAATTAAAATATTAACAATTTTTATGGTTATTACTTGCACTTTTATTTAATTGGGACATGTTTGAATGGATTCTAACACCCATTCTTTCCAAAGGGTTTACTAACCATCAGCTAGAGATGAAAAGGAAACCCTCCTAGCATAATAATGAATAAATTATTAGGATTGGGTTAACCAATCCATCCCCATAATTACATTTAATTTTTTCATTATTAGAACTATAAGATCCAAGAGTTTATAACATTTTTCTACTAAAAAGTACAATATAGCCACTTCTTTTCTGGATCAATTATCTATTCCAGTGGTGTGTGAAGGCTCATATAAGAAAGATGTACGTTCACATTTTGAAAAAGAAGGGAAAATTATTGTTCAGAAAAAAATGAAATGAAAAATTATTGAAAAAAACATAATAAAATTTTAAAGTTTCATTAATAGAAAAATTAATTGTATAAGTCTCCAATTGATATTTAAAGACGATTTCACTGCATAATATATCACATGTAAACCCTCATCTTAACGTTGAGGTGTAAATCCATGCATGGAGGACTGCACAACTGTTTATCAACCATCATTACCGTATATTTATCTATTACATGATCTAAATAATTATGAATAATTATCATTTATAGACTAGGATGATTAATGGGTCTATGATACTCGGATAACTATGGTAATTTCGTAATACTTCCAAATACACAATATCGAAAAAAATAGTGATAGGAAACACTTTCACTGTAGTAACACCACTTTCATTTAAATGTAATGTTTGGATCTATATAACCCATGAACCCACACTTGAGGCAATATAATTAAGGTTATCTTGAATAATGGGATAATGGTTCTACACTTCCATGACACCCCTCATGGGAGGCACTTCTACTCACCCCTTCTCTTTGTCTCTTCTAACCACCAGATAAATATTTCTCTAAAACCACTATTGGTATATAGATGTTTTCCCCCTTTTATTATCTTGATTTTGTCTCAATATAGATAAACTTCTTGGAATATTCATAGAATTATTCAAGTTGAAAAGATCAACCTAGATCTATAACAACTCTTTGAATCCTATCTAAAAGCACCTCACCATGAACTCCTCGTATATATAAACATATAGAGAAAATTTCATGGGATCTATAAACATGGAAGAAAGCTCCATTATGATAATTTAACCTTGTTATGGATTAATAAATTCCATTTACATTACCTAGAATATGTTTTTAGGGTATAGTTTCTCATATAAGAACAAACTTCTTAGGATGGGATTGATATTTATTTACCTCAAACATAATATACCATGATTAAAAATCTTCCCCTCATAGAATAATGGTAGCTAGCCAAACCCACTTTTTCTCTTGTTTTTCATTATCTAGAAGATATAGTGGATGAAAATGATCTAATAAATAGATTATTTTAGAGAAACCTTACCCTAGAATACCAAAGAATAATGACATAATAAATCATTCACAACATCCACAATATTTGGTTCCTTTTATGGATGCACTTGACTTTATTTTAGATAAATTGAGCAAGGACTTCAAAGAACCATGTGCAAAAAAAATCATTCATGCAAATCATGACTTTCTTCCCCCTTTGGTATGGATGGGGGTTGTTTTTTATGCTATAATATATAATGAAGTAAATTGTAGTATCAATTTCTACCACTTAATTAGCAACCCAAATTTTATAATTGTATTAACAATACTGGTCTTAAATCACATTTACTCTCTCCCTTTTGTTCTTCATTAATCAAAATTATTTTATTCAAAAATAATTTTCATTAAACCTTTATAATTGTATAACTAGTATCATACAAAATTTAAAGTCATAGAAAACATTATTTAAAAATAAAATCGAAAAATAATAAACATCCTTATCATTATGAATAAATAAAAATTTCCAATTTTAGAAAAAACTATCAATTCATGTTGACCTACAAATTATTTATAAATATATAGGTTCTCACTATTTATTTATTGTTGATGATTCTGTAAATATGAACAATCAATTAATCTAAACTATAGTCAAATTAAACATAGTAAAACATTAAATATTAGATACAATCCTACTAGTTCCAACTTAAGGATTCCCAATATAATGTGTATGACTACAATACCTTAAATAGAGTCAAGGAAAAGAAAAATAATTGGAATTTAAACCCCATACTAAAATTAGTAACTCATGATTACATTTTCCAATAATCTATATAGGTTACTTCTTTAGTACCGATGGAAATACCTTCTAGATAATACCAATTTCCATACTCTAGATCCTCGAACATGGATTTGATACCATTTCGTAATGATCATAACCAAATTCCCTAAAGGAAAATTGGTCGAGATTCTATATGAACCCTGGTGAACCACTTGATCACAAGAGTTTGGAGTAAACACCTGGGGTTTAATAATGTTTCTATGGGAAATAGTTTTATCTCTCAGAAATCAAAATTAATTAATGTAGGTGACATAAAAATATATATAAATAACTTTGTGGTCAATAGAAATACACCCCATAACCAAGGATGTTCACCATTGGTACCTATTTAGTAGATCACAGAAAAAATAAAATATGTAACAAATGAATGAAGATACATACATACCAAATCATCATCCCAAATAGCCACAAATATTATAAACAAGTGTAAATATGAAAATATTTAATTTACATATAATAAACCAGGAAACCTACAAAATGATCAAAATAGGAGGATTCCTAAGGTTATATTCAATTATAACCATCCCAAGTAGCCCCATAAATTTTTTTACATGCACATAAGAAATTATACAACATATCATCATTCTTCAGACCCTATTCTACATTAGCTTTCATTATTTGGTGCTTTTACATTTTCCATGTCTTATATAATGTAGTATGGATAGAACCCATTAGGGAACTTAAAAGGAGTGAGTATATTAACCCAATAGGCATCTTCCACCCCACTCTTACTTAACTATTATAAACTCAAGTGTATCTGGGATATAATAAATTGTTATAGTTCACAATATGATTTCAAAAAAAGATTCATATACTCTAAAACCGATAAATAATAGTTAAAATACATAATTTTTTATATTGAGAGGGTCCCCACCATTACTTACCATCTTCTATCATGACCTAGTATCAATGAAGAGATAGAGGTATTGTTATCCAGAATCACATATCATTTAGACAAATAATTGCACAAAATTTAGGGAACAAGACTATCCCATGTGATAGGGAAATGGGTATTCCATGTTAGGTCACAAGCTGATCCCATGGAATGGGTTAAAGTTAATACATAGGTAGGTTAATATAGGAATATCCAAATACCATGCTATGAACACATTATACTAGTTTAACTAATAGAAAAAGAACCCTAGTATCCTTTATATTACACTTACTACTCACCAAATAGCATGTAATAACCATATAATAACTCAAATATATAATAAATCAAAGTATATATTTAATTTTATTTTATGATATATATATATATATGAAATTTTGAAATACACTTCTAATAACTTAAAAAACAATCATTCAATTCAATTTGTGAAAAAATAAAATAATAAAAATTTGATAAAAGAAACCTGAATATCACTCAGGGGATTATTACAACAAGGATAAATTTAATGAAAACTAAAAATGAATTTATAAAATAAGAATGGTATGTTAAAATTTTATTTATCATCAAAATATTCATTATTTTTTTAATAATATTGGCTAGATACTAATTATAACCAATCCCTTATAGAATATAAGAGTTTATAGGGGTATACCTAACCAGAAAAATATTGTATCTCCCTTGAGGTCCAAATGGGAGGTGAATTCCACCACACAACAATTAGAATAACCTATAAAAATGGTAGAATGGTTTTATGCCATTATAATTCAGGATAAACATATTTAAGATGAAAAAATAATCTATTAACAATAGTTCTTTATAGATAAGCGCTCGTAGTAGCTAGAAAATTTTTAGAAAGATTTTCTATAGTCCAATCTTTATATGATTTGGGGGAGATTGATTAAATCCATTTACAAGGAAAAAAATAAAAGAAATATGAGTGGGAGATGAGGCCCTAGAAAACTTAAGATGATCATCCATGACCAAAATAGAGATACTAGAGGCAATGATGAATAAAAATTCATTTATTATGAAGGGAAAATTATTGAGATCTCATAAGGTGTATTGAGACTAAATAATGGGAGTAATTTCCCAAGAATAAAATAATTTAAAGGTGAGATATTATTGTCAATTAAATAAAATTTCCCATTATTAAAAAAATTATAATTCTACTAGGAACCCATTACTATTCCATGAGGTGTAGAATGGTGCTAAATGATTATCTACAACACCTATCGATGTCATTTTCACTTTGGTACCAACCATTTCATCCTATCTCCTTTCACAATTTTCCTACACACCCCTTTCAGAACAAAATTATACCCAAAAAGAAGTATAATGACTATAATTTAAAAGATAACTAACTTTAGATGTAAGGGTCTTCATAATTTTTCAATTGTAACTATATTTATATATATAAAAGAATACTAAAAACATATTAATATTGGGGTTTTATATTAAAAAAATATGTCATATGTAAAGATATGAATAAAATAAAAAACCCAATGAATGAAATGAATGTAAAGAAGGAAATTAACAAGAAAATATCTTCTCTCAGGAGTTCATAGTGGTAATAATTCAATATTATTTTAAAGTACAGATTGATGATATAATTTTATTCAATGTGAGAGTCAATATCATTTATCTCTAATATATTTTTATCAATCAATGAAAATACAACATTGAGAACTTTGAAATTTATAAAAAACACCTTCCAATTTTTTTTATAAATTTATTCACCAATCATTATAATCATAATTTATATCCACTATATAATGAAAATATTGATGAAGTGAGGGAGAATACATAAAAAGGAATAAAAATAAAAATTTATTGATGGAAATGGAAAAATGCATACCTAATTGATTTAACTAAAACCATTATCTTAAAATTAAACAATAATAATTAAAAAAATATTAAAATTTCAATATTACCAACTAATATTCTCCATAAAAATTATTCAATAATTAATTCTTTATATCCAGGTAGATCGAGATAACAAAACAACATAGATGAAATGAAATCTAAAAAATAACATGAATAATTTAAGATTTAATGATACATAGTTATCGATCAATTGATAGAACAAAGAATAATACAATCATTCAAATTCAAAAATCACATATGGTGAAATCAAAATAAATTTTTATAAAAATAATTCATCCAATATCACTTCATATAGATCTACATGTCCAAAAAAATATTAGTCGTCATCCAATATCATTTAAAATTCCAATGAAGGAGATTTTTTCTTTACCTTAGCACCTCTCATCTGAATGATTCTTTGTCAGCACCTTGTATGATTCTCTGGGATACATATTTAATTTAGATTGAAGTGGTATCATCATCTCCTACCTTTATTTTGATACCAGTGGTCCTCCTTCAATCTTTAACTGTTATGCTATATTTCATAATCACTCAAAAATTATTTTTATTAAAAAACACAAAACCTTAATTATTTATTCCAACAATTTAATAATATTTTTATTTTTCTCCCTTTCGAGATTCTATATTCAAATTTGACCAAAGCTTTTTCCATCCACCATAGATTAGTTAATTAATGTTTTTCCATGAGTTTATATGAATGGAAAAATCCTTATAAACTCTTTCTTCGATGATCTCTACCTTCAGTAATATCTAGTTTGAGACACACCATGTCTCAACACTTAGAGATATAAATATAACATACCAATAGACTAAAAATGATCATTTTCCTCTTGTTTTATCAAAATAACCCAATAGTTTAATCCATAATACTATTTTAAACTCTTACACATTCTATGTTTTTTGTTCAGTTTCTCTTTAATATTCATGGAAGATCATACACCTGGATAGTTTTCCCTTACATATTCTCACCTGTGTTTTTTTAATACAGAACCACTTTCCAAAGTAGGGTACTCTGTAAGGTAAGATGGTAAAATGGTGAATTTTATATTTATTTCAAGATTATGAGAAGTCGGATCATCCCTTAAAGGGTTTAATTTTTTATTTAGAGAATCTACTATAAATTTAAGACATATTCTTGAAATCCGTCCTAGTAATATTACCATTTACACTTTTCATGATGTAATAGATCGATACCAAACATATATGTGAATATATATATATGTATGTGCATTCTCTATATCTCCCATTTTTGGTTGAATATTGTAATTCCATTTGATCAATTATAGAATCAGAAGGTGGGGTTAATTTAGTGATTACCTTTTCTTTTATAAGATGTTTTCTTCACATTATAAGGAAACATTATAAACCATTGAAACCTTGTTAGAGTTTCTATGCACTAAAATATAAATCAAAAAGTCATCTTTTATATGAATAAAATATAATGTGATATGGAGGGAGATATGAACAATATATCTACAAGGTTCTAAAAAATTTACACTCATTTACATTTTTTTATCCTCCCAAACATGGATTCTATTAATAACTTCATATGATTAAAAAGGAATACACAAAAACTAGTTCTACTCCCCATTATTCATTCTTATAAATATCTGAGGTTCTATGCCTTAGTCATCAACTATTATACCATTATTCGTTATAATCCCCAATAACCCTTCTCATATACCCTTTCATAATTTCCAGTCATTCACCCTAATAATATGACTTTTCAGTAACTAGTTAATCCTAATAATAATAACATATTTATTTCTTGTAACACCCCAAGATTCCCCGATACGCTTCTCTCTGAATAATACAATAGCATGTGTTATACGCTACTTCAAGTTCTAACACTCCACAACTAATCAAACTAGCCGTTATGAATAGTAATACATAATTTTTGAATTTTTATACACTTTATCATTGAAAATTGACTTCATTTTTGGATTTGGAATATCAAAATTATCCTAGGGTGAAATTTTGGTACTTTTTGAATAACTTTCATATTTTGATGAATAATGAAAATTACTAAATTTTAATTAAATTTTTTTTTATAGAAATAATTAATAGTGATAAATTATTAATTTTAGTGGTTTTATTTAGAATATTTTTTTACCATTTAATACTATGTTGGTCATTGGACGTAATTTCACATTTAAACCAGACATAAACAAGTGTCAATCTTTTGATAGTTTTTATTTCTTAAAAACACGCTATTTGTTTTGACAACGGGAATTAATTTTTAAATTAATTAATGAAAATTATATGTTTTTTATTTGGTAAAATAGACATCATTTTTGAATTCATAATATCAAATATAGCTTATGCTGAATTTTTGGTATTTTTCTGAAAACTTTAAATTTTTGATGAATAGTGAAAAATACTGAGTTATAGGTTAAAACCGAATTTTTATTTAAATAATTATTTATTTTACTTAAATTTAATTAAGGACAAAATAGATACATAATACCAATATATTTTAAATGTAATTCATTGGAGTTAGTTTAGAATAATTTTAGATATATAAAAATTTTATTTAACATTTCACCGTCTTTTACCCACCTCCAAGGCGAATTCGGAAATTCACATAAAACATAATTTTACCACTTCTGTGAGGGGAATTTCTAAAATCCAAGATACACGGTTAATATCAAGGAGTAAAATGTGGTTCAATGAGATGAAAATAATTTTTGGTGAATAGTAACTTTTTACTTTTATTTACCACGGTTAAAAGTAAATAGGGTAATTAATGGTAAAAATGAAATTAATATTACGCTAACACCTGTCCTAATTCTATTGGACAAGTGTATCTCGACCAAAAACAATCTTTTGAATAACATGTTATCATTTAGGTCCACTTGGATTAGATTAAGACATTTATTATTATTTAATTCAAAGAAGAGTTAAAAGAGTAAAAATAAAGGTTTATTTACTAAAACATTTTTTATATAGAGTTATACATAATATAAATTTTATTGTAAATATTCATTAGAAAGGTAAAAATATTACCTACATAATGGTATTTTATTTATAATTTTTAGACATTATATAATTTAATTTATTTATGACACAATGGTGATGCAGTAATTACCTAATTAATGAAATATTAAAATAATTAATATTATAAATATCAAAATAAATGTAATGTGAGACTTTTTATTAGCTCCACTAATTTTATAGGTTAATATGACATATTATAATTGATTATATAAATTTTCTTCGAAGTAATAATGCTTTTATAAATTTATCAAAAACAAAATACCCAATAATGTCAAAATTGAAATAAAAGCATTTTTAAAACAAATATTATATTTTTAATTGACCTTAAATTCCAAAAAATCTAAGGTTCGGCCAAAAGACTTATATCATGATTTCTGTATCATTAATGGATAACTTGGTGGTCTACTATAATTATATAGTAAGTTTATTAACTATATAATTTAAAAATACAAAGTGACATGGTAAGTTTCAAACTAATTAACTAAGAGTTAAAACTAAAAGATAAGGTCAATATAATGACCCAAACCTGTCTAAATTCTATTGGTTGAGTGGTTTTAGACCAATACCCACCATAAAATTTAAATAATCTACTTTGGATCCATTATAAACCGAATATGAATTTATTATAAAATAATATTTCTAGCTTTTCCAAAGGTGCCCCTCACCCCTCTTATAAAAGGGAACTTCCCCTTATAATTAATTCACACCTTCAAAGCCATTTGGCTCAGCCAAACTCTGCCCAAATATCCTACCAAATTCCCTCACTTCAACCTGGAGGCCTTATCTTGACCATAAAGCCAACTTACGGAGTCATTTTGATCAAATCAAAAAGAAAGAACACGAAGAAGAGGAAAGTTTTCACCACCCTCTTTCAAGTTCCTTTCTTCTTCCACTTCTTCTTTCTTTGTTATTACAATTCTAAAATAATAACTCCAGTATCTTATATATATTGTGATATTATTATAAATATGGTACAACTATATTCAGTATTATATCAATCCTTTGAATGACATGTCACCACACATGCGTACGTACGGCTTACCGTCTCCACGTTGGGGTGTAATTGTTATTCAATATATTATTATATGGATGGGTATAATAATGATGTTCAATTCATGTAAATAATAAATATAACCTGATAATGATTCTTTATATATGATATACCATCCAATTATATATTATTTTAATATTAAAAGAATGATATTGTCGCTCGTGCGTACATACGGACTACCGTCTCCACGAACGCGATGAGATTCATTCCCCATCGTATCCATTCATGTCTAATTCTCATTTGAGGATTAAAAAAAATTAGAGACATGATATGATTATGGATATGAATAAGATACATCCCATCCATAACAAATATAGCTCGCATAACAAATAATATAAAGGAAAATGAATCTGTTAACACTCAAAAAGACGAAAATACTAAGATATTATTAACAAGTCAATGTTAAAAGATCATATATGATATCATATTAATGTAAATGATTTTTTTTATAACTCAATAAAAATTATTTAACTATTATACTAGAGCTTAACCAACCATCGACAAATTAAAAAAGTACAAAGTAAGGGGTTTCTTATCTCACTCTTAATTTCGTGAGAATTCCATTGTTCGCGGCTTATTTATTGCATTTGGTGTATGCGTACTGCCCATGATTGTATTAATTGTGTAATATACATTAATTTATGGATATTTACATCATCATTGTATTATCCTTCTTGCGTGGGTAAATTTTTCTTAAGTTACCAAATCGATAAGGGAATTTGAAATTTCAATTTCCACTCATTCGGCTTTACACATACTTCATTGATTATTTTACTCCAAGATTATGTGTGGAATCACTACTCATTTGATTATGTCATAATTTCCACTCCCCTTTCTGTGGATATAATTTTTATACACATGATCAATCCATTGATAAATTCTCAAGTCATCAGTATGAACTTGATAACAGTGATTTTTACTCAATCTCTATTTTCTGAGATAAACATCCAATTCTTTGGTGTTGTTTTTACAAGAATATGTGAGAATGTCCTTTGATTGTTTTACACTTAATATCCAATCATATTTAGTGTATTTATATTTGTCACACATAACTATGTTGTTGATTTATCCTTATCCTAAGGATACGGCCTTTATGAGAGATTTCATCTCAATTTACATTCCATTGAGACTTCATTGTTGTTATACACCAAATCACTTTTTTGTGGTGTATATAATGTACTTTGACATAGTATATCATGAATCCATTTATTCTCATGATATTAAAATGATTTGATTACCTATATTATTTGTATTCAAGTGTCTCTATTTTGGTTAGAAACTCTAACTAAAATACCAATTTTTAAATGATTTAAACACTTATTCTTCTAAATCTTGCTCATTAATGTCCATGTTTTAAAAAATTGTTTTAAGGATTAATTTATATGGACATTAATGTTTTAAAATTAAAACTCCTTTTAATTTTTTCAAAGTGGTATGGGATACTTTGATTCAAAAATGTATTTTTAAATGGATTCTTCATAAATAGTGTGACTTTTTAATTATTTCAAGAAAATAGGGGATATTTCAATCTAATTGTTTTGATGATTATTTTCATCTCTGTAAATATCCATCATCATTCTCGATTGAGGTTATTATGATACAATACAATCTTCCATATTGTATCGAATGAGTTATGTTTGACTGTGGATGTGCTATTTTTATACCATTCATGGTTTGTGGATAATGTATTGGCATTTTGTATGCTAGTTTTAATATGAATGTTTATGTTATGTTTAAAACTTTTCATATGACGAATGCATTGGACTTAGTAAGTGACGGGTGGAGCCCTCTATAGCTCCTCGATGCATCGGTAGGTCTCATGAGAGAAACTAGATTCTTGGCACGGGGCCTTGAAAAAATATTAATTGTAGTCTTGGAACGAGGCCTTGGCTACATGGTTATGATAGTATGGCATTATTAATTCCATCTTTATGAAAGTGGTTATTGATATTTCATGTAATTATTCGACCAGTAGAATATCCATGGGAGTATGTAAATGGCATTATTTCATTTTATCATTACCATATTACTCTAAAGATCAAGTTTGAATGGATTTTGTTTTAGTCATACATTGCCTTAAGTGATTATGTTTATCTATGAAAGCTTCTGCTATATTGTTATCCTTACTGAGCATCTGAGCTAACCCCTTTCAATGTTTTATTCATCCTAGGATGTGAAGATATAATTTATGAATGACTTGAAGGGATAGTATGAGGGGATATGAAGAAAAGATGTTGTTGTTGTCTTTCTTACCTTATGATGTAATGTAAGACTTATGAATATATCTAGTGTTTCCAAGGATACTAAACAAATCAGTCTTTCGAGACATGATCTTTTTTGTGATCATGCTAATGTTATGTAATAATGCACCGACTCTGGGTAACTGGGGTCGGGGCGTTACAGTTGGTATCAGAGGAAGTTTAGTACAAACCTTGGGAGATGGATTTAGATAAACTCTGATTAGAGCACATATCCCTAAGATAGACTTTGAGGATTAATATAGAATAAATTCATAGAATTTTGGTACTGTAGAGATTTTGTGAGTTTTCTGAGCAATACATCCCTGTCTGGATACGAACAGGTAGAGGTGGCTCTAGCATAGATGTACCTAGGGGAAAAACCTGAAAACACCGCTTTAAGCTAGACTCGAACAGGAATTGGTGCACGACAACGAGCCTTGTTGCACTATTGGTTACGACACTCCCGGGGATATACTTAGGATAATTTACATTTTATTTACAAACTGATTTGAAATATTATATATAAGATGAGATTATATGGCCTTGTTTAATCCTAATGTGTTTTAAATTAAGAATATGGTGACATGATATTCCCTAAATGATTTTATGACAACTTTTACTCACACAATGATTATTGGTTTTAGTCAATGGCTGGTTTCCAAGGTAGTCATAGTGACATTGAGAATGATATAAAAGGTGGGAATGGTGGTGGAAATGAGCAAAAAAATGGATTGTTGACAGGCGTAAAAGATATCGTCTTCATGCGATATCAATTTTCCAAAAATATGATCAACAATATATATATTAACCAATTCCCATAATCAACAAAGAAGAGGAAGGTAATGAATGATAAGAGATCCAACATTGGAGACTATGGAGAAAGGAATCCTCAATTTCCATCATGCAGGAAATGTGGAAGGTGACACCCAAGAAAGTGTCTTAATGGGACAAAGAAATGCTTTACGTGTGGGAAGGAAGGACATAAAGTGAATAATTTCTGAAGGAAAATTAAGAGTACTATGGAAGAAGTTAAAAATGGTCCCAAGATTCAATTTACAGTCATTTTCCATAATTGTAGGGGACGTTTCCATTACCTGAGTGAATGGCCTATTCTATAGGATATTTTCATAGTCAAAGAAGATGCTATGTGGAAATAAATGGTTGGAGAAATGTTTAAAAAGTATTAGTGCTCCTTGTTGATGAGTTTACTTTGGAATAATTTTCTCTTGTATTTGTAACCCTGCAGTTTTCAATGTGAGAATGATATTTGAGGGCGAATTATCTTTTCTATTATGGATAAAGTTATAAATAACCATTTGGTTTTATATGATCATTGGGTTTGAGGCAATTACAAGTTATTATAATTTGGGATGAAAATGAAAGGTATGAGATAAAATTTATGTTTAAATTATGTTATTGTTATTTTGAGGAATTTATCTCATTTTGGTAATGCTATAAAATATAGTTTTTGAAAAAGGACAATACACAGACCATGTGACAACCCATCACGTCGGACAAAGCTGTGGGAATCGAACCCACAACCAAAGTGCGATTGGGATTTATCACCTACCACTGGACTACGTGAAGTCCCTGGTTAGTGAGACTATTATTTTTAGTTTAATTATTTTATTGATCAATGATAAGTTTATTTGGGACCTTATGTGTTATCAAATAAATACCCTTAGTATACGAAAATGATTTGGTGATTAAGTGATGAATGTTATTTTGAAAGATGTTCTCTTTGTTGGGAATAATATATTCCCAAGGAAAATAGAATTCTATGGGATTTCATTTGAGGAGAAATGGTGGATTTTTATCTATGTTTTTATTATGGATTTATAGTAATTTGGGTTATTTATGGAAATTATTAACCTATAATAATGAATATGTGATTAGGTTAATTACTTTTAAGTATGTTACTTTAAGAGTATTTGATGTCATTTAGAGATACAATTTAATGTGGAAGGCTACATAACCAAATTCTTATATGTTTTGGGTTTCAATAATAGTTGGGGTTATATTGAAGGATTTTAAGTACAATTGATTATTGAATGGTATTTATTTAACTTTGGGGTATTGTTGGTTTAATTTTATAAATTAGGATTAGTTTTTTTTCTCTAATGGAATATATATTTGGGGGATCATCAGATATTATACTAACAATTTTGGTTTTGATTAACCTCTAAAGAAAAGGTAAATATATAGTTTATCCTATGTGGATCACGTTATTCTATAGAATTTTATTCTAGCTCTTCTTGTGTGACAAAGTCTCTTGAGTACTCATTGTAAAAAAAAATGAGTTAGTGGTAGAAATTAATTAAATAATGAAACTCTACTTATAATTTAAGTATATCTCTTTATGTTCTTAGTCAATATCATAAATGAATTCTTCATCTTTATGTAATGTAACCTAAAACAAAAAAAAATGTTGTCCGTTTAATTTTCCTACTGGGAAACTAATGACCGTTTGTACCATCACAGGTTTGTGGTTTTATTATTGTTAACTTTCTCCTGATCATGTTCTCTATCCCTCTCCATCATAACTTGAAACTTATTTTATCATTCATATCCATGTTTTTCTACATGGAATCCTAGTATAGGTTATCTCAGGTGACCTTTGTACTTCTCTTTCTTTCTTTTAAAGTGATTGTTTTATTGACTCTTTTTCCGATGTGGGACTTTTCATTATATTCCCAAGCCAAATTTTAAAAATTGCGAGGATGAAATTTGTTGAAGGAGGAGAAAATTTAACACCCCAAGCTTCCACGGTATGCTTCTCTCTAAATAATACAGTAGCGTGTGTTGTACGCAACTTCATGTTCTAACACACCACAACCAATCAAACAAGCCGTTATAAATAGTAATACCTACTTTTTGAAATTTTATACATTTTATCATTCAAAATGGACTTCATTTTTGGATTTGGAATATCGAAATTAGCCTTGGGTGAAATTTTGGTACTTTTTGGATAACATTCATTTTTTGATGAATAATGAAAATTACTAAATTTTAATTAAAAACAAATTTTTTAATCAAAATATATAATAGTGATAAATTATGAATTTGTGTGGTTTTAAAGTATATTTAGAATATCTTTTTACCATTTCATACAATGTTGGTCATTGGACGTAATTTCACATTTAAACCAGACATAAACAAGTGTCAATCTTGTCATGACCCGCCTCCCGGGCCACGAACCTTATCATCTGGCCCAATAGGTCTCTTGTAATACCTTGGTTGCCTTCTTAGCACACCATAGGCTATTACTCACTATGGTCGCTTATCAGACTAATGATTGTCCCCACAGGCCAACACATGTCCTTTCCAGTGTGTTTTCTCCTCACTCACACACATCCTGGAAACTTCCCAGAAGGTCACCCATCCTGATCACTACTACAGGCCAAACACGCATAACTTTGGAGTTCTAATCAGACAGGATCCTAAAAAGGAAGGTTCTCCTTGTTGACATGGGTAGTAATATTTAGCCTTTTAAGTCTCACTTTTTCTGGGGTGTTACAATATCCACCCCTTTAATGCACAATGACCTCGTTGTGGACCCCAAGCCTCAAACTGAGGCAGTGCCTAAGCACTTCCGGATGGGTATTGTCTCTGATACCATTTGTCATGACCCGCCTCCCAGGCCACGGACCTTATCATCTGACCCCATGTGTCTCTTGTAATACCTTAGTTGACTTCTTAGCACACCATGATCTATTACTCACTATGGTCTCTTTTCAGAGTAATGACTGTCCCCACAGGCCAACACATGTCCTTTCCAATGTGTTTTGTCCTCACTCACACACATCCTGGAAACTTCCCAGAAGGTCACCCATCTTGATCACTACTCCAGGCCAAACACGCTTAACTTTGGAGTTCTAATCAGACAGGCTCCTGAAAAGGAAGGTGCACCTTGTTGACATGGGTAGTAACATTTAGCCGTTTAAGTCTCACTTTTTCAGGGGTGTTACAAATCTTTTGATAGTTATTATTTCTTAAAAACATGATATTTGTTTTGAAAACGGGAATTAATTTTTAAATTAATTAATGAAACGTATATGTTTTAAATTTGGTAAAATATACATCATTTTTGAATTCATAATATCAAATATAGCTTTGGCCGAATTTTTGGTATTTTTCTGAAAACTTTCAATTTTTGAAGAATAGTGAAAAATACTGGGTTATAGTTTAAAACCGAAATTTTATTTAAATAATTATTTATTTTATTTAAATTTAATTAAGGTCAAAATATATAAATAATACCTATATATGTTCAATGTAATTCATTGGAGTTAGTTTAGAATAATTTAAGATATATAAACATTTTATTGAACTTTTCACCGTCTTTTACCCACCTCCTAGGAGAATTTGGAAATTCACATAAAACTTTATTTTACCATTTCTGTGAGTGTAATTTTGAAAATCCAAGAGACACAGTTAATATCAAGGTGTAAAATGTGGTTCAATGTGACGAAAATAATTTTTGGTGAATAGTAACTTTTAACTTTTATTTACCACGGTTAAAAGTAAATAGGGTAATTAAGCGTAAAAATGAAATTAATATTACCCTAACACATGTCCTAATTCTATAGGACAAGTTTATATCGACCAAAAACAACCTTAGGAATAAAATATTATCATTTAGGTCCACTTGGATTAGATTAGGACATTTATTATTATTTAATTCAAAGAAGAGTTAAAAGAGTTAAAATAAAAGATTATTTGGTAAATCATTTTAATATAGAATTATACATAATATAAATTTTATTTTAATTATTCATTAGAAATATAAAAATATTTCCTACATAATGGTATTTTATTTATAATTTTTAGACATTAAATAATTTATTTTATTTATGACACAATGGTGATGCATTAATTACCTAATTAATGAAATAATAAAATAATTGATATTATAAATATCAAAATAAATGTAATTTGAGACTTTTTTATAATTATACAAATTTTATAGGTTAATATGACATATTATAATTTATTATATAAATTCTGTTCGAAGTAATAATGTTGTTATGAATTTATCAAAAACAAAATACCCAATAATGTCAAAATTGACATAAAAGAGTTATTAAAACATATATTATATTATAAATTGATATTAAATTTCTAAAAAACTAAGGTTTGTCCAAGAGACTTATATCATGATAGGTGTATAATAAATGCATGACATGGTGTTAGATTGGAGGTATATAGTATGTTTATTAACTATATAATATAAAAATACAAAGTGACATGGTAAGTGTCAAACTAATTAACTAAGAGTTAAAACTAAAAGATAAGGACAATATAATGACCCAAACATGTCTATATTCAATTGGTTGTGTGGTTTTAGACCCATAATCACTTTAAAATTTAAATAATCCAATTTGTATCCATTATAAATAGAATATAAATTTATTATAAAATAATATTTCTAGCTTTTCCAAAGGTGCCCCTCACCCCTCTTATAAAAGGGCACTTCCCCTTATCATTAATTCACACCATCAAAGCCATTTGGCATGGCCAAACTCTGCCCAAATATGCTCCCAAATTCCCTCACATCATCCTAGATGCCATATCTTGATCAGAAATCCAACTTACATAGTCATTTTGATCAAATCAAAAAGAAAGAACTCGAAGAAGAGGTAATGTTTTCACCACCCTCTTTCAAGTTACTTTCTTCTTCCACTTCTTCTTTCTTTGTTATTACCATTCTAAAATCACAAATCTAGTATCTTATATATATTGTGATGTTATTATAAATATGGTACAACCATATTCAGTATTATATACATCCTTTGAATGACATGTCACTATACTTGCGTATGTACGGATTACCATCTCCACGTTGTGGTGTAATTGTTATTCAATATACTATTATTTGAATGGGTATAATAATTATGTTTAATTCATGTAAATAATATATATAACATGATAATGATTCTTTCTATATGATATACCATCCAATTATATGTTATTTTAATATCAAAGGAATGATATTTTCACTCATGCGTACTTACGAATTACAGTGTCCACGAACGCGATGAGATTCATTCCCCATCGTATCAATTCTAGTAAAATTATCATTTGATGATTAAAAATAATTTTTAGAGACATGATATGATTATTCATATGAATAATATACATCCCATCCATAACAAATACAGCTCGCATAACAAATAATATAAAGGAAAATGAATCCGTTAACACTCGAAAAGACAATAATACTAAGATGTTATTAACAAATTAATATTAAAAGATCATATATGATATCATATTAATGTTAATGATTTTTTTATAACTCAATAACAATTATTTAACCATTATACAGGAGTTTAACCTATTTTCTACCATGGAAAAAGTACAAAGTAAGGGGTTTCTTATCTCACTCTTAATTTCGTGAGAATTCCATTGTTCACCACTTATTTATTGCATGATGTGTATGTGTACTTTCCATGATTGTATTAATTGTGTAATATAATTAAATTTACGGATATTTATATCATCATTGTATTATCCTTCTTTCATGGTTAAATGTTTCATAAGTTACTAAATCGATAAGGGAATTTGAAATTTCAATTTCCACTCATTCGGCTTTACACATACTTCATTGATTATTTTACTCCAATATTATGTGTGGAATCACTACTAATTTTATTATGTCAAAATTTCCACTCCCCATTCTGTGGATATACTTTATATACACATAATCACTCCATTGATAAATTCTCAAGTCATCTGTATGAACCTGATAAGAGTAATTTTTACTCAATCTCGATTTGTTGAGATAAACATCCAAATCTTTGGTGTTGTTTTTACAAGAATATGTGTGAATGTCCTTTGATTGTTTTAAACTGAATATCCAATCATATTTAGTGTATTTATATTTGCCACACATAACAATGTCATGGATTTATCCTTATCCTAAGGATACGTCCTTTTTTAGAGATTTCATCTCAATTTACATTCCATTGAGTCTTCTTTGTTGTTATACACCAAATCACTTTTATGTGGTGTATATAATGTACTTTGACATAGTATATTGTGAATCCATTTATTCTCATGATATTATGATGTTTTGATTACCTAAATTATTTTTATTCAAGTGTCTCTCTTTTGGTTAGAAACTCTAACTAAAATACCATTTTTAAATGATTTAAAGACTTATTCTTCTAAATCTTTCTCATTAATGTCCATGTTTTATTAAATGGTTTTAAGGATCTATTTATATAGACATTAATGTTTTAAAATTAAAACTCCTTTTAAACGTTTCAAAGTGGTATGGGACACTTTGATTCAAAAATCTATTTTTAAATGGCTTCTTGAAAAATAGTGTGACTTTTAAATGATTTCCAGAAAAAGGGGGATATTTCACTCTAATTTTTTTGATTATTATTTTCATCTATGTCAATATCTTTCATCATTATCGATTGAGGTTATTATGATAAAATACAATCTTCCATATTGTATTAAATGATTTATTTTTGACTGTGGAAGTGCTATTTTTATACCTTTCATCATTTGTGGATAAATTATTGACATTTCGTATGCTAGTTTTAATACGAATTTTTATGTTATCTTTAAAACTTTTCATATGAGGAATATATTGGACTTAGTAAGTGACGGGTGGAGCCTGCTATAGCTCCTCGATGCATCGGTAGGTATCATGAGACAAACTAGAGTCTTGGAAAGAGGCATTGAAAAAATCTTAATTGTATTCTTGGCACGAGGCCTTGGCTACAGGGTTATGATAGTCTGGCATTATGAATTCCATCTTTATGAAAGTGGTTGTTGATATTTCATGTGATTATTCGACTAGTTTAATATCCATGTGAGTAAGTAAATGGCATTATTTCATTTTATCATTGCCATATTATTCTAACGTTCAAGTTTAAAAGGCTTTTGTTTAAGTCATACATTGCCTTAAGTGTTTATAATTATCTATGAAAGCTTCAACTATATTGGTATCCTTACTGAGCATCTAAGCTCACCCCTTTCAATGATTTATTTTTCACAGGATGTGAAGAAGTAATTTATGAATGACCTGCAGGGATAGTATGAGGGGATATGAAGACAAGATGTTTTTGAAGTTTTTTTAACTTATGATGTAATGTAAGACTTATTAATATATCTAGTGTTTCCAAGGCTACTGAACAAATCGTTCTTTCAAGACTTGATATTTTTTGTGATCATGCCCATGTTTTGTAATAATGCACCGTCTCTAGGTAACTGGGGTCGGGGCGTTACATTTCTTCATTTCTAATCTTCTGTAAAAATGTCTTCTGTATGTACACAAGAAAGTTGGATCACCTTTACCTATGTACAAAATTCAATATCTTCAATATCTGTCTTACGATTCAGTTGTCTTTGAAACTTATTCCCAATTTTCAGTATACATCGATGTTCTTAATTTCATCTTTTTCAAAATTTCTCTAAAAAATCCTTATGAAAAGTATGTCTGATGACTTTTTCTGTAATCCTCGATCTGATGGATTCCATATATTCTCTATATATTTGATTATACTAACTTATCTTAAGTCATACCTTCTATGTTCATAGAACACCATATGATGACTTCATCTGATGGTTTTCTATCCAATGATCTTAATTTTTTTCAATGCACTTTCTTCCTTGATTAAGTAATAACTCAATTGGGAATTATCAACTTCTTCTCCATTAAATACAACTCCTTACATATTATTTTCATCAACTTTATTAGTTTTAAACTCAATATAAAATTAAATATTCTTAATTTTATAATTTATTTACATTGAAAGGTTTCTATAAAACCACATTTCTCATATTATTTCATTCTTTTATATAGGTGTGCATTCAGTATTTTGGGAAAGAACTAAAATATGTTTTTATACTCATCCAAATACAAAATTATAATATCCCACTCAATTTAATTTCATAGGAATGATTCTCAATGATTCTAGAACATTCGAAAATACTCCTGAAGATTATTGAAAGAACCATGTTCTTTGATCTTCCACACACTTTGGTGTTATGTAACTTCATAAAACTATGTTATCTTTAGAAAGATCACAAATATTTATAGAAAAACGTTATTATCGATATATTTATGGAATTTACAAGGTATTTGTAAGGCTCATATGAATTACTCTATCCAGGGTGTCTATTTTTTCCCTCATAGAAACTTCAATTTTTGTTGGTACACTTATTGTTTTATTTATCTGTTATACCTTCACCTAGTTTCCCTTTTATAGGAACCCTTCATATGACATGATCAACATTTCTGTATCTGGTTGATCTTTACCGGAATCTTATGTCCAATGATAATTCATCTGATCCCACTAAACATTGTCTCAGAATTCATGCACCCTTTTATTCGTAGAGTGCCTTTACATCTCTCTATTATTTAGGCTTATAAAATCTCTATTCATTACATACATAAATTTCTTATCCATTTTTCATAGAACTTAATTACATATCTATCTAGAACATTATTCATCTTGTAATAAATATTTATTATGTGAAATTCTTACAAAATCATTGTCCCATATTCTTATCATCCATTATCTGTTAAAATTAATCTATTGGCCTTTCATAAAATTATTAAAACATTTGAATACTGATGTTACTGAATTATTCTTTATCTACCACTTGAATTATTCTAGTAAGGAACCATTACAATTTTAATCATGCTCAGACTATTTACAAACTAACTATCTATAAAATTGCATATGATAATCTAAAACTGCAATACTCATTATGTTATCCTTAGTTCAGATACTCTATAATCCTCCTTTATTATCGAATTTTTACACAATTTTCTTCATCCATTTAATTCTCATTATAATAGAGTTTAAAAATATAAAACTGAACTAGTAAACATTTGAGTATGTTTGTCTAATTTATTTATTTCATATGACCCTTTTCTAGTATCTTATGACTCAAAATGTTTTTACAAACCCACTTCGTATTCTTTGAACACATTCTTTGTGTAATGGTATTTTTTTGGAACTCTATGTCTAAATATTATTTCTACACCTTAATATTTATTTAAAAAAAATTGAACTCATCAATGTCAATATGATAGAAATATTCATCTGGACCTTTTTTTCGGAACATCATTGTGTCCATAGGATTCACATTATGCAACTTTGTACAAATAATTCATTTGATGAATATTTTTCTAGTGCCGAGAGTCTCTATATTTGTACTTTTCATCACATTTTACTAACTTTTATTGGATCATGAACATATTTATGATGTTGGTAACTTGATATAAAACATATCATTTTTTGAAATTCTTATGAGACCTCCTCATAATCTATAAGTAATTTTCCCACAACATCCATAAACAATTTTATTAAAAAACTAACTCATGAAATTTCTCATCATACACAAATTGATATATTTACCATAAATGCAAAAAAAATCTCTTGATATGAAAAATATCTCCCTTTTTTTCTTGTAAATACCCATATATAACATAAAACATATTTCATATCAATGGTAGTACTCAAATATTTTTCTTGTTTGATGTTCACATCTACATACTCACCCTAATTTTATTCTACCACTCATTGATAATAAAAATAAAAGATAAAATCTCATATTTCCTTCATTTATATAAAAAATTGAAAACTTTAATAAATACAAAAAAATAAAATGAGTTTCTTAATAATTATCCTTTAACTAAACAACTCTATGTCAACATGGGTGAACCTAGTATAGATAAAAATTGTGTATAATCAATGTGATCAATATTTTATGAAAAAAAAATTTCCATAATGTTATTTCCTCAAGCTCATTACCCAAAAATATATATCAGGGGAAATCTAAGAAATTTTATTAAGATAAATTTTTCATCCATATTACTAAACAAGTCAGAAAAAATCATGCGTATAATCACAATTTTCCCAACATCTCATTTTTCTTATCATATTATTTAATAAAATTTTGAAACTCATACATCATCATTTTCTTTCCTACCCCCACCATGAGGGTATATGTACCATAATAGATTTATCATATTATTTTAAGACTCACCAATTATTTGGATTATATAAATTTTCTTATTCATCCCCAACAATTTAGTATAGATAGATAGGTATTTCTGGAATAAGAAGGAACCTATTTTCTCATAAGAGGAAATGTTTGGAATGATATTTTTATATTAATGTAAAATTATTATTAGTATTCATTGATTTTTCATGGGATATTATTTATTTCTTCTATCCACCCTCAATATATTTTATAATTAATATATTCCCATATATATAATAACTAGATGAAGCTTCCATATTCTATTTAAATTTTGAAGAACTATTATTACCAAGAGTTTGTAAAAAAAATTAATGATTTATTCTTTGTTTGGTAAGATATTAATACAAATTTTTATTACATTATCATATTTCCCACATCTATTCCAGTTTTTATGAATTTTCAAACTACTATCTATTGAATTTTTGTATCAACTTTGTTCTCATCTTCTAAAAATTCTCTGTTTCATTTTTCTTCAGAAAACATTTGTTCTTACTCTAATTATCCATCCATGGTCATTTTCTATGTGCAAATAACTAATCACACTTTATTTTCTTAATCAAAATTCTTGTGCACCTTTACTAACTCAATATTCATAAAGTGATCTTTTTTTTCTTTTTTTATTTGTAATTATTTAAGAATAAATATTTTTCAAATTCTGAATTTTATTTTCTTCTTATTAAAATTATTGAAAAATTTACTCTTCTATGATCATCATATATCCCCCTTTAACCATTTCGGCTAACTAATAAGTATATATTATACCATCATAACTATGTTTTATTTCTAAAAAGTCCATAACACCCATAGAGACCACTAAGTATTGATATTTTAGATTGGTAGTAGAATTTCAATATAGATTAATATTAATTTATTTTTAAAAACAATGGAGAAATTTTTAGATGGATATACATTCCTCATGATTTCCACTCTTTTATAATTGAAGGTGATTTCTCAAAAATAAAAAATTATGAACATTCATGGTTAGTAGAATTAAATTTTTATTTGGATTGTCTGTTAATATAAACAACCTATTTCTATAAACCATTATTTTCACCATATTATGAATACCCACCTTTAACCTCAACATAAATGATGAATTATTCACTAGAATTTAATAAACCATTTTTTTTTGTAATAAACATTTATTATGTTTATTAAATTTCATCATCTTTCGCATCCAACATTTCATTTATAACATTTATCATCTTCTTGAATTATGATAAGTTTAACTTAATTTTCATACATTCTTCAAAAGTTATATTTTCTTGAATGTTGATATTTTCTTTCTTGGATGAATTTTCTTCAAAAAAGTTCAATTTTCTCTCAATCTCCCTCATCTCAAAATGATAAAATATTCATATCCACCCTAACACTGCTATTTTAAACTGGTTTTTATTGAAAATTAAAATTATAATAAAAAAAATAAAATTCATGATTGATTTGATAATTTTGTGATTTTCCCAATTTAAAAGGAATATTTCACATGTTTTTATGATTTCATTAGTGGTGTGGGTGATTCATAGAGCCCACAATGATTCAGAAGGAAAATGGGAAAAACTATATAGAATCTAATGAACAAATGTCCACTATTTTGATTGTTATGAGAAATATTTATTTTTAAATGGGATTACATTTTTTGAGAAGATACATATCTCATTGGGATGCAACTTTCATGAAGGAACCCAAGCCCAATTTGTCCATTAAGTTGCTGATGAAAATTGATATATCCAATAGAATGAATCTTCACTCATTAAAATGTTCTCCTATATATTTTGAAAATATCTCTTATTGAATACATAATATTTCTTCATAATTTTTCATAGAGATATAATTTTATTCTGAAAAAACCATTCTAGTTTTGTAAAAAGTGATTTAAATATATATGTTTTCCCAAAACCGTGGAACAATGGGATTCTCGAAATTAGCGTCCCAAAACAACCTCCCACATTGCCTGTAAATTATCATGTTGGGAAACCCATTGGAAAGTTCAATCGGGAGGCAAGGAGCTACAATAATTTAGTCCCGAAGGAGTCTAATAATAATACCTATATGCTCTAGAGTATATGGTATGTTATATATCAATATCATTATCTTATTCCCCTCCTATGGATGCCTAATCTCTTTGTGATCACCCAAGGAGTAACATGATGTAATCTCAATATTCGTGTTTGTATTATTTGGAATGATCATTTTTATTCTAGGTTGTATGTTGTTTTTATTCATCCAATATTCTTATTTAATTGATTTATATACTGTTATGTTATACTCAAACTCAAATGATCATCTTTGTGGGTACCCTTTCTTATGATGTTGCACAAACCATTTATCCCTTTTTAAACCCCTATAGATTGTGGTGTATGTGTGGTTCATATTAGAAAATTTAATGTACAAAAACCATACCATGGCCATGTACATTAATATCACGGTAAAATATTCAAATAACATCAAACATGGAAAGCACATGGAGTTATTCATGTGTTTCCTTGGTGAGTGTCAGTTATGAAGTCAAACACAAATCACCCAATCACCAACATTTTCTAGTGAATAATTGTGTGTTTTTGTTGAACCCTTGGTGGTATCATAGTTTGAACATAGTGACATTCTGGTTCAAGGTTTTACAAACCAGTTAATAAAAGATCATAACCCTATCTCTTGAAGTGATAAAGAATGAGCATCATGAGATTCCCTGAGTTGATCACGCTTAATCGAATCTGTCAATTTATACACTCTTGTATCATTATATACTATATTATTACATATTAAATAAAAAAAATTCATAAAATAACATTCCCCTTTTTTATAATAAAAATAAACTTTTTAAATTATTGATATAAGGCTATGTCTAGAGATGACCTAGGGTTCTTACAATACATCAGAAATTTTATTCAAAAATAAACATTTAATTTGACGCGCTAGAAAATGTGATAAAATTTGGGCATCATTACTGGGGGCCAATGTCATTTTTCCCTTTTTATTTTCTTTTATTTTTTTATTTTACTTATTAATTAGTACTTCTTTCTATATCTCTCTATCCATTTTGATTTATTTTGTTTTTGTTTTTGTTGTTGTTTTTTTGTGTGTTTATTTCTCTCTCTCTTACTCTCTCTCTAATTATCTAGTATGATATTATATTTTCATTTATCCTTTAAACCGCCTTAATTTATTTTATTTTACCCATATTCAATCATATAAATTAAAAAAATCCAAAAAAACATCACAACTTATTTGCATGAACAATTCATAAAAAAATCATGAATTTTACCAAGAAATTAAAAATAATATTTACTTAAAACATAGATCATATTGAGTAGGACAATCAAGTAGCACTAAGGAAACAGTTTTGGAACCACAAGTGTTCCCAATCCAATAAAAAATTGAACCAATTCAAACCCCAGAAAACATTGATGTAAATAACAAAACATTAAAAGAACTGACAACCCCAGATGTGGACTACTGACTTTTATATATCCAATATCCTATAGAAGAATCCATCATTAAGCTGATATCATGACTCATTCACCTACTTTCTAAATTTAATGTCCTTCTTAGTGAGGACCCTCACAAACATATCAAGGAGTTTCACATAGTGTTCTCTAACATGAATCCCAAAAATGTGTCTGAGGACCTTATAATGTTTGGGTCCTTCCCGTTCTATCCTAATGGTGTATCCAAAGTCTGAATGTACTATCTTCCAACAACAATTGTGGAGTTTAATAACCCTAAAATACTCATTCTAGATAATTTATTCCCTACCTCCCAAACTGCATCAATTAGAAAATGAATTTTTGGAATTAGAAAATCACAAGGAGAGACCACTCATGAATATTGAGAGAGATTCCAAAGACATTATTCAAGTTTCCCCCACAACCAAATTAGTGAAAAATTAATAATTCAATACATCTATGAGGGACTTTTCCCAATGTATTGTGGAATGATAGATGTTGCATATGTTGGTTCCCAGGTTGATAAAACTCCTTTTGCTGCCTGTGAAATAATAGCCATCATGGATCAAAATGAAAAACAATTATTTACATGAGCACTTGCACCAACTTGAAGAGTTCATAAAGTAATTAATTCATCCGTATAACAAAAGGTTGATAATAAACATGATAATACACATAACCTTTTAAAGAAATTATCTCAATCACAAGGTAACAGACACTATTTTCCATTCTATTTCATTGTGGTATTTTTTTGGATAACAGTCATTTTTTGAACAATGACCACAACTTCACAATTAAACTCAGCCTGGTGAAATATTATTCCCTCAGAGTCCTTTTAGCATGCACCACCCTTCAAGAAAGACCCATTGAGGAAAAATACAAACCCTAGGTTGGAATGAAAACCATAATACCAATAAATAGGCATCTCGAGCTACCATAAATATAAGTGATATCAACAAGGCAAACATATAAAACCTTCTAATCCTTCAACATCTCGAAACAATCCTCCTCCTCCCGAATCAGGTCCAAGACTCATGGATATGTTGAAGGAAATAGAAACCCAGAACCTCCAATTCCATAAGACCACACATTTATCTATTCAAGAACTATAAACTCAAGTAAGAAAACTGGAAAACACCATCAGTGAGATAAAGATACAGGGTTGTGGAAACTACCATCCCAATAAGTTTCTAATCCAATAGACAATGGTAATTATTATATAATCACTCTTCATAGTGTTGAATAAGTTTCTTCAGAAAATTATTCTACAATAATGGTACTCAACCTCTTGAAAACATTATTTTTGTAACTTCAAATGATTCTAATAAATAAAAAAATACAAATTCTAAATAAATTTTCATTGAGGATGCCATTGAACAATCCATTCCTCCTACTTTCCCCAAAATACTCACTAAATATATGAAAAAATTTGATAATGACAATGATAATGAGATAATAGATACATTTAAAAAGGTAAAAGTTATAATTCTTTTATTTAATATAGTTCAAAGAATAATGTGATACAACAAATTTCATAAAGAGATTAGCACCCATAGAAGACAACTCAAGGGGAATGAGAGAGTAATACTATGAATGAATGCCTATGACTTGATTTAAATAGAAATGAAAACCAAATGCAAGGAACTAGAAACCCTCATGATTCCTATCATCATATGGGAGTCATTATTTTCAAATGATATTCTAGATTAAGCTGCTTCAATTAATGTAAGGCCTTACTCTGTGTACACTTCTCTATAGTTTAGAGAGATTCAATCAACAAGCGTCATCATTCAATGTGCAATCCAGAGCATGAAATGCCTATCCTAAGTGATTGAGGATGTCCTCCTAATATTTAAAAATATCATCTTCCCTGTAGATTTCTACATTCTTGAGATGGATGGTACTCGAACCCAAGTACATGATATTCTCATATATGTAAGGTCATTCCTTAAAAAAGTAAGTATGATCATTGATTTTCAAAATGGAATGTTGTTCATGGATTTCAGTGGTGAAAATGTATTTTTTAACATCATTTATGTTATGAAACACCTTTCTGATGAGAACTCCACTCTTCTTATCTATTTTATGGATGTACTCCCAAAAAATACACACATGCACAATTCTCTCATAAACCCATAATATGATTCATTTTCATCTTTTTCACACACATATTATTTGAGTTTTGATTCTTGTTTTTAGAGTTATATATGTTTAGAAATGTGTAAATTTTTTATTTAATTGATGTGTGTGTTCATTATAAGGTAACCATGACCATTGATGATTCTGAAAATCTTATTTCCATAGATACTTTTTCTTTATAGAATAAACATGATCATATAGATAGTTTCATAGTCCTCACTCCTGCTAAATCCCCTACCAAATCCAAAAACCACCGGTGATGGAATAAAACCACTTCCATATAATCTATAGGATGCCTATCTTGACATTATTGTCCAATTTCATATCATTATTCCCTATAACCACTATATATAGTATAAATAAAAACATCTCGACCATTAGATAAAGTGTAAAGATGAAATTAGTTGGACATTAGATGATATTACATGTATTATCCCATCTATTTGTATGAACCATATACTTTTAAATGATGAGGCTAATCCCAAATGTAATGCTCAGTTACGGTTAACTCACACCTTACTTGAAGCGATAAAATTAGAAGTCAGTAAATTATAAGCTGATGGGATCAGTTTTCCTATAGTTGATTGTAAATTGGATAGACCATTGAAAATTATGCCTAAAAAATAGAATAATGGCTGTGTGAAATGAAAAAAATGAACCGGTTCCAAAACATGTTCCAAATAATTGGAGAGTCTATATTGACAACCAAGGATTGAATCAATCCATGCAAAATGAATACTTTCATTTATATCTTATTGACCAAATGTTTCAAATACTATCTAGTAAGTCCCATTATAGTTTTCTTTATTTCTATTAGAGTTATTTTCAAATCCATATATCCCATTAGGATCTTGAGAAGCCAACATTTACCTATCCATTCAGTACATGTTCATACAATAAGATTTATTTTGGTCTATGTAACATTTCTAGTACTTTTCAAATATGTATTTTAGGGATTATTTGAGTACCTTGAGAATTTTAGGGAAGTTTTTATGGATTATTTCACATTTTATATAACTTAATATGATGACTGTTTTTTCCACCTGGGTTATATCTTTTTCCGTTGCATTGACAAATATCTCATAATAAATTATCCGAAATCAAGTTTCATTGTTGATAGGGAGTTAGTTCTTGGGAATGTTATATAAAATGATTGAATTTAAGTGGATAAATCAAAAATTGAATTTATTTCAACCATTCCATATAAAAAATATGTTACTAAGGTGCGATCTCTCTTGGTTCATGCAGGTTTTTACAACTAATTCATTAAAGACATTAGTATGATCCCACTTACCTTGTATAGATTCTTGAGAAAGTTAACTGAATTTGTTATTGATAAAAACAGTGAGGATTATTTGAATTTCCTATAAAGGAGTCTAACCTAATATCCCATCATCCAACCACCATGGTGGGATCTCCCCTTTTAGATTAAGTGTAATGCTTCTAAAATTTCATTTGGGGTAGTTTTATCACAATGGGTTAAGAACTCACTTTATGTCATTTTGTATGCCTCACAAACCCTTGACTCTGCCCAAGAAAACAATACCACCACTGAAAAAAACACTTTTATATTCTTTTTTCCTTGGAAAATTCTGTTATTGTCTTATTTAGAAAAAAAACCATTGTGTTTTCATATCATGATGCCCTTCGATTTCTCATAATGAAACATGAACACAATACCCACCTCATTCAGGGGATGATCCTCCTCCATGAGTTTGACCTTGAGATTCTTGATAAGAGAGGAGTGTTAAATGTTGTAGCTAACCACATTAGAAGTATTTCCCCACTATTGGACCACCATGTTGGATCATTCCTCCACATTATAGAATTATTCCCTTATGAGAACCATTGTGATTTTTTTGACATTATCCATTGGTATGATGAAATTATGAATTTTCTTGAAGCATCTAGGGTCCCCATTGATTTCAACACTTCAAAATCCAAGATACATAATCACGATTCACAATGGTACATTGGAATGAAAAATATTTTTAGAGAATTTATAGTGACCATGTTTTTCTTCAGTGTGTCCCTTACCATGAGTTCACCTCTGTTTTGACCCTCTTCCACACTTTGGATTGTAGGGGACACTGGATCTCAACACAATTTTATAAAGTTCCTTGACTCAGAACATTATTGGCCAAAATTTTAGGGAGATTCCCATCGGTTTTTTGATTCATGTACTCGATATTAATTAATATAGAATGTCTCTAGGAGGAATTAAATTCCCTAAATTCCCATGTTATTTTGTGAGATATTCAATGCATGGGAAATTAACTTCATAGGTCCTTTTCTTAATTCATTTTTATTTATATATATATTATTGTTTATGGACAATCTCTTTAAATGGGAGAAAGAAAATAATACCGGTACTGATGAATTTTTTGTGGTTTTTGATTTGGTGAGGTCCCAGATTTTTAGAAATTTTTGTTTTTTATGTTTCATCATTAGTGATCAGGGTTCACATTTTTTCAATCACAAAATGAAAAAATCACTTCACAAGTATGGCATTTTTCATAAAGACTACATTGCATATCACCTCCAAACTAACAGACAAGAAGAAATCTGAAATCAGGATGTTATGTTAATCTTGTAGAAAATGGTACAACCTAATAAGAAATATTGGAGTTTTCATATGGATGATGCACAATGGGTGTACCTTATAGATATTAAAAACCAAAGAGGAATGTCACCATATAAAATTGTGTTTGGAAAAGTCTTATCACCTCCTAGTACAGGTATAGCACCATGCATATTATACTGTTAAACATTGTAATATGAATTTATAAGATGAATGTGAGTATAAGAAGCTGTAAATTAAGAGTTAGATGAAATTCAGCGTTATTCATATGAGAAATACCAAATATATAAATTGAATAAAAGGCTATCCATTATTAGATGATTCATCATCGTACATATCATATCTGTGAGAAGGATCTTATATAATATTCCAGGCTAAATATCCACCCAGGTATGCATCGTTTCCAATGGCTTGGTCCTTATACTATAACTAATGTTTACATATTTTGTGCAATATTAGTTTTTTGTGAGTATAGTGTCTGAAGTATTACTATCAATTGGAAGATACTTGGATACATTTATAATGATTTTCTAAATCATCTGGTAGAGGAAATACACCTTCAAAAAGCAAAATACTAGTAAATCCCACCTTGTTCTATCCTTGCTGTCAACATTGTCTTTTACTACAATGAGGACAGTGTATACTCTTGGTTTGGGGGATGGGTATATTCCTTTTCTAGTTATTACTTTTCATCATATTTATTATGTTTATATTTTTGGATAATTGGATTGAATAGTCACTTAAACAGCTCCCCCCACACTTTTGTGCCAAAATTTTAAATCACCATGCCTACTTTATCATGAAAAATGTTTCCCACTTAAGCATGGACGTTATTGAAATCTCATGAGGAATTTACCAATATAATTTTGTATTAAAGTTAAATTTTATTGTTTTAATGATGAAATGTGTGTTTTAGCATTAATTTAACATTGGGATATGATTTTTAATAAATTTGTTGTTTGTATATGATATTAATGGTTGTATCTCTTTGAAACTATTGTGAATTGTGGTACCCTTTGTGTATTATGTTTATGGAAAATTGTGTCACTTATTATCTCCAATCATATTTTTCACCAAACCATGATGTGTGAATGTTGATTTCTTAATAGAATGTAAATAAAAGTTAGGTTAATATTTACCATTTTTCTAAAGTGATTTTCCAATATGTTCATTCATTATCTAATCTATTTCATTGTAGTATCATATTGACCTATGTGTGTGTACCTATTATCTGACTGTTGTACGACCAAAAAATTATAATTATTATTTTTTTAAATGAAAATAAAAAAAATATATAATTTGTGTCTTGTTTTGTTCAAAAACCACTCTTTCTCAGCCTTTGTTCTTTTTAAAACCATTACAATTAGTGTCGTGAGATGATAAAACAAGGGTTTAGTGATGTGTGTGAGATTTGTTCAATGTTAAACTTTTGAAAAAAAATACTAACAAATGATCGGAGTGATGAAATGTACAATGTATGGGGCTATATAGGACAGGAGCTTAAGGTTTGACTTTTATGAATTCTTAAGTGAGTGGGTTTTTAAATTTGATTGCAAATTATGCAGGGTAGGTTCTGTGGAGAAAATCATTAAAGAACAAAAATTATAAAATAACCTATATTTACTACACATAAAGTTGAAATAATAGAATATCATTTCTTCACAAACACAAACACATGTATAGTTAGTGGAATTATTCAATTTTGAATTCCATTATCATATTAGAATCATACATCACTTTGAATTTCATTCCGATAAAATTTATGAGACACCTTTTTCCATGGTCACAAAAAATAATTCCATGGTTTTATTTTTGATTTTATCACATTTCATTCATCATTAAAAAATATATTTAATGTTAAATCATCATGAATTTTGGAATAAATAAATTCACCATTTTGTAAATGTTACTTTCCCCATGAGTGAAAATGTTTATGTGTGGGGGTGTGATCGTATCACGATTCACTATTCATTTTAACCCAAACACCACAATTTTAAACTAGTTTTGTTTTAAAAAGTAAAAATATAATAAAAAAATTACATCATGATTTATTAAATAATTTTGTTATTTTCACTATTAAAAATTAAATTTTCACTTATTTTTATTATTTAATTGAAGGTGGTGGTGATTTAAAGAGATCGAGAGTATATGGAAGGAAAATGGGCCAAACTGCATGGAAGCCCTTGAACACATGTCCACTATTTTTCATGTTTTATGAACTTCGTGAATCCTAATTGAGAGAAATTATTTTACCATTTCCATATCTATGTTGGATAAAGCTTTTATGCAGGAACAAACACCAAATTCATCCATTAAAATGACCAAAGGAAATGATCTGTCAAATAAAATAAAACTGCATGAAGTTAAACGTATTCCTATTAATTTTTTATATATATCTTAATATATACATTATATTACCTCCAATATTTTCAGGGAGATAGAAACTATGTCATAAAAAACACTTTAGTTTTGTTAGAAGTGATTTAAGACTGTTTGGATGCCCAAAACCACGAACCAAGTGGATTCTTGAAATTAGGGTGCCCAAAACCACCTCCCACTTTGCCTATAAGTTGGATCATTGAGAACCCCATTTGAAATTTAGACCATGAAGAATGGGTTTTCCATTTATGAGTCCCAAATGAGTTATTTTTTCATTCCTAAAATCTTTAGGGGCTATGGGAAGTGATACATCAACATCAATTTATTTCACCACTCCCATGGATTTCTAAACTTCTTCTGCTCACCAAAGGACTAACATGATACAATTACAAGATTTATGTTTATATTATTTTGAATTAACTTTTCAATTTTAGGGGTTATGTTGTTTTTATTAATCCTAAATCATTATTTAATATATTTATGTACTTCATAGATCATACTCAAACTCAAATGATCATGTTTTGGGTCACCCTTTCTTGTTATGTTTCACACATTTTTCATCCCTTTTTCTTTACCCATTAAATTGTGGTGTTTATATAGTTCATATTGTTTAATTGAATTTAAATAGACACTGACATGTACATGAAATTTAATTTCAGGGTAACACATTGAAATAACATACATACATGGATAGCGCATTGAGTTCTTCATGTATTTCCTCGGTGAGTTGTAATTATGAAGTCGAACAAAAGTCACCCAATTATCCGCAGTATTTGATGAATCATTGTGTGTTTTGACTGAAACCTAGAATGTATCCAAGTTTAAACACAGTTAAATTCTATTTCTAAGTGTCACTAACTAGTTATTATAATATCATAATCCGGTCTCTTGATACAATGAAGGTTTATCATCATGAGTTTCCATGGTTTGATCATTCTTAATAGAATCTATAAATTTTTAAATTTTTAAATAATTTTCTTTTTTATATACCTCCATCTTAAATCAACTAAACCCAAATTTTTTATAATCTGATTCCACTATTTCATAATCAAACCACTATTTCGTAATTAATGATCTAAGTCTCTATCGAGAGATGACATGGGGTTCTTGATATACTGCATAAATTCTAGTAAAGACTAAAAACGTAATTTGACATACTCAACAATACAATCATAGCACAATTTCATTTTCTAATCAAAAATTTCATTGAGGTTTTCTCCTTCTTTTGATTCAATCACCACACTCATACAAAATTTCCTCAAAATATTTCATTATCTTCTTCCTTTTATTCTTGAGTAGTAAATATTAATCAATTTCTCCTTCAAATTTTTTTTAGAATCAACTAAAATTATATCATATATCCACCATAATAATCACTGAATGATGAATACTTTTATTTTTAAACAATTACAAAAATGTTACATGATGATCATATTCTTTGTTGGATGAAGAATCATTATTCTATCTTTTTCAAAAGAAACGTTTCTTCTTGGTGTAAGGTAACTATTTCAAATTTTTCATCCACTTTTATTTTTTTAGAATTATTTTATTATTATTATAACTCATAATATTCAGACTTTTTCTTAGGAAGGTGTTTTTTGTAAGATTAAATTTGGTATTAAAATTACAACATTTAAGAAAATGGTTTCCATTTACTTTAAAATTTCTTTTTTTATTTATTATTAATATGAAACCATTATATACCTCTAAATAACTTGATTATTATTCATTTTCATTATCATTGAGATACCTTTTTAAATATCCCTCAAAATACACTTCATTTAAAACCATTTTCTGAAAACTTTTACCTATTCATATTTTATATGAAACAATAATATTTTCAATGTTTCTAGAGTAAAATAATATCAACATTCCGAAAATGATACTTTGTAACTAAATATATCTATAATGTTTCTCATTATCTTCTTAACAATAGTAGAATTATTCAAATTCTCTCAAAAATCACTCATATTTTGGATAATATCATTAAAACATGTATAATTATTCATCTCTACTTTATTCATAAATTATTTTAACAAAAAAATATAATCCACTTGATTTGTATCTTAACTTCTATAACATTCTCATTTCCTTCAAAATTACTCATCAACATACCCCACATCTATTTTTTAATTTGAAACCCCATGACATTGATATAAAAATTTTATATACGACACATCAACATGGAATTCTTGTAGTACCCCAAAACTCCCTGAGCGGGGATGGGTGAATATTGGTCTAAAATTTTATCTTCTAAAGTAAAAAATGTTTTTCCCACATTGGTTGGAACCAGTTAAACTTTTCTGAAGAGAATGTGAAGAAAAAACACATTAAAAGGGACAACACAACAATTTTACTTGGTTTAACACTAAGGTCTTGTCTGAGGATGCTACACTGATAAATTTTTTATCACACCTATATTCACAAATCTTTACTAGCTATGAAATAAAAAAATTTATACACATTCACTCTATTTCTAGAACACTTAGTTTACAAGATTTTAGGGGTAGAACAATGTGTCCCTTGGAACACTTTCATCAACTCCCCCTAGATCAGTTCTCTATAAGAATCCTTTCTTAGTTTATCGACATAAAAGTCACTTCAGTAGGTTGTCATTTATGTATCTCTCTCTGACAATCATGAGACTCTAAATGCAATTTTTTCTTAAATTGATGCACTTGAAAGAATTTATAAAACAAACAAGATAATCAAAACCATATAATAGCTCAATGAAACACTTTTGCGTAACACTTGTTATTGCGCACAAGTTTTGGGATTGTCACACAATATTTTATTCACACTACCTCTAACTTTTCTGTAAAAAAACCATGAAATTCACTTGGTCTTGATTGATTCAAGGATTATTATGTCCACAATGTATACTATGTTTAAGTCTTCTGCATGAAAATATTTCTCATGGAAGAGACACTAAATCTTCTTTTGATGCATTTCTATGTCTTTGATGGGGGTATGTGCATATTTATTTTCCAATTCAATCCTTTGTGTAAATTCATTCTACATCAACACCTATGCACGTTAGTCTGAAAATGACATCAAATTTGGAATGTAAGATCCTTTTGTACAATAAAGAATATTTCACCCAAAACAAATCTTTTGTGAAATTTATTCCTTTTCCATATTTTGAAGAGACAATCCTAAATCATTCCTTTCACACAACATGCAGGTTCACCTTCATCCTGGCATAAAACATCAATTTCTAAAAAAATTATCCATTCTCCAAATTTTGGACCCCAAAATTTGGAAACCTCTGGAAAACAATTCCATTTTCATCACTGAAGTTATCTAAACTCTAAAAAACCTATCTTATAAACACCTTAAACAACCCAGTTTGGATTGAAAATAAACACAAACATGACACCATTACCAGAAAAAACATCCTTATTTCCAATAATTCCCATATTTTTTATTAACTTAAAATTTTATCTTATCAGCAACTATCATAGATATATCATTAATGGGAGGGAATCCCATTTTTCCAACATCTCTAAATTTAGTTCCCTGAGTGAGAGGATAGTGTAACATTTTATTTAAACAACTCGGATAGCTTCTTCTAAAAAAGATATGGACAAACCTATTATTCACTAAATTAAAATTCTCTATTATTAGAGTTGGGTCTTTAAAAGGAAACATACCATGTGAGACCAATTTTAGTTCTATTGAATCAATTATTGGATCATTGAAGGGGTGGGGTGTGATATAGTGACTGGTTGTTTTATAAGAGTGTTTCTCAACATCATAAGGAATATTTCATAACCTATAAAACTTTTTAGGATTATAATTCACTAAAATATAATTCTCAACCAAAAATTTCATCATCCAAAAATATAATGGGATAGAGTGGCATGTGATATTTACAAGGTTCAATATAAGTACTAACAACATCAATATTAGTTATTCCACCATACATGTATTATTTTATTAACCTCGTAGGATGATGAAGGAAAATACAAAAAACTGGTTCTACACACCAAATAGTCATTCCTCCAACTAACTCTAGTTCTACACCCCAACAACCATCTCTTCTACCATAGTTAGTTATACACCCAAAAAAAATCCATCTCATATCCTCTTTGTTTATAGCTAATTATCCTCTATATAAATATTCCTTTTTAGCTACATGTTATACCTCCTAGTTACAAGCTATTTCTTTATTATTTTATAATATACTATATAAATATATTGTATTCCTCCACACGTAATATTTATCACCTTCAGTTGTGTTTAAACTTAATAATATTTAATAGGCCTCTTAATAGTCCATGAATCTTATTTTCGATATTTGGTAGGCCTATATTTGCTCAATCTAATTTATTTTTCGAATTTGTCAAAAAAAATCACTGTTATAATTTTTTCCAATGACTTTTTCTAGTAACCTCTATCCCATAGTCACCATCTATTCTACCCCCATCCAATTATCCTCACATCATTTTAGTCCACCATGCTATGTTCTGGGAACACTATCAGATGCTTCTTTTTCTAATGAGTCCTATGAACTTTATACTTAAACTAAATAAGAAATAAATCAACCACTCTCAACTTTTTTTTCATATGTAACTATAACCTTTTTCTCTTATTTAGCCAAAGGGTTGGAAACTCAACCCGACACTAAATCATCAATGTTTTATCATTTCATCAGAATAAAAAGTGTTTTTACAACCCATATTATTATACTTTTATATTCCTTTATAAAAGTTTATTTTATAATTTTGTATGGGAAATGAATTTTTTCCCACTCACAAAATTTCCAAAAACATATTTCCTGCTCATTTGAATTTAACTTGACTTCTTCTCAACTCTTATAGAATTTTATCAATACACTTAATTTTTCATGTAATATCATTTTTTTTTCAAACATCCATAAACTGTGGTGTTATAAAACATTTTAAAACTTCAAAAAAGTTAAAAAATATTGATTGACAGAATCTTGCATCAACATATTTGAAGACATTATATTGTTTTTGTAACGATCAATAGAATTCCTCTATATAGGGTTTCCATCTACTTCACTCATTAGAAATTATCTATACATTGGTCACATAAATCATTATCTACATAATATGAACTTTATTTGGTTCCCATTTGTTAGTAAACCTTCATATGACGTGCTCAACATTTTTCCATTTGATTTATCTTCATATGCAACTAATTTTTATAATCATTCATCGGGTCCCAATAAACTTTATGATAAAATTCATACACACTTTTCTATTTGGAGTGAATTATCATTTTTCTATTCCATATAACTAAAAAAATCTATTTCCTTCTGATCAGTTGAGTTTTTTATGATGTTGGAAGCACTTCATTACTTAACAATCCCAAACATCATTCATATTTTACCACATATTTTGTTAGTCGAACTCCATAAAAACTATATGTCCAGTATTATTATCATTTATATCCACTATAATCGAGCCATTGGAATTTATAAATATTGTTGAGTAAAATTTAGGCTTATGATATTGAAGTACTCTTTTTCTATTTCTTGACTTCATACGGTAAGGTACCTTCAACTATGTACTATAACGCAAAATTTCTATGAACCTTCTATCTAGAAAAATTGGTTTGATGATCTATGTTCAGAAGAATCAATATATTAGCCATATTCCAATAAATTTATACTCCTATGAAAAATTAAAATTTTTATAATATTTACTTATTCTCATAGATTCTTATTTGAAAGGATGTGGACTATGAAGATATTCACCTATTAACATTGAGTATGTTTATCCGATTGATTTTTTTCAGGTGACCTTTATCCATTACCTTGTAACACGATCTTTATTTAAAAACCCAATTCTCATTAGTTATATATATTCTATATTTGGTGGGATTTGTATATTTATATTTTTATTGAATTTAATGTTTGATATGAACTTATCCACAATTATATTAATATTATAAAACTCTACACTCAACAATTCTAGTATGAAACAAATATTCATCCAAACATCATCATCTAGAACATCATTCTATCCATACAATTCACATCATGTGATTTTTTACCAATAATTTTTCAAATTTTACAAATATTGATCACTAGTAATATACAAAATGAATATCTTTCCCAACCTTATAGTTTTACTTTTCAATATCTTCTTAAATTTCTCATTTATTGAGTGTTAAAAAATGGTGTAAGATCCCTAATTTTTTATAATTTTAAGCTATTTTAGAAAATTAAATGTGTTTTGTATTATTGAGAAACCATTTTTAAAATCCAATTTTTGAATTTAACTCCTATTTTAGCCTTCCATTACATCTGACCTTTATTAATACATTGGTATCCTTAAAATGACTTTTTAAGAATAAACATTATAAGAAATTTATCACTTTTATACCTTCTCTACAAGTTGAATGAATATTTTTTTTAAAATAAAGTGTGGTGGGGGGAAATGATATATAGAAATAGAAGTAGTTATTTGGACTAAGATGGAAATTTATTATATATTTTTATTATATTTTTGGGAGAAATTTTTAGTTTAAGAAATAAAGTGTGGTTCAAAATATCATTCACTATTGATATTGTTGTTTAGACTATATCATAAATAAAGAAGGTCCCCTCAATTCATTTCAAAACACAAATCAGAATTAAATGTTCTATATCTAAAAAGAGGAAAACAACATTACTATAATTATTTAAAATCAACAATATAATGAAAAATATTGTTTCTACTGAAATGATAAAGTGTATACTGGACAAGACATTCAAAAAGGTGTTTTATGTTTCATCGTGGTAAGGGGAGTATGAAACAATCCATTCTAGAGGAAAAATATTTTCATGCATTTACTTATATTTTGAGATAAAACCTCCTCATTCATACTATTTTACACTTTCTTATAAAAAAAACTAAATGATTTTCACATAGTAATCCCTGAAAAGTCTTTATAGTTAACTAATTTATGACTATATAATGTGGAGAAACTAGGGAGGTAGTATGACTATGGATATCCTGCATGTTCTTGAGAATTGGAATTACTAAATTTAAAATTATTGAGTGAATAGTGAAATAATTTTATTTGGAGGTTGGCAAAAAATTATTATGAGTATTAACAAGATATTTAATGGAACCTTATGATTCATTTTGGGATTTGGGGATTTGATATCCATGTAGGTGGCATTATATTCACTTTGGGAGTGATAATTGAGCAGTGCTACCAATTTTAACTAGATATTTTTTTAAACTTAGTATATATGATTTTCAATGAGTGTAATTATTATGTGTGGGGGATTGATGAATCATAATTTATTTTATATTTTTTTCAATAATTCAATGATTCTATAATGAACTAGAATTTTATCAATGAAATTTTACCTTCTTATTCCATGTAGTATAAATCACATACATCACTTAGAGATCCCAATATAAACATTATCATCATTAATGAATAATGATACATTAGTCATAAAAAAACCAATAATAATTCCATATTATATAGTGGGACAATAAATAGAAAACAAGATAATAAGAATAGAACAATTTGGATATACACGATGCAAATTGAATGACCACACTCACAAATAAACCTGTAGAAAAAAAACATAATGTTAATAATAAAATATTAATTTAGAAGATTAATGTAAATATAACCCTAGATGATAATATAAGTGACTGATTTATATAATAATAGGAATCTATAAGAAGTAGTAAACCCTTAGGACTGTTAAAAATCTAACTATTGGAATAGTAACTAACTGTTGGAATTATAATGTGACTGTTAGGAATAGAAATATGGAAATTTAAAGGATAGAATAACCTATAAAATTTTAAATATAATTTAGGCAAATTATAAACAAAATTATGATTGATAAATATTCTAAAAATTAATAAATTAAGAGTTGATATTTTTGTGAAACATAAATGTTTATTCACAGTTGTATAATTAATATAGTGATTTAAAATAAAATTTGTTTTCAAAAAATATTTTAATATATTAATATTTTGTTTTATTATAATTATAAGATAATTTTATGAGATGACAGATAATTTTTTAAAGTGTCATAAAAGCATTTGTAATATTAAAATCAGTATTTTTATAATAAATTTTGATATTAATTAAAAATTAATGTTATCTTATTTAGAAAAATAATTTCATAAAATTGAGTCTATTTATTAAATATAAACATTAAAAAATGGTTGGGGAGAATTTTTTGTGTTTTTCTAAAATAGATGAATTTTTGGTGAATAGTGAAATACATTAATTTACGGTATTTATCATTTTAAGCTAAATACATTAATTATTGAGCCACTGATGATGTAAGAAATACTTAGTTCAAACTGAAATTAATTATTTAATTTACATATTGACAAGAATAAGAATTATTTATCATGCTGTGAAAATGTAATAAATTAATGGATAAAATAATAATAAAACACCTCTCTCCTCCCCTATAATTACCACCACTCACCACCTCTTCTCCTAAAACCTTATATTATTTGGATCATTCTAATATTCTATCCAATTACATTAACAATCCTATTCCCCTTGTCCTTGTCATATTGGTATCTCAAAAAGACCAATTAATTGTGCCTTAAGGAGGTTCTGAAGAGGTCAATATTCAACATGTAAAATCCTCCTAATTTCTATTTTATTTTATTTTATTTTCTCATACACCCCTCGCATAACATATACAAAACACCATGATAAATATGGTATAATATATATACTATAATTTTGTTATGTCAATGAAATATCCAAAATCAAATCTCTTTTCTTACATTTTTATATCTAAAATAAACATATCATTTGTGATGTGTCGATTCACTGCCTTCATTGATAACATGTTTTTGTTTTACATTATTGCCATCAATAATTTCATAAAACCATTATAATGATTAAAAATTGGTTTAAAATTTATATTATAACTTTTTTCATGTTCTAGAACCAATATAATAATATAATAGTAAATAAAACGATAGTAGTTCATGATTTTTGTAAAAATAACCAAAATAAACTAATCATTTTTCATTAAAATTTCATTTATTTAATAATTATCATAACTAAAAAAATTATATATGGGAACTTTTATAATTAGGGAATTATATTAATTCCATTACATCCCACTTTTAGTCTTTTTATTCCATTTTAAAAGAACTTCTGTAATTATACACAATTTAACCGACCAAGAAATCCATGAAATGAACATGCCTCGAACCCCATAATTAACCATTATAACTCATCAAAATTACCTTAAATAAACTTAAGGAAATTATAATAAATAAAATATATTTTTATAAGGTACTAAATTAAGTAAATAATATTTTTAATTTGATTATAATCTACATTAAGTGCATGTGTAGAACACATTCATACATAAGGTAAGGGATCTCTCTAAACATCCATTTTTCCATTGGGTTACACTTTCTCTATCATTACACAAATGTAATTATTAAATATTATTATATAATTATCCAATATTCTATTTTTATGTTCCAAAATTATGTATCCAACTCAATTAATACTTATTTTATGTGGAAATTAATGTTTCAAAAGGTTTCCTTCCCAATTCCACATGATAAGAAAGCTTGATTAAAGGGAACTTCAATACATCTTACCCATCTTCAAATACAATCCATAATCTATTTAAATCCCTCATTATATTTATAAAGTCACTCATATATTCATTAAAAATAATCTTGTTTCTTTTGTGATTTTATACAAACAAATATACATTGGTCTTCTTTAAGGACTATTTTATAATTTTCCTAAAGCTGCACTAAAGTGGCTCATTTATAAAATTTATTAAACACTATTTTAACATGTTTTCACTTAATATTGACAGAATTTATCATTATTTATGCCTTTTTACCTGATTAATGTTCAATTATGACATAAATCCCTTCTTCTATGGGGACCATTACGATACAACCATCAACTATACCTTATGACATTATTATGAAACACATTTCATTTCATGGGTAACCCATTTGTTTATTACTTAAGTCAGATACTTCATGTGGAATACATATACATGAAAATTTTATTATGGGTGTTACAAGATTTCACTCCCATGAAGTGGGTAATGTTTAGTCTCATTATACGTCATGTATGAGATTATGGAGTAAACATAATCCATTATGGGACTTTATCCACCACATGATATAATCATGGATGTTATTCATGACTCATTTTTATGTCATGTCATATGTTTGTGCCACAGTCATATGTTTCTATGATCACATAATCATGTTCTCTATATGATATGCTTCCATGTGTTTATTAACATTTCATTCATTTTTATGTCATCATGTTATGCCTTCTAAACCATGTGTAATGTTTTGTTCCTGTGTCTATTCCCTTACTAGGTTTTTTAGATCGTACCTTTGTTCATGTATTCCTTTGGTTATCCTTTTCATATGTAATATCTCTATGTAAGTTAGTAACTCATTATGGAGATAAAATAAAATTTTATTTTATTTTGGTTTCCTAATTTCTAATTATATACATAATTTTCTAAATACACTAGAATTTGTGATACATGGTTTGTATTTGATATATAATTATCTTAATATCATTTAATAATGTGTAAAATTCTAGGGTCTCTATAGTTGGTATTAGAGCATAATATAATTATATTTGGATATTAGGACTATAAAACATTAGTAAGAAACCTATAGATAATTATATGGCCATGGATAAATTCATGAACTAGTTAGGGTACCCTAGTAACCCGATAACTGAGCCATACCTAACATATCATGAAGGGTGTTTCTGATCACTATGGTCCAATGACTAGAACCTTTAATTATACAAACTGAATGTGGGAACTTTTTACCACAAATTTTGCGGAATAAAAAGAAATAAGATAGTATTCAAAACAATAGAAACTCTACTTAGAGTAATGTACCCAAATTCAACATGGAATAAATAAAACCAAACTAGTACATACCAAAAAAAAATATAGGATAACACCCCATGTCCCTACGGAAACAACTCACTATGTCCAAAGATAAATACCTAGATCCACTTTTAAGTGATCATTTCCCCTTGCTCGAACCTAGAATGATATAATCTACAATCACCCAAAGGCACAAGTATGGTGTGAGATAATATACCAGAAGGTTCTCACCAAATATTCAATAATAGATTCCATAAATATAGATTAATCAAATTAATTATTTCATTATTAAAAGTAAACAAGTTTTCTATTTGGTAGCATATTTAATCCAATCATGATTTATAATTCAAATAATGTAAAATAATTTAGTCAAAAGCTTTTCAAGTGATGGAATATTTATAAAATAATGGATTAAAAAAAGTTTATGTAAATCTATTTATATAAATATAGAAGGCATGTAATGTAGTTTTACTTCGTTGGCTTATATTTATAACTCAAATATAAACAATGAGTGAGAAATATGGTCATATTTCAAATAGGTATGATAGTATTATGGATATAGGACCCCCCCCCCCGCTATCTATGTGGTCTCAGAAATATGTTTATAAGCACACCCCATGAATCTAGCCAACGGAGACTCATCACCATACCATCGTGGATTTGACCTGCTTCATGTATGTTTTAGAATTTTGTAATAGTATAGAATGTGTCCAAATAACTCACTAACTACATAAGGCTTGTATGTTTTGTTACAAAATCAGTGGTGATAAATTTATTCTAATACTTTTTTATATACAATTAAATCCCATTATTTTATTTAAATGAAAGGTTTCCATTAAAAAATGAGTTTTTATAAATGAATACCTCTTTGACAAGATAAAATCATTGTTTTTATATCGAAATATTTTAATCCACTCTCCCAACATTGAAATCCATTAAAAACAAATTAATTTATTTAAAAATTAATTTCCACAATTAAAATAATTTTCTTATTGAAATACCTTCCTTCAAAACTACAATTTAAACTGATCAATATTAATCAAAAATAAATAAAAACACACCCCAATCCAATGGAATTGGGGGTCTTCCAAATTATCATTCCAAAACCATTTCCAATATATAAATGCATTGAAATTGGATTTTATTAAATCAATTAATATTAATATTGATAAATTTATCATAAATCAATAATTTAAATAAATTATACAGTTTATGGGTAATAAATTTTTCTAATCGGGATGGAACCGCTTAACATTTTCCCGAAACTTAACACTCGAAACAACACCCGTCAATAAGAAAAAAGTTATAGAAGACCTAAAAACCCGAAATAGATTTAATATTCAACACTATGGGTCATTAATCCTTAAATTATATGATGATCCATTGAAATACCAAAGGAAGATAAAAAGATAAAGCAGAATAGTGAGGGAGGAAGCTTACCCAGGAATCACACCGCAAGGGCAACTATGATCAAACACCGAATTAATTGATTTGAAGGGTTTAGAGAGCATAATATTGTATGAATAAGAATTTTTGTTGTGACAAGTGAAATTGGAGACGATAAAAAGAGAGATATTTTTCATGCTTCCTATTTTAAAAATGCAGTCGGGGTATTACACGATGTGTAATACAAATACATGTCATGAAAGAACTAATTTCCAAAACTACAAACAAAAAACATCACATTGAGTTAAAAACTAACCTTTAATTTATTCATGATGTGTAAATTCCCTTCATGATGTGTAACCTTCATAGCATGAATCCTTAAATGACTTGAATATTGAAATCATTATACATCATGAAACAAAGTTACATAGCATGTATCCCTCTTGCATCCTGTAGAAAAAGTTGGATAAAGAAGGGATTCTAAAAGATCTATGAATTCACCATTATCAGTATCCTCCAAAATCATTCTCAACCCAACCTAGTCAATGGAAATGAAAAAAACATCATGGAAAGGATAATGATTACCTTGTCAAATTGGTAATGGGATGTTACAACCATGCCAAAAAAATTATTTTGTCCCTAGAAAGCCTGTGAAGAATCTTCCATTCCAAAAAGATGATACCAATCCTATGTCATCAGTGCCACACATTCTTATATATAATGACAATCAGAACCATGATACCATAGCACATATACCAATGGAATCAACATCCCTTGAAGCACCATGGTCATAAAATAAATTATCCCAACTGTCCACTCAGTCAGAGATAAATCAAGTTCCATCTCTAGATCACTCTAGATTAAAAAATTATATAGATTAATTTGATACATGGAACATGTTATTTATCAACATTAAGTATTGTGGATGTTCTAAATGCTGTTAAATTTACCCACTAGCTCAACAACATTAAAATTTCCCACAAAATAAGGAGCGATTTTCCCCACATCCCAAGCTGATGATGAACAAAACTAGTTAACAATTCTAGAACATTTAGACACTGAATGAGAACCCTAAAGGTCGATGATGATGATCGACATAAGAGTAGTATTGATGCTGTGTTGTCAACATCTTCTAAATAATTAACTGAATCTTTATCTTCGTCTCCTGCACCAAACCTGATACAACCAAGGAACTTTCACCATTCAACGACAAACACAATATAGATTTACACGTCTGACCATACAAGTCATCAGTCAGTTCCATTCTAATCATTTTCTGGTAACTATTGTTATAATAAAATTCAGTTATCCACAAGTGATCATCCTAAGCCCCCATTTATGTTGAGAACACATGCATAAATCATATCTTCAAGAATATGTATGGATATCTCTTTTCGGACATCTGACTATGGGTGGTAGGCCGTGTGAAAATAGACATGTGATCCTAGTGCCTCATGAAGGCCTCTCTAAATGAGATAAGTGAACTGGGGATCCCAATTAGAGACTATAGTAGATGATCCTCCATAAATAAGAAAAATATCTTTCATATATATTTCCAAACTCCACAACATTGGTTGTATCGAAAATGGGTATAAAGTTATCAAATTTGGTTAGAAAATTGATCCCAAAACATATATCATTCTTCCTTCTTTGAGTATGAGGAAACCCAACCACAGAGAACATAAAGATCTCTTCTCACATCCACGTAGGGACTAGAAGTTTCTGAGGACTTCTTAATGGTTTCTGGTGCTCGACCTTCACCTTATAGAACATATAACAATGAGAAACAAATTCATAAATTCCCCACCTCATATCAGGTCACCATAACACCACCATATATTGTAAAACATATTAGTGGTTCCTGGGTGAAAAACCCACTTGTATTTTTGAAAATCCTCCACCACATCATTTCTTGCTGCTAACAACATAACAAAGTGATTCTAGTTGCATAAATCACACTTTTTAGAGAACAACCATAGGCCAACTATCTCCCCACTATAAAGAGAGTCTCTAGTTATATGGAATTCACAATCAATATCTGGATCCAAAGGAATCATTTTGAGAAGATAGGATTTCAACTAAACAGTAGCTAAAGAAACTTCATCCCATATCACCTGAACACTAAGATGGCACAGTAAAAAAGTACAATCAAATTCCACTCTTCTGAATATTCTTTCATAGGTTAGGAATGATTTTTCCTAATAAACACACCTATAATGAAATTTCCTTTCCCTAGGGTATAGGTTATATCAATGTCGAATGATTGTAGGTACTCCACTCAAATCCTCTGGCTAAGATTGAAATATTTTTGAGAAAAGAGATAACTCAATATTTAATGGTTTGAATACATAGTAATCCTTTTTCCATAAAGGTTATTCCCCCAACTCTTAAGAACATGTATCAAATATGCAAGATCAAGTTCATCGTAAGGATAATTCATTTCATGTGGCATAAGATGAAAAGATGCATAAGAAACTACATCATCACTCTACATGAAAATGAAACCCATGCCTGACCCCGATGTATCATAGAAGACCGCATTGACAAGCTCAAACTATGGAATATTCAACACTAGTGCAGTTTTCAAAATACATTTCAGCTCAAAAAAATAACATTGACATTTATCATTCCAAGAAAACATAACCCCCTTTCAGGTTGGAGTAGTCATTGGAGAATCCAACTTCGAGAATGAATTCATGAAGAGACTATAATAACCATCTAATACCAAGAATATCTAAATCTGAAATACATTTCGTCATTTTTACCAATTCATAATAGCCTTAACTTTTTCAAGATGAACTGATAATCCTTGTTCTAACACCATGTTTCCTAATAATTTCACTTCCTACAACAAGAAATTACACTTCCAATGCATGGCATAAAGTCAATGATTTCTCAGTAGAATTATAATTGTTCTCAGATTATGCACATTATCCTTCTTGGATTTAGAGTAAATGAGGATGTCATCAATAAATACTAAAACAAAAGTATCTAGACACTCATGAAAAATATTTTTCATCAAATAAATGAAAACTTTAGAAGAATTTGTAAGACAAACGGGCATAAAAAGTTAATCATAATGGTTGTACCTTCTCTAAAAGGTTGTTTTATGAATATCATATTCTTTTATCCTAAACTGGTGGTAACTAGATTGAATTTAAATCTTCTAAAACCACTTATCACCTTTTAATTGATCAAATAGATCATCAATCTATGAAAACAAATATTTTTATTCATTGTAAACTGATTAAGATTTCGGTAATCAACAAATAAGTGAAGAGAATAATCATCCTTTATAGAGAAGTGAACTTTTTCCTCACAAGGTGATGCATTTGGATGTAAAAATAATTTCTCAAGAAGATCATTCAACTGGGAAGTTAGCTCCTTAATTTCAACTGGAGCGATGTGGTATGTGGGAATTGAAACTGGTTGAGTACCATACATTAGTTCAATAGAAAACATGACTTCACTTACTGGTGTAAATTAGGATATGTCATAAGAAAACATGTCAGAAAAAAAGGGAAATTGTGGTTAGATCGTTGCTCAAATATTCCCACTCCTGGTCAAAAGAAAACACTAATATTACTTTCTCCAATTATGTATAATAAGGTCTGACCTTTCTCAACCTTGGGTCTCATTCTCCTTGAAATAAAAGAGACAACACACTTGGTGTAGTAAGATATACCTATCAAAGATAATTATCAATATGGGATTTATTGGAAATTATACAATCCATTCTAGAAATGGAATCTAAAGGTTTTATGTCGAGGATAAAAAAACTCCAAGCCAACTCAACATCAGCCAAAGGGAATGTACATGAAGGAATACAGAGACCCTTACCTCTCTTCAGTCCAAGGGGTGTACTAATATCCATTTCACAAGATAAAATATCTATAGGAATATTATGAATATTAAAAATAAAAGGTGAAATAAATGAGTTAGATTCACCACTATGAAATAGATTCGTCACCAATGACAAAGCTATTGTAATGCTACCTCTCACAGTTGTAGGACCCATGCCTGCCTCCATTGGAAACACTTCCATTAAATGAATTCATATCATTCTAGATACCTATGGTTAGAACCCTTTTATAATTGAAGCATCTAATTACCTCTCAGTTTTAGGAGGAGCAGATGATCTTTTTACACTATGAAAGGTAGAAAAGTTATGTCATAATCTCTTTAATTTTAAATAACTTCAGCAGGAGATATAATTATTAGGGGCCTCAGTGAAAAACCTCTTATAATTTCTTGTCATTCTCCTAGATAGAAAATCAACGGACTTCCTCCTAGCAATGTAGGAGGTCTTTAATGACCCAACCATTTAGAATGACCATGAGAATCATCATGCTTCCATTTTCCCTTGAAGGAAATGATGATGCCACTGGGAGAAAAATGAACTCCCCTCAACCCTGGATTCTTGGAAATATCCTTATCTACCATCATCACCATATTTATAACATCATCATTAGTGGGAAACATTAGCATGAAATCTTGATAATAGATATCTAATCGATTTCCCAACTCAAACCGCTAATCCTAATTGTTCTCATTTGATACAATCTCAGGGGAAACATTCACGAGCTCTGTAAATAGATTTGAATACTCATTCATAGTTCTGTAGGCCTTCTGAAGCTGGAAAAGCTCCACATCCTTTTCTCGAACCATTGAATCTAGATAGATCTAGTCTATGGAATGAAACTTGATCTCTTTAAAATCTAATCCCTCATGTTTCTTCGATATCACCATCATGTCCTACTATCTCCTGCTTGGTCCTTCCAGCACAAAGGTGGAACACTTCACCTGGATCTCGTCTGGTGTCTCTAAGAACTCAAACATATGTTCTATATTTCTCAACCATTCCTCATAATGTTTGGGATTAGTGTATCCTTGTAAAACTTGTGGATTTTGGAAAAGAAAATATTGAGAATGATTTCGATGAACATCCCCTATAGGATCAACAGCAGGAGCCTCAACAGGGACTGGAGGTGGTGCATGTCATAGAGATTGGATTGTGGACACAATAAACTAAAAAATATTTTGGTCCTCCAGAGGATTAAATCGATGAAGTTTGGAAAAATCTGCCTCCTAGATCTAGTTTTACGTCTTCTCAGAGGCATGATGCTATGTAACATCATTAGACAAAAATGAAGGCATTAGATAATGCTCAAAAAAGCACAGTCAGGGAACCAAGATCTAGACCGATAGAACAAACAAGATTTGTATTTCACTATATCCAAATCAAAATTGGGAAAAGAATCGATTTAATCCACATGAGTAATTGCACATACCATCCCTAGTGACTAAGGTTTATTGTAGAGATATATGACCATTCACTCTATCAGAACTACCTCTTATGTCCTGAATAAATTTCAAAAATGCATACTGACTTTATGTAAAAGGCTCAATAACTTTCATATGATATCAATTTATCGTGAACTTTTTTGGGTAACCTACTAACCCAACAACGAAGCTGACCCTAACATATCCTGAAGTGAATTCCCAATACCCATGTGTTGGAGACTACCACCTAGAATCATATAAATAGAATGCGGGAATAGTTTCCCATAAACATTGTAGAAGAAAAAGAAACATGTAAGTATATATAAAAAATCAACTCCACTAGGACTAATGTAATAGATGTAAAAAAAGACATAAGAATACCAAATTATTGAATCCATAGTATCAAAATATAAGAAAACACCCCATGTTCCTACGGACAGAACTCACCAAATTGAAAGTTCATCAGCTGGATCCATCTCGAAGTGATCATTTACCCTTGTTCAAACCTGTAAAGGGATAATCTAAAAACACTCAGAGGAACCAGTAGGGTGTAAGATAAGAATCCCTGTAGGTTGTCACTTGATATTTTATAAAATATTACAAAAATAATGACTAACCAAAATAATTCAATCATTTTTTAAAAGTAAACAGTTTTTTAATTTTGTAACATATTTGTAAAAATCACTCAATATAATTAAAATAATTGAAAATACAATAAGAAACGAATTTTAAAGTGTCATAATATTTATGAAATAATGGAATAAATAAAAAATTTATATAAACATGTTTATATATGTTCAGAAGGCATGTAAATATGTTTTACAACACTAGATCACATTTATATCACAAATATAATGAAAAAGTTAGAAACATGGTCATCTGCCAAATTGGTATGAATGTGTTTTAGCTATAGGACATTACACTCTCTAAGTGATCTTATAAATATGTGTATACACCCCCAACACCCACATTGGTGACTCATCACCATCCCATTGGGGATGCGACCCACTGTATGTATGTTTTAGAACATTGTAATAACATAGAGAGTGTCTAAATAACTCACGAACGACCTAAGGATTGCATGTTATCTTACACAATCAATGAAATGAAATTTATTTTAGTAATTTTTAAAATATAATTTAATCCCATTCTTCCATTTCAAGTTCTAATTTTCCATTTAGAACAAAAACATGTTGTAATAAAAAAACATACATCTTTAACAAGATAAAACCACTGGGTTTCAATCAAAATATTTTAAACCACTCTCACAAGTTTAAAATCCATTAAAAACAAATTTTATAATTTCAGAATTAATTTCAAAATTTTAAATTAAACAATTTAATTGAAATATCTTCCATAAAAATCTAATTTAAATTAAACAATTTAAAAAAATAGATTCATAAACACACCCCAAAAAAATGTAATTGGTGGTTTTCCAAATTCCCATGGCAAAACCTTGGAAAATATCACAATACACTATAATTGGATTTTATTAAATCAATTGAATGAATTTTTGATAAATTGAACACAAATTAATAATTTAAATATATCAACCAATATAAGGTTAATAAATTTGGGTAATTAGGATAGAACTGCTTACTATTATCTTGAAACTCAACACTCACAATGACACCCATCAATGAGAACGAACATGTATAAGACCTAGAAACTAAACCTAGAAATAAGATTCAACAATATGGGGAATTAATACATCAATTTAAGGATGATTAATTGAAATAACAAAGGTGGAGAAAGAGATAAATATAAAGAATGAGGGACTAAAATTACCCAACAATCATGTCACAAGTGTAACTACGATCGAAAACTGGATTAATGGATCTAGAATAGTTGGAGAGATTCTAGAGCACTTTGGGAAGGAATTGGGAAAAGAGGATTAAAATTGTAAAGGATAAAAAAATGGATATATTGTTCATTAAACCTATTTTTAGAACACAATTGGGGTATTACACGATGTGAAATACCAATACACATTGTGAAATCGCTAATTTATGAAACATAAAAAAACACATCGCCTCGAATTAAAAACTGACCATTATTTAATTCATAGTGTTTAATGGATCTTCATGACATGTACTATTCATATCATGTAGCCTATAATGACTTGCATCCAGAAATCCATATAGGTCTAGTAACCTAGTTACATGGGGTGTGACCCTCCTATATCTTGTAGAAAAAGTTTGTTAAAGCAGAGATTCCAAAAAATCGTCAACTTCAGCATTATAGGTGTCCTCCCAACTCATTCTAAACCCTACCTAGTCAATAAAAAGTAAATACCACATCATGGTTAAAGAAACACTTATCATATTGGTAATAGTATTTCATAGATAAACATGATTATAACTTTAATAATAATAGGTTATGATATACTTTTAAATTATACATTTATTCTTTAATGTTAAAATTTTAATTTTTATATGATTATTATTTAAGTATTCAATCCCCAATAATTTTTCTAGGTCAGTGGATGGAAATAGAATAATCCAAGCTAATAATCAATGTAATAGTACATGTGATGACTTCTCTAATGAAATTCAAAATCTGAAGGGAATGGAAGCACAACACATTATGGGATTTCTCACCCAACAAGCTAAAGTTTTGAATAATAATTTGAATTATTTGGAATACCATCCTTCTCCTAAGAAATAGAATGTTTTCGTTAAATTATTTATGTGAAAAAGGCATCCTATATTTAAGGGATATTTTTATCACCGTATTACATAATAATGGATTAAATCCATTGAGAATATATTATTTATCCTTCAGTTGTCAGATTATGAGAAATTTTTCTTAGTTGTCTATCATTTTTATGGGGAATCTGATTAGTATTGGACACTGATAAAAAAATTCTATGAAATAAATTTCTTAAAAGGATTGAGAAGAATTAATGAAATTATTTTTATAAATATTTACCATGAACTATCCACATAAATATAGAGAGGGGTATCCTAGGACTGAATCAGAACGAAGATGAGTCCATTTGGGTGTATGAAGACAGCAATACAAGGCTTTCCGGATTAGCCTATAGATTTTTCATGAACACTAAAAGAATTATAGATCAATTATTTAGCATACTAAAGCCAAATATATGAAAAGATTTAGTGATTTTATACTTTTATAAATACATATATTTTTTTTGGTCTCATAAGGATGAGATATATATTGTACACTCTCAATGATCTCATGGGCTCTCAGATGAAAATAATAAAATAGATTTTGTAATGGGGGGTTTAGATAAATCCCATAATATAATGAAAACCCAAAATCCTATATGGAAGTATTTTTGGAAGAATAATCCTAGGAAAAATCGTAAAGGAACTAAGAGATTCTTGAAATGTTGAAGAGAGAGGTATCAGACTAATTATTTAGGAAGAGATATGTGAAGAAGCCCATATATGTGTACAAATAAAGGAATGTTCTGATTAATACAAAACCTAAAGTTAAGTGTTTCAACATTAAGTAAAACCAACATTATGTGAGCCAATACCCTAAGCCAAGGGTTATTGGAGGAAATGGATGAAAACAACTTTAAAGAAACAAGGATTGGCATATTCTATCACTACGACTAATGTGGACCTTGAAAAATATGCAGTGATAGGTAAGTTGGTCATTAATTTCAGAATAGAAAATTTAATATTTCATTCTGGTTCTATTGATTATTTAATATCGTTGTAGCTTTATATAACTATACATACACCACCATAAAATATAGAGGATGAGTTTTCAATGATAACATAAAATGGGGAAATTATTTCATCTCAAGTATATAAATCCTCCCAAGTTAATGTTTGGGGATTGAAACTCCCATAAAATCTTATCTTACTTCCTTTGGTGGATTGTGATGCTATTTTTGGCATGTATTAGTTATATTTATAGAAATCCAGCACCAACTATTCGGAAAGATAGATCACTCTTCACATCCCAACGAATCCTCTAATTATACATAAGAATAATGTAGTGGATTAATATCCTTCACAATAATCATATCAATTATGGATATTATTTCATTATGAGAAGACATATCTAGCTCAAATGATTGAGACAAAAGAGAGGTTCATTAATGAAGACATGCCCTTTGTGGGGGACCACACAGATGTGTTCCCTGAAGAATTATCTTTTATTCCTCCTAACTGAGAGGTTGAGTCCTCAATGATCTTGTTCATAGAGATTTTATTATATCAAATACTCATTAAATAATGACCACCATTGAGTTCAATGAACTGAAGAAGCATTTTTAGGAGAATCATGATAGAAGTTTCCTATGACTAAGTGCTTTACTATGGGGTGTGCCAGTTTCCTTTTGAGGATTAAGGATGGATCAATGTGCCTCTCTTTTGATTATCATGATCTCAAAAAAATCATGATAATGAAAAATTATCCTCTGCCATGGATAGATGACTTATTCAATCAACTATGTGGGTCAATGTATTTTTCTAAGTTGGAACTTTAGTTGGGATATCACCAATTAAGGTAAAGATTTAATATATTCCCAATACAACCCTTCGAATGATCTATGGGAACTACGAGTTCATAGTGATTCCCTTCGGACTCACAAATGCTCCAGAAATATTCATAGACTTATTGAATAGAGTCTTTAGAGATTTCCAAGACAAATTTTTGGTAGTATTTATATATGATATTCAAATATACTCTAAAATAATATAGGAATATAAGTATCATTTTAATACTATGCAAAACATTTTGATAAGGGAGAAAATGTATGCTATGTAAAGTAAATGTGTGTTCTGGATGGAGGAAGTATCAGTATTCAGGAATGTTATCACCATAAAAATAATATATATGGACCCTTCCCAGTCAAGGGAAATTTAAAAGTGGCTTACACTATCATCATTAATAGAGTTCCATAGCTTTCATGGTCTAACTAAGAATTACTAATGATTTTTGAAGAACATATCTTAATTTTCAAACCCACTAACCAATAAGAATTGAAATGGAGTAATGCTTTTGCAGACCAGTGAATGTAAATAATGCTTAAAATAGTTGAAAAATAGTCTTATCACTACACCAGTAATCAGATGTCCGACAAGTGGGTAACTCTTTATGGTGCACATATATTCTTTAAATAAGGATATTGGATGTGTAATAATGAGAAATTGTGAATTGATAGCCTATGCCTCAAATAAAATAGAAATTTCATGAGAAAAAATATCTTATGACTGATCTGGAGTTGGCATATATTATCTTTGCACTAAAAATATAGTGGCATAATCTATATAGGGAGAATTAAAAAATATATACTAATAATAAGTTCCTCAAATATATATTCACCCATGAGCTTAATATGCACAAATAAAGATAGTAATATCTCATCCAGGATTAGGACTTCTAAATCTATTACTATGTGGGTAAGAAAATAAAGTAGAATATGCTCTATGTAAAAAGGATCCTGAAAAATTATCAATGATTAGAATTGAGAAGGATCCAATCTTCTTAAACTTAAAATAGATGGAAATGGGAATCCTTATGGAAGGAACATCATCACTCCTTTCACAAATTATGCTCAATCATACCTTATATAGAAAATAAAGGATACTCATAGAGATGATGTGGAAATTTATAAGATGGTAGAACATATTAAAAAGGATAAGTCTTAATGATAGAAATTGATGAGGAAGGATTCATTAGATTTTATATATGACTATGTTTACCAGAAAATACAAAGATAAAGGAAGAGTGTATGAATGGAACACATAGATAGACCTTCCCTATTCACTAAGAGAGTATAAGGATATATCATGATCTCTGAGAGAACAATTGATGGGAAGATATTAATATGGTGATCATTGAATATGCATCAAATTTATTAGTATGTTAGCAAGTAATGGCTGAAATTAAAAAGTATAAGGGGTCATGCAACCATTACCCACACCATCATAGAAATAGGAAATAATCACCATGGACATTATCACTAGACATCCAAATACATCCAGTGGAAAAAATTCCATATGGGATATTTTTGGATTAACATACAAATACAACTCACATTATAACAATTTTATAAGATATACCTCTCAAAAAAATTCCCAGATATACATCAGATATGTTGTGAGACTACTTGGAGTACCATTATCTATTGTATCCGATCAAGATTTGATATTTGCCTCCATGTTCTCAAAATGTCTCCAACATTCTCTAAAAACTTATCTGAACACAATTATAGTTTTCCATCCTCAAATTAATGAAAACTCTAAGATGATTATTAATACACTAGATGACATGTTGAGAACATGTTTTATCGACTTCAAAGGGGGATGAGACTAGAATCTTCCTCTGGACAAGTTCTCTTACACAAATAGTTTCCACCCAATCAGCCAAATCGCTCTATATGAATCCATTTATGGGAAAAGATGATGAACACTATCATTCTTGGATGAAGTCGGTAAATTTTTGTTGATGGGACCTGAAATAGTCTAAAAACTTGTAGGATAGGTGATAACCATTCAGTAACACATCAAGATAGCCCAATGTTGACAAAAAATCTACAAATAAATTCATCAAAAGAACCTACAGTTTAATTATTGAGACACAATATTCCTCCACATATCTACATATAATTGATTTATGTGATTTGGGAATAAATGAAATCTATGTCCTAGGTACATCGACCCATTGACATTCTTGATCATGTTGGAGTTGTGGCATATTGACAATCACTTCCACGAATCATGAATCATGTACATGACATACTCCATGTATACCTCTAGTGTAAGTACATACCAGATCCCACATATTTTCTGAATTTAAAGGTGGTGTATCTAAATAATTATCTCTCTTATGAGGAGTAGCTGGTGAGGATCATGAACCATATAGATAATGTTCTATGGAACAAGACAATTAACCTAGTCAAAGTACTATGTTGGAACAATAAATATGAATAGGTAACATGGTAACTATAGAAAAAAATAAAGGAGAAGTGCCCTCCAATATTTTTACCATAGTATGAAAGTTGAAATTTCAAGAAAAAAAATTTTATATGTGGGAAGAACGTAACGACCCATAAATTTATCAATAAATTTCCACCTTATTATATCACATTTTTTAATTAATATATATCACAAAGGTAATCAACTAAAAACATTGTTCTCATAAATGAATAATGATAAATTAGTTAAAAACAAAACAATAATACATCCAAATATTATAACAGGATAATAAATTGGAAATAAGAATATGAAAATTTAGATCTTCTCGATCCACTAGAATGACTGCACTCACGAACAAAGTTATAGAAATAAAAATTAATAATGAAAATAAAATTTTCATTTAAAAGATAAATGTATATTGAAACATGGAAGAAAATAAAAGTGACTTAGGAATGTAAAAAAAGAATTTACAGTAAGTAATAAACCCTTATGACTATTAGAAATTTGGCTGTTTGAATAGTAACATGGCCATTGAAATAATAATGTGACCATTAGGAATAATAATATTTCCATTAGAATGGTACATTCATCTATGAAATTATAAATAATATTTATTTATCATATAAATGAAAATATGATATAAATATATCATATAATATGAAAATAAATATTTTAAAAATGATAAATTAAGAGTGGTATTTCTGTGAAACATAAATGTTTATTTAGAATTTAATAATTAATGTAGTTATTTAAAAGAAAAGTTATTTTAATAAAATTATTTCATAAATTAATATTATGTATCATTATAAATATAAGATTATTTTATGAGAGATTAATTAAGTTTTTCAACATGTCAAAAAACCAGTTATAATATTAAAATCAATATTTTTCAAATAATTGAAGATTTTAATTAAAAATTAAATTTCTAATATTTATAAAATCAATTTCATAAAATTCCTTCCATTTTTAAAATCTAAATGTTGAAAAATGGTGATGTTGAATTTTGGAGATTTTTCAAAAATAGTTGAATTTTTTGGTGAAGAGTGAAATATAGTAATTTACGGTATTTAACATTTCAGGCCAAATATATGAATTTTTTAGTCACAAATGATGTAAGAAACCATTTTTTAGAACTCAACTACACTTTTTACTATACTTAGTCACAATTATCAACACTATTGATAGTCTTATGTCAAAATAATAATATAATGGATCATATAATCAAAAAACTCTCATCTCCCCCTATGGAGTCCACCCCTGTAACAACCCAAACATTTATTAATTAAAATTACTCTTGATCCAACTAAATTTATTATTATGTAAAATGGTTGTATTCACTTCATTGTATTTATGGTTTTGGAATTTAAAATACCATTAAGAATTTTTACCATTGTAAATATAGTCGTTGAATAATGATCACATGATTTGATTAAATATAGTGCTTTAACGACTCCAATTTAATAAAAAAGGAAGTGATGACCACATCCAATATAATTTTTCCATAAAAAGCCCATTTTTAATTGCTCGGAATAGAGTTATCATCACTGGGCTTCACTCTTTACCATGGCCAAGCTGAGCTTCAACACGTTAAGCTTGAATGGAACCGCCTATGGGAGAAGTGGAAGTGAATAAAGATTACCACCCGAGCGATGTAATCCAAGATACGCAAAGATTATGTCACCGTCTCACACCTCACCATTAGGTTTTATGCGGGTGTTATAATGGGTTATGGAACAAGAAACTATCACTATTATTATGTGAATTATTTTGGAATAAAAATTATACATTCATTTTATTATTGATACCTTGAAAATGGATTTTAAAGCACAAATATTATTTTTCTTTAATATTCAATTAAAAAATCTATTTTAATGAATAAATATAATTTTTTACAAAATAACATTTTAATAAAATATTATTACAGAATTTCATTTCATTAACTATAAATGGTCGTATAAATTTTATAAAATTGTATTTTTTTTAATGATCGAAAGCTGTTTTTGTCAAAACACATGAATTTTCAATAAATGTTATATTTTATTTTAAATATAAAAATTAAAATATTTAGAAAATTATTTAGATAATATGAATTTTATTTTTGGATTCATGATGTAAAAATTATCTAAGGGAGAATTTTTCATAACTTTCTGAGGTAGGCGGATTTTATGGTAAAAATTAAATACCGTTTAAATATATAATGGGTTTTATGACATCATAATGGCCTAATAGTGATGTAATAAAATAATATAAAAGGGATAATCGGCCAATATATGTTTTATAATTAAAATTATTTTATTTTATATTTGTTAGATTAATTTTATGGGGCCTTAGTGGACCCTCCTAGACTTAAAATATATTTTAACATTTTAAAATGATATCCTTGAGAGTGTAACTCACCTCTACATAAGAAAGCCTAATATTTTAATAATTTTGGGCATTGGCCTTATAAAATAATTTTCTCCACAAAACATTGGAAAATACAATGGGAAAAACCATTTGTTGTATTGTTTTTTTCAATAATAAATTTTATAGATTCCAAAACCAATGTTTGTGAAATATTAAAGAATTCCCCTCTCCTTTCCTATAAAAACCCACACAAGATCTCACTTCTCTTCACTCAATCCCATTTGATCCCATACCTTATCTTCTCTCCTCTCTCGCTATATTCCTCCCAAGGTTACCCAAGCTCTCAATAATCCCCTACCCAAGCTCTTGAAGTCACACACTTTCAAGTAAGGGAACCTCACTTTCCTTCTTTATTTATATGCGATTTTCCTTATATTGTTATTCCCTTTTATATTCAAATAAAAATGTTGGGGTGTGATTTTTCACCTCACCTACACATAACTCCTTATTTTTTAATGATTATATACCCTTTTTTCTATCATTAATGCCTCCAATGTACACAGGTTACCATACTGAAATTCCGTAGGGTATTTCTCTCTCCTAATTTACATTAAAGAAATTGTTTTATATTATGCATCTATATTCCATTAAATGTGTTGGGATATTATTTTCGAGGACCAAATTACTATCTATTTTATCTATAAATTTTTTTAGACCCCTTTCTCTCCCATCAAAACATTTTACGATTTCTATTTGATGTCGTTATGCTGCCAAAGTTACCCCAAACTTTCTCTTGACAAAATCATCGTGTAAGTGAATACCATACCCATTTCTACATCAAGGGTATAATGATTTTTGCACATGTACATGTTGATTGCATAATTAAATTTATGTATTCCATATCTCTTATTTGTGGAGCAAATTATGATGTTCTATTATTCCATGTTGTATGATATATGTGGCACACTTATGCATGAAATGAAATGATTAAGAAGGGTATGTCCTAATCGAGCTCCAATTCATTGGATAATGAATATTATCCTGATATTCCATTTGAAATGAGGGTTTAAATGATAATCCAAGTTCAATTAGGTTTTACTCATTCTAATTCAAGTGTAATGAGGGTTTACTCATGCTCCATGTGCAATGTGCCTTGGATCATGGTAATATCATGGTAAATTTGTTTCCACGTCTACATGTTATGATAATAATGCTATATCATGTGTTTATTTCAATGTTTCACTTATACTCCTAGGATATTTCTATTCCATAACATGTATTATATTATTTATGGTATTCCTGGTTTACTCCCTTACTGGGATTTATAGAACACCCTTTTTTATGTATTTCTTGAGGTTATCCAATGGAATTCTAGGTACGAAGGAATATTGTGGTCATTTGAACGAAGTTTTCAATAAATATTTTGTATTTTATGATTTAAGTTGTTATATAATGATCCTTATTTCCCAAGACTCTAGATCAATCCTCATAGTTGTTTCATGTAAAATTTAATTAAATAAATCATGTTTATATATTAAATAAAGTATAGGGTTGTTATAGTTGGTATAAAAAGATAGGTTTAGAAATTTTGGGATTAGGATTAGAAAAACCTAGTTAAAGACTTAGGGATAAGACTATGTATAAGAAAAAATCCCAAATTTTTTGTGATTATTGAGTAATTGGTTTATCATGAAAATACATCCTTGTCTGAATATAAATAAGTAGTGGTGGATCTAGCATAGATGTATCTTGGGGTAATACCTGAAAACATTGGGGTGAGCTAGACTCGAATGGGGACTGATGAGTGATAATGGGCATTGAAACCCTCTTAGTTCAACACTCCCATTGGATTTGAATTGGTAAATTCATAATCTTAGTAAGAACCATTATTAATGGAATAAAAATGTCCCCAAATAATATTTGTTTGGAAGTTGATCATGGATAACATAGATTGAATCCTATAAATTCACAAGTTAAAGAAATAAATGTAATTTATAATTTATCCCATTTTGTATTTGGATTATTATTTATGTGTTACACCTTACATTCCTTTTATTCTATCCAATGGCCAGTAATAGGAGGACTTGGGATTACAACCAATGCATTGATCAATGTGATGACTCTTCTAATGAGTTTCCCAATCTGATGGGAGTGGGAATCACAAGCTTTGTCATGATAATATCTCTATAAAATCATGTTTTGAATAGAAACATGGGTTAATAGTAATGTCCACCCCCCCCCCCCCCAAGAAAGAACAATTTACAATTGACTACTTCTTGAGACTAAGACATCATACTTTTAATGGACCATATGATCCATCAATCACCAAGCAATATATCAACTCCACTGATAATATTTATTCACACTTCAATGTCCTGAAAAAAGATAATTTTCTTCTGACTACTTATCATATAGAGGGTGAAGCTGATCAATTGTGGGCATTGATAAAAAAATAAGAAGCATAAGAAAAACCAAGGAATTGGAATGAAATAATTTCAAGAAAAAAATTGATTACAATTTTCGGTGCTCCGTCAGACTTAAGATAGAAAGATACTTTTTCCCTCACCCAAAAAGAAAAAAATTCCATCATAACATATGAGGAAAATGTCACAAGGATTTCACGATATGCCTCTAGATTTTTCATTACCTCGGAATGCAAGGTTAACCTATTCTTGGTGGGATAAAACATAGGCTATAGAAATCACTAGTGATCTGCGACTTCAATAGGTATTAGGAAATTGTTTGATGTGCCCTCATTGTCGAAATAGAGATTGTTCAATCTTAGGGGTATCATGGCGATATGATGAGGAAATTGAATTTTAATTCTAGAGGTATGATGGATAAATCCAATAGTGCTAAGAAATTCCAGAACCCCACTTTCCAATGTTGCAGAAAGAAGCACCCCAAAAAATACTTGATAGGGAGGAGGAAGTGCTCTAGGTTTGTAAGAGAAGGTAACTTAGACATTAATTAAACACATGAAAAACCCACTACTGCGACAAATGAGAGGAACAATTTGTTCGAACCTCAATGCATTGTTCATTACTTCAACTAAAAATAACAAACGAACTATGAAAACAAGTGCCCTAATCCAATGGTTTTAGGGGGAAACCAACAACCCTCAAGGCAGAAAGGGTGAGATTTCTCCTTTACTACCATTGAAGAAAAACCTGACAAAAAAGTGGTAATTGTTACGATAGTTATTTATTCCGGAATAGAGAACATACTCTTTGATTCTAGTTTTTTACATTCTTTTATATCTCGAATGTTTTGTAGAATAATCACAACAGCACCACAAATCATGTAAATAGAGATGTCAGTGAAAATAGAAAATTTGGAAATTATTGCATTCCACGAATCCTCTCCTATCACAATTTATGGATTGAACTTCCTAGAGAACCTCTTCATACTCCATATGGTGGAATTTGATGAAATTCTTGGAATGGATTGGATTTCCCTATATATATCCTACATTTAATTCCATGAGAGGTAAATCACTCTCTATATAAATAATCAACCCCGAATTCTATACAAGTGAAAGGGGGCGTTTAATCTTCTTTAGAACCATCATCTCATATGATGATATTACTTCTCTTTGAGCACGCGTATATTTCTTGGATGATTGTGTATAAGGAAGAATATATAATTGAATACATTCCTATTGTTATGGAATTCTCTAAAATGTTTCCCAAGGAATTTACTGGTCTTCCTCCTAGAAGATATGTTGATTTCTGGATTGATCTAATACCTGGGGAATTTCCAATATCCAAGACTCTATATATAATGGATGTTGTGGAGGGTAGGGAGCTAATTAAACAACTATAGATATTCTGGATAAATGGTTTATATGCCCAAGTTCTTCAACATGTGGTTCACAAGTCCTCATTGTCATGAAGAAGTATGGGTCAATTCACCTTTACATTGATTATCGTGAGCTCAAAAAACATCACGATAAAGAACAATTATCCTCTTCTATGAATTTTTGACTTGTTAGATCAACTACATGGAGCACAATACTTCTTCAAGGTGGATCTATGGTGTATATATTACCAAGTGAGGGTGAAGAAAGATGATATCCTCAAGAATTATTTTCATACAAGAGAAATGCACTATGAAGTCATAGTAATTCATTTCAAGCTCACTAATGCTCCATAATTCTTCATGGACTTGATGAATATATTCTTAGAGATTACCTTGAAAAATTCATGATAGTCTTCAAAGAAGATATTCTAATATACTCAAAAAAACAAGGAGGAGAAAGGGGAGAATATATGCATTGTACTAGAGAGCTTGTAAAACGGGAAGCTCTATGAAAAGTATAGAAAGTGTGAGTTATGGTTGAAGGAAGTCTCATTCATAGTCATATAATCACAAGAAATGGGAAATCTGTAGATCCCTCCAAGACAAGTGCAATTGAGGTATGGAGGAGGAAAACATCAGGGATGGATATCCATAGCTTCCAAGGGTTATCTGGATATTATCACCAATTTTTGAGAATGTTCTCATGATTTTCAAACACTCTCACCTAGCTAACTCGTAATAGAGACAAGTTTTCTTTGAGGGATGAATGTGATTAGAGATTCATATAGTTGAAAAGGAGACTCATCACTGTGCTCATGCTCACACAAACAATAAGTGGATAACTTTTTGTGGTATTCAGTGATGCTTCTGTGAATGTCTCAGGATTTGTGTGGATGAAAAACAACAAATTCATTTTATATGCTTCAAGGAAAATGAACGTTCATGAAAAAAAACAATCCAACACATGATCTGGAGTTGGCTTTAGTAATAGTCACTTTAAAAATTTGGCAACATTGCCTCTTTGGGGAAAAGTTTCAAATATATACGAATCAAAAAAGCCTCAAGTATATATTCACACAAATATATTTGAAGATACGCCGACAATGAATGTTAGAGATAATCAATGGCTATGAATGCTCAATCCACTACCACCCTTGGAAAGCGAACAGGGTTCCAGATCCTATAAGTAGAAAGGACCCATAAATTCTATCATTTATGATAATAGAAATGGATCCAATAATCGTATATCTCATGAATATGGACTTGGGAATCATAAAGAAGGGAAAATCATCAGTCCTTTCACAAATTATATCCCAACCATATCTTTGGTAAAGTCAAATGGATGATCAAAAGGATGATGTGGAAATTTAGAAGAATGGGGAAACTATTTTAAATGGGAAATCCTCAGAGTTCAATGTTAATTAAGAAAGAATTGTGATATTTGGGTCAAGACTATATGTTTCACCATGTCTGGAGTTAAACAACCAACATTTTGATGATGCAAATAGTTTGAATTAATCTATTCACCCAGGAAACACTAATATGTATCGATATCTCTTAGATAATTATTGTTGTGATAACATAAAGAAGGATATCACTGTGTATAAATCAAGTTGCCTAGTGTTTCAACAAGTGAAGGCTGAGAGGCAGAAGTCTAAGGGGATGATACAACCATTACCCATACCAACGTGGAAATAGAAGAACATAACCATGGACTTTGTTACTCGACTTACGAATATATCCAAAAGAAAACAATCCTATCGGGGTTATTGTGGATCATCTTTCAAATACTACACACTTCATTGAAATTCGAGAGGATTTCTCATTGAATCAACTGGAATGGAAATACATTAGCGAAGTGGTAAGAATGCATAGAGAACTGCTATAGATTGCATTCAATCGAGATCCAAGATTCACCTCTTTGTTCAGGAAGAGTCTCCAACACACTATGAATACTTATCTGACCATCACAAGGCTTATCATCCTCAAAATTATGGCCAATCTAACTAGAAAATGCAAACCGTTTAGGACAACTTTAGAGCATGCTCAATCGATGTAAAAAGAGGATGGTACCAGCATCTTCCTTTGGATGAGTTCTCATACAAAAAAAGATTCCACTCAAGCATCCAATGGATCCTTATAAATCCCTTTATGGAAAAAGGTGCAGAACACTGACATGGTGGAATGAAGTTGGGGAGAAAATGCTCCTAGGTCCAGAAATGGTCCAAGAAATTGTGGATAAGGTAAAGACCATCCAGTAGCACATTAAAGCTGAACAGAGTCGAAAAAATTGATATGTTAATAATCATCGACAAGACCTATAGTTTGATGTTAGAGTAAAGTTATTCCAATAAATATCACTGTGGAAGAGATTTATGAGATTTTTGAAGAAGGTAAAGCTTAGTCCAAGGTACATCGGCCCTTCTGGGATCCTTTATCACATTGGAGTTGTGGCCAATCCACTGGCACTCCCACCGAAACTATCTCAAGTACATGATGTATTCCATGTATCACTCTTGAGGAAGTACATAACTGACCCATCGAATGTACTCAATCTTGAGGTGGTACTATTGGAGAATTACCTCTCCAATGAAGAGAATATTGTGGAGATATTAGATCTAAGGGAAAAAGTTCTATGAAATAAGAAAATTCCCCTTTTCAAAGTGTTATGGAGAAGCCACATGTTTGAATAAGCAACGTGGGAACATGTGGAAGTGATAAGGTAGAGTTACCCACATCTGTTTTAGTGAGAGAAAAAGAAATTTTGAGGGTGAAATTTCTTAATGGGATAATATTGTAATGACTCAAAACTTTTATGAATGAAAATTCCTATTAAACTAATTAAATGTCTTATTATGTAAAATGGTTATATAGACTTCCTTGGATCATTTTTTTGGATTTTAAAATACCTTAAGGAAATATTAATATTGATAATATAGTTTTTGAATAGTGATCACATGATTAGAATAAATATAGGGATTTAACAACTCCAATTTAAACTGAAAAAGGAAGAAATGTCTTTATCCAGTAAGATTACTCCATATGAATACCATTTTAAGAGAATAAAAAGGAGTTATAGTCTCTATGATTTTATCTTGAAAAAGACCAAGTGTAAATTAAACATGTTAATCTTTAACGGAACCACCTACAGGAGAAGTAGAAGTTAATAAAGATTACCACTCAGTCGATGTTATCTGAGCTGCCCCAAGAGTCTGTCACCATCGCACACATAACCCTTAGATATTATAGGGTGTTTTAATGGTTTATGTAATAATTCTCTAGATCTATTATTATGTGCATGATTTTTTATGAGTAATTTTCATTTGTTTTATAATTGTTACATTGAAAATGGTTTTTAAAGAATAAATAGTATTTTTAGTTAATATTTAATTTAGAAATAGATTTTGATGAATAAATTCAGTTTTAAATTAAATAATATTTTAATAAATTATTATAACTATATTTCTTTTTTTACATATAACATATCGTTTAAATTTTATAAAATTGTAGTTTTTATTAATGTTTAAAAGTTTTTTTTGTCAAAACCAATGAATTTTCAATAAATGTCAGTTTTTATTTTAAAAGTAATAATTCACATATTTAGAAAATTATATAGATCAAATTAATATTATTTTTTGATTTCGGACGTTGAAATTACATAATGATGATTTTTTCACAATTTTCTGAGACATTCAAATTCTTGAGTAAAAATTTTATATCATTTAAATATGTAATGTTTTTTCTAATATCATAATGACCCAATTGAGATGTAATAAAATTCTAAAAAAGGAACATTCAGATAATATATTTTTTACATTTAAAATTATTTGATTTTATATTTTTTTGATTAATTTTACGGTTCCTTAGTGGACCCTCCAAGGCTTGTAAATTTTTTTAACATTTTCTAATGATTTCCTTGAGAGTGTGACTCACCTCCCCATAATCAAGCCTAATATTTTTATAATTTCAGTAATTATCCTTATAATATAATCTTTTACACTCCCATTTGGAAACCCCCATGGGAAAAACATATGTTGTTTTTCGATATTTAATATTTAATTATATAGATTCCAAAACCTATGTTTGGGAAATATTAAAGAATTCTCCTCTCTTTTCCTATATAAACCCACATATGCTCCCACTTCTCTTCACTAAAACTATTAGAGCATGTCCCGACACTTACATACACTCTCTAGAGTCCTCCAAAATCTCCCCAATCTCTCAGGAAGCCCCTCCCCATGAACTTGAATTCACACACTTCCAAGTAAGGGATCCTCACTTTCCATCCTTATTTATGTCCACGTTTACTTTAATTTTCTTGACCCATTATTTTTAATTAAAAATGTCAAGGTAGGATTTCATACCTCCTCTACACTAACCTTATTATTTTTGAATTATTAGAGACCCCTTTTTCTCTCATTAATTCTTCCCATGTACACCTATTACCATTCCTAAATTTCAATAGTATTTTATCTCTATTCATTTAAATTCAAACAATTATTTTATATTATGAATCCAAATTACATTACATGTGTTGGGATATAATATTCCATGACCCACATACTATCAATTAAATGTATAAATGATGATATACCCCTTTATATATCGTAAACCCATTTTACAATATATATTTAACATCGTTATGCTGCCGAGGTTACACCAAAATCTCCCATGTGAAAATCATCATGTAAGTGAATACCATAACCATTTCTCCACAAATGGTATTGACCTTTATGCACAAGTAAATGTTGATTTAGGACATAAATTTATATATTATACATCTCTTATTCATGGAATAAATTATAATGTTTAATGAATCCATGTTTTATGATCTATGTGGCACACTTATGCATGAAATTAAATGATTAAGAAGGGTGTGCCATGATAGCGCTCCAATGTATTTGGTAAATAATAGTATCATGGTACGCTATGTTCAATGAGGGTTTAATCATTCTAATTAATGTGAAATTAGGGTTTAATCCTAATAATTCAAGTGAAATGAGGGTTTACTCAAGATCCATGTGCAATGAACATTGGCTCAAGCTAATATCATGATAAATGTTGTTGCCACATCTCTGTGTTATGATAATAATGCTCTATTAGGCATTTATGTCCATGTTTATATTATGATCCATTTATACGACTATTTCCTAACATGTATTGTATTCTTTATGTTATTCCTGGTTTACTCCCTTATTGGGCTTTATAGCTCACCATTTTTATGTATTTCCTCAGGATATCCAGTGTAATGCTAAGTACGAAGGAATGTTGTGGTTATGTAAAATAATTTTTCCGTAACGATGTTTTATTTTATATTTTTAGATTTTATGAAATGCTCTTAATTTCCCAATACACAATACATATCATTACTCTGAGTTTTCTAAAGTGAATATTTATGTAATAAATCATGTTTAAATATGTAATAAAGAGTATAGTTGTTATAACCCATCACCAAATCTTCTTCTCACACATTCTCAGCTTTGGGTATTAAAAATACTCTACCCACTTACTCTCTCAAGACACTTCCCTGCATCCTATTATTGGTGGTGTCACAAAAAGACAAATTCCAAGTGCCTTAAAGAGGTTCTCAATAATATGATATTCAAGTGGTAAAATAATCATTCATTCATTTTTTATTTTCTTTATTTTATTATACTCACCTAACCTCCCCAATAAAAAATAGTAGGAAAACTCTATTATCATATATATACTATAATGTTAGTGTTTTTAAAAAATATATATATCATCAAATCTCTTCTCTTATCCTTTTGTTCTAAAATTAAAACATCATATGGGATGGGTCGATTCACAGCCTTTGTGGATGACGAGTTTCGGTTTCCATTAATGCTTACAAGGATGGTCATAATACCAATAATGTGGATAAAAATGTTTTTAAAATATATATTATAATTTCTTATGTCCTATAACCAATATATAAACATAATGTTAAATAAAATGATACTAGTTCTTGATGGTCATAAAAACCACCAAAATAAACTAATCATTTTTCATTAACATTTAATTTAATTAATCATTCTCATATATGAAAAAAATGAAAAATTGTTCTATTTAAAATTATAGCTATTTATTAATAACATTTCAGCTAACTGTTAATGTTTTTCTTCTATTTTACATAATCTTTTGTAATTATATATTATTAAACTGACCATGAAATCCATGAAACAAGCGCACCTAGAAAGAAAATATTAATCATTATAACTCATTAAAATGGACATAAATGAAATTAATTAAATTATAATAAAGTTAACATATTTGGGGAATTTTATTAATTACATAATTAATGGGTCTAATTTTATTATCTTGGAAATTAAGGGAAATTGTATTACGCATTCATGCAAAAGTAAAGGGATCTATCCGAACATCCATTTTTTTCTCTAGGTTATGATTTATCTATCTTTACCCTAGTCTAATTCTTCTTTATTCTTATATACATATTATAAATTGTGTTTAAATGTGCCAAACTAATTTATCCATGTCAATTAACCGTTATTTATGGGGAAATACATGTTTTAAAAAATTTTTGTCTATTCCTCCTAATAAGAAATACTAGTTAAGCGGAACTTCTCTATTTCTTACCCACATTCATGTAAACCCCATAATCTATTTTAATCCAAAATTTTTTTAAAATCATTATTTTAATCATGAAAAAATATCTTATTTCACTTTTAGTTTTATAAAAACAATTATTCTTTGGAATACCTTAAATAATCATTAATATCTTCCCTTAAACCGCACTAAGGTGGCTACTAATAAATTTTATTAACCACTCTTTTAGCATGTTTTCAATTATTTTTAGAAACCATTTATCACGATATATTCCTATTTTATCTTAGTAATGTCCAAGTACGGTTTTACTCTTTTCTTTCATGGATAAATTTGTGATACACCCTTCAGTTTTTCCTAATGACATGATTTTGATACCCATTTTTTCCATGGGTAACCCTTATGTTTATTCATTGTGTTTGATACATCACATGGAACACATATTCATTAAAATGTTATGATGGTTGTTCATATAAAATGATCTAATTAATCTGATAATGTTTTCTGTCATTAGACATCATGTATGGGATTAGAGAGTAATCCTAATCCATTATTAGACTTTTCCCACCAAGTGATGTATTCTTAGTAGTTAGGCTCAACTCATGTTTATTTCATGTTGTATGTTGCTTCCACATTCTTATGTTTCCATGATCACATTATCCCATTTTCTGTATGATATTCTTCCATATGATTATTTTTGTGCCATGTCTTTTTAATCCATCATGTTATGCCTTCATTCCCATGTGTTATGATTTATTCTTATTTTTTATTCCCATATAGAGATTTTCATCTCATCCCTTTGTTCATGTATTCACCCATGTTATCCATTGAATATATAATAACTCAAAGTATGTTTGGAGATACTTATGTATATTAAAGAAAATATTTTTTTATTTTTGTTTCATGCATTTTAATTATGTTACTAATCTTCTAAAGACACTAGATTATACGATCCTTGGTATGTTTTTGATGGATAACTATGAGTAAAGTCAAACAATAATATGTGTTAAAGGAATGGGTCACTATAGATTCAATCCAAAAAAAATTATGTGTAAATATCTCGTTTTTTATATTTTAGTGATAATTTCGATTTAATAGTGGAAATTTAGTAATTATTGAGCGTTAATTGTTTTTATTCATTTACATAATAAATTAGTAAATCCATGATTTTATTTATGTTTTTTTTAAGATTAAAGTTAATATTTTTATAATTTTGATAATTACTAGGCTATGTAATGTTTTACCCTGATTCTTTTTATATTTTGATTTTTTTAAAAGAAAAATTATTTTATTTACCCATGATACGTAATATTTTAAGATATTACACATAATATTTGCCTTTTTTAGTTGAATAGGAGGCATTCATGTATAAAATATTTTGGCCAATATATAATATATTTGGTATAAATATGGTATAAAAATGATAAAGGGTTTTATATGTAATTTTTTTTAGGAAATTCGTAATATCTTTAGGATATGTGACTTATCTTGAAGTGGTATAAGTGATACATAAAATATTTTAGAAGCTATACAGAGGGTATTAATGATATTTGGGATGCATAATTTCATGATAATTATTATGTTTGTCGGTGGATGATAAATAAATTTTTTTATTTGATTTGTAACAATTTTATGGAGATATAATGAGATAAATATTTTTTTTCTTTTACAGGAATATATATTATATTTTACATAGAAAACTTTTGACTGAGCTATCATATAAGGTTTTATCATATTATTAATTAATGAAGAAATTTGTTCAAATCAGGGATGATATATCATGAATTTTAAGGTAATTTTATGTACTTCATATCCCATATGATTTTAGAGGATCATGTTTCACAGTGATTGTTGTTGTATTGTGACAGAAGAAAGAGAATAAGAAGAAGAGTTGTAGTGGAAAACCATAATATTACTAGTCTCACCAAGAAGGTGCATAAGATATTATTTTGGTCATTTATATATCTTATAAATGTGACTTAATTTAAAGGTGATATTAATAGGATATCGATTTAGGGGATATTTTGAAGAATATTTAATACTTTTTTGTCACTTCCACCTATAGAATATTTTTGGGTAATATGAAGATGAAATAAATAATACTACGCATGGAATTTATCGATTAACATTAGAAGAGTACCATTTGAATAATATTGTATTCTTAAGATCCATTTCCACTGAACCACTTAAGTTTACTGTATCCCACCATTTTTTGTAAGATATTGTTTTTAATTAAACAATTTTATCATCCACTATAAATAAAGAGGGAGGATGTTACTTGTTTCTATCTTAGGATTTGTTTATTTTTTATACTATAATAGTTTTAAAAAATGAATCTATTATTTTTTTCCTCTCTCTCTCAATTCATTCCTCCCCTTTGTGTTTAATTACTGTAACTTTTTCATCTATTTTAAAATGAAGGATTAACATTGTCTATTATTCAAAGGAAATTAAATTTTTTTCTTTGAGTTCATTGTACTATAAGGTATCTAATTATTTTATTATTTGATTTTGATTATGGTTAAAAAAATTAGGGTGATAAGTTTCCCCTATTACCTATCATATGTTTTATTATTTCTTCTCCATTTATCACTCTATATATATTCTCTACACAATTAGAGTCATTAATATGATGGTTTTTGACTTGGATACTTTTGGTCAGCAAAGTGTTATATAAGATGAATTTATTAAGAGTTTTATCACACGTAAATAGGTATCAGTGTGGGGTAATAATAATTTAAATATAATGGTATTGTTTGGATGGTTCTGATCACTACATTGAATGGGATAATTTGAATATTTTTTAAAGAACAATGATAGCTTTTCCATGAACCCCCTAAGACTGTGTATCTTTTTTCTACTTAGTAACATAATTATATCATGTATTAATATTTATATTTTGAATTATTTTATATATAAATATTTATAAAAAGTTAATTTATAAATTCCCACTATATAAGAATATAACTGTTTAGTATATTTTAGTTATAAATAATGGTGATACAAAGTCAATGGTTCTAAGTGGCCTTCGTGTGAGATCGACCCATGGTTGTTAACTACACTATATACATAGGTAAATAAGAATTTATTGATTTTGGATTCATAAAAAATACCTTATATCAAAATTAAAAAACCACCCAATGTTCTCCCAAACCCATATAACAAAGTGAAAACATCAAACAATTAATATCAAACCAGAAAAAATCGTTATTAATGGTACCTACTATAAGAGTGTTATACTACTAAAGTTTAATGAGTGTCCCATTAACTACAACACCATAATAATTTTTCAACTCAAAAATCTTCTTTTGGGGTATGAATGAAAGATTCCACGCTGACCATTACAAGACCTCCCAAGAAAAAGCGCATTGAGAATAGCTACAACTATATGTTGTTACCCAAAAAGGTGCACATAAAAATGTCTTCAACTCCATGTATAATAAATAACTTTCCAAAAATCTTGATATTATATCTACCCTAAATATAAAAAACTCAAATACCCCTATATGTCTAAAGAATAACGCATCCACTATTAAAGATAACTTTGTCAGGTTCTGGTTACCCTTCAAAACAATGACTGATGAGAATACAGAGAAATGGTACCAGCCACTTCAAACTATTAAAAACTAACACATAGATCATTATAAAACAATTTCACTACAATAAAATGTGGATATTACAAACATATAAAAATTATTATTCTTTATCTACTTCATAACATAGCAATACACATATTAAAACATGATTAACTAGAACCAAAAGCTATGGATCAATATCATTAACATTCAAGTAAAAGTGGGTATTTAATTAAAACAACATAACAATTGGTTAGTCCTAAAATAATAAGGATACATTATAATTTGTTAAAACCTAATTAACATTTTTTCATGGTACTTAAAACATACTGTGTGGAAATTATATTATCTGACCCCAGAAGAGGTTGACATACTTCCCGCCAATATAAAACCCATTAGATATATAACTGATGTGTATCCATCCAGCCATGATCTGAATATTGATATCAAATATCTATGAATCCCTCACCTAATGATGATTTTATAATCCATAAGCATATATAAAAGATAATAAATATGAACATATTTCAACATGACCAACATTAATGAGTTTAACTCTTATATGCCTCCACCATTGGTTCGGCATGACATGTTCTTCTAAGGTCATTAGCTACTACACTACCAATGTGCCAATCTGATCACATAAGTCAAAAATTATAAAAAATCATAGAGGTTGCCTTCTAATCAATTCCCCTAGATGAAATTTACTAAAATAATGAATTTTTCAAATTATGGTCTTATAAATTGAGAGTTTAAAATACACGTGGTTCTCTAAAAGTATTCTAAGAAAAAACCTCAAAAACATTCCATGTTATCCATCTAGTTGAGGATACATGTGGGTGTCATAAAAATACTATTATAAACAATATCGCGGGTTCCATTATTACATCATGGAAATTTATCCCTTAAAAAATCACTACTAGAAACTCACATTGTCTGTAGAGAAGCACAAATGATTTCTTTACAACATTATCTTCAGGGGGACATAATGGGTGTTGAAAAACATTTATTGAAAATTATTTTTAATTCAACCATCAATAAAACAAGATTTGTTGTTACATCCAGTAAAATTGGAATTAAATTGGTGTTGTCTTGATTTATAAGTCTATACAATAATAAATCTCGTGATTGTGGAAACCATGGAATATATATTTAATAGACTTAAATGAATACATCTATCACCAAAGAGAATTTATCCTATCAGAAATCCATAATTCCAAAATATGAACTAAAAAATTTGAGGGAAATCATCTATATCCCATAAAAGTGTTTTCTTACTCATACATCAGGAAGGTCTCACTCATTAGTAAAGGTGAATTTCAATCCATCAATATATCAACATAAAACCATGATGTGATATCAATCTATCTAACGTAGTCTGCAATATCAGATCTATACTATGGATAATATCACAAGGTCCTGTATTTATGTTATTAAATCCCATGAATAACCCCTTGCTACATTGAGGATGTGTTGACACCGTCGATATTTATGAGTTAATGAGTGATCTATGGCATTAATATTTTGTAATATAAAATTTTGGGCTTGTGGTTCCACTATAATCTCTAACACCCGATCCAAATAAACTTTTATAGAAAAAAAATATCCCAAAATTCAATAAGTTAGTCTAAAAATGTTAAGAAATTCATAAATCATACCCCATACCATAGGTGACATTTCTAAATATTGTACCTCCATCACTAGACCCTCTAAAAGATTAGCATAGATATAGATGAATATGAATATACTTGAAAAACATAATTTTAAAGGCCTTGATAAAACACTTTAACATGAACACATCCTTCTTGAATAAATTATTCAGACTATATCATGATATATATAAACCCCCTATAATACTAAGACACAATCATGTTTCCCTGTAAAAGTCCAGGTATCCCATAAACACAATTCTTACTTAGTGTAACAGAAAAAACCCCACCAAATAATAATGTCAAACTCCACCTAATCTCAAGCTCAAAGTCTCAATATAATATATTAGTCCCATAATTATTTTGATTAAACATAATTAATGAGAAAGTTTTTGTGACATAAAATAGATTTTATGAAAGCGACACCATATAGTGGGGGGAAATCTAGACGAGATGAAAAATGAGACACTAAAACTAATCCTCTATCATCCAAGGATTAGTCTCCTATAAAAACGTTTGGGTAGTTTTTCACTAAAATGAATATAGTGGATCTATCCTCAAACTAGACTCATCGTGTTTATTGATAGTAATAATATACTCAACACGATGGGATAATTAATGTATAAATATGTGAATAATATTCCCTTTACTCATGGGAAAATTAATCCTCTCAATGAGATCAACATAATTATACCCCATCAATCGACTGATTAGGTTTGTGAGGCACAAGAACATGAATACTCTAACAATGATCCTTCATCAATATCCAAGATTACCATCAGTATGTGACATATTTATCTAGATAAAAGAAATTAATAATTATTAAATCATATCTACATGAGATGACATGTGAAAGACATGAAACGTCATGAATGACAACTCTATAATTCATTTATCAATATACTTGTATCCTATAAATTATTCCTTAGAGTTATGGGTTTACTAAAAAGTTATCAAATTATGGGATAATGGATAGTGTACCAAAACAATTATGGTGGGATCCCTATTTTAATAACAAAATTCAAGACCTCTATGTCATTTCTAATTTAAATTTTCCAAACTAAAACTCATATGTCTACTAACTCTAAATAATTTACCTAGTTTAGTGCCCTAGGCCAAACTACACACTATGGGGGTCGGAAAATCAGTGGTATTATTTTTACAAAATCTTATCCTTTTAAATTTTAACTCTTTAATTAGTTATGGTTTTGGATCCACTCAATGAAATTTCATAGCCTCACATCATGTCTAGTAAATAAGTGAAAGACATATACACATAGAATTTATATGGTTAAGATTTTAATTATACTCTTTTATATATTAGTTATACCCCCAAAATGAATTCTCCCATATCTTAAACAATTTATTATAACCAAGGATAGTCCAATTTTATCATCACAAAATCCGAAATTATCCTTTTAATAATTTCCTACCATGATAAAATCAAACATGTTTCCAAAACTACTAGAATCCTGTGAAAGTGACTTATTTTAATAAATAATGACCCTGCGAAGAAATATGTTCACTGCATGAGGATATTCATCCTTAATGATCAGATGGATCAAAAGTTTTACATGTATATAGCCTTCAATAACATCATAAAAACCCAAAGTTATTATCTTGACCGATCATAAAACTCACTCATATCTAGAATGATATAATTCCTTCTTATATAAATGTGGTAAGTAGTAATTCTTCTCTAGTGAATATTCTCTTAACTATAGACTATTATCTCTCTCAGATAATGAATATTATTAGGCTCTCATAATATCTCTCAAGGATTATAGACCGATTCAAAATAATGATCGAACCATTATTTGATACATGCATAACATAGTCATACTCAAAATATATTTTCAGAATGATATTTTCCATATTCAAAATATGAAATTTTGATGAATCGATATGGAAGGTAATCTTCACATTAAAAATTGGGGTATATTTATCTATTTTTAATTTTCTTGTAACATCAATTTAAACTCACTCATCCTTATCACTTAAATATTTTCCAAAATTCTTGGGTTGTTTTCTTGTGATATTTAAATATTAAATCCTTATTTAAATTCTTCAAGACCGTGAATTTATTTCACATATAGTATATAAATATTAGCAATTTTAGCTTCTTGTTTAAAAGATTTTTTACTCTAAAAATTATATTATCATGCATTCATTTAATCAAAAATTTCCAATGAAAATTTATTTTTAATGAATATTTTCATTTATCCCTTGATGAATGCATGTGAAACTAACTACATGTGTATATCATTCAAACTCACATATTTATGATTTTTTTAGTGACTAAGCTCTCTCATGAATGCTCAAAATCGAGTATTGTTTCAGGAATACATTTCTTGTAGTGTGTAAATTACTCCAATTTGTATTTTTACCATGTTTCTAATGATCTCAATACATCACATGTCAATATTTAAACAAAATAACCACTGATTCATTTAATTATACAGGATATAAAATTTCAATGTATTTTTATTAGGATGGACTTATTGTAATCGTTTAGATTTTATCGAACTCACTGTCAATTAGATATTTTAAAACACTCATATTAAATCATAGTCACTTATGGTAGGTTGGAAGTGTAAAACCCCAAGCATCTATGGTACGCTTCTCTTTGAATAATGCGATAGTGTGTGTTGTACGCAACATCGAGTTCTAACACACCACAACCAATCAAACTAGCCGTTATGAATAGTAATACCTACTTTTTGAAATTATATATATTTTATATTTTAAAATGGACTTCATTTTTGGTTTCGGAATATCGAAATTATCCTAAGATGATTTTTTGGTATTTTTCTGAGAACTTCCAATTTTTATGAATAGTGAAAAATACTTAAAATCAAATTTTTTAATCAAAATAATTTATAATGATAAATTATATTATTGAGTGGTTTTAAAGTATAATTAGAATATATTTTTACCGTTTTATCCAATGGTGTTCATTAGAATTAATTTCACTTTGAAATTGGACCTAAACAATTGTCAATCTTTTGGTATATATTGTTTCTTAAAAACACGCTATTTGTTGTGAAAACGAGAATTAATTATAAAATTAATTAATGAAACTTATATTCTTGGAATTTTGTAAAATAGACATCATTATTGAATTTGGAATATCAATTATAGCTTAGGGTGAAATTTTGGCATTGTTCTGAAAAACATCAATTTTTGATGAATAGTGAAACTACTAAGTGGTAGTTAAAAAAACAGAATTTTTCATAAAACTTAATTTTACCGCTTCTGTGAATGGAATTTAGAAAATCCTAGAGACACAGTTAATATAAATAAGTAAAATGTGGTTCAATGAGATGAAAATAATTTTTGGTGAATAGTAACTTTTTACTTTTATTTACGACAGTTAAAAGTAAATAGGGTAATTAAGGGTAAAAATGATATTAATATTACCCTCACACATGTCCTAATTCTATTGGACACGTGTATCTCGACCAAAAACAACCTTAGGAATAAAATATTATCATTTAGGTCCACTTGGATTATAATAGGACATTTATTATTATTTAATTCAAAGAAGAGTTAAAAGAGTTCAAATCAATGTTTATTTACTAAAAAATTTTTAATATAGGGTTATAAATAAGATAAATTCGATTTTAAATATTCATTAGAAATATAAAACGATTTCCTACATAATTATATTTTATTTTTAATTTTTAGACATTAAATAATTTAATTTATTTATGACACAATGATGATGTAGTAATTACCATAATAGTAAAAAATTAAACTAATTGATATTATAAAAACCTAAATAAATATAATTTGAGAATTTTAATGAATTAAACTAATTTTATAGGATAATATGGCATATATTTATTGATTTAATTAACTTTTTTATAAGTAATAATTCTTTTATAAATTTCCCCAAAAATCAACTATTGAATAGTGTCAAAATTGACATAAAAGAGTTTTTAAAACAAATATTATATTATTAATTGATATTAAATTCCTAAAAATCTATGGTTCGTCCAAGAGACTTATATCATGATATTTGTATCATTAATGGACCACTTGGGGGTCTCTTGGATTTATATAGTATGTTTATTAACTATATAATATAAAAATACAAAGTGACATGGTAAATGTCAAACTAATTAACTAAGAGTTAATACTTAAAGATAAGGTTAATATAGTGACCCAAACCTGTCTAAATTCTATTGGTTGAATGGTTTTAGACCTATACCCACCTTAAAATTTAAATAATCAACTTTAAATCCATTATAAACTGAATATGTATTTATTATAAATTAATATTTCTAGCATTTCCAAAGGTTCCCGTCACCCCTTTTATAAAAGGGCACTCCTCCTTCTCATTTCTTCACACCTTCAAAGACTTTTGGTTCTGAATAACTCTACCCAAATACTCTCCCAACATCCCTCACTACAACCTAGAGTCCTTAGTTTGATCAGAAAGCCAACCTACAGAGCCCTTGTGATCAAATCAAAAGGAAGAACCCGAAGAAGAGGTAATGATTTCACCACCCTTTTCCAAGTTCCTTTCTTCTTCCACTTCTTCTTCCTTTGTTATTACCATTATAAAATAACAAATCCAGTATCATATATTTACTATGATGTTATTATAAATATGGTACAACCATATTCAGTATTCTATCGACCCTTTGAATAACATGTCACCATATGTGCGTAGGTATGGCTTACCGTCTCCACGTCGTGGTGTAATTATTATTCAATATATTATTATTTGGATGGGTATAATAATGATGTGTAACTCATGTAAATAATAAATATAACATGTTAATGATTATGTATATATGATATAACATCCATTTATATATTAATTTAATATCAAAAGAATGATATTGTCGCTCGTGCGTACGTACGGACTACCGTCTCCACGAACGCGATGAGATTCATTCTCCACCGTATCCATTCAAGTATAATTATCATTTGATGATTTAAAAATAATGTTTATGGACTTTATATCATTCTGTATATGAATTATATACAACCTATCCATAACAAAAACGTCTTATGTAACAAAACATATAAAAGTAAATGAGTAAGTTAACACCCGAAACAACGATAATTCTAAGATATTATTAACAAATCAATGTTAAAAGATCATATATGATATCATATTAATATATATTATTCTCGTATAATTTAATAACAATTATTTCACCATTATATAGGAGATTAAACTACCCTCAACCAAGAAAAAGTGCAAGGTAAGGGTTATTTCACAATCTCTTCATTATCCGAGTTTGTTTATACCTAATAATCTACTGGGATCTCTTTATCATCCACATCCATGTTTCTTAAAAATGAATTTCAAAAAAAAAATTCTATTTACAAGAATATGGGATAATTTCATTTATACCTTTGTTTGACTTTTTATAAGTGGTTTATAAAGGAATCTTTCCGTCGTTTTCCAAACAAGGTTCTTTTTAACCTTTTCGATAGAATTAAGGTAAGAATGTTTTTTTAACTTATACGGCAGGTGCGATTATTTTCCGCCGTTATAAAATCGTCAAAGATTCCCTTACTATCTTATAAGAATATTTTCAAAGATAATGTTTTATTTCATAAATATATGACTCTTAAATGATTTCAAAATAGAAAGACATATTTCTCTAAAAAAGAGTTTTGATTTCATCTATGTCAACATCCTTTGATGGATTTTACGCTTATTTGAAGTTCATTTATTATGATACAAAACTTCTATATTGTATAGATAGTTTTGTGATATGTTTGACTATGGATGTGAAATTTTTATACCATTCATAGTTTGTGGTGAAAGTATTTACATTTCGTATGCTATTTTTAATACGAATGTTTATGTTATGTTTAAACCTTTTCATATGGGAATGCATTGGACTTAATATGTGATGGGTGGAGCCTGTTATAGCTACTCGATGCATCGGTAGGTCTCAGGAGACAAACTAGTGTCTTGGAACAAGGCCTTGGAAAAATCATATTTGAAGTCTTGGCACGAGGCATTGTCTATGTGGTTATGATAGTCTGGCATTATGCATTCCATCATTATGAAAGTGGTTATTGATATTGCATGTGATTATTTGATTAGTAGAATATCCATGTGAACAAGTAAAGTGCATTATTGCATTTTACATTTTCCATACTATGTTGAAGTTCAAGTTTAAAAGGCTTTTGTTTTAGTTATACATTGCCTTAAATGTTTATGCTTATTTTTGAATGTTTCTGCTATATTTTTATCCATACTGGGCATTTGAGCTCACCCCTTTTCTATGTTTTATTTTTCCCAGGATGTGAAGAAGTATGTTATGAATGACCTACAGGGATTTTATGAGGAGATAATAGTGTGGACTATGGAGATATTATGTTTTTGTAGTAGTTTTTCACTTTATGATGTAATGTAAAACTTTATGAATATATCTAGTGTTTCCAATGAAACTAAAACAATCGGTCTTTATAGATTTGATCTTTTTTGTGATCATGTCAATGTTTTGTAATAATGCACCGACTCTGGGTAACTAGGGTTGGGGAGTTACAGTTGGTATCAGAGGAAGTTTAGTACAAACCTTGGAAGCTAGATTTAGATAAACTCTGATTAGAGCACGTAGACCTAAGATGAACATTGATGATTTGTATAGAAGAACTTCCTAGAATTTTGGTATTGTAGAAATTTTGTGAGTTTCCAAGCAATACATCCCTGTCTGGATACGAGCAGGTAGCGGCAGCTCTGGCACAAATGTACCTAGGGGTAAAACCCGAAAACACCGCTTTGAGCTAGACTCGAACAAGAACTGGTGCACGACAATGGGCCTTGCCACACTCTTGGTTATGACACTCTTGGGGGATATGCTTAGGATAACTCTCATTTTCATTACAAATCATTATAAAGGGTTTATGAGTATATACATTCTCAAAGAAAACATTCTTATGATTATGGATTATATCCATAAATAGTTCAATTTATGTTAAGTATTTTATAATTATGGGATTATGTATTTTGATTCATAAACTGATCTAGTTTATGCCATTGTTTAGAAATGGATCCTTGTGGAAGAAATGGAAACCATATCAATGCACGCACTCCATGTAGGGATTTCCCTCCTACTCAAGATAATTATAGTGGAGCTAGTGATGCAACTGGTGCCGATCATCTAATCGTCATACTAGGACAACTCACTCAGGTTATGAATAATAACCTTACCCGTATGGAGCACCCTGATCCACAGCGTGGAGGATCAATGTTAGATCGATTCATGAGGCAACAACCACCAACGTTCAATGGGAGTACAAATCCCTTAGTAGCTGATCAATAGATATTTTCCCTAGAGAAAATATTTCAGGCTTTGGGGAGTACTGAAAGGGAAAAGGTTATCATGGCAGTTTACCGCCTCACTGGAGATGCTGATCAATGGTGGTCATTGATTCAAAATACGAAGGAAGATGATGAAGTATCAAATATGGAATAGAGGGAGTTAAAAGATCTATTTTTAGAAAAATACTTTCCTCATGACCATCGAGCAGATATGGAAAGGCAATTTCTGAGACTGAGACAGAAGGAGGATGAGAATGTGGAAAAGTATGAGGCTAACCTTACAAGGTCAGCAAGGTATGCTGGAGATTATATACGTAACCCAAGAAGTACGATTGATCGTTTCTTTGATAGGTTAAACCATTTCTCTGTCAAGCATTAGTCTCACAATCCTTCTCGTCATACGAAGACATTGTCTCATGTGCAATCAAGACCGAAAAGGAATTCTCTAAGTCTTATGACTTTAAAGAAAAACAAGAGAAGAAGAGACCTACTGATCAATCTGGGAATGGAAATAAGGGGATGAAGGGAAAGGTTGAATATCCATCCTATGGTAAATGTGGGAAGAAACACTCTGGTACTTGCTTGAAGGGAACAACATTCTGTTACAAGTGTGGTGAAAAAGGCCACCAAGCTCATGATTGCATGTGGAAGAAGGAAGCCACCAACGTTTAATGCTACAATTGCAAGGAGATGGGGCATTATGAAAATGAATTTCCTAAGTGTCAGGAGAACATAACTCAGAAAATTCCATGGGATCAAGGCCTAGCGTATGCTATCACTATTGTTGAGGTAGAAGCTCCAAAAGACGTGGTGGCAGGTAACTTAATGGTTTCCTCATGTTTAGAAAATGCATTATTTGATTCTGGATCATCACATTGTTTCATATCTTCCCAGTTTTCTAAGAAAATTAGATATTTCCAATTTGATTTAACAAGGGAGTTGTCAGTTAAAACTTATAAGGGAAGTATCATTGCAACAATGTTTTGTGAATCAGTCCCCATTAGAGCACATAAATGTTCTTTATCTGCTGATCTCATCGTCATACCTATGATTGAGTTCGATATAATCCTCAGTATGGACTGGCTTTCGGACTATGATGCGAAGATTTATTATAAGAATAAAGAGGTTACTATTTTTGATGATGATGATAAGGAACACCTTATCTTTAGAGAAAAATCGTCACCACCTAATTCTTATCTAGATCCACCCCCAGTAGCTCAACTAAATTCAATTAGTGGGGAGGAAGAGAATGAAATAACTATGGGTGAGGAAAGTAATGTTCAAATAGAGGATGTACCTGTTGTGAATGAATTTGTAGATGTATTTCTGGAAGATTTACCTGGACATCCTCCAGAACAAGAGGTTGAGTTTTCCATTGATTTAATTCCTGGATCAAGGCCTATATCGAAGACCCCTTATAGAATGGCCACTGTAGAATTAGTTGAACTAAAGAAACAAAAATAGGAATTGAGTAATAAAGAATTTATTTTCCCTAGTGTTTCTCCATGGGGAGCCCCTGTTCTTTTTGTTAAAAAGAAAGATGGATCTATGAGGTTATGTATCGACTACTGGGAGATCAATGCTATAACAATAAAGAACAAGTATCCCCTACCTTGAATTGATGATTTATATGACCAACTACATGGAGATCAATACTTTTCAAAGATTGACCTTCGATCTGGATACCATCAGTTGTGTGTGAAGAAGGAAGACATTCCGAAGACAGCATTTCAAACTAGGTATGGGCATTACGAGTTTACTGTAATGCCTTTTGGATTGACTAATGCACCCTCTGTATTCATGGATCAGATGAATAGAGTTTTCAAGGAGTATCTCGATTAATTTTTGGTGGTATTTATTGATGATATCTTGGTATACTCCAAAAGCTAGAAAGATCATGAAAATCACTTGCGCATTATCCTGAAGACTCTGAGAAGACATGAATTATATGGGAAGTATAGCAATTGTGAATTCTGGCTTCATGAGATTTCTTTTCTTGGCCATATTGTCTCTAAAGATGGAATCTCTGTTGATCCTTCTAAGACTAAGGAAATCCAAGAATGTCCAGCACCAACGAGTATAACTGAGGTATGTAGTTTTATTGGTTTAGCAGGTTATTATCGACATTTCGTCCAGAATTTTGCCCGATTGGCTAACCCATTAACGAAGCTCACACGTAAAGGGGTTAAATTTGTTTTGAAAAAGGAGTGTGAAGAATGTTCCGAAGAACTTAAGAGAAGATTAGACAATGCTTCTATATTGACTCTACCATCAGGTAATGATGGGTTCTTTATTTATAGTGATGCATCGAAGAAAGGACTTGGTTCTGTCCTTATCCAGAATGATAGGGTTATTGCCTATGCATCACGACAGTTGAAAATTCATGAAAAAAACTATCCTACTCATGATCTCGAGTTATCAGCTGTGATCTTTGCTTTTAAGATATGGAGGCACTACCTCTATGGTGAAAAATGTGAGATTTATATTGATCACAAGAGTTTGAAATATATTTTCTCACAAAAAGGACTCAACATGAGGCAAAGGAGATGGCTTGAATTACTCAAGGATTATGATTTTATGATACACTACCACCCGGGGAAAGAAAACAAGGTGGAAGATGCTTTGAGAAGAAAAGACCATGGAGTTTTGAACGTGATGAGAATTTAAAGGGATCCAATTTTGACGGATCTAGTGAAGATGGACATGGGAATAACCAGGGAAGGTGAAACATCAATGCTTTTTCAAATGGTTGCCAAACCATATTTACTAGAAAGGATTTAGAGTTCTCAGACCGATTATGAATAATTTCAAAAGAAGATTAAATCTGTGAATGATGGGAGAGTGAGAGACTTTGTGTATGAAGATGGAATTTTGAAATTTAGAAAGAGATTTGTGTTCCCGATATACCTGATCTAAAAAGGGAATTGCTGGATGATTCTCATAGTTCCAATTTCACTATACACCCTGGGAGCACCAAAATGTATAGATATTTGAAGGAACATTTTTGGTGGGACAACATGAAGAGGGAGATTGCTGATTTTGTGTAAAGATGTATGGTTTTACAACAAGTGAAATCTAGAAGGTAACAACCTGGAGGAGTTATGCAACCTCTTCCCATACCAGAGTGGAAATGGGACAATATTACGATGGATTTTGTCATGGGGCTACCAAAGACTCCTAGAAGGAATGATGCAATATGGGTTATTGTTGATTGTCTTACCAAGTCAGCACATTTTCTTGCTATAAGAGAACATCTACCCCTGGAACGTCTAGAAAGACGATATATTAATGAAGTTGTGAGACTTCATGGAGTACCCCTATCGATTGTTTCGGATCGTGATCACTATTTTACTTCAAGATTCTGGAAAAGTCTTCAGAAATCCCTAGATACTGAACTTCATTTGATCACTGCTTACCACCCTCAGACAGACGGACAATCAGAACGGACTATTCAAACCTTATAAGACATGTATAGATCTTGCTCACATGACTTTCAGGGTATGTGGGATCAATATTTACCTCTGGTAGAATTTTCCTATAACAATAGCTTCCATTCGAGTATTCATATGGAAACATATGAAGCGTTATATGGAAAGAGATGTCGTACACCAACCTGTTGGGATGACGTTGGTGAAAGAAAACTTGTAGGCCTAGAACTGGTGGAGGAAACGATGGAAAAGGTGAAGGTAATCCAAAATCACATCAAAGCAGCTCAAAGTAGGCAGAAGAGCTATGCCGATAATCGAAGAATGGATTTGGAATTTCAAGTCGGTGATCATGTTTTCCTGAAGGTATCTCCATGGAAGGGAGTCATACGTTTTGGTAAGAAAGGCAAATTGAGTCCCAGGTATATCGGACCTTTCAAAATTCTAGAACGAATTGGGGTTGTAGCTTACCGATTCGCAATGCCGCCAAGTCTCTCCAATGTTCACGATGTGTTCCACGTATCTCTGTTGAGGAAATACATTCCTGACCCAACACATGTACTCACCTATGATGAATTAGAACAAGAACCCGATATGTCTTATTGTGAAGAGCCTGTCAGGATTCTTGATACAAGAGAACAAGTACTGGGAAACAGGACGACACGTCTAGTAAATGTTTTTTGGAGAAACCATAAGATGGAAGAGGCAACGTGGGAACCCAAGGAACATTTGATGAAGAACCACCCGAGTCTTTTCATGAGGTAGTATTATGGAAATTTCTAGGACAAAATTATTTGAAGGAGGGGAGAATTTAACACCCCAAGGTTCAACGGTACGCTTCTCTTTGAATAATGCGATAACGTGTGTTGTACGCAACATCGAGTTCTAACACACCACAACCAATCAAACTAGGTGTTATGAATAGTAATACCTACCTTCTGAAATTATATATATATTATATTTCAAAATGGACTTCATTTTTTTCGGAATATCGAAATTATCCTAAGATGATTTTTTGGTATTTTTCTGAGAACTTCCAATTTTTATGAATAGTGAAAAATACTTCAAAACAAGTGTTTTAATAAAAATAATTTATAGTGATAAATTATATTATTGAGTGGTTTTAAAGTATAATTATAATATATTTTTACCATTTTATCCAATGGTGTTCATTAGAATTAATTTCACTTTGAAATTGGACCTAAACAATTGTCAATCTTTTGGTATATATTGTTTCTTAAAAACACGCTATTTGTTGTGACAGCAGGAATTAATTATAAAATTAATTAATTCAACTTATATGTTTGGAATTTTGTAAAATAGACATAATTTTTGAATTCAGAGTATCAATTATAGCTTAAGGTGAAATTTTGGCATTGTTCTTAAAAACTTTAATTTTTTATGAATAGTGAAACTCTAAGTGGTAGTTAAAAAAAACTGAATTTTTCATAAAACATAATTTTACCGCTTCTGTGAATGGAATTTCAAAAATACGAGAGACATGGTTAATATCATGAAGTAAAATATGGTTCAATGAGATGAAAATAATTTTTGGTGAATAGTAACTTTTTACTTTTATTTACCACGGTTAAAAGTAAATAGGGTAATTAAGGGTAAATGATATTAATATTACCCTAACACATGTCCTAATTCTATTGGACAAGTGTATCTCGACCAAAAACAACCTTAGAATAAAATATTATCATTTAGGTCCACTTGGATTAGATTAGGATATTTATTATTATTTAATTCAAAGAAGAGTTAAAAGAGTTAAAATTAATGTTTATTTACTAAAACATTTTTAATATTGGGTTATACATAAGATAAATTCGATTGTAAATATTAATTAGAAAGATAAAACGATTTAAAACATAATTATATTTTATTTATAATTTTAGACACTAAATAATTTAATTTATTTATGAAACAATGATGATGTAGTAATTACCATAATAGTGAAAAATTAAAATAATTGATATTATAAATACCCAGATAAATATAATTTGAGACCTTTAATAAATTAAACTAATTTTCTTTGATAATATGAAATATTAGGATTGATTTAATTAACTTTGTTTGATGTAATAATTCTGCTATAAGTTTCACAAAAATCAACTATTGAATAGTGACAAAATTGACATAAAAGAGTTTTTAAAACAAATATTATATTATTAATTGATATTAAATTCCTAAAAATCTAAGGTTCGTCCAAGAGACTTATATCATTATATTTGTATCATTAATGGACTACTTGGGGGTCTCTTGGATGTATATAGTAATTTTATTAACTATATAATATAAAAATAAAAAGTGACATGGTAAATGTCAAACTAATTAACTAAGAGTTAATACTTAATGATAAGGTTATTATAGTAACCCAAACCTGTCTATATTCTATTGGTTGAATGTTTTTCGACCTATACCCACCTTAAAATTTAAATAATAAACTTTGGATCCATTATAAACCGAATATGAATTTATTATAAATTAATATTTCTAGCTTTTCCAAAGGTGCCCCTCACCCCTCTTATAAAAGCGAACTCCTCCTTCTCATTTCTTCACACCATCAAAGCCTTTTAGTTCGGCCAAAATCTGCCCAAATACTCTCCCAAATTCCCTCACTACAACATAAGGGCATTATTTTGATCATAAATCCAACCTAAAGAGCCCTTTTGATCAAATCAAAAGGAAGAACCCGAAGAAGAGGTAATGATTTCACCACCCTTTTCCAAGTTCCTTTCTTCTTCAACATCTTCTTCCTTTGTTATTACCATTATAAAATTATAACTACAGTATAATATATATAATGTGATGTTATTATAAATATGGTACAACCATATTCAGTATTCTATCCACCCTTTGAATAACATGTCACCATACGTGCGTACGTACGGCTTATCGTCTCCATGTCGTGGTGTAATGGTTATTCAATATATTATTATTTGGATGGTTATAATAATGATGTATAACTCATGTAAATAATAAATATAACATGTTAGTGATTCTTTATATATGATATAACATCCATTTATATATTATTTTAACATCAAAAGAATGATATTGTCGCTCGTGCGTACGTACGGACTACCGTCTCCACGAACGCGATGAGATTCATTCTCCATCGTATCCATTCAAGTATAATTATAATTTGATGATTTAAAAATAATGTTTAAGGACTTGATATAATTCTGTATATGAATAATATACAACCTATCCATAACAAAAATGGCTTATTTAACAAAACATATAAAATAAAATGAGTAAGTTAACACCTGAAACGACGATAATTCTAAGATATTATTAACAAATCAATGTTAAAAGATCATATATGATATCATATTAATATATATGATTATTTTATAATTTAATAACAATTATTTCACCATTATACAGTATTTTAACCTACCCTGAACCAAGTAAAAGTGCAAGGTAAGGGTTATTTCACAATCTCTTCATTATCCAAGGTTTTTTTATACGTAATAATCTACTGGTATCTCTTTATCATCCACATCCATGTTTCTTAAAAATGAATTTAAAAACATTTTTAATATTTAGAAAAATATGGGTTAATGTCATCTATACCCTTGTTATACTTTTTATAAGTGGTTTATAAAGGAATCTTTCCGTCGTTTTCCAAACAAGGTGCTTTTTAACCTTTTCGACATAATTGAGGTAATAATGTTTTTTTAACTTAAACAGCAGGTGCGATTATTTTCTACTGTTATAAAATAGTCAAAGCTTCCCTTACTATCTTATAAGAATATTTTCAAAGAAAATGTTTTATTTCATAAATATATGACTCTTAAATGATTTCAAAATAGAAAGAGATATTTCTCTAAAAAGAGTTTTGATTTCATCTATGTCAACATCCTTTGATGGATTTTATGCTTATTTGAAGTTGATTTATTATGATACAAAACTTCTATGTTGTATTGAAGTTTTTGTGATATATTTGACTGTGGATGTGCTATTTTTATACCATTCATAGTTTATGGTGAATGTATTGACATTTCGTATGCTAGTTTTATTACAAATGTTTATGTTATGTTTAAACCTTTTCATATGGGAATGCATTGGACTTAATATGTGACGGGTGGAGCCCGCTATAGCTCCTCGATGCATCGGTAGGTCTCATGAGACAAACTAGTGTCTTGGTACAAGGCCTTTGAAAAATCTTATCTGTAGTCTTGGCACGAGGCCTTGGCTATGTGGTTATGATAGTCTGGCATTATGCATTCTATCATTATGAAAGTGGTTATTGATATTGCATGTGATTATTCGATTAGTAGAATATCCATGTGAATAAGTAAATGGAATTATTTCATTTTAATTTTTCCATACTATTGTGAAGTTCAAGTTTAAAAGGATTTTGTTTTAGTTATACATTACCTTAAATGTTTATTCTTATTTTTGAATGTTTCCGCTATATTGTTATCCTTACTGGGCATTTGAGATCACCTCTTTTCTTTGTTTTATTTTTCCCAGGATGTGAAGAAGTTTGTTATGAATGACCTGCAGGGATTTTATGAGGGGATAATAGTGTGGACTATGGAGACATTATGTTGTTGTAGTAGTTTTTCACTTTATCATGTAATGTAAAACTTTATGAACATATCTAGTGTTTCCAAGGCTACTAAACCAATCGGTCTTTCGAGATTTGATCTTTCTTGTGATCATGCCAATGTTCTATAATAATGCACAGACTCTGGGTAACTAGGGTCGGGGCGTTACAGGAAGAATCTTATTGTTGTATATTTTTTATTTCTTTTACAATATCTTCATCCTTAACCCGATGTTCAATCAATTTCATGGAATATTTAAACATTTTTCATGAATCAACACAACTCAACTTTGAACCAAAAAATATACACACGGTTTGTTTGAACTATAAAGTGGTAGATCAGTTTAACATATTGTAGCTTGTAGGCGTGCCATTGGATATGATTTCATCATATGGATGGTCACATTTTTTCATGTGGTGGGTTATGTAATCTGAATCATGAAGTTAGTTATATTTTTTACATGCAGAAAATATTTCAAACATGAGGAGTTAGGTGATTTCAATTTTTACTGAATGATTATGATTGATCATATCTGATGTATTTTTTTATATGAATATGTTTTGAAAAAATTAAGAGTACTCACACACCAATAAATTTCAAAATAGACCTTCTCTAGAAATGTCTCCACTTAATAATAAATATTAAATTTTAAAATACCATAATGAAATTGAGGGGTGTTTGTCACCACCCTCCAACATCCCATGTTTCACCACACATAAGAGTTTAATATCCTTTTTCACATTTGTGTCCTCCTACCCAAATGGGTGGCATGAATGTGTTCTTATTCTTGTCTATGCATAGGATTGAACTCTGTCTCACCCATATCCTTCCACTAGTTGGATAAATAGAACTAGTTCCCACAAAGTTGACCTTTTCTATCATTTTTGGTTGATTTAGATCATTAATTAGTCTCTTTTGGACCATTTTTTAAGCCATCTCTATAGAAAGACATAAGTAAAAAATTTAATATACAATGTCTCAAAATTCTTTCCATCACTAAACTATTTTAATCAAATATTATTAATAAAAAAGATACTTCTTTCATAGTCATCTCAAAGATTATTAAATCTTAACAACTTATTTGTTATTGTAAAATATATGCTATTTAACATAGTTTAAACATGAATTTAAGAATTGAAAATAGTTTACTTATAATCATCAGATATAAAATTGATTATTACCCTTTCTATTCAATGGAGTATAAACTTCTTCAACATATAGACTTAAATGGATGATGAATAATAACATCCAATTTTAACACGTAAATTCAGAATAATCATCCAAGGATTATCAATTTCTTAACACATTTTGACATATTAACTTATTGAAAACAAAAACAGTTGGGATCAAATATATCCCCATTTCTATTTATTGATAATGACTTTGAACCCCTATGTTATACCAATATGTGAGCTCTTTTTCTTCCCCATTATTCACAATCAAATGAAAAGGAATAATGATGGAGGATTCTCATCCAAATTTATTTCAAAAAATTTCTTAATAAGATGTTTTTCTTATATTTATTCTATTTTAAAAGATTGATATGACATCACATAATATATTTTAAAAAATATGTATGGTAAAAAACATTTAAGTGTATATGGGCTAACAAAATTTATAATGAAAGAGTGTATAAGCAAGGATATCAATGCAATCCAAAAATCCAGTACATGTGATACCTTTCTCAAAATTCTATCATTCATCAAATCAGGGGTTGTTCAACACAGATTTAACAAGAATTTTATTTTTCCATACACATATATCAACAAAAAAACATGAGTTAAAATAATAAAAATACCTCTTTTATGACATATTTTAATTAACCCACAGATTTTTTCCATAATATATTATAAATAATTTAAACTAATGGTTGAATTTGTGATTGAAAAACCCAATTCCTATGACTTTATGGAGATATCAAGAAATTCAAGATTGCATGAAATACTTGACTATGATAACTTTCTTTTATCATTTTTCTCCCCCTTAATTTATTATTTCATATTCTCTTTATTGTGTTTGAGAAAATAATTGAGAAACCATTTTTCAAGTTTTTAAAAAGTTTACTACCAGAAAAATCTCCTTCAATTTCCCAAAATATATAATATATAAACAAGAATAATGGGGAATATGGTGATACCACTTTAATTCTTCAGAAGTAACATTCTGTTGAGATTTTTCTCTCTGCCTATACTTCTTATTATTTCTATTCTCGTCACTTTTATTTTGAATTTAATAAACTAATTTTTTATAGGAAATAGTTTTATTCATCATACAAGATAATAAGACCACATTGTCTTATACCTTCTTTATCCTCCTTATAATTTCCTTATAGGATAGGAAGATTGTAATATAATATTTTGAACCATGGACAAATTTCTCACGTATTTTGAAAGTTTTTCTTTGGATTTTTAATCCAGTACTTCTTGATGAATTCTCACCATATTACACATCATCTTATTGAACGACTTTATTTTTTATTTTTTATTCATCATTTTTTGGATTTATTATCATTAAATTTATCTTCCTCACGTTCGGATACGTTTTTCTTATATTTTATCAACATAAATATCAGCATCATCCACCTGATTATCCAATGTTAATTTATCTAGATAAACAATTAATCACTGTTTCATGACATGCATGATTTCCTAAGTCAGAATAGTTACCCACTTTGATGAGAGACTAAATTTTCAATGATAGTATTATTGAATAAATGTTCTATAGCTCAATGTTATTTTCTAACCGAACAAATAAAATACATGCTATATGGGATAGGAGGCTAATAAGACATTGAGGAACCTTATCATGGTGTTCTCAATTGGTAATATACAAAAAGGGAGGTTATGGGAATATACACAAAGGTAGGAAACTCAAATTCCATGTTTCATTGTATGTTCATATCTACAGATGCATGTATTGATCCTTAGACTTCATGATTATCATTAATGAATACAATAAGTCATGTATTTTGATGTATTGATGAAAACCATGATGACATATGACCTTTGTGATGTAGGATATATTGGGTGCATCACAAATGAGATCTAATTAATGGATAATGTGAGAAATTATTTACCCATTACATCCCTTATTTGAGGATGATATATTAGGAACTTTTATGGGAATGTAACTCCTTGGATAAATCCATGTCCTTATTGTTCTATATGTAGGATCATTTCCTAAAAGTCATGGAAAGATACTTAAATCACTTATGTTGACGACACCAATATGAATCCTTCTTGATTTTAAATATCATGATAATGTTATCATATTACCTAGTATTAATTCATTGGAGTTTTTTTGCATTGTGATAATAAACTCTTTCCCTATGGGTGTCTCAGTGTGTTGCTAGATGTCAAACTATTAATTTTGGACGTTATTCCTAATTCTTTTGGGAAAGATTCGTATAAGATCAGACATTAAGTATATCTACAATCATGATTAAATTAAATGTTTAATTTAATAAATTGTTTTAAATGTTAATCATGATTTTCTATTTGATAATTATTCATGTTGGTTGTAACCAAACTTTAATCACATATTATTCAAAAGAATAAGTGACTTAAATAATAATGATAAATATTTATTTTCATGGGTTGGTGAGTAAATTATTTATTATATTTATCTATGAATAATTCCATAAAATTTATTTATTAAATAAATATTCATTATTCAAGGATCAGTAAATTCCAAAGAGGATATGCGGTTCAAGCATATTGTTGTAATTTGAAATAATATAAATTATATTTATTTATTACTAAATTAGTCACATTTAAAGTGAATAATAATTATATTATTATTCATATAATTGGTCAATATGAATTAAATAATTTTAGGGGGGCTTGTGTTCAATTTTTCATCCCTAAACCACCTATAATAAATACATAATAATTCCACATTCTATAGACTCTTTTTTTGTACGAAATGGATAGAGAGAAGCTCTAATACTATCTAAAGAGAGTACTATAGATCTATAATGTGCTCTCTGATTTTATTCTCTCAATACATGGAGGAATAATTGATAGACCTTATACCTCATAGATGAATCCTACTATGATCAGCCACGAATAATGCAAGTGATCAAGATTGACTGTTCTATCACCATGTGAATATACTACGAAGTTTATAGATTTTGGTGGGTGTATGGATCACTATTAGAGGGAATATATACATTTATCCTACATCCAAATGATGGTATAATGATATTTTGTTATTAATTTCATCAATTATGAAATTATTATGTGTTCAGGTAATTGGAGATTTTCTCATAAATTAAATATAAATTACATGTGGTGATTTTTTTTGGTTCAAGAATTTAATAATGTTAAGTAATCTATGAATTCCATTTTTCATGAAAAAATTAGTTATTTTCCTCAATTATTATTTCTAATTTAAGACTAAAAGTAAAAGTTATCCAGAAAAATAGGCACTTATAATTTTTCCATAAACTACAAGTTTTATCAAAGTGTCCAAATGGTTAATTTATAATTATTTATTTATAATTTATAAAATAAGATGTATTTTCAATTTCATTTACTTCATATCTATTCATTATTGAAATTTTGTCCTTATTTTCTCTTATTTCTTATTTGTTCTCTCTCACATGACCAGTAGATGTGTTATGCTAAAATTAAGAGACATTTGAAAACACCATCTAGAGATGCCAAATGTTCTATTAGGGTAACACAAGAATACACAGTTTTTACCCAAATATATATTCTATGTACCCTTGTATCAAAATTTTATCTCACATAAATATTTTATCATTATAAAAAAATTCGTCCAGTGAAAAAATAAATGTGGATAACTACGTAGCTCTGAAATGGATGTCTTATAGTTTTAAGAAACAACCATAGTGTAATTTTTGTACATAATGTGAAGAAATCATGCCTTTGTGAAGGATAATAGGGTTTTTAAGCATGTCATGTATCATATAAATGAAATGGGGGCTGATAAACCATGAAACTTCGAGGCTACACTTCATGTAAGATGATTACTCATTGTGTGACTCATAAATTTTGACAATAAGAAAAACACCAGATACCTAGAATTGTGTCCCAAACAACGTCTTAAGATATTACACTTCATGAAAACTAGTACATGCTGTATAGTCTACTGCAAACAATGTTCTTAATTTAATATAGATATAATAATTAATTATATAATTAATCTTATTCACAGGAGACCCATTTTTCTTTAATTTTACAAAACACATAATGTGATAGTATTGTTAATTATATATTTTATTAATTTTAATGTTAAATTATGAGGCTACTAGTTATTTATGGCCCCTTTTATAGTGAACTCTTAGAACATCAAGAGAATCACATGTTCTATAATTCACATGTGTTCAGTACGTCATTTTTTTTGACAATACACATCACGTAATTACATATTACACAATTTTTATTAGATGTAAATGGAATAAAGAAGCACCAGGATAACATTAAGTAGTTTGGACTGATACATTTCATTACCACCAAGTAAACTTTTGTACTCTATTAATATTAAATAAAATAATTTTTTCAAATTTTTTTAAAATCATAAAACATGTAATTTATTTATTCTTGGATGGAATTAAGATAAATTGGATTAATTTGTGACTGTTTATCTTAATTAATTAAGGAATTTATGTTATTGATAACTCGATTGAAAAGGTATATTTTTTATTTTTTCAATTATCATGAGATCATATGATATCTATGTATGTGATTGGTTTCCTTAAAAATTTTTATTTTCATTAAATTATAATGATGGAATGTCATCCAAGGTTATGGCCATGGTTTATTTTATGTTAACCACCATTATCTGATCCATTGGATCCCCCACCAATGTGTGTGTAAAAGATTTTCTATAATAGATATCCCAAGTCATTGGAGGTGGTCTATGTACTAATACCAATAAAAATCTGATTGAATCAATACATATGAGATAATGTGGAATATTAAACACAAACCAAAGTATGTTTTAAGGTTTTTCCCCTAGGTTAAAGGTTATGATTATCATCCTCTTGATAAACTAACCATTAGAGAATATTTGTATCATGCCATTTTTATTTTATTTCTATAAATTTCATTATTTATTACTAATATTTGTTTTTATTATGTGATCACTAGGTAAATTAATTAAAAATGATGAAAAATGGAATAAAATAAAATTGGATTATGTATAAATTTTATCATACATGGTTGATAAATTTATTAAAATACACATTATCAATAAGTAATCAGATAAGATAATATTTCATTCTTTACATATAAGTATAAAATACCTAAACTAATATATTAGGTTTGAATAGAATTAAATTAATTGAGTTTGAGTCAAACCCATGGTTTAATGTTCTTGATTAAACCAATTTTAGGTTCCTTTAATTATTGGGTAAATTTTAGATTGATATTTTTTGTTAACATAACTTGGTTTACATTAAGGGTTCACTTCCCAAGCAAGAGTTATTGTCTATGTGTGGAAATGGTTGAAAAAATATTCATCAATAATTTATGGATTGGGGAGCCCACTCAACATATCAATGAATGATGATTTGATGAATTGGTAACATTAAACCTACCTAAAAGTATTCAACAAACTTTTCCAGACCATGATTGGGTTATTATAAGAAAATACATGTCCTTTATACAAGAATATCATTGAAATATGATACTTTAAAAATAATTGTGAGGAATATTAGGTTTCATCAAAATAGATAGAGATTAAGGAAATTATAAAATTAATTTTTAATCTAATTTGATAATAAATTAAGTACTAATAATATTCTCTTAATTTTTTATAAATGGAACACCACATGACTACAAAAATATCACTAAAATCTATACTAGAGAAAGATAAAATTCTGACCAAAATGAATTTCAATGAATAGTATACATTATTACATGTTATACCCCCCCATGAATAAAAATTATACACTCTATAAATCCCACTTTCTGATTCATTTGTTAAAGGGGCTAGTGAGGAGGATGTATCTCTCTAACAAGAACTTGTGGATAACATAATAGATTTACAATGTTTTAGAATATCCCCAATGTCAAATTATCTTCTAAATAAATATGAATATTTGTATGCATATATCATAATTTCTCATCATCATGATCCATATTATGAGAAGGAGAATTAAGAGAGATATGTGATATCTAATACACTATTCACATGCAAGATTGGAGATTCATCACCCGATGGGAATTTTATAATAAAAATGATTGGATATATAGAACAATTATACATCTTGGTGTCAATATCCCTAAATAGTTACATATAGGTCCAATTATATCCCTGTGACCAAAAAATTTCTCCAGTTTCATTGTGATTTATAATCTGAAAAATTGTGATAAGACTCTTTCAAAACTTCTCACTCTTATTTTCCAAGTCAATAATGAAATTAAGTTTTAAACAAAATGTGGTCCTTTTGTTGAATAAAAAAATGAGAATAAAGAAAAATGGTATGAAGAATCATTCCATGTATAAATATCTACATCACCATCCTTCTAAGAAGAATAATTCCTAACAAAAACCAAAGAAGAAGAATGTGATGTGTGTTTCCTGTGGTAAGAAAGGTCACTGGGAGAGGAACTGCACCCAACCAAAGAAGCATGGGGTACCTTTAGATGAGTTTTTTATCATGTGAAATATTTTTATATTTATAATTTGGGTATTGGATACTGCATGTGGTTCCCACATTTGTATCTAAATATAGAATCCATGTATAATTTGGATGTTTTCCAGAGGAAATGTGGATTTATGGGCTATCAATGGTGTAAGGATCACTAATCTAGCCATTTGAGACTACCCCCCCATGTTTGAAATAGGATTGATTTTGGTTTTAAAAAAAATTTATTATTTTACTAGAGTTACTAAAGAAAATAATTTGATAATTATATTATTATATGGATGGATTTATTTTCATATTTGTAAATTTGAGTTGCAACTTTAAAAATGATAAAAATATGATATGGAATTGAACAACTAAATAATAGTCTTTATGTCTTAAATTACAAAACAAAATGGTGGCTATTTTTAAAGAATCAAATTCATAGGAACTATTTTAAACACTTTTTTGGAATCACCACCTTGGACGTGTAAATGAGAAGTATTTTATGAGGATCTATCATGATGGATACTTAGACTCTATTGAGCTTAAGTCTCATGAAATATGTATTTCTTGTATAAAAGGAAATATGAACACACTTCTCTTTGGTAGTCAAGGTGAAAGGGACAGATAAGTTCTATAATTGGTACACACTAATGTGTACGAAAATTTTCCTTATAACACGAGTAGGTATGATTACATCTACTTCATGGGGTATAAGCCAGAAACCTTTGATAATTTCGTGGATTTTAATAAAAATGATGAGATTTATCTATATATGAATATAAAGATATTTTGATCATATTGAGGTGTTAAATATCTTATCTAAGATTTTATCAACTTTGTATTGGAGTATGATATTTTATATCAACTCACTCTGCCTTATACACCATAGTGTAATGGTGTTACTAGAAAAAGTAGTAGTAAATTGTTGGACATTATAATATCGATGATAAATCATTAAAGACTTCCATTAAACTTTTGTATTATACATTTCATTCTAAAATATAAATATTAAAACGAGTGTTATGTAAACTGATAAAAAGTATCCATTTTGAGTTTTGTAGTCGAAAGTAACACATTTTTACACACAACCAGGCATCGGGGTGTGATGTATTCATTAAGACTAGATCAAGAAACATGATATCACCTCTTGGAATAAATTGTATTTTTTTATCCTTAGGAAACAAATGGATTATTTCTATATGTTCCCTCAAATAAAAATGTTATAGTATCTTGGAATGCTTTTTTCTATTAATATGGAACACATTCTAAATGAGTATAGTGGAATAAATATTCAATTTAATGAAGTTTATGATCAAGACACATCAGATATGGTACATCAAAATATTCCATCGGTCCCTATAGAGGAAGTGATTCTAGTAACACATGTACTTCCTAGAAGAACCACAGATGTTAGATACCCCAGAATATATGGATTTATAGTAATGAAAGATGGGGAATCATTATTAGTTTATAGTAATGACCTTATAACCTATATGGTGGTAGTAGAGAGCTAAAATGATACAAAATGACAATATATCATTAATTTAAATATGGATTCCATGTATCAGACGAATTTTTTGGTTCTGGTTAATTAGAAAATAGATCTAAATCCTATTAGGTTCAAATTTCTATTTAGGATAATGATAGATATGGATATTCATTTTATTACCTATAAAGTGTGTCTAGTCCTGAATAGTTTAAACAATGTTAATTCATTGACTACGTTTAAACCATTTCTCTAGTTTCCATGGATAAATATATTATAATTAGACTTTCTATAGCCGGTTTCCATGTGTATAATATAAAAAATTGGGTATAAAAACTTATTTCCTTAATGGAAAGCTGTAAGAAGATATGTATATGACATAGCCAGAAGGGTTTGTGACTCCAAGAAATGATAAATAGTTTTTCAAGACCTAGATATAAATTTATGGATTAAAGAAAGTATCCAAGTTATGTAAAGATGGTTTGATGTTGTTTTAAAAGAATTGGGTTTCATTAATAATAAATGTGAGAATTTTTCTTACATGTTGTTTAATGAGAGTGGAATAATATTTTTAGTGGTATATGGTGAAGAAATATTACTAATTGGAATTAAATTTCAAAAAATATAAGAGGTTAAGGCATGTTTCAGAATTTCCTTCTTCCGGATGGACTTAGGTGAGGTAACCTACATTTTAGGGATCAAGGTTATGTGTGATAGATCAAAGAGGCCACTTGGACTGAGTAAATGTAATTACATTGACATAATACTGAAGTGGTTTCTTATGGAACAATAATACAGGGGATTGGTTCCATTTTCAAATAGTATACATCTTTCTAAGATGATATTTCCTCAAACAATATAGGAATGATATAGAGGATAGAATTAGTTATATTCCATACATTTATAAAATTGGATCTATTAGTAATTCCATGTTTTGTATGAGGCTTGATATTTCCTATCATTTTTTCATGGTAGGAAAATATCATGATGATTTAGATGAAAAATATTAGAATATTGTTAAATATATCCTTAATTATCTGAGGTGAACTACAAATATATATCTATCACATGAAGGAGATGAAGAGATAGTCACCTGGGGTTATATAGATGATGGATTTCAGATAGATGATAATGATATCAAATAAAAACCAGGATATGTCTTTGGTCTCAATTGAGAAATTTTGATCTAGAAGTGTTCAATGTAGACAATTATCATAGATTCAGTACTAGATTCCAAGTATATTTCAGCTTTTAATGTATTCAAGGAGTAATATTTTGTTCATAAATTGGTCTAAGAAGATGATGTGTTTCCTAGAAGTTAAGAGCATGTCACAATTTACTTTGATAACATGGTATTGGTGGATCTTTCTAAAGTTACAATGTCACATAAATGGAAAAAACATATACTTCAGTATTTTCATCTATTAATGGAATTTTTTCAAGGAGGTTACATTGTAGTAAGAATTTCATACACGTAGGAAAATGTGGCAGTCTCATTAATGAAAGCTATATCATAGAAGAGACATGAGTATCAAGTGATTGCCCATGGACTGAAGGTTGTTAGCAAAAGGATCTAGTGAAATTGAGAGTATGTTAGAGTTGGTTCCATCAAACCAACTTCACAATAATTTATTATTACATGTATTCACTCTTTTGAATATAATAGAGTATATTATCACATGATTATTTTTCCTCTACTGGATGTTGTATGTGATAGTTCCCAAATAATATACGTCGCACTCAAAGGTCATAGCAGTTCCCCACTATAATGAGAACCTATGGTCCATGATGGTATTCTTGAATAATTTTTTTATGGTTTGAAGATATTTTTTAGTGATACATTAATGATTCATGATATTAGGGGTTTTAGTTTTATTGGACATTGAGACACCTTCTCAAAGAGTTCTCTCTTGGTAATCTCTATGATGGGATTTTATGAGAATAGACCCTCTAGTATGAAATCCATATTTTATTTGTTATTGGATATTACAATTTTTATATGTGTGTACTGATCCTTATCCAACAATATTGTCATTAATGAATTAGATATGTTTTTTTCTTTGATGTATTGATGAAAATTGTGATGAATTATGTTCTCGATGAAGTAGGATATGATGGGTGTGTCACTAGTGATATTTTATTAATGGATAATATAAGAAACGATTTATCCTTTTGTTACCTTAACATAAGTAGATATCTCATCACCTTTGATAGGAATGTAAACTCCAGGATAAATCCATGGTCGTGATTTTTACTAGGAAATTTCATATTTGGAAAGTCAAAGCAAGAGACATCAAGTACATAGGTTCAATAAACCATCATGAAACCTACATGATTGGAGATATCATGACAATGGGATTATATTAACCAATAAAAATTCATAGTTCTCTTATGTCATTATAACATTAACTAAATTCTCTATGGGTGCCTTAAAATACTACTACATACTATTTTTTTTACATTAGACAGTTATTCTTAATTTCACTTAGGAATATGCATTGAGGGTCACACACTATGTGTATCTACAATCTTAGTTAAAATAAATTTTAAATTTAACAAGTTAGAATAAATATTATTCTAATTTAATGGTATAATATTTATTTTGGGCTAGTTAATCAAAAAAAATTAATCACATTTATCAGAAAGAATAACATAGAAAATAATAATAATGAATATTTATTTTCATGGTTCGGTGGATATAATATTTATTATATTTATCAATGAATAATTCAATTATTTTTTTAATTAAATATATATCAATTTTCAACTTTTAGTAACTAACGATGAGGATAAGCAGATTGAGTTTAATGGACTCCTTGGAATAATATATATTATGTTTATTTATTCATAAATTATAACTACATCATGTGAATAATAATTATATTATTATTAAAAAATGGGGTTCACTAATAATTAAGTAATTATTAAGGGGATTTTGGGAATGCTACCAACCCTAATCCTATCATATTAAATATCTAATTATATCACATTCTATAAACAAACTTGTTTTTTACAATGGGTAAAGAAAATATCTATAAAACTTTATAGAGGGTTCTGTAGATCTAAAATGTTCTCACTCATCCTCTTCTCTCAATCAATCAAGAGATAATTAAGAGTTATTATCACTCATATAATAATTCTATTGTGATCAACCACGAATGACATAATTAATCCAGGACAAATGTGCTAGAACATGGTGTTTCAAAAATGATGTTATGATTTTTTTGTGCACATTTGGATCAATACAAGAGGGATTATTCACTTGGATCCTATTGCGAAATAATTGTATAATGATATCTAATTAATTGATCATAAATGAAGAAATAATTTTGATTTTAGGTTACGCTAGATCTTCTCATAAATTAATTTTAAATTACGTATGAAGATCCTCCTCTTCTAGTTCCATCATTCAATCAAGTCCGGTAATATATGAATTATATTAGTCATGATGTCATTAATTGGGTACACAAATGATTATTCATAAATTAATACAAAAAATGAGGTTTCCATGCAAAAAGGTTTCTGCATTATTCCTGTAACCAACATTTAACACAATTTTTTTTTCGTTGGACACTCTTCCCTTTAACTATGGAACCTATAATTCCCACCTTGTTATACATACCTCGTCATCATGAACATCCAAACTACATATATTAACAAATTATTCCAATACCTATATTTTATAGATAACATTAGTGTCAATCTGGTCATAGGTTGAGTACATTTTTCCCTTAGATGCAGAATGAAATCCACCCTGGGTTTTTTTGAATTTTATAGAAAATTCATATTGAACCACAAAGAATAGAATTTGATTCCATTCTTACCACAACAACAAAAACTTCCTTGAGAATTTAAACATCAAGATTGGTTCTATATATATCTAGATATGTGTTGATATTGTTCTATTGTAAATTACTACTTATTTTGACTTAGGGAAAATGGTTATCTTAGATCATCTATTCCATCATTTTGTGTGTAATGTTTCTTCTCATTCTTCTTGGTCTGATCCTTCTCATTTTTTATTTTTTACCAATATGTTTAGAGTAAAAGATCTATGTTTTAAATCTGAGAAAGTTCATATTTATCTTTTAATTTTCAATATTTCTTGACACAATTTTGAGTAGACTCTCCTTTTTCCTCAACTGATTAATTAAATTCGTCGAGGGTAATTTTTATATCATAATGAATAGTGATACATATTTATTGTGTTTGAAATAGTTCTCCAATAATTTTATATATTTCTTCTTCAATATTACTCGATATTTTATCTAATTCAACTATTTTTTATTTTCTTCATCTTGATAGCATAGACATTGGAATCCTTATTTATATCCAAGTCCTCTTTCTTTTCAAACATGTTTGTTTAAACTCTTCCATTTAATTTTTAGGCTTATTATTCATTTTCTCTTGATTCTTATTTACTTCCTTGAGCTATGTAATCTAATCAAGAAAATATTCCCACTTTTCTTTCTCTCCCACTCAACATCAGTCCTTTTTTCTCAATTATCATCACTTATTACTGAATGAAATCCTTTCTTAATGTGGGAAAAGAAGTCTAATATGTCATTGTATGAACTAATTGAGTTTTCTTATACCTTCCTGATCATTAGACATTTTATTTTTATAATGTACTACTTATCCAATTTTATCCATTCTTATGAATTTATGATTTTTCATCTTCCTTATTCGATTCATATTATTCAACCTACATCTTTGGAAATTATTTTATAATATAACTAATATCATAAAAATTATAAAATCACAAAAATTTCATTTCTTTTACATTAATTTTTCCTTCTCTAATATCTTCGATAAAAGATACATGTTCTAGTTATGATCATTATCCATATCCTTGTCATCTGAATTACATGACTCAACATATTTTCTTTCATTGACATTCCTTTATCACATGGATTTAAAGTTATTTTCATATTTGGATATCTTTTTAAATGTGGGTTTCTTTCATAATTTATAGGGTTTAAGGACATTGTGAATTTCATCCAAGGATCGATCTTCCATATCCTACAAAATAAATACCATTGACCAAAATCTATATTGGGAATTTATCATAAGACCATTCACAATTATTGAATCCTATATATTCTTATAAAATACATGAATATTAATGATTATTTCATTTAAATGGGTGAAATAATCCTTTATATTATCATCATCATTTTTTTATGTTTTAAAAACCTCTCTTCAAAACATTTAATTTAGCTTCCAAGAAATTGATTTTATCCTCATAGTTTCTTCTAAAGTTTTCCATAATTTCTATGTAAATATTTAGAACGATACATTTTGTATAGAATTTTTTCAGGAGACATCATGATTAAATTATTTTCTTTTCCATCCATATCCAAATTCCTCTTTCCATCATGAATCATAGTAGAATCTTACAAAATAGAAGGATAACTTATAATTGTAGAATTCCTAACATCTAGGATGAGTAAAAAGATATAGGGTATCATCCTATTCCAATAAATATGTTTGTTTGTAGGATAAGAATTGATACTCCTTTTCTATTCAATGAATTATGATTCTGTCATCATAAAAATGATATTTTCCAAGATATTTAGAGGATATCTTCACTCTAATACATCTATTGGTACAATAGGTTGTATTGACCATTGAGAGTGGGGGTGATCAGTGGTAGTATTTTTATGAATTATTCACCTTTTAAATTCAACAACTAAGACAAGTTAATGTTCCTGATCCACTAAAAGAATTCCTAAAAACTCACTTCAAGTGTAGTAAATAAAAAATATATATATTTATACGCCATATTTACAAAGTTTTTCCTAATATAATACTTCATACCATGTTTTTTAGACCCCCCAACACAAATTCTCCATAATATTAAAAAATTATTTACAATATGGGATATTAAATTCCTATCAAAACAAAGTCAATTGTGTTCTCTTGAAAACATTCCTCCCAAAATAGAGTCCCCTATCTTCCTCTGGCATCTAGAATCCACTAAAAGAGATTTTCATTATTCATTGATGTTATAAAAACAAATATTTTCAACTCTTGATGATAATCCTTATCTATGTGATGTATTAATAGGTCTTCACATGTATAACCTTCAAAAACATTAAAAAACATTTGTTAACTACACTACTAGTCTCAAAACAAACTTAGATGTAGAATTATATGATTCCGTCTTCTAAATATTTGTCAATAGTTCTTATTCTCCCTTGAATGTTTTACTGGATTCATACTCTTCTCCCTATTTGATAATAGAAATTATTGTTATCTTAATATAGTTCTAAAGGACTAAAAAAATAACAAAATAATACTAGAAATATTATTTGATATCTATAAATAATATATTTTAAATGATACTGAATAACCCATGATCAATATGATTGAATTATTGGGGTAATATATGGTAATAGTTCCCATGCACTGAGAGATCTGAAATTGGTTTGACTCTTGACATGAATCTACATAATATGAAGTCCCATATATTTAGCTATCCAGAAAAATCATGGGGGCTGTCAAAAGTCTCCCTTCTTCCACTAATTCCACATAGTAATTGACAAGTTATTTCCCCCCTTCGCCTATGCACTTATATTCTCATATGTATGCCATGTGTCCATGCACATGCCTACCTATGTGTATGATCTACCTCTATCTAACCATTATACCACCAAAGGATGGCCAAGTAGAACTGGCCCCCTAATGGTAGACTTATTCCCATAGGTGTGGTTGATATGGCTCCTTAGTTGGCCGTTTTTTTAAGAAAATTGCTGAAAATACTTACCATAAAAATTAACTATCAATATCTCAAAACCGATTTCATATAAAAATTTATTTTGACAAAAATTAATCATGTGAAAAATATATTTTTTCATGGTCTTCTAAAAAGCTATTCAATCTTATTCACTCATTTATTGCTGTAAAAATTGTGTTGTAAAACAAAAGTAACAAACGAATTTGAGGAATAATAATTATTCACCATCAATGGTCAGATATAAAATGAAGTAATACCTTTTATATTCATTATGGAAACAACTTCATCAACTATTGGACATAAATTATTGATCATGCCTGACATCCAATTCTAGATCAAGAATCCATAATAATCCCACAAGCATCATCAGCATCTCAACACATATTTACAAAAAAAATTGATGATAAAATATAAAATTGGGATCAAAATTTATGTCTCAATTAATAAAAAATAGTTTTGGTAGTGACTTGGATTTCTCCCTGTGAGACATTGTAGTATTCATAAGAATAATTATACATCTATTCGTGGATACAGTATGCAATTCCATGGCTAGGTGTGGCCATAATAATATTTATAAAAAATTTAGAATTTTTATTCTATACACCTGGTGGAAATAGTTTATCTCTCAAATGGTAGATCAGATAAGAAATTTAAGGGAACAGTTGAGTATGGTGCATACCGTTTAGCCTAGGCGGGGTATAACATTTGTTGGTTTAGTCCTTTTGTGGGAAAAGTTATCAAGGGTATTTTCATAAATAAATAAACATATTTATTTCTGGATGTCAAATCAAATAACTTTTTAATAGGGTATCACATCAAAATTTTGATACCATAGTTGATTTCAGAATAGCGTTTTACCCTTGGAGAAATATAATCTTCATCAGAGTCGGGTGTCAGGTCCGAGGAGAGTCAGGACATGAGGTTAAGAAGATGTTTGTTTTAAAAACATTAAAACAAATCAACCCTCCCCCACCCTTGTTATGCAACATATGAGGATTAGATATATCCTTCATCTTTATCACTAATGAACAGATGGAACCGTAGAAACAAGGTTTCGTCAGACTCAGATCTTAACTATGAACTTTCATGGATCGAGAAACTACAATAGTAGAGTGAAAATCTCACCTCAAACCATCAGTGTTTCTCCCCAAGATAGGTGGGTTGATCTTGGATATATTCCCCCTATTTTTGATCCATTTTTATTCAATTTTGCATTGAAAATATGTTCATCTGGTCCCAAGAATCCCAAAATAGGTCTCTGATTGATTTTTGGACCACCAAACTGGTCTCGGTGGTCCATGGAAGCTCTGAAGGTCTATTACTATGTGGTGCGTTGGATTCCAATGAGGTGGATGCTTCAATGGTAGTCTAGAAGTTGGCAAAGGTGGTTTGGTTAGGCGGTGGAGGTGGAACCTAGTGAGCAGGTGGCGGTCCGGCAGGTTGTGGCGGCAGTCCGGCCAATTGTGGTATGAGGGTTTTTAAACCCTGATTTCTCACAAATCGGGTGTTTGATTGATGTACCTCCTATGGTGATGTGACCCATCCTTCAAGGCATTAATTTGGAGACCACCATGATAAATGTTTTAATTGTTATCGATTCTTGGTGACATGAAACATCTGATAATAATAATAATAATTTATAGATTTTTATTTGGCGATTCTTAAATCGAACATATCTCCTGAATCTAATTTATATTTGAAATATCGTTAGAGGTGTCAAGACCCTCTAATAAAGGCAGAAATTTGGAGAATTATTTTGGGTGCTAAAAACCAAATCAGGATGTGGTCCCTACAAGGCACATTTTGGTCATCTGCGGCGAAATGTTCCTTTTTCACTGGGTGTCCATTTTGGGTGTATGAGTGGTCAAAAAAAATTATAAGAGAATCAGAACATCGTGATTCGTTCGATGTGTTCCAGGATCGAGGCATTGGGACCATGTGGCCCATTCAAGCCTGTTGTGGGGAATAGTTCCCTTTTCAACGGTTTTCCTTTTTTGGGAATGTAAATAGCTTATCCTGTGTTTTTTTTGTGTGTGTAGAACACGTTGGTCACCTTTGTCACTAAATTTCAATACATGAGTTGGGGTGAATCAAGAATTAATCTTACAATGTGGTGCTTGAGACCATATTGGAGATTAGTGGTTCATGAAGGGAGATGTTGGTTCATGTCCTCCCCCGTGGCACCAAGGTGCGGGATTCCCTTACCACTCTACATATGTAAAGACAAGAGTCCCCACATCTTTGTTGCAGGTCCATTACCTTTGGGTAGTTTCATCTAGAGTTTTTTCTCCCCTGAAGGATTAGGGTGTGGGTTTCCCCATGATGGTAAAGCAGTAGGAAATCCCCTCTACTGTGTCAAAGAGTGGGCTCTCCAATCTCGTAGGATGGTAGGGTCGGCACTCCCCTGCCATGATAGGGAGCGGGTCTCTTATTCTTATAGTGGTGCTCTCCTACCATGTTAGGGTATGTGATTACATTTCAGAGAGTGGTAATATAATATTGTTTTTGTGGGATCATGTGATCCAGAATGGTTCTCCCCTACAAAGTTACGGTGTGGCATCACGTTTCTCAGGGCGGTACTCCCCTGTCATACTAGGGTGTGGGTTCACACCTATGGAGTAGTGATCAATTTTGTTCATATTGTAGTAGGGAGTCGGACCCTCTACATGTTATGTTTGTTTCCTAGTCAAGAGTTTGTTCTCCTTCAATGGGATGAGGTGCAGGACCCTCCAGACATGAGTGACATACGGTTTGCGGGTTGGTTTAAGAGCTAGTTCTCCCTCAAATGCGGATCAATGATGAGGTGTAAGACACTGCATAGTTCATTCAACCATGAGATGGGAACATGTCAAAAGTGACGTGATCTCTTGAGTTGGGAATAGGATCTGGTCTTAGTGTGTTGTTACCGGTATATCCTCAATTATAAACTATCACGGACAATGATGTCAGACCATCATGAGTCTGGGAGCCTGAGATGAGTATATCTGGTTGATTTTTGGGTTTCCCTTTCGGTGTGTTCACATATTCGAGGACACCCCCTATGGTTTGATATGACTAGTCATATTTAGAATAGGATGGTCTCAAGATAATGTTTCTCTCTCATTTGGGTTCCCTCTGGCTGGGATGAGCGGTCTATTTCATTTGAGTTTCTCCTTTTCTTATGGGGTATTTGGAGAACCTAATGAGTATATTTATACTCACCAAGAACATTCTTTTCCTACACAAGTTTTTTCTTTCTGAAAACATATGTCATTTGATAGAGTCATAGGAGGACCTGGAGCAGATAGACCATAGTGAGAGAGACCAACCAGGGTGTTATCGGATCTAGGCCGAGGAGCATTCTTGCTGGTGCATTTGACGGTGATCCCCTCCTTCAGTGTAGGTTGAAAAAATTTGTAGTTTTATTTTGGTGGTCCAAGTATTTTCCCTTTTGGTACTTATGTTTCACTCTGGATGGTATTAGATGTTTGCATGCATTGTGTTTTCAGTTTTATATATCTCTATATTGTTTCATAGAGGTGTATGTGGGTGTGTGTTTATTGGTACAGTAGGATAAGGCCTCCCATGTGTGTGGTAGCCTACTTGGTGCTATAAGCCAGCCCCTAGCATATTTTAGTTGGGATTGGGGATTTTTAGCTCAAGCCCCATTTGGTCGAGTCATTAAATAGTGGTATCAAAGTGGATTCCACTTTGGAACCGCAATCGTGAGCTTTGTTTCGGTTGCATAGCGGCTGTGTTGGAGTGTTTTGAGTTCTTCTTTTAGGCCAGAGACTCTAGTGTTGGTGTGGTAGCTGACACATCCATTAACCAAGAATTTGATAACCTACCATTTGACATGGAACATTAGATCACTGGTTGTAAGTGAAATAAAATTGTACATGATTCATAGAGGCCTGGTTTTGGGGTTTTCATTGTCTTTCTTGAGTCAGCTCTGCTGATATACTCTTTGACCATGGTGAGTATTGATATAGTTTCTAGATTCCTCTACTAAGACAATGATTCAATGTTCAATTGCAGGATTATGGTGATTATCCACCTTAATTAGTGGTTTTGGAGAAGGGCATGGGTTCTAAGGCTGGTCCTCCAGGTGGTCTGCCCATTGAGCCACCACCTATCAAGTAGTTGGTTGTTCGGTTAGTGCTGGATGAGGATGAATGTTGTTTAAGTGTACAACACAAGTTTTAGTGGTAGTTACCTCTATGTTTATAAGGGGACCCATATCCCAAATAATCTAAGGGATGTCTTGTGGAAATCACCATAGTTTTCCTCCTATTTAGGACACTGAACGTGTTGTCGAGCACGTCAATTTAGATGTTTATTTTTAACTATAATTTCTACTATATATCTACATCCGTAGGTCATCTTGCAACGGAGCCTTAGATCATTAATTTAAAAATAGGGGTTTCATTATAATTTTATAAGGGGAATGAGGTTTTTTAAAACTTTTGGGTTTGATTATTGAATATGAAAATAAAAAATGAAAGTGATGAAACAAAATAAAAATTAACAGAATTAATTTTGTGTGATCTACCCCGGGTACACTCATGATGTTCATCCTTCATCTCTTCATGATATAGGGTTATGATCTTTTAATACCTAGTTTTTAACACCTAAAATGAGAATGTTTTGGAGTTAATACATGGATACCTCCTAGGGTTCAGTTGAAAACACATAGTGGTTCACTAGACATCGCCGATGATTGGGTGATTTGTGTTCGACATCATAACTAAAACTCACCAAGGCAACACACGGAGAACTCGATGTGTTGTCAAGGTTTGTATGTTATTATTTTGTGATTCCATGAGATAAATTTAAATTTCCTTTATAGTGATTATATGAGTTCAACTTACCTATATGAACTACACAAACACTGCAATTGAATGAGGTAAGGAAAAGGGATGAACGGTGTGTGAAACATCACATGAAATGGTTCCCCCAAAATTGATCATTTGAGTTTGAGTATAACATACTAGTATATAAATAAATTAAATGAAAAGAGATAAATAATAAAAAAACATACAACATGGAATTAAAATGATCATTTAAAATAATAAAAACATGGAGCTCGGGATTACATCATGTTTCTCCTTGGGTGATCACAAGGGGTTTAGAAACCCATGGGAGAGGAGGAAGAGAAAGATGTTGGTAAAACATCCCATAGCCTCAAAAACATAAAATATTGGTGGGAGTATTCCTTTGTGACTCCAAAATGTCAGCACCTTTCCACTAGTTCGAACTCCCAAAAGGAGATCCTAAGGTGCCATTTTATTGGAAAATTGGAAGGTGGTTTTGGGAACACAGATTTCTTCAAACCACTTTTACCATGCATTCAGGAAATTAGACAACCTAATATCCCTTTTGAAAAAACTGTAAAGTTTTACCACCACTTCTTGATTATCTCCATCAAATTTTTAGCATCAATTAGACTATTGGATCTGGAGATATGGACAGATCAAAGAACGCCACTTTTGACTTCGCACAACTTCGGTGTTCTAGACAGATCTGGTCATTTGGGACCCTTTTTTGTAGAATTAGGCTTAGGTTTCTTCGTAAGAGTTGTATCCATTTATATGTTGGACCAGAATAAAAACTATGAGCCCATTTGGATGCACTTAATTTTCTAAAAAGTAAAAAAAGTGTACATGTTTTCATGAATCCATGATATTTTGGCCCATTTTTCTTCCTCTTCATCATGGGCCCTGCAAATCACCACGACCTACTTTATAATTATCAAACAAAGTAACATTTTCCATTTTAAAAATTTTAAAAAAACAATTGAATCAAACATAGAATGAAATTTTTTATTATACATGTAATTTTTAATAAAAACCCAGTTTAATACATTGGTATAAGGGTGAAATAAAACAGTGAATCATGGTACGATCACACCCCCACACCTAAACATTGTCACTCCTAGTAAATGTATAATATCATAATCATATATAATTATTATATCAAATCTGTGATAACATCCAAGATTATTTTTAAATTAAATTCATCATGTCTCATTTATGGAATCAATTTGCCTATCAATTTTTCCTCTCTCACATTCAATTTTTTTCAACTTCATTCCTTCACCCATGCAACATGTCCCAACCTACCTCACCTAAAATAAATTCCTCTATACTCAACGAACAAATGAAAGTGGATTTATTATATTTTCCCATAGTTCATGTGATTTTACCATATTCTTTCCAAGATTATTTGTTCTCTACCAATAGAAACTAGTGTGATACTCAAGAGGACTTCCAATAATTTGTTCTGAGGTTTAAGGGTTGGTAGAATTTAATGTTTAGGATTCTTACTCAAAAGAGTAGTGGTTGATCTCTTATGTAAAAAAATGTCAAAATTCAAAAAGTGTTCAAAATTATTGTAAACACACAACCCCTCAAACAGTTTATCACTTCCAACTCACTCTCCACATTGTCCAACATTGTGAGTCACAACCATGTAGTGAATAACAAGGAGTAAACCTCCTCTTTTCTCCATTTTTTTTTGTTCTATTTTTTTTCAATGTACAAAAATATTTTTTAATGTTTTTTTAATTGTATATAAATAGGTAAACATGTGTAAAATAATAATGTAATATGTCTTGTGAACCCATTTCCCATGGAAAATGTAGGTACCCTTTATATCAACTCATAACAATGATTCTCTCCCTAGAATTCCCATGGTAACACAGTCTGTCCCACACTTTCTGAATATAAAACAAGAATATACACAATAAATGGGTAGGTTGGGATAAATTAGCATGTAATGTGGCTACCTAACAGGAATTTCATGGTCTCTAAGTCTTAATAAGGATAAAATTTAAACGTAATCGAAAATAGGGGATAATTGTAAAAGTGGATTTTTAATGAACGATTGCCTCTATCACGAATGTAGTATACTTGAATCTTATGGCTTCAAACAAAATCAAGGCAAGTTATAGTTTCTCTGCAAGGCCTGAGACTCTCAATAATGTGATTAAAAGGTTTAATATGAAATAAAGGTCTTATAATGTCTCTCAAGTCAGGGATAAAAATATTCATCAATGCTAATGAGGTATGGGATTCAAAAATCCATTAAACACCTATGAATGATTTGAAAATACCAATTCTATAAAATGATTACATATCAATATTCATTTGAAAAATATTTTCCTAGAAACAATGGAATTCTCCACACAATTGACTCAAGAATGAAAAATTATTTTGGATATTCTTTTTCAGATCATTTTTTATCTAAAACATAAAATAAGGAAAATGAAATCAAAAATGAAAACACATTTTTTAAAAAAAATTAATAATTTTTTTTGTTTTGTTTAATCCTAACTCTGAAATGTCACCCTCCAACACACCTAAAATTCACATTACCCTCAATGAAAGTATTTTAAATAAATAGACAATAGACAATGGTAGGGAGAAGGTACATCCTGTTAAGTGGTGTCATATGTGGCATCTATCAGTTGGATTTACTCCACAAGATGCATTGAAAAAATCATTATATAAGTGTTCGAGACTATTCCCACTGAAAGTAATTCTTTTTCCACTCTTCTCATTAAAATATTGTATAGCACCAAAAGGGTAATCATCAGTAACAATATATAGACCACGCCATCCCGAAGGAATATTACCTGGGTAGAGCTTTAGCCTGGATTTGTACATGAGAACCTTCTCACCAATATGAAACATCCACTAATGAATCATGATATCATGGATAGACTTTGTCTTCTCTTTATATATCTAGGAGTTCTCATATGCATCACGTCGAATTTCTTCCAACTCTTGAATCTACAGCTTCCTATGCTCGCCTGCATCTAGAAGATTCATATTACATTGTTTGACATCCCAATATGCATGGTGTTCTACCTCCACCAGTAAGAGACAATCCTTTCTAAATTAAATCTTGTACCGTGAAATTCCGATTGGGGTTTTAAAATTTTTACGGTACACCCAAAGTGCATCATCTTAGCAAAAAGTCCAATATTTCTTATTGGGTTATACCGATTCTTCCAAGATTCTCTTAACTTCAAAATTTTATATTTTTTCTTTTCTGTTAGTTTGGGGGTGATATGCACTGGAGACTTTATGATCAACCCCATACTTAAGAATAAAAGTTTCATTGTTGCGATTGAAAAAATGGGAACCGTGATCACTAATGATTAATCTCGAAAAACAGAACATAAAAAAAATTAAACCTCACAAAATCAATAAAAACTTGAGATTCATCGGTCAAAGTATTCTTTTCTTCCACCCATTTATACACTTATTCCATTGGTAACATGATGTACATGAAGCCAAAAGAATTTGGAAAAGGCCCCATGAGGTCAATTCCACATGCATCAAAGATTTCAAAGAATAACAAGGGTTGTTGGGGAATTTCATTCCTCTTGGATATATTCCAAGTGAATTGACAATTACTAACTAAATTGAAGAATCGATGGGCATATCTATAAAATGTTGGCCAATAAATTCCTAAGTCAAGGACCTTTAGAGCTATATGTTGAGAGCTAAAGTGGCCCACATAGGCCAAAGTGTAGAAGAAGGTCAAAACAAAGGTGAACTCATGGTCAGGGACATGCCGAAGAACTACTTGGTAACCATAAATTATCCAAAAATATGGGTCATCCCAAATGTACCACTAAGATTCATGCTTAAGTATATGGGATTGTGAAATGTTGAAATCAGTGGGGACCCGATATATTACTAGAAAATTCATAATGTCTGCATACCATGGGGTAAGGTCCACAATATCACAATGGTTCTCATGAGGTAATAATCCTATAATGTGTAGGGGTGAGTAATCATGATGGTCCAATAAGGGGAAATCTTATTAATGTGGCCAGCTACCACATTTTCCACTCCCCTCTTATCTTTAATATTAAGGTAAAACTGTTGGAGGAGAAGCATCCACTGTATGAGGTGAGGCTTAGCATCAGGTTTCTTTAAGAGGAATCAAAGGGAATCTTGGTCAGAAAACACAATCACCTTTGACCCAAGAAGAAATGAATGAAATTTTTCCAAGGAAAACACAATAGAAAAATGTTATTCTTTAGTGGTTGTGTATTTTACTGGGGTAGTGTCAAGGGTATGTGAGGCATACACAATGACATGAAAAGCATTGTCAACCCTTTGTGATAAAACGGCCCTAATTTCAAATATAGAGGCATCACACATAAGCTCAAAGGGGAGATCCCACCTTGGTGGTTGAATGATGGGAGGTAATGTGAGACTCCTTGTTAGTGAATTTAAATCAACCTCACAATTTTTATCAAACACAAACATATAATCTTTTTAAAATAATCCGGAAAATGAAAGTGAAATCTTACTAAAGACAATAATGAATTGCTGATAAAAACCAACATGACCCAAGAAAGATCACACCTCTCAAACAAATTTTTGATACAGAATGGATAAAATTAATTAAATTTTAGATTTATACACTTGAATTCCCTATTTTGAAATAACATGCCCAAAAACTATCCCTCATTCAACCATGAAATAGCATTTCTCGTAATTTAATACAAGATCAATTTCTATGAAATGATAGAGAATAGAACCTAGGTGAGACAAAAAATTATCAAAGGAAGTTCCATAAACTGTGGAATACTCAACAAGAAAAAAACAAGGAAAATTAGAAGGATAATCCATAAAAACATATATACAATTCTCTAGGTACTCGGAAAAAAATACTTAACATTCAACACTGAAAAGTACTAAGAGCATTACAAAGTCCAAAAGACATCATTCTGTATGATAATGTGCCTAATGGACAAGTAAATATTGTCTTTTCTTAATAATCAGGGGATATATGGATTTATAATTAACCCAAATATCCATCTAGGAAACAATAATGGGACATATCATCCATTCGTTCAAACATTTGGTCAATGAAAGGTAAAGGAACGTGGTCCTTCTACGTTTCTTGATTCAGTCGACAGTAGTCAATATAGAATCACCAACTATTTTTCATGTTTGTTGGAACCAATTCAATCCTTTAATTTGACACAAATTTTATACTTATCTTTTAGGAACAATTTGCACAAGGCTAACCCATTTACTATCAGATATAGGATAAATTATTCTCACAACATATAATTTACTAACTTCCAATTTTAACACTTCAAGGAGAGTTGGATTAAGCCTATGATGAGAATTACATATGGGCTTAGCCTCGTCATCCAAAATAATATGGTTCATACAAATTGAGGGTCCAATCCCATTAATATCATCCAATTTACATCTTATTGTCTTTCTACACTCTCTTAAAAGATAAAGCAGTTTGGATTCTTTCTTTTGAGATAGTTTATTGGAAATAATGATGAGAAATTTATCAATACCATCAAGATAGTAATATTTTAAATTAGAAGGAAGTGGTTTATCTTCTAACACTGGGTGTTTTTTGACTAATGGAAGAGATTTAGGAGGAGTTAGTATCATTAAACTATCTATCTACTCATGTTTATTCTCAAAAGATAAATAATGTATTCTAATAATATTTGTATAATCATTGACAGTTATGGAAACCGTAGAATGAAAATAATAATCAATTAAATCAATAAATTTACACTTTTTAAACCCAAACTACACTCAAAACATGAATCAAAACATAATTCATCCAAGGGTGAATAAGAGTAAAATAAATATAGGAATGGGTTGAGGAGAAAAGTGTGTGTGTGTATTTTTTGAGAGCACATCCATAGAATAGATAGGAAGAGTGGAGTGCTCTTCAACGGGGTGTTTCATAGTCTCAAGGATGTTATAACCGACATTTTCCCCACCAAACACCATGGACAGTGTACTGTTGTGAACATTGATGAAAGTCTTTTATGTTTTAAGGAATGGCCTTCCAAGTATGAGAGGGACATTTCCTTGGGATCGGGTATCTTACATCGCAAGAATGTAAAAATTAGTGAGGAAGATGAGATTCTTCACTCTGACATGTACATCCTTAATCACTCTTATTGGATGCATTGTACACCGATTGGAATGTTGCATGACAATGCCTATTGGATGATGTTTCTAACCTATAGAGAATTATATATGGAGCGAGGAATTACATTAATGGAAGCACCTAAATCATACTTATCTTCTGAAAAGAATGTCTCCCCTATAGTACACGATATTGTGAATGTTCCTGGATCCTTGAATTTTGTTTGGAATTTCTGGATGAATCAAAGCTGATACATTCCTTCCCAAGTTAACCCTCTCATTCCCTTTCATCCTCCTTCTATGGGTGAAAAGATCTATGGGAAATTTTCCATAACGTGGAATTTTCTTGACTGCATCCAGTAAAAGAATATTAACTTGATCCTTTTTGAATGTATCCATTATTTCATTGTCAATATCATTATCATATTTTTCATAGATTTAGTGAGTCTTTGATGGAAAGGAAGAGGAATGAATTGTTCATGGGAATCCTTAATGATAATTTGATTACTATTTTTTTGGTTTTTCTTGGCTTGAAACGTATGATGGTTGGAGAAGAGAGTTTTCAAAAGGGGAAAAACATCTTCCATAGAATCTTTAGAATGAGAAACTTATTTAACACTATGACGTTAAACAGCTCATACGTTACCTTTGTCCTTCAGATTGGCAGTGGGATATGATGATAGTTGTCCAGAACCTTGCATCTTAAGCTCACCGATGGTGTTTTCAAATTGTCCCACTTGAGTCCATAGATCTCAAATTGCCGATTGTGTGGTCTTTTGGAACTAGAGGTTCTAGATTTCCATTTTTCCACCATGTACTTGAGGCTAGGATAAATTTTTAGAGGAGTAGGATGATTGTTTTGAGAAGTTTAAGGATAAGAAGGTTGTATACCTTGGCCTTATTGATACCAATTCTTCCTGGGTGTCTTCAGTTTCTTCCTTGCCAGTACTGAGGTTGTGCTTCCAACCCAGGGTTTGGATTTGCCCTAAATGGTTCTTTCTTGAATGTAGTTTCTTGTTGGAATGGATTCCCTAGGAAAACAACTGCACAAGACATAGGTGAATCTTGAAGTTTTGGACACTGGTCTGAAAAATGAGTATTTTTAGAACAAATACCACAATGTAATGGAACTAGTGGAGATTGTGAGTTACCTTGTTTATGAGTTAATTTACTTAAAAGGGTATGCATCTCATCAATCTTGTTATCTAGATTTTTGTTCTAGAGATGAATGACATACCTAATGAACTCATTGGGTTGGTGAAATATATCTTTTACCAAATTGTTGTGCATTTTGGGTGATGATGGGTATTATGTCCCGAGCAACGGAAGGTTTTTTATCAACTAGGGAACCACCAAATACAGCTACAATCATTCCACGACCCATGGGAATAAGTTCCTCATAGAAGTATTAGATTAATAGTTGTTTAGTAATCTGGTGGTGGGGGCAACTTGAGAAAAGTCTTCTGAATCTCTCCTAGTATTCATGAAGGATCTCCCCATGTGATTTCTTAATTCCACGGATTTCTTTCCAAATTGATGTAGTTCAGGAGGAAAATAATAACTCCTCAAAAAAGTGTCTTTTAAGGTCATTCCAGTCCCCATTTGTTGTAGTAAAATAGCATATCCAATCTTTTTCTACACCATAATGTGTGAAAGGGAAGGCCTTAAACTTAATTACGTCCTCAAATACATTTTGGGGTTTCATGGTACAGCACAGTATGTGAAACTTCTTAATGTTTTTATGATGGTCCTCACCGAGAAGACCATGGAATTTGGGATGTAGGTGGATGAGGCATGATCTCAGCTCAATGTTGGATTCTTCCCCAGGATATTGGATGTGTGCAGGTTGGTACTCCACATCCAGGGTGGTCAGTTATTTTAAGGTTCGATTATTTTCCACCATGTCATCATGGGATTGATTGGGTTCAATTTGATTGGTTTATAAAAGCTTGAGGTTCCAAAATTTTTTCCTCATTGTAACTCAATTTACCTTATTTTGATGTATTTATTTTTGTGTGAAGTATCATTTCAATTTCCAGGTCAAATTCATGCAGTTTTTCTTTTTCTGATTGGGTTATGAAAATAAGTTGTGAAGTTTGTTTATTTATGATTGATAATGGATAGAATCACATAAGAAGGGTGAAAGGAGAATAAAATTTTATAATACATATTTATATAGAGATATGGAGAAGAAGAATAATAAAATAGAGATAGAGAGATAAAGGAAGAACACACAAAAACATCCAAAAATAGAAAGAAAAACCTGAAAGAAAAAATAATAAAATGGGGGTCGGGTATTTTACAGACTACTAATTAAGAAGTAAAATGAATATATAAAAGGAAATAAATAAATAAATGATCTTGGATCCCCAGAAAAAGTGCCATAATTGGATTTCATTGTCAAGTGAGTCAAATTAGATGTTTATTTTTATGTTGAATTTTTGCAGTATTGAAGCCTCCCTAGGCCGTCTCTCGACGGAGCCCTAGATCATTAAGGGGTTTCATTATGAAATTAGAAGGGGATGAAGATTTTCAAAACATGGGGGTTTAATGACTGAATATGAAAATAGAAAATGAAAGCGATAAAACAAAATAAAAATTAATAGAATTAATTAATCGTGATCAACCCAGTGTACTCTCATGATGTTCATCCTTCATCGCTTCATGATATAGGGTTATGATCTTTTAATCCATAAGTTGTAACATGTAGAAAAATAATTTTACTATGTTCATACTAGGATACCTCCTAGGGTTCATTCTAAAACACACAATGATTCACTGAACACCGCCGATGCTTGGGTGATTTGTGATCAACATCATAATTGAAACTCACCATGGAAAGACACGATGAACACGATGTGATTTAAAGGTTTGTATGTTTTTTATTTGTGATACCATGAAATAAATTTATGTGGCCTTGACAGTTCTTCTGCGAGTTTGATTGACTAATATGAACCACACACATAGAACAATTGAATGAGGGAAGAAAAATGGATGAATGTTGTGTGAAACAACACATGAAAGGGTACCCCAAAACATGATCATTTGAGTTTGAGTATAACATACCAGTATATAACTAATTTAAATTAATATACAGGATGAATAAAAACAACATAGAACCTAGAACTAAAAAGATAATTCAAAATAATTCAAACATAAAGATCGGGATTACATCAAGTTCCTCCCCAGGTGATCACAGGGGGTTCAGAACCCCATGGGAGAGGAGGAAGAGAAAGATGTTGGAGTAGAACATCCCATGGCATCCATACCTTCAAATATGTTTCGAAGGAATTCTTTTCAAATCCAAAATGTAAGCACATTTCCTCTGGTTCGAACTCCCAAAAGGAGATCCCAAGGTGCCATTTTATAGGAAAATTTGAAGGTTGTTTTGGGAACACATATTTCTTCAAACCAACTGTACCACGCATTTCATCTATTAGAAAACCGAATATTCCTTTTAAAAAAACTATAAATTTGTTTCCCCACTCACTAACTAGATTCAAAAATGGTTTGGAATAAATTGTACAAGTGGATCGTAAGATATGAACAGATTACAGAATGCCACTTTTGACATCGCATTAATTCAGTGTTCTAGATAGATCAGGTCCGTTGGGCCCCTGGATGGTAGAATTAGTCTTGGGTGTCTGCATAAGAGTTGTACAAAATTATATGTTGGACCAGAATAAAATATATGACTGCATTTGGATGCCCATAATTTTCTAAACAGGAAAAACATTGGATAGTTCTTCATGGATCCATGTAATTTTGGCCCATTTTTCCTCTTCATCATTACCCTCCAAATCACCTCTACCGACAATATAATTATCAAATCAACTGACATTACCCTTTTTAAAATTTTTAAACACAAAAATATTGAATAAAAAAGAGAGTGAAATTTTTTATTATACTTGTAGTTTTCCATACAAAACTAATTTAATAAATTATTATAAGGGTAAAATAAGACTGTGAATCGTGATACGATCAGACAACTCAAGATCAGATGGTGGACCTAGAGGCGATCCATTTCATTGTTCGTCTAAGAACTAGTGGAGTCTTCTGACACAGACCCATGAAGAGGAGATGATCACCTTTTCTGAGTTCAATCATCTCCTTATAAAGGAGTTTTATCCAACCACACTGAGGTTGGTGCGAATCTTGGAGCTTCTGTATCATCCTTGGGGTAGCAAGACCGTGGTGGAGTACATGGTGAGGTTTAATGACTGGTCCATCTACTCCCTGGACTTGGTTCAGGACCCTTTTTTAGGGCCTATACTATCGAGTAGGACCTCCGTAAAGATTTTTGAGAAGGTGTAGTCTCATTGTGCATTCCCTCCTATTAGGTGGTACTAGATCGGGCGCTAGTGGTCAAGAGCTTCATGGGGGTGGGATATGTGAATGTGGCCCACATCAGAGTTCTTGAGGTTGAGGTTTCTACCACAACTAGAAGGCTGCAGGTGTTCGAAACGATGTGAAGGAGACAAAACCATGCCCAGACATAAGGACATGGGTATGAGGGGAAAAAGCAATGCCAAGGATCTTGATAGGAGTAGGATAGGAGTTTCTATGCTTGAGATTACCAAGGACATCTTTCCATAGATTGTCTAACCCGCTATGTTACAGAGAGAGAGATAGGCAATAGACCACCAAGGAAGACTTATAATTTTGAGGACGAAGTTATGTAGTGTGGTGGATGTAGAAGAGGACCAGGAGAAGCATCAGGAGGTGGAATGTGGTACGGTTTTCCACCACCACCATCCCCAAGTGGTTCATGCAAGGGTTATGGAGCTAGAGGATGGGGGAGAGGGTAACTAAAGGCCTTAGAGGGTATTTTATGAGAGGCTCCATGGATTGATAGAGGTACATTATTTGTCCTTTATACTTTCCATATTAGTTTTGATAGACGCTTTTTGGAGGTACTTTTCCCTTTCTGTTTCTTGCTTAGGGTTTTTCAGGGTGACGTTAAGATCGTATGTTGGTGTTGTTTGAAAAACATCGAATGCATGAGGAAGAGGGATCCATCCCCCACAGAGACATGTTTTTGTGATGCGACTAAAACTGTGTACTCTAGTCAGTGCCACCCAAAGAAGATATTATCAAGGTGTGGTGGAAAAGTCTCTCTGACTTGTGTGTTCGGGGTGGGGTTGTAGGATGGAAAGTTTGTAAACGGGGCCTTGGGTCTTCCTGAGTGTGTGTTTATTAGAATCACGAGAACCCTTGGTGGATTTTTTTGGGGTTTTTAGTGAACTCCTCAGTGTTTGAGAACCATTTGAGAGTTCAGGTTCTTTCCCCTGTGCCTATGGATTTTCTTGGATGAAAATTATTATGGTGGGGAATGTGTAGAGACTTGGGATTCACCCTATCAGAGTTTGGAATATTCCTAAGAATAATTCCAAATCTAGGTGTGGAGGCAGAGTGCAATTCATTGGTCATGTGTGCCTAATATAAATTTTATAAAAAATTTATGTATTTTTATACTATACATGTGGTGGAAATTATTTATCTCTCAAACGGTATCTTGGATCAGAAATATAAGGTCTTGATTGAGTCTGTAGTGTGCCATTTAATGAAGGCAGGGTATCTTTTTTGTGATCGCAGGCTTTCTGTGGAAAACGTTATCAAGGGAATTTTTATAAATAAATAAATTTATTTATTTATGGATGTCGGATTGAATAAATTATCAAAAGGGTCTCATATAAAAATTATGAGACTGTGGTTCTGTTCAAAATGTCGTCTTTACCCTAGGTGCATCATAAACTTCATCGGTGTCGGGTGTCAGGTCAGAGGTGATTCAGGTCGAGAGCTTAAGGGGTTGATCGATTTATTCAAATTAAAACAAATCATCCCCTATCCAACATTTGGTACAAAACTAAATAGGAGAATCTCCCTCCTTCATCTTCTTCCTCGATGAACTAGTGGAATCAAATAAAAAATATGTTGCCAGACTCAGATCTTGACAGTGATCGGGATCGAGCAGCAGTATAAGCAGAGTGAGAATCTAGCCTCGAAGTGTCGACATTTCTCTCTAAGGTATCTATTTTGATATTTTATCTTTACCCACTATTTATGCACCCTTTTATTTAATATTTCTTTGAGTATGTGTATATCTATCCCTGAGGGTCCCAAAATAGGACTTAGGTTGATTTTTGAACCATCAAAGTCTTCCCGGTGGTCCGTTGAAGTTCCAATAGCATTTTTCGATACAGCATGGTGGTTTCTGGAGAGGTGGAGGCACTAAAGGAAGTTCGATAGGCAGCATTGATGGTCTGGCTAGTTTCAGTCAGGGTGCTTTTAAATTCTCAATTCTCAAAAAATGGATGTATAATTCACATGGTGCCTGTGAAAACTTGACCCCTGCTTCGAGACAAAACTTTAGAAGATACTTTGAAAACATTTTGATTCATGCTCAATGGTCGATGGCATGAAATGTTCAAATATATTAATAATATTTTAAATTTTATTATTTGAAAATTTTGGTATTAGATGTATCACCTCCATCCTATGTCTGTTTGATTTGTCTTCAGAGGAGTTGATATACTAACATAAAGGGGAACATTTTGAAACTAGTTTTGGGTGCTAAAACTGAAATTTGGTTCTGTCCCCCATGAAGCACGTTTTAGGAATTTGGGATGAAATGTTACTTTTTCACCAGATGTCATTTTTGGGCATATGATTTGTAAATCTAGTGTGTTTTCTTTAGAGTAACGCAATGGTGTGATCTGTTCTATGTGTTTTGAGATTATGTTTTGGGGCCCACATGACCTTTTTTGGCTTGTGGTGGTGAATAGTTCCCATTACACTGATAGTCCATTTTGGGAGAGTAAATAGACTATCATATGTGTTTTTTACATTTAACGCAATGGTGGTCTCCATTATAGATTTTTGGTATACGATGTGGAATGAATTTGGAATGACTATTGTGGAGTCTGGCTTCGACTGGTGTTGGATATTGGTGGTACGTAAAGAGAGGCATTCGGTCAGGTCCTCCTTTGGGGCTCAATGGAGCGGCTTTCCCTTACCTTTATGCTTATTTTGAGATGGGACTCCCCACATCTTGGACATGGGTTCATTATCTTGGGGTAGTTTCTTCTAAGTTTGTTACCCCCGTGATGGATTATGGTGCGGGTTTTCCCATGACATTCATTCAGTTGGACTACTCCCCTGCCTTGTCAAGCAAAGAACTCTCCAATCTCGTTGGATGATTGGGTTGGTAATCCCCTATTGTGATAGGTAATGGGTTCCATATCCTTGTAGGGGTTCCCCACGACCATGTTAGGGTTTGGTCTCATGTTTCACCAAGTGGTGCTCCCCTACCATGTGTGAGGGATCACATTATCTAGAATGGTGCACCCTACCGTTTTTTGTTTGTTGGATCATGTTTCACATGGTGGTACTCCCCTATCATACTAGGGTGTGGGTTCACACATTTGGAGTAGTCATGCCTTGTTTTATCACTACAATGAGGAGATGACCCCTCTACTTGTTACATTTGTTTCTTGGTTCAGATTTAGTTCTCCCTCGATGGACTAAGGCACATAACCCACCGGAAAGGAGAAAAAGATGGTTCACGTGTTGGGTTAAGAGAATTTTCTCCCAAGGTTGTGGGGAAGTGACGATGTGCGGGACTCTCTGTAGATCTTTCTACCTTGCGCTGGGTGCAGGTCATCATTGACATGATCTCTTGAGCTGGTTGTTAGAGTTGGGCATAGTGAATTGTTATCAGTAGTTCGTATTTCACTGGAGATAAGGTCAGACCATCGTGAGTATTGGAGCTTGAGTCAAGTATATCTGGTTGATTTCTGGGTTTCCCTTCTAGCATGGTCACATCATCAATGAAACACCTTGTAGTATGAACTGACTAGTCATGTTTAGCCAACAATGGTATTGTGACAGAGTTCTCTCTCGTTTGGTCTCCCACTGGCTAGGTTGAGCGGATAGTTTTCTTTAAGTTGATAATTTTTTTAGGGTTTTGGGGCACCTACTGAGTATTTTTATACTCACCCCTACATGGTATTTTCCCACACATTTCCTGTGTCTTTTGAAGACCATTGGCTTTTTGATTGAGTCTCAATAGGACCCAGGGTAGGCAGGGTATAGTCAGTGAGACCTACTAAGGTGTTACTAGAGCCGTGTCAAAATGCTTTTGGGTGGGTGAATTTGATTGTGACCCCCACCTTTTATGTTGGTTGTATGCGTTTTCAGTTTTATTTTGGTGGGCTATGTATTTTTCTTTTTTGTACTTCTGTTGTACTCTGGTTGGGATTAGATGCATGCATGCAATTTCTTTTCAGTTTTATATATCTATGCCTAGTTTCATAATGGTGTATATGGGGGCTTGTGTACGTGATTGATAGGATAATGCTTCTCATGTGTGTGATAGCCTACTCAGAACTAGATGAAAAACCCTAGTCTATTGAAGGTGGGATGGGTGTGTTACAGTTCAAACCCCATTAGGTCGGGTCATGAATATTTTCACTCTACCGAATCCACTAATATACCTCCATAGTTAGTTGTACTTTAAGCATTCCACCCCATACTAGATCCAATTGGATAGGGGTTAGATAGTACAACCCATAAGGAATAAAATACAAGGAAACCTTCACTTATAGAAACCTGAAATGAATATATAATTGAAAAACATAATATAAAAATAACCAATATTAAAATTTATTGATTTTTGTCTACACAAAAAATCCATGAATGAGGAAATAAATTTATAATAGGAATACAAAAAGGAAAACCCGAAAAGGGAATGCATAAAAAATTAAATTCTACCTAGTATGATGTGAACATAATAAAAGATAACACCTCTTATCTACAAGTAATACTGGGAATATCTCACAAATTGCAACCACTAAAAACTTTAATCCATAATCACTGACAAGAATTTTCTATATATAAGTTTCATAATCTCTATATTCATTATGATCATCTATGATATGAGGATCTTCTACGTAAACATAATAGGTGTGGGAAAAAAGACAATATAGGGGTATGTATAAATACTCAATATGAAACCCTATGAAAAAATGAGATTCATAATTAAATGTATTCTAAAAACCATAAAAGCAATAACATTTTAAAATAATACCATGATATTATTAATATAAAATATACCCTAGGATATAGAAAATATCCCTAACATTATATATTAGTTCAAAACCCATATCCACTTCTGATCACTCATCCTTTAAGACAATTTATTCCTAGAATACTTTATGGACTATAGATTCAATATTCAATAGGTCGACTGTTGGTCACATATTTATAGAAATGAAAGTTATAGAAGGAATCCTAGACCTCCATAACCTATCTCCGTAAAGATTTAATTTGAAAGGGAACCTGAGAGTATTACAAAACCAGTTATGTGAAAAATATTATGATCCTCATAAATCCTTTATCACCTTTATGAAATCATAGTTTGGATTTATTCCTTAACAAAGAAATAAGTATTATTTTAGGGTATACTATCCCCAATTAAAGACTATTCCCTAATACATGGGTAAGTAATCATGTTACTTATAAAACATATAAACTTTATACCATCTCACTCTAACAAGATTATGGGACCCATGCCTCACTCTAGGAATTACTATCCCCTATGGATTACTCTCATCACATTATGTAGAATGTACAATTGCTGAGAGGTTAAATTCTTTATAAGTCCGTTGACCCACACTCTCATTTATGATGATAAATCATTATATCTACATTTCTATCTTTGATAATAATAAATGTGACCAAATTTTATCCATCTAATACTTAAAACTTCCACAAAAAAATATCATATTTCATATATACTCATAGAAATTTTAGGTTTATAGTTTTATAAATTAAGTAAAAATATTTCATGTCGACATTTCCACACAGTATCAATTTTTCCAACAAAATGAGTTCGTTTTAAATACATGATTACATTGTTCAAAGTAACATCCATATTTAGAAAATGGACTTTATTAAATTTTCTAATCATCATTAAGACCTATGAAAAATCATTTGAATATAAGGTATGTCCATAAAAAACCTAGTATGGGACATACAAGTAATAAATTCAAAACTCCAATGAAAATCATAAAAACACATAAAATGATTACTTTTTTCCTTGTTATTATTTGAGTGTATTAAATAAATAAAATCTACATGCAAAATAACACCTCCAATTTTTTTGTATTTTATATAAATCACTTTATGGTTGAGTTGGAACTAAAGAATGATCACTCTTATAGCGGTGATAATACACATACCTTAATCTAGGAATAAAAATCATCATCATACATGCCCTTTTAATAATCCAATTCCAACTCAGAATTAAAATCCAAATAATCATGCATGAAATAAAATTTTTGACTGATGGACCATGTATGAATCCTACCCGAACTTCCTTTACATCATATTTCTTAGTGACATTTGAGGGAATTATTATTTTAGAAAACTCTCTTTCCTAAACTCTAATTTTTCACTTCCTTTTTCGTTGATCATCACCCACATGTATTAAATGTGGATTATGAGTTAGAAAAAGAGATATAAATTCCTCTTGGACACTCGTTCCACTAATCATCCCAATCATAGAACAACATTAGAAGCTCATCTCCCTTGGACACTATCACCCTTTTAGGTACCCTACAATGATGGTTTATCACTTCTCCCAATAGTTTCACCCTCCAGACCACATACATTGTGGGAATATTAAAGGCGAAATTAAGCTACTAGAGAGGGAAATATTTCACCCCCATGGTCTATAATAGTTGTGATGCCCTTAACCTTCCTATCATCACCTGACTTGGATGCAATTTGGGATTGCCCAAATTACTAGGATTCCTATGGATGCATGATGGTGAGTTATGTCCTACCAATTATGTGGGATTTAATTGAATCATCATGACATAATGATTCATCCTAACAGGATATTTAGGTAATGTTTAGGAAAGGGTGGCATTTGGAAAGGCCACCAATACCTTACTATCTCACCTCACACAAAGAGAGAAATATGAAGCCATGTGACATTTTCAGTAATAGAACGAACAGAACTATAGGTTTCATATAACACATTTTTTTAAATTGCATTATTTTATTCTTTTATTGTCTTTGTTTATTTTTTTAAAGGTTTGGGTTGAGTCCTAGTTTGAAATTTTGAGATTTTGTTTGAGTAATTGATGCTTTTGGCTTAAAAATAATGGGTTCATGGTTTGGTAATGGTTAAGGGGAACCATGCAGCATAGCATGGGTAACCATGTGGCCTGTTTTGGGTGTATAATAGTGAAGATAATGGGTTGATCATAATTTGGGAAACTATGCAGTAACCATGTAGGTTGCTTATGGGACTTGAAAGTGGTGTCTAGCATGACTGACACATTGTTTGGGAACTATGTGGCCATCATGTGTGGGGTGCCCCTCTTTTCAGTAGAGGGTGCACAGTTGGCACAAAGTTTTCAAATTGTGGGGGAAAACTATGTGAGATTCCTTGTCATTAAAAAGTGTGAATATACCTCTTTTCCCCACTGATCTTTTAAAATCATTTTGAGTTTTCCTCCCCTCCACAGACCCAGGCACACCTAGGGGCTTCGCCAAACCCAACTCCCATTATCCACTTCCACTACTAGAGGTCTCTGAATGTTCTTTGGTGAGTTTTCTTCAGAATTATTGTTGATTTCTTCTTCTCCACCCTCTCCAATATCTATTTTTTTGTTTCTTTTGGTGGTTATTACATTTGGATGAACATTAGATGTTATGGATGATGTGTGGCTTGATTTTCTAAATTTTTATGGGGTATAGGTTGTTATTAGGGGTGTTTTATTCTTTCTCTATGGGTTCCATCTAATACTCACTCCATTCAGGTATGTGTCTCCGTACTTTTAATTTTTTATTCATTCCATGGATGATTGGGGGATTTCAATAAATTTATAAATATATTTCTCATGTTTGTGATGCATTTGGTTAATTTATTATAATAATATCATTTTGTTAAAAATTAGTATAAATGGTATTTGAAGTGGTAGTTTTATCGTTCTTGTAAATATGTGAACATAATGTGCTTGATGAAATGTCAATTTATTTTTAAATGGTTTCTAGTGAACATAACTATGTATATATGCTTCTAAGGCATATGATAAAAATACAATTTTCCCTTTAAGAAAAAAATATGGTGCTTTGAATTGAGTTTTTAATTTTTTTTAATGTTCTAGTGGATTAGTTTATAGTGAAATTGGATGTTATGTGTTATAAATAGAGACTTAATGAAATGAGGTTTATGTGTGGGTTGTAATGAATGGATTGTTTTTCAAAAATGGTCCTTGTATGCAATTTTTTTTTGAGGAATTTTTCATTTGTTGTGGAAAATTCCCTCTGTGCATAGGGTTCATGTATGGATGGGAACACAAAGTATAATGGCCTTGGAAAAAATTTCCTTAAATAAGATCCAATATTTCCAGAAATTATTTTCCCATCCTTCCTTACTCAATCCACTCTCCTCTACATTATTACTCCAAACCCTTTTTGGTTCCAAAATTTCATCATGGTTTCAAAATGAATGGATAATTGTTTTAGAAAGGCACTTGAATTTATGTCTCATTTGGAATTTTGTGGTGTGACTCGATTTCTAAATTATTTAACGATATGTTTTGAATGTTATTTTGAAATTTGTGCTTTTATTTTCTTGGGAAATGGTTTGGAAATCTTTTTGGTAAATACATTTGGGCGTGTAAAATCAAAATCAGGTTTGGTAGTTTTGTATGTTTTAAGAAATGTTTCGAAAGTGTATGTGATGTGATGACCTAGTAGAAATTTGTGAATGAACTGTTGTATGATTGTCACCCATATGGTGTATTTCCTCTATATCAGTTATCATATATGTGGTATCGATGTTTGGGGTAGGAAAGTGTGGTGGTGGCATGTAAGGTGAGTCACATGTGTGGGGGCCTCTTACATACATAGTTTACTATTGTCAAGGGTTTTATGGGCATATTTTATAGGGTCGAGTGATCTTTTCATGTAAACCACAATTATAATGGTTGGTATCCCCTTTAAATGATAGATATCGGTGGTATGTTCCATTGCATTTGTCAGTTTTGGGAGACCAGACGGTTATATACTATAGAGGTTTCTCATACGTTAGCATGTAAGTCTAACACGAGTACATTTAAGGATCGATCAAGGGATATTTATGAAATTAAAATGGTTTATTATCTATATTTTAATATTTATTTCGAATTTCCATGGGTTATTTTTTATACCTCATTTTAATTTTGAGCACTGTGTGGAATTTAATTGTTTGGGATTTTGGTACGTGTTTTGTTTCTTAAATAAAGCCCGTTTTGAAAATGGAGATGTGGTATGTGTTTCATAGAAAAAGGGAATGTTGTGTTTGTTTATTCAGAATTATAAACCCTATTTTATATAAGTATTTCAATCTAGTGTTAATAGACTATTTTATGGAAATGAAATGTATGGATTTTATTGTGGTTCACAATATATATTTCAATCTCATAACCTACTTGTGCCATTAAGCATCGGTAGACCCGGGCTATTTTACAGGGGTAGGATTCTGTTTTAGTTTCTTGCCTCTGGAGCAGACTGGCCTTGTGGTTGGTGGTGACTAAGATTCCACATAGATATCTTGTTATCATGGTACATATTTGGTTTTTTTCTATTTTGTTTAGTTGTGGTTGTATCTTGGATCAGTTTAATATATATATAAGTTTAGTTATTATTGGATACCTTCATATTAAATTTTTTTATTTTGATCCTGGTTTACTAGGATAAACATTTTCCACAGTGATTATATTGATTCTTGACACTAGATTCCAACATGTGGGGATCAGGAACACCCTTCTGGCTATGTCTCAGACTGGGTCGGATGTCGAGTAGGATGGAATCCTTTCTTGGTTACTGATTAAATGGTATAAGAGCATGCCCATTTATATTTGAGGGTTTTAGGTAGATTAGAGACTATTACTGTCAAGACTCAGGAGTTAGGCATGAGAAGAGTGTCGTGAACTCATGCTTTTTATAATCCTTGAGTTACCAGGGGTGGTCCGGGATTGGTGTCATTGTATTGATTTCAATATTTCTGGGTGAGGAACGAAAATGGATGTGACCAAGTGTAATATCATGATATCATGTGGAGTAGTGACCCATGTGGAGTATGATTATATTTTTTAAGAACATTATATTTACTGATTCTTACTTGGGGAATGGCAAACTACCATGTCGCTCGGTTAGGCATGACTACTACTTCCTCATTATGGTAATTTAGAATGATTCCAATTTTTTCAGTCTTGGTTGATGTTAGTAAGATTTTAAAATGAAAATGGTTTTGAAATTTAAATGAATTCTTTCACATAGTTTTAAATTTGAAAAAATGGTTTTTAAAGGAAAATTTTTTTGATTGAAAATTGGGTAAATATTTTGGTTTTGATGATAATAAGGAATGTGTGACCCTAGATATTCTTTATGAAAGTTAACATATGTGTGGGTATGCATGGGAAGTTAATGCTGGCACTTTTTTTGGATTATGTAAGTCTAAATGGATTTTTTGATATGTGAGAGTTTATGTGATTCCATGGGTGAGTATTTAAAATTAATGGTTTGGATCAGGTATTTCAAAATGGGTATTGAGTAAAGAAAAATTTAGGTTTGAGTTTTTTATTAAAAATTGGGGTTTTTTCCTATGAAAATATATTTTGGTTTTAGGATTGTGGCATTAGAAGAAGGTAGTATCAAAATTAAAATGGAAGTGGTGGTTTTTGAAAAGAGGATTTTTTTTGTTGTTGTGTTTAGTTTGTGACCATATTATTTCTATTGGGATGTTATTTTCCATTATTACTTTGAATTATTTTGTTTTTTAATTGGTTTTACTTGTGTTATTCAGAATATTATTCCCAAAAATGTCCCTATATATTCTAGAGAGTCATTCCCAATTCATGGATCTCTTGTGTTTTTTCCAGTTCTTTGGGGTGATCATGTTCTATTAGAGGCAGTGGAATGGCTTGAGGAATTTTATAATGTCTTCAAATCATTGGGATGTCCTGAAACTATTAGAGTTCGTGTTGTTATGGGGTTTTTTGAGAATCCAATGTTTGATGAAAGGGTGATGTTTTCCCCACCATCAATACATGTTTGGATGAAATGGGATGTGTTTAAGTTCATATTAGATCGATAGATTATACCTGAGGAGGTGAAGATCTATAAAAGGGAAGAGCTCATGAGTATTCAGAAAGTCCAGTGGATAGTGAACGCCTATGATGACCACATCAAAGAGTTTCCTTCCTTTTCTATGAATATGACATCATTGGACCTATTGAAAGACTATATTTTCATTATGGGTCTTCATCTAGAGATAAAGTAATGATTACTCTACAACAAGGACATTCATTTCAATAAGTTAGTGGATGATGAATTTTTGGATGAGTTAGTTTTTGAGGTGTAGGATGTTGGAAATCTAGTGTCCCATGTTGCTCGTGACAGGTCCCCATTTGGAAACCAGTGTGTGCTAGAGGAACCTATCTTTGAGGAGTCTCCTTTTCTGATTTCAGTAACCTATTCATTAGAGTGTTGGATTGTGTTCCACCATTTTGGTTGGATCAGGCATTCAAATTTATCTTGTCGCAATCCTTTGAAGACATGCCATGATTACAGGTATATGGGTCATCTAGAGAAGTTTTTTGGGAAGCTCCATCTGAAGAAAATGTTTTGTTCGGTGGATTCTTGTGCCCAACTCTAAGGAATGACATGATTCATTCATCAATGATATAACCACACTTCATAGATTAAATATCATGCATATTTAAAAATTTATGAGGGTGTGTGTAAAACCTTAGCATGGTTTGTCTCCAGTGTTGAAGTGGAGATGTTTGGGTTTCCTTGGTTTTTTGTGTTCTGGTTGTTACACATTTATCTTTTCATTGTAAAAGTGTAATGAACTAGTCCTGTCATGGTTCAAATGGTTTTTTTATCTGAGTGTTTCACTTTGAATTATATGTTCTCTTGTTGTGTGTTTGGGACTTACATGAGTTATTATTGGTTTTAGCTTTCAGTCTTGTTCATTTGGGAGATGCATGAGTCTTGTTGAATTGATGAAGTGTGTTTCAGTAAATATTTTAATATAGTTTTATTTTTTGGGTTCCCATTATATTGGGGATTATTTATATTCATGGGATATTTCTTGATCTTTTATGGAGTTTCCACATTCCCAATTTTGGTGGGATTGTCTCTCTATTGGTATAGAGTAGTTTGTGTTAATTTTTGTTTAGGTGTTGTTGTGTTGGGGGTTTGAACATTGATCATTTAAATTGAGTTCTTATAGTGGGGATAACCCTATAATTTTCTTCCCTTACATATTGTGATGTGGTTTCACATAGGGATGGTCGGTTGTGACTTGGGGAGTAAAATGTCACCCCAAGGACCATTCTTCCTTTTGTTTTTATTGATCTTGGAATCATGTTTTGTTTATCTTTTGGATGGGTGACTTTTTGGGGGTGGAAAGTGTTTATGGGGAGAGAATTTTCAAACCCCAACACTGGAAATTCCTTTATTTTTTAATTTTCTTGTATTTAAATATTTATTTCAAGATTCGGGTTGAGTATCGGTTAAATGTTTCAGTTTTTGGTTGAGAAATTGACGTTTTGGGATTAATATAAAGGGGTGCACAGTTTGGGAATGGTTAAGGATACCATGTAGCATATCCTAGGTAAATGTGTGGCATAACCCAAGTATCCATGAAACCTATGTTGGTTTTCTAGTAGTGAGGCACATGAGTTGCACACAATTTGGGGAATCGTGCATCAACCATGCAGTTTGATTCTAGAAACGCATAGAGGAATCTAGAACGATTTGGGCACAGTTTTGGAACCATGTAGCTAGCACGTGTGGGGTGCCTTTTTTTCCAGTACGTGTACATTGTTGGAACATGGTTTTCAAATTTTCTGTCTAAACCATTTGATATTCTAGTCAACAAAAAGTTTGAATTGACCACTTTTACCATTAGACCATTTAACCCCAATTTGGGGATTCCTCCCTCCTCTAACCTAGGCCCACTAGGGGGCTTCACAAAAACACTCTCCATGTCTCTCCTTCCACCATTTAATGTCCTTGAATGTTCCTAGGGAATTTTTCATCAGATTATATGTCAATTTACTCTTCTCCTCACTTTCCTATATTGATATCTTGGATTCATTTGGTCAGTATTCCCATTAGCTGAACCCTATATGTTAGGGTTGATGTTTGGTTTAATTTTCATGATATTTTGGGTTTTTTGTTGTTCTTATATGTGTTTTACTCCTTCAAAATGGGTTTTATCACATCTGCGCTTCTTTGAGGTATGTTTCTCTATAATTTTTTCTGATTCTTTCCCTGGATGGTTGGTTTCTTTCAAAAAAATTAAAAATATATTTTGAATTCTTGTGATGAATTTTGTTAATTTATTATAATGTTTTTATATTCATAAAATTTGGAAAAAAATATTTTCTAAGAGATTAATTCATTATTCATGTAAATATTTGCACATAATGTTCTCGATGAAATGCCAATATATTTAAATGGTGTTTTCATGAACATAAAAATGTGTACATGAAATTAAGGTGTTTGATAAAGATCATTTTGTAAATTAAGAATAAAATTAGGTGTTTTTAATTGAGGTTGTAATTGTTTATCTTCTAGTGTCTTGGTTTGAAGTGAAATTGGATGTTGTGGGTTATAAATGTGGACTTGAAGGAATGAGTTTTTTGTGTGGGTTTTTATTAATGGTGGATTTTTTCATAATGGAACTTTTATGATATTTGGGTTTTCAATGATAGTTTTATTAGATGTGTGAAACTCCATATGTTATTAGGGTTTACATATGGATGGGTAGACAAATGATAATTTCCTTGAACAAACATACCCAACTAAAGAACCCATATTTCAAGAATTTATTTTCCATTAATTTCATCCTCGATACTCAATTCTCTAAATAATTCTTCTAAACACATGGTGATTATATAATGTCTCTTTGGTTTCAAACTAAATGGATTATGGTCTTAAAAAGAAACATGATGTTATAGCCCATTTGGCATTTTGTGGTCTGTTTCTACTTCAAAAATGTTTAACGACTAGTTTGGAAAGTGCTTGTGGAAGTGGTGTTTCTATTTGTTTTGGAAATGGCTTGGAAATGTTCTTAATAAGTACATTTGGATATGTAATGTCAAAGACCATTTTGGATCCTTCACATATTTTAAGAAACGGTTTGAAAGCTTATGTGATTTGATGGCCCGATTGATATTTTTGAGTGACTTGTTGTATGATGAGAACCCCTGTAGGGGATTTCCCTATAAGGATTATCACGTAGGTGGTTTTATTATTAGGGGTAGGATAGTGTGGTGGAAGCTTGTGTTTCGACATGATTCGCGTCGTACCATGGGTGCAGACAAAATGTCATCATGGATAATAACCAGTTGTCCATTATTATGAATGGTTCCATGTCAGGTATGATGTCCTCAGGTAGTCTCCAACGGGTTCTTTTTGTTAAAACTAAAACAAAAAATGACCCTTATATCCTTGATTCATGGGCTTACATTCCAATGGAAGGCACTTATTGGATGATTAATTGAGCAACAAAACTTATGAAATCCATCAGTCAAGAGTGTGGGAGGTCGGGCTCATCCCACCGTTTTAGGGAAAAAATATTTCCTACTTCGAGACTCTCTTAAATATTTATGAAATGTTAATATGTTCAGGATTCCTTGGATATTTCCCAAGCATGTGTCCATTGGTTACCCCTAGGTTTCAATATTAACTATATGTGTTCATGGGTCAAGAATTACTGAGATAATTCTTTTTTATGTTGTATGATGAGACGCTATGGAATTTATCATCATATAGAGGGATGAAAGTTGTTTCACTATCGGGATCAAACCTATAAGATGGGCTTCTTATGTATCCTCTTGAGAGGAATCAGAACCCACATAGTTAGGTGACACTTAATTGGACACATCTCATTTTAAGGTCATGCGTTGAGGACCCATCCATGATGTTTAATGCCATGCGGTAATGAAATACAGGTGAAAGATGCCCAACGAATATTTCATGTGGGACATATAAAGAAGAGGTCCAGGACAATTAGGAGAGGAATGGTCTCCTTGGTGGTTATGGCCCTATAGGGGATATGGACCATTGAACACTAGGGTGGTCTGGGTGTTGGGTATGGACCTTAGGGAGGCTTCCTACATATCCCATTTAGTTGGGAATCAATGCCCCTATAGTTCGGTTTATGTTGGGGCTTATACAAAAAAGAAGGCCCTATTTGTGGGGGGAATTATTAGGGATTAACCTTTTAAAAGGTTCCACATTGATCTTGATCCTTTCGATGGGAGTCTATGTATCTTGGTTAGAGTAGGAATCAGAGTTATCATAGTTCGTTTTAATATGGTGTGGATGTTGCGATTATCATTAACTTCTAATCCCACAGTGGTCATGCTTTGTGTGAGAAACAGAAGGAATCCATAGACCAGATAGACCATACATGTTCCCTTATCCTTTCATATAAAATGACGATGATGGTGTAAGAGGCTTAGTCGATGGCTCAACAAGAGATGGAGAGAGATATATAGAGAGGGGGTATTTGAATGTTCTGGATCTCACATGTGTTGAAATCCAGGATAGTCACATTTGAATATATATCCATACATGCCTTGGACCGAGCCTGAAATGAGAAGGAGTTCTACCTCTACTGTAATGTCTATGGGGTCACCTTATGGGGATTTCCCTAAAGATTGTTCCAGGAAATAATGAATCATCACTTCTCATCAAAATGAAAGGAAGGCATGATACATTTGACTTATCACTATCCCTTGTTGAATGGAAAAGACAGTGATCAACCATGATCCCTGGAATGGGGATGTTCACATCAGTATTTCAAGGTTGGGCTCGGGGTTACCATGGGAATGTAAGACATTATGGGGGTATACACCCTTTATAGTATTACCCATGTGACTCTCCTTACCATGGTTATGTAAACTTAGAAGGATGCACCTAATGGTTTTATCATATGGGTGCAGGGATTTGGAAGAGGTTTTGTCTTAATGCTAATGGAATTTTTAGTGGAGAGGGTTTGTAGGATGGGATGGAAATAGAAGGTAATGATTATTACCGGATGGTGGAATGCCCAAAGGTAACCTAATCCATATATCATTTGTTCATGCGGGGTGGGGTACCCTCCGAATGGAGTACTTATATGTGGGTGGAGGAGTCATCTGTGGACCGAGGAGGTACATGGAACTGGATGATGCATGTGTACCATGGTTGTACAGAAACCTGAATATGGTATGTGTACAAAGGTGATATGCATCCCTGGTTTCCGTCTTCATACCATGGTGGTATGAGGGATTGGAGTCCCTCCATTTGGAGGAATTCTACATAGGATAGGGTTTTATCCGCATATAGATGTACTGTGTGGTATGCCATATTGAAGAATGGGAATTAATCTTACAGTTTGTCAGATGTTCTTCCATGAAGGTAGTATTTTTTGATTCCCCAATTAGGTTCACGTTTTTTTCCCATATTATAAATCTTCATTATTTGTGTGATTCTCCATTTTTTTATACATGATAGAAATTTTTCATTGTTCCATACTTTCTATATAATTTTCCGTCAAAGTCTTCCATCAATAAACTCCATGCTCTCCAAAATTCCTATCATGTATCCCCTTCTTTGGCTCCCATCAGGTTCCTTTTATAGTGTTTTAGGGAGGCTGTATCTATGGGTAATAAGAAACCTTTTGCGGAAGACCATTAAGAAATCATTCGTCCCACGGATGACTAGGTCAGTCAAGGTTTGTAGGGTTCAGGTTCACAGGGCTATGGTTCACGGGGCTATGGTTCATAGCGGTGGAAATCAACGCCTCAATCCTACAAATGACTTGTTTCATGGGATACCTCCGACCTCACCTTGTTTGTGAACTGAGTATGGGGGGACAGTGTGCAGGGGTGTACATCTATGTCATGTTTTCTCCAATGATGTGGTTCATAGGGCTGTGGTTCATAGGTGGAATTTCTCTGCATCCATTCTACCAATGACGTGGTTCAAGAGGGATCTCTGTCATTCCTCTTATATTGCATGAACTACTTGATGGACTATCAAATGCCTCATGAGGTAGTGTTTCACGAGCTATCCACAAATGGTTTGGTTGATGGGAAATTCAATCTTCACACCATTCCTGGAAATTGGTATGTGGACCACTTTGGTCCATTTCTAAATTCTATTTATTCAATATTAATTTTCAAATTCTAAATGGATCCTATGTAATAGAATTTAATCATTTTTGTGGGAGGATATTCTTCCACATTTTTCAGTTTTAAGACACCACATATTCTTCCATAGGAAGGGGCTTAGATAGCATTTACTCAAATTCTTGGTGAAATTTTCCCTGCAAAGTTCTATCATATTTCTCTACTTTTGCGTACATGTTCCTTTATGAAAACTGTAATCCAATAATTGTTCTTTAGATTCCATGAACTACAAACTCTTCAAAGTCATTATCATCTTTAAACCGTCCATTTATTATATAAATTGAATTCTATTACTTAAATTTTATGTTTGATCTAAAGTGTAGTAATTCATGACATATTTCACCTACTCCATAGACTAAACCTCAATTTGGTGAACTGAAAATTATATTTCTAACATAAACTTTTAAGGCTTCACTATGGATGACTATGTCGCGAGGATTAGTATATAACACACCTAGCCCATGAACTATTTGTTTCTATGGCTATCGCTTCATGGGATATCATCTTGTATAGGATTCCATGATCCATTGGTTCTCCATGAATGAACTCAACAAACAATTTCTGGTGTACAGTATGCGGAGCCTTTCCATGGGGACTTTATATAGTCCTTTGTCACCTTTTGTTCTTCTTCCCAAATATTTTTTTAGACTGACGCTTTTTTATATTATTTTTAATGAAGGATAATGGAACATCATTTTATCTCAATAGAAGTGACCAGGAGGAAGGATTATATGGTTGATAATTCTGAAGAAAATTTTCATTCCTAAATCATTCCTCAAGATGGTATTCTCATTGACCTTTTTCCAAAGCTCACAACCTATTTTTTATATGTCTAGTTTATTATTTATAGATTTTGTCTCCTAAATGATGTTCCCTTTCCATTTTTCAATCACAGTACTCTTATTATTATCCTCAAGGCATCCTATGGGTGTGATCAGGCCAATATTTCTTCAACAAGAGATATAGTAACTACTTTTACTAAAGAGAAAGTGTTCACACTAAAGGTCTCTGCATGGACTCAGGGTAATTATAATCATCATGACTACTCTTTGAGGATAATCATCCAGGAGTAGCCTTCCATTATCAATATCTCTTGAGATAATCACATTTGTAGGTTGAGTGCCAAATGGGGCATCCAACCTTGAGTATTCATCTTCGATGTGTGGGATTAGGCATTCTAGTTCTATTATATTTTTTTCGAATCCCCTCACTAGTTAGAAGTAGAAAACTTGTATCAAGCAGAATTGGTTTCTTACTTTGGAATCTACTCACCAGGTGATTTGATGCCAGAAATTATTCATCATTTTTATTTAAGCACTAATACCTTCCACCTATTTCATGGGGTGGTGGGGATTAGTTTTTTTCACATCCATCAACATGAAGGGATTTACATTCTAGTAAAAATTTATGATGAGTTTTTTCCAATGGCCAATTCTTAGGGGAATGTTGAACAATTATCTCTATTGGAATGGAATTTATTGGTCATGTAATAGTGATTACTCAATCAACCCCTCAATGCTCATTCCATTATTTCATTCAAAGATTGGATTAGGCTATTCTTGTAGGTGAAAGGTCTTAGGATGAGGTTTCACCAAATCCAGACTCACCTAACTCAAAAATAATGGTAAATCATAGGTTTATACTGTTCCACCCTTTATTTAGGTTGGTAAACCACTTGGGGGTGTGGAATTCAGTCATACATACCACATGATCTTAGTTTTTTAGGTTTCATTGCTATGTTTTTGAGTGGATGACACTTCCCCTCACGTGATGTCAATACTGGTGTTTGGGCTTGCAATCTAATGCTAAAATCCACATTGGCAGAGGGATATCCCATTAACTTATTCATTCCTACACTCTCTCAAATATATGAACTGTTAGGGATGATATAGGTAGGTAAATCCCCACATTTTCTTTGTGGGATATTTCAATTTTTGTATGAATGGATAGAAGAGAATTTCTCCTGCTACAAGTATTAGCAAACTTTGACGGTTCCTTATTCTAACTTTCACCCAAATATTCTCAACATTTAAATCATTCATCCTTAATAATTAAGTATTAATGAGGAAATCAAACTTTTAATTTACGGATCTCATTTTTCTTTCACACCATCTGTTACGCCTCACAGATCTGTGATGGATTACATAAGGGGATCTTCATAAGAGATTTATTATATTATTGCACTTCGAGATGGATTTTGATATACTCATATATAAAGGGTAACCAGATGTAAACCCTATGTTTATTATAGGTTTTCTAGTCAATTTGGATGCATTCAACTGGTCTCTCATTTCCCTATTATTTTGTTTAAGAGGGTGTCTCATTCAATTATTGTTTACCAATTTTGGCTAGCCATGATATGAGAGGATACAAATTTGGATGTCCTCATTCTTCTCATAGTATCCTAGACTTACCTATCATTAGTGTAAACCTAATTTTGGGTCACTTTCTACCTTGATAGGGTATTGGGAAGGCCCGTTTGAAAGTTTTACACATCGTTGGTCATTTCTTATCCAGTCCTAACTATGACAGCTGTGATATACATTCCCATCTATCTGGTGAGAAGGATTTCTACCCACCATCACAGGAACTTTTATGGGGATTCATCAACACAACCAATGACCATGGATAGAGACTCAGATCTCATATCTTTGGCTAATATGGTCTGTGGCCCTACAGAAGCTGGTCTGAGAGGGACATCACTAGGTGTTACTAAAATTACTCCCAGCCCCCCTCATTTGGTCCTAGATGATGAACCATCTATTGGGAGGGATAGTATCCATGAATGGGTTACTCAGTTCAAGGATATTATTTCTTCTATAGTGGTGCTTATTGATTACATAAATGACATGGTTGAGGATGACGATGATTTTGGTGCCATTATGAGTCATCAAGATTTGCGAAAACTGGAATGGCGTCAAATACATACTCTTTTTGTGGAAACTCACCTAACATAATTTACAAACAATGAGGATATCGTTCGATGACTATTCATTGATATTGGTTCGAATGTATTGGATTACCAATTCCTGCATCTATTATTTTATCTAATTGACATAGCTCAAGAGGATCTCACTACTTCTGAAGGTGATATCACTTGGTTCAATGCTTCTCACCACCAAAATCAGAAATTTTGGGATATTACTGACGAGTTTTGTTATATGAATGATGGGGAAGCTCTTTCGCATGACCTAGGGATTTCCTAGAAGGAAACAATATGTTGCTGTGAGGCATGCATGTCCAGAATAAAAGTGAAACTATAATCATCAAATGCTCATTATGGGGTAGTTAAACAAAAAGTGTGGGACCTATGGATTATTATGAAGTTAGTAACCCCAATGATTAAATCTAATGCTAAAAAGAGGGCAGCTTTGGAATGTCCCCTTATTGTCCCTCATTGAGAAAGTATTGACCAACTGGAAAGAGCATGTCAGGCCTCGTTGTAATCTATTGGTCTACCCTACACAACCTTTTTGGACATCAGAGAGTGCCTCCAGATTGTGGGAGTCCCCCCACTCTCACTTCTTTTGATAAAAGAGAAACATTTTGATTTCTATTGTTCTTATTTTACCTTTTCCTGCAATATCAATAATTTTTTATCAAATACATTTGAAACCATAATATCTAATGAATATCAATTTGAGACATAATCTGGGATAAAGTAAATAATCAAATCATGCCAAAAGTTTTTCCTAAGTGGATAGGCTTAGCTTGTGTAGTTTGAATTTTTCATGGGTCACATAGAAAATCGTATAAATATTTTTCATTTTTCATTATCACCCTAATATTTTTATAATCTAATTATGGTGTGGGATTAGTGGGAATAACTTGAATTTTTCGTAGGTAAAAAATTGTGTGTTTTCAACCAAACAAGCATTGCATATCTTGATTATTTTTTATTTATCTATGATTTTTCTAAACCATACGTAGTATAGGTTTATAGAGATGATACTAAACTTTTTTTCGGGTTCCCTGTATGGATTTTCACCCTGGTGAGTTTTGTGTCTTATTTTGGAAGTTTATTATTTTGAAAACTAGACTAACATTTCTGATGTTTTATGTTGAACAAATTTGACTATGACTTGCGGGGCAACTGGCCCAATTTAGGCCTCATTAATGAATAATGTCCAGAATACATTCAGACATGGATGAGGAATATTTCTAGACCCTGATATGTGATTTCTGGATATGGGATATGATATAGGGCATGGAATCCATGGCGCGTATGAAATTTGGAAATTTCTCTCCTATGGAATAATTTTCCCATGGTTGACATGCCATATTTGAGGAAAACATATGTAGATCAAACGTGGCATTGTATTCGTATTAAAACAAATGTATCTATAAGACAGTTTCTATCCATTTCCAATGGCCAAGAAATTTATATTAAATTTTGGATTTGTTCTTCTATTGAGGTCCATAGTGGGTGGCCAGTTGAGGGAACATTGTATAAAGGTATGGGGTATTTATATTGGTCTTGGATTAGAAACTTCCCCTCCATGAATTAGAATTTTTCAATGGAGGGACATTGTATTTTGTATTTTGACGGAGTAAAATATGGTCTTTTAAGACTTATGATTTCATGAATCTCTCATTTTACTCTAATTGTAGGGGTAAGAATTTGATTTTTCCAAAAAAAATTGGCCAACAATGTTCTATCTCATTCAGGTGTGATGGGTGGAAATATGTAAAATTTAATCTGTGTGGTTTCCAAAAGCAGGGAGTATAGTGAGTTATAGACGTCGTAGGGGTATACAAGGATAGTAATATCCTCACATGAGGACTAATTTCCCTTGGTTGATAGGCCAATTTTTTTGGAAATATTGTAATGCCTCGACCCCTCTAGACTGGAGTCGGTGAAATACATTTTATATTGGAATGGTTAGAAGGAATGAAAATATTGATGGAATGATCATTTTAGTAGTCTTGAAGAAACTAGATACATATATGTTACACACATTATATTAGAAAAGTTTACAAAATAAAATACATAATGAAAACTAAAAACTTTATCCATAAGAAATCAATAAATAATCTCCTCTTTGTCACCTGTTGAAAGTAAAAAATGAAAGGTGTGAGCTAAAATGATAAATAAGGGTTAAAAATAGTGGTAAAATGAATAAAATAATAATTTAATCATAATCAATCTAACATAATCAATATGTAGTGGTGAATAGATGAAAAACTCATCTCATTAATAAACTGAGAATGAAACAACATCCATAGATTTTTTCATAGTGAAAATCTCATGGATAGTAATTATTGATAATGAATAAAGAGAGTTCTTATTATTTGGATGTCATGTATCTAGAACATTAAACCATAATACCATAAAAACGATTCAGTTATATGGGTAGAAACCCGTCTGAATTTTGGAAACAAACTCAAAGGGTTTGTCGCCAATTGATTTGTCTCATGGGACCTAACAATGCATAGAGGGGAGATAAAGGGCCCCAAATTCCACTTAATGCCGAAATAATTCTCTATAAATTGATTCAATACAATAGAAATATGACTTTTCAATATCTGTACATATTAGAGTATACAAATTCATCAATATTTCCATAATTCAAATAACATTCCAAATAAACACCAAATATAAAATTGTATAAGGTTTAGATAACATGCATATACATGATATGAGATTATGTATATTTAATATAAATATAATTTCAAATGAAAATTGATCTCAAATGGGCAGTAGGTACACCACATAAAGATTATTAGGTGCACAATACAATGTTAGCCATGACAAAATAGTAGTTGAGACCAAGTCTCTTACCACAATGTAATTGGTCGAATCATATGACCAGAACATAATAACCCTAAAATGAATCATTGAATAACATGAATAAAAAGAAAATAATATTTTTATTTATCAAATGGCAGTACACATAAGCCACATACAAGTAATAAGTGGTGAACAATGAAAATCTCAAAAAAATGAATGTGAGATGAGAAACCCCTTACAAACATTATGGCACGGTAATGAGTGTTATTGTGAGGGATTAATGAGAGGTAAAGGTGTATTCCATTATCTATATTCTATAATATATGTATGTAGAAGGTTTGAAAATATACCCCATCATTAGGAATTAAAAATAAAAGGACACAACATAGGGGAGATTCTTGAACAAAAGTGAGAGAGAGGATCCCTTACATTATGCTCGAAGGTGTTCTAGTTTTTTCTTAACGAGTAGAATAATCAAATTTAGCTTCATTAATTAATAATTATAGAACCTCATATACATTTAATTGATATTTTATAAACTTATTAAGTTCATTAATGTCCTTTTTATGGGTTTAAGAGATTCAATTTTACTATTTGGAAGGATTTTCTTACTTGGTTTCATGATTTCTTTACTTCTATTCATGAATGAAAGTTCATTTGAAATGCGGTTAAACATACAAAATTTATAATATAAATTATTAGTGAAATTAATGAGATACAAATGATTTTATCATGATTCTGGTTATATACCATGAAGATGAGTCATTCGATGAGTTAAAAATAAACACTTTGATTTGGATTGGTGGTTTTGTGCATAATAAACTTGTTTTTTATTATTATTCCATATTTTGAATTTCTAAAGATTAAATAACATTAATCAAGATAATATAATATATTATGACATGGTTCAACCATTGAAAATGATTCATGGCCATTATTGAAGATAGTAATTCAAATTGAAAACTCATCTTCCTTGAGTGTGATAAATTACACATCTCGGATGGTGTTTGCATTTATTGTATAAAAGGAGGGGGGAAAGAGATATCATGATGAAATATTCCCTAATAAAAATGAATATATATTACATTTAAGTTACTAGAATTATCATGGAATTTGGATGAGGGGATGTGATAAGGGACAACAAAATAATGGACCTTAGTGAAAGAAATTGAAAGAGAAGAGAATGAAGGTTAACCTCCTGAGTACTCCTCCTTGAGAATCTCTTTAAGGCCTTTGATTTTGGACTTTTGGTGATACAATCAGTCCTTGTACGTGGGGAGAGGGCTTGTGAAGAGTATTTGGAAGAATTTAGGAAAGTCTTGAAGCTTTAGTGGTGTGGGGGAAGAGGGGGTGAGGGGTTGTTTATATAGTGGAGGGAGAGGAGTTTTCCTAATATTATAATCATTAATTTTGTATTTCTTATCAAGACATCCAATAGTGATTATTAAATGACCAATTACAGTAATATATGCATGAGACGTTGAACCAATTGGTGATACATCCACAGATCATAATCAATGACTCAATAAATTCTTTATTTAGTATTTATAGTAAATTATCGCATTTTACTATTCGTCAAAAATGTAAGTATTTCAGAAAAATCCCAAAAATTACCCCTATCCATTTTTCTACATGTAGAATCAAAGAATGAAGTCCATTTTTCAAAAATAGATTTCTAAATATGATTAATTAGAAATTTAAATAAAATAATTATTTAATCGAAAAATATAAGCACTTAAAATATTCATCTTCATTTTTAAGGTGCCAAAATTAATTTATACATTCAAGGGCATGGATACCATTCATAAGAGTCATATTATTATTCATGAGGGTGAGTTACTGTTCATAAGTTTAGGTTACAATTCATAATATTAGGTTACTATTCACCAAAAATTAAGTTAATTCTATCAGACTCTAATTATCATCTATATCACAACCGTGTATATTAGATTTTTAAAATTCAATCCACAGAGCTGAAAAATATAAGATTTATGGATAGGTTATGGATATATCTTATTAGTAACCATATATTATTCCATATAGGTTTAGTGATTCATGAAATATAGGCTATAACTATAATTTATTAAAGAGAAATAAACCATAAAATTTTTTGGTTGCTACATTATTCCCTCTTTCAGAATTTTCATCCACGAATTTTTTTCCATGTTTAAAGTCCACCAAAAAGATGTGGGAGGTTCTTCTTTATAACATCCTTAGGTTCCAATGTTGATTCTAATATATTCTGGTTTTCTCAAAGAACCTTTACTAGACATGTTTTCCAATTTCTCAATACTCTCTCCCTTGTGTCAAGAATCCCGATAGGCTCTTCACAGTCTGATAAATCATGTTCCAGTTCTATTTGTTCACATGTGAGTACATGCATTGGGTCTGGAAAGTATTTCTTCAACAATGACACATCTAACACATCATGAAATTTTGAGAGACTTGGTGGCATTGCTAAACGGTAAGCTATAGCTCTAATTCCTTCCAAAATTTCAAATGGTCTGATGTACCTGGGGCTCAATTTCCCCTTCTTACCAAACCATTAGACACCCTTACAAAGGGAAACTTTCAGAAAGACATGATCTCCCACTTGGAATTCCAAATCCTTTCTCCATTTGTCATAATAACTCTTCTTCCTACTTTGGGATGATTTTATATGGGCTTGTATTGTCTTCACCTTTTTTAGGGACTCTTCAATATGTTCTGGGCCTATAAGTTTTCTCTTACCAACTTCATCCCAACAAGTTGGAGTTCAACATCTCTTTCTATATAATGCTTCATATGGAGACATTTTAATACTAGAATAGAGACTATTGTTGAATGAAATTTCTACCAAAGGTAAGTATTGATCCCACATACCTTGAATGTCCAAAGAGTATGATCTCAACATGTCTTCCAGAGTTTTAATAGTTTTTTAGACAGTCTGTCAGTTTGAGGGTGATAAGTAGTACTTGTACAAAGCTCAGTATTCACAACCTTCAAGAGACTTTTCCAGAATTTTGATGTAAATCAGGGATCACAATCAGAGAAAATAGATAGAGGTGCACCATGAAGTCTTACAACTTCATTAATATAATATATTGACTACCTTTCAAGTGGTAAATCCTCTCTTATTGGAAGTAAATGTGCTAATTTAGTGAGACAATAAAAAATTACACATATTGAATCATTCTTTCTTGGTTTCCTCAGTAATCTGGTGAAAAAATCCATTGTAATTTTATCCTACTTCCACATAGGAATAGGTAGAGTTTTCATCACTACTTTGAGATGGTGTCTCTCTTACTTCACTTGTATACAAACTAGACACCTTGAAATGTATTCAGTAATTTCCCGCTCCATATGATCCCATCAAAAATGTTCCTTTGGATCTCTATACATCTTTTGGATACCTGGGTGTGTAGAGAAAAATGATCTATGAGCGTCGTCTAATAGTTCCCATTTTAGCTTAGGTATCTATGGAACACATAACCTCTTCCCAAACATTAAAACTCCTTCCTCATACATGAAGTCTGCCAATCTCCCATCCTTGAAATAATTAATTTTCTTCTACAGATTCTCATTATTAAATTGAGTTCTTTTTATCTTCTCTAGTAAATATGGTTTAGCAATAATTTTAAAGAGGAAAGATGTTTCCCCTTCCTTAACATTTCCTATATCCATCTTTAGTAGATCCATGAATATAGGATCTCTCTCAATCCTCATTTGAGTTAGAAGTCTATGATCTTTCCTACTTAATGCATTTTCCACCTTATTTGCCTTTCCTAGGTGGTAGTGTATTGAATAATTTAAATATTTGATTAACTCGATCCATCTTATTTTCTTCATGATGAGTTATTTCTGTGTGAAAATGTATTTCAAACTCTTGTGGGCTGTATAAATATCACATCTTTCTTTGTAGAGATAACATCTCCATATTTTCAAAGAAAATATTATGGTTGCTAACTCAAGATCATGAGTTGGATAATTGTTCTCATGAGACTTCAACTATCTTGATTCCTAAGTAATAAATTTATCATTTTTCATAAGGATGCAACCCAATCCATTCTTTGATGCATCGCTGTATATTAAAAATCCATCACTTCTAGATGGAAGTGTCAAAATTGCAGTATTGACCAAACTTCTATTAAATTCCTCAAAAAAATTTGTACATTCTTTTTTGTATACAATCTTAACTCATTTACATGTGATCATGGTTAGTGGGTTAGCCAGTTAGGAGAAATAATGAACGAAACACCGATAATAACCTGCTAAACCAATAAAATGGTGTACCTTAGTTATGTTTTGTATATACATGAAATTTCTGTGGAATTTTTTTTCTTAAACACATGGGAAGTTTACGATTCCTCATTTTCTAACAGTGCTTGATTCTGAGGCACGGTGTGCCTGGAATCATTTTCTAAAGTTTTGTTTAGGTACGTTTTGTAAATGTATAAGAGGGATTTTATATCTTTTGAACCGGTGCTCGGAATCAAATTTTGAGGGCACCATTGAACTCATAGCGTCGAAAATTGCTTAGTGAGACCTTCACTATAGTTGCGTTTTATTCGGAGTGGAAGATATTTTTGGGGTTTTTTAATTAAATTGAATAAAGTTATAGTTTTAAATTTATTTTATTTTAGTGGTTGAAAACTCCAAGGGGAGGAAAGTGGTGGGGAAAAACAAACCATAACCTCCCATGAGAGGTTATGGTGGTGGGTCCCACCCATACATAACCTCTCTTGGGAGGATTATTAGGTGGGGCCCACATGAGTTTCTTAACTCTTATAACTCTCCATTAATTTTGGAACACCTCTAACCCCCCATTTATGTTGGTTAAACTCTCCACCCATTAATTAAATGAATGTTTTCATTTAATTCAAGTCATTTTGAATTCTTTTGCCAATAATTAAATAATTGGTTGGCTTAACCAATTATATTGGTTGGAAAATTAATTGGGTGGAGCTAGGTTATTAATTCACCCTTTTGAATTACATGCCAACACTTAAAATAATAGGCAGACTATTATTTTATTTGGGTTTGGCATTTCTCTTCTTGTTAGATTGTTGGAAAAGGCTCTTAACAGAGAATCGTTCTTCCAATGAAGAACGCGAAGAACATGAAGAATGTCAATGAACTTCTTCTTCCTTCTTTGACCGAACCTATGGAGAATGAGCCGACCGCGAAGAATTCCAATGACTCTTCTTCATCAGTCTCCTACCCTGGATGCTTCCTGACGTCAATGAATCGACGTCGTCTTTTTCCGCAACTTCGTCAACGATCGTTGACAAGATATGTACGGGTTATTATTTTACGGTTGAATTTTACCCTTCGTACCCCATCGTATGTTTTGTGCTTTGAGAACCGAATAATACCACCATAACGAGGAGGGTTTGGACTGCATGAACATGGCATGACCCTCCCCTATGGTTTTTTCTTGTTCATTGATGATGGAGGCGGTACACGCGGCAACCGACAACAAGCCTGCCACGAAGAAAGCCAGCAGCATAAGGATCCCGGGTAGCCATAAGGGTGCGGCACCGCCTTAACTCGCAAAGAATCGAGCCGTCGCCAGGCGGGCCTCGGCTGTGCTGGAGGGGCGCGGTATCATCGCATCGCGCTGGAAGAAAGGTCCTCATCCAGGAGGGTCGTGGCGGTCGGATGGTGGCGTGGTGCCATTGCGCCTGGCAGAGCAGCAAGGATCCTCAGCCAGGGTGGGACGTGGTGAAGGGGCATGGTGCCATCACGCCGCGCTGGAGGTGTAGGACCACAGCCATAGGCCGTGGTGGATAGTAGAGGGCAGCCAGTTTAGCCGGCCTCCGGTGTGCGCCACAGGGGGGACTCTTTGGGTCCAACGGTTACTAGGGGTCAGCGCCTCGCACCGGCTATTTTGGACAAAGGTGGTTGCATCACCCCCTTCCTCGTGTGGCCATCCAAGGCACGCGGACTGGCCAGCCAGGCCACGTAGGTTTCCAGCTGGCCAAGCCATGCGGGCCGCCACCTGGCTACGTGGGCCGCCACCATGCCATGCGGCCCGTCGGTCTCGGCCGCCCCTTCAGGTTGGGTTTTTTTCGGGCCGGGCCACCCCCGCTGGCCGGGCCGTACCTTCTGGCTGGTCTACCCCTTCGTGCTGGGTCAGATTCATGGATGGGGTCGGGTCAGTCCAACTGGGTCAGACTGGACCCGATCTCGTCAGACCCGTTTACAACTTTCTCCCAAATCTTGGCCTACGGTCGTTCGTATGACGAACCATCAGTGGCGCAGATATTCTTGGAACAATGTCGTCCCTTCAAGAATAACCCATAGGATTTTCGATTATATTTGAGATACAGTCAGGTTGGTTCGTGCACGAAACCAACCGGGCCCCTGGGATGGAAATGCCAATAACTCACAGACCGGGTGTCCGATTGACGAGCTGTCTATTGCGTTGAGACCCCTATGATGTGGTGATACTTTGAGATACTTCCACGCCAGAATTCATGACACTTGAGGTATCGACCACTAGCTCATGGGGTGGATCCTCTTATATATGAGCGTAAAGAGTTCAAGGACCTAGTAACTGAGAGACCTGACAACTGCTTTACCGATTCGACTCGGAGTGATTCGACTAGCCCAGTGGGGACCGCCTGGTAGTTGGTGGCAGACCCATGGTGGATGGAGCGCGGTAGCAGACCCATATTACTCTATAGAAAGAGTACCTCTACATGTTATTAGGGTAGAACCTGGTATTTGGAGTCCAATCCATAGTAGACGGAGCGCGTGGTAGTTGGTAGTAGACCTGCGGTACTCGACAGGAGGAGTACCTCAGTAGTCTAAGTTTAGTGAGAAACGACTTGGTGTCGTGACAGGCCCACTGTTCTCAATAGTGGAAGAGTCCTCCAGTAGTCGTGGTTTCAATAATGGATTATCATGGTTTGAGTTGAGTCAATGACCTTTGTGTTTTCCTCATTATTGGGATGGTTTACTTGATAACTTAGGTATATGTATGGGCATATACCTAAGTAATGGTTATCCGTTGATTTCATACTTTGTGTTTTATCCTTGTTGGATTTTTTGAGACCTTGAGGGTCTTGGGGTACCTATTGAGTATTGTTATACTCATCCCTACACAAGCTATGCCCGCACCTCTTTGTGTTGGATGCAGACAACATACATCTCTGACTGAGGTGAAGTGTACGAGGACTAGACGATACCTGGAGGTAGACCTCACAACGAGTCGGTACCTGGAGAAGACAGACGGACATGGAGCTCTGAGGAGGCTATCTGTACCTACCCTTCAGGTAGGATCCTTGGTGGATGATCCATGATTTTCTAGACACCTTCCAGCTATTTGAATTTTAGTTGTACCTATTTTGTCTTTTCCTTGTACTTTACTATTGGTCTTGTATTTCTGGACCAATTTACTTTCCAGCACATCTTTTGTATATAGTTCCTACATAGTGCTTTTCTTCCATTTGTGCAATCTATTGTGTGTGTTTACTTTTATAATGGAAATGCCTTCCCAGCTTAGGGATTTACGCATTTGGTGCTACTCCCCAGCCCACGGCCTAAGGAAGGCAGGCTTGGGGTAGTCAAGGAATGGGCCCCATAGACGGGCCGTGAAAAATTGGTATCAGAGGAGTCATTTCTATCGCAAAACATAGGACTCTGATATTTATTTTTAGTGAAGCAAAAGTGTTAAGGGTACTGATTGTTGTTTTTAGTTCAGGGAGTCCAGAGTTGGTGCGGCGGCTGGCGTATCTATACACCAGGACCCTGAAGACTGATTTCAGACTTAGTACACGAAAACATTGATTTCATGTGTGTTTTCCAAAGTTTTCTTTAAGTCACCTCAAACCATCTCAGCTCAATAGGTATAGTCTGTTGATAGTGTCACATTTGTTCTTTTAGGATGCCTCCCCGCAGACGAATAGTTAGAGCCCAGAGAGTTGTACGCACTGATAGCCCGCTGAGCGATGTGGCCTTAGTGTAGGTCCCCTTTCCTATTGAGGCACCAGCGGTACCACCACCCGTTGGGCCACCAATTCCACCAGCCCAAGTAGAAAACAATGAAAACTGCTTGAGCACGTTGCACAAGTTCCAGCGCCAGAGGCCACCCAGTTTATAGGGAGATATGGACCCGTAGGCGGCTGAGGATTGGCTGGAGGCTGTGGTGAGAGTTTTTAGACAGGTAGGGACACTAGCCGACTTCATGGTGATCCTTGCTGCTAGCCTCCATCAGGCAGCAGCAGACAGATGGTGGAGCCTGATGCTCCAGATACATGATGTAGAGTCACTTCTATAGGAAGACTTTGAGATCCTGTTCCGGGAGGAGGTTGTACCAGCCACCCTTCAAGCGGTGCGGATACAGAAGCTACTTCATCTACAGTAGGGCAGTATGACAGTAGCGTAGTACTCATCAAGGTTCACTAACCTCTCGCGCTACTCCACTGATATGGTACAGGACCCATTCTTTAGGGCCCGAACCATTGAATAGGGACTCAGGAGAGGGATCAGAGCTTTATTTTTCTCCCACAGCATCCCGACATTGGCGGGAGTGTTGGAGAAAGCCCTCCTATTGCAGAGTTTCCATACTGAGCAGTCTCTAGCAGCAAGACCCACCACAAGCCGACATGCAGCGAAATCATCTGCAGCTAGCAGTAGACAGATGACACAAAGGTCCAAGAGGACAAGACCTATAGTTGGAATACTGCATTACATAGGATCGGTTGTGCGGGGCACCTAGAGTCGAGACAGAGCCAGTCATTCAAGGAGCAGATAGTATTACACCTGCGGTGGGCATGGTCACAAGGCTCGTGTCTATCTGACCTGTCATATTGATGATCAGCAGACAGTTGAATGACCTCCCAGGAAGATGAAAAGCTTTGATCAAGGCGGTCTATAGGGCGGAGGCAGACGTGGTAGAGGAGATGGACATATAGCTGGCAGTGGATGATGATATGAGGTGCTACCGCAACCACCACCTAGGGGTCCACCCCAACTGCAGGGAGCAGGTGGACATGGGAGAGCTCAGCTTCAAGAAGCTGAGGCCTATGGCCATGGCTCTCTAGAGAAGATACGAGGTACGATCTATGTATATTCAACCATAGCTACAATTCTTATAGACATAGGTGCCAGACACTCTTTCATTTCCACTACCCTCGTTCAGAGCTCAGAGATTCTGACGGAGTCGTTGGCTCGTTATTTACGGCTAGAGACTCCTACAGGAGCATACTTGACGATTAGACACTGGTTCCAGAAGTGTGAGAATACTCTATGAGGTGAGAGCTTCAGCTGGGATCTCCTCGTAGCAGTGTCGAGGCCTTACGATGTCATCATGGGTATGAACTAGTTATCTATAGTCCATGCACAGATTGACTGTATTAGGCGCAAAGTGCCGTGTGTCTGCACGGATGGGACCAAGTTCACCTTCACCAGTGAGAAGAGAACCTTTTCATTATAGGACAGACTTACTCGGAGGAGGGTGCAGCCGATTACTCACCAGTTGGATTGCCTCACCCTCGGAACAGTTGATGTAGAGAGTACAACTAATCCTATAGTGGTGGACCCGTACGGGTTGTTTTCCCTAACGATGTCTCAGGACTACCTCCACATAGATAGGTGGACATATAAATTTACATGTGCCCCAGTACAACACGGATATCTACTCCAGTTTATCAGATAGCTCCTGCTGTGATTCATGAACTACGAGTGTAGTTGGAGGACTTCTAGGGGAGGGGATTCATCCGGCCCAGTGTTTCTCCCTGTGCAGCCCTGATTCTGTTCACCAAGAAGGTGGACGGGAGCTTGAGGCTCTGTGTTGACTACCTTCTCCTGAACCAGGTGACCGAAATGAACAATTACCCACTTATATGTATTAATGATCCCTTTGATCATCTCAAGGGAGCACGATGGTTCTCGAAGATAGACCTCAGATCAGGCTATCACCATCTTAGAGTTTGAGATGAGGATGAGAATAAGATGGATTTTAGGTGTCGTTACGACCACTACGAGTTCTTGGTTATCCCCTATAGCATAATCAACACTATGGCAGTGTTCATGAGTCTCATGAATAGGATCTTTAAGCCATACCTAGATTACTTCATCATAGTCTTCATTGACGACATTCTGATCTACTCGACTACTGAGGAGAAGCATACCTACCATTAGCGGGTATTACTGGACACACTCCGAGAGCACCAGCATTATGGTAAGATCTTAAAATGAAAGTTTTGGATTCGAGAGGTTCACTTCATGGGACATGTCATCTCGATGGATGGATTTGCTGTGGATCTAGTGAAGATCTAGGCGGTAATTTTGTGGGAGCAACCCAGGAGTGTGACGGAGGTATGGAGTTTCTTCGGATTAGCTAGCTACTATTAGAGATTCGTTCCAGACCTCTATGGCATTGTAGCACCACTATCATCCTTGATGAGGATGGGGAAACCCTTCATGTGGTCGGAGAGATGCCAGTAGATCTTTCAAGAGCTGAGGTAGAGGCTAACTAGTGCCCCATCATGAGGCTTCCAGAAGAAGGCATAGGTTAAGTAGTCTTCTACGATGCATCAGGGAATGGACTCGAATGTGTCCTGATGTAGGAGTGAGTTGTGATCTTATACGGTTCTCTGTAGCTGAGATAGCATGAGCAGAAATACGATACCCATGACCAAGAGTTAGTAGCAGTGGTCTTTTCCTTGAAGATGTGGAAGCACTATATGATGGGTGAAGGTTTTACCGTGTACTCTGATCACAAGAGTCTCAAGAATATCTTCTCTCTAAAGGACCTGAACCTGAGACAATAGTGATGGCTTGAGTTTCTCTAGGACTATGACTTCGAGATAGTATATACTCCTGGGATGGGTAACGTTGTTGCAGATGTGCTCAACAGGAGGACTGGTATATAGCTGCTAGGATAGGCGACAGAGCAGCTGGTTGCTTTACTGATATCCTTTGTGGATAGGGATGGAGCAACCTATCTTCAGTCTCTTACAATCACTCCACTTCTTCAGAGAGTCAGGGAGGTGCAGCGTGGAGACAATGACTGTGATACGTGATGTGCTCAGATATCTATAGGGAAAGCACCTGATGGATTTTCTGAAGGTGGGGAGCACGTTATCCTATTTAGAGGATGTACCATGTTACCATTTTCACATCATGAGGAAGTGTTGATGAAGTTCCACACATCCCCTTTAGCGGTACATCTAGGTGTGGTGAAGATGTACCAGGACCTTCAATGACAGCATTGGTTTCTAGGTATGAAGAAGGCGGTAGCAGAGTTTGTCTCATGATGCCTCACTTTTCAACAAGTGAAGGTAGAGCACCAGGTACCAGCCGGCTTGGTTAAGCCCATAGAGGTCCCAGAGTAGAAGTGGGATGGGATATCCATGGTCTTTGTGATGAGTATTCCACATACATCCAGGTTTCATGACTCTATTTGGGTGAACGTTCACAGCATTGGTTACAGAAAGCTTTCGGGACACAGCTTCGATTGAGCACCGCCTTCCATCCTCAGACGGATGGTCAGACTGAGAGAACAATCCAGACCCTCGAGGACATGCTCCATGCATGTCTCCTCGACTTCAGTTGTAGTAGGAAGGATCACTTTCCATTTGTGGAGTTTTCCTACAACAACATTTATCACTCCACCATCGATATGGCACCTTTAGAGGCATTGTACGGACAACCTAATAGATCACCACTGTGTTGGAATGACCCAGGCGAATCAGCACTAGTGGGCCTAGAGATGGAACAGGCTACCACAGAGAAGGTGACGATCATCCAGGAGTGGATGAAGACTACACAAATTATGAAGAAGTTGTATGCTAACAGGAGATAGAGACCTATTGAGTTCATGGATGGCGACCATGTCTTCCAACGGGTCTCACCTTAATGAGGACTACGGAGATTTGGCCGAGGCAGAAAGATATCTCTGAGGTTCATCAGCCCTTTCCAGGTGCTCAGCAATGTAGGAGAGGTGGCTTAACGCTTAGCTCTTCCACCTTAGTTGCACCTGGTGCATGACATCTTCCATTTATCTCATCTTAGGAGATACGTGGACGTCCCATCCCACATCATCAACCATGGGGAGGTGGACATCGATGACGAGGAAATTTTCACGGAGGTTCTCGTGGAGATTGAGGATCAATAACAGCGGGTCCTACATGGATGGTTGATACCTATTGTGAGCATTCATTGGAAGCACGAGAACCTCCAGGAGAGAACATGGGAGCGGGAGGCTCATATGTGTGCTTAGTACCCCCATTTGTTCCCTTAGATCGAGTTGTAGCTTACAGGGAAGTAAAGCCCTGAGGTGGAGAGAATATAAAGACCTGAACATTCTGTGGAAAATTTTCTCATAAATAGAAGGGAATTTTACTAGTTCGAAATTTCTGATAGCGCTTGATTTCGAGGCCTGGTGTGCCCGGAATCAATTTCTGAAGTTTTTGTTCAGGTACGTTCTATAAACATATGAGAAGAATTTTATATCATTTGAACCGTTGCTCAGAATTAAATTACGAGTGCACCGTTGAACTCCCAGCGTTGGCGATTTCTTAGTGAGACCTTCACCGCAGTTGCGTTTTATCTGGACTGGAAGATAGTTTTGGGGGGTTTTTAATTAAATTGAATAAACTTAAAGTTTTAACATTATTTTATTTTGGTGATTGAATCCTCCAAGGGGAGGTCAGTGGTGGGGGACACCACATCATAACCTCCAATGAGAGGATATGGTGGTGGGGCCCACCCACACATAACCTCCCCTAGGAGGATTATTAGGTGGGGCCCACACAAGTTTCTTAACTCTTATAACTCCCCATTAATTTTGGAACACCTCTAACCCCCCATTTATGTGGGTCAAACTCTCCACCCATTAATTAAGTGAATAGTTTCTTTTAATTTAAATATTTCTGAATTATTTTGCCAATAATTAAATAATGGGTCGGCTTAACCCATTATGTTGGTTGGCAATTTAATTGGGTGTAGCTGGTTTATTAATTCACCCTTTTAAATTATGTTCCAACACATAAAATAATAGGCAAACTATTATTTTATTTGGGTTGGGCATTTCTCTTCCTGTGAGATTGTTGGAAAAAGTTCTCAACAGCAAACCGTTCTTCCAACGAAGAATGCGAAGAACGTCGATGAACTTCTTCTTCCTTCATCGACCGAACCTAAGGAGAAGGAGTTGACTGTGAAGAATGCCAACGATTCTTATTCCTCGATCTCCTACCACGAACGCTTCCCAATTTCAACGAATCGACGTTGCCTTTTTTGCAATTTTGTCAACTATCGTCCACAAGCGAGGTAGGGGTTATTATTTTATGTTTGAATTTTACCCTCCCTACCCCATCGTATGTTGTGTGCTTTGAGAACCAAATTATACCACCGTAACGAGGAGGATTCGGACAGAACGAACATGGCCCGACCATCCTTTTTGGGTTTTTCTTGTTGATTGACAATATAGGCGGTATACGCGGCAACCAACAATGAGCCGACCATGAAGAAAGCCGGCGGTGCAAGGCCGTTGGGTCGCCACAAGGGCGCGGCACTGCCATGCCGCACAAAGAACTGACCCACATCTAGGTGGGTCTTGGCGGTGCCAGAGGGGCGCGGTGCTGGTGCACCATGCCGGAAGAAAGGGCCGCGGTAAGGAGGTCTGTGACAGTCAGACGTGGGTGCGGCCCTGGCGCGTCGGGCGGAGTAGCAGGGAGTCGTGGCTAGGGAGGGTTGTGGCGAAGGGGCGTGGTGTCGTCGCACTGCACCATTGGTGCAGGACCGTGGCCATAGGTCACGACAGACAGAATAGGGCGGGCAGCTGAGTAGGCCGCCGGTGCACACGACTGGCGGGGCCCTTCAGGTCCCGTGGTTACCAGGTGTCGGCGCCTTGTGCCAGCCGTTTCAGACAAATGGGGCACGACACCCCCTTCCACGCGTGGAAAGCCAGGCCATGCGGGCCGTCCAATGAGGCCATGTGGACCGGCCATCCAGGCCATGTGGTCCGCCACCTGGCCATGTGGGCCGCCACCATGCCACGCGGGCCGTCGGGCCGGGACGCCCCTTCGGGTCGGGCCGGGACTCCCCAGTGGAACTATCCATACCTTCGAGCGGGGCCGCCCCTTCTATTTGGTCCGCCCCATCAAGACGGGTCAGATTCATGGACCGGGTCAGGTCAGTTCAACTGGGTTAGACCGGAACCAAACCTGTCTGACCCGTTTACACCTTTTCACCCTTGTCTTGGGATACGAGCATTCGTTTGATGAATATATAGTGATGCCCATATTCTTGTAATGAAACCGAGTCTTCGAGAATACCCCATGGGTGTTTGGGGTATAGTTGAGATACGGTCAGGTTGGTTCATGCCTGAAACCAACCGGGGCCCTGGGACAGAAATGTCAATAACACACAGACCGGTCATCCGATTGACGCGCCGTCTATTATGTTGAGACAACTATGACATGGAATTCCTTTGAGATACTTCCACATGAGATTTTGGGACACTTGGAGTATCGAACAGTAGCTCATGTGGCAGATCCTCTTAGAGACGAGCGTATAGGGTGCAGAGACCTAGTAGCTGACAGACCAGATGACTGCTTGATCGATTTGACTCAGAGTGATTCGACTAGCCTAGTGGGGAGGTCCTGGTAGTTGGCAGAAGACCCATGGCAGACGGAGCACCTGGTAGTTGATAGCAGACCAGCGGTACTCAACATGAGGAGTACTTCTGCAGGCTATTAGGGGGAGTGCCCAGTATTTGGTGGCAGACCCATAGCAGACGGAGTGCTTGATAGTTGGCAGTAGACCCGCGGTACTCGACAATAGGAGTACCTCAACAGTCTAAGGTTTGTAAGATATGCCTTGGTGTCGCGACAGGCCCATTGTTCTTGACAGAGGAGGAGTTCTCCAGCTGACGTGGATTTGATAATGAAAAATCTTGGTTTGAGCTGAGTCAATGACCTTTGTGGTTTCCTCATGATTGAGATGGGTTACTTGATAACTTAGTTATATGTATGGGCATATACCTATGTAATGGTTATGTATTGATTTCATACTTTTTGGTTAATCCTTGTTGGATTTTGTTAGACCTTGAGGGTCTCTGGGTCCCTATTGAGTATCATTATACTCACCCTTGCACGGGCTATGCCTACACCTTGTTATGTTGGATGCAGACAACAGACAGGTCTGACTGAGGCGGAGTGTACAAGGACTGGACGATACCCGGAGGTGGACCTCATGACGAGCCGGTACCCGAAGGAGACAAATGGACATGGAGCGCTGAGGAGGATATCTGTACATACCCTTCTAGTAGGATCCGTGGTGGATGATCCAGGAGCTTCTAGTCACCTTCCAGTTGTTTGTCTTTTAGTTATACCTATTTTTTCTTTTCCTTGTACTTCACTGTTGGGCTTGTATTTCCGACACCTTTTACATTCTAGCACATCTTTTGTAAACAGTTCCTACATAGTGTTTTTCTTCCAATTTTGTACTATGTTTTGTGCGTTTAATTTTATAAGGGAAATATCTTCCCATCATAAGGATTTACTCCTTTGGTGCTAGTCTCCAGCCCCTAGCCAATGAAAGGATGGCATGGGGTAGTCACGACACAGGCCCCGAAGACAGGTCATGACATGTTTGTTGGAATATTCCATTTTTTTTTTACCTTTGTCTTTGAAGGATCCACTAGGATTCCATCCATAGAGACAATATGGCCTAAGAAAGAAACTTATTGAAGAAAAAATTCACACTTTCTAAACATCCCATACAATCTATTTCTTCTAAGTGTTTTTAGAATAATCTGTAAGTGATTATCATGGTCATCATAGATTTTTTCTTATACCAGGATATCATCAATGAATACCATAACAATGTTATCACAATATTCCTTGAAAAATCTATTCATTAAATCCATGAAAATAGAGGGTTCATTTGTTATTCCAAAAGGCATCACTGTAAACGTGTAATTCCCATACCTAGTTCAAAATAATGTCTTAGGAATATCATCCTTATTCCCATTTAGCTGATGATATTTAGATCGAAGGATGATATTTGAAACGTATTGAGCTCCATGAAGTTGATCAAATAAATCATCATTCTGGGGAATATGATACTTATTCTTCATCACAATTTCATTGATTTCCCTGTAATCAATGCCTAGCCTCATGGATCCATCTTTCATCTTGAAAAAAAGGATAAGAGATCCCTATAGAGAAACATTAGGTCGAATAAATCCCTTTTAAATCAATTTCTCTAGTTGTTTATTTAGCTCCACTAATTCCATAGTTTCCATTATATAGGGAGTCTTTGATATAGCTCTCGAACCAGGAATTAAATAAATAGAGAACTCAACTTCCCACTCTGGAGGATGTCCATGTAAATCCTCTGGAAATATATTATTGTATTCTTTCACTATGTCCACATCTTCAATTTTAATATTTCTTTCCTCACCAATAGATATTGGGTTCTCTTTCTCTCCAAGAATTGCATTTAACAGAACTACTGGGTGTGGGTCTAGATAAGAATCATATAGCGAGGTACCTGCTCTAAAGATAAGAGATTATACACCATTTTCAAAATTTTAACATCCTTGTTATTGCAATATGTCTTCTCATCAAAATTTTACAGCCAATTCATACCAAGAATTATATCAAATTCCATCATTGGTATGATGATAAGGTTAGCAACTGAAGCACATTTTTGTGTCACAAGAAGTACAAGTCGACGTGCCTTTGTTGCAATGATGCATCCCCTAGGAGATTTGATTGAAAAATTATTTATTAAATCAAATTGGACATGTCTAATTTTCATGGCAAAATGGGATGATATAAATGAATGCTATGATCCAGAATCTATTAAACTGTTGACTAAGATTGAGGAAACAATTAAAGTACCTACCACCACATCATTTGGAACTTCAACTTCCATCGTTTTAATCTCATAATCTCTCCCTTTCTCCCTTGTATTTTTCTGAGGTATTTTTCCTTGGCTATTAGGACACTCATTTTCATAGTGTCCCCTCTCTCTATAGTTGTAGCATTGAACATATTAAAATTGTTTCTTCCCCATTCATTCATGAGATAGATGATCCTTTTCTCCATACTCATAGTAGACTCACATGCCTTTCAACCATTTCCTGAGATGATTCTTTCCATAGTTCTCGAATAATTGGAATTTCTTCATTGCTTTGTTATTCTTTGGAACTTCACCTTTCCCTTTGTTATCAGAGTACCTCTTTCTATCTTGGTTTCCCTTGAAAGTTTTTGATTTAGAAAATTCATTCTTTATTTTGAAGGAACTTGATACAATTTCATCATAGGATTAAAATGTTTTAAAAGCTAGTTCCCTTCGAAGAATTGGCTTCATACCTTTAAAGAAATGATCAATCTTGTTTGCTGAGTCATGTTTGTAATCTATGGCATACTTGGATAGCCTTGTGAAGGTAACCTCATACTTAGCAACACTGTATTCTTCCCTTTGCTTTAAGCCACAGAATTTCTACTTCATTTTTTTTATTGCTCACGAGGGAAATATTTTTAGATGAATATTTCCTTAAAAGTCCTCCATTCCATAACATCTATTTCTTCTTCCTTCATGGTATTCTGAATCAAGGACCACCATTGATCAGTTTCTCCCTTGAGATAATATACTTCCATTACCACCTTATCATTTTTATTGCATCTTAATTCCATGAATATATTTTCAAAGGACTTGATCCATTTCTCAGAAAACACTAGATTAGATGTCCCGCTGAATGATGGGGGCTTCTTCTGCATGAAACGATCCAACACAGGTTTTGAATATTTTTTCGTTAGAACATGAGTAAGTTGTCCCATTATGGTCATGATCTGATATGCTCCAACATTGAATGTGTTGACTTTCTCTGTGGGGAGATCCCTAACATTCCCTTCAGTATTGATTCCCCTTATTTCATTAGACGCCATTTTTAAATAATGGCACACACTATATTAGGTTATGATTCAAAATTTATAATTCGAACTTAATAAAATACATAGCATAAATTGAGATCATACACATGGAAAATCCCATAATCGGAAAAATGGTTTCTTTGAGGAATAATTTACATTCCAATCCTTCATAATGGCTTGTAAAGAAAACATGAATTATCCTAAGTATATCCCCTGAGATTTTCATAAATAAGATTGCAGCAAGGCCCGTTTTCATGTACTAGGATACCCCCGGTCATGCCCAAAACTCCTTGTCGGAGCTTTCACTCCTGGGTACATCTGTGTCAGATCCACCTCTACCAACTCATATTCAGACAAGAATGTATTTGATAGAAATATTCACATAATATATTCCTTACCAAAATTATAGGACGTTCATGTGTGTTCATCTTCAAATAATACTTTAGGGATATGTTCCTAATCTGTGTTTTATAATCTAGTTTCCAAGTTTGCTACTAAACTTCCTCTGATAGCAACTATAATTCCCTGACCCTTCTTGACAAGACCTGGTGCACTACATATTATATTGGAATTGTTAAAAAGAATGAAAATCCTGATGGAATGATCAATTTATTAGTCTTGAGGAATATAGATACATATATGTTACTCAAATAACATTGGAAAAATTTACAAAATACAATACAAAACAAAAACTAAAAATTGCATCCAGAAGAACTTAATAAATTATCACCACATTTTCACCTATTGAAAGTAAACAATGAAAGGGGTGAGATCAAACTCTTAGTAAGGGTTACACATAGCGGAAGCATGAATACATTAATAATTGAATCATAATCAATATAACATAACCAATATGGCTTGGTGAATAGATGAAAAACTCACGTCATTAATAAACTAAGAATGAAACTGCATCCATAGATTTTGTCATATTGAGAACCCCAGGTATAGTAATAACTGATAATGAATAAAGAAAATTATTTTTATTTGGACATCATGTATCGGGAACATGAAACCATAATACCAAAAAAATGGTTTAGTTCTATGGGTAGAAACACGTCTGATTTTTGGAAACAAACTTGAAGGGTTTGTCACCAACTGATTTGTCTCATGAGACCAACCAATGCATCGATGGGATATATTGGGCCCCACCTACCACTTCATTTCTAAATAATTCTTTATAAATTGGTTAAATACAATAGTAATATTCCTTTTCAATATTTTTATTGAGTATAGTATATAGATTGATGAATATTTTAATAATTATAATAACATTCTAAATAAACACCGTAAGTAAAATGGTATATGGTTTAGAAAAAAAAACATATCCATGATATGAGAATATGAATATTTAATATAAATATAATTTCAAATGAAAAGTGATCTCAAATGGGCAGTAGTTACACCACATAAGGATTATTAGGTGCACAGTACAAAGTTAGTCGCGACAAAATACTAATTGAGACAAAGTCTATTAACACAATGTAATCGATCAAATCACTTGGCCAGTACTTAATACCCCTCAAATTAACCACATAAAATAATGAATATAAAAATAATATTGTTATTATATATCAAATTTCATTACACATATACCACATACTAGAAATAAGTGGTGAACAATGAAAATCTCAATGAAATGGAAGTGAGATGAGAAACCCCTTACAAACATTTCAGAATGGTAACAAGTGTTATTATATGTGCTTAATGAGAGTTAAAAGGGTATTACATCATTTATTTGTCACAAGGGTAGTATGGGGGAGGTGAGAAAACTTACCATGTCATTAGGAATTAAAAATAAAATGGCACAACATAGGGGAGATTCTTGAATAAAAATGAGAGAGAGGATCCCTTACCTAACACTCAAAGATGTTCTTGTTTGTTCTTAATGACCATTATAATCAAATTTAGATTTATTAATTAATAATTACATAACCAAATAATCATTTAATTGATATGGTATAACCTTATTATGTTAATTAATGGCCTTTTTGATGGGTTTAAGAGATTCAATTTTATTATTTTGGAAACATTTTCTTACTTGGTTTCATGATTTGTTTACTTGTATTAATGAACTGATGTTCATTTGAAATTTTTTTAAACATCCAGAATTATTAATAAACATTATTAGTGAAATTAAGGATATATAAATGATCATATAATTATTCTTGTTATAAACCATGAGGATGACTCATTCGATGAGTTAAAAATAAACGCTTGGATTTGGCTTGGCGGTTTTGTGCACAATAAACTTATTTGTATTATTAATCCATAATATAAACGTGTTATGATTATAGAACATTAATCATGATAAAAAAATATATTATTACTTGGTTCATCCATTGAAAAAGATTCATTCCCAGTATTGAAGATAGTAATGCAAATTGAAAACCCATCTTCCTTAAGTGTGATAAATTACACATCACAGACGGTGTTTGCATTTATTGTATAAAAGGAGGGGAAAAGAGAGATTATGATGAAATATTCCATTATAACAATGAAAATACATTACATGTAAGGTATTGGAATTATCAATGCATTTGGATGAGGGGAGGTGTGAAGGGAGAACTAAAGAATGGAACTTTGTAAAAGAATTTGAATGAAAAATATGGAAGGTTCACCTCTAGAGCACTCCTCCTTGATAATATCATTGAGGACTTTGTTTTTCACCTTTTTGTGAGTCCAGAAGTTCTTGTACATGAGGAGAGGGAATGGGAAGTGTATTTTTCAGAATTTAGGTAGGGCGTGAATCTTGAGTGGTGTGGGAGGAAGAGGGGGTGAGGGGTGGTTTATATAGTGGAGGCGAGGTGAGTTTTCTTAATATTATAATCATTAATTTATTATTTCATCTCAAGATAACCAATTGTGAGTATTATATGACCCAGAACAGTAATATATGCATGTGAATTCGAACTAATATGGCTTACTGTTGATGCTACTTTCCGTCACAAAGTCTAACGACTGAAAAAGGGGAAATACCTTAGTCTAAACTGATTCATCCTTTGAAGAAACATCAAAAATTGACAAAGGAATGAAGAAGGATTTCCTCCCACTTGGGTCGCGCACGTTTTATCATTTTCACGCAATTATACATTCACGCCGCATATTGGTCACGCAGGTGACTTGTGCGCCCTTTTTGATTCTCACCTAGGGTCTTCAGAAGCCTATAAATACCACTTATGGGCCCTCCATTTCAGTACGGAAAAATTACAAACCTCATATTTGATCCCCTGGCACCCTATACTCTTCTAGAAGTCTTCCAACTACTTCTAAGGTAATTTATTACCTATAATGGAAGCTCTAAATATGGTAAATAAGGCATAAGTGTTGAAACTCATCACCACTTGCGCTCCTAAGTGACCAGCCCTTAAGGGAAATGGTCACACTTGCGCGCCACCTTATCCCTTCAACAAAACATGTGTGCCACTATTTTGGAAGACTTTGGGGATATTACTAAATGCTTGAGCCAAGTATCACCCAAGTATTACCCTAAGGGTTGACCGTCGCGCAAGTACCCATATGTCACGCAAGTATACTTGCGCGACAAGGACTTGTGTGCCCATGCAGGACTTGCACGCCTATCTCTTTTTGGGTGCCCCTCTTGCCTATTCACTTGATTTCTTCAAATCCACCTCTCCATTTCAAGATTTAGTCTTAGAAACCCTCTTTAAAGTCATTTATGACATGGTTCCTTTGTTGGCTTCCTTATCTGAAAGGAATTCTGTGGAACATTTCTCAAAACCTAGTTATTTACATATCTTTATGTCACTAAGGTTAGAGATTTAATTCATTCGACCTCATCCTTTAATGATGATAGGATCTTTAACATGGGCCTCCTTCTCAAGAGTAAGTCCCAATATCAAATATGGGAATCCTCCTTAGGAATAAACCCCAAGTCCTCTAACATGGGCCTCCTTTTCATGAGTAAGACCCAGTCTTCAAGTTCCCTTAATTTTGGGTATCCTCCTCAGGAGTAATCCCCAACAATAATTATTTTAATATGGGAATCCTCCTTAGAAGTAAGCCCCAAGTTCCCCAAAATCCAAATTCCCTTAACTTGGGATTCCTTTTCAAGAGTGATCCCCAGTCATAATTCCCTTAACCTGGACTTCCTTTTTAGGAATGAGCCCCAGTCATAATTCCCTTAACCTGAGCTTCCTTTTCAGGAGTGAACCCCATTCATAATTCCCTTTAACCTTGGCCTCCTTTTCAGGAGTAAGCCCCAATCATAATTTCTCTTAACTAGTCTGAATTTACTTTTGATTTGGACTTCCTTCTTAGGAGTAAAACCCTATCATAAGTCCTTCCTAATTTGGGAATCCTTCTCATGATTATGCCCTAAGTTAAGTATCCAAATCTCCATAAAGCACATATACCTTTATGGACCTTGGTCTTGGGTTTCTTCTCAGAAGTAAATCCTAATCTTCATCTATTTTGGCAGTCATACATACATAAGCCCCACATCATTTCTTATAATTGCATCTTTCATGGCACAATTTTCTGGTTTTACTAATACCTCTTGTTTCTCACACCGAGCATGACTTACGTGAGCTTAGAGTGTAAAATTAATTATGAAATCTTTATTTGAGCCATCAATCATGCATAAACCTCATACTTCATTGATCGAACCATGTGGGTTATGATTCCTTTTCTAAACAAGGATACGCAGGTAGCCCATCTGCAGGTATGATCCTAACTCTGAAATAATCCATGTCCTTCTGAATGACAATAAACATCAAGTGCCCCGCTGAGTGGATTTAAAACTAGTATGGTTGTCATAATAACAAATAAATTTCTATCTAATATGTTGAAGGATACCATTGACCATGAATCTCTCACAAATACAGATGATTCTATATCATTGAAGAACCTCGAATACATATAAAAGATTCTCAAAATCTCCTACATACTAGTTATTGATTATCAGATATAAAGGAAATATCATTTTCATACTTGGTAATGTAATAAAGATTCATGAACATAACTTAAATCTATAAAGAGAGTCCCAGAGTAGACAATAATTCCCCACAAAAAGGTGTGATGAGTCCGGCCTCCCATCCTCTCCACCAATGAATATTTTTAAGCCTCATATGTTCACAAATAATGAGCACCTACCTTTGGAAAGTAGGTTCAAATGGATATAGAATCATTGGATGTTTTTGGTTTAATGAACAAACCTGTTAGAAACCGATTGGAATGTTTGAACTTTCAATAAAAAAGGTCATCCCCATTTCCAGAGGAAACAAAAAATGGTGAACCCAACGTGAATCCTTAACCAAGTTAGAATGATGTTTTACATATTTGTTAGGCCTCTATTTAAACTCAATGAGGGGGACAACAAAACAATCAATAACATATGTGCTCATCCAAAAGATGTAGCGACCGAATTAATCATGATTATGTTTGTTATATCAAATAGGCACTCTTTTCCATGATCTTCTGCATTACATAAATGGATTCCCTTAAGATCACGCCTGTGAATACCTCTGATGTGAATGCCTCTGCTGCTACTCCTGCTAGATCGTCATCTACTCTGAGGACGAAATCACCTACTTAGTGTCTTCAACACTGGGTATCAAATGCACTAGTTGAGGAATATCATCAACATGGTACAATTCCAACTCTGGAGGCTGCATGACTGGCCCTGCATGTCAATAATTCACCCTGGTCATCCAGACAGCGATGACCAGCGATCAAGAAGCAGGTGGTGCCAACCACCGTCTCCAACCATTTTGGGTCGTTATCCATGGAATGAAACAACCATTCCCTCCCATATTCTGAGGAGGTGAATGATAAGGTCACTAAAGGCCTTAATTCAATGAAATAAGAGTCCTTCCCGAGGACTCCCATCAACAATCACAACCAGACTCAGGTGGCAGTGCGCCCTCAATATGATGAGGGTATCACCTTCATAGGATCAGCTCAGGTCCCTCAGACCCGAGCACGCAAGACGAACCTCCAGAGGCGAAATCCCGTCAACAGTGAGTAGGTTCTTATCTATGCTATTTTCAGAGAATTACATCAACCTAACTTGGTGGAAACCAATGAGCAGGCACACACACCCATCCGTTTTAATCCCACTATCCAGAAAACTCATCTGGCAGCAACACGCCAATCCCGCCAGGAAATTCTGGCAGAGTACTATAGACAGGAACATACACTTGTTTATATGTCATCAGATAGTCAGCAGGATCGTCTAACTACAAACGATGAATCCCACCAACCTAATGTGTTGACACCTGGTAAACTGGCACATACACCTGCTTACACTCATCAGTCCTTCCAGTAGCCTCATCTGTCAGTATTGAAGGAAGTTTTTTAACCACATTCGGTGGAGTGCAATAAGCAGGCACATACACCTACTAGTATTGATCAAGCCTACCTACAGTCTTGTTTGGTTGCATTCAGAGAAGTCATTCAGAATGCTCTGGTGGAAAACAGGAGGCAGACTCGACTCTCTACCTCCACACATGAGTACATTCAGAATTCACTGACAGGAAAAGGAGGATAGGAGCCGGAACACACACCTAATCCAAGAACAGAATGGACGTATATTCCCATTCCAGCAGCTGAAGTCACCAAGCATATTCTGTCAATGGTGAAAGAGCAGAAGCAAATCCCTGCTCATATTCTGGATGCCTACTAGGATATTATAACAGCTTCAGCAGCATCATAGTGAAAGAAACACAAATCTATCCCTACCAGTGGAGTGACACATCAACAGTTCACTCCGGAACAGACACACACCTATTTTCTAGTCCAAGAGGGTCGTGGGGAACACTCCCCCATGTCATATGGAAAACCACTTTAGGCACACACACCTGATTTGAGTGGAGATAATCCACCTAACCTGATAATTTGTCATGAGTAGGAACATAAACCTGCCCATAGTAACCACTTTCATCAACAAGTGGTTCCCAAAGTGAGTAAGAAGGCGTCTAAGAAAAAGACCCATCCAGCACAGTCATGAAATAAAGGTCCAATCTGTAACAAGGCCTTGCTCGATGCTGGAGTTCTTGATGCACTCAGACAATTATTTATTGCAACTCAGGATTCTACTATTTCATTTCCCAATAGTGGGAACATTAATTACAAAGGTATTCATCAGACACTTCCTCATGAAGTCTTGTTTCATGATAATTTTTTCAATCTTGAAGTTTCATCTTCAGATGAGATCCAAAATAACCCCATGTGTGGCCCAAAGACCAAGGATAAAAATGTTTCATCTTTTGTTGTAACCCACCATGGTGATCCTCCCCATGATGATGAATTTAGCTATGAAATTCCTCTTTGCAGTAGTAATTTTCATTGTCTTTAATACTATTCAAAGGACAATGTAGTGATGAGAAATCCCTCTTATCTTGAGGCACTTGAAAATGTGAATCCAGTCATGTCTGATGCTTTACTGCTAGCAAGTGAAATAATATTTCAAGAAGATGATAGCCTGAGATGACGGTCATTCTCTGAACCACCCATGAGTCATGTATCTTCTAATTTGGAAAATGAATTCTATACAAATGTTGTTTAATTTAATGAAGAAACAAAGAATCCCTAGCTCGGGTCTAATTAGGTAGAGGAATCCTCATCAAATGAAAAAAAGGAAGTGTTGAACATGAGAAAACAACTGGCGAAAGGTGAAGTTCTAGTCATGTTTTGGCCTTCGGCAGATTCTCAGTATGACATTCCAGAGATGTTGCCGGAAGATTGTATTCAAGATATTCATCTCAACATGTGGAAAAATCTTTGTAAATTGAAAAGGAAAATATTATCTTATGATGAATATGAAAATCATGTCAAGATAATAGAAGGGTTACTGTGCCAAATTGACTTGGCCTCTCTCTCAGTTTCTCAATGTCTGAAGGCTGAAAAGCAGTAGAGATCCCTTCAGCGTTCATGCCTTGGAATATTTAGAAGATTTCACTAGTTAATTTCCAATTCCCCATCTCGTATTCATATCAGGGGATGGGGTTTCCATGGAGCACTACATGTCACTGTACTCTCTAGCCAACAAAGCCTGCTGAAAATGGTCTCATACAATGTTATTTCCCATGGCCAGCCACATCTAATTGGCTTTGTTTGTAATCAAAGTCTCTCTCAAGAATAGACATCAACAAGTTCTTCTCAAAATCAGGCATACAGAGAACAAGTTGTCGAATTACTCTTGCATCAGGAAAACGAGAATATCGAATAGGCTTCTCGTTTGGAGCATGCACATCATCATGTGATAGAAGTGTCAGAAATAAACCAACAGTCATCTGAGCCGGGTGATAAGAGTGGATGTAGGTTAATGCATCCATCCAATTTCTGGACTAAAGTCCACAAGATCATGAGAGATTTAAAGAAAGTCTCATATGTGGTCTTCCTCCTAAGTGTGCAGAAGTCAGTCAGCCAAGGGAATTTGTTGCGAATACTGAGATGGATCAGGAATATCCTCCTTTATCAGTACACCCTCACAGGTCTAATGCTATGGGTCAAGTGCAACAACAACCGGTGGTGTTATCAACAATTGCAGTACCAGCCACCACATCTGTCCAAGCTCTAGTTATTTCACCTGCCCAGGTCTAAGCTCAACCGGATGTTTCTCAAAAGTTAATTACTACTATTGAGTCATTAACAGATCATTTGGAAGCTATAGAGGGAAACGAGCTTAAATTCAACCAAAAAAGAGAGCATACCCTGAATGGGTTGATGAAATTACTCTCCCATAAAAATTTTCAAGTACTACATTCCCAATCTTTAATGGTGCGGGAGACCAAGATCAACAATTAACACATTTTTTTCTCATTGTGATCCTATGATGGGAACCCCTCACCAACAAGAAGTAGTTAAGCTTAGTTGTTTTGTACAGTCATTACAAGGGCCTTCCATTGTCTAGTATACAAGCTTGTAATCCAGGTCAATTACCATGTGGGAGGATCTCTGTCAATGATCCCTTCTTCAATTCTTCTCAACATTCCCAAAGACAATAGTTTTTGATCTTACAAATTGTAAGCAAAGGGAGAATTAAAGGGTTTCAGATTTCATTGGACTCTAGAAAGGATTAACATACTCCCTAAGCTTAGCACTACCTCAAGAAGAGTTGTTTCCAATTTATGTGGAAAATTTGTGTGATGAATTACACACACCATTAATCCCTATGAAATACACATGAGGGTTTCAAGACATTACTTCGATCGCTCAGCAGATTGAAGATTATCTTATAAAGACTAAGGATAAAACTCGTGTAATTTCATTAGATTCAGTAAGGAGAATGGGTAAAGCAGAGACTGCTACAGTTACTCCTAAACAAGATCATATACCTACTTTCACCTCAACACCTTCATCTTCCCGAAGGGTTCCACCTCCTGAGCGTCAACAAAAGTGTCTGTTTCGTCAAGATGATCAAAGAGATCAGAGATGAAAACAATTTAAGGACATGAAGAGAAACATTTACTCTTTCCAAAATGAACACATTCCTGGTTACTTCATTTTGGCTCCGGAAAATAATTTGGTTCAATTGCCAAGGCCCAAGAGGCCGAATAAGGAGAGAGATGAAGACTGTCCCAATTATTTCCCATTTCATCAGATATTGGGGCATCCAATTCAGGAGTGTTTTGTCTTCAATGACCTCCTGCAAAAAATGGTGTACATGGGACAAGTCAAGTTGAAATTTTCATTAGCTCAAGTAGCATGTGTTACTACTACAAATCCAGAGGAAGAAGGAGAGTGTCATGAATTCAAAAGCAAAAATGTGTAGAAATATGATGATTGGATGGTAAGAAAAATTATCAATCGAACTCATGCCATTTTTCGAACACAATTGAAGAAACCAATTGTGTCTTCTGCTATGAATGCCACAACAAATACCCCTTCATCAGAGGGAAAATCTTCAATGAAATGGCATAATTCGAAGAAATAAGTGCAATCAGAAGATGATGAGATCGTGTAAAAGACCAAATAGTCTTTGACTCTAGTAGATTTTATGCCATCTACTTCGAAGCCACGAGCACCGACCCACCAAACGGCACGACCTAAATTGGCTAATCAAGCAGAGTCTTCATTGGATGAAGAGGCGATCTTTGGTTCTATTAATATGATTCATTTAACATATCCTTATGCTAGTTGCATTTTTGATTGTGATGAGCCAGAATTCCCTGTATCAAACAGAGGAATTAGAGGGAGTTATAGAGGTCTGGGATATAGAGGAAGACGTGGATATCCCAGAAGCCACTATTCTAATTCTACCCCTGCTAGAACTATGTATTCAGCAGAGACTCATGGAAGAGCCCATCAACGGGCTCAATAAGAACATGAAAATTCTTCCACCAATAGAAGACTCAGTCTGGGGACACTTATTCTGGAAGATTGGTTAGAGGTTCCTCCCTCTTCCTCTCAGAAAGAAAGTAGGACTATTCGGTAAAATCATTCAAATCCAGGAGTATTACCAACTTTTACCCCGATACAAGATACATCTACTTCCAAAACATCAACTTCTAAGGTACCAACGAAACCACATGATTCTATTTGGAAACACAGACCTTTAGATCAAAAGTATTATGTATTGAAACACTTGTCCCAAGTACCGGCCAAGTTATAAATTTTTGATTCCTTGAATCAATACAAGGATCTTCGGGAGGCACTCATTGAGGCTTTTTAAAGTCCTTAGGAGTTTGAAACTGAAATTTATGCAGCTGAAGTATACCATGTAGAGAATAAACCTGCAGAATGCCATGCAGTGTTATCTTTCACAGATGAAGATGAAGATGATGTTGTGCATGGACATATTAGACCTTTGTACTTATCTGGCAAGGTCAATGGTGTAGACATTCGAAGAGATTTCATTGATAATGGTTCAAGAGTCAACCTTATCCCCATTTTTAAAATTCGTCGATTGGGCCTCACAGAATCTGATTTATCACCATGTACTCTGATGTTGTAAGGATATGATAAAAATTAACAAGAACAATTAGGTGAGATTACACTCAGAACTCAGTTTGGAGACCTTGTATCCAATTCAGATTTCATGTTTGTTGATCATGATACTGCCATCAATTTTTTTCTTGGAAGACTTTGGCTACATCAACATGTATCTATCCCTTCATCATACCATCAATGTCTCAAATATTGTTTCAATGTCCAAATAGAGACATTTTATGGTGATAAATATCCCTTCAAAACATGTGAATCTCAATACATTGAGGTGGAATTCTATCACATGAAGGGTATGGAGAAATCCACAACAAGGGAGGTTAATAAAGTTAAGGCTCCAAATGGTTTGGATAAGAATCCAGTAAACCCATTCACACATGTGAGTACAACTTATGTGCTTCCAATAAGTCAAATTGACAGGATAGAACTGAATCCAAGTACACTTATGGAAACATCCATAATTTCAATTAGGGAAATCAAGACAGACAGCATGGGAGAAATTGGTGATTCACCAAGAAATAATGAAAGCTCAAATGGAGATGTATTCATTTCATTCGCTCAAATACAAAAAAGTTAATAATTCTCCAACTGGGCCATAAGAAGTTATAGAAATGTCAGAGGTGAATGATGATGTTGATTCTCAATCCATCATCTCTTCTTTATTACCCAAGGAAGACCCTTTATCATTAATAGGGTCAAAAATGGAAGCCTCTTCTTCAAGATGTTCAAATTTTAACATCTCCCCTGATCATGGAAATTATTTTTATCATCTACTATGTAAGTAGAAACAGAATAAGTAACACATGTTGAAGAAGAAGAAGAAGATCTCAAGGAAGCTCCTCCGGCATTTGAATAGGGTATCTCAACCACTGTGGATGAACTCTGAAAAATAAATCTAGGTACAAAAGAAGATCCACGCCACCTCTTTAATTAGTGTGGCTATGACTTGTGAAGAATACGAAATTTATATTTCATTTTTAAATCAAAATCGAGATATATATTCTTGGAACTATACAGAGATAACAGGGAATGATCCTGATGTTGCTACTCATTGTTTGGGTTTTCCAGAAGAATATCGAGGGTTTAAGCAAGCCGCAAGAAGAACACACCCAACCTATGCTTCAAAAATTTAAACTAAAGTGGATAAGATTATCAAATCTAACATCATCAGAGAAGTTAAATATCCCATATGTTTGGCTAATATTTTCCCTATGAAAAATAATGAATGGAAAAATTAGATTTTTCATTGATTTCAGAGATCTTAATCGGCATTGTCCTAAGGATGATTTTCCAGTCCCGATAACATAAATCTTAATTGATAGAACAGCTGGATATGAAGCACTTTCCTTAATGGATGGATATTCTGGATATAATAAAATCCGAATGGCTCTAGAAGATGAAGAATCTACAGCTTTCAGAGCCCCTCAAGGTTTTTTTGCTATTGGGTAATGCCATTGATCCTCTGAGCGGCATCTCTCCTTTCTCTCTCTCGGCTAGATCTTCTCGTCGGTGGTGACTTGGAGGGGGAGACTTGAACGACACCTCTCCAGCATCATCTCCCCCTCTCATCCATTTTATTTTGCTTATTTCCTCCACTTTCCCTCCCCACTCTCCTTCCTTTGAGGTGTCGTCCTCCTCCGGTGTAACCTTCGGTGCTTCCCTTCCTTGGCCGTTGTTGGTACGTGTTTCTCCATTTTCCTCCCCCTCGCCATTTCCTATGAGGTTTCATTTGTTGTCGCCCGGTGTGGTTCTTCTTTGTCCACGGACGGGCTGGATTGCAGACCAGAGTGGTGCTTCCATCCCTGACCGACCTGGGTCCCCTCTCTGGCACCGTCCCTGGTTTCTATGGCCGAGTCTTCAGGCCCCGAGTGGCATTGACCCATTCTGATTCCATGAGATGGATTGGATCCTTGGATTCTCTCTTTGGTGCATTTTTTGGTGTGGATTTTGGCTTTAGGCGTTTTATCGGTGGCCCTGGTCTACTTTTCTGATGGTTTCTTCTCATGAATCCCTCGCTTCTGGCTTCCGAGCTTGTATTCGGCTTGGTTCTGCGTCTAGTGTGCTGGTCCTACAGATGGTGCTGGTTTGTGTTTATTTTTCTCTTTCTATGGCATTGGCTTCCTAGAATCTGGAATTTCTTTTCAGTGGTGGATGAGTTGGTTCTCGGTGATGGCGTTGGCGATGATGATAGTTGGCCTTCACTGTCGGCGGTGAGATGTCTTCTTTATGATGTGAAATATTTTGTTGGTGTGGTGCTCTGACGTTAGGGTTCCAGTGGTTTTCGACGAATGACTGTGAGGTGATGGCCTTGGGTGGCATTCTACCTCGAATGGTGTGTGTTGACAGGTGGTCTCGGATAGTGTGCGGTCTTGTAGGGTGTGAGGGTGCGGTCTCATTGTGTGCTTTTGAATATCAAAATTGGTTTTTGGTTCAAGACGAAGGGTTACGCGGCTCAAGGTGTCTTTCACGTGCATCGAGGTGTTTCGGAATTTATGGGCTCAAGGTTTGATGATCGTGTTTCTGGTTTCCACTTTCGAAATTTGAATTTTTAATTTTGAATTTTTTTGGCCGTTTTGATTTATGGCATGTGGGGGATTTGAATTTGTGATGTTTTTGATGTGGAATTTATCTCCTATCTTGGGATGGTGGTACATTGTGAGGGTTCTCATTTAACCCATAAAAATGATTTTTTTGAAAATAAAAATATTGACTTGGCCTTTTGGGTAAAACCCTTTGGCCTAAAGAATGCAGTCGTAACATATTAGCGTGCCATGCATCGTATCTTCAAGCCCTTTTTAGAAAAATTCGTTGAATTTTATGTGGAATATTTGGTTGTTAAATACAAACAATGTTCTAATCACTTGGCTGATTTGGAAGTCATATTCCACAAACTTCGGCAACATAATTTGATGATGAATCCCTTAAAATGTGCTTTTGGGGTAACCTCAGGAAAATTTCTCAGCTTTGTTGTATTCCATCATGGTATTGAAATCAGTCCTGAGAAGAAAAATTCAATCCTTGGTATGTCACCTCCTCGGAATTGGAAATAATTGAGAGGACTTCAAGGACACTTGTCCTATATTCGGCATTTCATCACCAATTTGGCTGGAAAAAGTTTACCCTTCACCAAATTGATGAAGAGGGGAGTCACTTACCAGTGGCCTGAAGAATGTCAAGAAGCATTCAATATTCCCAAGAAGTATCTCTTTATTCCACCATTATTAATGCCACCTGTTGAAGGAAGAACACTTATCCTCTATGTGACAGCCTTAGAGCGATCATTGGGAGCCTTTCTATCTCAAAAGAATGATGATGGGAATGAAAACAGCCTTTACTATCACAGTATGACTACGATTGAAGCCGAAACCCAATATTCAAATATTGAGAAGTGTTGCCTAGCATTAATCTTTTCAGTTCAGAAGTTGAGACACTACCTGGAACATCATGAAGTCCAATTGGTATCTCTTAATAACCTGCTAAAATTCATCCTTAGTTGTCCAATGCTTACAGGATGTCTTGCAAGGTGGGCAGTTATTTTGCAGCAAATTGATATCCAATACATGTCTTAAAAGGAAATAAAGGGCCAAGCTCTAGCTGATTTCCTTGCTGAACACCCTTCAGTAGAAGATACATCTTCAGATATTGAACTTCCTGATGAGGAAGTCTTCTTTATTCAAAATAGTCTTCAAACATGGGAAATGTACTTTGATGGTGCTTCCAGACATCCAACAGGGAGGAAAATGGAAGATCCTAAATTCAACAAAGTTGGGTTAGGAATTGTGCTCATTTCTACAGAAAAGGATGTGCTACCTTATTCCTTCTCATTGTTGGGAGGTGGGACAAATAATGAAGCACAATACCAAGCTCTCATCGTAGGATTGGAGTTGGCGCTTCAAGTATAAGTGAATCACTTATGGTTGAAAGGTGATTCATACCAGGTAATCAAACAAGTCAATGGGGATTATGCCATCATAAAAGAAGAGTTAATCCATTTGTATGATTATGTTAGAGAGTTAATGGCGAATTTCCTTCGGAACCGACATTTTTTTATGTCCCGAGATAACAAAATGCCCAAGCTGACGCACTGGATAATATAGCCATAGCTCTGGCAGATCCAAATCGGGATGAAACAAGCATCAGTAATACCCACTATCATACAATTTCACCATATTTTCAAACCAGAATAGAGGAAATCAATGAAATTAGTCCCATTCCTGAACCATATTGTCATATTATGGGATGCATGAAACCTATCAGGGAATACCTTCAAAATGGAACACTTCCACATGATAGAGATGGGAAAGAACAAATCCGACAACGTGTGGTCAATTTCACTCTTTATGATAGCCCAGATCACCTAGAAAAAATTCTCTACAAAAGAGGTTTTTGATGGAATTTTCCTCAGATGCATTGATGGTGAAGAGACAATGGTTGTCATGAAAGAAGTGCATGCAGGAGTCTGTGGAGCCCATCAGTCTAGACATAGACCATCTGATCAAATTTGAAGGCTTGGATACTTTTTTCCATCAATGATACAAGATTGTGTTTATTTCACAAAGAAGTGTAATTCTTTCCATGTACATGGAAACTTCATTAATCAACCACTAGAGTTGCTTCATATAGATAAATACTCGTGGTCATTTTCCAAATGGGGAATAGATGTAGTGGGACCTTATCTTTCAGCTACATCCAAGTAGTTTAAGTACATTCTTACTGCTACTGACTTCTTTTCCAAATGGGTAGAGGCAATACCCCTCTAAAAAGTCAGTTCTAAAAGCATTGTTAGCTTCATCAATTCTAACATCATTACCATATTCGGTGTCCCTCATTCCATATTGAAGGACAATGGCAACAACTTCTGTTCATCTGAGGTGAGGAAGTTGTATCAAGAATACAACATAAAATCCAATCATTCATCTCGGTATCATGCAGCGGCCCCTGGCCAGATAGAATCATTCAACAAGACTCTTTCAAGCAAACTGCAAAAGATGGTGGATAAAGATAAGAAATCATGGCTTGAGAAACTCTTTCATGCTTTATGGGATTATCAGATCACCAACCACACTGCAACGCGGTCAAATCCATATTTATTAGTATATGGAATAGAAGCAGTGTTGCCCATTGAGGTTCAATTACCCTCACTTAGAGTAGCCATTTGTGATCATTCATCTACAGATGAACAATCTCAAAAGCGATTAGATGAATTGGAATGATTAGATGAGAAAAGATTGTGCACCATTCACCGCTAGGAAGTCTATCAGAATCGAATATCACGAGATTTCAACAAAAAAGTTTGTCTTTGTTCATTCGTTCAGGGAGAATTGGTATTGGTTCTCATAACTCCAATGATACCAGGAAAGAAACCTCCCAAGCTGGAGCCAAAATGGGTAGGACCTTATTTAATACATAAGGTCTACTCCAATGGAGCTTATTCTTTAATCTCAATAGATGGAGAACTCATCACTACTCTAACCAATGCTATATTTCTGAAGAAGTATTTTGTGTAACCCAAATACTTACGTCTAAAAAGACGTTAAAATGCACCACCAATGGTCCATGCATATGACCTTAAACTATTTTCACCCCTATTGTCCAACATGATGCTAAAATGTGTCATCCTAGCTACATGACGCTAAACTGTACAGAAGCCCCTTACGTCCAGCAAGACATTAAACTGCACCACCAACGGTCCATGCATATGACCTTAAACTATTCTCACCATCATCCAACATGATGATAAACCATGTAAAAGTCCCTAATTAGTCCAATATGAAGTTAAACTGTATCCTCTTTTTTCCTTGCTGCATGACATTAAACTGCATAGTCCCCCTTTCGTCCAACATGACGTTAAACTGTATTTTCCCCATCGTCATATCTACTGGACCCTAAACTGTACAACACCCTTATTGTCCAACATGACGCAAAACTATGTTCACATCCAACATGACGTTAACTGTGTCCCTATATTTGTCCCACATGACGTTAAAATGTACAATGTCCCATAATATGTCCTACATGATGTTAAACTGTATTTTTTCTCTACTACATGACACTAAACTATGCAGCACCAATAGTCCTCACTGCAAAACTTTAAATTGCATAGTCCCTTCATATGTCCTACATGACATTAAACTGTGCATCATTAGGGTTTTTGTTACCTATTGTTTCTTACACTGAGTATGAATCACGTGATATTAGAGTGAACTTCAACCATAACACCCTCTTTTGGCCACTAACCATGTTGAAGTCCCAAAACCATTTTTTAGGTCGTTTTCCTCAAAAACAACTTGATCACCAATTCATTCTTTAATTGAACTATGCAGACTTTGATCCTTGCCTTCTAGGATGGGTACGTAGGCAACATCCTAAGGTCCAAGCCCAAAACCAATCTATTCACGTAGGTTCACCTCCGTCTCATATGATATTGATCCGTGAAGCAACCCCCAGAACCAATATTTTTACATTGGTTCCCCATAGTCCATGCATACGACCTTAAACTATTCAAACTTTTGTCTTGTATGACAATGAACTACAATATTCTTTGACACCCTCACCTAATAGGGAATCATTATTTACATTGATCTCCAATCATGATATATTCCAAAGACTACGTGAATACAAGGAAATGCCTATACATTTTATCTTGGGATAAACCATCATTGTACTAAAGTCCCCTTTTAGCCCTTTAGATGTACGAACCAAATCTATACAGGGTGTATTTCAAGAACTACACGCGGCTTGATTCCCATCCTTATGGGATACGTAGGAATGTTCGAGCATCCCTCGAATCCAGCCCCAAGTCTTTGGGCCTAACCCCAAATTCAACTTTCAGTCCCCTGGCTGAAAAGTCTCTGTGAAAACACACACAGTGTATTCATTGTTATGGTCCGAGCTCTATGACCCTAAACTAAGATTTCCTATATTCTCTTCCCACATGAAGTTAAACTATATTTCAAGAACTACGTATGTCTTGATTCCCATCCTTATGGGATACGTAGTGAAGTCCCAAACCTTAATTCAGGACTCAGCCACAACATGATTATGGTTATCATTGGACTGTGTGTCTCTATATTCATTGAAAATTCCCATTTCTATGTGTCATACTCCTAACCATAAATACTTCCAGATCTCCATATCCCTTTTCGTGACTTATGGTCACAAAATGTTTGAGGTCTGATAGTTCTTTTCCTTGACTATGCAGCACGTTCCCTTAGGCGGCCTTGCATAAGTAGTCTACATGACGGACCTGTCATCCAAAAGATTCTATTATTTGACTATGAATCCAATTCCCTTAGGTGGGACTGCGTAATTCAACCCCCAAATGGATTTTTCAAATAGTGGTAATTTCATTCTTGGAGGAAATCCTCTTTTGTACTTATTTGTCTTAACAACAATATGTAGGGATCCTCAAAAATATCCATCCTTAACATATTTTTCCCATACTATTTTTCATGATTTGAAAGTATTCAAGTCTATGGTTTATATTTCCCTTCCCTACATTTGGGTATCACCTTCGTGGGAGTGACATTCATCCAAACCTTTGAAAATCATGATTGGAAATATCCTCTCCATATTCAAGTACTTCTCTCCATTCATCAATCATTATGATTTGGAAAATTTTAATCCCCATAAACTTCCTCTGGCTTTTTTAGTAGTAGAAAAGTAAATTTCGGAGAGTTCTTTTTCCTTTCTATGAAGCACATGCCTTATGCAGCCTTGCTTAAGTAGTCTACATAATGGACCTGTCAGCCAAAAGATGCTATTATTTGACTATACATCCAAGGCCCTTAAGTGGACCAGCATAATTCCACCCCCTAACGGGTTTGTTAAATAGTGGTAACTTCATTCATGGGAACTACTTATTCTAATTCCTTTTTTTTAATTTTTCATATCATTCCTCAGATTCAAAATTTCTTAAGTCATCGTTTACATATTTTACATCATTCTTGAACATGGTAATATGTTTTCAGATAAATTATCGATTGAGTCAATGTTAATCCATTCGGTAAAAGCTATTTCGAATTTAAACATTATCCTTTCTATCTTCCGACTTGCATGACTTTAACTGCCCACATAAAAGACAAGGGAACTCTAAATAAAATCATGTTCCAGCTAAATAAACGTACATTTTTTATGATTAAGGTAATATTGAGCAACAAAAAGATTCAAAGTTTGTAGGGTTATTTTTATAATGCTAGTAAAAATCAAACTACGCTTACTAGGCCCATTGGCTTAGGTAAAAATTTATAGAAGGCAGAAAAAGAAGGTATGAACAAATGATTGTGGATGAAAGTGTTTTTCATTGATGCACAAGAGTTAGAAGGACATCCATATATTAGAGTCTCTTCTCTTTTTCAGGAATTACAAGAGGATTTTTGCATAAGTCTTCTTCGGCATTCCGAGCTTCATCATCAACCACCTGGAATTCATTCATTCAACTGGATACAATATGAGACGTAGTGATACCATCTCTTCTTGGAACAATTGTGAAGGAATGTTCTTGAGTGCGGTTTGAGAAGAATTTTATGCTGATCAAATAGTGACTTGGTTTTTGTCCAAGAGACTTGGAAGATAGATACATGGATTTGGAATAAAGCATTGGATGTAGAGAGCCATTTGGAGGGAGTACTCTCTTATGATATTGATTTAATGTCATGCTAGTCTTCTCTCCATCAACCGGCAGTGGAAAACATATCTGCACATGGTTTGACGTTTTCATATCTGCAAGGAAATGGCATGGAACATGATATTTTTTCAAGTACTTGTTCAAATCTGGGAGAGTACTATCACAAATATCATAATAGTCATGGCCAACGATGTTCATCATGTCATTATTCTTCTTGCTATCCAGCTCATTAGCCATTCCAATTCTTCTAGGGGCCATTGAATCTGCACAAAGATCAAAAAATTAACTCTTAAGTGAGTTGATTTTTTCATAAAATTTGTGAATAAATTCGAAAATTTGGCTAAGGAATTAAGGTGTGCAAGTCCATTTTTGGCGCACAAGTATAAATGTGTCTCATAAGTTTTGGTGTGAATGTGTCACTGCTCAAGTCCAAATACCTCTACAACAGCGTGACACAAAAGGAAGCAGCGGAAAAATGAGTAACTTGCGCGGTGAAGAAAAATTGCACGGCGAGAGCGGGAATCTTGAAAATCGATTGATTTTCATGAGAAATGGATGGATATTTATAGGACAGGCCACACCCTTGCGTGCTGAAGCCTGCGCGACCTGCACCACCGCAACGCCATCTGCACGCTCAAAACTTTCACGCCGCCATTCCATGGTTTTCTCCTTTACCTCAGAGTCAAATACTCCTTCCTTTCAGATCCAACTATGAGGGGGGAATTTTGTTGACGCTCCTTTCTGTCACAAAGTCTAACGATTGAAAAAGGGGAAACACCTTAGTCTAAAGTGATTCATCCTTTGAAGAAAACATCAAAAATTGACCAAGGCATGAAGAAGCTTTTCCTCCAACTTGGGTCACACAAGTTTTATCATGGTCGCACAAGTATACTTACGCGTCGCATATTGGTCGTGCATGTGACTTTTGCGCCCTTTTTGATTCTCACCCAAGGTCTTTAGTAGCCTATAAATATCCCTTATGGGCCCCCCATTTCTGGACGGAAAAATTCCAAAACTCAGATTCAAAATCCCGGCACCCTAGTCTCTTCTGGGAGTCTTCCGAACACTTCTAAGGTAATCTCTTACCTAGAATAGAAGCTCTAAATAGGGGAAACAAGGCCTAAGTGTTGAAACTCATCAACACTTGCGCACCTAAGTGACCAGCCCTTAAGGGAAATGGTCACACTTGCACGTCATCTTATCCCTTCAACAAAACTTGTGCGCCACTCTTTTGGAAGCCATTAGGTATAATACTAAGGGCTTGAACCAAGTCTCTCCCAAGTATTACCATAAGGGTTTACCGTCGCACAAGTACTCATGGGTCGCGAAAGTATACTTGTGTGCCCTGTACTTGCATGCCCACATAGGACTTGCGCGCCTATCTCTTTTTGGGTGCCCCTCCTGCCTATTCACTTGATTTCTTCAAATCCACCAATCCTTTTCAGGATTTAGTCTTCAAAATCCTCTTCAATGTAATTTATGGCATGGTTCCTTTGTTGGCTTCCATATCTGAAATAAATTCTATGGAAAATTTCTCAAAACCTAGTGATTTACATACCATTATGTAACTAAGGTTAAAATTTCATTCATTCAACCTCATCCTTTAAAGATGAGAGGATCCTTAACATGGGACACCTTCTCAGAAGTAAGTCCCAATCTCAAATATGGGAATCCTCCTTAGGAATAATCCCCATGTCCCCTAACATAGGCCTCATTTTTAAGAGTAAGCCCCAGTCTTCAAGTTCCCTTAATTTTTGGCATCCTCCTCAGGCGTAAGCCCCAACCATAATTCTTTTAATATGGGAATTCTCCTTAGAAGTAAGCCCTAAGTTCCCAAAAATCAAAATTCCCTTAACATGGGATTCCCATTTAAGAGTGAGCCCCATTAATAATTCCCTTAACCTGAGCTTCCTTTTAAGGAGTGATCCCCAATCATAATTCCCTTAACCAGGGATTTTTTTTTCAAGAGTGAGCCACAGTCATAATTCCCTTTAACCTGGGCCTCCTTTTCAAGTGTAAGCCCCAATCATAATTTCTCATAACCTGTATTAATTTAATTTTGATTTGGGCTTCCTTCTCAGGAGTAAAACCCAATAATAATTCCTTTCTAATTTGGGCATCCTTCTCAGGATTATGTCCAAAGTTAAATATCCAAATCTCCATAAATCACATATACCTTTATGGACCTTGTTCCCGGGTTTCATCCTTGAAGTAAATCCTAATCTTTATCTATTTTGGCAGTCATACATGCATAAGCCTTACATCATTTCTTATAGTTGCAGCTTTTATGGCACAATTGCCTAGGTTTACCAATACCTCTTGTTTCTCACACCGAGCATGACTCACGTGATCTTAGAGTGTTAAAGTAATTATGACATCTTTCTTTGAGCCATCAATCATGCATAAACCTCATACGTCTTTACTCAAACTATGTGGGTTCTGATTCATTTTCTAAAAAAGGATACGTATATATCCCATCTATGGGTACGATCCCAACTCGGAAATAATCCATGACCTTCTGAATGACAACAAACATCAAGTGCCCCGCTGAGTGGCCTTAAAATTAGTATGGATATCATAATAACCAATAGATTTATATCTAATATATTGAAGAATACCATTGACCAAGAATATCTCACAAATAAATATGATTCTCTATCGATTAAGAACCTCAAATACATATAAAAGATTCTCTAAATCTCCTACATACTGATTATCGATTGTCAGATCTAAAGGAATGCTCATTTTCATACTTGGTAATGTAATGAGGATTCAAGAACATAACTTAAATCTATAAACAGAGTCCTGGAGTAGAAAATAATTCCCCCAAAACTTTTTGATGAGTCCGACCTCCCATCCTCCCAACCAATGCATATTCTAAAGCCTCATCAGTTCACAACTAATGAGCACCTACCTTTGGAAAGTAGGTCCAAATGGATATAGAATCATTAGATGCTTCTGGTTCTACGAAAAAACCTGTTAGAAACCAATTGGAATGTTTGATCCTTAAATAAACAAGGTCATCCCCATTTCCATAGGAAACACCTACATTAGCAGATCACCATCAATGTTTCTATAAATTCCTTATTTAGCATTTATCGTAGATTATCCCATTTTACTATTCAGCAATAATTTATGTATTTCATAAAATTCCCAAAATTCAACCTAACCATTTTTTCACGTGTAGAATCCAAAAATGAAGTACATTTTTCAAAAATAATTTTCTATGTATGATTAATTAAATATTTAATTAAAATAATTATTTAATCGAAAAATATAATTACTTAAAATATTCATCTTCATTTTTAAGGTGCCTAAATTCATTTAGACATTCAAGGACATGGATACCATTCAAAAGAGTCATATTACTATTAATAAGGGTAAGTTACTATTCATATGTGTAGGTTACTATTCATAGGGGTAGGATAATATTCACTGAAATTTAAGTTAATTCTATTAGTCTCTAATTATCATCTTGATCACAACCATGTATGTTAGATTTTTAAAATTCATATCACAGAGCTGACAAATGTAAGTTTTATGGCTAGGTTGTGGGAGTCTCCTATTAGTAAACATGTTTTGTTTCATAGAAGCTCAGTGATTCATGAAATAAGGGCTATAACTAAAATGTATTTAATATAAACATACCATAAAATGTTTTGGGTGCTACATATATATTCAGATTCACTGGGGTGTCTTCTGTATAGTTAAAAAAATGTGTTTGCAAGACACTATCCATACATTTCTGATGGGTAAGGGTCGCTATGGGGATTCATTCCTTTTTAAAGGTAGAGTATGGTGTGTGAAGAGGGGTTCTTGATCATGAAAAAGGACATTTCATGTTGAACTTTACTAGGAATACCAGAAACTTGTGGAGGCATTTTTATCTCATCCATGTGAGTTGTTTCCTTACACAGGTTTAACCCATATGTGATAAGGGATGGGATAATACTCTTTCATGGATGGATTTGAAATTTGAGATTCGGATGTCACTACGTATCGTATGATGATAAAAATAAAATTGTATGTAGTTATTTTAAGGATTATTCCTATGATGATCTGATTCACTCATTTGGATGGTGGATTTTTATTTTAGATACATATTCACCAAGGAGGCGTGGGGTATGTTGAACATTCCAGCACATATTCATTTCTTTTGCTGGGTCACAAGTGAAAATTTATTTTTTACATAACCTGGTCTAAGGGTGAATAACAGCTATCATGCATTGTGCTATTTAATTTTCAAGTGATTAGGATGTTTATATAGAAGCCCTAAGTAATAGGAGGGTAATTGAGCCAGTATGTTTGGAAATATCCATGACATAGGTATGGAGGAGAGTTTAAACCATGGTTTCAATGGATTTTGTATTAGGATAAATTACACGGTGATTAGAAGCTATTAGGTGTATGAAAATTGGAAAATCCTCTATTTGGACAAATTTTCCTTTTATTAACAGGTCGTTTTTTAGGGAAACATATGCAGAGCCGTCGGGGCATTGTTTTCATTGTAAAACAAAGGTGTCTGCAAGACACCAGTTGTCCATTTTTGAAATCCATGGGTGATTATGATGATCTGATATTTCCAAGGGCTTTGAGTTTGATGGATGAATAGGGGATGTCTAGGTACATGAGAGATATCTATACCATGATTAGTTTGTAGGTACAAGATTCTTTACATAAATATGATTCTTCTTTAAAGGGAAGCATGGTCTTTTGAAACTTTCTATATATAAGAGTCTAGATTTGAAGTCCCCTACTTCTATTTCAATTATACATTTAGGATATTTGGGGCATTTATCTATTTTTTTCTGCATGGATAGACCTGATATTTCTAGCTCGAGTGTCATTACGTATCTCATTATTTCGAGAATAGAGCCTCACATAGTTGTTGAGGTACCGTACAATTTAATGATGTGTGGTTTGGACTTCTTTGGACATGCAGTTTAACGTCATGATGTTAGGACTCCTCTGGCCATGAAATTTGTTTTCATGTGATTAGGACTTGTGAATTTCCCTATGCATGTCTGTATTATATTCATGGGGGAATTTTTTTCATGGCAGCTGGACCCAAGAAGGCTCTGGTGTCACTATGTGTCCCACTGATGGAAGGGAATCATGAAATATGTTGTTCTAGTATCCTATGTATTTTAAATTCATACTGTAAGGACATGAGGGAACATAAATGAAAAGGTTGAGGTGAGTGAAGTGTTGGGGCTTCAACCTTGTGGGGGTTTCCTAGATATCCCAGCTAGTTGGGAATCAAAATTCACATTGTTTTGAAAACATGTTCCCTATGATGGTTTGACCCATGCATATGAAGGGATTAGTTTTTTTAAATAGTGGATAGACAAAGATGAAGGATCTCGTGTCACTACTTATCCTGTGAGGGAAGAAATCTAACCGCACATAGTTTTTGAAAACACTTTTTTCCAGTCTGACCTATTCGCAGAGAGGGGAATTTTGAAATTAGGGAGTGGATAGACTTGGGAAGGCCCAGGATTCACTATCTATCCCATTGAATAATGGGAATTAAACCATACATAGTTATAGAGGTCCCATAAAATTTAACATCCTACGGTTAGGTCTTTTTATGGATTCCCCAATCCATGTATTACTTGTATGTTTGGAGAGGAGAATTATAGAAATTTATTAGTGGTTAGACTAGGATTTAGAATCTAGGCTTCACTATGTATCCCATTGATTAATGTGAATCTATCCATACATAGCTCTAATATACCCTCTGTATTTTGGTCTAACCCATACACAGAAAGAGGGGAATTTTTACCTTTCCATCACATAGAACTGATTCATGTGATACAATTCATTATACCATAAAAATTGACCACCATTAAGTATAACATCTTGCAGTAAGGACAAATATGCTAAGTATTTTAACGTCGTATTGTGTGGACACATATGCTGCTATCTAGTTTAACGCCAGGTAGTAAAGGCTAGTTCATCATGAAGTGTAATTTCATGTTATCAGGACATTTTCTGTACAGTTTATCATTGTATAACGTGTACGTAGGTGGTGCTATGTAGTTTAACATAATGCAGCTAAGATGAGTTTTATACGATTACACAAAGTACCTCCTTAGGAACCTAGCATTGGTGGGAACTGGGGTGAGCTATCCATCCACTGAAATTAAGGAATATGCTCCATTAGAGTAGAACTTGTGTATATCATATGGACCTTCCCATTTTTGTTCCATATTTGGATGTTTCTTTCTGAGTATTATTAGGGTTCTGAGGGCCATCAGCATTTCTACTTCAAGTAAAGATTGAAGGAGAAACTTCTTATTGAAGGCTTGTGCAATCTAGTTCTGGTAAAATTCCCAACGGTGTAGAGTGTGAAATCCATTCTCATACAACTACTCCAACTCGTCGAACCATTTCCATAAATTCTCATTTATAGATAGTTCATCACATATGGCCATGAAAAGTGATGGTAATTGAACATCAATGGGTATAACCTTTTCTATCTTGAAAACAAATGAGAATGGGGTAGCATGAGTGGTGGTGAGGGTCATGGTCTGGTAATCCCACATAGCATGGAGGAGCTTATTTGGCCATGATCTCTTATCCTTTTCTACCATTTTCTAGATTATATTGGATAGGGTCTTATTGAAAGCATGTATCTGCCCGTTGGCCAGTACATGATAAAAGGATGAACAATTGGCCTTGATGTCATTCTCCTGTTACAGCTTGTCCAGTTCAACAGATCAGAAATTGGTTCCATTTTCCACGAGTATTGTATGAGGGACACCAAACCTGGTGATGATGATGGATTTCAGAAATATTAAAACTCTTATGGTCCTCACCTCTTTGATAGGTACAAGTTCTTCCCATTAGAATAATAATTTGGTTTCTGTGATAATATATTTGAATTTCCATGTCATGGTGGTAGGGTATTATCCCACAATGTCCATTCCCAATATGGAAAATGGTCAGGAGTACTTGGATATGTGATGTAACTTGGGGGGATTATGTGTGAAATTTTCATGAACATGGTAGCAATGGAACATCTTGGTGAATGTGGTGTAATCCAGCTTCATGGTGGGCCAATTGTACCCAATCCATTTAATCTGATGTGAGAGCATGGATTTTGATTGATGTGCTTCATATGTATCCATGTGAACTTCTCTTATAATGGTGGTACTCTCTTCTACATTAATAAACCTGAGAAGTACTACATCAAGACCTTTCTTATAAAAGAACTTCTTCTGGTTTGTGAGAGAATAAATTATGAAGCTGAATTCCCATCTCTGGGTTTTCTTCCTTCAAGCCTTATGTAGTGGGAGCTCTCCCATTTTAAGGTAATATTAAATGGGATTCATACGGTCAGTGGTGGGACCATAAGGTTTATATATGGGAATGATTTCATTAATTTCATCTTTATTGACCTGAATGAATGCTAAAACAATCTATCAGTGGGTGATACTGATAACTGTTTTATTCCTATCCGGGTCAGACAAATTCATGGGTGCAATTTCCAATGAAACTGATTGTGCATTTTTTAACCTGGGGACAAATGTAAATGTCATATTTAATGGGAATTCTTCCGTATGTTCTCATACATGGTTCATCAAAGGGACTAGGTCCTCTTTCTTGATAGCATAGTCACCATTGTCTTTTTCAGGACCATTTCTAAATAACCATAAATATTTAGGTGTTCAGCTCATGCTTGAAGTGCCTACTATATTCCAATAATGAGGATCTAGTACTCTGCTTTATTGATCATTCATCCTTCTTACATTTGGAAGGAATAGTAAAAAACTTATTTTTGTAGAGATATGAGTATGACACCCATCCCAACATTTTTAAACATTGGGTTTTCTATTCCTTTTCCTTCCAGGCTTATAGAGGAACCATCTAAGTGTATTTCCCACAAATAGAAGTTCTCTTGAAAAGAGAACACTTCTTTATCAAGCAGCTCAGTATCTAATGACGACTCCTTTATTGAGGGATTCTCTACTAGGAAATTTCCTAATGTCTAGACTTTTATGGATTTATATTGTATGAACCATATATCAAACTACTGCAGGATGAATTCCCACCATGACAGGTATCCAGTAATCATTGGATGACTAAGAATATACTTGAGTGGATTTCTACGAGAGACCTGGTGGACCATGTGATACTGCAGATAATTCATCATCTTATTGACCACAAATATTAATTCAAGGAAGATCTTCATTATATTCTAATAATGATTCTCATAATCGATAATGGTATAAATAAGGAAATAGAGACTAATATCACTGTCAGCATCATTATTATGTGCGATGTTCTTATGTTACAGTCCAAGGAAGATGCATATCAGATGAGTAATCTTCCTTCAAAAGACAACCTTATCACAGGTGTACTTAAGAGATCTATCTTGAGAGTATCGAATGCTAGCTGATTGTCTTCCGTCAATTGATATTATACCCCTTTCTGCATCAACCTAGTTAAAGGAAATCATTTTCCTGTGAGGTTGGCTATGAAGCACGGAATATATTCTAGGTGTCCCTATATTCCTCTCATATTAGTGAGGTTGTGAGGAGGTGAAATTCCAAGGATGGCCTTTTTCTTCTTAGGGACGACTTCGATGCCCTGGTAGAGTACGAAGAAGCCAATGAATTTCCATGAGGTAACACCAAAATCACATTTTAGGGGGTTCATTTTCAAATTGTGCTTTCATAGTTTATTGGACACAATTTCAAGATCTTCTGGATGGTCTAAGGATTGTCATGATTTTACCAATAGATCATCAACATAGAATTCAAAAAACATTCCCTTAAATGGTTTGAATATGTGATGCATAGAGTGCTGATATGTGGCGACAAAATTTCTAAAACTGAAATGAATCACTTTGTAGAAAAAAACTCCCTGGGTAGCTATAAAAGTGGAGGATACTTTGTCTTCTTGGGCCATTAAGATTTTTTTAATCCCAGAATAATCTTCTATGAAAGAGATATCCTCATATAAAACTGTTGCATCGATCAACAATTCTATGATTGGGACTGGGAAATCATCTTTCGGGATGTGATAGTTGAGTTCTGTAAAATCGATGCAGACCCAGATCTACTTATTTTTATTCATGAATGGTCTAATTGTTTCCAGATATAGGGTGTATTGGTCCTCTCAAATGATGTTTACTCTGATTATCTTGTCAACTTCAGCCTCTATTTAGTCAGCATGTTTTGTGTGTGTCCTTCTGGAGGCTTTCATGTCGGCATGGTGGTCCTTTGGTAGGCCTAAGTGGTGAGTTGAAACCTCTATACTGAGACCTATAATTTAAACATAATTATAGGGGAATAAATCTGGATTTATCCTCAAGAAAGAGATGTATTCCTCTTTCTCTTCAGAAGGCATGGCCGCACCAACCTATGTGGGTCGGGGGTCTTCTTCTATACCCAAGTTGATTTCCGTGCGTTTATTAATTGTGGTCAAAACACCTTTCTCAAATACTGGAGAGAAATCCATTATGTATTTTTCTTCTTCCCTATTATCCTCATCATCTTCCTCTTTGTCCTCTTATGGAGAAACAATACATGAAATGATTTCTCCATAGTTTAGGGAAGAGTTTCATTTTTTGTTTCTTGGAGGTGATGTAGCCTCTTCTACCTCAGCCATTGGTGGGGGGATTCACTTGAGAAGATACAGTGAGGGGTAACAGACTATCATCATTTTCATTGAGTGACATGAAACATCCTCATACATTAGTGGGTGAGGTGGGAATTTTCAGGGGTTCTGATGTGGGTTAGAGGGAATTTTCATCTAAATCGCCACCATTATCTTGCGAGTCAGTGGCCCTTTCAACATTATCCGGCTCAGAAGCTATAAATGAAATCATTAGGACGGCTAAATATGCATCTGAAATTGGACTTATGAATTCAATTTTATTGATGGTAAATATATATTCTTCCCCGAGCTGCTTGATGGGATTGGTTTGAAACATCTATAGGCTATTTAGGCTGACGACCTAGTCAGTTCCATCATCTATGTGGTGTTTTCCATTTCTTTCATAAAAATATGAATCAATATAGTGTGATTTATAGAGGTCAAATGGGTCTTTATCACCATGTAGTGTCCCACTATTTCAACTAATGAAATTTTTTAAGAATTAATGGTATGAGGAGTGGATTTCTGCATGTTTATGCTGTTAGGGCCTCCCAATCAAGGAATTGATGTTTATATTATTTCAGAACACTAGAATTCAAGGGTGTGTTATGAGGTCACAAAATTGGGTATCAAGATTAATTTTTTCTAACATATTTTAAATGATTTTATCATACCCCAATAGAGTTATAGTGTAGGTGGGCAGATCATCCTTATTATAAATCATCCTACGAAGTGTCGACAATGGGAGAAGATTGACTCTAGATCCATTTTCAATAAAAAAATATTTCAGATATAAACACTATTTGTCATGCTAGACAGATATATATGTTTTTTATGGGTCCTTGCATAATAGAGTCTTCATCTTCATCTGTGAAGGAGATAACTCTGTGGCAATCTTCTAAACTGGTCTTAGGCTGGTAGACATTAGCAGCAGACACCTGATCTATAAAATCCTTTGGATTTAGAAAATATTCAATGAGTGATTCTGTAATATATGTTGATAGATTCAGATCATCCATGATTGAGAGAATAGCTGGTACTGAACCTAATTATTTCATAATGAAATACTTCTTTTTTAAGGCCAGTATTTCCCAACATGGGGATACTCTTTTATAGGAACTTTAGAGGCTTTAGAATTTGATGATGATGGGTCATCCGTTGGGATGGGAGTTGAAGGATATTTTGTCCTTTGTTGATTGGGCTTGGTAGGTCTACTCACTTATAGAGGAAAATTAGTCATATATTATTACTCTAACGTATATTTCAGAATTACTGGACTCTGGTGTATTTATGTGGGGTTTGGAAAATTTTCTTATCCCTAAAGGATTCACTATAGGTTCTTTACATATTTTTCTGCAACCATGGCGGTTTTAGCAGTGGTGGGTCCATAAGAAAGATTTTTTCCCCAGCTGCATCTCCATTGATATCCCTGGTTCTTCCAATTTCTTCCTCCATTTCCCAATTAGGAAAGGTGAATTCTGGTTGATTATGATATTCATTATGAGATAAGGGATCCATATGATGGATGACATTGATAGATCGAATAATCATCTCCTCCTCTGATGATGACTTTTCCTCATCATCCACTCTAGTATTGGCATTTAGCGGGGTGGTGCTCGTATCTTTAGATGTGCTGGATAGAAATATAAGAGTGTCAAAGACAACATTAGATTTTGTGCAAGTTCATCTTCAAGTACTTTATTCCCACCCATCTAATTTCACTGTTTTTTGGTTGGTTGATCTTTGGTGGATTGTGGGGTCGAGGATGTCAATTGTGTCGCATTAGGTGTTGTTGGAGGCACAATCGGTTACATCAACTATTCTTGGAGGATACTGTGGGATCAGTTTATTTTTTTCTGAGTCAAACAACTATCTACCTTTTTTTCCTTTTTTATCAACTTTTTTCCACTCCACCTATTCCTCTAGATCAATAGTGGTAACATACGCCACATGTGATGGAGGACGTCCCAACTTGACTTGTTTTAAATTTATCATCTTTTATAGGTGGTCCTTTTAGAAAAATCACTCCTGGATGTTTTTCCCTGATATCTGGTGTAAGGACAATAATATAGTTGCTCATCAAGACCTACATCATTTTTCTGATTTGTCTCCATTAGCTGAAGAAATTTTCTATTCCTGGATGCTACATAGTATCTACAGAGATAATTATCTAGAGATAAATACTCAATATTTCATTCATTCCTAGAATTCATTTCTTTTATCTCCTTCAGTAATCGTGATGATGTAGGGGTGGTTTCTAACATCCAGAGAGACCTACATGGTTTGGAGGGGTCTTTGCATCTGGATCAGGTGTAGAGAGTGGCTTAAGCATGAAAGAAGACACTTTATCTCTCCCAAATCTTTTTACTGAGGTTGATGGTACTGCCCATTACTTGATATTAGTCCATTGTAAGGAATTGTTTATCATTTGAGTGATGGATTAATATTCTAGGAACACTCTTGTATACTTCATAGGAATGAGTGGAGTTCATAGAACATCTCGGAGATTATCAGTGCACATACATTGAATCTCCTCTTGGGGGAGTGGTTGGTTTGAGGAGTAAGTAATACCCTTCCATATTTCAATGAATTATAAAAAATTCTCATTTTCTAATAGTTTTCAGTTTATGAGATCATTAATTGTAGTTTTTGGAAATGATGAGCTAAACTAGAATAGTAACTGGTGATGGTGATCCTATCATCATGCTATTGAGTTATATTACAAACTACAGTACCATAGAAAGGTTTAACCATACATGGTTTGCACAAGGAATCTGCAATTCATAGATTCTTGTTCCTCTGACTTCCCCATTATGGGATCACAACATGAAGATTAGTTTATTAGATGCTTCCCTAGGTCCCCTGATCCATTGAACACTGTAAATATGTGGTTCCCAAAATTTGGTAGTGGAGGGACGTTACATACCCAATAAGGGTAGGGATTTATTTCGTGTTGTATATAAGTGCGATTTCCATCCACTTATTCGATTCTACTTATAAATTACTCGATGGTATTTAGGATCCCTTAATGCGTGTCTTGTTGGAACTGATCATGAGACGGTGTTGTAGGGGAAAAAGATAGGATGCTCTAGTGCTGTTGGAAAATGAGACGAATACCCAACTTGGGGAATCATTTGTGGATTTTCTTGAATCTATTCTAGTTTCTTGTCTAATAAAGGGAATTCTTGATATCCAATCAGTATTGGGATAAGGTAGACTAATGTTCCTAGAGGTACCTTGAATGAGATCTCCAGTCTTGAATCATCTGTCAGGATGATCCCATGAGGTAGAGGTATATATGAAGAAATATTTTTTTGGATTATCTACCTAGGGAACATACCTAGTATGATGGCTTTCTCTTAGAAACTCGATGTTAATTATCCTTATCACATTCATTTATTCCTCTTGTCAATAGAATCTCACCTCAACCATGGGAGAATCATTTTCATAAGGAATAAGAGGTGGGTCGTAGGCCTTTCTTTTGTTCTTCTCCTGTTTGGGAATTCTTTCAAGAGGTAATGGAGTATTGAATGAGTGGTGTCCAAAATTTAAGATAACTCTTTGAATTATATTAGGTGCACCTCCAGGCTCGGTGAGGACCTTCTCTAAGAGGGACCCCTCTTCACATGTTTCCACATTATTTGTATAATTATTTATGAGGTATGTGGGGTAATGTCCACAACTTTCACCAATGCATATGGAATTGGGGGTGGTGTACCAGATTTTGAATCGTAGGAGAGCTTCTTGCATTCTTTTATGGATCTTATCTGGCTATTCTATGATACTCCTCAGGTTTATTGGTGAAGAGTGACTCAAAGAGATTCCTAATAGGACTATTTATGTATTCCACCATCCCATGGGATTTGAGTCTCAATATGGGATGGAATGGGTGACCCCACTATTAGTTTTTCTCCCCCTTCGGGAGAAGGAAAACATCCTATGGGATGGAATTTGAGGTAAATATGGCCCCAGAACTATAGGATGGTGTTGGTCTGGTTCTTCTATTGATGTGCCTCATCTAGGATTTTCTAGTGTTACAGGATCATTTTCATTTAGAAAATCCCTCGGCCCCACGGGCTAGGATTGATCCCATGTTATGACAGTTATTGATGCTATCTTCACCTTCCTGATCTAACACATTTCCATGTCGGTGTGAGATGAATATAGGGTCGAGACTGTACAAAAATTGTTTTCTCCTTAGAATATGATTAGTGATCATATATTTTCTTCTCTAATATGAGTGGCCTACTGGATTTTCTCGGTTTCTCGGTTCAGGAGATTCTTGATGGATAAATCTCATTATGCCTAATGCTTCTGAGACTTACACAATGTCCGTTTTTGTTGATCATTCCACATTTCATGAGTAGAGATTTCATTTGACTTATTTATGGGGGTGATGTCAATACAGGATGCCACATACAGTGGGTTCTCTTGGATGGAAAGTTGGGTGAAGTGTAGAGCTCAATGTTATGACCATCCTTATATATGAACACTAAATGAGGTGTTTACGATAATGCAACACAAGTTGTCTATCCATAGGAGGTAAGACATCTAAATTTATTTATTTCTCCTTTCTAATTGGGGTCTCCATGCTGACAGAAGGTATTATAGGTTAATTTTTTGGTGAATCCCTCCCAGTACATTAATATGGGATGCATTCCCATCATAGGGAAAGCATTTCTTTTCACTGGTAGAGAGTTGTCCAGATATTGAGGTGAATGTTATGCATACGTTATCCTAACAAATATCATGGTGTGTTGACCTGAATAGTGGTCATGGGATAATATATCCTTGGGATTTTATCCTTGTCTAGTTTTCTTCTCATAAGAAACACATCTTATTATTTTTTCACTAGGGACTCTTCTTCTTGATTCACCATATTTGATTTCTCCTTAAATATTTTGGTCAATGTAGTGGGGTTAGTGGGAGTCTCATTGAAATATCAATGGTAAAATGGTGGATCTAAACGTTATTGTGGCCCTAGGTTATCCTCTAATTCATAAATTATATCACTTTTTAGGGAGATGGTATCCAATATGCCATACTCCATTTTTCCAGGAACCTCTGCCTATGAGGGATTTCTCGCATTTGACCCAACGAGGGGAGTACCTTCTCACCAGCATAAATATTGACTATGGGGAGGAACTTTAAAGTTGGTGTAGTGATGGAAAGGACTACTATAGTATCTTAGAGTCCATCCATAGGGAGGAATTCTATGGTGTATACCCTTGGGAGGACCTTCAGGGTAGACCTAAGAAAAGGGAGAACCTTCTTGTAGATTGACTTCATTGAGGGGAGGGCCTTCACAATGGATGTTATAATGGAAAGGACTACTATCATAGCTCTAGATACAAGGAGAGTATCTACAATGTACATTCTGGGGAGGGACTTCAGTATGTACTATAATGAGGCGAGAACCTTCCTGTTGTGTAATGTCATTCTGGGGTGGGCCTTCATAGCGTTTGTTGTTAGGGTGATCACTACTATTATTGCTTTACATCTGCCTGCCTAGAGAAACATATCTACATCATATACCCCGGGGGACCATCAGGTAGGAATATAGCAAGGGGAGGACCTTCTTTCTATTCAATATTCTATTCATGTAGATGTTTAACGTAACACGTATTAGGTGATAGGCTCTCATGATCGATCATTTTTGTCCCATGGTTTAACCCTCATGTGTATTCTGGGCAGGAACTTCAGAGCTACAAGTAGTGACATTGTGTGGATGAACTTTGCAACTACTACTAACACATCCATAATTTGTTAATGGAATGATAGTATCTTGAGCCTCTATTGATAGATGTTTAATGGTGTCAAGAATTACAACTTCCAATAGAGAATAATCATGAATGTGCCCTTCATTTTCTGATTGCATTTGGCGCCTTTCATGTTTGGGTTCTCTATTCCTGGAAGATAGGGCCACCTAAAATTGATAATTTATTTCATATATGGTTCTTTAATTGTTTGGTTAATGTGATGTAACCAGGATACATTGATAAACATATTGAATTCTGGTATGGATAAATTCCTGCCCTAGAGTGGCCACCACGTTTGACTGTTGTCCCCTAATTAGAACATGCATTTTTCCTGATCTTGTTGAGAATGTATAACAGACTATGGACATTGACCCTCCTGGACTGGAGTAGGGATTTGGGTCTACTCTTGGGTGAATATAGAATTTTTTGGATGAATCACCACACCTGAGGAGACGGGATTAGGGACCCAACTGCTTGCTTTTTCTTCTAACACAATAACGTCTTGACACATATAGGGGATATATTCTATGATTGATGTTCGATTATCCATCATGATCAAGATGTGTTGAGATAAGTCTTTGGATGGAATAGGTATGAATTCCTATTCTGATGTCGGAGCAAGAGTTTTTTCCTGCTCTGGTCATCCATGGGTTACTGGTGGATACTAGTAGTTCTCCTATACCGGGACAGAGGAACGCGTCTACCGCCATATATATTCCTCAATTCCTAATGTATTTGGAAGGTGGGATTCATTTTTGTTATTAAGAATTTACGTCTTCTGGTTTTCCATTTTATTTTTCTCACGATCTTGATTTTCATCCTCATGAATTTGACTCTTCTCATATTTTCTTGCCACTATATTTTTCTGGTGGGCTTCATTGTGGTAGGTAGAAATTTTCATCTGCCTATGGATTTCCAACATATTTGAATGGTGGGATTCATATGTATGGGTAGTATTATATGACTTCCCATAACATTATTCACTATTTGGATGGAGGGATTAGTGCACGTTTTTAAGGATTTTTTCCTTCTTATAGTTGGGTTTCATTCTCTTTAGATGACCGGCTTCATTTGATCTGGAAGAGATTTTCATCTGACTATAATTTTCCACTCTATATACACAGTGGAACCAGTGAGCACTAGAAGGAATTTTCATATTCTAATATTATTCCACCTTATTCCTATGGTGGGATTCATTGTATTGATAAGGTATATGAATTATCTCAGATATTGACATAGTATTTATGTAGTGGGCTTCTGCATGAGGGAAATAAATGTAATATTGTTCGTTCTATGCCACAACATTTGTGTGGAGGACCTCCTCTTCAGAAATAGGGTGATATCCTACTAAATATTATGCTTTTTTCTCCCTTTATGGGTAGTACAAGGGGGATGTGTCAATTGGACATTTACAGGTTCCCTCAGTATGGGATCCTCTTCAAAGCAGGGATATCAGGATGTACCCCACAGGTGATGACATCCTCTGATAGGAGCCTTTGAGTAGGGTTCCTATGGAAGTGGGATGAATTAATTGGTGTTGACCTCATCTTCCACCATAATATAATGGATTTATTCATTGTCGAGTTCTATGGATAGGCTCCCAAAATGATTAGACATGGCCAGTAGAGCCATCTTGTGCAGGATATTTGACCGCAGTTGTAGAGGTGGTTGGCGATCTATCACCGATTGGAGGTCCTCCCATCCTCCACCATAAGGAGAGTACCATTTTGGTGATACTATTTTATTAGTGTGTTTCTATCCTATCATTCAATACACTGGGTAGGTGAGGGTTTCTTGTTTTTCATTGGGACCCACCCACCTTTGTTGTCGCAGACAAGTGTATCTGAGCAAATCATCAGGATTCTATTTGCATGTAAGAGAGCTCTATCAAATTCCTACAATATATATATATGAAATATAAAAACCAAAAAAACTTCAAAGTTGAATATTATGATAAAATAAATAATTGATTATCTTTATTATCCTTGTTTAATTTTGGAAGGGGGATTGTGGTGGGTTAATACTACCACCTTTGTTAAGGATTCACGTAAGGTTCAACATTTTGTTTCAACCCAATTCACATCATACTATAGGGGTAGAAAAAATGATCTGAAATAGAGTAACTTTTTGTCCATTATTATTATGGTTTTAAAGTTGGGTGTGAAGTCCTCGGATGGTATCCAACAAGTTTATTCGTGGATCTAGAAACACCCAATGGCCCTTGTATCCATGATTCATGGACCTTCTTTCAAATAGAAAGTGCGTGTTAGGTTATGATTTCACCAACAACACTTAAGGACCCCATCGGTTGACAGGATGGGAGGTTGGGCTCATCACATCATTTTTTGGGGAAATATTTACTACTGTAGGAATATCTTATAGATTTAATAAATGTTCATATGTTCTTGAATCATTGGTTCATTACCATGAATGTTTCTACAAGTTACCATTGGGTTGCAAGATTTACCACATATATTCATGGGTTGGGAATTACTGAGTCAGTTCAAGTATAATCTGTATGATGAGGGGATCTAGAATTTATCATCATTCAAGGGGTATAGAAGTTTTTACATTATTTGGATATAGCCCAAAATATGGGCTTCTAATGTATAACCATTATAGGAATCTGAACACATGCAGTTCAATGCCGATTAACTGGACACATTACCTTTTGAGGTTGTTTGACGAAGACCCATCCATGCAGTTTAATGACATGTGGTAAGGATATCCTTGAAAAATCTACCTAGTCAATATTTCATGTGGGACATACATTGAAGTGGAGAAAGATTCTTAAGATAGGCATGGTCTCCTCAGTGGATATAGCCCTACCGGGGATAGGGCTTGGTGAACACTATTGTGGTTTAGGTGTGGGGTTTTGACCTAAGGGTGGAATCCTATGTATCCTAGTTAGTTGGTAATCAAATCCACCATTTTTCGGTTTATTTCGAGGAATATACCATAAAGGAGGCCCTATTTGTGGGGGGTATGATTGGGGATTAACCATTGAAAATGATATCCTTTGAGCTTGAGCCTTTAGACATGTATCCTATGTATCCTGGTTAGAGTAGAAATTCGAGTTCTCATAGTTAATTTAGAGAATTTTTGGATTTTGTGATTACTGTTAACCTCTAATCCCTTGTGAGTCGTGCTCAATGGGATAAAAAATAAATATTCATAGACTAAAAAACCACACACTTTCCCTTCTCCTATGATAGAAAAGGAGGACGACGATAGAAGTGTCATGTGTGATGACTCGACAAGAGAGGGAGGGGGGATTTGAATATGCCAGCTCTCACCCATGTTAATATCTAGGATAGTCACATATGGAAACCTATTCAATCATGTATTGGGCCAATACTACGAGGATTAGGAGTATTGTCTCACAAAGAATGGATATGAGGTCACCTTAAGGGGTGTTCCTTAAAGTTGTTCTGGGAAAGGGGAGAAGCATTTCTCATTGTTAAAAGGAAAGGCATTCATGATCCCTTTGACTTATCATTTTCCCTCATTGATTGGACAATACACTAATACCTCACATGGAATAATACTATGTGGGTGGAGGGGCTATATGAGGACCTGGATTCCATCTTCATACCACAGTGGTATGCAGAACTGAATGTGAACCGTGTACAATAGTTGTACGTGGCCTCGAGTTCCATCCACATACTATGGTGATATGTGGTACTGGAGACCCTCAGTGTGCTGGAACACTATGGAGGGTAGGGTTTTGTCCCCATAAAGATGTATTACGTAGTACACTAGATTGAAAAAGGGGCATTAGTTCTACAGTTCTTCGAAATTTCATCTGTGAATGGAGTATGGTTCTCGGTTTCACCAATTAGGTTTGCAGTTTTCCCTGTATTATTATCCTTATTTCTTTTTATGGTTTGTGGACTCTTTATACCTGATATAAACCATTCCTAATTCCATACTTCGTCGATCGTTTACCTTTGAAGTCTTTCATCTATAAAGTCCAAGCTCTCTAAAAAACTGATCACATACCCCCTTCCTCAAGTACCCTTAGGGTCCATTTAAATAGTGTCAATGATGATGTTTCTATGGGTCACATGTCACCTTTTTACGGAAATATCATTGGGAAATCATCTAGTTAGAGGATGAGTCGATCAACCAAGATTTCTGGGGTTGTGGATCACGGGGTTGTGGTTCACAATGGAGGAAATAAACACCTCAATCCCAATAAAGATGTAGTTTGTAGGATGCCACCGACCCCACCATGTCCGTGAACTGAGTTTTTGGGATGGTGCACAGGGGGATACCACTCCATCATGTTTTTTTTCCAATGGTGTGGTTCTCGGGGCTCTGATTCATGGGTGGATTTTATCTACCTCCACTCCACCAACAATGTGGTTCAAGGCATATTAGCATCATTACTAATTTATTCTGTGAACTTCACAACTATCTAGACAATACCTAATGAGACATTGTTTAATGTTAAATCTATGAAATGATTAGTTTGAGGGAAATACATTCTACATACCATTCTCAGAAATCATTATGTGGACCACATTAGTCCTTTTCTAAATTAGATTTCATAAATCTTCTTTTCAAATTTTCAATTGAGTCTGAATCTTATTATTTTAACAAATTTGTGGGTGTATTTTCCTCCCCATTGTAGAGTTTTCCGGACCCTACAGTAGGTATGGTGATTCACATGTGTGGGGACCTCATAATTACATAGTATACTATAACCATGGGTTTTCTTGTCATCTTCTAGATGCTTGAATGGAGGTTTCTTCTCAACCCTAATTAGATTGGTTGGTACCTCCTTGATTTTATAGGACTCAGTGGGATGTGTCACTAGATTGCTCAGTTTATGGAGGCCAGTTGGTTATAGGATATGGAGTTTCACACTACTTCAATAGGTGATTCTGACTCGAGTACATCCATGGATTTCTCTAGTTATGTTTAAAAAATGAACATGGTTTAATATCTATATTTTAAATGTTATTTTCTACTGCACATGGGTTTCTTTTTATATTGGTCATTTATTTTTATCATTATGTGGAATTTACTTGTTTGGAATTTTGGTGTGGGTTTTGGTTCTTAAATGGTATCTCATTTTTAAAATATAGATGTGGTGTGCATTTCTTCCTAAATGGGAATTTTTTTGTTTTTTTATCCGGAATGAGAAAAACCCATTTTATATATTTATTTCAAAATGGTGTTAAGGGATGTTTTCACTAAAAGAAATGTATAGATTTTGGGGTGGTTTCATACTAACATATTACACTCACACCTTACTTATAACACTAATCCTTAGTATACCAATATTTATTTGCAGGTGTAGGTTTCTATTTCTGTTTCATTCCTCTGGAGAAGGATGTTCTTGTGTTTGGTGGTATCGAAGATGTCAAATAGATATCATTTTAGTGTGGTTCAACTTCGGTTTTGTTTTCCATTTTGTTGAGATGTGGTTGTATCATGGATCAGATTAATATATATATCAAAGTTCAATTATCATTGTCTATATTCATATTTAATTTATTTTACATTGATCCTAGTTTATTAGGATACATCATTACCATAGTTATTATATTGATGCCCAACCCTAGTTGTCAGCCTGTGGGGATTATGAATGGCCATCGGGCCATTTCTCAGAATGGTTTAGATATCAGACCAGATGGAATCCTAGATTAGATCCTAAAATTTATTAAAAATTAATAAATTTACAGAAAACCAATTTCACTTTCAACATAAAGACAAAGATGGTTTGGGTGGGTATTTGAAATATAATTATAGACATAGAGACAAGTGATTTGAGATGCTTCAGGCAGAATCTATGTTCATAAATCTAGAGGAAACAAAAATTCATGTCACTAATAACTTTGAGAATAGTAGGGTCATTGAAGGTATGAAAACTTATGGGATGATTAATTCAAGACACCATATGCTTATAATAAAAACCTCTACTGAAATTGACTATCGAATGGAAGAGAAATAAGCTTTGATTATCACGTCAGTGTGACTCTGATGGCTAGGCTTCAGATAAATCTTCATAAGAAAATAAGTGAATGATCAGATGATATTGATTTATAACCCCCTTATCCAATGAAAAACATAGGACTCAAGTTGGGTTAACAAAACCATCAAATACTTCCACTGAAGATTGATCTGAACCAAATCTGGCCGTGAGTGTCTAAGTATGGAAGGAGATATAATATTGAAAATAGGATATTGAAAAACAAGTCATTGAAGATCCCTTGAAAGAAGACAGGGACTATGAGACCTGTATTTGTGGAATAGATAGAAAAGGTTGAAGAGTAGGTAAAATAATATTGATAGGTGAAAGTGGCCTCAACTGATTTAAAACAAAGGAAATGTGGGGTTTTGTCAGCCTTACCTTCTATACATGATCCTCTTGAACAGGCCCCACATGGGGTTCCTACACCGAAAAAATATCAGTTTTTTGGACCTATCTAGTCTCATAAGAGAGAGGGTCATCATCTTCACAATTCATTCCATCCACATGTAAATTACACATTTTGATAAATTAAGCCTTTAAAATCAAAGTAAGAAATTAGAAACCTTTTTAAGAAAATGTTTTAATCATATTAATAACATGTGATTATTTATGTAAAAAATAAATATTCCCTAGTTAAATCCATATGACAGCACCCCCTAGTTAACTCCCTCCTTATTATCTTTTAATACATGGAACATTACATAATGCATTGGAGTGTTATATACGGTTCTCCCACTCATATAATCTGTATCAAGCTCTCCCATTCATAAAAGAAATATGTGTATCACTGTTTCATATAAGATGTATCAACCTCACCCATAATCATTTATAATGGTCAATTATGATATTATAATTATAATATTTTAAGTTTTAACATTTTTATCAAAAAAAATTAAAAACTCATTTGAACCAATATGAAAACATTTTCTCATATCAAAATACCATTTCCTTTTGAAAACACATTTTCAAAACTGAAATACATAGAATAGAGGTAATAATGGTTTTATTTGAAAAATAAATTAAATATTTAAAATAAATAAAAATAAAACAATTGTTTCGATGGTATGAAAATCCATTGATAGTATACACATTAAAATAGAACATTCCTTTTTTCATTTGTGAAAAATGTCAAAACGTTTCGTAAAAAGATAACTTTTGAAAACCACTATAAAAATGAAAAATGAAAGATAAAAATTACATTATAATTCATTTATTTCCATAAAAATTAAAAAATAAAATAATTTTTATAATACTGACATTGTCAAATAAGAGTTAGACATTAAATATTTAAAACAATTGTTATAAGGTTTTTATGGTAATGTTTACCTTACCTCGAGCCTGAATCATCAGGTACATTATTTATCTTCCTGAAAAATGAAATTATTTTAATTATTTTCATAATAAAAATATTAAATTTTATTATTTATTTTATTTTATTTACTACTATGTCATATACAAATACTTAATCAATATATTTCATGTCAAATATTTTCGAGATATTCGGCTCATTTGTCCAAAATGACATCAGTGGGTTGACAATGGTCAAAGTTGTCATTATTACATTATCTACAGAATAATATTCATGAAATAATTATTATTTATACAGATAAATTATAAATGAAAAACTACATTGAAATATTATTATCAATAATGAACTATGTTACAATCATGGAGATAGTAAGACATACATACACATGAGTAACATTTCTATTTTTCAAAGATCACGAGAGAAACAGAGTAATTTTTATTTTATCATAAAAGAATTATTAATATGTAATAAATATAATATAATATATTTAAATACTTTATATATATTATCCAATAGATTCAGTGGTGAAAAGAAATCACATCGCTTTTTGGAGGTGGTAATCTACATGTATGCACCATTGACATTATCAATTTTCAATAAATGAAGAGGTAAGAAAAAATGATGATATATTATAATTATATAATGTCAATTATTACATGAATATCATAAATATATATATACATATTAAATAAATTATTATAATATTCCATGATATATGGTTATTGAAAACAAATTACATTAATTCATGAGGTAGTAGTTCTTTGTATGGATGATTGATGGACTCATTTCCCAATTGATGAAAGGGTAGTTGGATACAGGTCATTACATTAACATTGAAACATATAAGTATATATAATATACTATTTTTATTATTTCATAATGGAAATAAAATATTTTAATGAGGTATAAGATAAAATAAAACTAAAACATTCATTAAAAATCTATCCCTCTTCTTCAGACAACCCTCTTTTCATGAAACCTTAATCCCTATAGGGTTTTAATTATTACCAAAATAAGACCTTTCAAATATGGGGAGTTATTTTAAAATGGTATTTTCCTAGGTATTTTTTTAAAAAATTAATTTGAAGGGTGGATAAGAGAGGAGGGGGGATTACCTTATATAAGTTAGGGGAGGTGAATTCTTGGAATTTTATAATGTATTAAATTAATATAAATTAATATAAATTAATTAACCAAGAGAAATGGATAAAAATTGATATAATTAGATTATAGGAATAATATGTGTCCAAATTATCTCATCAAATAAAATTTGGACAAGTTTAGGTGTTTCTTTTCACTCTTATTTCATTATTTCGACCCCTCATTCTCCCTTTTGACAATTATAGTGATATCGTTGTTTTTTTTCTATTTAAGGATCAATAAAGTTACCATAAAAATTAACACTTAAATTTACCATAATTGATATTTTAAACCATATCCCAATTACTTGGCATAATATTGGACTTTTATTATTTTTAAAAAATTTATTAAAATATTTTTTATTATAATATATCATTGATGCAATTTTCGAAAAATAGGAACTATTATAACATAATATGTGAATAACTCAGAAAATGGTTCTATAATGACATTTATTATAATACAATGAATAAGTTGTATTTATATAATCATTAAATAAAATTTTTATAGGTTTAGATATCATTTGAAACCCTTTCTTTTAGTTTAACACCTTGGTTAACAAATATTAACATTAACTACTGTAATGACTTTTTAGATATTAAAGGTTATAATTTTACTTATAATGTGAAAATTGTCTCATAAATGGAAAAGGGATGAAATTTTTATAGCATTTTTCATAATAATTGTCATCTTACAAGTTTTGATATGTTTTTTAAAATGTATTAAAATAATATTTAACGTAAAATATCATTATTTCCATTTCAAGAACAATTCCAATAATTTTACTAAAAAACAATATGAAATAAATGGAATTAAAATATAAAATATTCAAAAATATCTAATACATTATATTTATCTTAAATATAATGGTGCACTATGACTCTCAAAAACACTATTACTTTATAGTTTTCAAAATCATTTACATCATTTTTCTACTGCCTCTATGTACACTAGTTCAGCACTGCGTAAGTATTTAAGGTAATAATTTCATCACTAAAATTAAAAAAATACCATGAAAATTAGTTAAAAATAAACCTTTTTTATTTAAATATGTATATTTACTATCATATATTCCATAAATACATTTTAATATGTTATTTTTACTTTTCTAGCCTTTCACAAACTTTATACCAGAATTTAGATAAGTCACTTGTTATATAACACAACAATTTGAATCTATCAATAACATTAATCAAAAAAACATTGCCTTTATTAACCAATTCGATAAAAAACTTATAAATTCCAAAATATTATATTTGGGAATTTATATTCTACTTTTCCTATGATGCACACACACTTCATTGAAACTAAAAATGATTTTTATATTTTTCCTGAAATAAATTTTAATTTATATGTTTTGAAATATTTTTAATTATATATGTAGTATATTATAAAATATTATTCTTTCCTTAGGTTCTATAAAATTTATTATAAAAAAAATTTCATCAGAGATATTACAATGGATACTATATTCCATAAAAACATTATTTTATTAGTATTCCCCAAACATTTTTCTTCTTTAAAAAATATCAAAATTTAATGAAAAGAAAATTTTGAATTTATAATTAAAAAATCATTTAATTTTCATAAAATTCTATTAAAATAAGTGTTAGTAATTACATTTAAAATAAAATTTTAAAACCTAATCATAAACAATTTTTCAAAAAATAGTTTTTAACCCCAAAAATGAATTTATACACAGAATTATGTATAAAGTTTCATCCTGTGTAATTTATTATATTATTTATAAATAAATGAAAGTTATTTTAATTTAATATCAAATAAAAAATTACTAATTCTTTTTAATGAAAATAAATTATAGTTTTACAAAAATGGGTTTTTAAGTATTCATTAAATATCGGCATTTTCTGAAAAAATAAAAAAATTTAACACTAAGATAAATTTAACATGATTTTTTTAGAAATGTTTTCTTTATTATAAAATAAAATTTCTAAAATTTATATAAATTAATAACATTAAAAATAAAAACATTCAAAATATAATAAATCACATTTTTTAATAAAAAATATTTTTTATGAATAAAATGTAATTAATAAAAATTGATTAATTATTTCTTAAGAAATAATAAATAAATTTTTATTGTTCAAAAAAATTATATATTTTTTATAATGTTTTTAATCCTATTTAGACCCACCAATTTAATTTTTATGTTATAGCTATAATATTTAAATATTAACATTTCAATTTTCTTTTAAGATTAGTGTTTCTTGTTTTATATATGATCAAATAAAGTATCACATTCAAAATAATTATATATTACATAATCTACACATCTACCACCCATTCCCCATCACAAATGGGGGTTAATGGCTCCCCAAAGTGTATGGTGGGCATATTCCCTAGTACAGGTATGCCACTAGGGGGTTTACTAGCCCCGTATTTTATCCCAACATCTCACCCACACCTCTTCATCATAAAGAAACTAATGAAATAAATTTTTCCCAAATAGAATTGAATTAACCCTATATATATATGTTGGATTGATAATGATGTAGGTTAAAAACATAGATAATTTACTCTTAGTTTATCCAATTCTACCATTTGGGTAAAAATATTTAAAAAATACTAAGAAATAGTTAGTGCATGGAATGTACCTTTGTTATAAACTACATACAATGCTTAGAAAAAAGAAAAACATATTCCTCCACTGTAATGTAATGTAGTTATAGCGTATATGTAATATCATTATGTGTAAATAACATGTTCATCCAATGTTTCACTTTGGTATTTATGATACGACCGATGTTATGGGACTTCAGCTTACATGTTGTATCTTCCCTACGAACACCATGTGTATGAATGAAACCATAGCATGAATATATCTAGATGATAATAGATTTGTATGTCCCACTTTTCATATTGTGTATCCATATAATACTCATAATATGAACAAATTAGAACTTCTAAAAATTTACCCATATGGTCAGGTCACATTGCCTTGACTGACCTAGCATTCTCTCTATTACACACAACATGTGTATGTATAGCTAGATGGTCATGTGTATACATGTATAGATGTTGATATGTATAGTTAAATAAAAATAGAGTGTATCACTCATTATACACCATGTGAAATTTAGCTCAACACCTAATCCCTATCCACTGACATAAGCTAGTACATGACATGTAATAAGGTGGTACACAAATGTAATATCTAAATATCTATAGGAACCCCAAGATCCACAAGTGGAAACATATTCAACAAGTGATATTCTACACTATATATTTTATATCTAGTTTTTCTCTATAATGTCCAATTACTCTAATAAATCCTTCACTACAACAATATTATTCAGGTCCTAAACAACTTATTCATTGACTAACCCAAATGCTAGCATAAGATCACATTTTGTTGTTGTCAACACCAGCTCTTATCACTACCTTCATCCTCTAGTTCAATTTATATATCTGATTCCACCTCTCATTTACCCTACTTCCAAACTAATGGTTGAGGATCCAACATAATTATCCAATCATAATTTAATCATTTTTTTCACTACCATATTATTCCATTACCACACCCATTTCAGCTATCACACCATTTTTAGTCTATATTGTTTCCCATAGAATCTATTCATGAAAGATATGGGGTAGAATAATGTAGTTTGAACAGTAAACTACTCTATAAATTGACCTTATATAACAAATAATATGATAACTATCTAAATTTTTCTGTGATTAGAAACCAAAGAAAATATATTACTAAAATATATATATTATTTGTCTAAATACCATCCCAAATAATCTCTATTTGTACACATTCCTACTAGTAGCTTCTTATTTATATAATAAGGTCTAATTTCTCCCCAATATTATTTTATCCAATAAAAATTCCATTATCTATAGTCTTTAGGAAAAAATAAATGAGTTTATTTCCTTCCTCATTGTTAACATACACTTCACTGATTCAGTTAGACTTATTGCCTAATCTCAGCAACATGGACCTCTATAATTCATAAGAATTTTATTTTCCATTATAGATCCATACCTTTTCACTGGTCATCAGACCCTGGTAAACTTATTTAACAACTAAGGTCCAACCATTCTAGCCACCATGATTCTAAAACACTCCCATAACATTTCATAATCATTGAGAGTTATGGTAAATTGGACCTTTTTACATCCAGACCATGATGATTACATTTTATACATTAATATCCCTATTCCTATCAATGTTTTTTTCTCCTTTAAAAATCCTAAACTGCTGGAATTCTGATCACATATTCTTGAGTATGATCTTTTTTTCTCTAATCCCGACCTTACCTTCATCCATGTTTTAATCCTTACACAATATATTCTCATTTAAAAGAAAAAATTGACTTCTGATAATCATTATCTAATTGTTTTCCAAGAGCTTAAATCGAAATATTTCATCACTATACCCAATAAACAAAGATGTTCCTGACTCACCTTCCAAAAAATTTATTTTTATGGAATTTAAATGGGAATTCAAGATACTCCAAAAAAATTATAGTGAGACATATTGATCAATATTTTAGTCTATAATTTCTCTATAAATTCAAACCCCATTGGTTTCAAAGTAACCTTAGTCATATGAAAAACTAAATAGTTAACATCAACCACCAAAACTCCTATGGTCGATAAAAATAAAACCTAATGATACTAGAATTTCTATTGAAAGTATTATTCAATTAATCTTTGACACCATTATGATTTGGGATTTATGACATTTTCTTCTCCATTTAGATTATATTATTCCAATTTAATTTTTTAAAATATTTATATTCATAGCCAGCTCCGTTTTCTAATGTTAATCACCTATTCGTTGTTTCTGTATCATTATCCATAATGTCTCCTGACCTAATGAATGTTTGGAAAACCTCATACTTGTGTTTTTAAAAATAAATAAACATATTTCATGTGGAATAATCAAAGAACATAGTATTGTATAATTCCTCATTATGAGATCAAATCAGTGTTGACCTACATATGTACCTATGAATGAACATGAGCTTCAAATTATTTGGTTCCTTATTCAATGATTAAAAATTCACCTTATACTATATCTCAAGGATTCACTCATTAGATTATATAATATAAAAAACATTTTTTATAATACATATATATTATTTTAATATAAATATTCATATAATATATTTCTATAAAATTGGAAGGTATAGTTTCTATGAGAAATTTTGAACTTAAACAATTAACAAAAAAATATAATACATAATCAGTATTTAAAAAGTGGTAATATTCTCCTAGTTTCCTTTAACCCCTTAATACTGCAAAGGATAAAATGGGACACACAAAAGGAAGGGGTGTGTTAAAAATCCTGGTAAGTGAATAATAAAATAATTTAATGGTGATAAATAATACATTTTATTAAATAGGAAAATCATGATAAGATGAAGTGTTAAAAATCGTACATATTCACAATGAGATATGGTGTAAGGAAATGACATTATAAAATCATGGTATCATAGGAATGTGGAAACAACATAAAACATGACATCATAATCATAAGTATATGATAACTTCAATATATCATAAAATAGTTTTCTTAGGATAACTACACATTAACAATATATGGTATCTCATGAGATGAAAATATTACCCAATGTATTCGAGCATTGTTAGTGTTCACCCATCATATTGTAAAACTTTATGTGTACCACATTGATCATATAATATAAAAAAACATTTCATCAATTTAATCCAAACATTTAGGAATGTTGGTTTAATACATGATATTCCTAATTCAATGAAGTATTTTTACATCTCGTTTAATACCCCTTAATGAAAATAGTGTTGGGTATTCGCATCATAGAAGTTTGGCATGGAAAATAATGAGATAATTTCAGTATTATGATGGGTCAACATAATAGATCATGTAAAGTATTAATGAGAGGGAATTTTGGTCTCTCGTTATTGGGGAATCATATATGTAGTAAATTAATGCTAATAAACAGAATTTATCATGTTTAATTAGTAATAAAAATGTTCATAATTATAAAAGGTCTTAAATTAAAAAGAAAATATAATGAAAACCTTACCTTGATAAGTTTATTATGAAAGGTTTAGAGTATCTCATTATCAACATAAAAACTTATTTGGAATAATTGGAGAGGTAAAATTAGAGGAACTTATCTCTTCTTATAATTAGTGGTATAATGGGTGGGTATTTATTGAAAAAGAGAGAGGATTATTTATTAATTTCTAATAATAGGTTCTGGACTCTTATGTATTAAAATATTCAAAACTATTGTCTCTATAAAGGTTTTAACTCTTAGTTATTTATAAAGTGAAGTAGTTTTATGTATTTTAATGATCTATGGGATGAATCTCTTTAAATAATAGTTCTATTGTAGGTGCAATGGATTCTTTACTTATGGAATTGTTTTTAAAACCCTACAATTTATTATAGTCTTTGGAAGATTCATTATAGGTTTTTGAAATTAATATTATTACTTAAAAAAATTATCATTTTAATGAATACCCTATTTTTTCCATAATTATTCTATGATAATTATTTCTTCAACTTTTGGATTATTATGTCCTCAAAATACCAATCGTATATTCATAAAATATTTAATTTTTCCCTAAAAATTTGAAGAAAGTAAAAAATTATAAAAAATCACTATTAGATAATTTCAATGTGATGACTTTAGAAATTATATTCATTTTTTCAATATAATTTTCTTGAGATGATATTTTTAAATTTTAAATAAAAATCATTATCTATTGAAATTTTCCAATTTATATGTATAAAAAATCATTAAACTTATAATAAATACTTTGGACATTACGAAAGTATATTTTCATGTATATTTTAATAAATAGTATTTTGTAACTCTATTTCATGAAAGTAATTTTTATTTAAAATTGTTTAATTTACCATAAAAGTGTTTTTAATGGAAAATATTTATTTTCTAATAAATATTAAATTTCCTTTGTATCAAAAAATATATTTATCATATTCATCTAATGTTCATGTATATTTTATAAAATAATGGTGAAAATAGGATTGAAAAAATAATAATATCATTTCTAAAAAGAAAATTATACCTTTATAATATTATGTTCTAGATATATAACCCCTAATTACACTGGCATGGGCCTTATGGGTAAGGTTTGTCATGGTGTTTCTTTTATAGGGTGTCTTAGCTAACGTTAATTTATACTAACTTGGACTTTTCCCGTAGGAAATTTTTTAAAACTCACTTATTTCACTTCAAGGTTTCGGTCAAGTGTTAACCATAATGATGCTAAACCCATCCCAAGATCTAATAAATGAGGTTTATAAGGAATGATTCTACTCATTAAGGCCATAATTTCTCCCAAATGTATAAATTATTTCTCTTAATTACCCTTAATATACACTAATTATAATGGTCAATTTTTAGTAGACACATTACTGATGACCATAATTCCTAATGGTCATAATGAAAAATGGTCATAATGTACAACAACCCTAATTCATGATATTAATAATGCCAAATAGTCAAAATTTCAATTGTTCCTAATGGTTTTATACCTCATAAAAATACATCCTTTTTTATTTGTTCATTTATTACATATATTTCTATCAATGCATGATATTCTTTATTTTCAAAATAAATATTACATTAACAATTCTATATTTCGTTTTTACAGTATAGCTCACATGTGTGATAATCCTAGGAGATTGAGATGTTCAAAATTTTATTATTCTAGTTATTTTAATTTTAATGTCAATTAATCTATTGTAATATTATGAATTTCCTGGGGTTTTATTGATGAATTAATTTAACATTATTAATTAATAAAATAATGTTTTGTTATTGTTTTTTATTCAATACTATAGTACTAAATATGTCATGAAAACTTTTTTAGAAGTAAAATTTTATATATAATTTTTTGGTCATTACATTCTTTCCCTTTATAAAATCCCACCCTCACAATTTCATTTCGAACATTAATGTGAAATAAATGAGGGTTATTTTGTCGCATAACTTCCTCTAGTTCTCATGGATCCACTTAAAATTTATGGCCCCATCAATGGTCATTAACTAGGTGAGTTGAATTATTACAGGTAATATCTTCTCTATAGTTAAAAAGATTCACCAACATCTCCTTGTAATATATACCATTAATAAAATGTAACTCCTAGGGATTCAGTACACATTAGTTATTTGGTATAAACTTTCTCATGATATAATAAAGGAATTCTCCATAGAATTGACCCAATTTTAATGGGTGTGAAAATTGGTAGGCCATGAATTCTATGGAATTGAGTTTATTAAAGGGTATAGTGTTCATAAGACATTGTTTTACCTTCTTCAAAAAAATCATGAATCTCTTCCAAGGTGATTTATAATGGACAAATTTATCTCTAACCTTGAACTGTAGGTCACATTGATGGTTGTTATCATACCTCTTCTATTGAATTTTTTCTAAAATTATGTATTATTGAATTCCCTTTACTTTATTAACCATTTCCTCTATTAATTAGGGTCCCAATAGCTTCCATTATCTTCATAAATCACAATATATTAGAGTTCTTAATTTCTTTCTATAAATGGATTCATATGGAGCCATTTGAATGCTTGAGTGAGAGATATTATTTTTTTGACAACTGGACAAAAAATATATTGATCTCAACCATCATTCAAGTCTATTGAGTAAGCTCAGAATTAATTCTAAAGTGTCTAGATAGTACATTTAGGTTTACCATCTGTTTGAGGGTGATAGGTGATAATAAATATCTAATATTTTTTCATATAATTTTGGAAACATTTCTTTAATTTTGTAGTGAATATTGGATCTCAATATGATACAGTTGATAGTGGTATTCCATGTAGCCTCAACACATCTTAAATTTATATCCTTACAGTTTGACTGAGTGAGAATCTCTCCTAAATAGAAATTAAATGAGCATTATTTGTAATTTTTTACATCACAACCCATATGAAATTGTTTCATTTGGTTTCTTTTGGATAACCTATTAAAAATCCATAGTGATGTTTTTCTATTTCCACAGAGGTATGGTTAATGGTTACTTAATCAATTTATAATATCTCTTTTTTTCATTTTGTACTAATATACCATCACTTTGATGTATATTCAACAATATCACCCTTCATATTATACCACCAATAGTGATCTCAGAGATCTCTATACTTCTTGGTGCTCCCTTGGAGGATAATGAATATTGAGCTATGAGCATAATTTAGTAGCTCCTTCATCAACTCAGGTTCAAATGGCATGAATTTTCACATCCCAAATCTAAAAAAACATCTTTATCATTTATAAATTCAAAGGCCTTTTACATCCTCAAAATATCAACATTCGTCTATATATCTACACCAACCCTTTGATATTATTTAGTCTTAAAAAGAAGGGATGGTTGAGCAATAATTTGAGCAAGGTAAGACAATGTTCCTTCATTTAGGATTCCCATGTTCATCATTTTTATGGTCTATAATACTGGATCCCTCCTAATATACATCATGGATAACATTACAAGATCCTTTTTATTCCAATAATATTCTACTTTATTCACATTCACATGATGGTATTATATTCAACAGTCATAATACATGACCTAGTCTATCCACCATTGTTGGTGCCTATTGATATCATTTTATGTGAATAAAACTTGTGGGTCTTATTATCAGTGTATATTTCACAATTTAATCCATTGTGATAATTATAAAAATATATTCAATGTCAATATTATTGTAGCCAAATTCATATCATGCATAGGATAATTATACTCATGCACCTTCAACTATTTAAAGGCATGGACTATAAATTTATAATTTATTAATTGTAAAAAAACCTACTAAATTCTATTATGTAATAATATATTTCACAAATCCTTCCCCACATGTGAGTAGTGTGAGTATAAGTGCATTTATTAACCTCTTATTCAACTCCCACAAGATCTATTCACTTTAATAATACCAAACAAACATCACTCACTTCTAATTTATCATGGTTAGTGGGTTTTTAAATCATGAAAATTTTACCACAATTCAATGATAGGTTCTAGATATCATAATAAATATTTGGATCTCAATCAATAATTTCGGTCTAAGTCATTCCTCAACCACCTTTGTCGTTGAAGGATCCATATATATCTCTTTGATCAAGATAGCATACCCCAAGAATGATATTTCCTCCATCCAAAAATCTCATTTACTTAACATTACCTATAATTTTTCCTTTCTTAGAGTTTTTAATTCAATATTTAAATTTTTCGTATGTTTCTCATTACTTTTGTAGTATATAATAATATATTATATATAGACTACAAAAAATTTATAGAGGTAATATCTAAAGACTATACTCATTATGTTCATAAAGATTTATTGATCATTACTGAGTCAAAATGGATTTGTAATGGACTTATAGTATGTATAGCATAAAGAGAAGTCAGTATGAGGACTATTTTATTAGAACCTGATTCTTCATTGAGGTAAAAATAAATTATATTCCATAAATTATTAGTTTAAATGTTTATGTATAGCTTAATGTGAATCCCATTTGAGGTTAAGGAGGGGTCGTAGGTGTCCAGGATGGGTTCAGAGCCCGGAAAAAGTGCTTTGAGAGAATTTGTTCTAGAATACAGTTAGAGTAAACTATGTGGGTTGGGATACATTGTTTAACAAACCATGCATTGTATGTGAAGAGGGAATATATAAGAAACAATGATTAAAAAAACCAATTGACTAGGGTTGCACTACCGTTCAACCATCTTTGCGTTATTGATAGTATCTTTTTGCGTGGTTTGTGCACAATTAGTCAAACTATGTGGAAAATTATTGCCGCTCCCCTTCTTCAATGGATTCCCATTCCAGTTACTGCATGGTTTTCTAAACTGTGTGCCTAAACCATGTTACTTAGATATTTTGGGGAAAAGAAAATTTTTCCACTAAATAATTCTTCAACCCTTTTTTATTTTCACTATCCCTTCCTCAGAGTAACCGCAACTTTTGGGAGCCCTAATTGATTGATTGAACTTTCATTTGAGATAAGTTATTCATCTAATCAGAGAATATAGACCTATTAGAAGCATGATATCCACCTTAGATAGTTCTCAATTCCTCTAGTGTCATTCTACTTTTGGTTTGGTATCGGTTGGTCTATTTTGTTGCATGAAAAGTTTCTTTATTATTGGTTTCATCTTCAAAAATTTTATTTTTTCCATATTTGAGATAAATCAGGTGCTTCTAAGGGACAACCTATCAACTATGGACCAACTGTAGGTGGACTTCTTCCTTTTTCATAACCTTGTTATATATATATATATATGCCATCATACAACATTCTCAGTTTGCATGTGTCTTCTTAAATTGAAATTCAATCCTATATTATTTACGCATGACCTATACAATTAAATTGGTTTTCTATTGTTTGTTTATTGGATTATAACCATGAATTATATTGGATCCACCCCTTTGGATGTGTTCGGTAATAGAATGTAACATTTGATGGATTTTTTCCTTTGAAACTATTAGGTGTTCCTTTTTACCCTTTTCAAGGGATGTTTAAATTAGATTGATGATTGTAATTGAATAGAATTATCAATTTTAATTGAAATTATTTAATGGGAAGAGGTGAGTGAGAATGACCCTCATCACTTGGCTTAGCTTAGATTATGGAATCTTGAGTTGCATTTTTATGATTCAATTCCCCTTTCATTAAATGACTATGTGAGTTAAATAGAGGTTATTCCATGTGATGGTTGACTTATCATGAATTTATCTTAATTTTGTTTCTCCCATGTCAGCTAAATGATGACAAAGCCATGTAATATCTTGTTATGCTTGAGATGCTTTTTCATGTGAATTTTCCCATGTTAGTAACTGAATTGAAAACCCTTATAAGGTTGGAAAATGCATGATTCAACCTTTGAGGTGTGATAGATATGAGATGTATTTGGTTTTGAACTTGACATAGCTAATTGAAATTGATTAAATGGTATTAATTTTTTTAAATTATTATTATAAATGGGGGATACATGGATTGGTATCAAAATTCCATTGGTGGACTCATTTGTATATTGATACTTATGCCTTGGGTGATAGTTGGGTTTATATTATAATTTCACGGATAAACTCAAATGGATTGAACCTATATTGTGCCTGAGTGATATCTGGACTCCATAGTGGACTGATAAGGACAGAACCTAAGGCTTGATAGTAATATACTGAGTGATACCTGATTTTAAATGATAATTTCAGGGATAGGCTCGATTTGAATTTGATCTATATTTGATGAGTGATACTTGGGCTCCTGTAGTGGACAATCAAGGACAAACTCATATGGAATATAAGTAATACCACACCAAGAGGGATACTAGGTTATAGAGAGTTCCACTAGGGATGGGCTTGTAAGGTGTTAGTTGATATTACACCTGGAGTGATAATTTAATTCCATCTTTGGAAATGTAAAGTATGGGATCATGTTCTAAATTGAATAAGTAATGGAATGTTTAATATGATGCATTTACCAATCCAAAGAAAATATTCAATTAAGTATTGACTTATACATTTTAGAGAGCCTACATAAGAAATTGTTATGATATTGATTATATTCAGGATGTCAGGATAACGTTGGATCTCGAGAATTATAAATTGAAAAGACTAAATTTTCAAATCATACTATTTAGTTAAATGAATATTCATAATGACACATCCATAACGGTTAGATCAAACACTTATTAATTAAATGAAACTAATAAAATGAAATGAATATTAAATGGAAAACTATACCTACAGGATGGTTACTTTTGAGTACATACTTGTTTACTCATTTAATTATTTAGCACTATTGTTATATATATTCACTAGCTGATTGGAACTGAATATTGGTGGTTGTCTACAAGGATTCAGTATCATACCCTCTTTGGGAAACTTTTTAGGACCCAAAAAGAATATATGATTGAAGGTGTTGATTAGGGGGAGCATCAAACTATAGGTTCTAGATTTTCTGCTTAGGAGAATGAGATAATGAGACGAAGGTAAGGCTTGCATTACAACTGGGATAATTTTGTATTATTTTTTAACTTTTTTTTCATGTTTTGTATTTGTATGGTGTGTACCTTTTTTGGATACATTATTAGAAAGATATGACATGTATCATCATTTTTACATGTGATGACTTTGGAGAGTAGTTATATTTTTATTTTATCACTATTTACTTATATAATCTGTATGTTTTAATACTTATTATACTTTTATGTATTTGATATTTTACTATGCTGAAATATAGTGATGATTGCATAGTCTCCTCATGGACACACCTAGGTCCTCACTTCATGTCAGAAGCCTCTTATGTTTGGGGAGATGCACTTGAGGCCATGTGACCCACCAGGATTGGGGAAACTTTTAGTGGAAACCGATTTTGGGATGTAACAAATTGGTATCAAAGGAGGTTTTTTTATTTTGTATTTGGAAATAATAGAAAGGGATAGGAAGGAACAGGGATTTGGTAATGAGAGGTTCCCAGGAGTAGCTAACCCACATACAAGAAGAATCCAAATTACCTCGAATGGAATCATTATTTATGGATTTTTACTATTAATGATGATTTTATTCCACCGTTGGGTGATATACATAAATTATAATACTATAATTGATATTAATATGGTTATATTTAGTTGGAACCCGATGAAATGAGGGTGTGCCATATAATGCTTCACATATGCACCTGATAGGCATCACATGCCTTTCATTATTACATTCCACTTAAGATGCATTACTTATTTCATGCTATTGTGACAGGTTATGTGATATATATACCTTCTATTGTGATTGGTGTTTGAAATGTGATACGGTGTGAACTAGGTGGATTCCCTATATTGGTAAATAAGGTGTATGGGCCCACTTGGATTAGAATTTGGAGGAAATGTGCTTTAACATTCTAAATTAAATGTGTAATGAGTATGAAATCTAATGGGAATGAATTTTTGAATTCAAGTGAAAGTGGAAAATGAAACAAATATGGAATCATGTGAAACTAAAATGGATTATAGCAACGAGATTGACTAGACTCAGCATTAATAGTAGGTAATTGATTGTTTCTCTTAATTTTACATGATCTGTATAACTCCCAGACTTGACTCAAGGAGTAGGCATATGGGTGTTTACTTATATAGGAAGTCTTGTACCTATACTATTTCTATTTCTATTCATTGGAGATGAGAAATTTGATAATAATAACAAAATGAGGAATGTTTTTGGAATTGTATAGGCATTCAACCACAATGACCTCCAGTCATATGTCATGAGGTTGGAAACGAAAACACTCAAGTGGTGGTGGTCCATATGATTCCAGTGGATCCTATAGTAGTTACAGATGGGTCACCAACTGTTTAATTAGACACATTTGTTGAGGCATAGTTCCATGATAGGTTCTTGTTTTTCATACTGACAATTTTGGGAGCACTATGACCGTCCTCGACTATGGAAGAGTTGACTTTTGATTTTCAATAATTGCATCCAACCATATTTTCAGGGGATGGAGGTCCACATACTGTGAGGTCATGAAAATATGACATTATATCTACCTTGTATCATCTTGAGACACCTCCTTAGAGGAGGGTCAACCTAACTATGGATATTCTATGTGATTCCTCCAAGAGATGGTGGAATGTTATCACTAAAATTGGACATCATCATGAGATGTCTTGGAAGAATTTTCATATTACCTTCTATGAAAACTTATTTCATGAGATGTTTAGGGCAAATAAATCCCTTGACTTCATGCATTTAGAGAAGGGTGATACATCACTTTTGTACTACTCCTCACATTTTATTGGGATCTAGTGTTTCTTACCTATTCTGATGGGTGACGAGTTATTGAAGTCCACAAAATCAAAGGACGGTCTCATGTATGATATCCAATAATAGGTAAATGAATTTTAGCTGACTACCATTTATGTAATTGTGAATTAGATGATTATCATAGAACATAAGCTAATAGATGTTGGGGGTGTGATTCAGGGCTACTCACCACCAAGATTTTGAAATGTATTGACTGGAAGTAAGAAGAGTCATTTAGAGCTTTCACACAGTGATACGTTTTTCAATAGCACACACTCAGGTAGCCAAGAGAGGTTCACCAATGTAGTATTCTATGAAATATGAGGACATTATGTATTAGGGACCCAGAAGAGTGTTGATCTTACGGTAATATGGTCCATCTATTACTGTACTGTCAAAATTTTCAACCATCAGTTAGTGAGAGAGGGTCTGCATTGAATCCAAATTCCTGAGCAGGGTAAACATCTTATCATAGGGTAGGGAGTGATAATAAAATTGTCTTATCACGCCGAGGTGGTGTTCGTGGTTGTTAGACCCTAATTTTATAGAGATAGTATGGTGGATCTTCTCAGGTTAGCCAGGTAGTGTTATACAGATTCAATTTAGGCTAGGTATGTGCAGTGTAATAGACCCATCATGAGAAGGACCCTGGACCTTCAACTATCATAGGTACTATTCTAGTAGCCTCTAATTTATCTTCTTCACTTTTTAATATAGGGTATTCTTATATATTTATATAAATTTTGGTTATGTAGAGCATTGGTCTTAGTGTTTAGACCACATATGGTGTTTTAAAACTTGACACTTCGCTGGGCATTATAATGGAGGATGTATAAGGGTGCATGGGGTGCACCCTTGAGGTTGGTTTGTGTCACATTGTATGGGACATCTTATTTAATGAGATAAAAGGATTTGAAATCATTCTCAGGATGGACTGTTTGTTCTTATTCAATGATTTAATTGACTACGATGTCCATGAAAATTGGATTGGATGTCATTCACAAGGATGAATGTGATGTCCAGGAGACATGATATAGACCTGAGCATCATGGGATGGGTATAATGAAAAACCAAAGCGCAATTTTGTATCTGGACGATCACGGAACACGTTAGAGATATTTTCCTCCAGTGGTTGATCATTGTAGGTATGTCTCCATGAACCACTTTTTAAGATTACCTCTAATGAAAGAGGTGGAGTTCTCTATCAAGTTATTCACAGGAGCAACAACTGCATCTATTATTCCATACATGATGGTTACTAATGAGATATAAGGGATTAATTGGTAGCTAGAGGATTTAGAGGAAAAGGTTTCTATATGACCCAATTCTTCTTTGTGGGGGTTGGCAGTCCTTTTTAAAGAAAGGAGGATATAACCCATAGGTTATGTGTGGATTATTGGAAATTAATCCATATTGGGGTTAAAAACTAGTATCCTCTACCACATATAGATGATCTATTTCACCACCCCTAATGTTCTTGGGTCTTCTCAAATATTGATTTTAGATTTTGTTATGATTAATTTAGTGAGAGATATTTTGACATTCATCTCACATCCTTTTAGATTAGTTATAATCTATACGAGTATTTGGATATATCGTTCAGCCTCATGAATAATCCATAGGTATTCCTGGAATTGATGAACAGAGTGTTCCATCCTTATCTTGTTTCATTTTTTGTTGTTTTGGTTGATGATATCATGGTGTATTCTCACAGTCAACATGAAACTGAAAAAAATCATGAATCATTTTGAATACTCTGAGAGACAATCATTTATATGAAAAGATCACAAAGTTACACTTCTATATGGATCAATGTCACTTCTTATGTAACATCATATCAAATAAAAGAGTATCAGTAGACCCAAGGAAGTTTAGAGCCACAGTTTCTTGGGTGCATCCCAAGAACATCTTTGAGGAACGAACATTCTTAGGGATGGCTGGATACTACAGGAATTTTATACACGTCTTCTCTCACTTAAAATAGTCATTGATGGTCTTGAATAAGAAGGGTGTGAAATTTGTATAGTCAAATTATTGTTATAATACCCTTCATGGTTTTAAAGGGAGATTGAATTCATCATCAATACTGAATTTTCTAGACCTAGGATGGAGTTACATGGTTTACTGTGACAGAACATGTATCTGGATGTTAGTAGTTCTTATATAGGGGGATACAGTTGTGATGTACATGTTAGGAAAATTAAGACCACATTAGAAGAATTTTCTGAAGCACAATCTCAAGATAGATTTGGTTGTTCAAGAATTATGTTATTGAGACATTACTTACTGGGATATAGTATTGTGTTGTACACATAACACAAAAGGATCAAGTAAATATTTACATATTCTGATCTAAATCCATGGAAATGGATGTTGGTTGAGTACCTTCAGTATTTGGGCTTAGATATTTCCTATAAACATGGTAAATGAAATGTATTGGTAGATGCATTGACCAAGAGGACTTAGATGCAGATAGTTTAGTAGCGTACTAATGAGCGGAAACTTAAGGATTTTTTTACTGAGATGCATTTGGAGGCGTAGGATAGTCTGGGAAATACTTTTCTTTCATATTTAGTAATTAAATGTAAAATTATGGATAGAGTAAGGATGAGGAAACTATCATATTTCGAGGGACCATTTCTATAAGAGAGTAGGAAGGTGAGGAACCTCTTCCTGGTTAGACCATATGTGATGATAAACTTATTTGTATTTCTTGCCTTTTAAGGGTCTCTTAAGACAAGTTTGAGGAGATGGTGCGGTATTTTCAAGCTTTATATTGGACACTACATCCTGGAATCACCAAGATGTTTCAGGATTAACCTCACTAGTACTGGTGGCCTAGTATTAAAGGCTATGTGCCTAGGTTCATTAGGAGGTGCTCCAACTGTCAGTAGGTAAAGGCAGAACACCAGAGAGGGGCTATAATTATATAGTATCTACCCAGTGTAAAATATATTACGTCACAATGGATTTTGTGATAGGTTTTTAGAGGTTTCCTTGAGATAATTATACTATGTGGTTTTTTGTTGATAGGCTCACAAAGGATGCACATTTCTTACCGATAAAGGAAAACATGTGGAAAAGCTAGAAAGGTGGTATATCTTTGAGATAGTATAACTTCGCAGCGTCCGTCACACAATAATTTTAGATAGGGATGCTTAGTTTACTTCTCAAATGTGTCTTGGGATACAATGGGATTTGGGTATACAAGTGCTTCTAATCATAGCATACCAAAACCAAATATATGGCTAGTTACACTGTACAATTCATGTGCTTGAGGTCATTCTATGAGCATGTGTCATAGATTTAGGGGGCTCTGGAGAGATTCATATACCCCTCGTTGAATATTCTTATAGTAATAAGTTTTGGGATATTATTTATATTGTAGCATATGGGGAATTGTACGGTAGTCCATTTCAATCACCCCTGCGTTGGTTACAGGTAGGAGTGGTAGCCATGTTTGGGTATTGTCTCATTTCAGAGACCACAAAGCAGGTGAAGTTAATTCAGAATTGGATAGCTAATGTGCAAACTCATTAGAAACCATACACTAATCAGCATAGAAAACCTATAGAGTTTAATTTTGGGGATCAATTCTTCATATGTGTTTCACCGAATCTAGGACAGAAAAGGATCAGGAGACAGAGTATGATTTTCCCAAGATACGTCAGGTCATTCAATATTCTGGAGAGAGTCAGGTTGGTGGCCTATCAGTTACAGTTACCTCAGAGGTATCAGGCCACACACGATGTCATTTAGGTTTCTCATCTATGATGTTACAACTCAAACCTGTCTCATACCTTTTATCCTAATGAGGTTGAGTTACATGTAGATGTGTCCTTTATGTATCATCCTATATGTATTGTGGATCGTAGAATGAAGGTTCTCTAAGGCTGATCATTTTCTTTAGTACATGTGATCTGGAAGAATGTTTGAGTATATAATGAGACCTGGGAGAAGGAGGATGATGTAAGATCATAGTGGATAGATTTATTCTCAAATATTGTTTCACCACCCTAGGAAGGACAATTCGAGGACAAATAGCTTTAAGGGGGTATGTTTTTATGATATTTGTTCTTATTTATGGTACATTTTATTTTTCTATCAATTCCTTATGTAATGTTTATGTCTAGACAAATTTGAAATCCCTTTGAGGTCATGGAGTTGTTGGGGATTTTAGTGGCTGGTTCCGATCCCAAAACATGATATTTTGGCTGAATTTAGCATGGTTCACTATTAAATTCAACTGTGTGGGTCAGTCCGCATAGTATAACACAATGTGAGATGTATTGGAAGATAGAAGATAGAGACTACACAATTTCAGATAATGTTTTTAAATTGGGTTGTATGACCTTGCATCTAACACTATAATCTTAACAGTGGCTTTATGCATAATTTTCACACAGTTTCTGAAACCATGCAGACCAACTATGTGGAAGCCCTTCTTCTACAGATAACCATTCATGGTTGGTGCATGGTTTTCCATACCATGCCCCTAAACTGCATGACTTATATATTTTGGGGGGAAAACCATTTTAAATATAGATAATTCTTAAAACCGATTCTAATTTTTCCTCTCCCTCACACCAACCAGCCTCAATTTTGGGATCCATCCTTGATTAACTAAACATGTATTTGAGGAAATTTCTTCATCTGAGCTCAGAATCTAGAATTTTCAGAAGATTCATATATATATTAGTGAGTTCTCCATTGCTTTTATTCTATTCATTTTTTTTGGTTTGGTATCAATTTCACTATTTAGAGGCAATATGTTTATCCCAATTATTAGGTTTTTTTATAATATTCACTTTTCTCCCAATTCTATATGAATTAGGAACTGATACTAGATGAGATATCATATAAAGACCAATAGTATGTGGTCTCATGCCTTTTTCTTAATTTAGAGATATTCACATATTCCATCATGATGTACACTGAATTTTAGGGTGTTTCTTTAAAATCAAATTCGAACCTAAAATTTTTAGGCATGAACTATATAATTAAAGAGGTTTTCTATTGTTTTTTTATTGTTTTAGAACATTGAATTATATGGAAACAACCCTTTAGGTGTCATTTGGTTATTGAATGAATCATTTGATGGGCTTTGGCCATGGAAACTCTTAGGTGTTCCTTTTCCCCTTATCATGAGATGTTTACATTATATTTATTATTATAATTTAATGTAAATATCAATTTTAATTGAAATGATTAAATGGGAAGGTATTAGTGAGAATGAAACTTGGCCCTTAGAATAACATAGATTTTAAAAACATGATTTTCATGTTAATTCTTGAATTTACCTTGCATTAAAATCTTATGTTAGCTAAATAAAGGTTATTCCCTATAATGGTTGATTATCATGAATTTATCTTAATTTTTTCCCATTTGAGTTAAATCATGACTAATCCATGTAACAGCTTCTTAATATTGATAATCATGATTAAGTGAATTTTACCATGTTAGTTATTAAAAGTTCATGCCTTATAAGTTTTTCCAATTATTAAGTCACCCTTTTAGGTGTTCTTGATATGATATGTTCTTGTTGTTGACCTTGAAATGTCAAATTTAAATTGTTTAAATGGTATTGAATTCATTAAATGATTATTATCAATGGTTTTTACATGTATTCTTATTAAAATAACATGGATAGGCTCATTTTTATATTGATGTTTATGCCTTGGGTGATACATGAATTTATATTATAATTCCACAGATGTAATCAAATTTTTTGAACATAGATTGTTCCTGATTGATACATGGACACCCTAGAGGATTTCCATGGTTGGACTATAAATATTGACTATTATATGCCAAGTGATACATTGATTAAAATGAGAATTCCATGGATGGACTCAAATATTATTTGATCTATATATCTTGAGTGATAATTCGGCCCTGATAGTGGACCTATGTGGATGGACATAGTTAGAATAGATTTTTTTACCACACCTATAGTCAGACTAGGTTCCTAAGAGGTTCAATGGGGATGTGATTTTAAGTTATTGGTGGACATTACACATGTATAGACAATTGAATCCCAACATTATAATTTCAAGGATGGGCTCAGGTTCTAAATTGAATAATGAATGGAATATTTTATATGATATGTATTCTAGGACAAATAATAATCTTGAATTTAGTCTTGACTTATACCTTTATATGGAAATATTAGTCATCTATTTTTATATTGATTATAAATGGGATTTCGGGATTTCACCATATATAGAATATTATAAATTTAATGAGATTGTATTTTTAAATTGAATTGTTTACTTGGATGAAAATTCTTAATAACACAGGACTAACTATAAAATTAGAGACTTATTGATTAATTGAAAAGGATATTAAATTAGATAATGTACTTATAGGATGGTTACTTTTGATTACTTCTTTATTTAATGCTTGAATTATTTCACACTATTGTTATATATATTTGCTGACTGATTGGCACTGACCATTGGTGGTGTCCTTCATGGATTTAGTCTCACACCCTATGTGGGACACATTTTGGGACCAAAATAGACTATATGATTGTAGGTGTTGATAAGGGAAGGAGACCTACTATAGGTACATGATTTTATTCATAAGAGTAAGAGAGAATGGAGCCAATTCAAGGCTTGGTATACTATTGGGATAATTTAGGATTATTTTTTTTACTTTTGTGGAATGTATTTTATATTAATTTTGTAAACCCATTTTTGGATGTTTTAATTGAAACATATGACATTTATCATAATTTTGTATATGTGATAACTTATGGATTTATTTATATTATTAGTATTACACTATTTAATTATATCATATGTATGTATTAATAATTGAAATACTTGTATTTATTTGATATGTCATTGTTCTACGCTTAAGTGATGAGGACATAGTCTCCCTATGGAAAAACCTAGGCCCTTACTGGTAGTCTCTAGCCTCTGGCATTTGAGGATATGAGCTTGAGGACATGTGAAACCACTAGGCTGAGGGAACCTTATAGGGGAATATGGTTCTAGGATATTATGTATTCTTCTTCTTTACCTTTAATTGATGATAGCCTGACCAATGGTCCACATAATAGATGTATTGTGCCCCACTTAGTAGATCAAATAAGACACCAATCTATCGAAATGGATACTTGTCCATTGTTGTGATATTTTTGATATCTTGGTAATAAATTAATATATCCATTTACCCATCTCATAGAAGACTAGTTAACTCCATGGTGAAGCACATGTGTGTATGAACCCATTTTCTAAATTCTATTATAGCTTTTTCATTAGTTCTTCCTATTTTATCTGGGCCATTCTATAGAGAGTCATTGATTTTTACTGAGATCTAGGATTATTTTCAATTTAAAAATCAACCTCTTGACAAGGGGTAAGGTCTAAAAGCTCTTTAGTGAACATATTAAAAAATTACATTATAATGTGAATGTAATCAAGAGTGATCCTCTCCTATGTCTCAATGATTTATGAAAGACATGCTTTCTCATAGTGAAACACTATCCATTATTGAGAAGAATTCCCCATAGTATATTAATCATCTCCTTCCACATTTTTTGTAATTAGATGACAATTTGTGATATTTAAGGTTAATTCCTTCCTAGGAAAATTTATGTTCGATATATATAAATAATATCATTCCTTGCCCAATATTTCATCAAATTCCACTAAAGGGTGTATGAAAATGTTTTATTAAATATTCAGCCCACAAACATTAACGATGTAGGACTTAAATACTTGGGTTTAAATTATTTCTCTATATGTTATTTCACCAATAAATTGGCATTAATTTGTTGTGGTGGTGGTTTAATAGTTCTATTAAATTGCATGATATAAGAGAATTTATAGAATGATAATAAAATACTAAAAATATTATGTTAAAAAAATATTGAATAAATATATATTATACATGTCCCCATATCATTATATGGAACCAAATCTATAATAGTGATAGTATATACCCACCCATTATCCCTTGGATTTGGAGGTTGTTGTCATTGGTTATCATTAACATCATTTTTCATAGGGGATTGGTTCAAATAGTGTCCATGTTTCTTATTTCCGAAAAACTATACCATGAGATGAGGATTCATTGAAACCTTCTTTTCCTATTTCACATTAGTTGGATTCTTTATCTCTTTACAATATTCATTACCTTGGTAAAATTATCTCCCATACATGAACACTTCCTTATTCCCTTAAGGTAGTTTTAATAATTCTTCTTCCCTCACTTATGAATCATGGGGTGTGGGATTATCTTTCCACTATGAGTATTATCTTATGGTCCTACATATTTAAATTCTATTATCCACTTTTTATATCTATCCTTATATAACTAATGAGAATAAAAAATTTACATCTTGATTTTGTGGGTACATCAATAATTTTCTATGAAACTATCAAAGTCATCAATATCCAATTATTTTTTAAGGCTTAGATATAACCTAAGGAAAAAGTGTTCTACCTTTCATTCAGTATCTGTAATAAAGTGAGAGTCATATCATGAAATCCTTGAGATTTTTTATTCATAAGAACAAATTGATTAATCCTACTTTGTAATGAGTCTGAGGAATTTTCTATCCATTTTAATATGGAGAGTGTTGGGAAAGTATTTGTTGAAAAATATCTTCTTTAATCCACCCAATTATAGGGATTCAATGTCCTCTTATGGATTTTAATTTTTGATCAGTGTCCACAAATGATCATATTACACTTATTTATGATAGAAAAGTAATATGATTTTATATTACTCAAATAATTAAAGGAAAATAATATCTAATCAGTTGAATTAATTAATTTCATTATAATTATAGAATCATAATATCCACTAAAAATAAGATTCCATTATCATATAAATGAAAAAACCGTGACATTATCTATCCAATTATAAGTAGGATATTTGATGTGATTGATTTTACTACTAATAACTTGAGTCATTTGAATTAATAATTACATTAATTTATAGACTTTTACTCCGACCATATTGGGTATTTCATTAGGTAAATCATCACATTTCCTATCATATATATTGTTGACATGATTTCTCTTATTTCCCACCATTTTATAAAAAAATAAAATTAGGGATGACAATACGTAAACTAATAAGCATATAAAAATAGAAACTATTAACATATATCAAATATTATATAAAATACATGTACATCCTAACTTATGTGTCTCTAGGTTTCAATCTAGGTTATTTATTGTATTTTCCTATTATATTTTAATCTAATATTCTATTCAAGTATTTCATAATTGTTCTTAAAGATATTTTGAATTTACCAAAGCATACCCTCTTGGTGTTTCAAACTAGGATGGTAGAAATTCTTCTTTATCATTCACTAATTATAGGCCTATTCAATACTAAATGGTCTTTTTTTGAAATTATTAGTCCAATGAAAATCTGTGTTAGATCCACATAAACCTGTATTATCCATAAAAGGATTTAATTACAAGGAATCCACTATCTATACACTTTAATTAAATTTTATGGTGTTTTCCCACACTTAGACATATTATTATTGTTTTCACTAATTCTATCTAATCATATTCCCCAAAACTAACTACAACATTCTATGATACTGACAATAAGAACCCATGTTTATAGTAAAATATATTTCATAATTTCTAGCATAAATATCTCTATAATACATTCCTATAAAATTAATAGGTCTAGGGTATTTGGGAAATAATATACATAAACCATAAACCTAAAATAAAGTACAACATTATTATTTAAAATTATATAATGTTCTCATATTTTCCATTAAACTCTTAATATTTCATAGGATAACCTGGAGACGTTCAAAAGGATGAGTTGAGCTATGAAGTCCAATAAAATATTAATAAAAGCATATAAAGATGATAAATAATGTATGTGAGTAAAAGAGGAATATAATTATAAAATAAAGTGGTAATTATCATATATACTCACGTGGAGGATTGGCATGACAAAATGATATCATAAAATCATGGTATTATATGACTTTGGAAACAACATAAAATGTGATTTCACAAGTATATGTTTAGGATAACGTCCATTAAATCATAAAATAGCGTACTCAATATATTTTTTCTTCCACCATGCATGTTATATCATGACATTAAAACAATAAACAATGAAATGTATTACTTCCAAATAGAAACTTTTATATTTTCTAGATTTATGTGTGCCACTTCGATCTAATAACATAAGTACATATTTAACCATTTTAATACTAGGATTAAGGGATTTGGGTTTCGTGAATTAGATTCCCTATTCAAAGAATTATTTTTATATCTAAGTGAATAAACATGAATTAAAAATTTTTTGGTTATTACTAAAAAACAATTCTACCATGGAAAACATGGAAGAATTTCATCAGTACGATGGGTGTATATGAATGTTCATGGAATGACTGACTGTAAATTATTTTTTATTTTATTATCAAATCACTTTTAAATGAGATTTTAGAAACCCCATGTTCATCAAAACATTCAAATAAAACAACCAAAAATAACTCCACGTAAAATACTGGTCCTACATCTCTACAGCAGCTCCTCATTAAAAGGCCACCACCAAAGCATGGAAACTAGGAAAATAGTTATGTGAAAATATGCATAGGCATGGAACTGAAGGCCAAGACATACCCTCCCATTCTTCCACTCGAAGTGGCAGGCAGAAGTGATGGCCTCGTGTTCTGAAAATCATCTAAAGAAGAAAAATGTAAAATGTAGAAATCAAAACACCCAAATTCACCTGGAGACACACAGACTGAAAAATAACATATTCAATTCCAAATGAATCCAAAAAATGTGAGAACACAATCATTATATAGAAAAGGGTAAAGAAGAATCATTGAAAATCGATTTTATTCTTCTAGATTTTGTATCCCTAACTAACTTTTAGGATATAGTGGTTACTGAGTGTGCGGCTTTCCCCTAATCAGGTCTTCCAAAGAAGAAGTCAGTTTATCCTAGGCTGGAATATACTCCTCGATCCTAATAATCCCCATATTGAAGCCCCCAACCAGTACCGTGTCATGTTTTTCAAACCAAAAATATTGTTACACATTTAGATTCACTTCAATATCTTGTCCTATCATCATGGCTACTTCCTCTTCTGAGTAATTGAGAAATAACACCTACTCTATGACCTCATCATCCAAACTCAAAATCAATTCCATGGATAGTTTAGGCTGAATAGGTGGTTTAGGTTGACACCTAACCTCGCTGTCCATATTCTCATCCAATTTCATTTTTGCTGGCCGATTCCTTATAGGAGGTGTAAATAAGGAGTAGTCCTTCTGACCAATCTTCCTCTTATTACACCTGTTTCTCCTCGGACTAAACTCCCCCGCAGATAATCTCTTACTAGATTCAATGGGATTTTCCACACAGTCTCCATTAGTACAATCTGTGTATTCTTGGTTAGTGTTCAAACCTTCCATTTTGAGTCCATCATGTCTCTTCATGTGGATTTCTTCTCCATAACCCAGATTAGATGATTCATCTCTCGACCATACCACATCAAGTCCTTCAAACATATTGTTCAAGATGACTGGGGTATGAATAAAAGAGTCTTAACCCCCTGGAATGTTTGAGGGACTTGAGAGCTCCAGCCACAACTGATTGAACACATCAAGTACCTTCAAATTTGATTGGTGTCCCATAGCTTTCTTCCCTACGCCATAACCCATGCCAGCCTCAGAACATCATTCCACTACCTTGATTATGGGATGTTTATCCACACCCGGTCCCAACGACATAACTTTGCCACCACTATAATCTTTTCTTGTTTCCCTATGTCCCTTTCCAAGGTCCACATTAGTTTCAATAGTCTTTCCCTAAATGGTGGCCACCATCATTGGTGGATCTGGGACCTCCCGATATCCAACCTTAAAGTGGTTTCTTAATCCCCTTCCCACCATTGATGCAGGCTCCTGACAACAGACCTCTGAGGAATGTCCCAGCCATCTACATAAAGATAAATAGTCCATCCAATTCTCATAAACCATGCACTGCTTTCATCATTACTCCTCTATAATCATTATCCAAAAAAAATCAAAGGGAACTCTAGACACATCGACCTCGACACAGAATCGTAGATTCATAGGGTGAATAACCTAATTTGTGCGACTATCTGAACATAAATACCTACCAAATATATTACCGAGAATTTTGATAACAGAGGGAATTTTGAAAGGTAATGTAAAACTAGGGAAACTAATCCAACATTTTTGGAAGGCAAGTCATGTTTCATGTGGAAGGTGAACAACCATCGGAATAGAAAAAACTAAAGACCATTGCAGCATTGGGGGGCCCTTGACTAGGTTCTAAGGAGGTCTTCCTCTAATGTGAATCGGGTCATAAAATGGTTGTTGTCAAGCAAGCCTAATGTCGCCCTGTCTTGCAGATCCAAATAGTTGAAGATTAACCGGTCAAAGGAGTCAACTGAAGGCCTTCGCTACAGAAACCGCACCACCAGGGTGAGCTTCAAAAGATCAGAAGTTTCTATAAACTCTTCAATTGAGATCTGGAGGTCCAAAAAACCATCTATGAGCTCCAGTACCTTAGGGAATAACGCTTCCTTTGGAAAAGGAGGAAGGAGGTCAGGATTTGAGAATGGTAGGAACATTGAAGATCCCTCCCCCACCGGGAGGGGAGGGATCCACCAGGCTACTGCCATCTTCACCAAGAGAAAATGGCTTGCCTAGGGTTCCCGAGCATGCTCTTCTAGAAGGGAAATTGATTAATGAATGATGATGGTGGTCAATAATTATTTAGGAATAGTATGGAGAGTAAATAAATTAAAATAAACACAATTCCTCATGATTAATTATAAATATTAATCCTTATAATAATAAACATACTTGATTGGAAATGAAGAGAGTGAAAGAAACCATTACCTTAAATGGTTGACTATAAAATCTTAATAGGAGATCTTTCAGCACATGGAATGTCCTTGGGAAGAATTTATAAAGGGATAATGATGGAAAATTAATTTTTTGAGGATTTTTAGTTGAGTGGAGAGGGATAATACATAGGTGTTTATATAAAAATAGTCGGTCTTTTTTTTATTAATTTATATACATAGCTTTTGGAATCTATGTTATCATATATTCAAAAAATAGCACCTACTATGGTTTTAACCCTTTTTTTTGATGAAGGGAAGTTTGTTTATGTATTTTAATTGTTCATGGAATAAAGCCCTTTCAATAATAGTCCTCCTGGATATGGAAGTGATTATTTTCATAAAGAATTTATTTTAATACCTCAGATTATATTATAGGTTTTGAATGATTAAATATATGTTTCTAAAATTAATATTATCTAATATAAAAAAATTATTTAAATTAGAATACCAAATTTATTAAATAATATCTACATGGAGATTTTAATCATTTTTTGGTTATAATGATGTTATAATATCTACCATATATTTATAACATATTAAATTTTTACACGCAAATTCAACTCTTGTGGAAAATTCTGAAAAATTCACTATCTTCAAATTTTTATGTGATAAATTAAAAAATTATATTTAATTCATCAAATTTTATTTTAATTATTATAATTTTATCTTTTCAATAAAATACATTTTTACTAAATAAATAGTTTTTATGACATAAGCAACTTCCTTACCATAATAAAAATTATCCGGGATATTATAAAATTATATTATCATTTTTATTTAAACAAACCTATTTTATAAGGTTAATTTATGAAAATATATTTTATTTATGAATCGTGATATACTATAAATGTGTTTTAAATTTTCTTTATATATTATCCAAAAAACTGTTCTTTCTTTATATCTAAAAATCTATTTTCTATATTAATCTGATATCCATTTGTCTATTATAAAATACTAATGGAAATGGGATTGAAGAAATAATAACATTATTCCTAAAAATAAAATTACACCATTATAATACTAATTCCAAGATAGAAAACCCCTTATTAAATTAATATAGGCTATAAGGGTAAGGTGTGAAATGTTGATACTTTCATGGAGTGGCTCATCTATTACCTATCTAGTGGAAATTTATAATAATGTGAACTTTTCTTGTAGGTGGTACCATTAGAGCATAACTTATTAATGATCTTCCTGGGATTGTTCATGTGAGTACCAAAGTGATTCTTCCTACCTCCCAAAATTATATAAACGAGTTTCATAAGGTATGATTCTATTAGTTGAGGCTGTCATTTCTACCTTATGTATCAATTAGCCTTTTAATTACCCTTAATATATATTTATTCTAATGGCCACATTATAATGGATATATTACCAACATTCTTAAATATCAATTTTCATAATTCCCAATGGTCTTAATTTACAATAGCCATAATGGTTTTCTAATTCTTATAATTACCTTCTTATATTAGTTCAATTTATATCAATGTTTTATATGATTTATTTTCAAAATTAATATTAAATTGTTAATGTTCTACTTCCATTTTATAGTGTTGTTTGTGAGTGAGATAATCCATATATATCAAGATGATCTAAATTTTCGTATTTTAGTTGTATTATTTTTTGTTCAGTTTAGTTTTCCATTTTAATATTGTTCATTTTAAAGGGTATAATTATAGACTAAATGTAATTTTTAAAATCAATGAAATATTTGGTTGTTATTGTGTTTTATGCTATATTACATTACAATTTTTATCATCATTACTAAATATTACACACAAAAATATATATAATAGAAATTCTATAAAAAAATTTCTAGGTCATTATATGTATACTACACTTGTTCAAGATTATATATAACTCTCCTAGATATGATCATTATTCCTTCTTCACTGATGTCCTAGGTTATCATTCCACGAATTTTTAGTTTTAGATTTTCTTTATCTAACATCCATTGCACATTCAATTTTTTGGTTAATTATAAAGTTCCATCTATAACACCTCAAGAAACCACAATGGATCCTTGTGTGGTCTTCCATACACTATCCATAGATTTTGTGTAAAATACCATATCATCCAGCTAACTAATCAAGATTATATTATTTCATAATCCTAATATGTGTATACTAATTTTCAAATATAACATGAATTTGTTCTTTATTTGGAAATTCACATTATCCTATACAACTATATTTAGTGATTCTCTATTTGTATGGTATAACATGATAAATATTATAGATTCATAGTACTATATATACCCTTTATTAGATATTGACTGTAATGATTCCTCATATCCAAGGATCCATGACATTAATGATTCTGTAATAATTGGAGACAAAGTTTATTCTTCCCTATGAGGGGAGTTATTAGATGAACTGGAAGCTTAATTTTTATTTTTAAACAATATTTTCTAATATTTATTCTATAAATTTACTTTATTTCGATAATTACATCAGGTATAATTAACCAATTTAGTAAATTTACCTAGAATCGTTTATCTATTATCTTTGACCTTATTATATTTTTTTCTTTCAATAGATATTTCACATACCTTCCACACTAATCACATTTCAATTTTTACCTATGACTTCCAACCTGTGGATTTTTTTATTTCATAATTATATCCCAAGTAACTTCTACCTCTAAGTAATTCTTATTGGTATAATTTCACTTTGTGGTAACCATCATATCCCAAACTTATAAAATATAAAATAAAATTATCAATTCCTACATTAAACAAGTGAACATCGCTCCAATAGACTATAACTATCTTCAAATCAGGTTAAATTCATTTACATGATTAGATACATAACTTCCATTTGAAATCATTTTACGAAATAGTCTCTATATCAGAAAAACATTGTTAATTATATTTTGATTCTAATATTTTTTTTGATAACATGGACATAATATTAAAAGTGGTCTTCACCACTTGAATGTTAAAGGCCACATTCTATGGGATCATTATTCAGATGATTCCTATAGCCATCTTATCTATCCTAACCCACTATTCATTTTTTGGTTCCTCAAGGATTAACCCACATTAATGAAATATTGAGACCACAATTGAATAGATATTCCTCCTCCATAATTATTTAAAATTTGAAATCATAATTATTAATGATTTCTAGATTAATGTATCCCATTTTAAACACTATACATATAAATTAAAAAATAATAATTAAATGAAAGAATTTGAAACATAAGAGAAACATTTTTTGGAAAGTATTAGATCCATATTTTCCATTTAATCATTGATGCCAATTGTTTTTTTATAAATCAACTAGCTCTTATACCACTTCATGTACCATAACCCCATGATACAAAACTAGTTTCTAGAGACTTAAATGTGGAATAAGGTAATAAAAGGTTCAAATAGAAATAGTTCCAAAGATATTTTTATCATAAATGAGGAGCATGTTACCCTAGGAATGTACTGAATCAACATTGAAAAACCCTTATCTAACAATTAAATTAGAACTAGGAAAAATGAATGTAAACATTGAACATAGAAAACCATAAATTTAAGGGTTTTGGACGAAATTATACTCCATATTCCACATAAAAAAATATAAGAACCATATAATGTCTCAATGAGTTATATTTTCCCAAAATTATTGGACACAAACTTGTAGACATAATTAAAATAGTTTTCATAGTCAACCGAAAGTAATAATATAAAATCATCTCAAACAAGTGACCATATCCATATATTTATAATTGAGTTCCCATATCATCGAGTTAGTTCCACCATCTTATGATATTTATAGTCATCCACCACTCGATCATGGATACCACCAACTTCTATTTAAAAACATTGACTCTACATAAAACCTTAGTTGAAAATGATAGTGTTTGAAACATATAATTTTTCCTTTTTCACTTATTATGTGTTTTTTTTATTATTTCTTCAAGATTTTAAGTCCACTACAATTACTCTCTCTAGTACCACAAAAAAATTTCAAAATCCCTCCTTCAGAATCCATAGTCCACATACCCAAAAAAATATTTTCTCCCACAAACAAACCTAAAACTTCAGCCTCTCTAATTATAGGGTTAATTCCTAAGACAATTTGGTCAACCCTCTATGTACGACATTATAGGTTATTTTTAATGTTAATTTAAATTTATAGAGCATTAATATTAATGACCATAAACCACTCAGTCTAGGATGCAGAAATTGAACTCAAAAATTTTATATCTCCTATGAAAAACACCTCAATCTAGACACAACCAAAATATTTGAATTTCTATATAAGAATAAATATATGAGATATCATTAATAGAATATAATATGAATATATTTAGTAATTAAATAAAAATTAAATACCCCTTTAAAAATTCCATTTATCTCATAAATTCACCAAAATTCAACCCAAGCGTAAACATCATGCCTCAACACCAATAAAATAATCTGAAAAATATTTTGACAATATTTACAAGGGTGAATTTACTATTTTTTCTATTATATGGTTTGAGACTCCAGATCACAAGAATGAGATAAGTACCCACCAAAATAACCAATTATTAAAAATAATAAATTATAAATACTTTAAGGTATTTAGTTCAGAAACCAAAAACCAAACTCAAAAATTATACCTCTCCTAGTTAAATACCCCATTTTGAGGGAACCAAAATTTTGGAATATTCATCTGGGAATTTATCTTGGAGATATCATTACCCCCATGTATGGGATAAATATACATTCATTAAATAAATTTAATAAATCAACTATATTAGATATTTAGAAAAATTTAATACAAAAGTAATCATGATTCCTCAAAACTAATCAAAAAATAAAAAAAATTAAGATATTTATTACCATGGTAAATATAAAATTTTCCAATTTTAAGGTTCAAGAACATAAAGATGAAGTATGAGTCAGGTCTTCACAGATGAAGAACCTAGTTCACTAAACTCCAAGTATTTCATATACTGTTATAACATTCTCCCATCAATGATTGTAAAAAAATACAAAACAATGATTAACAAATTTTATTGAAAAGAAATGCTAAAAACCACCTCCATGTTACAACATTATCCCACATTTTATTTTTTTACAATTCTTATATATTTCAATGGATATCTATAACGTGTATATATTTTCTCCCATTTTATAGCAACATGAGCTTTGAAAAGTATATAGATCTGTACAATTATTTCCTCACCCTTTTTCAATTAAATGAAAATGTGATCTTTACAAAAACTTCCCCTATGTTTTCCATATTTTGAATTGAAATATATAAGGCTATAATCATTGGATCTTCTCCCCCATTTTCAATAGATTCATTACACAAAATTTATAAATACTATGCTCCCCATTTGAATAACAGAAGTACTAAAATACATTAATTTGAATCACCAAGGTTCAAACATTATCCCTCTTTGGGTATGATTGAAATTAAAATTTCCACCATGTACCATGGAAAAATTCTAGAAAAATAATAAAACCAAATGTAATAACTCAACTCTATGCCAAGAAAAAATTTGTATTGATTAGTTTATAAAACAATATATCAAATGAGTTATTCATTCCACAATGAAACCCTTAAATCATCATCCATAAAAAACCACATATTGAGTATGAACTTATTATAACCCATTTTTTCAAAAACATATTGATAATTTTACTTTTATTAGCTCATCTCGGGGAATATATCCTCAATTATCATTCAGAACATACTCTCTTTAAAAGGTGGCCATCCCCTTAAGATAAAAATTATAATCAGAATCCACTTAGGGGGTCATTAATTTTCAAGATATATCCCCCTTCAAAAGGGGTGAAATACTACTAGGTACTAAATATCCATGCGAAATATTAAAAATCATTTGTGTAGAGGAGAATTTATTAACCTTATTAATCTAATAGAGGTGGTAAAACACAAGTATCTAACTAATTATTTATAACACTATTTTTTAAATCAATTTTCCCTGATTATCATATTAAATATTTCATAACTATTTTATTCAAAAACATGATTTTATGGTCATCTCACAAGCTCCTATGTTTTTTATCTATATAGTATAATTATTCGTTATGATTTATGTCATTATTATACTTATAAATCTTCATCTACTTTTCATTTTACTCCATGAAATTTTATCATCTCAAACTATTTATTAATCTTCTAGTTGAATTTCTATATCATCTAATAAAATTATTGATATAATCAATCACCTCAATCGTGGCTTTCATGATCTTGATTCATATCATCTTATAATAGTCATTTATAAAAGGATTAAATGTCTTCTATATCATCTTTAAAGATATGTCATTGGACCACACACAATGTTGTGAATTATATTCAAAATATTTGATGCCATTTTCTTCTTCAGTGATTAATTATTTCTTATTATAATCCCTCTCATTCAATAATCTCATGTTTTATTTATATCCCACTTCAAATTATGCATGTCAATAAATCCCAGTATCTTAGATAATTACTCTGCGACGTTTTTGGGTATACAATTAATCATATTATTCAATAAACATTTCTCTACTTCCATTAAAAAAAAATTATTCTTATTTTCCTCTTAGTTTAAGATTACATTCACCCTCCAATATTTCATCAGGGAATTTATATATTAACCTTTCAATTGGAAACCCTTTTAATTAAAAGTTACTTCAAGTCCTAATTAATTTTTCTAGATAATTCCTATGAGGTCTTACTAAAGTTCATTGACACAAATTACTTATGTCTTTCTCAATTATTCTTTAGAATGTATTATATTTTCACTTACTTTGATCTTCAATGCCGCATAATTATCAAAACAAATATTACCATAAAAATACCCTTTTACCTTCATCATGTATTAAGTATTATCCATCAAGTGAGATGAAAACACACTATTAATAATCCACATATAATTTTTATTTGATGATTTTAATATAATTTTTGACTGAAATATAATTCTATTTGTCTACATTCTCATTCTCTAAGATATCCATTTGAGTTGAGAAAAATAATTATCTCTCATTATTTATTTTATAAAAGAAAAAATATCTAGAGACTTATTCTAATAAAGGGAAAAATATACTCCACCGAGACTTTTGATTTAAAAATATTTTCTCTATTATCCTTGGTCTTCCATGTGAAAAATTTCTACTTCTTGATGACATAAAATTAATTAATTTTTATCTAAAATTTTAAAAATAAAAACAATTACCATAAAAATAATTTCATCTTTGAATTGTATGATATTCCATTTTCCTTCTTTCTTGACTCTCTAGTACATATCCTTTAATGTATATCTTCAATTATTCACAGTAGTTCATTGTGTGGATAATATAACCAAAATATTGGCTCTTTATAAGTGGAAATGCCAACGAATTTACATCTATCCTCATATTAAAATATATTCAATAGTTTCTAGTTATTTGATATGATCTCAATATTTTTGAAATATCATTTTAATTTTAATTTCAAAAATTATAGAAAAATTATTGTACATTTCAGTTTCATAGAAAAGTATTATTTTACCCATATTATTGGTTATTTTATCACTCAATAATACTAGATCCATGATTAGTACTTTCACTCAATTTATTATCTTAAAAATTCTAAACTAAAACTTATTCAAAGTAAATAATGTTTTACCTCATTTTTTAGTTGGATTCCCAATGTCACCAATTATTATATAATAATTATGACCCATATTCCTTTATATTTGATACATTTATGATGGTCACTAATTTCCTTTTATTTTTCTTATAAATTCTACTTGATGAAAATTATTTATATAAATGATTTTTGAATAATCCATTTCTCACCATAACCATCACTAATTGAGTAATTTTGGATTTGATTTGGCCTACATACTCTGGTGATTCTTTTAAAAATTAAAAAATAGTCATATTTTTCTATCATTATAGGTAAAGATCCATAATAGCACATTTAAGTTGTGCATTTTGATTGAAAACACATTCTATTTGTATTTATTCCATTTCATTTTGATCTTTCCCAATTATTTCCATCATTTCATCTTCCTAATCTTACATGAATTAAGATCCAACTTCTTAAAAATACACTTCATCAGAATCATCTTTCGTAATCATCAAGAAATTTCACTAAAACTACTTTATAGATGTGTTTCTAAATTTTATGTTTCATCTTTTTTGAAATATTATTTATTTTTTTAGAGAAAAACCCACACTCTTCAGTTGTTATCGCCCATAGTCATGATTTTGTGATATTATAAACATTTTCATTCAATTAAAATAATGGTAGATTTACTTATAACATACATTTCCCCCACTAAATTTTTTTTCTATTACTGATAGGAATTAATCACATAAATGATCTTCATCATTTGAATTTTTATGTATCTTAGGGATTTAAATTCCATTTCCTTTCATAAATTTACCATTAAACCTTTTTGATTCACATTAATTTGATTATCAAACTACTTTATTTGAAAATAATTAACATATTTATCTCCAAGATTTACTTCTTCATGTGATTACACTTCTGGATTATACAAGGATGTTAATATATATGTATAATTTTCCTCATAATATTCACATCCTTTTATTAATCTCCCATTCCATAAATAATTCCAAAAAAATCAATGATCTTGTTGAAAGAATCATAGATATTATTACATTATTGTGTTCTTAAATCTGTATATTTATAATGTTCCACTTGTAACATTTCATAGTTCACCTTTTTATGTCCGTATTAAACATTAGAACACTTATCCCAAATTTCTTTTGAATATATAAAATTCATAAACATCATGTATATCTGATTTCTTAATTATCCTGATGAAGTATTTTTTTCATATTAACATTACTATTCTGTAATTTCCTTTGTAATTTAGTCATAGACAATTTCTTAGTATCACTCACTTGTATACCATGAATAAAATCATTGAATACATCTTGTTTCGGAAATTTTATATGTGATCACATTATTTTCCACTAAATATTTCAATTACAAAGATCGAATAATGAAACTTATTTAATATTTACTATATTATTCAGATAAAAATTCTTCTAATGATAGATTCACTAATAATAAACTTATCTCTCTAGTACCACTTGTTGCTAGAATAATATCTTAATCACATCCTAAGAGTTATGAATTAGGGTGTGCATTTATTTCACTTACATCTTCCAATGAATCTTCTTCCCAAATTGGTAATAACACGTTGAATATATCTGTTTCATGTCCATAATCTCCATTAACAATAACAGATAAATAAATGTGGAAACATTAGAGTTTTATTTAGTTAGCCTATAAAGGATATATCCAAGGAGTATACAATAAAAATGTTTCAATATTAAAAAATCACTATGAACTATATATTGTTAAAATATTTTGGAAATACTCTTTGTTAATAAAATGTTCACTCTATCATATTATATATCCACTCGATGATTTTAGAATAGGTATATCAATTATCAAATTAATTATTTCACAGAGTAATATCTAAAAAATAACACAAAACAATTAGGCTGGCTTAATTTAACATCAATCTCCACAATTAAATCGAAATAATCAATATAATTTTACATAATAATAACTCATCTCTTAAAAAAATAAAAATTGGAAATATGTTTCTCTATAATATATTCCTATCATGCATATTCTCTATTAGAAATCCAAAGATATATTTTAGGTTCTCTATTTTACTAAAACTTCCAACATAGTTTTTATTAGTCCCCCAATAGTCTCTTATTTAGACTTATGAATCAATATATCTTTATAAATACATGTGTTTTCCTCTAATATGGTCCATAAATCCATAAATAATTAAATGAATCAAAATCACATTTAAATTTATTTTGAATAAAATGTTTTAGATTAACCCAATGTAGTATTTTCTATCATTCCACCATGGTATAGAATTTAGTTCCCTAACATGGTGACATCTAATTTTATCCTCTAACAATCAAAAACTAAGAATTATAGAATCACACTTCTCGATAAATGAATAAATTTGAGACTTTTTAATAACACTATATCTCTATCTATCATTGGGTAAATATCTAGTGGCCATCGTATAAATTGCATCTTATCAAAACGTTAAGAGCCAGAACATCCTTAATGTTCAATTTCATGATTCCAATTTATTCTAGAATAAAATGATTATTGAAATCCCTTACACCATGACATGGATAACATCTTTCTCAATATTTATCTTAATCACTTATGGGACTGTTATGACTTCCAAAATTCCCATCACGGTCGTCCTTGTAGTTCACAAGAAATTATTCAAATCATAATGTATTTTTTAATAATATCTTAGATCACCTCTTTATTTATAGTTCAACATTTTATATATTGATCACTATTCCAGTCACTATGATTTCTATGTAATCATTACTTCTTGATCACGATTTTCATGATTGCACTATGTCTTTCACGGTGTCATGGTAAAAATCATCTCCATAATCCTTTATATACACAGACCAAACTCATTTCCTCTATACATATTCATACCTACCATGAATTTAATTATACATCAATATATATATTAAAGAAAGAAAAAATATGAGTCCATGGGCACATTTTTTCTATTATTGCATATCTTGTATGGAATTTTTTTAACCTTATATGACATTAGTAAAATTTGGTTTAATCTCACATACACCCTAGTTTACACTTACACCACCTTTAAAATCCTATAGTTAATAATATATTCCCTTTGAAAAATACTTTTTAATATGAAATATATCCTTTTCTCCATTCATAATAATACTCACACTATTAAATCTTTAGTCTAATATTATTTACCTATAAAAAATTAATCTTAATAATATTTAGATTCATACTTGTGAAAAAATTACATCAGGACATATCCATGTGGCTCTTAGAACATTCACTTATCTTATAATAATATAGAAATCTTGAATATTCAATATTTATCTCATTAAAAATATTTCCCAGATAGATTCACTATTCATTATGTCTTTAATTCTATATATCTGAAAATTAATGATACCAAATTATCACTTCATATTCCTTTATAATTTCATTTATATATTCATTTTTGTGACTTCAATTATTCCACTCATGATTTTCTATCATCCTCATACTTTAATAACTCTTATTTCATTACAATGATTTCTTATTTATGAGTCTCCTTGTATTTTACATAATCTTAAAATATTCACCCATAAATTATTAATAACAAATACTACATAAGGATTCTTATATTTTGTGGTCACAAAATCTAATAAATAACCTCCTTAGGAAAAAATTGATAAATCGGGACACCTCTTATTCCATATATCATATTGTTTATTTATGAATTACATATATGGAATATGGTTTTGTATGAAATGTGATACTTCTATAATATATCCATAATATAAAATAATATGTTCTCAAAGAATAATCATTGATTGAAAAAATTTCCAAAATGATATGATCCATTTTTTAGACACATCATTACACTATGGTTTTATAGGAGGAACTAGGTGCCTAAAAATTCAGCAATATCCTAGAAGATCAATAAATTTCATACTCAAAAATTTACCACCTTTATCTAATTAGACAATATTAATAACGTATCCTTATTTATTATTACATCATTCATAAAATTTTAATCTACACTAATATTTTAAACTTGTACATAATAATAAATTTATAACCATTCAAACTGAACTCGTCAGTAAATGTTATTAAGTATCTATACCCACCACATTCAAAAGTACACATTGGACCACATACATCAATGTAAATGATATCTAACTATCCTTTTTTCCTCTCACATTATCCACAAAAACGTTATGTGGATATTTTTGAAATAAAAAATATTCTCATTGTTCAAATGATTCATTGTTAAATGATTCAAACAGTCCATATCTAGAGAGTCTTTATACATGCTTCGCATTTTTATGGATAAGGAGAAAATAAAAAATATAATAAGTATTAGAATCATCCTAAGCATTATTATATATAATTTCATCGACTACATTATCTATGTCTAAATTTTATATAACATTCATTATATTCCAAATGACATAAAATATTTCATTCAAGTATTCAGTGTAAATCTTGTTCTGAAACATGAATTAACATATATTATTTTCATATAAATATATGAAAATAAAATTTCTACTTATGTTAAAAACATATTAATACTATTACTATTCTTAATCAAATTTACCATTAGATATATATCATGAATTTAAACTTATAATTATGTAACTCTTACCTGATTTCCAACTCATAAATTAACTTATCCTTTTATAAATTCTCCCCTATTATTGAGTTTGTGTACAAATTTAAGTATGGTACACACCATGTGTTTAATACCATTGAGTAAAAATTAAATAAATTTATTTCTATGAAATTAAAATACATATACTCATAATGATTCTTTGTAATAAAACTGTTCAAACATAAAGACCAATATATTATGTAAGAGCTAAAACATATAATAGAAAACAAAATAATGTTCATGATTAATATTATAATATTTAATGAGGAATTTATTTAATATAATGTCATGTTTTATAACAATTCTATGAGTACTTTTTTAAACATTTTCTCACTAAAAATTATTAACCCATATATCTATCAATTTAGTGGGCAAGAGTCATATTTCATCCTAAATTCACTGAGTTAATATCACTACTTAATCCCTAAATCTAGTAGTTAAACCATTATATAAATAATCATATATGAGTCATGGATGTTTTTGTGTATATATCATTTCCAATCTCATCTAATAAATAAACCCAACTCTATTATTCTAAGAACTTGTATCTTAGTGTCACTCACATAACTGTAACATAAAACTCACATCAAATGTAGGAACCTAATGGTTAGTGTGAACTATAAATTTATTTCCCTACATAAGATAATTAATGGAAACCTATTATTCATGGAAACATGTACTTAATGATAAAGGTATTTAAAAGTTTCTTCCTGTGTTGTAATATCATAATTATTATATCTTAGGGTTTCATAGTCTCACGATTACGACAGTCATATTATTTAGATTACATATAACTATTTCATCTTAAGAAATTTTTATATACCATTTTATCCATATATATATGAATGCTTCTAGTGATTTAGTTTTTAAATACAATTACATTAACAAAAATATTTTTTTATTTACATATTAATGTGTACAACCTTATATAATTCATAATTTTTTACATACACCAAAATAAAATCCAATTATATCCACACATACCCAAATTCATCTCATCTAAAAGGTATATGAAACCCTATTATATAAATTATTACAATCATGTGAAATAAAAATCCATTAAAGAGATAAAATAGAGTGATAAATATAAATCCTATAATTTTTTAGATATAGCCCAAGACCCTTCACCCAAGAGAATTATAAAAAAAGATTCATTATACATGGATAAGTGCTTAAGGAAAAACTATAACTACAAAACATAAAATAAACCAATAGTAATTAGACTATATTATGGAATTCGTATAAAAAATATAACATAGTCACGGTTCAATGAGAATATTCTCTATTATGTCAGGCCTAGAATATAACTCTTACATGAATGACATGAAATTATAATGAATAGTTTAAAAAAATTAACTAATTCGTAAAACATTCACAATATTAAAAATTTATGCATAGGAATATTAAATAGGTATTTTATAAATAAATGAACAATTAAAATAATTATAATGAGAACTATGGGTTCAATTTGGGAAGAATGGAGATTGAGGTGATTTAATTTTGATTAAGGTTTTAATATTCAATTGTATTTTGATTATGAAATCATATGGTAAATTAACGGGTTTGGGTAATGAGGATAACATACTTGTTCTAATAGAAATTTGGATACATTGAATGTAGTAAAGGATGTGTCATAACATCAATGTGAAACTCAATAATGTCATTTATTATTGTGGTTGATGAAATTTATCATATTTTAACGAAATCTTCCAATATAGGATAGTTAATAAAGGAACTAACACTCTTTTCTTGGTAAATCAAGAGTGTATCATATAATGATTCACTCCCTATCAACATTTTATTATTTCATGAGTTTTATTTATTTTAAGATCATATCATTGGAAAATATACAAATTAATAATATGGCATTATATTATATAATATTATCATTTGGAAATTCATTTTTAATGGTTAGTGTATTTTTTTCATATCCTTTTAAATTCTAATTTTCATAAATGAAAAAATAGGGGCTTTTTGTATCACACAGAATTCATATAATCATTATATTCAATAATGTGTTTATATATTTAATCCTTTATTATAAAGAATATTCATATCTAAAATTGGATTCATATTATTGGGCTCAACTAGATCTTATGGAACCCTAAATGTTTGTTTGATACATATTTATCTTTTTTAATTTAAATTATAATGGATTTGGATAATGATTCTACTCAGTTTTTTTATTGTGGAAGGGTTCTAGTTGAAATTGATCTTATCTTGACACTAATAGATAAATTTATTAATTATACCATTTAAGATGATATTTTATAAAAACATTATTGTAAATTCACTTCTTCAAATCAGTGTGGTAAAAAAATATTCACCTTAAGAGAAATTGTTACAAGGAGGTTATATTTTACAATTTTTATCTTAGAGGACATGAACTATGAGACTATAAAAAATATCAATGGAAGAATAGTATTTTTAATTTTTTATATATGGATTAACATTGGAAGAGTTCTATAAATGAGGCTAAGGACTCTGTTTTATTAGAAATAGAACCTCACATACAGATATAAAAAATATTGAAGGTCAATTCCTTTCAATTTATGAATAATAGAAGTGTAATACTACTTATGGTATTTAGGTTAAATATAAGGAATTTTAAGGTCTTTTTCATTAGTAATAAGAAATGTGTAAGGAATTGTTTTTATAAAAAATAAGAACTATAATTAAATATTCTTGTAATCAAGATAGGTGTGGGGTTACAGGTGAAAATTATCATTTTTGAGTAACCTCATCTCTAGGGTAGAAGCTAAGAATTAGAAATTCCAGATGATTTAGATAAATATTTGGAACCAAATATAATTTAACTTATTTGTGAAGATAACTTCCATAGTAAAAATAATCTTCTAATGGATAGATTTATGTCAACGTGGTTTGGATCTTTGGTTTATTATAATATTGATCTTATTTAAGTGGAAAAATTATTGATGTTGAAGGTTTTACAATATTTATCCCAAAAAATAAATTGAATTGATATATTATTCTCACATTCAAAGAAAAATTATTATTCGGTCCACTAGTATGGGTTTCTATGGTTGTTTTCACACTACACCATAATAAGAATGACCAAGATTTGATATCTTCCTCTATTTATAGGGTGATCTTAATACAGATTTGGGGGAAGAAGATTTAAAAAATTCGTTATTATGTTATGTGTTTATATCTGGATTACTCATCCCATAGATGATTTTTTGTAGAAGTTATTATTCTTTTTGGAAACTAGAATGATGATATAGAATGATATATATAACAGTGGGGGAAAGAGGATTTTTTTGGGGTTATGGTGTTACAAATATTGGGTTACTTTGTAGTAACTCTATTTAGATAGTTCATGCTATTATAATCTGTTTTATAGTGGGATTGATATTTTAATAACCAATCTCTATGTTTTATGTATTTCATTTATATTAATAATAGATTAGGGTAATTTTCACAATGTTCTATACTCTAATTATTCTGAAAATCTATTTAATATGTTACATAATATCTATATACAATTATAATATATCTGTACAAGTTGTTCAGGATAGAGAATTTCATAAATGTCCCACCGTGAAACATGAAATAATTTATAACTCCAAGGTATTTTTATTTTATTTTCATTCCATATGTAACATTCCTAACATGTAATCCACTAAAACGTTGACCTAATCTGAGTTGTTACATACCCTCAAGCATGCCTCCCCATACACCCAATGTTTCCGACTTGAAGCGAGGGTCTTATAAGAAATGTAGGGAGACTATACCATCATTACCAGAGTAAGCCACAGTAGATAATAACATAAATAATGGAAACAGAATAGAACAATAAACAAAATGAATAATTAACTGATTCCCAAAACTAGGTACAACCACATAAAACAATAAATATTTATTTTCATGATACAGTGGCAAGTGAACAAAACCCCAAAAGAAATAAAATAGCAAGATCCCAAAAATGGTCCAGACTCCATGTTTGGATCCTCAGCCAACATTTTTAATGGAAAAATCAACTCCCTAGTATCGGGCCCTTACCCTTGTCCAAGCCTACAAGCATGAAATATTCTTGGGTACCCACAGCGACCCAAGAAGGGTGTGAGTATAACTCTATAGGCCACAACCAATGATATCTACAAAATATCCAGCAATTCCAGATAGTTTATGAAAGTGATAAATGATGAAAAGTTATGATAAATAGTTCATTTGGCCATTCTAGACTATGTTACGTTAATTTATACTACAATTGAATATGGGTTCACTACATAATCATTTCATGATTTAATCTACCTTTTCATGTGTTCAATGGATGAGGCATATTTAATGTTCTCACACATATGGGAATAAAATCAATTCTTATCTCACCAGTCCTCTAATTATAATAATCTCATAATCCTCACCTTGAAGATTCAGTGTGGGTGGAATGAAGCTTTCAGGGGAAATGAAAATTTTCCCCTTCCCTAACCCCAGTATTTGGGATAGAGTTAGAACCTCGGTCGATCTCAAATCATGGGCGTTTAACCGCATGTGGATTCCCCACTCAACTAAGACATGTTCACATGCTTTTTTATCATTCACCACAAATAACCATATCAAAACAAAAATTGACAATATCATTTCAACATCACAAAAATATCATTAAATTAGAAATTAACATTATTCCTCAATCCATTAACACATTCATCATTTGTAATACTTACCCCTTCAGTTCCATTTCCCAGTTCTCATTCCTAAGTCACTAAGGATATTAAAGTGTAAAAATTTTCACTTATCTTAATCAAATTATTCCCACTTAACCCATTTAAATTCCAACCAAACATTTCTTTATCCTTTAACCACATTAGACCCAACTATCCACATCCCTTATAAGACATTACATCAACCAATTATTTTAAATAGGTATTAATAATATATAATTTCAATTTCAGTGATTTTAATTTGATTAAATATCACACAAAAAAGAGTAATATTACACCATGTTTTGATGAATATTAAAGCGCGTCTTATTTTAAGGAGGAATGTCTCTCTATGATATTTAGAAATATATAATTTCTTGAAGATTGTGTTTGAATTTTAATGGGGAGATTGGTATTCAGATTTTATGGATATACTCAATTCATTTTAATATATTACCCTCATTAATTACTAAGAGACACATATAATTATTATATAGTGTTTATGGTTTGATAATAGATATTTAATGAAATTATTAGAGTTATAAGACCATATAAACAGTATTATGGTAGTTGTAGAGAATTTTTAATGATAGAACATTTTAGATATTTCTGTTTTTGATATAATAATAATCCATTTTATTTAATTTAGGATTTTGTTATCACATACAATTCATTGTAATATTTGGATCATAGAGATAGATTTATATTGATTATATATAATGTTTTTTGTTATTGTAGTGCACAATAAGTATTATTATAAGATGTAAGTATTCTCCATTTGAAAACATTTAGCCACTACTATGATCATTTGGAAGATATATAGTTGACTCTATTGTTGAGCAGTTTATCTCATTTGACCTTGGTTAGAGATGTATAGTTTAGTGGATTTCAACAAAGAATAAAATGTAAATTTTCTTGATGAGCAGTGAATCAATAATACATGTTTATCAAGAATATACTTACAAGTCCATTATCAATTTTTTTCTGGATAAGGAGGCAAAGGAATTTTCCCTTCGTTTAGTGGGGTTCAATCCCTAAATCATTTTAATATAAATAGGACATATATTGAATTGAACATTTTGGAAAATATAATCCACTAAAAAATGTGTGAAAATGGTTATTTAGTACATCACTTTGTGTATGCTCCAGGGAAGTATCAAAATAAGGGTCAGAAAATTAAATTTATTGTCTTTCTATTCGTTAATTAATTCAATAATGATTTATATTTTTTGAGATAAATTTCAATGTAGATATTTATTAAAGGAGTTCCCTCAAATTGGGAACATGATCCCATGATAAGTGATGTACAATGTATTAGATTGTTATAGAAAGTTCAAATTATACACCAAACCGATTCACTAACAATTAGGTTTTCATGGGATGTACATCATAACCCATGGGTCTCAATAAGTGGAATTATATCTAAATGGTATTTATTTGTATTTAGATTAGCTGTATCTCTTTTTTGATTTTTGGTACACATCAAATCATTAATCAGGCCTTATATTTTCTTTAAAACTGACATTGGGGGATAGATAAAGGGGGTTATTTTGTTTTAACTAGCTTTTAGTTATGATTTTGTAGAGTATGTACATAAATATACTTATTTAATAGTGAAAATTTAATGAGTTTGTGATGTAGATACACTTATGGTCTTTCGTAAAGGTATAACTAGTTCGGTATTTAAAAATACCATTAAATGTTCTAGTGCAATTGATATATGAAATTCATTATGAAAATTTTATTAAAAATTTGTAAAATATGAGGATGTCGGGGTATGATCAACATAATATAATTAAAAATATGGTTGTGATATTCCTTTAGTGAATAAAGGTAGTGAAATTTAGTTAATGTCAAAAGAAAATAAGAGGGTGATTGATAAATAGAATACCCTGAAGAAGAAGGCCGTACCTAATTAGGTTAGTAATAGTGATTCTATAATAAAATATATTACTAAAATATGATGTATATTTCTTGAAAAACTAGAAATTTAGATTCCTCATGGAGATTGAAGTATATGGTTAATTCATGGATTAATTATAAATTAAATCAAAAAATATGTCATGGAAATTTTCTTACTAAGAAGAATGAGTGATCAATTACTTACTTGAAAATATTGATCAATTATAGATCATTTTTTGGAGTGGAATATGTGTTCATGGTAAAATTTATATTGAAGAACGGGATGAAAATTCATTATAATTTACCGTAAATAAATACATTAAATATATGTGTGAAAATATTAAAAGTATGATTTACTTTCATGGGGAGATTATTCTTGAAGTAGAAGAAAAATTGACAAGAATAATGAATTAAAAGTAAATATTATCCACCTCAAAACAAAACATTAATTAGGAATTAAATCCATGAAAAAATCCTGTTTGAGGTTGAGTCACATGGATTATAAAATAATGGAAAAATATGTTAAATTTAATAAGACAAAAATTATGTTGAAATCCTTATACAGAAAGATTAGGATCAAATATAAGGTTTCCTTAACTATTTGAGCATGCAATGAATAAAATCTAGAATCATTGAGAAAATAGTTTGTTATTTATAAATATAAAAGTTATATTTCCTAATTAAAGGTTCCATTAATGTCATACTACTGTGAAGTTGTTAGATATAAAATGGATATGTGTTTTGAAGCTAAAGATTTCAATGATAAAATGTAATTTTATGCAATCTCTCATTCAAAAAAAGACACTGGAGGTATTATTTTTGGTAGGATATATTTTATGTATACTATCCATAGGTATATGGGAAGTAATTATAGTAATATAAATTATATAGGTTTGAAGAGAAAAACACCCACTCCTATTTCAATGTAGAAATATGAAAAAAAAACTAAGGGAAATCTATTTCCTTGAATGATATTTTCACTGGATTGAATTAAATCAGTTCAAAAAATAAATTAATAAGGGTTCACTATGAAATATTATCCAATTATGTATATCTATTTTCTTAGAAATAATGAATGTAAATTTTGATAATGAGGAAGTAATATTTCACTTTTGAAAAAAAGATAGACGAACAATTGAAGAAAGAGTTTCCTAGGTAAAAAGGATTGGCTATTACTTAATAACTATTAAAGAATATCATTATGTGGCATTCCGTAATAGTCTTCTAAATACTACTCTATGTTAAGATATACATATTGGTTGATGAGACATCCATCGGAGGTTATGTAATAAAGAAGGATGAATTGATGGTTTATCAAACGAAGAAATGTGAACTAGTAAAATTAATATCAGAATTGATTTAAATCATATTCGAAAGAAGTTGAAGGATCCAAAATCAAATTTCTAGAATTATGTTCATTTATATAATTATTCAAAAATGATAAAAACATAGAGAACATGGAATAAATTTGTAAGTGAAGGGTTGTTTCAAAAAGATAATAACTTACACATATACTTTATAATGTTTGTAATATAGCCCTTTCCTATATATTTAATGTCCATAAATGTTGTTGGAGCGATATAACTATAAGGGGGAGATTTAATTGATAGGGTGAACACATTTAAAATTAAATCATTATCATGTAAATATCATGAAATAAAAAAATCATAGAAATTCCAATTAGTATCAAAGAAAAATCTATAAAATCAATGAAATATCTTTCTAAATATTTAATTCAAAGTGGTGTTAGAGGTTTTCAAGTCGTATCAATTCTGAGTGAGATGTGTCATAGTAAAAAACCGTATCCTGGGTTATAAAGTGGAATCAAGATAAATATAGAATGACATAATTATTATCAAATATATAAAAAGTGATCTCAAAACCTAGAGGAAAAAATGGAAGATCAATGGAGAAGTGGAGAAATTGAAGAAGGGGTTCTTGATTTATTTTTTCTTGATGTAACATGTGTTATCATGAGATCATTTTTAGGATAATAAAATCCAATAAATGGAAAATTATATGATTAATATAAATTATATATGTGATTATAGAGATGACGTAATTAATAGAGAGTTTGTGTTGATTATTCAAAGTCAACATACATTATTTGTAAAAGGATAAATGTCTTGTAAAGGAAAAAATATCTCAAATATAAAATTGTATCACGTGTTTTTCACAAAAAAATGGAATTAATTACTTTAGTGTGTGGTATAACTCATAGATTTTATATATAATTTATTATCTATAAATGAACTTGGTTGAATGCGACTGATATCATATGGTGATCCTTGAAGAATGTTAAATCTCATTTTACATGTTTTTAACAATTTAAGTTTATGAAATTTAAAAAATTGATGTTATTTTCATAGATTCTTGTTTACTATATAAACTTATAAGTAATTGGTCTTAGAGGATTTTTTATCTTCTATTTTTAAAGTGGTATGTTTAATCACTAAAAATATTTTATAGTGTAATTATAGTTAAAAAATATTTTAGAGATTGAATGAAAATATGGGATAAGAAGTGGTGAGAGAGAAAATGATAACATATCTTCTGGTATCAATCATGGAGGGAGTAGAGTATTAAATAATGTAGATTCATAATTATTGAATTTGAGATAGAGATAATTTAATGTATGTTGAAATATCTTTAGGTTAATTTTGAAAAAAAATAAGAATGTAAAAATGATGTCGTGATTATTGGATACTTGAAGTGAAGGGTAAATAGGATCTTAAACTATATGAACCTATAAATTCATTCAAATTTAGGCAAATATGGATCTTTATTACAAAATATAGGGAAGTAAAATGGGTGAGAATATTTAGTAAATATTCCCTTATATATTTCAATGATAATATGGGAGAACAAAGTGTAAAATATAGTGGGACTACCTTTAATATTTTATTACCAATCTGGGAGGAAGAAGAGTAAAAATACAAGGGAGGGAATGTTACAATCAATAATTTGTTTTTTTACATAATTCTTGATAATTTGTTATCAAAATCAATGATGGATATGTTTATAGTGAGAAGTTATTATAGCCTAGATGTTGTGAAATGGATAGTGAATGTGCCTATAATGATAAGAAAAAATTCCATATGGGAAGCACAATATCAACCCTAAGGTGATATAATGTATGTCTATAGAGAAATTAAAAATTTTCAACCATTGAGTAGCTAGTGTGTGAGAATACATTGAAGATATGGGGATTCAGGAATAATGATGAAAATAGTTAACACACATACAAAAAATATTTGGGAATGAAATAATTATATTAAAATATATGGTACTGGAGTGTGAGTATGTGTTTGGTTAGACCAGTATTGAAAGTATTGGAGTTACTAAAATGACGAAATGGATTCATAGAAATGATGAGTATATTAAAGAAAGTGGATATAGAGTTTTATCTAAGATTAATGTATTACCATGAAGTGTTGATGGATGAAGGGGTAGGATAACATTTCTTATTTTTATTTATAATAGGATTAGAGTAAGTACAAGAATGAGTAAAGGGTTATACAGAATTAATAATATAATATTGGTGAAAAATAAAACCACTCAACAATGGGAATGGTCATGTTGGGGTTATTTTTTAAGAGTTACATTGAGGTGTGTACAAATATGTATAGAAGGATCAAAACTCGATGACCTATATTTCACTGTGATGTTAGAAGTTACACTGTAGTGAATACACTCTAAATTTTTTGTTTATGTATGTCGACATATGGGTGATGTATTGAATCATGGATATGAATTTTTCACTACAATGGGCTTATATAGAAATAATTACAATCTATATCGGAATAAATATTTTATGTAATGCGCCGACCCCAGTTCCCCAGAGTCGTTGCATTATTACGAAACATTGGCATGATCACAGAAGATCAAGTCTTGAAAGACCGATTAGTTTAGTAGCCTTGGAATCACTAGATACATTCATAAGGTTTACATAATATCATAAAGTGAAAAATTAAAATAATATAGTCTCCATAGTCCACACTCATATCCCCTTCAGACTATCCCTGAAGGTCAGTCATAAAATATTTCTTCAGAACCTGGGAAAAATAAAACATAGAAAGGGGTGAGCTCAGATTCTCAGTAAGGATAACAATATAGCGGAAGCTTTCATAAATAAGCATAAACATTTGAGGCAATGTATAACTAAAACAAAAGCCTTTAAAACTTGAACATTAAAATAATATAGCAAAGATAAAATGAAATAATTCCATTTACTTCTTCACATCGATATTATACTAGTCTAATAATCACATGCAATATCAATAACCACTTTCATAATGATGTAATGCATAATTCCGAACTTTAATTTCTGTGTTAAGGCCTCATTCCAAGACCTAAGGGATAACTGTAATCAGAACCCAACCCGGAGAGCCTCTGTAACTAAAATCCATCCCGGAGAGCCTATGTAACCAGACTCCAACCCGAAGTTCCTCTAATACCCAAACACCAATCCGGAGTGCCTCTAATAACCGGACACCAACCCAGAGTGCCTTTAATAACCGGACACCAACCCGAAGTGCCTCTTATAACTGGACACCAACCCGAAGGGTCTTATGTAACAGGACCCCAACCCGGAACATACTAGTCCAACACATTCATCTTAATAAAAATATGAAATATAACATAAAAATTGGTATTAAAACTAGAATAATAAATTTCAATACTTTACCCATAAACCATGAATGGAATAAGAATAACACATCCACAGTCAAACATATCACAAAACCGTCAACACAATATGGAACATTTGTATCATGATAAATCAACTTCAACACAAGTTTAAAACCTATTAAGGGATCTTGACATAGATGAAAATGATTTTTAAAACTCTTTGAGAGAAATACACCTTTTTCATGAAAAAATTTAAAAGTCACACAATTTAGAAAATAAGTCATTTACAAAAAATTTCAATCAAAGTGTCCCATACCACTTTGAAACATTTTAAAAGAATTATCATTTTAAAAACATTCAATTCCATATAAATAAATCTATAAAAACCATTTTGAATACATGGAAAATAATGAGGAAGATTTAGAATAACAAATATTTGAAACATTTGAAATGATGTTTTAGTAAAAAAAGTCCGTTAAAATAATCCCTTTGAAAACTATTTCATAAAACACGGACATGGATAATAAATATGTCCTAGTAGATACTTACGTAAAAACAACCCCGGATAATAAAGAGATTGTGAAATTAACCCTTACCAATTTGGTAACTTACAAAACATTCAACCCATGAAAGAGATATCATAAAATGAATATGTATATACACATAAATTAAAGTTTACTACACAAAGAATACAATTATGGTCAGTACATAAACCACACAAAAGGTAATAGTGGCAACATGGCATGAATCTCAAAGGAATAAGGAGTGAGATGAAAACCCCTTACCTTGTACATTTCCTTGGTTGAGGGTAGTCTAACCTCCTGTATAATGGTGAAATAATTTTTATTAAATTATACATGATTCATATACTTCAATATGATATCATATATGATCTTTTAACATTGCTTTGTTAATAATATCTTAGTATTATTGTCGTTTTGGGTGTTATCTTACTTGATTTATTTTATATATTTTGTTACATAAGCCATGTTTGTTTTGGATAGGTTGTATATAATACATATCCAGAATGATATAAAGTCCTTAAAAATTATATTTAATCATCAAATGAGAATTATACTTGAATGGATACGATGGGGAATGAGTCTCATTGCGTTCCTGGAGACGGTAGTCCGTTCGTACGCACGAGCGACAATATCACTCTTTTGATATTAAAATAATATATAATTGGATAGTATATAATATATACAGAATCATTATCATGTTATATTTATTATTTACATGAATTACACATCATTATTATACACATCCAAATAATAATGTTTTGAATAACAATTACACCACGACGTGGAGACGGTAAGTCGTACGTACGCACGTATGGTGACATGTCATTCAAAGGATGGATATAATACTGAATATGGTTGTACCATATTTATAATAACATCACAGTATATAGATGATACTGGAGTTATTATTTTTGAATAATAATAACAAATAAAGAAGATGTTGAAGAAGAATGGATCTTGGAAGAGGGTGGTGAAACCATTACCTCCTCTTCGGGTTCTTCCTCTTGATTTGATCAAAAGGGATCCTTAGGATGGTTTTCTGATCAAAATAAGGCCTCTAGGTTGAATTGAGGGAAGTTTAGAGGATATTTTGGTAGGGTTTGGCTGAGCCAAAAGGCTTTTAATGTGTGAATTAGTGAGAAGGGGAGTGCCCTTTTATAAGAGGGGTGAGGGGCACCTTTGTTAAAGCTAGAAATATTATTTTATAATAAATTCATATTTGGTTTCTAATGGCTAAAATGTGTATTATTAAAAGTATAAGGTTCGTATGGGTCGAAATAATTTAATCCAATATAATTTAGATAGATTTGGGTCATTATATTAACCTTATCTTTTAGTCTTAACTCTAAGTTAATTAGTTTGAGATTTACCATGTCACTTTTTATTTTTATATTATATAGTTAATAAACTTACTATATACATCCATACGAGCCCCAAGTTATCCATTAATGATACACCTATTATGATATAATTCCTTTGGCTGAACCTTAGATTTTTAGGGATATAATATCAATTAATAATATAATATTTTTTTAAAAAACTCAATTATGTCAATTTTGGAACTATTCAATAATTGATTTTTTTAAGTCATAAAAACTTTATTAATGAGAAAATATTTCATTTAAGAAATAATATCATGTCATATTAACCAATAAAATTTATGTATGTCATTAAAATTAATAAATTATATTTATTTTAACATTTATAATACCAATTATTTGATTCTTTCATTAATAAGGAAAATACTGCATCATTATTGTGTCATAAATAAATTTAATTATTAAATGTCAAAAATTTATAAATAAAATACCATTATGTGGGAAATATTTTTATCTTTATAATGAGTATTTATAGTTGAAAATCCAAAATATGTAACTTTATGTAAAAATTGTTTTTCTAAAAGTTATATGCTTATGTCATTTTTTTATTTATTTTAACTTAATTAATATAAAGTGTCCTTATCACCTACAAGTGGCTCCATGGGGTCCCAAAATTGACCCAAATATGCCCATGGTCGGACATGTATCAACCAATAAGGTTAGGAAACGTTTTAAAGTAATTTATTATTATTATAATATTTTTTTTACCTTTATTTACCGGATTTACCCTTTAACCATGGTAAATAAAATATTTACCGATGTAATTATTCAAAATGTCTAAAAATAAAACATACCTATTTACACAATTTGGACACCTTGATTCCAAATACAGAATCCATTTTTAGAAATTCGAAACCTAGAAGTGGCAGAAATTAATTTAAAATTAATTCACATTGTTAAAACAAAAAGCGTGTTTTTAAGGGATAATAACTATCAAAAGATTGACACTTGTTTATGTCTGGTTTAAATATAAAATTATGTCCAATGACCAAAATTTAATTAAATGATAAAACTATATTCTAAATATACTTTAAAACCACTCAAATTCATAATTTATCACTATTATTTATTTTTATTAAAAAAATTGTTTTTAATTAAAATTTAGTAATTTTCATTATTCATCAAAATATAAAAGTTATCCAAAAAGTACAAAAATTTCACCCTAGGATAATTTCGATATTCTGAATACAAAAATGAAGTCCATTTTGAAAAATAAAAGTTATAAGATTTCAAAATTTGGGTATTACTATTCATAACGGTTAGTTTGATTGGTTGTGGTGTGTGTTAGAACTCAAAGTTGTGTACAACACACGCTACTGTATTATTCATAGAGAAGCATACCGTGGATGCATGGGGTGTTAATTTCTCCCCTAATTCAATAAATTTCATCCTAATAATTTTAAATTTTTCTTCAAAAATAAACATTTGAAAGTAGAAAATACCTTTGTGGAAAACCCACATCAGAAATAAGGTTCATAAAATTTAGCCTTAATAACAGGGAAAGGGAAATGAAAAAGTTACCACCAAATTATGATCTTGATTAGGAGAACATTGGTCGAAATTAGAGACACATAATTAGAGGGAAAATGTAAATATTTTTAGGGAGTGATTGAGGTCATCAATCACAAACAAGTGTAAAATTTATGGCCTCAAAGCATTCAATCTATGGTGATTTAAAATATCATCAGTTCAACAAAACATATGGAATTAGGATAACACATTTTTTTATATGCCTTTCCTAAAGTTTAATAATTAATTTATTCATAGAATAAGAGAGAGTTATATATATATATATACGTGACAAGTAGAGCTTCAACCTTGAACTAATTTCTACCACAAACTCATATTTCACTCAAAAAGATAATAGAACTCAAAAATATTCTATTTGTCCAAATCACATAGGGTTCCAAAAATAAATTTATAACTCATCTATCAGAACATAAAAAAACAACATTATTCAATCCAAGACATTACGTGGGCCAGTGGTAGGTGATACAACCTTGTCGCCCTTCGATTGTGGGTTCAAGTCTCGCAGCCTTACCAGACGCGACTGGTTGCCGCCCGACCTCCAGGTTGTCCTTTTATGGAAATCCTTAAATAATCTCAAACTATAATTATCCAAAATACTTCTGTCCAAACTGACAGTCCAAAATATTATAGTTATCCAAAGTACCTCTTTCAAGACTCTCTGTAAAAGTTATCTAAATTCCAAAATCAATCACAACATCAGATTCTCCAAATAGAGTAAAGTTTCTTTTATTATCACATACAGAAAATATGATTACCTTAGTCATATTAAAACCTTAATGAAAACTACAAGTACTACAGAACAATCCTTATATATATCATGTTATTCTCATAACTAGAATATAATCCTTGAGTCCAATAACACAAATACATGAATTATTCTTCTTCAACTGTAGTAACAATATATGCTTGGGCTTGATCCCTTGGCCTTTTTTGAGGTATGTTTCCCTGACATTTAGGACATTCATTTGCACAATTCCCCATTTCTCTACAATTGTAGAATTCAACATTAATAGCCTCCTTCTTTCCCTTGCAATCATGAGTCTAGTGACCTTTTTCTCCACATTCGTAACAAACTCCCAATACTTTTAGGAAAGTATCGGGGTGTTTCTTCCCACAATTTTCACAAAATGGAAAATCCTTCTTTCCATTTTTCCTTTTATCTGTCTCTTGCTCCATAATTGTCTTCTTATCTTTCATTACTTTATTGTCATATGATTTAGAGAATTCTTTTTCTATCGTGATAGCACTTGAGACTATATCTTCATACGTTTAGAAAGATTTTGAGACTATGGCTCGATGAAGAAATGGTTTTAATCCATCAAAGAAATGATCAATCTAACTTCTTGGGTTACGTATATAATCTGTAGCATGCCTCGCTAACCTTGTAAAGTTAGCCTCATAATTTTCAACATTCTCACCCTCTTTTTGTCTCAGACTCAGAAATTTCCAATCCATATTTTCTCGATGGTCACGAGGAAAGTATTTTTCTAAGAAAATCTCTTTGAAATCCCTCCATTCCAGATTTGATACTTCATCATCTTCCTTCATATTTTTAATCAACAACCACCATTGATCAGCATCTCCAGCGAGGCGGTAAACTGCCATGACAACTTTTTCCCTTTTGCAACACCCCAAGGCATGGAATATTTTCTCTAAGGAATTTATACATTGCTCAGCTACAAAGGTATTTTTACTCCCATTGAATGTTGGTGGTTGTTACCTCCTGAAGCGATCTAACATTGATCCTACACACTATGGATCAGGGTTCTCCATACGGGTAAGGTTATTATTCATAACCTGAGTGAGTTTTCCCTGTATGGTGATAAGATGATCAGCACCAGTTACATCACCATCCCCACTATAATTCTCTTGAGTATGAGGCAAATACCTATATGGAGGGCGTGCATTGATACGGTTTCAATTTCTTTTACTAGGCGCCATTTCTAAACAATGGCATAAACTAGATCATTTTATGAATTAAAATACATAATTCCATACTTATATAACACTTAACATAAATTGAACAGTTTCTGGATATAATCCACAATCATAAAAATGTTTTCTTTAAGGAAGTATATACTCATAAACCCTTCATAATGGTTCATAATGAAAATGAGAATTATCCTAAGCATATCACCTGGGAGTATCATAACCAAGAGTGCAGCAAGGCCCATTGTCATGCACCAGTTCCCGTTCGAGTCTCGCTCAAAGCGGTGTTTTCGGGTTTTGCCCCTAGGTACATCTGTGCCAGAGCCGCCTCTACCTGCTCGTATCCAGACAGGGATGTATTTCATAGAAAACTCACAAAATTTCAACAATATTAAAATTATTGTAAGTTATTATATACTAATCCTGAAATACTATCTTAGTTATATGTTCTCTAAGCAAAGTTTACCTAAATATATCTTCCAAGGATTGTACTAAACTTCCTCTGATACCAACTGTAATGCCTCGACCATAGTTTCCGAGAGTCAGTGCATTATTACGTAACATTGGCATCATCACAAAAGATCATGTCTCAAAAGACCGATTAGTTTAGTATCCTTGGAATCACTAGATAAATTCATAAGGTTTACATTACATCATAAAGTGAAAAACTACAATAATATAGTCTCTATAGTCCACTCTCATATCCCCTTCATACTATCCCTATAGGTCAGTCATAAAATATTTCTTCACATCCTAGGAAAAATAAAACATAGAAAGGGGTGAGATCAGATGCTCAGTAAAGATAACAATATAGCGGAAGCTTTCATAAATAAGTATAAACATTTGAGGCAATGTATAACTAAAACAAAAGCCTTTAAAACAAGAACTTTAGAATAATATGGCAAAGATAAAATGAAATAATTCCATTTACTTATTCACATGGATATTCTAGTAGTCAAATAATCACATGCAATATCAATAACCACTTTCATAATAATGGAATGCATAATGCCAAATAATAATTTCTATGTTAAGGCCTCATCCCAAGACCTAAGGGATAAATATAACCGGAACCCAACCTAGAGATCATCTGTAACCGGACTCCATCCTGGAGAGCCTCTGTAACCAGACCCCAACCCAGAGTGCCTCTAATAACCGGACACCAACCCAGAGTGCCTCTAATAACCAGACACCAAAATAGAGTACCTCTAATAACCTGAAACTAGCCTAGAGTGCCTCTAATAACCGAACTTTAACCCGGAGTGCCTCTAATAACTGGACACCAACTCGTAGGGTCTGCTGTAACCGGACCCCAACCCAGAACATACTAGTCCAACACATTCATCTTAAGAAGAGGATGAAATATAACATAAACATTAGTATTAAAACTGGCATACGAAATATCAATACATTACCCATAAACCATGAATGGTATAAGAATAACACATCCACATTCAAACATATGACAAACCATCAACATAATATGGATGATTTTTATCCTGATAAATCAACTTCAAAACAAGTTTAAAATCGATTAAGGGATCATGACATGGATATAAATGATTTGTAAAACTCTTTGATAGAAATAAACCTTTTTCATGAAAACATTTAAAAGTCAAACAATTTAGAAAAGAAGTCATTTAAAGAAATTTTTGAATCAAAGTGTCCCATACCACTTTGAAACTTTTTAAAGGAACTACCATTTTAAAAACGTTCAATTCCATATAAATAAATCCTTAAAAACCATTTTGAATACATGGACATTAATGAAGATGATTTAGAAGAATAAATATTTAAAACATATGAAATGATGTTTTAGTAAAAATGTCCCTTAACAGAATCCCTTTGAAAACTCTTTCATAAAACATGGACATGGATAATAAATATTTCCCAGTAGATACTTACGTAAAAACAACCTCGGATAATAAAGAGATTGTGAAATTAACCCTTAAAAATTGGGTAACTTATGAAAAATTCAACCCATAAAAGAGGTATCATACAATGAATATGTAAATACACATAAATTAATGTGTATTACACAAAGAATAAAACTATGGGAAGTACATACACGACACAATAGGTATTAGTGGAAATATGGAATGAATCTCACAGGAATAAAGAGTGAGATGAAAACCCCTTACCTTGTACTTTTCCTTGGTTGAGGGTAGTCCAACCTACTGTATAATGGTGAAATAATTGTTATTAAATTATACAATAATCATATACATTAATATGATATCATATATGATCTTTTAACATTGCTTTGTTAATAATATCTTAGTATTATTGTCGTTTCGGGTGTTAACTTACTTGTTTTCTTTTATATGTTTTGTTACATAAGAAATGTTTTCTATGGATAGGTTGTATCTTATTCATATCCAGAATGATATCAAGTCCTTAAAAATTATTTTTAATCATCAAATGATAATTATACTTGAATGGATACGATGGGGAATGAATCTTATCCCGTTCGTGGAGAGGGTAGTCTGTACGTACGCACGAGCAACAATATCACTCTTTTGATATTATAATAATATATAATTGGATATTATATCATATATACAGAATCATTATCATTTTATATTTATTATTTACATTAATTTCACATCATTATTATACTCATCCAAATAATAATGTTTTTAATAACAATTACACCACGACGTGGAGATGGTAAGCCATACGTACGCACGTATGGTGACATGTCATTCAAAGGATGGATAGAATACTGAATATTGATGTACCATATTTGTAATAACATCACAGTATATAGAGTATACTGGAGTTATTATTTTGTAATGGGAATAACAATGAAATAAGATGTTGAAGAAGAAAGGAACTTGAAAGAGGGTGGTGAAAACTTTACCGCTTCTTCGGGTTCTTCCAATTGATTTGAACAAAAGGGCTCATTAGGTTGGCTTTATGATAAAAATAAGGCCTTTAGGTTGAAGTTAGGGAACTTTAGAGGATATTTGGGTAGGGTTTGGCTGAACCAAAAGGCTTTGAATGTGTAAATTAGTGAGAAGGGGGAGTGCCCTTTTATAAGAGGGGTGAGGGGCACCTTTGGAAAAGCTAGAAATATTATTTTATAATAAATTAATATTCGGTTCCTAATGGCTCCAAAGTGGATTATTAAAAGTATAAGGTGGGTATAGGTCGGAATACTTTCAACCGATAGAATTTAGATAGGTTTGGGTCATTACAGTAACCTTATCTTTTAGTTTTAACTCTTAGTTAATTAGTTTGACATTTACCATGTCACTTTGTATTTTTATATTATATAGTTAATAAACATACTATATATATCCAAAGGAACCCCAAGGGGTCCATTAATGATACAAATATCATTATTTAAGTCCTCTGTCTGAACCTTAGTTTTTTAGGAATAGAATATCCATTAATAATATAATATTTTTTTAAAAAAACTCATTTATTTCAATTTTGACACTATTCAATAATTGATTTTTTTTAAAGTCTTAAAAACATTATTAATTAAAACCAAATTCATTTAAGCAATTATATAATGTCATTTTAACCAATAAAATTCATTTATATTAACATTGCTTTCAAATTTTATTTATTTTAACATTTACAAAACCAATTATTTGATTCTTTCATTAATAAGGAAAATACTACATCATTATTGTGTCATAAATAAATTTAATTATTAAAGTCCAAAAATTATAAATAAAATACCATTATGTGGGAAATATTTTTATCTTTCTGATTATTATTTATAGTCGAAATTCCAACATATATAACCCTATGTAAAAAAAAATTTTCTAAAAGTTATATGCTTATGTCATTTTTGTATTTATTTTAACTTAATTAATATAAAGTGGCCTTATCTCCTACAAGTCGATAAATGGGGTCCCAAAATCGACCCAAAGATTCCCATGGTAGGACATGTATCAACCAATAAGGGTATGACAAGTTTTAGGGTAATTTATTATTATAATAATATTACATTTTTACCCTTGTTTACCGGATTTACCCTTTAACCATGGTAAATAAAATATTTAACGAAGTAATTATTCAAAATGTATAAAAATAAAAGTTACCTATTAACACAATTTGGACATCCTGATTCCAAATATGGAATCTATTTTTCCAAATTCAAAACACAAATGTGGCAGAAATTAATTTAAAATTAATTTTTGTTGTTAAAATAAAAAGCGTGTTTTTAAGAGATAAAAACTATCAAAAGATTGACACTTGTTTATGTCCGGTTTAATTTTGAAATTATATCCAATGTCCAAAATTGTATTAAATGGTAAAAATATATTATAAATATACTTTAAAACCACTCAAATTCATAATTTATCACTGTTAATTATTTCCATTAAAAAAGTTGTTTTTTATTAAAATTTAGTAATTTTCATTATTCATCAAAATATAAAAGTTATCCAAAAAGTACAAAAATTTATCCCTAGGCTAATTTCGATATTCTGAATACAAAAACGAAGTCCATTTTTACAGATAAAATTTATAAAATTTCAAAATGTGGGTATTACTATTCATAATGGCTAGTTTGATTGGTTGTGGTGTGTGTTAGAACTCGAAGTTGCGTGCAACACACGCTACTATATTTTTCAAAGAGAAGAGTACCATGGATGCTTGGGATGTTACATTTTAGAAAAACACTTGGGAATGATATGGTATGTCATTAATATGTAATATATATATATATATATGAGGAAAAAAATACCATTCCCCAACTTGAGGCTATGAAATATTAACATAGATCGAGTTAGCTATGGCTAAAGTCATTTCACCATACTGAAGACCACCAAACTATAAATAATATGTGATATTTGAGGATTTTAAGGATCACATCATGAATTTAAAATAGATTAAAATGATATATATTCTGTATTTTAGGGATATTAGGATTATTGAATTTGATTATATAAGGTTGAATATCGTTCTATGGTTATGGAATTAAAGGAGTTTCACATATCAAGGGAAAATAGCACACTACAACATTAATAACTATAGAATATATTGAATATTTCATTTGAATTTAAAATGAGGAAAATATATATTGATATTTTTGATATATATATATATATATACTCAACCCATTTTGATATATTTTACTAATAATATTCATGTAGAACACATGGAATGCTCTTTTAGAATTATATGAATTGAAATTGATCCTAGCCATTGATTAAAGGGTCTAGAGGTATAATAAATCATAAAAATTTCTTTGTTAGATTTACAGAGGGCATGAAGAAAGAATATCACAGACATCCAATTTTGAGAGAGTAATAAGACATGAAAGTAAATTTATAGAGGATTTTATTTTCACCTATAGTTTTTCAAAAGAAGAATACGATGAAGACTGAGTTATATTTATTGTCACGACCCGTCCTCGGGGCCCGTGCCGTGACTACCCCAAGCCCGCCTTCCATAGGCCAGTGGCTGGCGACTAGCACCAAGGCGTAATTCCAGGTAAAAAGGTAAGGCATTTCCTTTGTAAAGTAAACAAACACCACAGAGCAAGAAAGCAGTAGAAGTAAAATAATAAGTAAAACCTGAGTACAACAGTAAGTGCGGAAAAGTAAGTGGACCAGAATACAAACCCAAACTGAAAATAAAGTACAACTCGAAAGGGAAAACAGCAACTGAAAAGTAAGCAGCAACGCCAGGCCGTCCACTGGGACTCCCACCTGAAGGGTGAGAACAGATGGCCTCCTCAGCTCCTCAGGTCTAACCATCCACTCCGAGTTCTTCCCGCCAGTGGTCCACCTCCAGGTATCGTCCTGTTCCGCAAGCCTCAACCACGATCAGCGTTGTTCGTCGTCTGCAACCAACACAACGTAGTGCGGGCATAGCCCATTCAGGGGTGAGTATAAGCTACTCAGTAGGGACCCCAAGACCCCCGAAGGTCTCCCAAAATCCACAAAGGATAAACCACAAAGTAAAGATGCAATCACGAAATAACATTTGACACTGCTTAGGTATATTTCCATACATATACCTAAGTCATCAATTATCATTCGGTTCCAACATTCGAGCTCAAGTACAACCCAGTCCACACAGGAATGAAAAACGTAAATCCACATAGGATATCACAACACAATCCACTTAGGAAAGAAAAATAGGATTCAGCTCACACAGGTATACATCTTCGTATGACGATAGAGATGATCAGATATATCCACTGATTCATCTAAGTCGTCGGACCCACAAAGGATCGATAGGTACTAACCCCTGCAATGACCGAGGAAGGGTCTGACCCACACAGGATCGATAGGTAACTAACCCCCGCAATGACCCAGGAAGGGTCTGACCCACACATGATTGATAGGTAACTAACCCCCACAAAGACCCACACAGGATCGGACCCACACAGGATCTGTAAGCGCTGGCTCACATAGAACCGCTGAGCGATGACCCACACAGGATCGATAGGTAACTAACCCCCGCAATGACCCACACAGTATCGGACCCACACAGGATCTGTAGGCGTTGGCTCACACAGAACCGCTGATAGCTGACCCACATAGGATCGGTAGCACAGATCCACGTAAGATCGCTGAGTGTTGTAGTCATTGCCATCAAATCCACTGAGGATCTCTGTACAGTCGTCGTCGTCGTCACAGTCACAAACGCAACCAGCACTAGGGTTCCCGCACACAGTAAGCTCGTTCGGGAGGGTCCGCTCCATGAGCCGAGAGGCTGATACATCAACTAACACATAGTCTAGATTTTATGTATCCAAAAGTTCTGTATCGTCAACAGGAACTCAACATCGCAGACGACGCGTCAATCGGACGCACGGTCTGAGAGTTATTGGCTTTTTCTTCCCAACGGCCCGGTTGGTTTTTAAGGCAAATCCAACCCCAACGTACTCCACATGCGTCCAAAAATCGGGCGGAGTATGCCAAAAGATCCGTCTCACTTAGAGGAATCCAACAAAGTCGACGACACGTCAATCAGACGTCCAGAGCTTAAGATATGAGTGTTTTCGCTCCGAGGGCCCGGTTGGTTTCGTGTACAAACCAACCCGGCCAAACTCAAATTATTCTGAAACCCTGAGTGCGATATAGCGAAATGACCGTTCGATCCAAGGATCTCATCGCCGCTGACGGTGTGTCGATCGGAGGTCAGTAGCCCAAGATATGGGTAAAAGACCAAAAAGGTTCCGAAAACGGGGGTTTCGGGCCCGGCCCGAGACCCCTGGGTCGGCCCGAACCCGGTCGACCCGACCCAGGTCCGGGTCGGCCCAGCTGGGCGCGAGCCGGCCCGGCTCGGCTGCCGGCCTGGCGGTCCGGCACGCTGGCGCGCGGCGCCAGCTGGCACGGCCGAACAACCGAGTCGTTCGTCTTTTGCGGGGGGGGGGGGGGGGGGGGGGGGGGCTGCCCCCTGTGATTTGAAACTGCGGACCCCATTAATGGGGGGCCTCTAGCTTGGCCGGACAGGGGTTTGAACCCCCGGCTTCCCTCCTGTCTGGCTGGCCCGCCCCGACCGGCCGATTTCTGCCGCTATGGGACCCCCGTCGGCCGGTCGCCTCCCTGCTCTGACACCGGCGGCCTGGAACCGGCCACCGGTCACCCTGATCCACCGTGGCCTGGAACCAGCCACGGTTTTGGTTCGTCCGGCATGGCGCGACGGCACCACGCCCCTCCGCCATGGCCACACTCCAGCCGCGGTGTCTTCGGTTTTCTCCGACGCGGCGCGACGGTGCCGCGACATGGTTCAACTTCATTACACGGCGTGACGGTGTCGCGCATTACATATCGCATGATCCCACGTGGTGCGACAGCACCGCGCCTTTCCCGTTCCAACACATTAGAAACAATAACAAGGATAAGGGAGGAGGGTCGGCCATGTTTGAGCGGTCCGTCCCCCTCTCGTTAATCGATAGCATTTGGTCTTATTTCCACAAAGAACGACAATGTAGAATTAACGAACAAAATAAAATAAATTAACCCCTACCTTGTGCGAGCTTGAACGGAGGTTCGTTGAACGAGGATTTGTCATGGAAAAATCGTCGCAGAAAGAGACATCACGGAAGGAGGAAGTCACGTCGGCGTCGCGGTACACAGCGTCGCGTAATCGGTTTTCAAGAACTCGACGTTCTTCGTCGGAGACCGATGTGTTCATCGCGTTCTTCGTCGAAGACAAATAAGTTCCTCAAGTCCTCAGTCGTTCCTCCCAAAAACTCCACCACAATGTTCCAACCCCAAATAAAATAAGTTCACCTCTTATTTTATTAACATAACATAATTTTTAATTTCAAGAGTTTGAAATTCAAACATCCACACTTAACTCACTTAATTAATAACATAAGTTATTAATATTTAAGTTATCAAAAGTTAATGGTGAGTTGAGGGGGGTTGAAGAATATGAAGGGGTGGGTTCGTGTGGGCCCCACCACCCTCATAACCTCTCTTGGGAAGTTGGGTAGTTACCCAAATTCCACCCAAAGCCTTAATCCACTTAAAGAAAAATAAAAATTGTACTTAAATTATAAATTAAACTTCCAAAAATTTTATCATATTCTCGTGTGAATATGCAACCCCAGAACAGGTGTTCCTAAGAAAAAACTGGCACTGCGGTTCCATCAGTGCCCTTGGAATTCGATTCCGAGCACCGGATCAAAAGATAGGATTTCCCGCCTGTTCGTTCACTGAATGTACCCGAGCTAAACTTCGGAAAGAAATTCCAGGTACACCGGGCCTCGGAATCAAGTGTCGTCAGAAACTGCGTTCTTGTAAAATCCCAAAGAAAATTAAGAAAAAAATATCCTTAAATTTTATAGGTCTTTACATTACTCCCACCTCAGGGCTTTACGTCCCCGTAAAGATAAATCATAAGCTAAGGAAAAAAATGTGGGTACTGAGAATGCATCTGAGCCTCCCGCTCCCAAGTTCTCTCCTAGAGGTTCCCGTGCTGCTATCTGATGTGCACTAGAGGAATCGATAGTCCATGTAGGACCCACTATTGTCGATCCTTGATCTCCACCAGGACCTCTGCAAAAGTCGCCCCATCATCAACGTCTAGCTCCCCATGGTCAATGATGTGCGTCGGGTCATGCACATATCTCCTCAGCTGAGATACGTGGAAGACGTCATGCACTCGGTGCAATTGAGGTGGTAGAGCCAGGTGATAAGCTACCTCGCCAATCCTGCTGAGGACCTGGAATGGTCCGATGAAGCGTGGAGACAACTTACCGCCTCAGCCAAATCTTTGTAATCCACATCGACGTGAGACACACAAGAAGACGTGGTCGCCATCCTCAAACCCTAGTGGGCTCCGCCTCCTGTCAGCATATGACTTCTACCGGCTCTGAGCTGTCCTCATATGCTTCTGGATGACCTGGACCTTCTCTGTCGTGGCCTGGACCATCTTCGGTCACACAAGTGCTGACTCCCCAGGGTCTGTCCAGCACAAAGGAGATCTGCAAGGTCTACCGTACAACCCCTCGCATGGTGCCATCCCGATGGTGGAGTGGAAACTGTTGTTGTACGCAAACTCCACCAAGGTTAGGTGGTCCTCCCAGCTGCGACCAAAGTCGAGGACACATGCGCAGAGCATGTCCTCGAGAGTATGAATGGTCCTCTCCGTCTGACCATCCATCTGAGGGTGAAAGTCGTTGCTCAGACGTAGCTGCGTCTCGAACGCCTCCTGCAACCCATTCCAAAGCCGGGAAGTAAAGAGAGCATCTCAATCGGAGACGATAGATGATGGAACACCGTGAAGCCGTACAATCTCCTGAACGTAGAGACCTCCCAAGTTCTCCACTGAGCCCTTCTCTCTAATGGGTAAGAAGTGAGCTGACTTGGTGAGTCGGTCGACAATCACCCAAATGGAGTCGTGACATCTGGAAGTGCGTGGAATTCCAGTCACGATTTCCATAGATATCCTGTCCCACATCCACTTAGGGACCTCTAAGGACTGTACCAAGCCTGCTGGGACCTGGTGCTCTGCCTTCACCTGCTGGCAGGTGAGGCATTGAGAAACGAACTCTGCCACAGCCTTCTTTATGCCTAGCCACCAGTGCTGTCGTCTGAGATCCTGGTACATCTTCGCCACTCCAGGATATACCGTCAAAGGGGAAGTGTGAAACTCTCTCAGAACCTCCTCTCGTAAAGAGACTGGTACCAAGGTACGTCCTCTGAAAAGGACGTTATTCTCTTCTCCAAAGGATAAACCATCAGGTGCCTGACCTGAGGATATCTGTGCACGCTGCGTCTCACAGTCTGTGTCCCCACGCTGTGCCTCTCTGACCCGCTGCAGTAGTGGTGGGGTGACTGTGAGTGACTGAAGAAAGGCTGCTCCATCTCTATCCACGAAGGATATCTGTAAGGCAGCTAGCTGATCTGCCGCCTCCTCAAGTAGCTGAATGCTCGTCCTCCTGCTGAGAGAATTGGATACTACGTTTCCCTTCCCAGGAGTATAGACTATCTCAAAGTCATATTCCTGGAGGAACTCGAGCCATCGTCGTTGTCTCGGGATCAGTTCCTTCTGAGATAAGATGTAATTGAGACTCTGATGGTCAGAAAAGAATGTAAAGCGCTCGCCCATCAGGTAGTGTCTCCATGTCTTCAGAGAAAAGACCACTACTGCTAACTCCAGGTCGTGGGTAGTGTAGTTCTGATCATGCGGCCTCAACTGACATGATCTATAGGCGATCACGGCCCGCTCTTGCATCAGGTCACATCCGAGTCCGGTCCCTGATGCATCACCGTAGACTATGTACCCTACTCCCTCCTTAGGCAACCTCAATATAGGTGTGCTGGTCAATCTCTGTATCAGCTCTTGGAAGCTCTGCTGACATCTTTCTGACCACATGAAGGGTTTCCCCTTCCTCCTTAACATTCTGCAAAGATGCAAAGATTTATCCTTTGCCGAAAAAGGAAATATGGTCTCATCCCCTAGATGAACCACGTTCCTTTCCTAATACAGTCAAACCCATAATGATTAGTTAATTCATGGCATGGATGACGTCGTAAGGCCTCAACGCTGCTACCAAGAGATCCAACCATTACTCTCGCCTCCAAGGGTTGAGTCACACTGTCGGCATTAGTGTGTGGTCACTGGGTCTCCTCCAGTAAGAATCTCACAAGTGAGGGTGAAGTCAACATTTTTTTTAACCGGAACCTCTTAGTAATAACAAACAAAAGACAAGAAAGAAAACGTCACCAATGCAAGTGTCTTTTATTACTTCAACTCAAAGTACAAGGACACAAGGCAACACAAACTATGCAGCTAGAGGCATTATGGGCAAAGGCCTCTATGCTTGGAGCTAGTCCCGCACTAGTCCACCCGCTTCCGGAGCTCCATGATCGTAAGATTCAGTTGCATGAAGTTGTGCTCTCCTCTGAGGTCGGGGTGGAAATCCTAGTGGTGGTGGTGGTAGAGCCTGAAAACATCATCCACCACCTGCTGCTCTGCCAGCTCCTCTACCTCGTCTGCCTACTCCCTGCGGACCACCACGGTAAAACCTCTGCCTCTGCTTAGGTGGTTCCTCAACCATCTTCTGCTCCTCTGCATGGCAGGTCGGGCAGTCACGAGCCATGTGGCCCTGCCCACCGCATGAGTAGCACTGCCTGCCTCTCGAAAGACTGGCTCCATGCTGTGTGCCCCGCACTGCTGAGCCAGTGTCCTGAGGTCGTCTGCCTGAGGGTCTGGTCTGCCTGGACCCATGAGTCATCTGTCGACTGCCTGCTGCAGAAAACTCTGCTACCTACCGCCCTGGGGTAGGTCTCACTACTGAAGAAGGCTCAGCAAGGAAGATCTCGATGAGAAGAGCTCTCTCCAGTACTCCTGCCTGAGTCGGAATGCTGAGGGAGATCAGTGATGCCCTGATCTCATGCCTCAATCCCTGCTCAAAGGTTCGGGCCCGGAAGAATGGGTCTCGTACCATGTCGGTCGAGTAGCGTGGGAGATCGGTAAATCTCGCCGAGTACTGGGCGACTGTCAAGTATCCATGCCGCAGCTGAAGAAGCTCCTGGATGCACACTGCACGGAGGGTGGTTGGGAGGAACTCCGAGCGAAAGAGGCTCTCAAAGTCCGTCGAGAGAAGAGATGCCTCAACGTGCACCTGGAGCATCAAGCTCCACCATCGGCCCGCTGCTGCGTGTAGCAGGCTCGCTGCGAGGATCACAATGACGTCCGCTGGTGTCCTCACTAACTGAAAAACTCATACCACTGCCTCCATCCAGTCCTCGGCTGCCTCGGGGTACGTCTCCCCACAGAACCTGGGTGGTCGCTGCTGCTGGAACTCATGCAGTGCTCTAAGGCGACGTGCATCGTTATCAGCTGGGGCTGGAAGCATTGGTGGCTCGGCGGGTAGAGCTACCTCCGGTGCCTCTGCTGACAAAGGGCCCTGCACCGAGGCCTCGTCGCTCGGTGGGCTGTCGTCATGCACAACTCTCGGAACCCAAGCTGGCTGCCGTCGTGGGGCCATTCTGAAAAGGAAACAGGTGCGCCACGGTCAGAACAGTATACCTGGTGAGCTGACCCAAAGTAATCACAAAGAAAACATGAATCACAAATGCAATCAATTTTTTTGTCCATTAAGTCAGAAATTAGATGTCAGGGTCCTTGTGTACGGATACGTCAGCCGCCACACCAACACTGGACTCCCTGGACTGATAACCACACCCAATACGCTTAACACTATTGCTTCACATAGAAAAATATCAGAGTCCCAAGTTCTGTGGTAGAACCGAACCTCCCTCTGATACCAATTTGTCATGCCCTGTCCTCGGGGCCCATGCCGTGACTACCCCAAGCCCGTCTTCCATAGGCCAGGGGCTGGCGACTGGCACCAAGGCGAAATTCCCAATAAAAAGGGAAGGCATTTCCTTTGTAAAGTAAACAAACACCATAGAGCAAGAAAGCAGTTGAAGTAAAATACTAAGTAAAAACTGAGTACAACAGTAAGTGCGGAAATGTAAGTGGGCCAGAATACAAACCCAAACTGAAAATAAAGTAAAACTCGAAAGGGAAAACAACAACTGAAAGTAAGACGCATCATCGAGACATCCACTGGGACTCCCACATGAAGGGTGAGAACATATATCTTCCTCAACTCCTCGGGTCCAACCGTCCACTCTGAGTACGTCCCGCCAGTGGTCCACCTCTAGGTACAGTCCTGTTCCACAAGCCTCAACCACGATCAGCGTTGTCCATCGTCTGCAACCAACACAACGTAGTGTGGGCATAGCCCGTGCAGGGGTGAGTATAAGCTACTCAGTAGGGACCCCGAGACCCCCCGAAGGTCTCCCAAAATCCACAAAGGATAAACCACAAAGGAAAGATGCAATCAGGAAATAACATTCGACACTGCTTAGGTATATTCCCATATATATATCTAAGTCAAAAATTCTCGTTCGGCTCCAACATTCGAGCTCAAGTACAACCCAGTCTACACAGGAAAGAAAAACGTAAATCCACATAGGATAGCACAACACAATCCCCTTAGGAAAGAAAAACAGGATTCAGCTCACATAGGTATACATCTTCGTATGACGATAGAGATGATCAGATATATCCACTGATTCATCTAAGTTATCGGACCCACAAATGATCGATAGGTACTAACCCCCTCAATAACCCAGGAACGGTCTGACCCACACAGGATCGATAGGTATCTAACCCCCGCAATGACCCAGGAAGGGTCTGACCCACACAGGATCGATAGGTAACTAACCCCCATAAATACCCACACAGGATCGGACCCACACAGGATCTGTAGGCTCTGGCTCACACAGAACTGTTGAGCGCTGACCCACACAGGATCGATAGGTAACTAACCCCTACAAAGACCCACACAGGATCTATAGGCGCTGGCTCACACAGAACCGATGAGCGCTGACCCACACAGGATCAGACCCACACAGGATCGGTAGCACTGATCCACGTAGGATTTCTAAGGGCTGTAGTCATCACCGTCGAATCCACTGAGGATCTCTGTACAGTCGTCGTCGTCATAGTAGCAAACGCAACCAGCACTAGGGTTCCCGCACACATCAAGCTCGTTCGGGAGGGTCCACTCCACGAGCTGAGAGGCTGATAAATCAACTGACACATAGTCCAGATTTGATGTATCCAAAAGTTCCGTATCGTCAACAGAAACTCAACGTCGTAGATGGCGCATCAATCGGACACCCAGTCTGAGAGTTATTGGCTTTTTCGTCCTAGGGGACCAGTTGGTTTTTAAGGCCAAACCATCCCGACCGTACTCCACCTACATCCAAACCTCGGGCTGAGTATGACAAAATATCCGTCTCGCTTAGAGGAATACAACAATGTTGATGACACGTCAATCGGACGTCCGGAGCTTAAGATATGAGTGTTTCCGCTCCGAGGGTCCGGTTGGTTACATGTATGAACCAACCTGGCCGAACACAAAGTATTCTGAAACCTTGATCGCGATATCCCGAAACGACCATCTTGATCCAAGGATCGCATCGCCGCTGACGACGCGTCGATCGGAGGTCCGTAGCCCAAGATATGGGAAAAAGACCAAATAGGTTCCAAAAACGGGGGTTTCGGGCCCGGACCGACCCGGCCCTAGACCCCCTGGGTCGGCCCGGCTAGGTGCGGGCCGGCCCGGCTCGGCTGCTGGCCTGGCGGTCCGGCGCGCTGGCACGCGGCGCCAGCTGGCTCGGCCGAACGGGCGAGCCGTTCGGCTTTTGGTGGGGGGGGGGGGCTGCCTCCCGTGATTTGAAACTGCAGCCCCCCTTAATGGGGGCCTCTAGCTTGGCCGGACGGGGGATTGAACCCCCGGCTTCCCTCCTGTCCGGCTGGCCCACCCCGGCCTGCCGATTTCTGCCGCCACAGGACCGGCGTCGGCCGGTCCCCTCCCTGCTCTGACACCGGCGGCCCGGAACCGGCCGCCGATCACCCTTCTCCACTGCGGCCCAGAACCGGCCGCGGTTTGGGTTCGTCCGGCACGGCGCGACGGCGCCACGACCCTCCGACGTGGCCTCGCTCCAGCAGCGGTGTCTTCGGTTTTCTCCGACGCGGCGCGACGGCGCCGCGACTTTGTTCAACTTCACGGCACGACGTGACGGCGCCGGGCACTACTTTCTGCACGACCCCGCGTGGTGTGACGCCACCGCGCCTTTCCCGTTCCAACACATTAGAAACAATAACAGGGATAAGGGAGGAGGGTCGGCCGTGTTTGAGCAGTCTGGCCCCCTCTCGTTAATCGATAGCATTTGGTCGTATTTCCACGAAGAATGAAAATGTTGAATTCACAAACAAAATAAAATAAATAAACCCCTACCTCGTGCGAGCTTGAATGGAGGTTCTTCAAATGAGGATTTGTTGTGGAAAAACCGTCGCGGAAGGAGACATCACGGAAGGAGGAATTCGCGTCGGCGTCGCGGTACACGGCGTCGTGTAATCGGTTTTTGAGAACTCGGCGTTCTTCGTCAGAGACCGATGTGTGCTTCGCGTTCTTCGTTGAAGACGAAGAAGTTCCTCAAGTCCTTAGTCTTTTCCCCCAAAAACTCCACCACAATGTGCCAACCCCAAATAAAAAAAATCTCACCTCTTATTTTATTAACATAACATAACTTTTGAATTTCAAGGGTTTGAAATTCAAACATCCACACATAACTCACTTAATTAATAAATTAATTTATTAATATTTAAGTTATCAAAAGTTAATGGTGAGTTGAGGGGGGTTGAAGAATATGAAGGGGTGGAATTTGTGTGGGCCCCACCACCCTCATAACCTCTCTTGGGAAGTTGTGTAGTTACCCAACTTCCACCCAAAGCCTTAAACCACTTAAAGAAAAATAAAAATTGTAGTTAAATTATAAATTAAACTTCCACAATTTTTATCATCTTCTCGTGTGAAAATGAAACCCCGGAACATGTGTTCCTAAGCAAAAACCAGCATTGTGGTTCCATCGGTGCCCTCAGAATTCGATTCCAAGCACCGGTTCAAAAGATAGGAATTCCCACTCATTCGTTCACTGAACGTACCCGAGCTAAACTTCGAATAGGAATTCCAAGAACACCGGGCCTCGGAATCAAGTGCCATCAGAAACTGCGTTCTTGTAAAATCCCAAAGAAAATTAAGAAAAAAAATTCCTTGAATTTTATGGGACTTTACATTTATTATATCCATTTTTTATTGAGGAAGATATATCTCAAGGAAATTAATTCCAATTTGTAATTGTTAAAAATATAAGAAAAGTTTGACGTTCTTAAAATCATTTCGAATGAATAGAATCAACTCTCACAATGAAGATTCAATCATATCATGATTTTAAGAATATGAGTGTATTAGAGTGGATCCCAACATAAAACATGCGGTTTCTTGATGAACTTTGAATTGGTGTAATACTTATATATAGAATATATATATAAATCAGTAAAATAATTTCTATCCACAAAATAGTGAAAGGAGAAGGTGAAAAATAGTTCTGATTAGGTGAATAGTGAGAGAGACATAACTATTTGTAAATGAAGTTTTATTTATCATGAATTATCCATTAAAAAATCTTATACCCCCTAAATTGTGCATGATATCATATGTTTAGTACACTAACATATCATCAAGTTCATTCTCAATGGATATTTTCAAGTATGGGAGAACTATATAAAATTATAGTATATGTGTGATTTAATTTATTTATTTTTGATTGAAATTTATTGGGAAAAAATTTTAGGGAGTGATATATTAATGTATTTACTTCTAAAAATTGAATAAGATATGATAAAAGGTGTTGGTAAAAGTTTTAGCATGAAATAGCATGTTTTGAAAAGAAAATACCCTTATTCATCCCCCACAAAGGTCTCCATAGGATTTACATCATAATTCACTAATCTGAACACTGAACATAAAATTTATAATCAAATATATTTTTATAGGCAACCCATTAGTGGAATCCCCATAATTTAAAGAATTATCAATAATTTTATATTTATTAAACGGTTTTGGAAACCCAGTTACATGATCATCAAGAATAGAAGTGACATCAATATAATCTAATGATATATCTCCCTAATGAAGATCCCATATATTTATATCTATTATCAATATCAATAGTTTCCACTTATTTTATAATACCTTTACCACTTGACCCATTCTACTCAAGGAATGCACCACAACATTAACCTTTCATGTTGTATAATCTAATATAATGTTAAAATCCTAACTATAATCAACCCTTATTTTTCATCTCATGATTAAACATCATGTATATAAAATATTATTCAAACTCTTGTTATTAGAATACGCCCCGAACCTCACACCAAAAAGTTAATGTCTTCATCTCTTCATAGAACGAACAACTATCATCAACTCTAAACCCTGTGTTGGATAATTATTCTAATGTGGTTATAGTTTCCTCTCCTTATACACTATAACAATTTCCCTAGGATGAGTAAACATCTGAAAATAACTCCATATTCATCATAATAAATCAAATACCCCTTCCTAACATTAAATAATATTAACACCACAATGAAATTCTTCTACTATCCAAATTTTCAAAATATCCCAAGTATTTTTTATTACAAAAAATTCACTTCTTTTTTACTCAACATAATTATTAATGTTTCTATTCTAAATAATTATTGAATAATGACATGTAATATCCTTCAAATTAAGGAAAACATTGTATCTTAAAAACATTCTTTGGATGATCTTAATACATTATCACTTCTACCTTCTTTGAGTGAATATAAATTATATTCTTGGAAATAACATGCTTTAAAAACATTACCAATTTAATATAAAAATAAAATTTGGATAATATTTCATATAACTAATGTTTTGATAACATATAGAAGATAATCCAAAATTGTCTTTTATGCTCTTCCTTTGAAGCCTATTTTATCAACAAATAATTTAAAAATAAAACTATAAATGAGTCAGGTATTTATGAACGAAATTATTTACTAGTGACATAAAAATAGTTGGATCACTATAAACATTAAATGAAATGTTAAAAAACATGTAATTTTTTTATATAATCTAGAAAATGATCTTTGAAATGTCATCATTTTCCTTCAACTGGTGATACCCTAAATTTTATTCCATATTTAAAAACCACTAATTTATTTTTATTTCGTACAAAAGAAAATTAATATGAATTAAACGATAATTATTATTGTATTTTAGTTAGTTTATATTATATTAATATATGTATAATTATAATCTATCTTTATCCTTTTTGGAAAGAATAACCAACACTATGCAAGGTGATAAAATTATTTGAATAAATATTTTCCCCTTATAATATTATAATAGTGTATTAAATTATAATATATCTTTAGGGACAATGTGATTTTATGTAATGTATATAATAGTTTTTCCACGTAAGAATTCAACCAAAAAAATCCAAATCCCAATCTTGTGTGGTATAGAAAAAATATTCAGGGAACATGTTCGATGAACTTTTCACTATTGTTGTAAAAACTTATTTATCCTTTCATTCAACTAACCCTAGAATCATCCCAACAAGTTGGAAAGTTTGAGTACCAAGGCCCCTATTAAAATTTCACATGTGACTCACATGAATTCACTAATCTTCTTGGAAATATTGAACCCTCCCAATGGAAAAGGTGAAATAAACTATTAAACCATCATAATAACAAGATTTTTGAACCATATCATTAAATACATTGTAATAATGAGATTATATGTGGTAAAAACTAAAACAAGAAAGAGTTATAATATTTTTAAATCAATATCATTTATAGAATAATAAGGTCATTTAAATACCTTCCCCATCCTCACTTCAAGAGGTGTCAAAATCTTCATAAAATAAGGTATTAATTTTATATAAATATTTAACCATTATATTACTTTTATCGATATAAATTAATTGAATTCACTTGTATAAATCCTTGAAGAGACCATAGTAGAAGAAATAATCAAGACACCTTATACTATTGGAGGACCTACTTCTAGTTCTTCTGAGATATGATATACCATAAATAGTTATCCCAGATTATTTTATTTTTACCCCTATTTTTGGTTACCACCTATCCACACTTGAGACCCAATTAAAAAATTAATTTTTCTATCTATGGGTATCTTTAATCCTTGTGTGTAGTTAAAATATATACCATTATATTCCTAATGAAACCACTTCATGTTTCCTATATTCCCTTACCAATGAAACTTCTTTGTATCATTAAGTCAATTTAACTACAAATGTATAATGAAACTATATAGAAAATATGTAAATTTACTCTTACCTTGTGATGAATATTATCTCACAAATTTTATTTATATACCCTTCTAGAAAGTTATTTTTTTAATTTATACATTGGTGAAATCATTTTATTTAATAATAAGAGGAAGAAAAATATTTATGCATTTAGTTTCAATTATACCCACTAATTCTATCGTCTAAATTTTTGGTAAATCTAATATGATATTTTATGACTTAATATCCAGTGAATGAAACATCTCAAATCTTCTTGACATGATGTTTTTTAAAATTAACTATTGTTCAAAGTGAATCACTTTTACAAAGTGATATATATATATTCCAACACCATAATATTTCATTGTTACAACTCTAGAAAGTCCCAAGGTTTCCCATGATTCAAGGCCTCTATGTAAAATTATTGACTAAACGTCTTTGGAAACCCAAACCATGTCAAACCATCATTCAATTTCTTTTCCAAAATAGACTCCCACCACATATGTTATAATACCTCTAGAATATAAGTTATAAAATTACACTTTTAACATTTATAGAGTATAAATGAATTGAAGACATGGAATGACATAAATTAAGTGGATTCACATTTTAGTTTGGGTTAGGGCCTTAGGAAGGTGTCCTATATATCTTGGTTATCTCATGAATCTGTGTCCTTATATTTCAATTGGTTTTGAATTACACACATACATTGCCCTTATAAGAGGGAAATATAAAACTATGTCATTGGTCAAGGCTTACACGCTGAGGTTTTCCTTGTCTTTGTAGAGGCTTGGTATATGGATTTTGGGGTAATTTTAAATCCATAAGACCATGTGAGTTATAATCGATGTGAGAAACAAGGGATGGTAAATAATCAGTTTCATTTCATCTAGATGTGGGAATTATGTACTGGTAAATACCTTTAGAGGTTTAATATGGAGCTCAGGTGTTAGGAAGTTATTATACATATCTTGTTAATGGTAGGAATCAGAGTTATCATTGTTCAATTGATCAATTATTACACCCTGAGGATTCCTTTATAATTTGAGTTTACACATTGAGGATTGAAAAGTTTATCAGATCTTGGGATTCCCTTTGAACTAGACTGCAAGTCTGTATATTATGTGTCGATTATCTACTCGAAATGCCTTGATTTTTTGCTTGACTTATCGTAGGATGTATTCCTAACATGCCTAAATAAAATGTTATGATCCAATAAACTTGAATGAGGGACATCTCATGACCTGGATAGAATGTATTAAGGTTTTATCATGATCATGGATGAATTTTCCATAGGACATCGTAAGTCCTAGATGGATTATCCTAGAGTCCAACACATGGTCCTGGATGAAAATCTTATATGGAATCACATGATCCAACTAAATTTCCCTAGTGTTATTGTGAAAGACGGCTAACATGCATAGTGGGAATTTAAAGAGTCAATGTGACATGTCTGGATGGTGATGCATGACTGGGGCTAACATGAATAGAGAGCACCATGTAACCTAGCTAACATTCTCAGAGGACATCATGAGTTTTGAATAGTGTGCTCAGAGGATGTCGCAGGATCCAATTTACATGCCCCAGTGCTTTCGCAAGACTTGCCTGACATGTACTAATGTCACCTAATGATATAGGTGACATATCTGGAGGAAATTTTAAGTCATGTATGGTGATCTTAGAGTATTTCATGAGACTATTTTGGCATGCCCAAGGTGCACCATGTGACATGATGCTAGAATTTCTGGGTTACTTATCATTATCAGAATTTTATATAAAAGGATTTCCATGACATGTGGATGACATGTCCTTGTGCTTACTCATGACCTGGGTGGTTCATGTGAAGTTCATAAGGATCAAAATCTATGTTTTTCACATTAGTCTCTAATATTCTTAGCCTTTGATCCATCCTTTTATTTCAAATTCCTTCGATATATATAGTGATATCTTGTTTTAAGTATCACATTCCTTATAAATTATGTGGTATTCCATTCACATAACCTGCTATAAATACTTATTATGATCTATGAGTGATCACATGAAGTGATTATTCATGTTTTTAACCACTCCAGTTATTCCTCATATCTTACCTGACTTGAATATTTTCTGGTCGCAAGATTAGCCGCTCCCAGAAAACGGATCTGGTGTCTGGGTGCACTGGTGTACGGTTCCAAGCGTTCTTCTGACTTCGTGTCTGCAAAGCCTTTTTTCATGATGGGTGGGGTATTTGTAGACCTATCCACCCTAGTTATTCGGTACTTTTCTGGAATGTATTGTCCGAATCCAATTTTGATTCGGTGGAGGGATTTTGTGTCACATGTCTTCATGAGGTCCTTCGATGGGCCAATTTTGGGGTATCGCATTATTTTAATCAACCAAAATGCCATCATATCAGTTCCACATTTATTGGATTATATCCAACTATTTGGGACTCGTTTTCTCATGCAGACATGCCATGGGACCTTCATATTTTCATACGGATATGTCTGAGGTCCATTGCGAGATCAGGGAACCTATCGAAAGACTTTTCTCCGGATCTTGGGATACTTGTCTATGGATTTCGATGTGATAAGGATGACTTATCATGGGGACTTGACAAAATCATCCTAGATTTCCAAGGGGTCTTGTGAAACCATTCTATGAATATCCTTGACAGGTTGTGTGATGTTTATGACTACAAGAGGCCCCCCATCATATCCCTATTTAGTTTTACATTATATATTTTACAATGGTTTAGAATAATAATGATTTTTTATGAATATTTTTGAAGTCAATCACTCTACCTCTTGGTGATGAATTGTGTGACCAATTAAAGGACATGTGGAGACGCACAACCATTTTATGGACAATTAAATATGTTTTCCTTTAGGAAGACTAATGGGGGGAATGATATGACCTAAACATGTCTAAGGCCCTTCACCTAATGAGTATGACATGCCAGGTAAATTCCATGATATGGGAAAGACATGTCCATGGGTTCTTGTGGTGTCTTGCAGATCTCCAGGGGCATGTTGCCGGATTTTCACATCCACAAGTGGCTCTCTTCTTCTCCACTTTTTATTTTCATTCTTTATTTTACAATGTCTTGGGGGTTTCAGGATTTTTATTGAATGTTGTTGATGAAAATAATTCTCCCCATTGAGGATGCTTCATGTGAGTCATATTACTAAAAAAGGCACCCACCATTTTGATATTTTCCTCTTATATACAAGGATTTTTTATGGTTCATTAGGCATCTGTCGATTGAAAAATTTTATGACCAGGGGAGATTATCTATCTACCACTGTGTGACCACTGATTATTTAGGGTTCCTCCAATAGAATATAAGGATTTGACTAAGGGACACATAATATCCTTCTATTGGATATTATTTTCACATGGACATCCTCGTGACATTATGTTGATCATGTGATTGCGTGTCTCATGGGGGTTCATGTGATCCAAATGATCATGGCATCCTTGATATTATATGGCATTGTAATGAAAATAATACCAACATTCAAATATTTCTTCCTTTTTAATTTTTAAAATATTCATTTGGAGGGAATAAAAAAATTACCCCCCTTAGGAGCATCGGGCATGGGGATAAGGGCTCGATTCTATGAAATGAAAATGCCCACCAAAGGCTTTGGCACTATTTCCAATCAATTTCTTGGGTGATTCTTGTTCAATTATAATGATTTTGGTATTCTACAGGGTGTGATATTTATAGGGAATTAGAGATGGATTCATTCACTAGTAAATCATTTCTCTAGATCTTCCTTACACTAATTTCATCACATAACCACATAGCAAGACCTTCCCACAATAATCCATCTCAAGACATAACCATGATCCCAGTTTATGATAATTGATTCGCAATACCTCTTTTTTCCTAGTATCCCTCAAAAATAAACTCTCAAAATAAATATTGTTAATTTTTGGAGCTTTGGTCATGAGAATGCTTGATCATCTTGTGTTTTTCTAAGGCTCTACTATCTAGATCTCATGATCCTATAACTATCGTGTGGATTCTGTGACCATGTCATGGTCACAAAATCACAAGTCTTATGAGGACACAAATTCTTGTGAAATTCGTTGCAGGTTTATTTGATCTATTAGTTCTTCAGGATTCATGAGATTGGTGATTCATTTATTTGATTCAAAAATTCCATCCTGATTCCTAGGATTCACATAATGCTTCCATTTTATGCCTTTTTACATGATTTCATTTTATCTATCTCACACATGCCACATACTTATATTCATATGGCTTTCCAATATTATCGATGTTCTTGTAAGATTTCATGGAATTAGTCAAAGGAAACGATGGACCATCATGATGATATTGTATCAATTTTTGATGATACAGGTCACCATGAAGTTGGTTCATTTTAGTTGAGTCTGATAACACTGATGGGAGAGAATCTTGGGAGTTATCCCCATTAAGATTTTATGCCCTATTATGGGTTTGGACTTAGAAATGACACTCACATTCTTTCATTATAGTCTTCATTCATACCCTCCTATTTCATTCAGAAAACCCATAACACATTTTGAGGGAAAATATCTCATAGGGGGATACTTTTCCCTTGAAAGAGGCTTTAAATATGGGCATATTCTAATGTATATTCCCAAAGACATTTTTGGGAACAATTGTGAACATGATTTTCATGTTCATATGCACTGATCAATAATGCAAGATTCTATCTCTAGCTAGAATATTGGGTGGTGTCCCAAATGGGACATTTTATTTGGAGGTAGCTATGGAATGGACAGGGTATGGACATTCTGGGTAAAATACATTGATTCTAAACTTTGTGAGAAGATGAAGAAGATTGGGATGTATGAAGTTGTATAGATATTGTAGACATTTTCCTACAATAATAAGTTTTTTATGAGGGAATTTTTCAGTTCTGGGAGTCTGAACATGAAATATTTTCATATCATGCATGGATAGGTGTGAATCAGCCTCTGGGATATAGAGATGATATATGGTGCACATATATTATGTGGGATGTATGAAGAGTTTTTTCCCTCATGGTCCACTAGGGATGACGTAATAACAACACATCCTATAACCTAATAACAGATTAAGATTTTTGAAAATCCCCCTAAATGGACCAACTCCTTGGAGTGGATGTTCTATTCAAGACATTGGAGGGATACTTCATCAAGAAGTCATTCTCTAATCCAGAATCTATGAAGATAAATATGTGTCTTATGAATTAATCTCATAGTGAAATAAGAGGTTAGTAGAATTTGGTTGAAAAAGATAATTTTAAAGTATAGGGATGATAATTTTTCCATTGTGTTGATCGGGTTGTCCAACAAGTATGTTTCCTCTCCATGTACCAAAGTGGGTACTTACTTATAATAAAGTGAAATGGTGGAGTTATGGTTTCCACTTTTATGATGGTGACATACTTCATAGGAGGAGTGTATCGGGCAAGGTATCCTTTTTCTGGAAAAATTTCATCATTTTATGAAACATGTTTATAAGGGAAAACACCTTTATAAGATCATGGGCACCTTACAAGTAATACGGGGTTGGATAGGAGCTCATCTAGAATGCTATGAATATTTGAACATCCAAGTAATCCCCAAAGTTCTCGTCAAAACATATATTCAATGTATTGGGGGGTAAGACATGTCACGCTGAAGGATCTAGAAGTTAGGGCTTAAATAATCTTCTATGATTATTTCTCCTTCAAAGCATACGGTCCAGTGTCAATATGTGATATGGTTGATACTTGTGAGGATAGTCTCGAGGCCCGATCTTATATGATATTAATTTATGGGGGAGTTATTTCCACACATATTGATGGGGATATCCTCTACAAATGGTATGCACCCTTCCAATTATACGTTAGTTATTTTGTTTTTAGTTATGATGTATGCACTTGGATTATGATTGATACGAGGAGCATCAGATGGTGGCTTGCTAATTTTGGATGATTTTCACTAGGAAAGAGTCCTGGCCTTAGATAAACCATCATCCCTATGATGTGGTGATTGATTTATCTCATAACTGTGATGATGCTTATATTTTCTTATATCCCAGTGGGAAGCATTCCTAATTTTTAAGAGAGGCTCCACAGTTTTTGAGAACACACCTAATCTCATAAAGCAATTGGATTCTTGTGGGAAAACAACCCTATATTAACCTTGCATGAATGTAATTAATTTCATATCACTAGTGGGAGTTCAAACCGATGCAGTTGCAGTGAGTGTAGTACCAGAGGGTGAGTCCATTCTAGAGTTATTATTGCCTATCACGTCTCAACAATGGATGAATTGGTGGATTTAGATCATAAAGGATAACATTTGGGGTATAATTCTATTATCAGAGATAGCTTTTTATTGTTTTTACCATGTCACTTCCCCTCTAGTTATAACATTAAAATACCGTCCAGTATAGGTTAGGTCCGTCTTCCAAGATCTTCACACAACATTCAATATCATTAGGGGTCAGATATTGTATTCCCCCTGGGTCTACCAAAAGGTTTCTTGGGGTACACTGCAAATATTCATCTATGAACTAGGTTATCCCAATGTCGTGGGGGTAGAATTTCAGAACCCATTACAATGCTTACAACTTAATGGTTCCATTGAATCTATACTTCCTTCCTTTGTGTTTTTTTGGTATAGTGTGTGGCTATAGAAGATATGCCAGTTATTTAATCCCATGAATATTTTACCCATGGTAAAGTTGTGGGAGAGGAATTTGGATGTATTTTGGGGATCGATTATTAGGGGCATCTAATTAAACAAGACATGACAAGCGAAACAATTTCCACTTTTGGAGTAATTTTATTGGCTTAAACACCTTCGGGGGAGCCTCCCATTGAAGCCAGGAGGAACATAAAGTGATATGGATTTTCAAGCTATTATACTCTAGAATCCTCAAGTAAGATTCATATTTCACTCCTCTATTTCTTAGAATTATTCTGGAAACACATTCTAACTTCTCAAAAATGTGTATATCCCCTTTGATCTCACTTGGAAGAGCATGTATCTAATACGTTGGATGTTTTGGCGAGCATCTAGTTTCTTTAGAATAACCTTAATTCTTATGTACGATTATTCAAGAAGCCGATAGAGCTGAGGTGTCGACTCAATCATGAATTTTTCCAACTATATACATCCCAGTTATCACCATACTTAATTTAGTACTGGTGTATGCACTCTTGGATAAACTAAAGTAGGGATCTATTCTTCTACCACATTATCCATAAAAGAAGTGATATGTGGAGAAGTTGAGTACTTATTCAATACCTGACACTCTTTTATTTTTATCATATCACCTAATATAATCATCATTTCCTATAGTATGCAAGGGTGGTGAGCGAAGCACAAATTCTTGAAATAACCAAAAGTACCATGAAGCCACTCATCAGAAGGAGTCACCTCTTCACCTGAGGGTGGGGTCAGGGTAGTAGATGTCCTTAAAGACATGAACAAGAAATATATGATTCCAAAAATGGTCATACTTTCTGATTACTTGGTGATACCATATCACTTATCCTATAAATGATAAAGGCTTTTCCCCCTTGATATAGTCTCTTCAACCCAGAGTTTGGAGGCCATATTCCCTACTTCCCAAGGGAAACCTCTGATTAGGTCAGTCAATGTTGAGTTCAGTTCCTTTCTTCATCAAGACCATGAGAACATCTCTGAATCTTGGTGATTAGGTCCAAGAATATGTTCCTTTCTATAGGATGGGATTAGATCATATTCTGGGTTATGTGGAATTTTACTAGTTAATGAAATTTTAGATATGGACAGAGAAATGGACCTTAGTCTTGAAGGACCATCTAGAGGATTTAAAATATTAGTTGGATCACTTTCAGTTTATGTTTGGTACCCTTGGTTATGATGTATTTTCCTGTACCACCATGTAGGCCCAGGTTAAAGTGGTGATATCTATGAGGGAACAAAAGAGGTCCCTCTAATTCATGGTGGAAGCTACTGTGTCCTTCTCTTAAATAAATAAGAACTAGGATGAGGCTATAAATGAAGCTTCTTGATGTGTGTTGGAGGTAAAAACTCATCAGGATGTGGTCAACGCCAGGAAGGTAGAAGATGATCATTTCTTTTCTTCAATCAGTCATCTTCAGTCTGAGATCACCCTTCATTAAGAATATATATCCCATTTAATAAATTCACTCTACATATTAAATAATACTATGTTGGATGAATATGTGTTTCAGGGTTTGGAGGATAAGGTGAATATTGAATCCATTTCCAGAGTGGAGGAGTTACGGTGGGTTACATAAGAGGAAACATAACTTGTTGACCAGTTACACCAATCCATTACTTCTTTGGAGAAGAGTATTATATATTCCCATATCATTCTAATAAAATTCTATGATGTAGTTTTATCTTTGAAACTTTTCCTTGGATTCCATGCTCATGGGACAGACTTTTGTATTTGGATACTTTTCAAGTTTTTTGAAATCAATGAATAGATCTTTAGAACATTATAAGTTATTGTCTAGTTTTTCTTCCATTCATGATGTGTAAGACTCTTCATTTATACAATATTATATGGATAAACAATGATATGCATCCATTTAATAATATCCACATAAACTAAATGTATGGACTTTGAATGTTATAATTATAACAGTTCCTTATTGACAAGTGCTCATGAATACCCACCGACATGAGATTATTTATTGATATTTCTCCTCATGCTATCTTGAGATCACCTAATTTGTAGAAGGATAATTTGGTTAGAATGTACATTCTGAAAGGATAATTATCTATATTTTTCTGAATCGGATATTCTGGATGAGAGTAGATTGATTTTTCAAAGTCCATATAGTGGAACTTACAGGATATTCTATTCTTAAGGAATAAATTTCTATTATTTTATAGTTTATGTTCTATTATCTTAGACCATAAATCACTATAATTTAGGGTATTTTAGTATGGTCCTTTTCTTATTTTAGTTTTGGTACATTTAGCTTGGAACTTATATTGATATTGATTAGGGTTATTTACCTCGAGCCTTATATCGTTGTAGTTAAGGATATTTTAGCTTGAACTTTCTATCACTATATTTTAGGGTCTCTAAGCTTAGACCTTGTATAGTTTTATTTTAGTATCTTTTATCTGGGACCTTATATCCTAATAGTTGAAGGTATTTTAGCTTGAACCTTCTACCGCCTAAGTTTAAGTTATTTTAGCTCAGACCTTATATATCTTTACTTTGAGGTATTTTAGATCAAACCTTATATCATGGTAGTTTAGTGCCTTTTAGCATGTACCTTTATATTCCATTAACATTAAATAATTACTAATAGGAAAAGATCTATGATCATGGAATATGGTGAAGACATCCCAAGAATGACCCAAATCACCCTAGGTTGTTTGGTTCTATCGTGATGTTTCTGAGGCTCACGAGGATTAGAGTTCCATTACTATAATGAGGACATGCCTATTCTTATTAAGATAAACCCCATACGCATAAGTAGTATTGTCAAATAAAGTTTTATTCACTATTTTACATGATTAATGGAAGATTTATGGGGTGAAATATTTGTTGAGGGAGAAATACTAGGGATTCTAGGTCCATCTGAATATTCAGAGTATGGGTGATATAAGTCATAACCCAAAAGTATGAGACTAAGAAAATGGGATGATTCAGACATGTCAGGGAGGACCCATAACACCCTGAGGTTCAAGGCTCTCCCATAGTGTTTCCTAGGCTGATATGTATTGAAGATCCTTTCTTGCAAGAATACGATACCTTTAGTTGGTAGTTTAAGGTCCTTATACGTCGATAGAATGGACATGAAAATATGATCTCCACTCATTTTTGAGGGACACAAAATATTTTTAACGACTCCAATGTTTTGATTATGAGGTTGGGTACAGAGTAGAGCCACCTATTGAGGGTTATGGAATACTAGGGTAGTTCATCTTTTAATTGTAAAGCTCAGGCCTTACACCATGTGGTTTAAAATCAAGTGGTGTGTGCCATAAAAGGATTAGTAATGTAGTGTCACATTCCTGCAACAATAAATTGTACAAAATATGGTGACATAATGATGAGGATATAGAATCTTCTAGGATAGTTTGGAATACTGATTTAAAATTATGGTCCTGAGTGATGGGGTCAAGAGGATGATATAGGACAGTCATATCGGTAATTTCCCATAACATACTGAGGTACAATGTTCTTCCACTATGATTTTTGGGATCACAAGGATAATAAAGACCATTTTATATAGTGACACATTTGGTTGATGACCATAGGTTAAAATACAGGATCCAAATTCATACAATCTTATTAAATCAATGAGTTCCTTGAAGTTATGTATCCTCATCAAAGGGCCATGGAAGGTTTACAGTAATCTGAGGCACCCAAATAATGAAGTGTGACTTAGGGAAATTATAATATCTAGGAAAAGTTTATGAAAACTAATTGTTGTGTCAGTGCTTAGGGAATATATTCTCAAAGCAAGGATATATGAAAAATCATTACTCTATCTTTTCCCTGAACGTAGTGGTTGAGGGAAAATTTTCTGAATTTTAATAGGGATATAGAGTAGGCCCTACAAGCTTTATGCCTTATTTATTTTTGACATAATTTTTTCATAAACTCTAGAGATAAATACTTTAGCAAGTAAAGACATGAATTTTTTTCGGCCGACCATTACGAGTTTTTCAATAGGACAATATTTGTGTCTATTTCGGTATAAGTTTAATTTTTGGAGATTTGGACCATTATATGACTGTTTTTATGGTCATTAATCTTTGATCAAATTGAAGGTAGTATAAGGTCATGACATTAATGGACCTAGTATTGTTGATGATACACATGATCCAAATTAGGATACCTAGGGTAAAGATTATCCCATCATCCTTCTAAGTGGGAGATGAAAATAGTATAAATCATGGATCTATGTTCATAGGTCATGAGTAATGATATGGAACAACCATATTGGGAGTTTCTCATAACACAATGATGTGTTATGTTATTATATGGTGATGTTAGGGCACACAAGGATTTGAATGCCCTTCTGTAGAGTGATACATTTTGTTGATAACCATCGGTTCATATGAAACAGACATCAGAATACATGTATAGTCAAAAAAGGGTCCCTTGAATCCACATATATTCTTGAATGTCCAAGGAAGGTTTTTGTAAACCTGAGGCTCTCGAGACATGAAGTATGATTTATGGATTGATGTTCTTAAAAGATAATGAAGCACATCTTACTCTTGATGATCGGGCTAAGGCCCTCTTGGTACTTTGATAACGGATGATAATGGATGATGGTATGAAAATATAAACATCATTTAGTAGAGGAATAATTAATTTTGTGTAGTTCAACATCATGCGATAATGAAATTTGGCTTGCAGTTTTAAATTCATGTAATAAGGACCTAAGAATTGATGTGAAAAATTATACAAGATATATTACATACATGAGAAAAATGTACATTGATATAACTTTCATGTAGGAAAAATTGACTTCTATAGATCAAAATTTATTCAGTTGGGAATAATTTATTTTATTGGTTGTTGTAGTTGGACCTGATAATGGAGATCTGGTTGTCATTATGTTTCTAGTTATGATAGGAATCAATCCACACATAGTTCTTGAGAAAACATGCAGTTTAACATCATGTTGAAATGATTTTGAATTCCTAACATGAAAATATGGGAGATTGGATGGACCCAATGATGGTAATATGAGATTCACTACATATCCTATAATATTAGGGATCAAGCTATGTGTAGTTCTTGACAGAGGACATTCCTACACAAGTATGTGATATACAAAGAGAGGGGTATTTGTTGCAACTGGAACTTGGATTTAAGATCCAGAAATAACATTGTATCTTTTTATTTTAATAATCAATTCACACATAGTTCTTTAATGGTGGTTTGGTAGGAGACAAATCACTATCAATAGCAATCCTCATGGGTGAGGTCTAAAGTAATGTCTAGTCTTTTATAGTTCATAGGACATCAACCGTGTAGTTTAACTTCATGTAGTTTGGAATCATAGTATTCCTTTTTAGGTCTCACATTTAGGACCATGATGATCCCATTGTGAGACTTTATGGCATGTTTGGGTGGGGAATCCCTTACTGAAATTCCTTATCTCACAAGAGTTATGCTCAGTGTGAGAAATAAGGCATACAAAGTGTTCATCCAACCACGTAGATGAAATTAAGGATATGAAAAGGGGATTTTGAATCATTTGGTGACTTGATCGATATATATGATTTATGTTTCCCTTCATATCTCATTTAAAATGAAAATCAATCCATATATTGTTCTAGTAACATGTGATGTTTAATGTCATGGGGAAAGTACATCAGTCATGTGGTTTAATATCATACAGTAAGTAATCCCGATGTGCATGTTAACAAAATCCGATAAGGATGAGGATAACATGAAGATAAAGAAAATGAATATTATGGACTGTCCTAAGACTAGAGGTTTTGGAATCACTATGTATCATGTCATAGAAGGAATCAAATCATATGTAGTACCTGAAACTTTTGTAGATTAATGACATATGGTAAGGACATCTGTCATGAAATTTAATGTTATGTACTAAGGATGTGGGTCACTCTGTAGTTTTAAGTATTGCTTAGAGGACTTGATTTGTTGTGAAATTTAGCATCTTACTTCTAGGACGATCTTCTGTAGTTTAACATCACACAACTAGGACAACTCCATACAGTTTAACATCATTTGTTCAGCAAGATGGAACATTAGGACATCTATGAAAAGTATTTATTGAGAAATTGTGCATTAGTGGTGGGTGTGACATGTACTCCTTCATCATGGATAATGAGTAAGATCTGTTATGATAGACCTTATGTATGTTGTAATCCCATTCCCATTTGGTTTCCATCCTCATAGGCTTATTTTCCTGTATGATTGGGGTCCTGAGAGCTAGCACTAGTTCACCATACATGAATGAAGGAAGGAAAACATTCTTATTAAAGTCTTATACGATATGATTATAATGGAATTCATGTTTGTGCACTGTATACAAGTTGTTCTTATCGATCCATTTCAATTTATAAGGCCTATTTTTTTATTGATCATTGTTCGAGAGTTGTCCAAAATTGGTATTTGGTGCGAAGTCATCTAGAATTATATAGGTAACACTGATGGACTTTTATGAGTAGTAGTTCCATATTCCTGTACACTAATGAGTATGGTGTTACTTATGTAGCAGTATGCATGGTGGTACGATAAGACCATAAATAATGGAGGATATATTATGGATAGGAATTCTTATCCATGCTCACCATCGTATTTAGTATATTTAATATATTCTTATTAACAGACTCTATATATCCATTTTATACCACATGATAGTGAGATGGGTGATTAGACTCAATAATATACTCTGGGTACATCTTATTTAACTCTATAGAACATAAGTTGGTTCTGTTCTCCATAAATATTGTGTGGGGGAACCTAAAGATGGTGATGATATTGTAATTTATGAAGTTGATGATGTTCTTCATCCTGAATTTTTTTAGGGGTATTTCCTCATCCCTTTTAGAATATAATTTGGTATTAGTAAGGATGTACTTGAAATTATTAGTGGTGGCTAGGGGATATGACCCCACAAAATCCCTTCCTCATATGGAAAATGGCAAAAAAATTATTCATGTGTAGGAATTATGTGTGTTGATAGATGAATTTTTTCTAGATTTGATACGCATGAAATTTCTTGTTGAATTTCACACAGTCATATATCATTGTTTTCCATTAGTAGCCCATTCTCTTTATTTGGTGGGAGATCCAAGTTCCATACAAATGATCACTGTAGTAACCTACATGGATATATTCTATAACAGTTTGAATCTATCATTCTTCTATGCATTTGAGGATGACTCTATCAAATCCATTCTTGTATAGGACCCTCTGCTCATTTGGACTACACATTATGGTAATGTTCGTTGCACGACATCAAATATATTCCCTTCCATATTGATCTATAATAAGGGACTCATTTTGGAGATTACTAATTATTATCTCTATACATTTAGGGGGATTTCGTTTCAACGCACTATAGGGAGGCGTTGACTTGAATGATTTATTCATATATTGTAGATGATGACTAATGAGAATAGTCTTCGTTGGGGGATACGGAAGGTTGACTCCTCCTAAAAAAGGTTGTCCAAGACTGTAGATGTAGTACCCAATATGTATACGTGATTATTCAATGATCAGGGATAGGATAAAATATGGAATCTAATGGGTACACATACATTAGTACCCTGATGTATCCATTGAGAGGTGTTAGTTATTCCTTTTTGATGGAATATTCACCATTGATCTTCTTTATCACTATTTTTTAATTTCATTTGATATTAAGCTATGATATTTGTAGCAGTAGGGATAGTACCAACTTAGTTATGAGGGCTCTGTATTCTACATCATTATTTTTGCATCCTTGAGATAGTGATAAATAGTACGGAGAAACTGATCTTTAGGGAGGGACAAATACAGTCTCTAAGACATCCTGATTGAGCTTTGGATTTTCTATCCTTTATCCCATAGGGTTTCAGGAGGCACCATTAAAATATATCTCCCATGTTAGGCGAGTGTCATGGGACAAGAATAATTTCTCATCTATAAGCTTGGTGTCTGAAAATGTGTTCTTTGGGAAGGATGTTCCATGAGGAAATCAACCATGGATTTCCCTTTAACAAGTTTTTGTGATATGATCTAAATGTTGTATTGCTGCATAATGACCACCCATCAGTCTAATATCCTATTCAACATCGAACAACTAATGATGTAATTGAGAGGATCAACACAAGATACATGATGTAACTAATGGTTATGCAAGTAATGCGTCACGTCTTTTCCTATGAAGATGAGTGCAAGAAAGTTATTCTCAGCATTAGAGTATCAGGATTTACTTACTATAATTATTCGGATGAGGTATTAGAGATGGTTATCACTCCCCACATAATTTTTCTATGTGATTAGGGTTCCCATTAAGAATTCTATAGAGGCCATATGTAGTATGATTGGCTCTATTCCACTAGTGGAAATAGAACCAGTGGGTGTAGTAAATAAACAAATGATACTTTTGAAGTCTACATGGCAGTCAGTTTCCCATGAATATGTGATCCCATTTTTCATTATCCCGGTTAAGGAGAGAGATTTTCCAACTATGTTTGCTAAGAAATGATGAATATAGGTGAGGTTCAGTTGGATTACCCTCAATTCATTGGGATTTTTTGGGGTTAAATTTCTAAAATAGAAGTAGTATTTTATAGGTTGACTTTGATGTCATGGTGGCATAAAAAAATCCAATTAACTTCTCCGATGTTACCTCTAAGGTAAATTTCAACGAATTCATCACCAGACTATGCTATCATATCTTATTGAAGACTATTTGGCGATCCATGAAGTGATTGTGTCCCCACCAAAATTAGAACACCAGGACATCGATATAACATTCAAATATTTTTCTTATGAACGACATAAATATATGATGCATGGCATGTTGATACATGGAAATGAAGTTATTTAACCCGAAGGGAATGACTTGACTGAAAAAGATACCCAAAAACTCTGATGGTAGTGTATTCTTTACCTTTTGGGGATATCTCCATTTTTTGTATCCTGTGTGCCTATCCATGATGAAAAGGTATCCTAAGCTATATATTTCAACAATCAAGAGTTATGTGATTAGTAATGGGAAATCATCCTTTGGGAAGTTCTAATTAAGGCCTCCAAAATCAATGAATACCCTAATTTACCCATTATTTTTTTGACAAAGATGATGTTGGGGCCATCTTGGGTATTTCACATCTTAGAAAAAGTTGGATTTGATCAAATTGTCAACCACTGCCTCAACATTAGTGGAATGAGAGGGGTGCATCCTCCAAATTTCCTTTTTGAAGCCTCAATGATCATTGATTAAACTACGATAGTATGTAGGCACATATGGATTCAGTCAAAGAACTTTTGTATATTTATAAATGAACACATATCAGTGATTCTTTAAAAATGATATATATATATCTCTTTCTCTTTGAGGGGAATGGAGAAACTAATAAGTGCAGTTTGTGGGTATTCTTCTATTCCCAGAATCAATTATCTGAGCTCATCAATGGTGATGAAGTCACCTTCCTTGTTGGGACTCCTCTCTATTAATGTTTATTATCATTTTATACACATATACATCATTAAGGATACATGGGTTGTTTTCTTGTGGTGTAAATAAATTACTACAAAGTTAAAATTTATTATTTGGTTCACAATTGATCAAATAGGACATCAATACTGGTTATAACATACATGTTCCTGATCATGATCTTGTTCATCTCTAGATAATCAATATAGATTCACATAAATATATGTTTCTTTTTAAAAAAATGTAAGTTTCACCCCATGGGGGAACACATGTCTTAATGAATACCTTTTCAAGGTTATATTCGAGTTTATTCTTCAATTCTTGTAAATAAATCCAAGCTATTATATAAGGATTCTTTGAAATAGGAATGACACCAGGTTTGAGTTATATTGAGAACTCAATTTCATGGTTTGGTTGAAAGTTAGGAAACACTTCTGGAAATGAATTAAAAAACTCTCAAACAATAGGCATATCATGGATGTTGAGTTTTTTCCAAAACATATGATACCAATTTCCTTCTTGAATATGAATAGAAACCCTGACAATGGATGTGGATTCCATAAAAATATCATATTTATCATCACACATATATAAAATCATATCTTGGTTTGGAATATCAAATGTGACTTCTCCTCCTCAAATAATAACGTGTGATATATAAATATATATAGAAATACAATACATTCATATGATAACATCAAATTCAACCAGAGGAAGAATGATAAGATTTACAGTAAGTGTATTTTCACAGCATCAACTATAAATGAATTATATACTTGATATGTGATCACCATACCATTAGCAGTTTTCACTTTTAATTTTACATATAATTATTTGGGTGAAATCCGGATACCCCTAGAAAATTCTTCATATATGAAATAATGGGTAGATTCAAATTCAAAAAAGATATTATCAGTTCTAGAGTGGATTGTATGTGTACCTTTCACTATGTTTTTATCACACCCCTTGTTAGATATAGTGATCACATGATATTTTCCCTTTTTCACTCGACTTAATAGATTACTGACATTGATCATCATCATTAACCTCCAAATTTTGGAATTGGTTAGGATAATTCCCATAATCCATTCATTTGAAACCCTAGAGTGTAGATGGTGTATTCTGTTGAGATTTATCTCTATTTTCATCATTAGATAACTTCTTCCCATCACTTCAGTATTTTATTACTTGATGATACCCTTTCTACACATAAAAATTTTACCAGTCCCCTTAAGAAAATTTTATCTATGCTTATTTCCACTCTTTTATCATGAAGAAAATATCATCTTATTTTCTCCATGGTTTTTAGAGTTTCCTTTGAACTCCATCTTCATTTTCATGTCGAAACATTGAATTTGATGGTTAACTCAAATCTCAATTTCCACCTTGAGAGTGCATTTAATGATTTCATCATAGTTTATAAAGTCCCTTTTGGCTAATTATATCTGGATACTTGGTTGTAATCCACTAAAGAATTAGTAAATCTTACTTTCATGTTGGATGATGATTCCAAAAGCATACCTCATATGTTTTGTAAACAATTCCTCATATGTTTCAACTGATTCATTGAACTTCAGATTTACCTAAACGAATTCATTCTCCATGTTTCAAAGATGAATACAAGGGATCTAATTGATGAAAAATATTCTCTTCAACACATCCCACGTCATGGATTAAATTATATCATGCTCCCTTGTATACTTAATGAGTGGTGACCATTTATCTACTTTTCATTCCCAATGATAGTTTACTAAAATGAATTTTTCAGGTTTTGAACACTAGATAATTGAAAATATATTTTTATTGGTATTGATCCTTTTCTCATCAACTGGAAGATAAGAAAACCCACCGAATGGAGGTGTATTTTTTTATAATTAAGGACTCGATATAATTTTGTTCCCACCTTTTCTAATTTAGATATTCATCATCATTTGTTTCCTAAGAAATCATTATGAGTATATAAATGATATTTTCCCTTCCATATCCCATAATATTTGGATTAATAGGAGTATAATAATTTATTTATCCATCACACATAAAATTTTCATGGTTTTATCGTGTTTTATCCATTAACTAAAATCAAATAAGCATAGTGCAAGTCACAATAATCATAGCGGGGAACCACAATATCATGAAAAATAACTTATAGGATTTGTAGATCATGACACAATATTTTGAATCTATAACACCTTTGGTTTATTCTATGTCATTCATATAAATCATATATATAAATCAATCATGATGTTTTTAAGTAGTTTTCAAATTTTTGAATCATATCCCTCGAGAGTGTCACATTATGTTTGCAGTAGGTTTGTGGTCATGCACTCAGTGATGATGGAGTCCAGATCAATGTTTAATTTTTTTTTATTACCCATAGGTACCTCTTTTCTATATCCATAACAACTTATATTATCAAGAAATTTATTTAATTTCTTTTAAACCACTCTACCCATCCTTTAAAAAAATTCCAATTAATTTTCCTATACATTGAATCATCCTTAGACTTATCCTTAAACATATCCTTAGATATTACACTAAATTTTTCTCAACCTACATTCCAAAATATAACTAAAGCTTAATCTGTTAACAAATATAATGTCTCAAACTTATCATAAATAAATGTTACGTCTTAGTAGACAAATATTCATTGCATAACATAATGATCCATGGCATAATTTTTTAGGTATAATTTGTTTCAAAAAATAGACACATAAACAACTCATCCATAAATGATCTATGTTATCCACCACTATGTTCTTCATAAATACAACCCTAAATAGATATATCATAAATAATACCTTAAATAATAACCTTATTAATGGAAACATAAGAAAGGGTGAGATTAAATTCTCATTATGGGTAAATAAGGGAAATATCAGTATATTATATGGGTATGAGAACATGAGAATAACATATTGAAACCATATCATATATATCATATAATATAAATTTGAGTCATAGAATATATCATGTCCCTTCATAATACATGAATCATAAAGGAATAAAATAAAATAAACCATGAGAACATATCATTGCCATATTTCATAGATTTTTATCATACACATAAGAATAGAAAATCATTTCCTTAGTAGTTCAAGGATCATTTTTAAGACTATCATAGTGGAATGGGTTCACTCCCCAAAGTATCATAGTACTAAAGGTTTACACATAATACTATCATAACGGATAGAGTCTCTTATTGAACTAGGATCAATCCATATTCCATTCATGTTTGTCTCATGAGATATCAATCTTTAGGTAATACATTAGAGGCAGGTAAAGGACCCAGTAATCACAAAATGAAAATTATAAAAATGTGTGATAAAATGTCATAAAATATTCATTATATCAAAATCCGTGAAAATAAATTAGATTCATAAACATTTCATCATATAATAACCTTTTAAAAAGAAACATGTTTCATAATAATTTCATCATTAAATCATTACATAACCTATGGAAAAAGAAAACGGTTTCATATTAAGTCTATCATCATATAACCCATGGGATAGAAACGGGTTTCGTAAAAATAATTTCATCATAAACCTAAACCATTGAGATAAATAATAAGAATGGTATCCTGGGATCATATCTATAGTAGATAATAAGTAACATAAAAGGATTTAATCTTAGATAGAAAATTATTTTTGAAAGAAAAATAACTTTTAATTTTTCTTTAGGAAAATATAATTTCATAGAAAATAACATTTGGAGATAATTTTTTTAAATAAATTTGATAAATTATAAATTATTGTTCAAATAAAATTATTTTCATGACATTAAGAAATTTTGTTCATGTCATATAGTTCAAAAAAAATATTCCTTTCAATTTTTTTGTAAAATACTAATGGGACTTGTTTTAAAAATGACACGAATATTAATTTCAAAACATTTTGAAAAATGTAAAACATGAGTAAAAATTTCTTCAATAAATAAGTTTTTAAATTTTTAAAATGTTTTTTATTTTTTTAGAAACCATGGTTTTTGAAGAAAAAAGGTTTTCTACCAAAGAGAAAAATAATGGTGATTTTATCTTAAAATCATTATTTTAAACTCTTGTGTAAATAAAAGAGATAAAATTGAAGGGTAACATATATTATCCCGTACTAACCATAGTATATTAAAATACATTGGTTTCTTGAGATATATATCAAAATATTTCATCATTGGAATCATAATCATGAGAAATCCAGAAAAACTATGAGATTATAACCTAAGATCCTTTCTCCTTTGGTAATATTGAATCATAAGCCCCTAGATTGAATAAATTTAAAGGAAACATAAAATATCATTAAAATAAATAAAATAAAGATATTAAATGTCAAAGGGTGTGTGTATAAACCTTTTATTATATTATAGGTTCATAATATTGCATATATCTCAAAGAATTAAAATTGAGAAGAAAATCCTTTATTGATTTAGTAGCTTTTGTACCATAAACCCCATTAAAGATAGACTATTAAATTGATATGTAAATCACCATAATATTTAGGAGATAATACAAAAAATAAATTCACTGGAATTATATACACCCCATTAAAGAAGTAGGTGGTGAATATGGTATATGTTACAGAGAAGCAAAAAGTGAGACAGACATCCCTTACCCCGAGTCTCAAATTCATTCATACATGATCAAAACAATTTTATAATAAATATAATTTTATTATAAATATATTTAGTAACCATAATTATATATATATATATATAACCATATATTATTTACTTATGAACTTTTATTACCTATTTATTAATAGTTTCATGTTAAATTCTTATTTTAGGCAATAAATTTTTTTATTTAAATATGTTATGATTTGTTATTTTTGGACCTCTTAATTAGGTAATAGTACAATAATTTACATAATGTTAAAAATTATATAAATATAATATAAATATAATATATATTTATTTATAGTAATCTATAAAATTTATATATAGAAAATAAAATTCATCATTCATGGAGACAGTGGGTCATCTGTACGCAATAATGTCACTTCCATTTTATAAAATAATTTAAGGAAATAAATGAAAATAATATATTAACAATGTATAATCATTTTTATTTCTTATAAATCACATATTTTTATTTAACTCTTCTTTATTACCTTCAATGTAGAGTGTGAATGAATCATATCACTTCACAAGGTGGCAGTTCGTCGTACACATGAGCAATGTTGTTGTATTCCCCCAGAATGTAATGTAAGAAGTTATATGTCATATAATAATAAAAAAAGTATAATAATATAATATATATCATATAAAAACATTTTATATATAATTACATATATCCTTGAGATTTTGTGATTTAAAATGAAAAACATTGGTCTGCGAGGCGATAGTCCACCGTACACATGAATGATGATTTTGTATCCCATTTGATGGGAAATGAGATAGATATTGGTAATTATATTAACATGATAAAATATAAAAATATTGGAGATATTTTTATTAATATATCATCATATATATAATAATATTTTATGGATATGGAGGAATAAATAAAACAAAAATGCATGTTTAAGAATTTACTACTACTCCAGAGATCCTCATTAGGTTTGTTCATAAATCCGTATTATGATGGATTAATAATAAAAATAAGGTATCTATGATTTTAGGAGTTATTTAAGGAATATTTGTTTTTGTTATTTTACATAAAAATTGGTTTTTTAAGAGTTATGTGGATGACATAATAGGTTTCCTTTTATAAGTGGGGGAGAGGACACACTTGGTGTCTTTATAAATAATTAAGTGTACCCATATTTTTAACAAGATAAAATGATAAAACAAATTGGATCATTAATAGAAATTATTTGGTTTATGGTCTATATATGTACAAAAAATGGGATTTGGACAATTTTATATGTCATTTTACCCCTTATTTATTATTTTAACCCCCGTTAAACCCACTTTAACCTTAACCACAATAATTAATTATTACTGTTTTTGCTGTTAATTTTGAAAACAAAATTGAGATCAAGTTATAATATATTATAAAATATTCTTATTATAAATAGCAAATTAAATTTCCCAATTTTTATGCTTCTAATTTTTAAAATTTAATTCAAAAATAAACATGTAGACGTAATGAGAAAGCAGTTTTCTAAAGAGAAATTGTTCAAAAGTTATAAAAATAATTATATCAAAATTCAATATGACAATGATAAAAATAACGTAAATTGGATTAAAAGATATATAATTTAACTAATTTTTTTAAAACTAATTTTTTAAAATACATAACCTCATAAATTCTTTAAATGGGAAGGTAATTTTCAATTAAAACCAATATTATTTACTATTCACTGAAAAATTATTCTTTTCATAAAAACCACAAACATTAGCCCTAATATAATTTTCACATGTTGATTTAAAATTTAAATTTAATTTTATAAAATTAATTTTCTCATAGTTTTAAATTTTATTTTTATTATTGTCCACAAAATTAAACAAAAACATTTTATTTTGAAATTAGTATTTTCAAAACATATAAAGACTTCCGTAAAAATTAAGTACATTTTATCAATATCTTTTATTTATATAGAAAAATTATAATTTATATTTACAATTTTGTTATTCTGATTTATTCCACCATATTTAAAATCTAGGTCATAATAGTCATTTTGAAATAATCATATTAATAGTTTGTTGCAGTTCATTAAAACTAAATGTGGCATGTAAAGAAAGGTATCAAAGAAAATAATTTTATTCAAAAAAAATACTAAAATATTTATTTCATAAAAATGGAGTGATCAAGTGAAAAGGTAATGGATTATGGGTCATTTTTTGAAGGGGATAAAGTAGGTGATAGAGCATTGCCTAAGGGAGAAGTGGAATGAACTAATGAACAAAAGGTGAACATAGATGAGAAATAGGTCAAGGTGGGTTTTTTTGTGGGCCCTTACTACCAAGGGAAACAAACCCTATGTAAATAGAAGACATATATCCATTTAAAGGTTTTATATATATCTATATCCAATAATCTCAATGACTTATAACTAGGGGAAACATTTCCCCATGGTTATAGGTGAACATATAGCCATGGGCATTTTGACCCATGAATATATCCGAAAAACCTAACCACATATTACAATGAGCTATGTTTCCCATGTTAATAGTCCCAAATATATCCATATCCATCTGAATAATATAGATGGTAATATTACCATATGTAGCAGTGTACTAGATTTACCATGGTTATAGGTAGCTTGTTATATTTTGTTTTTCTAGTAGTAACTAAATGATTTTAATCACATCCATTGAAAATATTTATTTATCTTATAACCATTAAATGTCGTTAATTAATTACTATTAGAATATATCAATTTATTATTTATATACTAATAATAATAATATATAAATAATTAAAATAAATAATTTTAAAAATATGTTTTTTACTTGATATTTTACTGTTTGAGTAATTTTTTTAATGATATTCACTTTTTATTCTGAGTATGTATTAACATATATCATTCAATATAAAATATAATGTGATTAATTTTATTTTGTTTATTATTTTATTACAAATTATTCAAAATAGTCTTTATTTAAATATAAATTAATACTAAAATCTTAGTGTGTTATATTCTCCCTCTTTTAAATAGATTATGTCCCCATACTTTTAATTAATTCTCACAAATAGAAAATAGGTAATGGTATGACTCAATATATAACTTATAACTCACTATAATGGGTAAGACAATAAAACTCATATTTTATATTATAATAGGAATCTTTTGTGATTCTCGACCATTTATTCCAAATATGATTCTTATCTGACTATATGTATTATAGGGTTCTAGAGGCATTCCTTTCATAACATCATATTCACTATCCTTATGCCATCCAAACATTAATACCAAAAATGGTTATGATAATATCCAACAAAATCAGAGTTATTGATCTTATGAATCTAAAAACACAATCATGTGATGTCTTCTTCAATGGACCCTTCCTTTCAACCTATGATACTTTTATTTCAAACATGATATAACTAGATCAACCTATAACTCCTTCAGTTTAACCACGATTTTCTATAGTAATTTTATTATTTTAGTTTTATAACTGTATTAGATGTAAATTTCATTATAAAATCTCATAAAAATCCATCATAATTTTTCATAAAGAGAAATTTAATTATAAAACAATATCCCTTATGAGCATTAAAATGGGTGTGTAGTTAAGCACACTTATTGTGTACCAGGTGAAGATCAAGTTAATACCTAACTAACATTTTTTCATATAATTACCCATAGTTTCATCTATACTAGAGAATTAATCCATTTATTTGTATACAAACATGTATGTCAATCCTACAAACCACCAAATATCTAATTTACCAAAATCTTAGGATGTTATTATATACTTATACTTATCCACATAGTTTTTACTAAATTTATCGGACACAAATCCCCAGAAATAACTTATTTAATTCCCAAAAATAACAAAACTCTATTATGATATCAACTAAAGCACCCCAAAACCAATGCTTCCAAGCCCAGTGCTAAAAAAACATATATTAAAATTTTTCATTGATACCAATTTAGAATATCTGAGGTAATGTTGAATATATTTAAAATTAATTAAACAATACATTTTATAACAATATCACAAATCCAGAGCACAAAGGTTAGGTGTCTATGGATATTATCTATATAAAAATATTATTTCACTTATTTGTAAACAATGCTCCAATATCACGTCGTACGAGAATTTACATTAGAAATATCATATGTTATACTCATCTTCCCAACTTTTGAGAAATGGAAACATAATAAATGGTTGATCTCAAATTCATAGTATATGGAAAACTTATCGACATCCCATCAAGGTTTATATCAAAAGAATATGAAAAAAATTGAAAAATCTGGAATATTAAGATTTTTCTATCAAAATGATTGAAGGGAATGTAAAATTAATTGATCAAATATTTACCGTGGAATAAGTATGTAGAAACATGATAGAATAAATTTAATCCATAGAACATATCATAATAATTTAAAATAAAATTATGCCATAAGAATAAGAATATGAAATCATAACATTGTGAATAGGAATCACGACCCATTTCCTATAACATAGTGTACTAAAAATCACTACCCTATTCCCATAACATATCAAAGTAATAATTAGTAATTTATTCCCAAAAGATAGTGGAAAAATAATAATTTATTAAATCCTTTAATGTAATAGAGTATAAATCACAACATGATTCCCCTAATATAGTGGAGAAGGCATCACCACATGATTCTCAAAACATAGTAGAATAGGCACCTCCTCTTGATTACCATAGTAAAGTGATCATTAATACCTAATTCCCATAATTATCTCATGATATATAAACCTTTTCCATTGGAATTGTAGGGTGATATAGGACCCCATCCATCTAATAATCACCATACATACACTTTTGTGTCACATAAAATCAATAATATATCATTTCAAAATAAAAATCATGGAAGGAAATAGGGTTTTATTACAATTCCATATTTTATCACATAAAATCAAAATAAGAGTCAAATTGTTTTATTGGAAAATTCAAATCACAAAAAAAAGTATTTGATAAGGTAATTTAAAGAGTGAATCATGAAACATAACTCTAAAGGTGTTTAGTTTTTTTTTATATAAATAATAAAACCAAATTGAAACATAAAAACAATCCTTGGAAAACAATTATTATAATTATTGAAAAACTAAATGATATGGTCACTTTGAAAGAGATCATCTTTCAATATAATAACCTAAAAACCTTCTTTAAAAATATCTTTAAATAGATTATATATAATATCGCCTAAAAATATACATAATTTTAATAAATTTGAAATGTAGATTAGAAGATAAAAATATGAACAAGAATTAGAAATTATTATTAATATTTTGAAAATATATTTATTGATGCCCACTTCTTATAGAGGTTAATTAAACATCCATTTAGAAAGTGGTTAAGAAATGTAATAATATTATAACATCACCACTTTTGTTTTTATATATGAGATATTATTGTTAATGAAATTATTAATTCTATTTTTATTCTACCTTAATATGGGTTGTGATTAGGATGGTTTTGGTGACAAAGACTCTAGGAACCAAATGTGGAAGAGTTGAGGATACCATGGCTTTGAGGTGGCTAAAAAATAGACACCAACAAGCCAATAAAATACACTCGATAACTAGAGGGGTTCCAATGGGTCTTTATTTTTTTGTAGAACCCACTAGATTACTGGTGGAAAAGTTAGAATTCCCTTAATTATTTCAGATACATTAGTTATCCAATCTGCATCCACTATCCTTCCAGTGGTTTAATCAGATCTCCATTGTTCCAATTTTATGGGTTCATTAAATACACGATGGAAATTTTAATTTTAGGTGGTATGTCATCTTATTTATTACCATAATATTACCACCACCACTTGGCATATTTTAAATTGAATCCTTCTATATTTTTCCTCCAATATTTCATATTGACATCCGCTTTCTCTCTAAACTTTTACCCACCTAGTGTTGATTAATCGATGATATTTCATTAGATCTATGAAAAATACTTAATATTTATTACACGATTATCATTTATCTATGATGGATCTATGTTTTATATCATGAACCAATGTTGAATTCTATCATTATTTATAGAATGTAAATGGATCCTGTGTTTTGAAAATGTTTCTTGATAATGTTAGGATCTACCCATGATGATAGATGTTCTACGAGATTGTGTTTTTTGAATCATCTTCATAGGACTCTTCTTGATAATATATTGATGATGGGATTCTAATCTGTTAATGAAATCATGGTTTATTGGTGGAGGATTCAATGTTTCAATGAAAAAAATCTTATGACTAGATTTATAATTATCAAGACTAGTGTACATTTTATTAAGATTCTCTTGAATGGTTTTCATGAGAGCTTTTCCCATTGATTCTCATCTTAGACCTCTATTTTGTTTATGGATTGATTAAAGACCATTGATCTATATCAAAAACTGAGGATTCTTGTGGAATTAGTGAGGAATCCATGATATATTCTCAAATTGACAAATAATCCATTATTTTTTCATTAATTCTTATAACATACCACAAAACTTATTCCATTAATAAACTCTTTAAGGTATGTGATTCTAGAACAACCTTATTAACATGGAATTATATTGATACTTCATTATAAATATTTCTTCTCGATGAATAATAACCATAGATAGATATCCTTGATATGTGATATAATATATATGTGTGTACGATATGATTTAGTCTTCTATACTTTTATGAAACCTGTATTTTTTTCATCAACATCCTTGAGGTATGAAGTTCTTTACTATTTGGGGCCCTCTTATACCCTTGTTTCCATGGTATGATTCATGTGTTGGCATGGTTGTGCTTTTTATTGATGGTGAATTCTGGGTTTTTTCCAAGATACCCATATATGATCCTTATTTCCATGACTATGATTAGAGTACTCATTTACATGGTTGAAGATGATCGCATGTAGTTATATAATTCTATTATATTCTCATGAATCCATTGTATCTTTGGCAAATTATTATCTACCTTGTTATAAGTATTTCTATGTAGTTTGAGGTTGTTCACAACATATCATGATAAGTTACCATCATGGAATTATTACCCCTTATAAAGGAGTTCACATGAAGTGCAATGATAATGATGGTGGACCCCTATGGTAAGAGAATGACAGCCTTGTGGACTGGATGAAACTTCAATCACTGAGAATACTAAGGGATGTGTCGAAACATGATGCATTGATTATATTGAGTATCATTCCCAATTGATTCCTTCAGTATTTCAAGTGGAGTTTCACCATTTATGGGGTTATTTCTTGATAATTTATGACTCCATAACCATCCTTCTATCATGTATCTGAAGTAGGTACAATCAGGGATCATGGTTTCTTGGTCATCACATAGGTTCTTCGTATATTATTATTTATGATAAATTGTTAATTTATTTATCATGTAATACACATGTTATACATGTGTACATATATTATGGATACCTTAGTGGTGTCCTACTAGGTTTTATTTATCACACCATGTACAACTATTTTGATGTCCGTGTAGACATCATGTATACAAATCCGATTAAGGGAAAGGGGTGAATGGAAAATGACTGGCTGAGGAGCATAGAGCAGTGATAAATACCAGGATATACTCTATAAGATACCACAATTTTATTTATTTACCTATTTTACATTTTCTTTAGTTCGGATTTCAATTTTTTGAGCCTTTTTATTTACATTTATGATATGTATTTCAATGACAAAATTTTCTTCCACATAATTACTATGAGATGTTATATTTGGTTTATTATTATTTTTTTAAGGACATGATACTATGGGTATAGTATTCCCACAAACCTTGTTTGAACCCTCTCTACTAATTGGAATCTTCTTTTGTACGGGGAGGCACACATGAGGTCATGTGACACTTGGGATCGAACCCATTTTCCTGGGTTAGGGCATTACAAAATGGAATAAAAGAACAAACTTTCTTATTTTCTATTCACTAACATGGTAGATGTTAAAAATGAAATAGTTTTGTGGGACTATGATAGGGGAGTTTCATGTTCCTGGTATTCTCATGTGTAACAAACCTACGAGTTACTTTTTAAATTATTATTGTAATGGTTTTATATGAATTTGGTTGAATTTATGAATCATTAGTCGGAACATTGGATTACATTCCATATATATACCTATTGATGTGGTATATATTAGTTATTTTGTAAGAACCCGGACCTTCTTTCCAGGTATGTTCCTTTTTTTGGAGTTGTTTAGAAAAGGGGGGTTTCTGGAAAATTTTGAAGTACACGTTTTTTACTTTATGAGTACACACCGTGTACTTCGTTGCCATAGGAGGCCATGTCCTATCCATGTCATGGCCACACACACGGTCTTGTGGGGTGATGTGAAGGCTGCCTAAAGCGGAGTACAAAAACAATAAGTACAAACTGTGTACTCCAAAAGTACACGCCCTGTAATTTTTTTCATTAAACGGACCGGGATCACGTCTGATCACCATAAGCATCTTTTTCTAGGTCTCATTCGACCGTGAGGAACCGTACAGTGCCGAAACTTCTCCAAGCACCCGAGCCTCCATCTATCCTCAGATTCGAGCACCATTGATTGCGTTGGAATCGCATCAGTGAGTTCCCTCTTCTTCTTGATCCTTGTTTTCTAATTCCTCTTCTTTTCCATGTTATCGTGGGTTGAATATTTTGGACCTTTTCTTATATCTACAACGTTCCAAAGATATTCAAGATTCATGGTTCATGTATATTGATCTCACAACCACAAGGTAGGTGGTTTGTGCCTTTTCGTTCAAAGTATTTGAGTATTATGTGAAAATTCAACCAATACCCTTGAACGGGGTATTGTGTGTTTACAGTTTAACCCATGTTGTGTTTCTACCATGCTTGTTTTCATGTGTAGAAGTAAATTAGATATTTTTTATGCTGATTTCTATGTATTGGATGTTTTTCTCATGCTTTGTTCTGTTTATGACAGTTTGGTCCTATTTTTAGCCTATTGGCATTCTACCTGTATTCCATGCCTTGTGGTTGTATGATGGAGTGTTGATTTTTGACATGCTTAAGATGATATAGACTGGTTAGCCAAGTAGTTCTGTATGTTTACAATGTCCATATAGAATTATTATGCATTGAATTACACTGGGTCATGATAACCTGGTGTAATAGACTATAATAGGATAGACCGAGCGATCATCCTTAGAGAGTCTTTGGACATTATAGAATATAAGAGGATAGACTGAGTGAACTTACTCAGAGAGTCTTTGGACATTATAGAATATATGGGGATAGACCAAGTGAGCTTCCATAGAGAGTATTTGAGATTTATAGACTATAAGTGGATAGACCAAGTGAGCTTCCTCGGAGATTCTTTGTTTTTCTTTGAATCACCTTGAACTATCCTAGACTATAGGAGGAATTGACCGAGTTAGCTTCCTCAAAGAGCCTTTGTACGAACTGGGGATATAAGAGGAATTGACTGAGGGAGATTCCTCGGAGAGTCTCTTGACCTTGGGGCTATAATAGAAATTGACCTTGTGTGCTTTTTCAGAGAGTCCCAAACTACATTAGACTATATGAGGAATTGACCAAGTGAGCTTCCTTAGAGAGTCTTATAATTTTTCCTATGGCCAAACTAGAGCGGTTAGGCTAAGTGCACTACCCAGAGGGTGGTTGGTACTTTTCAGGTAAGACCATAGGGGATGTTTGTGAGTACTTCCCAGAGGGTTACCTGTTTTCGTTTAGCTACTTGTTGGTTGTTGCTTGTTATTGGAACTGTAGATTGTTTATTGCTGAGGATTTCTCCTATTTTCTGCTTCCTGTACTTTTACCTGCCATATATTCACTGACTATTAGGTACAGATCTTTGGGTGGTTGCCTACTAGTATTTAGTCTCACACCCTATTTTGGTCATGCTTTTGGGCCCAAATAGACTAAATTGTTGCAGGTGTAGATAAGGGAAAGAACCCTTCTACTTTAGGTACATGGCTTGCTGTGGAGCTGGAGAGCATGGGACCAAGCTTAGGCTTGTGATGCTGAGGAGTTGTTTATCTATTTATTTGTACTTTGGTTTAGTACTCTGTATACCAACATTGGGGTTTTGGCTGTTTTCCTAGACAAATGTATCATTCATCATTTATATATGTGTTATAGTTGTTTATTACTGTTCAGTTTATGTTGTTTACTATTGTTGGATGTTTACTGCTCCCGCTATTGTTATCTATTTTTTAATTCTGCTGTGTACTCTTCCAATGAGTTCATAGTTTCCCCACTATCACACCCAAGGCTCTCACTACTAGTCGGTAGCCTCTGGAGCTTGGGAAAATGTGCTTGAGTCCTTGTGACCAACCGGGTATGGGGCGCCTCTGGGTGGATTTCGGAACTGGGATGTTAGAAAGTGGTATAAAAGGAATTTCATCCATGTGAAATACTATTGTAATCATACATCCAAGGATATTACGGAACAGGAACTTGGTAATAAGTTATTCTCGGGAGTAGCTTACCCGTATACAGGGAAAAGCCAATCTACCTCGCTTATTGCATTTTCTTCTAGTTTTACAAGTTTTATGTTTGATATGATTTTCACCGATGGGTGTCTCACATGTTTTGTGTCGTTGTTGTTGATATTATTGGGGTTCTATTTCTATTGAAACCCGATGGGATGAGGGTATGCCATCCAATGCATCACATAGGAACTTGCTAGAAATCACATGTCATGCTTTTTTTTAGTGCCATTGTGTGTGTATTAGCAATTTCATGTTGTTGTGATAGATGTTGTGTATATATGTATGCTTTTGTCATAGATTATTGATATAATACTTTCTTTCAATAGGTATTGACATATGTATGGTATTGTTTTAATGAACGCCATATTTTGATTCTTGAGGTGTTATGGGCCCTCATGAATCGGAACATGGTAGATCATAGACTCGTTTCTCTTGAATATGACATGTATAAGATTACAAGATTTGATTCGCGGGGAGTATGGGCCATCATTGATCGGAATTTGGCACCCTAACACTTGTTTTCTGTATTGTTTGGGCTTCGGAGCTGTTTCTGGGCCTAATGTCCAGAAAACCACAGAATAAATGGCGTGTTCTTTAGGAATACATGTCGTGTAGTATATAAACCATGTCACTGACTGTGTGGGCAGGTACACGCGGTTTTGAAAAATCTTGTAGGAACACACCATGTACTATACGTACACACCGTGTTGTAATGACTATTTGTCTACCTGTGTCACTAACAACACGGGTTGGGGAAGTTTGTGTGGTACACGTTGTTTGGGGAACGAACACACTGTGTAGTCTTGTTCTAGGAGATTCATTTATCCGGCCTTGTAACTAACAACACGGGTCCTTGAAACTTGCTTATTACATACCGTGTCTGAACCAAACACATTGTGTAGTATCGAGTTCAGAGAACCGTGTGGGTTAGACATGTAAGGAGACTTGGGAAGGGGAATAGAGTTCAATTACACACTGTGTGTGGGGACAACATGATATGTGTTTGGGGTGTTACATGACCATTTGTGGAAAAATTTCACGCCCATGTGAATGAATTCAGGGAACACACCGTGTAGTAAATGTACACATTGGGTAGTCGTGTTTTGTAATACATGAGTGATTTCTTTTTAATGTTTCCTTCTTACACTAATTGTTTTCAGTACTTGATAACCCTGATCTATGGTGTGCATTTGACCTTTTAGAATTATTCAACTGAGACATAATCTAGTTGTACACCAGTTCCAGATGGTGATCAGACACCGGATATGGCTGATCAAGGACTTCCAGCAGATCCTCCTATTTTAACAGCCTTGGAACCAGCTGTTATACTTGACATGGGATCTGATGCTTAGTTCAGAGAGGGATTTATGGGGATGATTCAAAACTTTTAGAGGGCACCACCTCCTGCCCCATCGATGGCAGAATTGAAATGGGTTTTTCAGTAGCAGCATCCTCCTACATTCTTAGGGGATGGAGGACCCCAGACTGCAGAATCATGGCTAGAGGCCACACTGACAATCTTTGAGCATTTGTAGATACCTCTATACAAGAGGGTGAATCTCTCTACCTATATTCTTCGAGACTCTACCAAGATGTGGTGGGAGGTGATCTCATAGTTAGGACGCCAGTAGATTATGACCTGTGATGTGTTTCGGTGCATCCTCTATGATTACTTCTACCCGAAGACCATGAGGGCTGATCGAGCCCAGGATTTCATGAGTCTAGAGAAAGGTACTCTTTCTATTATGGAGTACCTTTCTCTCTTTACTGAGCTATATAATTTAACACTGATTCTAGGAGGTGATGATATGTTCCTTGCACGGAAGTTCAAGGATGGTCTGAGGCATGAAATCCGGTTGCAGGTGAACATCTTCAGGTTGACTTCAATATCCTCTATCGTCAACCAGGCGCTAATTACTGAGAGCAGTCTAATGGATTATGGAGCAGTGATCTAGGGTGGTTCGACATCCAGAGTTAGTGTTTCTCCTGCTGATAGCAGGAAGCACTGTAGGGAGTCACTCGAGAAAATCAGAATAGGCGGGATATATTTTCAGGTAGCCAGGTAGTATGCTACCAATGCAGGAGGAGTGGGTATACTAGGCCTCGGGGCCAGAGAGACCCGATGGAGTGCCGATCTTACTGCAATATGGGCCATCTCCATCATTTCTGTCAGATCTTCTCACCTGTAGCTGGTTGATGGGTTTCTAATATGACGCCGTATTTACAAGAAGCATCGCCAATTTCTCACCAGTCTGAGAAATGGAGTTCTTCCGGCCGTTTGGGATGAGTTGGAGGTCGCGGTCGTGGTGATCAATCACCAGGATACCAGCGATAGCAGAGTGGATCAGATCAGAGTTTTCAGGTAGGTTCACAGGGCCATGGAGGAGGCCAGACCTTTGCAGTAGAGCAGAGCCATCAGGAGCAGGTTCCCGACCCCTCTATAGTTCGAGGTATGATCTTAGTAGCCTCATTTTTATCTTCATCTATTTTGATACGGGGGCTTCCCATAGCTTTTTTATTTGTTGCTGTTGTGGAGAGCCTTGGTCTCTATATCTTTTCTTCTTCCGACATCTTGACACTAGACACACCATTGGGGAATAGGATGGCTAGTGTACATCAGTGCAAGGAATGCCCTCTAGAGGTTAGTGGGTGTCGATTTCTATGGGACCTGTACATCCTAGAGATGACACGCTATGATTTTATTCTTAGGACGGACTGGTTTGTTCCCTTCTAGGCAGTAGACAATTTCTCTCTTCGAAGGGTGGGTTTCATATCACCAGAGGGTGGATCCTATCTTCACAAGGGAGAGTGGGATGTCTAAGAGAGTAGAGCAGGTCCAGAGCATCTTGGATTAGGAGGAGTCACATCCTAGATTGTTATTCTATATCTGGATGACCAGGGGACTTTGTAACACCCTGAGATTTTATGAAAAATATTCTTTTTAATTTTATTAATGTATTGTGTTGTACGCTACACCAAAATGAGCTTGCACAACATGCAACCCTGACTTGGCTTGCATTACATGCAATCGCGACCTTCCTCAATAGCGTGTGTTGTACGCAATACCTGGTGTTACTAAACAACGATATATTATTATAATATTATTATGAACTAGCCGTTATGAATAGTATTAACTAAATTTTGAATTTTATAACATTATTATTCATCTTACACATTTTTTAGAATGTGGTATAAGAACAAAATAAAAGTTTTGGGTAAAATAAGTATTTTTCAAAAAATGCAGTTTTGCCGCCTTTTGATGGTGCAACAACTTTAAATCTAGTTTTTAACATGTTTATAAGTTCAATTTTACAAAATAAAATTATTATTTGGAATCAGGATATAAAATTTTACCTTGGATAAATTGTTCATGTTATTATGATAATTTTCATATTTTAATGAATAGTAAAAACACGCTATATTTTAATTAAAAACAACTTTTTTCATAATAATAACTTATGTGGATAAATAATAATATTGAATGGTTTTAATGTATAAATAGAATGTATTTTTACCATTTAATATAATTTATGTCATTAGCATTTATTTTAACTTGAATTCGTAGGTTAAATCAATTCAATCTTTTGTAATGTTTTAAACAAAAACCCGTTTTCGTTCGACAACGAGATTAATTTTAATTTAATTTTTGAAAATTTTGTGTATTTAATTTGGAAAAATGGATTCCATATTTGGAATCATTAGGTCCAAATTATTTTAATAAGCTACTTTTTATTTTTGGGCTTTATGAATAGTAACTACGGTAAATTTTATTTACCATAGTTAAAGGTAAATCAGGTAATTATATAAGATTATAAAATTAACCTACCACCTGAAAAAATCCTATTGGATGACTAAAAGTAGACCCATATCACCTAAGGTTCGGATTAGAATCATTTAATGGACATTTTCCATGAAAATAACTTAATTATTATTAAAACCAAAGAAAGTGACAACATGTCACTCTCTTAAATCTTATAAGTATATTAATTTTAATTTAGTGATAAACTTCATGAAACTTCGAACATGAATAGTCTCCAGAACTCTAATGAAATTATATACATCATATAAATTTATTTATAATTTTTAGTTATTAAATAATTATCATTAATTTTGACACAATAGAGATGCAGAAATTATTTATTTAGTGAAAAATCAATAATATAGTTTTTATTGAAATATTAATACATATCAAAAGGCTGAAAAATCTGAAAAAAACTTATTATTAGTGTATATATATAACCTAATCATCCATTGGACGAATTTTGGACCATTTGGATCTTTATTAAGATGATTATGACACTTATATTATTTTATTTTAAATGATGCCAAAGTTGTAACCTTCATAATTTAATAAATATAACAATTTAAATATTGTGATTTTAAGTTGATAAATTCTAGTAAAAGTATTATAATGAAATTTAATAGATTTATCTTCATCATAGGATTTTATTTTTAATTTTTATGCAACAAATAAGTATATTAAATAATTATACAAAAATGTTGTAGTAATTATTTTATTAAAAGATAAACCAAATAAATGGTTTTAAAAATAATAAAATAAATATTATATGAACTATATAATGTTCTCCACAAATTTTATAGATACATATGACATTTTATGAGTCTATTAAAGATTTTATTTCGAACATATATTCTGTATATAGTTTATTTAAATTCAAATAAATGAATAGTGTCAAAATTGACACTATTGTTATTTTATAAAAATAATATATTATAAAATTGTTTAAAAATCACAAAAATATTTAAAAATTATAAATTTAAATTTATATGTTTTTAAATGTTATAAAGTATCCATTTATGGACAATTCACAAAAAATAAGAAATTATTTGTTATAATTTAAAATTTAGAATGTTATTACCACAAATGAAATTAAATTGATTAAATAAGGATATATCAAGTTGATAATGTTTAAAATAAATTCCTAACATGTCTAAATTTGATTGGTTGATGATATTACAACCCTATCGCATATAATATTCGGATATGAGTCCTTTTTGGAGGTTTTTATGTGGGGTTAGATTTATTATAAATTAATATTTTTAAGAATTCCGAAGGTGCCCCTCTCCTCCCTTATAAAAGGGCACCTCCTCCCTCTCTTCCTCACACCACTTTGATCCTTAAAGCTCGGCCAAAACCTGAAAAATTCTCTTCTCCACTTCCATAGAAACATCCTAGAGGTCCTGGTCGTCTTCAAAAACAAATTTTAGTGCCCTAAGAGGAGGTCACAAAGAGGTGCTTCAAAGAAGAGGTAATGTCTGTTACCGATTCCTTCAACTTTATTTATTCTTCCACTTCTTCTTCTTAGGTTGTTTTATTGTGAAGTAATAACATCAGTATCAATCATATACTGATATTTTATTATAAGTATGAAACAACACTATTTCACCATCTATCCATCCTACGGAAAACGAAATCACCGCGCGTGCGTACGTACGGAATACCGTCTCCACGCCGTGGTGTAATCTATTTTCCACCACCACCTTACATGGATGGGTATAAGGGTGAAAGTATTGAATATATATGATTATTGTAAAGTGATATTTATTCTTTAATATTATACATACACTTTAATACAATTCCAAGATCTTGGGAATGATATCATCGCTCGTGCGTACATACGGACTACCGTCTCCACGACGCGATGAGATTCACTCTCCATGTTAACCATTCATGAATGATTATAAAGTATATATAATGAATAATATTGAAGTTTATGACATAATAATGACACTGGATTTATGTATATATATATATGTATGTATGTTATTTACTTAATTCCATTCAATTGAAAAGTGAAACGAAAACAATGTTCATGCGTACGTACGACCTACCGTCTCCATGAACGGTGTATTTCATTCCGTTTATCGATCTATAATATATATGTATATGATGAATATATATTTTATATAAACCATGTTTTACATTCTGGAATTATGTTAATCAGGGTATAAGTAATAATATCAAGAATGACAAGTCGAAACACATAAGAGAAATGAAATGATTTTACCCAAAACGTTGCATTAACATGGAATTTACAAAAAAACGTGTAATATAAAGTCATAAGTGAAACATATATGATATCATAACAATGAATATGATTCTGTAATAAGTCAACGACATTATTTAAATAATTATACATGAGTTTCGGATACGAACGAAGCATATCGGACCTAAGGTAAGGGATAATTTTGCAAATCTCATTTTTATCCGAGATTGCTTATTCGTAAGTATTTACTGGGGTTATTAATATCATCCATGTACATGTTTTATAAAAGTGTTTTCATGTCTTTTTAAAGTCCTTTTCTACCCATTTTTAATTTTACCCCATGGTATAGAAGGAATTTTTCTTTTTTTTTACCCTACGTGGTATTTTTTTGACTTTTCCGACAAAAGTATGAGAAGAATGTTTTTTTAATTATTACCGAAGGAAAGGATTTTTACGGTTTTATAAAGCCTTATTTTCAGGAAGATTTCTCCAAAAGATTTAATGAATATTTTCAAAAGAATCTCTTTCTTTTAAAATTTCATGATGTTTTGTGAAAAGAAATTGATTTTGAAGAAGAAAGGATATTTTCCTCAAGAATTCATTTCAAGTGTTTTTTCAAAACCATTTTTTCATCTAAGATAACATTATTTCATATGTTTATGTTCCAAGAATAATGTCTCTATGATTTACATGTTTTCACTTTTCTTATTATGAAATGATATCCATTTCATTTACATGGATTATGTGATGATGGGATGATGTTTATGAAACCCATTTTATTTATTGGGTTTTTATGAATGATGTATGTTTATTTTGTGGCACAAGTAAGAATGATTTCATTATAAGATGGGTGGGACCTATATCTCCCTCCAATTCATTGGGTAAAGATTTTATATCTCATGAGATAGACATGGCCGGTACGGTAAGTTAATCAGGTTCAGTGTTACAGGACTGAAACGAGGAGTGAACTCGATTCAGAATGGGACTTTGTCCATTGAGATGGTCTTGGCAGCAATGCCTTGGCTACTATAGAAATCATTACATGTGCTTAATGGATTCCACAATTACATGTTTTATTCCCATAATATTTTATCATGGTTTTTGTTCCATTATGATCTATTCCTTATGTACTTCCATGTTTTATGTCGTTGCTCAAGATTTTGATGTTTAAACATTGTGTTCATGTTTTTAAGTTCAAATGTATATGGTATGTATTATTTTATCCATGTTTACCCATACTGAGCATTTGATCTCGCCCTTTTTATGTTTTATTTTCCCCCAGGATCAAAAGTATGGTTTTAGGTAAGGAAATAAAAAGTGGAAGATCTTTATGGGAGATGTTGAAGATCTTTCACCACGATTAGAAGATTATGTTCCATGTTTCCAAAGACACTAAACTATTACAGTCCTTGTGTGTCTGTTTTTTTATGTATTAAGTATTCTGCAAAAGTAATGTAATGTCTATCTATGTCATGTTTTGGGTCTCTACAGTTGGTATCAGAGGAAAGGTTTAGTCAACCTTTGGAAACTAGGATGCGAAAACGTTAGTGAGATCCCTAGAGATACTTCTAAGGAATGTCTATGGATGTACCTAAGGATAAGTATACAAATAGGATATAGTCCTAGAAATACGGTAACAATCTTAGAATTTAACCTAAGATGTTAGATATTGAGGGTACTCCCCATTTACTATGTTGTTTTCCCGAGCATGATTTTTTCCTCTCACCCTATTCTTTTTGGGTTTTAGAAAATGGATGGAAACAAGAAGATTCATGATAATGGAGGATATGACGGACCATGGAATGATATTTTTCATGAGAAACAAAATGAAATGGGATTTGGAAGTCCAAACATCGTTATTATGCCTAATCATCAATCTCATAATATGATCAATAATCTCAACTTTGGTAAGTTTCATGACTCAGATAATAAGAGAAAGATGGAGTTTTATGATGATAATAGAGGAAAGAAAGTTAAATTTCTATCATGTAAATCATGTGGGAAGAGGCATCGGGGAGATTGTTTCAAAGGAACTGGAAGATGCTTTGGGTGTGGAAAAGAAGGACACAAAGCCAGTAAGTGCAAAGGAAAAGGTTCAGTTAACACCATGGACACAAATAATGGTATTGCTACGACATCAACAATGATTAGATGGTTTAAATGTGGAATGTACGGGCATTATACAAACCAATTCCCTAAGGGAAAATCTCATGAAGAGAATCAGCATGGTCATACGGGTAGTATTTATGTGGATGATGATGAAGAGATTACAAATGAAATATGAGATGAAAAAAATGATGAAGCTCAGTCAGTGGTTTAAGAAGGTATTGGAATGATTACATGTTTATCAAGTGTAATGTTGTATAAGTAATCTCATTGTACAATGGAATAAAGAGACATCTAAGGATTGTTACACTATTGTCTTTCCTATGTTTTGAAAGTGTATGATTAATGGTACTAGTAACCATGAAAGGTTATTCAGATATTTTTGGAAAGTAGATGATATGCGCATAATGAAGGGATAACGAGAAAATTAAATGTTTGATAGTATTCATGAGCTCAAGAATGATATAAGGAGAAGGTTATATCATGGTTTGAGTATATAGAATTTTTGGATTTTGGTATGTGGAAAGAGATAACTTTTGACAGCATTCATGTTTTCACTAAGATTCAATGGGTATTCATTTTTCAAGAGAATACATGATTAAGGCCTTAGAATTTTTTGAATGTGACCAACAATACATATCTTAGGATATATTGGGATCAACGATGGAATTAAAATTCTTGTTATATGAAATCTCTGGTAATCGTTTTCACTATAATATGAGAGTGGACTGCAAGATTATGGATAAGCCTAAAAATTGGAATGGATTATGTTGGACATAAGTTAGTATTGTTTAAGGATAGAAGTTTTTTTCGATATTATTTATGGGATGTTATAGTAATGTAGTTTTAGAAAAAGGACAACCTATAGGACGGGCGACAGCCCATCACGTCGGACAAGGATATGGGAATCAAACCCACAACCAAAGTGCGACTGGCCTTTATCACCTACCACTGGCCTAAAGGATGTCCCTGTTTAGTAGAAACTAGTTTTATTATATTAAGTAGTATGATATATGAAGTATAAGTCCATTTTAGAAACCATATATGATTAATCTCACTATACATAGACTTATGTATTTTTGATAACTTTTATAACCTTTTGTTTGAGACAGATGGAATGACCCATCATTCTATCACATGATCTACTAACACTTAACGAATGACAAATTCAACTTCATTTCTTTAAGAGATGAAGTGGAAATTGTCAAAAGAACGAACAACGGTGAGACTGTACCAAAATCACGAAAGTATTTCTTTTAATTCCAATTTCATCAAATTTAGGGAAATAATCTTGAAAACCAAAAATGTTGTCCTAGTTCCCTTATATCTGATGAATCATATTGTACCTTAGATCATCACAAATCTATGGCTTTGTGATTGGTGGTTTTTTCATAGCCATGTTCTCTACCACTCTCCATCAGAACATGATGGTCAGATTTCTCCTCTATATCCATATTTTCACCTATGTTCTCCTATGTGGAAACCCAGTGATGAGTTATTCGAGTATCCATTATGTGTCTAACATTCATTTTTTAAATGAAGTTTTATTATTCCTTTTTACGATGTGGGTTTCTATTAAAGAAACTTTCGATTAGTAAACCATTTATAACCCCAACGAATTTCGAGGGCGAAATTCATTTTAAGGGGGGTAGAATATAACACCCCAAGATTTTATGAAAAATATTATCTTTAATTTCATTAATGTATTGTGTTTTACGCTACACGAAAAAAAGCTTTCATGAAACGCAACCCTGACTTGGCTTGCATTACACGCAATCGCAACCTTCCTCGATAGCGTATGTTGTACGCAATACCGGGTGTTACTAAACAACGATATATTATTATAATATTATTATGAACTAGTAGTTATTAATATTATTAACTAAAAATTGAATTTTATAACATTATTATTCATCTTACACATTTTCTTGAACATGGTATAAGAACAAAATAAATTTTTTGGGTAAAATAAGTATTTTTCAAAAAATGAAGTTTTGCCGCCTTTTGATGGCGCAACAACTTTAAATATAGTTTTTGACATGTTTATAAGTTCAATTTTAAAAAATAAAATTATTATTTGGAATCAGGATATAAAATTTTACCTTGGATAAAATTTTCATATTATTCTGATAACTTTCATATTTTAATGAATAGTAAAAACATGCTATATTTTAATTAAAAACAACTTTTTTCATTATAATAACTTATGTGGATAAATAATAATATTGAATGGTTTTCATGTATAAATAGAATATATTTTTACCAGTTAATATAATGTATGTCATTAGCATTGATTTCAACTTGAATTCGTAGGGTAAATCAATTCAATCTTTTGCAATGTTTTAAACAAAAACCCATTTTCTTTCGACAACGGGATTAATTTTAATTTAATTTATGCAAATTTTGTGTATTGAAATTGTAAAAATGGATTCCATATTTGGAATAATTAGGTCCAAATTATTTTAATAAGATACTTTTTATTTTTGGGCTTTATGAATAGTAACTACGGTAAATTTTATTTACTATAGTTAAAGGTAAATCGGGTAATTAAGGGTAAATATAAGATTATAAAATTAACCTACCACCTGAAAAAATCCTATTGGATAACTAAAAGTCGACCCATATCACCTAACTGTTGGATTGGAATCATTTAATGGACTTTTCTCCATGAAAATAACTTAATTATTATTAAAACCAAAGAAAGTGACAACATGTCACTCTCTTAAATCTTATAAGTATATTAATTTTAATTTTGTGATAAACTTCATGAAACTTCGAACATGAATAGTCTCCTAAAATATAATGAAATTATATACATCATATAAATTTATTTATAATTTTTAGGTATTAAATAATTATCATTAATTTTGACACAATAGGGATGCGGAAATTATTTATTTAGTGAAAAATCAATAATATAGTTTTTATTGAAATATTAATACATATCAAAAGGCCGCAAAAATCTGCACAAAACTTATTATTAGTGTATATATAAACCCTAATCATCCATTGACCTAATTTTTGACCATTTGGATCCTTATTAAGATGATTATGACACTTATATTATTTTATTTTAAATGATGCCAAAGTTGTCACCTTCATAATGTAATAAATATAACAATTTAAATATTGTGATTTTAAGATGATAAATTAGATTAAAAGTATTATAATGAAATTTCATAGATTTATTTTCATAATAGGATTTTATTTTTAATTTTTATGAAACAAATAAGTATATTAAATAATTATACAACAATGTTGTAGTAATTATTTTATTAAAAGATAAACCTAATAAATGGTTTTAAAAATAATAATATAAATATTATATGAACTATTTAATGTTCTCCACTAATTTTCTAGATACATACGACCTTTTATGAATCTATTAAAGCTTTTATTTCGAACATATATTTTGTATATATTTTATTTAAATTCAAATAAATGAATAGTGTCAAAATTGACACTATTGTTATTTTATAAAAATAATATATTATAAAATTTTTTAAAAATCACAAAAATATTTACAAATTATAAATTTAAATTTATATGTTTCAAAATGTTATAAAGTATCCAATTATGGAAAATTCACAACAAATAAGTAATTATTTGACATAATTTACAATTTAGAATTTTATTACCACGAATAAAATTAAATTTATTAAATAAGGATAAATCTAGTTGATAATGTTTAAAATAAATTCCTAACATGTATAAATTTTATTGGTTGATGATATTAAAACCCTATATCATCTAATATTAGGATATGAGTCATTTTTTGAGGTTTTTATGTGGGGTTAGATTTATTATAAATTAATATTCTTAAAAATTCCGAAGGTGCCCCTCTCCTCCCTTATAAAAGGGCACCTCCTCCCTCTCTTCCTCACACCACATTGACCCTTCAAGCTCGGCCAAACCCTGACAAATTCTCTTCTCCACTTCCCTAGAAAAATCCTAGAGGTCCTGGTCTTCTTCAGAGACAAATTTTAGTGCCCTAAGAGGAGGTCTCAAAGAGGTGCTTCAAAGAAGAGGTAATGTCTGTTACCGATTCTTTCAACTTTATTTCTTCTTCCACTTCTTCTTCTTAGGTTGTTTCATTATGAAGTAATAACATCAGTATCAATCATATACTGATATATTATTATAAGTATGAAAGAAACCTATTTCACCATCTATCCATCCTATGGAAAACGAAATCACCGCGTGTGCGTACGTACGGAATACCGTCTCCACGCCGTGGTGTAATCTATTTTCCACCACCACCTTACTTGGATGGGTATAAGGGTGAAAGTAATGAATATATATGATTATTTTAAAGTGATATTGATTATTTAATATTATACATACACTTTAATACAATTTCAAGATCTTGGGAATGATATCATCGCTCGTGCGTACGTACGGACTACCGTCTCCACGACGCGATGAGATTCACTCTCCATGATAACCATTCATGAATGATTATAAAGTATATATAATGAATAATAATGAAATATATGACATAATAATGATACTGGATTTATGTATATATATATATATATGTATGTATATATGTCATTTACTTAATTCCATTCAATTCAAAAGGGAAACGAAAACAGCGTTTATGCGTACGTACGGCCTACTGTCTCCATGAACGGTGTATTTCATTCCTTTTATCGATTTATAATATATATGTATATGATGAATATATATTTTATATAAATCATGTTTTACATTTTGGAATTTTGTAAATCAGGATCTAAGTAATAATATCAAGAATTACAAGTCGAAACACATACGATAAATGAAATGATTTTACCCAAAACGCTACTTTAAAATGGAATTTACAAAAGAACGGGTAATATAAAGTCATAAGTGAAACATATATGATATCATAAAAATTAATATGATTTTGTAATAAGTTAATGTTGTTATTTAAATCATTATACAGGAGGTTCGGATACGTACGAAGCATATCGGACCTAAGGTAAGGGATAATTTTGCAAATCTCATTTTTATCCGAGATTGCTTATTCGTAAGTATTTACTGGGGTTATTGCAATCATCCATGTCCATGTTTTATAAAAGTGTTTTCATGTATGTTTAAAGTCCTTTTCTACCCATTTTTAATTTTACCCCATGGTATGGAAGGAATTTTTCTTTTGTTTACCCTACGTGGTACTTTTTTGACTTTTCTGGAAATAGTACGAGAAGAATGTTTTTTTTAACTTATACGGAATGAAAGGATTTTTACGGTTTTATAAAGCCTTATTTTCATGAAGATTCCTCCAAAAAATTTAATTACTATTTTCAACAAAATATCTTTCTTTTAAAATTGCATGATGTTTTGTGAAAAGAAATTGATTTTGAAGAAGAAAGAATATTTTCCTCAAGAATTCATTTCAAGTGTTTTATCAAAACCATTTTTTCATCTAAGATAACATTATTTCATATGTTTATGTTTCAAATATAATGTCTCTATGATTTACATGGTTTCACTTTTCTTATTATGAAATGATATCCATTTCTTTTATATGGATTATGTGATGATGGGATGATGTTTATGAAACCCATTTTATTTATTGGGTTTTTATGAATGATGTATGTTAATTTTGTGGCACAAGTAAGAATGATTTCATTATAAGATGGGTGGGACCTATATCTCCCTCCAATGAATTGGGAAAATATTTTATATCTCATGAGATACACATGGCTGGAATGGTAAGTTAATCCAGTTCAATGTTACAGGACTGAAACGAGGAGTGAACTCGATTCAGAATGGGACTTTGTCCACTAAGATGGTGTTGGCAGCAATGCCTTGGATACTATAGAAATCATTACTTGTGCTTAATGGATGCCACAATTACATGTTTTATTCCCATGCTATTTTATCATGGTTTCTGTTCCATTATGATCTATGCCTTATGTACTTCCATGTTTTATGTCGTTTCTCATGATTTTGATGTTTAAACATTACGTTTATGTTTTTAAGTTCAAATGTATATGGTATGTTTTATTTTATCCATGCTTACCCTTACTGTGCATTTGAGCTCACCCTTTTTATGATTTATTTTCCCCCAGGATCAAAAGAAAGGTTTTAGGTAAGGAAATAAAATGTGGAAGATCTTTATGGGAGATGTTGAAGATCTTTGACCACGATTAGAACATTATGTTCCACGTTTCCAAAGACACTAAACTATTATGGTCCTTATGTGTCTGTTTTTTTTATGTATTAAGTATTCCGAAAAATCAATGTAATGTCTATGTACGTCATGTTTCGGGTCTCTACAGACTTCACAGTTAGAATTTCCTTCAGTGGTGGATCGTTTCAGACACATCATTCCAGAGGACTTCTCAGGTTTTCCTCTGGAGCAGGAGGTAGACTTTTCTATTGATCTCGTTCCAGGAGTGGCACCGGTGTCCATTACTCCTTATAGGATGGCTACAACAGAGTTCCATGAGTTTAAGAAATAGTTGGAGGAGTTGCTGGACAAGGGTTTCATCTGACCCAGTACTTATCCTTGGGGTTCACCTATCCTGTTTGTGAAGAAGGTAGATGGTACCCTTAGGCTTTTTGTGGATTATCGGAAGCTTAACCAGTTGACGGTGATGAATTGATATCCATTTCAAAGGATTGATGATCTCTTTGATCATATTTGAGGAGCATGGGTCTTCTTGAAGATTGACTAAAGGTCCGGTTATCATCAGTTGTGCGTTAGACCATCTGATATACCTCTCACAGCCTTCTGGAGTAGGTATGGTCTATACAAGTATTTGGTTATGGCATTCGATCTCACAAACGCACCTGCAGTCTTCATGGAACTGATGAACCGAGTATTCCATCCATACATGGATTCCTTCATGGTGGTTTTTGTGGATGATATCTTGGTGTACTCTCACACTAGACACGACCATGCTACCCATCTTGAGATCGTTTTCAGTACACTGAGGGAGCATCAGTTATATTCTATGCTCCCAAAGTGCCACTTTTGGATGGATCAGACTCACTTCTTGGGTCATGTTATCTTAGAGACAAGAGTACTAGTAGACCCAGAGAAAGTGAGGGAATTAGTTTCCTGGGAGAAGGTGAAGAACCTCTTTGAGGTGAGGAGTTTTCTATGGATTTCTAGATACTACAGATGCTTTATTCAAGACATTTCACGGTTAGCAGCACCGCTGACGGGTCTGACTAAGAAGGGGGAGAAGTTCTTATGATTAGATTCTTGTGAGTCGGCCTTTCAGGAGCTAAAGGGGAGGTATAATTCAACACCAATACTAGTCTTTCTAGATCCAGGAAAGAGATATATTGTTTACTATGATGCTTCAGGTATCAAGTTGGGAGCAATTCTTATGCAGGAAGATGGAGTCATTATGTATGGGTCTCGGCAGTTGAGGCCAAATGAGAGGAACTACCCAACACACGATCTGGAGTTGGTATCTTTTTTTCATGCCTTACGTTGTTGGAGGAATTATCTATTGGGAGATCATTTTGTGGTTTTCATCGACCACAAAAGTCTCAAGTACATTTTCACTCAGTGTGACTTGAATTTGAGGCAGTGAAGGTGGGTTGAGTACCTTTAGTCCTTCGACTTTGAGCTTGCCTACTTGCCTAGGAAAGGCAATGTTTTCGTTGATGCACTAAGCAGTAGGACTCAGATACATGTAGTTTAGGAGTCCAATAGTGAGTGGAAGCTTATGGATATATTCTCTGAGGTAAATTTGGAGGTTCACGATAGACAGGGGAAGTCTTTTCTATCTGATGTAGTTGTTAAGTATACCCTTCTTGATCGAGTATGAATAAGGAAACTATTAGATTCTAAAGGCCCAGTCCTATGGGAAAGTGTGTCAGGAGAGGACCCTATTTTTGGATGGAACATAGGTGAGGATGAGATCCTTCATTTCTATGGGCGTGTATGGGTGCCAGAAGATATACGTGAGGAGCTAATACGGGTCTATCATTCCTCAGTATGGGCAGTTCATCCTGGCATCACCAATATGTATCATGATCTACACAATCAGTATTGGTGGCCTGGTATGAAGAGATATGTTGTTCAGTTCATCATGAGGTGTTTCACCTATCAGCAGGTGAAGGCAGAGCATCATCAACCAGCAGGGATTCTAAAGCAGTTACCCATTCTCTAGTGAAAGTGGAACGACATTGTGATGGATTTCGTGACAGGGTTTCCAAGGTCTCTTCGAGGGAACGACGCATTATAGGTTTTCATTGACAGGATCATGAAGGTTTCTCATTTCTTTCCAATCAAGGAGACATTTAGTATTGATGAGTTGGGAAGAATGTACATCTGAGATATTTTACATCTGCATAGAGTTCCGTACTCCATTGTATCATACATGGATGCACATTTTACATTTCGGGTCTGGTAGGGGCTTCAAAAGGCTTTGGGTACATAGGTACTTTTGAGTATAGTATACCATCCCCAGAGAGTTGGCTAGTCCGAACGGATGATCCAGGGGCTTGAGGACATGCTCCGAGCATGCATTCTGAATTTTGGAGGTTCTTGGGAGAAGAATATACCTCTTGTGGAGTTTTCCTACAACAATAGTTTTCATGAAACTATTCAGATGGCACCTTACGAGGCTTTGTACGGTAGGGCATTCCGATCACCCTTATGTTGGTTGGAGGTAGGAGAGGTAGCTATGTTGGTACCTCATCTTGTCCAGGAGACCATAGAGCATATAGGGTTGATTCGGAAGAGAATGGCTATTGCGCAGTCTTGTAAGAAGTCTTATGCTGATCAGCGGAGACGAACTCTGGAGTTTGAGGTCAGGGATCAGGTTTTATTACATGTCGCACCGAGGTTGTGGAACTGAAGGATTAAGAGACAGGGAAAGCTTTCACTGAGGTACGTCGGGCTATTTGAGGTGTTGGAGAGAGTTGGGTAGGTTTCCAATCAGTTTCAGTTTCCACAGAGGTACTAGGCTATGCACGACGTCTTCCACGTTTCTCAGATCTGACTTTATTTCCCAAACCCATATTTTGTACTTCGACTTGAGGAGGTTAAGCTCTAAGAAGATGCATCATTTCAGGAGAATCCTATCTGGATTTTTTTATCAAAGTACGATGTTTATTAATGGCTGGTCTGTTCCTCTGGTATGAGTGTTATGGCTGCACGAGGGGGTGTAATACGAGACATGGGAGAGGGAGGCCGAAGTAGGATCACAGTTGCCGGAGTTGTTCAAGGATTCTTCTTCTACGTCATGCTAGGAAATTTGGTGATGAATTTCATTAAGAGGGGAAGTTTGTAAGAACTTGGAACTTTTTTCTAGGTATGTTTTTTCTTTTTCTAGAGTTTTTGAGGAAAGAGAGGTTTCTGGAAATTCTTGAAGTACACACCGTGTACTTTATGAGTACATGTCATGTACTTCATTGTCGTAGGAGGCCATGTGTTGGTCGTGTCATGGCCACACACACGGTCATGTGGGGTGACATGGAGGCCGCCTAAAACAGAGTATAAAAATAGTAAGTACACATCGTGTACTCCAAAAGTACACACCATGTATTTTGTTTTTTTCATTAAACGGACCGGGATCGTGTCTGATCGCTAGAAGCATCTTCTTCTAGGTCTTGTTCGACCATGAAGAACTGTATGGAACCGAACCTTCTCTGAGCCCCCAATCCTCCGTCTATCCTCCAATTATAGCACCGTTGATTGCGTTGGAATCACATCAGTGAGTACTCTCTTCTTATTGAGCCTTGTTTTATAATTCCTCTTCTTTTCCAAGTTATCATGGGTTGAACGTTTTGGATGTTTCCATAGATCTGCAATGTTCCAAGGAGGTTCAAGCTTTTTGGTTCAATTATGTTGATCTCCCAACCCCTTGGTAGGTGGTTTGTGCCTTTTTGTTCGATGTCTTTGAGTATTATGGGAAAATTCCACAAATAACCTTGAAAGGGGTATTGGGTGTTTACCGTTTTACCCATGTTGTTTTCCTACCATGATTGTTTCCCTGTGTAGAAGTAAATTGGATATGTTTTAGGTTTATTTCTATGTCTTGGATGTTCTTCTCATGCTTTTTTCTGTTTATGATCGTTTGGTCTTATTTTTAGCCTATTGGCCTTCTACCTGTTTTCCATGCCTTGTGGTTGTAGGATGGAGTTTTGATTTATAACATTCTTAAGAAGTTGTACACTGGAAAGCTAAGTAGTTCTGTAGGTTTAATTTGTCCATATATCATTATTATGCATTGACTTCCATGGGGCCATGAGAACCTGGTGTTATAGACTATAAGAGGATAGACCGAGTGAGCTTCCTCAGAGAGTCTTTGGACATTAAATACTATAAGAGGATAGACCGAGTGAGCTTCCTCAGAGAGTCTTTGGACATTATAGACTATAGGGGTATAGACTGAGTGAGCTTCCTCAGATAGTCTTTGAGATTTATAGACTATAAGGGGATAGACTAAGTGACCTTCCTCAGAGTGTTTTTTTCTTTGTATCACCGTGACCAATCCTAGACTATTGGAGGAATTGACTGAGTGAGCTTCCTGAGAGAGTATTTTTACGACCTGGGGATATAAGAGGAATTTACTGAGTGAGATTCCTCAGACTGTCTCTTGACCATGGGGATATAAGGGTAATTGACGATGTGTGCTTCCTTAAAGAGTCCCTGACTACCTTATACTATAAGAGGAATTAACCGAGTGAGCTTCCTCAGAGAGTCTTATAATTTTTCGTATGACCAAACCGGAGGGGTTAGGATGAGTGTACTACCCAGAGGGTGGTTGGTACTTGTTAGGAAAGACCAGAGGGGATGGTTGTGAGTACTTCCAAGAGGTTTACCTGTTTCGGTTTAGATGCTTGTTTGAAATTGCTTGTTATGGGAACTATGGATTGTTTATTGATGAGTATTTATCCTATTTACTAATTCTTGTACTTTTACCTACCATATATTCACTGACTATTAGGCACAGATCTTTGGGTTGTTGCTTACTAGGATTTTGTCTCACACCCTGTTTGGGTCATGCTTTTGGGACCAAAGAGATTATATTATGGCAGGTATAGATAAGGGTAAGCACCCTTCTACTTCAGGTACTTGACTTGATGTGGAGATGGATATCATGGGACCAAGCTTAGGCTTGCGTTACAGAGGAGCTATTTGTCTTTTTCATTGTACTTTGGTTTAGTACTTTTATTCCAGCATTTTGGTTTGTTTGGATAATTACCTAGACATATATTTCATGCATCATTTATATATGTGCCCTAGTTGTTTATTACTGTTCAGTTTCCACTGTTTACTGTTGTTGGATGTTTACTGATTTCGTTATTTTTATATGTTGTTTACTTCCTCTATGTACTCTTCCAATGAGGGCATAGTTCCCCCACTATCACACCCAAGTCCCTCACTGCAAGTCGGCAGCCTCTGGCATTTGCGGAAATTCACTTGAGGCCATGTGACTAATCGGGTACAGGGCGCCTCTGGGTGGATTTTGGAACCGAGACATTACATATTTAATTAAATTCCTGTAATTGAGCTATCTATTCTGGATATACTAGTATTCTCTATTATCTGATGTATTTTTTCGTATGATGTTATGATATATCTATTCAATCATTAATTAGAAGACTTTTATCTTATTGTTGTGTTAGTTTATATATGACTATGACTAAAATTCATGGATGGAGAACTAGGTTAATGTTAAGAGGGATATACCTTGGGTTATGGGTTGACTTCTATGGAAACCTTTTTGTGATCCAATAAACTATTTAAGATATTTATTAAATATTCTAGATGTTTCTCCTAAATTTTATAGAAGATTTTTCATCAAATAATATTGATTGGACCACCAACTGACGTGGTTCAGGTTAGTCCTACTAGTGAGGATTACCAAATTCCACTACCTTATATAAAGGAGGTTGTACTAAACCACACTCCAAAAACTACTCTAGTGGTATATGTAGTGGGCCCAACTCATCTAGGATTCCTTTTTTTTGTTCTAGCTCAGGGAAGAGGGGCACCGAGCTCCATGGTTGACTACACTAAAGAGTTATAGATATAGAATCATCCATCCTTTCAAGTCACTGGAGGACCAATTGATAATGAGGACTATATATAAATCATTTAGGGTTTCTTCAACCTCATTGAGATACCCGAGGAAAAAAATCTAAATACGGAAGTATTCATGTTGTAGGGATCCACCAGGCATTAGTAGGGAATTATGGGACAGGATAGAAGACATGAGTCTCTCACCTAGTAGGTCTATAGGGACTTACTCTATGAGGAATTATTCCCCAATATGATGAATATTGATAGTGTTAAGTATTTCATAAAGATATATCATAGGTATATTAAATTATCCTTTTAATTTCTAGGATTTATATAGTTTTATTCATTTTATCTACTATTGGATAGAAATAAGGTGAAAAGGGATTGGTAATTCATGATGGGAATCCATCCTAAAATCAGAAATCAGGTTCATATTTTGACCTAAATACATACTTGGAAGTTCTATATAAGGCCATGATTATGGAGAAGGTCCTAAGGGAGAATCCATAAATTTATTTTCATCCAACATTTAGTGCACAAGTGGGTATACCTTCTACGATAGTGATGATAATCTCCACTAGTAATAAGAAGAGACAATATAGGGAATATATAGTAGAGTAGTGGTATGTATATGGAGTTTAGTTTGGACTTTTCATCCCCCTTTGGTGGATTTACACAGTAATTAAATTATGGAATGTTTAGGCATTATTAAATGTTCTATATAGTACCTCTGATACCAGGTTGACATTGTAGCAAGATTTGGTATCTTCCATAGTTTTTATCCAAAGATTCTAAGATTAAGTTTTATAGGGGTTGAGGGAAAACGATCCATAACCTAAGAATATTGTTAAGGTCTTCAGTAGTAGGCATATATGATGAAGACTCATACTAGTCATGTGTTTCAGAGATAGGGTTATGGAAATGAGGTAGGTTGGGTTTATGTTGTGAACCATACTCCAACAGATGGTGGTGAGGGACAATCTACCATTCAAGGTGTGGTTTTTATAACATTTTCTTTATATGAAGCTTTGTTAGGTATTGGTGATTCTTATACCTTCATATCATTATTTTTTTTGAGACTTGACTTACTGGTCAAGTTATCCTCTAAGTTACTTTCTCTTGATACACAATTTTGAATGAATGTGCACCATCTTCATCGATGAAATTTTTTTCCTTTAGTAATTACATCTAATGAAAATCTATGGGATTTAGGGATAATGAAAATGGAAAAGTGTGATATAATTGTCCATAAATTCTAGCTTACCATATTCTGAGAACATGTTGATTTAAATCGGAGACGAGTATCATTTACTTCTATAAATGTAGAGATGTATTTGATGACCGAATAATGGGAACTATGAGTATAAAGAGTTTTTCTATAATTATGTCAACCTGGTATGATCATTATATAAATTAAAGTCTTGTCTCTTTTTTTATGATCAATGGTTGTGCCTTTAAATTTTCCTCCATTAATAGATATTTTTTCAGATGTCTTTTTAAATGAATTCATAGTAATTCATCCATATAGAGTGGTTTTCTTTGAGATACATAAAGTTCTAGGTGTGAAACATATTTTGATACCAACTTATCAAATGGAACTAGTTGAGTTTAAGGGGATCATGGTATATATTTGTGTCTTATATTAAAAGGTATTTATCATGATGAGTACATCACCATGGGGTGAACCTAATTTGTTCTCTAATAATGTGGATGGTAGTATTTAACTAAAATTTTAAAAATATAAGTTGAAGGAAGAGATGATGAAGATTATATATCCCTTTCCCAACACCGACAATCAATTTTATTAATTTAAGGGAGATTATTGGTTCCCTATGATTGATATTTTATCAAAATATCACTAGTTAAAGGTTAGAGAGGAGGAAATCCTAAAGAAGAAATTTTGGGGGAGATATAAATTATATGAGTAATTTGTGATTCTATTTTAATTGAAGAATTTATTTAAGGTTTTCTTGGATCTCATTATCAGGATATCCCTCCCATAATTATAATTTCTTTTTTATGGTGTTCATCCAAAAAATCCTCATCTACTCACCATCCCTAGAGAATATTTCTAGACATATTTATATAGTTCTAAGTACACTTCGGGCACATTGTCTTTATGCCAAGATATAGAACTATAAATTTTGGATTTTTGTGGTGAAATGGTTGGGGAATGTGGTGTCTAATACTGATATAATCATGGATTAGGATAATGTGAAGGTAGTGATGTCATGTAAACACCACTTATATATGTTCAAGATTAGAAGAATTATGTGTTTTGTAGAATATTACAAAATTTTATCCAAGACTTTTCTCATTTATCAACACCATTGACTATGTTGGTGAATAATATAGTGAATTTATAGTGGTAAGACTCATTTAATGAGGCATTACTTGAGATAAAGATGTGATTTAATACAACTATAGTATTAATACTTCCTATGATAGGGATTGGTTATGTTTTATACTATGATGAATTAAGAATTGGTTTGGGAGAGATGTTAATGCAGAGGGAGTAGGTAGTAGATTATCGGTAACATTAGCGATGACCCCTTGAGAATAAATATCATGCTCAGGAATTAGATATGGAATCATTGGTATATGGTTTGATATTATTTTGACAGTATCTCTTTAGTGAGATTTTTTTTTCTAGACTAACCAAAAGAGCCTTCATTATATCTTCACCTAGAAATACCTGAATCAGAGATAGAGGCATTGGGATGAGTATCTATATAAGTTATGATTTGAGAAAGATTATAAACATATTAAGGTAAAGTAATTAAATATTCTATTACCCATATGATGTAGGTATATTAGAACATTGGTGAATGGCCTTTAGAGGAATACTAGTGCATGATGAGATTTTTTGCTGATTTGAGGGTGGATGATTCTATTAATCAAGGATATATGACATGTGAGCAATTAGTGGTCACATATTCCTTGGTATATTGGGTAAATGTCAGATACAATTCATTCCTAGAGTGTGATGTGAAATGGTAAGAGCTAGCTTGAGGTGACTCGATAATTGTGTGGTTATCAGATGATGATGATGTGATCCTTCTACAAGAGATATTTTTCATATGATTTCATTTGGGAAGAGATGATAATAGACCTAGAAACCTCTAAGTGTAAGGTACTTCATGGAATGATAAATATGTGTAACAAAATTAGACGATGGTTCTTATTTCAAGGGATAAAGAGAGAAATTTCTGGATTTATTTCTAGATGGCATACCTGCCGGAGGGTAAAGGTAGAGCGCCAATGTAACACCCGAGACTTTTATGTTATATAAATCATCAAAGGAATCTTTTTCTACACAACACTTGCTTGGCTTGCTTTACACGCAATCGCGACCTTCCTCGATAGCTTGCGTCATACGCAATACCGAGTTTCACTAAACAACAATATGCTATTAAAACTAGCCGTTATGAATAGTAATAACCACTTTTTGAAATTTTATAAATTTTATTTTTCAAAATGGACTTCATTTTTGGACTCAGAATATCGAAATTAGCCTAGGGTGAAATTTTGGTATTTTTCTGGAAACTTTCAATTTTTGATGAATAGTGAAACCACTAAGTGGTAGGTTAAAAACTGAATTTTGCATAAAACTTAATTTTACCGCTTCTGTGAATGGAATTTCGAAAATCCGAGAGACACGGTTAATATCAAGGACTAAAATGTGGTTCAATGAGATGAAAATAATTTTTTGGTGAATAGTAACTTTTTACTATTTTTACCGCGGTTAATAGTAAATAGGGTAACTAAGGGTAAATATGATATCAATATTACCCTAACACATGTCCTAATTCTATTAGACAAGTGTAATTCGACCAAAAACAAACTTAGGAATAAAATATGACCATTTAGGCCCACTTGGATTAGAATAGGACATTTATTATTAATTTATTTAAAGAAGGGTTAAAATAGTTAAAATCAAAGTTTAATAAGTAAATCATTTTTAATATGGGGTTATACATAAGATAAATTCGATTGTAAATATTCATTAGAAAGATAAAAAGATTTCCTACATGATGGTATTTTATTTGTAATTTTTAGACATCAAATAATTTAATTTATTTATGACACAAAGATGATGAAGTAATTATCTTATTAATGAAATATTGACAAAATTGATAATATAAATACCAAAATAAATGTAATTTGAGACTTTTTATGAATTCCACTAATTTTATAGGTTACTATGATATATTATTGTTGATTTAATCAACTTGTTTCGAACATATAATTCTGTTATGACTTTCACAAAAATCATATATCAAATAGTGTCAAATTGACACAAAATAGTTTTTAAATCAAATATTATATTATTAATTGTTATTTTATTCCTAAAAATCTAAGGTTCGGCCAAATGACTTATATAAGGATATATATATTAATAATAAACAATTTGGGGTTCGTTTGGCATGTTATAGTAAGTGTATTAACCATATAGTGAAAGAAAACAAAAAGACACGGTAAAAGTTAAATTAATTAACTTAGAGTTAAATCTAATTGATAAGGTTAAAATAATACCCTAAACTTGTCTAAATCCTATTGGTTGATAGGATTTCGACTCATCCCCACTTTAGCTTCGAAATAAGACCCTTTGGAACCATTATAAACCGATTTTGACTTTAATATAAAATAATATTTTGAGATATTCCTAAGGTGCCCCTCTCCTCCCTTATAAAAGGGCACCTCCTCCCCCTCCTTCTCACACCAATTTGAGCACTCAAGCTCGGCCAACCCCTGCCATTTTCTCCTCTCCACTTCCCTAGAATAATCCTAGAGGTCCTGGTCTTCTCCAAAGACCAATATTAGTTCCTTAAGTGGAGGATTCAAAGAGGCGTTCCAAAGAAGAGGTAATATCCATTACCGATCTTTTCAATTTCTTTCTTCTCCAACTTCTTCTTCTTTAGTTGTTTCATGATAAAGTAATAACATCAGTATTACTTACATACTGATATGTTATTATAAATATGAAACAACCCTAATTCACCTTCTATCCATCCTACGGAAAAATGAAATCACCGCGCGTGCGTACGAACGGAATACCGTCTCCACGCCGTGGTGTAATCTATTTTCCACCATCACCTTAAAAGGATGGGTATAATGGTGTAATGAGTAACTATATATGATTATTATTAAGTAATATTGATACTGAAATAATATATATATATACTCCAATACAATTCCACGATCATAGGAACGATATCATCACTCGTGCGTACGTACGGAATACCGTCTCCACGATGTGATGCGATTCGTTCTACATGATCTTCATTTCATAATGATTATATAAATGAATTGAATGAATGAATATGGTATATACTACACTAATACCATTCTGGAAATGAATTATCTATGACCTAAAGATAAGAATAAGAATTTATTCAACAAAACACGCATAAGAACAAAAAGTTATAAAGACCCGAGTAACAAGTAACAATGAAATATTAATAACAAGAAGTTAATAATATGACCATATATGATCTCATATCAATATGTATGATTCTGGAATAAGTCAATAACACTATTTAAACCATTATACAGGAGCTTCGGACACGAACAAAGCAAATTGGACCTAAGGTAAGGGAAATATCACAATCTCATTTTTATCCGAGATTGTTTATTCGTAAGTATTTACTGGGGTGTATTTTATCATCCACATCCATGTTCCCTCAATATGTAATATTGTTTCCATCCACTTGAAATAGTTTAAATCCAATTTTACCCTTAGGTGAGTTTTTAGTAAAGAATATGAAAGGAATCTTTTGTCGTTTTTCCGTACGAGGTACTTTTTGACTTTTCCGACAAAAGTACGAAGAATGTTTTTTTTAACTTATACGGCATGAATGGATTTTTAAAACATTACTTCAAAGAAGATTCCTTTAAAAGTTTTCAAGTTTATTTTTAATCAACTTCTTTTATTTTAAAGTTGTATGACATGTTATGAAAGGAAAAATGTTTTTGAAGAAGAAAGGATATTTTCCTCAAGAATTCAATTCAAGTGTTTTATCAAAATTATTTTCCATCTAAGATAATAAAGGGTTCTGTTTCTATCCATATTTTTACATTGGTTTGACTATGTTGTGATGGAATTATGTTTATGAATTCCTTTATCATATATGAATTGATTTATGATGTCATGATGTTTCAAGAATCCCATTTTTGTTATATGTGTTATGCGATGATGTATGTTTTATGATTATGTGGCACACATAAGAAAGGATTCATTATAAGATGGGTGGGACCTATATCTCCCTCCAATGCATTGGGTAATGATTTTATATCTCATGAGATAGACATGGCTGGAACGGAAGTTTATTTCAGTTCAGTGATACAGGACTGAAACGAGGAGTGAACTCGGTTCAGAAAGGGACTTTGTCCACTAAGATAGTCTTGGCAATGAGTCATGACTAACAAGAAATGATTTTCCATGATTATGTGTGCATGCCACAAAGTTTCAAATTTTATGTTATGATTATGGGGATCTCATTTTCACTTCTATGATTTATTTCATGTTAAGATATTATGATCTCTTTTGCAGGTTTTGATTTTCATAAAGATATGATATGATTTTTATTTCCTTTATTCGCCCTTGCTGAGCATTTGAGCTCGCCCTTTTATGCTTTCTTTTCCCCAGGTCAGGAAGATGGATATTAAGTAGAATATGCTAAAAGGGACCCTAGATATGATGAAATAAATGGGAGACACTGTAGAAGATTTATGAACCAGTTGTTTATGTTTCCCAGTTTCTAAAGACACTATACCTATACGGTCCTTTGTCGTTTTGTCATATGTTGTAATAAGTGTGCTTCAATTTTGAAGTATTAACAATGTATGTAAAGTGTGGGTCGTTATAGTTGGTATCAGAGGAAAGGTATAGTCAACCTTTGGAAACTAGGATGTGAAAGCCTTAGTAAGAACCCTAAGGATAAGTCTAAGCATAGAACACAATCTTAGTGTTTTAGAAATGGCCTTGAATAACCTAGGATAAGACCTTAAGCATGAAAATTTTATTCTTGAATTATGTGGTTTCCTATTATAATTAGTGTTGCTCACACTATTCTTCTTGGTTTTAGTCAATGGCTGGAACCCGAAGGAACCGTGTTAATGCGGAATGCGATGGGCAATGCAATGATTGTCCCCCTGAGCAACCAAACGATATGGGAGCTGGAATGCAAAATCTTGTAGCCATGCTCACACAACTTTCTCAAGCTATGAATCATGCAGGATTTCCAAACGAACAAAGGAGGGAGCAACATTCTGTTGAATCCTTCATGAGGCAGCGTCCACCATCTTTCAGCGGGTCTACTGATCCATTAGTTTCTGAACAATGGATTAGTACTACTGAAAAGATATTTTCAGTTCTTCAATGTTCTGAGCATGATAAAGTCATCCTAGCAGTGTATCGTTTGGAAGGAGATGCAGATCAATGGTGGAATCTTGTTAAGAATACGAGGCAAAGGGATGAAATTGAGTCTATGGAATGGGACGAGTTCAAGAACTTATTTTTCAATAAGTACTTCCCTCGTATTCTCCGAACAAAGATGGAGAAAGAGTTCCTTGAACTGAAGCAAAGGGATGATGAATCTGTTGGTACCTATGAAGCAAATTTTACCAGACTTGCAAGGTACGCTTCTGGTATTATTTTCCAACCTGAGAGTAAGATCGATCGATTCTTTAGTGGCTTAAAACCAAGTCTTCGAAGGGCGTTAGCCATAAGGGACTTCAATAGCTATGAAGAAATCGTTCGATGTGCTCTCAAAGTCGAGATGGAGATTTGAGTAACCCATCAGTCACATGGGTTTGATAAGAAGAGGAAGATGGAATTCAAAGAAAAATCTAAAGAGCACACGGAAAAGAAGATGAACTTTCCCTTATGCTCAAACTGTGGAAAGAAACATGGAGGGAGTTGTCTTAAAGGGACAAGTAAATGTTTTAAATGTGGAAAAGAAGGTCATCAGGCATTTGAATGCCGTGATAATGGGAAGAAGATGTCTAATGACGCAAACAAAGGAAGGGATACACAGAATGAACCTACTACCCTTCAATGTTTCAAGTGCAAGGAGATGGGGCATTATGCCAATCAATGCCCAAATCCAAGGGTTGATGATGATGGTCGACGTCAACAAACTCTTAAGGCTAAAGACAAAGGAAAGTCACATGCAATTTCTATCAGCGATGTGGAGTATGATAACGATGTGGTGAAAGGTACACTTACCATCCACTCTAAAGTAGCAAATGTTTTATTTGATTCTGGATCCACCCACTCTTTTATTTCTGAAAAATTTTCTAAGGGTATCACCGTATTACCTCAACAATTAGATGTTGAGTTAGCTGTGACAACACCTAATGGCACATCAATCGCATCAAAAGTTTATAATTCTTCTCCGATCGAAGTTTGTGGGAAAGTGCTTCCTGCAAATCTTGTAATCCTTCCCTTAGTGGAATTTGATGTGATTCTTGGCATGGATTGGATTTCTCTACATGGAGCTCATATCGATTGCCAAAGAAGGGAAGTCACATTTCATATTCCAGATCAATCTACGATCGTATACCAATGCAAGGATGAACATAACCTTCCAGTGGAAATTTCTTCCATCTTATGGGTATTGATTCCACTAAATGAAGGTTATTTATCTCAAATGGTTGGTGAGAAACTCACGATTAAGAATATGCCCATTGTACGGGAGTTTTATGATGTCTTTCCGGAGGAATTACCGGGTCTTCCACCAAATCGTGAAGTTGAGTTTTCAATAGAACTTGTACCGGGTGCTTTGCCTATTTCAAAGACACCTTATAGAATGGCCCCAATTGAGTTGCAGGAATTGAAGAAGCAACTCCAAGAGAATCTTGATAAGGGATTCATACGCCCTAGTGTGTCACCTTGGGGAGCACCTGTTCTATTTGTTAAGAAGAAAGATGGATCAATGAGACTTTGCATTGATTATCGAGAACTTAACAAGATCACTATCAAGAACAAATATCCTCTCCCACGCATTGATGACTTATTTGACCAACTACGCGGAGCTCAATACTTTTCCAAGATTGATCTTCGTTCAGGGTATCATCAATTAAGGGTCAAAAGGGAGGATATACCAAAGACGGCTTTCCGTACAAGGTATGGACACTATGAATTTATAGTGATGCCATTTGGTCTTACTAATGCCCCTGCTATCTTCATGGATCTAATGAATAGAGTCTTTAGAGACTATCTTAATCAATTTGTGGTAGTCTTTATAGACGATATTCTTGTCTATTCAAAGAGCAAGGAAGATCATGAAGATCACTTGAGAATTATATTGAAGACCCTGAGAAAGGAGAATCTTTATGCCAAATTTACCAAGTGTGAATTTTGGCTTCAAAAAGTTGCATTTTTGGGTCATATAATCTCAAAAGAGGGGATATCTGTGGATCCAGCAAAAACAGAGGTTATCGAAAGATGGTCAAGACCAACAACAGTAACTGAGATCCGAAGTTTTCTTGGTTTGGCTAGATATTATCGACGTTTTGTAAAAGATTTTTCACGATTATCTAATCCAATCACCAAGTTGACTCGGAAGGGAGTTAAGTTTGTCTGGACAGAGGAATGTGAAGAGAATTTCAAGGAGTTGAAAAGAAGGTTATCCAGTGCACCTGTGCTCACACTGCCTTGTAGTGGAGAAAGGTTTGTGATCTACAGTGATGCATCCAAGAAGGGATTGGGGTGTGTTCTTATGCAAAATGATATGGTGATAGCTTATGCCTCACGACAGTTGAAAATCCATGAGCAAAATTACCCAACACATGATTTGGAGTTGGTTGCGGTAATCTTTGCATTAAAGATTTGGAGGCATTACCTTTATGGTGAAAGGTGTGATATTTATACTGATCATAAAAGTTTAAAGTATATTTTCACACAAAAGGAGTTGAATATGCGTCAAAGAAGATGGTTGGAGCTGATTAAGGATTATGACTGCTCAATCCATTACCACCCTGGGAAAGCAAACAAGGTGGCAGATGCATTAAGTCGACAAGACCATGCTAGTTTATCCATGATGAGGATCACAAAAGATCCAATATTTATGGATTTACAAAGGATGGATCTTGGAATTATAATGGAAGGGAAAAAATCTTATCTTTCTCAAATGAATGTTCAACCATCTATACATGTGAAGATTAAAGAGGCACAGAAAGAAGATGTTGAGTTACAAAAGAAGGTGGAAATGTTCCTGAATTCAACCTTGATTGTGATGGGATAATAAAGTTCAGGAATCGGGTTTGCGTTCCTCCCATCCCCGAATTAAAGAAAGAGCTGCTGGATGAGGCTCATAGTTCTTCATTCTCTATTCATCCTGGAAGCACGAAGATTTATAGGGACCTGAAAGAGTACTTCTGGTGGGATAGCATGAAAAGAGATGTTGCTGAATATGTCTCTTGATGCTTGGTTTGTCAACAAGTTAAAGCTGAGAGACAGAAGTCTAAGGGGATGTTACAACCATTACCCATACCCGAATGGAAATGGGAAAACATCACTATGGACTTTGTCACAGGACTTCCTAAAAAATCCAAAGGCAATAATGCTATCTGGGTCACAGTTGATCGTCTTACAAAGTCTGCACATTTCATTGCTATTAGAGAGGATTTCTCTCTAGATCAGCTTACCAGGATATATGTAAAGGAAGTGGTAAGATTGCATGGAGTACCATTTTCTATTATATCTGATCGAGATCCGAGATTTACCTCGAAGTTCTGGCGAAGTCTTCAGCATACTCTGGATACAGAGTTGAGTTTCAGCACTGCTTATCATCCCCAGACAGACGGTCAGTCTGAGAGAACAATTCAAACCCTAGAAGATATTTTGAGAGCTTGCTCTATGGATTTCAAAGGAGGTTGGGATCAACACCTACCTTTGGTGGAATTTTCTTATAATAATAGCTTTCACTCCAGTATTCAGATGGCTCCTTATGAAGCTCTCTATGGAAAGAAATGCAGGACTCCAACTTGCTGGGATGAAGTTGGGGAAAGAAAGCTATTAGGACCTGACCTCGTTGATGAAATGGCAGAAAAGGTTAGATCTATTCAACAACACATAAGAGCAGCTCAGAGTCGACAGAAAAGTTATGCCGACAACCGAAGAAAAGACCTAGAGTTTGAAGTGGGCGATAAAGTGTTCTTACGAATATCTCCCTGGAAGAGGGTTATGAGATTTGGAAAGAAGGGGAAGTTTAGCCCTAGATATATCGGTCCTTTTGAAATACTGGATCGTGTTGGGAAGGTAGCTTACCGATTGGCGCTTCCACCGAATCTCTCTCATGTTCACGATGTGTTCCACGTATCTCTCCTGAGAAAGTACATACCAGATCCTTCACATGTACTCAGCTCAGAAGTTGTACCGCTGGAGCAAGATCTTTCTTATGAAGAACAGCCGATAGAGATTCTGGATCGTAGCAAAAAAGTCCTACGAAACAAGACCACTCGCTTGGTGAAAGTTTTATGGAGGAACCACCAACTTGAAGAAGCTACATGGGAGCTTGAGGATATGATGAGGGAGAAGTATCCTCATTTGTTTGTTACAAAGTGACGAATTTCGAGGGCGAAATTCTTTTTAAGGGGGGTAGAATGTAACACCCGAGACTTTTATGTTATATAAATCATCAAAGGAATATTTTTCTACACAACACTTGCTTGGCTTGCTTTACACGCAATCGCGACCTTCCTCGATAGCTTGCGTCATACGCAATACCGAGTTTCACTAAACAACAATATGCTATTAAAACTAGCCGTTATGAATAGTAATAACCACTTTTTGAAATTTTATAAATTTTATTTTTCAAAATGGACTTCATTTTTGGACTCAGAATATCGAAATTAGCCTAGGGTGAAATTTTGGTATTTTTCTGGAAACTTTCAATTTTTGATGAATAGTGAAACCACTAAGTGGTAGGTTAAAAACTGAATTTTGCATAAAACTTAATTTTACCGCTTCTGTGAATGGAATTTCGAAAATCCGAGAGACACGGTTAATATCAAGGACTAAAATGTGGTTCAATGAGATGAAAATAATTTTTTGGTGAATAGTAACTTTTTACTATTTTTACCGCGGTTAATAGTAAATAGGGTAACTAAGGGTAAATATGATATCAATATTACCCTAACACATGTCCTAATTCTATTAGACAAGTGTAATTCGACCAAAAACAAACTTAGGAATAAAATATGACCATTTAGGCCCACTTGGATTAGAATAGGACATTTATTATTAATTTATTTAAAGAAGGGTTAAAATAGTTAAAATCAAAGTTTAATAAGTAAATCATTTTTAATATGGGGTTATACATAAGATAAATTCGATTGTAAATATTCATTAGAAAGATAAAAAGATTTCCTACATGATGGTATTTTATTTGTAATTTTTAGACATCAAATAATTTAATTTATTTATGACACAAAGATGATGAAGTAATTATCTTATTAATGAAATATTGACAAAATTGATAATATAAATACCAAAATAAATGTAATTTGAGACTTTTTATGAATTCCACTAATTTTATAGGTTACTATGATATATTATTGTTGATTTAATCAACTTGTTTCGAACATATAATTCTGTTATGACTTTCACAAAAATCATATATCAAATAGTGTCAAATTGACACAAAATAGTTTTTAAATCAAATATTATATTATTAATTGTTATTTTATTCCTAAAAATCTAAGGTTCGGCCAAATGACTTATATAAGGATATATATATTAATAATAAACAATTTGGGGTTCGTTTGGCATGTTATAGTAAGTGTATTAACCATATAGTGAAAGAAAACAAAAAGACACGGTAAAAGTTAAATTAATTAACTTAGAGTTAAATCTAATTGATAAGGTTAAAATAATACCCTAAACTTGTCTAAATCCTATTGGTTGATAGGATTTCGACTCATCCCCACTTTAGCTTCGAAATAAGACCCTTTGGAACCATTATAAACCGATTTTGACTTTAATATAAAATAATATTTTGAGATATTCCTAAGGTGCCCCTCTCCTCCCTTATAAAAGGGCACCTCCTCCCCCTCCTTCTCACACCAATTTGAGCACTCAAGCTCGGCCAACCCCTGCCATTTTCTCCTCTCCACTTCCCTAGAATAATCCTAGAGGTCCTGGTCTTCTCCAAAGACCAATATTAGTTCCTTAAGTGGAGGATTCAAAGAGGCGTTCCAAAGAAGAGTTAATATCCATTACCGATCTTTTCAATTTCTTTCTTCTCCAACTTCTTCTTCTTTAGTTGTTTCATGATAAAGTAATAACATCAGTATTACTTACATACTGATATGTTATTATAAATATGAAACAACCCTAATTCACCTTCTATCCATCCTACGGAAAAATGAAATCACCGCGCGTGCGTACGAACGGAATACCGTCTCCACGCCGTGGTGTAATCTATTTTCCACCATCACCTTAAAAGGATGGGTATAATGGTGTAATGAGTAACTATATATGATTATTATTAAGTAATATTGATACTGAAATAATATATATATATACTCCAATACAATTCCACGATCATAGGAACGATATCATCACTCGTGCGTACGTACGGAATACCGTCTCCACGATGTGATGCGATTCGTTCTACATGATCTTCATTTCATAATGATTATATAAATGAATTGAATGAATGAATATGGTATATACTACACTAATACCATTCTGGAAATGAATTATCTATGACCTAAAGATAAGAATAAGAATTTATTCAACAAAACACGCATAAGAACAAAAAGTTATAAAGACCCGAGTAACAAGTAACAATGAAATATTAATAACAAGAAGTTAATAATATGACCATATATGATCTCATATCAATATGTATGATTCTGGAATAAGTCAATAACACTATTTAAACCATTATACAGGAGCTTCGGACACGAACAAAGCAAATTGGACCTAAGGTAAGGGAAATATCACAATCTCATTTTTATCCGAGATTGTTTATTCGTAAGTATTTACTGGGGTGTATTTTATCATCCACATCCATGTTCCCTCAATATGTAATATTGTTTCCATCCACTTGAAATAGTTTAAATCCAATTTTACCCTTAGGTGAGTTTTTAGTAAAGAATATGAAAGGAATCTTTTGTCGTTTTTCCGTACGAGGTACTTTTTGACTTTTCCGACAAAAGTACGAAGAATGTTTTTTTTAACTTATACGGCATGAATGGATTTTTAAAACATTACTTCAAAGAAGATTCCTTTAAAAGTTTTCAAGTTTATTTTTAATCAACTTCTTTTATTTTAAAGTTGTATGACATGTTATGAAAGGAAAAATGTTTTTGAAGAAGAAAGGATATTTTCCTCAAGAATTCAATTCAAGTGTTTTATCAAAATTATTTTCCATCTAAGATAATAAAGGGTTCTGTTTCTATCCATATTTTTACATTGGTTTGACTATGTTGTGATGGAATTATGTTTATGAATTCCTTTATCATATATGAATTGATTTATGATGTCATGATGTTTCAAGAATCCCATTTTTGTTATATGTGTTATGCGATGATGTATGTTTTATGATTATGTGGCACACATAAGAAAGGATTCATTATAAGATGGGTGGGACCTATATCTCCCTCCAATGCATTGGGTAATGATTTTATATCTCATGAGATAGACATGGCTGGAACGGAAGTTTATTTCAGTTCAGTGATACAGGACTGAAACGAGGAGTGAACTCGGTTCAGAAAGGGACTTTGTCCACTAAGATAGTCTTGGCAATGAGTCATGACTAACAAGAAATGATTTTCCATGATTATGTGTGCATGCCACAAAGTTTCAAATTTTATGTTATGATTATGGGGATCTCATTTTCACTTCTATGATTTATTTCATGTTAAGATATTATGATCTCTTTTGCAGGTTTTGATTTTCATAAAGATATGATATGATTTTTATTTCCTTTATTCGCCCTTGCTGAGCATTTGAGCTCGCCCTTTTATGCTTTCTTTTCCCCAGGTCAGGAAGATGGATATTAAGTAGAATATGCTAAAAGGGACCCTAGATATGATGAAATAAATGGGAGACACTGTAGAAGATTTATGAACCAGTTGTTTATGTTTCCCAGTTTCTAAAGACACTATACCTATACGGTCCTTTGTCGTTTTGTCATATGTTGTAATAAGTGTGCTTCAATTTTGAAGTATTAACAATGTATGTAAAGTGTGGGTCGTTATAGTTGGTATCAGAGGAAAGGTATAGTCAACCTTTGGAAACTAGGATGTGAAAGCCTTAGTAAGAACCCTAAGGATAAGTCTAAGCATAGAACACAATCTTAGTGTTTTAGAAATGGCCTTGAATAACCTAGGATAAGACCTTAAGCATGAAAATTTTATTCTTGAATTATGTGGTTTCCTATTATAATTAGTGTTGCTCACACTATTCTTCTTGGTTTTAGTCAATGGCTGGAACCCGAAGGAACCGTGTTAATGCGGAATGCGATGGGCAATGCAATGATTGTCCCCCTGAGCAACCAAACGATATGGGAGCTGGAATGCAAAATCTTGTAGCCATGCTCACACAACTTTCTCAAGCTATGAATCATGCAGGATTTCCAAACGAACAAAGGAGGGAGCAACATTCTGTTGAATCCTTCATGAGGCAGCGTCCACCATCTTTCAGCGGGTCTACTGATCCATTAGTTTCTGAACAATGGATTAGTACTACTGAAAAGATATTTTCAGTTCTTCAATGTTCTGAGCATGATAAAGTCATCCTAGCAGTGTATCGTTTGGAAGGAGATGCAGATCAATGGTGGAATCTTGTTAAGAATACGAGGCAAAGGGATGAAATTGAGTCTATGGAATGGGACGAGTTCAAGAACTTATTTTTCAATAAGTACTTCCCTCGTATTCTCCGAACAAAGATGGAGAAAGAGTTCCTTGAACTGAAGCAAAGGGATGATGAATCTGTTGGTACCTATGAAGCAAATTTTACCAGACTTGCAAGGTACGCTTCTGGTATTATTTTCCAACCTGAGAGTAAGATCGATCGATTCTTTAGTGGCTTAAAACCAAGTCTTCGAAGGGCGTTAGCCATAAGGGACTTCAATAGCTATGAAGAAATCGTTCGATGTGCTCTCAAAGTCGAGATGGAGATTTGAGTAACCCATCAGTCACATGGGTTTGATAAGAAGAGGAAGATGGAATTCAAAGAAAAATCTAAAGAGCACACGGAAAAGAAGATGAACTTTCCCTTATGCTCAAACTGTGGAAAGAAACATGGAGGGAGTTGTCTTAAAGGGACAAGTAAATGTTTTAAATGTGGAAAAGAAGGTCATCAGGCATTTGAATGCCGTGATAATGGGAAGAAGATGTCTAATGACGCAAACAAAGGAAGGGATACACAGAATGAACCTACTACCCTTCAATGTTTCAAGTGCAAGGAGATGGGGCATTATGCCAATCAATGCCCAAATCCAAGGGTTGATGATGATGGTCGACGTCAACAAACTCTTAAGGCTAAAGACAAAGGAAAGTCACATGCAATTTCTATCAGCGATGTGGAGTATGATAACGATGTGGTGAAAGGTACACTTACCATCCACTCTAAAGTAGCAAATGTTTTATTTGATTCTGGATCCACCCACTCTTTTATTTCTGAAAAATTTTCTAAGGGTATCACCGTATTACCTCAATAATTAGATGTTGAGTTAGCTGTGACAACACCTAATGGCACATCAATCGCATCAAAAGTTTATAATTCTTCTCCGATCGAAGTTTGTGGGAAAGTGCTTCCTGCAAATCTTGTAATCCTTCCCTTAGTGGAATTTGATGTGATTCTTGGCATGGATTGGATTTCTCTACATGGAGCTCATATCGATTGCCAAAGAAGGGAAGTCACATTTCATATTCCAGATCAATCTACGATCGTATACCAATGCAAGGATGAACATAACCTTCCAGTGGAAATTTCTTCCATCTTATGGGTATTGATTCCACTAAATGAAGGTTATTTATCTCAAATGGTTGGTGAGAAACTCACGATTAAGAATATGCCCATTGTACGGGAGTTTTATGATGTCTTTCCGGAGGAATTACCGGGTCTTCCACCAAATCGTGAAGTTGAGTTTTCAATAGAACTTGTACCGGGTGCTTTGCCTATTTCAAAGACACCTTATAGAATGGCCCCAATTGAGTTGCAGGAATTGAAGAAGCAACTCCAAGAGAATCTTGATAAGGGATTCATACGCCCTAGTGTGTCACCTTGGGGAGCACCTGTTCTATTTGTTAAGAAGAAAGATGGATCAATGAGACTTTGCATTGATTATCGAGAACTTAACAAGATCACTATCAAGAACAAATATCCTCTCCCACGCATTGATGACTTATTTGACCAACTACGCGGAGCTCAATACTTTTCCAAGATTGATCTTCGTTCAGGGTATCATCAATTAAGGGTCAAAAGGGAGGATATACCAAAGACGGCTTTCCGTACAAGGTATGGACACTATGAATTTATAGTGATGCCATTTGGTCTTACTAATGCCCCTGCTATCTTCATGGATCTAATGAATAGAGTCTTTAGAGACTATCTTAATCAATTTGTGGTAGTCTTTATAGACGATATTCTTGTCTATTCAAAGAGCAAGGAAGATCATGAAGATCACTTGAGAATTATATTGAAGACCCTGAGAAAGGAGAATCTTTATGCCAAATTTACCAAGTGTGAATTTTGGCTTCAAAAAGTTGCATTTTTGGGTCATATAATCTCAAAAGAGGGGATATCTGTGGATCCAGCAAAAACAGAGGTTATCGAAAGATGGTCAAGACCAACAACAGTAACTGAGATCCGAAGTTTTCTTGGTTTGGCTAGATATTATCGACGTTTTGTAAAAGATTTTTCACGATTATCTAATCCAATCACCAAGTTGACTCGGAAGGGAGTTAAGTTTGTCTGGACAGAGGAATGTGAAGAGAATTTCAAGGAGTTGAAAAGAAGGTTATCCAGTGCACCTGTGCTCACACTGCCTTGTAGTGGAGAAAGGTTTGTGATCTACAGTGATGCATCCAAGAAGGGATTGGGGTGTGTTCTTATGCAAAATGATATGGTGATAGCTTATGCCTCACGACAGTTGAAAATCCATGAGCAAAATTACCCAACACATGATTTGGAGTTGGTTGCGGTAATCTTTGCATTAAAGATTTGGAGGCATTACCTTTATGGTGAAAGGTGTGATATTTATACTGATCATAAAAGTTTAAAGTATATTTTCACACAAAAGGAGTTGAATATGCGTCAAAGAAGATGGTTGGAGCTGATTAAGGATTATGACTGCTCAATCCATTACCACCCTGGGAAAGCAAACAAGGTGGCAGATGCATTAAGTCGACAAGACCATGCTAGTTTATCCATGATGAGGATCACAAAAGATCCAATATTTATGGATTTACAAAGGATGGATCTTGGAATTATAATGGAAGGGAAAAAATCTTATCTTTCTCAAATGAATGTTCAACCATCTATACATGTGAAGATTAAAGAGGCACAGAAAGAAGATGTTGAGTTACAAAAGAAGGTGGAAATGTTCCTGAATTCAACCTTGATTGTGATGGGATAATAAAGTTCAGGAATCGGGTTTGCGTTCCTCCCATCCCCGAATTAAAGAAAGAGCTGCTGGATGAGGCTCATAGTTCTTCATTCTCTATTCATCCTGGAAGCACGAAGATGTATAGGGACCTGAAAGAGTACTTCTGGTGGGATAGCATGAAAAGAGATGTTGCTGAATATGTCTCTTGATGCTTGGTTTGTCAACAAGTTAAAGCTGAGAGACAGAAGTCTAAGGGGATGTTACAACCATTACCCATACCCGAATGGAAATGGGAAAACATCACTATGGACTTTGTCACAGGACTTCCTAAAAAATCCAAAGGCAATAATGCTATCTGGGTCACAGTTGATCGTCTTACAAAGTCTGCACATTTCATTGCTATTAGAGAGGATTTCTCTCTAGATCAGCTTACCAGGATATATGTAAAGGAAGTGGTAAGATTGCATGGAGTACCATTTTCTATTATATCTGATCGAGATCCGAGATTTACCTCGAAGTTCTGGCGAAGTCTTCAGCATACTCTGGATACAGAGTTGAGTTTCAGCACTGCTTATCATCCCCAGACAGACGGTCAGTCTGAGAGAACAATTCAAACCCTAGAAGATATTTTGAGAGCTTGCTCTATGGATTTCAAAGGAGGTTGGGATCAACACCTACCTTTGGTGGAATTTTCTTATAATAATAGCTTTCACTCCAGTATTCAGATGGCTCCTTATGAAGCTCTCTATGGAAAGAAATGCAGGACTCCAACTTGCTGGGATGAAGTTGGGGAAAGAAAGCTATTAGGACCTGACCTCGTTGATGAAATGGCAGAAAAGGTTAGATCTATTCAACAACACATAAGAGCAGCTCAGAGTCGACAGAAAAGTTATGCCGACAACCGAAGAAAAGACCTAGAGTTTGAAGTGGGCGATAAAGTGTTCTTACGAATATCTCCCTGGAAGAGGGTTATGAGATTTGGAAAGAAGGGGAAGTTTAGCCCTAGATATATCGGTCCTTTTGAAATACTGGATCGTGTTGGGAAGGTAGCTTACCGATTGGCGCTTCCACCGAATCTCTCTCATGTTCACGATGTGTTCCACGTATCTCTCCTGAGAAAGTACATACCAGATCCTTCACATGTACTCAGCTCAGAAGTTGTACCGCTGGAGCAAGATCTTTCTTATGAAGAACAGCCGATAGAGATTCTGGATCGTAGCAAAAAAGTCCTACGAAACAAGACCACTCGCTTGGTGAAAGTTTTATGGAGGAACCACCAACTTGAAGAAGCTACATGGGAGCTTGAGGATATGATGAGGGAGAAGTATCCTCATTTGTTTGTTACAAAGTGACGAATTTCGAGGGCGAAATTCTTTTTAAGGGGGGTAGAATGTAACACCCGAGACTTTTATGTTATATAAATCATCAAAGGAATATTTTTCTACACAACACTTGCTTGGCTTGCTTTACACGCAATCGCGACCTTCCTCGATAGCTTGCGTCATACGCAATACCGAGTTTCACTAAACAACAATATGCTATTAAAACTAGCCGTTATGAATAGTAATAACCACTTTTTGAAATTTTATAAATTTTATTTTTCAAAATGGACTTCATTTTTGGACTCAGAATATCGAAATTAGCCTAGGGTGAAATTTTGGTATTTTTCTGGAAACTTTCAATTTTTGATGAATAGTGAAACCACTAAGTGGTAGGTTAAAAACTGAATTTTGCATAAAACTTAATTTTACCGCTTCTGTGAATGGAATTTCAAAAATCCGAGAGACACGGTTAATATCAAGGACTAAAATGTGGTTCAATGAGATGAAAATAATTTTTTGGTGAATAGTAACTTTTTACTATTTTTACCGTGGTTAATAGTAAATAGGGTAACTACGGGTAAATATGATATCAATATTACCCTAACACATGTCCTAATTCTATTGGACAAGTGTAATTCGACCAAAAACAAACTTAGGAATAAAATATGACCATTTAGGCCAACTTGGATTAGAATAGGACATTTATTATTAATTTATTTAAAGAAGGGTTAAAATAGTTAAAATCAACGTTTAATAAGTAAATCATTTTTAATATGGGGTTATACATAAGATAAATTCGATTGTAAATATTCATTAGAAAGCTAAAAAGATTTCCTACATGATGGTATTTTATTTGTAATTTTTAGACATCAAATAATTTAATTTATTTATGACACAAAGATGATGCAGTAATTATCTTATTAATGAAATATTGACAAAATTGATAATATAAATACCAAAATAAATGTAATTTGAGACTTTTTATGAATTCCACTAATTTTCTAGGTTACTATGATATATTATTGTCGATTTAATCAACTTGGTTCGAACATATAATTATGTTATGACTTTCACAAAAATCATATATCAAATAGTGTCAAATTGACACAAAATAGTTTTTAAATCAAATATTATATTATTAATTGTTATTTTATTCCTAAAAATCTAAGGTTCGGCCAAATGACTTAGATAAGGATATATATATTAATAATAAACAATTTGGGGTTCGTTTGGCATGTTATAGTAAGTGTATTAACCATATAGTGAAAGAAAACAAAAAGACACGGTAAAAGTTAAATTAATTAACTTAGAGTTAAATCTAATTGATAAGGTTAAAATAATACCCTAAACTTGTATAAATCCTATTGGTTGATAGGATTTCGACTCATCCCCACTTTAGCTTCGAAATAAGACCCTTTGGAACCATTATAAACCGATTTTGACTTTAATATAAAATAATATTTTGAGATATTCCTAAGGTTCCTCTCTCCTCCCTTATAAAAGGGCACCTCCTCCCCCTCCTCCTCACACCAATTTGAGCACTCAATCTCGGCCAAACCCTGCCATTTTCTCCTCTACACTTCCCTAGAATAATCCTAGAGGTCCTGGTCTTCTCCAAAGACCAATCTTAGTTCCTTAAGTGGAGGATTCAAAGAGGCGTTCCAAAGAAGAGGTAATATCCATTACCGGTCTTTTCAATTTCTTTCTTCTCCAACTTCTTCTTCTTTAGTTGTTTCATGATAAATTAATAACATCAGTATTACTTACATACTGATATGTTATTATAAATATGAAACAACCCTAATTCACCTTCTATCCATCCTACGGAAAAATGAAATCACCGCGCGTGCGTACGAACGGAATACCGTCTCCACGCCGTGGTGTAATCTATTTTCCACCATCACCTTACAAGGATGGGTATAATGGTGTAATGAGTAACTATATATGATTATCATTAAGTAATATTGATACTGAAATAATATATATATATACTCCAATACAATTCCACGATCATAGGAACGATATCATCACTCGTGCGTACGTACGGAATACCGTCTCCACGATGTGATGCGATTCGTTCTACATGATCTTCATTTCATAATGATTATATAAATGAATTGAATGAATGAATATGGTATATACTACACTAATACCATTCTGGAAATGAATTATCTATAACCTAAAGATAAGAATAAGAATTTATTCAACAAAACACGCATAAGAACAAAAAGTTATAAAGACCCGAGTAACAAGTAACAATGAAATATTACTAACAAGAAGTTAATAATATGACCATATATGATATCATATCAATATGTATGATTCTGGAATAAGTCAATAACATTATTTAAACCATTATACAGGAGCTTCGGACACGAACAAAGCAAATTGGACCTAAGGTAAGGGAAATATCACAATCTCATTTTTATCCGAGATTGTTTATTCGTAAGTATTTACTGGGGTGTATTTTATCATCCACATCCATGTTCCCTCAATATGTAATATTGTTTCCATCCACTTGAAATAGTTTAAATCCAATTTTACCCTTAGGTGAGTTTTTAGTAAAGAATATGAAAGGAATCTTTTGTCGTTTTTCCGTACGAGGTACTTTTTGACTTTTCCGACAAAAGTACGAAGAATGTTTTTTTTAACTTATACGGCATGAATGGATTTTTAAAACATTACTTCAAAGAAGCTTCCTTTACAAGTTTTCAAGTTTATTTTTAATCAACTTCTTTTATTTTAAAGTTGTATGACAAGTTATGAAAGGAAAAATGTTTTTGAAGAAGAAAGGATATTTTCCTCAAGAATTCAATTCAAGTGTTTTATCAAAATTATTTTCCATCTAAGATAATAAAGGGTTCTGTTTCTATCCATATTTTTACATTGGTTTGACTATGTTGTGATGGAATTATGTTTATGAATTCCTTTATCATATATGAATTGATTTATGATGTCATGATGTTTCAAGAATCCCATTTTTGTTATATGTGTTATGCGATGATGTATGTTTTATGATTATGTGGCACACATAAGAAAGGATTCATTATAAGATGGGTGGGACCTATATCTCCCTCCAATGCATTGGGTAATGATTTTATATCTCATGAGATAGACATGGCTGGAACGGAAGGTTATTTCGGTTCAGTGATACAGGACTGAAACGAGGAGTGAACTCGGTTCAGAAAGGGACTTTGTCCACTAAGATAGTCTTGGCAATGAGTCATGACTAACAAGAAATGATTTTCCATGATTATGTGTGCATGCCACAAAGTTTCAAGTTTTATGTTATGATTATGGGGATCTCATTTTCACTTCTATGATTTATTTCATGTTAAGATATTATGATCTCTTTTGCAGGTTTTGATTTTCATAAAGATATGATATGATTTTTATTTCCTTTATTTGCCCTTGCTGAGCATTTGAGCTCACCCTTTTATGCTTTCTTTTCCCCAGGTCAGGAAGATGGATATTAAGTAGAATATGCTAAAAGGGACCCTAGATATGATGAAATAAATGGGAGACACTGTAGAAGATTTATGAACCAGTTGTTTATGTTTCCCAGTTTCTAAAGACACTATACCTATACGGTCCTTTGTGGTTTTGTCATATGTTGTAATAAGTGTGCTTCAATTTTGAAGTATTAACAATGTATGTAAAGTGTGGGTCGTTATAGCCAATGTCATGGTGGTTTACTCCATCCATGTAATATGATAATGTGGAAGTTGGAGGACATCATAATAAATGTTTTTACAAGGTTAACTAGGACCTCATTGAGTTGTGATGTTGTTTGGGTGATTTTCAATTGGATAATGAAATATTACTATTTTTTACTAATCTTTGAGAATCACTCATTATAAGAGCTATGAAGTCTATTTGTCTATAAAATAGTATGCATATATGAATTTACCTTGACATTTTAATTTCACAGAGATTAATGTTATAAATCATAAATTTTTGAAGGGCGTATATAAGGCCTTAGGTACTCATCTAATATTGAGTACATTTCACCATCCATAGACAAACGGATAGTCCAAGATGATGATTTTCATATAGAAGGACATGCTTCAGGATAAATCCCTATCCTTTTGTGGTGCATGTTATTATCACCTAGAATTTTCTTAGTTTATATAAACAAAATTTCCTTGGTTGTGATTCATATGGAACCTTATGAAGATATTTATGGTAGGCTATGTCATTCACCTTGGAAAAAGGATTGTGAGGCAGTATTTTTGGGGCCAAGTTTGGTACATGTGACCTCTGAGAGATTGAAGATGATTTAGAAGAGGTTGATTATAACTCAAAACTGGAATAATTATTATTAAAACCAGAGGATAAGAACATTGGATTTTTTTATTGAAGATTTGGTTTTTTTATTGTGACTCCTTAGTTAGGACATTGATGTTTGAGGAATCATGTGAAATTAAAATCATTATACATTGGACCTTCAAGCCCATCGAGGGGATTGGGACTTTGGCGTATCATCTTGATCATCCTTCTCACTACCAATTTATGAAAAAAAAATCTGTTTAATATATTTGATTATATATGCTTGATCAAATGCATGCCATCAATTTCAAGGATGTCGAGTTAGAGCCTAACACATTGTACAAGGACCACTCGATGAATATTATAGAATGAAATGGGAATTTATTTCAAGGGAAGATGGTACCACCAGTCCAGAATATGTGGTTTCATGGATGGATCCATGGGGATACATGGTTGAGAGAGGATATCTTTCGAGATCAATGGCGTGATATTTTTTAGTAGAACCTTTGAAAGTGATTATTGAGGATGAGTAGTCATTAGAGGGGGATAATTATGAAACCATTATTTATTTTTTATGTATGATATGTTAAGGTAATATAATATCTCTTTTATCATATTATTATTCTTTTATATGGGTTGAAAGAAGGATGATTTTTAGTATCTAAGAGTATGAGAACCAATGTTGGAAGGGTTGATGAGGAAATGGACATGAGGTGGCTGGAAGATAGACACTGATTACCTGATGGAGTTCCAGTGGGTCTAAATTTTTATGAAAATCACATCATCTAGTTGTTGGGGATCCAAATCCCTATTGGTGTCTAGGAACTGTCCATCCAGTGGTCCCACTAGCCTTTCGGTGAGGCCAAAGGGCTCATCGATGACCCCAATCTAGCAGTGCATTAAATTAACCCTGTAGATTTTTAGTTCATGTGTTATTCCATCATAGTTCATACCAAAATAAAAACCCCTAGGATTATTTTTAATTGTATACCTCCCACTTAGATCTCAATTATTTCATATTTATATCCCATTTCTCTTCAATATTTGACCAATCTGGGGGTGCTTAATCAGTGAGATTTCATTATATATGTGCCAAATTATTCATTATTCATGTGAGATGAGCGTAGATATATGATATAATTTTATTTTCTATCAATAATAAATGATGAATTATCCATTTATTTTTATAATGGTGATGGATATAGTTTCCTAATGATATTTCTTGACCGGATCGGGTTCTAAAAAATGACAATGGATATTCTACAAGAATGTGTTCTTGAATCATCTTCCTAAACCACTTCATGATACAATATTGAGGATTAAACATTAGTCTATTTATTATATCTTAGTATATTTTTGGATTATTTGATTTTTCAATGATAGTATCATTTTACAAGAGTTTTAATTTTGATGAGTGGTGGATTTTTTTGGATAAGATTCTATAGAACGATCTTCATCAGACCTTATCCTCCTTGAATATCACCATGAATATATCTCCTATTGATAGAATGATAGTGTATTAATGATATTTTTTTTGACCAAGGTGTTTTGTCTATAATGGGAAGGAAATTAAAAATTCATTTTTGGATAAAAAATGAATATGATGTTTAGGAATTCCTTCCTACCACATACCTAATAATTTATTCTTTCGATGCTCTCCTTAAGTTATGTGATTCTATAATGACCCTGTTTACTTGGAATTATATTGATGATCTATTTTAAATATTAATTTTTGATGAACCAAAACCCAAAATAGACATCCATGACTTGTGATTATTTCTCTATGGGTGAGTGGTGTGTTTCAGTATTTGATCCTTTGAAAAAACTTGATATTCATAATCAATAACCTTGAGGTATGAGGTTCACTATAATTTGGGTATTTTAAACACCCTTGTTTCCATGGGTTGATTCATGTGTTTGCATGGTTCTATATTTTATTTATAGTTATTTATTGGAGGTGTATGTGTTGTTTTGATACCCATATATAATCCTTGTTTCCATAAGTATTGTTATAGTAGTTGTTACTATTCTTGATGATAGTCACATTATGTTATATGATGATATTGTATTCTCATTATGTCATGATATGCTTGTCTTATTATAATCTACCATGTTATGTGTATTAATATTCCAGGATGTTGTTCTTGATATATCATGAAAGTTGAATCTCATGATATTATTATCACTTAGAGGGAGGTGTGCATGATATATAATGACATTGACGATGGACCCATACATTGGGTAGGATCATGATAGACTTATGTCAAGGAAGGAACTCGATGCATTGATGATATGAAGGGATATGTTGGAACTTGATTCCTTTAAAATACCGAGGGTAATTACCACTAAATTTCTTGAGTATAATGAGTGACATGTTTCCATCTTGGAGGATAATTATTAATCCTTTTAGACTTCTTGACCATCCTTCTTGTATAGTGTTAAAGCAGGTATGACCAGAGATTATGGTGGATTTTTTGCACATGTATTTATATATGATTTATTATGATTTCTTTATAATTTATTTATCCTGGAATGAACCTATAATAGATGTGTACATATGTTAAGGAATCACTGGTTGTGTCTTACTGGGTTATATAACTCAAACCTTTTACAAGAATTTTTATGCATGTAAAGGATTTATCTATCAGAATTCGAGCATGGTAAAGGGGCTTGAGGTAGATATTTTTTAAAAGGATCATGGTTATGGGAGTGGTATTGGGATGCACTCTATAGGAAAACATATTTTTATTTTTTACCTACTTACACATTTACTCCGGTTTGGATTCCCACATTTTGAGCCCAGTTTTTCCCAATATAAGATTCATTTCATTGATATTACTTTCATCATCTTAATTAATATGAGATATTTTTTATATTTTTGAAATTACATGATACTGAAATCATATTCTCCCCACAGACGATGTTCAAACCCCTACTGCTGGTAGGAATCCTTTTTAATATGGTAAGGCACAAATGAGGTTGTGTGACCCTTCATTTCAATCCTAATGGTTTGGATGAGTGAGTTACAAAAATCACATGATATAATAAATATTTATATTTCAAAATATTAAAAAAAAATAAATAATATAGATATGGAATAAAATAGACATTAAAGAGGATGGAAAATGTTATTAACAATGTTATTCTTTTATGGGAAAGAAATTCATCAAGGAAGATTCCTTGAATTAAAAAACAAATTATTACCATATATAAAAAGAAATTTACATAAAATAAAACCTTATAGTTAAAGAAAACAATTTTAGATAAAATAATTTCAAGAATAAATCATATAACACAAAGAAAAGTAGTTGAGTAAACAAAAAAACAATACAGATTTTGTAACATTTGACTCAAAAGTATTTGAATGAAAAAAAATATATGGATATTAAAAGATATTTAATTTATGATAATTTTAATAAAAATATATACATGGGAAATATATACACCACCCAAAATTAAATAAGTGGAAAATATGGAATATTCTTCAAATAAGGAGAGTTAAGATCAGAAAAACCCTTACCGATTTGGTAGTATAGGAAAATAAAGAGTTTGAAGTTAGGGTCAAGAAAATAATGTTAGGATGGTATGTGACTGATTATGATATACTCTATAATACCGAATGTAGGATCGAAATAAGAATGAGATTCTCAAATATAAGAGGGGGGTGAATTGTACTTTTAAAAATTCCCTTAGGAAATTTTGAGGATGGTTATGTTTAACAAGGTTAAAAAATAATTCACAAGACCTCTAGAAGTTCTAATAACTTGCTAAATTGTGAAATAGTGATTCCAAAAATGAAAACTAACTAAATTTTACAAAGATGAAGATTCTACCTTAAAGCATATAGAATCTAACTATAATCAGAGTACAAGTAAGGAAGTATAATAAGGTTATACTTTCCTTAACAATACAAAATGCACAGTGGAAAACAAATTAGTAACACTAAAAGTAACAAAAAATAACTCATTTAACCCAAAGGGAAAGGTATCCAACAAACTTGTATAATTTCCCCTTGATTTATAAATTAAAGAAATCCTATCTTACCCACAATAGGGTAAGCCCTCGATATGAAGATCAGAGTATGTCTTGCTATCCCCGCAAGCCCTCAAATATCAGGTAGTTGGCACCTCTGTCTTCCTTAGCAATGAAGCCCTCAACTTCAAGGTGTTGGAACCTTTGTCTTCCTATCCCCAAAATCCCTTTATTGTACACAAAAAACAATCGGAGTCGCATGAAGCAAATCTGCACAAGGAAACGTTTGAACAAGCTATTCAAACTTTCTACATGAAACTTGAGAGTTGATAAGAGCCTCTCTCTCTAGAAATTTCTTTAATATCATGTAAGCACAGATGTCAAAAGTTCTATCAAAGTCTTCTTTTCAAATGAGCTCCTATTTATAGGTTATTCTCCAACGGTCAACTCTCTCCTCTAACGGTCATATTTTTCCTTTAATTTCAGAGGGACCAGTACACGTGTAACTCAACCAACGGTTAGTCAATAACTGAAAGCCCGACATCGTTTTGTAATGATACAATTGTAACCATAAGTAAAACTAAATTTTGGAATGTATGCAAATAAAAGTTCAATGTCTAACCAAAATGGAATTCTAAGTCTATAGTAAAGATATATTCGTATTCTGTTTTGTAAGAATTCAGAACCTAAATTCTGTTGAAATATGGAGTCTGAATTTCTAAGGAAATTCAGAGTCTGGTTTCACTAGAATTCAGAATCAGAACTTACATAGTTCGGAGTCGAGCTAGTAAAAGTTCGAAGTCGAACTAGTAGAAGTTCAGAGTCGAACTCATAGAAGTTCAGAGTCGAACTAATATAAGTTCGGAGTTGAACTAATAGAAGTTCAGAGTCGAACTAATAGAATTTCAGAGTCCAACTAATAGAAGTTCATAGTCAAACTAATAGATGTTCAGAGTCGAACTAATAAAAGTTTGGAGTCAAACTAATAGAATTTCAGAGTTGAACTAATAGAATTTCAGAGTAGAACTAATAGAATTTCAGAGTCGAACTAATAGAATTTCGGAGTCGAACTAATAGATGTTCAGAATTTAACTAATAGAAGTTCAGAGTTCGAATTCAGTGTTGAACATTATGAGAGTTCATATACAGAATTCAGAGTAGAACTTCATGAGAGTTCGTATCCATAATTCTAAGTGGAACTTCATTAGAGTTCATATCCAGAATTTGGATCCTAAAACAAAATACTTCATATCTAATTATTATATAATTCCAAGGTTTTGGATATGAATTCGATTTTTATTCTTATGAAAACTATCGATATTAACAATGAAAACATGGTAGGGGTAAATTCCTTTAGAAAGGAAATTTTCTTTATAGTGGTAAAATATAGATTTGGTTAAGTATAAGGTGTTTGTGACTTTCTAAACAAAAAGGAATGGAAAAGTCATAAGGAAAATCTTATTGACTCAAAAATCTCCCCCTTTTTGGAAAGCACAAACAACCTTTCAAAAAAGAATATAAGGACTTAGAAAAATTTCTTTAGACTTTGAAATTAAATCTTATCTCCCTTTGTTCATAGATGATGGTGAATACAACAAACTCCCCCTTAGGCTTAGGAACCCTATGGATTGTATTCTAGATTTTCGGAATGGAGTTCTCATTATCATGAGAATGAAAAACTTCGTAATGTGAAACTCCCCCTTACTTAAGGATTGTTCTTATCTTAGAAATTTTTCTTCTACCTTTTAGATTTTTCCTTCTCCCCATTTTGAGTAGTTATTTTTTCTTCTCCCCCTTTGTGATTTTCAAAAAGAATTTTAGGTAATGGAAAAGAAATAAAGTACCTGAAACATTAGTACATAATAACACAAGATACAAACTACCAGAGATTTCATTAGAATTGAAAGAATTTTTACAAGGAAAGGAACTACAACAATAAATCATATTGGTCTATTTGTATTCCTTTTCCATGGGGATTAACTTCATCAACAAGGTTTCCAGCTTCTCCAATTCTTTCTGGTCCTCCTCAGCTTGCTTCTCCAAAGTTGTGATCCTTTCTTCTTGAGCTTTCAGGACCTCTACCTGAGCCTTCATGGCCTCTTCCTTCATCTTCAGTAATTCATCCTGATTTTCAATCTCCTCTTTGATCTCAATATGGATATCTCTTTCCCCTTTACAGTTCTGAGCAACTGAGTTAAGCTTCCCATTCAGATCCCTCACATGTTGATTCTGAGAATTTTTCTCAAGGGTCATATTATCCTAAAGATTATTCATCTTTTCATGCTCGGTGTCAAAATCTTCTTTTATATCATTATGAAAGGTATCAAGCTCTTCCAAATCCTCATATATTTTCTTTGACCATAAATTAATTTTGCTACATGATTTTCTATGAACCTCATAATTGATAAGAAAATTACTATTCTCAGCCTCAATCTTCACACACTTAGCCATCACCATGGATACAGATTCTGATTTCTGATTTAGGATGTGTTGAAGCATCTAGCATCTGGAGTCTATGGTGACAAAGATCGGAATTGTATCCACCAATTTCTTCAAAGATTCAACAACACAATAATGTCCTAGTGATGATGATTCTGAATCAGACACCTTGCTTGGGGATTGTTCTTCTTCAATTTCCACCAACTTTATTCTTGAAGAGCCACCAACATCCTTCTTCCTTATGATATCTTTTTTTGGGGTATCCATAAGCACTTTCTTACCCTTATCATCTTTCGGAATGGATTCCTCATCAGGATATTCTTCCTCACTTTTAGATAGTTTAACTATCTTTTCTTCATTAGGTTTGTCCTTCTCTACTCCTTGTTCAAGAAATTGCTTCTCATTGCTTTCTTCCGTAGATAATACATTTTATTTCTCTTCCTCCTTATCATCAACTCTCTTACCATCTTTCACATATCCCTTTCCCGGAGTGACAAGCTTTGGGGACTTGGCCTCAGAAGTTCACAGTGGTAGTTTTTTTAATGGTTTTATATTCTTTTGATATTCCTCAACTTTTTTAATCAAGTCATCTAGATCACCACTATCTTCTACATCCTATTATTCTTCTTCTAGTTCCTCCTCTTCTTATACTCTTTCAACAACTTATTTAACTTTAGGTTTTTTCAGAGTGAAGTAGTTCTTTATAGGGGTCTCTGGTAGTGGTTGAACAAAAGAGGTTTCTGGTACGGGAATCATCTCAGAACCTACTTTTGTGTCTCTCAAAATGGATTGTGCAACTTCAACTTCAGACATCTTCTTCTTCATCTTCTTCCCTTTTTCTACCTTCTCAAGGTATTCAGACGTCTTCCCCCTTATGGATTTAGCTTCAGTAGGGTCCAATATGAACTGAGGTTCCCCTTCTTTCCTTTTTTCCTTGAGCTCTCTCCACTTTTCAACCACCTCATCTAGGTAGGCCTTTTTTAGGTTTGGGAGGTGTAGATTCAACTTCCTTAGACTTAGGAGTTTTACCTTCATCCACTACATCCTTCAGCTTCCTCTTCATCCTGGTCTTCTTAAATGGTTCTGCTTTCTCTACATTTTCCAGAACAGCTTCTGCCTCCTCTTCTGGCAGATCATAAAACTCAACTGATTGTTTTAAAAAACCGACTTTCATCCTCTTTAAGGTGTCATCACTAATCAGCATCACCTTAAAATTCCTCACCCTGGAAGTGCAAGAAACCTTGAAAGAATCAAGACACCGAATAATAAGTATGAAGAGAAGAGCAGGATACATAATAATTTGAGTTTTCAATGTCCCGTTCATGATGTTATAAACTGTAATAAGAACATGCCTCATTAAATTGATCTTTCTTAGATTTACCAAAAAATCTAATATATAAATATCACTTTTCTTTAGGTTATCCTTATCACCTATTCTCATAATGAAAAACCCTTGAACCCACAACTGCAGAATCCGGTTGTTGATGGAGAGAGGGGAAATCTTGGCTGTTTTTTCATCTTTGAGTCCAAGGAATTCCATTACCTTCACTTTGCTGAAACTTCCTTGCACATCCGGTATCTTATGTGAACAAAATTCAGCTTCACCGTCATATGATAAACCCACAAATCTTGCAGCCTTGGTGTAAGACAACTTGTAAGTCTTAACATAGCTCTTAAAGGATAATTTTTCTCTGCCATCTTCTTTATAGAAGGAAACATACTCAGAAAATTCTACAAGAAAATCCGTATAAACAACATCCAGATCCTTTTTCTTTGATATGAAGAAATATTCCCACCCATTCAGCTTGATATTCTTTACAATAAGATAATCACACTTACTAAAAAAGTTAGAATGGACCAACCTTTCCCTGTAGACTTAAAAACTTGATATTGGCTTGATCATAGACATTTCTTGAGAGGTGGCTTCTACAGACATTTGGAATGGAGAAACACTGAAAGATTCAGAACGAGCATTATGAACTGAGGCAGAGCTTCGAGACGCGAGAGCTTTGAAAACCGATGTGGGACACCATTGGGGGCCCCCTTTATATAGTCAATTGTGGTGACCTTTCAACATCCAAAAACAATCTGATGGTTGAAATCTATCTGATCTAATCTGACAGTTAAAAACATTCCCACAAGGAAATCTTGAATCCAATCTTTTGAGGTTTAAGAAAAACATTTGTATTTAAGGAAAAATTGAATCCAAAAATTTTTAAAAGAAAATACCAGAAAGTAAAAATAACTATGAAAACATAAGTAAGGAAGTCATACCTTTCGGATTGGCTAGGAAGTTTATTCGTAATAGGTGATATTCTTCTTGAAAAAAATTTGACTACGAAAAACTCACTATGAAAAACAGACTATGAAATCATACAATCGAAAATATTTATTGCAAAGGATTTGAGTATCAAAAATCGATTAAGGAAATTATGAGTACGAAAATTCCCATTATGAAAATTTACATTATGAAAATTTTCATTACGAAAATTTTCAGTAAAAAAATTTCCAGTATGAAAACTTCATTACAAAAATTTTCAGTACGGAAACATCATTGCGAAATTTTTCATTACGAAAATTTTCAGTACTAAAATTTTTAGTATGAAAATTTCTTCATGAAAATTTCCAGTACGAAAACTTCATTACGATAATCTCCAATACAAAAACTTCATTACAAAAATTTCCAGTATGAAAACTTCATTATGAAAATTTCCAGTACGAGAACTTCATTACAAAAATTTCCAGTACGAAAACATCATTACGAAAATTTCCAGTACGAAAACTCCATTATGAAAATTTCTAGTATGAAAACATCATTACGAAAATTTACAGTATGAAAATTTCATTATGAAAATTTCTAGTAATAAAATTTCAAAAACCGACTACGAAAAATTATATTTTTGAAAAAATTTGAAAAACCTTCAATAAAGAATGTACTACCCCTATGAAAAGAAGTTTATTAATGTAAAGAGATTGATTCAACGGGAAGTTAATGAAGAAATCTTACCTCACGGTTATCATTTCTAAATTCTATTTAATGTATTCAAATCTATCAGAAGGTAATGATTTTGTGAAAATGTCAGCAAGTTGATCTTACGTGCTGGTAAATTGAAGAATGATATCTCCTTTTTGTGTGTGATCCCTAGGAAAGTGATGCCTAATGTTTATGTGCTTTGCATGAGAGTGGTGAATAGGGTTTTTACTAAGGGAAATGTCACTTGTGTTATCACACAAAATTTGAGTCTTAGTGAAACTCTAGCCATAATCTGTGAGTGTGTGTTAAATCCACAACACTTGATCACAACAACTTCCAACTACAACATATTCAGCTTCAGCAATAGAGACTGCTACTGAATGTTACTTCTTGCAAGACCAAGAAACTAATGAATCTCCTAATAAATGATAAGTTCCAGATGTACTCTTTCTATCCATTCTACATCAACCAAATTCAGCATCTGAAAACCTCTTTAAAAAATCATTTCTAGAAGTATAAAATAGTCCTAAATACATGGTTCCCTCTAAGTAGTGAAAAATTATTTTCACTACCATTAAATGAGAATCCTTAGTATTGGATTGATATCTTGCACATAGGCATAAAAAAACACTAATCTTGGTCGACTAGTTGTCAAGTAATTTAATCTTCTTATCATACCTCTAAAAGAGGTTTGATCTACTGGTTTCCCAGCTTCATCAAGATCAAGTGTGTTTGAAGTACCGATGGGAGTACTTATACTCTCAGTATTTTCATATCCATACTTTTTGAGAAGATCTTTAATATACTTATCTTGGGATATGTAGATTCCTTCTGGTTTTTGAGTAATTTGGAAACCAAGGAAAAATGTTAACTCACCCATCATACTCATTTCAAACTCAGATTTCATTAGAACCACAAAGGAGTCAGTTAAGGATTGCTGAGTTGAACCAAATATAATGTCGTCAATATAAATTTGAACAATCAAAACATTTTTCTTATCTTTCATTATAAAAAGGGTTGGATCTGTATGTCCCTTAACATAGTTATTTTGAAGAAAAAATCCTGTAAGTCTATCATACCGAGCTTTAGGGGCTTTTTTAGGGCCATACAAAGCTTTGGTACGTCTAAATACATAATTAGGATGTTCTGTATCTTCAATGCCAGGAGGTTTTTCAAATAAAACGTCCTCTTGAACATAACCATTAAGGATAGAACATTTCACATCCATTTGATAAAGTTTAAAATTCAAGAATGCTACAAAGGCAAGTAAAATATGAAAAGATTCAGGTCTAGCTACTGGAGCATAGGTTTCTTCATAGTATATTCCTTCTTGTTGATTATAGCCTTCAGCAACCTATCTAGCTTTATTTCTTATGATGATTCCATTTTCATCACACTTATTTCTGAAGACCCATTTTACTCCAATTAGAGACGTTTCCTTAGGTCTTTCAACCATGGTCCAGACTTTATTCCTTTCGAATTCATTTAGTTCATCTTGCATGGATTTTATCCAATCATCATCACCTAAAGCTTCATCAGTTCTTTTTGGTTCCAATTGGGAAAGGAATGCTTGATGCTCTACTTCATTTATTAAGGAAAATCTGGTCCATACAGGTTTATTGACATCACTAATGATGATATCACTGGGATGATTCTTATGAAACGACTGATATGGGTTTTGTAAAACCCGTTCATCAACATAGGGTAGGAAATCTTCAGCGATAAATTTTTCAGAAGTATATTCTAGAACATTTTCCTTATCAGAAGAATTTTCTATCCAAGTTTGATAATCAGTTTTTGAAAACACATATGAAGATGTAGGTTGGGGTTGTTTGAAAACAAAGGGATCAGTTTCATCAAATTTGACATGTACTGTCTCTTCAACAGTACATCTTTTTTTTATTGAAATGTTTATAAGCCATAGAAGTTGTGGAGTATCCTAAGAAAATTCCTTCATCAGATTTTGGTGAGGATTTATGAAGATTATCTTTATTATTCAGAATGAATGCCTTGCAACCAAAAACTTTGATGTAGGAAAGTCTAGGTTTTCTACCATTCCATAACTCATAAAATGTTTTTTAAAGAAAAGTTCTAATCAAAACATGATTTTTAGTATAACAAGAAGTACTTACAGCTTCAGCCCAAAAAATTTTGGCACCAGAATACTCACTCAACATGGTTCTTGTTATTTCTTGAATAATTCTATTTCTTCTTTCAACAACACCATTCTTTTGAGGTGTTTTGTGTACTGAAAATTTATGAGTAATGCCATTTCTGCTACAAAAAGTTTCAAAATAAAAATTTTTAAATTCTTCTCCATGATCACTACGGATAGTTTTCAATGGAAAGATTTTCTCATTTTTAAATTGGGCTCTAAATCTTTTGAAATAATAAAAATCTTTAGACTTCATTGCTAGAAAATAGACCCATGTAAATCTAGTGTAATCATCAACCAAAAAAAAATTACATAGTACTTGCCCCCAATGCTTCCAGTTTTTGTTGGACCAAAAAGATACATATGCACTAGTTTTAATTCATTAGTAGTTGAGACTTCACCAAATGATTTAGAACTTGATTTATGTTGCTTTCCATATTGAAAACGGTCACAAACTTTTGAAGAATCAAATCTAAGATTTGGTATATCCTTAACTAAACCTTTCTTAGAATGTTTACATAATTTCCTAAGGTTACAGTGTCCTAACCATCTATGCCACAACCAATAATGATCTTCCAATGTAGTAAGGAAAGGAAAGTCTTGGTTCCTAAGGTCTTCAAAGTTTAGTGTGTAAACATTCTCTTGCCTATGGGAAGAAAGAAAAAACTCTTCCTTGGAATTGTGTCCTAAGAACTTATCATTCCTAAAATTCACAAGGTAGCCTTCATCACATAATTGACTTATACTGATGATGTTGTTCTTTAGGCCTTTAAAAAATAACACATTTGAAATCAAAGTGTTTCTAAGAAGAACGATGTTACCTATACCAATAATTTTTCCCTGAGCATTATCTCCGAAAGTTACTTTTCCTCCTTTCATCTTGATAGTATTTTCAAAATAGACTTTTTACCAGTCATATTCCAGGAACATCCACTATCCATGTTCCATGTATTGCAATTGGTACGTTCCCTATTTTCCTAAAAATAAGAAAAAGTTAAGTTTTCAGAATCCAGACTTGCTTGGATCCTGAATTTTTAGACAAAAAAATTTGGGTATCCACATTTGTTTATAAAAATATTCTTTATTAAACCCAAGATATTTAACTCTATTAAAGGAGAAATTTTTCTTCCAATGCCCACCACTTTGACACTTAGTGCAATAAAGGGATCTATAAGGAACAAAATAGTTGTTTTTGAAAACCGATTTTTGGTGAGTATAACCTACTCTAGTAGTGTTTCCTTGAGGTTTAATTTGAGAATAAATCTTGTCAAAATTTTCTTTCCCAGAGGTAAATTTTTCAAAGAGCTTCTTAAGATAAAATATTTCATATTTCAATCTAATGACTAAATTCCTATCCTCAGGAATCATTTCCTTAGAGTTAGATTTTTCCTCAAAAACATTCATCTCTAAATAACATTCCTAAGATCTTTAGAAAGTTCTTCCTTAACAGAATTTGCTGTCTCAAGGCCTTTAAAAGTTTTTCTAAAATCTCTTATTTATCTCTAAGATATCTAGAAGGATCTGAAATCTCTTTTTTAAGAATTTCATCCCTATTATTTTCCTTGTGTAATTTCTTAGAAGTTTTACAATTTTTTGCTTTAAGTAACTTGGAAAATCGAGATAATTATTCATATGAAGGTTATTAATTTCCTAAAGATGAATTATCTTCATTATAAGTATTGTTTTCGGAATAGTAGTTCTTATCAAGAGATAAATTTGTTAAAGCCTCAGCAGAGCGTACCTTGGCCATAAGACATGTATTGTGGAAAGAAGTAATAGAAATGAATCTCATATTCTTCTGAGCTGATGAATCATATACAGAAGATTCACTTTCTAAGGATTCTCCACAGCTATCACTCTATGTTGTATTATCTTTAAGACTTTTCTTGTGCTTTGAATGATAGAATTTATTCTTATTCCTTTCTGAATTCCTTTCCTTATTTTCCTTCTTCTTCAACAAAGGACAATCAGGACTGATGTGACCTCTTCTTCTACGTTCATAACATGTAACTTCTCCATATTTCATATCTCTGTAATATTTCTTTTTGTACTTATTTTGATGGTTCTTCTCAGCTAAAATCTTTTTCATTCTCCGAGCAAGATTGGCTAATTCATTCTCTGACTATTCTGTATTAGTATATTCTTATTGAATAATGACTTTCTTAGACTTTGATCTAGTTATCTTTTATAGGATCTCGGCTTTCATATGTTTAGAAGTGGTTGTAAAAGATACACTACCATTTCCATTCTTCTTCTTCAAAATATCAACATCTATCTTAATTCTAGTCTCATATTTAAGAAGAGTTCCAAACAGCTCATCAATGGTAATCTGAGTGACCTTTCTATTCTCATCAATTGCAGTCCTTTTAGATTCCCACTCATTTGGCATGATGTCGATTATCTTATCAACAAGAGCTTCATTATTTAAACCTTTTTCACCCATTGATTGTAAACTATTCACAATAGTCATAAATATTTGTTGGAATTTGCATATGGGTTCACCATAAGGAAAACTAAAACCATGATATTCACCTCTAAGCATGGATCTTATAGTCTCTATTACTTTGGAAGTTTCAAAGTGAGTAACTTCATGTTTCTTCCATATAGAATTTTCTGCTTCACAAGATGAAATTTAGCTATATATATTTCTATTCATTGAACAAAGTAAAGTATTTTGTACCTTGTAGTTGAGTTGGTAATCATTATTTTCTTGATTTGTAAAGGCACTTGCTTCTTTATCCGGGATCTTGTATCCACCAGTAAGCATAACAAAATTTTCAACCCCTGTGTTGATAATGAAAGTCTTCATGTGATATATCCAATATTCTTAATCATTACAATCAAAAATAGGTGGTCGTGCTAGATTTAGATTGTCTATGGAACCAACGTTTAATCCTGCAATACATAAGAAAACCTTTTGAATAAAAAGATATTAGTAGAAAATGTTTTTAAACAAGGAAAATATTCTATGCAAGAAATTAGATATTGTATCTCTAAGCAAGACTGAATCCAAAAAATTCAATCCGAACTATGAGTCCAAAAATAGATTCCGAAAAATATGAATCCGAAAATGATTAATCTGAACAATTCAATTCTGAGAATACTATTCTGAATCTAATTGTGGGATTAATTCATATTGAACCAAACCTTCTGATACCAATTGTTATATTGCTACAGAGTATGTGTAAACCTGCTCTGATACCAATTGTTAGGATGGTATGTGACTAAGTATGATATACTCTATAATACCAAATGTAGGATCGAAATAATAATGAGATTCTCAGATATAAGAGGGGGTGAATTGTACCTTTTAAAAATTCCCATAGAAAATTTTGAGGATGGTTATGTTTAACAAGGTTAAAAAAAATAATTCACAAGACCTCTAGAAGTTCTAATCACTTGATAAATTGCGGAATAGTGATTCTGAAAGTGAAACTTTACTAAAGTTTACAAAGATGAAGATTCTACCTTAAAGAATATAAAATCTAACTATAATCAGAGTACAGGAAATGAAGTATAAGAAAGTTATACTTCCCTTAACAATACAAAATGCACAGCGGAAAACAAAGTAGTAACACTAAAAGTAACAAACAATAACTCTTTTAACCAAAAGAGAAGGGCATCCAACAACCTTGGTTAAAGGTCCCTTTATTTATACTTTCATGAAAGTCTATCTTACCCACACCTGGGTAAGCCCTCAATACGAAGCTATCCCCGCAAGCCCTCAACTATCAGGAAGTCGACACCTCTATCTTCCTCATCAAGGAAGGTCTCAACTTCAAGGTGCTAGAACCTCTGTCTTCCTATCCTCGGAAGCACTTGATTGTACAAAGCAACAATCGGAGTCGCACGAAGCAAATCCGCACATGTTGAAGTTTGAACAAGCTGTTCAAACTTTCTGTATGAAGCTTGAGAGTTGATTAGAGCCTCTCTCTCCAGATATAACTTCAACAGCATGTAATCACAGATGTCAAAATTTGTGTCAAATTCTTCTTTTTAAATGAGCTCCTATTTATAGGCGAAACTCCAACGGTCATCTCCCTCCTCTAAAGATCATATTTTTCCTTGAATTTTGGAGGTATTTGTACACCTGTCACTCAACCAACGGTTAGTCAATAACAGAAACCACGACATCATATTGTAATTAAAAAAGTGTAAGCATAAGTAAAACTGAAGTTCAGAATGTAGGCAAATAAAAGTTCAGAGTCTAACCAAAATGGAATTCTGAGTCTATAATAAAGTGATATTCGGATTCTTTTTTTAGGAATTCAGACCTGAATTCTGTAGAAATCCATAGTCTGAATTTATAAGGAAATTTGGAGTCTAGTTTCACTAAAATTCAGAATCTGAAATTACATTCTTAAGAGTCGAGCTAGTAGAAGTTCGTAGTCGAACTAGTAGAAGTTTGGAGTCGAACTCATAGAAGTTCGGAGTCGAACTAATAGAAGTTTGGAGTCAAACTAATAGAAGTTTGGAGTTGAACTAATAGAACTTATGAGTCGAACTAATAGAAGTTTGGAGTCAAACTAATAGAAGTTTGGAGTCGAACTAATAGAAGTTCAGAGTGGAAATAATAGAAGTTTGGAGTTGAACTAATAGAAGTTTGGATTCGAACTAATAGAAGTTCGGAGTCGAACTAATAGATGTTCGGAGTCGATCTAATAGAATTTAGGAGATGAACTAATAGTAGTTCAGAGACGAACTAATAGATGTTCGGAGTCGGAATTCAGATTGGAACTTTATGAGATTTTGTATCCATAATTCAGACTGGAACTTCATGAGAGTTCGTATCCAGAATTCGGAGTGTAACTTCATTAGAGTTCGTATCCAGAATTCAGATCCTAAAACAGAATGCTTCATATCTTAGTATTATATAATTCCGAGGTTTTAGATATGAATCCAATTTTTATACTTATGAAGAATATTTATATGAACAATGAAAACCTGGTAGGGGTAAATTCCTTTGGAAAAGAAAATTTTCCATATAGAGGTAAAATATAGATTTGTTTAAGTATAAGGTGTTTGTGATTTTCAAAACAAGAAGGAATGGAAAATCCACAAGGAAAACCTTATTGACTCAAAAAATATATTTAAAATAGATTAAATAATCATTAATAATTATAATATAATATATTGATAAATATTTATACCATAAAATAATAATAGGTGCGTAATATAAAACATGCTTCAATATAGAGAAATTGGGAAGGAAAACCCTCACCTTGGATTCCTACTTGGATAGGAATGCTCTAACTTCCTATATAATAAACATAACTATATTTATAAATTATTTAATAAATTAATTATTATTTTTTAAATTTTATATTCTTTATCTAAAATCATTTCATACACATATATTAGTTATGGTTTATTTTCATCATGAGATGATAATATATTTTTTTCCTATAAATTTTTTAACAATGATATTGGTTACTTTTAATTGATAAAATTTTCATAATTATAATATTATTAAATATGGTGTAATATGGTTTTCATAATGTTTTATGAAGTTTAAATTTTTTTCCATGATAGGTTTTTTGTTGTTCTTAAGGACAACACTCGAAATGGGATTTTTGAAGAAAAACGGATGAATAAAAGGTTATATATTAATAATGAGTTAAAATTAAATATTTTCATTCCATAAAAAGGAAAAAAAATTACATATTAATATCATATATTTTCATTTATTATGTTTATATAAATATACAATATAATAACTTATATCATCATTCGTATTTGTGGTCAAACCGACCCAAACACGGACATCATTTAATCAATGTATAAGTATGATTATGAATTTATTTTTATATAATAATTATCATATTAGAAAAAATATTTAAATAATAGTATAATTATTTATTCTTATAAAAGTTATTTTTATGGAAATCGTGGGCATAGTTTGTGAGAATAAGGTCCATGAAAATTTTGTTTGGGGCACGTCATAAATATTTACATATTACTTTTTAATGATTTTTAATTTTTATGTCATCCATTCAGAATCATATTCATTAAATAAATTACTCATTTCAATTATATATATACATATAATAATAAAATATACTTTATAATCATTTATTCAAATAAATTGTGAAAATAAAACATGTCATCCATGGAGGCAGTAATCCACCCATACACATTAGAAATATTTTCATTTTTTAATGAATGAGAGAGAATATTCATAATAATTTATATTTATAGAATATTAATTATGTCCTAAATATAATATTTATTCCTTAAATTCATTATTATAACCATAAATGTATAGCGGTGATAAAAATTTAAATAAATCATTCATGGATGTGGTAGTTCGCACGTACGAATGAGCAACATTATCATTTTTATAATGAATATGAGGAATGCAGATAGTTTTTATTCCAAAAAAATTTATAAAAATTAATTGAAATTAATATTATGATGTAATTATATTATTTTGGTTACAATATTTTTTGAGGAGGTGGAATAAAAAATAAAGGAATATAAATTAAAAAGGAGTGATTTGGAGTTTTTATCTTACTCATTAGGACATCTCATTAACCCTTCGTAGAATGGTATTTTGGTGAGATAGGAAGATCTATAACCTTTTAGAGTGATTTGAGGAGTTATTTGGAAATATTATACTTTATATAAAGGTATTATGGCGTGAATAAAAGTGGAGTAGTGAAGGAATACTTTTCTAAGTGGGAGGGGAGGAATTTTTTAAAATATTCATAAATTTATATTATATATAAGTTAATTTCAATGAAAATTGCTCCAAAATTTTAAAATAATGGATATGGAAAGAATAATGGTATATACACCACTCATCCATCCAAATAGAGGCAATTTTTTGAGATAGTATAGGCTTTTTATTAATGACATTTTTATGGTAATTTACATTAATTGGGATAACTTTTTTTACCTTGGTAACATACTTTTATGACTAAAAATTAAATTCATATAATTATCAAATTTGAAAATGATGTTTGAAAATTTAAAAACAATTTTATATGTATAAATTTCTATTGGTGGTAAAAAATAATTTTCATAAAATTATGTCTAACATGATAAAAACCATTTTTACAAAATTTCCATTTAACTATAATAATGAATTTACACAAATATCATCTATAGTATTAATTATCATGATATTTATTTGTTTATTATTAAAAAATAAGTGTTTTATGACATTCAAACTAATCCCTAAACGATTTTACTAATTTAAATACTTAATTAAAGAAAAATGAAATAGTTTTTTTAAAAGAATAAAATATAACTTAGGTTAAAAAAATAAATCATGGGTTTCCAAATTCAACATAATATTTTTAAATGTATAATTTTACTTATTAAATAAATATTTTATTAAGAAACAAAATTCATAAACTTTTCATTCAAACTTATATTATGAGGATATCATTAAAGTTAAGGTATTTTTAAATTTTTTACTTTTCAATATTCTCTTAAATATTCAAACTTCTATGTAATATTTCAAAAATTAAATTTAATATAATTTTTATATGATGAATCCGAAAATGATTTAATTTTTAACAAATTAAAAATATAAAATTTAGGAATTTTAATTTTAATTGGACATAAAAATATAATAAAAAAAATTTCTTAGGAAGTTAACTTTATTAACCATTAAGTGTTATTAATATTATTTCATTTTAAAAATCAATTAAATAGTTGTTAATCTATTTGTTTTTACATTGAAAATTATTATTATTATCCACTTAAAATTTTTAATTTATTTTTTTATGATAAAAAAACATAATATACATAGAAATATAATTCTTTGAAAAATACACCTTTTAACACTAAATGGTTTTATCACATCCTTAGAAAATAATGATTTATATTTTAGCCATTAAATGTATTGAATTCATTGGAATTATAAAACGTAAAATTTTTCTTTAAAAAAATTAATAATATGTAAGGAATTAAAATAAATCATTTCAATTATCAGTTAATTTACATGAGGTTTTTCAAATTTTTATAATTTTCATAATGACCTTTCACATTTTCTTCTCATGATGTATTCATTTTTATCTTATATTATAAAATATAATTCATTTCATTTAAGTTCATTTTTTATGTCAAATTTAATATTTAGAATAGTATTAATTTAAATGTAATTGACAATAAAATATAAGTGCATTATAAAATTTATGTCTAAGGATAGATTATTATATTTTATAAATAAGGGATTCTATTTCCATATTCTTCTCTTTAAAATATCTCTCTATTTCTCAATTATTGTAGGTTGGATCATAGCATGAGGTGATTAAAGGATAATGGATTGGAAGAATTATTAAATGGTTTTCAAGGTATGTTCTTAAGTGATGTTGAATTGTTAATAATGTTATAAAACTTGTAGATTATTCATACTTATGCCTTAAGACATTTATTTTAGTTTTTATCTCACTAAAAGGTGAGATCTAGTGATTATGACATTTAATATAGGTCCATGAAAATGGAATAAGGGGCATCCATTAAATGTAGGTTATCCTCTAAACATTCTTATTTTATACCTTTGGGGTAATAAGTTACATAGTATCATGTAAAATATAACAAGGGTTATAAAACTTCCTATAAGTTATGTACTCTATACTCGAGAGTAACATGGGCTTCATGACATTTTGACATGGGGTTGTGCCAATTGAATAGTTCCATACCAAAGGTTCACATTCTATAATAAACACAAATAAATTAAAAGTTTTGTTTTGTGGATATAAGACCAATGATTCTTGTGGAATTTAGATAATATGGATAGGTGGTTTTCCTCATTGAGGACATCAGCTTAAGATATTTTATAGAAGCCCTAGGAATGAATATATCGTAGGTGCCTCATATTCCTTCATCAACTGGTTTTAATTCTATGGATTGTTATTATTGTGATTTTCAAATGGATGATTTGAACTGATATACTATTGAATAATTTATTTAAAATTTATTTGAAAAAAATATGGATTGACTGGATTTATATTTAATTTAAAGTGTAAATTTTTATGAAAATACTCAATAGTTGGTTTTTAAATCAAGGATTTTTAATTTAAGGTAAATAAGGGTTTATATTAGATTATTTATGAATTTAATAAATATATTTTATGACAATATTATTATATAAAATTATTTTAGAAATAAAATGGTTTTTTTAATTTATTTAAAGGTTTCAGAATAAAAAAATCCATGGTTGGAAATAATCAAGTGTCCTTGTTAGAAATAGTCATTTTTAGGGATAAAATATATGTATGGATTTATTTTGGCATATTATGATTCTGTACATGGGGACAAAGATCATTGTTAGGTTATTTTAAGTATAGATACATTTTTTACTACATTTAAATTTTACATATTTCCTTGAATTATAGAACTATTCTTTATTTGATAAAACATATAGATATTTGATAATGTTTGGAAATATGGTTTCTTTGGTAATAATGTTTATAATTTATTATGATTTTTAGATATATTTTGGAATTATCTATCTCTAAAGTATTTATTTTCTTTTAGAATAAAATTGATTATTTTTTTGGAATATATCATAATGGGGAATGCATTGGAGTGAGCTAAGTAAGTCATAATGATAATTTATTATTTTCCCTACCCACATATGTCAGTGTGTTAATAGATGTTATTTTCAACAATGTGGAAATAATAAAACCTACCATATTCATTGATTATGGATCCCATAAGACATGTTCTTAGTGGGATGTGGAAGTGTTTGGTCATAAGTTATTGAATGAGTTTTTAATACTAGATGGATATGTCTTAGTATTATTCAATTTTTATCATGTCTTGGTTGATGAAAATGTTTCTCACTACATTTTTAGTTCTAATTTCATTAATTTTTTTATATTTTTTTTGTTTTATAATATTTTAGCATTTTCATATACATATATTCATTTATGTTATTTGATGTAAAATATTACCCCAATGATTATGTGGTATAATTCAACACTATTTATTGATCCATGGTGATTGAGGAATGAGCTTGGGTCCATGTGACACATAACTCCCTATCCCAGTTCACAAGGTCTAAGAAAGAGTGAAACAAAACTACGTGCATTCCTCTCCATACACAGGAGGATTATGACTATTGTAGAATGTTTTAATCATTCATTGGAATAATGTTCCCCTGATATCAATCCATCTACATACAATGAATAACATAAATAATGAATAAACAATATTATAATTTATATGGAATAAACATGATTGTAACACCATATAAATAACATCCCATTTATTAGAAATATGAACTAATTTCATACATATATACAAAAGATGATATCCATAAGTAGTAAACCAACATGCCTAAAATCATTTTTTGTATATTTCAAAAATAATATTTCAAAATTTTTTAAGGGGGAACTTTACATTACTCTACATTGAAATTATGGGTTATAGGGTACCAACATACACCTTCCATCTTGATTTTTTGGGTATGATCTCATAGAATCCTCTGTAAATTTCATGTGTAGGGGAACTTGGCCCATGTGATTAGATTGTGCCTGTGACCTTGTCTGTTCTAACCCACCTATATGATCGAGGGAGAAACTTTAAATTTGATAGCCATTTTTTAATGTCATAATAGCTAATATATTGACTTTCCATCAAATTTTATCATTCCTATTACTTTATTAAACCACAATGTGAACACTTTTCCAATCATAGGGTCATGATGAAAAAGAAATCTCACATTCATGATGAGTCTTACCCACTAGAATGACCAAGAGACACTCCTGAAAAAATAAAAAACCACAACAAGCAATATGGTAAAGGTCCCAATTGAGGTTATAGTGGTGAATACTAAATAAATATCATAGAAGACAAAAACCATGTGTCCATAGTGCGCAACAAACTCCATGGGCATAATCACTGCCAAAAATTTTCATAGTGAACCCTAGTTGATATCCTACTACTTCCCCAAAATAATGAACAGATCCAAATAAATATGGCATAGAAATTTTCCATCTAAGGACTTCATCAAGAAGTTATTTTGGTTTCTTTGATATTTATTTATGAAGAAGTTAATGTAGAAATGGGGGAAGAACTGGAAAATTAGAGAAAAATCATTAGATAGTGATAATTCATGGGTACAATGGAATTGAAGAACAATTAGAAACAATACAGGACTTTGAAATGGGGAGATGATACATACCGATCATTATCCACCACACAACACTAGTAAAAACACCATTAAGGACACAATATTCTGACACGTTATAGTTGAACAAATCTAATGACTCTTGGAGGTCATTAAATGAAATCCGTAAAACGAAAATCTGTTTGAGAAAGGGCCAACTCAATGAATAAAAAACACTACCAAATAGATAATCACTGATGAGAAACCTATAAGGAGAAGAGGAAAAAATTAACCAATGTTGAGGATTCAATGATGAATGAGTTAAGGAACTGACACTAAACTATTCTAGAACTACAATAATTCAACTAATTAAAATACAAAATAATAATGGAATAAAATATTGACTACTATAAAATGATCTTTTTGTTTTTCTTGGTATCAACATCACCCATACCAAGATCCACCAACTCACATTCTCAACCCAAGGTATTTCCCTTAACATAGATTCATGTCCAAACAAATCAAGCAAAGTTTGGATCCCATGCGGGGAATGAGTAATAAAACCTAGTAAAAAACAACCAATGTGTCCTTATCATATGTAAATAATATATATGATTACATTACCTAATATAAAATAAAAAATAATCATGTAGACACCCATGTAAGTTCATCATGTGATAACTATGATTCCACAAATACTAACCATACATGATATGATCAACATTAGAAGATGTGAGTTCTCTCATTCTAAGAACCCATAAATTAATTCCAAGGGAATTTATATGGATGGTATGAAATTGAAAACCTCCCATGTGAGATTATTTATCAAATGTAATTTTTTAAGGTCCCATGGAAATGTATCGTATGCATCATTCATTATAAGAAGCAGCTTGAGGAGGTAATAATATAGTTATCCCATAGTATGAGCCAAACCAACACCAACAACAAAGGTTTGGTCCCATGGATAAGACACGAATATAACATTTTAATAATAGAATGAAATATGAGGAAGTAATAGTGTATTGAACCTCCTATATGATCTGAACCAACACCCTTCATAAAGGTAAAGTCTCATGGATGATTCAGACATATATCACCCCAACCCATCTCACTGATTTAAACATGATCAATCCATCCACCACAACTCATCCTCACAACACCACATATCCTAAAAATCCTAGGTGGCTATTATCTAAGCCAAACCTCTTTATAATTTAAGATGAACACTAAATAATTCCACAATCCATAACACACATCCTTGATGCCAAAAAAACTACTAATAACCCACATTTATTCCCAAAAACCAAGAGTGATATCCCTATGCATTGAAACTACAACTACTATAGTTAGGACACACATACTCCACAGTTAACAAATCATCCCTTCATAAGTCTAATTATACTATTTTTGACTCTAATGGTCACTTGAAAAACTTATGTATAATAATAAAATAAAATCAAACAAAACTATATAAAAAGGAACCCATGAAATCGTATATAAACACTAAAACATGGTATATGCTAGATACCTCAAACATCATGCAGTTAATTCTTGAAATATGATACTCAATTCCATCCTAGTCACTAGGAGCATAGGAATCTAATAAAAACTGCAAATTAAGGATTTATCCCAAGGTAATAATAAATAATGGAAAAATAAAAAGCACTGGCTTAAGAATTTTTGGACATACCAAATAGAAATGATCGTAACTGATGAGGGTAAAATATAAAAAAAATGAGAAGGGGGGAGCTTGAAAAGGCCATGAAGGACCAAAAATTGAAGGTTCAATTTTGCTTGGGTTTGGGGAAGAGGGGAAAATGGATTAAAAGGTGTTCTAAGTGAAATTATTCAAAATCACCAAAAACACCAAGTAAGATCATTGTGTACTTTGGTTTCCTATATCAGGTATTAGGTGCTCCACCAGACACTTAACACAACCATACTAGTTGTATAATGGGGATCCTATTGATTATGGCCCCCTAGTCAGCCAATGGGATACCCGAATCCATCTTATAACATATTTTTATTGGAGTGACCTCGTTACCCCTAACCAAAACACTATAAAGATTTTACACCACCTAATAACATCACATAAAAATCATGAAAAATAATTAAACATTAAAATATAAGCCTCAATTCATACCACAAAATTTTTATTTCATTTCAAACTCTCATATAATGTCTTACTATCCTTTAAAAGAATAACTTGGGATTCATTTCAAATAGCTCTGGCCATTAGTATTTAACATCTAATTCCTACTCGCGAGTCTCCTCTTAGATACACTCATCCTACCATGATATGTATAAGATAGGTGTTATCTTTTCTCAAATAATCTTCTTATAGTGAATTAAAAAACTCACAAATATCTCATCAAATAATCGAGATACCTTTGACAATATTTCTTCACTTTCAATCATATGTGTTATGTACAACTCAATATTACTGAGAAAAAAACATAAAACAAATCATGTTTGTTCTAATTTCCTTAAATAACGTCCAACCACTAAAATACACTCTAATTTCTATATTTTTATTTTTAATAGACTACAAAACTATAGTGAAAAGTTTACCTACTTATTCAATTGACACTGACTCGGTTAAGGTTCTAACTATAAGAGCACCAAGTCACCAATAGTGAACTCTAAAGGTCATCACCTATAGTCAGAAACTGAGAGCTACCTACTCTATATGATAATATTATTGATCCCAAAACATCTACACCGAAAAGATGGTCACATAGACCAATATTATCTCAACAATCACTAAATCTACCTCTGTTCAACAAAAGGGTTAGTGTAAAGGATTCAAATATATGGCCTCACAGGGATCAAATTAGAACAAATATTGAATAGTTTTGTTTTATAAAAACACTTTCAAGGCCTGAAGGTCATACCATGATCCACTGAAATCCAAAATGTAGACCCTAATCATATAATCAAGTATCTTCATTATCCTCTCATTCTTTTTTTCTACCTACAGGTGATATGTGGTACACGATTTTAACATAGATCCCATATATTTCAATTAAACCTTCTAGAATCATGATGTAAATGGGAATCTCAATCTGATAAAATAATTACAGGTATTTTAAGTATATTTTTTATCTTCAAAATTTTTATCTTTCCTGGATCATACACTAATAGGGTCTCTTTAATAGGTAGAAAGTGAACTATCTTCATCGTCTGATTAACCAAAATCCATACCATATCATGACACTTTAGGGTCCTTATAAGACATATGAGAAATCCCATGGACACTTTAACCTACATCTAAGTAGTCATAGGAATTGTATGAATAAGTCATCCAAGTTACTTATGATCTTACATCACCCTCTAGAATTTCAAGAAACAATCCACATAACACATGATATCCCTCCACATGCTTGGCCACACAAATTGTTTCCTAATATCACAATATATATTTGTTAACATTATGTGTATATCCATTTGAGAGGTTTGAGAATACACCATCATCTCCTGTCATAAATAATAGTAACTACGACCCTTTCATGATCATATGTCACCCTGTACTCATCCTAATATCACTCCATAACAGGATTTTTTTCCATGATACATTCCCACATAAAAGACAATATGAATCTAACTCATACTTTCCCATGACCCAATAAACTACTAATAAAGTAATTAATATAGGGTTAAAAATCATAGACTCTTATCCACCTATAATATCCCACTTCCATTCCATGAAAATGTTTACTTACCTTTCTTACTAACAAAATTCACAACCACTGCTCCTAAATTTTTTATCTAAGACCATCTTCTATAGATTTACCCTATCTTGGGGTATAATTCTTCTCAAAATAAAATATATGGAGATACTAAACCAACAACCTATACATAATGTTTTAGTTCCATTTGGAGAATATTTATTGCAACATATTTTTTCAATATAGAGGGAAATTATTTCTCCAAATAGATAAAGGAACCAAATATTTAGAGGATGGATCATAGTTACCAATTCAAAATTATGGGTAAGGTATCTTAACTCATGGGTCCACAAATGATGCGACCCAAAATAGACCACCAAATTCTATGCATTAATATAGCTCCCAGAATAACTATAAAGGATTTATAATACTTTGTTTAACCTTTCCATGGTCTATGAAGAATTGGAGTTAGAACATATTTAAGACATTATTCTAACTCATGAAATCTGGTTCCATAATACTCAGTACACTTAAATTTGACCCATTAATGTTAAAGAACATTATAGGTGCTTCTATGTGTGAGAAATATTTAATTAATTTCCTATAATATCCATCTTTTCCATGTAAACTCTTGATCATGAACATATACTAATATCTAGACCATGATGTCCCAACATTAAATATTTATGGTTCAACAAATACTATCACACCCCATTCAACATTCCTGAGAATGTACACATTATATATCTATAAGTGACACTTTTAAAACTTTTAATTTAGATGATACACTCAAATTATACTCAATACAATCTATAGGTGATTTATATTTATCTCCCACTTTTGAGAGTATACCAACATGTCATCAATGAAAAACATAATGAAAGAGTATGGGTAAGGATGGAAAAATAAATTAATGATATCCCTGACCACTAATGATATATTTTTGATAATAAATGGAATAAAAAATATACTAATGTATCCCATACCTTCTCTTAAAAGACATATTTATTATATACCACGACTTGAACAAAAACTGATGATAGCCCAACCTTATGTCAATCAGGTAAAACCATTGATATCCCCTTAACTAATCAAATAAATAATCTATATATAACAATGCATAAATTTTATTTACATTTTCTTGTTTCAACTTCCAGAAATCGATACATAATATTATCTTCCATCAAATGTCTTAGTTAAAATAACCAAAATACCTTTATGATAGTTACCCAGTCAGATGACACCCTTTCCCTAAGAACCCTCAGGTTATACCTCTATATCCCTAATCTTGGTCAATTAAATGTGATTATAAGTTATCTATATGGTCATAACACCCAATACGAGATAAATTATGAACTCAATATCCTTATTTGAAAGAAAAGTTGATTAATAATAAAGAAATAAATCAAAAAATTCATCCAATTCTATTTTTAAAGTAGGTGGAACCATTATTTTATCTATTAGAAGGACGAAATTAGGAATCTGAGATGTAATAATTCCAAAATGGCTGAGATCAGGTTTGTATATACTAACCTCAACAACCTATTTTACTATGGGGTTCTACACTTTCTTAACAATGGAGATGAATGAAACACACCTTTAGTAGCAATCAATGAGTGCCTAAAAATGTGTATAAAAATACATTTCTAATATAATTTTAATACTTTAAATATATTTTATGAAAAAAATATTATAAGTTTCCTTTTCCCCTCCCCCAAACTAACAATAATGTAATTCCTAGGGAACCACTAATTATGACCAAACATCTTACAAATATATGTGTCAATAGCCAAAATACCAATATAAAATAACTCAATCCTACCTGAACAAGATATAACATGAGAATATACAATGGAATGAGATAATCACGCATTAAAAAATGTAATAAACATTATAATAAAAATAGGATCATATTTCCCATAATAGAAGGACCATATACCCCATCTTTTATAACATAGTATATATAAAAAAATTGGTCTGCCTTAGATCCATGAAACTGATCCTATGATCCCTAATAAGCCTAAAGAACTGACCTCTGAGGAGCCTTCTGATGCAACCCATTGAGATCCTTTACCCCAACTACATCTTAACCTCCTAGATGAAACCTAATGGTTAGGCTGTTATGTTCCACCTGAACAAGCTCTAGAATCCAACATTTCCCATAAACCACATATCTTCCATGTTGAGGCATCCTCGTATTGAAAATTTTTAGTATCCCCATCCTACCACGCATATACAATACCACTAGAAAAGTATTCACCAACTCCATTTGGAAGGCCACCACCCAATCAACTAAATGAAAAAGTATCAGGTTGAATTATACTTCATTTGGTTATTATTAGCATTATGTTCCTTATAGATAGTCTCCATGTATGAATTTTGGTTTAACATACTCATGTTTAATATCAAATATTGTAAATGGATAATATAAAACCTACATTCCTTCTGGGTTTTACTCCAAGAAAAAATGGAGAAAATAACAATAGCTTAGTGAAATAAAAATGTATCATACCATCAACATCACTCCCTAATTATACACTATAAAATCCTAAGGATGATCTATATTTATTTTATTAGTGGATACATTACTGAAAAATGTCATTTAAGTACGCACATGATAAACCCCATTATCTATTATCCTAATGCATCACACCCCCCCCCACAATATCCTAGTAGGTCCCTGAAGTATGAAAGGTGTTAAGTTCAACCACAAATCATCGAGTGTCTCTACAAGATTAGAGAAACCCTCAATTGTATCATTCTATTCCTTAATATCCTATGTTCTTAAAGTGCCTTTTAAATATAGGGGATTATATTTTTTTTAGATACCTTGGTTAATTTCTAACATAGATTTTCTACCTTTATGTACACTTTTTCTTCTAACCGATGTTATATCAAACATAATGGAATATTTCAACTCAGTTTCCAGAATCATTGGAGTTAACTCTGGATATTTATAAACTTCTCCCTAGTGGACATCTGCGGGTATAATAGGGGTAATGTATACATTGGGGAAATTATTAACCCTATACCAAGGTGGAACCATGATATATCTTTGAGGTGGTATTTTTCTAAAATTTTAATACCTAAACTTATAAATGACTTTCACAAGTTAAGCCTTAACAAAATTTAAGGAATAAACATGAAAAACACACAAAACCAACCTAGAAGACACACCTTAATGGTATAATAAAATAAATTTGTGAGAATTTTTTAACCTAGATCCAACTAATTTTTACATTCAATTTATTTTATATTCATAGTGTTTAATATTAATTAAAATTTTATCAAATGATGAATATTCTACTCTAAAACATTTAATCTGATTATTTATTTAGATTATTTATCACATTTAATGGTCATAGTAGTTTCCTGATATAATTAGAACCTAAAAGTGAAATGATGATATTAATAAATACATTTTCTCTAACATGATGATATAATATGATGAGACACAAATGATGCAAGAAATTAGGGGTAGGGTTTTATAAGAAATTGATATATCTTCTCTTGAAATTATTTTGTGGTAATACAAAAAAGAGGAAGTTATGAGAATAAACCCTCCTATAAGAAATATATATGTTTTTTTGTCATTGTATATTCCAATTTATTAATTTTCTATTAGTCCTTATACATGAGATTATTATTAATTCATATCATTATCCATGTACTTAGACGTATTGACAAAAACAGTGATGACAATTCTCATGGTGAGGTAAGATTTAGTGGGTGTGTCATGACTTATACGGAAGTAATAAATATGTAAAGAATGTATTTATCTCTTATGAGTTAATATATGTATATATCTATATACCTTTGATCATAATGACACATCCATATTACTTCCACACACATTTTTATATTGTCTATGAGTTTATTTCCGGAATGTTAAAGAAAATACATCAATCATAGGTTAATGAAACGTGTGGTGAGATATACTTGATGACATATCATGACAAAGGGATTATAAAATATGGGGAGTTTTCTTAAGATTTTACCTTAACTGTGACATTTAACTTCTTTCTATATGGCCGTCTAAATGTGATTCTATATGATAATATTGGACTTCATGTGAGCCAGTCTAATTACACAAAGAAATAGGCCTAGAGGGTCATGCACTGAATGTATCACAAATCTCAATTAAATTTTATTTGAATTTAATATTGGAATAAATATTATATTAATGTTTTTAGGAATAATAATTAATTAGAACAATTTTATTGAAAATATTTAGTCACAAATTATTCCAAATATTATATATGTTAGTTGAAAATTAAATAAATATTTATTCACGAGTTTAGTGAATATATCATTTATTTATTTGGGTAATTAATAATAAAATGATATTTTTTTATTTATTTAAATAATTATATATTATTCAAGGTTTGATAAATACCATGGAGGATTGACTATACATGTTAAGGAACCATTTCTAGTGATGGATTAAATATTATTTAAATAAATATTAATTTATTAATTTATGATACGATATTAAAATTATTCACAAGTTTTGATAATGTAAATGAGAATTTTTATTATTATTATTCAATGTGGAATTTTCTTAGAATTATGAGTATTATAAAGGGACATTGTGTATCTATTTATTCTCTTACCTATGTATTTAAGATCGATTATATCTTTTATAGGGTTATCACAAGAGATGAATGTTATACAGAACAATATTTAAAGATAATTATCTCTATCCCTAAAGATAAATATCTCAAGAATGTACACAATAATGTAGAGATTGAACCCTCATCATCCATTTTAATTCCTCATGATAACTTGAAAAAACCCTTCATGCCAAGAAGGTATTATTGTAATGATCAACAGTGAACAATGGAAACAGTTAGAATCATTCACTCTAGTACATGAGGATTATATTGTGATGTTTTTAGGTTAATAGAGTATGAATAGATTCTTACAGAGGTATTATAAACGTGGATACTTTTACATAATGATGGTATGATAATAAGAGGTCAACTGATTCAACAAAAATTAAAGAAAAAATAATTACATGTTGGGGGTAATTGTTGTCTATGAAAATTAATTATTAATTATGTGTGAAAGATCCTCTATCATAATATTATAGGTATAAATTAATCATGTTTTGAATATTTATCACAATAAATATATTAAAACCATTTTTTGATCATGGTCCCAAGCACATTTATTGTTTTCAAAAACCTTGAACTGGTATTAGAGTGGTTAGATATTAATTTATAATTATTAATTGCTGATCAATTTACTCATTTGTTATTATTTTTTAATTTTATATTTTTCATTATTTAATCCTAAATTCAAAATATAATTTTTGGTTCACCGTTATATTTCTATGAACAAGAAAAGAAAATATGAAGAACATTCAATGATATCATCCTGGGGTGTATCAATTTTGGATGGAGAACACAAGATTACATGTCTAACACCCCAATCTTTTATGAATTTGTTTTCGAATAAATTAAAATACATTGATATCTTGAGTTGATCACTACCCCAAGTTAAGCATCAGGTATAAGTAAAACTATGTTTAGCTTGTGGTACATTCAATACTGAGTTCTATTGATAGCTTATGTTACATGCAAGACCGACTTTTACATAACTACAATATACTATTAATATTATTGTAAAGATATTATTATGGTTGTCACATATCTGTTGGAATTGTGGGTTTAAAGAGGATTAACTAAATCATAAAATTATGGTATAAAAACATATTTAAAAATAATTCTTTGGTTTCCAAAAAATTATAAATGAGAGTAATAACTATTTTAATTTAATTCATTGATATAATTAACGATTAATACCTTTGAGTGTGAAGGTTTGAGTGTATCCTTGATAGAGATATCCAAAAATACATAGAATGGTTTTCATGGGATCTCATGGTGATTACAATGAATCGATATAATGTTATCCTTGTATGGAATTTCTATCTTTAACATGTTCGGAGATAAACATTCACCATCAAAGGATGAAGTTATTTCAGTATTATGGATCTATTTTCTTCCTCATATGTTTGTGGGACTAACATGTCTAGAGAATGAGCTCGTTTCCCAAATGAGGTTTTTTAAGAAATTCATTTTCTTAAAAACTATTTTATTATTCATAAACACATTTTATCTTAATAAATCAAACAAACAACTATTTATGAATTATTTTAATGAAATATATTTTTTATATATTCAATAAAATATTTGTCATTTTTTTATGTTTTTTCTATATAATATATAATAATAAACTCAAGTTTACAATTAAAAATGATGTATTTTTCTAAATTGTAGTATTTTGGCCTTTTAATAGTACACTAATTTTAATACTAATTTTTAATACTTTAATTTTTTTTTGAAAATATAAACTTTATTTTAATATGGGAATATAAAAACTATTTTAGGGTAAATTATTAAAATATTTATGAGAATTTTCATTTTTCAATTAATAGTGAAAAATACTGAGTTTTAATTGAAAAATTATTTTTCATTTATTTTATTTATAATGTCAAAGTATATTTTAAAATAATTTTAAGTATAATAAGTTAAATTATATATTTATTAATCCAATGTGGGACATTTTTATCAATTTAATTTTTAAATTGGATATAAAAATTTTGTAACATTTTGAACCTTTTCTTGTTAAAAACATGGTTTCTCATCGCATCTGTGAGATTAATTTTAATATAAATTACAGTACATAGGTGAATGAAATTTTAAAAAATATTTTCCATGTTTTTAATAATAATAATAATAATAATATATAATTTCAAATAAGTAAAATTTAATTTTTGACCAAAATGATTTGTGAAAACAGTTAAAATATTTCATGATGATTAAGAGAGAAACAAGTTTACCAATTTTCTGGACATATTTCAACCATTTTTACCTTAGACTATAATTTTATGACTTTTTGTTAAACATTTACATAAAAGGGACCCATATAATTTTTGCCTAAAACAAATATAAAAAATGTACCTTTCCTACTTTTAATTTAGATAAAGCTTTTAATAGGAAAAAACTGCATATTTTAGGTTATATATATTATTTTTCAATATAAATGAATTTTTTTATTAATTATAAATTATTTTAATTTTTTTAAGTTAATATGATTATATTAAATTATTAAGAAACACCAATGTTGGAATTATTTATTTATTAATTAAATAAATCAAGTGGAACTAAAAACATTAAAAGTGAAGTAAATTGAATGAATTATAGTGTTGCATTATTTTATATGATAAATATATAATTTTAAATATGTTTTAAAATAATGTATTTTATTTCCATTATTTTCTATATTTTTTTAATTGTAATTAAATGAATAATGAAAAAATTAAAATTCATGCCATTTTATAATAAAATATATTTTATTAATTAATTTAAAATTAACAAAAAAATCATATCTTATGTAAATTTATTTCTAAATATTAATCAATATTAACTATTGTGCATTCATGCACTAATTTTTCTATTATAATCACTATGTTGACTGTTATATAAAAAAACATGGTTATCATGGTTAGTGTCAAAGAAGTGTTTTGCACATTACATGCGCGTGTGTTATAGTTAATTTCCAAAAAACATAGTATTAATACATGATAAGTTAGATATAATATGAAGATTCAGTTATTCTAATTTATCTAATAATTATAATTCTAACTTAGACATAAATAATAAATTACATAGGTTAGAAACTTTTTTAACATAATGAAAAAAATTGTAACATAAGGAAACATAAGAGTTAAGGAACAAAATGTTTAATACATTTCTATAATTTGTATTGGAGTTGTGGTTCTATGATATATTTCAAAAATGTTTTTAATTATTTGTTTTGGAAAAAATTTAGGTAATCTTGACCTCCTAATAGTGATTAATTTTTAGTTTCTTAAAAGAATGCCACCTCTCCTCAACTATAAAAAAGAACTCACTCCCCCCACTTATTCACAATTATAAATCCATTTATATAGAAGCATATATACCTAAATAACTTCTAAACATTCATCCCATCATACTAGAATCTTTAGTTTGGGTATAAATAAATCATTTAATGGATTTAGTGGAAACCTGAGGAGGATACTCAATGAATAGGTAATGTTATTCAAAATGTATTTTTATTTTATTTCCTTCTCCAACTAAATTTTTTTTTTGTATCATAATAATAATATTAAATTAGTAGTTTAAATATAATCAGATGGTTTTATGTTAATTTTAATACCTAAAACCACACACAATTCCATCAAATGGGTTATGAGTTCATCAATCGTGTGTACGGTGGAATACCACCTCACGAACCGATATTGTTCATTTTTCCATTACCACCATTAAAGGTTGGGAATAATGATCTAAATATGGTTTATATATGATATATATGATATTTATGATTTATTTATTCTTTTTTAATTATATATAACACTTACCATCATTCTTTCAATTTTTTGGGAATATGATTACAGTATTCGTGTGTACAACAGAATGTAATCTTGCGAAGTAATGTTATTCATTTAGGATTTACATGGAATGTAATTAGGATGATTTTAATAAAAATATGTGATATATTTGACATAATTATTCTAAATTAATGAATATATATATATATATATATCATTTTCTTTCTTTTAATATGGCTGGAAAATAGAAAGAGTGTTCATACATACGTTTGGCCTACTATCTTCATGAATGGTGTATTTGTTTTCTTATAAATAAGTTTTTAGGTTTACTATAAATAAATATATAATGAATATATATGATATTTAGATTATGTTATGAATTTATATAATGAAGAAATCATGATCAAATAAAGAGGATTCAAAATGGAAAGTCACAACTTATTAGAAAAACAAATTGTTTATTACCTGAAATGTAACTTTAACATGAGATAGTTGATAAAAGGGTAATATAAAGTCATAATAAAATTATATATGGTTTGATATAAATGAATATTTATTTATAATAGGTAAAATAAATTCATATTCATTATATAGGAGGTTTGAATTTGTGTTAAGGAATTCGATACTTAATGTAAGTGATTTATGTCTCGCTTTTTACTTTTTTGAGACACAAGATATATTTACCACATCTTGCTTCTATTTAGTGTATATATTGACCATGGATGTACTTTTTAATTATTTTAATTAAAATTTTTAGTATTTATATACCCTTTTTAGGATATCTCATTCATGTGGTTATGGTTTAAAAGATACCATAGTAATATGGAATATTTTTCTTAATTTTCCTTCTTTGAGACACATGTTATGTTATGCACCTATATTATTTTATAGAGTAAATATAATTCCCATTTTAAAAGGTATATCATCAATGTTATTCATTTTATGATATTTTAAGCTTCTATTCATGTGATTATTTCGTGGTTATTTTAATTGAAATTTAAAAAATTAATAGGAGGTTACTAATATAATCTCACAATTTATCAATATTATCTATGATTATGCTTCAATTGAGGAAATATTATTATACATATCTCAATAATTCTGATGAATTTTATTCTCCCATATTTAATGATGATATCATAATGTAACCTTACCATTTTCCCACTCTTTTGTACATATTATAATTATGAATGTGTTTTTATGAAAATATGACCTTATTTCTCAATTTCGTTAAAAATATATTTTATTGAAAAACCATATTTTCTAAAAATGATTTCAAAAACTTTTTTAAATGATATTTTAATATAATTTTCAATTAGAATTTTTTTGAAATGATTTTAGGTTTTAATAAGTCTTTGTAATATTTTTAAAAGATTATTTTATAAGTTTTCAAAGTTATTTACAGATAAAAAGGTTTTCAAGATGTTTTTTGATTTAAAAAAAACAAAGAGAAAAGGATATTTTCATCAAGAAATTCAATAAATATTTTTAAATATTACATCAGTTGTTTTAATAGTGGCTTTCAAAGAAAATTATTTTGAAATTACTTTATATCTTAAAAATTATTTCCAAAGAAAGGATATTTCCATTAATAAATTCTCAATGTGGTCTTTCAAAATCCATATCAATCTAAGATAAAATACATTATGATTTACTAGGTATATGATCCAAGGACACCATTATTATTTTTTCTTTGAATGTTTTTTGTTTAAGATGAAATGTTTTTTATGAAACCCATTTCTCTTCCATGGGTTATACAATGATAAACAGCCTATGAAACCTACTTCTATTCATAGGTTATTCAATGATGAAATGATTACTAAAGCTATCTATTTTCCATAGGTAATGATTTGATTAAATTGTTATGATTCCCATTTCATTTAATGAGTTATGATATAATGTTTATGAAACTCATCCCTTTTAATGGATCATGACATGATGAATGATTTATTATCTTTGGGAACATGTATGTATGATTTAATTATGTGACAAGTGGGAACTAGGTCTCTCTCCAATGTATTGGGTAAAGATAAATTCTCTATGTGATCATGGGGTACATGGGTGGTTAGCCCAAGCCTATAAATGTGGGTACATAGGTGGTCATCCCAAACCTGTAATGGAGGGTATATTGATGTTCAATCCAAGCCTATAAAGGAGGGTACATGATTAGTCTTCCCACTTCTATCAAGGATGATATATGGGTGGTCTGCCCAATCCCAAAACAGGGACATGGGTGGTCATCTCGAGCATAACATGTTATGAATATCTTGGTAGAAATTAATGACATAAGGTTTTCTTTTCTTATGTGTAAACCAAAAATCTATGCCTTATGCCAATTTTATGATCTCATTACCCATATTCTTTGATTTCCTTATGATTCATCCATTATGAACTTCCAATGTTTATGAAACGATTCAAATTTATGATATTTGATATGAAGGGTATGGTTTTCCATTTTGATGTTCATGTTATCTTACCCTTATGCTCATTTCATTCTTACATATCAACCTTTTTTACCCTTACTGATAATTCGATCTCAACCTTTATTATGTTTCCTTTCCCTGGGTTGTGATGATAATTTTTCAGTATGGTATATCTATGAAGATTACTAAAGGGGAAGACATTTATGGTAGATATTTAATATAATTAATTGTATTAGAATATTGTGTTCCACATTTTCAAAGGAACTAAAATATTATGGTCCTCATGAATGTGTTTGTGTAATCTAATGAATAATCCTCTGAAAATATGTAATATCCATTTATGAAAAGTCTAGTTCTCTATATTTGGTATCAAAGGAATGGTTTAGACAATAATTGGAAACTAAGATGAGAAAATTTTAATGAGATACCTAGGGACATTTCTAAGGATATGTATAGGTAAATATATAAGTATAAGTCTACGGATGAGTCAAAGTATAGGAAAATATGCCTGAAATTTTTAAAGGATTCAGAGCGTTATTTATAATAAATTATATCTCATTATGGGTACTACAGGTGGATATGGCTCTAGAACAGATTTACCTAGGGGTAAAAACCCCGAAAACACTGTATTAAGCTAGACCGCACTAGGAACCGGTGCACGAAAATGGGCGTCCCTGGAAACTAGTTTTAAACTCTTTGGGGATACTCTTTAGAAATTCATAAGCACATTATTAACCTCCATGAAGGATTTAAATATAATATAGAAATGAATGACCTAGGATAATTCTAAGGTGTCATATATTGAAGAAGGTGTCCTAATTAAGACATCCTATAGGTTATGTTTCATGATTTTGTGGATCCCCAAAATGATTTTTGTTTTATACAGGATAAATTTTGGTTTTATTCAATAGCAGGTACCTGAAAGGACCAATGATGAATGAAACATAAACTAAAATGGTTGTCCTCCTGAGAAAACAAGTGGTATGGGAGCTATAATGAAAACTATTATGGATATGATCAAACAAATTTCTCAAGATATGGATAATGTTGAACATCCAAACTATCAAGGAACACAAAAACATTCTGTTGAGTACTTTATGAGGCAACATCTACCATTTTTTAGTGGTTCTAATGTTCCATTAGTTGCTGAACAATGCATCAGTACCACTGAAAATATATTTTCCATCCTTCAGTGTTTAGATTATAAAACATTCATTTTGATTATTAATTATTTTTAATGTGAGGTCGATTAGTAGTGGTATCTTATCTATAACATGAGTTGATAAAAATAAATTAAATATATGGAATTGGAAGAGTTTAAGAGGATATTTTTCAGTAAGTACTTCCCTCATATTCCATGAACAGATATGGAGAAGTAATTCCTTTAGGTTGTGAAAAATTATGATGAATCTATTGGTACCTATGAAGATTTTTTTACAAGACTTTAAAGGAGTAATTCAGGTTTAATCGTCATCCTTGAAAGAAAAATTTGTCAATTATTTGGTTTCTTAAAACCAAGTCTTCTAAAGTCATGATATATAAGATACATTAATAAATTTGAAGATTTTGTTCAATGTATTTTCAAGGTGTAAATAGATTTTGGAATTATGTACTAATATCATGGTTTTGACAAGAAATGGTAGTTAGAGTTCAAAGGAAAATCTATGAACCCTAGATAAAACAATATGATTCTTCATTTATGAACCAAGTGTGGGAAGAAACATGAAGATAATTCTCTTAAGGGGACGACTAAATGATTTTGGCTTGTTAGAGAATTTCATCGAGCGGTTTAATTCTTAAGTGATGGGAATAAGTTATCTATTATTAAAATAATGAAAAAGCCTCGTAGAATGGACCAACACATGTCACTGTTTCATTTGTAATGTGTTTGGTCATTATTCTAACAAGTTCCCTAATACAATGAATAATGTGGATGATAATCCACAAAACCTCTAAATATGAAGGATAAAGGAAAATATTATGTTATTATCATGAATGAAGTGATCCATTATAATTAAGGAATACTTATCCTCCTATACATAGTTTGGAATTTCATGTTTTATTTTATATGAATGAGACCTATGAAAATACTATTAATCATACTTAAGTAAAATATCATGAGATTATCTACATGGATTATGGGATAATTAAATCACATACTCTATCAGTACAAGGATGAACCCATGCATCTAATGAATTGTTTTTGTATAACATAAGAGATTATATGAGGAATTAAGAATCATATAAGTTTAAATATAGTTTTATAGTAATTTGGGTTATTACCATGTTTAAAGAGAATACATGATTAATATATTCACATTTTTCTTATGTTATGATCTAGAGATACATTATGGGATATGGGGGATTAATGTTAAACTGATTTTGAGATATTTAGTGACCTTATTTCTAATGGTTTGGAATTTAATATTTCAGAAGGGTTATAAGGATGACCATTTACCAAATTGTTCATGTTGAAAATTGAATTAGTTTTTGAGATTTATATCTCACCATATTAATATTTATGCATACTGGATATCATGTTCTAATAATTTAGTTTTTGTGATAACTAAAGATATAAGGAATGAATTATCATTCTATCTTTTGATCATATGATCCATTAGTGCTTCAGGCGTAACAAATTCTCCATTATTCCATATAATAAGAGATGAAGTTAGAATTAATGAAGGCACAACCACAAGGCGGTATTCTTCTTATGAAGTGGAATGAAAACAAGTAAGTATATTTTCTTGTGAAATTTATTCAAATATATGAAATTGGTCTTGAAAAGATATATTATCCTAGTACCATTATTTCTAATGAACTGATATGATTTTCAATCATCACAAATTTTTGGTTTTAAGCCCCTTAACTTTTCAATGATCATCCATTTGTTTTTATCAATGAACTCCATCACTCCCTATAATTATTTATGCTTTTATTCTATGTGTGCATCTTTAGATTCCACTTATGTGTATCCTATGTGGAAACCTATTTATTAGTAACTTTACGTAAAATTTATGTTCCTTACCTTATTTTTCATAGAAGGAAGTTTTGGTATTCATTTTTATGAAGTGGGTTTCAATAGAATGAAATTTAATGTATTTAAACATTTATGAGGAAGACCAATTTTGAGGGAGAAATTCTTTTTTTGATGGGTATAATGTACCACCGTATGTTTTTAAATATTTTTTTGAATAAATTAGAATTATTTGATTAATGGTGTTTCATGATACACCAATTTAATGTTTCAGAATATGTAACACTGACTTTAGCTTCTGGTGCATGCAATACCATGTTCCTTTGATAGTTTTTGTTAAGATCAAGACTAAGTTTTACCGAACTAAAATATACTATTTATATTATTATTAAAATATTATTATAGTTATCATATAGTCATTAGAATGGTGGGTATAAAAATTATCAACAAAATTATTAAAATATGGTTTACACAAGTAATTAAAATTAATTATTTAGTTTCCAATTTTTTAAAAGTGAGAGTAAGAACTATTTGTAAATAAAAAAATTACTTTTCTGAAAACATATTTTTCTATGAACAAACATCTTTTATCTCAATAAATAAAAAAATCACTTTTTATGGATTATTTTAATTAAATATATATTATATATTTAATATCTATTTAAAATTAATCAAAAAAATTTCGAGACAAGATATAATAATAAATAAAATTTTATACATAAAAGATATATATTTTAAAAGGTAGTTTACCACCTTTTAATGTAGTAATTATTTTAAAATTAATTTTTAAAATATTCTTAAATTTTGTTTTACAAAATAAAATTTATTTTTAAATGAATAATTTAAAAAAAATCTGGGGGTGATTTTTTTATATTTTTCTGAGAAGTTTCATTCTTTTAATGAATAGTGAAAAATACTAGGTTTTAATTGAAAAGTCATTTTTTTAATTAATTTTTAATTTTAAATTATAATTATAATTTTTTAAGTATAATTAGTATAAATATATATCGATTATTTCAATTTATCTCATTTTAATCATTTTCATATTTAAATTGGATTTAAAAACATTCTAAACATTTGATTATTTTCACTTTAAAAACATGATTTCCTGTCACATCTATGGGATTAATTTTAAATTAAATTTTCAAATTATGTGAATGGAATTAAATAAATGGATTACATATTTAGAATCATACTAATTTATAATTTTTAATCAGACCAACATAATGTTTTACCCAAATAATTAGCGAAAACAGTTTAAATTAATAATAGTGATTAAGAGAAAAACAAGTTTACCAAGGGTCTAAAATTTAAACATAAGGGGGAAATGACCTAGAATCATGTCTAAAATACATTATATGGTCTTATTTCTACCCTATTTACCTTATCAACTAATTTAATGACTTTTTTGGACAATTTTACATGAAATTAACCTATATAATATGTAAAGTAAATAAAAAGAGAAAAAATATACCTTTTTTTCTCTTAATTTCAATAAAGCTTTATAATTGAAAAAAAATCAACATAATGTAGGTTATAAATATTATTTTGAAATTTATTTTATTTTTTTATTCATTATAAATTTTTTTAGTATTTTTAGGCCATATAATTACATTAAATTCATAAAAAATTCTAATCTATGAATTATTTAGTTAAAAAATAAATAAATAAAATGATACTAAAAACATTAAAAGTGAAGTAAATTGAAAGAATTACTGTACTAAATTATTATTGTACGTGAATATATCATTTTAAATAGGTTTTAAAATAAGGTATTTTATTTCCATTATTATCTTGTTTCTATAATTTAAATTAAATAAATATTTTCATAATTGACATGAATGTCATTTTAAAATAATCTCTATTCTATTAATTAATTTAAAATTACTAAAATATATATTTTTTGTCAATTTTTTTAAAAAATTAATTAATATCAAATATGATCCATTAATGGACAAACTTTTCTATTATAATGACTATATTGGCCGATAAATAGAAAAAACATGGTTAACAAGGTTATAGTTAAAGTGGTGTTTTTTCTCGTTACATTTTCTTGTGTTAATCGTAGTTTCCAACACATATAAGAATGATAATTTATAAATTATATATCATATTTATACTTAAACTTAGTGAGTAAAAAATATCTAAAATGGATCACTATAACTTAGTTTTAAATAATAAATTATTTAGGTTAGAAAACTAGTTAACAAAATGGAAAACCAAAATAGTAAAATAAGGAAACATAATATTTAACGATCAAAATGTTTAATACATCTGTATAAAAGTGTTTTGGCATTTTTTTCTCAACCATATAATCCCCCCAAACCTTTAATTATATATTTTTGAGCAGCTTTATTTAATATTGACCTCCTAATAGTGAATACGTTTGTGTATTTACAAGAATGTCACTCCTCCTCAACTATAAAAATGAACGCAAACCCCCTACATCATCACCTATATCAAGACATTTTAATCAACCAATCCCTACCAAAATTTCTTCCCAACTTCCCTCCCCTTATCCTAGAATCATTATATCTGTCAGAAATAAAATCATCCAAGGATTTAGTGAAAACCTAAGGAGGATACCCAAAGAAGAGGTAATGTTCTCCTAAAAGTGTTTTTATTTTATTTCCTTATCCAAATCCTTCAAATATTTTTATATAATTATATTATAACAATATTAGTATACTAAATATACTAATATTTTTTTTTTATGGTCATGATCGGAAACCACAAACACTTCCATCAAATGGGTTACAAAATCATCATCCATGTGTATGACAGACAAGCACATGAGCCTCAGCCCGGTTGGTGAGGACTCTTTATGTGCATCCATGAGTCTCGGGGTCAAATCAATTTAGAGGAATATTTCTGGGTTACTGTAGCAGGTACTGAAGCAAGTACTATATTAGGAACTATAGTAGGTACTATAGCGGCAAATGTAACAGGTATTGTTTGACACTATAGCAGCTGGGAATATTCCCCCGTTTGGGACTTTGGGAAACCGATTTGGTCCCTATTTCCATTAAGACCTTCAGTACACCTAGTACATTGGGTCAATAAGACCTTAGAGCTACCTAAAGGCCTTCGGGCCACCTTAAGTGTTGATGCAAACCAAACAACCTACAAGGAACAAGATCCAGAATGAGGATGAGTAAGGATCTTTCACCATAGAAAAAGCTAAACGGATTGCAATAATGATAGGGTATGGAACCGACCATCGGGAAAAGCATGTGCATGAAATGGAAAGCCTATAAAAACATCCATGTGAATGTGGAGAGCAGATTTCACAATGAAGATGCTTGGGAGGAGCAGTTTCATGTAATTAGTCTGCGTAGCATGTAATGTGTGAAGCCTATGGGAAATTAATTCCTCCTCGTCCTACGGGCCATGTAATACTTACACCTACGGGCCTTTTAAGGGTTCCACCACACCCCTTGAAAGGTTTATTATCAAAAATCAATAAAAATGATGGTCTTCGGTCCATTGGAGGAGGAGGTGTACGGCGAACTACCACCTCGTGAACTGATGTTGTTTGTTTTTACATTACCACCATTCAAGGATAGGAATAACGATTTAAATACTATTTATATATGATATTTATGATATTTATAATTTTTTTATGATTTTTTAAATTTTATATGACACATACCTTCATGTTTTCTATTTTTTCATAATATGATAACGTCATTCATGTGTACATCGGACTACCACATTGCGAAGCGGTGTGATTCATTCACTCTTTACACAAAATGTATTAAAGATGAGTTTAATAAACATATGTGATATATATGAAATAATATTTAAAATTTGATTATAATATATTAATATCATTTACTTTTTTCAATAATATAAGAAAATAGAAAAAATTAAATGTGTACGTATGACCTATAGTCTCAATAAATATTGTATTTTGTTTCCTAACACTAGATTTTATGTGTTACTAAAAATACATATATAATGAATATATATTATATTTATATCGTGATTTATATAATATAAATGATTATATTCAATGAAAATTAAGAGAACTAGAAATAACAAGTCACAACATATATGGAAAACAAAGTGATTATTACCCGAAACGTAACTTTAACATTAGATTGTTAATAAATGGGTAATATAAAGTCATAATAAAATTATATTTGTTAACATATATATTAATATGATTCTTTTTATATAGTTATAATAATATAATGTTTATTATATGTTAGTTTTTAATGTGTATAAAATAATTCAAGACCTAAGGTGTGGGATTTACGTCCCACTTTTTACTTATGTGAGACACATGATATATTCTCCACTTATTTATTATATATAGTGTATATAATTCCAATGATGGTAATTTATTATTATTATACTTAAAATTTATGGTATTTATATTTCCATTTGATTATATCTCTTTCATGGTGTTATTGTTTCAATGTTACCATAGTGGTAAGAGAATTGTGTCACAATTTTCCTTCTTTGAGACACATGTTATGTTAAGCACAAATATTATTTTAATATGTTTATATACTGCCCCTTTGACATGTTATATAATTAATATCCTTATTTTAATTATTTTTTATGCGTCATTGAATTTAATTATATCTTGGTAGTTATTATTCAAAGTTACAAAATTTTTTAGAGTTTATTTCAATAATCTCATCATTTATTAGGATTGTCTATGATTATTCTTCAATTGATACATTATTCTGATCCATCTCTCAATAATTATTGATATTTATATTCTCCTATTTTTATTAAAAATATATTCATTTAATGGTTCCATTTTACCACTCAATCATACTTAAGATAATTAATAAAACAATTTATTAAAATCTGACATTATTTATCTCTTCGGTCGGAAATTTGTTTTATTCAGAAACCATGTTTTCTAAAAAATAAAAAAGGATTTTAAATGATATTGTCAACTCATATTAAAGAAAAATGATTTTTAAAATGTTTTATTTTTAAAAAAAATTATATTGGATTTCAAATCTTATTTTATAAGTTTTCAAGGTTCTTTTTAAAGAAAAATGTTTTCAAAATGTTTTATGATTTAAAAATAATTTTTCAAAATAGAAATGATATTTTCCTTATGAAATGTTTGAGATTAGTATTTAATATTAATTCACAATATTTCAAAAAAAAATTCAAATAAAAGGATTTTGAAAATATATTATGTCATAAAAAATTATTTCCACACAAAGGATATTCTCTTTAAGAAGTGCACCATGTGATCCTTCAAAATCCTTCATCATATATGACACCATCCTTTATGAATTCCTAGGGATATTATCCAATGAAAAGATTATTATTATTTATTTGAATGGTTTATTTTTATGAATAAATTTTTTTTATGAAACCTCTTTCTCTTTCATATGTTATTCCGTGATAAAATGCTTATAAAACATGCTTCCTTTGATAGGTTTTTCTAGGATGAAATTATTATGAAACCTTTATATTTTCCACATGTTATAATATAATGATATTATTTTGATAGAAATTTCATTTAATGGGTTATGATAATATTTTTTGGAAACTCATCCCTTTTTTGAGTCATTATAGGATGATTTGTTTGTCATTTTGTGTCACTCGTAAGTATGATTTAATTATGTGATGAGATGGAACTAAATCTCCCTCAAACGAATTGGGTAAAGATAAATTCTTTATGATATTAGTGGGTATACAGGTGGTCATACCAACCATATAAAGGACGGCACATGGGTGGTAAGAACAATCCTATAAAGGATGGTATATTTTTGGTCATCCCAATCCCAAAGCAGGTACACAGGTGGTCAGCCCAAGCCAAACATGTTATGAATGTCTTGGTGGATAGCCCTAGAATAAGGTTTTATATTCTTTTTGTATACAAAAAATATATTTTTTATTCTAATGTTATGCTCTAATAACTAATATTATTTTATTTCCTTATAATAAATGTATTATTAACTACCAATATTTATGTCATGATTCACATTTATGATCATTGATATATAAGTTATGGTTTTCTAATGGTATGCTCATGTTCTCATACTATTATTCTTATTTCATACTTATGTATCTATCTTGTTTACCATTACTGGGCATTTAAGATCTGTGTTCCTTATGTTTCTTTTCACTAGTCTTTGAATAGAGGTTTTAATTATGGTATGTTTATGAATAGTACTAAAGGGGAATATATTTGTGGGATATGTTGATGATATTTCATAAAATTTGAATATTCAGTTCCATGTACCCAGAGGCACTAAATTTTTATTGTCCATGAGAATGTGTTTGTGTAATATAATGAATATTCATATAAATATATGTAATATCCATTAATGAGAATCCTGGGTTGTTATAACATTTTGTGTAACTAAAAATACACTCATATACCATGAATTATCACACTAGGATAAGATATGAAAATCATAGAATTTCATCCAAGAGAAGATGAACAATTATAATTACTCATCTCAGGATAACCATCCAAATAGAACATGTTTTTACAAGTTTCATAGTCTGTAGATAGCATACATATCTTGTAACCTCACACTGTTTGATCCAATAGGAAATGCGGAATTAATGTGGTCAAAGAACACGAAATGTATTTAATATATGTTGTTTAATGACTTAAATCCTATCAACATAGGCCAGTTAGTATTATATGACACATATAGGGTGTACATGTCATGTGACTCATTAATTTACACATTTATTTCAGGCTCAATCACTACATTCATTTAATGTATTGATATTAAAAAGTAGTACATGGTGAGTAATAGGATGAACATGTTGTGTAACTCATACCCATTTACACAGAGTACACACCAATCAGGCTCTACATAGTGTAATTTACTATGCAGAATAGAGTTTTATTATGTAATTAATAAAAAACACATTGAATGTAGCTATAATACACATAGTTGTATTGGGTTTTTCAGAGTATTAAATACATAATTAATTTCTACATTAATTTTGGAACTACCAGTCATGTATGGACACTATATATGTTGTCTACTTCAAGGGTTTTAAAATAGGTGCACACCACATATATTAACTCATACCATGAATCATAAATTGTGAGTTTACTACTTGTTTGGACTCATTAAACTACATTTCATGTAATATTCTGACACATTGTATATATTGAATTCAATTTCTGTGCATAGTATGTGATAAATACCATTCAAGAAATTGTTCTATTCAAATGAGTATATATTTTGTTTCCTCTAGTACACACCGTTTACTTAATTTATTTTAAATTAAAATAATTTAATCAATTTGATTAAAATTGTAGATTATGGTAATCTCCATGACTTTTTAAAATTAATAATTTAGATAAATGAATTTATTACTTAACCAGATAATTAATTCATTCATTCATGATTTATAACATAATAAATAATGGATTAAAATAAATTCGATCTAGTTTTTAATTGCATACCCATTATATTTGTTGATGATCAAGGGCATGATTGATCTATTCATGAATTAGATTTATTTTAATTATATAATTATTGATAGGTTTAGTGATAATTATTATTAAATTAAAATAATAGAATCTGTGTCATCCCCTCCTCTTTATTATATAACGACATGTGTGTATATATTTTATTTAATGTAAGACAAAACCCTTTATTAACAATACCTACATGTGAGTAAAAATTAGAAAATGAAGGATCTCCCATGTGAGTGAATGTGGTTCAACGTGAATCTAAGGTGAAACAAATGAAGGGGATATATAAGTTTAAAAATGTAATACTACAACTCAAATATAGCTTGGATTAATGAGTTATTCTTCTATAATCAAGGGTTACTTTATCATCTATTATATAAAACATTCAATAGTTAAGTTCATGATCATACCAAGTATATTCATTTTATTTATATTAATGAATGTTTGATTATTTATGATTATTGGATGATTCAATATGATAACATAGAATAAATAAATTAAAATACAAGAAATATAAAATAAAATAAATAGATTATTCATAAATATTTTATCAAACATATTCAGTCACTTATGTAAAATTCAAAAAAATGATAACTTGAATGTAATAAGATAAAATAAGTAAAAATTATGTATAAAGATAAAAAATCATAAAAAATATTATTTTGAACACCATTTTTTATTACATAAATTAGAATGAAACCACAAATCCATGTATAACATGTTCCCTTATCAGGAATCTTCCATTTATCAAGGAGTTATAATGATTTTTTTTTTGAATAAACCAAGTTCATATCAATTTGAAAATCCTTTAATAGACATGGTGTAACATTGAGGTAGGTGTTGGGTAAATATTAGTCCATGATTTCCAGATTTTTTTATCTTTTAAACTGATAAGGGAACTGTGATTTAATGTAATTAGAAACACCCGCATAGCTAAATACCATAATGTAATTAACCAAATCCTTTTATGGGTTATGAGAAGGTAAACTTGGATCCTTTCCATAAGAATATCAATGTGATAGGATATTCTGAATCCATTTGGGAGGGCTATTGGGATTTGATAAAATAATGGGAGGATAATAATTAAATTTATTACATCATATATTTTGGTAATAAAGATAAATTACTAAAATATTCTTTTATTTTTACAATATAAAATAAATCATAATTTAACCAAAATAATATCAATGTTATTCATATTGGAGAAATAAAATCTTCTAACTGTAAAAAACTTATAGGATTGGTATAGGTTCTTCTGCATTGTACTACTTCAAGAAAGGAAGTCCAATGCACTAGTTTCCCCTATTCTTGAGGAACATTCTAATATGGTTGTTTTGGAATATATATCAACCTACCTAATACATTTAGATGATGTTCTATATATCTAGTTCCTCTTATTATCATCTATGTACAGTGTGCTCCAAAATCATCATGATAATATGGATGTATACAGAATGTCATCTTGCCTCCATGATATCTATCAAGAAAATTATAAATAAATGTTGTATGATATATTTATGAAACTATTTCTACAAAATCATAGATAAGTAGTGTCATATGGTCCTCATGTAGTCAAAATTATTGGTTATATTTTGTTTTTGGACTTCTTAGGTTTTAATCTAATTGATGAGTTTTTAAAGACATTGTGATTTTCTAACTACCTAAAAGATAATGTAGTGTTATTAGGAAATATATATGATTAATATTGTTAATTCATGGATATAAATTATTAACATTATTACCCAAGTATATGAGTACAGGCAGTTTGAAAAACCTAGAGTCCATTTGGTTAATTAGAGGAAAGGAAGGAATAATAGCCCCAATAATCACATAAAGTATAAGGATTTTGAGCACCATCATTCTAAAAGTGAGGAGGATCTAGAGGTAATCCAATGAAAAAGATATATAATTATTTTCATGTTTTAAGAAGGGTTAATTGAATAATAATTACAGTGTAGTAAATAATAAGAGTAAGCTTCATGGGTTTTTGTCATTGAGTATAATATTTTTATATATACCAGTTGGGTATTAGATGAAGCTTATTATTACCACATTTTTATCCAAATATAAAATACCTGTATATTTAGTAAGCAATCCAAATTTGAGGTGTATCTTCAAGCTACTAATTGAGAAAGACTAGTTTTCTTAGTTATAAGGGACTACCACCTTACAATTCTACTCAAACTAATTCCAATCTTAAAGAATTGTTATTATAATTCTAGTGTTACAAAAACCATTATATCATGGTTTAATTTAGATGTGTATGTATTTTTATTAAACTTTTAGAATAAAATATATTAATTTTAAAAAAAATCATTTATTATGGTGTCAGACATCTTAATAATAAAATTTACAAACTAGAAAATAACAACCAAATGTTGGAAATTAATAAAAAAATCATGTTTTAATGACTCATATCAAAACCAGTTATGAAATCAATGATTTATTCATGTAAATGTGAATAGTCTAACAGAGCTTAATCAAGATGGGTATTTTGACTATTTGGAAAAAATAATTCGTAGGTATCATGCTTGTTTATAAGTAAAGGTGGCTTAAATAACATTTTCATAGATAGGGTGAAACAATCATGGATATTATTTAATAGGTACAGGAGTATGTGCATGGAACCTTTACATTTCAATCAATAGGTGGATACTCATAATTTGTTATATTTACTGATGAGTAAATTAGATATGGATATGTATACATAATATGGTATAAGATAGAATCCTTTGAGAAATTTAAGGATCTTAAAATGAATTATATAATCATCTTGGTAAGAAGATAAAGAAATTTAAATCTAATCAAGGTGAAGAATATATTTACTAAGATTTCTTTAACTATCTATGAGTGTTTGGGATTTTACCTTAATTAACTACACCTTATAAACCATAGTGGAATGGTGTGGGTGAAAGGAGGAACAACACTTTTTCAAACATGGTGAGCTTAATGATGAGTTATGTAGATCATCCATTATCTTTTGGGGGATATGAATTATATACTAAAACAAACATACTACACCAATTTCAAACTAATGTGGAAACATACTTTTATATAAGTTAGTGTATAGGAACAAATTTTTATTATGGGATTAAAATCCATGTGGTTGGGGGAATTTGTTAAGGCTACTTATAGAAAAAAATAACAAATTTGAGGAACAAAGTGCATCTTTATATGATATCCCAAGGAAACAAGGGGATATTACTTATACAAACCTTTAAATGAAAATTTAATAGTTTCTAACAAGACATGTTTTTTGAGAAACAGAATATATCCAAACAATACAGTGGGAACAATATGGACTTCAATAAAGTTGATGCTCAAGCTATGTAGGAATTGGAACATTAACAATTTACACAAGACCCCATGTAATGGGTAGTTATATAGACCCAAGTACTACATAGGATACCAGAGAGGTTAAAGAACCAGATATATGTGCTTATTTGGTCGCTGAGGATGGTGAATAATTATTGGTTGACAATGATGAACACTAATACTATAAAGACTTGGTAAGAATCTCTTAATTTACAAGATTGAAATAATCCATGAATTTTAATATATATTCTATGTACTAGAACCAAGAATGGTTTTTGGTCAATTATTCTATAGATATAAATCATGTAGGGATAAAATAGGGGTTCAATCAGATACTATACATTAAAGAGAATTTTAAAACCTATAAAGAACACATAGTGGCTAAATGGTTTAATTAATATCAATACATAGACTGCAATGAAAAAATTTCATTATTTTCCTTACTAAAATCTATCAGAATGACCCTTTCATAATAAATTACTATGAATATGAGATTTCGAATATGGATTTCAAGGCAGCTTTCCATTATGGGAAACATGGGAAAAATGTCTATATGACACAAACAAAATTATTTGTGACTCCATGATATTATAGTAAGGTATAAAATCTTTATAGATCCATTTATGGATTAAATAAAGAATCCAGATCATATAACATTTTCATTTATTAAGATATAAGGGAATTTGTTTTCATAAAGATGGAATGTGAGAATTATGTCTATGAGTGGTATGTTTGGATTCAAATAACTATCTTAGTAATATATTTTGATGACATATTACCTATTAAAAACCATATACTCATATTATATTCACTTAAGGAATATCTAAATAAGATCTTTTATTTGGAAGAAATAGGTGAAAGGACCAACATTACAAAGATAAATATGATTCATCGTAGGTCTAAGATATTGTTTAGACTAAGTCATGAAATATATATTGACATGATATCGATGTGATTCAGTATAGGAAAATCCAAGAGTTGATTGATTCATGTTTCATATGGTATACATCTATCGAAACAAATTTTTCCTCCACCACAATAATATGGAGGGAGGATTAGTAGAATACAATATGTTTTTTAGATAGTTTTGATCATATATGTCATGTAATATGCTAATATTGATGTTTCTTATTCCATGAACATGTTATTAAGATATGAAGAAGACCCAATAAAACTGAATTGAACTACTATTAAGAATATCTTTAAGTATCAAACACATACTAAGGATGTTTTCCTTTTATAAAGAGGAGATAATGAGATAGTCATCAAAGGATAATAAAATACTAGATTCTAGATAGGTCAGAATGATCTGAAATCATAGTCAAAATATTTCCTATATGATAATGAATGGGATGTGATTTTTTAGAAATCAAACTTTCCAGCGGTCGCTAATTCTTCATCAGAGTTCAGTATTTTATAGATTACAATACAGCTGAAAATATGGTGTTTATTGTAAACATATTTCTGGGTTATGATTTTATATCTAGTATTAAAGACCCTATAAGATGGTATTTTTAAATTACTATAGTGGTTTTCCTCAATATGTATAGATATCGAATCATTTTACACATATTATTATTGTTTTTAATCATAATTATCAATGAAATAAAAACCAAGGATTGAAAAGTATTGTTTATTTGGAATACTAGGTATTTAATTGGAAAATATGGAACTATAATGAAAAATTATTTTATTAATATCCATAATTATCTCCTAAATCCCTTTGCGCTCTAATAATTTTATAGGATAACCTGGGGAATACATAGAAAAAATGGATGATATAAAAATTCCAGTAAGGGAATGAACATGGGAATAAAGCATAACACATTAGTTAGAAAGAATAAATGATAACATAAAAATGCATGGATCATGAATAAATATATGGAATCATAACATATAAAAAATGAAATCATATGATATTGACAGTATTGGAATGTGGAAATAACATACAACCTAACAAAAATATGATTCGAGGCTATGTGTTAGGATTAAATCACATGGTGTAAAAAATCCCATAATTGATTAGGTTTTCTCAAAAATCCCATACATGTAGTTTCATGAGACTAAAACACTACCCAATGCATTGGATTTATATTTTGGGAACCCATCATAACAAGTTCATGCATATATAACACATAATGAATAAACATAAGAGTTACCCATGGAATGAAATGGGTATTGAAATCATGTCATATGGAAAAACCAAAAGGTGTATTATAATGATATCCATGAAAGAAGGGATTTAATAATTCATGGAAATTAATAATTTAAAGATAATAATAGATCATGAATAATGATTTCCAATATAATTTATAGCCCAAAAAATAGTAGTTAGGTAACTTTAGAAATGTGTCACTTAAGTGTGGTTTTAGGGAAAAGAATTGAGTGTATTCAAAGAGGAATAAAGCATAATTGTTCACATAAAACAAAAAATGAACTATGATAGATTTTATTGATAAAAATAGATATTTTATATAAACATTTGTGTCTTAAAAAGTGTATGGAGAGTACCTAAAAATTGATAAGAAAAAAAGAGAAGTTCCATTTAATTAAGCATGTACATAAGAGGAATTGAGAAGAGAACCTTTAAAAACATGTACATCCCTAAAAATGAAAGAATAATTGAGATATATTCACATATAATAAAAATATAAACATAATTTTTCATATGTATATTAGAATAAAGAATAAATAAATTGGTTTAAAGAGAGAGCATGTGTAACCCAAAGGAAAAAATGGATGTTCGGAGAGATCCCTTACATTATGTATGAATATGCTCTATACTTGTACTTAATAAAATTAATAATATTATTATATTAATTAATTAATTAATTGAAAACCAATTATATATGTATTGAATTTATTATAGTTTTATTTTTTTCACTTATGACCATTTCAATGAGTTATAAAGTTCAATTTCATCATTCCAAGAGCATTAGTTTCATAGTTTCATGGTTGGTTCACTTTTGTAAAATTATTGATATTATTTTAAAATGGTAATAATTCTTAATAATTGAAACTAAATATTAATAATTAAATTACCTAATTTTAAATGGTCAAATATATAATTTTTTAGTATGAGGATGAATAATTTTATAAAACAAAAATGATAATTGTTCTGTTTATTTATTTCGGTTATTTTGACCATCAGGAACTCATTTTGTGTTATTGAATATTATGTTTATTTATTAGGTACAGAACATGAAATAAGTTATAATATACATATTAAAATATTTTTTAACCATAATAATATTTTTATGATCAGCCTTCAAGGTGTTAATTGAAAACAAAAAATCATTATACACATAGACGATTAAGTGCCATAATTTGGACAAAGATTTCGTTTCTTTGAATAAGAGGAGATGAGAAAATAGGTGGAAATAAGGTATTTCGTTATAAATATAAAATTAATTTATATACATGATACTATATTTATTATGATTTTTTGGATTATGTATTTCAGTATAAGGTAGGAGAAGAAAACAAATTAAAAGAGATTATTTGAGAAAGTTACCTCTTGAATATCACCTCCTTAAAGAACTCCTTATGAAACATGGAATTGTTATATTTTTATACAATAATATCTTGGACAAGGTGAAGAGTCATATGAAGGAAATTGGGTTGAATATTGACAATATACAAGGCTTATAAGGTGTTAGGGGAAGTGGTGGTGAGGGGTGGTATTTATTGGGGTAGGAGAGGTGTGTTTTTTATTATTATATTCATTAGTTTATTATTGTGGTTCAAGACTATCAGTAATATAGATTCCAATTAATTTTTAAAGTAAATGGTTTTAGATAGATGTAACTAAGGTTTCATATATCATCCATTACTCAAAAATTCATGTATTTGGTATATAATTTTAAATACTTTAAATTACTGTATTTCACAAATCACCAAAAATTCACCAATTTTAGAAAAATTCTAAAACATTTCCCTAACCATTTTTCAATGTGTATATTAAAAAATGTAATATATTTTATAAATAAATTATAAAAATTTTAATTTTAATTTTTAAATAAAATCATCATTTATTCAAAAATACCAATTATAATATTATAAAAGATTTTTTGACCCTTTAAAAATTATTTTTGGGTGAATAAAAGTATATTATAATTATAAAAGATATAATTTTAATTTATGAATATATCTTATGAAATTAGATTTTCTTTTAAATCATTATATAAATTATTAAATTTTAAAAAATACATTTTACAAAAATTCCAACACCATCTGTATCATTTTTAAAACATTTATTTACTTATGCCATGATATTAATATATCATTTTTTTGAGATAACTGTATTTTATTTTATAATTTCCTAGGTGAGGTTACTATTCTAATGGCTTGATTATTATTCCTAAAGGTTACACTACTATTCCAATGGTCATGTTACAATACCATCCATACAAGTTCTTTAGTTTCTATAAATACCACATATTTCATTCATTCTTCATTCTATTTTATTTTCTATTAAGGTTATATAAATATTTTCATATTTAAAATGAATATTTTTTTATTAACATTATGTTTTATTTATACATCTTTGTTTGTGAGTGCGATCATTCTAGTAGATCGAGCATATCCAAATTTTTCTATTATTAATGTCTTATTTCTTATTTATTACCATCCTGTAATATTTGGCATTCTTATCGGTTAATTTTATAACTATTTTAACATTATTAATTTATTAGAGTGTTTTTTATTGGGTTCTATAAGTGTTTTATATGTTTTATGACATAATTATATGAAATAAATTATATTTATAAAATTCAATGTCTTCACATTCTTCCCCCTTATGAAATTTGGGCCTCAAATTTTTATTTTTCATACTATGTTAAAAATTGGTGAGGGTATTTCTCCTTCATCACGTTATCTACTACCCATGTCTCCTCTTTATATTTTTGGTTCCTCTATGGTACTTTTACTAGGTTAGTGTTCTTTCCGTGTATAACCTTGTCTCTATGGAACAAAATAATCACGAGACACTCCTCATAAGAGATGTTATTTATCAACTATACCACCTTTGAGTCCATTGAATGTGAGGTATCTGTTATATGATTCCTCAAGAAAAATGTATGGAATAAATCATTTACATAACACCTAGTTTGTGGATGTTCTATTCGATAGGACACAACTCCTAAACAGTCAAGAATCTCAAAGGCGCTAATGTACATGGGACTTACCTTTCCTTTCGTCCAAAATTGTGTAACCCTATTCCATAGAGATATGGGATGGAGTGTCGTGTCACCAACATCAAACTCTACGTACCATCAATGATTATCTTAATAGATATTATATTGAATTTTGGTATCTCGAATATGTTATTATATGGTCTTACACTTTTTAATCATTTCTTAAACCATTTTAGGTCATAACTACTTACACTCCCCAAAATTATCAAAATATGTAGGTGTTCAAAATATTTTCCCCGAAAGGGATTCATATAGATCCATTTGGATTATTTAGTTGGAACTATTGTTGTAAGATAAATCAACTAGTGTAAGATGTTGATTTTATCCTCCTTTGAATTTCATTGAGCATACTCTCAATATTTCTACTAATGCTTGAATATTACACTCATATTGGACATCAGTTTGGTGGTGATATGTCATATTAATGTTCAAGTCAATATTTATAGCATGTTGGATACTTTTCTATAACATAGAGGTAAATCTCAAATTATGATTCGATATAATCAATAAAGGTAGCCCATATATCCTCATAACTTATCTGGTTAATATCCATGAATGTTTTTTGAGGGATAATATCTCTTTAATATCAATTAAGTTAGAATTATTTATAATATTATTCAGAAGGAAACATATAGAAGTTTTTTCTTATCAATGTCTTTGGAAGTCCATTGAAAAATCCAATAGTGATGTTTTCCCATTTCCATGTAGGTATGAGTATCGATTTCATCATCCGCTTTTAATTTTTTTTAGCCTTTAATTACTAACATATGATAAATATTTATAAATATTGACTAATCCCCTTATTCATATTTTTTCACCAATAGTGCTCTTGGAGATCTTGATACATCTTTGTGCTCCTTGGGTGAATAGATATGGTTAATCTTTGTGCATCATTCAGAAACTCTTTAATTATCTCTGAATTCAATGGTACACATAGTCGTGGACTAAATCATACCACTCCTTCTTTGTAAATTTTGAACTCTAATGATTTACCCTTTCTTATAGCTTCTACAATTTTCTGAATTTACACATCATTTCTTTGAGCATCCTTTATCTTCTCTAAAAGGGATGGTTGTGAAATAATTTTTTAAAGAAATGATGATGAACCTTCCTTTATAACTACCATGTGAATAATATTCATGTATAATAATATTTTATCCTTCTCAGTTCTCATCATATATAATGTTACAAGATCTTTTCGACATAGAGTGTCTTTCACTTTATTTACATAATCGGGATGATAGTGGATTGAGCAGTCATAATACTTAATGAGATCTAAACATCATCACTAGTTTATATTAAGATCCATCCATATTAATATATATTTAAGGATTTTATGATTATTATATATCTCACACTTCTCTCTATAGAGATAATTCTGCCAAAATTTCAATTCAAAGATCACATCCACCAACTCCAGATTATGTGTGGGATAGTTTTTTGCATGAACATTTAAATTCCTTGAGGAATATGCTATTAAATTATTATTTTAAAAAATTTAATTTCTTAATCCCTTAATTTAATCATCTTTTTATACCACAATGAGTTAACCTATTATCAATAATGTAAGTACAGTGTAGTGAAAGCCACTTTTTCAACTCTTCAAATGAGTCATCACATTAACTAGTCCAGAAAAACATTACCCCCTTCTAAGTTATCTTTGTTTGTGGGTTTTAAAATAGTGATAAGTTCCTCCAAAATCATCACTAATACCTAGATAGTCCAATGAAACTACATATTTCCATTATAGGTGATATTATGTGACACCCCTCATTTGCATTTTTTTGGAAGGGTCTAGATATATTCCTTTGTTGGTGACAACATTCCCCAAGAATGATTCTTCCTACATACATAACTAACATTTACTATACTTGGCATATAGTTTCTCAATTATAAAATATTTATCATGGTATTATAATTATCCTCATGTTCCTCCTTTTTCATGGAGTATATTACAATATCATTTATAAATATTTCCACAATTTTATCAAGGAAATATCTAAAGAATCTATTCATGAAGTCTATGAAAATTTAAGGATAATTAGTGTGAACGAAGGGAATCACTATGAACTCATATTTTCCATACCATTTTCAAATTCATCCTTGAGATTATCTTCCTTCCTCACCTTTATTTAGTGATATCCCAACTAATGGTCCACATAATAGAAATACTTGGCCCAATATAGTTTATCAAACAAGTAATCTATCCATTGTAGGGGTTAAATTTTCTTTATCATGAATTTTTCAAGCTAACAATTATCAATCTATAAGAGAATTTATCATTCCTTATTTTTTATGAAGAGGACTAGTGCACCCCAGGGTGAAGCACTCGAGCGTATGAAACCCTTATCCAGATTTACATGTAATTAATTCTTCAGTTCTTCCAACTAAATGGTGGTCATCCTATAATGAGTGTTTGATATATTTAGATATCCAGGTATAAGATCAATTGAGAACTCAACCTATTTATTATGAGGAATACCATGACATCCTTCATAGAACACATTAGTGTATTCCCTCACAACGAGAATGTATTTTAGTATGAATCTCTCCTTTGTCTCAATAATTTGATCTAGATATGATTTCCCGTAAGTCAATAATATCCACAATTTAGATGATGATTTTTAAGTAGATTCATTCTCATACATAGAATTGAACATAATTTTTGGATCCCTCAGAATGTGAAGAGTGACCTTCATTTCATGTCCATTGTTATTGGATTTGTATAGAGATATCAAATACATTCCCTATATAGCATCAAACTATACTAAAGGATGTAATATGAGACTGGTTGGGAGCTTAAGACTACAAATATTAACTCTCGTAGAGTTATATACTTTATATGAAATAATTTCCTCATTTTATATTCATAAAAATAACTAAATGTTCATATTTTGAAGTGGTGTTTAAATAGTTCTACTAAACATAATAGAAATTAATGATTTCATAGGAACAGAATCAAATATTATGTTTTCTATTAATGAATGAATATCCAGTATATATGTCACCATGTCATTTTCCGGATTCAAATCTATATTGGTGATATAATATTCCCTTATTTTATTTCTTGGAGTTCGTAGTTGTTCATTTCCTCTGAAAACACTTGTCTTAGAACATTTGTTCAGATAATTCACATGTTACAGGCAGTTGAAACACTACAGTTAAGACTGAGTGTTGATCAAAGCCATCAATTATTTTTCAACATTATTAGGATTCTTCAAATCCCTTTGAAAATAATTATCATGATACCCCTATCTTAAACATTTGAAGAATCTTCAATATCCCATCAGGCCATTATCGACATGCTTTTTCCCACACATTTGGCATGTGGTATGTTGGGTTTTCTTTCTTGAATGGTATTTAATTATTGATACTTCTATATTAAACTCTATTTTAATAATTTATCTTTAAGATCACTAAGAGTCACCAATATCCATCTCAACCTTTAGGGAACATTGGACAATCTCCTCATAGCTGTCAAAGTCTTGAATCTCCAAGGGGTTTTGTAGACTCGTCTTTAATACACTAAATAATTGATCCAACTTATATTTATTGTTCATTAAAAAGACATAGGTATATCATCAAAACCTTGTAATGTTTTCCTCGTACAGATTAGATAGATTCAACTTCTATTTTCTTTAGTCTAAGTAACTACCTCTCCATCTTAAGGTAGAGAGTTTGGGGAAAATATTTATTGAAAAATATTATATTGAATCCTTCAAAATCCATGGAATCAATTTCCTCCTTAGATTTTATGTTTTTTGATTTGTGTGCACCACTAATTGGCTTACCCCATCAAAAATAAAAGACTTATAGTATGACTCTCTCTTATTCTATGCACTAGAGGAAAAATAATATCTTTTAAATTGAGTTAATCCATTATTCCATGATGTGGGGATTAGAAGATCCACTAAATATTTGAGGTAATTATCATGTAAAGGATTCAACTTCCACTTTATATTTCTTAGTAGGAAGGAATTACACATGATTCATGTTATTATTCATAACATGTTCCTATTGATATAGTATTATTTGGAAGTTCTTATCTCTAGTTCCCATCATATTTGGAATATCATTAAGGAAATCATAATATTTCAAATCACATTGGTTGTTATCATGGGTTCTCCAATTTCTAGTAAAAATAAAAATAAAATTATGGGCTTCAATACTTGGCTTATGAACATATAAAAAGTAAATTATAAATATCTAATTAATAACTTATAAATGAAAATTATAACCTAACATATTATTCCATAAGATTCAATATAGGCTATCCATGATGATAGAATTATCCCTATGGTTTTTACAATAGTTCTCAAATACTAATTCATGAAAATAAATAGATCTTCCTCTGATATCAATTATTGTGACCCAATCCTTTTAGAGATATTATTACCTGATTTTAAGCATAAATATCTATGAAATACAAACCAAGGTCTTAAAAGTGTAGTGTATTTGGAAGACAAGATAAAAAATTAGAAAAACTGAAACTAGAATAAAACATAATTTTATTAATCTCTACAATAGATTATAACTCTCTTTGAACTCATATAACTACATAGGATAGCCTAGGGAATAAAAATACAAAAGTTATGATCTAAAAATACCATTATGTAAATAAACATAGGAATAAAGTATAACACATGAGTTAGAAGGAATCACATGATAACATAAAAGGAAAGGATCATGAATAAATATATGGAATCATAAAATAAAGAACATGGAATCATATTATCATGAAAATATTAGAATTTTATAGAAACATTCATCCTGACATAAACATGAGTTAAGGATAAGTTACGAGACAATATAACAAGGTGGAAAAAATCCCATACATGACATATTAGGAGACTAAAAAATTACCCATCGCATTGAAGTTATATCCAGGTGCACACATCATATCATTTTCATGTATTTGTGTTTTATAAAAGGATTCAATGATAATAAATAAACATAATACAATACCATGGAAATAAATGGGTATTGTAATCATATCATAAGGCATAAACCAAATGATTATAATAATGGTATACATGAAAGAAGGTATATGATCATTCATGGACATTAACAAAGTAAACATAATAATATATCATGATTAATTATTTCCAATAGAATTTAAAACATGAAAAAAGAGTGGTTAGGTAAAATTATAAATATGTCACTTAAGTGAGGTTTAAGGGAAAAGACTAAAGAGTCTTCAAAGAGGATAAAGGCATAATTTTTTGCATGAAAACAAAAAGGAACTAAGATGACTTTTAAATATAAAAAGAGTGATTTTATAAAAATATTAGTGAAATGAAAAAATTTATGTAGTGTACTTGAAAATGGGTAAGAAAAAGAAAAGTTTATTTTAACTAGTCTTGGTTATATTGAGGAATTTAGAATGCAACCATTTACAACATGTATTTCCCCATAAAATAAAGAATAATTGATCTATATAAAAATATTATAAACATATACATAGAATTTAGGATAATTTTTTAATAATAAAAAATAAATACATTGGGGTAAAGAGAGAAAATGTGTAACCTGAAAGAAATAATGGAGGTTTGGAGATATCTCTTACCTTGTGTCTGAATGAACTCTACACTTATACATAATTTATTGGATAATCAAATTATATTCATTAATTAATTCATTTAGAACATCTAAAATATTTATTTTATTTATTATAATTTTATTAAGTTTAATTATGACTATTTCAATGTGTTGTAATGTTTAATTCTATTGTCTTAGGAGCATTTGTTTCATGGTTTCATGGTTAGTTCACTTGTGTAAAATTATGGATGATCTTTTCAAATGGTAAAATTTAATAGAAGTGAAATTATATATTATTAATTCCCTTAAATAATATTAAATGTTGTTTTATATCTTTGTTCTATTATTAGGATCTTTCATTTGATAAAACCTTAAGGATTATTGTTTTGTTTATTTTTTATGGTTTTCCTACCATCATGAACTAGTTTTGATTTATTGAATATTATGTTTATATATTTCTTCCAACACATTATATATGTTATAATATGCATATTAAAATCTAATTTAACTATAATAATTGTTTTATGGTCATCCTTGAAGGGAGTAATGAAAAATGAAAAACCCTAATCCATGGAGATGATTAACCGCTATAATTTGGACAATGGTATCATTTATTTGAATAAGAGGAGATGAAAAAAGAGGTGGATTGAATATATTCCATTATTAATATATATATATGATACTAGAGTTATTATGATTTTATGTGTGTTGTATGTGATTAGAAGGTAGAATAAAAAATAAATTAAAAGGAGATGGTTTAAGAATGTTGCCTCTTGAATATCACCTCCTCAAAGGACTCCTTAATGAACTTGGAATTGGATTTTTGTTGAAAAAAACCTAGTGTAACGGAGTAAGAGGCTTGGGAATGGATTTGGATATAGTATTTACAGGCTACACGATATTAAAGGTGTAAGAAGAAGGGGTGGTATTTATAGGGAAGAAGAGATGTGTCTTTTATTATTATATTCATTAGTTTTTTACTTTGGCTCAATAATCAAAATAGTATTGATTACTAGGGGTATATAATGTAAATGGTTTGTGATATTTTGTACCAGTGTGTTCTTGCATCATCCATGACTCAAAAATTCATGTATCTGGCTTATTATTTTTAAATACCATAACTTACTGTATTTCACTATTCACCAAAAATACAACTATTCTAGAAAAATAAAAAAATAACCATATCCATTTTTTGATGATTTTATTTTACAAACTAAATCCATTTTATGAAAATAATTTTCTAAATATGATAAATTTAATTTTTAAATAAAATCAGCATTTATTAAAAAAATGATTTTAATGTATTAATCGATTTTTTAACCATTTTAGAAATTAATTAAGGTCACATAAAATTAGATTACAATTATAATAAAAAATAATAATTTTTGAATCTATTTTAGGAAGATAAATTTTCTTTTAAATAATTTTATTAATTATAATTTTGTAAACAAACCTTAACATTTCAAAAAAAATATCAACACCTATTTTATCATTTTTAAAACAATTGTTTACTTATTTCGTGATATCAAAGTTTCATTTCTCTATTTATAAGATACATATATTTTATTTTATAGTTTCATATGCAGTTTACTATTCTAATGGCCTAATTACAATTCCTAATGGTAAGATTATTATTCCAACAGTTAGGTTATTATTCCATCGATATAGGTTCCTTAATTTCTATAAATATAACTTATTTCATTCATTATTCATTCACTTATATTTTCTCATAAGGTTATATATAAAATTTCATCATAGAAATAAATATTCTCTTATTATCATTATATTTTATTTAAATAGATTTGTTCATGAGTGTGGTCATTCTAGTGCCTCGAGCAGATCCATGTTTTCTTATTCTTGTTATCTTATTTTCTATTTATTGTCCCATTGTGATATTTTTCATTCTAATTAGTCTATTTTTTGACTAATGAATCATAATTCATCGATGATAATAATTCATATGAATTATTTTTATGATTTATGTGTTCAATGGATTAATTATGGGTTATTACACTGAGGATATAAGGTCACCTTAATAGATAAAGCATGTGATTTAAATGTATTATCTCCTTATGGTTTTTTCATAAGGGTTGAGGTCGCTGAAATAAGAGTTTCCATGAAATAGAAAATTATATATTGATTGACTAAATCATTATATTAATATTTTCATTAACATCACTTGAGAGTTAATAAACTTAAACTTATTAGTAGTTAAATCTAGTGAAAGTGGGAGTATGTTGGAGTTGGTTCCATGGAAACAACTATTTTCTTCTTTTTATTACATGTATATTCATGGAATTAAATATTAATAAATATTATTTCACATGATGATATTTCTTATACGTGACATTTAATATGATTATGTCCTTAAATTATTTGTCACATCGTAAGGTCATGGTAGTTCCCTGTTATGGTGGGAACCTCAAGGTGAATTCATGATATTATAAAACATGTGTTCTCTAATCAAATGATATTATATGATGAGATCTGGATGATATTGGCTATCAAGGGTATGGGGATTATAACATAGTTTGAATTCTTCTAATGAAGGTATCCCTTGGTAATTTCCAAGATATGAGGTTTTGAGAACAAACTCTCTAATAATAATTCCACATGTTTATGTGTTATTGGATAATATTTTTGGAAGATGTTTTTTTTTCTTAGGATTAAAATTTTTATTAATAAATTTCATGAGTCGCATACTTAGATGTATTGATGAGAACCATGACGACATGTTCTTTTATATATATAGGATATGTTGGGTGTCTCACAAGTTGTGGGATTAATGAATAAGTTAGTAAACTGTTTATACCTTTTTAATTGATGGAAGTGTGTATATTTATCCCTATGATTATAATGAAACTACTTTATTAAGTCAATCACTATAAAAATTTTATTAGTGAGTCCATTTCAAAAAATTCAGATAAAATATGTCAAGAATATAGGTTTATTACACATTCAATAAAACCTACATGATGGGATGTCAGCACATTGGGATTATATAACATATTGACCATTCATATAAAGTTATTTTTTTGCAACATTTAAATTTTCTTTATTTGTTCCTAGATGAGTAGTTGGATGATAATCTATCCTAATGCTACTAAGAAAGTGTCCTAGAGGGTGACACACTATGTGTATCGATAACATCAAATAACTTCTATGTGAATTTATTATTAGATTAAATATTATTCTTAATTTTTTATGAATAGTAATTATTCAGGTTTTTTTATCATAACTATTCAACCATAAGTTATTTGAAAGAATATATGTGTGTGAGTTTAATATTAAATAAATATATATTTATAATTTTATTAAATCTAATATTTTTTTATTTAAATAAGTATTAATTATTAAATATTTATTCAATACAATGGAGGGTTGTCAAACCAAATTAAGGGTATGATGAGAATTATATATTTTATGTCATTTAAATAAATATTAATTAACTCATCTATGAAATGATATTAAAATTGTCCATGAGACTTGGGCACATCTCAGAACTAATAATATTTTTATCCATATTATTATTCAATGGGGGGATCTCTTAGAATTAATAGAATTTAAAGGGGTCGTTTCATAATTAACTATTATTTGAACTATGTATTTAAACCTAGTAATATCATTAATAGAGTTATCAAAGGAGATGATTGTTGAGAAAAACTTTTTCTAGAGTGAATCATATCAATACCTAGAGATAAATATATCAAAAACGAAAATCATTAATCCTTCTCATCCCTCTCAAGTACCCAAGTGAAAAAGAATAAATCATTTAATCCAAGATGTAATACATTTTGTGATAAATGATTAATGATTAAAGAGGTTATAATCATTATCACTAGCAACCAGTGATTCTATATAGACTTTATGATGTTTTTGGTGTCCCAGTGGATACTTCGTGAAGGATTATACACTTATATCATTTCATTTAATGATTATACTACAAGAATAAGTCAACTAATTTGATAACAAGGAAAATATAAATAATATAAATATTAGGTAAATAATATTTATAAAAATTAATTATATATAATATGTGAAAATAATATTTTGAATATTTCAGGGGTGTATTAATTAATTTTTGAGGATTTTTATGAAGAAGTCATGTAAAAACTATTGTTTTTACATGGTCTTGATTACTTATCCAGTATCCTAGAAGCATTAATGAGAGACTACACCCCATTCTCACCCAGTTCAATGCTCACATTTATTTCACCAACACATCATTCATAATTATATAAAAGTTAAGAACAAAATAATGTGATTGAATTAATTAATGGTTTACAAAATTTTATTTTTGAAAAATAAATTAAAATATAAAGTATTTTTAATTAATTTAAAACTTTTATATCCATATATAATTTGGTTCATGACATGGGAATATAAAAATTAAATCATTTTTCATGAACTCGCCTTTCCTATCCCCCCACCCCCATGAGAGAAAACAATAATAAAAAATATATTATAAAATAACTCTTGAAAAACAATAGAAACAATATCATTACCAATAATAGAAATTATAAAACCTTGATACCTAAAATTTATAATATAAATGTGTTAGGTAGACAAAAGAATAGATTATCATCTATGTTCCAACTATCTTATATCCAATCTACCCATCAAAACATAGTAAACCAAAAATAATGATCTGATACCATTTGGTAATTCCCTGACCCAGTTTCCTATATCTGATATAAATAAGATCATGACTTCATATACACGTCCCATATGCAAGTGGTTACTAACTAATAAAAAGTTCATGGGAAACATATCAAGGAGGTCATTCCCTTAGTATTGATTCATCCAAAAATGAAAAATAGTTGTAGTGGTAAATAAATAATAAGACAAATAGTATGGAATCAAAGATAAAATTTAACCATATAAATAACATCTGGTGTAAAAATATAATGAACCCATGTCATATCTAAATAAAAATAGAATCCCCCGATGAAGTTTATCAACACATGAAATAAAAAAAAGGAAAAAATAATTATCGATTCAATATTACAAGATGATCCTAGAGTATGTATGGGTATGACCTCTACCCATTGGAAACTTCACCTTATCACCCACTTGACATAGTGGAATTTTCATTACCCAAATACCTGAAAAAAAATCAAATATACTGAGATACCTATACAGATTTTGAGTAATATAACCCAACAAGAAACCATCGACACATCCCTAGAATATGTGTTCAAAATATATATGAGTGAATTAATTAATAGAAAATAAATAAATAACAACTAAGAACACACCCATTTCTGGTCATTATATGAAAACCAAAAAACCATGAACCCTGAACATATATTATGTCATCATGGTCAAAATATGAGAGTCATCCTATTCCAAGAACTCATAATTGACATCAAAGGAAGTGGTATGAGTAAGTTAAAATGTTTCAAACCTCCCACATCATCCAAGACAGACCATCACATATGGTAAGATCCCATGGTTGTGTCTTATATCCATCAAAAACTATAGTAAATGTATTGTGAAATGAATAATGTATTCAACCTCCCATGTGAGCCAAATAAACATAGATATACAAGGTGGGGTCTCATGGAAAAGTCACATACATAGCTTGAGAATCATAGAAAGTAGTCTGGGGAGGTAATAATGTAGTGAACCTCTCAGGGGATCCAAACTGACACACTTCACAGAGATAATTCACCCTAAATAAATCACACATAAATCACGTAAACCCATACCACTTATCTTCATGTGGTCTATCCATATATCATGATTCAACATCATAATACCACACATCCTAACCATTCCAGGTTGCCATTATTAGACCCATAACTCTTTAAAATTGTAGAGTAATTCCACCCAATACTATAAGACATACAAACCATCCTCAATGTCATAAAAAACTAATAAAACCCAAATTTTATACTCAATTAACAATGGGGAAAACCCTTGGAATGGACACATGAACAGATATTTTTAGGTCACACATACACCACAATTCCCATATAACCCCTTCATTTGGTCAATTCTTCCATTTTTAACTCCAACATATACTTGAACACCGTAGGAAGAATAATAACACGCAATGAATTCACTCTCTTACATGAAATATCATGAAATACCATACAATCAAAAAATAAGGGCTTCTTACCATAATCCTTAGAAAGTTAACTCAAAAAATGATACGTATTAATTCATGACTAATCACTTGGAACTATAGAATCTTATAAAAGCCCTAAAAAGTTGGGATTTATCACAATGGAAGAATTAATTGTGGAATAAATTTACACTAAGAGCATAGGAGTGGTTATGCTTACCAAAAAAGAAGAATCACAACTAATAAGAGTTAAATTGGCCATAAAATGGGAAGGAGAGAGCATAAAGAATCCGATTTGGACCATATAATGGAGTAAATATAGTACAGGGGTTAAGGAATTGGAGAGGAGGATTTACATGGTGGTCTATTTTAAATTATTCAGAATCCCTTACCCCCCCCCCCACCAACCTAATGAAACCATTGGGTGTCCATTCTAACTATATAAAGTACCTAATTATCCATCTACGACCAAGAATACCTATATGGGTAGGTCAATGGGGCTCCAAATTATGTAGGGTCCCTATATGGACCACCGAGTACTCGGTGACTCTATTCTGAGTACCTGTCTCTATATTATGTTATATTTTAGTAGGATTTCCATAGTTAAGCCTCTCGAAAAGACCTTCAAGAACTGATACCACCCAAGCACATCACACAATATCAATATAAATTAATTAAATACTAAAAATGAGCTCCAAATTACAGTGTAAAACATAAGGTTTATTAAAAGGTTGTTATATTGGGGTCTTAACATTCAGTTCCCCATGTGAATTTATGAAATCTATTATTCATTTAAATTAAATTTTTCACTTAACTTTACTTTTTATTTTAAAATTTTATAAACCCCAATAAAAGAATGTGTGTCTGTGTAAGAGTTTTGTAAAATAATATAATCAAATGATATTTTGAAAATGATAATTACTATTAGTAATATAAGCTTCCATTGTAAATATTAATTATATTAGTATTAAATAAAATTATTATTTAAAATTAAAAAGTGGTTGAAAATGATTAGTTATTAAAAAAAATAACAATTTCCATTTAGAAGAATAATATATTGAAAATTATATTTACTATAAGAGAAACTATTTTTGAAATTAATAATAAGATAAAAATAATTTGTTTTAAATAAAATAAATATTATTGGAAAAAATAATTAATTGAAAATATTGACATTTAAAATTTATCTAAAAGTTTTTACTTTTAATGGAAAAATAATTACCAATTATGTTTTTGTCCTACTTATCATAATAAATTATATAAAATGAGTAATTCTTAGTATGTTTTTCTAAAAATAGTCATAGAATTTGTATTTCAAGATGCATGGTTTTAAAAATAAGTGGTATTTTTTCAATGTATGAACAAATTTATTACACTAAAATTTCTGAAGAAACTTTCTCAAATAAGTGGTATAAAAAATAACTATATAAACACAAATCAGGAAACACATTTATAATAACCTCCTATTGATTTTATTATTGTTCTAGATTGTCTACGATTTTTAAAAATTATAATTATTATTTTTATATAATTTTTAGAAAATTAAATATTTGAAAAATATTTTTACTCTTATTTAAGAAACAAAATGTACACCGATTATTCATAGTTGTTTTTATACAAGTTTTTTTGGAACCTTGAATCATTTTTTTCTTTTATTGAGTTAATTCTAGGAACTGGATACTCAAGTACGTACTCCAAAACGTAAAAAAATTAGAATATAGTTAATAATTTTTTAATTTAAATAATAATGATAATTATATCAATGGATTGAACCTTTTGTACTGTTACATTGCATCTTTTGGGTGTTGGACATGTTGAATGGGGGATTGTAGGTGATTTGGAAGTAAGAGGTGAATTTTGTTATGTGGGGTCTTAAGAAACCTTTTTAGGGAGGCACTTCCCATTTTAGAGGGTGTGGTTAAGCAACAAATGTGGTGCCTAAGTGTTTCAGGTAGAGTTGAGTGGTAGTAGCAGTTTTTCATTTTAGTCTGGGTGTTTATGTGGTCTCTGGTGTGGATATAGTCATTTAGTTGAGTGTAAAACCTAAAGGTATTTATTAAATACCCTATCTAAAAATTTTAAGGGTGTTATGTCCTTTTTTGTGGTTATGGAGTCACTACACAATGGTCTTTGATGTCATTCAGTGTGGCATGTACAAAAATAGTGAGGATGATTCCATTATGTCATGATAGATCTTCAAAGAGATTTAGAGTCGAGGTTAACACGAACATTTTGGTTACCACAATGATGTATCATTTTGCAAATATATTTTTAAAATGACTGAATTAACCTCCAAACGATGGGAATATTCTATTTTGAAGACATGGGCTTTATGATCCAACTTTGTCCAAGGAAATAATAGCTATTTTTAAACTCACCACACTATGGTTGAGGTCAATTAGGTTTTCTCTATAAATAGTGGTCAACCTATCCTTTGGTTTGTCTTTCCTTCTATTCTTTCTATCCCTAGACAACTCCAATACATTCTTTGGTTCTTTCTAATCACTTATAGAGGATCTAAAACCCTATGATCAGGTTGTGATTTATTCTTCAATACATAGTTCCCCTTTTTTCTTTATATCCTAATATTTTGGTTTCCCTTATTCTCATAGGGTTATGTAATTAGGTTCCTTTGGTCTTGGGTAATATTTGATCAATTTTATGATCATTTTTTTGTAATCATGTCCTTTGGTAGATTCATTTGGATTCTTGGTGTTTAGTTTGTGTTTTTTTGACCATTTTATCATGACATAATTATGGATTAAAAGCAGTATGAGATTCAAGACATGTATTTATTATATTTTACAAAATATGGTATTAAAAAAATATTATTTTATTTGGGTGGTTTTTTCAAATTAACATAAGTAGGGTAATGAAATGGACTATGAAATAAATGGGTAAAGTGGTTTTTTCATGTGATTTACCTTGTTCTATATTGTTTCTTTTGTGTTTTTTTTATGATGATATTCACTATTGTGATAACCCATGTTTTTTCTTGATTGATATGTTTTATCAACTTTTATTATTGGAAAACTACATAAGGTTTCAAATTAATTTGTTTGAATGAAAATCTATATCTTCATTCATATTATTTATGCATAAGGTGATTAACTAATATGGGAGTAAGGTAATAAGGGTTTGTGATGGTATTTATTGTTACAGTAATTAGGGTTATTTATTTCTTCAATTTCATGATAGTTCTTATTGTGATTTGTGTAGTCTTGGGTGTGGGATTTTTTTTCTATAATTTTCTCTGTGTATTTAGAGTTGCTAGTTTGTAATAGATGATGTGTGCAAGGAGGATTGATTATATGGTCATTATTATGGATTTTTTTGGTGGTTTCTGAATGGTGGAAGTGTGGTAGTTTATTTTGTATTATATTACGTTTTTTTAGGTTTGTTATAGTTTTTATTAACATGTTTTAATGGTGAAATAACATATATAGTATGTGTGAATGATGGGTTATGTTGGATGGAACTAATAATTGAAGAAAAAGAAGGAGTGAATATTGTAAGTGGGAATTTAACCTTTAAATTGAAGTGTTAAAATGATGTTTTAGTGGTTAATTAATGGTTTTACATTAAATATGTGTAAGTTAAAAACATAATGAATATAATAAGGTTGGTAATGTTAAATATATAATTGATAAAGGATAGTTTATCCAATCAATATTAGTAAAGCATAGGATAAAATTCCTATTTTGGGGACGTTATTCCTTTCTGGATGGGGTGTTTTATTTGTGGGTGTGGTGGTTAATATTTTTGGTGTAATTGAGTAGTTATATCCATTTTGGTTTTTTTTTGGGGAATATAGGTGATCTACAGGGTAAAACCTATCATTTTTCTGAGTGTGGAACATATCGGTTTCTAAGGAAGCAACTATGTTAAATGAATAAGGTAATGACACTTGTTTTGGTAGTTAAAGAGTTTTTACATTATGTTCATTGGCATCATTTAACAAGATCAATTATGGGGAGAGTATAGAGTCAAAGAGACCAATACCTTTATATTATAGTTTATCTTTAAAGGGATCTAGGTTTGTGGTTTATATGCCCATTTTTTGGTGTCCCTACACCATTGTGACAATCAAAACTATTTTTAAAATAGCCAAAACAGCCACCAAGAAATGTTGGATATGTAGTTTTTAAGACCAAGGTTTTTGTATCTAGCTTTAACAAAAGTTATAATGACCATTTTAGAACTCACTAAACCATAGTGGTGGTCAATCAGATTTTATCTGTAAATAGTCATCAACCTCTTCTTTGGTATGATGTTCATTCCATTATACCAAACCCATGATAACTTCCGGACATTATTTGGGTCTTTCAAGTGATCCCTAGAGAATTTAAACCACTTTATAATGTATTGATTTCCTCTTCAATCCAAGGTACCTATTTCTACGGTATCTCCCAATTTTTTGGTTTCTTTCTTCTCATAGGGTTATAGTAGTAGGTTAATTCAGTCTTGGGTATTTTTTAACTGAGTTCATGATGAGATTTTGTTGTTATAATATCTTATGATGGATTAATTCATGTTTTTTAGCACTTGATCAATTATTTATTCCAATTTTTTATGCCACTTCATTGAGTATTTAATGAGTTTGGGGATCAAAACATTTATTTCAAATTCATTAGTAATTATGGGATTTTTATAGTATTTTTCCGTTTTATTGGGGGGGCTCAAATTTTCCCAAAGAATATAATAAAAAATACTATGAAAATGTAAGGGTAAAATTAGTGTTTCAAATGTGAATTACCTTGTTATATGTTAGTGATTGAGATTTACTATTCTTATCAATATTCACTACTGTGATAAACAAGATTTTTTATTCATTCATAAGTTCTATCACCTTTCATAATTGCATAATAACATAAAGTTGGTAACAAACTGTATTGTATTTAAAAATTTATATTTGATAATTTTTTTATTCATTGGTTGATTAACTAATATTAAATATTGATAATTGGGGGTCATTTCATTGTTCCTTATTATAATAATAATTATCTTTGGTTTCAGTTTTTTGATTATCCTTGTTGTAATCCATATTGTTTCTATAGTGGGATGTTGTGTATGAAATTGGGTGTGTGTATTTAGTGTGGATGGTTTGGAATAGTTTATATATAAATATTTATATTGATGTATTGGATTCAATTTGGCTTTATTGTGGGAGTTTGGGTTGGTGTAAAATTAGTGATTGATGTTTGGTTGTGAGGAGGTTGTGTGGTTACATTTTTGTTTCCTAGTGAAATGGTTTATCACTAAAAATATATACAGTAATTTGTAATGATGGGTTAGTATTGTTGGAATTAACAATATATGAAATATAAATGGGAAATGTGGTAAGTGGGTAGGTAACCAAGACATTAAAGTGTTCCAAAAATTATTAATTGTTAATGAATGGTTTTAAATTAAATATTTCTAATTAATGAAATAATAAATATAATTATATTTGTAATAGTAATGTTTTAATTGATAAATGATATATTATCCGTTGAATATTATGTAAATATGATAATGATTATTGATTATTTATAATGGGTGAAATATGAAGTAAATAAAGGTATTATTGGCTATCTTCTGTGGATAGGTGAGGTTCTTTTATGGTATAGTGATATCAATTATTGCTAGTGAGGGGAAGAAAGATGTGGTGGTTGTTGAGGGTGTTGGTATCCCTAGTTTTAATGAACCCTTAGGTTAGTATTTGTGTGTGACTTTTATATCACATATTTTATTTTCATTTCTTAAACACCCCCACCCATATTTGGTACCCTGTCTGACACCCATATTGTTTTATGTTTCAGGTGTCTTACCTAACATCTATGTTAGAGAGGGAAAGGTTGGTTTACTACACCCTCTTCTCTGATCATTGTTTAAATGTATTTATGATTTTTTTCGGCTCACATTAGGTATATCAAAATAGTCTATAATGGACTTAGGTTTTGGTGTTTATTTATGTCGGATGGCCTAGTTATATAGTTTTGGTGGGCATGCATAGTGGAATTCATGCATAGTAATATGAGAGAATAATATTAATTTACTTCATGTTCATTATACCCTATTTAAATATGAGGTTGTGATATATAGATGGGTTGAAATGGGTTCATGATATTATATAGAAGGGGTAGAAGTATAAGACATATCTTTTTAGGGTTCGAGAGTGACTAGACTAGTGTGGAAGTGTGTGTGGTATAACTTCTTGATACATATTTTTTGATAATATATTACTATACTTAGATATAGTATTTGGTGAGTGAGACTTGGTGTGATTGTATTATAGATGACCAAATATAGATGTGATTGGATTCTATTGTTTATTCCTTGAGTAATTTGTATGATTTTTCAACATTTTCATGAGAGATTTTGGGGTGAATCATAATTATAATATTTGAATTCTCACCCCTATATATATAAATAAATTATAGGTTTCTAGGATATATTTGCTGATCAGGTTAGATCATAGTGTCTCATATAAGTTTTGGTTTTCTGTTTTCGTTTTTTCAATTATAGTTACTCGGTATTATATTATTCTAACCTTGGTTATGTATGAAATTCTCACACAAACCAACCTGGATACCCTAGAACCATAGCCTACACTAGAATTTTCCAATGTCTACTCCCTGTCCCTATGGGTTTGAAACTTGCACTAGGCTTCATACATGATAAAATTTAGAACAAATTTTCCACAAAAACAATGTATGATAAAAGATTACAAGTAATAATGATCCACTCTTCAAAATGATAATTTTTTAGAATCAAATAGGTAAAATTGTATGAAACAAGAAAAAAATATTCCGAAGGAAACATCAACCTAAGATGAAAACATCAAAATCATATAGAAAAGTCTCAAATATCATGTGTAACAAGTGGGAAAAAATACAATAGTCACCATCATTACCCCATGATCTAAATGATCATGAATATCCACTACCTTAATTTGTCACTTTACCTTTTCATGGACCTAGAATAATAAAATCTACAATCACTTGAAGGAAATGGTAGGGTGTGATCTATAAATCCCATTAAGGTCTCACAAAGTGTTCTATAATGAATACAAAAATAAGCAACCATTTGTTCTAGAAGTTTAAATCAAAAAAAAACATTTCATGGAATTTATAAATTTTAAAAATATATATTTTAAATCAAAATATGATTGATATATCAAAACATATTTTAAACTGGAATAACTAAACATTTTATATAATACAATTTATATTAATTGGTTGTAGAGAATAAAACCACTAATAAATATTGATATATATAATCAAATCAAGTAAATCAAGTACCTTTTAAAAGATCCCTACATCATGTTTTATTCCATTGTAATAGTAATCTCACACTTCCTATATATAAATGTGGCTCTAGATATGTCTAAATAATGAAATTAATACCCCATTCAGGGAGTCACTAGGGGAAAACAATCTACACCCCATTTGGGGAGCCACAATGGGATGTTAAGCTAAAAATGTTTTAGTTAATGATGTCATCCTAAATCCAGTGTTAAGGGATCTAGATCCTAGCATATTTTTCTTAGTTACCTATTAACAGACTAGGCTTATATGTGATTTAATCAATTAATCAATCAAATTGGAAATCAATAAATTCAAATCACTTTAAAATATAATTTACCAAGTTCATTTTTCAACATGACTTTCTCATTTCAAAACCAATATATAGATTTTTTTCATTTCATGCCTCATAATATCACCTTTCAATTTATGATATTTTCTAAAGATGAACATCAAGTCATTTAATAAAAAATCAAAATGATTCCCAAATTTTCAAATATTTTCCCAATAACTTCACTTCTATTGAAGTTGGTTTTTTTCAAATCTCATGCCCATTTAAAATCATATATAAAATCATCCAAAATACATGTTTTAAATCAATTAAAAACACATTTAAATTTTATCAATAAATTCATGGTTTAAATCATAGGATAAGGAATTATATAACCACCTACCATTAAATCAATGATCCATAAATCAACACCCCCAAGGGTATTCACAAATGAATAATGAAGGCATTGAATATCTTGGAACACAACATAGAATCAACATAAAATAAAATAGAGTTAGATACTTCAATTACATGATAGAGAGAGATCAAAATAAACAACATGATAGGAGATCCACTAACCTAAAGGTGATCTAATGAGATCCACACCACTTCAATCTACCATGGAAAGGGTTTGAGTATTTAAAATATCCTATTGGGAGCCTTGAATGATGCAAAAACATCTTAAGGTAAAATTCTGGGATAATCCAACTTAAACTAAGAGTTCAAGATTTTTTAATTAATTTTATAATGAATTAAAACCCGCATTCATGGTTTTCAAGGTAGGTTCACAGGGTTAGGCAAATTGTACACCCTAATTGTGGGCCCCTCCCAGAATTCTGTTTAGGGTGAACAGTTCTTTAGCATCATTAAACTAACCATTTTCTACTTGTTCATTCCCCATGGTCCATAGGTCTCATGGTTAGGGGTGGCCACACTTTTTAGACAAACAATGTGCCCCTTCTAGTGTATTTCAACTGGGTGCACAGTTTTTTGGGACCAATTGCATGGTTTTACCTAATCATGAACCAAATATAAACAACCGTTTTGATTCAAAAAAATATAAATTCTCTAGAAATAACCCCAAAAAAATTGAATCAAAGGATATCAAAACAAGGGTAAAGTAATACCTAAAAATGTGTAATAGGATGTTACAGGCTCCCCACTGTAAATACATTTTCCCCTAGAATGTCTCTCATAAAATATCAATATCAAAGAGATTAGGCCACTAATCACTCATTAGTGCCTCAAAATCCCAAGTCTCTTAAGAATAGTAAACATGCTATTGTAGAACACAAACCAAAGGTATCATCCTCTACTAAATAGCCTTCTTCTTAGAATCAATTATCCTTACTCGATGCTGAATCACAGGTAAATCCAGATGAATATCAAGATCTCTCAAACTAAAAACGTGAGATGTCTCATAAATATAATTTTGAAGTTGAGATACATGAAACACATTGTGGATCATAGTCAATTCTGATGTAAGTAAAAAATTGAAATCAACTTATCTCACCAACTCAATAATATCAAAAGGTACCATGAAGTAAGGAACAGGCTTCACATGACTCCCAAGATGTTAGTAAACCAACCAAGGTGAAATTAGAAACAATTATTAGTTGATAAGAAAAAACTCCAATGTTATACAATGATGATCAAAATAATATTTATACTGTCTCTATGCTTCCAAAGTTCTCTGATAAATTAATTGAATCTTCATTGTCATCTCAGGGACCAAACTCATTCTAATAAAGGAAGTATCACAAATCTCATACCAATATAACAGATATTTATATAGCCTACCATACTATTCCTCAAATGGGGCCATTTGAATTGTGTAATAGTAACTACTATTATAAGAAAATTTAACCATTCCCAAGTGGATGTCATAATCTCCCCCGAAGTCAAGAACACAAGCCTAGAACATATCCTTAAAAATATGTATATCCCTTTCTATCTAGACATCCACCTTATAATGGTATGTCATAATCAAAAAACCTATGATCCCATCACCTCTTAAAGGACTCATAAAAAATAATGGGTAAAATGGGGAACTATATCATAGAAATTATTAGATAGAACTCCTTTAAAACAAAAAATCTCTTTCATATAGAGATTCCTAACCTCCTCATCTTTTCCTATATCAAGAATGGGTATGAACTGAGTCGATTTGGTCTTTTTATTGATCATAACCCCTATCACATTCTTTCCTCGGAAGGCATGTGGAAGCCCAACAACAAATCCAATAGAAATATCATCTCACATACAAGTTGTTACTATAATTTTCTGTTGTAAACCTGAAGATATTTGGTGCTCTTCCTTAACTGTTTTGAAAATGAAAAAACGAGAAAAAAATAAAAAAATATTTTATCCCATACATGGCCACCATAATCATCACTACATGACATAAAAAATATTCTCGGTACCCGAGTTCACCACTCAGTAGGAATTATAGAAATCCCCTATTATATGTTATCTCAAAAACAAAGTAAGAACGAATCAATTCTAAATTAATAGAGTACTCTCAGAAGATAGTGACAATTCACCAATGGTCTCCCCACCTTAATGCAAGCCCCTAATTTAAAGGAAAATTTATCATCAAGATGCTAATTCTAAAGAATCATATCAATATGATAGGACTTCAACTAAAGACTATCCATAATAATATCATCTACTTCTCATACTCTTAAATGAAACAGTAAAAAAAGATACAACATCTTCCAATCTTCTTATAATTATTTTAAGGTATAAGTTAGAAGTTTCCCACTGAAATAGACACTAATTAAATTACCCTTTTCCCAGGTATGGGCAATGTTGATATCAAAATACTATAGGTTCTCTACCAAACACATGTACTAAAAGTTCAAATATTATTTATAGAAGTTATAACTCAAGTTCTTGTGGCTATAAAAAGTCGTAAACCTTTATCTAAAAAGGTAATTAAACTAACTCTTAAGCATATACATCATGGATGAGAGTTAAAGGTCATGGTTCAAATAATTATTCACATGTGGCCTAGGATATTGAGAACCATAGGCTATCAAATGATCACACTATATAATAATGCATCCCAAACCCGAACCTAATGTGTAACAGAAGACCTCCTAGTGCTACCTAACATCTGGAAGATTCAACACTAGAAAAGAAGTCAAAATATATTTCAGATCAACAAAATAACTTTTAAATTTATCATCCCAAAATAACTACACCCCTTAAAAGTTAGAGTGGTAATCGAAGAAGAAAACATTGAGAAATCATTTACAGAATATTGATAATACCCCTTCAAACCCAATAAGATCGGAATCCTGAAAAATAATTGTGGTTTCTCCTATGTCATTACAGTTTTCATCTTATCAAGATCAACTAAAATAACATGTTTAGAGACCACATTTCACAATACCATCACTTAATGAATATATAAACCACATTTTGATATGTTGGAATAGAGTCAGTGATTTCTCAATATTTCCATGACTACTCTGAGAATACTCAAATGATCCTCCTTGCATTGAGAGTAATCCAATATTTCATCCAAAAAGACCAAAAAAAAATTTCAAGATACTGATGGAATATTTTATTCCTAAATTCCATAATATTTGTAAGAGCATTGGTTAAACCAAATGGAATGAATAGATTCTCATGATGGTTACACCTTCTCTCTAGGGTAATATTTTAATTTTTAGATAAATTTATTCTTCACTTTTGATGACTAGATCAAAAATCACCAATTAAAAACCACTCCACCCATTTCAACTAATATAACTAATCATCAATCTACGGTAATGGATACATTTACATCACAAAAATTCAATAGAGTTTCCAGTAATCAACACATAGGTGAAGTGATCCAAAAAATTTATTTTCTAAGAGGACATGCACATCCCAAGTTGACACACTTGGGTGAATGAAATATTTCCCAAAGTTTGCATCAAACTGACTCTTCAATTATTTCATTTTGTATGGAACCATTAAATAATAAAAAATAGACATTGGATGATTATTAGGCACTATATCAATTGAAAATTCTACATCTCTTAATGGTGTAAAACCAAAGAAATTAGAATTAGACACATCAGGAAACTCAAAGAAAACAAGAGGGAGATCATCACACAAATATTCCCACTCAATTTCAAAATTAAACACAAATATTACTTTCCACAACTCCAGATAAGAAGATCCGGCTCCACTCAACCTCGAGTACCATTATCATTGAAAAAAATGGCACACCCCATTGGTGGTATTAATGGATATCCAAAAAATATAATAATCAATTTAGGTATGATAAGAAATGATACATTACATCCTATGAATGAAATAAATTTGTTTCATGTTGAAGACCATAAATTTTAAAACAGTCTCAATCTATGATAAATAGAAAACACAAGTAGGACAACAGAGACCCTACTCTCTCTTCATTCCAAGGGGAATAGTAATATCCTTCACATAAGATAAATAATCCATAATAAGATTTATTAGGATCAAAATACTTATGTATGTAAAAAATTTATAAGCACAGTAATCAAATAAAGTGGTCACTACATATGAAGCTATAGTAATGGAACCTCTCACAATCACTTTATCTATATCAACTTTATATGAAGGCTCTTCCACTATGTGAGGAATCATCATTGTGGATTCCTATGGTTGGAAAATGATTTTTAATATTTATCTAATTTCATCATATTACATTATGGATCTATTGATGTTCTTCCACTACACGAAGAAGAAATCATACTGTAATAATTTTATAGATAGCATGAGCGACCACACACACTATAGATCTTGGGTGCCTACTAGAAAACACATTTTGAATTCTCAAACTAACCAAACAATAATTAAGGATAATGTCCTATTCTAGGAACTATAGGAGGTATGGAAGAGACCTACTTTTTAGTCCAACCACACAGGTCATCACAAAATCTTCTTCCTTTAAAGGAACTCATATAATTTCTATTATGATAAAAAAGGAACCCCCATCAATCCAAAAATACCATAAAGTTAAAGGTTCACCTTAAATTACCTATAAAGTACATAATAATATGAAGTATGATTTAGTAAGAAACTTATGAATGGATATCTGGTTGGATACCCAAATTGAACCGCTGAGATTTCATCTTCTCATTTGATGCAATATAAGGTGAAAAATGCACAATCATGATAAAGTGGTTTGCATACTATATCAATGTCTTGATAGTCTGTTGGAGGATGAAAAGCTCTTTATCCTTAGCTAGTTCTATATATTCTATGTATAATTGATCAATTAAAATAACTCTAATGTCTTTCCACTCTAAACCCTCATTCTTTTTCACTATTACCATGAAATCCCACTATCAACTTCATGTTCCCTTCCAGCTAAAGGTATCACACTTCCCCTTAATTAGATTAGGCATCTCCATGAAATCATAAAGTCACTATATATTATTTGAAAAAATATTATCCCCTGGAGAATCAATAGATCTTTGAAAATTATGTTTTTAATGAGAATAAACTCTTGAGAATTATTATTATATTTATCCCTCCAAGGTTATATAACTAAATAATGAATGGGACACGGTGTTGGTCTATGTCCCATAACTTGGATATCAAGGACAAAAATCTAAAAAATAGTCTAGTTTATGGGGTGATCCACTCACATTATTTCACCCAAAGTTTCCTCCTAAAGACTATTCAAACATCTTCTCATAAGCATGATGCTACACACCATCAACTAACAACATGGAAACATCAGAAGATTAATCAGATAAACAACCAGGGTGAAATCATGTAAAGATTATTTAAACTACACTTATGATACCAATTTTTCAAGAACCATCCTAGATTACCTGGTACCTGGGCTTTCACCAACATATCCTAAATGGAGTTCTCAATACCCACTGTTTGATGACTTGAACCCAGCATCAGACATGATCATATAGGGAATGTATTTAACCCAAAACAGTAGAATATAAAAGATTACAAGTCAGCATGATCATCACTCTAAAACTATAAAACACCTAAATCAAACAGGTAAAAAACTACCCAATAATAAAAACATAAATTCCAAAGGAAACATCATCCCAAGATGAAGACATTAAAACTGGATGAAAAAGGTATCAAATATCATGTGTAACAAGTGGACAATAACTCCACCAGTCACCATCATCACTCCACACTCCAAAGGATCAATAATATCCACTACATTCATGTGGTGTTTACTCTTTGCTCGGATTGGAATAATAATACGTATAAATTTACAATGGTAAAGAGAGGGTTTGAGATAAAAATTCCAATAGTGTCTCACCACGTGTTCCATAATAAATACCAAAAAACCAACTATGACACAACTTTAAATCAAACAATTCATGTGATGGACCATACATATTTCATTAAAACATTATTTTAAATTTAAATATGAAAGATATATAAAAAGATATTTCAAAAAAACTTAAATAACTAATTTATATAAAAAAATTGGTGTAAATCAGTTTTCAATAATAAAACAGTTCAAAAATAGTGACATGTATAATCAAATCAAGTAAAAAACCATATAAAAGATATTTTTGGAATGTTATTTTCATTGGTAATACTATTCTCTCACTTTTTATTTATCAACATGTCTCTAGATATGTATGAACACTATAATCAACACCTCATTTAGTTATCCACTATGAGTTATCAATCTACCCCCATTTAGAGAGCCACTATGGGAAGTTAGGCTGAATATGGTTTAGTTAATGTTTTCATCTAAAATCTAGTTATTGTTCGTCAAGAACCTTGAATGTTTTTTCCAGTTACCAACTAACTAATTTGAAGTACATGTGTTTTTATTAGTCCATCAATCATTAAAATTTGCAGTCAATCATTTCAAATAAATTCAAAATATAATTTCACAATTTTAGTTTTCAATATGCCTTTCTCATTTCAAACCGAAATCACAAGTTTATCATCATTTCATTTCATATAAAATCATCTTCCAATTTATTCTATTTTTTGTAATATCAACATAAAATAATTTTCTCAAAAAAAGTTATATTTCAAGCCATCATTTTCTACAAATTTTTCTAATAATTTTAATTCTATTGAAATTAATTTTTTTCTAAAATGACATCCCCATATCAAATCAATTATTAAATCATCACAAATCAATTTTTTTAAATCAATTAAAAACACATTTCAATTTTTTCATGAAATTCAAGGTTTCAATCATCAGGAATAATATTTATGTTACCACCTACCTTTAAACCAAATATTTAGAAATCACTAACCACAATTGGATTAACCAACAAATAATGAAGGTGTGAAAGATCTAGGAACACTACCTAGAATCAAGATCCAAAAAAATAAGTTTAGATCAATCAATTAAATGACCATATATCAAAATATAAATATAATAGAAATAGATATTAGAAGAAACCACATGATATCATATTTACTTACCTAAATAATATCAACCAAGATCAACACCACTTTGTTCTTATATAAAAAGTGTCTAGAGGGGCCAAAATCACCTCTTGGAAGCCTCCAAGGAAACAAACATCTTAGGGTTTAATGAGGGTATTTTTAATACTAAAACAGGGGTTTATGATTTTTAAATTAATTTTTAGATGAATTAAAACCTATTTTCATTGTTTGATGGGTATGGATGCATGGATAAAAAAATCGTGAAACCAAATTGTGTGCTAATGATGGTATTATGTTTGTGGTTCTTCATTTGGAAACGTATTATAACTAATTGTGTGAAAACCATGAATTCTATAATATTCATGGTTTCCATGGTTTGGAGTGGTGTCTATATAGTTTTGAAAAATTGGTTTCCCCCTTCCAGGGGATTTCAATCAGGAACATGGTTTGATGGGTCAAACCACATGGTTTTCCCTAACCTTAGGCCTTCCATGCATGGCCCTTTTGGCTTCCAAAAATTTCCAAATTCTCCCTAAATAGCCCCAACAAAAAACCTGAATCAAATGAGATTATTCAAATGGTAATGGAATGTCTAAAAATGATTAATGGGATGTTACACATTTACATGAATTATGGATTAATTTATTTGTTATTTTGTGGAGTTGATTGAATTTTTTTCTATCTCTATTATTGTGAGGGTAATACCTCTCATTAATGTGTGATTACACCTCACTGCTAGTTACCAACCCATAAACTATGGGTGGTAGTTTTTTGATATCACACTCTCCTTAACTGTTGTCCTAGTGGAGTTTTCAAAGGTGGGTTCTATGAAAACTAAAAATTTATATTGTGAAATTCAAGTTTTTATCATATGATTATTCTGAATTATTAGTGTGGTTTTGTTGGGGGGAAATATATTAATGTTAAGATTTTAATTTAATTTGGATTAGTGGATATTCAATAAGTTTTTGATGGAATTTTTTATTCTTTTCACATGAAGAATTTTTTATGGGAAACTGTTATATTATTATTGTAAATTAATGAATTATTTTTTTTGGGAAATTGGTTTTTATTTTTTTCTTGGAATTTTTTTATTATTTCTCTATTAATATTTTTTTAAATGAACTTTATCAGTACTAATTTTTAATACTAATAATGGAAAATCCAATTTATTAGTGCTAAAACTCTCAGTAATTTTCAAGCACTTATAAGGGATAATTTTTTATGCCTGAAAATCTATTTTTCTTAATTATTAGTAGTGGTAGTGTAAGTTGAATTATGAAGCCTTCATGTTGATGTGGGGAAAGAAAAATAAAATCAAACACTAAAGGATGCTTTCATTTTAGACCCCATTTTCAAAACTAAAAGTCTAATTAACATTTGTTTTAGAAAAAAATATGGTTTCATTAGAGGTTATTGAAATAAAAAAAATTTAAATTCAATTTTTAAAATTGGTTTTGATAATTTGTATTTATAAGTATGGATCACTGATTATATTAAACTTGTTCACATGATCAATGATAAAAATACATAACTTGCTTGAATGTGGTTCATGTACTATAATATAATTTAAAAAATCTAATATATATATATATATATATATAATATGGGTAGAAAAATATATAAATAAATGTTATGATAAACTATAAAAAATATCATGTTTAAAAATAATCTAAAAAAACACCCTATGAATATTTTATCGCTATATAGTTCACTCAAACTATGAATACTTATCAAGGTTTCTATAAACTATTTTCATATACATCTTTATAATAAAATTTTATTTTATTTATTATATATGTATGTAGAAATTATAGTATTTTATATTAATATATAAAAAATAAGACAGTTATAATAAATATAAAGTGAAATTATAAATTACTTTGAATGTTATAAGTAGCCAAAAATCCATCACCCCTGTATTTTACCTCCCAGCCATGCCTCCCTCATCGCATATTGATGTTAGAGGTATAATCATCTCTATGACACAAATCTTCTAGTATAATTTTCCCAATCTAAGCTCCACTCAATCTTATAAACCATGATCCAATATAATTTTTTTTGAAAATTATACTAGAGGATCCATTGTATGAAGACGATTTTGTTCCTTGACTTTACCTATCTCATTATGAATCCTCCATATCGACACCACATTTCCTCCATAGCCCACCTCACATCACAACTGGTTATCACTTTGTAACACCTTCACCCCCCCCCCCCCTCAATCTCCTTGAAACACACTATCATGCTTATCATTGAACACCAGCAACCCCCAACCCGACTCCAGAAACCATAAGTTTTTTTCCTTTTTAAAAATAAATTTTTTATTTTCATTAAAAAAATTATAATATTTAAAAAAATATTTTATTTTTATTATCATTATTTATTAACCTCTTTCAAATGTTATTTTTTAATTTTCAGTTAGTTCTCATAATCCCATATTTTTATTTCATTGATTATTATAATTATTTTATTTTGGGATTATATTTATTTTTTTATGAATTAGTTGATCAAATTTTTATATATATTTTGTGTTATATACACTATTTCATCGTTTATTTCATCCATGTTGTTTTTATTTTGTGCCTTTTTTAGTTTTTAGTTTTTTCAACTTGATATGTATATTAATATGTAAAATGATAATATTTTAAAGATAGTTTCAATGAAAAAAAATATTTCTTAGGACATTCTTGGATCCTTAAATCTACATCCACTGATGTAAAAATTTTCTAAAATCCACTATAGTGGTGTCATTGTGGTGGACTATGAATAATAGGATCAGGTTCTTACTCATGTTTATGTAAATCCATTGCATGTTTTTTGAAAAATCAATGTTATATCCTAACCTCAACTCATCACCTTTGATATGCTCAAAATTAAAGTATTCTTAGGTTCATCCTTTAGACACCAATGGTTGGAAATAAATACCAAGAGATACCTCATATCATTGACTTATAATTTACCCTTGTAAAATATACAACCTTCAAGGGCATAACACTAATGGGAAAGTATAAATATGATTTATGATATAAGACAAAATAGCTCTAATACCGAAACAACATAAAAAGGTACAATACCAAAATCCAATCCCAGCCACGAACAATACAACAAGACAAGGAGACTGAAGGGGAAATAAGGATCTAAACATGTCACTACACAAATCCCCATAGCACAACTACCTACATGATCCCACCTCTAACTCAAATATTCATAGTATCGAGGAGCCCCACTAAAGAAGTGAGTGGTCATCCCATTACCTATATCATGATGAATAAAATCATCCTACACAATATGATAGATATTCTAGGGGTGAGTATATAAACCTAGTACACAATAGAGTAAAAACATCCCACATATACTACTCAAAAAAAGTTTTCTCGCATTTTTTAAAAATAAGAGAGAAGTATAAAGTAGGTGGATAAGATAAATACAATCAGTATAAAAAACTCACATTTCAAGTCACACACCCACACTATTAACTCACACACCATTGAAATACACTAATCCTACCCTATATAATCCATATCACTAACCCAGTACACCCTTGTTCAATGAAGGACTTATTTATCATTCCATTTTTTTATATTTTCCAAATGACACTTTTAAAGGCTAAGTGTAAACCTTAACAAATTCATCCAAAAAAATCATTAAATAAGTCATCCTGGAATAATACCCAGGAACTAACCCTCCCCAGCATCTATATCATTATGACAATACTCCGCCTTCACATGGTTGCTTAGAAAGTTGTCCAATGTATAGATTCATGGGCTTGGTACCGATGGCAGTTTTCATACCCTCTTGATCGTCCAAATTTGGATGGATATGTGATGGAGAATGCTTCGTACTCCGAACCATCATCTAGACAATCTCTTTGAATAGTGACTTGTATCTTCCACATTCATGCTAAAAAAATACCAAAAACTAACATACTACCTTGATCAAAGTCTTCGAAACACATATGCACTTCAAAATATCAACAACATTCAAACGCACTCTGACTTCAGGTAAACTCCCAATTTGAAATTCAAAAAGAACCATGGAACCACTTCAGGACTAGAAGCCAACTCAAATGGTGCTCAGACCATAAACCCCATAACCTAATAATTGAAAACAGAATCCTTCAAAACTTGATAAAAAATATGGACCAACAAACGCCACGAACATCTCACAACATCATGACTACCTCGAACAACTACCCATCACGTATCATGCACATCAACAAATTAGTAGTCACCGCTAAAACATCTTCGAGAACCATCCACTTAAAGTCTTTTTTTCCACCCCAAACAACATCATCATCACCATAATCTTGAAAACACAAACAAGATATCGACTAAATTCATCGCTTCACTAATGATAGCACCCAAAAATTCCAAAAAAAAAGAATCTAGAACATACCATAAATATCAACATGATTTCAGACCATCAAACCATAACCATCTATAATAAATATATTTGACAACCAAAAACCCCCATAGCATGGGAAAAGAACCAAGGAAGCCTTTAGAAAAACCTTGACTGAACGTATGTACCTCCCAAAATTTTCTAGTAGACAATGCAGTAGACCGACTAGGAGAGTGATGAAAGGTGTATTAAGCCATAGCAGTGAATGGTTTGGGAAAGGAATTAATGGAGATTCATCCACCAGAATCACCATGCACCACACACAACAACCATTTAATGAATACCACCTCATCATGGATTGAGGCCATCAAAACGTTCACCTCCTGTAACACAAATGACCGGATGACCCACACATCCCAAAGCCTCCAAGCATCCACCATATTGAAAAAATACGAGGGAAGCATAGGATGCGTAGACTAGAGTAGCGATTAGATCTAGTCTGGGTATCAAAATAGAACCACAACCACGATTGGGTGGAAAACCCCTTCCCACGAACCCGCCACCGATTGAAAAATGCCCCAAAAATACAAAAAAATGGAGACCATTGCCCAAAATCAATTATTTTGTTAAGAAAATCACTACTTATTCATTTTAGCAAATAGGTTTCATCATTCTCCAAAAACCATTATTTCTAAAAACCAACCAATAATTTGATACCACCTTAATGAGAATTTACTAAGGAGTATCCACCAATAATCATAAGTGTTTAACCATAATTCAAAATCTTTTATGTTTATAGCCTGAGAAGAGAGAAGCTACTTACCTCAAACAAGCTCATCTAGAATAACCACAACACAAACTAGTAAATATAGGATATCAAAACCCTCCTATGGTGGATTATAGAAAAATCTCCATCGAACCACGCACTAATAAATATTTAAGAGTGAATCCCTATACTAGTGTTTCTTCTATAGGAAAATAAGGAGAGTTGAGAATAGAATCTGAGATGGGAGTCTTACATTCGATACCTATTCCAAATTCCCAAATATTTGGAAAGAGGGATCTCTTAGATGAAGATAACATCAAAAATAAAACTAGGATACACTAAAATTTGAGTGACCTAAAAAATATTGATGAAATTAGTGTTTTAGGGGGATGTTTTAGGTTAATAACCAAATTTTTTATATTTTTAAAATCACAAATAGTTTGGTTGATATATTTAGGAAATTGTATGCCATCCATGTTGGGTGACTACCTAAAACACATGGTTTCATGGTTTGGTAAACTATATTCCTAAATAACCACATTTATATATTCATGGTTTCTAGTGGATTACATGTGGTTTTCTCTTACCATGTGACAACCCCTAAAATAAATGAAAAACATATACAACATTTTAAAAAAACCATAAAATCTTTATATAAATAATTGAAATAATAAAATAATTAATTGTATCAAACCAAGTGTACTAGATTCTCCTTGTTATTGTTCTTTTCATCCTTGGAATGATTAAGTTTGGTAGTGTCTTTGAAAATATAATTCATTTTATATTGTATGAACATCTCCCACTACCATGTCTCTCTATGCACCTAATCAAATGTCCATAATACATTAACCAATAAGATATAAAAACCTCACATAATATTTTATTTACTATCCATAATATACCTTATAACATGTATAGAACTGGAATCCAACTCAATAGTAACATGGCCTCGACTAATCACATGAGTGGCGTCGATCCAATAGTTTTTTGGTTGATGTATATTGATAACATATTTAATATTGCTAAATCATGGTGGTATAGTTAGTAGACAAGAAACATTATAGATGCCATTGAGAATCATAAATGTCCTGACATACCAAGATGTTATTTTACCTTACCTACCCAGATAATGGTTCCACGACTTTAGAGATACTATCAAAAATAAATTGTCTCCTACTTAAAAATATAGAGGATGGATATAATGATTTAAGTTAAATTTATGATGGATTTTGGTCATTTTTTTCCTCATCAATTGAATTTTATCAAAATATTTATGCACAAGAATTTGTCCAATCATTGATGTTTCCCTGACATCAACCAAAAATAGTGGTGAACACTTTATATTTATCATGTCAATATAACTATTCTTATATAAAAGCTATACTAAAGTAAAATATTCTTTCAATTATCTACCAAATTCCATCACACATTCCTTGAGCATGTATTCAATTTTCTAGACTATAATATTTTACTACCCATTCATTTAAGGATGGTATTTCGTGCTCATGTTTAAATGGGTTTTAAATTCTTGTGGAAAATAACACCAAACTATGAGGAAAATATAGGTTCTCAATCAGGGAAAATGTATACTAAAACCTTATGTAACGTAACTACATCATGATTATAAAACAATTTCAACACATCTACTAAATTACACTGCAATATTAAAGTGAATTTGGTTGAATTAGTGGCTTGATAAAAAAATCACCCAAAATTTTCATTGTAAAGACTTAGACCATATTATACTAGATTTGGTGGTTAATTAATTTCAATGGGATAAGATACAAGGAATCGCTTCTCGGATGAATAAATAGTTTAATGGAATTGGTAATCTAGACATATACATCAAATTCAAATTATAATTAAAAACATAAAATAATCAATGTTTTTTATTTGAGAACATCATATTTCCCCTTATAATTTCCCTATATATCAATCATAAAACACTTCTTGATATCGTAGGGAAAATAAAACAGAGGAATGGGTGAATTATAGATGCTCATTAATGGCATTCATGCAACTTAAACTATCATGAATAAATAATATTTAATCAATATTGAAAATTAAATAACTATAACAAATTGTATTTAATTAATAACCGGATTATAAAACTACATAAAAAATGATAACCAAATAATATCATATAAATAATGATATTATATTGAAACGTAGCTATGGATATTTTAAATTATCAAAATAATCACATGGAATATAAATAATAGAATTCATAATGATGGAATGAAAAATTCCCAAAAATTTAAACATATCATCAAGGCCTTTTTCCGAGACATTTAAATAAATTGGAAAGTCCTCCGCCAAAACGCAATCTAGTTTGTCTCATGAGACCTACCAATGCATCAAGATAATATCTATATTTGGGACCCACCTTTAACTGAATAATTATAATGAATTTATCATATTAAATGGGTGAAACATAATCAATATAAACAGTTGTGTTGAAAAACTAACATAAAAAATGTTAATACATACCCCAATAAATTAAACATAATCATAAATTATCCAATTTAATATGGTGAATGGTGATAAAATTTTATATCATTAGTCAAACTAATCATAATCTATCCAAAGAAAGAATAAGGATGGTATCAATACACCATATCCCTAGTTTATCAAAAGTACAATAAAAGTTTTATTTAATTGATGAATTGAAATACCATAAAAATGTTATTAAAAATATTTTTTATGAAAATAACTTTTCACATTGAAAATATTTTTTAAAAAGAGTTGAAAATATATTTCTTAAAAAATTACATCAAAATAACCTCTAAAATTTTTTAAAATAAGATTTAAAATAATAAGTAGTCATGACAGTGAAAAAATCCCTTTATGTCACAAATGATAAGACAAATATTCCGTACATATTTTTAGTAAAATACAAAAAGGGAATTTTCTAGAAAAAGAAAAGAATATTTCTTAAAAACATATTTTAAAAACTCACTCAAGGGTAAAATTTATTTAATAAATCATTTTTATAATGTTAAATATATTTTTTAAAACATTTTTATAAGGCATGGACATTTGAAGAAAAATGATGTTCGATAGAAGAGAGAAATGGAATTGGATTTTCTTCAAAACTTTTCCAAGTGATTTTAAGTACCAAAGAGATATAAAATGGTACTATTACATGAAAATTTAATTAAAACCATAGGAGATTAAAATATATTTTTTTAATATCTTAATACAAAATAACTACCCAAATGGAATCTTAATCATAAACAATCATGAATAATGATGAGATTTTGAAATAAACTCTTAACGCATTGGTAAAAATTGAATCATAAGTGCCATGAAAGAAATAACTTCATATGGAACTTTAAATTACATTAAGATAAATATATTCATTACATAACATATCAAATAATTTAGTATATACACCACACAATGGAATATTTTTTGAATATGAAATATGTCTCACAGAAGTAAAAGTGAGTCGAGAAACCCTTACCTCAAGTTTTACTTCCTTCACATGTGCCCAAACCTCTTCAATAATAAATATATGTTTATTATAAATATATTACAGAATAATACTCATATATATCATACTAGATATGATTTAATTATAAAATTTTATCAATATATTATTAACAATTCTTTGTTAAAATCACCTTTTTATGTGATAATTGCATCATTTTTCATGTTTTTTTGGTTCGTAATTTAATTATTTTTACTTCAATAATTGTTAAATAATATTCATATTGTAAAAAATTTATAAATAACATATATATATATATATATTCATTATATATGTATTTATATTAATTTATATAAGTTAATGATAGAAAATGGATTACACTATTCATGGAAACAGTAAGTAGTACGTACGCATGAATGTTGTTTCCTTTTTATCAATGGATAGAATAAAAGAAAATAGATATTAATTCACCTTTATATAATCATTATTATGTTATATATATCATTTTTATTAATAAAATACATCCTTATTACCATTCATGTTAAAATAATTTTAAAAACATTTCACATCGCTACGTGGAGGCGGTATTCCACACATATGTGCAAGCACCATTATTGTTTTCCAATGGATTTTATGGTAATAATTTAGATTTTATATTGTATTTTTGGAATATTATTTTTTCATAAATATCAAATATATTCATTAACATTATCTTTACTACCATCCATTTAATTTTTTATCAAAAAACATATCACATCCCTTCGCGAGGAAGTAGTATGCCGTATACACGAGCGATGTTATTGTATCCCATGTGGAATGAAATTAAGAATGTATATGTGATATAATAATTAAAAAAGTAAAATAATTTCATAAATATCATATAAAAATATTTAATCCATCATTATAACCATCTTTAAAGGTGTTTATGGAAATCAAATTACAACGGTTTATGAGGCAGTAGTTCGTTTTACATGTGATCGATGATTTAGTTTCCAATTTGATGGAGGTATAGATGGATATATTCTATTACATTAACATAAAAAATATAATTATATAGCATATCATAGTTTTATTATTTTTTCACATTTGAAGAATATTATATGGTTTTATAAGGAGAAGTAATATGACAACGTACAGTTAAAAATGTTACATATTCATCGAGAAACCTCTATAGGCTTAACCTAAATAATTTCTAGACTGTATTTATGATCTAAATATGTCCAATAAGATGCGGGGAGGAATTTAAGGAAAATATTTGTTCTATTAGTGGAAGATAAAAATGGTTTTTGAAGTGTTAAGAGGGGAGGAGAGAGTGTGTCCTTTTATAAGAGGGGTAGAGGGCATAATTGGTATTTGTGAAAATAATAAAGTGTACCCATGTTTTTATCCTTACATAATCCTCCAAAATGTCTCATTATGAAAACATAAAGATTTTGAGGTCTTTATTTGGCTATAAAATGAGTTTTTACCAATTTTAGGACATTTTTTACCCTTATCTTCTTAGTTTAAACCCCTAGTATACACATTTCCACCTTAACCATGATAATTGTTTTTACTATTTTCACAATTTATTGTTATAAAACATTATGTTGAAATAATTTGATAATTTAAATTATCTTTATTTGAAATATTGAATCCATTATTCCTAATTCAATTCATATAAGTGAAAATTTATAATTTAAAATTAAACCCACAGATGCGATCAAAAAGAGGGGTTTCTAAAGGAAAACATTCTAAAGATTAAAATGTTTTTATATAATAATTCAATATGAAATTGATTCCAATTACATAAATTAGTTAAATTTCAATATAATTTAACAAATTTAAATTTTTTAAACAACAAAATATAATTTAACTTTGTAAATAATTTAAACCAAAAGGTTATTTTTAATAAAAATATGTTTTCTCAATATTTTTCAAGATATTATTACTTTAAAAAATCATAATAATTCACTCAAAAATAATTTTTACATTTAGATTTAAAAAATTTATTTTATTTTTTTAAATAACTTTTCTAAAATATGTAAAATTTAATTTTAATAATATTCACAAAGAGAAACTAAATTGCCTTTTAGAAAAATCCAGATCTTTGGAAAAAATTTATTTATTCCAAATAATTCTTAATTTATTTCTAAACAATAGATATACCTTGAATTTAATTTATACATGTTAAAAAATATAATTTTCATAATTTAGTTAGTGTTATTAATACCCTCCAACTTAATGGCTAGGCGATAATTTTCATGTTTAAATAATAATATTTTAATATAGTATCACATTTTTTTTAAACCTACTATTGCATGCTACACAGTCTCTAAAAGTGATTTAATTTATTTAGAAACTAATTTATAATAAATCCTTGGGGCCTTATATTCTGTTATAATATTTTATTCTAATACACACAATCGAACATGTTCTTTCTCTTTTAAAATATTAGGGCATTACATTCATTATTTTGAAGAATAATTAGAAAACTAGTTACAAAATAAATAGTATTTTTCTCCCATTTCTATAAAAGTGTAGTTATTGACTATAATATTTTATTTTATTTAGTTTTTTACCTTCACTTGTTGATAGATGATATATTTTACATCATATCCTACCAATATTTTTTCATAATCAACCACCAAAAAAATTTCTTCATTTCCTTGTACATTTTCTATATACATGGATTGACATCCCAATTTTAATGATGATACGTGTAATGTATTTGTTCTTGGAATAAAGGAAGAATTTTGATATGGTCTCAAAAAATAGAAAATTTTAACTCTCTATCCATTCATTAACAATTTCTCAACCATTGAGGTTTACCCTAATGGTAAGTCAATAAGGGTCTTACCATTGAGAATCTTTAACTTGTTCAACCAAGTTAGGAATAAGGGTGACCAAAAATATAACAATGAAATCATTTTTCTCTGTACAATCCAAGTTCATATCAATAATTACCCCCATTATTTACAATTTATCTTAATATTCTTTTAATACTTGATTATAATACTTATAACTTATGGTATCATCCACTAAATCACCTTTCTTAGTTGTGAAAACTTACTCAAAGTAAGAAAGTTTGAAGGTACTTTATCCAATGTCAATGCATAAATTCCAAGTGACATTGTAAGATGATTCACCTCAACCATTTATGATCAGTGAACATAGTTAACTTCTCACTAATGATATAATCGAATCAACATTATGACACATAGAGCAGAAAAACTAATTCATCATCTTGTGTTAAGTAGTCCTTTTCTTGTGCCTACCATATTAATGATCTGTAATATGGTATATGGTATCCCTATATGATAACACAACCATATATAGATCCAAATCCATCATAATAAATAATTTATCCAAAACATGGTTCTAGAAATGCATGGATAGGTGTTGATGTATGTTGAGTCTCTAGATCCTTGATGGATTTCTAAAAATAATGTCCCCAATGGAATGGGATAACATTGTTTTTTTAATGTAGTCATTGGTGAAGCTAGAGATGATAAATCATTGAAATAATGATGACTTGTTAACCCCTAACATCTTTATACCTTGAATACATTCTTCGGTAAAACCCAATAAATAATCTTCTTAATCTTTTCAAGTTTGACTGATATTCTATTTTCAAAAATTAAATGTCCATGGAATCAGAAATATTATATCCAAAATCCACACTAGGAAATTTTGAATAGAAAAAAAAACTACTACCGATTACACGTTTAAATGTGGGAAAAACAGCTTCTAACTGTGCTAAAAATAATTTTTATTCATGGTGAAGATAAATGGGGTCCCCATTATTAGTGCAAAGAAAGAACTAATAAAAGGGTCACTTTATCCGTGCTAAAGAAAGTGCTGATAAAAGGGGCACTTTATTTAAATTAATGTCAATTTTAAATAAAAAGACACATTTGGATTTATAGTGGTAAAATTGGGGATTGTATTGAGGTGGGGTTGATTCCTAGACAACTAAAATGACTCATAGATAATTTTACTAATGTTTTAAAACAATCTAAATGTGTTTCCTTAGTTTTCAGTATGAGAGTTGTGTTTTTTTACTCAAATATCATTTTAAATGGGAACCCACATTTTGATCCATAATGGTCGCATCATGTATATGTTTGATGTGATACTTCTTTAAAAACGTCACAAAGGACATAAGAATCACTATCATAAATTATGAATACAATTAGAGCATGTTTTCTTGGTTTTCAGTGAGTGACATGTTTTGTGCTAAAAAGTCAATTTTAAACTGATAACAGACACTTTTAGTCAAACTGGTCACATTGTGCATCAGATTGAGGTGGGCTGGATTCTTACATGTCAAAAATGTATCATGGATCGTTTTCCTATAGTATCAAAACAATATGATTATTTTTTCTTAGTTTACTGTATGTCACTTTTTCTTTTATACTTCAATTAATTTCAATTTTAAATAAAAAGACACATTTGGAGTTATACCGGTCACACCATGTATTGTATTGAGGTGGAGTTGACTCCTACAAGTCATAAATGACTCATATATAATTTTCATAAATTATAAAAACAAACTGAATCTGATAGTTTGGTTTTTAGTATGCTAGTTTTGTTTTTTTACAAAAATACCATTTCAAACTGGAAACATACATTTTGAATCATACTGATCTCATTGTCCATCGGTTTGACATGAGACCTCTTTATAAACATAACAATAAACTTATGAATAATTTTCATAAATTATGAATATAATTGGATCATGTTTTATTTGTTTTTATTAAGTGACACATTTTCAGCTAAAATGTCAATTTTTAATTGTTAACGAACTCTTTTAGTCATATCAGTCACACCATTCATCAGATTGAGGTGTGGTTGATTCCTACATGTCACAAATGACTATGGATCATTTTATTAAAGTATCAAAATAATAAAAATGTTTTTTCTTTTTTTCAGTATATCACTTGTACTTTTTGCTAAATTTGATATTGATTTAATATAAAAAATACACTCTTAAAGTCATAACATTCACATCATTCTTCGGATTGAGTTTTGGTGGATTCCAATGCATGAAAAATGACTTATTGATCTTTTTTATAAAATATCAAAACAATCTGAATGTGGTTTATTAGTTTTTCGAATGTCACATGTTCTTTTTAATAATAATAATATCAAATTTAAATAAAAATAGACACTCTGAGCCATACCAGTCTCATTGTGTTTTTTATTGATGTGGGGTTGATTTATATTCATTTGAAATGACTTATGGATCATTTTCTTAAAGTATCAAAATAGATGAATGTTTTTTCTTAGTTTTGAGTAGGTTAGTTACACTAATATTATCTATATTGACGCAGACATTTCATACATAGATATCACCTCTTAGTATATTAATATTACATTCAAAACATAATGATCTGTGATAGAATAGTTTATGTATAGTGATTTTTAAAAAATGGAAAGATGATAAATTGTTTCATAAGAGTCTCTCATTAAATTATTCTTTTCTAGAAAGATATATTATTTATATAACCAATTTTCATTACGCAGGGATATGAAACATAGGAATGGGTTATCATAGATACTTAATAAGTTTAACCAAGGGAGATATCAATGATCATATAATGATAAAATAAGTAATAGGAAGTCACCTTTATAAATACCTGATCCATGTCCTTTTTTTCATTATCCCAGTTGCAGCCTCAATGTCCAATCTCTCATGAACATGATCTGTTTTGAAAAACCCTCCCCAAATTGAACAATGGAATACCCTTGTATAAGAAAAAAATATTAATTATGTGACTAATACTAAAAAATTAAATTAAACATAAATATTAAATGATTCACTACTTCTATGGAAGTCACATCTTCAAGCTATTTGTGTACATTCTTCCATCACATAGGATATTGATTCATTTTTACAAAATCTATAACATATTGTGAATATGACTATTTTGAAATGTCATTGTAGTACTAAAAAATATAAATACACAAAGGATTAATAAATATTTTAAATAAAATAGTAATTACCTTCAAAAATACCTCTTCATGGATACTAGTTTGTTGATGAATTATAAACCCTTTTATAAATTGACAAACATAATAACCATATTATTTTACATTTGTTTGTCTTGAAAACTATAGAAACATTGAGAAAAATAATTAATTTTTTATATGTGTTTTTTTAGTGAAATCTTATTATATATCCCCTGATACTTATCCAGTTGTAGTGCTTGTGATGTTTCATGTCCTTAGTCCCTGGCCTCATTCCATGATGTAGAAGATATTCATGCACCGCCCTATCATAACATAATCATCATTAAAAGATAATATTAATTATATATCTAGATGTTTAGTTCTAAATTTTTGGATTTAGTGTATTAAAAATTAAAAAACTCCATCATGTGTGGTCAATTTTATAGATATCATTGAATTTAATCTAGGAAATAAATATTTGGAGTATCCAAATTGACTTTAATGAGCATCCACTGATACCTAAAAAAAATAATTGTTATTGAATGAAATTAAAATATATTTTATATGATTAAATTGAATAGTTTTACCATGGCATCATTGGTTTTAAAAATATTGTATAAGTGGTATTTGTGTGTTAAACGATTTGAGCAGGCTTACCACTATTCCACCCACTTTCTTGGAATCTATTTCAGTTTGTTCTATAGAGGTGATGTGAGGAATAACAAGTCCATATTTTAGTTCATGGACCTTAAATTATTTTTCATATATACACCTATTAAATTTATGAAATTTGTTTAGCCATAATTAACATAGTATATCAGCTTTTGGAAAATCAAGTCCTGAAAACATACCTCATGTATACATTTACAACTAAGTATCCTAGACAATCATACTCGAGGATTTCACATACATCGTCAACACTAATAAATTATGGATCTTCCCCTCTATACATATTTTTTTCAAAATCAATTTTTTGAGTACCACCATCTTTAATCTTCATATCCACATGATCTTGTAATGATAAAAATTGTGGATATAGAACAAGTGGGGTTAAGCTACTTTTGGTATATTGTTTTAATTTGTTTATTGATCCTTGATATGGTTTTGAGTCTTTATTAATTTTATCCCCTTCTCTATATATATATATATAATAAAATTCATTAGTATAGAAATTTTTCATTAATTATTAAAGGTTTATCTTGAAAAATAAATTGGTAATGAATACCTCTTTGTCGACATGTTTATTTACAAGATGTGATGGTCATGCGATGAATGTTCCATGATATTTTTAGACCTTTTGAATATATTAATCATCAATTAGAAAAGGTGTCTGTTTTCTTAGATTATGATAAATGTTAATTGACACTCTAACATGACCTGTTAGAAGTATTCTGTTTTGTAGATTTTCATTCTATATATTGAACATTGTATCCCAAGATACAAGGATATTATTGAGTGTTGATAGATATAAATCATTTTCATTTTCAAACTATAGTATATCAGTACAGGAAAGGTATCAGTATCTATTTGATTCAAATTTCATATAAACAACTATTAGAGAATTTATTACCTCATCTAGGACATCTTTTTTATGGGAATGGGTCGCCTCAAACTAGGTGGGGTGGGGGTGGATCTTCAAGCACTTTTGTTTCTTGAGTTTTTTCTTCTCTTTCCCCCCTATAAAATTTTCTATCATATCTCTCTTCCATTTTAATTGTTATTTAAGTATACCTAATCTTTCTATAATCTTTTTCATTTCTTCACTTTGATCCTACTCTTTTTTTCTCAAAAAATGTTCAGGGTGTCACTCCAAAACCCCCACCTATGTTGTGGCCATACTATTCTAGCCGCTTCAAGGCCACCAAAAGTATGTATGCATCCAGTGTGGGTGTTTTTGATTCATGTGACTATTAGATATAAAATTTAGGAAAATATGTAATCATTCTTATATAATAAAGATTTAAAGGGATTTTTTTTATTATGTCATAATTACACATTTTTCCCACACTTTTTGTGTTTTCATATATTAGTATCTCATCATTATTGACATGTTCCTCCTTCTATATCACATTCAGTGGGATGGAAATGGCTTTGGATTTGGATTCATCAATCAGCATATATACAGAAAAACATAGTCATGTTGTTGTTTTATGCAACATAAAAGTAATGCAGTAGATTAAAAATATATACCAAATATTTTTAAGTGAATAACTCCACATCCTTGCATTACTATAGGGGTATGCTGGTTTTTCTACCCATTCCTTGTTTTTAGAACTCGGATTTTGTTTTATAAATACAAAAAATGTAATCAAAATAATGAATACACATATTATCAAAAAACATATTACCAAAAACAATGTACCGAAAAATAATGCTCTGCATGACAACTAGTAAATGAATGCCACACTCTTTGGGTTATAAGGTGTGCATAAATAAGAGGTGGGTTTGGCTTTTTTCACTTCCACATCTTTACGATGATATCTCATTAAAATTTTGTGAAATACCATGTGAGTCCTTCTAGTAACCCTTAATTCATAGTCATTATGCGATTAATATACTATAAATTTACTCTTAAAAGAATGATGAGTCAGAAGCCAATTTTTTATTATTATAATTTTTAGTAAATTAAAGAAATTATATTTTAATGTTATCGTAATCTCTTCCCACATCAGTGTCTTAAGCTTGGGGACAACATGGTTCCACGAATGTAAATAAATTGGTACATGATTTTGAGTGAAGATTCCAATGTAACTACTAAACATGTACTTTTTGGGGTTAACTTGTTGGCCCCACATATTCTATCCAACCTCATAGTTTATGCCTTTATATTTGACCTTAATGATTTTTCTAACACCATCAAACTACGACGCTCCTACTTTTTTGTGTGTCATCAGTGTTTCATGAACTACCAATTACTTACATTAAACATCTTCAATATGTTCCCCTAGAGTGCTAGTATTGGCATGTGAATATGATGGTAGTACCTATACATAGGGAGTAGTAACTGGTTGAGAAACCAGTTGTACCTCTGTACTGGGAGAAGCGGCATGTTGATAAACTTATTGTTCCTCTGCACCGTGAGAAACAGTTGGTTGAGAGACATGTTGTGCCTTAGTATTGGAGGAATCACCATGTGTAGAAGTTATTATTTATAGAAGTGGTTTAAAATTTAATTTAGATTACATAAAATAAGTATAGAATAGATAATAACATAAGGTAACATGATGTGTATTACAAAACAAGTGTAACCTGATTATTGAACTCTCTTTTTTTAAGGATGAAGGAATTTTAACCCTCTATCGACTATCCAAATACCTTCATTATGGTGTCCTCTAATAGAAAAAATGATTTCTACATTGGGGATGTTGTGAAATGATTGTGGAATCCCAATGAAAGTGTCATCCTCCATTGAATTTTCATCATACCCTTCAGTGGTTTTGATCGATAATTGAAAATATAAACAGTTTCTGTTTGTAGGATATGAAACATAAAATACTTGTATTACATGGGATTCCATTATAAACGGTTCATCTTTTTTACATTTTTTTTACTAAAATAAACTATCAGGAATCAAAATTCATATATTTTAATATCACTCCAATTACCAACCCAATTTCATTTAAAATCATCACTTTGAATGTTGTATAATAAAACTCCCATATTTTTTTGATGATTTCAAAGTGTGGCATATTTGTGTAAATTGGATTTCTGTATTTAGTGTCAGAAACATGAATCTCTTCAGTCTTAAGTGTAACTCCATTATTCTACATGGTATTGTCTACAACATCTTCATTACTATAAAATGTATAACCATTAATTACATAAGTATTTTATGATAATACATACACACTTAGTTCTCTGGCTAGCAATCGAATTTATTCTGAAATTGAGACTATATTTTCATTTAACTCCTTAAAAATATGGTATAGAAATAATCATCTTATCTTTTGATTATGTGTATTTGATATCCATTTTTCATCCCCTAATGGATTAAATTGCATAAGAATTTATTTTTGGGTTTAAACATATGGGTCAATATCTAAACTGTTATGAAAAACGTAAAGGTTGGCATGCTCCTGATCTGTAATATTGACTGTGAAAACTTTTCTTCAAATATTTACCTCACCCATAAGCTACTTAGTGTGAAGATATTTTAATATACCAATTCTTTCTAGAAGAGAAATGTATTCAGTATAGAATTCAATGACATCATCAACAAAATATCGCTCTGCAATACATCCCTCTGGCCAACTTCGATTATTGATATGCCCATTCAAAACCTTCATATACCATTCAATGGGGCACATCTATATATAGTGTATATTACTATATAGTCAAATCTCTCTCACGAAGTGAACCATCAAATGAACCATCATATCAAAGAATGTTAGTGGGAAGAACATTTCAAATTCACATAATATGGCAGAAATTTCTCTTTCCATAGTCAACAATTTCGTCGGGTCTGTTACTTTTCCTCATATAGCATCCAAGAAAAAATAGAGTATGGTTAATTTATGACTGAAAATATTGAAAAAAATGCAACATAATTCTATAGTAATTTTATCATTTATAAAAACATGGTAGTAATGTGATTTTAAACCCTTTAACTTTAAATCGTTCATTGACATGATGTCCTTGATATTCGATAAATACCCCTATGAAACATTTACATCAATCAAGATGTTGGAAAACTGATATCTCTCCTTCTTGGAAAGAGTGTATGTAGCATGGGGAAGAAATTTTTATTTTTCACCCTTTACTGGTGCCAACTCTTCCTGTATTCCCATGTTAACCATGTCTATCCTAGCCTTAATTCCAACCTTTATTTTTTTGGGTAAATATATAAATGTTATGATGACACTACCACATAATTTTTTTTCAATATTCGTAACATAAATAAAATGTAAAACATACATAAAATTCAAGCATGTTAATTCAGAAAAACTGATCTCTTGTTCCAACTGGTTTTTGTAATTTTTTTCAAAAATTATTTACCAAAAGTAGTGTCCACATATTTTACTTTCTAACAAATTTGATCACTTATTATTGGAGAAGGTTTTTTACATTATTCTAAAATTTCACTGAATGATGTCATAAAAGATCGGTACTTATTCCATCAGGGATGGAATTTTCAATGTCATATAAACACGGTTTTCAATGAATGTTTCAAAATAATTGACATTGTACCTTGTTAGAAAATGTAAATCCCTTGAGTTCCTTTAATTATATATATTGAAAAATTTCCATAAGTAGGAAATTCATTTATCTTCCCATACAAAATGGCTCTTAATGTGACATCTTCATTTAAGTAAATGACATAAATCATAACAATAGAATCCCATAATAATTTAGAATCCTAAAACATGGACCCAAATAAAAAACAATATCATTACCTAGTTGTTTTGTTTCTAATTTAAACGTTGATAACATGATGTATTTTTGTTTCATGACTAACCATGGTGGTTAGTTATAATTTACCAACATAATCAGACATGTACTGTGAATGCTTCTTTGAAAACCCAAGGGTTTCACTCCATCTGTAGATAAGGTAAGATGAAGGTTTCTCGGCACATTTCCAAATTCAGGATACTCATGATCAATTCTCATCCATTGAGAAGAGTCTTCTAGGTGATGTATTATCCCATCTCTAATTCCTGTATCTGCATGCCTTGTTAGTTTCCATGTAGTCTCCTCACTTCTATATAGGTGCCTAAACCATGGAATTATTGGAATGTACCATATAAATTTTATTGGACTAGATTCATCTTTCTTGTATATAGAATATGCACACTTTGGAAATTCTATAAGTGATTTTGGTCCTTTTGAAATGGTATACAGTCATTCGAGTAGGTTTGTATTCTTTTAGAGATTATACCCATCAGGTGTAGTATTTATTTGGAGTCGTATATTCAGATCAGGAGCTCATTTTCTTCTTGGAGCATGTCATTCTAGAGATCATTTTGTTTCATAAAACTAGTATCACCCCATCCATTACCTTCATTAAAATTATACATCTTCAGTACGGCTAACAATGCTGTATATTTAGTGAAACCAGCATACAATCGAGCCTTTTCACAACTCGTTAACTTCTAAAACAATTTTTGATAATCATGAAGTTCATCATCAATTGTCCTTGTCTTTTAATAAATGTGATCTTCACAATCATTAACATATGTAATCACATCCTCAATATAGTCTAATTTATTTTTTACAATTTTAATCATATCAAATGTTCTATAAAACATAGTGTTATCCCATCCACTACCTACATTCTCTTTTTCCCAATGTTTATTCCAAAATTTGAAACATCAGTCTATTTCACGACAGATCAAGTGTTATTCCGACACCTCTGGACTAATTATTCTTGTGTAACAATAGCATAAACATGGAAAAAGGATTTGATAAGGGTAGTATGCATGATATTTTTCAAAATTGATGAACTATTCCATGCCATATTTATAAACTTTTTCAAACGATTTTCATCTGTACATTATTTATTCATATCCATCCTATTTTACTCAATAATATTTATATTAAAAAAAATACACAAAACACTGATATAATATAATGGTTTTATTAATTCTATAAATATCTAAACATAAAATATTATGGAAAACTACATTTAAGATCTAATTTGACGCCTTTTTATAAAATCACACATGAAATCCCATTAAAAATCAACCATTTATGCTTATTCCTCTTTAAAATAACATAACCTTTTTAAAATAAACCAATCAGTTCCAAACACTCTTTCAAAAAACCACAAATCCTTTTTTAAAAAAATTAAGGCAATTTCACGAGACAACAATCTTGATCATTTAAAATGAGTTCCAACCAACTATATTTTAAAAAATTTATTTAAAACATCATATTGTCCTTGTTAAAATGAAACCAGCATTAAATAATATTTAAAAACATTAACATCCCTTTATAAAATCTAATTGGGTGAGTTAACAAACACCAGTCATGCAACCTAAGTCGATGACAAGTGTTTATATCATTTTAAAGCTATTTACAACAAAAAAGGGTATATTGAAAACATATAATTTTTTAAGAAACATTTCAAAACACTTTAATCATTTTAAAAGATCAACTTAGTCATTTTCAAAAAGTCAAAAATCCCAAGAGAGGAACATTATAAAAGTCACATAGAAAACACCTTGATTCATCCCAAATCGATCATTGTTTTAGGATTCATTAAAATTATTCTAAAATGTTGTGTAATAATAATAACTTCTATAATAATTGGATATTTTGATCCACACCATTTGATATCCCTTATCCATGATTCTATTGTTAAGTTTTATGAATTATCCTTCACCACAACACTGGAGTCCCAATGGATATGTTCAATAGTCAGTGACTACACTCTCAACCATGAAACAATCATGTTCCAGATTACTACAAACACTGATATATCCCAATGATCCTTCGCTCACACCAAATCAATTAGTTGTACACTTAGATAACAATGTATATCCCTCTTACATAAAGTCCTATTAGTTCCTTCCATTCTAAATACTCCTAATAAAATCGATAAGCATAAACCCATTACATAATCAAAAATTTCACAAGTGTCATTCCTTCCAAACAAAGAATTTCCTTATGCCACTCATCACTAGAAGAAACTATGTTATTTTCTTGATCATTTTAAGTAAATCAAGTCTCAATTCAAAATAAAAAACTATGGTACCAATCTAATATATGGTAGGATTTAACATAGTTAATTTTATAAAAAATTCAAAAAGACATTATAAATAAAGTTTCCAAGAATAGTCATTCTAAAATCATTAACTGAACTCATATAAGTATCCTCTAGAATCAAAGGAATGAGAGTATCATTATAAGTATCAAGATAATTCTTACCTCTCCAAAACTCATTCATCAAACTAAAAAAATCAAGTCCCAAATTAGTATAGAAAATTTTAAATAATGTTTTGATAATGAAAATCTAGGTTACGTCCCTTTGATAGATACATCAACCTAAATGTCATAACCACTTCATAGCATTGAATATCAATAGTTATTAATTCAATCCTATAATTTTTCAATGTTTTAATAAAATAATAACTTAGATATTTAGATATAAAATTATGTCGAGAAGAAAATGTGGTTTGATAATCACTCGAATTATATTATTTTTCCCTTTAGGGGATTCTCCATAGAGTGATTTTTGGGGGAGGATTCATTACAAGTGTTGTTATGGTTATTTGACTAGGGTTTATATAAAGTGTCTCATGTTGCTTTTGACAGGTAGAGAAAAAAAAGATATGTTTCCCTTAAAACTCATTTTTATCCCTTAAAAAATATCAATGCATTCCATTATGATGTAGGATTTTCATCCAGAAAACATAATTTTCAGGTGGTGTTATTATTCCATTTATGTCATGCGTTTTTCAAATATTTCTCATTTCACATTAGGGGAGGTATTTTAAAAAACATGATGTTAATGTAACTAGAAGGTAGAGATCTGATGTAGTTACTTTTTTGTAGTTTAACTTCGATGTTATGGTATATTAGAAATGGGGCTTTGTTCCAATTCAGGTATGTTCTATAATTTCATCTACTATGTGCAAGTTTCAGGGGTTCAATTAATTTTTTAGGGGTTTAACATTAGTATTTTTGATGTGTACCAAATTAAACTATTGGTATCAAATCTTTCTCTTATTCTAAAATCATTTACCAAAAAAATTATTAGAGATTGGTTACATAACAAGTGGTGGTTATTTAATCAGGACTAGTTAGAAAGTTTTGGTTTTAAGACTACTGGATTTCATCTAGTGAAGTGGTTTTCTAAGATTCAATGGAATTGAACTAGTAAAAAAGTGGTTGTTCCATTGAAATAGTTAAGATTTGGATTGATATTTAATGGTGAAGAATCCAGAATTTGGGGATAATGGCCTGGATACTTTTGAAGAATTACAAAAGTTACATCGATTTTGAATTATTCATAAGTGAGGTGTTTAGTAGAATATAAAACCATGAGATGAAAGCATTAGTAAATTTTTTAAAACATGTGTCCAAGAGAATTTGGATCCACGAAAAATGATGGACATGCCTCGATGATGTTGAGTATTAAAGGTGGATGTGTAGTAGAAGGAGGGATCATGAAGTATGATTCCAACATAGTCAAAGAAGGCACCACCTAAAAAATATTGTCTACATAAAATATGGTTGTGGATAGAATAAAAAGGCGAGAAAACCTTCCTTTGATCTAGAACTTGATGTCACTCAGTGGTGGGGCACTTCATATTCATTATAACTACCTCAAAATAAAGACCAAAAAAGGTAAAATTTAGAGTATTCCACACTAATGCGATCAAATTATCACCTTCATGTTGGGATCTAAAATAATGATTCAAGAATATCAAAATGTTATCTTTTTAAAATGTTACTCACATAAAAACTATTTCATAACATGATTCGCATTACTTCCACAACTCAATGATGTATTTATAGTATACAACAAAGAAGCCAAAACACACTAAATATCTATTTTCCTTGGAGAAATCCATTTTCTTCACATTTTTACCATTATACATATTTTGAAAAAACAATTATTATCTTTCACACAAAGCATAAAACATTCTAAAGGAACACCACCACAAAGCACATAAGAAATACAACCAATTTCTTTTCAAAAACCAACTTTCATTAGATATAAATGTCAAACCACTTCCAAAACATGTTTCAAACAACATGATTAATCCATGGAACACATATAGAAAAATAAGAGAATATTAAAATCATCAAATTATGTAAAATAATTGAATAACCTACCTCATATTTGTAAACCTTCCGAAATTACTGTGAAACCAAAACCGCACCTCAGTATGATCTTATTAATGCAAGATCCAAATTCAAATTTGAATATTTTCCCAAAAACTATATGATCGGACAAAAATTAGGTCAAACAACCCACTGGAAAATAATAACTCAAGATAAGGGGAAGAGAAACACTAAAAAGAGGCTGAAATCAAGAGATACGAGACTTACTTAATGATTCCTTGAAGAATCAATGTCAGAACCACCCAAATATTTAGGTATAAAGTCTTCACGAAAGAATGGTGGGGGGTTCATAGTAGAAATGGATCTGTGGAGGAGGAGCGGTCGCGGCGGAGGAGGGGTCATGACAGAGGTGGGTTGGCAGCGGGGGATCATTCGCGGCAGAGGAGGGGTCGATGGCGCTGGGTTCGGCTTCTACCAGATCTCGAGGGGTGCAATAAAGGAGGAGACTATTAGGCTTTATTTATTAAACCCAGTGGAAATTTTATCATCTCTAGCTAAAAAAATGTTGATAAAGGCATGTTTTATCAGTGATAAAATAAAAAACACTGATAAAACATGCCTATATCATCGCTTTTTTAGCACTAATAATGATAGGCCGTTATTAGTGCCAAAAAAGAACTGATAAAAATATAGATTATTATATATATTTATAAAATTATATATATGAGAAATATTTATTTATTTATTTATAATTATAATTATAAATATTTATTCATTTATTTATATTTATTAAATTATAATTTAAATAATTATAAAATTATAAGATATATACTTATTATATTTATAGTCTTATAAATAGATATATAATAAATATATTAATTATACATATTATTAAGATTGTAGATATATATAACTATATTTCTTCTACTTTTATAATTATTTAAATTAATTGATATCTATTTATAATTACAATTTTAAATTTTTATTTATTTATTTATTTAAATAATTATAATTATTTATTTATTAATTTATTTAAATAATTATAACATTATAAAAAAATTATATTTCCAATATTTATAGTTTTACTATAATATATAATTAAAATATTTATTATAATTTTATAATTATTTAATATATCTATATTTATTTAAAATTATAAATATAAATAATTTTATTTATTTATCATTTTTTATATATTTATAAATATATTTATTTAATTATATATAACATTATATGTGAAAATAATAAATATATTTTTTTATAAATTAATAATTATTTAAATATATATATTTTTTATTTATATTTATAACTATAAATAAATATTTATTTATTTGTAAATAAAAATTATAATAAATAAACATTTCTTTATACTTTTAATTAAAAATCTATATATGTATATATATATATATATTGAAATAATTAGAAATTTATAACAAATATATTTATGATTTTTCAAATATATATAATTAATATATTTATTATATCTTTCTAATTATTTATATTTTTATTTATATATTTATTTAAAAATTATAGTAATATCTATTTGAATTTATTGATAAATATTTTTATATGTCTATTAATATATTAATTTAATTATTTACACGTATCTATTTATTTATAGTTATATTTATAACTATAAATATATGTGTGTGTGTGTGTGTTTATTTTTATTTTATAATTATATAAATATATATAGTCATAATTATAATTACAGATAAATATATTTAAAAAATTATATAATTAAAATCTAATAATTATAAATATAATAAATATATTTTTTATTTAAATATATTTAATGTAATTTTATAAGTATTTTTTATAGCATAATAGTTCATATGGGTAACATGAATTAATCATACACCTAGGATATTATACATAAAAAATTGAGCCATCACATATAGACAACATGAACAGTAAGAAGGGTGTAATGTGTAAGAACCTGGACCTTCTTTTAAGGTATGTTTTTCCTTTTTCTGGAGTTTTTGAAAAAAGGGGAGTTTTTTGAAATTTTTCAAGTACACGCCTTGTACTTCGTTGCCGTAGGAGGCTGTGTGTTGGCTCTGTCAGGTCCACACACACGGTCATGTGGGTTGAGATGTAGGCCGCCTAAAGCGGAGTACGAAAACAGCTAGTACATGCCATGTACTCCAAAATTACACGCCGTGTATTTTGTTTTTTCATTAAATGCATTGGGGTTGCGTCGGACGGACAGAACCATCTTTTTTTTTGTCATGTTCGTCCGAGTGAACCCGTACAGCTGCGGATCTTTGACAAACCCCCGAACCACTGTCCGTCCTCTGAATCGAACTTTGTCGGTTGCGTTGGAATTGCATCAGTGAGTTCTCTCTTCTCCTAGAGAATCGTTTTCCAATTTCAACTCTTTCTTGAGTTATCGTGGGTTGAGCTTTTTGTACGTTTTCATAGATCTACAGCATTCTATGTAGATTCATGCCTCATGATTCAAGTATATTGATCTCATAACCCCAAGTTAAGTGGTTCGTGCCTTTATGTTCGAAGTCTTTGATTATTATGTGCAAATTTTACCAATACCCTTGAAAAGGGAGTTGTGTGTTTACCGTTTTACCCCTGTTGTTTTCCTACCATGATTGTATTCCTGTGTAGAGGTAATTTGGATATGAATTGGTTTGATAGCTATTCTTTTGATGTTTTCTTCCCAGGCATTGTTCTATTTACGACCATTTGGTACTGTTTAGCCGTTGGCTGCCTTGCCTGATTTCCATGCCTGTTGTTGTACGGTGGAGAGTTGTATTTTGACATGCTTATTATGATGTATTATATTTATCCATGTAGTTCTATAGGTTTACTTTTGCTATGTTACACTTCTATGCTCATTGACATACACAGGGCCGTGATAACCTGGTGTAGTAGGCTATAAGGGGGGATTGACTGAGTGAGCATCCTCAGAGAGCCTAGAACCACCTAGGGCTATTAAGATAATTGACTGAGTGAGCTTCCTCAGAGAGTCCTTGATTACTTTAGAATATAAGGAGATTGACTATGTAAGGCTCCACATAGAGTCTTTGTTTGAATTGAATGACCTGGGCTATAAGGGGAATTGGCTGAATGAGCTTCATCAGAGAGTCCTAGACCTCAGGGTTATAAGGGGAATTGACTTGTGAGATTCCTCAAAGAGTCCTTGACCACCTTAGACTATGCGATAAATGGACTGTGTGAGCTTCCTCAGAGAGTCTTTCATTACCTAGACTATACCGGGAATGGACTGTGTGATCTTCCTCAATGAGTCTTGCTTTACCTTTGACTGTGAGGGGATAGACTGTGAGTGCTTCCTCCAAGAGTCTTATTAAATTCCTATGATATAACCAAAGGGGTTGGGCTGTGTGTAAAACCCATAGGGTAGTCTGTACTTCTTAGATATGACCAAAGGGGATAGTTGTGAGTACTTCCCAGAGGGTTACCTGTTTGAGATTTAGCTGTTGTTTCACAGCTGCTTGATATTGAACTATGGATTCTTAATACTGAGCACTTTTGTGGTTACTTCTTTCTATACTTTTACCTTCCATATATTCACTAACTATTAGGCACAAATTTTCGGGTGGTTACCTACTGGGATTTAGTATCATACCCTATTTGGTTCATGCTTTTGGGCACAAATAGGTTATATTGTTGCAGGTATAGATAAGGGAAAGATCCCTTCTACTTCAAGTACTTGATTGCTATGGAGCTAGAGAAAAATGGACCAAGCTATGGCTTGAGATGCTGAGGAACTATTATTTCCTTTTTTAATTAGTTTCGAAATGTTGTATTTCTAGCATTTCGACTTGTTTGGATGCTTTCTTAGACATATGTTTCGTGCATCATTTATATATATGTTCTCCAGTTCTATTATGCCAGACTTCCACTACTTACTGTTGTTGGAAATTTCCTGCTTCCATTATTGTATGTATTTGTTTAATTCTGTTGTGTACTCTGCCAATGATGGCATAGTTTCCCCCCTATCACACTCAAGGCCCTCTCTACTTGTCAGCAGCCTCTGGCATTCGAGGAAATGCACTTGAGGCCTTGTGACCAACCAGGTATGGGGCACCTCTAGGTGGATTCTAGAACCAGGATGTTACAAAGTGGTATCATATGATTTCTTTTCTCTTGATTTACTGTTTGGAGCCTTTATCCAGGGATAGGACAGAATAGTTACTTGGTAATGATTTGTACCTGGGAGTAGATAACCCGTGTACAGGGAAAATCCAATCTACCTCATTAATTGCAATTTTCTAGTTTTTTCATTATTACAGTTGATTTGATTTCACCTTGACTGATTCACATGATTTGTGTTGTTACATTTGTTGATATTTAGGATCTATTTCTTTCGAAACCTTATGAGATGAGGGTATTCCATCTCATGCATCATATAGGCACTTGCTAGAAATCACATGTCATGCATTATTGCCATGCTATCTAGGATGAATTAGTGATTGCATGTTGTTGTGATAGATGTTTTGTAGAATATGCATGCTATTGTGATAGATTCTTTGAAAATGATACTTGATGTTTGATAGGGCATTGTTTGTGTAATGGTTTGCTTGAATGAATGCCAAACTTTGGTTCTTGAGGTGTTATGGGCCCTCACAGACCAGAATTTGATGGATCATCACTTTTTTGCCTTGTCATAACTTGTATAAGATGCCAAGATTTGATTCTTGTGGAGTATGGGCCCTCATAGATCGGAATATGGCACTTTTAATGCACGTTTCTGTGTTTTTCTGGGCTCTGTAGTAGTTTCTAAGGATTACTGTCTGGAAAAACCCAGAATACATGCCATGTAGTTTTAGGTACACGCCATGTGTTCTTCTATTCCGGAAGAAACAGTTTTTATTTAAGTACACTCCATGTACCTTATGTAAACACCATGTAGTCTCGAACTGTGTCATAGGCCGTGTGGGCAGAAACATGAGAAAGGAAAACTCTGGTGGAAACACGTCATGTCCATGCTGAACACGCCGTGTTGTATAATCCTAGGAACCCGGCTGTGTAGCTAACAACACGGGTCGTGGGAGTCTCTTCTTATACAGGTTGTGTCCATCTTGAACACACAGTGTAGTCTGACTTAGGTACCCATCCGTGTCATGAACAAACATGAGTTGGTGTTATCCTTTAACATACACACCACGTTAGGATGTTACATGTCATGTAGTCTGACCTAGGTACCTGACAATGTCACGAACAACATGGGTCGGTGTCAACCATTCACATACACACTGTGTCTGTTTGGAACACGTCCGGTAGTGTCAGCCATGTGTTAGGCCATGTCACTAACAACACAGTCCGGTGAAGCTTATATAGTACACATCGTGTCTACCTTGAACACTCTATGTAGTCTTGTCTTGGGAGAGTAGTGTGGCTTAACCATAAATAAGGAATCGAGCAGGGGAAGCGGATTAAATTACACGCCGTGTGTTTGGAGAACACCCCATGTGTTTGGGGTGTTACACGACCATTTAGGGAAAGATTACACACCCATGTGAATGACTTAAGGTAACACATCATGTAGTAATTGTACACACCTTGTAGTCATGTTTTGTAAAACATGAAAGCTTTATTTCTCTTATTCCATTCTTACACCCCTTGTTTTCAGTTCTTGATAATCTTGATCAAAGGTGTGTGCTTGAACTTGCAGAGTCATGCCACCGAGACATTCTCTGGTTCTCCACTAGTAGCAGGGCAGTGATCAGATGCCTAATATACCTGATCAAGTACTTCCTATAGATCCTCTTGTTGTGCTAGGCCTGGCACCAGTAGTTATTCCAGTTGGAGGCACTGATGTGCAGTTTAGGGAGGGTTTTCTAAGGATGATGCAGACCTTCCAGGGAGGGCCGCCTCCTACCCCATCTATGGCAGATTTGACGTGGGTTTTCCAGCAGTAGAATCTACCCACCTTATCAGGGGAAAGATGATCATAGGCTGTAGAGTCGTGGCTCAAAGCCACACTGATTATCTTCGATCATCTCGAGGTACCACCAGAGATGAGGGTGAATCTCGAGACCTACATGCTCCGATACTCTGCCAAGAGTTGGTGGGATGTCATCTCTCAGGCGAGGTTCCATAAGAATATGGCTTGGGAGGAGTTCTAGCGAATCTTTTACGATTAATTCTACCCGGAGTCCTTGAGGGTCGATCGAGCCCAAGAGTTCATGAGCCTGGAGCAAGGTACTCGTGCTGTGATGGAGTATTCCCCTCGCTTCATGGAGATGCAGCGTTTCATGCCTCTTCCAGCAGGTGATGAGTTGTTCATGGCTAAGAAGATTGAGGATGACCTCAGGCAAGAGATCTGTTCCCATGTGAACATATTTAGGTTGAATTCTATATCCTCTATCCTCAACCAGGCACTGATTAAGAAAGAGCAGCCTGAGTAATTCTAGAGCTTTGAGCCCAAATGGTTCGGCATCCAGAGTTAGTATTCCTCCAACTGATAACTGGAAGCACCGCAGGGAGACAACATGGGGATATCAGAGTAGGCGGGATGCATCTTCTGGTAGCCAGGTGGTGTGCTACCAATGTTGTAGAAGAAGACATACGAGGCCATGTTTCCCAAGATACCTATTGGAGTGTCGTTCTTGCAGTAATATGGGTCACCTTCAAGTCTTTTATTAGTTCTTCTCACTCGTATCTAGTGACAAGGGTTCCTCTATGACTCCTCATTCAGGAGAAGTGCCGCCAGCTTCTCACCAGTCTGGGAACTAGAGTTCTTCAATCTGTTCATGCCGAGGTGGAGGTTGTGGTTGTGGCATCCAGTCGCCCAGTTTTCAGCAACATCAGGGTGGATCAGCTCAAAGTGGTCAGGCAGTGTCATAGGGTCGTGGTATAGGCCAGACTTTTGCAGTGGAGCAGACCTAGTAGGAGAAGGATCTCAGACTTTCTACCATTCGAGGTATGATCTTATTAGCCTCAGTTTTATCGTCTAAACGTTTTGATATATGGGAATCCAATTTAATTATGTCTATTACTGTTGTGGAGAGCCTTGGGCTCTACATCTTTTCCTCTACTGATATCTTGACGTTAGACATGTCGTTGGGGGATAGGATGGCTAGTTTACGTCAGTGTAAGGAGTTCCCTCTAGAGGTTGTAGGGTGTCACTTTCAATGAGACTTCTATGTCCCGGTGATGGTAGACAATGATTTCATTCTCGAGAAGGAATTTTTGGTTCCCTTATAGGAATTTGTTGATTGTTATCGATGCAGGGTGAGCTTTATATCACCATAGGGTGGATCTTTTCTTCATAGAGATTAGTGGGATGTCCCGGCAGGTAGAGCAGGACCTGAACATCATGGGCTAGGAGGAGTTATAGCCCAGATTTCTAGCCTTTATCAGGATGACCAAGGGACTTCACAGATGGACTTTCCCTTAGTGGTGGATTGTTTCAGGGACATCTTTCCAATTGAATTTTTGGGTTTTCCTCCAAATATTGAGGTAGACTTTTCTATTTATTTTTTTCCAGGAGCAGCACCAGTGTGTATTCCTCCTTATAGGATGGAAACACCTCAGTTATCGGAGCTCAAGAAGCAGTTGGATGAATTGCAGGCAAGTGGTTTCATCCAACCCAATACTTCTCCTTGGGGTTCACCGGTCCTATTTGCAAAAAAGGCAGACAGTACCCTCAGGCTTTGTGTGGACTATCAGAGGTTGAACCAGTTGACAGTCAAGAACCTATTTCCCTTGACGAGTATTTATTATCTCTTTGATCAGCTTCAAGGAGCCCATGTATTCTAAAAGATCAACTTAAGGTCCGGTTATCATCGGTTGTGAGTTATACCATCAGATATAACTCTTACAGCCTTCAGGAGCGGGTATGGTCTATACGAGTACTTAGTTATGATGTTCGGTCTCACGAACACGCCTGTAGTTTTCATGGAACTGATGAGACGAGTGTTCCATCCTTACTTGTATTCCTTCGTAGTGGTCTTTATGGAAGATATCTTTGTGTACTCTCTCACTCAACACGACCATGCTACCCATCTTGATATAATTTTGAGTACACTAAGGAAGCATCAGTTATATGCTAAGCTCTCAAAGTGCCACTTTTGGATGGACCAGATTCACTTCTTGGGTCACGTTATTTCAGAGATAGGAGTATCAGTAGACCTAGAGAAATTGAGAGCTGTAGTTTCCTGGGAGCAGATGAATAATGTCTTTGAGGTGTGGAGTTTTCTAGGGCTGGCTGGAAACTACATTCATTTTATAAATAACATTTCAAGCTTAGTATCCCCACTGACAGGTCTGACAAAAAAGGGTGTGAAGTTCTTATGGTTATATTCTTGTGAGTCAGCCTTTCAAGAGATGAAAGGGAGGTTGACTTCAGCACCAATACTAGTATTTCTAGAGCCGGGCAAGAGCTATACTTTTTACTATAATGCATCAAGTATCAGGTTGGGAGCTATTCAAATGTAGGGTGATGGAGTCATTGTGTACGGGTCTCGACAGTTGTGGTCAAATGAGATGAATTACCCGATGCACGATCTAGAGTTGGAAGTTGTTGTTCATGCATTACGCTATTGGAGACACTATCTTCTAGGAAATCACTTTCTGGTTTTCACTCACCACAAGAGTCTCAAGTACATTTTCACTCAGCATGATCTGAATTTGAGATAGCACAAGTGGTTTGACTACCTACAGTCCTTTGATTTTGAGCTTGCCTATACACCTAGGAAAGGCAACATAGTGGCTGATGCATTGAGAATAAGAACTCAAATATAGGTAGTTTAGGAGGCTAGCAGTGAGTGGTAGCTTATGGATCTATTCTCTGAGATTCATTTGGAGGTGCAAGATAGTCAGGGGAAGAATTATATTTCCTCTATAGTTATTACCTCTACACTTCTTGATCGATTACAAATGAGGCAGCTAATAGATTGTGGAGTCCTATTCCTAAAGGAAAGCGTGTCAGGAGAGGACCCTATTCTTGGGTGGACCATAGGTGTGGATAAAATATTGTGTTTCCAAGGATGCATATGGGTGCCAACAGATATACGTGAGGAGTTGATGTAGGACATTCCTTTCTCAGTTTGGGCAGTTCATCCTGGCATCACCAAGATGTTTCATGATCTTCACCGTCCGTATTGGTAGCCAGGTATAAAGAGGGACAATGTTGGGTTCTTCATGAGGTGTTCCACTTGTCAGTAGGTGAAGGCGGAGCATCAATGACCATCAAGGCTATTACAGCAGTTACCCATTCCCGAGTGAAAGTGGAATGACGTCGTGATGGAATTCGTGACTGATTTACTGAGGTCGCCTCGAGGGAATGATGCAGTTTGGGTGGTCATTGACAGACTGACAAAGGTTTCTCACTTCTTGAGGATCAAGGAGACCTTCAGTATTGATGATATGGGGTGGTTTTACATCCGAGAGATTTTACGTCTCTATGGAGTTCCACACTCCATTGTTTTTTACAGGGATGCCTGTTTTACTTCTCGGGTCTGGCAGGGGCTTCAAAAGGCTTTGGGTACACAGGTACTTTTGAGTACAGCTTACCACCCCCAGAACGAAGGCCAGTCCGAGCATACGATTCAAGTGCTTGAAGACATGCTCCGAACATGCATTTTGGATTTTGGAGGTTCTTTGGAGAAGAATATACAATTTTTAGAGTTTTCCCAAAACAATAATTTTCACGAAACTATCCAGATGACACCTTATGATGGTTTTTATGGTAGGCCATGCCGATCACCCCTATATTGGAAGGAGGCAAGGGAGGCATCTTTACAGGGACCTAATCTTGTTTAGGAGACCAAGGAGTAGATTTAGTTTATTCGAAAGAGGATGGATACTGATCATTCTCATTAGAAATCTTATGCTGGTCAACGAAGATGACCTCTGGAGTTCGAGGTCAGGGATCAGGTTTTCCTACATGTCCCACCGAGGTTGGTACATAAGAGGATCAGGAGACATGTCAGGATTTCACCGAGATATGTCGGGCCATTTGAGGTGGTGGAGAGAGTTGGTTCGGTGGCCTATCTGTTGCAATTACCTCAGAGGTACCGGGCTATGCATGACGTTTTTCACATTTCTCATCTCTGACGTTACTTTTCAGACCCGTATCATGACTTTCAACCTGAGCAGGTTGAGCAAGAAGTGGATGCTTCATTTGAAGAGCATCATATCAGGATTTTGGATCGCAGTACAAAGGTTATATGTGGCTGGTTTTTTCCCTTGGTATGAGTGATATGGCAGCACGGGTGGGTGCAGGATGAGACTTGGGAGAGGGATGCCGATGTACAATCACAATGGCAAGAGTTGTTTGAGGTTTCTTCTTCTACGCCGCGCTAGGGAAATTCGAGATTAATTTATTTAAGGGGGAAATTTTTAAGAACCCAGACCTTCATTTCAGATATGTTTTTCCTTTTTCTGGAGTTTTTGAGAAAAGAGGAGTTACTGGAAATATTTCAAGTACACGTCGTGTACATTATGAGTACATGCCGTGTAATTCATTGCCGCAGGAGGCCGTGTGATGGCCGTGTGATGGCCACACACACGGTCATGTGGGGTGACGTGGAGGCCGCTTAAAGAGGAGTATGTAAATAGTAAGTACATGCCATGTACTCCAAAAGTACACACCGTGTATTTTTTTCATTAAACGCACCAGGGTCGCATCCGACAGAAAAAACCATATTCTTTTATGTCTTGTTAGTCTGAGAGAACCCATATGACTGTATATCTTCGACAAACCCTCGAGCCTCCATCCGTCATCCAAATCGAACTTCTTCAGTTGGGTTGGAATCGCATCAATGAGTTCTCTCTTCTCCTAGAGCATCGTTTTCCAATTTCTAATCTTTTATGAGTTATCATGGGTTGAGTGTTTTGTGCATTTTCTTATATCTATGTTTTTATAAGGAGATTCAATCCTCATAATTCAAGTATATTAATCTCCTAACCCCTAGGTTGGTTGTTTGTGCCGTTCTATTCGATTTCTTTGAGTACTATGTGCAAATTCCACCAATACCCTTGAATGGGGTATTGCGTGTTTACCGATTTACCCCTGTTGATTTCCTACCATGCTTTTATGCCCATGTAGAGGTAATTTGGATATGAATTGGGTTGATTGCTATTCCTTGGATGTGTTTTGATCATGCATTGTTCTGTTTATGACTGTTTGTTCCTATTTAGCCTTTGGTTTCCTAGCCTGATTTCCATGCCTGTTGTGGTAGTGTGGATAGTTTTATTCTGACATGATTTTTATGATGTAGACTATTTAGCCATGTAGTTATTTAGGTTTTCTTTGGCCATGTTACACTTCTATTCTCGTTGACCTACACAGGGTTGTGGGAACCTGGTGTAGTAGGATATAAGGGTGGATTGATCGAGTGAGCATCCTTAGAGAGACTAGAACCACCTAGGGCTATAAGGGAAATTGAAAGAGTGAGAATCCTCGGGTAAAGGAAGACTCTCTGAGGGGATTGACTGTGTGAGCTTCCTCATACTGACTTTATTTGAATTGAATGACCTGTCCAATAAGGGGAATTGACCATGGGAGCTTCCTCAGAGAGTCCTAGACCTCGTGGCTATAAGGGGAATTGACATGTGAGATTCCTCAGAGAGTCCTTGAATACCTTATACTATGTGGGGAAAGGACTTTGTGAGATTCCTCAGAGAGTCTTTATTTACCTAGACTATATAGGGAATGGACTTTGTGAGCTTCTACAAAGCTTATTTCTTTACCTTTGACTATGAGGGGATAGACTGTGAGATCTTCCTCTGAGAGTCTTATTAAATTCCTATGATAGAACCAGAGGTGTTGGGATGTGTGTACTACCTAGAGGGTTGTCTGTAATTATTATATAAGACTAGAGGGGATGGATGTGATTACATCCCATAGGGTTACCTATTTTAGATTTAGCTATTATTTCACTACTGCTTGATATTGATCTGCAGATTGTTTACTGTTGGGCACTTTCCTATTTACTGCTTCTGTACTTTTACCTTCCATATATTCGCTGACTGTTAGGAACATATCTTTAGGTGGTTTCCTACTAGGATTTAGTCTCACACCCTATTTGGGTCATGCTTTTGTGCCCAAACAGATTATATTTTTGCAGGTATTGATAAGGGAAAGATCCATTCTACTTCAGGAACTTGATTGTTGTGGAGATGGAGAGCAAGGGACCAAGCTATGGCTTGCGATGCTGAGGAGCTATTATTTCTTTTCTTTTGGTACTTGGTTTCGCACTGTTGTATTTCTAGAATTGTGACTTGTTTGGATTCTTTCCTATACATATGTATCATGTATCATTTATATATATGTGCTCTAGTTTTATTATTCCAGTCTTCTGTGGATTACTGTTGTTGTAAATTTCTTGCTTCCACTATTGTATGTATTTGTTTACTTCTGATGTGTACTCTTCCAATGAGGGCATAGTTTCCCCACTATCACACCCAAGGCCCTCGCTGCAAGTCGGCAGCCTCTGGTGTTCGGGGAAATGTGCTTGAGGTCTTGTGACCAACCGAGTATAGAGCGCCTCTGGGTGGCTTCCAGAACCAGGACGTTACATAATGTATAAATGAACATTTATGATGATATATAACATCTATGCACTACAGTTACAGTCACACAGGATCAATATATTTATTAACCAAATTCATTAGAAACATATATATTTATATAATAAGTATTTATAAATATACATATTTAAAAGGTATTTATATGTATAAATTATAAATAAAATAAATATATAATAGATATACCAGATATAATAAATATAATGAATATAACAAATCCAATAAATCTAATAAATCTATTAAATCTATTAAATTTAATAAATATAAATCTAATAAATCTATTTAATTTAATTAATATATTTATTATTTAATGAAACATATTATAATATTATAATTATATAAATATATATATTTAATTATAATCATAGAAATACTATTTTAGTCATTATATATATATATATGAATTATTAAAATATATATATTAATTATGAACATGCATTTTTTAATGTATACAAATAAACATTATTTTTTAATATAAATATAAAAAAATTATATAAATTAAAAATATTTTTTAAAAAAATCGTTATCGGTCCAAAAACTCATGCTGATAAATCTACCCTTTATCAATGCTAAAAAAGTGTTGATAAAGGGTAGATTTTTCAGAACTTTTAGCTAACATTGATAAAGTCCCCCCCCCCTATCAGTGCTTTCTGCTTGGCGCTAATAAAACCAGGCACTTCCATTTCCCCATTCTATGGTAGTGAGTTGGCCTCACATAATTTTCATCATAATTTCAAAGTGCCTTTCCTAATCATCACTAGTGCGAAAGCACACCATGATATTTCCAAAAAACACAAAACATAATATTTATGTTACTTTTGATGGTTCCTTAATTTCATTTAGACAATTGGTGCATTCATAAGACCAAAGGGAATGACTAAGTACCCATAGTGAGCATAAAGGATTATAAAGACTGTATTAGGAATACCATCCCTCTTGATCTCGATTTGGTAGTATCTTTCTTATAGAAAAATTTTAGTGAACCACTTAGATTACTTTAATTGATCAGAAAAAAAAATAATTTATTCTAAGAAAAGGATATTCATTTTTAATCATAACTTGATTTTTTTTATATTTAACACCACGTTAGAGAGGTCTATCCAAATTCTTTAAAAAAAAATTGGATCATCAAATAGATATGTACTTGGTCTAATTAATTCTTTGTTTTCTAGCTGTTCCAATTGTACCTTCAGTTCACATAATTCTATTGGTGTCATTCTATATTATGTGATATAAATATAACTCATTCCAACGTGTAGGTGGATTAAAAATTCTACTTCCATATCAGATGGTAGTACAGAAAAAAATATTTGGGAAGACATCAGGGTATCGATCAACTATGTTAGGAATATCTCTACATTTAATTTCATCGATAACACCTAATGTTACTATTTCCAACTAATAAGATATGGTTCCAACCAATTTTAATAGAGGTTGTTATATTCTATAATTTATTTAATATTACAATTTTTAAAAAATGAATAACTCTATCAGGATATATATAAATGACTTAGGGATCATAGCAGTTAATATATTCTTTGAATGACTAACCAAACCATCCCTAAAATTAGATAAAAATATCAATCTATGAGATAGTGAACTCCCAACAAAAATTAGATATTGTAATGATAATTTAGTATATTGGGCACTTAAATCACCCTATACTCTCATTTCAGGATAGTTTTCTTGATTCTCATGACATGAGTCATCATTTCCACATGTAAGCCCATTTCATATATCACATGAGAGGAAATAAAATAGGGGGATGCACCAGTGACAAAAAAATTAATTAATGTTAAATCAAGAAGATTGGAAGCTTTCACCATTGAGGGACCTGGTTTTCATTTTTTATAGTGTACTCAATGATGAAAAGTTATTGATCATCACATCATATATAATTTCTACCCCCCATGTTGAGATAGGTTCTATTGGTATATTGGAGTGTTCATGAAATCACTGTGACAAAATCAACACTGAGCATGAGAATTACTCTAGATATATCATCCTTTTTGATCATGATATTCCTAAGTTATATTTCAACCATCAGTTCATTTATACATTAGAGGATACATATTTAAATGTTTTATATTTCCCATTCAGCAATAGTTATGAAACTCCCGATATGATTTGGTACACTCCCTTTTGATGTTCACTAAAGAGACTCATCAAAATCATACTACTTTATTATTTTGGAGTGGAGGAAAGAAATCTAACCATGTGTATTGGTTATATAGTGGTCTACAACCTTTGGAATAATTTTCCATTCTGTTCTTATTTACACTTGTAATAACCAATAATTTTTAGTAAATACTTATCTTTAATTAAATATAGTGTAAATAGTTTGCCTTGTACAAAACACTTAACCAAAATGAAATATTCATAAACTTAACAAAATTAATAAACATTTCTATTATATTATATCCATTTAATTATTTGTTGTCACTAGATAAAAAAATTATAAAAACTATATAAAAACAAATAAAAAACAAAGGACAATTTATTCCAAAAAATACATGTTTCATAAAATTATTTTTATATGTAATTATATTAAAATTTATTTGTATAACTTTTAGAAATTGAATCAAAAATAATGGTGCAAATATTTATAATCATTTTTAAAAAATTATGTAATGGGGTTGATTTCCTTTTTTAGGCCTAAAATTATCAAGGAAAATATCAGTTACCATGATAAAACAGTTATTTTTCAAATAATGACACTTTTATAAATATTTTTTTAGTTGTACGGATCTATTTTAAACTAAGTCTCTAATATGATGTCTACTCATATATATTATTGAACTAAAACTAATTTAATTGGTAATCAATGTTAAATAAGATTAAATAAACTTAATGATTAAAAAATATTTTTAAAAAAATCAAAAAAGTATAGGTTTTAATGAAAAAGATAATTTTCACATATTTAGATATTTAATTAGATTAAATTGAATCAAAATTCAGATTATTTGTGTTGAAATTTGGTAATAAGGTTAAATTATATTTTTAGTGGTAGAATAATGACCATGATTGAAAGACATGCCCCATGTTCTAAATTTACATGTAACACTACCCAATTTACTTATATTTGATCTCATATAAAAATTTGGAAGCCTATGGATTCAACAATGTTCCTAATGTACATTATTTTCAGAGAATACATTAAGAGAATATCTAAACTCTCAATGTAAGCATTACCTACCCATTAAATTCATTTCTTTATCTTTTTTAATTCACCCTTATCCAAACCCATTCTAAAAATATTTATATAATTAAATAATTAGAAATAATATATGGAAATTTTATCGTATTTATGTTCTAAAAATTATCGATTCCCCTCCCATTCAATAAAAAAATGAAATTGTTGCTCAAGTGTGTGTACGGACTACCACCTCCATGAAAAACATGTTTCATTTTTTTCATCACCACATTTTAGGTATGGTTTTAGAAATGGGTTTTGATAATTTACTTATTTATATTCTTAAAATATAAATTATTAATTATATAAGTAATAATATTAATAACTAATCATTATAAAACAAATTTCTTAAAACGAACATACCAAGAAGATAAAGATATTTATTAATAAGTGAAAACATTTTTTCATATTCATTATTCTTATAAATATTCCTAATTATAATACATCACCTTATTCACATCTAAATAATTTCATTATACTTCTGTGATAGCTATTTTATAATAAAAGGATCTCTTTATTATCCATACTCACACTTAGATTGTGCCATACTCTTGTGGATTGATTTAACCACGTATGAGAAAAATGAAATGAATTTCAATAAAGAATAGAATTTAAATATTATAATTTTTTATTAATAATAAAAAAAAAATTGGTAATATAACCTTTTAAATTGATAATTAAGTTACCACAACTCATTTGTTAAAAATCACTAAAACATGCACATCGCCAATTTTATCTACAAAACTCATAAAAAACTCTCATGGAATGAATTTAAAAGTTTATAAAATATCATAAAAAATGAGTTATATTACCTTTTATGATATAATATTGATTAAATTTTGGATAATAAGATATAAAAATACCGTTATTATGAACCTAGTTCAAAACGATCATGATTAATCACACTCAGAATTAAAAATGGATAAAGAATAACTAACATACATGTTGGGAATAATTTTAAATTAAGTTAATAAAAGGGTATGTATATGAATAAAATTATGAAATCAAATATTAACATAGTTTTTTATATACATTAGGTTAAATAACATCAGTGGAAGTTATGTGCTAAGGTATGGGACTTTAGTAACACGAATCCCATTCTTTGAGTTATGCATTTTATTTAGAAATTTTACCATTATTGTTTTCAAATATTCAATGGTATCCTTTTAATATGATGACCACTTTAATATCTATGGTTAAGATTAGTTCTTATTGAAAATCCCCTTCTATGAATTTTTTTTCCTTAAACTTATAATATGTTCTAAATAATTCACATCCTCTTAAGTATTTTAAATGGGTCTTTCTTTTAATTCCATGTTTTTACTTACCACCCAAGTTATCCCTTATTGTTTTGTAATAAAAATTTATATAAATTAATATGAGCCTTATACTTTCTTTTTTAATATATGTTTTTTTAATATCTTTTATAATTTGGATTTCATTTTCCTCTTTATCTAAAAATTGATCTAATTTCCATAAAGTAATGATTTATAAATAACCCTATAAATGATTTTATAAAGATCTGATTTTGGGTGACATAATTTGGTATAAATTTATCTAGTTTATGTGGTTATTTATATGATACCTTTTGAAATGGAATGTGAAAATAATTATTATTTATATGTTTCAATGATGTGATGATTAGATATTTCCTTTTGGAATACTTGTGGTTAATCTTTCAATGATGGATGGGCCCCATATATCCCTCCAATGTATTTGGTAAATTGTTAAATATCATGATATAATGTTAAAATTAGTATTTATTCTCAATCCAAATTGTGAAAAAAAAAATGATTCCTCATCTTCTAGGGTAAACATTTTTTTATTCCTGATCCACTGTGGGAAATGGGTGGTTATTTTGGAAGCACAATATTGTGATTTTATGACTATATTAATGACATGATATTTTTAATTAAAACTATATTATTCTCTGTAGGCCATGATTTATGTATCAATTTTTTTTTAGTCTTTAGGCCATGATATATGTTTGATCATAGGGTAATTTTTTTCTCCTTTATTTTTATATGAACCTTATTTTTGATTCCATGTTCAATAAATCTGTTATTTCTCCCCAAAAAATTTTTCTCATATCCTTGTGATCTCTCCTTGTGTATCATGTTGATATGTTTATTTATCCCTTACTGGGAATTTAAGATCCCACCCCTTCTTATGTTTATATTTTCTAGGGTATGCAGAAGAGATTTAGGATATTTTTAGAATAAGACCTAGTATTGTGAAAATATAAGGAAACATTCACATGAATTATAAAATAAGTAACTTATGTATCTAGTCTCTAAATACACTAAACATCTTGATTTTAGGGATGTTTATTTTTTCATGTAATGTAATGTTTTTAATTATAGATATGATGTATAATGGAGGCATGTTTATCTTGGGTTTCCTTGGATGGTATCAAAGGAAGGTTTAGATGTTTTGGGGGATTATTTTACTTATATTTGGTTTTACGGTTAAAGAACCTTAAGGAAAAAACTATATTTGAGTCTAAAAAATTATTGATATTAAAAAATATTGGTAAAGCCTTGATCTATTGGTTTTCCTAGATATATATCCACATATAGATACTATAAGTGGATATAAGATCAGTATCATATGTATCTAGTGGTAGTAATCCTGAAAGAGTGTGTTGGGTATTAACTCAACATTTACTTGGTGCAAAATTAAGAGGCTTATTTTTACACCAGGTTAGACACTCCCATGGTATATGGTGTGGTTGACCATATGATCTTTAGACACCTCTATAAAATATGGTTGGGGTCAGTTTTTAGGTTAAAATACTAGTAAAGTAGAAGTTACTATAGTAGGTATTGTATGATACTATAGAATACATTACTATTCATCCTATTTGGGATTTTGGGCTACCGTTTTGGCACTATTGGTCTCAGGGCCTTCATTCTACCAAAGGCCTTTATCCCACAAAATCCATTCTGGGCAAAGGATCTTTAAGCCACCATTGGAAATTGAGCAATAAGGCCTCCAAGCCACGAGGACCAAGAAGTGGCCTGAGAAGACCACACAAGAGAAAGCCCAAAAAACAATTCAGATAAAGTAATATCCTTCATAATAGAGATAACAGGATTAGAAAATTGGGAGGGTATGAAAATTTCTATTAGTACTAGGCACCATGCATCTTTATATGGAACAATTATAGTTGATCATCCAAGTGAGGTGGGGATCTTGACACCTTCAAAGATGCAGATGTTGGGGGGTCAATCTTAAGTGTAGTCAGATCTTGAACCATCAAGTTCATTTATTTGTCCTTGTTCCTATGGCCCTATGAGTTATTTAAAGGTTCCCCATAAACCCTTAAAAGGGGGATTATCCAAAAACTAAATAATAAACTAAGGTCGTCAAGAATTATTATTTAAAGGAATTATTCTATTATGATGATGAAGAGGTTTAAAATTTTTAAGGTTCCATCCCATTTATGTTATTGATTAGGTTAATTCCTATATGATGATAAATTTTTTTCACTCATGTTAATCACTTTTGGTTTTAGATATTTTTTGAACCAAAAGGAACCTAATTAACAATTGGTGTGGGGGATTTATAGCTAAAATGATCAAATATAAAGATAGTACTAATAAAATTCCCATTGTATGGTAATATAAATATTTAGTCCTAGATAAACTACATGGTGTTCCCATAAGGAATGTGGTTGAGTTCATGATTGAACTTATACCTAGATATATTCATATATTATGGATAATGTATATGATAGATTCTATTGAAATATAGGAATTAAAAAAGTGGCTAGAAGATAATTTGGAAAAGAGTTTTATCCACCCCAATGCTTCATCAGGGGAGCACCAGTCCTCTTTGTTAAAAAAAATATTGATCAATCCATATTTACATTAACTATTATGATATTAAAAAGATATAAATTAAAAATAAATATCATTGACCACATATCTATGGAATGTTCAATCGACTTATAGGAGATAAATACATTTTTAGGGTTGATCTTCGATCTAAATATCATTAGTTAATATTCCAAAGGGAGGATCTTTCCAAAACCCTTCTAAAAGAGATATAAAAACTGTGAATATATAGTAATGTCATTAAGACTAACTACTAATCCTTTCATCTTCATGGATATAATTAATAGATTCTTTATCATCTACCTTGATTAATTTTTGGTCATCTTTATAGAATATATTATTATATACTGAATGTGTAAGTAAGAGTATGAAGATAATTTTAAAATTTTGTTAAATACCATTATAAAGGATAAATTTTATGAAAAATATATAAAGTGTGAATTATGGTTTCTTAAAGTATCATTCTTGGGTAATCTAATCACAATCATGAGCATATCGGTATATCCATCAATATCGATGTTATTGAGAAATAGTCCTTGCTAACCACTATAACTGAGATCTGTAGTTTTCTTGGGTTATCATGGTATTATCAACTCATTGTGAGAAATTTCTCATAGATATAAAATCCAAAATCCAATTTAACAGAAAAGGGAGTAAATTTAATTTGTATATAGGAATGTGATTAAAGTTTCAAGGAATTGAAAAAAATGTTGGTCATTGCTCCTATACTTATATTACACTGTAGTGAAGAAGGATTTTTAATATACAATTATGCTTCAAAAAAAGGCATGGGTTTCATCTTCATGATGAATTATAAGGTTGTTTATTATTATTCACACAAATTAAAGACTCATGAGAAAAATTATCCAATGCATTATTTATAGTTGGTCGTAGTGATCTTTACATTAAATATTCAGTGACACTATATATGTGTAAAGTAGTGATATATATATATATACTGATCATAAATATATATTTACATAAAAGGAGTTGAAAAGGAACAAAAGGATACCATTTGAATTAATGAAATATTATGAATTCACAATAGATTTCAAACTCTAGAAAGAAATTAAGGTGGCTGATGCTCTAAGTATAAAATATCATACTACCCTATCCATGATGGGTATTGAAAATGACCTAGTACTCATGGATTTGGAAAGGATTGATCTTTAAGCCATAAGGGAATATGAGAAATCCTATCTTTCCCAAATTACTACCCAATCATCCATTCATGTAATGATCTAAGAATCCAAAAAAGATGTTGTCAAGATATAGAAATTGTAGTGATTTATCTATAGTTAATCTTTGATAAAGATAGAGTTATAAGGTTCAAAACATGGATATGAGTCCCATAAAAGACATCATTAATAAAGGAAATTTTTTATGATTCACATAAATCATCCACATCTATTAATCTAGGATGTTTGAATATGTATAAATACCTAAAAAATATCTACTGGGACAGCAAGCAGACAAAAATTATAGAATCTGTATCTTGATGATTGGTATGATAGTAAATTAAGAATGAACAAAAATCATATTAATGTGTCAAAACTATTAACCATATCATTGTAGAAATTGGGAAACATAACATATTTATTTCGTCATAGGACTTACCAAAATGTGCAATGAACATATTTCTATTTTTTTCGTATTCAATCACTTTAGGAAGTCAGTTCATTTTATTTCCATAAAATATGATTTCTCCCTTGAAAAATTTAAAATATATATATAATGGATGTGGTGAGGATACATTGAGTACCACTATCCATTGTTTCTAATCAAGATTTTAGGTTTACCTTGAGATTTTGGAGAACTATTCAAAAATAATTGAAGGCAAATCTGAGTTCCAATAATAATTTTTATCCTCAACTTGATGGTTAGTTGGAATGGATTATTAAAACTCCATTGGATATTTTGAGAGATTTTTTGATAGATTTCCAAGGATATTGGTATCAAAACATTACCCTAGCAGATTTAAAATTTAAAAATATCATTATACCATTCATATGGTACCATATGAGGCTATTTATGGGAAGAGATATGGGAATCAAACATGTTGTACTAAAGTTAGAGTGAGGAAGATGATAAGTCCCAACCTTGTCCCAGAAATGATAAAGAAGGTTTAAACCATTAATTGGAATATGAATAAAGCACCAAGTCAACGGAAAAACTATGTATATAATCATCAAAGTATCTATATTTTGAATTTGGTGAAATTTTATTCCAGTAGTCATCTCTATAGAAGCAAGTTATGATATTTGGGAAGAAGAGGAAGCTAAGAACTAGGTACAACAGTTCCTTCCTAATTCTTGACCATGTCAAGTTAGTATATTATCACTTAGAACTCTATCTAGACCTTTTTAAATTGAATGAGGTGTTCTATTTATCTTTTTTTAGGTAATACATATGATACCCATCACATTTACTAAACTCAGAAGCTAGGAAACTATAACATGATTTCTCATATGAGTAACAAGTAGTGTAAATTCCAGACCGAAGAGATAAGGGGTTGCGGAATAAGACTACTCATTTAGTCAAAGTTATATATATAATTCATAAGTTTAAGGTACCTATGTGGGAAACTAAGGATGTAATGAGACATAATTACCCACAATTTTTTTCATCTGAATAATAAAATTTCAATTACAAAATTATAGTAAGAGGGGTAGAATTTAATGATCCATTTTTTATAGTAAAAACATTTCCTTAATTAAATATCTTGTTAGTAGAAGGTTTTACACATAAAAATGAACTAAAATGAAAATATTGTTATCATAATGAAATTAGTAAACACAAAATTTAAGTTAATTTGTATCAATAGAATTAACCACTTTATAAAAACTATATAAAAAGGTTTAATAAAACAATGTTCATTTTACGCTTAAAATATATTTCTTTTTTTAAATTGTTTTTATTCGCACTTGTATTAAAATTTATTATTAAAATTTTTAAAAACTAAATCATATAAAATTATTTTAATATTTATAATAATAAATTTCAAATTATGTAATGGGATCAATTTAAATCTTTAGGGATACAATTCCCATGGTACATGTTAGTTACCATGAGAAAAATATTATTTTTCAAAGAATAAAACATTTAAAAATATTGTGAATTTTTAATTATGTAGATATATTTTAAATTAAGACTATCATATGATCTTTAATAATATATAAAATTAATTAACAATATTTAATTTTTAATTAATGTTAAACAAAATTAAATATACTTAATGATTAAAATGGATTTTAAACAAAACAGTTATTCGACACATTATATGGTTAAATTTCAAATTCAATTTTCTAATATTTATAAATTGAATAAGATAAATTGATTCAGAATTTAAAATTATCAAATCTAAATTTGGTATGAAGATTCATATTATATTTTTAGTGATAAAATAATAACTATTATTAATATTTAACCACGATTAATAAGTGTTAAAATGGATAATCTAATGTGCATTAAATTTTACTAAATCAATTTTACAACTAAAACATATATACTATCATTGTTAGGATAAAAATTCATTTCTATATTCCTCACAAAAAAATTCCCACCTAACCCATCTAAATCTCATGAAATACCATTCTTACCCCTACCAAATATTCTTTTCCGAATATTAGTCTGTCTTTTTCACCAATAAAAGGTGCTCACATACACCCTTTTCAAAGACACACCCCTAATTATAAATTCTCCTAAACAACTACCCAACTTAATTCATCTAGATACCCAATACACTTTTTGAATCATCTAGCCCTAAAAAAATTATTTATGTTCTTATTTTCTAAAGGATGCTTTAAGTGAGGATCCAAAATCTCAATGTAGGCATTACCTTCTCTTTAACTTCCTTTCTTTATCCTTATCATCAAACTTCTCTAATAAAAATTTTAAATATTTGTATATAATTAAATAAATAATAATAATATACATAAATGTTGTTATGTTTATTAAATAACCATTTTCTATTCTCCTCCTTTTCGATCAAAAAAATGTAAATATAGATGATGTGTGTGTGCAGACAAACGCCTCCATGAAAGACATATTTTATTTTTTTCATCACCACAATTTAGGTATTGTTATATAAATGGGTTTAGTTAATATAATTTTAATCTATTTCATTATTAATATTCTATTAATATAAATTAGGCTTCTATTAATAATATTATCAGTATGTGGACATTGTAAAACAGACTGCCTAAAATGATCATACCAAAAAGAAAACGCGATTTATTTATAAGTAACAACCTATTTTTAATTTAACTCAAATTATTATTAATATACATAATAATATCTAAATAATACCATTATACTTTATTTATAATGATATTAAAAAAATATCTCTTCCATAGCCATACTCACACATAGATTATAGCATACTCTTGTTAGGTCAGTTTAACAACCTACATAAAAATGTTATAAATTAATATTTTTTATAGAATTGAAATATTTATATGGTATATTAATAATAAATAAAAAATATTTTTTATCGTTTGGTAATGTAAACATTTAACTCCTTAAACAAGTTACCACAGTTCATTTGTTAAAAATCACTAAAACATGCAAGCCACTAATTTCATCAATAAGAATCGAAACTAAAAATTCAATCTAATGAAATTATATGTTTATAAAATAAAATAAAAACATCAATTATAATATATTTTATGATATATTAATGATAATATTTTGAATAATAATGAAGAGAAACATCATTATTCTGAAACTAGTTCAAAACGATCATCATTACTCACACTAGAAATTAAAAATTGATAAGAACTGACTAATATAGAGATAGATAATAATTTTAAATTAACTTTATAATTATATATGGATATGAATAATGTTCTGAAATAGGTGATTAAGATGATTATTTTTGATAGATTGGAAGTTAAATCATAACTTAGGAAATCAAGAGTAAAGGTAAGGGACTTTGGTAACTCAAAACTCAATCTTTGACATATCATGTTTCTTTTAAACATTCAACATAAAGTTTTACCTATATTAAATGATATCATTTTTCAAATACCATTATATGAATAATTTTATTTTATATTAAATTATTATATTTTTTGATTAATTCTCATCCTCTTAGGTGTTGATTTCTCTTAAATGATCATTTCATTCAATTAAATGTTTTCACTTACCGCCAAAGTTATCCCATCTTATTTTAAAATAAAAATATGTATCAATTCCTATGATATTTATAATTTCATTTTAAATATAATATTCTTTACAATATTTTGTTATTTTTATTTCATTTTCCTCTTTATCTCAAAAAGAATCTATTTTCTATGTTTTTATTTTTTATAAATCACCCTCTAAAATATTTTATGATGTTCCAATTTTGGGTGATTGAGTTTGGTATAAATTGATCCGGTTTATGTGGTTATTTATGTAATACATTTTGAAATTTAATTTGGAACCCATTATTATTCTTATTTTTTAATTATGTGATTATTAGATATTTTATTCTCATACACATGTGTATGGTTAATCTTTAAGTGATGGGTGGTCCCTATAAAGCCATCCAATATATTGATTAAAGATTTATATCTCATTATAAAATGGTGAAAAAAAGTAGTTATGCTCGATCAAAAATGGAAATATGATGTGATTCATGATCTAATATGGGAATAAATTTTTTATTCATAATCCACTATGGGAAATAGTTGGTGATTATGTATGGAAATTGTTGTATATTTAGGATTATTTTGGTGCCACACTCCTTTGATATGTGACTATGCTATGCTACCTGGATCATTATTTAAGTCATATGTTTTCGCAATCATTAAAACATGTTATATATTAGATAATATGGTTTTATTTGATCTTATATATTTCCATATTATCAATTTTTATGATTCTATATTCTTTTAATCTGATATTTCTCTCTTTCTTATGTTTTCTCATATACCTATTATCTCACCCAAGATAACAAGTTAATATGTTTATTTTTTCCTTACATAGAGATTATGCTCATCCCTTTATTATGTTTCAATTTCCAAGTTCATGATAATGAGTTTATCTCAAGTGATTCTTAAAAGAAGACTTAGTATGATAAAATTATGGGGAAATGTTCACAAGAACTGTAAAATAAGTTTCTTATGTGGATAATATCAAAATAAAATAAACCACTTGATTCTTAAGATGTTGTGCTTATTATGTAATATAATTATTTTAATTATTAAAATGATTTATAATAATGAAATTTTTTAGCTTGGGTCACCTCAACACTTCTAGAGTTTCCACATGTTCTTGAGTGGACAAAGGTGTTCCCTCTACTAAGATTACTTACATTGTCCTTTTTCACTAGAATAACCTTAATCACAATATTAGTGTATGTTTTAATGAAAAAAAATCAAAAACATAGAGTGAATCACATGTTATAAACCTTATTCGAACATATGTGCCTTGAGAGGTTCAATATCCACTACTAATAGTGTAAAATAAGAAAGTATGCAAAATGAGCTACATATTTTACAATTGAGTGATATAATTTCTTAATATTGAAAAATTATATTATCATTAATACATAAACGTTATGTGGGAAGAATTTTTAATTAAACAAATACTCAAATCCCCCCATGTATGGCCATTATTTACCTTAGTTTTGATAGATAGATCCCACCATTGTCATGAAAATCCTTTGAGCATATAAAATACTAAAATTACTTTAGTCTCTATTAGAGTTCCAAGGAAATTAAAGATCATATTTATCCTTTAAATCATTTAATCTCTGAGATATTGAGTCACCCTAAAACATTAGTGGGTTTTCTATTTTATATTATAATGAGCGGTCAACATGACATGGTTCCTTGGTTCAATTTTCCTTTTACGTAACCTAAAAAGATTCTACTATGCTTCTTATGGTAAGAATATTTATTTCTTTTATGGATGGAACCATATTCTAATTGGAAATATCTTTATAACTTTGATGTCTCCTAACATGTGTCATTTTTGTACAATCATATTTTTTTTCAAAATAACCACTCAATCACAAAACAATACATTACTTAAAGTTTTTACAATGTGAATTTATTCACAAATAAATATCATAAATAAAAATTCTAAAAATGTGAGCTATAAAATTACATATAAATGATTAATTCCTAGTTGGAAGTCTCTTTACTAATTCATTATAGCCAAATCTCATTGGATAAACCCATGACGATGAGTTAAAAACCCGACTAGAAGTGTTTAATAGCAATTTTCATAATTGGACTACCCTGTTAACATGAAGTTAAATATAAATAAGTTAGTAATAATTTTTATACCCAAATTTTAAAGTCATTATAAAACCATTTTCTAGGCATAAAATCCCAATTAATAGATTATACCAAATAGATACAATTTTTAATATCCCAAAACAAACTAAACTCCATTGATAAAATTGAAATTCTAATAAACATAGGTGCATCCCCCATACACCAATGGATGAAAATAAATTCCTAGTGTTCCAAAAAATAATGGGGGGATTATTTACAATTATATAAGAGGAATACTTTAATGAAATAACTGTAATTAAAAAAATATAAATTTGATGGACGATAAAATCCAAACAATCTCCAATGCATAAGAAAACATAGTAAGGTACAATTCCAAAATCCAATCCCAAATACAAAAAAAAGGAAAAAGGAAAAATTAAAAAAAAGGGAAAATATGGTGACAAATATGTAACTACACTAAGAACCACATTGTACTTTCATGCATGCTCGCACTAATAACACCAATGAAAATGAAATCAAGGATCCCATCTAGAAAAGTAAAAAGTTATTCTATTTATTTACATCACTATGAATAATATTCGCATATTAAAAATTATAAATATGTTAGGGGGAATTTATAAACCTATAATGAAACCAACAAAATACTTCCCACACATGATACTTAAATAAAAACATGTTATATATCAATTTATATAACAAGGTAGGGAAACATAAAATATCATGAATAAGATTAATATAAACAGTATAAACAGCTCACACACCCAAACCATAAACTAAATAACCCATGAAATAAACTAATAATTACCCTATAAGATCCATTTCATTATACCAATTAATCCCCTTTCAATGTGGTACTTACTAAATATCCCATGCTTGTAATCCATCCAAAACCACGTCATTACATGGAGGTAAAATCCATATGCCAGCCTAAAGGAAACTAGTAAACAGTTCTGAAATAATAAGGACTTATTATCCACTAAAAGTGGATAATATTAATTTTTTATATTATAATATCCATGTTCTTCATTATTAATAGACACCTTTTTAGTGAATTTTACAATTTGAACATCATTTCACATCATTATTGCAATTTTTCCTTAAAATGCACTATTACATTGTACATTTTTGAAGAACATATAAAATACCTAATGGTATTTAATTTTTTTTTTAAATTTCATTTTCAAATTTCCCATTCCATTTTAAATATTTCATTCTACTGGAACTCTTGATTAATCACATTGGAAGATTACCAAATTGCGCTTTAATGCAAACACATTATGGGAAAATTAAATTGTACAATAGCCCAATAAAGAGATGTTAGCGGCCAATATCTAAGCATAATGATTCTAAAAATTTAACTTGATATATAATAAATGATGGGTAAAATTTCATTCAATAGTTACCCAAGCTAATTCTTATATTTTAATGTAGTTCTAGGCATCCCAATTTAAAGATGCAATTTTGTGCGAGATTCTGTTTCCCAGAAAAACATCCCACCAATTTAATCATATCTTGACAAACTAAATTTCATTTGGGATGAAATTTTTCAATATATGAGGGTAAATACTTATATTCATATATTTATTCTATTTGATGCCCAAATTTGGCCATCTATGTTCTCTTTTGGACATACATGTAGGAGGCATGCAAGTTAGCTTAGATTTTTTGTCACGTGTGGAAAAGTCTACTCTCCCTTAACATTCCACCCACCTAGGCCTACCACTATTGATTGAGGAGACTTGGAGTGTTTTAGTATCTACCCAATAATCATGAAATTAATATTTAATTAAGTGGTGGTGGATTATCTAATCATATTATATTCTTGCTTTCATTTAATGTAATGTTGTCTCTTTGTGTTTGTAATTGCATTTCTTTCTCATGTATGTTTTTCAATTCATGTTATTTTATTAATAAAAGTTATTCTTATCAGATTATTATGTTAGTATTAATATAATTTTTATACCATTTACTCATTGTGTGAACTAATTCACACTAAACCTTGTGAAATTCTTCACACAATGATGGAGTGATCGTTATTTTGTTGTTTTAACATCTTCAATTCCACCCTCACGAGTATACTTCCTTCTTCTATTGAGAGAATGGAATCAATTTTGGTATCACCCTCTTATGGGTTGATATAAGGGATTAGAAATTGTATGTATTGGATTTTATTTCTTACTCTAAAATGTTTTAATAATTTCTTTTATTTGAGTTTTTCATTCAATGAAATGATCTCTTCCTCTTCATTATTGAATTTTACCACCACACTTTTCATGTGATAATAAGATCATTTACATAGGAGTGCTAATGAAAATGATACACCAAATGTGTATGTGATTATCATGTGGATATTAAAGTGATAAACCAGTAATTAATTAAGATATATTTATTTCATTTAATTAATCATCCTTGAGTCTAATAAATTGAAGTTGTTAAAAAAGTGTCTCATACAATCCATCCTTTGTAATAACCTAGTATAAACCCTTTCTCATAATTTGAATTCAGGTATATTAGTTAGTTCTCTTTTATATCCATATAAAATCAACCCAAAGTTGGAAATTTCATAGACAAAAAGAAATCCATATAATTCCCATGTCTGTAGGTTTCTTCTTAGGTCCCTGAGGATTTGAAAACCCAAGCTACACTATAAGATACATCTTAACAATAAAAAATTGGGTAAATTTGGGTAAAAATATTTTTTGGTGTTGTTGCCATGAACCCAAGAAAAGTCATATAAACACAAATTCTATTCTCTTTCATTTCTCTTTTCTCACCTCAATGTCTATTATTTTTTCCCCTTGATATGGTTTTTGACTTTTCTTGGAACATGTCCGCCTATACCCCTGACAGATCAAACCAACAAGTTAGGGTGGATAGTCTTTGGGTTTGGGAGTCACGTACACCAAGTAAATTGTATCTATTAGATAATAATCTTCCTAATACCCCAGATTCAAAATTTTATATAGTTTTAATGGGGTTTCTACAAATAAACCAACTCATAAATCAGTGTGTGATCCAAAATGTAAATCATAATGAAGAAGCCCCAATCATGGGGAATGAAATCAATCAAACCATGATTGACTACCTCACACCTTCTTATTCCATATGCACCCTATTGAATTAGTAAATCTTCACTGAGAGAGGTCCACTATTTCTTCAAACCTCATGACCTAAACCACCTTATAACCTTTCATGGGATGGAGTTGGAAATGACATATGTTCATGTCAAGGATTTCAACGACATTGTTGATACCATGTACCCACCACATCAACATGAGTCAGATAATATGAGGATCATTCCTTTCTCACTTAATGATCAAGAAAAGAATTGTTTAAACAATCTGAGACCTACAAAAATTCACACCTAGGACTAATTATAAAGATGATTCTAAAAAAATACTTCCCCCATCACAAGAAAATTATTATTAAAAATAGCATCTAAAACTTCTTCAAAAAAGAATGTGTTTCATTTTAGAAAACATGGGAAATGTTAAAATACACACTCAATATGGAACCTCACCATGTATTTTCAATCCCATTACAATTTAAAATCTTCTATGAAGGTTTTTATCTAGGAAACCAACACTTCATCAACATGATGTGTATGGGAACCTTAAAAAACAAAGCCATGGATGATGCTTACAAGTATCTAGGACTAGATGAACAAAACCATACATGAGGAACATCACTTTACTATATGAAACTGCCAAAATATGGTGTAATTAAAACTCTTAGGTTGACGAAAATCTTAGGGAAAAACTTTTTTCACTCAATAAGATGGCTGAGGAGATCGATCTTTGGAAGTTCCATGAAATTCAATCTGTTGACTCTATTTTCACAATTTGTGAAAAACATGACCACAAGACTGAAAACTACCCAACCATCCACAGAGTTCAATTATCTAAACAATAAAAATCCATAGTTCCAAAACACATTGAATCCAAGGAACGATGATCATCTAGGATTCCATTAGAAATATATGTAACATCCTGACCCGGCTTACCACTAAAATGGTAGCCGGAACAGTGGGTCACATAACCTCAAGAACATATCCCCATATGCCAAAGGTTACCAAATAGAAGCTAGGGTCTTGAGAGGTAATACTATAGAGACTATACCATTTTATCAAAGATGCACAATGGTATTATCATATAATGAACATTAGAAAACAGTTGAAGTAATATATAAATAATTGATAAAGTAGTGGAAGACAATAATTAAAAATTTAATAAAAGTGATTGATACCAGTTTATACTATAGATGGATGAATGACATGGTAATGATACATGATGGAAAATCATAAACAATACAGCATTATTTACAATATAGTAAAATAATAAATAAAATACAGTAAATCCCCAAGGGCAATCTCTATGAGCATCCTGAGCTCCAACTCGATCCTTTGCTTCTAACTCCCAGGTACAAGAAAAAACAGCAAATAACCTAGATCCTACAAATAAAAGGACTACTCGAGTACCAAGGATACTTCAGTAGGGTGTGAGATATAAATCTAAGTAGGCATGAACACATAGTTTCTAGTACAATCTATACATTACAATATAAATTATGATGTGTGTCATATAAAATAAATGTAGATTGATAACAACTAATAATAAAAATATGGTAGGAGTTCCTAAATGGATACTCATCCCATACCACCTTCTTCAACCTTAGCCGGGAATCTGAAAATTATATTTGGGAAAGGAAGAATATATAAACAAGGTCCAATAGTAACACGGAAATCCAAGGAAGGAAGATCCCCATGCTTTTACTTTAACATGGTGTCTAAATCTCATCTCATCACATAATTAAGCTCGTAATGTAAGGTAAAACATTTCATATGAAATCACAATACATAATAATAAAGAACGATTCATCTCATGTATTTATGTTAAAACCCATCAACATCATAGGTGGAGTCTGAGACCATCCCTGAGGTATCATTATGGTACATCAATTCAAAATATCCAATACCACCTTGTCCATCCAAGGAAATCCTTTGGAAAGTCCAAGTATTTCTCATGGTATGGTATCAATGAGTCTGTCAATGGTATCATATGTAAGGGACCAAGTATCAACCGAGGCATGGAATATACATTTTTCAAAAGGGTCCATCATTGGTTAACCCTTAGTGAACCGATATAACCCAATTGTATAATATAAATTTTTGGGGATCCCTTTCCTGGAGAGCCTAAAACATCACTTCTTCGATGCTTTGTGTTGTAACATATAGATTATAGAGAGTTGAATTGTGTGTTTTAAAATGAGAACCACATTCTCTCCCCAGCCCAATTTTATTTAAAACAACAAGAGAGGAATATATCACAGAGAATGCAAGGTATGAGGCTTAAGATAATTGTAATAAGCCTTAATAAATTGCACATCAATACATGAAACTCAATTTCACAGTCTAAAACGGTTAACAAGGCATTTCATATGGTTCAAGACACTAATAAGGGAATAATAAATAAACAAACATTCATAATCAAGGATTTATAAACAAGGCATGTGGAATTAATGTGCCTCTTACCAATATGTCATCAATGACATTTCATCAACTCAAGCTATTAAGCTTGAGTGTCACAATCCCCCCAAATCATTTAAATGGCTCAAGAAGGGAGCACCAAACAAGGTATAATGATTTCATTAATAGGAAAGGTACTCATGTAACTTGGAATGAGTAATTTTGAACTACCGGAATATAACATTAAAATAAACCTCGAGTATTCCAAAGGTAGGAGGAACCACACCTAGGATAAAAGATTATGTTGAAGCTTAGGTATTATTAAAAGGGGCCCAATTCATAATTCATTTCTCATTAATAAATTTAAGAAATTATTAAGGTTCCATTCACAACCCATGGAAATTTTTCACATTTTATATAAAGAAAACTTATTCCATTTAGGATGGATTTCCCAAAGGGGTGGCCGAGAGGCACGGTGAACACCCTGAACATATTGCTCCATAATAAAAATTTGTAATGTACATGATAGAACAAACCAAACAATTTAATACAAGACAAATAATTTACTGTGGATAAACTATTTATTCAAGTCATGCCATTTGGTATGAGTCACCCTACAAAAGGTCATTATCACTAAATTTTTTGAAACATGGAAAATTGATTTTAATATACAAGTTCTAAAGGGTTCATGTTCGTTACCTATAATGAACTCTACCAACTTGCCTAATTCATTATAACCATTCCATTAACATCAACCATTTCATTTAAATGATTTTTTCATAGTAACTACATTACAAGGGATCAGGAACCTAAACATTTAATTCATCAATTATAACTTAATCATAAACATAACAATAAGGTAATAAGGTAGGAAACATAAAATTATATCTCTACATTTTTAGTTTTAAGGCAACGCACCTCTGTTGGAGGGATTTTATTCCAAAAAAGTGACTTTGTTATCAAACAAAACATATATCACTTTTATAAATTTCACTAACTTTATCAAGGAAGATATTAAACTGAAAATTAATTCTCTTTAATTAAAAACTATGAATGGTTAATTAAGAAATTAATTAATTCATTACTAAAATTTAAGGTGAAAATAAATGGACCCTACCTCATGGTGCAACCCAACGGAACATTTCTTCTCTTGACAATATCTAACTAAAAGTTTCTACTTCCCAATGATAATATGAACCTTCAAAAAATATATAAAGACACATATCCCCTATTCTCACATCTGCAGGACCATAAACATGTGCAATGGGATCCATACATATATGCTTATATGCATATAGTATCCTCCACTCACTTACGTATAAATTTTAATATATATACATAGGCACACCTATCCACATACATGTATATTCACTAAAATTGATGAATATAAATATAATAAGGGAACATATATATATATATATATATATATATATATATATATATATATACTTACCTATGCACACAGAGACGATTCTCCTTAGACTCGGCGACTCAAAACCACTCAAAACAGTCAAATGCACTACACAACAATTACTAAGAACCATAAAAACTCAGCAACAAGGGTCAACACACCTCAACTAAATTATTAAAAACCCGTAAACACAATAACACTCTCAAATAAAGGGTTATAAACTAATCTTTGGGTTTGGAATCTTAACCAAACGATGAAGACAATCGAAATCGAACCCATCTTCCTCGCCTTAGGCAGTGGATGTTGGAACACAATGAATCCAACATGAGGAACCAATTTCAAGCCCTAACATCGAATGAGAAAAAACCAAAACCTTGGTTAGACAAACCATAGCTTCAGACGAACGGAATAGGGTGATGTGGAGACTTAAATCTACCGAAGCGAAGGAAGAAAAGTTTGGAGAAGGCCTAACATTGAATATTTGGAAAAGAATCATCAAGAAACTAGGTGGAAACAGTGTATGGAGAGGGACCTAGAAGGTGGAGGTTGTGTTGTAGGGGGGTTGTACAAATGGTGTTCGTACATGGGAGGGGTCTCGTGAGGGTGATGAAGAAAAACTATTTAAGGTTTCTCTTAAAACAAATGTAAATAATAATAATAATCATCATCATCCTAATAATAATATTAACAATAATTATCATATTATAATAATTATTATTAAAAGATTTCGTTATTATAATTATTTCCATTTAATTATAATTTAATTTATTTTCCATTACATCTTTAATTTAATTAAATTACTTTCTTTTAAAAACACATTGCAGTGTTCCATGTCTTGAAAAAGCATTTCAAAAGTCAGTTTCAAAAACATCCTATGCAATAAAGGAAATTTTTTAGAATATATTATATTTTTCATCCAGTTCTAGATGTGGGATGTTACAACCTTCCCACATTAAAACATATCCTCTCGAGAATCCTTCGGGAATAATGAAAACATCACCCAGCCAACAGGGTACATTAAGTCTTATTCAAACGGTCGCATTTTGTTTCCCAACACCAAAAAAAATATTTTGTACTTCATAAAAACACAACACTTATGTTTTCAATTCCCAAGGAAACACTCATTTTCCAACCGAAACACCAAGTCGAAACTCACCTAATCCCATTTAGTTAGAGACGTGATCATGTCATCATCTCATTAAACATCTGGCCAAAGGTAATTCCCACCATAGGCATTAATGTTAAGAGGCCAATTCCAAACCATGGTGCAAACCACTATTGTAATTTCCCTACACATCATGCCATCAAGAGTTTTGACGATGCCCATGTTAGAATTTCTTGAATGTTTAAAATGATCTATCCCTATTGACCTCAAATCCCAAATTCAGCTGTGTGTTCATGAAAAGAACCAACCGACACTAATTGCACTTGTCTTCACTTGACAAAGTGCCTAAAAATGGTCCTTCACAAATCGTAAATGGATATAAAGAATGGAATAGAGTTGGGAATTTTGGATGACTATGTTAAAAAGATTCATGACTTATATAGTTGATACTTTATATGCAGAACCACGAGGCCTTCCCCCAAGGAATATCCCATTTAAACCATACACGCACACCAAAGTCCATATACCTAATTTTCAGTGATGTTCATTGATTTAAGAATCACTAAACCTGGAAACAAGTCCAGGATAACCTCATATTAGAATGGTTGGACTGAATGTAACTAGCTCAAGGTAGTCTATACTCAATGATTATGAGTGATACATTAGTACAAAGACAAGACACCCACATCTGAACATTAACAGGGCCTAGAGCGGCATCATCCTAGAAATCAACTTAGATGAAACAGTTGGTGTACAAGAGATCATTCATTCCATTCCTACAAAGGAATATAAGGGTCACTCAAGACTGACCAATATTTTATAAGAACCATTAATTCATCATGGAACTTGATATAGATTTCCCAACATCTTAAAAAATTATTGTGGCGTAAGACCAGTGCTCTCTTAGTACATTAAGGATGATGTCAAGATAGGAGACATTTTCATCACATAACAGAATACACTAATAGGGTTGAAATGTATTCCAATCAATCATACCCAATTAATAGAAATAAAAACAATCGAACCACCACTGGTCTACTTTGAAGAAGAAGCTTGGCTTCACCTGCTGATGCACCTCCATTAACCAACCCCAATTCCTTCACCACCAGAGGCATTCCATGACCAGACATGGTTCACCACCAATGTATAACAGGGACCAATGGTGTTACTCAAAGGTTTCATAAACTTCCAACCACACCAACATCATGTTTTCAAGTAAGCACAAACAAGGTTTAAATATCACAATCCTCATGACATTTAAGTAAGACTGACCATTCTCTAATGTCCCTCTTTGGTTGTGTTCTTTCTACACAGAATAACACATATTTAATATAATCGATATGTCACTTCCCACATTAGGTATATAAAAATTGAATATAGATAATATAAACTATCAGCTCATAAGAATATTAGATCAATACCACCTTAAACGTACGTGTGAAATTTTCCCGAGGCACACTCAAAACATAAAGACATTAGACAAGAAAAACAAAATCAAATCAACTGACATGTCAAAAAACATAAGTCAGAAGAATGTCCTTCGGATCATTATAAATAACTTTTTTATTTTATTCTTAGGTCACTCTAATCCGATGATGACTCAAGAACGCACTCAAAAAAACTATGTTTTTATCACTCGGGAAGAAGAGAGGGTCAAATGACATAAAAAAGCATTTTACCATGTCCAAGGCATGTATAACCAGATCAAACAAAGTATTTCTCGATGCTCATTCACATAATTGGCCAAGGAAAGCATGACCACCCATTAGAACAAGGGTTTCATTTTAAGAAAGGGGGTTTGACTAGGGACAACAGCACATGAACAACACCAAAATGCGTACAACTCATGGAATTAGTGAGGATTTTATGTTCTAAGGGTGAAACCTACTATGGTGTATCCCCTTAAGAAGAAAAAAAACAAACCTAATACCATTTCATGCTAAAATAATTCATTAGGCTCAAAATATGATCATCTAAGTCATTTTTAAAAGAAAGAGTGCCTATTGAAAGACCTCATGATTCCATTCCAAGAAAACTCGAAGAATATTTATCTACCCCTATACTAGGGTCTTAAATAGGGGAAACCACTACAGGTTCTATTTTCAAGACCGTTACATTTGAAACCTTTTCATAATACAACATGCACATGTTCAATAGTCCAGTCATATGGGCGGCCATCTACTACTCCATAAAGCGCCCATACACTTTACCTATGGAATTTAGAACCCATTTAGTTTAAACCATCCCATTTAGCTAATGCAATCAATTTCATTAAAACAAAACTAGAATGTCATCACAAGTAGCTAACATTGTGAAGTCATGCTATTGGCACATAAGAATGGAATATTAACACCTAAGAAGGTTATACAAATAGGCACGCTAATAAACATAAAAACACGGCATGGCATTCATGGCACTCAATCATTTTATCAAGTAATCTATGAATACAGCAACATGGCATGGAATATTCATGTCATATGAATCCCTATGTGCCTATTATGATTCATGTAATGCTTAGTCTTTTCCTTAACAAGTCAAAGGTAAAATACCATAAACTCCATAAATCCATAAGCTGTATAAATGACAAAAATCACTCAAGGTGAAATAATATCAACTATAATATCGAAAATCATGAACATCAATTCCCATCCTTGTCCTCTTGGTAATTTCCCATACGTGGGTTGATCTATCCCATTCACAACTATTAACCAAGCATCGTAACATTCTTGGTCTCTTGTCTACCAACCCAAAATAGTAACACAAGGAAAAAATAATCCCTTTGAAACCTCTTTTTAATGTCTTGAATCGGCTAACTAGTATACCAATAACTGGACCAGTGGGTCACATGACCCCATGCGTGTCTCCCCATACACCATAGGCTTCCAACTAGCTGTGAGGATTTTGGGGGGTGATAGTGGGGAGACTATACCATCTTATCAAATATGCACAATGGTATTATTAAAAAAAATATAAAATAGTGGAATTGATATACAAATAATTTAAAAATCATCAGAAGACAGTAATTAAAAATTTAATAAAAGTTTCCAATGCTAGTTTATACAATATATGGATGCATGAAATGGTAATGATACATGATATAAATTAGTAAAAAATACAACAATCATTACAATAGAGTAAAATAATAAAGAAAAAAATTCACATTGGTGATCCCCATGAGTATCATGAGCTCTAACTCGGTCATTTTCTTCTAACTACCAGGTATAAGAAATACAATAAATAACCTAGATCATAAAATATAATGTCAACTCAAGTACCATGGGTACACGAGTAAGGTGTGAGATATATATCTTAGTATGATCGCACCAACAGTGTCTAGCCCAATATATACAATGAAATATAAATTATTAATTGTGTCATATAAAATAAATGCAGATAGGTAACAATTAATAATAACAACTTCATCCGACTTCTTAAATGGACACTTATCTTATACCACATGATTTGGCCTAAGTTAGAAATCTAAAAAGTATAGTTCAATAAGGAAGATTATATAAACAAGGGCCCATAGTAACATAGAACCCAAAGGAACGTAGATCCCCAAGATTGTTCTTTAATGTGGGGTCTAAATCTCATGTCATCGTATAAGTAAGCTATTAAATTAAGGGAAACATCTCTAGTGAAATCACAATACATGACAATAAAAAGGGATGCATATCAAGAATTTACATTAAAAACCTTCAATTTCAAAGGCGGAGTTTGAACCCATACCTGAGGTATAAATATAGTGCATCTATTCAAAATATCCAATGCCACCAATCCCATATATGGTGATCCTTTCAAAAGTCCATGGATCACTTGTTGAATGGTAACTATGATATTGTCCTGGGTATCACCTATATGGGACCGAGTATCAAATGAGGGTTGACGTAGCCATTTTTTCAATGGTTCCATCCTTAGTTACCCCTTATGGAACTACTATCACCCAATAGTATAATAGAAATCTTGTGGGAACCCTTTCCTGGTGATCCTAAAACATATCTTCCCCGACATGTCGTGTTGTAACCTATCAAGTACGGAGATTCCAATTGTGGGTTCTGAATACATGACCCATATTATATCCATAGTTAGATTTCTTTTAAAACAAAAATAGAGGCATAAATTATAGATCAAGCATGGTATGAGGAATATGGTACATGGAATAATCCTTAAACAATTGAATTTCAAAACATGAAACTCAATTTCACAATCTAGAAATGATAAAAAGGTATTTCATATGGTCCAAGACACTGACAAGGGAATAATAAATAAATCAACATGCATAATCAAGGAATTATAAACAAGGCATGTGAAATAAACATGCCTCTTACCAATATTTCATTAATGGCATTTCATCATCTCAGGCTATCAAACATGAGTGTCACAGTTCATCCAAACCATTTAAATGACTCAATCAAGGAGCACCAAACAAGGAATAAGGAGTTAATTAATAGAAAAGGTAGTCATGTAACATTAAATGAGTAATTTTTCATGTAAGTAATATTTCATACAAATAAACATCAAGTTTTCTATAGTTCAAAGGCACCACACATTGGATAAAAGATTATGTTCAAGATAAAGAATTATTATGAGAGACCCAATTTATAATTCATTTCTAATTAATCAATTTAAGGAATTACTAAGGTGCCACACACAAAAAATGGAAATTTTTATCATTTTATATAAAGGAAATTTAGGCCATTTAGGATGGATCGCCCAAATGAGTGCTCGAGAGGCACGAAAAACACCCCCAAATAGTTCTCTCCATAAACGATGGTTGAAACAGACAAAATAGAACAAACCAAAAGACGTAATACAAGTCAAACAATTGTTTATGGAAAACCCATTTATTCAATGCATGCCATTTGGTATGATATGTCTTATTAACAGTCATTCTCACTCAATTTTCCTAACCATGGAAAATTGATTTTAATGTATCTTTTCTAAAGGGTTCATGTATGTTGCCCTTAATAGATGCTACCAACTTGCCTAATTAAATATAAACATTCCATTCACCAAAACCATTTCATTTAACTCATTAAAACATAGAAACTACATTAAAAGGGCACAAGCACCTAAACATTTCATTCATCTATTATATTTTAACCATAAAAACAACAATGTGGCAATAAGGCGGGCATCATAAAATTCTATCTTAAAATTTTAAGCATAAAGACATAGCACCTCTATTGGAGGGGTTTTATTAAAAAACCTTACTTTTTTATCAAACAAAACATATATCACTTTTATGAATTTCACTAACTATATAAAGGAAGATTTTAAACTAAAAACAAAACTATATTAATTAAAAACTAAGAATGCTGCATCAAGTAATTAATTAATTCAATACTAAAATTTAAGGGGCAAGGAAAGGGACACTACCTCAGGGTGGAACCCAACCGAACATTTTGTCTCTTGGTATTTCTAACTAAGATCTTCTGCTCCTCCACTAAGAATATTCACCTTTACATTAATATAAGGACAAATATACCCTTTGCAAACATCTTCATGGCCATGAACTTGTGCAAGGGTATCCTTGCATATATTCTTATATGCATATACTAGCATCCCCTCACCTTTGTATGCATTTTCATATATATATATATACACATAGGTACACCTATCTCCACACATGTTTATTCACTACCATTGATGAATAAACACATAATGGGGGGAACCTATAGATACATATATTTATACATAGCTATTCACACACATGTGAGTCTTCTTAGACCTGGTGACTCGAAACCACCTGGATTAGTCCAACACACTACACAACAATTACTAGGCACAACAAGAACTCATTTGAAAGGTTCAACACACCTCAACTAAATTATTAATAACCCATACACACATTAATTATCTCAAATAAATTGTTAAAAACCAATATGTGGGTTTAGAACCTTACCCCAAATGATGGAAGTGATTGAAATCGAACCCATCTGTCTTGCCTTCGGTAGCAAATGCCAGAACACAATGAATCTGACCCAAGGAACCCATTTCAAGCCCTAACATCAAAAGATAAAAATATAAACCTAGTTTATCCTAACCCAAGGCTGTTCTAAACCAAATAAGGAAATTTGGAGGCCTAAATTTGTCAAAGAGAAGAAGAAAAATGGTGGAGAAGGTCTTACCTCATAGATTTGGGAAAGAATAGTCAAGAAACCTGGTGGAAATAGCAAGCTTAGAGGGATATCGGAAGAAGTATATTACACCATAGGGGGGTTGTGGGAGAGGTGATTGGTCGGGGGGTCATATGAGGGTGAGGAAGAGAACCCCTTTTAGGATTCTCTTAAAAAATAAATAATAATAATATTAAAAAATCAAATTATTATTATTATTAAAACATTTATTTATTATTAATTTTACTATTTATTTATCATTTAATTTATTTCCCATTTTATCTTTAATTTAATGTACTAAATTTCATTAAAAACACATAACATTTTTTCAAGTCTTAAAAAATCGTTTCAAAACTCGGTTTGAAAACGATCACATAAAATAAACGAAATTTTTTTAAAATACCCTAGATTTTTTCATCCGATTCAAAATTTTGGATGTTAAAAGATAACCGGAAACCCATCGAACAACCCAGTCACCCACAAGGGTCAAATCCCCTCCCTCCACAAAATTTTCAAAATTGTAACCATTTATAACCACAACCAATCCAGTAACAACATCCTTAAGTAAAATACAAGAAACCCATCCAACAAACAATTATAAAACCAAATCCAACAACCCAATTATCCTATTGGGATAAACCAAACAGTAGAACACCCTACCCAATTTGTCCCTCTACCAATCCTTGAACAGTTTTGTACACAAATGGATAAAACGAACTCAGAATTATCATCTCTTAAACATGAACTAAAGACCATTAGAACCTGGAAGGCACCCATTACTACTCAAGCAGTACCATCTTTAACCTTAAGCGGATAATCTAATTACATGAAAACCTATTAGGAACAACTAAAAGCAGTGATTGTTTTAAGAAGTGGAAAATCCATTGAGAAACCTAAAAAAGTTATTCCAGAACCATTAAAAGCTTCAAAAACACATGATAATGATTAAGAACAACCCACATATTATGAAAAACCCAATGAGAATGTGAAGGAACCCCAACCACACAAAACAATCAAACAACCCACTACCTTCCCTCAATGCAAGAGATAAAAATCTAAACTAGAACTGAATGAGAGGTTGTTAGAAATATTCTATCAGGTTAAGTTGAAAATTCCAATTCTAAATTCAATCTAAACCATTCCTACCTACTCAAAGTAACTTAAGTACTTGTGAACTTTTAAAAGTAAATTTTTACACAAAAACTAAGTCCTTTTGGTTTTTAATGTGAGTACCACCATTAAAGCGGTCATTTTTACAAAGTTTAAATATATAGGATTTCCATACATTAATGTGGAGTTAGGAGAGAAGAAATTTGTCAAATCCTTTTTTGATTTAGGAGCTAGTGTGAACCTCATTCCATATGCCATTTTTTCACATGGGTATCGAAGACCACCAACCCACATGTGTCACTCTTTAACTTACTGATCATAGTTTTTGAGTTCTTAATAAGATATTAAATGATTTATTAGTTAATATTGAAAATTTCATTTACCATGATGACTTCATTGTCATTGAAAATCACCTAAGCTTAGGTCCTGGGGAGAAAACACCAATAATCCTTGGTCGTACCTTCTTAGAAATAATCAACAGATTCATCTGAGTTAAGAATGGGAACATGACCATGACCTTCAGAAACATGTGCCTCGATTTTAATATCTACACTGCAAACTCTCAAATTGGGGATAATGAAGATATCCACGAGTTCAATTTTATTTCTAGTGTTCATAGTTAACTACTCTAACATTAAGAAATTATTGAAGGATGTTTAATTCAAGAATATATTGATTTCATTTGTTCACATGAGGTCAATTTGTCTCTTGGGCTTGAATCTCTTTCAGATAACTCTTTTGATGATTTTTTAGAATCACCTTCCAATTATACCATTGGTTAAATCAATAAAATTTAGTACACACCAATTCAGGGAACTGATCTAGCGAATTTGGTGGCTAAAACTTCTATTCAAAAGAAACCAATTCCAAAAAAAATGTTTGGAAGAATAGACTGAGTTTAATACAAAATACCATCCTTCTTTCGAATGTTTTAACCATTTTGATGTTGAAGTTAAGGTCCTAACTTCATCACTCAAGTATGCATTCTTAGGGTACAATTGAACCTTTATGGTTTTCATTTTTCATCTCTTAAATCCAATTAAGAGAGGATTCTTTTTTATGTCCTATAAAGCATAACAAATAAATTGGATAGACCCTTTCTAATATTCTATGGATTTTCCCACTCATTGTAACTCATAAGATTGTTCTTGAATCGGAATCCAAACCATGCCATCTACCACAATAGAGACTCAATCTCAATTTTATGGATGTGTTAAGGAATGTATTTTTTATGTTGTTAAAAGAAGGTATCATCTACCCAATTGTTGAGAATGACTGGGTAAGCCCAATTCAAGTATCCCAATAAAAGGTGGAATCACAATGATCACCAATGAGGATGGTGACCTTCTCCCCCTAAGGTTCAGCAGTGGATGGATATTCTTCATTTACTATAAGAAGCTCAAAGCATTCACCAAGAAAGACCATTTCCCTTTTCCCTTCATTGATCAAGTCCTCGAGCGAGTAGTGGGTCATCAATTATACTACTTCCTACATGGATTCTCAAGTTACAATAAAATTTAGGTCTCTTTAAAAAATCAAGGAAAAACAACCTTCATGTGTCCATTCGTCACTTTTTCCTTAAAATGCATTCCCTTTGGGTTATGTAATGCCCCTGGTACCTTCATGCAGTGTATCATAAAATTTTATCTTACATGGTGGTGGTAGTTTAAAGGTATTTATGGATGACTTCTCCATCATTACGGATACTTTTTTAGTATTAAATTTGAATTTTTAAAGGTTCTTATTAAGATTCAAGGATAATAATCTCATCCTAGACTCAGAAAAATTCCATGAAATTGTATATGAGGGACTAGTTATAGGTAATATAATCTTGAGTAGAGGGATTGCTGTTTATAAATCTTTGTTTGATTTCATTTTTCACCTTCCCTCTCCAAAAACGGTCAAGGATGTGAGGTCCTTCTTAGGACATTATAGTTTTTATAGAAGGTTCATAAGGAATTTCATATCTATTTCTTGAGCACATTGTGCTCCATTGGTGAAATATGAAACATTTTTAAGGACAGAAAGTTGTGAGGAATCATTCTCTACACTCAATTGAGCTCTTATCTATCCAAATATCATGCAAGCTCTAAATTGGAAACTTCCAACCAAGATCTTGTGTGATGCGGGTGACTTCATTGTAGGAGTAGTTTTAGGACAATGGTGTGAGAAAACTTCATGTGAAATTTCTTATGCTAGGAAATATTTAAATGATACAAAAATAAACTACACCACCACTGAGAAAGAGTTATTTATTTTTTCATTGGCTTAGATAAATTATGGTCTTATCTCTTAGGATCACCCATAATTGTCTTCACTGATCATTTATCCCTAAAATACCTTTTCAAAAAAGATTATTCCAATTAATGAATGATTAGGAGGGTCTTTCTTTTTTAAGATTTTGATTGAACCATTAATTATAAAAAGGGTATGTAAAATGTTGTAGTTGATCACCTATCTATTATTGAATTCAATGGAAACTCACATCACCTATCTATGTATGACTCATTTCCTAATGAGCACATATATTATGTGAGTGATGGTCCTTGGTATTCTAACATAAAAATCACTTGGTCATGGGTGACATTTCGGAATTCCTTATGACCTAAGCTAAGAGGGAATTCCTTTTTGATGTCTAACACTATGTGTTTGGTGATCCTTACCTCTTCATGTTTTGTCCAAATCAAATAATTATGATATGTATTCTCGATTCTGAGTGGGATTCCATTCTAATATTTTGTCATACAGAGGAATGTGGAGGTCACGTTTACACAAAGAAACCCACTATAAACATCTTCTAAAGTAGTTTATACTGGCCTAACCTCACTATGTATTTCTACCAATTCTTCTGAAGTTGTCCTCAATGTCAACAATGAGGATCCATTACCAAAAAGAATCAAATTCTCCTAACTCCCATTATAGTTGTTCAATACTTTGATTCTTGGTGAATTGATTTCATAGGACCCTTCTAAAACACTAAGGGATATCTCTACGTACTCTTATTGGTTAATTCAGTCGTAAAATGGGTAGAGTCCACTCCCAATAAGTCTGATGACTATCATGTTGTGTTATGACTTATGGAAGAGCACATATTTTCTAGATTTTAAATTCATAGGGTTATAATCAGTGATAGTGGAATCCATTTCCATAACCCCCCATTCTCTTCACTTTTGTCTAAGTATCATAATTCTCAAAAAAATTCTTCTACATACCATCCTCAAACCAGTTGTCAAGCTGAGTTGGTGAATAGGGAGATAAAGAAAATTCTTGAAAAAAATTCAATCCCTCTAGAAATGATTGGTCTGATAAACTTGTGGATTTACATTGGGATTATCGCATTGATTTCAAAATTATCATAGTAATGTCATCGTATAGGTTGGTTTATGGAAAATCATTCCATTTACCAATTAAAATTGAGCATAATTCTTTTTGGGAAATCAAAAAAATGAACATTGACATTTATTTGGTTGAAATAAAGATGAAATTAGATCTTAATGAACTTGAGGAACTTAGGATGGAGTATAATGAAAATTCAAGGATAAATTAATCTAGATTTCAATCCTACCAATCAATGAATATCAATGTCAAACACTTTGAAATGGGAAAATTCATTCCATTATATAGTTCAAAACACCATTTACACCTAGGAAAGATAAGGTCTATATGGTCTGGTCCTTACATCGTGAATCATGTATAACCTCATAGGGAATTAGAGATTTTAGATCCCACTAGTGGTCATGTCTTAAAATTCAATGTTCATTGGTTAAAAAAAATTAGTAAAACATTCAATAAAAAAGAAACAAAAGATTAGTTAACTAAGCCTACCTATGAACTAGAAGAAAACTGATATATTTAGGGTTCAATTAGAACTAATGACATTAAACTAAGTGATTTCTGGGAGGTAACCCAGAATCAACAAAGATTTTATTTTATTTTCTTTGTTATTTTTTGTGTGTGTATTTTTGAGTAAAAAATGAATTTTAAAAAAAATCAATTTTTATTTTCATATCACCTTTTTTTAATTTGTTTTTCTTATGTGTAATATATATTTCATATGATTGTATATATATATATATATATCTGTGTGTGTGTGTGTGTGTTTGGGTATATATTTTTTAAAAAATGGGAAAATAAAATAAAAAGGTAAAAAAAATATGTGATTTATATTTTTGTGCAAATGGCTACACAATAGGTCATGGGGACAACCCCATCACATCCACCTAAGCTATAGGACTCGAACTCGTGACTTAAGAGAGACATAAGAGTGCACAATCTACTTACTTACTCCCTATAGTGTTTACTTATTCCACCATTTATATATTTATACATATATTTAATAATTTTTTTATATTTATTTATATATATGTATATATGAATGTATATATGTATGTATATATATATATATTTATGTATATAGCCAGAAATTCTAAGAGCTAGTTGAAGACCTACTCCCAAAAATTATATATAAAAAACAAGTAAACAGTACAAAGCAACTCAAAAAGGGGTGGCGTTACACAACCTTGAGTACACAGCCCCATTTATATCATTAAGGACTAGATTACTGCTATAATCAGGAATCTCAAAGGACCAGCTAGAGCTCGTCTCCATGATTGATCTTTTGAAGAGCACATCCACTACTTGGTTTGCTTCTCTGTACACATGAGATACCTCCTGGGAAAACAGCTCAACATTATTTAAAGCACTTATCAAAGAAGGGAGCATCTTCCAAGGAACATTCTTGGATTTCTCCTTTAGAATCTGCACAGCAACAGAAGAATCTGATTCGAACCAAAGCTTTTTCCAACCATAACGACCAACGTACCTTATCACCTTTATCATTTCCTATAACTCAACCTCAATTGAATGTCCATTGCCTATTTAGTGGAAGAAACAACCATTCATGAAGCCTCTATAGGTACTGAACACCCCACCACATCCAGCTGGTCCCGGCACACTAGAGGATGCCCTGTCAACATTAACCTTGAGCCAGTAAGTTATTGTTGGGCTCAACCTGATATGATTCAACATCTTGGGCTTTCTTCCCCTGCCACTTACACCAAGAGTTCTTAACAGTAGAAAATCTGACATATCATGGTTCATTGAACCAGTTTGATTCACCGAAGCAAGTTTAATGATTCGGTGAATCACCAGAGTACCCTCTTTGAAATATGGCCTACCCTTATTGAAGAAATGTTGTTTTGGGCCCTTCATACATATGAGATAACAGAAATGGCAGCAGTAGTGAGAAGGGATTTTACCTGGTCACTACATTCTGCTTGCAAAATAGAGATTAACAAAGAATTGATGGAGCAGAAAACTAAATCACAGTGGAAGATTGCCTTCAGGTAACTCCAGAAATTTGCAGCAAATAAACATTGAATAAAAATATGATCAGTGGTTTCATCCGCAGCCAGGCAGAAATAGCATACAGGAGCAGTACTCAAACATGTCCGCTGTAGTGCAGATTGAATGGGTAACCTCTGTTTCCAGATGTGCCAGATTAACATAGCATCAGATGGTAAGATAAAAGGTTTCCTTACTCCCATCACCCAATCTGGAACTTCAGGTTCCATGCCACATTGCAGTATATAGGATTCATGGCTGGAAAAAGATCCATTCATGGCTGGCTTCTAGATCAGAACATCATAATCAACATACTCATATGCAGCAATATCATTCTGAAGATGAGATAGAATGATTTCATAAGCCTATGTATTGACCTATATATTAGAAATATAAGTGTTTCTCAATGACAATGGGATATTTATATATTGTTCAATTGGACAAGTAAGCCAGTAGGTACTCCAACAATTCATCTGTGAGTTAGCACAGACAAGCCATTTAGCATGTGACATGATGTGAGAACATTAGTTTCTGATTGATGTCCAGACAGATGACTACAAATACACCTTTTTCCTCTTATACAGCCTATCAACAAATCTTTCAGTGAGGAATTCCAAAGAGGAATCAGTACCAGATAGAAGTCTACAAGTAAAATTTTGAATCAAAGCATCATTGAAGACCTTTGCATCTTTAACCCCCATTCCTCCCATTGCCATAGGGTTAATACAATCTTTCCATTTTACAGTGACAATATTCTCCTATTGTGTTGATCCAGTCCATATAAAATTCCTGATCATACCACAAAGATCCTTAAGAAAAGAAACTGGCCATTTATAGAGTGAGAAGGAGTAAAAAAACATCGAGGCGATAATCGAGTTCACAAGACATATCATGCCTGCTTGAGACATTGTCTTCCCTTTCCAACTGGCTAGATGATTGGCGATTTTGACTGCAGTACCTTCAAATTAGGATCTTTTCACTCTTCCCCAAAATAAAGGAAATCCTAGATAAATAAAGGGCTGTGTTCCCCTCTTTACACCAAGCATGCTGGCAATTCTATTTTTCTTCACAATTCAACAACCTTCACCAAAGATCACAATGGATTTCTTCCAGCTTATGACTTGTCCTGCTACTTCTTCATAGTGATTGAAGATACTCTTTATACAAGAAATGGTTACCCTATCATCTTTGGAAAAGAGAAGAATATCATCAACATATAATAAATGATAGGGAGTGAAGCAATTCCTCCAATATTCCATCCTCTGATATATCCCAGAATTGACAAGATCATTAAGGTAGATGCTCAAATAATCCTGATCCATAGAAAAAAGTAAACCAGATAAAGGGTCACCCTATCTTACACCTCTATAACATTGTAATAATCCTCTAGGTGATCCATTGACCAGTATAGATAAACTATCAGTTTTCATAATGGCATGCACCATACCAATAAATTTACATCTGAAACCATGCATACTCAGAACCTTCAAAATTAAGCCCCATATAATGGTATCAAAGGCCTTTAAAATTTCAACTGTTAGTGCCATGTTACCATTCTTAACTTTTTTTCTCATTATACTGTCACACTCTGAAGCAGTGAAGAGACAGTTCTGAATATTTCTACCAGGTACAAAGCCAAACTGATTAGGGGATATGAGAGAACATGCAATCTCACCTAGTCTTATTGCCAAGATTTTACTAATGACTTTTGGAATGGAATTCCTAGTGGCCATAGGAATGAATTCCATGATATCCAGGGCATTATCTTTCTTGGGAATCAGTGAAATTAAGTTTGAATTCATCCCAAATGGCATATAGGAGTGATAGAAGAATTCCCTCACTACTTCAGTCACTTCCTTGTGGAGGATATCCCAATAAAACATGAAAAACATGTAAGATAATTTTATGTGTATATATATATATATGTTTATATTTATATTTTTGATATTTTTTTCCATTATTTCTTCTTGAAAATTGAGTCTATGTTTGATATGAAAATTTTAATAGGTACATTTTTTATCCTTTCTATTTGTCTTTTTTTAAGTTAAGGGAACCTCAAGGGGTTTCTATTGTTTTCTAATTGTATTTTTTTGTAAGCATTTGGGGCTGCTGGGATTGATGGATTTATAGAAACCTCACAGATCTACAAACCTAAACAATCATCATTGATGATGATTTTCTAAGTGACATGGAGATCAAAGGAGTAATCAGGAGCATCATGAAGTTCAACTTCAAAAACCGGGTGACTTTGTTCTATGTTTCTTATTTCATATTCCTTTTAGAAATCCTCCCATATTCCACTACCCCTGTATAATTTTTCTTTTCTTTAAAAACTAGCGACAATGTTATTCTATGTTGTGGGGGTTAAAATAAAGAAAAAATATATAGTTCAAAGAAAACTTTGTGTGCATAAATGGTAGGAAAAATTCCATTAACAATAAGAATGATAATACACATTTCAAACTTCGAAACTAAATATCAAATAATTTTGTATTCTTGAATTTTGATTTTAATACAGGTTTAAGATCATGATCATAGATTTTGGAAATTTTGGTTGTCTAATGTGAATTATATAATTATATTTTCATCTATTTAATAAAAAAGACACAACGCACACCCTTTGGAGTGTGGTGAATTAGTTTAATTTATTTGTGTCCAATAATAAATAACATTGTTTTGGTAATAATTTTATGTTTAATATGTGTGTTCCAAAAAATAAAAAAAAAATAATTAAAAAATAAAAAAAATAGCTTTATATGTAGAGAAATGTATTGAAATAATGCGTGGATTTTGGTACCTAGGGATCGCGGCTCCATAGTTTTTTAGCCTAGAGTTGATAATTTTGTCACCATTTTTGGTCACATGAATTTGTTTTGTTGATTGATTTAACTTGAGATGATGCATGAGTATGTTAGCTTAACTTAATTCCCTAAGGTCTTTGATCTAGGGATTCATCAGTAAAATCTCACTATAGGGGGTGACTTGATTGAGTGAAATTTCAATTACAATTGAAAAATTGAAAAAAACCAAAAAATATAAAAAAAATTAATACTCATATTAATATTAAAATTTGATTCCACCTACAACTTCAATATTTTCCCACAGAATAAAAATAAACCCCCATGTCTATTGTGATCCCCAACATGTCATCCAACTTAATTGAAATTGGATAAAATGTGACGATGAATTTGAATAAAGGAATGATCTTGGACTTGAGATATGATTATGAAATTTTCTTTTGTTAAATGATATTTATGGTTTTCAATATTTTTTGGTATGAGGTATTTTCTTAGCATTTTATATTAAAATGTCTTTTTAAATTTGAATTTGAATTTCATATTTTTGAGATAAATTTTTCTTCAAGAATCGAAAAACACAAGTTAGATCTGTGATTAGACAGTAAAAGTTGATAATATTCATTATTTATATTATAATATTAATGTTTTTAATTATTTATAAACACAATTTTAGTGCATTTTTCACTTTGAATATCATTTCACAACATGATTGTAATTGTTTCTTAAAATTCACTATTACATGGTACATATTTGAACTCCATATAAAAAACATAATGGTATTTATTTTATTTTCATATTTTATTTTAATATATTCCATTACATTTTTAATAATTCATTCTTAAAAAAACGCTTGATGAATCACATTGTGGGATGACCAAAGTGGGCTTTCAGGCCAACAAATTCTAGGAAAAGTAAACGGGATAGAAGCACAATAAAGAGACTGTAGCAGCCAATATCCATGTTCAATGATTCAAAAAGTAAAAATAAAATAGAATAAATCACTAGTAACATTACATTAAATGGTTACCCAAGATAATTTGGATTTTTTAATGGATTTACAGGAGGCCCAAGCTAAAGATGAAATTCTGGGCCAGATTCTATAGCCCAGAAAAATAGACCACTAATTTAATCATATCTCAACAACCCAAATTTCATTTGGGATAAAATTTTATATCATTTCAGATGAAATATATATATTTATATTTTTATTATATATACCACCTAATTTCTTCCATCAAGATGCTCGTTTGGACACACCTGTCAAAGGAATGAAATTTGGATCGAATTTTTTGTCAAGGGTGGAAAAGTCCACTCTCCTTTAACTTTCCACCCACCTAGGACAACCACCATTAATTGAGGAGACATGAATTGTTTGATTATTGAACCAAGTCTCTTTAAATACTTATTTAAGTTTGTGTTTTTTTAGTAGTTAATCATCTTTTGTTCATGGTTTCAATTTAATTTTATACTCTAGATTTGTGTTTGTAATCACATTTCTATGTAATGTAAGTTATTCAACTCACCTTAGTTTATTAATAAAATTTATTATTCTCCTATTATTATATTCTTATTTATATCATTATGATACCATTTCCTCATGTTTTGAACTTATTCACACCAAAACTCGTGAAATTATTCACACAACGGTGGAGTGAACTTTATTTTATAGTTTTTTACTTCTTTAATTTCACCCTCATGAGTCTACCTCTTGCATCCATTTAAGACATGGAATAAATGGAGGGATAACCCTCTTATGGGTTCATGCAAGGGATTAAAAAGGGGATATATTGGATTTAATTTATTACTCTATAAATTTTTAATAATTTCTTTTATTTAAGTTTTTCATTCAATGATTTTCTCTCTTCCTCTTCTTTATTGAGTTTTATTGCACACTTTTCATATGATAATAAGATCCTTTACCTATGAGTGATCATGAAAATGATCCTCCATGTGTATAGGTGATTATAATGTGAATATTACGATGAAAAAAATATTAAATGATGAGGTTATAATGATTTTATTTAATGAATCCTTCTTGAGTCTAAGAACTTGTAATCTTTAAAAAGTAATTTCATCTGATCCATCCTTTAAAATAACCCCAGATCAATCATTTCTCATAATTTGAATTCATATAGGTCTGTTAGTGATATTTTAAACCAATATGAAATCACCCCAAAGTTGGCCACGTCATATCCAAAAACAATCCATAGAATTCCCATGTCTATTGGTTTCTTCTTAAGACTATAAGGGTTCAACAACCCATGGTACAATATAATCTACCATTTAACCCTAAAAACTCGGGTAAATTTGGGAGAGACCAATGAACCATAAAAATACACCATGAAAACACATAAAAACAATATAATTACAAGTTTACATGAAAAAAATAATTCCTTTTAAAGTTAAATCACTACTTATTAATTTTACTAAACATGTTGTGGGATTCACCCATAAAATTTATTTTTAAAAAATAAAAAAAATAATATTACACTCTAAATAGGATTTAGCCCATATTTCCCACAAAATAGTATAAGAATATGACTTTAAAAACCAAAATCCATCAAGTTCGCAGCATAAGGAGAGTGAGATATAAACTACCTACCTAAAAAACACTCATCCAAAAGAACAGAACCACAAACCTATAGATTTAAGCACTTTCAATCCTCCTACAATAGATTAAAAACAATATTCCTGAAAAAAAACCCTAAATAAGTTATCTTGTAATGTAATATATGAAAATGGGAAAATCCTGATGTAAAAAAATGATAGATGATAGAAGAATGAGTACTGAATGTATTACCTTCTATACATAGGCCAAATGCATAAAGATTTGTTGAGAGTGTTATGGATTAAGAGAATATCCAAAATCTCTCATGGAAACCCTATGTTTTGAGAAAAATATAAATGAGGAAATATTCCATGACCCCCTCCCTCCAAATATGTCATAATGATGAGACATAGATAATGACCCCTGATTCCTACCTCTAGTAGTCCCAGAGTTGGAACCTAGCACCAAGGGTATAAAAAACTCATTTATGATAAGCATTAACCTCTATAATTAAGTATGATCTAGAGATAAATTGAATAATCTATAATAAAATCCATGAAATAATTTAAAATAAATCTAATCCATCCCATAATTCATATGAAAATAACACTAATACAGATAAAAAAGTATCCAAAGTAAATTCCCAAAATAAAAACTACAGTAGTGGAAAAACAATTGTCCAAAGGCCCAATTAAGTAAAGTCCCCCATGGTATGCAAATTCCTCCTAGAAACCTAAAAATAGTTTTATATGTGTAGGCTGATCATACATGTATAATCAGTAAGATAACAAAATTCTCACATGCACATGTTATAAGAGAATACTAATTCACCCATGAGAAAACATTAGAACCAAATAGCCCCTATACAAGTATACTAACCAAAACCCCAACCTCAATATGGTGCGCTTACCAAATAATGCATCCAAGTATAATAATACAATATGAATCAAATCAATTATATGGTACCCTATACCTCTTTCCAACTATTTTTTTTCTCTCTCATCCCAACATCATATTCTTGAGAACTCTGACCACTTCTAAAAAACATCACATCACATCAAATCCATCTCATAGACACCTAGGACATCACATCTCATAACCTAGGTAGTAGGGTATCATGAACATAAAGCAAATCAACCTCATTCCCTCATTATACCATGCAAGACCCCTATTGTAATTCATATCACAACATCCCACCAAAACACACCTAGGCCATCACATCTCATCACATCACAAATTAACAGAGGCACTTTTGAATTCTAGCCATCAAAACCCATGCATTCCCTTATGATCTCTTGGAAGGGGGAGCAGGGAAGAGTGGGTAGCCATATATCTATACTCCCACTTGTATGTTGGTAAAAACACCACTCACGAGACTATGTGGGTTTCAGAACACAGTTCTCTATGAAGGTGGGGTGTGTGTAGAAATAAAATGAATATGTAGGGTATTACAGGTATATAAATAGTACACAAGCCCATCCTAAGGGTTCGCAACCAAGTTATAAAACATTTCACATCATACTCCACTTTTATAGAAAAAGTTAAATTCATAACCCCATAAAATCAAAATAAAAGACTCAAATAATTATTTTAATATTTAATTATCATTATTCCATTATTTGAATTCTCCATTACCAACAAATTCCATTAAAATTATGTTCTTTGTTTAGTATTTTGATCCCCCACATTAATATATAAACATTAACCATTTAATCCACACAACCCTTCACTAATTAATTTGTTAAACATTCCCAATTTTATCATTCATTCCACCATCCAATACAAATCGAGAAACTAACACAGTGGAACACAACAATCAGTACACCACAATAGCCCAACAACAAAATCACAACCTCCATTGCATCCCTACTGCATAACCATATCCCATCCACTACCCCGATAGACATCACTACATATTCACTATGCATCACATCATATCAAACACACAACAGAAAACATTCCACACATAACATCACATACCACAACACAACACATTAAATTATTTATACAATGGTCTGTTATTAAATTCCACTTCTTTATTTAAGTATGTTATCTCACAAGCCATAATATACTAAAGCATCCAACTCATTAACCAACTATATGTAATTATATAATTACATTAAGTGTTTTTAACAGTAAAATAACATGTATTCCCTAATTCACATCACAATAGTGCAATAAAATACCCCAAACAACCGCATTTTTCATCCAGCATTAGTCCCATAAATTTCACAATATAAAAAAACATTGGATATTTAAGATCATGATTCACTTTCCCCTACCCATTTTTATTTAATTTAAACCACATAAATTATCTTTATTAATCCATATGAAACCATATTTACAATTGATATCAATAATAATCCCATTTCACATGATACACATATGGATAAATAAAGGAATTCATACCTGGAAAAAGAAGATTTTCCCAAACTTGGTATAAAAAATAGGGGGTGTGCGTACAAGAGGAAACCTCTTCAAGAAAGATTAATCCAACTATAGAAACAAGGTTATATGACTCAATGTTAATAATGGTTTAGGGCCTCCTGTATCAAGAGAAATTAATACAGAAAGAAAAAAATAAAAGGTCTCTTTTATATAATGAAATGACCCGATACTAGGGGATTTAATACAGTTTTAACTGACCATTAAAGGCAGATCCCATCAATATTCTCGGTTTAAACATTTAAAACGTATATAGACTTTTTAAAAATTAAATATAAGATTAATCTCATTTGAAATGGCTTTAAAACCATTTAATTAAATCATTAAACCCATTTATTTATAGAAGGCGTCAAAATAGAAATTTTATAATTTTTTTAGAAAAACTAGAAATAATGATCCTGACTCAGTGCCAAAAATGACTCACCTCTAGAAATGAACTACCTTTAGAATAAATCACTGACTTAAATGAATCACCGCAATAATGAACTACCAAAAGAATAAATCATCTCCATAAATGACAAAATGCCAGAATGACCTACTACCCTAATGACTCACCATAAGAAATGACTCACCACTAGAAATGACTCGCCACCACTATGAACTACCACCAGAATGAATCACCACCTGAAATGAATCACCTCCAATATGACTGAACACTTTAATGACTCACCTCCAGAAATGAATCACCACCATAATGACCTACCATGGGAATGACTCACTACTAAAAATGACTCACCACCAGAATGAATGACCTCCAGAATGACTCACCACCAGAAATGACTCATCACCAGAATGATCTACTTCCTGAATAAATCACCATAATAAATGAATCACCATTATAATTACATACCTCCAGAGTAACTCTCCACCATAAATGAATCACCACTAGAATGACATACCACCAGAATGACTCACCCTTAGAAATAAATCATCACAAGAATGACTTATTGCCAGAATGACTCACCACCATAAATAACCTACCGCTAGAATGACTCACCACCTGAAATAAATCATTTCAGAAATAACCTACCACTAGAATGACTCGTCACCAAAAATTAATCCCCATAAGAAATGAATCACCGCCGGAATGACCTACCACCTGAATGGATCACTGCCAGAAATGAGTCACCACGAGAATGACCAATGGCTAGAATGAATCACCTCCAAAAATAACTCACCTCAAGAATGACCTACTACAAAAATGAATCACTGCTAAAAATGACTCATCTTCAGAAGGACCTACCACTAGAATGACTCGCCGCTAGAAATGAATCACCACCAAAATGAAATTGTTAGCCTCAGAAATACCCCAAACTTCCCCTATACACCTCAATCATTAGAGTTTTAGAAAAGAAGCATGCTAGGATAGAACAAAATAATACATAATATAAATCTCAAATGATTCTCACTCTTGAGAATCCAAAACCAATCCTAGAAGGAAAGGATTATGAACAACCACTCGTTGAGACAACCCTCAAGGTTTTCATCGTACCTCAAACTATACCACCAACTAAACACACCAAACAAGATGTCTATAGGAATCTCACACAACCTCATCACTACACATTCATAGACTCTCTCATCTCACACCACCACATCCCTACAACCAATGTACTAAACCATCCCAAACACATGAACCAAGTAATTTTATCCTCCATACCAATATATTTTCTTCTTTGGGAAGCATGGAATCACCTTCAAAGGTTTAATTAAATCGCAGTTAATGTTTCTTGATTAATAATAATGTCCTTCCATTTCACATATTAAAATTTTAACACAAATCATATATAAAAATGTTGGTAAAATGCATCATTAGGTAAAACAGAAGGATCCAAACAACACATTACAAAGAAAATATAAAAATAAAAACTCAAAACAACTTTGGGTATTAAACATGCATTTGCATCTATATATCTCTCTATCACTCATATACTCTCTTCTAAGCCACCATGCTTCCATAACATGCTATCCAAAGGAATGGTTCATCCTTGAAGCACCATATATCAACAGTCATGGATCTCCATTGAATGCTCCAAAAAAATTTGTCATCCTCGATATATAACTCTCTCTAGTCAATGACATGGGAGTCACCATGCAGATACCAAAAGATGTGAGAGATGTAGAAGATTTCATGGATCTGTTCATGTCAAGGAGGAAATTCTAACGAGTAATCCACCTCACCAATACAACGCAACACCTAGAAGGTCCCAAAAAACTAGGTAAATAGATTACTCTCTTGTTGACCATTTTCTTCCCACTTTAAGGGGAGACCTTCAAGAACACATGGTCACCAAACATGAACTCCAAGTGTCTCCTACTATGATCAGTAGAAGATTTCTATCATTCCTATTCTTTTTAATCTTCTCTTGAACCAACCAAACCATCCCTTTAATTCTATTCACCACATCGGGTCTACGAAATAAAGACTCCCAATATTCTCCTTGCATAAAAAAAGAGGCATGGTTGGCTATAGAAGTCCTTAAATGGGTCCATGACAATGTATGAGTGATAAATGTTATTATAATAAAAATAAACCAAGGGTATCTGTCATGCCCACAACCCCCTGAATTCCAAGATGCAAGAACGCAACATATCCTCCAATGTCTGGATAGTATGCTCTATCTTCCCATTTTTTCTGAGGGTGGAAAGTGATGTCGAGGCATACTTCAGTGAAAAAATCATGATGCAATCCCCTCTAGACTCATGATGTAAAAGGGAATCTTGATATGAGATAGTAGACCCTATTACTCTATGTAGCCACACCACATCATCCATATATCTTTTTTCCAAAACATTCATTACCCCTGACTCCTTGATTTCTAATAAGTGAGATAATTTCATCAACCAATCCATAATTAGAAAAATAGCATCACAACCTCCTTGATATAGGGGTTACCCTTTGAAAAAATCCATTGATATGTCATCCCATTTCCACTAGGGAACATCCAAGGGATGTAAAAAACCTCCAAGAACATGATGCTTGAATTTTACCTGGTGGAAACCAGACACCGATCCATGAACTCTACCACTGCCCATTTCATCCCGAACCCCCAAAACTATGTCCTAAAATCATGGTACATCTTAGAAACTCTTGGTTTTACTACTATAGGTGTGGTATAAAAAATGTTAATAACTCCCCCAAACATCACAACTATAAAAACTCCCCTTGAAACACCATCAGGTTCTGACCATCCTCTGACCCTCCCTCTAGAGCATCACTATAGACAACATGATTTTGAATCACCTCTACCTATGAGTTTCCCCATTGATAATTATCCTCCTAATAAATTAGAGAATACTACACCACCATCTTAAACAATAACCCTATACCATTATACACCCTTAAATTTATGTGTAGGGATTCCAACTCCATCATCTCTCTCCAAGTAACTTCAAACTCAAGAATTATAGGTTATAGGTGTAAAAGAAGCATGTTATGGGTCTTTCCCAACTTTTTTTTCATCATTTAGTTTCAATATGATATTTAAAAAATGATAAACTTTAGGATATATAGAATTGAAACAAAGAAACCAAATAAGTAAAATAACACTAGAACCAAAGATAGTATCACCACATATTATTTATAATTAATTTATTCAATTAAAGAACAACCTTGACAAAAAAAATTCATTATTGATGAATAAGAAAAATGATCTACACTGTATGGTCATTCAGTTGTAGTAATCAAAGTAGATTCCCTCTAGTGGTGATCCACACGTGTTCCACAAATCTCTAAACTTCACCATATGAATCTTATGGTGCTAGAATAGAAGACTGTATTACTTATGTCGATAGCCTTTGATCACCCTAATAACCACTTTCAAAGTGTTCTCCTTGATCGCTCTAGATTTGAGAGTTGGAGGTGGAGGAAGATTACGCTCCGTTCTTGAGAGTTTTCTTAGAGAAGGGAGCTCTCTAGGTCCTAAGAGAACTCTCCAAATCTATTGTACACAACCAAAAAATGAATTTTCTTATTGATAAAATAATATAATTTGGTTTAAATATCACTAGAGTTAAAATTAAATAATTTAAAAAGATCCATTTTTTATTTATTAAATCCCTATGGAACCCCTTGTCTAATAATAATAATATTATTATTTCTTGAACTGTGCTTAACATGTGAATTAAATTAAATATTATTTAATCAAATAATATTGGATATTTATAATTCTGACCAGACCATTTAAAATTGTTCCATCATTTCTCCAAAATATTTAACAGTCCTTGAATAATGACTATTTATTTATTAAAAAAATATCACTTCATTATTCAACAATAAATAATAAAATATTATATTTACTAAATAGAAAATAAATATCTATTAAATATTCAAATCACATTATATTATATTGACTAAATGGTGACAGAATATATAAAATTAAGCATACATAAATAATTATTAAACCAAATCTGGGAATAATATTTATTCAACTTGTTAAATAATAAATAGTAATATATTATTTAACTAAGACTCTAGATACACTTAGTGTGTGACCCTCTAGGCCTCTTTTTCAATGGAATTAGGAAAATCATCCTAAATTCCAAGGTTAACATCTAGAAACATTCCAAGACACCCATAGAGAAGGAATACAATGTTTTAATGACATGATACCTCATATGAATGCTTACTATGTAATATTATCTATTTATCAAGATATCTTAAATCATGTAGGTTGCATATTGATTCCATAAACTTATTCTCTTGATGTACCTTTCTTTGAATTAACAGAATATGAAATTTCCTATAGAAAACCATGTACATGGATTCTTTTAGGCTATATCATTTCTATAAAATTCCTTTAAAGAACATACGGGTAAAATCCTTTCTCACGTTATTCATTCATATAATATTACTCGTGACACACCCAATGTATCCTAACTTACTGTGAATATCTTTCATCCTGGTTTTCATCAACACATCAAAGTATGTGACTCATAATAATTCATAATAATAATCTTAAATTATAAGGATAAATACACACATTTTTATACAGGAACATCCAATGACACGTATAAATATGGATTTCCTACTGGCAGGTCTCAATATTATAATATCCTAGTAGATATTACCATGGTCATAAACCATGAAAGGTGCCTCAAAGTCCTACGAGTCTCTAACATTGACATCTTGTATAATTTTTGTCCATAAAATGATATCATCCGTCTATAAAACATATATTTAATAATAGTGTTGTAGCACTTCTGGTTTCTCATCATAGTGGGGAACTACTATGACCTTTTGGTGAAATAGCTACTCTTGGTACATTATAACAAACTAAGTTATAATTAAGAACAATCATGATATGATAATAAGCTTTTAAATATACAAAAATATGAATACAAGTAGTCATAAATTAAAATAAAGTCAGTTATAGGGAATCAACTCAAACAGACTCCCACTTTCACTAGATCCAACTGCTAACAACCTTCAGTATGCAAGCTATCACGTGATACTCATACTTATAATAAGACGGAACTCTAGTTAAGGGGTCCTCTATGTTGTCATACTTGGGTTCAATTTTCACTATTACTTCAACCCTTTGATAAAAATCCCACAATAGGTGATACTTCTGGAGAATACTCTTTTTCCATTGGTGTGACCTTGGATCTTTCACAAGATCCACCACTGTATTATTATCAAAATACAATATGATAGGGTCATTACTGCTAGGTACCACATCATTTTACAAGGAAAATTTATGGATCCAAATGGTTTTCTTGAATACATTAGAAGATGCTATATACTTAGAATCTGCTGTGGAATCAGTGAAAACTTTCTGCTTTGAACTCTTCCATCTTAGAGATCCATAGTTGAGATAGAAAACATATTCTAATTAGGAATTCAGATCATTCTAATCTATTTGAAAACTATAATTAGTATAGCCTCTCATGACTTTCTCTTTGTCGCTTCCATACACTAAGAACATGTCATTATTTATTCTAATATACTTAAGGATGCCCTTAACAGCAGTCATATGTTGTTCTCCAAGATCTTTTAATATTTTCTACCATGATAAATGCATAATCAACATCAATTATAGTATATAACATGGCATACAAATTGATCCTACTGCTAATGTTTATGGGATCTTACCCATTCTATCATTATCTTGTTGTGTCTAAGGACAAATTTTCAATGAAATGTGTAAACCATGTGACACTGGAACCAATATTTTCTTGGATTGTTTGATACTATATATATTTAGTATCTTCTGAACATATTTTCTTTGACTTAGTCTAGGAAGCCTTTGGTATCTGTCATGAATGATCGAGATCCCTAGAATATAGGCTCCTTCACCTAGGTCCTTCATGGAGAAATATTTGATTAACCAATCCTTAAAAGACTGTAAGATTGGTATATAATTTCCAATATATAATATTTCATCGACATATACTACTATCATAACAACTGAATTTTCACTAAACCACTTGTAAACACACTTCTCACATTCATTCTTAATGAAACCAAATTCTTTTTTGCCATCATAAAATCGAATGTTCTATGACTTGGATGCCTGCTTCAATCCATAAATGGATCTCTAAATCTTAAAAATCCTTTTGGAAACACTTAGAGTCACAAACCCTTATGTTTGTTTCATATAGACATATTTTTGAAGGTTCCCATTAAGGAATTCAGTTTTGACATCCATATATCAAATATCATAATCATGGTAATCTACTATTGAAGTAGAATTATTATGGATTTAAACATGATAACTAGTTAAAAGGTTTCACTCTAGTCAATTAATTGATATTTTTTAAATCCTTTATCTACTATCCTTACTTTATAGGTATTTTATTTACCTTCCATGTCCATTTTTCTCTTGAATACCCATTTTCACCCAATGGGATTTGCATCAACTAGGGTATCGACCAGAACCCAAACTTGGTCCTGATACATGGAATATATTTTATAATTCATGGATTCATATCATTTTATAGCTTTTGGGATATCTACATCCTCATTATAGGATATAGGTTCATCATTTTCAATCAATAATGAGTCACCAACTTTGGTTAGTAGAAAATAATATCTCTCTAGTTCTCATACCTCTCTTGTGCTCCTATGCAGTACATGTGTTTCAGGAACTACATATTACATGAGGACTTTTGGAACTTATTCCTTCTCAAACTATTATGTATCTTGATCATAAACTTCATCAAAGTCAATCTTTCTCTCACTATCCATTTTGTGGATGTGATCCCTCTCAAGAAAGTAAAATTTTCTAATGGCAGTCACTTTATGGTCTGAGGGGTTGTATAGGTAGTATCCCTTTGTTTTATTATGGTATCCTATAAATATTAACATTGCGCCCTGGGGTTATAATTTGGTTCTTGAGAAGGACTTAACAAATTCCTCACAACCCCATACATGTGTATGCGACAAAATAGGTTTCTTTCTACTCCATAAATTGAAGTGAATCATTTTTTCTAGTTTATTTGGAACCCAGTTTAATGTTTATGTCATAGTTTATAATGAATATCCCCAAAAGGATAATGGAATATCTGCATCAATCATCATCAACATTACAATTTCTAAAAATGTATGGTTCCTTCTTTCACTAACACCATTCTATTATGGTGTATAAGTTATAGTGAGTTAAGATAGAATCCCAAACTCTCATAGAATGTCGATGAAATTTTGGTTAAGATATTAACCACCTTGATTTGATCAAATATTTTTTTATCTTCATACCAATTTGATTCCCCAATTCATTCTTGAATTCCTTTAATTTCTCAAAGACTCAGACTTATACCTCATCAAGTGGACATAACAATATCTACTCAATTCATCAGTAAAAGTTATGAAGTAAGAATACCCACCTCTATCTTCCACTAGAAATGGTCCACACACATTAGTGTGTACCAATCCTACAAGATTTGTGTCCCTTTCAACCTAACCAGAAAATTGTGGTTTGTTTAGTTTTCCTTGTAAACAATCATGAAATCATTCAAGTGGTTTTCTACTCAAATGAGTCTAAAAACCCATCTTGATAGATATTTTTCAGATGCGTCTTTTTTATATGACCAAGATGGTGATTTCAATGATGGGTGTTATATGAGTCTTGTGAACATGATTCGTTATTAATTTTCAACACTTGATTTTATAATTTTAATACATAAAGACTATTATTTAAATATTCTATCCCATAACATATGCTGTCCCTATAAAAGAAATAAATTTTACTTCCAAACATGAAAATAAAATCATCAATATCTTGGAATGATACAGATATTTTGTTCATGGTAAATGTAGGTACATAATAATAATATTTTAAAACCAAAATCATTCATGTCATCAATAAAAGGTGGTATTCACCAATGCCCATAGTCACCATCCTCGCACCATTAGTATCTCTCAGATCCACCTATCAACTTGCAATCTTTTAGAACCTACTTTGTTCATATATTTGGATATATATGTGAGCACCACATGCTATATCTACTACCCAATGTGTAGATATGGAAATATTACACTCGATAAAAAATGAACTTTTAGCTTCCCTTAGATTATTGGTGTAGTTCTTATTCTAGTGGTTTGGATTGTCACATGAAAAACATACTTCCTCCTTTTCCTTTACTTGCCTCTAGATCTTCTTCTTCTTGGGAGGATGATGCATGGGAGATTTAGACTATTTATAGTTCATGGGACCCTTTTAATTGTTATTCCTTTTATTATTCACCATATGTCCTAAGGTTTTATCATGCCCCATTACCTTATTCATGTGGTGAACCAAGTTAAGAAGTTCCAAAATACTCTTATGATTATTGATCATGTTGTAATTAACAATAAAATATTATAAGGCCTTGGGAAGTGATGAAAGTATGAGACCAGTATGCAACTCATCTAGGAATTTAATCCTAAATATTTCTATGATTTTAATGTATCTAATAAGTTTGAATACATGAGGCTCATCTGGCGTAGACTCTCCAAGTTTAGTTATGAACATATAAATATAGATCTCATACTTCTCTTATCTCCCCTTCTCTTGATTGAGATCCTAATGGTGATACATCATGTTATACACATCCATGTCCTCATATCGATTCAATTTATCATTTGACATGGATGGTAGCATAAAACACTAAATATCTATTGAATCATCCAATTTTTCTCATTGAGTTTTAAATCCTCATTACTAGGAGCATTAAGAAAAGGGTCTTCCAATGCATACAAGTTCCTTTCATGACAAAGGATAACACATAAACGCCTTTTCTACTCTTGGAAATTAGTTCTTGTGAGAAGGTTATCCTTCTCAAGTATGGACAATAGCGATATATTTTAAGTAATTTTAATTTTGTTTCTATAAAATAAGATAAGAATAATTTTAGTAATTTGTATGATAAATTTTAAGTAAATAAATAAATATTATATTTATTAATCTCCCACTATTTTAAAAAAACCCCATTAGCCCACACCATTGGATTTTGAATATCTTTTATCTTATATATTCATGTGGAAATGATCTATATTCCCATTTTCATTACCCCAACATTGGTTGGTCAAGACACTTGAATGGTCTTAGGTAGGCATTCCAAATTCCAACTACATTAAATCACAGTTCCTTGATATGCTGAGTAGACTCCCCAATCCTAGAATCCTTAAATTGGATTTCCTCAACATTTATATCTCAGTTACACCAAGTCCTGATTTGGAAGTCAAACAATAATGTGATCTATATATGTTAACTCAACCCAAAAAATCAAGATAGAATTCCACAATAATTGAAAGAACCCAAACTTTGGCTGATAAAGCCCTTTGAATTATGGTTTGGTTTTAACTGATGTAGTGGAAGGTTATACTGACTTAACATATATAATTGTGGGATTTTATCATTTTGTGTATAAATTGATAATTATTATCTTTATTACCTACTTTTTAATATGAAATGGATTTAATTAAGTGCTTAACCATGTCTTGTACAATATTTATTCATAATCCAATTTATTTTAGTTCTATCTTGTATGCTCATTTATCTCAATAAATTATTTGACAGAAACAAGAAAACCATAATAAAATAACCATAAAAATTGATATATATAAAATAATAATGTGGAATGATCATGAAATTTTACTAATGGTTATTTTATCTGGAAGTTGAAAGATTAACCACTGACCTAGTGGAAAAACACCATGAACCAATTAAGGTTTGTGTTACAGCTTTCCACTTGTCAACTAATGTATCTCTCTTGGAATATTTTCACCTTGACTCCAAATAAGAACAGCCTCCACTAGATTGGGATATTTATCCATTACTTATGCTTTTACTCACATGCAGGTGAGGGGAAAGGGTCTAAAAAAAAGAAACCATGGGCACGCAATCCCAACATAATAATAGGAGAGAAGTTACACGTGCCAACAATTTAATTCAAAAATAAATTAAATGAAACCAATCACATACAAAGGTATGGTCTATTCTCATGATCATCCACATGCATGAAACTAATTAAAAATTAAATAGAATTAGTGTTCAATTCTTAATTTTTCATATTTAAGATAAATCACGACTGAATAAATTAATTATCATCTTCAATTAATAAATTATTTTATCATAATTTTCATCCAAATTTCCTTAAGATTCTCATCCATTATAATATTAAAAATATATTATACATTATTTAGAATTAACTATTTACATAAATGTACATTTTAGGCAATGTAGTGAATACACATCTAATTCTTCCCATCATTTATTATACTATTATACTATTTAACCTTGTGGCATATGAAATACATGACTTATCATGCACATTCATGATGTGTACTATCAAATTAATGATTACACTAATTATGTGATTTTTTAGTCACGTTTTATGCTTCAATGCATGTAGAGTAACAACTATAATACAACTCATACATGATATGCAGATCTGAACATTACACAGATATTAATTAATCATATATATATATATATCAAAAACCTATCACATGGAATGTCCTACCAAATTAATGGACATATTCAAGAACATTTTGATAAGGTTTACATAGTATAATAAATAAATTTTAAATCTCTATAATTGGGTATAAGTTCATGGCATGTACATGGGAGCTACATGGAAAGTACATCTCTCACTCTCTATCTGAGGCACATGCCTAGGGACACGGCGTGTAAATTGTGCCTCATAAAAAATGTATTACATGAGATGTATAAATTACTACATGATGTTTTAACTTCAAGTTATATGGTCACCAATTAGGTAGTCGTGTATGGTAATACATGGCCCAAAAGTGACTAAAAGGGACTACACACCGTGTACATGGGATACACGGCGTGCAACTTGGCTGAATGTCCACCAGGATGACCTGGTCAATAGGCGGTGTATGAACTAAATATACCTCATGAAATCAATGCACATGGTTTTAGTAATTTCTGAATTAACTCTTGGTTCGTTGAATACATGTACATGGAATATATCTCTAGTTTCACGGCATGTACTATTATTTTGTCTGGCTAGAAACCTCAGCACCTCTGGATGAGTTCCTAGATTTTATTTTTTTTATAAAATTAATCGTCTTGATTACATCTATGAGAAACAAAGGAGGAATAAGAAGATCTCTCAATTCATATTAAAATAATGATTAAAAGTGAATTTAAAAACTAAATTAAAAATTTGTAACTCAATCAATGATCTATAAATAATTCTAAATGATTATGTGACTGCTTTAATACAAATTGTAGGTTCCAGGGGTATTAGAAGCGTGTTATGGGTTTTTCCTACCTTTTATTTTTTTTGTGATCGATGATCAATATTTGATTTACACAATGATAAAATTTGTGATATAGGGAAATGAATCAAATAATATAAACAAGGGATAGAATGTTGAAACCAGAGAGAGGGTCATTAAATATTTTTTATAATTATTTTTAATTAATTAGAGAATTAAATTGATGGAATTATTTCTTCATTGATGAATCTGACAATGGATCTAAGTTGAACGGACAATGAATTATAGGAATCAAAGAAGATTCCCTCCAGCGCTGATCCACATGTGTTCCAAAAATCTCTAATCATAATCATAAGAATCACTAGGTTCTAGCACGGAATATCATATCACTCGCATTGTCCACATTTTATCATTGTGAGAACTACTTCCAAAGAATTCCCCTTGATCTCTCTTGAATTGAGAGTGGGAGCTAGAGGAAGATCACTCTCTGTTCTTGGGAGCGTTCTTGGAGAAGAGAGATCTCTATGGCTTTATAGAATTCTCCAAATCTGTTGTGCAAAACCACACAAATGAATTGTATTTGGTAAAATAATATAATAGGTTTTATATATTTCTAGGGTAAAAATAAAATAATTTCATAAGTTCTCTTTATTATTTATCTAATCCCTATGGAACCCCATGTCAAATCATAATATTATTATTATTTATCAAAATGTGCATAACTTAAAAATTAAATTAAATAATTTTTAATAAAATAATATTCAAAATTTATTATTTCTCATCTGACCATTTAGACTTGATCTGTCATTCCTCCAAAATATTTATCATTCCTTGAATAATAACTATTTATTTATTAAATAAATATCACTCTATTTTCTGCCAATAAATAAATAAATATTATATTCACTAAATAGAAAATAAATATTTACTAAATATTACTCTCACATTATATTCTCTAAAATAACTAGGGATAGAATATATGAAATCAAGCATGCATAAATAGTTATTAAACCACATCTGGGAATAATATTTATTCAAATTGTTAAATAATAAAAAATAATATATTATTTAACTGAGATTCTAGATACACTTAGTGTGTGACCCTCTAGGCCACTTTCTCAATGACATCAGACTAAGAAGCCTAAAGTACAATGTTAGTATCTAGAAACATGCCAAGGAACCCATATAGAATGAATATAATGCTGCAATGACATGATATCTCATATGAATGCTTATTGTGTAATATTATCCCTTTATCATGATATCTCAAATAAAGAAGGTTTCATGCTAGTTCCATAAACCTATGTTCTTGATGTATCCTTATTTTACTTCCCTGAATATAAACTTTTCTATAGAAAACCATGTCAATGTAATTATTAAGGCTATATCATCTCCATCAAAGGTTCATAGATATAAAAATTTGTTAAATAATAGAAGGGAAAAATCCTTTCCCGCGTTATTCATTAATACAATATTACTCATTACGCACACAATGTATCTTACCTTGATGTGAAAATATATCATCGCGGTTCTCATCAATACATCAATTTACGTGACTCATAACACTTATTAATAATAATCATAAATTATAAGGATTAGCACACACATCCACAGATAGAAACATCCAGTAACACATATAAATGTGGATTTCCTACTGGTGGGCCTCACTATCATAATATCCTACTTGATATTACCAAGTAAGTACACCATGATAAGGTTCCTCAAACTCCAATGAGTCTACACACCTGATATCATGTATCATTTGTGTTTGTAAAATGATATCATCCATATAGAACATATATTTTAGAAAAGTGTCATAGAAATTCTGGGTTCTCGTCATAGCAGGGAAATGTTATGACCTTTTAGTGAGACATTTACTCTTGAGACATTATCACATACTATGTTAAGTAGAAAAAAATCTTGATTATATTATATGTTTCTTAATATTGAAAACAATGAATATATGTTATTATAAAGTAAAAAAAATCTGGTCTAGGGCACCAACTCCATCATGAATAACATCATTGAAGAATTTCTACTCAATGTAGAAGACAATAAATTCAGATAACTGTGAATATATGTTATTATATGGTGTCTCAGATATCAAAATCATAGTTTGGAAGAAACTCCTTCCACCTATGCTATCACAAATTCAAATCACGTTGGGAAAATACATAACTCAAACTCTTATGATCTATAAAGACCAGAATGTTCTCCTCAATGAGGTAACATCACCAGAAATTCAACATGAACCCAACATATTATAGTTCTAGATCATTTGCGGCATAGTTATGCTCATGAGGGTGTAAATTCCTATAACCATAGGAGATAAATATCTTCTTCTAATTCAATTCACATCCTAAGGCCATATGGTAAATGTTGTATAAAACCTCAACCATCAAACCCTCCTCAGGTAACTGAAGTACTGGAGACCTGAACAACTCCCACTTCATGTAACTGAATGTTTCTTAGTATGGATCAATCCACAAAAAATATTTGTCCTCACTAGTCAAAACTATCAACTGGGCTGCAACTCAAGAGAAATCAAGAAAAACCTCCAATAATAACTTGTTCAACCAAGGAAGCTACAAACCTATACCACATTCTTGGGTGATTCATAAAGAAAAACTACCTAGACCTTTAATGGATCCACTAACAAACCTTATTGAGGCACTAAATTATATGTAAGTGATCCTCTCATATCCAAAACATACACTTGGACAACATTCTACAGAGTTGGTTGTGATGAAGAACCTTTAAAAACTCTTTTAGATTCTCAGCATGCTCCTCCTCTGACCTTTAGTAGATTAGTATATCATCAATGAATATGATGAAAAAACAATCTAGGAACACATGGAACAGAGAGTTCATAATCACCGAGAACACAGTTGGTGCATTCATAACACCAAAATGAATCACCACAAACTCAAAGTTCCCATAAATTCATCTTAAGGCAATCATCTAGATATATCCATCCATCACCCATAACTAGTGATATCCAGAATACAGATAAATATTTGAGAACCAACTATCTCCCCTCAACTGGTCGAAAAGATCATTGATCTTTGAAAGATGATAGTGATTCTTGATCATCACCTGGTTAAACCTCCAATAGTCTATACACAACCTCATAATATCATCCACCTTATGTGAAAATAACACTAGAGCACCCCATAGTGACTCACTAGGATGGATGAAACTTATATAAATTAGATCATCTATCTGAATCCTTAACTCCATCAACTCAGAAGGAACCATCTAATATATATCCATATAAATCAGAGAAGATCCAAGATGAAAGTCATCCTGAACTCAATATTGCATCGAGGGGGTAGTCTCACAACCTCCTTGGGGAAAACATGTGAAAACTCCCTGAAAACATTGAGAGATTCCACTCTCCAGATATATAATTATTGATTATACAACTTAACCACCATGGAATGAAGGGTCTCCGAACACCGACTACCCACCTAGAAACCCCTCTTGATAACGAAAACCACATGTTGTCCATCTACATCTTATAACATGAATCCCCTACATAAGAAGCCGATAACATCATGCATATAATACAACCATTCGATGATGAGGATGAAAACATATGGTTTCATCTAAATTAATAAAAGTTCTACATATGACTGATGATACCCAATCATCATTCTACACCCCTGACACACATCTACCAATATCTTCTAACATCCGACTAGAATAGTTAATACTAGGGTAATGAGGAGCCTCTCAACATATTTTCATATATCATAGACTAGAGAGGTTGAAACAAAGGAGGGGGAAGCTCCCAAATCAAAAATGGCACAAAAAATGGTACATGATAAATAGATCATGCCTCGAATGATCTCTGGTCCCTATAGTGTTGTTACCTCTACTGTATGTAACTGACCATGCTCATATACTCAGCCTCTCTATTGACGGAATCTACCAAGACCACACTCAGATCGAGGTCCCTGAGGGTGAGCTAAATCTCGAGGTTAACATCTGCCTACCACATATGCTTTCGATGGAACATAATACTTCCACCCTCACTGGTAGAATGACATCACTGGTAACTACTATTGAGTCTATCACAAAACCTATCCACCTATAACAAAATGAACTTGAGAATCCATTAGGAATTCATAATGATGATTTACATGAACCCCACAAATGAAAAACACTAGTCCAAAGTCCCCAGGAATAGTATGGAAACAACTAGCCTTGGATGGACAGAAGGGAATTTATTGAGGTCGACACCATTCTGGTCAAAACCTTGAAGGCCCGGGTGCCTAAGATCTACAACTGGAGGCTCTAATCCTTGAGGAACCCTACTAGTTCACTTATCATGGTAATCCCCCTCATGATTGCAATTATTCAATCACCACTTCCTTCTTTTGAACCTCCATATACATTGGAAATGTAAAAGGAGTAACTTCATATTAGATCAAAGGATGAAGTGACTCCTCAAGATTCCTCTCTTGGGACTCCTTGTTTGGAAAAATATCTAGGGAAAGGCATAGAATGTCCTTGACCATAATCCCAATTTCTTGTATTGTAATACTCCTTTACTTAATGGATAGTATCTTCTGCCTCTTCATAGCCTTCATGGCTGATGAAAAGCACTCTGTTCAGAACTCCATCTAGAAGTCAACTAATGAAACATTTTCCTCCTTCCACTCACCAAGGTAAAACATCAACCAATGATGCACAAATCATCACATCTGACTAACTACCAAGGGGACCGAGTACTCCATCGAGGCCCAGATAAAATTGAAAGTGATATATAGCTCCTCCAACCAGTCCTCATTCTCAAAATTAGAAATTCAACACTCATACTTCCACAAATCCTTTCTCTTAAGAGACTACAATTTCCTCTTCAACTAATCATCCTACTCAATCAGATCAACCCTTTGGAAATAAATTGGTTATGCCTGATGAACCATTATAGCATTAACCACACACAGATGACAACAAAGATCCATATCTTAAAGAGAAACAAATGTTTTCTAATCCCAGTAGCATGGAATTTTATTATTATTCATTTTAATTTATTTTATTCATTTTAAAATTCCCAGAACAACTAAATTCAAAAAAGAACCTAAGTCATCATGATTCATGTACCTCTCCTAGGTCTCTACCCTAAAAATAAGTCTACATCACTTAGTCATTCAGTAAGCTCATATTTTGTGCATTGGATCACAAGGGAGGGGACCTAAAATCCCATGTCCTAGCTAGTCATCATAGCCCTTGTCATAAACCAAAGTCAACTAGAACTGTTTCTATACCAACCCATGCAATCCTCACAATGCCTAACTCTGAAATTCATCCTATCTATAAACTATCACCTCTAATACCACTCTGTCAATAAACCCTACCTCGAAATTTTCAGTAATGAGGGGAGAGATATAACAATCCCCGAGTTTCACCTCCAGTAGGCCCCAGGATGGTGACTAGAACTGAGGGTATAAAAATATCATGTATGGGAAGAATTACCCTTTATAATAAAGTATGATTTGCATATAAGATAAATAACCCTCAATAAACACCATGACATAGTATAAAATAAATATAAACAATCTCACAATGCATATGTAAATATGAAAAATTCAAATCCAAAGTCTCCAAAGTAAATACACAAAATAAAAAACCAGATCAGAAACACAGCATATGTCTAATGGTCTAAGCTAATAATGTACAAAAAAGTCTGTGAAGTCATCCAAGAAACCTAAAGACAATTATATATATGTAGGGTGATCATATAGGTATACTCAGTAGGAAATCCAATGTCAATCGTGCATATGTGAAAAGAAAATACTAATGCACCCATGAGAAAATAGTATAACCAAACAGTACCTATAAAGGTATTCTAACCAGAACCCCAACCTCATCAATACTCTCTCACCAAATAATGAATCAAAGTATAATAATATAATATGAAGAACATTGATGATATGTTACCCTACACCACATACCTACTAATTTCCCACTCTCACAGCCCAACATCGTACATCTAGGTGCTCCCACATCTTCTAAATAACATCCCAAAACATCACATAAAATCCCACCAAAAAACACATGTGTCATCACATCACATCACATCATATCTAATAACCATGTTAGTAGTGTATCGTGAATGTGAAGGACATCTAACTCATTCAATCCTCCTACTAAACATGACCCCCACCATAATCCATCTCCCCACATCTCACCCAAACACACCTGGGTGATCACATCTCATCAAATCACAACTTGATAGTGTCACTTTTTATTTTTTCCATCAAATCCCATGTATTTATTTCTCCTCTCCTAGATAAGGGAGTTGGGAAGGGAGGGTAGTTGATAATCCATCCTCCCACTAGGATGTTGGGAAAAACATTCCATGTGTGAATATGCTGGTGTTGGCATATAGTGCTCGGTGAGGGTGGGGTGTGTATAGAAATCACAAAAATATATAGGGTGTATACATATAGATAAACAACACACAATCCCCATCATAAAAGTTCATAACCAAGGTATAAAATACTTTACAGGATACTCCAATTCTTCTATAAAAGCTAAATGTATAACCCCACACAAGAAAAAAAATTCCAGAAATCTCCATTTCAAGGTTTAATTATCATCAAACCATTTTACAGATTCTCTACTTCCAACCAATTCCTATAAAAATTACCCAATATTATTATTCATTTCCCCATACAATACTAACTTGGAACCCAAAATATAATAATACATAAAAATTAGTATAATAAAATATCCTAATAGGTAAATCACAACCTCCATCCTAGACACGTTTCACAACCATATCTCATCCATTTCTCCCATAAACAACAAAACATTTTCATTGCGCATAACATCATCCCACACACACAACCGAAAACATTCGACATATAACATCATATACAATAAAACAACGCATTACATGATTTATAAAAAGGTCTCTTATTCAAATTTACTTCTTTATCAATGGATGTAATCACACAATACATAAGATCTTGGGGAAACTAATTCATTTACCAACTCTACGTAATTATAAAATTACATTTTAAGTGTTTTTAACAATAAAATAAAATGTATTACACAATTCACATAATTAAAATGAAATAGAGGACCCCCGATGGCCATGATTTTCAGCAAACATTAAGCTCATACACTTCACAATATCAAAACAATGAAAATAAAGTTTTAAGATCATGCTTCACTTTCCCCTACACCATTTTATTTAATTTAAACCAGTTTAGTTGTCTTTATTAATCTAGATTCAATAATATTAACAAGAGATAACAATAATAATCCCATCCCACATGATATACATAAGGAAAAATGAAGGAATTCCTACATGGAAGTAGAATATTTTCCCAAAATTTATGCACTAAAATAGGTGGTGTGCATATTAGAGGAAACCTCTTCAGGGGAACTCGATAAAACTATAGAAAAAAAAAGTTTTCACAACTCCATGGTAAGAAGGATTTAGGACCTCTTATCTTGAGATAATTCAATCTTGAAGGAAATAATGAAATTTCTCCTCTTTAGAATGAAGATATCTCATACTAGGGGGATTGGGTACAATTTAAAGTGACCATTAAAGGTAGATCCCATCAGTCATTATGATTTAAGAATTTAAAAGGTCTAAGGACTTTTTAGAAATCAAATATATGATTAAAATAATTTGAAACAACTTTAAAACCCCTTAATTAAGGCATTAAATCCATTTTTCATCATATAATTCATCAAAATAGAAATTCTGTAATTTGTTTAGAAAAAATAGAAACACTATTTATAGCCTACTGGTAGAATTGACACACTGTTAGAAATGACCAACCACCAAAATGACTCACCATCATAAATGATTCACTACCAGAATGACCTACCACCAAAATGAATTCCTACCAGAAATCAATCACCGCCAAAATGATCTACCACCAGAATAAATCACTACAAGAAATAACTCACTGCCAGAAATGACCTACCACCAGAATGGCCTATAACTAGAATGACTCACCCCCATAAATGACTCACCACCTGAAATGACTCACTGCCAGAATAACCTACCACCATAATGACTCAATGCCAGAAACGACTCACCACTAGAATGACCTATAGTCAAAATAAATCACCACTAGAAATGACTCACCACCAGAATGACCTATTACTAGAATGACTCGCTACCAGAAATGGATCACCACCAGAATGACCTACCGTTGAAATAATGCACCAGCAGAAATGAATCATCATCAGAATGAACTACTATTGGAATGATTCAACACAAGAAATAATGTGCCACAAAAATGACCTACCACTAGAATGACCCACTACTAAAAATGAAGAACTACTCGAATAAAATACCACCATAATGAATCACTGCTAGAAATGAATCATCCCCAAAATGACCATATTTCAGAATAACTCACTGTAGGAATAAATCACTTACAAAATGACCTAAAAACCGAAAGACTCACCACCAAAAATGACTCACGGCCCGAATGAGATTGTTAGCCTCAAAACACCCTATACTTCCCCTAGACACTTCAATCATTAATTTTTTGGAAAGTAAATAAACCAAGAAGGAAAGTACCGTTACAAAATAAATTAATCTATTAATGGATAATTCGTGTTAAAAACCTAAATTTCATGGATTCTTAAAATCACACATGTTTTTTTTACAGTTTGGGAAATCATGTGACACACATTTGAGTTCTTCTACCTAAAATTTAGAGCTTCATAGTTTGGAAAATTATGTAAAACTGACTACTAAAAAAAATTCCAATGTTTCATGGTATGTATGTATTTTTCACATAAATTTTTCACCAATGTTTCACCTTCTTAGAGAAACCTATCTATCCATTAATTATTTCCTAGGGATATCACATTGTAACCCATAACTCTATATCCTTTAATAATCACTAAAAACCTCTAAAATCCCTCTAAAACATCCCAAAAAATCAACTAATTTATATCTTAAAAAATCATAATAAAAAATGAATTACCAAAAAATAAGGGTGTTATAATCACTACATCTTCATCCTCTCATATCAATAAGGAATAGAAAATCGTGTGTATATAAACTTTATATATATGGAAATATTGTGGTTGTAGGGAAATAGGGATACAATATATAACTAAAGTGTAGGAGAGCCTACAAATGATTATCCCACATGAAGTTCCCAGTCAAGATCAAAGTATCACTAAGAGTGGGATGGGTGAATCAGTGATATCATTTTCTTTTTTTGTTTTCTTTTTTTAGAAACAAACATCGCCTCTTGTTATAGAGTTTCTTCCCTGCTGAACACACACAACCACAGGAACACAAGATTTACAAGGTTCAATACTCAACAAGAGTATCTACGTCATTGGTATGGTACAAAAATAATCTAGAACCACACAATCCACTATAAAACAATACTTTGATGTGGAATACAAAGAGTAGGATATACCCTTACACTTTTGTAGCACTTGGAAGACAATACGCATGTGCATGTAAACCCTCTTAGAAAAAATAGGGAAATGCAATGTTTCAGTGCTTCTTTACAATTCAAGAATTGTATTCTCAAAAGTTCAAATCTTCACTTTCTTACCCAGAAGTTCGTAAGAACTCCCTTATGAAAAATTGAATATGTGAGAAGACCCCAAATGTTTCACACAAAATTTTAGGTGTCTTCCATGTAACTTTTATGTCACGTATCCAAGATTTAAATTTTGTCACGAAACACATCTTGTGCACAAATTCAATCTTGTGTGAAACTCTCTTCTTGAATATAACTCTATTTATTCCATGCACTCCCATTTACATAAAATTAGTTCACACCTTAGAACTCGATATTTCTCTAAGTTATGAGCATTTTTAATGTGAGGTTCCCACCTCTTATTTATAGACCTCATTATCCCCCATGCACAAAACTCCCAATATGTTGCACAAGATTCTGACGTGTCGCGTAAAATTCCATTTGACGTCGCATTGAGCACGTAAGTCTCTTCAGAGCCAGCCTGATCTTTCATGAACATCTTAAATATTTTTCACACTTTATACCTTTTATATTTTTCGATTTTTTAACCTCAAATCAGGCCTTGTGCACAACATTCGAAACTCCCTTCAGTCTTACGCGTAAAAACCAATCTTTCACGGAATCAACTTCGTTTTCATATTTTGATGTTCATATCTTGAAACTCTACTTGATTTCAACATACCAATCCATCATAAATCTTGTGCACATCATCCTTTTCCAAAATCACATTTCTCCATGTCCAGATTTTCAGCATAAAAAATTTGGCAAACACTGGGAAATAGTGCAACTTTAAAATCTGTTTCATCAAGAACACCAATGCTGCTTCAGGTGTATGTCATGCACACAACATAATTATAACTGTATATCAACAATTTTTTTTGTTTTTGGCCTATCATACATGAATAAAAATTGGTATATATGTATATAGGTATACTCATACATGTGTCAACATTGAATAAAAGTTATTTAAAGAGGGATCTCTTATTGGATTAAGAATGAAATTTGAAGTACGTGGATACTAATTGAGCTTCCATGTTATTTTCCCATGAAAATTAGTATTTATATATTTATATATAAATAGAAGTTATAATATTTATTATATGTATGATTATATATTTTCAAAGGTAAAACATCAGTGAAAATTATATGTAGGTAAGACAAGATAAAAAAAATGTTTTATAAAAACCAGAACTTGAACTTTGTAATTATGATAGAGAATTAGAGAGTGAATCCATCCCTTAAGTGGGTAAGCCCAATATATCCTTAAAAGTTTCATGTGGACTAACTTGATTTTTAATAGCATGCTTAATGCTTTCAAACGAATCACTAGAATAGTTTAAAAGAATTTTCAAGTTTTAGTTATTTTCCAAAGCATTATAATATTTTGTAAAGTTTTTTTAGAAAGGTATTTCTAATTTAATTTTTCATATGTATTTATCAAAGGTAAAAATGTTAAAAGGGATTTATAAAAGGTTTTAAAAACCCCTTACTAGGAAATTGAATGATAACCCTTTTTTTAAATGATTTTTCACAAGTATCACTGAGGTTAATTTTCAAATTTCGTCGCTTTTAATGTTAGTGTGAGCGGAAGCGTACTGGATAGTTTTTTTATTTTTTTTAACTCTAATAAAATTAAGGTGTTGTCTATTACTACATAACCTAGACCAGTAAAAGGTCATCGTTTGTTTAAAGTGTTGTGTAATTTTTTGGTTCCTTTTTATATAAAAAATTACACAACATTTTCAAGCACTGAGTCCGAAAGAGCGGGCTCAGGAATTATAATTAGAATTAGAGTAAAGGTCTAGAAAACATTAGAGATTAGATGTTGTCGAGTCTAGGATTTTATAGGTCCTATTGTTTCTTAATTTTGAAGATATAAATTCAGAATTTCATTCTAGTGAAACAAAACGAATTGCATGGATGGAATTATTTTGAGTGGGGAATAATGTAAAACCTCAAGAAAATTTAAATAGTAATTTATTATTTAATAATTTTTTTATAATTAAGACTTACTAGGGAATGATTTAATAAAAAAATTTATATATATTTTTAATATTAAAAATATATTTTGAATCAAATTATAACATATAACTTTATATTTTTTTAGTATCTTAATAAAATAATATTTTAATATATGTATATAATGTTTAATTCATATAAGTTTATTTGCACGAATATATGTATATGAGCATTATTTTTAATAATAATTGTTTATTTTTGTATGTATTAAATTATTACGTAATCAATTTTTGATTAAATACTACTTTTCTAAATTTTTTATTATTTTTAAAATATAAGGAATTTATATAAATGCATGTTATAGTTAAAAAAATAGTCAAAAAATAAGTTTTAATAAAAAACATTATGAAGTGATTTTCAAATTCTGTATATATATTGACATAAAAATGTTATTTAATAAATAATAATAGAATTTTTTAATGAATTGATGATGAATTTTCTAAAATTAGTTTTATTTTATTTAAAATAATATTTAAAAATAATATTTTTTTAAAAAAATTATTATGTTCTCTATATCAATTTTAATAATTTTTTGAATACTAAATTAATTCTAAAATATGAGTATTAATTTTTGAATTAATAACTATAAATATTATATAAAACAATATATGTGATATTTAATGAATTATAAAAGATATAATGGATTTAATAAAATGAGGAATTAATATATCAATAAAAAATTAAAAATAGACTATATATATTGCTGAGAAATATTGAATAAAAATAAATAAAATAAAAATTTATAAAAAGTGAACAGAATAGGGTTCGTTAGAGTCACGCTGTAAGAGATCAAATATGCATCGGATTATCGAGGAGAGTGAAAAGCTTGTGTAGCCATGAGGGAGTCAAGTCGAGGTCGACGTAGGACAAAGGTTCATTTTCAGAATTCATTGAGTCCGAGCACAGGTTTGAGTCTTGGAGAAATCGAGGGCTTCGGCTTCAGATGCAACTAAGAGAGGTGTGTTTGTGGCTGATGTTCTAAACGCAATTTTCCTATCACGTATTTTGATTATTAGTTCTATACAAAGTAGGTCCAAATCCTTTTTAATCTTCTTGTCTTCGGTATAATAAGTCACCAATTTTTTGTAGTTCTAGATTTTCCTCTTTCAAATATTATTTGTTATTTACTACTGTTTTTGTTTGGTTATCAGTAATTTCATTTCTTCATTTGGATTTTGATGTTTGTCATGATTTTAGATTTTTTTCTTCAACTATTTATAATTTTAAAATGATATAATGATATTCATATCAATTTTGAATACTTTTGATTTTTTTATTTTATGGATGAGGATTGATGTGTTGAGAAGAAGTAATTACTGGTTTGAATCCATATCCGATCTATTTTGGATTTTTATTCCTTAATTATTTTAGAGGTTGTTGTGGGTCATCATTATTTTTTATTTATTGTGTGCATCTATTATAATCTGATATTTCTTCAAATCTTCTTGGTCTGTTGAAAACATTGTTATATTTATTTATTTATTTATTTATTTATTTATTTAAAAAAAATCTGAATATGGTATTATAAAACTCACATTCTGATAATTGAGTTGTATAAAATATTTATATATCTATGTTTCTACTTAACATTGATCAGCTTCCAGAGAAATATCAATTTCAAGTGGAAATAAAATATAAAAATATTTTAGTCTCCAAATTTTTATATAGAAGTTTCTAGGAGTAATTGTGCCCTATATTTACTCTTTTTGTTTTGTGGTTTTTTTTAGGTCTAAGAGTATTAGAGAGGAGTATAATATTGAAGGATTAAAGTGATTGCAGCCTTCATCCAAACTCGGTAAGGGATAAATATTTATTTCAAACATTTATTTATTTTAAGATCTTATTTTTATAAGAGAAATATTTGTTTTCATATATTTCATTTTATCAAATTTTGTTCAACCATTTAATAAGGGTGTTCAATTTAATTTTTATGATTTAATATTTTATAAAATCATATTTTAATTAAAATTCTATTGTAAAGATTTCATTTATTTTTATGTTTAATTTTATATCACTAAAATTTTAATTTTCAACGGGTGTCAGTATTTTCAAACACAAACATGATTTTTCTCTATTTCAAAAGGACCCTTGAAAGCTAGTTTTAGTTTCAAAAATGATTTATGGTTTCTATGTTATTTAATAAATCTTTTATTTATTCCTTTTGAAGAAATGACATAGTCATTTTATTTTATATCTACAATATGTTTTTATGGGTTATGATCAAGTCTTTTGTTTTCATGGATTTCATAATAGAAAAGTGCCATTATCTATAAAATCATGAAAATTCTTGCTTGTAACATAATTTTAACAAGAAATTCCTTTATGTTTAAATGAGTTGTGTGTATGTATTTTAAGAAATGATTGTTTGACATAGTATTGGATCAACGTTTTATTTAAATATATATTTAAATATTTTCTTATATGGTATATAAAAAACATTAGAAAGTTAGAATCAATCAAATATTAGATATGAAATTATAAATTAAGAATTTTATAAATTCATCATGTCATATGTATGTCATGAACATATCATAATTATAACTATATATAAATGAATTTTTTTTGGTTATAGAATATCATCAATGAATACACATAGGTATATATGTATATAGGTATACACTTACATGTTTTAGCATTGAATAAAATTTATAAAAAGAGGGATCTTTTATGGGATTAAGAATGAAATTTGAAGTACGTGAATACTAATTGAGCTTCCATGTAATTTTCCAATGAAAATTAGTAATTATATATTTAGATATAAATAAAAGTTAACATGTTTATTAAATTTATGATTATATATTTTCAAAGCTAAAACTCCAGTGAAAATTATATGTAAGTAAGGAGAACTGAAAAATGTTCTAAAAAAACTGGTACATGAACATTGTAATTATGATAGGGAATTGGAGAGTGAATCCATCCCTTAAGTGGGTAGGCCAAAGATAGCCTTCAATATTTCAAGTGTCCTAAGTTGTTTTGTTTTTAAGAGATTTCTTAATGTATTTAAATGAATCACTGGAATATTTTAAAAGCATTTTTGAAGTATAATTATTTTTCAAACCATTATAATATTATGTAAAGTTGTTTTACAAAGGTATTTATAATTTAATTTTTCAGATGTATTTATTAAAGGTATATTTTTTAAAAAGGGAATTATCAAAGGTTTTCAAAACCGTTTACTAGGAAATTGAATGATCGCCCTTTGATTTTAAATGATTTTGTATAGGTCTCATCGAGGTTCATTTTCAAATGTCGTTGATTTTTGAGTTAGCGTGCGCAGAAGCGTAGTGGACAGTTGTTTTTTTGTTCAACTATGATAAATGTAAGGTGTTTTCTAATACTCAAGAACATAGACCAGTAAAAGGTCCTCATTTGTTTAAAGTGTTGTGTAATTGTTCAGATCGTTTTTATAAAAAAAATGACACATCATATTCAAGCACTGAGTCTGGAAGTGCGGGTCGAGGTATTATGAATGGTAACAGAGGAACGATCTAGACAACTTTAGGGATTAGATGTTTTTGAGTCTAGAAGTTTATCAGACCTAGTGTTTCTTAATTCTGAAGATGGAAATTCATAATTCTTACTTTTTGAACAAAACGAATTGCAAGGATGCAATTATTTTGAGGGGGGAATAACGTAACACCTCGAGAAAATTTAAATAGTAATTTATTATTTAATAATTTATTTATCATTAAAACTAACTAAGGAATGATTTAATACAAAAGTTTTATAAATATTTTTAATATTAAAAATATATTTTGAATCAAAGAATAACATATTAATTTATTTTTTTTATATCTTAATAAAATAATATTTTAATATATTTATATAATGTATAATTAATATAAAATTTATTTGCAAGGATATATGTAGATGAGGACTATTTTTAATAATAATTGGTTGTTTTTGTAAATATTAAATTAATTTTTAAACAATTCTTTATTAAATACTACTTTTTTAAATGCTATTTTATTTTTGAAATATAATAAATTCAAATAAATAAATCTTATAATTAAACAAATAGTAAAAAATATGTTTTAATAAAAAAAATATGAAATAATTTTAAACTAATATATATATATATATGTTGACAAAAAAATGTTATTCAATTAATAATAACAAAATATTTTGTAAAATTCATTAAGATTTTTTAAAATTAGTTTTATTTTCTTTCAAATAATATTTCATAATGATATTTTTTTAGAAAATTACTATTATGTTCACTATATCTATTTTAATTATTTTTATGAATACTAAAGTAATTATAAAATATAAGTATTAGTATTTTACTTAATAATTATAAATGTTATATAAAAAAATATATGTAATATTTAATTAATTATAAAAGATATAAATTATTTTAAAAAATATGAATTTAAAAATCAATAAAAAAATATATTATATATGAAAAACATAATATATATGAAAAATTGATTATATATACATCGATAAGAAATATTGAATAAAAATAAATAAAATGAAAAGTTAAAAAAAGAGAAGAGAATAGGCTTTGTTTGAGTCACGCTATAGGAGATCGACTCTGCATCAGCCGAGCGTAGAGAGGGTGTGGCTTGTACCGCCATGAGGGAGTTTGGTCGAGATCGACACAGGTTGAAGTTTCATCATAGATTTTTAGTGAGGCTGATCATAGGTTTGATTCTTGGACAAACTGAGGGCTTCGGCTACGGATGCAACTGAGTGAGCTGTGTTTGATCTTGATGTTCCGAATGCAAATTGCCTATCACCTATTTTGATTTGCAGATCTATACAAAGTAAGTCCAAATCCATTTAAACTTCTTTTCTTCTATTTAATAAGTAACCAATTTTTATTTTTTTCTATATTTTCTTCTTTCTAATATTATATGTTATCTGCTACTGTTTTTGTTTGGTTATCGGTAATTTAATTTCTTCATTAGGATATTTATGTTTGTCATGATTTTGGATTTTTTTTCAAATATTTGAAATAGTAAAAAGATATAATGATATTCATATCAACTTTCAATAGTTTTGATTTTTTTATTATATAGATGAGGTTTGATGCGTCGGGAAGAAGTAATTACTAGTTTCAATCCATATCCGATCAATTTTGGATTCTTATTCCTTAATTCTTTTAGATGTCATTATGTATCATCATTGATTTTTTATTCTGTGTGTACATATATTATCATCTGAAATTTATTCAAATCATCTTGGTCTGGCGATAAAATTATTATATATATATATTTATATTTAAGAAAAATATTTATATGGTAGTATGAATCTCACATCCAGATAATCGAGTTGTATAAAATATGTATATATCTCTGTTTCTACTTGAATTTTATCTCCTTGCACTGCAAGCTTGTTTTCAAGTGGAAATAAAATATACAAATATTTCTCTCTCCAAATTAATAAATTAAAGTGTTCTAAAGGAAGTGTTCCATATATTTTCTCTTTGCATTGTGTTGTATTTTTTTTTTGGTCTAGCAGTATGAGAGACGAGTAAAATACTGAAATAGAAAATTGATTGTAGCCTTCATCTAAAGTTGGGAAGGGATAAATATTTATTTCAAACACTTATTTATTTTAATATCTTATTTTTTTAAGGGAAACATTTGTTTTTATATATTTAATTTCATCAAAAAAATTCAACCATTTAGTAAGGTTGTTCAATTTAATTTTTAAGATTTTATATTTTTGAAATTCATATGTGAATTATAATAATATTGTAAAAACTTATTTTATTTTTATGTTTAATTTTATATCTTTAATATATTAATTTGGAAGGGGAGTTAGTATTTTCAAACAAAAACATGATTTTTCTCTATTTCAAAATAAACCTTTATATCTAGTTTTTGCTTCTAAAATGATTTATGGTTTCTATGTTATTTAATAAAGCATTTATTTATGTGTCATTTTACTTTTTATCTACAATATATTTTTATGGATTCTCATCATATCTTATGAATTCATGGATATCATAATAGTAAATGTACATTATCTTTAAAATCATGACAATTCATGCTTGCACAATAATTTTAACAAGACATTGCTTTATGTATATATGAGTTATTTGTAAGTATTTTAAGAAATAGCTATTTAACATAGTATTATATCAATGTTTTTTAAACATATATTTAAATATGTTTTTTGTGGTATATAAAAAACTTTAACAAATTATGATCAATGAAATATTAGATATGAAATTATAAATTAATAATTTTATAAATTCATCGTGTCATATGTATGTCATGAAACAAAATATAATTAAGACCATATATCGATGAATTTGTTTTGGTTATGGCATATTATACATTTATATGCATAGGTATATATGTATATAGGTATACACATACTTGTGTCAACATTGAATAAAAGTTACAAAAAGTGGGATCATTTTTGGGATTAGGAATGAAATTTGATGTACATGAATACTAATTGAGATTACATGTAATTTTACAATTAAAATTAGTATTTATATATTTATATTTAAATAAAAGTAAACATGTTTATTCCATGTATTATTATCTATTTTAAAAGCTAAAACTTGAGTGAAAATTATATTTATTTAAGACAAGATAAAAAAAGGATTTACAAAAAACAGAAATTAAACATTGTAATTACGATAGGGAATTAAAGAGTGAATTACTTATTTAAATGGGTAAGCCCAAGATATACTTCAAAGTTTCAAGTGTCCTATGTTTCTTTTTTAAGAGTATGATTAATATTTTAAACAAATCACTGGAATATTTTAAAAGTGTTTTCAAGGTATAATTATTTTTCAAATCATTATAATATTTTTTAAAGTTTTTTTACAAAGGTATTTCTAATTTAATTTTTCAGATGTATTTATCAAATGGAAAAAAATTGAAAGGGATTTATCAAAGGTTTTCAAAAACCCTTACTGGTAAATTGAATGATTACCCTTTTTTAATTATTTTTCATGGGTATCATAGAGGTTAATTTTCAAATGTCATGGATTCTACAGTTAGTGTGTGTGGAATCATAGTAGACAGTTGTTTTATTTTTGTTCAACTCTGATAAATATTAAGTGTTTTCTAATCCTCTAGAACCTATACTGGAAAAAGGTCTTCATTTGTTTAAAGTGTTTTGTAATTGTTCAGTTTCTTTTTATAAAAAAATTACACATTATTTTCAAGCACTTCGTCAGGAAGAGCAGGCTCAGGGCATTATAATTGGTATTAGAGTAGCATTCTTGACAACATTGGAGATTAGATATTATAGAGTCTTAGAGTTTATTGGTCCTACTATTTCTTAATTCGAAAGACAGAAATTCAGAATTATTTCTAGTCAAACAAAACAAATTGTGAGGATGCAATTATTTTGAGGTGGGAATAATGTAACACTTGAAGAAAATTTAAATAGTAGTTTATTATTTAAAACTTTATTCATAATTAAAACTTACTAAGGATTTATTTATTAATAAAATTATAAATATTTTTAATATGAATAATATATTTTTAATTAAGGTATAACATATTACTTTATATTTTTTTATATCTTAATAAAATAATACTTTCATATATGTATATAATTTATAATTCATATAAATTGATTTGTATGGATATATGTATATGAGAATTGTTTTTAATAATAATTGGTTATTTTTTAAAATATTAAAAAATTTCATAAATAATTTTTTATTAAATACTACTTTTCTAAATGTTGTTTTATTTTTGAAATATAAGTAATTCATATAAATACAGGTCCAAATTCAAAAAAAATAGTAAAAAAATAAATTTTTATAAATTTTTTTATAAAATGATTTTCAAACGCTATATATATATTGACATAACAATGTTATCAAATTTATAATAACAAAAATTTGAAAAAAATTAAGGGTGCTTTTATAAAATTAGTTTTATTTTATTTCAAATAATATTTAATAATGACATTTTTCTAGAAAATAATTATTATGTTAACTATATCTTTTTTAATAATTTTTAAAAATACTAATGTAATTATAAAATATAAGTATTAATTTTTTACTTAATAATTATAAATGTTATATAAAATAATATATGTAAAATTTAATGAATTATATAAGATATAAACAATTTAAAAAATTATAAATTAAGAAAGCAATAAAAAATGAAAATGGATTATATATATATATATCGATGAGAAATATTGAATAAAAATAAATAAAATGAAAATTTAAAAAAAGACAATAGAATAGTGTTCGTTCGAGTCAAGTTGTTGGAGACCGATTCCACATCAGCAGACCATGGAGAGAGAAAGGCTTGTGCCTCCATGAGGGAGTCCAGTTGAGGCCGACGCAGGTCGAAGGTTCATCATCGGATTTTAGTGTAGACAAGCGCAGGTTTGAGTCATGGACAAATAGAGGGCTTCAGATTCATATGCAACTTAGAGAGTTGTGTTTATGGTTGATGTTCCAAATGGAAATCTCATATCACCTATTTTGATTTTTAGATCTATAAAAATTAGTTCCAAATCCTTTAAAATCTTCTTGTATTTGGTATAATAAGTCATCAATTTCAGTATTTCTTGATTTTTTTTCTTTAAAATCTTATTTGTTGTCCGCTAATTTTTTTGTTTGGTTATCGGTAATTTAATTTCTTCATTTTGATGTTGATGTTCGTCATGATTTTGGATTTCTCTTCAACTGTTTGATATAGTAAAATGATCTAATGATAATTGTATAAATTTTCAATAGTTCTGATTTGTTTATTTTATGAATGAGGATTTATGCGTCAAGAAGAAGTAATTACCAGTTTCAATCCATATCTGATCTGATTTGGACTTTTATTCCACAATTAATTTAAATGTCATTGTGGATCATCAATTATTTATTATTTTTTATGTGCATGTGTTATCATCTGACATTTCATCAAATATTATTGGTCTACTAATTACATTATTCTATATATGTATATATATATATATAAATTTTGTCTATATATGGTTGTATTAAACTCACATTCAGATAATCAAGTTGCATAAAATAAATATATCTCTGATTTTTCATATCTTTGATCAGCTGGCACTGTAAGATCATTTTCAAGTGGAAATAAAATATACATATAGTTTAGTCTCCAGATTATTAAATATATTTGTCCATGAGGAATTGTTCCATATATTTTCTCCATGCATTGTGTTGTGTATTTTGGTCTGATATTATGAGAGATGATTAGAATATTGAAAGAGTAAAGTGATTGCAGGATTCTTACAAATTTGGTAAGGGATAAAGATTTATTTCAAATATTTATTTATTTTAAGATCTTATTTTTTTAAGGGAAACATTTTTTTCATATATTTCATTTCACCAAAATTTTTTCATCCTTTTAGTAAGGGTTTTCAATTTATTTTTTAATATTTTATAGTCTTGAGAATCATATGTGAATTATAATTCTATTTTATGGATTGAGTTTATTTTTATGTTTAATTTTATATCTTTGAAATTTTAATTTTCATGGGGATTCGGTATATTCGAACACAGGCATTATTTTTCTCTATTTCAAAACAACCCTTTATGGATAGTTTTAGTTTCAAAAATTATTTGTGGTTTCTATGTTATCTAATAAATCTTTTATTTATGCCTTTAGAAGAAAGGACTTAGTCATTTTCCTTTCTATCTACTATAAGTTTTATGGGTTCTTATCTTATCTTATGAATTCATGGATTTTATAATATGAAATGTCCATTATCTTTAAAATCCTGAAAATTCATGCTTGCACAATAATTTTAACAATACATTACTTTATGTCTATATGAGTTGTTTGTATGAATTTTAAGAAATGATTATTTAACTTAGTATTGGATCAAAGTTTTATTTAAAAAAAATATTTAAACATGTTCTCATTTGGTATATAAAAATATTTATCAAATCATGATCAGTTAAATATTAGATATGAAATTATAAATTAAGAATTTTATGAATTCATCTTGTCATATGAATGTCATGCACAAAACATAATTAATACCAAATATCGATGAATTTGTTTTTTTTATCGAATATCATACATGAATATGCATAGGTATATATATATATATGTATACACATACATGTGTCAAAATTTATTAGAAGTTATAAAAATTGGGACCTTTTATGGGATTAGGAATTTATTTTGAAGTACGTGAATACTAATTGAGCTTCCATGTAATTTTCTAATGAAAATTAGAAATTATATATTTATGTATAAAAAAAAGGTAACATATTTATTTCATTTATGATTATATATTTTAAAAGATAAAACTATAGTGAATGTTATATGTATGGAAGGAATTCTAAAAAAAAATTACAAAAATGGAACTTGAACTTTGTAATTATGATTGGGAATTGGAGAGTGAATCCTCCCCTTAAGTGGTTACGCCCATGATACCTTCAATGTTTCAAGTGGAATAAGTTGTTTTGTTTTTAAGAGCTTACTTAATGTTTTCCAACAAATAAATGGAACCATTTAAAAGCATTTTTGAAGTACAATTATTTTTCAATGCCCTATAATATTTTGTAAAGTCGTTTTATAAGGTTATTTATAATTTAATTTTTTGGATGTATATATCAAACGGATATCTTTTTAAAGGGATTTATCAAAGGTTTTCAAAAACCCTTAATAGGAAATTGAATTCTCACCCTTTGTTTTAAAATGATTTTTCACAGGTATCATAAAGGTTCATTTTAAAATTTTGGTGCTTTTGGAGTAAGCATGAACGGAAGCATAGTGGGCAGTTGTTTTATTTTTTTTCAACTATGATATATGTAAGGTGTTTTCTAATCCTCTAGAACCTATATCGGTAAGACGTATTCATTTTTATTAAAGTGTTCTGTAATTTTTTAGTTCCTTTTTATCAAAAAAATGACACACCATTTTCAAGCACTGAGTCTGGAAGAGCGGGCTTGGGGCATTATAATTGGAATCAAATGAACTGTCTAAGTAACTTTCGAGATAAGATGTTTTTGAGTCAAGGAGTTTATCGGTCCTAGTGTTTCTTAATTCTGAAGATGGAAATTGAAAATTATTTTTAGTCAAACAAAACCAATTATGAAGATGAAATTCTTTTGAGGGTGGAATAATTTAACATCCTGAGAAAATTTAATTATTAATTTATTATTTAATTATTTGTTTATTATTAATACTAACTAAGGAATGATTTAATAAAAATGTTTAATAAATATTTTTAAAATTAAAAAAATATTTTTAATCAAAGTATAACAAATTACATTGTATTTTATTTTTATTTCAATAAAATAATATTTTAATATATGTATATGATGTATAATTAATATAAATTTATTTTCAAGGATATATGTATATGAGGAATATTTATAATAATAATTTTTTTTGTAAATATTAGATTATTTTTAAAAAAAATAGGTTATATACAATTTTCTAAATGCTGTATTATTTTTGAAATATAAGAAATTCATATAAATGCATGTTATAATTAAAAAAATAGTAAAAAATAAGATTTAATAAAATTAATTATGAAATTATCTTCCAACACTATATATACTAACATAAAAAATGTTAATTAATTAATAATAACAAATATTGGTTATAAATTAATGAGGCTTTTATAAAAATATTTTTATTTTATTTCAAATGATATTAAATAATAATATTTTTTTAGAAAATAATTATTATGTTCACTATATATATTTTTATTATTTTTATTAATACGAAAGTAAATCTAAAATATAAGTATTAATTTTTGACTTAATAATTATAAATGTTATATAAAACAATATATGTAATATTTAATGAATTTTAATAGATATAAACAATTTTAAAAAATGATGAATTAAAAAATCAATAAAAAATAGATTATATATGAAAAACATAATATATATGAAAACTGATTATATATATATCGATGAGAAATATTGAATAAAAATAAATAAAATGAAATGTTAAAAAATAGAATGGAATAGGGTTCGTTCGAGTCGTGGTGTAGGGGATTGACTCTGCATCAACCAAGCATAGAGAGATCAAGGCTCGTACCGCCATGAGGGAGTGCAGTCGAGGTCAACGTAAGTTAAAGATTCATCAAAGGATTTCAGTGTGTTCGAGCATAGGTTTGAGTCTTAGACAAACTGAGGGGTTCGGCTTCAGATGCAATTGAGAGATGTGTGTTTTCGCTTGATGTTTTGAACGCAAATTTCCAATCTCCTATTTTGATTGGAAGATCTACACAAAGTATGTCCAAATACTTTTAAATATTCTTTTCTTTGGTATAATAAGTCACCAATTTGTCTTATTTCTATATTTTACTCTTTCAAATCTTATCTGTTATCCGCTACTGTTTTTTTGGGTTATCTTTAATTTAATTTTTTTCATTTGGATGTTGATTTTTCTCATGATTTTGAATTTTTATTTGACTATTTGAAATACTAAAATGATTTAATGATATTCGTATCAATTTTAAATAGTTCTGATTTATTTTTTTTCATGGATGATGATTGATGCGTCGATAAGAATTAATTATTGATATCAATTCATATCCAATCTGTTTTGGATTTTTATTCCTTAATTATTTTAAATGTCGTTGTTTATCGTTATTGATTTTTAATTTTGTGAGTGCATCTGTTATCATCTGAGATTTCTTCAAATATTCTTCGTCTGCTGATAACAATATTATATATATATATATATATTTAAAATTATTGTCTGTATATGGTAGTATGAAACTCACCTTCAGATAATCTAGTTTTATAAAATATTTATATATCTCTGTTTCGGCTTGACTTTGATCAGCTTGCACTGTAATCTCATTTGTAAGTGGGAATAAAGTTAAATAAAATTTTAGTCTCCAAATTCGTAATTAGAAGTGTCTGGGAGGAAGTGTTCCATATATTTTCTCTTTGTCGTGCGTTGTGTTTTTCGGTCTGAGAGTATGAGAGACGAGTAGAGGACTGAATGAGTAAATTTATTGCAGCCTTATTCCAAATTTGGTAAGGGGTAAATATTTTTTTCAAACATTTATTTATTTTATGATCTTATTTTTTTAAGGTAATCATTTGTTTTCATATATTTCATTTCATCAAATTTTGTTCAAACCTTTAGTATGGGTGTTAAATTTAATTTTTAATATTCTATATTTTTGAAAATCATATATGAATTATAATTATATTGTAAGGATTTTATTTGTTTTTATGTTTAATTTTATGTATTTGAAATTTTAATTTCAAAGGGGAGTCAGTATTTTCCAACACAAACATGATTTTTATCTATTTCAAAAGAACCCTTGATATCTTTTTTTAGTTACTAAAATGATTTATGGTTTCTATGTAATTTAATAGATATTTTATTTATGAATTTAGAAGAAAAGACTATGTCAATTTACATTCTATCTAAAATAAGTTTCTAGGGGTTCTAATCTTATCTTATGAATTCATGGATCTCGTAATAGGAAATTTTTACGATCTATAAAATCATGACAATTCATACTAGCACCATAATTTTAACAAGACATTTCTTTATGTTTATATGAGTTGTTTGTAAGTATTTTAAGATATGATTATTTAACATAGTTTTGGATTAATGTACTATTAAAACATATATTTAAATAGGTTCTTATGTGTTATATAAAAGTATTTAAAAAATTGTGATCAATCAAATATTATATATGAAATTATAAATTAATAATTTTATAAATTCATCGTGTCATATGTATGTCATGAACAAAACATAATTTTAACCATATATCGATGAAGTGTTTGGTTATGGAATATCATACATTCATACTCATAGGTATATATGTATATAGGTATACACATACAAGTGTCAAAATTGAATAAAATTTATAAAAAGAGGGATCTTTTGTGGGATTAAGAAGGAAATTTGAAGTATGTGAATACTAATTGAGCTTCCATGTAATTTTCTAAGGAAAATTAGTGTTTATATTTCTATATATAAATAAAATTAAACAAGTTTATTCCAATTATTTTTATATACTTTCAAATCTAAAACTTCAATGAAAATTATATGTATATAAGGCAAGATAAAAAAATGTTTTACAAAAACCTGTACTTGAACTTTGTAATTACGATAGGGAATTGGAGAGTGAATCCATCCCTAAAGTGGTTAGTCCCAGGATAGCCTTAAATTTTTCAAGTGGCCTACTTTTTTTTTAGATCTTGCTTAAATATTTCAAACGAATAACTGGAATAGTTTAAAAGTGTTTCCAAAGTATAATTATTTTTCAATGTTTTATAAAATTTCCTAATGTTGTTTTGAAAATGTATTTTTAATTTAATTTTTCAAATTTATTTAGCAAAGGGGTATTTTTTTAAATGGATTTATCAATGGTTTTCAAAAAGTCTTACTAGTCAATTGAATTCTCACCCTATGTTTTAAATTTATTTTGCATAGAGATCATTGAGGTTCATTTTCAAATGTCGTCTCTTTTGAAGTTTGCATGCGCGAAAGCGTAGTGGAATTTTTCTTATTTTTTTAAACTCTAATAAATGTATGTTTTTTTAATAACCTAGAACCTAAACTATTAAAGGTTTCCCATTTGTTTAATGTGTTTTGTAATTGTTCAGTTCCTTTTTATAAAAGCAATTACACAGCATTTTCAAGAATTTAGTCCGTAAGAGTGGGGTTGGGGTGTTATAATGAGGGTTTTATGTATGTAAATTCCAAAATAAAATAAATAATTTTTATTTCATGAAAAAAACCTTAGAAATAAAATAAGTTTTTTTATCCATATAAAATAAATTCATGATAAAAAGAGAGAGATTTTGATACGAAAATTCTGCTGCCTAATGGCTATGAAATATGGTTTTAGAAAACATTAAAAAGAGAGGAAAATGGTATCCCATTCACATGGGACTCATATTATAGTATATAGATATTATAAAATTAAAATAATAACATGTTATGACAATTTTAAAGATTTACCACATAAAATTGAACTTGAAAGGAAAACAGAAGTTTGAGAATTCCCTTACAAAATTTCGGCAGCCTAACAACCTCACTTAATAATTCATAAAATCAGTTGATGAGAAAGAAAAGGGTCTCTAATAATTTTTAAATAAAATGTACAGAAATAAGGATATATAGGATCATACCCCAACATAATAAAATACAAATTAAAAGATGTAACATAAAAGAAGTCTTTGATTAAAAGAGCATGGTGAAAGGTTCTCTTTCCTTGAAAAGTAACTTCTAAAACATGATGATTGGGACCTTTGGGTCTTGAGGGAACCTTGGGAGGACTCCTTGGGAGGTAAAAATATCAGATATTTGTTTAATTGCAAATTTTAATTAATTTAATGAAGGAAGGGGTTGGTACTTATAGCAAAATTGAGGGAATATTTTATTAATTTCCATGGGACACCTCATTAGTGGTATTTGAGAAATCATGGGATTTCTCATTGTATTCACCCATGGTTTTGGCCACCTTGTACACCTCATACAATATTTTAATCCAAATGAGTCAACCATATTTTTAAATTACATATTACATCATTTTGTTTTCTTAAAACACACCAAAAACTCAAAAACTGTATTTTTATTATTCACCAAAAAACAACACATTTTATAAAAAACTCACAAATTCACCCTAAACTAATATTTTTGTTCTGAATTCAAAATTGAACCCCATTTTATGAAAATAATTTTCTAAATATGAGATATTTAATTTTAAAGTAAAATTTTGATTTACCCAAAAAAATACTAGACTTAACTAATAATTTCTAAAACAAATATTTAACTTATACTCTTATATCATATTACCATGAAAGATGCCTAAATTATATTTACACTTAAGTGATGTTGATATTCCATTGGTCATATTACTATTCATAAGGGTAATATTACTATTCATAATTTACTATTCACAAAAAAAATAAGTTCATCTTATTATACTCAAAATTTCTCACTGATCACAATTGTATATCTCCATTTTTTGAAAATTATTTCAAAATATTATTAATTTAATGTGTAAAAAATATTTTAAAATACTCTTTTTTTAATATTAATCAATAATATTAAACTTCAAAAAAATCATCCTATATTTATTTTTACATTTTAAAGTAAAAAAAAATTACCATAATAATAAGTAACAATTTTATTTATAGGAAAAGATTACACAAAGTAACTAAGGCCTTGTTATATAGCCCCTTATAACACTTGTATAGGTCCTAAGAGTAAGGTGGGAAATTGTAATAGAATCTTGGGGCAACTTGGACAATATTTCCCGAGTGGTGATTTCTATCATCTTGAACTTCTCTCAAAGGAAATTGCGTTCAAGATTAACAACTTGAAGCCCGTATTGGGATTAGTCCATAGAAAAGCCCAGTTATGATTTTACCTTCCCAAGCTCCAACATATGGGCTTCATATGGACCGAGTCTACTGGATGGGGCCATCGAATCTTCTTTCTACATTAATTATACATGATTATTTATATTTTAAACAAAAATTATAACATTAAAACCTATAATTATTTCTAATGGTCATATTGACCAATAGTCATATAACGGTCAAACCCCAACGGTCTCATCTCATTTATACTTATATATTTTGTATTGATTATGAAATATTAAGACATACATTTTTAGGAAACAAACTATTATTTAAAAGTTCATGTCGTTACAATTCAACACTGTGAGGCTTGGCGGCCATGACTAAAATCATGAGAACGCTGAATATGAATCTAAATTTATGTACATGCACTCCACCTAATTGATGGATAGTACATATTCTTCAATGACCTGTCTAAAAGGGTCAACAAGGGCCATTTCCAAACCATTTGGAGTAGTGACCCAATCAATCCCATCTAATGAGGGTTGCTTCCCTTCCCGCTCATTGAATCCTACATTGATATAGTGCGATTTGAAAGACTCAAATGTATCCTTATCAGCGTATAACGTCCAATTTTTATCCATTAGTTCAATATTTGATGCACTGGTGGTATGATGAGGGAATCTCCACATACTGATACAACCAGGGACTTCTTAATAGGACGTTGAAGGTTGTGTTTTTATAGACCACTAGAAATTCGGAGTTGGCTATGAGGTTGCCAAATTGAGTTTTGAGCCTTATCAGACCTAGCAGTTTCTTCTAGCTATTTTTAAAACCTAATAAGGTTGTGGTGAAGGGTGTTAGATTTTCCTTGTTAAAGCCCATATGATGAAGTATCCATAGTGAAATGAGATTAACTCTAGAGCCATTTTCAGTGAATACTTTTCAGATATCAGCATCATTTATCCTTCCAGAAACATATAAGGGTTTGATGTGTCCCTTAATAATGGAATCATCATCTCGATTTGTGAGGGAGATAATAGAATGTAATTCAGTAGGATTGTTCTATATTAAATAGACTTCAGGAATGGTTACTTCTTCATTAAACTCTTGTGGGATTATCAAAGAATCTATATGCATTCTCAAAGATCTTTAGAAAAAATTAGGGCATCCCAGATTGACAGCTTGGCTGGTACTAAGGAAAATTATTTCATAATGTCATACTTTTTATCTAAAGTTCAACACTTCTGAACATGGGGTTGATCATTCATAGGCTATTAAATGGATTTAGCAATGGATGGAGATTGAAAAGTCCCTAGGATAAGAGTTGGTGGTGTATCTTTACTTTGTGAATTTCACTAAGCATGTCTACCAACACGCTATGGGAAATTACACATTTTTTCCTCTTTTGACAGATATTCAAGGATGATCAAGATAGAAATGTTCTTAGTAGGATAAGGGTAATTTCCCTATTCTTTTTAGGTATACTGAAGGGATATTCGAGGAGTTTCCGCAACATTGACGGTTTGAGTGGGAGTGTGGCTATGAATTGGGTTTTGGTCACCACTGCGTCTTCCTCGGTATCCTCGGCTCATGTGTCATCTTCTTACATCTCCCCAATTGGATGTGGGGAACTCAGGATCAGAAAAATTTTCTTCATCGGATAAGGGTTTCATTAAGTGAATGACATTAACATATCCAAAGATTAGTTCCTCATCTGATGATGAGACTACCTAATTGACTTCCTTCGATGGATTTGTTTGGTTGGGCAATGATCATCTCTTTAGATTTTATGGAATAAAATCTGAGAGTATCAAATCCAATATTGGAATTGGTGTAGGTTCATCTTCTTTCACTTTCTCTTATCCTTTCTAGTCGTTATGCTTTTTTTATTCTTAACCCTTGGAGGATTTTGGGTTCAAGGATGTCGGTTGTGTTGCATTAGAAGTTGTCAGAGGCATATCCAGTTTCTCCAACTATGATTGGAGTATGTAATGGGATAGTTTGTATTTTTTCCAATTCATATAACTATATATCTTTGGTTCCTTTTTTTAAACAACATTTTTTCACCCCTCTCTTTCGTCTAGGTTAGTAGTGTAAATATATTCCACTTTTACTGGTAGTGGTCCCAGTTTCACTTTCCCAAAATATATCACTCTTTGAAGGAGGTACTTGAAGACAAAAAACTCTTGAATGGAGTATCTGAATATCCAGTGGAAGGGAAAATATTCTGGTTTTTCATAGAGACCTACTTTATTAGCCATCTTTATATTTGGTAGCTATAAGAATTTGTAGTTTATGGAAGCTACAAAGTATCCATATACTTGGTCATTTTGGAATGAATAAATTTTATTCCTTAATTACTCAAATTAATTTCTCCTAGGTCCCCTCCACTTGTCTTGACAAGGTGGAGGTTTTTATTGATATCCAGGGGGCCTTGAATGATTCGATGTAGGCCTTGAAGATTGGTCTTGTGTAGGGAGTGGATTAAGAATAAAAAAAGTCACTTCAGGTCTTCCCACACTTTTTCTTGGGGATGATTGGGCTACCTAGGACTTAAGATTAGTCCACTATAAAGAATACTCTATACATTCAGAAATGAAAAAAACAAAAAATCCACTTGTATATTTTATCATGATGAGTTAAGCTTAAAATTCATCGCAAAGTTTATCAATTCATATAGTGAGCATATCATCTTGGGAGAAAATGGTTCAGAGAGTAGGTCAAACCATTCCATCTGGAAATGAAATCTGAGAATCATTCATTCTCTTGTTGTTTTTAGTTCATAATTTTTCTAACTATTGTTTTTGGAAACATTGAACATAAATGTAAAAGGAAATATCATTGGAGATCCTCACATCCTGTTATTGACTGAGATGGAAAACCGGTATACCATACAATGGATGAACCTTGCTGGATTCGAAGAAAGAATCTGAGTTTCAATGCTTCGTTTTGCTCTACGGTTCCTATCATGGGATATCAATAATATGTATAATGCATTAGATGTTATTCAGGGTCACTTGATCAATTAAATATTGGAAATACTAGATTCTTGAAATTTGGTGGCAGTAGAAGGTTACTCATCCAATCAGGGTAGGGTTTCCGTTTCGGTAGAGTTGGAGAACGCCACCCTTCCATGGATTCAAATCTATAATTCAATGACTCGAGGGTATAAATTATCCCTTGATGTCTGTCTTTTTCAACTTTATCATGGTTGAGTGCAGTAGGGGGAAAATCTGGTGGGCTGACACTGTTGGCACTTAAAGTGGATGCTTATCCAAGGGTAGCCTTTGGAGATTTTCCATAATTTTTTCTGGTTGTTTCTTCAAGGGAGGTAAATCTTTATATCCTACATGGATTGGTTTTAGGTAGATTGATGTTTCTAGTGTAGAATTGGATGATCTTTTTGACCATTATTCATTTTTCGAGATAATCCCTTGTGGTGGAGTCACACCTACTGGAAGTGTATGTTGAATCTCTACCATAGTAACATATCCGACAGGATGACTTCCTCAGAGTAGCTCGATGTTGATTTTCCTAAACACGTTCATTTATTCCTCCTATCAAGGGGATATCTCTTTGAGATTTAGAGACTCATTTTCATTGTGGGATTTGGTTCATGTATGACCTTGTTTTTGTTCTTCTGGTTGTTAGGTATTCTCATAGGAGGTAATGAGGGATTGACCGATAGAACACCCAAATTTAGAGCATTCATCTGGTTCTTTGTATGCACACCTCTGGGATCGGGGCATATTAGATCCCAGGTGTAACCATCTTCTCCATTTTCATATGTTTTTTCATTATTTATAGTGTGGTCTATAAGGTTGACATCCACAACATTCACCGATGCATAAAGCATGGTGGGTGTCATACCAGTTGTTGAAGGGTAGGAGAGATTCTTACATCCTTTATTGGATCTTCTCCTTACATTTCACAATCCTCCTTAGGTTTATTTGAGAAGGGTAGCTTGGAATTAACCCTTATTTGACTTTCTTGTATGCCTCCCTTAGAGCGAAAATGAATCACAATATGAGATGGAATGGGTGTCCTCTCTATTCATTATCATCAATATGTGGGAAAAGACTCATATCTGCTAGGCGGGCAGTTGAGGTAAAAATCCCCTTATCCCTATAGGCTGGGTTTCCTCCCATTCCTTTGTTATTGTGCCTTGTCCCAATTTTTCTGGTCTTATAGGGATATTTTGTGTTTAAAATACCCACATCCCTACAGGCTGGGGCTGATCCTATATTGTGGTAGTCACTGCTGTTATTGATGCTTTCTTTATCTCATACATTCCCACTCAAGGGTGATCTAGATATGGTTTCAGGTCTACACATGAATTATTTGTTTCCAAGAACATGATCATTGGATGATGATTGGATTCCCTTAGGTAATAATCCAACTGAATTATCTTGGTTTCATGGTTCAAGAGTTTTTCAATGGCTCATTCTCATTCAGCTTGACACTTTTGAGACTTTCTTAAGAAAAGTTCTTGTTGAGAATGTTTCCTTTCCTAAACTGGGATTTCATTTGATCATTTTCTTGGTATAATGACATTATAGGATTTCATTTACAATGGGTTATGTTGGATGATAAGTAGGGTGATGTTCAATGATCCATTCTCTCCCCCAACCCTGAATATGAACACCAAACTGTGTGTCACCAATATAGTAACACAACTTGTGTAGTGAGTGGAGTCAGATCAGTTCAAGATCTTTCTTCTACCTCCAATATTGTGTTGATCATGAAGATGGATGGTATTCTAGGTAAATTTTATGGTGAATCTCTCATAATATATTTACATGGTTCTCATACACATCATAGGTAAACTAGTTTTCTTTTAACTAGAAAAGACTCGTCTAGATATTCAAAAGAATGTTATGTATGAATTCCTCGTAAACATCTCTCGGTATGTCGAACTGAGAACTGGTTGTTGGCCAAGACATTCCTAGTATTTCATCCCTAACTAATTTTCTTCTCATGGGAAAAATATCCTTCTGATCATTTTCTAGAGACTCCTCTGCTTGGTCTTCCAAACTCGGATGCTTCGTGATGTTTTTGTTCTTAGTAGAGGGGCCAGCTGGAGTCTCATTGATATATGTACGGTACATGGGTGGATTGGAATATAAGAAAGGCCCCAGACCATTTTTTTGAAGTTAAAGGATGTCGGTTAACATATATATAGTATCTAACATGTAGGACTTTATATTTCCATGAACCAAATAATATGAGGGTTTTCTCTTGTATGGCTCAGAGAGGGGAGGACCTTCTTGAATATTTGAATGTTGATTGTTTGGAGGACCTCTGTAGTCGATTTTGTGGTGGTGAGGAATACCATCATGGCTTAGTCTCTAACCACAGGGATATGTTTTACAGAATATACCCTAGGGAGGACTTCAGGGTGGAACGCATCAAGGATAGGACCTTCTTGCTGCTTGATGTCACTACAGGGAGGGCCTTCACAGTGAATACCATCATGGTGAGGACTACCATCATATCTAGATTTCAATATGTATGAATAATATTTGTATCGTGCATATTAGGTATTACCTATAGTAGGGGATTTAATAAGGGGAGGACATTCTCACTACTTGGTGTCACTACGGGGAGGACATTCACATTGACTTCCATTATGGAGAGGACTACCATTAGAGCTTGTTGTCCGATTGCAGGGAGACTTTTGGCAATGTATAACCTGGTGAGGAACATCAGGTTAGACAATATCAAGGGTAGGAACTTATTTTTATCTGATATTCTGGTTAGAGGAGGGACACCATGAAACTCATCAGGATATAGGTTCTCGTGATCGATCGTTTCTTGACCATGAAATAATCCCTCTTGGGTGATCTGATGAGGACTTTCAGAAATTCTAGTAATAATATTGTGGGGAGGACCTTTGAAACTTCTATTTCCACTCCCATAATTTTTAATGGGTTTATAGGATCTTTTATCCCCTATTGATAGGTTCTCTATGGAATCAATAACTCCAGCTTCTAGTAGAGAAGGATTAGCAATGTACACTTTATTTTCTAATTTCCTTTGGCATGTTTCATTTTTTGGGCATTATATTATAGGAAATTTGGGATAAATACTATTGGTAATAGCCTTAATATTCATGTTCACGCATGTTTGGTTCACATGATGCAGCTGGGATATGTTGACAGGAATCTTCAGTTCTTACGGGGATATATGTCTTCCCTGAAGTGGCAATCGTGGCGGAATGGTGTCCCCCAATTGGAACAGGTGTTTGTTCTAGATCTGGTTGTCCTTATCTCATGTAATATGGTCATCCACCCTCTTAGACTAGAGAAGGGATGTAGGTCTTCTATATAGTGACTATATTATTTTTTGTATGAGTCACCCCACTTAGGGAGAAGGGTTTGTGGGCTTGACTCATTACTATTTTTTCAGATGTGATTATGTATTGAAGGGTCTAGAGAATATGATAGGTAATTTAAGTCTGATGTTATATTTGGAGTTTGTTCTTGCTCCAATCCTTCATGGATTTCTGGTGGGTACTAGTAGTTCTCCTCTACCGGGGTCGAGGAATGCAACTGAAATGGATTTATGGTAGGGATAAATCATATTTTTTTATCGGTTAATATGATATTTTGATGAAAGGATTCATATTTGAGAGTAGGGATTTACGTCTACTCATTTTCCACTATATTAGTCTCACGAGGTTGATATGTATCTGTACGAATTTGACATTGCATATATTTGACCACCACTGTAACTGACTTGTGTGCTTCATATTCCTTGGTAGGGATATGTTCATACCTATATTTTTTCATCCTATTTGTATTATGGAATTAATACACATTAGTATTAATTTGAATCTGCTTATAGTTGGTTGTATCCCTATTTGGATGATGGGTATGGTATGCGTCAGTGTGAATTTTCATCTGCCTATAATTTCCCATCATATTTTCACTACATCCTTGGTGAGAATTGGTAGAAACTTGTGCTTTCTTGTAATATGCCACCATATTTTTAGGGAAGGCTTAAAAAAAGGGATGAGTAATGTATGTATTCACATAGTTTTCCATTTTATTTTCATAGTGGATCTCTTCCTCATGATCTTGGGTGATGACACATTTATGATTATATGTTTGTCTCCTTGGAAGGAAGCCCGAGGGACCTATGTTCATTGAACATCAGTAGTATCCCTTGGTGTGGTTTCCTCTTCAGAAAAAGGATACTAGGTTGCATGAAATTGTTGGTGACATTTTTGATAGTGGGTTTTGAGTGGAACCCTTGTGTAGTAGGGATTAAATCATCAATGATGACTCTGTCTGCCTCCCTAAGATAAGGGAGGTACTCATTGTCACACTCTAGGGATAGAATCATGAAATGATTAGATATTTCCAGTGGAGCCTCCCTATTTGGGGATTCCATCCACTACTAAAGAGGAAACTGGTGATCTTTCACTGATTATAGGGCTTGTTTTGTAGCCTCCATAGTGGGGAGAGTACCATTTTGGTGGTACCCCCAAATCTACACCTTTGAAACCCAGCATTAGAGAAACTGGTTGGGTGATAGAGTCATTTTCTTTGTGGAAGACTCATTCGGTTCATGGATTGACATGCTTGTCTATGAGAACGTTTTTGATTCACTTGGAGTGAAGGTAGCATTGAAGACCTAAAATATATGTGACAATTGTAGGCAAAACAACCAGTCAAAGTAGAATCTCATGATCACATGCATGATTGATTATATTTCGTGGACCTCTTTTTTTATGTAAAAGGGGAATTGGTGAGGTAATACTGGATCCATGGTTAAGGATTCACATTAGGTTCACTATTAGATTTGAACTGACGTGTGTGTTGTACCCAGAACAAATTGGTCTGATGGGGACTGAGTAATATATCCTTTTTATCTCACAAAGGAGGTTCCATAGTTAAGTGTTTTTTGTCAGACTCATCATGATGTTTTGACCCAAAACATATCGGGTCCAATAAGTGATTTTATGTGGTTAAGTTTTTGTGTAATCGCTCCATGGTGGGTGAAATTTCCTCAAATGGTCTCCAAAGGGTTTATTAACTGAGATAGAAACACCCAACGGCCCCTTTATCAATACTTCATAGACCTTAGTTCCAAAGAAAAAATGCTCATTGGATGATTTGTCCAATGACACTTAAGGACTCACATAGGTCGAGAGGATGAAAACTCGAGCTCATCACACCCTTTTGGGGTTAATTATTTCCAATTATGGGACTCTATTTTAGTTTTAATCCATGTTCATATGTTTTTTAATCCTTCGTTAATTATGAATAATTTTTCCATGGATTACTCCTAGGTCGCAAGATCAATCATAAATATGCCTAGTTTCAGAATATTCTATATGTATCTAGGTTTCTCCATTAATGAATACATATATATATCCATAGTTCTTAAATAATGTTTCCATATTTCTTCAAAATCAGTAATTCTTTATTTATTCACTATGACAACTCTGGTTTTGAGTCATATGGGGTGGCACTCTGTATTTTATTGTCATCCAAAGGGGATGGGAATTGTTTTAATATTTTGATCGAACCTGTAAGATGGGATTATTTGGAATACATTATAGAGGAATCAAAACCCATATATTTTGATAAACCAAATAGTTTAATGTCACATGGTCAAGATGAGGGTAGACCGGCATGAAAATTACTATGTTGGGCTTGAACCTCAGGGAGGTTTCCAACATATCCCATCTAGATAGGAATAAAATTCCACACATTTATGAAGGTTGGTACTTACTTGATGAAGTGTCCCATGAAGAAGAAATTATTTTGGGCTTACATCTAGATGGAAGTCATATTTGAGCTTAGTCCTTAGGTTGAAATCCTACATATCATGTTAAAAGCAAGAATCAAAATTCTCATAGTTCAACTACTGGGTGGATTGTGTGGATGCCCGGATTCCACCAATCCATTAGCCCATGTGATTCATGCTTTGTGTGAGAAACAATAATAAGTGGTAGATACAAAAAACCTTATACTTTCCCCTCACCATAGGTGGGAAACTAGGAGAACCATGGTGGGAGAGGTCGGGGATATGACACATAAAGAGATTCTAGGAGAATACCTCAGATGGAGTGCCCAAATATTAATTCTGGGAAAGGGAAGGAGCATGATTCCTCATAAAGGGGAAATAAAGTGTAATTTTCCCTTATTTATCACTAACCATTGTTGAATTTAAATTCTAGTGATTACGATAAATCCCTATAATGGGGAGGTAAATGTTAGTATCCTAAGGTCATAACCTAAAATACCATTGGAATTTAAACATAGGGACATTCTAGGGGTCCACCTTATTATAAGGATTATCCACATGAATCCACTTACCATGGGTATGTGAACTCATAAGGGCATGTTGATGTGTTTGATGGTTTTATCCTATGGGTCTAATGGATTTGGAAGAGGCTTTGACGTAGTGTTGTTGGACTAGTTCACAGAGGGGCTAAGGATAAGGTGATAGAAATAGAAGGAAATGATTGAAGCCAAAGGGTTGAATTCTTGAGAATACCCAATTCCACGTACCATTTATTTATGCAGGATGGGTTTTCCCCTACATAGCATGTTTCTATGTGGGTGAAGGGACCATCCACATATCATGATGGGATGTGGACCTAGATTTGGTTAATGTAGTGTTTTTCTACACGGAACCAGACTATGTTCACGTAGTATTCTGTTACACAACGCTGATATTTGTCCATGCAACATGATGATACACATGGTTTCAATCCATATACGTAACAATTTGTTACACGGTGCAGGGTTACACTTATATAGAATATGGCTATGAGGATTCTGGATTGAAAAAGGGGCATTAGTTCTGTGCTTCAGGGGAAATACATCCATGAAGGATTTTGGGTTTTCAGTCTCCTAATAAGTATTATATATCCTTTTCTTAATTATATGTGGTGGGTTATAACTACCAAGACTCTTCAAAAGATTCTATATTTTGTGGTTCTCCCTTATTTTGTCCCTCTTATCACTCAAGTCTTCCAAAAATCATCATCCTCTTTAGTCCCCCAGGGTATTTTTATAAAGATGTTTAAGAACTAGATTGGTGGAGCAAAAAATGCATTTTGTGGAGGCCAATGGGAGTAACCCAATCCATAGATGACTCGTTCATCGAGAGGAATGGGTTCATCATCCACTACGGTGAGGATTACTACCTCATTCCTATGAATGAATTTGTTTTTTCATGGGAATCCACGGGCTTCGCCTTTCCCACAAACCATTTGAGTTTATGGGGGTTCGTATGTGGGGTGTATTTCTCTACCTACATCCAATGAACAATTTCATTTTTGTGGGACATGCACCAGAATCACCATCCTACGAACTGGTTAGTTCACAGATGCTTCTCGAAACCAAGGACCAACATGTGGAGTGTCAGTCCCCAAAGGATTTATGCTTCACATTATTTCTTCTTCCTTTAAATATGTTTCTTCAATCTTATTCTATATTTTATTTCTATCATTTTTTGAGTTTTATGGAATTTTATTCATCTTGAATGTGGAACTTTTACGAACCTATATTCCCCTCATTATTCAATATAATTTTATAACATCCAAGGAATATAAGAACATTTTATAAAGTTTTCAATAATTTTATTGTAGTATTGTTGGAAAATGTAATTATGTATATCTAATTTCCCAAAGAAACTAGGCTTCATGGTATTTTTGGATTTTATTATATGTAAATTTTTATAATAAATCATGAAATAAAGTGTAGTAAAATATGGGTTGTCATAGTCAGTATCATAGAAATTTTTATCTATTTTCTAGGATTCGGATTATAGAAATCTAGTGAAAACCTTAGGTATAAGACTAAACATAGGAAAAAATACCTATATTTTGGTATAGAGTAAGTTTTTTCAAAGAAAATACATCCATGTATGGATAATACAAGTGGATATGGATCTAGAATAGTAGAACCAAGGGGTAATAACCTTGAGAGTAATTCAATTATCTAGACTCTATCATCACCTGATGCATGACAACAGGCCTTTCTGTGCAACTGGTTTGACACTCTCAAGTGATATTATTTGGTAAATTCACAATATCCTTGATAACCATTAATAAGAAAACAAAAAATTCTCATAGATTTTATGTTCAGAAATATATCATGGATAACTTATACTTAAAACCTATAAATTAGTATTTTTAATAATATATTTCATTTATGTGTTATCCCATTAAAGTTCATGGTTTCCCATTTAGGTGTTTAATATTTTAAAAATTATCAACCCTATGTCTATTTTGGATTAAATAAATTATTCGAACTAGAGTTGAATAGTTAATGGAAATCATATCACCCATTTGTGAACTTTAAATTTATAATATGAATATGGTTCTATGAATTCATTCATATCATAAAATTTTAGTAGAAACATTCAAACACCACCTAAAAATGGAAGTTGAGTTATTGGGGAAAATGGTTAATAGTTCAATAATTCCATGAAAAGAATATAAATCATCTCCTATAAATATTTTAAATATGAATTTCCTATAATACCATATGATACTCCCTTTAGAGGAATTTTATGTAATTTTGGGTATGTATTTTCTTTCCTTATATAGATCCGACATAAACTTCTCAGAGAACGGAATAACCCTTCATGTCATGAATCATCCTTTGGTTATGTACAAGTTAAATGGGGATAATTAATCTTCTTTGGTGTCATCATATCAATCATGGATATTATTTCCATGTGAGTAATATTATCTATCTCAAATTATTGAGAATAAATAAAATATCATCCTTGATAACATGCCCATTGTAAGGAAAATCACTAATATATTTTCCAAAGAATTGTATGGTCTTCCTCAAAGCTGTGATATTGAGTTTTGAATTGATATCATACCTAGATCTTTTCTAATATCCAAGAATCTATATATAATGGTCATTATTTAACTTTAAGAGATAAATAAAAAAATATAGGAGAATCTATATAAAGGGTTTATACACCCAAGTGCTTCACTTTGGTGTGCACTAGTCCTCTTCATTAATAAGAAGGATGGGTCAATGTGCCTCTACATAGATTATTGTGAGATCAATGAGATCATGATAAATAATGAGAATATTATACCATGGATTCATGACTTGTTAGATCAGCTATGTGGATCCTAGTATTTTTCTAAGGTGGATTTTGGTCAGGATATTATCAAGTGAAGGTGAAGGAGGATATCCCCAAGACTACTTTTCATATATGTTATGGTCACTATAAGTTCATAGTGATTCCATTTAGATCCATTAATTTCCACAAATATTCATGGAAAAGTTGTATAGAGTCATTAGGGATTACCTTGAAAAAAAATTTGTAGTATTTATAGACGATATTGTTATCTTCTCCAAAGGAAAGGATGAGTATGAGGAGCATATAAATTATATAATGAATTCTTTTTTAAACGAAAATTTATTTTAGATGTATAGTAAATGTGAGTTATGTATGGAGAAATTAATTTTTATATGGAATGTTATCATAAAAAATGTGATATCTATGGATTCATAAAAAAGAGGAAATTGAAGGATGGCCCAAACCAACATCTATGTTGAAAATCTATTATTTCCTTGGATTATCTAGAGATTATAGTTGATTCGTGAGAAACTTATCATGATTTTTAATCCCACTAACAATGATTAATTGGAAGTGATTCAATATTTTTTGGACTGATGAATGTGAGGATAGCATTAAAGAGATGAAGAAGAGGCTAATCACTACACATATGCTCACATTACCGACCATTGGGGGAGGATTTGTGATCTATACTAATTTTTCTAAAAAGGTATTGGGTTTTTTACTCATGAAAGATGACAAATTTAAAGCTTATTACTACCTAAAAATAAGGATCTATGAGAAGAAGTGCACAAATCATGATCGAAAATTGGCTACAATGATCTTCTTATTTAAATATATCGATACATTACCTCTACGAAGAAAATTATGACATATATATGGATCATAAAATCCTCAATTATATATTCATAGAAAAGTATCGTAATATGTGCCAATAAATTTTGTTAAAGATGATCAAGGATTATGATTGTTCATTTCATTATCATCCTGGGAAAGTAAACAAAGTGGCAGATTCATTGAGTATTAAGGATCTTAAAACTCTATCCATGATGAGGATTTTATGGGATCTATTCTTATTGGACATGAAAAGGATGGAAATGGGAATAAAAAGAGGATATTCATCCAGAGTTACTCAAATAACATCCCAATAATCCATTTTTGATAGGATCAAAGAGGCGTAGAAGTATGATGGGTGATATAGAATAAGGTATTGAATATAATAGATTTCAAATTTGTTAAAGATGGAGTTATAAGGTTTGGAACTTGGAAATGTATCCCATAACAAAAGAGTTAAAGAGGGAAATTTTGGATGATGTGCATAGATCAAAATTCTCTATTCATCCAGTAATCACTATGATGATAGATATTGAAAGAAAAACTTATGTTGGGATAACATTAAGAGGTAGATTGTGGAGTTTGTGTCTAAATAATTGGTATACCAACAAGACATGGTTGATTGAAATAATGAAAAGGTTATGATGTAACCATTTCCCAAACTAGTATAGAGATGAGAAAACATAACCATGAATTTCATTGTTGGACTCCCCTTAATTCCTAAAGGAAATAACACAATATTTTTGTAGTTAATCTCCTTACAAATTTGGTATATTTCATTGAGAACATGAATTATATATATCTCTACCATTTCACCAAGACATACATGCGGTAAGTGTTAAAACTATATAGACTTCCACTCTATATTGTATGTGATCAAGATTCAATGTTTACCTAAAGGTTTTAGAGAAGAATTTAGCAAAATTATGGATATAGAACTAAGTTTTATCATTGGTTATCACTCTTAGAAGGATTTTCAGTCTGAAATAACCATCCAATCTTTAGAGTATATATTTATATCATGTAAAAAGTATTTCAAAGAATGTTGGTATCAATGCCTTCCCCTAGTGGAGTTATCATATGACATTACCTTCTATTCTATCATTTAAATGGAACCTTATGAGTCTCTGTATAGAAATAGGTGTCAAACTTTGACATATTAGGATGAATTTATAGAGTGGAAGATGGTGGGACATTTTCTAATATAATATATGAGAGATAAGGTTCAAATAATTTGGGGACATATGAAATCCATGGAAATTCAATAGAAAATATATGCATACAATCATAGAAAATACCTAGAGTTTGAGGTTAAAGATAAATAGGTCCTTCATATATTTCCATTGATGAAAGTAATGAGGTTTGGGAAGAAGGGAAAGCTCTGTCCCAGATACATCATCCCCTTTTAGATCCCTGATCACATTGGAGTGGTGGTCTATCGACTAGAATTCCCACTTAACCTATCTCAAGTACATGATGTTTTCCATGTATCCCTCTTGAGTAAGTAAATAATAGACCCCTAACATGTGTTGAATCTAGAAGAGGTACTATAATATAATGGTCATTCATGTGAGGAGAAGCTAGTGAAGATCGTAGATTTTAGATACAAGGTTCTTTGAAACAAGACAACTCATTTGGACAATGTGTTACAGCGAAACAATATGTTTGAGTAAGCGACATGGAAATCGAAGAGGTGTTGAAATATAATAAACTTCATCTATTTTAGTGTATGAAATTAAAATTTAAAGGGTGTAATTTATGAAGGTAATAATAATTTAATGACCCAAAGTTTTATAAATTAAATTCCATCTTTGAATGAGTAAATTCAATAATAAGAAAAGGAATTATAGAAAACACATGCAAAAATTTGGTTATTTTGGGATCGTTATATGTTATATCATATTAGATTTAAAATAATTTTAAGAATAATAACCATTGATATTATAGTAATTAAACATTGATCTTATGATAATTATATTTTAAGGGTTATGATAAAGTCCAACTGACACAAACAAAGGAATTGATAACATAAACTAGTAATATCATACCCTATGAAGACTATTTATCAAAGTTTATGAGGGAGATAGAATAAATAGGATTTTCCAATTACCAATCCCAATCTAAGATTCAATAAATAAATCACAATCTAAATCATTTATGGGAGAAGTTGAATCACATCGACATCACAGCCCCAACCATATTCGTCGAACCACACCATGATAATTTTTCCATCGCACACCTTACCCATATATAATTAACTAGGACAATAAAGGTATATGTATCTATACCCTAATAGTATGAATTGGTATATTTTAATTTTAATAAAAGAATTATTATATTTACCCCTTTTTTATATTACTTTTTAAATGATTAAATATTGAGTTTGATTAAAAAAATTCTAATATGATGAAACACAAATTATATTTTTTGGGGGAAATATATAGTTTCAATAAATAAACTCTATTTGATGATATTAATGTTTTCTAGAAGAAATAATATTTTAATAAAATATTATTATTAAATTATATTTTTTAAAAATAAATGAAAATATAATTTTATGAAGTCATATGTAATTGTTATAAGGGTCATAAAATTGTTACTATAAAAAAATAGTACTTTTTAATAAAAGGTTATTTGGATTTAAAAGTTTAAATTCAAACCATTAAATAATTATTTTGAAAAAATAAATATTATTTTTGAAATCATCACATTGAAATTATGCAATGGTAATTTCTTTATAGTTTCCTAAGACATCCAAAACTTTTGGTAAAACTTAAATATGGTATAAATATAAGGTATGTATTATGACATTACAATGACCAAAAAGTGATGTAATATATTCCATAAAAGGTATTCATGACCAAATATATATTTCCCCTTTAAAATAATTCGTTTTTAGGTTATTTTATTAATTTTATAAACCCTTAAAAAATCCATCAAAACCTATATTTTATTTTAAGGTTTTAAAATCAATTCTTTATAAACATGACTCACTTACACATCAAAAAGTTTTTTATTTTAATGATATTTTAACCTAAAATTTTATAATAATGAAGAAAAAAATTGGAATAAAACATTTTCAAAAACCATGGGAAGGTTTTTCATTTTGAATACATTATCATATAGATTCCAAAACATAATTTTGGAAATTAATAATGGATTATCCACTCTTTTTCTATATAATCCCGCCCAAACTCGCATTAATATTCCCTAAAAACCATTGGAAAAAAATTAATCTCTCCTTCCCTCTCTAGAGTCCTCCCAAGGTTCCTCTAGTCACTTATAAAGATCTTCCTAAGGTTTTAGAAGCAACCTCTCAAGGTAAGGGATCCTCTCCATCTCCTACTTATTCAAGCACCATATTTAAATTATTCATTATATTTTCCAATTTTTCATTTTGGGATATAAAATAACATATCCACATTACTATAATTATTATTTACTAGTGATTAGGTACCCCTTACATTCTAATTTAACACTTATATGAATCTTTATATACCCTTGTTATGTTGATGAAATCATCCTATAATTTTCCATGATAAACATTTTTTGTAATGAATAATCATTACCCTTTCCACTCAAAGGTATTCACTTAGTTTTACATATCATTCGTTGATTGTGGATATCTAGGTATTTATCTTACACTATTTAATCATGGGGATAAAAGTGATGAATTATTTCCTTACGTTTTGTAACGTCCCAGCCCGGGTGCCACTAAAACAATGTTGCAAAAGTTTCTTCCATAAGTCCTCAAGTACACCTATCTATATGCCAGATTCTACCAACTAGAAGTGAGGTACTGAGGTGTGTATGTGGAGATATCATTCCCTCATTTCAGATTAATTAATAATGAAAATAATTGGATAAAATGCATAGTAGTAAATAACTGAGTGCGGAAGAAATAAATATAAACAAGGTTGTAATAATAAATGGAATGCAGTAGAGGTCTGAACGGTCATGTCATACATAAAACACTTATCTCCCACTGAGATGATCATATACACAAGAGTAAATAAAAGTAACATAATTAAAAGTGAAAGGCTCTACTACATACACTGAGCCATATGGCATACCTATTTTCATGTACATATGTAATACATCTTGATTAATTAGTATCAAGCATGATCCCATATTATGCCTAAACCTAAGTGAACAACTACTTAAGTTTCCTAGTAGAATGGCAGCCTAATTATGAATTTAGTACCAAACTCAGTAGGTCACCACCAATGTAGTCTCATACATAGCTATTAAATTTAGTGTACCATTCTGATAATAATAATAATAATAACATCCACTAAAATAAAAAATTCATACCAAAGAATGATATAATATGGAATTGATCTAGAAATATACTTATCCTATCCAGGAAACAACTAGAATAATAACTAAAATAAATTCATAGTCAATCCTTGGTTATTTTATCTCGTTCTACAATACCTTCTTTGGACAACATTGGCATTTCTCTATACAAGGGCCACAATATTTGTGTGTGAGAGAGAGAGGTGATGAATAATATAAATAATTCATTATATAGTCATTACTTGGGTTAGTGATCTTGATTTTGTAGACATTCTATGAATAATGCATTTAGATGGATATCATACAACTCAATATTTGTATAATCCGGAAGATAATTGGGTCAGTAATCCCAGTCGAAAATAATTAGTGTTAGAAACATCTCTAAGAAAAGTAAGTCACCACATTAAGATATATGTCCTATACCTGGGTTCACCCTTTCTTACCTCCAATCACCATAATGAATGATTCCAGGTAATAACTGAACATCCAACAAATATGAACGTTTTACATATATAATGAAATTGGTACCTAAGGTTTGTAACCAAGACATCTATGTATAATGATAACAAAAAATTAAACAATTACATATATCTTATGATACCATACATGGAATTATATATCAAGGATTTAGGTATCATTCAATGAATTATATAATTACATTTGACCTATGATTCTATACAAGGCATTCATATTGGGATATCTAAGTGTAACTCAAGGAGGAATATAATTCATCTTCCCTATGAGTCTATCTAAGGAATTCATACATGGGAATCCATGTATCACTCAAGGTGAAATATAATTAATCTTTCCTATGAGTCTATCTAAGTAATTACTATATAATAATATAATCATCAATCAAGTAATAGTATAATTCAACTTTTTAATGAGTCCATTCAAGGCATTGCTACATGGTAATTAAATTATCATCCAAGGTGTATATAATCCATTTAACCTATGAGTACATCCAAGGAATTCCATATTAGGAATCTAAGTGTCACTCGAGGTTTAATATATTTCCATCAAGCATGTGAGTCTATCCAAGTCATTACTACATGGGAATCCAAGTATCACCCAAGGAGTATATAATCAATTTTCCCTATGATTCTTTCCAAGTCATTATGTATCAAGAATCCAAGTATCTATCAAGGATTAAAAATCTGGATACTAGAAAGTACCTATGTATATGCTGACAATATAATAGTCAATCATATTGGCTCAGAATCCGAATCCCAAGAAGTACCTCTAGGTATCCCAATAATATAACAGTTAATCATACATGATCAAAAGATAGATCCTAGGTAGTTTATCTAGGCATCCCAATAATATAAAAATATGGATTGAAAGTAAAATCTAACGAAATACCTCTAGGAATCTCTTACATAAGTTTCAGTTCATCAGTCTTATTGGATAAAATATTAAGAATAACTTATGGAAATCATAGTTACACTAACTTTAACCATGAAATTCCACAAAAGAAGGTCTGAGGGTGGATGAATTCTTAAACTCAATCACCACTATAATATCCTCATGGGATGACATGTTGAATGTCAGTTTTAGGTTCCACCCACTACCATCTCTACCCAAACCCATATTGTACTAGCTTAGGGTTAGTTCAACATTAGGGCACCCACTTGGTCACCTAGGTCAGTTCTCAGGAGTGGAATCCTACTAGGGACTCTCAAGGTTTTCATGAAAATGGTGGCATCACTCTTGGATCCTCTATATAAATACATAAGTAAGGGAATCCCTCTTGGGGTCCCAAAAAGTAATAAGAAATTAGAGGCATATTACGTGGGAGCCTCTTGGTTAGATCATAAGTGGACGCATCCCGCAGGGGATTTTTTGTCTTAGTTATAGTCTGATATTGAGGTATGAAGATAGTGCATAGTGGTTGTTAGTGACCCTGAGCGTTCATCCATATTAACCAAATAAACTCATTTAGTTCATAAATTCAATGAAATAATTATTATAGGGGGAATCCTCCTTAGGGGAAATCCCAAGAATGCACATGCTACAATAAATAATCATAAATTCCATAGGGAAGGTATGACAGACCACATACCTTTTAAGAAGACTTCTATTTAATTTTTAAGGGTTGGAAGCAGCTTCCATGGTCTGTACAAGACTACTAAATACACACAAGATCTTGTATCACCCCCAAAACATTAGAATTAATTAATTATAACAAATTAATAATTAATTAATTAAACTAAAAAAATTATAAACTAAGAAGGATTTTATATATAAATTCATAATTACCAAAACCTCATAGGTTAATCATGTCGCACATGTACAACGACCAAGAGCTCTCCAAAATCCTGTAATATGAGCCCAAACTTATGTCTGGAATAATCCCTAATAAACAGAATCAAAACAACCATTAAATACATTTATAATAACCTTTAAATATTTATTAATATACCATAAAAACATACCTCAATAAAATTTTATGTAAAAAATTTTAGATGGAATCTTGGGTCACACTCTTCCTAGATAGAGCATAATCCCCATTAGAAATAGATGATTCCACCCAACACTGGTGGAATCGATGAAGAAAGATAAAATAGAAACATCGTAAATCCAAAATGATGGGAGAAAGAAATGTATAAATAGATAATAGGATGATCTTACTTGGTGACAACCATTGATCGCACCTGAGATCATTAAGAACCATTTATAACTAAGGGATTAGAGGTGTTGCTCATGAACTCCCAGGTGTACTTTTATTTTACTAAAGAGAAAATGGTTAATCCCCTTTTGTAACAAATAACAAGACCTTCTAGAAAAGTATTATAGTGTAAAACTAGGTTTTACACCATAATTTCTTCATGGATGGCCCAACCCATTTTATGGCGTAAATTAGGATTTTACAATATAAATTTCATAGGCCATATTTACTCCATGAATTCCTCCATTTTCACCCCATAAAACATATTTATGTTCTGAATACCAAATTCACAATTTAAATCATCTTCAGTAATAGTTATCTGCAGCCCAATCCATTGGTTCCTTCTCTAGTGTTTTCTCAAACCCTTGGGACTTCCACTAAACTTTAGGAAAATCCAAAAACAATAATTATGTGTTTTTAAAACCCACTAACATTGTTCAAATACCTATTTCTCAAAATGAACCATCCAGAAAACTAAAAAAATAAAATTCCTTCTAAATTTTTCGAATTAAAAAAACACAGGACCTTACAACCTCACCACCTTGAAACTTATCATACTCAAGAATCCTTGGTGGATATAAAAATGAAATAAATGACCTACCTATGTTATTAATTCATACTCAGATAACCACATACATCTCTATATTCCCAAATCACTTCTAAGAACCCATTTTAAACATATAATTCCTAACCTATCAAAACTCATCCAACACTCATAACCATAGCTACAATATCAAGACGACACTTACTCAATCCTATTAAACCTAATACATGACCATATAATCATATATTTCATTAAAAACCTATGGTGATCCCCACCATAGGTTTTTAATTACAATTAAAAATTCCAAACCATGGTACTCTCATCATTGGAATTGCATATCAAAACACACATTTTTCATCTTAAAAACTCTCCCAAAATGTTTATAAACTCATAGAATATGATCACACATGAGGATACTTGCCTAGATCCTCAATTATATATAATATCCAAACTTTAATATACCAAGTTCATCTAGGTCACACTGGATTTTCCTTGAAAAGCTATGTCCAACCCTTCCACTAAACCCATCTCATCACAATGTCATGTCTGATGTAGTTTCTCACAGAATTCATCCAACTATTTGAGAGAACTCAAGTCGAACAAGATCTTAAAAAATATTATCAAAAACACTCAACTCTCATAGCTGACACACCCTCGAAACCAAAATCTTAATGCCTTTATCCTAAGGAACATTGATATCATCACTAAGATCAATCATCAGAGTCCATAACCGGATTGAAGTGACATTTCCTGGATAAACCCTATTTTGTCTATTATGTTTTCATGCCATAACATGACCAGGATCCTAGAATTCACCACAGAGAAAACTAATATACAGGTCCATTAATCCAATAACATGTTAAATCCAAATGACTTCTTAAGTACCGGTCTCATAGTCCCATGATCTTTCATAGATGAGGGTCAAAACCTCGTGACCAACATACCACTCCCCGCCTTAGGAGCTTCCATTTCATTACACCATCTAGATGTAGTTCCTGATCAACATAGATAAAACCCCATCCATTTTAATAAATAACCACTATAAAGGATGGAAACATTCTTGGTCATAATCATCAAGACACAACATCGCAAGTTCCCACTTCCTAGGAATGGTTTCCATGGAAAACACAGAGTATCAACTAAGAATGAGGGTCACCATCCTAAAATGGCCAATGGTGCACTCCCCACCACAAGATATAAATTATATTGTCCCTTGAGTGAAACCTCGGTAGGTTTATCTTCAAAACAAGAAAGACACTTAGATGTAGCTCAGTGTATATTCAACTCTCTATCAGCATACTCAAGATGATATCAAGATATATATCCTGATCATCGCTAAACTAGGAGTATAATAATATTCCTTTAAAAGGTTTGTATCTCTCTCCTAATCCACTCTCACATAAAAATAGGTTATACATGTCTTCAAACAACTCCAAATACCACATCTCCCAAAAATGTGTGTCCATGACACACCATAGGTCAACTACCTTTTGGCACCCAATTTATTATCAATGTATCCTATTCTATGGAGATACATTCCACATTTTTATGACATCTTCATGAAAAACACACCTACAATATTTCCTAAAAACCATTGGCTCACAGATCACACATGGCCACTCACCAGTTTATGATTTAAATGATACCACATGTAACTGACACATAACATTATCACCTAACTCATTATTTTACGAGTCGTCCTTCACAAGGAAAAGAAAACCATTCTACATAGCATATCTTTTTTATTAATCAAGAATATCCCATGGAACTCCTCTTCAAAATCAACCACCTCTCTTGGGACATGATTTATTCTATGATTCTTGTCACACAACGTCATTCTACCATTGAGTGATTTCCCATGTTCTAAGAAGCTGCTAAGAAGTACTCATTTTTCAGTAGGGTTACGCACCCAAATAGTCATAGCTGTTAAACTCAATCTAAAAAAAACAAGAACCTGGGGTACTTCCTCGTATACTAAATGCATCATCATGTCTACATTAAAAACCCCGAGAACCTCCCATGCATTAGTCACAATAAGATCATACTATTAAACTTACCACCTCAAAGGCATACATAACCTAGGAAACCCCCTGCTAGGGTAACTAGTTCCAACCACCTATCCCAAAAGGCAAACCTCTCTATGTTCAAGTATCACTGGGCTTTATCCACACACCTATCTCAATCTAAGGCATATAATTAACCTATCAAACCTATATAAGGGGTATAAAGATAACATAATACTATGAACTTGAAAACATGTCATGAATCAACCTACAAGGGCCTTAATCCTATCTAAGATTCCTCATAAGGAATTTCTACCTAGAGGGTTGTGAAATAAATGTATAAAAGATGATGAATATACACTTTATAGGAATCCACATATAGTAATACCCCCTTAAAATACTCATTTACTATAAATATTTAGGTACCAATTAGAATCTCACTAGAGGATCTAACTAGATAACTGTTTAGTGTCAACAATACATGCATACTATCATCTCAATGATCTATTTTATAGATCACTATCATAGTCTAGTTAAGTAAAATTTCATTCCAAAATATACGGGAAACCACCATATAGGTTGTTAATAACACTTTAAATAACATAACCTATGAAACAACACCCCACAAGGGGTCCAACACATGGGCATCATGTGCTATATTGACATACTAGGGTCATTGTATCTCATGTGAATGGGGACTGAGTAATCTGCCTTGATATCAAACACCTCACCATAGATACAGATGACTTGAAATAAAAATGACATATATATATACATGTTTTACCAATTGATTATAATTACACCAAGAACCTATGTGGGAAAACCCCTTTATGTTATTGCAGAAACTTTAACCAATCGGCCTCTACTTTAGTAGTAAAATTACACAGTAGTATAACTATAACATGTGGAGCCTATATTCCAAATATGATGCATGAGATGCCTATTACCTTTGATGACCAAGATTCATAAATATATATTACGTCATAAACTCTAGACCACATGTTTTTCGCTCAAATAAAAAATCATATACAAATATAACATCACATATCCATAATAGCAATACTGTCTCCTTGACAACCAAGACATCTTACCAAAATAAGTTCTCTTGATGCACCAGTCTGATATCCATCATAGATTCAAAAACATTCCTCTTAATTCTATCTACCATATACCAAATATTATTACAATAGAAAAGTAATAGCTCTAATACAACTTTGTAACATAAAAGTCTGGGATCTACTAAAATGGTGCCCCGAACTGGTTGTCCATAAGGCCTCAAGTGCACCTCTTCATATGCTCTAGGTTTCCAAATAGTATGGGGGACATAATTTGTGTCTTTGAAGAGACTATTCCCCCATATCAGAGTGATAAATAGCATAAATAACCAGATAACATCCATAGTGTAAAATATTAGAGAGACAAAAATAAATATAAATATGGATATTATAATATATGGAATACATTAAAGGCTCGAATGACCATGTAATACATAAAACACATAGATCCCACTTGGTTGATCACATTAAAAGGATTAAATAAAAAGGAAAAAAATAAAATTACAAGGCTCTATTACATATTGATCCATACAACATAACTGTATCCACGTACATATCCATGCCATCCTTCTCAATCGGTCCTTGGACTTAGCCCATCTTATATCTGCAACGAAATGAATGTCTGGTTGGGTAGCTTAGTGAAATGGTGGCCTTATAAGGGTGTGAGTATAAAACTCTATTGAGATCTACCAATGTGGTCTACTACAGATCTAGTAAATGTAGTGTATCTATTTGTGAACTACTCATAAGGATAACAATAAGAATAACATATTCTAAAAACTGAAAGAAAAAAAATCATATCATATCATGCTATCATATGGGAATGATCATGAAACATGATCAGCCTAGGAAAGGCACAATTTGAATAATAAATAAAATAAATTCCCAGTTGATACATGGGTTTTTGATCTCAATCAATTATACCTACTTCATCCAGCATTAGAATGTATCTTAATAAGTTCCATGAAATATAAATATACACACATATGTATATACATATCCCCATATATATATATGTGTGTGTTTGTTTTTTTGTTTGTTTTTGTAAGGATATGAATAATATAAACAACTCATTCCACAGTTATTCCTTGGGTTTGTGATTCCTATCATTTGGAAATCGTATGAATAAAGCATTGGGTTGGATGTCGTACCACTCAAGTCATGTATAAACTCGTCGATCCTAGGGTCCATAATCTCAATAAACAATAGTGTGTGTGTAAGGTGACGAATAAGATAAACAAATAATTACATAGTTTCCCCTTGGGTTTTTGACCTGATCATTTGGACATCATGTGATTAAATTATTAAGTTTGAAAAAAACTCACACAATCTATGTATAATCATGCCAATACTTGGGTTAGTAATCCAAATAAACAATAATTTAATGTCACTATAGCTGGATACATATCCCAAATTAGGGTCCACCCATTCTTTACTCCAATCACTACAATGAAGTATTCCAGGTAATAACCAAACATCCAGCAAACACATCACTTTTATAAATATAATGAAACTAGGACTAGAGGTTTATAACCAAGGAATTTTTGTATAATTATAATCAATAATTAAAAATTCAATGTATCTTATGATCTCATCCATGGTATTTCATATCAGGGATCTAGGTATCACACAAGGCATCATATAATTATATTTTCCCTATGAGTTTTTTCAAGGAATTCCTACTAGGGAGACAAAGTATCTCTCATGTAGAAATATAATTCATATTCCCTATTATTATGTCTAAGTAATTCTTACATGGGAATCAAAGTATCACTCACCATGAAATATAATTCATCTACCCAATGAGTATATCCATGGAATTCCTTTATGGGAATCTAAGAATCACTCAAGGTGTAGTATAATTCATCTTCCCTATGAGTACATTTGAAATTACTTGTATTTTCTACGTATTATTTTTTTACATTATATGGATTATTTTTTCGATAATGAACTAAGACGGCATGTGATTTTAAGGCCTCATGTTTTTGGAATAAATTATTGAAATAAATTAAATATTTTAAATATAATGTGCGTTAATTTTTTATGAGAAAGTGGAATAAATATTTAATAGGTTCCCGGATCAAGAATACGAGGGCACCATTGAGTTCTGAATGCGGTTTTTAACCTAGGCATGGAATAATATTTTTCATCATGTACCATTCTTGAAAAGGTCATCATGGGGGTAAATAAATAAAATAAATTTGTTTTTTTTCTTTTTTTTGTTTTGATGTAGTGACTGATTTTTCCTATAAGTATACGGTTATAGGATTTCCTTAGGGTTGGCCACTCAAACCCCGAATATTCAAACAACTGCTAGAGATAGTTCTTGGATAATAATGATGAATCAAGACTGGATCCTGGATCGTTGCACTAGTGCAGTTGGTGGATCTCATCAATGATTAAAATGAATAATAATTCATCATTAGTGATGTATCCAAACTCCAAGTATGTTTTTTTGTTTTGTGATATCTATAACATTTCATAATCCTGAATGATGGAAGATAAAATCCATGAATAGAATTGATACGTGTATCATCAGTAGATTGAAATTGAAGGAATTTTAAAAATATTCATTATGATTATATTCATATTTTTTTATCTTCTTCTACGATAATGAATTGAGGCCAAAAAAAATTTGAGGTTTTTCCTCATGTATATTGGTTAATTGATCACTTCCCCCATTATTTTCATGTTCATCAAATAAATTTCCTTTTGGCATGTGGTTCGTCATATACTTGGTATTTGGTCATTACGCGACCATTATTTAGTTCAACAGACAAATATTATGGGTTCGGTTCATGATCAGTGGTGTGATCATGTTGAGATGATGGTGGTGGATGATTGGAGGTAGATCAGAATTCATTTTTGGGTTTCGTTATAACCGATTTTTGACGCCTGGTGACAGTGAATCAATTAACAAATTTCCATGTAGATTTCAGTCCTATTTTTATTTGATTAATGATGGAAAGGAAAAACAAACCTCTGATCAATAGGTTATTGTGAGGATGATAACTCCGGAGAATAAAAGGATGACACAAAAGAGATCTCAACTAATCTAGAAAATCCTAACCAACACAGTGTGATGTTCAGGATTACATATAATGTGGGCCCCACTAGCTACAACACTAGGGTTCTAGGTGGAGTTTAGTATCACACATCGTGTAACTCATTCACATGCTTTTTAACCCTCCATGATGGTTTTTTTGTGTACATCAGAAAGTATACAGACATGGGAAAAAGTACACGTCCAGAGGCATGCCATGTACTTGGACACAGACACTGCCACCTATACGTAGGTTAGTAAATAGGTAGGCCAGTACATGGACATGGTGAGGCAATAAGAGAATGTTTTCATGTGTCTCTACATGCTGTGTAATTCTTATACATGTTGTGTATGTTGATACACACATGGTGTGTGAGGATTTACCACACGAGCAGACTTGGGGATAGCTGGACATGTCATTTACCCCTAGGTGCACACTATTTACACCCTTAAATAGTGTTTATAACTCTTTGATTCCTTAGTTTAGACCAATCTTGGTTGAATTTTTTTTCATTGGTATGTTCCCTCAAGGGTCCAGTGGGGTATTACATCCACATGACAGCATTGTGATCCCCTCTAGAGGCTAAGTCTCAGATAGAGTTGTGGTGTCCCTCTGTGAGACTGGAGTGAGATCCTCTATATTCTCTAGGTGGTGTTCCTAGAATCAATGTGACCTCACTCAAAAGGGTGTTGATCCACCATCTTATCGATCATATCGGTAGGGTTTTTGGTATTGTTTTCATATGGTCCCCTACATAGCAGATTCATCCAGAAAATGTACGTAGTGTCCCCTAGTGGTTTTGGGAATGACCCTCTAACAATGTGTCAGGGTCTTCTCATGCTAGTGAGAATTCTTGGGTGGGGACCAATGATTTATACTTATTCATTAAGAGTCTTTGATGATGGAATGGATCATGGAATGGGTTCTCCCAGAACCAACGTTTCTTCAAGAATAATCATGTGGCTAAATATTGTTTATGACCACCTGGTGGTGGGGTGTCTTTACTGAGTATATCTTTGTGTTTCTGTTATAAATTTATTTTTATATCTTGTATTCATCTTAATATACTTGGTTCTTCATGTTAAGTGTCTTTGGGATGTCCTATTGGGTATTGTTATACTCACCTATGCATGGGTTTTTCCTACACATGTCATGTCTTATGCAAATGACGACTCATTTGATAGTGTTCTGGGAGGATAGTGAGTGGGTGGAGCATAAATGAAGCATGTAAAACCAATATTTTTATCTAGAGCGTACATTTGACTTAGTCATCACCCTCGTATTATGTTGAAAACTTTATAGTTTCTGTTTGGGATTTTATTTGGCCACTTTTTCCTTTCAATACTTTACTATCATTCTCTAATATGGGATCTTAGTTATATGAATTCATTGGTTTCAGTTATTTTAAATATCAAAATTTTCTAGGATTAGATATTTCTGAATGTGTATAGGTACAATAGGATAATTCCTCCCATTTGTGGGGTATGCCTACTCATCACTGGTCGCTAGCCTCAAACCTATTGGATGCTGGATTAGGGTAGTCATAGATCAGACCTCAGTGGTTCAGGTCATGAAAGAGTGGTATCAAAGAATTATGTTCAACCTTAGGACTGGAGTCAGTTAGATTTGTTTGGGGAAATGGTTTTAAGTGTTTCGAGTTCTACTTTTAGGTTTGGGACACCAGTTTTAGTGCAGTAGCGGACGTATCCATACAACAGGACACTGATCACCTACCTTTCAACTCAGTAAATGTAGACATTGGTTTCAAGGGAAGATTATGGTACATGTATCATATAGGAATGGGTTTTTTTCCATGCCCTTCTTGAGTCATCTCCCCAGACATACTCTTTTGAATTTCATACATCTTGTTTAATTTTAATATTCCTACACATAGAAAACTATTTATATTCCACTATGTGATCATGAGGATGATCCTTCTAGTGACAAGGCAATGTGATTAGCCACTAAATGAGGATAATATTCATTGTTAATATACATAATATTCATGTTCTTTTTTATTCATAAACACCATTTTAGTGCATTTTACACCTTGAACATCATTTCACATTATGATTGTAATACCTTCTTAAAATGCACTATTATGTGGTACATTTTTGAACATCATTTAAAGTACTCAATGATTCATCTGATTTTAAGGAATAGAATTATAAATATTTTAATTTGATATTTTTGTAATTTGATCTACACATAAATATGAACATGTTTGATTTAGGGATCGGTGGAGAATTCATGGAGGATGATGGAGATATTTGGAAATGAAAGGAAGCAATTCTGGAGAAGGTAGATTGGACAGCAGCCCACTGATGAGACTGTGGGGCCCAACATACAGGCCCAATTAATCCCAAATTTCGTGGGTTTCTAGAATCCATGTATAGGAAAAAATCACTCTTCAGGAGTTAATGCTAATTTGGCCTCCATATTGGTCATTTAGGCGGCCCAATTAGAGATAAAATTCTGGGCCAGATTCTGCGGCCCAGAAACACAGACCACTTATTTGATCATATGTCGAAATCCACAACTCCAAATGGGTATCAATTTTACAGAAGGTTATAAGACATCCGGAGATCCATTTTCTTCTTCTATGGCCGACCCTGATTCGGCCGTCTAGAAGGTATTATAGACGCGTCTGTTCGGTGAAGGAAAGCTGGCTACCACCTCGGGTCAAATGTGGAAAAGTTCAAATTCCACAAGCTTTCCACCACCTATGGCCTACCAAAATTAATTGAGATGCTTTGTACTATTGGAGGCTCTACCCAAGGCTCCCAAAATGCCTATTTAAGGCAGTGGTGATGAAGGAGTTAAAAATCTTGGATGCTTTGTTCAATTTTAATGTTATGCTGCATTTGTGTTGCCTCAAATTTGTCTTTCACATGTAAGTTGTTCAATTCACTTCAGTTTCTTAATAAAAGTTCTTCTTCTACTCTTATTCTGTTGTTCTTCATATCACTTTTATACTGTTGGATGAAGGTGTGAATTTATTCACACCAACCCTTGTGAAATTATTCACACAACGGTGGAGTGATCATTTTATTTTTGTTGTTTTCTTTACTTCTCCATTTCCTCCCTCATGAGTCTACTTTCCGCTTCCATTGAAACCATGGGATCAATGGAGGGATAACCCACTTATGGGTTGATCCAATGGAGTAGAAGGGGGCTGGATTGGATGTTATTTATCACCTAATTAATGTATAATCACTTCTTTAATTGGGATTTTTATTTGTTGATTTTTAAACTCCATCGTCCTTGTTGAATTTAAGGCCACACACTTCAAGTACTAATACAAACCTTTACCTTGAAGTGCTCAAAACATTGATCCTTCAAGTGTATAGGTGATTAGTATTAAATGGTGTAGGCATTAAAACAGTAAGTGATGATGTTGTTTTATCTCCTTAAATGAACCCATCTCAAATTTAAGAAATTGAAATCATTAAAAAGAAAATACGTCCAATCCACCCCGAGCGATAACCTAGGATCAAATCATTATTTTAAATTAAATTCACTTAAATCTTTTAGATATATTTAAAACCCATCCAAAATCAATCCAAGTTGGTCACTTCATAGCCAAAAACAATCCATAGAATGTACATGTCTATAGGTTTCTTCTTAGGTCTCTGTGGATTCGATAACCCAAGCTAAACTACAAGGACCGTCTTACCTTCTTCTCTTGGGTAAATTTGAGCGAGAATCAAATTTTGGCGCCGTTTCCGGGGACCTAAGTAAGTTATCTTAGACATTATAATTCTTTTTCTTCATCCCTATTCTCTTTTCTCACCCCTCACTCCTATGGAAGTCAATTTTTAACAAGTCAAAACATGGGAAACCTATCCCCACTTTGATCACCTAACCCCATGTGTGATGTACAATGACCATCCTAATTTCTACATGTGGGATCATCAACAACCTAATGAACCACATTGTTTTTACCCCTATGATCCACAAAAAATCCCAACATATAATGAGTTTCAATCACCACAAAGCCAATATGAACACCCTCCTGTGCAATTCCAACAACTTAATTATCCACCTGAAATAGACCATATTTCTCAACCCCTTACCCATCATGATCCACAACCATTACTTGAAAAATTGTGTCAACAAATGGAAATAATGAATTTTTAGGTTTCATCATTGAGGTTAGAACTACAAAGCATTAAAAATTGTGAGGAAACCATCCCTACACAAACTGTCTCTTCCATAACCTTATGTGAAGTTTCTAGTTTCCCAAAAACCTCTCATGAATTTATTTAAGAACCAACCTTTGGATTTGGGATTGATAAAGAGGATCAAGGAATTTTTGAAGGGTCTTTAAATCAAGAGGAAATTAACTTTTTGGATTCAAAAGAGGAGAATTTGACATCATGGATTGAGTCTCATGAATATAACTCTGTTGATGATTTTTCTAAAACACCAATCATTGAACCATTAAGAGAAATAATAATCTTTGAGTCCATACCCATTTATAACACTGATATTTCCAATTTTTTGGTTGAATCTTCTATTCAAAAGGAACCAATTGTATTGATAAATTTTGAAAATAAAATTGAGATCGATCCAAATTCCCAATCTATGTCTAAAAATGTTAGTTTGCCTGGACTCAAACATGTGTCCTTTCCATCCTTCCTCAAGTTATCATTCATTGAGGATATCCAAAACCAACATGTTTTCATTGTTTCTTCTCTTGATATAAATAAAATTGGAATGACCCTTGATGTATTAGGAAAGACTAGAGAAGCAACTAGATCCACCATTCCTGATATTCCTTGGATTTAACAACTCATTTTAGAACATAGGTTTGTTAATGAAACAAATTATAAACATGTAATCAATCTAAACTTAGTTGAATTTGTGAAACATGTGGTCCTTAAAAATTTTAATGTTGGTATTGGGTATGTTGGGGGGTTCATGTCGGGCTAACGACATTAAACAAAGCGTTTCATGGGAGGCAACCCATAGTTTTCATGTTTCTTATCATTTTGTTGTTTTAATAAACTTTATATTTTAAATAGGATTAATTAATCATTTTTACATTTAAAAAAAGTACTATTGACCTGTTCTTCTTTTATGAGTATGGATGGGTATGAAAGGGGAGCATCGTATTCATCCGTGTCACGCGGTGTGATCCTTGAGTAATACCTTACCCAAAAAATTAAAAAGAAGACAATGTATCATTAGTTTGATTTAAAAAAAATAAAAAAGGGAAAAAAAGGAAAAACCATAAAAATGATGATACTTGGAATTAAATAAGTCGTTATGTTGTTTGTTTTGTCTAGTTTATTCTTATTTTTGTTTAGGTACTATTTTGGGTAATACATGTTCAATCAAGGAGGTGCCTACATCCCCCAAGATATCAAAGGACTAATTTGGAGCAGAAAGAACTTCAGCTTCAACCACCAGGTAATTTCATTCCATGATCCTCAGTTTCAATTTCCTTTTTGAACTTCCATTATCTGCCTCTACTTCTTCTAAATTTTTATATCTTCAAACACTGGGGACAGTGTTGTTTTAAGTTGGGGGGAGTGATAAAATAAAAAAAATGTTTTTGTGTCAATAAAAAATGACTGATTTGAAAAAAAAAATGGAAGGAAAAATTACTTTAACTTTATACATGGTAATACACATTGCACACTTTGAAACTGAATATCAAATAATTTAGCATACCCTGATTCTGATTTTAATCCTTGTATAATTTCATGAGCATTGATTTTGGAAAGTGTGGCTGTCCAATGTGATATTTCATTGTTTATATTTTCATCCAAATAAAAAAATCACAATGCACGTCCTTTGGATAGTGGGGTATTAGTTTGAGTTCATGGGGTCCCCTAAATAAATAGCATAGGTTTGGTGATCATTTTATTTTAATATGAGTATTCAAAAAAAATTATTAAAATTATTAAAAAAAAAAATTGCGCGTAGAGCAATGAAATGACCTAATGTGTGGATTTCGACACTTGGGGATCGTGACTCCATAGTTGTCTGGACCAGAGTTAGTAATTTTATCTCTATTTTTGGTAATTTGAATTTGTTTTTGACTGAGTTAACTTGAGATGATTCCCGAGTATGTGGGCTTCACTTGGTGCCCTAAGGTCTTTGAGCCTGGGAGTCATCGGCAAAGTCTCTCTACAGGGGTTGACTCTTTTGAGTGCAACTTCAATTACCATGGAAAAATTGCAAAAACAAAAAAAAACAAAAAAAAACAAAAAATTATACAAAAAAAATGAATACTCATCTTAATATTGAAATTTGATTCCACCTAGCGCTTCCATAATTTCCCCCTTGAATAAATATGAACCCCCATGTCTATTGTGATGCACAACACATCCTCATACTTAATTGATGTTGGATAAAATATGGCAATGAATTTGAAAAAAGGAATGGGCTTGGGATTGGGATCTGCTTATGAAAGTATCTCGTATTAAAATATTTTGATGGGTTTCATGATTGTTTGGTATAAGTTTTTTTGGTGATCATTGTGTATTAAAATGTTTTTGGAAAAGGGAATTCGAATTTCATATTGTTGAGATTTATTTTGCTCGGGACTAGCAAAACTCAAGTTGGGGTGTGTGATTAGCCACTAAATGAGGATAATATTCATTGTTAATATACATAATATTCATGTTCTTTGTTATTCATAAACACCATTTTAGTTCATTTTACACTTTGAACATCATTTCACATTATGATTGTAATACCTTCTTAAAATGCACTATTATGTCGTACATTTTTGAACATTATTTAAAGTACCCAATGATTCCTCTGATTTTAAGGAATTTAATTATACATATTTTAATTTTATATTTTTCGAAATTTATCAACACTTAAATATGAACATGTTTGATTCAGGGATCAGTGGAGAATTCATGGAGGATGATGGAGATATTTGGAAATGAAAGGAAGCAATTCTGGAGAACGTAGATTGGACATCATCCCACTGATGAAACTGTGGGGCCCAACATACAGGCCCAATTAATCCAAAATTTCGTGGGATTCTAGAAAACATGTATATAAACAAATCACTCTTCAGGAGTTAATGCTAATTTGGCCCCCATATTGGTCATTTAGGCGGCCCAAGTTAGAGATAAAATTCTGGGCCATATTGTGCGGCCCAGAAAAACAGCCCACTAATTTGATCATATATCGGAATCCACAACTCCAAATGGTCCCCAATATTAAAAGAGGTTAGAAGACAGCCGGAGCTCCATTTTCTTCTTCTATGTCCCACCCTGATTCGGCCGTCTAGAAGGTCTTCCAGACCCGTCTGTTCGGTGAAGGAAAGTTGGCTGCCACCTCAGGTCAAATGTGGAAAAGTTCAAATTCCACAAGCTTTCCACCACCTATGGCCTACCAAAATTAATTGATATGCTTTGTACTGTTGGAGGCTCGACCCGAGGCTCCCAAAATGCCTATTTAAGGCAGTGGTGGTGAAGGAGTTAAAAATCATGGATGCTTTGTTCAATTGTAATGTTATGCTGCATTTTTGTTGCCTCAAATTTGTCTTTCACATGTAAGTTGTTCAATTCACTTTAGTTTCTTAATAAAAGTTATTCTTCTACTCTTATTCGGTTGTTCTTCATATCACTTTGATACCTTTGGATCAAGGTGTGAATTTATTCACACCAACCCTTGTGAAATTATTCACACAACGGTGGAGTGATCATTTTATTTTTGTTGTTTTCTTTACTTCTCCATTTCCTCCCTCATGAGTCTACTTTCTACTTCCATTGAAACCATGGGATCAATGGAGGTATAACCCACTTATGGGTTGATCCAAGGGAGTAGAAAGGGGCTGGATTGGATGTTATTTATCGCCTAATTAATGTATAATCACTTCTTTAATTGGGATTTTTATTTGATGATTTTTAAACTCCATCGTCCTTATTGAATTTAAGGCCACACACTTCAAGTACTAATACAAACCTTTACCTTGAAGTGCTCAAAACATTGATCCTTCAAGTGTATAGGTGATTAGTATTAAATGGTGTAGGAATTAAAATAGTAAGTGATGATGTTGTTTTATCTCCTTAAATGAAGCCATCTCAAATTTAAGAAATTGAAATCATTAAAAAGAAAATACGTCCAATCCACCCTGAGCGATAACCTAGATCAACTCATTATTTTAAATTGAATTCACTTAAATCTTTAAGAAATATTTAAAACCCATCCAAAATCAATCCATGTTGTCCACTTCATATCCAAAAACATTCTATAGAATGTACGTGTCTATAGGTTTCTTCTTAGGTCTCTTTGGATTCGATAACCCAAGCTAAACTACAAGGATCGTCTTACCTTCTTCTCTTGGGTAAATTTGAGCGAGAATCAAAATGGTACAGGGGAATGTACTGGAGATAGAACCTCTCAGTGGTTTACTATCTATATCACCACTCACAGATCAGTATATAGTATTGGATGTACCATCTATGGATGCACATAGGTTTAGTGTGTTACATGAGTTTCAGAGGGAGTGACCTCCTAGTTTTCAGGGTGATATAGACCCCTATGTGGTTTAATTCTTGATAGAGGTTGTACCTCATGTTTTCCACCTTATGTGGATTCCAATATATCAAATAGAGGTCCTTGTAGTGAGTGTTATTTAGGTATATTATAGGAAATTGTGCATTTCAGTGACTCAATCACACATTGAGATAGCTCTCTCTATGTAAAACATTAAGAATCTCTTCAGGGGGAGTTCTATATAGCCATGTTATGATCAGTACCCATATAGGAGCTTATACATCTATAGAAGGTCAGTTTGACTATGGTGGAGAACTCAGTGAGGTTTACTGATCTCTCACATTACTCATTTGATATGGTTCCAAATTAGTTATTCAGATCTCGAACCATTGAGTGGGGATTATGTTGGGACATCAGGTCTTTAATGGTATCCCTTTTCATTCCCATCTATTCTTGGGTGATTGAGAGAGTCTTGGTAGTGGAGATATTTATGGAAAAGAAGGAAACAGTAGTGGGAGATAGTAGTGGAAACCTATTAGATGAGACCTCAGTAACAGGAATCTGATAATAGTCATAGGGATCCAATATTGTAAAATTCTTCATGAGATAATACTAGGGAATAGGTTTAGTGGTTCATGGATCTTAAGGTGGCTCAAATTGGTCATGGTAGAGGTGGTGTTTCTCCTACGATGGTCAGGGACATCTGGCTCGGGATTGTCTCACCCATTATACTGATGATCATGATATGGTTTAGGGACCACTAAGATAGAGACAAAAATAGCATCAGGGTGGTATGCATGGTAGAAGATGTGGAAGAGGAGTTGATATGGAAGTAGGTGGTGGTTAGAGGTTCGACTTACTACCACCACCACCCCAGGTGGTCCGCACTAAGATCAGGGAGATGGTGAATAAGGACATGGTCGGCTACATGCTATAGAGTTCTATAACTTCAATTATATAGGGATGATATGAGGTAAGATCTATTTATTTTCTAATTTAGAAGAATTATTTATAGACATGATTTCAATTCATTCATTCCATGTCACTTCTCTAGTTCAAGACTTTGAGATTCTGGTTGAGCCTTTAGATCGACCCTTTCAGTTAGAGACTTCAATGAGTGGTGACTCAGCAATTGTGCACTTGTATGGACAGTGTGATCTAGAACTTGGAGGTGAGATTTTTGTATGGGATCTCTTTGTAGTAGTTATGAGTACTTACAGCATCATCTTAGGTATACATTGGTTATCCACAGTTCGTGCCCACATTGACTATTTTGGTCTTTCTTTAGAAACATTGTGGCATTCTCCTCCAATTCACATGGGGATTATTTTTTCCTGGTTAGATGGTTTCATGGGTTGGATCTTACAAACATAGAGTGGGTGTCACACTCCATGATCTTCAGTGTTGGGTGCTGGTGCATATGGAAAGCTAGGAAACAGGCCTGCTTCTAAGGGGATCTGCCTACAATAAGGGCCATCATTTTTCACACACGGAACCTACTGGTGGACCTGGTTACACTTATCCCTAGATGGTGGGAGGCTCCGTTATTGAATATATTACAGTTGAGTGCACTTCTGGTTAACTCCTCAAGTAATAGGCCATAGGGGAAATGGATATGGTGGCACCCTCTGGTCTCGGGTTACAAGCACAACTTGGATGGTTCATGTCTGATGGGAGAAATGAAAGGTTGGGGCATGGTTCAGGACATGTGAGGAAGTGTTGTGATGGCTTTTATTGCATCTTACGTTAATGGTTCTCCACTATAGGAAGAGTCCAAATCATTTCTTACAAGGCTCCATCCTTGAAAATAAAGGATCATCATGGTCACCCAAGTGAGACTAATTCTCTGATTCTTCATAACTCTCTGAATGGAAAGGGTCACATACCCTGGTCAATTTCCTACATGGTTAGTAACTTCCTTACCATCCTCCACAATATCAGGGTGACCCACACATGGCATGAGGGTAACAAAGTTGTGGATCATCTTGTGTCTATTGTGAACTTGGGCACCAACATCACTTGCCTTACTTCAATTAATCTCTTGAAACCTGAGATAGTTAACTTGATTAGAGGAGATTCTCTTGGTTTACGTTACTTATGGACCCCTAGTACTGAGGTCCGTGTGTATGCTTCTTGTGTCTTGTTGCTTGTCCCTTGTTTTGTTTCTCATCTCCTTTGTTTTTACCTCTAGTTTTCTTCTTGAATAAAAAATTAATGTTGGGTGGGTGAGATTAGGCATAGGATAGTGCAACCGATTACTCACCATTTGGCTAGCATGACTCTTGCTGAAATGGATGCTTGGGGATATCAATTTCTTATGGTGGTGGAAGAGTATGAGGACATTTTTCCTAAGAACATACCTAGTTTAACTCCTTATCCAGAGAAAGACTTATGCATCAACTTATATCATGTGAAGACACCTATACCTACACCAGCATATCATATTTTTCCCATAGATATTTGATAGTTGAGGATTCAATTTTGGGACTTGCTGGATAAAGGATTTGTGAGACCCATCATTTCCCCCTTGGTAGTACCAGTGTTGTTATCCAAGAAGAAGAACGAAATATTGAGGTTATGTGTGGATTATTGGATCTTGAATTATGATATCATGAAGAATAAGTATCAACTACCAAGGATAGATTACCTATTTGATCAGTTGAGAGGGTCATGATGCTTCTCAAAGATTGACCTTATGTCAGGCTATCACTAGTTGTGAATACAGGATGAGGATATACCTAAGATGACACTAAGATGTCTCTACAGTAACTATGAGTACATGGTGATGTTGTTCAGAATGAATAATCTCCAAGAGTGTTCAGGGGACTCATCAACCAGATCTTTCACCCTTTCGTAGACCGGCTCATGTTGGTCTTCATTGATGATAACCTAGTGTATTTGGTATATGAGGAGTAGCATGAAAGGAACTTGAGGATGGAGTTGGACACACTCTGAGAGCACTATATTTATGGGAATATCTCAAATTTTCAGTTTTGGATTCAAAATTTCCACTTTCAATGACATGTCACCTTAGAAGATGTAGTAGAAGTAGACCCGATGAAGGTGGAGGCAGTTCTTTCTTTAGATCCACCTAATAGTGTTAATGAGGTGCGGAATTTCTTTGGGTTATCAGGGTACTATCAAAGGTTTGTACCTGATTTCTCCAAAGTTGAAGTACCCTTGACATATTTCACCTATAAGAGGAAACCTTTCATGTGTATAGAAAGGTTTTGGTAGTGATTTCAAGAGCTAATGCAGAATTTGAAAAGCACTCCCATCTTGATTTTTCTAGTGGAGGGTGTTGAGTGCATAGTTTTTTTGATGAATCAAGGATTGTACCTAGTTGTGTTTTGTTGTAGAGGCATACAATTATTTATTATGGTTCAAATCAGTTGTGACAACATTATAAGAACTATTTGACCCATTATCTTGAGTTAATAGTGGGAGTCCTTGCACTGAAGATGTGGTGACACTATCTTGATCAGTGAGTAGTTTATTTTTTACACAGGACACAAGAGTCTCTAGTATATATTTATACAGAAGGATTTTAACTTGACATAGGGGTGATGTCTATAGTTACAGCAAGACAATAATTTTGAGATTTTCTATACTCTTATTAAGGGTAACTTGGTGTCATATACTCTCAGTAAGCGACCTTGTTCTCAGTTGTGTTTGAGGTGTCAGAGCAGTTAGCTTCATTGTTGTTTTCCTCACTAGACAAGGACAATTATTCATATCTATAGTATATGTTTGTTAGAACATTTTTTATAGTGTGTAAGGGATTATCTCTATGTAGATACTAATTTTTAGACCTTATGTAATCATATATCCACTGAACATGCTGCTATTAGATATTTTAATGGTGCGGGTCATGCTGTCATTTTCGAAGGATAGATGATGATACCTTTGATGTTACAGGAGGAGGTGATGTAATAATTTAATAGATCCCCTTTTTTGGTACATCGAGGTGTAGAAAATATGTACCAGGACACTAGACGTCAGTTTTGATATCCATGAATGAATAAGGGAGTGGCATAGTTTGCCTCTTGATGCCTCACTTGTCACCAGGTGAAGGTTGAGCACCATGTTTCAGAGGGTTTAGCTCAAGCCCTTTTGGATCCAAAGTGAATGTGGGATGAGATATCCTTTGACTTCATGATTGGATTACCACATACGCCTGGGAGAAAAGACTCCATCAGGGTGATTGTAGACCAACTCACCAAGTCATCCCACTTCCTAACTATTCAAGAAAAGAGTATAGTATAGAGCTTGGGATTCATCTACACGTAAAATATTGTCTGACTCCATGGAGTTTCCTTGATGATCATCTAAGAACATAATGTTCACATCAAATCTCAGTTATAGAGAGGATTATATGAGGCTTTTTGGACCCAGTTATTCTGGAGCACATCGTTTCACCCACCACCCCCCCCCCCCCCCAGACTGATTTCCAAATAGATTGGACCATTCAGGACTTTGAGGAAATGTTGTGGGATTTAATGTGGGACTTTTTCCATAGTTGGGAGGATCAAATATCCCTTGAAGAGTTTTCATACAATGATAGATCCACCATTGGTATGGAATAATTTGAGGCTTTTCATGGGCAACCATGTAGGTCACCACTTTGTTGGACTAATCGAGGAGAGTGAGTACTCATGGGTCTATAGTAGTTGATATCTACTATAGAGAAGGTTGAAATCATCCATTAGTGTATGAATAAAACACAAATATGTCGTAAGTCTTATGTGTAACAAAGACAGAGAACTTTAATGTTTGATAAGGGAGAACATGTGTTCTCAAGGGTATCACCTTTATGTGGATTAAGGATATTTTTCTGTAACAGAAAGTTATCTCCAAGATTCATTGGTCCCTTCTTTATACTGTATAGAGTTGGAAAGGTGGTGCACCACTTATCTCTCACAATATAGTTGTATTGGGTACACGTCATCTTCCACCTATCACAGCTGAGGAGTTATATGCATGACCCATCGCACGTTATCGACTGGGGTGAGCTGGAAATTGAGGATTGAGCTACCTTTATAGAGTACCTGGTGAAGATCAATGATTGTCAGAAGAGGATCCTTCATGGGAAATCAATTCCCCTAGTGTGTGTTTAGTGGAATTAAGAGAATCTTCATAAGAGCACCTAGGAGTAGGATACCCAAATGCGAGCCCACTTTTTGGGTAGTTTTTTCACTTTCTGGGATGAAAATTCATAAGGTGTGGAAAATTTAATGATTTGGATTTTCCATGTATTATTTTTATATATTTTATGGATTATTTTTAGACCAGAAGCTAAGACAGCATGCAATATCGATTTCCAGTGTGCTTGAAATAAATTTTTAAAATACACTAAATATATAAAATAGTGTGTGGGCATATTTTTCCTAAAAAAGTTGAATAAATCATCAATGGTGGTCTAGATCAGAAATATTAGGGAATTTTTGAGGTCAAAATATGGGTTTTACCCTAGGTGAGACATAATCATTTTGGGTGTGGGCCGTTTATGAAAAATTCATTGTGGGAGTAAATAAATAAAATAAATTTTTTTGTTTGTTTGTTTTATTTGTTTTGATGAAATGAATTATTTATCCTATAAGTATAAAATTATAGGATTTTTATAGAATTTTCCTCTCAAACCCTAAATATTTAAATTACCACTATAGAGTTTTCTTGGAGAATAATGACAGATTGAGGCCAGATTGTAGATCGTTGTGCCAACAGAGTTAGTGGATCTCATCAATGACAGCAACACAGAACCATTCTTCATCAGCAATCAATCCAAGGTCCAGGAAGGTTGTTTTATTTTTTTCCCTTCCCATTTCTTAATCCTGAAAAAACATGGATAAAATCCACGAACATAATTGATAAGCACATCATCAATAGATTTAAATTGATGGAATTTTATAATTTTTCATTGCAATTTTATTCCTATTTATTCTTATTCTTATAAAATAACTAATTGAGGATGAACTAATAAAGTTTTAGGTTCATTTATCACATTTTTTGGTGTATGGATTTCTTCCCCTATTTTTCACACTTTAATCGCAGGTGTTTCCTTTTGGATCTTGGTACAATGAATACCCAATATTTTTTCATTGCGTGACTGTTATTCAGTGAAAGGATCAATATTGCGAGTATTATTCATGATATATGGTTTAATCAAAGTGTGATGAAAACGGTGGTGATCAGAGGTGGATAATAATGGATTTTTGGGTTCGTTGCTTTTGATTTTTGATTCACAGTGGTGGTGGCTTGATGAGGTGATTTCCAAGAAGATATGAGTTTTTTTCATCAATCAATATTGGAAGGCCTCTGATGACCTCTAATATATATGTTATGGAAATGGATATGGATCTATAAAATCATAGGATAACATGGAAGAGATCTTGGTGGATCAGGAAAATCCCAATCAACACAGAGTATATTTTGGTATTACACAACATGTGGTCCCACTAGCTACGGTTCTAGGGTTCTGAATAGACGTAAGTATCACATTCCATTTACTCGGTCACACACTATGTGACCCCTCTATGATGGATCATCATGTACTGTGGAATTTACATAGACATTGGAAAAAGTATGCATGTCATTTACATGGACACAGACATGGCCACCAATACGTGGGTTAATACATGAGCAAGCCAGTTTATGGACATGTACATGCAACATGGGAAGGGTTTCATGTCTATAAATTCTATTTACTTCTTTTACATACTATGTTTATTGATACATACATGTCATGTGAGGATTTACCACATAGTAAAACCTAGGGATTGCTGGACACATCTAGTACCCCTAGGTGTATGTCTTGTACCCCCTTTAAGAGTGTTTATAGTTCTTTATTTCCGTAGTTAGCACCAATATTTTCAGAGTGTGTTCCCTTGGTTTATTCCATCGAGGTAATAGTGTGGTATTAAATCCACATCCCATGATTGTGATCCCCTCTTGAGGTCGATTCTTAGATAGAATTTTGGTTTCCATATATGAGAATAGAGTGTGATCCTTTATATTCCCACGGTGGGATTTGTGGAATCGATGCAACATATATGAGCAGGGAATGGATCCTATATCTTGAAATCCATATTTCTAGGTTGTGTGGTATAATTTATATGAAATCCCCTATATAGTTGGTTGATAAAAATTTGGTTATGTCTATCCCCCAATGGTTCTGGGCGTGACCCCCTATCTTTGTGTCAAGGTATTCTTTGACTACTAAGATTTATTCAGTGGGGCCCAATGATCTATACCTCTTTATTGATTATCTCTGATGATAGCTTGGATTGGGGAGAGGGTTATCCTGGAATGAGAATTAATTATTGTAGAATCTTGTGGATGATAGTTGGTTATGACTGCCTGGTGGTGTGGTTTCATTCTTGGGTACATCTGGCTTTTTGTATTATACATTTATTATTATATCTTGTATTGATCTGACTAGACTAGGTGCTTCGAGTTTAGTGTTTCTGGGGTGTCCTACTAGGTATTATTATACTCATGCCTACATGGTTTTTCCTCACACATGTCATGTCTTAGGTGGACGATGACACTTTTTACAGTGTCTTAGGAGTACAAGGAGTGGTTAGAGAAAATACAGAGTTTTCCAAATCGAGTTGATTTATTGGGTTCTTGAATTTTAATTATTCCTCTCCCTTGGAGCTATTTAGACTCTTTATAGTTTTTGGTTGGGATTTTATTTGGACCCTTTTTTCTACTTTCAATACATTATTTTCATACACTTTTGTGGGATCTTAGTTATAGGAATTAATTGGATTCAGTTATTTTATAATTCATTATTTTGTGGACTTGAATATGTGTGTGTGTGTGTGTGCAGGTACTTTAGCATAATGCCCCACAGTTGTGGGATATTCCAACTCAGCACTAGTCACCAGCCCCTAACCTATTGGAGGTAGGTTTGGGGTAGTCATGGGTCTGATCTCAGTGGGTAGGGTCATGAAAATATCCAATTTATTCCTACATGGTAATTCAAGTGTCACTCAATGAATATATAATCAATTTAACCTATGATTCCATCCAAGTTATTATTTATTAGTAATATAAGTGTCACTCAAGGCTTAATATATTTCCTTCTAAACTATGGGCCCATCCAAGGAATTATTACATGGGAATCCAAATATTACTTGAGGCGTATATGATTCATTTTCCCTATGTGTCTGTCCAATGAATTCTATATTAGGAATCCAATTATTTAAAAAGGAATAAAAATATAGATCCTAGGAAGTACCTCTAGGTATCTTGATAATATAAAATTTAATCATATATTCTCGAAAGTCGGTTCCCATGTTTTACTTATATGTTTACAGAAACATAAAATTAAATCATATTGGATTAAAAGCCAGATCTAAGGTAATACATCGATGAATACCAATAATATCACAAAAAGTCTCCAAATAAAATTCCAAGGAAGTACTTCTGTTAATCCCTATCATAAGTTTCATAACATTAGGTTCACCAGACAAAATACCATAATGCACCTCTCAAAGTCCTAGTTTCTTCATCTGTAACCATGTAATCATGTGAAAATAAGTGTGAGAGTGGTTGAATTCCTTAACCAAATCACCATTATAATAGCCTTATAGGCATACATGTTTAGTTCAGGTTTTAGGTTCCACCCACTACCATATCTACCCAACCCCATGATGTACTAGCTCAGGGTCAGTCAAACATTAGGGAACCTGATATGTAATTGAGATCAATGCTCAGAAGACACAACCTAATTGGGATCATCTAGGTTAACATGTAAATGGAGGTATCCCTCTTGGGATCCTCTAGGTCAATACATAAGTAAGGGAATCCCTCTTGGGGTCCTAAAAAAATAAGTAGGATGATGCATCCTACATGGGTCCTCTTGGTTAGATCACAAGAGGAGGAATATAATAGTGGATCCTTAGTCTCAATCATAGTCTCATGTTGAGGTATAAAGCTAGAACCTAGGGGTTGTTAGTGACCCCTAGAATTCGTCCATCTTAACCAACTAAACTCATTTAATTCAATATTTCATTGGTATAATTCTAATAAGTGTGTCTCCCTTAGAGGAAACCCACGAATTAACATACTACCATAAACATGAATAAATACCATATGTTAGGTATGAAAACCCACCTTACTTTTAAGAATCCTTCTATTTAATTTCCAAGGGTTCATAGTATCTTCGAAGGCCCATCCAATCCTACTCAAGCCACGTGAAATCTGATCTCACCACCAAAACATAATAATTAATTAATTATAAAAACATTATAATTAATTAATTAAACATATCAAGTTATAAACTATGGACTATTTTATTTATAAATTCATAATTAAAGAAACCACTCCAGTCGATCATGTTACAATGTAACTATGACCAAGAACTCACAAAAATCACTCAACATAATCACAACCTAATGTCTGGAATAATCCAAAACAAATAGTGTAAAAACCCATTCAAAAAATTAAATTTAATCTTTAAATATTTAGAAATATACCATGTCTACATACCTCAATGAAACAACATGAGAAAAATTACAGATGACATTTCAGGTCACCCACTTCATAGGAAGCACATAAGACCCATCAGAAAAGGTCGATTATACCATGATCTTATGGAATATGTGAAGAAACCTAAAATTGAAGCTTATGAAATAATAAATGATGGGATAAGGTATCATGTAAATAAGTAATATGATGATCTTACCTACCAATGTCATTAGATCACACCCAAGATCACAAATAATGGAAAATAATTGAGGGAGTTGATGTATCGGTTGTGACTTCCCATGAACCTTCCTATTTTCCCAAATAGAAAAGGTTTATTCCTCTATTATAAAAAATAAAAATAGTTTCTATAAAATTAATATAGTGTAAAAATTGGCTTTATGTTGTAAATTACTTAGGTCTGTCCAAACCCATTTTACAACGTAAATTAGGGTTTTACACCATAAATTTCACTTTTCCTCTTTACAACCTAAATTCCATCGTAAACACCCCAAAAAAATATTTACATCATGAATACCCTATTCACAATGTAAATCACCTACAATAACTATTTTCATCATAAAAAAGCATCATTTCCTTCTCTAATGTTTTCTCTAACCCTTAGTACTTCCATCCAACCTAAAACCATGTCTAAAAACACCACTTTTAAACGTTCAGACCACAAAAACATTGTTCTGAAACATGGTCCTCAAAAGGAAACATCTAGTAAACTAAAAAAAATCAAATCCCTTATAAATTTTCCATCTAAGTAAAATATGGGACCTTACCTATTGTATGGTATATGTATCATATTAATGAATGTACAAGATATGAATGTGATGGGTGGACCTATAATTATATATCCCTCTAATACATTGGGTAATTTTTTAATTTCATGAGATACCATGTAAGGTGAAATGTAGGTTATCGTAAGCATTATATGTATGTTTTCTTGGTGGTTATCCTTAACTTATGTTTATGATGTCATGTTTTGTTGTTTCCACATTCACATGTCGCATTTATGCTATCATATTATATCAATCCTCTTTGTTCAAGATTATGATTCTCACCCCTCTTATGTCACCTTGATATGCCTCTTGGATCACATGTACTACTTTACCTTATGTTATTCTTTTTTTATTACCTTACTAGGATTTATAGATCACCCTTTTCTTATGTACATCTCTAGGTTATCCCATGTAGTTTTAGAAGATCCATGATATATAAGGGCATGTTATGATGTTTTCAATAATTTCATTGTATTCTTGTCTAAATTTTTTATTTTATGTACATAATTTCCCAAATACACTAGGATTCATGATTTTTTGGAATTTTATTTTGTTTACCTTTATGTTATTAATCATGAATCAAAGAGTATTAAAATATAGGTTTTCATGGACCTTTTAGGTTATCCTATCGTATTTTGAGGTTATAGGGACCTATCATGGTGCCTTGTTCTTTTTTGGACTAGGAGGTTTAATTCCAGTTTCAGTATTAGTAGTGAGGGGTTCAAACATTGTATGGACTATGTTTTTGTGGCTGGTGGATAGGATGTTTGAATTTATTCATTCTTAGTGTTTTTATTTGATAGGAGGCCTTTGGGATATTCTCATATTTGGTGTTGGCCCTGAGTTTCATTTGGATTCTATATTCCATTAGTTAGCTAGTTATAAGAGTGTCTAGGGAGCTAATGGATGATATGTTTTAGAAACCCTTTTACCATAATGTAGTATTATGTTGTAAGTAGTGTTAGGGGTCTACTAAATGCAGTTTTTATCTCGAGATAGATTATATATTTATGTATTCACATGGACGTTGTTTGAGATCATTCATGCAGTTCACACAAGTAGTTTTTTATATCTCTTTCAGTTTGATAGGACTCATGTGACTTTAATAGGTTCTCTAATTAAGTAAACCTAGAAATTCATGTCACTAGTTAAGATTCTACCATCGAATTCCTAGAGCCTAATAGATGTGATTTCTTGTTTTAAATTTATTGGGTGTGATCCTAGGGACTTTCCTCTATGTCGTTGGTGTGTTAGATGTGTGGGAGAACCTTATGATCTAGTGCACATACCAAATGTTGAGTGGCTAGATGAGTCTTCCACACTAATTATTTAGAATCTAGTTGAAGTGGGGTATATCAATATCAATTGGAACCTTAGATGTCGAGATTTTTTATTTTTTTTATATATTTTTTTATCATTTGGTTTCAATTATTTACGTCTTTTATTTTATGATAGTTAGAATTTGACTAAGTTTGGCATATCACAGGTGAATTCACTTATCATAATTGTAGATGATATATTCAACATTGGGGTGGCCAACTAAGATTTATTTCTATCCCCCTATATGTGTGATATGTTGTATATACAGACCCTTATATATACTTTAACATTTATCATAGGACAGAATGGATATGGGAGAGGCCCAATGTTTCATGCCTGAGAGGGGTCTCTCATGTGGAGTCTAAGGTTCAAATCGGAGTAACATAGCATGTGTCAAGAGATATATTTTGAGGTATGGCTTAGAGTTAGAAGTAGATCCTTATGTATATTTTTTCTTTTATTTATCCAACATATGTGTTCATCCCAGTGGGTGATCATTAGATGGTTATAGCATGACTGTGAGTCCATAAACAACATTTTTATTTGATATATCATTCATGTGTTTTTTTAGTTATTATGAGTATTATAATTATCATGTATGTGTTTGTGTTTAGTTTATTTACATTGTTATTACACTCTGATATGATGTTATAGTCTCTCTACTATATATCTTTTGGACCTCCCAACTAGTTGTAAGCCTCTGGGTATGGGGAGGTGTGTTAGAGACCATGTCACGAGATATATTGGGTGATGATTCAGGTCAACTTTGTATGGTTTATAACATGATACTATTGATGTGAAGGTCCTAGAACATATAAAAAATATTTTTATACATGAATAATAAAGGTACATAAGTGACTATTATGTTCTTTTCTCTAAAAATCCTGAAGAAATTTCAGAAAAAGATGAAATTATTGGGCATATACAGCTTAGATAAGAACATTAATACATTTCATGTGATGAGGAACAAACCAATTCATCTCATCCTAGGATGAAAAGATAGGTTAATGTATAAAACATCATTGGAGATCAAATAAAATAGATATAAACTCAGATTTACATAAGGAAAAAATATCATAAATCATTATTTTATCAATTTGAACCATGAAATGTCAAATAATGATTGAAGAATAAATTTTGAATACATACTTTGAATGATTAATTAGACTATATTGTGAATAATGAGACTTGGGAATTAAGACCCAATCCAAAATAGAATAATTTTATTAGGAAAAAGTGGGTTTTTTTAAGCCAATTGATTAAAAAAGGGTAATTAGTGATAAATTAAGTAATAATATTGTGTAAAGTTATTCATGGGTTTAATGATTATACATTTGTGAAACATTTTAAATAGTTACAAGGCTTGAAAACATAATAATATTTTCTTATTTCACCCCAATGGAAATACAAGATTTTCCATATAGATGTAAAGTATACCTTCCTTAATGGTGAGTTTTAATAGGTGTTCCACATTGAGGAACTATGTGTATTCTTTCTTAGAGATTATTATACTTAGGTTTTGAGGTTAAATAAGGCTTTATATGGGATGAAACAAGACCCAAGATCTTGTTATTATAATATAGACACCTACTTGAAGAAGTTAAATTTCAAAAGGGGGAGAGTGAACAACAATCTAAACATCATAGTTGAAAAAGATGTATATCTCATTATTAATATTTATATTGATGATATAACATATTCCTAAAATTATGAAGATGTTTGTAATAAGTTTTACAAGGAGATAAAAAAGTTTTTTGAAATGTCCATTCTTGGAGATAAGAGGTTCTTTTTTGGACTAAAAATTTCTCAAGATAAATATCACATTTTTTTCTAAATAAAACCATGGTAGATAAATTTTAAACAATTATTTAATTGATGATTAAAATACTACTTAAACACAAATTTTAGTGGGAATATATATTTTTTTATACTAATATTGAAAATAATTTGATCCAAGGGACTTCTATAAGATGATTAAATTTATATTGTACTTGATATATTTGAGACCATAATTTTTGTTTTCTACTATCCTATGTATCAGGTATCAAAGAACACTAAAAGACTCATTTCAGTTCTACAAATAATATTTTGAGTTTTATTAAATGTATAACATGTTTTGTAGTAATTTATGATTGTAAAGGGATAGATACACAAATACATATTGGGAAGGTTGTGTTGATGAAAGGAGGTCTACATCTGGTTTTGTTTTCATACATGGAGTGATGTGTTTTTATTGGACATGAAGAAACAAAATTGGTCACCTAGAGCACTATTGAGATTGATTATGTGCATTCCAGTCATTCCACAAATCAACTAATGTGGATGAAGGCATAATTGGATGATATATATGTTGAAGTGAAGTTGTCACTACTTCTTAGTAATAATTATCAAAGTGTTATCAATCATATAAAAAATATTGTTTAACATTTAATATCTAATAACATTGATACAAAGTATCACTTTATTGAGGCGATTATGGATAAAATGAAATAAAATATATTTTTTCCTATAAAAAAATAGTGGATGTTTTCATCAAGATGCCACCTAAAGATCCATTTCAAAATAATTGACTAAAGATAGAAGTTCAAGTATTTTGATATTTTTATTAAGGGGGGATTTTGGATTCACAAATAATCCTTCATATTTATCTTTCTTTGTTTTTCCAAAAAGGGGGAGAATACTTATTGGGATATCCATTGATATGTGTTTCTCTTATTCAGGATCATATCATTATAGATACTTATTAAATGGGGTTATCTATAAATTTATCAATGTGAATGTGTGAGCTATTCTAACATTTTTGTTAAAGTGTATGCAAGAACTTGTTTATTATAGGTTTAAAGGCATATCTTATTAGTTGGGGTAATATTTTATATGATAATTTTGTTATGATGAATTATTCATCTAAATGTTGATGATATTTTTTCAAGTGGTATAACTTCATTAATAAGATTCAATATGAACATGATTGAAGATAGTTGAATGTAAATCACTATTTTTAAACAAAACTTGAGTTTTTTATTTCAAATTTGAGTTTCATACACCCAGTTCCCTCACATAGGTGTATAATTATTTAGTAATGATTTATTACTTAGAATTAAAAGTTTGATAGTTATTTATGTTACTTAGTTGAAAATAAACTCCAAAGGGGAGATTATTGAGATCAAGTCATTAATTGAGTAAGTTTGACAAAAATATATCCTTGAGGAAATTGTTTGAATGACAAAGAAGATGTTGTTATGGTTTTAGTTTAAATAAGTTCCTATAGAATATGGGAATTGTCTAGATAATTTATTTTGGATATTTGTTAAGTGGATATGGTTTTGTTGTGTCAGATTTTATTTTCAATACATAAATCAAATTCAAATTCAAATTATATAATGATATGTAAAAGATTTTTTATTTTTTTAGGTTTTGTAATAATATTTTCAATTCCATGGTGTTTATTAAGAAGTCTTAGTGATGGATTGAAGGTGATCTAATTTTAATTGATTAAATTATTTAATTTCATGCTTCTTAAAATCTTACGATATCCCAAATATGTATGATTCATTCTATAACAACAAATTATACATTTTAGAAAGAATAAAAATATTAAAAAAGTGATGGTGTATTCATTAAAGTCGTTTAGCATTAAATATGAGGAAATTGGCTTTGCATACAAGTGATTACAAACCATGTGCATATGTCATATTGATCTATATATGAGTCATTTGATTAATTTTATGAGTGATTTTAATGTATAGGAGTCATTTGATTCATTATATTCTTGATTTCATTATTCATACTTGTCATGTATTGTTACATATGAATCATTGGTAAACTCCATATATGTCATGCCTTGGAGAATTTTTTAGGTTAAATTTTAAATTATTTAGTGTTATTAAATGCTAAAAAATTATGGGATAATTTTTATCCTAAATATTTAATTAGAAAATATTTTATGGATCATAAAAGTTAGTCAAATGATCTTTTAGTTGGTCTATATAGATTAAATATCATTAATGAATTAATTCGTGATAGATTCATGGAAGTAGATCCATTTATTTAATTTTTTTTCATCCTGAAGTTATATGAATAAAAGCTGAAGGATATAATTTCACTAAAAGAATATTTTAAATTCCATGAGATACATGAATCTCATGCATAAATGGATATTCTGTGATGAAGTAGATTTTTTTCAAAGCCTTTAGAATAGAAATAAGGGAAGTAAAAAAGGTACTCATTAATAATTTTTTTTAAAAGTTGATTAACAATTATTCATAGTAGAAAAATCATAAGAAACCACAAATCTATGGTCTTCATAGAATATATATGAATACAATTGGTCTTTTATCAAGGATATTACTCTGAGAGGGGGGGGGGTAAATCATGGTATTAGAAATTAAAACCATTACCCTTGAAAGTGATATTATTTTTTTCAATGTGAGAAACACCTCTTTATCTCCAATAATTTCTCTCTAAGAGAGATCAGAAAAATAAAGATCAAAAATATTTTTACTTGGTTCACCCAAACAGGGTTGTTCCAAACAGTATGAAAAAGAAAGGTGCATAGGAACCTAAAATAGTAGACTACATTTATTTTGTTTAGTTTATATTATATAGTGATCACAATAACCCTATTAACTCACTATTCAAAAAAATGATAAAATATCACTATCTCTCTCTAGATGAAGAACTCCATGCACCTCCAATGAAAAACTTCTTCTTCATAAGAGAGATGTATAAAAATACACCTAGTTTGGTGTGTCTCTACTACAAAAACTGATGATTTTCAAGTGATGTGAATTTCTTATAATAAACTTCTTATTTTTCACCTTTTAATTATCCATCAATATTGGAAGTATTCTCTAAACCCTCCCTTTGGGATTCTCATGAAAATCCCCTCCCAATTCTATCTTTGGGTCAATTTTCCTCCATTGAATCGTTGTGTGAAGTCATAGAAAATTCAAATACTTTGATCTGATCTATGTGATAAAATCCTGAATGTATTTCTATTTTTTCTTATGATAATGCCATGTGTCATTCTCACTTGAATGTGGTGATAAAAGATCATATAATTCACATTAAATTCCTCAAATATTGAGCACAACTTATCTGATAAAAATCTATATTTCATTATAACTTCCTAGATATAGTTTGATAACACTTACTATAGAATATGATCTTGTATCCAATGATTTACTGTGGAATATTATTCTTTAGTATAACACATAAGAATTATTCAATCAAATTATGTGATCGTGGTATGCTACTCAGTGGAATGGATTCCTATGATTGGGTCTATTTTTCTCATATAAAAACCTCCTCTAGGAACTACCCATAATCACACCATGTTCTCCTTAACTTACATAGAAAATTAAATAACTTTTAGAGTAATATCCTTTGGATATATTAAGGATTCTTATTGGATTTAAAGTTACAAAAATCATTCATTCTCATTAAAAACATACCCTATAGAACATAAGATCTAGTTTTTGTATGGGAATCTCTTTTTTAAAAGATTTACAATGTATCTTATTCCATATAGAATAGGCCTCCTCTAAATTATAGTGACATTAATAATTATTTGGTCATATCTATACATATAATAATAGAATAGGCTTCCCTCCATTTCCTAGGAACCCTTGAAATTCTAATGAAACTAAATTTAGGTTGTTCACCTCCTATGATGTAGAATATTATTTAAGTTATTGAACCATTACACAGCCTTCCCTTATGCATAGGTATTAATTTTTTAGTGTATAATACTCAAGGTACAAACCATATGTATTGAATTAATCCATAAATATACTATAATAATGACCTATTCTCCAAAAACTTATTTAATTTTGTAACGTGGATGTAATTGTCAACAAAAACAGTCAATAAAAACACCAAATAGATTTTTTCCAACAATATCCCCCTATGGATTTATGGAAAATTCAATAAGAATCAATCTCCAATAGTAATATTTCTTTGATGATTCGTCAATTACAAATTCAAATATCATGTGATACTATATAAATGATTTAAACAAGAGTTATATGATAGAATACTCATGATAAAAACTCGTTGAAATCCATGCTTTGAATCCACTTAATCTGCTGAACTTCACCAACTTATCCCCCAAATTTTCAATTGAACATTATCCCCCTAATTGAAACCCCCCCCACCACCTTCAATAAAAAAATACACCAAACCTAAATAAACATCCAACACAATTACTTTATCTCCCATTGTTAAGGAACCTAAATATCACTTCCTTGATGTTTAAAAAATTAAAATTATAAATACAAGCAATGGATTGAGGAAAGAAATCATACCTTTATTAAAAAGAAATTTCCATGGGAGAGTGGGGATCTATGTATCTAAAGAAATCTAGAGAGAATGGTTTAGTATGAATCTTAGATCACATTTATTCCATTCAAAATCCACCTTAGGTAAAGACATAGCCATAATGTTATCCACTTTATTTTTATTTGGTATATACTCTGATTTCATAACTTCTTACTTAAATTTATCCTTTAAGAAATGGTATTTTATCTCTATATGTTTCATTATTAAGTGTTAAATGAAATTTTTTCTAATTTTTATAGAACTAGAGTTGTCCCACATTATTGGAAAAGGAGATACCGCATCAATTCCAATGTATTCAAGATTTTTTCTTATCTATATCAATTGAGTTCAAGATTAATTCACTATAATATACTCCACCTCTATAGTTCTTAACAATATGATGACTTTCTCTTTTAATTTTAAAGAAATGAAAGAGTTTTAGAGATAAATAAAACCTATAGAAGTATATTTTTAATAATTAATATAAACTTCCCAAATTACATATGTATATCACATCAGCTTTTGTTGTGAATTTTTGTAACAATATATCACAAAGTCAAATATTTGGTTGATATATAAAAGTATTCATCTCATAACCTTCATATGAATTTATTTTGGACAACTACGATAATGGGTGTATTTAAAAGTGGTAAGAACAATTTTCAAAAAGTTATTTATCAATTAAATTAAACAACCAATGATCTCCTAGTATAGAATCATATCAATATCTACTAGTTTAATATATTTTGAAAATTTCATCTAGGTATCTGTCGAATTAGTCATCGATTTAGAATCATCCATTTAAAACCTATTTATCAATTACTTTCCATATATAGTTTAGGAAATAAATATATCATCCTTCCTTTTTGTAACCTTTATACTAATGAAAAATGATAGTTGGATGATTCTAAACATCTCAAATTTACACCTGATTAATTTTGGAGGATGCTTGCATTGAGTTTCATCTGAGACACAAAAGATGATCTCATCAACATATATAAGAACCAAAATCCACTAACCTTTCTTTTTCTTAATGTATATGTCATGATAAGCCCATAATCTAAGATAACCACAATTATTTAGGTACTAATCAATATATTATTATTAGGTTCTTCAATTTTTTTGTCCCATATAAATATTTCTTCTACTGATACACCATATTTTCATCTTCACGAATGAGAAATCCATTCAGTTACTCACCAAATACTTACTATTAAAGTAATCCATTAAAAAAAACTGATTTTATATCCATTTTATACACTTTGAACAAAATCTTCATAGTTATAACAAATAATAACTGAATAGTATCTAAATGAGTCATGGGTAAAAATGTATCATCTATATCAATACACTCAATATGGGAATATTATTTTCATACCATTTGTACCTTATTTATTGTCACTTAATTATCTTCAATAAGACTTCTTTGGAAACCCAACATGGTTTTGATCATGGTATTATTTTTTATCCTTAATAAAACATCCCAAGTATCATTTTTCTCAATATAGTCACGATCATCATGAATCGCATTGACCCAAATAACATATGTAGCATCTTCATAAAATGAAATTGGTTCCACCTAAGATAAAAAATAAAGTATGTTATTATGTATTCATTCTTTTAGTTTGAACATAGGTATCCAATAAACAATGATATTATTATCAATGAATTATTCTCAATTTGATCATTTTTTCGGTATTTTTTAAGAATAATCTTCTTGATTCCAAACACCTATAAATATTTAATTGTCGGATTTATTCAATAACAGATTTTTTATAGAGTGTTGTATTTTTTTGTACATAACAATAACCTATTAGAGATATAGACCACTATTATGACAACTTATTTTAAATACTTTTTTGATAGGGACTATTCAATATGTAGATTCCTACCCATGTTTTTGACCATTCAATTTCTTCTGTCAACAACTTCTTTCATGTGAGGAGTTATAATGACTAACAATTGATGTTTAATCCCATGTTTTTTAAATAAATTTTCACTTGTATATTTTTAAATTGTATACCATTTTAATTTTAAACTTATGAATTTTCACATTTTTCAACATTTAATATTGTCTTTAGTATTTATTGATGCACCTGAAGACCTCTATTTTGTGATTAATCACCATTAACCATTCCATAATGATAAAATCATCAAAAAACATAATACAGTTTTCCATAAAATGTTTTAGAAGTGATTAACCTAAAATAATTCACATGGATAAGCTCCAAAATTATTAATGATTAACCATTATTCAGCTTATAGGTCATATTAATAGTCTTTCACAATTAAAACGAATCACATGTATAAGTATTGTCACATGTGATCTTGGGAAAATAATGTGCTCCATCATTCTTCAACAAATTTTACAATTATTTTTGGCTCAAATGCTCGAGTTTCTTATTCTATAGCTAGTGTTCATATTTCTTGGATATTATGCACCAATTTTCATCACAAATGAGGTAATTATTTCCCTTGTTCCTTATTTCTTGTAGAATAAATTAACAATATATGGATTTAATAGGGCATACCTTCTTGAGAAATTCCACAACATGTATTGAATCACATAATTGGATCACAATTTGTATATTGTGGATAAGTCCTTCCACCAAGAGAACATCCATTTTTCCGAGATACTTTCCACCGAAATTTTCCTTATAGGAGCCAAAAATTTTGAATTCTTCATCATTTATAAATTGAACTGCTCTGCTTTTTTATATTTGATTTTAGTGATAAGATTTAAATTTTTGGTCATGTGTAAGGTACACCCACCGACCAAAACCCTTAAACTAGAAATTTTTGTTAATACTATATAAATATCAAAAATATTTACCTTATCATATTATATTTTCTCAAAAATATATTTGATAAAATTATCTTGATTATTTATACATTTTTCATCTAGTAGTTCTACAATTTCTTATACATCTTGTATCACTGAGAATCAATATTCAGTTTTCTATTTGTTCCTCAAGGTACCCATCTACTAAACGTATCCTTTAAAAATATCCAAAAACACTTCCCATATAATCCTTGTAGAATGGTAAGATTCTTTATACCCAAATCCTTCATATTAAAATCAATAACCCATAAAATCAAAAGAAAATTATAGAAAACTACTTGCCTATTTTTTGTGTTATTTCACTTTGAAAAAAACTCTTTTTAAGGGATCACACATCCAGAATGTGTCCCAATTTTTCATATAAATAACATTTAATGTTTAGTTTCATTTTTTACATTCTATATTACATAAAAAATATCCTTTCAACTCCCTTCCAAATAAATTTTCATTCAAGAAGTCGATACTTTATTTCTAGCATGAGTAATGGTTGTCTCCACCTTATAATCCATATGTATAGTAAATTTCCCTTAATTGTTAAATTTTTTCACTTTTGTAATGGAAATAAACACTTCATTCATCACACCATTGTCTCCTATAGTTTTAAATGGGCTTTTTCCTTGGGTAAACTTGTTACTATACTATGTATAATTAAACTTTCTTGATCCATGCACTTTCATCACTAAACCAAAACTTATTATTTGAGTTATTAAATTATTTTAACCCTTTATTTCATTGTATTGGTTAATACATATTTAATTCAATACTATTATTTTACATTGAACTTGAAATCAACTTCCTTTTTAAGGTTAGTATAAATTCAAAATTTAATTTTTTCAATATCTACTTCGATTTTTTACTTTTCTTCCTATGGTTTTTGCATATATATATTTGAATCACAAATAATTGAATTATTGTTCTTATTTTTTTCTATATATTTTTCATGTTCTCTAAGGGATGCCTCAATTTCAACCTAAAGATAAAATCTTTACTCAAATTCATCATTTTTAGTATAACTATCATCAACCTCTAGTCTTTCAATAATAGTTACTAAAAAATATTCACCAAGGTCCATATGATCCTCAACCTCCCACACTTATAAATCCTCTAAGATATCATATTCATGATATAACTAGTTTTTTCAACATCAATAATTTACACTATGTATTTCTTCTACTTCTATCACCCCTGAAGGGTTTTTTCACAAATTATGTATCCTCATCATCTTGAAAAATTTTAAATCAATTGGTATCAAAATGCCTTAATCGCTTTGAATTCAACCACCTATGAGTTCTCCTTCACCCTAGATTCATTATCACCATTCTAATTTTATACATGATAAGTATTCTATTATTTTTTTCTAAAGATAGTTCTTTTATATCCTTTTCCTCAAGAAAAAATACCATTACATTGAACAAAGTGGTTGTCTCAATATTCTTTTCACAATTTTGAAATCTTAAATATTTTCACCAAGGTCTCACAAATATAATAAAAGATTATTTAAATGATAAATAAATTAATCAACTATTTTGACTCGGATCATCCTCAAATCTTCATACTTATCCAACAACCCTTACAACTTCTCATCTCAAAATTTGGAATCACGATCATAAATATTCGAGTGTTTTTCCCAAATATCCTGATATATTTTACAAGACATTATATTGTTGTTGATAGGGTTGTAAAAATCTCCCCTAATTTATTTATTGCATTTTCATCTACATTAAATTATTTATGTACTCTTTATTATAAATCCCCACTTTCCATTTTCACTGATATACCATAAATGGGTTTCATGTAAAATTTCATCCCCAATGAAAAAAAGAAGTTATACATAATGTTCATAAAAAAAGAAAACAAATTATTTGAAAATTTGTGTGCCTTTTTTATTAACAATTTATATCATTCTAATTCTTCTAAGGCAGAGAAAACATCAAACATTAATTATGATTTGATACAAATTGTTTCCCCCTTATCAAGAATATTTCCTTGAGGGGGTGAATTAGGGTATTACAGATTAAAACCTTAACAAATAAAAGTGATCTTCTTCTCTCAATTTATGTAAAAATACTTTATCTCTATTACATTCTCTCTATGAGTAAGGAAAATAATTACTAACACGTATATTTTTACTTAGTTCATCCTAACCAGGCTAGTACAATAAAATGAAAAGGTTATATGCCTATGCACCTGAAACACTAGAGCATACTACTTATATTTAGTTTACACAATATAATGTTCACACCAACCATATATACTCAATTTTCAAACAAATGATAAAATATCAGCACCTCTCACCATACATGTAACTGACTACTACTTCCATGAAAGGCTTATTCCATACAAGATAGGTATGTAAAAATACATCTAGTATAGTATGTCTCTTCTATGAAACCTGGTGATGTTATAGTGAGATGAAGTTCCTATAATATCCTCTTTATTTTCCAAATTTAATTTTCCAATAGGCCTGGATGTTTCCTATAAAAATTTTCTCTGATACTCTCAAGAAAATTCCCAGTAAATTCTATCATTATACATGTTTTAATCTTTAAAAATGTTGTGTGAAGTTGTAGAAAATTAAAATTCTTTGATATTATCCAAGTGATAGAATCAAGTATTTTTTCCTTATTCTTCTTAATATCATCACATGTTTCATACCCTGTAAATATGGAGAAAAAATACCATTTAATTCACATTAAATTCCTCAAGTCCTAATCACAACATTTCTAATAAAAGTACATATTGCATTGACACTACAAATCAATGGTGAGATCACACATGTAATGGCATAGGATTCTTCAACCAGTGATTCAGGATGGTGTATCCACCTTTAAAAAGGTGTAGAAGAGTTCTTCGATCAAATTTTATAATCATGGTCCTCTAATCTATAACATATATTCCTCTGAACAAGTCTATTTTCCTCATAAAAAATCTCCTCTATGAACTACCCACAGTCACACTATAATATTTTTTTAATTAAAACACCAAATAACCTATGATTTAATCTCTTTTTTAAATGTCATGGAATCTTATAGGATTTGAGACCAAAAAGGTACTTCATTTTTTCTAAAAAAATATCCTCTATGACATATTGTCTAGATAGGGTTTGGGTGTCTCCTTATCAATATATCTATAGCATAACATATTCTCTATATAGTATGCCTTCTAAAAATTAAAATTATATTGAAAATTATATGGTAATATTTACATAGTTCCACACAGTTTATTCCTCCCTCTACAATATAGGAACCCTTGAAATTCTACTAACATATAAATTTAGTTTTTCACATTATACAACATAGAACATTCACTATTATGTAGAGACATCATGTTGCCTTCCATTAAGATGTATCTCTTTCCTCTATGACATAGAATCCTCTACCTAAAAACATTATAGAATTAATAAATCCATAATAATAATCCATTAAGTAACTATTCTTCACAACATTCATTAACTTTGAAACTCATATGTAAATTACAACAAACACAATCAATACCAAACACCAAAGGGATTTTTTTCAACAAAATTTCAAAAACTAGAAATTAATAACTTGTTTTTATTGTTGTACCTTACACTAATGATGCCTCTGAAACCTTCCCCATATTCATCCAATAATCTTGATGATGATCACTCATGTGGAAAAAAAATCATCCCACATTAAAAGGTATCCATGGGTCAAGTAGAATAATTTATCACATGAATGGGATCAATCCAATCTCCATGAAATACTAGTTCCTCTAATGTAAAGGAAAATAATGAAGATAGATTTAGGTTCCAAAGAGTTTCATCCAATAAAAATGTTAACATCACCAAAATATATCAAATGTAAATAGATTTATATATTCATAAGGATTACCCTCAATTTTATCTTTCATTAACTCATGAATTACAACGCATGAGTTAATGCTTTGGAAAGTTGATATATCACATGCATGAATGAAACTCTAGGAATGATTCATATTATGAAACATTTACTTATATGATTGATTGGGTGAAGGATTTATCAAGTTTCTAGCCAAATCATCAAAGGCTGTGTCATAATATTCCATCCAATATGATATATCCATGCATCACATGTAGACTATTGTATTATGGCATATATCACTTTCAGTCTCTAACTTATACAAAGGATTCATATACATTGTTTCATTTCACCATATATTGTATCATATAAAATAACTTGTGAAACCATTTCCAAAATTACTTTCAGATATATTTCAAAAAAAATTAAAATCTATCATTAACTTCACCACGTATTACATCATATGCAATACATTGTAAATACTCATCCAAAACACTTTTAGATTAATTCTAAAACACTTTTATATTATCTCTCAGAGTCAAATTCAATCCCCATTTCATCAACCATAATGTGTGACCCCATCTTTATTTATATCATGGGCATAAAAAATGAATCTTTAGATCCAAATATGTATGAAAATAGTACCCTCTAGTGATGCATTAATTTTACTCATTCTAAACAGAGATATAGTGTGTTTTCTATCAAACACATGTATCTTTATACCTATGTCCACCAGTATTAATCATATTCAGACATTTATTCTTATATTATTACCATTTTCTATGACATAAAGTGGACATGGGACATGAATCATGTAAATTACATATTTCATACTCATAAATTATTTATTTTTAGAGTATATACTAACTTGGTCGATGAATACATCATATTACATTCATCTATATTAATGTGGAAATCACATGTCACTAATACAAATATATAATCACATAATATATACTTTATTGGTGTGGTCACACACTCCATATTATATATCAATTAATGGCCCATAAGTCATACTCATCAAATGAGAAGACAAAGATCATCTTGCTTATGCTCTAACCAATGACTTCTTCAACAACATACCAAATCACCCTTGATTAGATAAGACAACTTATAAACTTGTATAAATAGGGTATCAAAGTATGAAGTTTACCATGATAGGTATCTATCCAACCTCATGTTAGGTGACTCAAATATGATCCATGAACCCCTAGTATACCAAAGACGTTATGTTTGAAACTCCATGTGGTATAATTAATTGGTTATCCAACACAAAAAAAAATTATTTTTTTGCCACATGAGAAAATTTTGTATCTCTATAAATGAATCATACTCATTCTAACCAAAATATTTAATCATAAAATTTAACACTATAAGATGAACATTAGTTAGGGATAACTCAAAGTCATACTTTGATAGGTCAATTTTCATTACAATTCATGAAATGTATATCTATGTATAAATATATGAAATAAATGGGACAAATGATAGATTGGATATTGAATTTTATATAAAATGAAACATTTAATAATATCAATCACTTCTAAAAATATTTAAAAAATTCAATATAAGCATAAATGTATCATATCATGTATAATAAAGTACCATATCAACCTTATGTATGCTAAACTTTTAGGGGTTTTATTAACAAATTACATCAATATATAATTCCTTAATCATCTCTCTATGACCTTATAATAAAACCTTCCCTCTAAATATTTGGTTCAAAACATCTATGAAGTAAGAAATAAAGAATAATAGTGAGATTTAGGAATCCAATTACAAATTATTCAATTATTTGAGGTATTTAAACTTCTTAAATTCATGTCATCAAATTTTAGGATGTAAACATCTATTTTCTACTTAGACCTATTTCTATGTGAATCATGATCATTTTTTAAACTAATTCTATAAAACGTTTCTTTGAAATTTTTCAAATAATGTAAATTTTTACAGTATAACTATAATAGAACATCTAAACACTTTTACGATAAAGTTAATTTTTCCTTGTTATGGTAACTAATGTAACTATTAATGTTTTTATTTACCACCATTCTCTAAAGTATTTTAGGATTCCAAGAGTAACAGAATTTGTAATTTCACTTGTACAATCTTAGAGGAAATAGTGTATGTCAGTTATTCATGATAGTTAAATATAACTATTTAAGTTTTTCTTTTTCATCATGTATCCTAAACTCATTATGATATAAATTAAAAACAGTTAAAACTAGACTATTATAATCCTTTATCTATTAACTTTGAACATCTCTAAGTCCAAATATACTCCACCTACCTTCTTAAATAATATATTATTTCTAAGAGACACAAATCCTTGTGTGTTAGAAAATAACACTTATTTCGTTATAGTATGAATTTTTAACAAGTAAAGTATTATTTCCATATCATGTATTTTATTTTATGTGTTTGAATCATTTTTCTTTAAAAATAAGATAACTGTTAAAAAAATTCATTGCTCGGTGGTGAAATCACATTCATTTGTATTTTAACAAATATCTGGATAAAAACTTTTATCCTTCTCTATATTTAATGTATGTTATAGAATATGATGAATCATAAACCATGTCTATACAATTAATCGTTTCATTTTTTTTCATAGAAAACACTTTTTGTTGAACCACATCTCTAATTATATAAGATTATTGGGATAACAATACATTCCCTTTACATAGATTTTTTTGAGCTTGATAAATTCCTTTACATTCAAATTTTTTTTATAGAAACTATTTTCTTCAACATTTGATTGAAAACTACAAGCTATGTCAATTCTTCCCTTGATTTAGAACTTTTATATTTTTGAAACAATTTTAAAATTTATATTTAGTATCATATACCCTTCAAAATTAAATTATTGAGTTATATCACCCCTATACCTAATATTTTCATTCAATGGAGTTCCATAAACACTTTCAGATATTCAAGATAATCCCATTTTATGGAATCATTACCCTTTATTTTTGTGACAACCCTAGTTTTCAATGATCATGACTATATTATTATAGATTCATTTTTGAATTTATTTAACTAACTTTTCTTCTTCCTATTTGACATTTTACCCACTTTCACTGTTGATTTTTCATTTGCACCTAGAAATCATATTCATAGTTCACTTATTCAAAACACAATGATAATATCAAGTAATTTTTTTTGAATTCAATAATATTTTAAGAAAATTTGAATAAATGACAATAATATTAATTTAATAATTTGAATAATCTAGTTTTAGTCTCCCTTAAAGAATGTTATAGTTTTGAAAAAATCAGAAATTATGTGTATTAAAAACACCCATCTCATTTTATTAAACAAAAAATTTTTTACATGCTCTTATCAAGAGAAAATGAGATAAAATACACATCTTATGATAATTTTTTCCAAGATTGAAGCATCCAATTTTTCAATGAAGTAACTACTTTGTTAAATTACATGAAACAAATCTAAAACATGAAACATAAACTCCTTATCATCTTCTAAACTCCTGTATAATTAAAACACTTGTACAACTTACATTTAATATCATATAATTTTAAAAATAATATAATTATATTATATTTCATTTATACCATAAGTGGACTCTCTACAAGGATTATTTCAACTGTTTAGGTAATCATAATATTTTATTCTCTAAGGTAAAATATTAACACAATGTAAAAATTATCCTTCCTTATTATTCTTTGGATTGGCTAGTGGTGTGGACTCCCCATGACCTCTTTTATTCCCCTTTTGGAAAAAACCATTAGTCTTTTCAATATATACCACCAAAATGTAATTTAATCTTGGACAACCCAAGTCTGTTTTAGATATCATAAACATATTAAATAGATCTAGTAAAGGTTTATATAATTCATTCATATTATAATTCATAAAAAACTATCAGAACCTTTCCATTAGTGATTAAAAAATTAAATATGAGGAAAATTCATGTTTAAAAGGTAAATATATCCTCTATAATCTATTGACATATCTAGTAATATTGATTATATGAGTGGATATGGAATTTCCTTCCATCATATTACGTAAAAAAATATTTTGACACTTCATATTGTTTATGAATAACTTTATTTTAATATATCCTTTTCAGGTTAGGTGTTAATTAGTAGGAATCTAGGGACTTGTGCATTTTTTTTTCAAATTTGACACCATGGTAACAAGAATGAGTGTGGAGTTAAAAGTGCCCAGTCATGATAATTGAATCACTAAGATGTTGAGAGGGTGAATGAGTGATACTTTTTCCATTATGTTTCCTTGAAATAACCATCACCTCCTGTTAAATATTTCACTCCCTACTGAAAAAAATTCAAACACACATCCACATGAACACAAGAATTTATAAGGTTCGATATTGAATAAGAATAGCTACATATTTTTATGGTTTGGAAATGATCCAATAAAACATATTCCACTATAAAACAATCCTTGGAATATAATGAGTATGATATTCCCTTTCACTTGTGTATCACTATGTAAATAATTCAATAGTGTATTTGCTTCCTCTTAGCACAAATAGGGTAAAACAATGTTTGTGTAACAATGCCTGATACCTGTTCTTATTTTCAACATTCAAAAATGTATTATTTTGAAAATAAATCTTCATTTTATTACCCAGAATATGGAAAGAACTTCAAGGACATGGGTAAAGAATTTAATCTGATTGTCAAGTCTGATCTTCCCACTCTAATTCATTAGATCTAACAATTAAAATCTTATTTCCCAAAAAAATGGATATAATTCTGAAAGAATACATTTGAGATAATTTATAACTCCTTATTACTCAGTCCATAAATCCCAATACAGATATCCCAATCCAATTATCTAGTCCAATGTGATGATCATCCTAATTTGATGATAAGTAAAACATGGTAGAAAACTAAATATGATGATAATTGAATATGATGATCAGCTGAATAATGTTGTAATCTTGTCACTTTTCATTTCACTTATCTCCTTCAAATATTATTCAAAAAAGGATTAATATATAAACCCTCTTATCTCACTAGAAAGTCATATATTCTCTCTCCTATATGAATAGTACCTTCATCATCATTTCTCTAAAAAGTAAGATGCACTTCCCCCTTTTATAGGTGGCCCATAAGTGGTTTTGGCTAGAATCCCAAAAACATTCCCACTCACTCAAATTTCCTGAATTTTCATGTTTCTTGGAATTTAGGGTGAAGGTTAAAATTGAAAACTCTTCTCAAATATTTTTGATCATTCTAAAATATTCTATCAACTTCAACTCTTCCTTCGACATTACTTTCAAACATCATTGAAGATTTGATTTCATGATCTGATTATCTCAATACAATTTCTTCATTTCGATGCTTCAAACCAGTTAAATGTATAAAGAAATATACTTATTTTCATACCTCATCCTGATTTTGTTTCTTCATTTTGATTGATAAATATTATTTTCTCTTCAAATAGAAAAGAAATATTCTTTGAATTTCAATCTCCCCATCGAAAACACATCCATATCTTTTCTTTAGAGCTTATCATGATCCACTAGATCAATAATCAAATTAATTCAACCCCTTTTAATTGGATAAATACATTTTTAATCACATTATTTAAATTTCTTTATATTCATCTATCCCAATAAATTATTTCTCTGATTACGATGGCATCCTAAGTCTGATCAGTAGCTTCCTAAATACGTTAACACTGAAAAATTCTTTCTCTTTTCCCATCAACTTCATTCTATGAAGATTTTTTTTTTTAGATTTTGGTCTGACAAAAAACTAGTACTTTTCGTTTTTCACATTTTTCACAATTGTTCTAGGCCTTTATGAATCTTATGATTCCATCATAAATCTTCAACTTCATCAACTTTATTCTTTAAAACTCGGGATACATAACTTCCTCATGCACGTGAATACGTTGACGATATAATGTTTCAGTATGTGTCATTGATTTAGTAACATCTTTCTTTCAAACCCAACCTAAATACAATCCAAATAAATATGATCCCAAGTAGACTTTTTATTTACCATTTAGATCTGATCAATCTAAATACAATTGGAATTAGGTCTTTTCTTTCTATCTAACTGATTATCAATCATAAGGTCTTCTTCTCCTTCTTCTTTTCATCAAGCTCATATCATAAGTTCTACCATTAACTTATGATTTTTTATATCTCTAAGATTATAAAATAATCATCACATTTTATTTATCGTATTCATGTAGACATTAATTCTCCCATTATGATTACTTCTTTCATACCAGATATAGATTGAATTAGACAACCATTTACTTTCAGAATTATTCATTATCAATTCAATCGATCTGTTCATTCTGGATTCATTGTAAATATAATGAGACTTTTCTTCTAGTAAACATATTTTAATATGATGTAAATTTCCAATAATTTTGAGTCTGATTCTTCTGAATACAATGGTCATTCCTAAATTCACCAAATACAATGTTATTTGATTTTTTATTTCTTCTTAAACTTCTTCGACAACAAAATAAAACACTTTGAATATAATCACCTTCCTAGTTAGCTTGGTCCTAACAATATCCCCTTTATATTTTGTTTTCAACCATGACTCGTAAATCACTGAACTTTGTATCCTAATGAAATGTATTACTTATCAATAATTCTAAGCCCATGTGAGCTTACTCATCGTAGGAAATAAGAATCATTGACAACAAAACCATTTTGTCTAGAAGTAGTGATCATAGATCCTCTTCAACAAATTTATTCCTTAGATCTTCAACTTTCCGGGAATACAATACAATTTTCTTCCTACAACCACACTCACAAATAGTTAAAATAGTTCATATACACATAAATTCTAAATTCATAGCTTTCCCACAAGTCTCACTTTTTTACATTGAAACAAAAGTATATATTTAAGAATACAATTATCCCCCTTGACAACACTATCCAAAGGTAATATGAGGGAGGAGACAAGAAACAAAAACCTAAACATGTATGAGAATGAGGTTAGACCCCCATGTTCAATCTCAATTTTGAAAATGATTCTCTCGGTAAAGGTTTTGTGAAAATTTCAACAACTTTTTCCAATGTTATAACACAATCTAGCTTTAATTTATTCTTCTCAACATGCTCACTAATGAAATAGTATTTTCTGTCAATATGTTTTGAACGGGAATGTTGAACTGGATTCCTGGTATGATTGATTGTACTTTTATTGTCACATCCCAAGAGAAAAGGTAACTTTACTTCAACAAGTATGTCTTAGAATTGATTTTTTATCCACATATGTTGAGTACTGGCTTGAGTGGCAGCAACATACTCATCTTCAGCCATACTAAGAATTATTTAATTTTTTTTCTTGAATTCCGACTAACACAATTCTTTCCTAAAATAATACTCTATTATATTTGGATCTTTTATCATTAACATTTCCTTCCCAATAGCCATATTAATACCCAAACAAATCAATACAATCTAAGCTGTCATATTTGATTTTGAAATCAGTTGTTCCTTTGATGTAACTAAGAATTATTTTTCCAGTAATTAAATTTGATTCCATCAGAGCACTCTGAAATCTTGCACATAAGGTTACAATAAAAATAATGTTGGGTATGAAGGTATTCAATTCGAAAAAAATTCCAATTGGGTTTCTGAATTATTTTTGATCAACATATTTTCCTTCTCAATATTTTGAAAACATTATTCCTACTAAAATTAGTGTGGAAACCGATTATTATTTTTACATGTTGAACCTCTTAATATGTTCCTCAGAATAGTTTTTCTGAGAAATAAAAATGTGTTTTTTCCTTTTAATATTTTGTAACCCATGAAAGTATTTCATTTCACCTAGTATGGACATTTCAAAAACCTTTTTCATCTCTGCAGAAAATTGTTCTCAAATTCTTTCATTATTCCCATCATAGATAATGTCATCAATATTAACAATTATGTTGAGGGAATACTCTTGACTTTATCTGAGGTCACTATCAACTCTCCCTTTATTTAAACTCATCTTCCTTAAGAAAGCATCCAATTTGGAATACCATACATTCAGAGCTTGTTTTAGCCCATAAAAATCCTTTTTCAATCTTCATAAATTTCTTTCATATTTCCCAATAACAAATCCACAAGGTTGTTTTATATAAACTTCTTTATAAAGATAACCATATAAGAATATGGCTTTGAAATCCATTTGAAAGATATTGTAACCTCATTATGAAAAAATAACAAGAATGATTATGATTATTTACAGTCTTTCCACCTTGAAAAACATTTTATCAAAATCAATAACTTCAATTTGTGAATACCCTTTTCAAACAAATATTTCTTTGTTTCTTATTACCTAACCTTTTTTATTCATCTTATTTCAAAAAATCCACTTTGTGATAATAATGTTTTTTTTGTTTGGATTGGGTATGAGTTAACATGTATCATTCTTTTCAACCTGAACCAACTCTCCATTCATGGTCTGAACCCATTCTATATACTCAAAATCTTCTCTTACATCATTCAACTCAAATTTTGAATAAAAAGAAGTATGTGTAATAGCATTTTTCTTATTCTTGTTTGAACTTTCTGATGTTGATCACCAATAATATTATGATATTCTAGTTTTTACATCAGAATAGGATGAGATTTTTGAGTATCTTTCTCATCTATAGAAATATATTAGTTTGATTCTTCTTCTTGAATAGGATTACAATTGTTTACATCCTTTTCAGAATTATTTTCCTAATCTTTCTCAACTTCCTGGTCTGCCCTACCATGTTTGTCTTCTTCATCCCTTTCAATAACATTCACCTAAATAGAATCAAAAATTATTATTATTATTTTATGGAAGCATCTATATCCAATTCCATCTAGATCTTAGCTAAGAAAAAATCCATCTTCACCTTTCTTCTCAAACTTTCCATAGTTTCCACCATTCTTCTTTATAGTACATGGACTCCCAAGAACTCTTAAGAATTTCAAACTTGTATATTTTCCATAAAACAATTAACATATATTAATACCAAAAATTTGATTATAGAGAAATCTATTTTGAATATAAACAATAGTACTCATGGCTTGTATCCAATAGTAATGAGAAAGACCATGTTTAAGTAACATAGTTCTCCACATTTTCACCAAACTTCTATTCATTAATTTTGAAATCCTATTTTGTTAAGTAGTGTATAGGGAAGTTTACTCATGATGAATTCCATGATTATCTATATAACATTAAAATTATTTACTTTTTTATTCACCACTATTTTCTATTCTCAACTTCTTCACTAAATACTCACATAATTTATCAGCATTTCTTCTAAAAATTTTAAACATTTTCAAATCATTTGACTTATTTTTTATATACATAACACAAGTAATTTTAATAAAATCAGAAATTAAAGTGATGAAGTAATTATCTCCATTTTTTATTTTTTTCTCATTGGACCACAGATATTTGAATGAATTAGCTCCCTGGGTTGTTTTGAAAAAAATTTAACATTCTTATGCACTGAGTTTGTAATCATTCCTTTTTGAAAAATACTGCAACACCAATATGTTCTTCTTGGAAAATAAAGAATTTATTAGCCACTATCTCTCTTTGATAACATTTTTATGTTTCTTTTACACATGTTTCCCAACCTCTTATACCACAATTTATTTTCTTCCACTATACTCATGTAGTAATAGTTCTGTATTTCACCATCCTAAAAAAAGTTTACTTTTGTACATTGACCTCTGGTAACAATTTTTCCATATTCTTCAATTTTCACAAAAAAAACCCATCTTTTATAATGATAACTTTATTTACCTAATCACACAATTAAAAAACACTTTGAATTTTTTTTCATCCCATCAACATATAGAGTTTTATTGGATTTAATCTTTTCCTTCCCAATGATGTCTTATCCAACACCTTTGATTTTCAAGGATTCAACATTTCAAAATTTCATAGTTTATTCCTTAAATTATTTCAAATTTGTTAAAAATTTAAATCTCATGTCATTTAAGAAGAAAATCCACTATCAACAATCTAAGGTATTTCTCTTTTTGAATCTTTCAAATCTATTTAAACAAAAAGTTATTTTTCTTCTTCCTTTTCATTCTACACTTTTGACATATAATAATTGTTAATAAACATTTTTTTTGGTAAAAAAACACATCCTTTTGTAAGGTGTCCAAATTTTTCACATCTTTCACAAATATTTTCTAGGGGTTGGAACCTATTTTCAATATTTACTCTATCTTTTTCTTGTTTCATCACAACAACCTTCTCAGAATTATTTCTTTAAGGAGATTGACTCCCCCTTAACCTTTTTCATCCATAGAACATGGGATAATAAAATGATGTTGGTTAAAGAAACACATATTTTCCATGTGTATGAATCCCCCACAATACTAGCAATATCTATAGAAAGAATATTTACCTCTGAAACTTATATACTAACCACAATTGTGAATACGTTTCTCAATAACCATCTTGTATTTATTTTCTGAGCCGTCAAACTTTCTATTATCAATCGATGTATTCTATTTTATTTTCACCTTTATAAGATCCATAAGTATTGGAAAGTTTTATGGATTCATCATATTTAGAACAATTTCTAGAGAAACTGTATTTTATAACTTTTGAATTCCCAACATTGTTGGTTTTGGCCACATACATAAATTTCCCATATTTCTTCCTTCTAGAAGCAATTATATATTTTTCCTCACCCTTTGAGGGTATATTTTTTAAACCATATTAGGTTTATCATTATGAGAAATTTAAAAAATTTAGTGATATATTTTTTGAAACTTTTAACTTTTTATTCAACATTAGAGATTTGTTTTGGACAAGTTCCAACGGTTCTTCTTTTTCTTTCAGTTTCACCTCCAGATTCTCATTGTGATTCTTTTATTCTTAAATATATTTATTCATATCATCAATTTATTTTACCAGCTTTACCCTCTCATTAGAAAAACATTATTGATTTCTTGATGAGGAACATTCATCTTATAAATTATTTGTTTTCCTTTTCAAACCCTCAGATCTTTATCAAATAATCTTTCAAAAATTATTTCAAATGAAATTCAAGTTGAGTTTCTTCTTCTTAAGGACTAATGATTCGGAATTATTCATCATTTTCTATTACAATAAAATTATTCTCGACACCATACTCAATGGAATTTTTGGATTGAGCATCACATCCTTCTAGTTCATTTAATTTAGATAAGAAATTTTTTATTTTGGAGTTGAATAATTTCCTATCATTCCATATAGAATACAATTTTCCATTATATCTTTACTTCTTCCATGATCCTAACCGTTTTCATTATTCTTTATCAGTATCCTCTTCTTTTTTTCTTCAAGTATAGTTAGCCACAAAGTGACCAATGACTCCATATTCAAAACATTTTAAGGGAATTTTCCCTCTGTATTCCTCAATATCACTTTCCTCATTTTTAGAAAACAAGAAAAAAATATTGTCCACATTTTCACATACCCCATTTTCAAAATCATATTCACTGGCTTCATCTTCAATAAGAATATTCATTTATTTTTCTCTATTTGTAGGCTTGGAATACATTTCTCTATTAATTTTTTTTATTTTCATATATTTCTCCATTCTCATTTTATAAGTTATGAGAGTACAATGAAAATAATCAAGAGATAATGTTTCTGGATCTCTGTATTCTAATGAAGAGATTTTTTCATCAAACTTTTTGGGAATAATTCTCAAGATATTTTCAATAATTGTAAAATCTTATAACTTTTTACTAATAAATATGATATTTATAACAATGTCATTTACCCTGGTAATAAATTCCCCAATAAATTCATCCTTTCCCATCTTCAAATCTCAATACTTCAATCTCTGTATTTGTAAAGTTTCCTTCTTTACTCTTGTACTACCTTTGTTTATGTTTTTCAATTTATCCCATATAACTTTGGCTATAGAACCCTTATGAAATTGCTTTCATAAAGTGATGGTAATAAAAAATTCTTGGCCCTTCCATAATTCTCAATATTTTTCTTATCAATAGATATTACAGGAACATTATCATAAATCGGAGAAAATCCTTCTATTGTGGCTTTAAGAACATCATAACTGATAGGCATAAGATAAGGAAACAATCTATCTTTCCATATATGATAATTATTCCCTTTGAAAACAAAAATAAATTTATTATTCACATAATTAAAATTATACATTAGAAAAAAATAAGAAAAAGGAAACATTTAGATCTGATACCAGTTTAAAGTGCCCGGTTAGGATAATAATATCACTAAGATAGGGGGAATAAGTGACACTTTTTTCCTTTACATTTACTTGAAACAACCTTTGCCTCTTGTTAAATATTTCAATTTCTACTGAAAACAATTCAAATACACATATACAGGAACACAAGAATTTACAAGGTTTATTATTCATTAAGAATAGATATGTCCTTGGTGTGGTTTGGTAATGATCCAATACCACACAATCCACTTGCAAATAATCCGTGGAATACAACTATTTGGATATCAACTTTCACTCATATAGAACTATGTAAACTATCCAATAGTGTATGTGATTCATCTGATCACAAATAGGGTAAAACAACATTTGTGTAACAACACATGTTACATGTTCTTCATATTATCTTTCACCACTGTATTATTTTCTAAAAAAATTACTTTCTTTCCTATGAGATGGTAAGAACTTCATGGACTTCGATAAAGAATTCAATCCAATTTTCATGTCTGAACTTCACACGTTGATTCTTCAGATCCAATTCTTCAAATCTGATTTCCCAACCCGATGGTTCGAAATCTAATATAATAAAATCAAGGCAATTACAAAATTCTTCTTCCTTAATATGTAAATCCCAGTATAGAATTCTTGATCTGATTATCTATCCATATACAATGATCAGTAAAATTTTATCTTTAGAATACCATGGTAGATAGTTGAATATGGTGATCACTGAATACAATGATCTTCTTAATAATTTTTAAATCTTGTCTCTTCTCCTTTCACTTATCTACCTAAAAATTTCTTAAACTCAAGATTAATATGGAAAACTTTTTCTCTCACTAGAAAGTTAGAGATTCTCTCTATTATGTGAACGGTTCATCCATCATCAATCCTCTAAAAAGTATTATGTACTTGCCCCCTTTTATAGGTGACCCATAAGTGGTTTCAGTATGAATCCCAAAAACTTTCCTCCTTACCCAAATTTTGGGAATTTTCTTGTTTCTTGGGATTTTGGGTGAAACCTATCCTTGTTAACTATTCTCAAATCATCTCGATCCTTCTTGAATCTTTTATCAAATCCATCACTTCCATTGAATTTATTTTCAAAAGTTAACCCAGATCCAATTTCTCAATCAGATTATCTCAATATGATATCGTCATTATGATTCTCTGAACTAGTTAAATGTATGCAAAAATAGATTTCTTTGCATACCTCAGTCTGATTTTGTTTCTACATTCAGGTTTTTAAATATGATGCTCTATTCCAATTAAAAAGAAACATTCTTTGAATTTCAATCTTCCCATCTACAATACATTCATCTCTTTTTTTAGTTCTTATCATGATCCACATGATTGATAATCAAAGTAATTAAACCCATTTTAAATGGTTGACTATATTGTTGATCACATTATTTTCTTTTATTTACATTTATCAGTATCATGCAATTTTTCCTCTAATTATGATGGCATCTCAAGTCTGATCTTCATCTACCTGCATATTTTACCAATATAAACTTATTTCTCTTTTCCCATAAACTTCATTCTCTAAATATTTTTTTATTTTGGCTTTTGGTCTAACTGAAATCCAACATCTTTAGTTATTCACATTTTCAACATATGTTCTCAGCCTTTATGAATCTGATGAACCCATCAAAAATCTTACGCTTCATCAATTTTATTCTTTAAAACTCAGGAGACATGACATTCCTTATGATTATGTATACATTGACGATATATTGATACAATTCATATCATTCATTTGGTAACATCCTTATTTCAAACCCAGTCAGAATAAGATTTGGATGAATATGATCTATATCACCATTTTCCTTTCAAATTCAGATTCGATCAATCTGAATATGATTGGAATCATCTCTTTTCTTTCATTCTGATAGATTCTCAATCATTAGGAATTCTTATTCTACACATTTCATTAATCTTGAATCATACGTTTTACAATTATCTTATGATTTTTGAGAACTCCATGATCAAGAAATCATTATCACATTTGATTTATCATAGTCATGCAGACTCTAATTCTCCCATTATGATTAATTCTTCTATACCAGATTTAGAGTGAATCTGATCTCCATTTACATTCAGCAAGATTTATTCTCAATATAATCAATCAGTTCATTCTGAATTCTGTGTGAATCGGATGAGACTTTTCTTCCAACCAGCTTCTTTAAATACAATGGACCCTTTCAAGTATTGTGAGTCTTATTTTTTTGAATTTTATGGTCATCCCAAAATTCAAAAAATACAAAGTGATGTAATTTTTTATTTCTTCTTAAACTTATTTGACAAAAAAAGGCAACACTTTTAATATAATCACCTTTCTCATTAGTGTGGTCCTATAAGTGGATATTTCATGTGAATCTTTTATTTGTTTAAAAAATCATCTAAATCATTTTCTTGAACAAATTCACTAGTTGGTTTCTTAGTAAGTGGTTGTTACAACACATTGAACTTTACATTTTATTTTAGAACTATTCTCAAAATTTCAGTATCGGTAAAGAAATTTTCTACGATTTAGATTTTCCTTTTCAAAGATTTATGTAAATTATAAGTTTTATTATGATTTCATTTATTAATAATGGAAGATTTTTTCATATGAGTCTCATAATTAATAACTATTAAAATGTACTTTTATTTAATGATATCCCACTAAAATGATAACCCATTTTAAATATTCATCATATCCATTAGGGGGATAAGATCCATATTTTATCATAATTTACATTGTTTTTTTCACATAAATAATCCATTCCTATTTATGTATTGAATAATCCCAATAAAAATAGTTGTCACTCTTAGATAATTGTGTAGATAAATATTTATTAAATACTTCATATGGATATACTCAACTCCATTCTTTTGGTATCCAGACTATTTGGGTTTACAAGATAGTGTAACCCAAATATAACACTAATAATTAGTTAATAATGAATAATAAATGGGTACTCATGATGAGCTCAAAAGTACCGAAAAATAAAAATCTTCAATCACTTATAACATTATTAACTTATACAATATATTCTTGGGGTACTCATGATAAGATCAAAAATATCTACTTAGTTGATTATGGTCTTTAAAAGTGATTCTTCAAAAGGAATCATAAAATTATTATTTAAATTGGATTTAAATATCACCATATTATCTCATGTTATTAATTTCATATTTATGATTTTATTTATTTAGTTTGGAATCATATTCCCACCAAGAAATCAATATATTCAAACCGTATTTATGTGTAACCCTTTACACAACACACAGTTTTTGTAATCACCCAAAATTAGAATTATAACATTTGAAAATGAATCATATTCATAAGGTATATGAAATTTTCATGTGAAAGAATATAGTTATATGATATTTTTTATCACTACATAAGTAAGCCCAGAGTGGTAGATAGCCAAACCCATTCACCTTTCTAGACAAGGCATAAGCCTCTAGGATAATAGTTAGTACTACCCCAAGTACCTCTATATAAGGAGACTAATATAACAAATTATGATATGAACCAAATTTAGAGGGGGTGAATTAGTTTTGTGATGTATTTATCTAATAAAAACTACTGGAATTTAACTCCTTTTCAATTTACATCTATAACTTGTTAAAGTGAATTGATCACTCTTGTTCTCTATTTCCTTCTTTCTTTCTTGCAGCACGACCAAACACATGAACATAAGGATGACAACAATTTACAAGGTTCACTACTCAATTTTTTATGGATAGTACTTTGTATGAATTGTATTACTTCATGGCCACATAACCCACTTGATCACTCCAGGGAGATAAAATGATCCAGATATAAACTTAAGACTTTTGTTTTAATGTCTCCAAACTTTTCTTTAGTACATCCCATACACAGGTCCATCCCACTCCTTATAAAGATAAGCATTTGGATAAAAATAAGATATTATGATACCAATATAGAATTTTGTCTTATTATAAACATACTTACTTGGTCTATTTCTACTTCTTCTTTCACTTAAATAATAGTATTTAATTAATTCATCTTCTTTTGTATTAAAATGGTGATGCACATACATTATTCTTATTTGAATCTATAAATAATAATATAATTATTATTTATCTTATTCTTATTCAGTGTACTAGAACAACATAGTATGTATTTATCTTCAATGCCAAATTATTTCTTCAATTTGGAAATGGTTATTAGATATGTGATTCAATAATAAAAGGATTTATACTATGTATTGCATTATCAAGTCACTTTAATCCTATATTCCTCATTTTATCCATACCTTTATGTGTCAATAAATTATGCACTGCAGCTGTCCAATTCCTATAGATTAAATTTTAATCTCAAATTCAAATTTAAATTACCTACATCCTTCAACTTTTGATTCAAACCCATCCTTTGGATCTTTTTACAAATTTATTCTCAAAATTGGATTCAAATTTGTAGTTAGTTTCAGTTACAATAAGTGCCAACCCAATAATATATATCCAAGTCAGCAAGATTCTTTGAATATTCTAATAATTTAAAAATCACAGCCTAGGCAACTCCAGTGTGGCGTAGTATTGTAGTTCAAACTATTTATCATATAATTGATTGGACCCATTATGGGGTGGTATGTTATTTTTGGTTTGTAGGTATACAAAACACTTTTGACACTTAAAAATCCATCAAATACCTTTGTGATGTGATATATCCACTATGGTGTTGTCTTTCACATTTTCTCTTAACTATGATGTGGAATATAAGTAGTGGAATGGAGGTTCAAAATTCTCCAAATACATTGAAATCTTCTACTGAACAATATTTTAGTGTGAACATAGTTCCAAGGTGAAAACACCTTGTTTATATTCATCTTATGTTGAAACAATATCACCAATTCATAGAAACTAGTACATAAACAATATTTTCAAAAAATTGACTCAACCACCATTGTGGTGTGGTCCTCATTATACTACCTGGGAACCTAGATGGTCCACCTATTATAGCATGGACCTTTACTTCAGTGTATTAATAATGGATTCTCTATGAACTCAAAATGTTACCCTACAATACCTTATTGTGTCGTCTCCCCTTATATTGAAAAACCATCTCCCTTCTCTATGCCATTGCAGTATATTTTATGCTCCATGGTGTAGTACTTCTTCTTAAAATAACTTCTACAATGAAATACCATGTATTATGTATTGTAAATCATTATACTAGGCTTTTAAATATTCTATAATAATGAACTATTCTCAAGATATATAGTCACTTTGAACCGGATTAAGTTCCATTTTAATTTTTTCCCAAACCTTCTTCAAACATATTATTTATCAGAGATATAGAGATCTTCACAATAATCCCCAAACACCATGAAAATAAAATTTTCAAATCACTTGGTATTCCAAACCTTCTTCAAATAAATCTCTTATCAATGAGATATATATCTTCACAAGAATCCTCAAACTCTATGAAAATTCACATTTTAAATCACTTTTTCCTTCAATATATCAAGTACTTTCAAGGAAAGATCATTAAACCAACATCCAAACCAATATTTCAAGGTTTTTCATCCAATATTAAAACATATAGAGACAAGTAAAGTCATTCTTGTGTACTTATTATTTTATTTAACAAGATTTTATTCTTAAACTAAACTTATAATCTTCTTACTAAATCTCTAAGATATTGAAATAAATGAAATAATTATATATTGAAAACCATTGACAATAAATACAACTTACACAAAGTAGGATCAATAGTTTCCCCATTCATATTTTTTTTCAATGCCATCATAATATGATATTTCAATATATACTCTTCAATCTTACACTTCTCTCCAACCTTAATTTAATTTTACTCTCTCCATTTTTCTCATCAATCATTCAGTTTTTCTTTCTCTCCCCTTTAATTATATAAAATAAAAAGTACTGAATAAAGGGTATCAATTCATAAATATAAAATTTTCATTATCCATTAATCGTGAATTATACTAATCCCTAATCAGTGTTGGAAACAAGGGGGTTTGATTTACACAAATATGTTTTCCTTTAAAAATTTAAATGATACTAAATGAAATTATAAAACTCATAAACTTATCTTAAATGGTTTTTCAAACTGAATAAGGTTGTCATAAATGATAAATACCAATTGAGATATAAATTTCTTATCAATATAAACTTGAGTTTCTTGAACTCACTTCAACACACAGGTTGAAAACATTCAAGTACAAATAACAAGATACAACAGCCTCAGTGATTCTTCTACCTTACATATTTACTTTAATGATTAAATTGATTTACCACCTTTAATATTAGGTTCTAATTTTAGATACCAAGGATGAGATATTAATAATACATATATTTTCAATGAAATTTTTTGATATAACCTTCCATGATATTTAGATGAGATATATATTCTGGAAGCTTCTTCACCATTCTTTATTTCTCTCCCCCTCAAGGATGAATTCCTCCTGATAGTTATATTGATGATTCTATTCAATAGATATGATTCAATATTCATATTATGAGAATAAATTAAAATTTTATTCTTCATGTGTCTATCAATATTTCAAATATTCTATATATTCTCCAAAGATGATCACTTTAATGTATAATATTTGGAATACCAACTTATGAGATCAATCTAATGTGTCATATTCATCTTCTTATTGTGCAGTGTTCACATCACATTCTTCAAATTCACCAAAGATTATTCTCCATCATATTTTTCCATATACCAATTTATGAATCATTCTAGTATGGTGTTTTTATCTATACTATCCAAAATTGATAGGAAAACCATTTTATCATGTTCTCCCCATGAGAACATACTTTACCTACAATTCCATGCATTGTAATTAAAAAATAAAATGCACCAATTTTAAGGGAATAATTTGGATATTCTATATTCCTTTATTTGAATGAAAAGGTTGAGATGTTTTTCTCAACCAAGTTACTCCAGCCTTCAAGCTTAAATATATAATTTTCAAATATGATTTGGCCTTTAGTATTGTTTACCTCTTCACATCCTTTTATTCCTTGGGTGAGATAAAAATATTATTTATCATTTTTTATTTAATTATTTTCAAGAACTATCTTGTGGTGAGAAGATAGTTAAACAACATTTGTAATTCTTTTCAAACATCTTGCATCACCCACATAAAACTTCTCTAACATAATGGTTATAATTTTATTGCAACCTCTCGTGAAATTTGAGATCTTCATGTGGATCTTTATCTTTTATTTTTCACTATATCATTATTGTGCTTCTTATAATTTATTTTCTTTCTCTAAATCAACTAGAAAAAATACTATACATTTTTTTGAAATATTGGAATCCATAATGGTGTCTCCAAATAGATTATTTTGAGTGATTTTACTTTTAGACATGGAACTCCTTTTTAAAATTTTCTTGGTCTAATTTTAAATATTATTTTTATTAAGATTGTTTTCTAAGGATTTTTAACCTATCTTCTTAAACTTTTTGGGTGTAATCTATTTTGAAACCTTCTTTATATTTTCCCACAAAGATGATTCTTCCTTATTAAAAAGTTTTATTATCTACTTATTTTAATTTGATATATACTAATATGATAATGAATCAATTATATTACCACAACAACTACACACATCACATATATATCCAATATTATAAAAACTATTTAAGATATATGGGTTCTAATGAATATATGGATAGTGTATATTTTCTAGCTTTCTCCCCCATGAAATAGGATTCCTTTGTTCTATGATTTTAAATTATTATACCAAAAATATATTTCACAATACTCAAATAAATTTCATCACCATCATTTCTCAACAAAACCTTCCCTTATCTTCCTCAGTACATATTGTCTATATTTTTTAAATTTAGTATTATACTATTTTTGGGCCTTCTTCATCACTAGTTTAGCTTCACTTAGAGAACCATCACTCACACTTCTTCTTTTATCCACCATATACAGGATGGTAGAATCCTCATCACTTCTTCTCATCTATACTTATATAGTTTTTTCATTTAAACCTATGCTTTTTGTGAAAATGGATTTAGTATAATCAATTAATTTATAAATGAATGGTACCTCTTTATTTGAGACTGATTTAGAAAGATCATAAAAAGATTTCATGAAGTCTTATCACATAATATAGGAATTTTTACATGATAAATCTCCTTAGATTGTTTTTTGACAAAACCTCCTTCCTCCAATAATGAAGACTCGATATATTCCATTTCCAAATTGACCACTTTGATTTCCAATTCTAAACATATCATATTGATTGAATTCTTATGATCTTAAATGAAGGTAATAGTCTCTTTACAGTCCTTCCTCTTCTTCTCAACATCTTTATAGTGCATTTTGATCTTATCATCTAACAAAGTTTAAAGATCATTGATACTATTGTATATAATATCCATTTTTATATTCATGACATCAATGTTTTTTAGATATTTTTTGAATTCCTATATATTATTATCATATTATTTAGTAGTATCATCCTTTTCTCATATTTTGTTGACCCACTCTTCTAAAATTTGGAGAATATCGCCTTTAAATCCCCATACTCATCTTATTTTATAGTAACTTTTTTAATATTAATACAAGTAATAGATCTTTATATTAAATAATTCTCTAGGTTGTATACCTAACCTTTAATTTTTTTATCTTTTCCTATTATCTTTCAAAAATCCCACAAATTATAAAATATAATTCATTGGTTAATTCATGCATTGTATCCTTTAATTATTTAGTAGATAAATCTATTGACATATGACCACACCCACTTGAAACATATTCTTGTGGAAGGTTTAAACAAGAATCTTCACATACATTATGATCACTTGAATCCCCTTATTCCTTTTAGGTAGAAATGTTGTTCATATCCTTTGTGTTATATCAACTCCCATGTTCTTCTACTTCTGATCTATATCTGTCTTCCTTGCTCTAAGCACTTGAATTAGCTTCCTATTTTGACAAGAGGGAAATATTCCTCATATTATTCTTCTATTTATTTTTTATATTCAAAAAAAGTCTTGGTAGAGAATATATCCTGATTTTTCATAGAAATAAATTCTCCAAAACTATACACCATTATAATTTTTAGAAATAAATTTTAATTTTTCAAAGAGAACAACATTAAAAGAATATATAGAATCCAATTGAGGTGAACATGTTCTTTAATTATAATTGAGGTAACTGATTGGGATATAAACCACACTAACAGTGGGTAAATTAGTGTTGGTAAGTCTTAATCTAATAAAAAATAATTAACTTTTATCCATTTTTAATTTACATTTATCACTTTTTAAGGTGACTGGATCACTCTTAGTCCCTCTCTAATTATTTTTTTCTTTTTAAACCACCAAACACACACATATATGGAACAAAAAAATCAAGTTTCTCCACTCAATTTGATATGGATAGTCCTTGGTGTAGACTAGATTTCTCCATTATCACACAACCCACAAGATTACTCTAATAAGCTACAGCAAGAAGGTTATAACCTTGAGACTTATTTTTGAACATCTATTAACTATTAGTCAGTGAATCATATAGAAAGGTGTTTCTCACACCTTATAAAGATAAAAATTTGGATAAAAGCAATAGACCATGATACCAATATAAAATAATATCTTTCTATAGATTTTTTACCTTGATCACTTTCTCCTTATTCTTTCAGCTAAACATTCCCAAGAAATGACTTCCTCTTCTTGTATGAAAATGGTGATGCACACAATTTATTTTTATTTTCTACAATAAAGTTGAACTAAATTCTATTTTATATTCTTATTCATCAATGTACTATAAAAACACTAGATCTATTCATCTTCAATGCCTATGGATTTCTTCAATTTTGAAGTAGGTATAGGATTTGTGCTTTGATACTCCAAGAATTTCTACTATATATTTCAGTATCAAGTCACATTAATTCTATATTAAACTTTTTTAAACACAAAAACGTGTTAGTATATTATGCATAATATTCCTACAATTCCTTGAGTTTAAACATTAATTTGAAATTAAAATTCAAACCACCATCTTCCTTTAACTCCTTCTTCAAAATTAGACTTTAGGTATTTTTCCAAATTTATCCTCCCCATACAATTCAAATTTTTTCATATTTTTAGTAATAATAACTACCAAAAAATTAAGATAAATCCACATTATCCAGATTATTTAAATTTTCATAGAATTTATAAATCACAGTTTGGGAGCCTCTATTGCAGTGTAGCACAATAGTTCAAACTAGTTATTTAATAAATACTTGAACACATTATAGTATTGTATCTTATACATGGTTTGGAGACATTAAATAGTCCATTATTATATAAAAAATACATCAAACACACTTTTGAAATAATCTATGCAATGTAGTGTAGTCTTATAAATTTTCTCCCAATTGTGGCAAGGAATATAAGTTGTGGAATAGAGGTTCCAAAATCTCTAGAGCCATTAAAATCATTCCCTAATATTTTTTGTGGTGTGAACTCATTTCCATAGTTTATATACCTCATTTATATTCTTATTATAGTTAAATAATATCATTATACTATAGATTCATTTACACAAACTGGGTTACCAAAAATAAACCCATCAAACTATATGGTGTGGTCCTCCTATGGCCTAAGCACCAAGTCGGTCCACCTATTGCAACATATACCTATAATATGGCATGGAGGTCTCTAATTATCTAGGAAATCAAAACTTTGGCATATATTACCTTGAATAATTTAATCCTCTAAAAAGTTGAAAACATATCCTTTATTTGTACCATTGTAGTGTGTTTTATGTTCATGGGGAATAACTTCTTCTTCAACCAACTTTTACGATGTAATACCATGAATTGAAGTGTGGAAATCATTCCAATGATCCTTTAAATATACTAACATAATAATCTCTTTTTTTAATATATAACAACTTTTATTAATCATAAGAATTGTCTAATTTCCCTCTAAACCTTTAAAAAATATCTCTTTTATCATAGATATAGATATCTTCACAAGAATCCTCAAACTCTATAAACTCCAATTTTCAAATCATGTTTCCCTTCGAAACATTTTTCAAAAAAATACTTTATCATAGATATAGATATCGTTACAATAATCCTCAAAATCTTTGAAACTAAAACTTTAAATTCAGTCTATCCTTTAATATATCAAGTACCTCCAAGGAAATAACATCAACCAACTTCCAAACCTATCTTCCAGGGATTTTATACAATCTTCAAACATCTATAGATAAGTATACTACTTCATGATAAATTATTCTCTTATTTAAAAATATTTTACTCTTCAACTAAACCTCTAGGTTACTTATTATTTCTACAATATATTTACATTAATTAAATCCTTCTTCATTGACATCTGTTGATAACAAATACAACTTATACAAAGTGGGGTCAAGTGAGAATTTACTCAAGAGAGAATCTAATTCATCACAGCTCTAAAACATTATATGGACAAAATATGCCCAAATACTTAATTCAATGACACAAATAAAATTATAAATTTAGGATAAGGTAGATGAAAAACTAAATTTTATGGATTCATAATTAGAATATAATGTGGATCCATCTTCTCTAAGAAGTTTAACAATTAAACTAAACCATACACATTCATAATATAAAAAAATTATATTTACGAATAAATCAAATAATAACCTTTAAATAAATGAAGAATTAAAATATTTGAACATGATATAACCATTCATGAATAATTAATAAATAAATTCTAATTATCAGCACTTTTAGAATTTCATCTTTATTCATTATGGGCATTCCATAATTATGAATGTAATAAGTTATATTTTTTTAAAGTGAACATTTGATATTCATCATTATATACCCTTTCATTTTAAATATTTGATATTATTAGGAATCATAAAATATTTATAATCCAATTTATATTATTTAAATATTTTATGTAATCAAAATATCATATACTTTGTATTTAAAATAGAAACTAATTTATTTTAAAAAAAAGTTAAAAAAATTTATAAAAAATAAATAATTTAAAATACAACTAATTTTATATTTTTTCCTTATTTATGTAATTAATAAACACTTTTAAAATTAATTTTAATGTTATAAAACAAACCCTTTTATTTTAAATATTAAATTTTAATATTAAATGATTATTTAATAATAAATATTTCATGAAAATTAATTAATTAATTGTAAACCCTTTATAATTAATTTTTAAATTATTTTTTTATTAATTAATAAGTATCCATAGAATAACATTTATCATTATTTAAAAAAAATTATAAATAAATGAATTTAATTCTAAATTTAATTTTTTAACTCTTTACCCTTATGCAAGAGGTAGGGATTATCTATGTAATGGTAATGTGTGTAACATCTCGGTATCTTATTTAAGGTACATCTTTAACCTTGTGTTGATCGTACATCATTAGGGGCTTTTCATAGGTTTTTTCTATTGAAATTAAGATAATTTTTTACCTTTCAGGGTTGTGCACAGTTGGTACATAGTTAGGGTAAAATGTGATGTTTGGCCCGGGAAACCATGTGGCCAAGTTTGAGCCACAATAAGAGGGTGCATGGTTTTCCCAAACCATTCGGCCTCTCCCTAAAACCATGTTTCATCAAATAGTGGGGATTTACATGGTTAGTGCATGGTTTAATTAATCAAGAATCCAAACTATGCACCCAAAATAGAATCTCATTAAGGGCCCATAGTTAGGGTGCACAGTTACTACTAATCATGCAGCCCTTGCAGCAAATCATGTACACTCTTTTTCATTCCCATGAAAATTTAATTAAAAATCCTCAGACCGTCTTTTAAGATGATAAACACCCCCATTCAACACTAATATTATTTTTTGGTCTTTGAAATATCTCTAATATATTGTTTTGACACCTCTAACCCCATCTATTTGAAGATCAATGCACCGATGATCTCATTAGATCTCCTAATGGTGATTGAATATTCTCTCTTGTGGTTTCTTTTTATATCCTCTTTTATCTTTCTTATAGAGTGATAGATCATAATTTTATTTTTGGAAATAATCTATTTTTTGACTAATATTGATTCTAGGATTGATTTCTTGTTCTCCTTCACCTCCTTTATCATTGGTGTTTCCATTGCAGGTGTTGAGTTGATAACATGATTAAAGGTGGGTGGTTCCATAATGCTTTACCCTTTGATTTAGACAAAAATTTCCTTATTGATTTAAAATGAGTTTTTAACTGATTTAAAAACTAGTATTTGAGTTGATTTGATGTTTCATTTAAATAAAAGGCATAGAATTTTTAAAAACCCCCCAATTTCAATGGAATTGAAATTATTGGGTGTATTTCAGAAAAAAAAAATTGGATTGATTTTAAAAGTTTTTTTGATGATATAATTTAATGTTATTCTTGAAAATAAATATATTGAAATTAAATATGATTTTAAAAGGCATGGATTGATGAAAACCTGTGATTTGGTTTTGAAAATAGAAAAGTTTGTTGAAAAATGATTTGGGAATTTAAACTGTGATTGATGAGATGTAGGAAAATGATTGATTTTCCTATGACTGATTGATTGGGTTATTTAATAACATGTGATCATGGGTAGTTAGTGGTCGTTAGGACAATCATTCTAGGACTCAGACTCCTTAGAAATAGAAAAATGATGGCAAAACTAACTAAACCAATTGCATCATGATTTTTCATGATGGGTCCTCTAATGGTGTGTAGATTAATTTTTGGTAATTAATCCCATGATGGGGTGTTTTTTTAAGTGTTAACACATATCTTGAGCCATGATGATAAATGAGATATGTGAGGATCTTATAGCCGTTAACTAACAAACCTCAGGGATTATGAGCATCGTTAATTGTTGTGTTTGCTTTGATTATACATTAAATTGATTATAAAACTATTTTATTCATGCCTACTATTTTATAAAAAAAATTTATATAAAATGTTCATTTAATTATATTTTGATATATCTGAAATATTTTGATTTGAAATCATGTTTTGTTGAAAATATGTAAATGTCATGTAATGACTTATATTATTTAAATTGAAAGAATAATTTATTTAATTATTATGAAATTGGTTATGGAGAACATGTTGAGACCCAACTAGGATGTTTATCTCAAACCCTACCTTTTCCTTCAGGAATTTTTAGATTATCTTATGACAAGTTCAAGTAGAGGGAAATCAACTCTTGGAGGAGGTGGGTGTACATGATTCTTGGGACCTAGAGTGATGGAGGTGACCATTGGAGATGTGATCAACCTGTTATATGGGTTTTTTGAGACTTCTATAGAGATGTGATCCACCTATTACCTGGGTTGATGTATACCTCTATGGTATCTATTTTTTCTTTTGATGATGTGCTATTTTGGGTTTTTATTTACATATTTGATTCTGTTATTTTCTCCATGAGGATTATTGATTATACTAACTTCTATAATTTATCTTCAAATGTTTTGTGTGAAAAAAAAATTCCTTTTGTTTATTGTTTGATTATAGGTTATTTTCGCTTACTCATGGGGATCAAGAATACCCTTCAGGCCATTTCTGGATTGTCTTGAGTTTCATTGTACTAAAGTATCTAAATGTTTTATGACAAAGTGGTATCAAAGGTGGGAGGGTGTGCAAATTTCTATAATGTTGGTATATACTTTAGGTTTTTCCTAGTAGATACACTAGTGTAAATGGAGGATTACACAACAATTTTATGCCAATGGTCTTAACAAATGGTTGGTATATTGTTTTTACATCAGCCTTTCCAAATGGTTTGAACAAACTGCTGGTATATTGTTTTTAGAATCAACCATTCCCAATGGTTTGAGTAAACCATTGGGAAAGATTTCATTTTTTCTTTTGTATACCAACAGTTTTTTAAAACTATTGATAAATAATATATTACCCAACGGTTTTATAAAACCATTGGGAAATCTTTCCCCCAAATACATAGTAGATCTAGATCCCCAATCCACACGATTGCATCCCTAAACCGAAGCTCTCCTAAAGCTCTTTATTTACCCTAGGCTGCGAAATTCCTTCCACCCAATAGATCAGTCTTCAATCGAGAAATTTTTTAGTTCTACACTTTAAAACTATATGTTCTACCTTAGTTTTAATTTTCTGAATCTATTTTTTTTTGTTTTCCATTTTTATTTGGCCTAAACCAGAGGTTTGTACGGTATGTGGCACGGTATACCCAATAAGTGCACTTTGATTTGTTTTTTTTTCTTTTCTACAATTCAATTTTCATGATTGTATTAATCCAATTTATTTTAATTCTTCATAAACACTCCTTATGAGTAGATTTAGTGAACCATTTGAACAAATGGAGGTGCTGGTGAGATGTATCCCCACTCAAATATTGTAAAGGGTTTGTTTAGTCATATTGTCTTGAGGTGGGTAATGGAAATAAGGATGGTTCATGTTAAGGGATTGGGGATGGTTGGGGTAGTGGTGTGGGTGGTTTTCCATTTTTTAGTGTGGTGATATGGTAGTTTCTATGGACTTTAGTTTAGTTGAAAATTGGATTTGGATTTTGTATTTATAGTTTTCGTTCAAGGAATAATGGGAAGGGTATTGATATTGAGGTTGAATTGGCTATTGGTTGGGTGATGGATTGGAATTTTGATGTTGTTTGGATTGGTTATAGGTAATTTTCAAGGTATTATATGGGTATTTCCTTCCCTAAACAACCCCCCTGGACCCCCCCCCCCCAACCCCCTAGATACCCCCCCCCCCATGTCACAACCCGTCCCCCGAGGGCCATGTTGGGACTACCCCAAGACCGTTTTCCATAGGCCAGGGGTTAGAGACAATAATTGGAAAGGCGTATCCCTTAATGGGGAAGGAATTGCCTTTAAATGTGTAAAAATTTAGAGTCCAAGAACACAACAAGATGCAACCACGAAGTAAAATTGAAGTAGTAAAAGTGTGTACTGAAAGTAAAGGGGCCAGAATACAAGCTCAACTAAACGATACAACAATAAAAGAAAAAATTAAATGGCTCCTGTGATCATCTGCCAAATATCCTACCTAAAGGGTAGTTACAGCTCACCTCCATAGCTCTCTACATCAACCATCACCACTATCCACTGTCAGGTCCAAGCTCCTCGAGTCTCAATCAAGATTTCCCATCATCTGCACAAGACACAACAAAGTGCAGGTGAAGCCCATGCAGGGGTGAGTATAACAATACCCAGTAGAGACCCCAAGACCCCCAAAGGTCTCTCATAATTTCACAATGGAAAACCAAAAAACATGATCTCAATCACAAGTCACAAATAAAAAGACTCAACTCAAACCAGGTATAATTTAAGTACAGAAGTATAACTGATTATTCATAAGGCTAGATCATTTTATTCTGTTAAGAGACTCTACAGATGACCCACACAGAATCAATAGGTACTAAGCCCCACAAGACCCACACAGAATCAATATAATACTAATCCACACAGGGTATCTATAATGATGATCTACCCAGGGTCACTATAATGTTGATCCATATAGGGTTTCTATGAATATGATCCACGATGGGCCACTCTAAGGATTGTCCTCGTCGGGTCACTATGATGATGATCCACACGGGGTCGCTGTAATTTTGATCCACATAGGATCTCTATGATGTTGATACACATAGGTTCACTATGAATGATGATCCACATAGGGTCAATGTGATGCTCATCCACATAGTGTCGCAATGAATGTTGATCCACACAGGTCGCTATGATGTTGATCCACACAGGGTCACTATGATACTGATCCACATAGGGTTGCTTTGAATGATGATCCAAACAGAGTCTCTATGAAGTGATATCCAGCCACATGTTTCTACAAAGGAATAAACCCTTGGACTGACATGTCGTAAGGGTTCCAACACAATAGAAGGTGCATAAATCAGACGCCCAGTATGAGAGTTATAGGCAATTTAGTGCCAAGGTCCTAGTTGGATACAGGTACGATCCAACCCAGTCATACTCCAACATTCTCCAAAACTCAGGTGGAGTATCTCAAAAGGACCGTCTTGCTCCAAAGATCCTAGCACAGTAGGCGGTTCATCAAAAGGACATCTGGTTCGCAAGATACAGCCTTTTAATCGTATATGGGCCCAAAGGGGTCTAGGTTCAGTCTAAACTGGTCAGACTATCCCAACCTGGGCCTACCCGACCCGGTTTAGGCCAAGTCGACCCAGGTCGGGCCTCTGGACCCGATTTGACCCCAGTCAACCTGGTTCAGGATGACCTGACCCGGTTTGGGCCAACCCAGCCCGGTTCAGGTCAACTCAACCCGGTCCGTGTCTGACCTGGCATGGCCCGAACCAGCCTGGGTTGGCCCGGTGGGGCTGGGCCTTGGCGGGCTTGGCCCGATGGGATGCAGATCGGCCCATCCTGATTCGGCTGGGCATGGCCCATCGGGCGGCCCAGCCCGCTAGGTGCTGTGGCACCTAGATGGTGGCCCGCACAGGGAGGGGAGTCTCTCCCCCTCTTTCCCAAAGGGCTCAAAGAGTTGTTCGGCTCTTTAATTAGTAGTGCCAGGTGGCTCCGCCCTGGATATTTGTGGGACCTGCAGGGAGGGGGTCCCCTTCCATCAAGGCTCTAAAGTCGTGGCCTTCTCACCGTGGCATGCGACGGGGTGCCACCTTTCCACCACCGTGGTTGGCTATTTCCAGCTTCCAAGACCATCTACTGTGGTGTCGAGCGGTGCCGCCTCTTTCCACTCACACCTACGGGCCTCCCGGGATGTCGTCGTCGTTGTGTGGCTCCCGAATTCAAGGTTCTCCCATATTGTAATATCTTCCCTCAAATAACGCGACAATAACGAAGTATAGGAGGGTCCATGCCTTGTTTTTTCTTCCCACACCCTCTGTGTTAACATCATAATAGGTGGTAGTACATTAATCCATCAAAGATAAACATTAACAATAAACCCCCTACCTTGTGAACCGTTGGATGAGGTTGTGGTTGTGGAGGGTGAAGAGTCCTCATTCATTGAAGTCACTAGCATTTTTTGATCCCATATTGATCCCTCTTACGATGTCCAACATTTTGTTCCATGCCGGTGGAAGACGTCATGTCACTTCTTTAAAGGTTCCTCACTTCCTTCTCAAAAACCAAACCCTGATCTTCACTTAAATAGATGGGAAACCAACCGTGTTGCACAACATTAATGCAGTTTATTTATGAACCACATTTAGTGTTTCAGCATCATGGTTATAAAACCAATATTCAATATATTAAATTAATTAACAAGTCAGTTGTCCTGCCACCACCGCTCTATAGTTACAAAAAAAAGGAAATAAAATATCTTTGTTTTTATTTTACTCATTTTTTTGTAGAGTCCAAAAACTATTTTTTTCTTTGGAACTACTATGGTCGAAGTGAAGCCTCCATTAAGTGAATCTTGGTGCTTCGAATTCAACAGTGCCCTTGGATATTTAATTTCAGCACAAGTTCAAAAGATAGAATAATATGACCATTCATTTACTAAATGTACCTTAAATAAAGTTTGAAATTTCTTTTTGGGCCCACCGGGCCACAGAATCACGCACCGTCAATGTTTGCAGACTCATAATAATCCCAAATAATTTTTAAAAAAATTATATGAAATTTCCATCTTTTTAAATTCTCCCCACCTTATGTATTTTCATCCCCAAAAGCTACAACAAAAACTAGGGAAACAAATGGTGGTACTAAGCACGTATCAGAGGCCCCTAATCATATGTACTCTCCTAGAGATTCTTGTGCTACAAATGAACTCACACTAGAGGAATTTACCACCCACAAAGGACCCGCTCTTATCGATCCTCTATCTCTATTGAGAACTCCGCAAACATTGCCCTATCATTAATGTCCATCTCACCCCAGTCGATAACGTGTGATTGATCATGCATGTACCACCTTATCTGCGACACATGGAAAATATTATGCAAATGGTGCTTATGTGGGGGAAGATCTAGACGGTACTCCACCTCTCCTACTCTACTAAGGATCTGAAAGGGTCCAATGAACCTCAGAGATAGATTTCTGCCCTAGACAAACCTCTGTAATCCTCGTTGGGGTGAGACCCCTAGGAAGACATGGACTCCCTCCTCAAACTACAAGGGTATCCATATCCTTTTAATGTATTACTTTTTTCGGCTCTGTGTAGTCTTCATTCTCTCCTGGATGATCTACACCTTCTCCATGGTAGCTTCTACCAACTCTGGACCCATAAGCGCTAACTCCCCTGGGTCTTTCCAGCATAGTGGTAACCTACACAGTCAACCGTAGAGGGCCTCAAATGGATTCATACTGATGGTGGAGTGATAACTGTTGTTGTAAGAGAACTCCACTAGTGGCAGGTGGTCCTCCCAACTGCGGCCAAAATCAAGGACACAAGCACGAAGCATTTCCTTTGAGTGTTTGTATGGTCTGTTCCATCTGACCATCTGTCTGAGGGTGAAAGGTGGTTCTCAAGCGTAGCTAAGCCCAAAATTCCTCCTGAAATATTTTCCACAAGCGGGATATAAAACATGTGTCGTGATCTCAGATTACCATCGATGGAACTCCCTGATGTCATACAATCTCTAGTACGTAGAGATGTCACAAGCTCTCTACTGATCCCTACTCTCGAATGGGTCGGAAGTGGGTCGACATGGTGAGTCGGTCAATGATCACCCAGATGGAATTTTGGCCCCTGTATGTATGTGGTATCCCTATTATGAAGTCCATAGAGATACCATCCCACTTCCACTCTGGTACCTCAAGTGGCTGAGCAAAGACTACTAGTACCTGATGCTCGTCATTCACTTGCTGACAAGTGAGGCATCGAGATACAAAATCTGGCATTGCTTTCTTCATTCCAAGACACCAGTACTGATTCTAGAGGTCCTGGTACATCTTCACTACTCCATTATGTACTACCAAAGGGGATGTGTGGAACTCCCTCAAAACCTCCTCTCGTAGCATCACGGGTACCATGGTGCACCCTCTGAAGAGTATGACGTGCTCCTCACCTTCAAAAAATCAATCAGGAGCCTATCCTAAGGATATCTAAGAACATCAGGCTTTGCAGTCTAAATATCCAAGTTGTACCTTCATGATTCTTTGAAGGAGTGGGGGATTAATTTTCATAGACTGGAGATCACTATCCATGAAGGATTACTATAACGCGGCAAGATATTTTTTCGCCTCACTCTGCAACTGTAGACCAGACCTCTTATTAAGTGTATCTGGTACTACGTTCCCCTTTCTAGGAGTGTAGAATATCTCAAAGTAATAGTTCTAGAGGAACTCTAGTCATCGTTTCTGGCTTAGGTTTAGGTCCTTCTGTGAGAAGATATACCTAAGACTCTTGTGATCAGAGTAAATAGTAAATCGTTCACCCATCAAGTTGTTCTGCCACATCTTCAGTGCAAAGACCACTACTACTAACTTCAAGTGATGGGTAGCGTAGTTCTACTCATTTTGTCTCAACTACTATGATCCATAGGTGATCACTACTTTCTCCTTCATCAGTACACAACCAAGTCTGGTCCCTAATGCATCGCAGTAGACTACATACCCAACGTCCTCTTCTACCAGCCACAAGATAGGGGCAATCATCAGCCATTTCCTCATATCCTAAAAACTATGCTGGCATATCTTCATCAACATGAAGGACTGGCCCTTATTTTTCAAATATAACATGGGTTCCACAACTCTAGAAAAGTAGGTTACAAATCTCAAGTAGTACCTAGCCAATCCAAAGAAACTACGCACTTCGGTCACACTTCTGCATGGATCCCAAGTAAGAATTTCCTCTATCTTCACCAAACCCACTACAACTCTAGCCTATGAGATAATGTGCCCTAGTAAGCAGAATTCCCGTATCCAGAACTAGAACATCGAGAGATTTCCATAAATATGGTTCTCTAAGAGTGTATCCAGAACTATCTGTAGGTGTGTAGCATGCTCCTCCTCTAACACTGAGTATATCAAGATGTTGTCAATGAAGACCACCGCAAAGAGATCGAGGCAAGGCTGAAAGATATTTTTCATGATACCCATAAACATTGTCGGAGAGTTGGTCACACCTAAGGGGATCAAAAATAACTCATAATGTCCATACCAACATTTGAAGGCCGTCATCGGTACGTCCTCATCCCATACCTTAAGATGATGATAGCCTGATCTGAGGTCTATCTTCGAAAACCATTGAGCTCCCTTCAGCTAGTTGAAGAGATCATCAATCCTTAGGATTGGATACTTGTTCTTCATGGTCACCTGGTCCCAGAACCGATAGTTCACGCAAAGCCTCAGACTCCCATCTTCCTTCTTGGCGAAAAAAATTGGGGATGCCCATGGAGAATCACTGGTCCTTATGAACCCATTCTTCTACAAGTCCTCCAACTATACCTGTAACTCACAAAGCTCTACGAGAGTCATTTGATACACTGGAATAGATATCAGTGTTGTACCTAGGTATAGGTTGATGAATAATTCTACCTATCTATAATGAGGTAGTCCTGAAACATCATCAAGAAAGACATTAGCATACCAGTCCACCACTACAGGATAACTTGGACTCTTTATGTAAACTACTCTGGGGGTAAGGCTTGCAAACTGATGAGTGATTTTCTGGACCCTCTTCTGATTAATTCCATCCTATGCTGCAAAGGTTCCCTTCTCACTGGTAAAGGTAAACCAAATTCCATCCCCGCGGACACACCACACTTTATGCCTAAAACAGTCGATCTGAGCATGGACTGTGGATAACCAGTCCATACCCAACATGATGTTGTAAGGCCTCGATGTTGTTAATAGGAGATCATAGATGAATCTCTTGCATCCTATAGTTAACTCACACTGCCTACAAAAATGTATAATAGTTGAATCCTATCCTATACAAGTTTCTAATTGCAAGGATTGAGCCAACTGATTTATCGGAATCTCCGAGCTCCGAATGAGTGTTGTGGAAATGAAATAGTGACTAGCACATGTGTCAATAAGTACTACAGCTAGGGTGTAGTAGACACAGATCGTACCTCTAATCATCTCTAGAGTGTTGTCATCATGGACCTCTTTTGCCTGTAGCTATGCTCTCCCATGTCCACCTACTCCCTATGATCGGGGTGGACCACATGGTGGTGGTGTCAGTAGAACCTTAATCCTAAATCCACCACCTGCTGCATGACCTGCTCCCCATCCACATCCACCACCCTACGGACCTCATAGCTTGAACCTCAGCCACTACCTTGGTGATCCATTGACCTTCGATTGATTGTTGGTATGGTGGGTCGGGTAGTCGCGATCCATCTGACCCTGCCTTCCGCCGCCGTAAGCATAGCATTCTTCCCTACTGACCCCCTCCACCTAATGTGCTCCGCACCTCTGACACTAAATCCTATGTTCACCCTCTAAAAGGTCTGGACCACTTGGACCTTTGCGTCATCTTCCTACTGCCTTCTGTAGATGACTTGAAAACCTTTCATCTGGTGGCGGCTCTCATCATCGGTGTCTGCTCAGCTAAGAATCTCTCCACCAATAATGCTCTCTCTAGAACTCCAGCCTACGTAGAGATATTAAGTGATATCATTGATGCTCTGATCTCCCATCGGAGACCCTTCTCAAAGGTTCAGTCCCTAAACAAAGGGTCTCGTACCATGTCAGTGGAGTAGCGTGAGAGGTCAGTGAATCTCCCCAAGTATTGGGCCATTAATAGGCTACCCTGCTATAAGTGTAGCATCTAGTGGATGCGCACTGAGACTAATGTCGTTGGTATGAACATCGACTAGAAGAGGGTCTTGAAGTATAACTAGGATAGTGTTGCCTCCTCAGGCATCTAGAGAATCAAACTCCACCATCTCCGTGATGTGCCCTCGAATAGGATAGAATCTAGGATCACCATCTGATCTGCTGGTGTCTCAACTAAACGAAACACCTCTACCACATCCTCCAGCGAGTCCTCGGCTTCTTGGGGATATGTCTTGCCTAAAAACCTCAGAGGCCTCTTTCTCTGGAACTCATGCAATGTGCTCAGTCAACGTGCACATTCTTCTAGTGGGGATGGTTTCAAATTCTACCCTACGAGTCGTGGTTCCATTCGTACACCACATGAAGCTGCCAACATAGTAAGAAGGCCCTGCACCAAAGCCTCTCTGATCGGTGGTCCATCATCACGTACTCTCTCTAGAATCATGGCTGGTTGTTTACGCAGTGGCATCTTGAAAAGAAATAAGTGTGCCATGTTCAATAAGTTATACCCAGTGATCTGACTCAAAATAGATCAAAAGTAAATCCTTTTCAAACACTTGGAATCAGTATTTTCATGCACCGAATCGGAAATCCGAATTCAGGGTCTTGGTGTATGGATATGTCAGCCACCATACTAACACTAGACTCCATGAACTGAAAACCACGCCCAAAACACTTAACATTATTTCTCTATTGTAAATATCAAAGTATTAGTTCTTCAATAGAACAGACTCCTCTGATAAAACATTGTCACGACCCGTCCCCCGGGGCCTATGTCGTGACTACCCCAAGCTCTCTTTAAATAGGCCAGGGGTTGGAAACTATAACCATAAAGGCATATCCCTAAAATAAGAATGCATTTCCTTTAAAACTGTACAAACTCACAGTCCAAGAACAAAACAAGAAGCAATGATGAAGTAAAATTGTAGTAGTAAAAGTGTGTACTGAAAGTAAAAGAGCTGGAATACAAAACCAATTGAAACATACATTAATAAAAAAATATAGTAAATTGATCCTGAAATCATCCACCAAGGATCGAACCTAAAGGGTAAGTATATCTCGTCCCCATTGTTCTCTACATCAACTGTCACCACCATCCACCATCTGGTCCTAGCTCCTCGAGTCTCAATCAAGGCTGCCCGTCATCTGCACTAGACACAACAAGGTGTGGGTGAAGCCCGTGTAGGGGTGAGTATAACAATACCCAGTAGAGACCCTAAGACCCTCAAAGGTATCTCATAATTCCACAAAGGAAAACCACAAAGCATGATCTCAATTACAAGGCACAAAGTAAAAGACTCATCTCAAACCTGGTATAACTTAAGTACAGAATTATAGAACTACAGATTTTTATTCATAAGGCCATATCATCTTATTCTATTAATAGGCTCTTCTTTTGACCCACATGGGATCGATAGGTACCAACCCCCGAAAGACCCACACAGGATCGGTAGGTACTCACCCCCGCAAGACCCACACAAGATCAGTAGCTACTAACCCCCGCAAGACCCACACAGGATCGGTATAATGCTAATCGACATGGGGTCTCTATAATGATGATCCACATAGGTTCACTATAAAGCTTATACATTATGGGCCACTCTAAGTTAGGTCCTCATCGGGTCACTTTGATGTTGATCCAGACAGAGTCGATATGATGATGATCCACACGGGGTATCTATGATGTTGATCCACATAGGGTCACTATGAATGTTAATCCGCACAAGGTCTCTATGATGTTGATCCACATAGGGTCTCTATGAATGTGGATCCATGCAGAGTCGCTATGATGTTGATCCACACAGGATCGCTATGATACTGATCCACATAGGGTTTCTATGAATTTTGATCCACATAGGGTCTCTATGAAGTGATATCTATCCACAGGATTCCAAAGAGTAATAGCCCATAGGACCTCTATGTCTTAAGGATTCCAACACAACAAATGGTGCCTCAATCGGACGCCCGTTCTGAGAGTTATCATCATTTTAGTTCATAGGTCCTAGTTGGATTCAGGTACAATCCAACCTGGTTGTACTCTAACATTCTCCAAAACTTAGGTGGAGTTTCTCAAAAGGACTGTCTCGCTCCAAGTATCCCATTGTTGTAGATGATTCGTCAAACTAACATTTGGTTCTCAAGATACGACCTTTAAGGGTGTCGAGGCCCGAAAGGGGTCTGGGTCTGGTCCAACCCGGTTCGGGTCTGACCCACCCCAGCTTGAAGAAGCTTGGGATGGCCCGGTTGGTTTGGGCCATGGCAGGCTCATCCTGCTAGGCTGCGGACTAGCTCATCCCGCCCAATATGGGTAGGGTTACAACGGGCTCGGCCCATTGGGCCGCGAACCGGCCTGGTCCACTTCGGCTGGTCACGGCCGGCCAGGCGGTTTGTCCCACTAGGTGGCGCGACACCCAACTGGTGGCCCATGTGGGGGAGGGGAGCCAATCCCCCTCCTCCCAAATGGCTCAAATATTCATTCATCTCTTTAATTTTAGGCACTAGGTGGTGCTGCTCTGGCAATCCATGGGACCCACAAGGAGCGAGTCCCCTTCCGCCACATCTTTAATGTCACGGCCTACTCATCGTGGTGTGCAATGGTGCACTACCTCACCACCACTATGGTCAGACATTGTCGGGCTCCATGACCATCTTCCATAGTTCCAAGTGGCACTTCCTCCTTCTGCGGCTGGCAAGCGTCGGACACCGCCGCATCAACGGGACTTTCGTGGGCCACCGGGTGAGCTATGGTGGTCCATTTTCTCTTCCTCTCATTCCAACATGCCACTCGGGATGTTGTCAGTGCTATACGGCTCTCGGATTCAAGGTTATACTATGTTGTAAGATTTTTCCCCTTAAGAACACGACAAGAACAAAGAAGCGGAGGGTCCGGGCCTTGTTTGTTTGGTTGGGGCCCTCCGCGTTAACATCATAATAGATGATATCACTTTAACCCATAAAATATAAAGTTTAACAATAATCCCCCTACCTTTTAAACCATTGGATGAGGTCACGGTTGTGGAGGGTGAAGAGTCCTCATTCGTTGAAGTCGTCGGCGTTCGTCGATCCCAGATCTATCTCTCCAATGACGTTCAAGATTCCATTCCTCATCGGCGGAAGACGTCGCTTCACTTTTTCAGAGGTTCCACACTTCCTTCTCAAAAACCAAACCTCGATCTTCACATAAATAGACAGGAAACCAACCGTGTTGCAAAACAATAATGTGGTTCATTTATGAACCGCATTTAATGTATCAAAATCGTGGTTACAAAACCAAGATTCAATCCATTAAATGGCTTAGAAATTCATTGGTCCTTCCACCACTACTCAACAGTTACAAAGAAAAAGAAACAAAATATCATTGTTGTTATTTTATTACTTTTTGTGAAGTCCAAATACTATCTTTTTATCCCGACCTACTGCAGTAGAAATAAAGCCTCCCTTAAGAAAATCCTCACACTACAAATTCAGCGGTTCCCTCATAATTTTAATCCGAGCATCGGTACAAAAGATCGAAAATTTTGATCGTGCATTTACTGAGCGTACCTTAAATAAAGTTCAAAATTATATTATGGAAACACTAGGCCTTGGAATCACATCCCGACAATTTTCTCAAACTCATAAAAATACCAAATAATTTAAAAAAAAATTATATGTAATTTTTAGGTTATTACACTCCACCACCCTGGACCCCCCCCCCCCCCCAGACCCCCCCATTGGACAGCCCCCAGCCCCTGGACACCCCCACCTCGACACCTCCACCCCCTGGACACCCCTCATCCCCCATGGATATCCCACCCCCCCCCCCCCAGGACACCCCCACCCCCTTGGACAGCCCCACAAACCCCTGGACACCCCACCCTACCCCCCCCCCCCCCTCCCCCACCCACCCACCCACCCCCATGGACACCCCCCACCCCCAGGACATCCCCACCTCACAGACAACCCCCAACCCCTGACACCCCCCAACCCCTGGATAGCCCCCCCCCCCCATACACCCCCACCCCCTTAGAAACCCCCTGGACACCACCCAACCCTTGGAAATCCCCACCCCCACCCCACCTCTTGGACACCACCCCACCCCATGGAAATCCCCACCCCACCCCCTGGACTACCCCCCCCCCATACACCACCCCACCCCCTAGACACCCCCCACCCCCTGGACACCCCCACCCCATTGGACAGCCCCCCTCCTGGACAGCCCCTCCTCCCCCCACCCCCACATGACACCCCCACCACTTGGAAAGCCCCCCCCCCCCCAGGACAACACCCCACCCACTACCCCCCCCCCCCTTTAGACACCCCACCACATTGGACAACCCCCACCCCCTAGACACCCCCACCCCCCAGACTCCCCCACCCCCTTGGATAGCCCCCCACCCCGGGATATCTCCCTCCTCCCCACCACCCTGGACACCCCCCCCCCCACCCCCGCCACTCTTGGACACCCCCACCCCCTTGGACCCCCCCCCCCCCCCTGGGCACCCCCACATAATGAATAATTCGACATTGGGTATTTGGTGTTATGGAATCTCCAAAATTTTCCAAATATTTCCTTTTTTAGGGTCAATAACTTATTTGAAAACTCTATTTAAACATTCTGCATATTTTATGAAAAGAATTCATTTTTTAATATCATGAACAATGTTCTACCAAGTCCATGGTGTCTTCTTGTATGTGATAAATGAAAATTTTCCGAAACCAATTTTTACATCAAATTTAGGCACACATAACTGAATTAGTATATCATCACATTGTTGTAATAATAAGGTATCAACCAAGGAATAGTTCAATACATCCACTAGAAATTCCTTCCTTTTTGGATATCTAAAATGGGGAAAGATTATCCCATTTGGAAAATAAATTTCAATCTCATCATTCAAAATCTCCATGTACTTGGAGTCATGATTCTTTTCCTCATGAAACCTTCATCTTAAGACATAAAACTCTCCTTAGTTCCATTTAATCTTTCTTGGATCATGATCCACATGTATGAACATGATGTATCAATCCCTAAGGAACTTTTTACCATCATTTTCAGATTATATTTCCCATTTATTCACAATAGATATTATGAATATCACTCAAATAATCTACTAAAATATAAAATTTCTTCGATCTAAAATTTACTCAACTCCAGAATAATTCTCCTCCACAAGTGTATATGATCTTGTACACTCTTTTATAGTTCTTCCAAGATGTTCAAAACCTTCCTTGAACATTTTATTTGGTCTCAAAACACTCTCTATATCCCACGTGATCGATTTATTACTTAGTTCATTGAATACTTGATAATATTGGGATTATTCTCCTTTAAAGGCTCATGGATTCTAAATCTCTCATTCTCTTTGACATAAGATGTATAGGACTCTCAAAATTCTCCCATAGATTATATATGTTCTCTCAATATGCACAAATTTCATGGTATTATATTTATAATTGAAGTCAATGTCATGGATTTATATTATTTTATAGTATTTTTAATAAATATAGTAATTTGTGTTCTTTTATATTATGATTCTCATATAGAGTAGTGTATCAGTTATGGTTTCATATAAAGTGAAAATTTCTTGTTTACCTAAATATATTTTTATTTAAATTTCATCTTATTGAATTTCTTTTGACTAAATGACTTATAATAACTTTTTTATAGAATGGATAGAAGTTGGATGTATGAAACTGATCGGATCTCAAGTGATTTTAAAATCAATTTGGTGATATTTTTAGATTTTTAATTTCATAATGCTTTAGATAGTGGTCACATACACTTCCCATGATAAAATTATGTTGCAAGACCTTGGTTGAGCGGTGAAGAAGTTAGGTCCCACATCGCCAAATATGGTTTTCAAGAAAACTACTATGTGTGGAATCACAGTGTGGATAAAATAAAATCTCAAATTGCAGATGATCCAAATGAAAGGAATGTATTGGAGAATTTGTTATATGACCTGTTTCTATTTATTCTTCATCATGAAAAAGAAAGGTTCCTAAACCAATAAGACTTCGATATGAGCACACATGATGAGTCTAATGAAAATGATGATGTTGTTAAGGTAAAAAAATTGAATGATGATTCCACGATTCCAGTATATCGATAATGCGAAAAAATGAAAAATCTATAATTTTTAATCTGATTGTTTCATGGGAAAACTATGTATGAGATTTATAATACTACCATCGATTACATTATTAACTTATTGAAGGAATTACTTCCAGATGATTCATATATTCCCTCAAACCACTATATGTCATGGAATTTAGTTGAATAACTTGGATTTTCAAGAAACAAAATTCATGCTTGCCCGAAAGATTGTAGTTTATTCTGGGAGGAAACTGTTGAATGAAATGATTGTATAAAATGTTGCACATCCTGCTGGAATCCAAAAGCTGATGGAACACCATCCTGTGTGCCACATAAAGTAATGTGGCACTTTTTATTGATCCCCAGACTCCAGAATCTTTTTATGTCTAATGAAATATCAATAAAAATGTGATGGCATGATACCAAGAGAAAGAAGACTAATGATGAGTTGTTTCACCCTGTAGATGGATTTTTATGGCAGGTATTTGATGCTCGATATCCTAATTTTGTAGCTGACATGTGCAATGTGAGGTTGGGTCTTTCATGTGATGGTTTTAATCGGTTTGGTCATATGCTTACTTCGTACAACACATAGACGGTTTTTATACACATTTATAACCTTCCCCCATGGTTTTATATGAAAACCCCTTTCACATTCATGAGTATACTCATATCTGGACCTTCTAATCCTGGCAATGATATAGATTTATATATTAAACCTTTAATAAAAGAGTTAAAACTTCTTTGGGATGTGGGTTTGCGCACATACGATGGATATTTGAAAGACATATTTCAGATGCATGTTGCGCATATGTGGGCGATCAATGGGTTTCCTGTTTATGTAATGATGTAAGGATGGATCATGAATGGAAAACTATCATGTCCTATTTTAATGAAGAATACACAATCCAGGATACTAAAACATCACTATGGTTTCATTTTTATGGGACATCGACGATTCTTGCCAATGGACCATCCATATAGAAATAATCATCAAAGATTTTACAATACCATGAAGATTGATGATCCTCCTCAACATATGTTTGGAACTAATGTACTTAATGAATTGAAAGATTTCATTTTTTCATTCAGGAAGGGTTAAATTAATTCTAGGAAGAGAAAGAATGTTTATAATGAAACATGTTACAATTGGAAGAAGAGGATTATCTTCTTTTATTTTCCTTATTGTTCAAACAATTTGTTACGTCATTGTTTAGATGTAATGCACATTGAAATGAATATATGTGAAATTTTGTTTTTGATTCTTCTAAATGTTAAGGTAAATACAAAAGATGATTTATAGTCTCGGCATGACCTGGTGGATTAAGTCATCAGACCATAATTACAACTTGTGCGTATTAGTGAAAATAAATGGAAAGTTCTGTGTGCTTCTTATGTAATGACACCTACAGAAACAAATCATTTTCTAGAAGTAACATAAGCTATTAATGTTCCTGGTTGCTATTCAAGCAACATATCTAAACGGGTCAACATAAGATAGTTGAAGCTAAAATCTTTGAACACTCATGATTATCACGTACTTCTACATGAGTTTATTCCAGTAGAAATTTTCCATCTTTTGTTCAATAATGTATGGGTTTTTTTATTCAGTTGGGTCATTTGTTTTGAGATATTTGTGCAAATAAGATGTCTAAGTCTTTCTTGCAAACAATTTTGGCATATTCCTCATTATTTTTTTGTGAGTAAAAGAAAATCTTTCCTCCCTATTTTTTCACATGCATGCTTCATCTGACTATCCATATTAACTAAAATACTTTTCAGAGGACCTATTTCTTTTTGTTGGATGTGTCCAACTGAAATAAATGTGCACACATTAAAGTCTTATGTCTAAAATTGGAATCATCTCGAAGGTTCTATCGTGAACATTTACTTAGCTCAAGAATGTATGGATTTTTATTCTATGTATTTTTCTGATCTTACTACAAGAATGAACAAACCCATGAGAAATGAAGAAGAACAGTTTGTGCCAATTGAACCCAGTTTTCCATCACATCCTCAAATTGGATGAATTCCTGGATCATATACATTGATGAAAATAATTCTTAAAGAGTGGGAGATGGCACATCACATAGTTTTGTTCAACTGTGATTTGTCCAATGACTAAATCAGGTAAGTAATTTAAATATGTATATCTTAAATATATATCTATTAAACTATTCCTGTTTTTTCTATAGGGAACATAAATAAATGATAAATAGAAAGCATCATTCCTTATCTTTGATAAAGAGGGAGACTTTTCATATCAAATAGTTTTATTCTTGGTTAAAATTGAAGGTAAAAATATTACTATTAAAAATAATTAAATAAATATTTAATTAAGTTTAATATTCATTTATATTTTAGATATTGAGCTTGCCTTCTGACTCTGTCTCTAAGGAAATAAGAGCTTTGGATTTTGGTCTTAATACCATGGTTCATGACTATAAATCAATTGTTATCACTAGGTACAAATTTATTATCACTGAACAAGTAAAGAACATGAGAACACAACATGATGGTGTTATGGTTATTGATACAGTAGATTGTTATGCCAGTGCATCAGATAGTATACTATGTCTTGAAAATGTAGGTTATTATGGAGTCATTGAAAAAAAAATAATATTGGATTATTACTCTCATGGATGAGTCACGATAATGAAATTCCAGTGTTTTGATTCAATGATGAGGTAGGGAACATTTATTTATGATTGTGGATTTTGAGTAATTTATATGACTCGCACTCTTGCTACTGATGACCCATATGTATTGACATCAATGGAGAAACAAGTTTATATGTCAAATACCATCTTCAACATGAATTTGGTGTCATTATTGAAGTAATTTCAAAACATATTTTTAATTATGGTGATAATGGAATTGACACCATCCCTACTTCCTTTGGAAACAATCCATTTATTACTTTTGATACTCCAATAGCTCAATTGTAAGAGTTTACTATAAACCTGAAGTTTTGGTGGGAAATATAGAGAATCATCAATCCATGTTCTCAATTATTTTGGTTTAGCTTTACTTGGGTTGTTAAGATTGGTACTATTCAAATTTATTTAATATTGATTTCAAATATATTGTATCCGGCTTGATTGTTATGTGAATTTTCAATGTTTATTGGTTTCAATTTTATTTGAATAATATTTTCTAATTTTTAATTGAACTATATTCAAACCTAAAAAACCATCATTTATAACTTGGTGAACATTTCAATGCTTTATTGACCATGTATAAAATTAGTATAACTCTAAGATGTCCCTTTAACATTTTATCATATAATGAACATGATGGTTTGTCTTCTTCTACAAAACATGTATAAAAACCTGTATCATCTACCTAGGCTAAAGAAATTATATTTTTCCTTAATTTTGACAATTGATTTACCTCTTATGGATATGGTAGATATCTTATCCTTGTTCATATGATTATATCATCATTTTCAACAATATTAAGGGTTTAATCATTCAAAATATATACCTTGCTTAATTTTCTAGAGGCATAATTTAGTATGCTCTCTCTCTTGGTTGTTGGGTGAAATAAAGCCTCAGAATCAATGTTCCATTATTTTAATTGACTGGTGAAACTTATTAAATAACCATCATAATCATGATTAAATTTATTTATTACATCTTGTATGATTTATTGAATTCATTATATATCCATTCAAGCTCACGAAAAATAATAAATAGTTATATTATCCATGAATCCCTCTATTCCCTCTCATATATTTTGTTTTTTGGGTTACACATTAGTTATCCTTTTCTAATTACTTCCATATTTGTTGTCAAATGAAAGAAAAGAAACCAATTGAAGAGAGACTATTAAAAAAGATGAGAGGTAACAATTATCGCATAGATGAGATGGGCATTCCACCACTAGTACCTGTAGTGAGTATTTTATTTCAAATATATATATTTAAATAATATATAATGTCATGTGATTAATTTGGTTTTAAACATTTTTATAGGATCCACCTCTTAGATGAAAATTATTTGATGAGAAGCCTTGTAGTGGTCTCAGTACATAGGCTGGTGGTATGAGGGGGGTGGTACGAGGTCTAGGTGATATGGTCAGCGTACCCTATTAAACCATGCCCCTCCCACTGACATATCATCTATCCCACATTCTGATCCCAGTGTGTTGTTTGGGACGCACGATATATTTAGGTCACCCATGTTTTCACCATCCTCTACATCTGAGTCTCATAACCCATCATTACCATATCTGATGATGATTTCCACTCCCAATCCAACCTTCGGTTAGCCATTTGTGTCGTCTTCTTTTACATATACTTCGTTCTCTACGGGCTTCTATATTCCATCTTCTTCGACTCCTGATCTGCCACAGTCTGTCTCTACGGAGCATACACTAGGACCCACTCCACCTATACATGGTGTTCCTTCAGTTTTTGTGGATCTAGTGGCACCCATTGATCTGACTTCCGCAGGTATATTTATAGAACCTTAACAAATTTGTATACCATTATTTTTTTTATAACATTTATTGATAAAATATATTTTTTTCTTTAATAACATATACATATCCTGATAGTGGGTGGGGGCAGGGGCGTAGATGCATGTGTGCGCTGTGGAACCGATGCACGTAGTTGATGGTGGAATACAATGAAGACAATCAAATGATTGAAAAAATAGGGAAGCAATGTCGGAGTTTTTTGGTGACGCTTTCCAAATACTCTGACATCATTCCTATCATCCCACTCTCATTGAGAAAATTGCCAAATGAAATCAAGGATAATGATTCAGAAGATATATGGGTAATAAAATCTGTTGTATTTAATGCAATATGTTATTTTTGTATTTATATGAATTAATATTTTGGTTTCATCTTCAGTTTAATTTCCCTGATGGTGATGGTGCACGTCCAGCATGTCTAAAAGATTTAGGTGAGCTTTGGAGAGCCAATAAGCACTATTTGTATATTGGATGGCATGCTAGAGTGGGAACAGAGTTATAGGCGGTACCTATTGTGGATGATTTTTTAATATAATGGTAACAGTAGATGATTACTCATTAGACGACTATCTAGTTTAAGGTATTAATCACATTTGAGGTATTTAAATAAAAACTTTCATGTTTTTCATTAATACTACCTTTTTTATTATTTAATTTTATTTAGGAATCATCTGAAAGAAATAAAAAAAACATCTATGATAAAAAATACTTCCAAACATTAGGACGTACTATGATGTCAGATCATGAGAGGAAGTAGGTATGACAGTTGTTTATAATATTTCTTTATGACTTGCACTTTCTATTGTTTCCTCCATGATTTATTCTATTTCTAAAGTTTTCTTATAATTTTAGTTATGAAATAAATTATTGGTAACCTATGGTTAATTTTGGTTTCCAAAATTCAATGTCATTGTAGAGGAAAAAAATTAATATTGAAGGATGTGTTCCTTGAGAAAATCTATTTTCCTCAAGTAGAAGGAAGAAATATGGATGTATGGTTAACAAACCGACTCAGTAACAGATTATAAGTTTTAGTTTGTTGATTTCAAATTTTAATATCTATTTTATAACTTAATAATATATTTATATTTGTAACAGGATTCTTTAGAAACCCTTGATACCTAGGAACCTGACAATTTTGGGCCAAATGATCACTTAAATCAGGTGTTGGGAGATGAGAACACTGGCAGAGTACATTGCTGACCTAGGAAGAGTATAGTCCTGAAGAGGTATTGTCCCTCCTTAGGTAATAGTTGTAGTGCCACTGAGTTCCATAAGGTTAAGTCATAGGCTGAAAAAATGTCCACAGAGATGGTGGAACAATCTTCTATGGAAAACTCTGCATTTATGAAACTAATGGATGTTTTACATCCAACACTTCCACCAGATTCCAGTACAACTTGTGATGAATATATGTCATTGATGGTTTCTAAGTATGTTGAACCATGTGGAAGTTATAGTGGTGGTTGAGATGATTTCATTCCTGGAGATGACAATGGTGGGGAGGAGGCTAAGGTAGATGATGAGGGCGAGGAGGAGGTCGAGGCAGAGGAGGATGGCAAGGAGAAGTCTGAGGCAGGGTAGGAGGCTGAGGTGGAGTACGATGGTGAGGAGGAGGACATTGAGGAGGGAATGGATGATTATGGGGATGAAAATGAGGACGGGTATGATTCTGGTGATTATGGTGATGATATTTGTGGTGATGAGGGACAGATTGATCTGTTACATTTTTTAACAATATTAATGAAATTTGATGTTTGATGATTTGTTGTGCCTGAATATATGTGTGATTAGGTAGATCAAATTATCTTTATTTATTTATATATAAATAATAAAACTTGACTTGATGATTTTTTGTGACTGAATATATGTGTAACCAATTCACCCCTCCCCTAGACACCCCCACCCCCTTGGACACCCCCACCCCCCAAGACAGCCCCCCCCCCCCCCCGGACACCCCCACCCCCTAGAAACCCCCACCCTCTTGGACACCACCCCACCCCCTGGACACCCCCATACCCTTGGATAGCCCCCGACCCCCTTGGACAGTCCTCCCCACCACATGGACACCCCCACCCCCTGGACACCCCCACCCCCTTGGACTCCCCCCCCCCACCCCTGGACACCCCCACCCACCCCCTTGGACACCCCCATATTCTGAATTAAATTTTGTATTCCATATTCTATATGTGATATACATAATTAAATTATATATGTAATGAATTATGACTTGAATAGACTGTACATGATTCATAATTCTCTATGTAATTCATAATTCATTTTGTATGTGTTATTCATTCATAATTTAGAATTTAGTACATAATTCATTCTGTATGTATTCAATTGAGAATTCAATTCTGAAATCTATATGGCATAGGGTAATTGGGTTCTAAATTGAATTCTGAATTCATAGGTGCACATGGGATTATAGAAGTAGAGGTAGGCCAACTTGTGTAGTGGGAGGGGGGTGTAGTGGGAGGGGTGTTGGTTATAGGGGGCTTGTTGAGGGGGGGCTGTGTAGTGGTAGGGGTGTGCAATGAAAGGGTGGGGGCTTTGGGAGGGGGTTGTGGGTGGGAGGGGGCTATGTAGTGGGCGGGGGCTATGGGGGTGTTGTGAGGTGGATGGGGTCTGTAGGGGGTGTGCAGTGAGAGGCTGGGGTGGGGGTGCAGTGGGAGGGTGGGGGTTGTGCAATGGTAGGGAGGTTGGCTGTAGGGGGGATATGTTGTGGGAGAGGGGATTTATAATGGGAGGGGTGTGCAGTTAGAGGGTGGGGGATATGTTGTGGGATGGGGTTGTAGGAGGTGCAGTGAGGGGGTGGGGGTTGTGGGGGGGTGTAGTTAGAGGGTGTGGGGGATGTGCAGTGGGAGGGTGGGGGTTGTGCAATGGGAGGGGAGGGGTGGGGTTGGCTATAGGGAGGTGTGGGGGATGTGTAGTGGGAGGGATGTGTAGTGAGAGGGTGGGGTTGTTGTGTAGTGGGATGGGTGTGCTGTGAGAGGGTGGGGGATGTGGGTGGGGGTATGTGTAGTGGGAGGGGGTTGGCTGTATGGGGTTGTATAGGGGGGGTGTATAGGTGGGGTTGTGTAGTGGGAGGGGGTGTGTAGTGAGAGGGTGGAGGACTATTGGTGGGGGGCGTGTAGTGGGAGAGGGTGTGTAGTGAGAGGGTTTTGGGGTTGGGGGTTGGGGGCTATATAGTGGGGGATGTGTAGTGGTAGGGGGTGTGTAGTGATAGGGTTTTGGGGTTGTGGGTGGGGGATATATAGTGGGGGTTGTGTAGTGGTAGTGGGTTGTGTTGTGGTAGGGGGCTGTATAGAGGGAATGGGGGTTAGGGGAAGTGAGAGGGTGGGGTTGTGAAGTGAGAGGGTGGGGTTATGGGGGGTATAGGGGGGTGTGAAGTGGGGTGTAGGGGGTATGACTCCAAACATTAATCCACCAATCATGGTTCCATAAGTTCTGATGAAATCTTTTAAATGTGCGTACAACCTCACTTAAGCCTTAACCGACTTCAAATGAGTTTTTACTAGTTAATTTCCAACCACTTGCACTGCACATAAGGCTCTAAACCATGTGTCAATGAACCAATGATCCTACTCCCTCTCTTCTTGAAATTATTCTCTTCTATTTCCAATCCCACATATGTTCTTTATACAATGATACATATGAATAAAAATCATACATTAATTTTGGAACCATACATTCTTAGGTATACTACACATCAATATTCTAGAGTCACCAAAATCATTCAATGATCAGTTTTATATAAGACCACAACCCTTCCCTCTAGAGAATATTTTTACATGTTATTGGGTCGACTCTATAAACCATATGAGTATCCTTAATTATCACTTTGAATAAATTACTTCATTGTACTCTATCTTCAATATCCCATAGTCAAGGACAATGATTAAACATGATCATCCATTAAATCAATTGTTAAGTGAGGCACGAAGTACTATATAGAGCTCAATGACTCAAAATGAAATCCACTACGTTGAATAATCCATTTTTTGCATATATAACAATCTATAGAAACATAGGAATATGTTATGACTTCCATCCAGGTGGATCATGTTCCCTTACCCAAGATTCTATTTTGAACCCCAACATATCAACCAACATCAACTAGGGTTATCCTCACAATGGTACCCCATAAAATTACATATATTATCTTCTTTGACATAGATATCATTGAATGATCAAACATTAGGTTGTAAAAACCTAGGAGCTTCATTCCAAATACACCAATTGATAATAGTAAGGGTGACCCTAAAATGAAAAAAATAGTGTCTTACTACCACTATCACCTCTATTTTTCATCCATATAATCAGAACATTATCAGTTGTTATCTCACCACCCAACTTCCAATGGTTCAACTGACACCACACATAACCACAACATGAAATTTATAAATATAGAATGATAGATAAATATCATATAACCACAAGATGAAATATATAAATATATAATTATAGATAAATATCCTATCACATCAAATAATATCCCTAACCATCATATAGAGGATATGGATGGAGGAGATAGAGCCCATATTCATAGGATGACATTTCCAAGGGTGTTGGGTATTTTTAGGTGTTTGTTTTTTGGATTCAGTGTTATTCGGTATATTGTCTCCCTGAGTGTTTTTTTAAATTATACACATTGTATTGTGGGAATGAGTATTTTTCTTAATTCTATATTTTCAGGTGTGGGATAATTATTTTATATTGTCTTTCTTGTATTTTTAGGTGGTTTGGGATTCTGTATATTAAAGAGGGGAGGCAAGAGGGGAGGAAGGCTATTGTAATTCTGTCAATCGAAGAGGGGAGGCAAGAGGGTCGGTTGCTAAAATTATGGAGTTTGGTATACAAATAGTTTACAAACCATTAATATAAAGATGGAAAAATTCATCTATACCAATGTTTTATAGGTAAACTTTTGGTAATATACTATACCAATGGTTTCTTAATTGTTGGTATAGATTTAGAGCATTAATTATACGTATGGTTATTGGAAAACCATTGGTAAAACACTATACCAATGATTCACCAATATACCAATGGTTCTATAAAAACTATTGGTAAACCTATATACCAATGGTTTTTAAACCATTGGTATAGTTTATAGATTTATATTTACCAACGGTTAAAAATTGTTGGTGCTTTTATATCGCGACGGTTCCTTTAAATTGCACGGAAATTTAATTTTTTATTGCTCTATTCCAATAGTTTCCTTGTAACTGTTCTTATAAGTTTATCCCCACACATTATCACCCAATGGTTTTCCAAACCATTTGTATAACATATACTAATGGTTTGGAAGCCTATCCTAATAGTTTTAAACTATTAGGATAGCCTTGGTTTCCATCAGTGATAGTAGGTAGGATTTTTGGGACATAGGAGGTAGTTTCAAGCGATTTTCAAGCCAAATCTCGTCATAACAAGCCTTAAGTAACCATAGGTGTTTGGTAAAAGCATCTTTGATGAATATTTTGACCTGATTATAGTATTTTCTCTACCTTTTACATGATTGTTTTGAAATCAATGAAATTGAAAATTCTATTTAATTGAATTTATATCCATGTATCTTTTATTTGATTGATAATCTGAGTACCCTTTCTAGTGTTTTAGTGTTTTATATTGATGTTGTGTAGCAGAATGCCTCCAATAAGATGTCTGAATAGGCCAATGGGGGAAGTTTTTGGTGAACCATGAAGATTTATTCCTCCAATGGATCAAAATCTTGTTGATTTATTAGTGCATGTTTTGTGTGATTTGTGATAAGCAGCTGCACCCGTTTTCATTTGGGATCCAGTTATGGAACCTTGAAGGGATGAATCAATAGATTGTGTTGAAGAGTTCCATCATTATAAACCAAAAATTTTATAAGGATCTAATGACCCTTGAATGGATTTGTATTGGTTGAAAAATATTTATATTCTTTATGAGTTTTTGGAAGTGCTTGATTTTTTTAAAGTGAAATGTTTTCCTTCAAGATTGAGGGACTTATCAGAAGATGGTGGGATTTTATGGTGACGGTGAAGAGGAATGAGTTATTTGAGTGTAAATACTTTAATGTTATTTTCATGGATCATTTGTGTCCAAAATTTATGGTCATGGTGAATCCTGTATAGTTACTTGGCCTCTAGTATGGGTGATAGGATCATGACTCGGTATGAAAACCATTTTACAGAACTTGGTGAGTTTCCTCCTAAGGTGGTGATAAATGATAAAATAAAGGCCTTAATATTACATATGGTTATTTTTTATAATATATGATCTTTTATTTTCATGATTAATCCCACTTTTTATGTTGATGTACTGGATGGAGCGTTTATATCTGAGCTTTACCTGACTAGTATGTTGAGGTCAACTAGAGTCCCTTTTTCTCCCATTGATTTTTTTTGAGTTAATTTAAAGGAAAGATAAATCATAATGATTCTTGTGGTGGTTCTATATATTAGTCATTTTCTATACCTCCTACTGTTCCAGTAATAGGCCTTATGGCTTTCTTTTAGTGTATCAGGGTTGGGAATTCAAAATGGGGTTTCCCTAAGGCACCCAAGATCTATAGTTTGTGTGGATTCTTAGGTCACCTACATAAATTTTTTTATGTATATTATTATATTCATAGTTTTATGGGATCAGTATTACAAAAATGTGATTTAGTACAATCATATGCTTCCATAACTAAGGGGTTCCATCCACAGGCATCTGGAATAAAGCTTCTCCACACAGTAGAAGTGTCCACAGAAGAAGCTTATGCGGGTCTAACGACTGTGAGAGGTATCATCACTATAGCTTCATCTTTAATAGATACTTTATTTTATACCATTGAATCTCTATAATTTATATCAACTTATTTTGTAAACTTATTAAACCTTCATATGGATAGTTTTTTCTTTTGTGATGGATATTTCAACGCTCCTCGGAATGAAGAGAGAGCAGAGTCTTCATGGTCCTACTTGTATTTTATCTTTATTATAGGTTGAGATTACCTATAATTTTTTGGATCTTAACATTAAATATATTGATTTTATTTTTTGGATGTATTGGATTATTTCTCATAATTCTTTGATTGACTATTATCTTCATCGGGTCTCCTATGCTATACTCAATGGGGTGTGATGTGTTTTTCAGGGAGAATGGGAACTGAGGTTGAGTAGATTCAGGACTACTTTTTTATAGTTTAGTAGGGTAATATATGTTTTCTCTTTTTATTAGGAGAGATACTATTTTATTTATGGTATCCCTTCATTTTCCTTTGAGCTTTCCAACTTTTTTTCTTCTGATTTGTCTAGATTTCCACTTGAAAGAGAGGTGGATTTTTCTATTAATTTACTACCTAGTACTCAACCAATGTCTATTCCATCATACTATATGGAACCATAGGAGTTGAAATAGTTTAAATATATATTGGATGGTCTTCTATAGAAATTTTTCATACACCTGAGTATTTCACCTTAGGTTGAACATATTCTCTTTTGGAAGAAAGTTGATGTAAAACTTCTCATATGTGTTGATTACTAAAAACTCAATCATGGAATGGTAAAGAAAAAATATATTTTTAATGGATTGAGGATCTATTTGAATATTTGAAATGGGAGAAGTGGTTCATGTTCATATATATTCAATATGTTCATCACCAGTTGAGAATTAAATATTTTAATATTTAGAAGACCACCTTTAAGAGTAGGTATAGACATTATGAGTATCTTGTCATGACTTTTTGTCTGAACAATGCTCCTTTAGTTTTTATGAATCTTATGAATAGAATATTATACTATTCCTTGATACATTCATGGTGGTTTTTCTGGATGACATCTTGGTTTAATCCAAAACTGAGTAGGATCAAGTGAATTATCTAAGATCGATTCTATAAATCTTGAGATATCATTGAGTTTATGAGAATCATTTGGAATATAATTTCTAGATTTAGGAAGTTAATTTCCTGACACATGTGGTATAAAAATATTTTATATTAATCAATCCTAATAAGGTTAATGTTATTATTACATTGGATAAATCATATTATGTTTTCATGATTCAAAGCTTCTTGGTATTAATAGGGTATTACCACAAGTTCCTTGAATATTTCTCGAAGCTGGATTCTCCGATGACTGCTCTCACTTGTAAGGGAATTAAATTATAATGGGATTTAAAATTTTAGAGTAATTTTGATTTAAATATATTTATTTTTAATTATATCATAGTTTTGACTCTTATAGAGGCTAGTTAGGTCTAGGGGGTCTTTTTCGATGCATTAGGTTTGGGTTTGGTTGTGTTCTTATACAAGGTGATCACATGGTAGCCTATGGTTCCTAGATGCTTTGGCCACATGAGAATAATTATCCAACCCATGATCTCAAACTAATAGTTGTGATGCATGATCTTAAGATTTTGAATAATTACCTTTCTAATGAAAGGTTACCATTTATTCTGACCACAAGATATTGAGTTATATATTATCTCAAAAATATTGGAACCTTTGGTAGCGACATTGGGTGGAATACCTATAGTATTTTTATTTTAACATTACCTACACCCCAGATAAGGGGAATATAATTGCTAATGATTTGAATAGGAAAACTTCGTACGAGGTTATGAAAGAATCATCATAACAGTGGAATCTGATGGCCATATTTTCTTAGTTTCATTTATGAGTCTGAGAGGATGAGGCCAAGATTGTTCGGGATAATGCTTAGTTGACCCCTTTCCTTCTAGAGATGATTATTTAGAAGTATAATCTTGATGATGAGTTCTGTGGAATTAGGGGCTCTCTCTATGGTAAGGATACCATCAGTGAGTGGATGTTCTCATTATAGTGTATCTTATGATTTTGGAACCAGTATATTGTTCATTTTCCTATGATAAATTCTATGATGGGGGTTTTCTATAGTTCTTAGTGGGAAGTTAAACCTGGAATTTTGAATATGGTATATAATATATAGAGATGATTTTGGTGGATAGGTATGATATGGTATATTACCCGATTTTTTAACAGTGTTATACCTACCTACAGGTCAATGCTAAGCCATAGAGACCTTCAGGGTTGTTGTTACTGCTTCCATTTCCCACATGGAAGTGCGATGAGTTCTCTATGGACTTTTCTATTGTGTATTCATGTACGTCGAAATGGAGGAATGAGATATGATTCATGATTGATAGGTTAACCTAATCATATCACTTTATATCCATTATAGATACAAACAATATTGGGGATTTGAGATGTCTATATGTGAAAGAGATTATCTCTTGACATGGAGTGCCTTATGATATAGTCTATGATAGGGATCCCCATTTTACTTATCACTTTTGGAGAAGCCATCTAGATGAAATTGGATCCCATGTGTGTTTGATCATGTAATATCATCTACAAATGAATGTATATATAGAATGGGATATATATATTCTTGAGTATATGATTTGTGTTTGTGTTCTAAAATTTGGTGGAGCATGGGATGTCCATTTGGGGATGGTTGATTTTTTTAAAAACAAAATCACCATCCTGAAACTCAGATAGATACCTTTGAGGCCTTGTGTAGACAGATTTATAGATATCTATTTTTTAGTCTGATATTAGTGAATCTTCCATTGTCAGACCAAGTTCAGTCCAAGAGATGATGATGAAATTCAGTGGATTCTTCAGAGAATGGTGATGGAAAAGAAACAGTATTAATATTATGTTGATCATCATCGATGACTATTGGATTTTTCTATTTGTGACCAGTTTTTCTTATGAGTTTCACCTCAATTGGGTCACCAACGCCTTGTAAAATAATTAAAGCTTGCATCGAGGTTTGTGGGTCCTTTTGAGATTGTTGAGAAGGTAGGGAAAGTGGATTATCATTTTGAAATTCCACCACACATGATGTTTATCCAAGAAATTTTTCATGTATTTCAACTTAAGAAGCATCTTTTGGACCATTCTAATATCCTGAACTAGAATAATCGTGATGTTTAACCCAATTTATCCATGACTAAACATCCATTTAGGATTATTGATTAAAAAAATGATTTTTTATGGGAAGAAGATAACTTTGTTCCTTGTTCTATGGAATTTTTTTTTTGATTCACATGATAATTAGGATCCTGAATCACCAATGATAAAGTAATGTCCTCATTCTTTAATATATATTCTTCTTGATAAGATTTATAAGGATATAAAGTACTTATGGTGGATATTTTCTAATATATGGTTACCTTATTTTAGGAGTGTATTCCCCATTTTCTTGGTATTAGTTCATTTCTTTCTTATCATAGTTTTTTTCGAGTGAAATTTTTAAAATTTTGGACTTATTGGGGTTGTGTATAGTTGGCATGCAATTTGGAAAAATTGTACAGTTTGGCCCAAGAAAATTATGTGGCCACGGTTGAGCCCCTAGAATAGGGAATATGATTTTCCTAAATATTGAATACTCTTAATCAAACAATGCAGAATAAAATTGTGGGTATTTTCATGTAACGCCCTGACCCCAGTTTCCCAGAGTCGGTGCATTATTAAATAACATTGGCATGATCACAAGAAAGATCATGTCTTGAAAGACCGATTAGTTTAGTAGCCTTGGAATAACTAGATACATTCATAAAGTTTACATTACATCATAAAATGAAAACTACAACAATATAGTCTCCATATTCCACACTCTTATCCCCTCAAACTATCCCTACAGGTCATTTATAAAATACTTCTCACATCCTGGGAAAAATAAAACATAGAAAGGGGTGAGATCAAATGCCTAGTAAGGATAACAATGTAGCGGAAACTTTCATAAATAAGCATAAACATTTAAGGAAATGTATAACTAAAACAAAATACTTTTAAAACTTGAACTTAATCATAATATGGAAGAAATAAAATGAAATAATTCCATATACTTATTCACATGGATATTCTACTAGTAGAATAATCACATGAAATATCAATAACGACTTTCTTAATGATGGAATGCATAATGCCAGACTATCAAAACCACATAGTCAAGGCCTCGTGCCAAGACTAAAAATAAGATTTTGTCAAGGTCTTGTGTCAAGACACTAGTTTGTCTCATGAGACTTATCGATGCATCGAGGAGCTATAGTGGGCTCCACCCATCACTTATTAAGTCCAATGCATTCCCATATGAAAAGGTTTAAACATAACATAAACATTCATATTAAAACTAGCATACGAAATGTAAATACTTCATACATAAACCATGAATGGTATAAAAATAACACATCCATAGTCAAAAATATCATAAAACAATGAATACAATACAGAAGTTTTGTATCATAATAAATCAACTTCAAATAAGATTAAAATCCATCAAAGGGTGTTGACATATATGAAATCAAAACTATTTGAGAGAAATATCTTTTTTTTTTGAATTCATTTAAAATTCACATAATTATAAAATAAAAAATTTACATTGAAAATTTTCTTATAATATTTTAAGGGAAGCCTCGAAGATTTTATAATGGCAGAAAATAGCCGCACCCGCTGCATAAGTTAAAAAAGACATTCTTACCTTAATTCTGTCGAAAAGGTTAAAAAGGACCTTGTTTGGAAAATGACAGAAAGATTCCTTTATAAACTTCTTATAAGAAGTCAAACAATGGTATAAATTACATAAACCCATATTCTAGTAAATAGTAAAAATGTTTTGAAATTCATTTTTAAGAAACATGGATGTGGATGATAAAGAAGTCCAAGTAGATTATTACGTATAAACAACCTCAGATAATGAAGAGATTGCGAAATAAACCCTTACCTTGTACTTTTCCTTGGTTGGTGATACGTTAACCTCCTGTATAACGGTGAAATAATTGTTATTAAATTGTACAAGAATCATATACATTAATATGATATCATATATTATCTTTTAACATTGCTTTGTTAATAATATCTTAGTATTATCGTTGTTTCGGGTGTTAACTTACTCGTATATGTTTTGTTACATAAGACGTGTTTTTTATGGATAGGTTTTATGTTATTCATATCAAGAATGATATCTAGTCCTTAAACATTATTTTTAATCATCAAATGATAATTATACTTGAATGGATATGATGGAGAATGAATCTCATCGCGTTCGTGGAGACGGTAGTCCGTACGTACGCATGAGCGACAATATCATTCTTTTGATATTCAAATAATATATAATTGGATAGTATATCATATATATAGAATAATTATCATGTTATATTTATTATTTACATGAATTATATATCATTATTATACCCATCCAAATAATAATTTATTGAATAACAATTACACCACGACGTGGAGACGGTAAGCCGTACGTAATGACATGTCATTAAAAGGATGGATAGAATACTGAATATGGTTGTACCATATTTATAATAACATCAAAATATATATAAGATACTTGAGATATTATTTTAGAATGGAAATAAAAAATAAAGAAGAAGTTTAAGAAGAAAGGAACTTGAAAGAGGGTGGTGAAAACATTACCTCTTCTTCGGGTTCTTCCTTTTGATTTGATAAAAACAGATCCTTAGGTTGGCTTTCTGAGAAAACTAAGGCCTCTAGGTTGAATTGAGGTAAGTTGAGAGAGTATTTTGGCAGGGTTTGTCCAATCCAAAAGGCTATGAATGTGTGAATTAGTGAGAAGGGGGAGTGCCCTTTTATAAGAGGGGTGAGGGGCACCTTTGGAAAAGTTAGAAATATTATTTTATAATAAATTCAAATTCAGTTTATAATGGCTCAAAAGTGAATTATTTAAAGGTTAAGGTGGGTATAGGTCTAAAAACACTCAAAAAATAGGTTTTATATAGGTTTGGGTCACTAAATTAACCTTATCTTTTAGTTTTAACTCTTAGTTAATTAGTTTTACATTTACCATGTCACTTTGTATTTTTATATTATATAGTTAATAAACATACTATATATATCCAAGAGACCCCCAAGTGGTCCATTAATGATACACCTATCATGATATAAGTCTCTTGGAAGAAAAATATATTTTTAGGAATTTAATATCAATTAATAATATAATATTTGTTTTAAAAACTCTTTTATGTGATTTTTGACACAATTTGATAATTTATTATTTTTAAAGTCTTAACAACTTTATTAATTCAAAAAAAAAACTCATTTAATTTATCCTATAATGTCATATAAAGCAATAAAATTCATGGATGTCATCAAAACTTTAAAATTATATTAATTTTAGCATTTATAATATCAATTATTTGATTATTTCATTAATAAGGAAAATACTTCATCATTATTGTGTCATAAATAATATTAATTATTAAATGCCTAAAAATTATAAATAAAATACTATTATATATGAAATATTTTTATCTTTCTAATGGATATTTATATTTTAAGATCTAACATACATAACCCTATGTAAAAAATGTTTTTCTAAAACATATATGCTTATGTCATTTTTGTATTTATTTTAACTTAATTAATATAAAGTGTCATTATCACTTACAAGTGGCTCCATGGGGTCCCAAAATAGACCAAGAGATGCCCATGGTTAGACATGTATCAACAAATAAGGTTAGGACACGTTTTAGGGTAATTTATTATTATTATAATATTATTTTGTTACCCTTATTTACCGGATTTACCATTTAACCATAGTAAATAAAATATTTACTGAAGTAATTATTCAAAATGTCTAAAAATAAAAGTTACATATTTACACAAATTGGACATCCTGATTCCAAATATGGAATCCATTTTTCCAAATTTAAAACACAGAAGTGGTAGAAATTAATTTAAAACTAATTCTCATTGTTAAAACAAAAACCATGTTTTTAAGAGATAATAACTATCAAAAGATTGGCACTTGTTTATGTCTGGTTTAATTGTGAAATTATATCCAATGACCAACATTGTATTGAATGGTAAAAATATATTAGAAATATAATTTAAAACCACTCAAATTCATAATTTATCACTATTAATTATTTTTATTAAAAAATTTGTTTTTAATTAAAATTTAGTAATTTTAACTATTCATCAAAATATAAATGTTATCCGAAAAGTTCCAAAATTTTCCCCTAGGCTAATTTCAATATTCCAAATCCAAAAATGAATTCCATTTTGAGAGATAAAATTTATAAAATTTCAAAAAGTGGGTATTACTATTCATAATGTCTAGTTTGATTGGTTGTGGTGTGTGTTAGAGTTCAAAGTGCCGTACAACAGACGCTATTGTATTATTAAAAGAGAAGCCTATCGTGGAAGCTTGGGGTGTTACATTCTCCCCTCCTTCAAATAATTTCATCCTCTAAATTTCTAGAATATTATTGCATAAAAAGACTCGAGTGGTTCTTCCTCATAAGTTCCTTGGGTTCCCACGTTGCCTCTTCCATCTTATGGTTTCTCCATAGAACTTTTACCAAACGAGTCGTCCAGTTTCTCAGCACTTGTTCTCTTGTGTCAAGAATCCTGATGGGTTTTTCACAATAAGACAGATCGTGTTCGAGTTCTAATTCCTCATAGGTGAGTACATGCGTTGGGTCAGGCATGTATTTTCTCAACAGTGATACGTGGAACACATCATGATCTTTTGAGAGATTTGGCAGCATTGCCAAATGGTAAGCTACAGCCCCAATTCGTTCTAGAATTTTGAAATGACCAATGTACCTGGGACTCAATTTACCTTTTTTCCAAAATGTATAACTCCATTCCATGGAGATACCTTCAATAAAACATGATCTCCCACCTAGAATTCCAAATCCTTTCTTCGATTTTCCGCATAGCTCTTCTGTCTACTTTGAGCTGTTTTGATGTGGTTTTGGATTACCTTCACCTTTTCCATCATTTCCTCCACCAGTTCTGGGCCTACAAGTTTTCTTTCACCAACGCCATCCCAACAGGTTGGTGTGCGACATCTCTTTCCATATAATGCTTCATATGGTGTCATCTGAATACTTGAATGGAAGCTATTGTTATATGAAAATTCTACCAGAGGTAAATATTGATCCCACATACCCTGAAAGTCAAGTGAGAAAGATATCAATATGTCTTATAAGGTCTGAATAGTCTGTTCCAATTGTCCGTCTGTTTGAGGGTGGTAAGAAGTGCTCAAATGATGTTTAGTATCCAAGGCCTTCTGAAGACTATTCCAGAATCTCGAAGTAAAATGGGGATCTTGATCTGAAACAATCGATAGGGGTACTCCATGAAGTCTCACAACTTCATTAATATATATTCTTTCTAGACGTTCAAGTGTTAAATCTTTCCATATAGCAAGAAAATGTGCTGACTTGGTAAGATGATCAACAACAACCCATATTGCATCGTTCCTTCTAGGAGTCTTTGGTAGTCCCATGACAAATTCCATCGTGATATTATCCCATTTCCACTCAGGTATGGGAAGAGGTTACATGACTCCTCCAGGTTGTTGCCTTCTAGTTTTCACTTGTTGACAGACCATACTTCTTAACACAAAATCAGCAATCTCCCTCTTCATGTTGTCCCACCAAAAATGTTCCTTCAAATCTCTATACATTTTGGTTCTCCCAGGGTTTATAGAGAAATTGGAACTATGACCATCATCCAATAATTCCCTTTTCAAATCAGGTATATTGGGAACACAAAGTCTCTTCCCGAATTTCAAAATTCTTCTTCATACACAAAGTCTCTCAATATCCCATTATTCACAGCATTAATCTTTTTTTGAAACTCTTCATCATCGGTCTGATAACTCTTTATCTTTTCTAGTAAATATGGTTTGGCAACCATTTGAAAAAGCATTGATGTTTCACCTTCCATGTTGATTCCCATATCCAACTTTACTAGATTCATTAAAATAGGATCCCTTTAAATTCTCATCATGTTCAAAAATCCATGATCTTTTCTGCACAAAGCATCTGCCACCTTATTTACCTTCCCTAGGTGGTAGTGTATCATGAAATAATAATCCTTGAGTAGTTTAAGCAATCACCTTTTTTCATGTTTAGTTCTTTTTGTGATAAAATATACTTCAAACTCTTATGATCATTATAAATCTCACATTTTTCACCATAGAGGTAGTGTCTCCATATCTTCAAAGCAAAGATCGCAGCTGCTAACTCGAGATCATGAGTAGGATAGTTTTGTTCATGAATTTTAAACTGTCGTGATGCATAGGCAATAACCCTATCATTCTGCATAAGGACACAACCAAGTCCTTTCTTGAACGCATCACTATAAATAACGAACCCATCATTCCCTGATGGTAGATTCAATATAGGAGCATTGACTAATCCTCTCTTCAGTTCTACAAAACATTCTTCACACTCTTTTGTCCAAACAAATTCAACCCCCTTACGTGTGAGCTTTGTTAATGGATTATCCAATCGGGAAAAATTCTGGACGAAACGTCGATAATAACCTGCTAAACCAATAAAACTGTGTACCTCAGTTATACTTGTAGGTGCAGGACATTCTTGGACTGCCTTGGTCTTAGAAGGATCAATAGAGATTCCATCTTTAGAGATAATATGGCCAAGAAAAGAAATCTCCTGAATCCAGAATTCACACATGCTAAACTTATCATATAATTCATGTCTTCTCATAGTCTTCAGGATAATGCGCAAGTGATTTTCATGATCTTCGTAGCTTTTGGAGTATACCAAGATATCATCAATAAATACCCCCACAAATTTATCACGATATTCCTTGAAAACTCTATTCATCAGATCCATGAATATAGATGGTGCATTAGTCAATCCAAAAGGCATTACTGTAAACTCGTAATGCTCATACCTGGTTTGAAATGATGTCTTCAGAATGTCTTCCTTCTTCACACACAACTGATGGTATCCAGATCAAATTTCAATCTTTGAAAAGTATTGAGCTCCGTGCAGTTGGTCAAATAAATCATCAATGTGAGGTAGGGGATACTTGTTCTTTATGGTCATATCATTGATCTCCCTGTAGTCGATACATAACCTCATAGATCCATCTTTATTTTTATCAAATTGAATAGGGGATCCCCATGGAGAAACACTAGGGATAATAAATCCCTTATTACTCAATTCCTCTAGTTGTTTCTTTAGTTAAACTAATTCTACAGTGGCCATTATATAAGGTGACTTCGATATAGGCCTTGATCTAGGAATTAAATCATTAGAAAACTCAACTTCTCGTTCTGGAGGATGTCCAGGTAAATCTTCCGAAAACACATCTACATATTCTTTCACAATAGGTACATCCTCTATTTGAACATTAATTTCCTCACCCACAGTCATTTCATTCTCTTCCTCCCCAATAATTGAATTTAGTTGAGCTACTAGTGGTGGATCTAGATTATAATTAGGTGGTGATGATTCTGCTCTAAAGATAAGGTGTTCCTTATCATCAACATCAAAAATCGTAACCTCCTTCTAATTAAAATAAATTTTTGCATCATGGTCTGAAAGACAATATATACTGAGGATTATATCAAACTCAATCATAGGTATGATGATGAGATCAGTGGATAAAGAACATTTATATGCTCTAATGGGGACTGATTCACAAAACATTATTGCAATGATACTTCTCTTTGGAGTTTTAACTGACAACTTCCTTATTAAATAAAATTGGAAATATCTCATTTTCTTAGAAAAATGGGAATATATGAAACAATGCGATGATCCAGAATCAAATAATGCATTTTCTAAACATGAGGAAACCATTAAATTACCTGCCACAATGTCTTTCAGAGCTTCTAACTCAGCAGTAGTGATAGCATAATCTTGGCCTTGATCCCTTGACCTTTTCTGAGGTAAGTTCCCCTGACGCTTAAGAAATTCATTTTCATAATGTCCCATCTCCCCGCAATTGTAGCATTGGACATCGATAGCTTCCTTCTTCCCCTTGCAATCATGATCTTGGTGGCCTTTTTCACCACACTTGTAACAGACACATATTCCTTTTAAGCAAGTACCAGGGTGTTTCTCCCCATATTTACTACATGATGGATATTCAACTTTTCCCTTATTCCCCTTATTTCCATTCCCAGATTGATCAGCAGATCTCTTCTTCTCTTTCTTTGCTTTAAAGTCATAAGACTTAGATAATTCCTTTTCTATCTTGATAGCACATGAGACAATGTCTTCGTACGACGAGAAGGATTGTGATACTAATTCTCAATGGAGAAATGGTTTTAACCAATAAAAGAAATGATCAATCTTACTTCTTGGGTTACATATATAATCTCCAGCATACCTTGATAATCTTGTAAAGTTAGCCTCATACTTTGTGACATTCTCATCCTCCTTTTCTCTCAGACTCAGAAATTGTCTTTCCATATCTACTTGATGGTCATGAGGAAAGTATTTTTCTAAAAACATATCTTTGAACTCCCTCCATTCCATATTTGATACTTCATCATATTCATTCATGTTTTCAATCAATTACCACCATTGATCAGCATCTCCAATGAGGCGGTAAAGTGTCGTGATAACTTTCTCCCTTTCACTACTCCCCAAAGCCTGAAATATATTCTCTAGGGAATTTATCCATTGCTCAACTACTAAGGGATTTGTAATCCCGTTGAACGTTGGTGTTTGTTGCCTCATGAAGCGATCTAACATTGATCCTCCACGCTGCAGATCAGGGTGCTCCATAAGGGTAAGGTTATTATTCATAACCTGAGTGATTTGTCCCAGTATGGTGATTAGCTGATCATCACAACTTGCATCACTAGCTCCACTATAATTATCTTGAGAAAGAGGGAAATCCCTACATGGAGTGTGTGCATTGATAAAGTTTCCATTTCTTCCACTAGGTTCCATTTCTAAACAATGGAATAAACTAGATCAGTTTATGAATCAAAATACATAATTCCATACTTATAAAACACTTCACATAAATTGAAATGTTTATGGATATAATCCATAATCATAAAAATGTTTTCTTTGAGGAAGTATATACTCATAAACCCTTCATAATGATTTTTAAATAAAATGAGTGTTTTCCTAAGAATATCCCCCGGGAGTGTCGTAACCAAGAGTGCAGAAAGGCCCATTGTCGTGCACGAGTTCTCGTTTGAGTCTAGATCAAAGTAGTTTTTTTGGATTTTACCCCTAGGTACATTTGTTCCAGATCCACCTCTACCTGCTCGTATCCAGACAGGGATGTATTTCTCGGAAAACTCACAAAATCTCTACAATACCAAAATTCTAGGAAGTTCTTCTATACTAATCCTCAAAATCCATCTTAGGTCTATGTCCTCTAATCTGAGTTTATCTAAATCTAGCTTCCAAGGTTTGAACTAAACTTCCTCTGATACCAACTGTAATTCCCCAACCCCATTTGCCTAAAGTCGGTGCATTATTACATAACATTTTCATGATCACAAGAAACATCAAGTCTTGAAAGACCGATTATTTTAGTAGCCTTGGAATAACTAGATACATTCATAAAGTTTACATTACATCATAAAATGAAAACTAAAACAATATAGTCTCCAAAGTCCACACTCTTATCCCCTCAAACTATCCCTGAAGTTCATTCATAAAATACTTCTTCACATCCTAGGAAAAATAAAACATAGAAAGGGGTGAGCTCAAATGCCCAGTAAGGATAACAATATAGCAGAAACTTTCATAAATAAGCATAAGCATTTAAGGCAATGTATAACTAAAACAAAATCCTTTTAAAACTTGAACTTCAGTATAATATGGAAGAAATAAAATGAAATAATTCCATATACTTATTCACATGGATATTCTACTAGTCGAATAATCACATGCAATATCAAAAACCACTTTCATAATGATGGAATGCATAATGTTAGACTATCATAATCACATAGTCAAGGCCTCGTTCCAAGACTACAGATAAGATTTTGTTGAGGCATTATGACAAGACACTAGTTTGTCTCATGAGACCTACCGATGCGTCGAGGAGCTTTAGCGGGCTCCACCCATCACTTATTAAGTCCAATGCATTTCCATATGAAAAGGTTTAAACATAACATAAACATTCGTATAAAAACTATCATACGAAATGTAATTACATCATCCATAAACCATGAATGGTATAAAAATAAAACATCCACAATCAAACATATCACAAAATCTTCAATACAATATAGAAGTTTTGTATCATAATAAATCAACTTCAAATAAGCTTAAAATCCATCAAAGTATGTTGACATAGATGAAATCAAAACTATTTGAGAGAAATATATCTTTTTTTGAATTCATTTAAAAGTCACATAATAATAAAATAAAACATTTACTTTGAATATTTTCTTATAATCTTATAAGGGAAGCTTCAAAGATTTTATAATGGCAGAAAATAGTTGCACCCACCGCATAAGTTAAAAAATACATTCTTACCTTAATTCTGTCGAAAAGGTTAAAAATGACCTTGTTTGGAAAAAGAAGGAAAGATTACTTTATAAAACTCTTATAAAAATTCAAACAAGGGTATAAATGACTTTAACCCATATTCTTGTAAATAGTAAAAAAAAATTGAAATACATTTTTAAGAAACATGGGTGTGGATGATATAGAAGTTCCAGTAGATTATTATGTATAAACAACCTCAGATAATGAATAGATTGCGAAATAAACACTTACCTTTTACTTTTCCTTGGTTGGGGGTAGGTTAACCTCTTTTATAATGGTTAAATAATTGTTATTAAATTATACAAGAATCATATACATTAATATGATATCATATATGATCTTTTAACATTTCTTTGTTAATAATATCTTAGTATTATCGTCGTTTCGCGTGTTAACTTACTCGTATATGTTTTGTTACATAAGACATGTTTGTTATGGATAGGTTGTATCATATTCATATCCAGAATTTTATCAAGTCCTTAAACATTATTTTTAATCATCAAATGATAATTATAATTGAATTGATACGATGGAGAATGAATTGCATCGCGTTCATGGAGACGGTAGTCCGTACGTACGCACGAGCGATAATATCATTCTTTTGATATTAAAATAATATATAATTGGATACTATATCATATATAAATAATCACTATCATGTTATATTTATTATTTACATGAATTACACATCATTATTATACCCATCCAAATAATAATTTATTGAATAACAACTACACCACGACGTGGAGACGGTAAGCCGTACGTACGCACGTATGGTGACATGTCATTCAAAGGATGGATAGAATACTGAATATGGTTGTACCATATTTTTAATAAAATAACAGTATATATAATATACTGTAGTTATTATTTTATAATGGGAATAACAAAGAAAGAAGAAGTTGAAGAAGAAATGAAGTTGAAAGAGGGTGGTGAAAACATTACCTCTTCTTCAGGTTCTTCCTTTTGATTTGATCAAATGGGCTCCTTAGGTTGGCTTTCTGATCAAAATAAGGCCTCTAGGTTGAAGTGAGGGAATTTGAGAGAGTATTTGGGAAGGGTTTGGCCGAGAAAAAAGGCTTTTAATGTGTGAATTAGTGAGAAAGGGGAGTGCCCTTTTATAAGAGGGGTGAGGGGCACCTTTGGAAAAGCTAGAAATATTATTTTATAATAAATCCAAATTCAGTTTATAATGGCTCCAAAGTGAATTATTTAAAGGTTAATGTGGGGATAGGTCTAAAAACACTCAAAAAATAGGTTTTAGTCAGGTTTGGGTCACTAAATTAACCTTATCGTTTAGTTTTAACTCTTAGTTAATTAGTTTAACACCTACCATGTCACTTTGTATTTTTATATTATATAGTTAATAAACATACTATATAAATACAAGAGACCCAAAAGTGGTCCATTAATGATACACCTATCATGATATAAGTCTCTTGGTAGAAACGTAGATTTTTAGGATTTTAATATCAATTAATAATATAATATTTGTTTTAAAGACTCTTTTATGTGAATTTTGACACTATTCAATAATTTATTTTTGTTAAAGTCTTAAAAACTTTATTATTTCTCAAAAAAATCATTTAAGCAATCCTATAATGTAATATTAATCAATAAAATTCTTTTATGTCATGAAAACGTTCAAATTATTTTAATTTTAACATTTATAATATCAATTATTTGATTCTTTCATTAATTAGGAAAATACTGCCTCATTATTGTGTCATAAATAATATTAATTATTAAATGTCTAAAAATTATAAATAAAATACAATTATGTATTAAATATATTTATATTTCTAATGAACATTTATAGTCTAAAATCCAACATATATAACCCTATGTAAAAATTGTTTTTCTAAAAGATATATGCTTTTGTTATTTTTGTATTTATTTTAACTTGATTAATATAAAGTGTCATTATCACTTACAAGTGGCTCCATGGGGTCCCGAAATTGACCCAAAGATGTCCATGGTCGGACATGTATCAACCAAAAAGTTTAGGACATGTTTTAGGGTAATTTATTATTATTATTATTATTATAATATTATTTTGTTACCCTTATTTACTGGATTTACCCTTTAACCATGGTAAATAAAATATTTACCGAAGTAATTATTCAAAATGTATAAAAATAAAAGTTACCTATTTACACAATTTCGCACCCTATATCCAAATATGGAATTCATTTTTCCAAATTCAAAACACAGAAGTGGCCGAAATTAATTTAAAATTAATTCCTGTTGTTAAAACAAAAAAGCGTGTTTTTAAGAGATAATAATTATCAAAAGATTGGCACTTGTTTATGTCTGGTTTAATTGTGAAATTATGTCAAATGACCAGAATTGTATTAAATGGGAAAAATATATTATAAATATACTTTAAAACCACTCAAATTCATAATTTATCACTATTAATTATTTTTATTAAAAAAGTTGTTTTTAATTAAAATTTAGTAATTTTCACTATTCATCAAAATATAAATGTTATCCGAAAAGTTCCAAAATTTTACCCTAGGATAATTTCAATATTCCAAATCCAAAAATGAAGTCCATTTTGAGAGATAAAATTTATAAAATTTCAAAAAGTGGGTATTACTATTCATAACGGCTAGTTTGATTGGTTGTGGTGTGTGTTAGAACTCGAAGTTGCGTACAACACACGCTACTGTATTATTCAAAGAGAAGCGTACCATGGAATCTTGGGGTGTTAAATTTCATTTTTGGAACATGATTAAAGAAACCATGTATCTAAACCATGCACTCTAAATAGAACCCAATAGTGGGGCTTGGATATGGCTCAGGGTTAATACTAACCATGTAGCCCATGCAGAAAACCAAACGTATGGTTTTCAATTCCCCTAAAAGTTTATTAAAAATCATGAAACCCCTATTTTAGATACTAAATACCGCCATTAAATACTAATATGTTACCTTTTTCTTTAAAATCCCTTAATAGGAAATTTTTGACTTGTTTAACACCTTCCCTTTGTGGATTGAAGCACTGGTGATCACATTGGATCTCCTTCCAATTATTTAATCTCCTCTCATTAATTTCCTTATGATTTCCTATTTTATCTTTATTATAGATTATATATCATCATGTTATTGATATATCTAATATATGTTTCAGTGTATCTTGATTATATATTTGATTTTTTTATCTCATTCACCTCTTTTCTCACTCGTGTTACCGTTGTGGGCGTTGATTTGATCACGCGATTTAAGGTAGGTGGTTCAATAATTCTTCATGATAAAATTGAAACCCCAATTAATTGATTTATTTGAAATGAGTTTTTAATATATTTGAAAACATATATTTGAGATGATTTTATGTGTGATTTAAGAAAAAGGCATCACGTTGTAAAAAAACCCCTAATTTCAATAGAATTGAAATTTCTAGGTGGATTTGAGAAAGATGATTGCTTGATTCTGAAAGTGTATTGACGAAATGATTTGATTTGATTCTTGAGAAATTTTTATTGATGTTAAAGATTATTTGAAAATTCATTAATTTATAAAAACCTATTATTTGTTTTTTAAATTAAAAAGTCATGTTGAAAACTAATTTTGATCATTTGAACTATGATTGATGAACTGTATTGAAATTACTGATTTTAAAATGATTTATTGATTATTTGATTAAGGAACATTTAATATAGGGAAGTTATTGGTCATTAGAACAATAATTGTAGGACTATAACTCCCAAGAAATGGATTGATGATGAAAAAACTAATTAAACCAAGTTTATCATGATTCTCTTTTATTGTTCCCTTAATGGGGTGTAGATTTATTTCTCATAATGGGTCCTCTAATGGGGTTTGGATTTGAGTTTGCAAACACATCTTAATTTATGATGATAAATGAGAAGTGTGAGGATCATATAGCAATAAACTAACAAACCTCATGGATTATGAGTGTGGTGCTTGGTTGTGTTTGATTTTATCATACATGATATTAATTATAGAACTATTTTATTCATTAAAACTATTTTCTATAAATGTTTTATATAAAATATTCATTTAATATATTTTTGATATAGCTATCATATTTTGATTCCAAATCATGTTTTGTTTAAAATAACTAAATTCAATGATATTCCTTATTTTATTTTAAATGAAATCATAATTGGTTTAATTGTTATGTAATTATTTATGGAACACTTGGGGAGACCCTAATAGGTTGTTTAGATCACACCCTAACTTATGCTTAATTTTTTTATAGATTATATTTTTCCAGGTTCAAGTGAAGGGAAATATCATCTTGGAGGAGGTGGGTGAATTTGATTATTGGGACCTGGAGAGATGAAGGTATTTGGAGGAGATGTAATCCACTTGTTACATGGTTTTTATAAAACTATTTTGGATATTTGATCCACCAGTTATATGGGTTTTTTGAGACTGATATGGTAGATATTCTGTCTTTTGAGGATGTTTTGTTTTGGATTTTTTTACCTATTTTCTTAAGGTACTTTTTCTTGGAGTATTATTGATCATACTAAATTTTATAATTTATCTTCTGATTTTCTATGGGAAATAATCTTTTTTTGTCTTGTTAGATGTCAGGTGCTCGTCACAAACCCATATGGATTAGGAACACCCTTCATTCCATGTCAGGACTAGATCAGGTATCAGTGTGGCTGGGTATCTTGGATTGTTTGTGAAAATATGACTAACCTAGATTTCCTCTACACCATAGTTGATATAAATACTTTATCATAAATGAAAAGTTCGAGATATATTCTTGATAGGTTATGTTATAGTGACCATGATAAGTCAACCTAGATGATTTTCACATGGGTTAATCTAACAATGTGTAGTTTACTAAGGATAAATCCCACTAAACTTTATCTATATTAATGAATCACCATGACAATTAGGTAGCGTAAAATTATGTTATTTCTTATTGTGATATTTTTTATTTTATTAAAAAGATAGGCGAAGACATTTATATTTTGACCATGGTATCTCAGGCATTCTCTTACAGCCCTATCAACATTCCACTACCACTTTGAGAGTTACATGATGAGTTCCATGATATTATGTCTAGAAATTTATGAGGAGGATTATCTATAAATATGTATATCCAACACAAGATAATCTATATGAAATTATAATAATTACTAAATAAAATATACATGTATGAGATAATGAGCCCTTGTATTGTATTATCTTTTTTAGCACCCATGAAGGAAGTGTTATGGTGGATGTACATGGATATTAGGGATCTAAACAAAATTATAGTCAAGTATTGATTCCCAATTCTAAATTAGATGATATTTTTGACATACATCAAGATTATATGGTACTTTCGAAGTTCTCCCTTTAGATAGACTATGACCAGCTTTAAATTTGATAAAAATATAAATGGAAATAATAATTTAAGACCAATGATGAATTGAAAAAATGGTTGGTAATATAATTTAGGTTTTCCAATTCCTTAATAACCTTTTTGTGACTAATTAACCATGTGATAAAACCAATAATTAATAAGTTTTTTATAGTTTATTTTGACGATATTATTATATATACCCTGATGGACTCAATATACTTGAGAATTTGATGGAGGTTCTATGAGTTCTATAAAAAATGTTTCTTATTTAAACAAAAATAACTGTATATTTATGATTCATAAATTTATATTCCTTATATTATTTATTTCATTTAATGAAATCCAAGTGTAAAAAGTGAAAATATGATTCACATAAGAGTTTCCATGACCACAGACTATTGGTTAGTTTTGATGATTCCAAGAGAACAATACATTTTATCATATATTTATTTATGATTTTATCTTGATCATGGTTTCACTCATAATATTTATTAAAGGATATATAATACCATTAGTTCAATAATATTGAGGATAATTTTTATACCACTAAGAAAAAAATCATCATGGTTCACAACTTTATGTTTCTCAACATTAGGAAGCCTTTTGAGTTGGCAACTAGCATGTAACTCATTTGGGTTGGTGTTGTTATATCACAATCATGGTTAACCATTGCATTTATCAGTGAGAATCAATGAATCAATTTACAAGTTGGTTATGTATGATATTGGGCTATACATATAGGTATCGATTGAAAATCACTAAAATTAATATTTCTTTCAATGGGAATTCATCCTGAACATTGACCCTGGAAATTTAAAATATATGAATTCTCAAAAAAATATTAATATGTTTCATCTATGAAAGATTAACTTCCCCCCCTCAAATTAGTTTTTTGTATTGAAAATAAGTTTTATAATAAAAATAAATTAAATGCATTGAGTAAGAAATCCCAAATGAATATTTTTAGCAAAAATCCCTTAAAGTGGTTATTGGGTTGTGTTTGTTGACAATAATGAGGAAAGAATTTCTATTAGAGTTTTAAAGTGTATAAAGAAGGCCTAAAATTATTTTGATGTTATTGGAGGAGTTATTTTTAAGGATAGATGTTTTACCGTGATACCTCAAGTCTCGCCACAATGTATGATTCTAGAAAAATAAAAAAAATGCATAGCACATCAATATAATACCTATGAAGATTTTGAAAGCATAATAATTTTATATTTATATATAATATTTTTCCAAATATGTAAGAATTTATACTTTTTAATTGGAATAATAAATATTAGTCTCATGAGTAAGATGGTGGCATCACAATATGGATAAGGTATAGAATCTAATTTCTGAAGGAAGGCCTCATGGGGAGGCTTGTACCATGATAAGATACCATGAAGGTTAGTGGGTTTAGGTTGATTAGGTGGTCACATTATGAAAACACAAATAATAAAGTGAATGGTTTTATAGTTGTAAATTTAGAAAAGTCCCCTAATAAAAATAATATATATTAGATTTGTGTGTATTATACCAAATATGTTTTACTTTTCTAACTCAAAAAGACGAATTAGTTTCACCAATAAAGACAATGTCACGTTCTGAAATGGGAATTTAATAGAAAAATTAAAAATTATTATTACATAGATGTATTTTGGTGATACATAAGAGTCATTATGGTTTCATAATAGTCTTTAAGTGAAATTTAAGGTTTTATAATTTACTAATTTGATAAGCAGTATTCATGTAGTGAAGGTTTCACCCATGCTGTGAAGTTCCTAATTCATGTTTTAGTGGTTCTCTCTAAGTGATCCATATGTTATGATTGGGATATTTATTAAATTACTAGAAATATAGTATATTTTAATTATTCATCTTGGATTATTTGGGAGTCTCATGTCATGAAGAAGATGTGTCATACCATTCAACCATACTTGGTCATATTTTAATGGTTTTGTTTAGGCGAATGATGGTTGAGTAAAATAGAGGGTCATTTCCTGAATAGTATGTGAATCAAAATAGATTTATAAATTTATTACATGATTTTTGTGGAATTAAAAATGATATGTGGAGTATATTTTGGGGATATGATTTTTAAATGTAATTGTGTTGTGAACTAGGAAATCACATTGTGACCTAATATTTTCCAGATTTGTTGAATCGATCATTATAGTGTTAAAATCAGGGAGTCTACTTACCACTATTATACAAATTTTTATAAAAAGGTGTACAGAATTTTTTTATAAAATAATGGGAAATTTATATTCCTAAAATAATAGGAATATGTTTCTTGAAAAGAAGGAAATATAATGGATCATATAAGAGAATAAAAGTAAGGGGGTATAAGGGATTCTTGAATAAGAGTTTGGAAAATAGGGGAATGTAGAATTTCAAGGACTAGTAATGAAAAGAATCATAGAGAGGGAATATTTATAATAGATCGTATCACTGGAAGGTTTAAGGATTTATCAAGTAAAATAAGGTGAGATATATTTGAAAACCATTGAAGGTATAATCATATTTTCTATGGAAAATAAAGTACTCATAAGAGTAGTTAATTCTATGAGTGAATTAGAGCTATAATATTTCAATCATTAATAGGGTTATAAACATAGAGGGTTAGTAAGACTACTTTGAATTATAAAAGTATTGAACTCAGTGTTTTTGTATGTAGGTACATTTCTGGTTCATTTTTTTGGATTATCCTAGTTTGGGTGAACCAATTAATGTTATTAAATCCCTCTATTTCAGTTCTTTGTCACCTCATGTTTAGTGAGATGGAGATAGAGGGATTATTCCTCATAACAAAGGAACAATATAATTGTCAAGGGTCAATATAAAAATGACGTAACCTGATTTATCCACCCCCCAATGTATTTACAATGATTGGGAACAATAATTAGTATTAGAACTAAAGGTTTTTAAAGAATCTCTCTATCTATGAAAACATGGTAGTAGTAATCAACCACAAGGGGATTCAAATCATTGATGGAAACAACTTAAACTACATAATAATTGGATTAAATACTATTTCTTATCATTTGGAATGGTTGTTTTCAAGGATTTCAAACTTTTTATTCTAACCAGTATTAAAAGTTGATCTTTACCTTAAAAATATCAAAGATAACTTGATATTAAAACCAAAGGATTGAATTACATGGGAGAATAATTATATAATGTTATATATAAAAAGGTGATGTTATGTAAGTCCTCACATTTTATTTGGGTAAAACTTCTTAACAATTACAAAAGATATTCCAAGGTACATGAAGTAAAATTATAGGTTTTATGGAACAATTGTGGGTATTGAGGATGCACTCAAATGATATTATTGGTTCATTTTTTATTTGGTCAAAATTATTATATAGGACATGCACAAACTCTGATATAATCTCGATGATATCAAAATCATAAAGATAATTCTGAGAATATTACCACTGTATTTCTATACAAAGGTATTGGGGATCAAAGAAAATGATCCAAAGGAAGTGTCAATACACAATATTTTTAGAACTATCATTGTATATAATATGAGGAATAATGATAATTAATACAAAAACATGATAGTTCTCAAGATGAGATGTTCAAGGTAATGAAGAAATCCATTTTAGAAGAAGATGTTTAGGAAATGGAAGTTGATGAGGTGATTTATTCTTTATCCTCAAACCTTAAAAGATGAAAAATGAAAATTTAAAGGAAGGATTCCAATTACTTTATTTCAAATAGAAAAATTTGGGCATGTCACTATAAATTTCCCAAAGAAATTATAATATGATTATGAAGAGGAATAACCCATGAAAAAACCATGCAAGGTTATGAGAGGAAAATGAGTTCACAATAGTAATTATTCAGCAATAAACATTATTTTATTAAAAAAATAGCTTGAAATAAATGGAACTATAAGATATTAAGGTTTTTAAATACATCAATGAGGAATTTTTTTTGGATTTCACAATCATACCATAATTAGAGGACAATGATGATGATTATTTTGAGGGATGATTTTACCTTAGGGTTAAATTAGAATCTTCTCTCAAAAATATTTATTTTTTTAGGGAAAATAAAATAAATCTGATAGAGTATTTCATGACCCCAAACTGAATATAAAATAGTAAGAAGAATAAAATTATGAGTTAATGGTTGAGATTAAAAAGATCAAATCATAAAATCCATAAAACTCAAAAAAGGTAATTGAGTATAAGTTCAAATTTGAATATCAGGCATGGATTATTGATAGATTAAACAATTTAGTAAATGATAATTTCAAATGAATTAAGGAACTTAAAAAATAATTCAAAGATATTTGATTAAATCCTAATGATAAAGAGAGACTTCTGAATCCTAGTATAACATCATGGAGTTTGAGTGCATGAGCTATAAAAGATGTAAATGGGGTAAATGAGGAGTAAATTGGTAAATTAATCAATTTTCCACAAGTTAAATAGTTTTAAGATAATAGGAAATTATTTTATGGGTTAAAATATAATAAAAATTCAGAGGCATTTGATGTAGAACCACAAGAACTCACACCCTAAAAAAGGTTTATTGGGGTAACAATCAAAGACCCAAATGGCCATAGGTGGAATAAGGAATATGTTAGTTAATGCACCATGAATCTAGTGTTATTATTATGGAAATATGGGTCATAAAAATATGTGTGTTCCCTTGAAAAAAACTAATTCAAGGATCAAGAACAAAAAAATATAAGAGAAAAATATCATATAATCAGTATTTTTTAAAATGGATATTGTTTTTGGTGTGAATATTTTGGACATAAATCTAGGAATATCTCATTTAGGGTATAAAGGTATGTACCCAATAGAACTTATAAAATGACATATATATAGATGGAAGCTTCATCAAGCTTGCTGGAAACACTTAAAAAATTTGGGGTCATGTAATAGGATGATGGTTCAATAGAGTTGGAGGTAAACGAATCACACTCACCACTAGAGGAAGTGAAAAAATGAACATGGACTAAGAAAGAAAAGGATGAGAAGAAAAATTTCCTATAAATTTATTTGAGGGTAAATAAAATAGTTAGAGTATGGATTATAGATAGTGGTTATAATTCCCCCATCATAGGAAAAATATATTATCATGGGAAAAATATAAAAAATATGGAATCCTTTTCTTTAGTATAGATGGTGGATTGAAGATCATTGGTTCTTTGAAATAAAAAACTATTGGAAAAGATTTAGGGTATACTAAATTATTTATGGTTAATGGTATCCTAAAAAATTTACTAAGGGTAATTCAATTGAGTTACATAAGCCATATTATTAACTTTAACAATTATGTATGCATCATCAAAGGAAGACCAAATCTAGTTATGATTCAAGGGAAGTTCACAAAAGTAAATATCTACCTAATTAGTGGAGAATAAGATAATTTATTTCTATTAGAGGAGGGAGAGAATAATTTGTAGTGTAAATATATTATCCACTTGAGACAATAGTCCTAGTAATATTTGGTTAAGAATGAAGGAGTTCACAGCCTCCCTAAACTCACATGTGATTACATTCACACATGTGATGCTTTTCAAAAGTGGAAAATCATTTGAAATACATACAAACTGGAAGATAATAAATTAAAAATATTTAATGAGATTGTAAAAATTGATCTGTTTTGGAAAATATCACACTAATACAAGGATTTAAAAAAAATTATTTCATTTTATTCCTTGATGATTTCATCAAGATGGAATTTTTGATAGTTATCTTCTATAAATATAAAGTTTTTATGTGAATTAAAAATTAAAAGAGATTTGAGTAGAAGATTCTTGGGTTGAAATTAATATATTTTACACTAAAAATGGTACGGAATTAAAAAATAGTAATGTGTAAGAATATCTCAAGAATAATGGGATGAGGCACTATGTTTTAGTGGTCATGACTCTTTAATAAAAATGTATTTTTGAGAGAAGTAACTAGATGATCAAAAACACGGAATGAATGAATTTATTAGGAAAAAATATACTATATAAATGTTTTAAAGTAGTAGTGATTACATGGATATATATATATATAATAGGTACTTTTTTTGTCTGGGTGGAGATAAGAAATCCTGCAATATGTGCTATGGGAAGAATCCAACAATGAAATATTTTCAAATTTTCAGAATTAAATGATTTATTCTCAATAAAGAGAAGAATATAAATTTTGAGGATTTTTAGGATTAAGGTATTTTCTTAGGATATTCATCCAAAATAAAGGTTCAAAAATGATACAAAAAATTCTTAGTAAAATTAATAAAATTTAATATATCACTATTTTTGAGACTAAATAGAGTTCAAAAGCTAGTGAGCATGTTTTTAAGAAAAACATTGATGAAAAGTTATAGGAAAGTGATAGAAAAGTGAAGTATAGGGGGGATGAAGATGAAGTAGAATAAAAAGAATATGATGAGGAGGAAGAAGATATGGTAGTTTTAGTATATATGAAAAGAGAAATTGAAAGGTCATAAATAACTAAGTAGAATATTGTTAGTGACCATACAACTCTAGTGTAAACATAGAGAATGAAGACTGTGATACCCCGAGATTTTATGAGATGGATTATATTTAATTTATTTTATGTCTTATGTAGTATGCTAGACCAATATTATCTTGAACTATACACAACATCGTATTATATTTTAGTACATGTATTACTATTCTTGTCTTTCATTAAATGCAAGAACGCCCTTCCTCGATAGCTTGTGTTATGCATAATACTGAGTTTCTCTAAATAACAATATATTATTAAAATATTATTTTTTAATGGGATATAAACTAGATGTTATTAATATTATTAACCACATTTTAAATTTTATATAACATTAATATTCATCTTACATATTTTCTAGGCATGATATAATAACAAATTAAATTTTTCGAATAAAAGAAGTATTTCTCAAAAAATGCAATTTTTCATCCTTTTAATGGTGAAAAAATTTTAAATTTAGTTTTTAACATTTTCGTATATTATTTTTAATAAAATAAACTTTTTATTTGTAATAGAAACATAAAATTTTACTTTTATTTATTTTTTGGTATTTTTCTACTGAAATTGATATTTTAATGAATAGTGAAACATACTGCATTTTAATTCAAATATACATTTTAATATAATTTTTTTATTTAGTTAGATTATATTTTTAATTGGTTTTAAAATGTAATTGGATTATTTTTTTATAATTTAATCCAAATTTTTTCATTGTAAGTATTTTCACATTTAAATTGGACAAAAACTCATGACAACCTTTTGATAAGTTTTTACTTCATAAAAACACGCTTTTTGGTTTTAACAATGGGAATTAATTTTAAATTAACTTATTAAAATTATGTGTTTTGAATTATAAAAAATTGATTCCTTATTTTTAATAATTATTTCCAAATTATGTTAATAGGTTACTTTTTTGGATATATGAATTGTAACTACGGTAATTTTTATTGAACGCGGTTAAAGGTAAATCGGGTAAATTAGTGTAACAAATAATATGATAAGGATAATAAAATGATCCTAAAACCTGCCAAAATATTTTTGGTGGAATATAATTTTACCCTTGAGATATTTAGTTCAAAAAATAGTCATTTAAGGGCCACTTGACAATGAAAATGACATAGATATTAATAAAACCAATGAAAGTGAAAAAATGTCATACTAACATTTCTTATAAGTATAATAATATTAAGATAGGGATAAGAAGGTGATATCTTCAAAAATAAATAGTCCATGTAAATATAAAATAATTAAGTACATCATGGTAATTTATTTTTAATTTTTAGGAAATAAATAATTACATTAAAGTCTTATACTTTGATTATGTAAAAATTAATAAATTGATGAGAAGTCAATAAAATTTTTTTATTAAAATCCTAATAACCATAAAAAGTACTAAACATATGAAAAAATCATATTTTTATAGTATATATAATCCATAATCAATCAATTTCTAAGAAATTGACCATTTTCATCCTTATATAATTGATTATGACATTTATATTATTTTATTTAAAGTAATGTTAAAGGTGTCACATTCATACTTCAATAAGTATAACATTTTTAATATTTTATTTTATAGCCAAAAAATTATACTAAATATATTATAATTAAATATATTAAATTTATCTTCATCATAGTATTTTATTTTTAATTTTTACTCAACAAATAAGTATATTAAATAATTACTCAAAATCATTGTAGAAATTATTTTATTAATGGAAATATCAAATAAATGTTATTAACAATATTAAAATAATAAAATTTTGGGATAATAAATATTTCTAATGAATTTTTTATATAAACTTGACCTTATATAAATATAATAAAATATTTGGTTAGAAGATAAATTTTTATCATTATATTTTTAAAATTCAATAAATTGAATAGTGTCAAAATTGACACTCTTGATTGTTTATCAAAATAATGTTTTATTAAATAACTTTAAAATCATAACACATATTTAAAAAATATATAATAATTATTATATGGTCAAAATGTTATAAATTATTTATTTATTATCTAATTGACATCAAATAGGTAAATATTTTACCCTTTTAATATTGACTTTTTTTACCCTAGTTAAAATGAAATAGAATAACTAAGTGTTAAATTGAAAAGATAAGGTTTTAATAGACATAGAAACTTTTTAAAAATTTATTTTTTGATGATATTACAACCCTATATCATCTCATATTTTAAATTGTTACATTTTGGAGGTTTTTTAGTGGGTTTGAGTTTATTATATATTAATATTTTTGAGGTTTCTGAAAGTGCCACTCACCTCAATTATAAAAGGGAACCTCCTCCCTCATTTATAAACAAATCATTAAGCCTTCAGGTTCATTCATACCCTATCCATTTCTCTTCTAAATTTCTATAGTAACATTCTATAGGTTATATTATTCATAAAATGCCAACTCTAGTTCCATTAAGAGGAGATCTAAAAAGAGAACGTCAAAGAAGAGGTAATATTCTCTACAGATTCTTTCATATTTCTTTCCACTTATACTTATACGTTATGAGATGTTTCATTATGGAATAGTAATTATAGTATAAATTATATACTGAGATGTTATTATAATTATGAAACAATCATATTCAACTTTTTATCCGTCCTAAGAGAGATGAAATCATCCCACATGTGTACGTATGGCTTACCATCTCCACATTGTGGTGTAATCTGTTTTTCAGCACCACCTTACTTGGATGGGAATAAAAATGGATTTAATAACTATATAGGATTATTATAAAATTATATTTACTCTGAAATAGAATACACTATATAAATCAATAACATTTAACAATTATGGGAATGATATCTTCGCTCATACGTATGTACGACCTACCATCTCCATGATGCGATGTGATTTGTTCAACATGATAACCCCTCAAGAATTATTATATAAATGTAAATAATAAATAAATATGGTATTCATTATGTTAATATCATTTTATAATGACGTAAATATGACCTAATAAGTTGAACCGAAACATATTCAACAAAACATGCATACGATCATAAAGCGGTTAAACCCCAAATAACAAGTAACACGGAATTGTTACAAACAAACTAAGGAGAATATGACTAGATATGATAACCATGATTATGGAATAAGTTAATAACAATATCTAAATCATTTTACAGGAGGTTTGGACACATAAGAATCATATTAGACCTATGTTAAGGGAAAATTTTCCAATCTCATTTTTATCCAAGATTGTTTATACGTAAGTATTTACTGGGGGGCTATTTATCATCCATGTCCATGTTTTCTAAAAATATTCTCATAAAATGTTTAATATTATTCTATTTGTTTTTAAAGTAATTTTTACCCATTTATCACTTTCACTACACGGTATGGAAGTAATATTTCCTTTTTTACCATATGAGGTACTTTTTTTCTTTTCTAGAAAAAGTATGAGGGGAATGTTTTTTAACTTATACAGCATGAACAGATTACTTACATCTTCAGAATTCCTTATTTTAATGAATATTCCTCTACAATATTTCAAGTTTATTTTCAACTAAATTCGTTTCTTTTAAAATTTCATGTCTTTTTGAGAATAGAAAACGTTTTTAAAGAAGAAAGGATATTTTCCTCAAGAATTAAGTTCAAGTGTTTTATCAAAATTATTTTCCATCTTAGATGACATAGGGCCATGGTTATATCCCTATTATTAATTTTATTTGATTTTGTTTATAATGGAATTATTTTTATAAAATCCATTTATCTTATATGAATTATGTTATGATGGAATGATGTATAAAAACCCATTTTTTGTTCCTTGGGTTATGATATGTTGAATGATTTATGTTTTTGTGGCACATATAAGAATGATTTAATTATAAGATGGGTGGGAACTAAATCTCCCTCTAATGCATTGGGAAAAGATTTATATCTCCTGAGATAGACATTACTAGAATGAAAATTAAATCCGGTTTAGTAATACAGAGCTAGAATGGAAAGTAAATCTGGTTTGGTAATACATGGCCGGAACGGCAAGTAAACCCAGTTAAGTATTAGACTTCGTCCTGTATGATGGTCTTTGCAGTAATTCCTTTGCTAATATGGAAATAATATTATGTTCTTAATTTTTTTCATAATTCCATTTTTTATTCTAATGTTATTTTATCATGATTAATTTTCCTTTATGATCTATTCCTTACGAACTGCCAAGATTTATTTCATGACTCAGGATTTTGATATTTAAACTTTATGTTCGTGTTTTTATGATATTATGTTTATTGTTTGTTTTATGTTCTCTATTTTTACCACTACTGATCATTTTAGCTCATCCTTTTTATGTTTTCTTTTCCCCATGATATAAAGAAATGTTTTAGGTAGGAAAAAAGGGGAATATCTTTATGGGAGATGTTGAAGATATTTCACCAAGTAAGAATATTATATTCCATGTTTCCAAAGGCACTAAACTAATATGGTATTGGGAGTTGGTTTGTTTCAAGTATTAATTACTCCGTAAAAGAAATGTAATTTCCATGTATGTCAATCTTGGGTCATTAGAGTTGGTATCAGAGTGAAGTTTTAGTCAACATTTGGAAACTAGGATGTGAAAACTTTAGTGAGATCCCTAGAGATATTTATAGGGTATGTTTAGGGATGTCCCTATGGGTAAGTCTAAATATTTTTTATAGTCCTATAATTATGGTTATTATAATGAATAATCTATGAGTGAATATGAGATGTTAGAGATTGAAATTACCCCCCTGTGATTATATTTTTTTCCTTGTATGATTTTTGTCTCTCACGCTATTCTTTTTGGGTTTTAGACAATGGCTGGAACCCAAAGGAACCATGTTAATGATCAATGCACTAGTCAATGAAATAATTATACTCCTGAAGAACCAAATGTTATGGGATATGGAATGAAAAATCTTATTTCTATACTTTCACAAGCTATGAATCATTTTGTACTTCCAAATGAGAAGAGAAGAGAACAATATTCTATTAAGTCCTTCATGAGGCAATGTCCACCTTATTTCAGTGGGTCTTCTGATACACTTGTTTCTGAACAATGGATTAGTACCATTGAAATGATATTTTCAATACTTATCTATTTGGAACATGAAAAAATCATTTTGGGTGTTTATCATTTAAAAGGTGAAGCAAATAAGTGGTGGACTCTAATTAAGAATACAAGGCAGCAAGAAGAAATTTAATCATGGAATAGTACGAGTTCAAGAACTTGTTTTTCAATAAGTACTTCCCTCATATTATTTGAAAAAATATGGAAAAGGAGTTCCTTGAGCTTAAGAAAAAGGATAATGAATTTGTATGTACATAAAATGAAAATTTTACAAGACTTTGAAGGTATGCTTCTGGCTTTATCATATAACCTGAAAGTAAAGTTGATCGATTCTACAGTGGCATAATACCAAGTATTCAAAAAGAAATAGTGATAAGAGACTTTAGTATCTATGAACAGATTTTTCATTGCGCTATCAAGGTAGAATTATAATTTTGCGTTACATATCCATCCCATTGTTTTGAAAAGAAACGAAACATTGAGTTCAAGGAAAAATATCAAAACAATGGTGAAAGGAATTTTAATGTTTCCTTATGCTCTAGGTGTGGAACGAAGCATGGTGTAGATTGTATTAAATGAACTAGAAAATGTTTTAAGTGTGGAAGTAATGAAAAAAAGGTTTCTAATGATGTTAATAGATATGAGACTACAAAGAATGCACCACCCACACTTCAATGCTACAAGTGCAAGGAAATGGGTAATTATGCTTACCAATGCCCTAATACAAGGGTTAATGATCATTGACATCAGAAACCTATTAAGGCCAAAGATAAAGTAAAATCACATACGATCACTATTGGTGATTTTGAGTTTGACAATGAAGTGGTGGAATGATTGTGTTATTATGTAATGGGATTCAGAAATTGTGTTGTAGGATCTCTTTTATAGTATTATGGAATATTGGAATATATATGTATTGGTCAATTATGATTTTCCATAATTATATGGTACTGGTAACCATGAAAAGTGATTTAAATATTTTTTTTAAAGCACGTGATATGCGAATAATGAAGGGATAAAGAGATAGTGAGACGTTTGATTGTATTAATGAGCTCATGAATGATATAAGGACAAAGTGATATCATGGTTTGAGTACATAGAATTTTTGGTATTTATGGTGTGTGGAAAGAGTTAATTTTGATATAATGTATGTTTTAACTAATGTTCTATAGTAATTTAGGTCATTACCATGTTTCAAGATAATATATGAATAAGGTACTCAATATTTGGAATGTGACAACCAAGAACTGCCAATGAGATATGGGTGACAAATAGTAAGTCAATTTAGTTCACCTATGTATAAAGTTTTTTATTTTCATTTTCTTTAAGGATTTTAATGTTATATATTGATGGATAGTATAATTTATATTATATTTTAAGTGTTTAGATTAATTTATTATCTTACTATAGGTGGAATTATGCATTTTTTTAATTTATTAAATGCCACTTTTGGAAAAGTGGGAACCAAACAAAAGAGCCATAAGATCGAAATAGTTCATGGATAACATCCACAAATGGTTCAAAATGAAATATACAACTTTCAAATTTCAAATCCAAAATTCTAAAATACCTCCAAAATCAACATCGAACCACCAGCAACCCACCTCGATCCACACCACGGAGAGACCTCGAACCTGACTACAAAAGTTTTGATGGAATGACCTATCATTCTATCGCATGATCTTCTAACACTTCAAGAATCAAAAATTCAACTTCATTTATTTAAATAATAGAGGAATTATAAATTTCTCTTGGAATGAAAAATGGTAAGATTGTTCTGAAATCATGAAAGTATTTCTCCTAATTCAAAAATTCATCAATAAAGGATCTGGAAACAAAAAAAATGTTATCTTGGTACCTTCTTATCTGATGAATCAGATGGCCCCTTAAATCATCATATATTTACGGATTTCTGGTAGTTAACTTTCTCCAATCCTTATTCTCTATCACTATCCATCAGAACATGATTGTTATATTTCTCTTCCATAACCATGTTTTCACTTCCCACCTATTCTCTCCTATGTGGAAACCCGGTAATGATTTAATTTGGGAAACCATTATGTATCTAGCTTTCCTTTTTAACATAAAGTTTTACTATTCCTTTTTATGATGTGGATTTCTAGGAAATAAACTTTCTAGTAAACCATTTATAACCCTGACTAATTTCAAGGGGGAAATTCATTTTAAGGGGGGTAGAATGTGACACCCCGGAATTTTATAATATATATTATTTTTAATTTCTTTAATGTCTTATATTGTACACTACACCAATATTAGATTGTGCTATATGAAACATCTTATTAGCTTGTATTATACACAACAATATTCTTGTCTTACATTACATGCAAGAGTGGCCTTCTTCAATAGCTTGCATTGTACGCAATACTGATTTTCACTAAACAATTATATATTATTAAAATATTATTATTTAATGGGATCTAAACCATCCATTATGAATAGTATTAACCAAATTCTAAATTTTATATAATATTAAATCTCATATTATATATTTTCTAGACATGATATAAGAATAAAATTCATTTTTTCGGATAAAAGAAATATTTTTCAAAAAATGCAGTTTTGCCGCGTTTTGATAGTGCACCAATTTTAAATTTAGTTTTTGAGAAATTTATATATTATATTTGAAAAAATAAAATTATTATTTATAAGAGAAACATAAAAATTTATTTTTTTTTAATTTTTGATATTTTTTCAATAAAATTCATATTTTAATGAATAGTGAAAAATACTGTATTTTAATTCAAAACTGCCTTTTAATCTAATTTATTTATATAGTTAGATTATCTTTCTAATTGGTTTTAAAGTGTAATTGGATTATGTTTTTCTCCTTTAATCCAATTTTGTTCATTGAAAGTAATTTCATAATTAAATTGGACAAAAACACACGGTAAACTTTTGATAGGTTTTTACTTCATAAAAACATACTTTTTGGTTTTAACAACGGGAACTAAATTTAAATTAATTTTTAAAAATTATGTGTTTTTAATAATGAAAAAAGAATTACATATTTGTATTCCTTGGGTCCAAAATAAGTTAATAGGTTAATTTTATTTTATTTTTTGATATTATGAATAGTAACTACAGTAATTTTTATTTAACGTGGTTAAGGATAAATCGAGTAAATTAGTGTAAAAAATAACTAGACAAGGAAAATAAAATGATCCTAAAACCTAAAAAAATAATTTTGTATGAATAAAATTCTACCCTTGAAATCTTAGTTTCTAAACATAGTCATTTAAGGGCCACATGACAATGCAAATGACATAGATATTAATAAAACCAATGAAAGTGACAAAATGTCAAACTCGCATTTCTTATAAGTATAATAATTTTAATAGAGGGATAAAAGGTGATATATTTGAACATAAATATTCCATATAAATATAAAATAATTACCTACATCATGGTAATTTATTTTTAATTTTTAGGAAATAAATAATTACCTTAAATTCTTATAATTTGATGATGTAAAAATTAATTAATTGATTAGAAATCAATAACACAATTTTTATTAAAATCCTAATAACCATAAAAAGTAATAAACACATGACCAAATCATATTGGTAAAGTATATATCGACCATAATCATCTATGTTCCAATAAAGTGACCATTTGGAGCCTTATAGAATAGATTGTGACATTTATATTATTTTATTTAAAGTAGTGTTAAAGGTGTCACATTCATTCTTTAATAAGAATAACATTTTTAATGTTTGATTTTATAGCAGATAAATTCTAATAAATATATTATCATGAAATATATTAAATTTCTATTCATCCTAATTTTTTATTTTTTATTTTTTATTTTTAATCAAAAAATAAGTATATTAAATAATTACACAAAATCAATGTAATAATTATATTATTAATGGAGATATCAAATAAATGTTATTATCAATATTAAAATAAATATATTTTGGGACAATTAATATTTCCAATGAATTTTATAGATAAAATTTACCTCATATGAATATAATAAAATATTTCGTTTGAAGTTAACTTATTAGATTTATATTTTTAAACATCGATAAATTGAATAGTGTCAAGATTGACAGTACTGATTGTTTATCAAAATAGTGTTTTATTAAATTATTTAAAAATTATAAAACATTATTAGAAAATATATAATAATTATTATATTTTCAAAAATGTTTTAAATTATTTATTTATGTTCTAATTAACATCAAATAAGTAAATATTCTACCCTTTTATTATTGAAATATTTGTTACCCTAGTAAAAAATGAAATAGAATAACAAAGTGTTAAATTGAAAAGATAATATTTGAATGGAAATATAAAATTATAAAAAAATAAGTGTTTGATGATATTAAAAACCTATATCATCTCATCTTCTAAATTAAGACATTTTCTAGTTTTTTGAGTGGGGTTTTATTTTATTATAAATTAATATTTTAGAGGTTTCCAAAAGTGCCCCTCACCTCATTTATAAAATGAAACCTCCTCTCTCATTTCTACACAACTCATTAAGACTTAAATTTCATCCATACCCTACAAATTTCTCTTCTCAACATCCAAAGTTATATTCTAGTGTTTCTAGTCTTCTCAAAGGACTAACTCTAGTTCCATTAATAGGATATCTAAAGAGAGCACATCAAAGAAGAGGTAATCTCCTCTACAGATTCTTTCATATTTCTTTCTACTTATACTTCTACTTAATGAGTTGTTTCATTATAGAATAATAACTCCCATATAACTTATATACTGATATGTTATTATAATTATGAAACAACCATATTCAACTTTTTATTCATCTTAACAAAGAAGAAACCATGATGTGTGCGTACATATGACTTATCGTCTCCACGACGTGATGTAAGTTTTTTTTGCCACCACATTACTTGGATGGATATGAAAATGGATGTAATAACTATACATGATTATTATAATATGATATTAATTATAAAATAGATTACACCAATAAAATCAATACCATTCAACAATTATGGGAATGATATCATCGCACGTGCATACGTACGGCCTACCATCTCCATGATGTGATGTGATTTTTCCTACATGATAACCACTCAAGAATTATTATATAAATGTAAATAATGAATAAATTTGGTATTTATTATGTTAATATCATTTTATAATGACATAAATGTGACCTAATAAGAAGAAATGGAACATATTTGACAAAATATCCATACGATCATAAAGCAGTTAAAACCCAAATAACAAGTAACAATGAATTGTTACAAACAAAAAAAAGATAATATGACCATATATGATGAATATGATTTTAGAATAAGTTAGTAACATTATATAAACCATTATATAGGAGGTTCTGACACATAGGAAGCATATCTTACATAAGGTAAGGGATAATTTTTAATCTCATTTTTATCTATGATTGTTTATACGTAAGTATTTATTAGGGGTATATTTATCATCCATGTACATGTTTTCTAGAAATAGTATCATAAAATTTTTATTATTGTTTTATGTATGTTTAAATTCATTTTTACGCATTTCTAACCTTTACTACATGGTATAGAAGGAATATTTCTTTTGTTTATCATATGAGGTACTTTTTGACTTTTAGAGAAAAAGTACATGGATAATGTTTTTTTAACTTATATGACATGAACAGATTTTTTATGTCTTAATAATGCCTTATTTCCATGAAGATCCTTCTACCCGATTTCAGGTTTATTTTCAACTAAATTATTTTCTTTTAAAATTTCATGGCATTTTGAGAATAGAAAACATTTTTAAAGAAGAAAGGATATTTTCCTCTGTGATTAAACTCATGTGTTTTATCAAAATAATTTTACATCTAAGATGACATAGGGTTTTGTTTATATCCATATTATTAATTTTATTTTATTGTGTTTATGATGGAATTATATTTATTAAATCCATTATAATATATGGATTTTGTTATGATGGAATGATGTTTAAGAAAACAACTTTTTTTTTTCCTTGGGATATGCTATGGTGAATGGTTTATGTTTTTGTTGCACATGTTAGAATGATTTAATTATGAGATTGGTGGGAATTATATCTCCGTCCAATGGATTGGGTAAATATTTATATCTCATTAGATATACATGAATGGAATGGAAATAAAATCTGGTTCAGTAGTGTAGGGCTGGAGTAATACATGGATGGAATGGAAAGTAAACCTGATTCAGTAATGGACTTCGTTCTCTAGGATGATATTGGCAGCAATGCCTTTGATAATATAAAAATAATATAATGTGATTAATGGTTTTCTATAATTTCATGTTTTATTCCAATTATTTTTTTATCATGATTAATGTTCCTTTATAATCTATTCCTTATGAACTTCCAAGATTTATTTCATAACTCTTGATTTTGATATTTAATATTTATGTTAATATTTTTACAATATTATGTTTACGGTTTGTTTTATGTTCTCCATATTTACCCTTACTGATAATTTGAGCTCACCATTTTTATGTTTTATTTTCCCCAGGATACAAGAAAGGTTTTAGGTAGGAAAACATAGGGGACGATATTTATGGGAGATATTGAAGATCTTTCACAATGTTAGAAGAATATGTTCCATGTTTACAAATGCATTAAACTAATTTGGTCTTGGGCGTTGGTTTGTATCATGTATTAAGTACTCCGAAAAAGAAATGTAATGTTCATGTATGTCAATCTTGGGTTGTTAGAAAGACTATATAAAAAACCTCCCTTTTACTGTAATTAGAACATAAATCATATTAAACTTATACTAATTATTTAAATTAGTTCAAGGAAATTCATTAGTAACTTGAAAAAATTGAGAAAGATGAGATGTGGGAAATATTTAGAAGTTTAGAGGACAAAAATTTCAGTGGAACCAAGTATATTTTTCAGAATAAAATAAATTAGTAAGGAAAAGTGACTCAAAAAAATAATGTCTAGTGTGTAAGGGGTTTTCCCAAATCAAAGGAATCGATGTTTGTGAGATATTTTCCCTCATATATCAATGGTAAACTATTCATATTGTCTTAGATATATTGGTGCCAAGGTAATTCAAGGTCTACCAAATGGATTTCAAATCTACAATCCTCAATATAGTTCTTGAGTAGGAAGTTTAAATTGAGTAATATAATGGTATTCTTTTTTATGAAGATAAAATAAAAATGTTTCAGTAGAAGAAATATTTTTGAAAATTAAAGCAATCACCAAGAGCTTAGTAATATAGGATTGATCTATACTTGAGAATAATTTGTTTCTAAAGAGGTAGATTTGATCAAAACCTCTATATCAAAAAATAGAATTCTAAAAGAATTTTGATACTCATATATGTTGATGAAATAATTTTCAGAGGATCAAAAAAATCATAATGCAATTTTTTTGTGAAATAAATAAGGTTTGAGTACGAGATGTCAATGATTAGTGAGTTAACCTTTTTTTCTTAGTTTTTTGGTGACTGAATCCACACGATACTAAGGTTATACTAAGGAGATCCACATTAGTGTATTGAAAATAATACATAATTAGGTCAATAGTAGGTTGAAATTTAAGTTTTTTAAATCATAGAACATCATATTAAGAATTGTTGGGATAGAAAAATTCTAATTGGGTTGCGCTTATCAGATGATATTAAGTTTACATAAATTTGTGCTTGTTTAACTTGGAAATTTATGAATTTTTTGATTATTTTGACTAAATAATGCATATATTTAATCATTAATGAGTTTGAATACATTTGGGAAACTAAATTATGTTCTATACTACTATATATTTAGTAACTACTTATGAATGTTGTAGTTGATGTGAGATATCCTATTTTTATCGTGTATGATGACTTAAGTGTAATGATTATTATAAAAAAACTCATCCATCTTTCAAGGATGAAACACATTGACATAACATATAATTTTGTCAATGATAAAGTTGAGAGAGGGTTGGTGAAGTTAGAGTATGTGTCAATCCAAGATCAAATTATGGACATTATGACAACAGAACTAAAAAAAGCTCTTTTTGAGAAGTGTCATTTGGATATTGGAATCCAAAAACCTCCCTATAACTAGATTTTTTGGATATGGGTCCCCACTCCCCTATGTTATTTTAAGTTTTCCATAAATTTTGGTAACTTTCTTGTATAAACTACATGTATTTATAACTCTCTTTTGTGAACTTTCATAGAAGTTATCTTTGGGTTTGTTGAAAAATATAGATAATTAGTCCATAAAATATTTGAGAGAAGTTGTACATGTATTTAAATAATGTTTTATGGGTATATTATCTCATATTAAAAATGGGTGAGAAATAATATTTTGATGTTTAAGAAATGGGGGGAGTTCTTTGAGGTTCATTCAGTGGGAGAAAAAGCAAAAGTTTAAGGGAATGGAAATCATGGAAGTGTATTCATGATAAACTTTTCATTTTAAACTTGTTTATCATGATGATCTTGAGTCATGTGGGATTAGAGTTACTGATTATTTAATCATTGATACATTATCTAAATTAAATAGGTTTCAAAATAAGTTGTTTATTAATTATGAGGTTTTCAATTGAAGTTGTGTTGTATTAGTTTTTTGAAGGATTTTGGATATTTAAACAAAACCAAAGTAAGAGATTATTATTAAAAATAACTTGAAGAATTTTTGGGGTTTTTTTAAAATATTAAATAATTAATTTCTAAAGGAGTTTAAATTTTTTTAAATAATTTCTCATATGTTTTTAAAGAATTTAGAGTTGTTTTTTAAAAACTATTGAAGACACATAGTGACACCTTAGGTTGCACTATTAAGTATGATTCTAGAGAAATGAAAAAGTCATAAAGCACCAGATTGATATGTAATAATTTTTCCATTATATAATAATTCTATCTTAATATGTAAGATGTTTCTCAATACATAATAAGTTATATTACTTAGTAAATGAAGAAATAGTTGTCGCTCTATGAGGAGGATATTTCTGTTGTTACATGGATATAGTAGAGAAGCTGGTTTCTTAAGAAAGGCCTCATGTGGTGGATTGCATCATGAAATGATCTCATAAAGGATTATTAGTTTTATATTTTTTTGTTTTCATGTCATTGAAGGATATGTTATTCTATAAATGGTTTTACAATTATAAATTTGGTAACCTTTCCTTATATATAAATTTTTTAATAGAGGGGTCCATAAAATATATAAGATGTTTTTCTATCTTAATTTGAAGAAAAGAAGAGGTCATTATATGAAAGATGATGTCATACGAAGTGAGAATATTATTGAAAATGGTAAATTCCAATTTCACAAGAGTCTTTAGGGACTTCATAATATTCCTCAATGATTATATAAGTTTCTTCAAGAGAAATGTATGGTTTTATACTTTACTATTTTGAGAAGTAGTGTTCATGTCATGAAGTGTTTTTCTATGTTGTGAATTTTGGTGATTCTATTAAGGTGAGACCCATGTTGTGAGAAGGATAATCACACCATGAATAGACATAAGGAATATTACAATTTTTCTATTTAGGATTCTTCATGCTTCTTACACCATGAAGAATTAATATTGTATTATGCAACTGGACATGAGAACCTTTTAGTGGTTATGTCTGAGTGGGTGCTCACTACATGAAGAAAACGGTCACACATGACCAATTCAAGAATAAAAATAGATTGATAAATCCACACCAGGGTTTTAGAAGAATTATATATAAGATATGCAGTAGGTTTTTTGGATCTAGTTTTTTACTAACATCATTCCATGATTAAGGCGGTCATGATGTCACCTAATATTTTCTAGATTTAGTAAATTGATTTATGTAGCATTAAAATAAAATAGTTTACTTAACATTGTAAAAATTCATTCATAAAAATGTTATATGAGAGTTTTTGGATAAATTAATGGGAGATATATTATCCTAATGTAGTGGTAATATCTTTCTCTAAAATAATTAAATATAACGGAATGTATAGGAGGAGAAAATAAATATTTGAGAACGGATTCCAAAAAAAGTGCTGGAAAACTAGAGAAATAAAGAATTTATTGGCCAATCACTAGAAAGAATCATAGAGAAGGAGGAGTTCTAGAATATCAAATCATTATAAGTTTTTTGTAGTTATCCAAGTGGAATAATTTGAATCATATTTGTACACCATTAAAGGTGTAATATTATTTTCTAGTTCATGAAATAAAAAATAGATCACTCAAAGGAGTAGTGAGTTCCCTAAGTGATTTAGAGTAGTGAGATTTATATCTTTTTGAGGGTTTTAAACCTAGATGGTCCATTCCACCACATTTAATTCTAAAGTAGTTCTCTTAGTGTTTTAATTCATCAATGCATTATTAGTGTATGCTTCTTAGAATATCCTAGTTTGGGTGAACCAAGTGAAACTATTATGCCCCTATCTTTCTATTCTTTATCACTTCATATTTAGTGTAAGAGATATAATTTTACATATAATAATTAAAGGATCAAAATATAGATGTATATTGATCAATTACAAGAGGGGGTTGAATTGTATGTTTAAAAACCATAATTTTTATTCTTAAGAAAATCTATTTTTAACAAATTTAAATAAGATGGATTCACAAAACCTATTTAGTTATTAACAATGAAACTAACTTTCTTAGGATAAAGAAACTTAAAACAAGTTTACTTAGAGAAATACTCTACCTTAAATCATATATAATCTTATTTAAATAATATTATACAAGAATAAGAAAGTGTAAGAAATATACACTTACTATCTTTACAAAATGTAGTGGAATTAAAAATTGTAAAAAAACCAGACAAATTTATGGAATCTCTTAACCCAAATAGATGGGTATCCAACAACCTTGGAAAAAGGTACCATGATTTATACTTTTAAGAAATTTGGTCTCACCCACACCATGGTAATACCTCATTATGAAGATCGATATCTTTCTTTCTATCCCTATAAACCCTCAATTAAGTAGGTAATTGGAACATATTTCTCCATATCCCTGGAAGCATTCAATTGATCAGAAACAATCAAAAATTCACTAGGCAGGTTGAACAAGATATTATCATCAAGAACAAGTTTTTTATAGAATTTTCACAAGTAATATTTGAGGAATATATTTCGTAGAGTCTCACTTCATTTTGTAGATCAATAGATCTCCACAAAAACTCTAGCATAAACTCTTACTTTTAGCTCGTTAAAATGGTTGGCTACTTATAGGAAAAAAACTCGAATGGTTGACATCCTCTTCCAAAGGTCATATTTTTACTTAAATTTTAGTAGGTCTTGTACACATGGAATTCAGGAAATGGTTATGTTAAAATAAATTGGATGACATTATTTTATATAACAAACTATGAGAAACATTACCATGATTAACAAATATTATCAAATTTTGGATCTGATAAAATGAAACGTTACATTAAGTAAATATGATAATTTTAAGAAAATAATTTAATCAGATTCTTAAGACAATGAAAAATTGAGTCTAAGAAATATTTTCGATTAGATTCTGAAATAATAGAGAATCAGATTCAGATTTCTAAGGAAATAATAGTCTAAATTCTGATGAATTTTCAGTTTTATTTCATGAGAAATCAGATTTAGATTTCAGGATATATCAGAGTCTAATTTCAGAAGAAATCAGAGTCTGATTTTAGGAGAAATCAAATTCACTATTCTGGGGAAATCAGATTCTAAGGAACTATAAGGCTCTAAGTTAGATAAGGATCTGATCATTGAATTTAAGAAAAATATAGTTAGACTTTATTTGAGAAAATATTAGATAAGGCATTGAAGATCATAGGTAAAGTAAAAAAACTATTCTTAGAGAAAGAAAATTTTTCTTTAAGGGAAAGTTTCTTAGAGAAAGATAATTTTCCATAAGAAGATGTGTTTGTGGTTTTAAAAATAGAAAGGAATGGAAAAGTCATACAGAAACTTATTAACCCAAAAATATCCCCCTTTTTGTAAATCACAAACAAATTTTCATAAAATAATATAAAGGACTAAGGTTTTAATTTTTTAACTTTAAAATAAATACATATCTCCATTTGTTTATGACTCATGATGAATACAAATAACTCCCCCTTAGGTTATGAAAACCCTAAGGATAATATTATAGTCTTTCTTATATAAATAAATCTTACCTAAGACTTTATTCTTTAAGTAATCTCCCCCTTTCATAAGAATTTTCCTCCTTTAACTTAATATTCTTTTTTAATATTCTTTTCTCCCCATTTGTGATTTTCCGAACAGAATGGAGGGAAAGAAAAAAATTATACCTAAAATGTTCATAAACAAACAAGATAAAATAATATAAAGATAACATATTTCATTAAGATAATAAATTTTAATCCAAAAAAATATCATATTTGGGGAAAAATTGTTCATCCTTCTTTTTCTCCTTCGGTATCATTTTTTCAAGGTTACATTCAGCTTCTTTAATTCTTTATGATCATCTTTAAACTTATTAATCAACTATTCCTGATCTTGATTTTTCCTTTTGAGATATTTGATTCATTCTTCTTGATATTTAAGAATTTATCCTTGAGAATTTATCACTTCTTCCTGATATTTTATCTTTTCAACCATTTATTCCCTAATTTCCCTTTCCCTTTTCAGATTGAGAACAACTGAATTTAGTTTCCCATTAAGATCTTTATCTTCCTGTTGGCGTCTATCTTGTTCTTCCTTTAGTTTCTCTGAGAAACATGATGAAAAAATATTGATCCTGTTATCAGACTTATCAAATGCATCTTTGACCAAGTCAATTAAACCATCAAAAAATTTAAGATAATATATAACTGACTTTTACCACATTGTGATTTCTCTGGAAGATAACATATGAGCATCATAACTAATTTGAAAATTCTTGAACTCAGCTTCATTTTTGATAAAAATTTCATAAGAATATTAATTGAATCTGACTTCTGATTGATTGTCTCTTGAAGTAGTTGACATTTGTAATTAATTCTTGGAAATAAAGGAATGGAGTTCACAAGATTATTCAAGGATTGAACCGAAATATTATGTCCTAAGGAAGATGAATACTTTGGGATAGATTCATTTTTGGAGAGGTAACTTTACCTTGCTCATATTATTTTCTCTTTGATGTTCCGACAACATCCTTCTTTGATTTTTCACCTATAACTTTCTTTGGAAAATCGAGCACTACTTACTTAGCTTTATTATCTTTAGATAATTCCTTATCAAATTTCTAGGAATCATACTCACTATCAAAAACTTTAACTATTTTATCATCAACAACATAAACTTCTTTATCAATACCTTTCTAATCAATTTCTTTATTAGCCTTGTCATCAACTTATTTAAAAATATCATCATTACTTATTTTATCATCTGAATGAACTTTATTAACCTCATCCTAAGTAACATCATCTTTCCGAATATATTGTCCTTTTAAAAATATCTTATTAGATTCATCTTGGGATATTCTTATAGAAAATTTTCATATTGGATTTTCTTCTCTTAATATTCTTCAACAATTATGATCACATCATCACTTCTTTATTCTTCTGATTCTTCTTGAATTTATTCTTATTCAATGATGGGTTCCAGAATTAAAATATCTTTATTTCCCTAAACTGATACTGGAATATTTTTTTCTTGCAATAAATATTCTGGAACCTGAACTTGTTCAGATGCCTTCTCAATATCTCTAAGAAAAGATTGGATAATTTCAACCTCTAACATTTTCTTCTTCAACTTCTTCTCTTTGGATTGACTCTCAAGATCTTCATCTCCTCATATTTTTAAGGTCTTATCCTTGGTAGGATATAATCCAAAAACTATTTCACATTCCATTTTTTTATTTTTGATATATCTACATTTAGAAACAAATTGACTAGAAAACATATTTTTTTTCTTAGTCTTGGGTGGATCAGATACTAATTCAGGTGATGGTTCTTGTTCCTGTAGATTGGCCTCTTTAGGTTTTCTTTTCTTAGGGGTTGGTTTGGGGATTTCTCCAACTTCACCTTTCTTGATGGATATTTGATCATCCTTTTTAGGAAGTTCAAATAATTCTCCTAACTTGACATTGAAACTAATCTAAATTCTTCTCAATGTATCTTCACTAAAAAATATAATCTTAATGGTTTTGGTTTTTGAGATGGATAGGATTTTAAAGGATTCTAGGAACAGTACTATGATCTTAGACAAGATGACATGGTACATAATTATTTAAGACTTGATGGTACCATTATTAATATTGTTGATAGTTATAAGAATGCACTTAATGAAGTTCAACTTCCTTATATTCACCAAAAATTCCATCATTAAGATATCACATATCTTGATAGAATCCTTGTCTCTCTTCCTCATAATCAGAAAACCTTGCTTCCAAAGGGATACTAATCTGTGGTTTTTTAAAAGGAGAGAAATCTTTAGTTTCTTTACTCCTTTAAGACCATAGAATTCAATAGACATTACTTTATCAAAATAACATTCCTTATCAGAAAATCTATGAGAGCATAAGATGGAATCTCCTTCATAAGTTACATCCACAATGCTTGATGCCTTATTGAAAGATAAAGAATTAGTCTTTCCAAAACTCTTAAACAAAAACATTTCCTTTTCTGTTTTCTCAAAAAATGAATGGTATCACAGAATTCTATAATAACAGAAGCATATACCAGATCTTTATTCTTCTCCTTGGCTATGTAGAGGCCTTCCCATCCATTCTTATTTATGATTTTTGAAATAAATGAGTCATACTTGGAAAATAAATTCAGGTCCACCAACCTTTCCCTAAATATTATCCAATACTTGAGTTTCTTTTTTTAGGCCATCGAAGTCTATGAGGAAACTTCAAAACACATTAGGAGTTGAATATAAGTGAAAATCTGAATAGAAAACTTATAGGGTGGTAGAGCTTCACTGAAAAAATTCAGATAAAATCAATGTGGGATGGGAATACGGGGTCCTTTATACAAGCTTTGCAGTGATGGTTCAACTTCTTGGGTTAATACAACTGTTGAGATTTTCTTAATCTAATCATATGTTTTCTATTAATACCAAATAAGGATGTACAAGTTCTGATCTTTTGAGGTTTTAAGGGAAAATCGGAATTAAGAAAAGTGAATCTGATAAGGTTTTCTTAAAACAAGATTGAAATACCAACAAACAAGAATTATATTATGATAATATAAGGAAACATACCTTCTGGATTTCTTAAAAATATTTTTTAGTATTGATAAGGTGCTTCTTATATCTTAGGTTCCAGAAAGTTTTATTAAGGAAATAAAACTTTTTAGGTTCCGAAAATTTTAGGTTTCGAAAAAAATTTGGAAAATGAAATGAATAAACATATGTACTCCCCCTATGAAAAAGGAGTATCTTAATATTAGGATATGGGTTTCAACAGAATGTTAATATGGATGATTACCTTAAAATTATAATTCCTAACTTTTTTTAATGTATTAAAATCTATCGAAGGGTAATGTTTTTGTAAATATGTCAGCAAGTTGATCTTGAATTCTGATAAATTGAATAATTATATCTCCTTTAAGTGTGTAATCCCTAAGAAGGTGATTCTTTATATCTATATGCATTTTATGAGAGTGATGTGTAGGGTTTTTTCTTAGGGAAATTGAACTAGTATTATCACACATTATTTTTTTGGTAAAACTCGTGCCATAATTAGTGAGTGTGTGTTTCATCCATAACACTTGAGCACAACAACTTTGATCTTCTACATATTTAGATTCAGCAGTGGAAAGTGTTATTTAGTGTTGTTTCCTATATGACCAAGAAACTAGTGAATCTCCTAATAAATGAAAAGTTCTGGAAGTAATTTTCCTATCCATTCTATATCCACAAAATTTAGCATCTGAAAAAACTTTTAAAATAAAATCATTCCCCGAAGAATAGAAAAGTACTAAAACCATAGTTCCCTTTAAATAGAAAAAAATATTTTCACTTATTTTAAAAGGGATTATTTTATATTAGATTGGTATATTTCATATAAGAATACTAAAAATATTAAGTCTGGATGACTAGCCGTTATGTATAATAGACATCCTATCATACCTCCAAAAGATGTTTGATCTACTGGTTTCCCAGCTTCATCAAGATCAAAAGTTTTTGAGGTAATGATTATAGTACTTATACTTTTAGTGTTTTCATATCCATACTTCTTAAGGTGATATTTAATATACTTATATTGAGATATAAAATTTCCTTTTAGTTTTTGAGAAATTTGAAAACAAAAAAATGTTAACTCACCCATCATACCCATTTCAAACTCAGATTTAATAAGATTCTCAAATGAATCAGTTAAGGATTGTTGATTTGACACAAATATAATGTCATAAACATAAATTTGAACAATCAAAACATTTTTCTTATCTTTTTTTATAAAAAGGGCTGGGTATGCAGTTCTCTTAACATAAATTTTTTGTAAGAATAATCTTGTAAGTCTGTCATACCAGGTTCTAGGGGCTTGTTTAAGTCAATATAAAGCTTTAGTAATTTTTCAAACATGTTCAGGATATTTTTTGTCTTCAAAACCATTATTTTGTTCAACATAAACATCCTCTTGAACATATTTATCATGGAAAGTACACTTCACATCCATTTAAAAATGTATGAAATTGAAAAATCCTGCGAAGGCTAGTAGAATACGAATAGATTCAAGTCTAGCTAAGAGAGCATAGGTTTCTTCATATTCTACTACTTCTTATTGATTGTAGCCTTTAGTGAATAATATTGATTTATTTCTTAAAATGATTTTGTTTTTATCACATTTAGTTCTGAAGACACGCTTTACTGTAAATACAGAGGTTTCTTTAGGTCTTTCAACCAAGGTTTGGACTTTGTTCCTTTAGAATTAATTTATTTCATCTTGAATAGATTTAATAAAATCATTATAACCTAAATCTTCATCAGTGATTTTATGTTCTAATTAGGAAAAAAGTTGAGATACCCTACTTCATTTCTTAAAGAAATTCTAGTCCGTACAGGTTGATTAACATCAACAATGATACTATCACTAGGATGATTCTTAAGAAACAACTGATTTAGATTTCTTAAAAATCATTCATCAATATAAGGTAAAAAATATTTTGGAATAAATACTTTAGAATAATTTTCTTGAGTATTTTCTTGATTAGAAGAATATTCAATTAAAGGTTGATAATCCATTTTTGAAAACATATTTAAAGATAACGATTGGGTTTGTTTAAAATAAAAAGGATTAGTTTCGTCAAATTTAACATATACTATTACTTTAGCAGTACAATAGTTTTTGTTAAAAACTCTATAGAACTTATAAGTAGTTGAATATCCTAAGAAAATTCGTTCATATGATTTGGTTGGAAATTTATGTAAGATATATTTAGTAATCAAGATGAATAATTTTCATCCAAATACTTTGAAGTAAAAAACTTTAGGTTTTCGACCAGTCCATATCTCATAAGGTGTTTTATTAAGAAAAGGTCCTATTAATACCCAATTTATAGCATAGAAAGTAGTATTAATAGCTTCGGCCCAAAATTTTTTAGCAATTGAGTATTAACTCAAAATGGTTCTTTTTATTTCTTAAAGAATATGATTTATTCTTTTAACCACATCATTTTTTAGGTGTTCTTTGATGTGAGAAGTTATGATTAATGACTTTATTACTACAAAGAGTTTCAAAATCTTAGTTTCCAAACTCTTCCCCATGATCACTATGAATAGTTATCAATGGAAGGTTTTTCTCATTTTTAACTTTGGCTGAAAAAGATTTAAAATAATAAAAGGCTTCGGATTTTTTTACTAGAAAATAGACCCACGTAAATCTAGTGTAATCATCAACTAAAAAAATACATAGTATTTTTCTTCAATACTTATAGTTTTTTTAGACCTAGAAGATTCATATAAACTAGATGTAATGAATCAGAAGATGAGACTTCACTAATTAATTTAAATATTGACTTATGTTTCTTGTCATATTGACAAGGATCAAAAACTTTTTAGGAATCAAATCTAAGCATTGGTATATCCTTAACAAGTCTTTTCTTCGAGAGTTTTCATAAGTTACTATGATTATAGTGTCCTAGTATTCTATTCCATAACAAATATTGATCTTCCATTTCACTTAGAAATGGTAACTCTCAGCTCCTAAGTTTTTCTATGTTAAGTGTGTAAACATTCTCATGCCTATGGGTAGAGAGAATAAACTCTTCCTTGGAATTCTGTACTAGGAATTTATCATTCCTAAAATTCACAAGGTAACCTTCATCACATAATTCTTTTATACTTATAAAGTTGTTCTTAAGGCCTTTAACAAATAAAACATTTCAAATTAATGATTTTCCAAGAAGAAAAATATTAACTATACCAATAATTTCTTCTTGAGAATTATCTCTAAAGGTTACTTTTACCCTTTTCATCATGATAATCTTTTCAAAGAAGTTTTTTTACTATTCATGTTCTAAAAACATCCCCTATCCATATACCATTTATTGTTGTTAGCACTTCCTTTTTTCTTAAAAATAAAATAGTTAGACTTTCAGAATCCAAATATTCTTTAATACGTAAACATTATAAAGTAAAATATTAGTTATCCACATTTGTCTAGAAGAAATGGGATTTATTAAAACCTAAGGATTGGGTTTTATAAAAATAATTATTTATCTCCCAATGTCCACCACATTAATACTTAGTGCAAAAGGAGCATTTTTCAGTACAGAATAGTTGTGACTAAAAACTGTTTTTGAATGAGAATAACCAAATAAAAAACTATTTCCAAGAGGAAGAAGTTGTTAATACATTTTTTCAAAACCTTCTTTTCCAAGAGTAAAGTTTTACAAAAGTTTATTTTAGGAAAATATTTTATATTTTAGTCTGATGACTAAATTCTTATATTCATAGTCATTAGTCTTAGAATTTGATGTTATCTCTAAAACATTTTTCATGGAAATAACTTTTTCAATATCCTTATAATGTTATCCTTTTTAGAATTAACTACTTAAGATTTTTTGAAACATTTTCAAAATCAAGGATTTCTGAAACAATATCTTTTGAAATATATAATACTTATTTTTTTAAAATAGAGATTCTAGAATTTTCCTTATCAAGTTTCTTATTGATATTTCTATTTTAATTCTCATGTAACTTGTAAAACCTAGATACTTATCTAAAATAATGTAATTTATTATCTTGTTATGAGGATGATTATTCATCCAAATATTTATAATTTTCTTTATCATGATAATTAGTAGTTAAATAAATAATTTTTAATGATTCAGCAATGTGTACCTTACCCATGAGTCATTTATTTTCATAAGGAATTCTATCTATTAGACCAGTATTCTTCTATCCAGAAGATTAAATATCAAAATATTCATCAAAAGAGTCTCCACCACTAGCACTTCATGTGTCATTAGCTTCCATTGCTTTCTTAGAATTAGAATTTTAGTGCTTCTTCTTGTTTCTTTCTGAATACTTATCCTTTCTTTCTTTCCTTTTGAGCATATGGTAGTCTGGTCTGATATGACCTGCCCTCTTTCATTTATAACAAGTCACTTCTGAATCTTTATTATCCCTTATCTCTTTATTCTTGTATCTATATTGGAAATTTTACTTTCCCACAAACTTGTTCATTCTTCAAGCATGATTGGAAAGTTCATTCTCAGAATGATCATTATCACTTGATTCAGATATAACAGTAGCTTTATTGCCTTTTGATCTAGTAACTCTTTTAGGAGTATTGGATTTCATATTATTTGATGTATTATTGAAAGAAATGACACCATTACCATTATTTTTCTTATTGATCTCTACATCTCTCTTCATTCTAGTATCATGTTGTATATGAGTCTTGAATAACTCATCGTGAGTGATTTTCGAAACTTTCTTATTCTCATTAGTCGATGTTCTTTTGGATTCCCATTCATTTGGAATAATATCTATTATCTTATCCACAAGAATATCATCATCAATTCCTTTCTCACCCATAGATAGATGGCTATTGATGATATTCATAAATCTTTTTTGAACTTTTCATATAGGTTCTCCATAAGGAAACATAAAACCATGATATCAACTATAAGAATAGATATTATTATTTCAATGACCTTGGATGTGCCAAAATGTGTAACTTATAATTTCTTTTAGATGCTATTATTAACTTCACATGATGAAATATGGCTATAGATATTTTGATTCATAAACTTAATAAAGTATTGTACACCTTAAAGTTAAGATGATACTCTCTTTTTTCTTGATTTGTGAATTCTTTGATTTCCTTGTATAGAATCTTGTAGTTTCAAGTTAACATAACAAATTTATCCACATTGGAATTGATAATAAAATTATCCATCATATCACTACAGTATTCATAGTCATTTCTATCAAGAATTGGTGGTCTAGTTGGATTTATATTGTCTATTGATCCAACATTCAATCTTATCATTCTATAATAAGATAAAAAAGATATTTTCACAAAAAATATTAGAAAAAATTTTATAAACAAAAATTTTATAAGGAAAAATCTTTAAGAAAAAATTAAACAAGTAATGTAAATAAAACAATTTGTGCAACAAAACTTATATGAAAGTATAATTATTTTAAAGACCTCTTATAATTCCAATTATAGAATTGGAATATAGATGTAGATTGATAAATTAAAATAGGGGGTTGAATTATAGATTTAAAAACATTAATTTTTATTCTTAAGAAAATCAATGTTTAACAAATTTAAAAAAAGATAGATTCACAACCCCTCTTTAGTTCTTAACAAAGAAACTAACTTGCTTAGGATAAAAAAAATTAAAACAAGTTTAATTAGGAAAATATTCTATCCTAAATCATTTAAAATCTTATTTAAATCAGAGTATAAAAGAATAAGAAAGTGTAAGAAAGATAAAATTCCTATATTTAACAAAATGTAGAGAAAACTTGTAACAAAAGAAGATAAGTACATGAACTCTTTTAACCCAAAGAGAAGGGTATCCAATAACCTTGTATAAAGGTCCCTTGATTTATACTTTCAAGAAAGTTTGTCTTAACAACACTAGGTTAGGCCTTTGATACAAAGATCAGTATCTGTCTTGCTATCCCCACAAGATTTTGATTAAGTAGGTAAATAGAACATATGTATTCCTATCCTCAAAATCCCTCAATTGATCAGCAACAATCAGAATCGAAATAGGTAGGTTGAACAAGATATTATCAGCCTGAAAAAGTTTTTCAGAGCATTTGAACAAGATAGATTTGAGAAAATCTTTTATAGAGTATCACTTGATTCCAGAGATCAATATCTTTCAATCAAAACTCTAGCGTAAACAACTACTTTTAGCTCGTTCAAATGGCTGGGTATTTATACGAAAAACTCCAGCGGTCGACATCCTCCTCTAGTGGTCATATTTTTCCTTAAATTTCATAGGGACCTTTACATGCGTAATTTAGGTAACGGTTAAGTTAAAATATATTGAATGACATCATTTTGAATAAAAAACTATGAGAAACATTTTCATACTTAAGAAAAATTATCACATTTAGGATCTGATAAAATAAAACTTTATGTTAATGAAATATGATAATTTTAAGAAAATAATTTAATTGGACTATTAAGATAATTAAAAACAGTGTCTATGAAATGTTTTCGATCAGATTCTAAAATAATAGAGAATCATATTCTAATTTCTAAGGAAATCGGAGTCTGAATCCTAATGAATTTAGAGTTTGATTTCAGGATAAATCAAAATATTATTTTAGAATAAATTAGAGTCTTGTTTTAGGAGAAATCAGAGTCTGATTTCATGATAAATTGAAGTCAAATTTAAGGAGAAACTGGATTCTAATTTTAAAAGAAATTAGAGTCTGATTTCAGGAGAAATCAGATTCACAATTCTGGGGAAATCAGATTCAAAGGAACTGTAAGATTTTAAGTTAGATAAGGATCCAATATTTTACTTTAAGAAAATTTTGGTTAGGCTTGGTTTGAGAAAATATCAAATTAGGAATTGAAGATCATATGTAAAGTAAGAAACTATTCTTAGAGAAAGAAAGTTTCCCTTATGAGAAAGTTTCATAGAGAAATATAATTTTACTTAAGAAAATATGTTTGTGGTTTTCAAAACATAAAGGAATAGATAATTCATAAGGAAATTCTTAACTCAAAAATAATAGAACAAGATCTTTTGAGAGGGTCAAAATAAAATAATGGAATACCGTGATTCACCCCCTCTAGGATATATATACCTTGCAAGGGACCAAAACCTATCACTATGAAAAATGTGGTCATGGTATTTGATTATCTTAAAGATAAATGTTAAGATGATATAGAATTTGATGAAAATTGGGCACATTATCAACAAAGTATGATTATAGGACCTTATATATTGTAGAATGGGTTTCTTTTATACAAATACTGCTTGTGTTTCCTGAAATGGTTGGTATAGATGTTCATTTTTATAGAACTTTATCGCAATGAGCGTTTTAGAAAATATAAGATGATCTTCTTATTGAGGAAACAATTATTTTGGCCTTGATTAAAGTAATATTTTTATAAAGTGGTTTAAATGTGTATATTTAACCCAAAAAAACAATGGGAGCACTCAAAATTTAATGGTATATATGTCATTTCTAGTTACAAAATCATCATGGGAAGACACCTCTATTGACTTCAACTCATTTTTTCCCCTTACCCAATAGACCCGTGACTCAATTTTTATAGTAATGGATATTTTTTAAAATATGGAACACTTTATCACATGAAAAAAAAAGATAAGGGGTGCCCCTTATGTCACCATATTATTTTTTCAACATATATTACTTCTAGATGGTATTTCAAACACCATTAGGTTCAATTGATATATCAATTTTATTATCTATTATTGGAATAGTCTATAGAGTTTATTTTTCCGCACCTATATTTTTTTATGAAAAAATTTCTTTAAATAATTTTAATTATTCAACATCTTTCATTGCACACAATTAAGAGTTTAAACAAACCAAAAGATAACCTTAGTATAAAATGACCACTATAACCTATCTGTTAGGTTAGTGAGAATAAATATTATTAAATTGTTAAAATTTATAGTGAATTCGTTAGCTACCAATTATTTATGAAAAAATATAAATCAATTATATATTTATGTTTTTTTATTAATAAATTGAGTTAATTAATATTAGTAAATGAAATTAATGAAATATATATTTTATATAATTAATAAAATATTTTTATGTTCATCCAATAGATATTTTTTTCATAGGGTATGAATAAACTCTATTTGATGTATAAAAACTATATTTTTTAAAAGGAAATTTTTTTTCCTTTTAATGGAAAACCCTTTTAAATTTATATTTTTAAATATTAATAATTTTAATATGAAAACATAAACATTTACTTGGGTATCGAGATATAAAAATTTACTTTGGATTAATTTTTGATATTTTTATGATAACATTCATGTTTTGATGGATAATTAAAATATACTAAATTTTAATTGAAAACAACTTTTTTAATCGAAATAATTTATATGATTAAATTATATTATTCAATGGGTTTAAAGTATAAATAGAATATATTATTATCATAAAATATAATGTATATCATTATCATTAATTTTATATTGAATTTAGATGTAAAAATATTTCAATCTTTTATAATGTTTTAACTTTTAAAACTCGTTATCTCTTTCTGAAAATGGAATTAATTTTAAATTAATTACTATGACTTCTATGTTTTCAATTTTTAAAAACATATTCCATATTTAGAATCAATAGGTCCAAATTATTTAAATATCTTAATTTTATTTTTGGGCATTGTTAATAGTAACTTTGGTAATTTTTATTAACATGGTAAAAGGGTAAATCGGGTAATTAACGGTAAAAAATAATATTATTAAATTACACAAACACTTGTCCTAATATAATTGGATGAGTTTTTTAGACCTAAATCATCCTTGGGTCAAAATGGTCTCCTCTTGAAGCCTCTTGGATGAGATTAGGACATTTAATTTTTGTTCTTTAAAGAAATGTTAGATATATCTTACTCAAATTTTAATAACTACATAATTTTTAATATATGGTTATAAAGAAGATAAATTCAATTATAAATACTCATTTTAAATACAAAATGTCTTTATTTATCATGATAATTTTATTTTTAAATTTTCATAAATAAATAATTACCTTAAATAATTATACTTTAATGATGTAAAATTTATTTAATTGATGAGAAATCAATAAAATAATTATTATTAAAGTGATAATAACCATTAAAAGACATAAAAACATGAAAACATATTATTGGTAAAGTATATCTCAACCATAACCATCCAAGGGTCTAGTTTTCCATCGTTTTGAGCCTTATATAAGAGATTATGACACTTATATTATTTTATTTAAAGTGGTGAGAAACTTGTCACATTCATATTTTAATATGTATAACATTTTTAATGATGTATTATATTGAAGATATATTTTATTATAAGTATTCTTCTTAAATCTAGATTATTTATATTTTTTATAGTATTTTATTTTTAATTTTTATTAAAACAATCACATTAAATAATTACACAAAACTATTTTAGTAGTTATTTTATTAAGGGAAATATCAAATAAATGAAATTAAAAATATTAAAATAATTATAATTTTGGATAATTAATATGTAAAATGAATTTTTTTAGATTACATTTACCTCTTATTAATATAATAAAATAATTTTTCTAGAATTTAACTTGTTATCTTAATATTTTTAAAAATCAATGAATTTAATAGTGTCAAAATTGACACTATTGATTTTTTATCAAAATAATGTTTTATTAAATTATTTAAAAATAATAAAACATTTTTAAAAATATATAATAATTATTATGTGGTCCAAAATGCTCTAAGTTATTTATTTTTTGTCTAATTGACATTAAATAATTAAATATTGAATCTTTTTAATATTGAAATATTTTTTACCCTAGTTAAAAATTTAATAGAATAACTAAGTGGGGATTAAAATGATAAGGTTTAAATTGATATAAAATTTGTCTAAAAATTATTTTTTGATTATATTACAACTATATATCATCTATTCTTAAAAATTGGGATATTGTGGATGTTTTTGGATGGGGTTTTATTTTATATTAAATTAATATTTTCATAGATCCCAAAAGTGACCCTCACCTCAATTATAAAAGGGAACCTCCTCCCTCACCACTTCACCAAACATTGAGACTTCAATCTTGTCCATAACCTGCCTGTTTACTTTTTCAACTTCCCTAGTTACATTTTAGAGGTTATTTTCTTCTTCAATTACCAACTCTAGTGATTTAAAAGGATATTTAGAGGGAGTACCTCGAAGAAGAGGTAATCTCCTCTACCGATTCTTTCGAACATATTTCTTATTCTACTTCCTCTTCATGTGTTTTTTCATTATAAAGTAATAAATCCAATATCAATTATATATTGAGATGTTATTATTTTTATGAAATAACCATATTCCATCTTCTATCCATCCTACGAAAAAACAAAATCACCACGAGTGCATATGTATGGCTTATCGTCTCCACGTCGGGGTGTAATATATTGTACACCCCCACCATACATGAATGGGTGTAATGATGGAATTAATAACTATATATTATTATTATAACATTATATTTATTATAAAATATTATACATCATCCACTTCGATACCATTCGAAAATTATGGGAATGATATTGTTGTTTGTGTGTACGTATGGCCCACCATCTCCATAAGGTGGTGTGATTCATTATATATGATATTCATAAAATAATTATTATATAAATGAATATAATGAATCAATATGATATATATTATACTAATATAATTCTATAAATTATATAACTATAACCTAATAATAGTAACAAGAACTTAAACTACAAAACAAATGTAATAAAATAAAGAATTTAACTCCTGATGGATGAGTAATAATGTTACTAACAAATTGATGATAATATGATCATATATGATATCATAAAAATGAATATGATTCTAAAATAATTCAAATAAATTATTTAAATCATTATAAATGAGGTTTGGATACATAAAAAGAAAATAGGACCTAAACTAAGGGACAATTTTGCAATCTAATTATTATCTAAGATTGTTTATATATAATTATTTACTAAGTTATATTTATCATCCACTTCCATGCTTCATAATTATGTATTCCAAAATATTTTTTCCATTATTTTTCAATTTTTTAGAGCCTATTTTACCCATTGGTGTACTTTTATTAAATTTTATGAAAGGAGTCTTTTTTCATTTTGGATATGAGGTACTTTTTGACTTTTCTGAAAAAAAATAATGAGGATAATGTTTTTTTAACTTATGCAGAATGAATGGAATTTTATGTTTTCATAACCCCTTATTTACATGAATCTTAATTTACATGATTTCAAGTTTATTTTTCAAATAAATTATTTTCTTTAAAAATTTCATGGAATTTTGAGAAAATAAAAAGTTTTTGAAAAAGAAATGATATTTTCCTCAAGAATTAATTTCAATTGTTATATCAAAATTATTTTCCTTATAATAAGGAATTATTTAATAGGGTTATGTTTCAAGTACAATATCTTTGTTTTTTATTTGGTTTGATTATTTTATGATGTAATTATATTTATGAAATTCATTTTATCAAAATAGATTTTGTTATGGTGGAATAATGTTTAAAGAAACCCATTTTATTCCTTGGGTTGTGATGAATGATTTATGTTATTATAGAACACATAAGAATGATTTCATTATTAGATGGGTGGGACCTATATCTCCCTTAAATTCATTGGGTAAATATTTATATCTCATGATATAGACATGGATGGAACGGGAAATTATCATGGTTCAGTAGTATAGTGCTGGAACGAGGATTGAACTTAGTTCAGTAATGGAATTTTTCTATTATGATGGTCTTAGCAATGAGCCTTAAATAATATAAAATTATGTTAAATGATTATGTGTATACCACAAAATTTCATGTCCTATGTTATGATTCTTTTGGATTATTTTCCTTGATTCTTATGAACCTTTATTATTTATCCCATAGCATGATATCATAATCTTTCATATGTAGGATTTGATTTTCAATTGTTATGTTCTTGTGTATTAAAATTATGATATGATTGATATCTCCCTTTTTCCCCTTAGTGAGAATATGAGATTACCCTTTCATATATTTCTTTTCCCCAGGTCATGAAGAAGGGTATTAAGTAAGATATTTCAAAAAGGGGTCTTCTTATGATGAAAAAAGTAGGAGATAATAAAGAAGTCTTATAAACTAGTTTTTTATGTTTCCCAGTCACTAAAGACAATATACTAATATTGTCCTATTGTATATTTGTTATATCTTGAAATTAATATTCTTTAATTTTGAATTGATATCAATGTAGGTAATGTATGGGTCATTATATTTGGTATTAGAGGAAATTTATATTTAACCTTTGGAACTTAAGATGAGAAAACATTATTAATAACCCAAAGGATATGTAGAATTATGGGTTACAAACCTAGTGTTATAGAAATGATCAAGAATAACCTAGGATAAAACCTAAAGTGCCCTAAATTGAATTTTTTTTCATGATTATGTGGTTTTACCATTATGATTAGTGTTTCTCACACTATGATTCTTGGTTTTAGTCAATTGTAGGAACTCAGAGGAACCGCATTAATGTTGAATGCGATAAGAAATTCAATGATTTTTCTCCCAAGAAATAAAATGTTATAGGATATGGAATGATAAATATTGTAACTATGCTCACATAACTTTCTCAAGCTATGAATATCACAGGACTTCCAAATGAGAAAAGGAGGGAACTAAATTCTGTTGAGTCCTTCATGAGGAAGTGACCACCTTCTTTCAGCGGGTCTTCTAATTCATTAAACAATGGATCAATACCACTAAAAATATATATTCAGTTCCTCAATTTTCAGAACATGATAAATTCATCTAAGTAGTATATCGTTTAGAAAGTGAAGCTGATCAATAGTGAAACATTATCAAGAATATGATTCAAATATATGAAATTAAATCCATAAAATGGGATGAGTTTAAGAAACTATTTTTCAATAAGAACTTTCCTCATATTCTTTAAACAAATATGGAGAAGGAGTTCCTTGAACTTAATCAAAAGGATGATGAATCCATTGGTACCTTCAAATAAAATTTTACAATATTTTCAAGGTACGCTTCTTGAATTATTGTCCAACCTAAGAGTAAAATTGGTCAATTATTAAGTGTCTTAAAAACAATTATTATAAGGGAATTATCCATAACGGAATTCAATATCTATGTGTAAATCATTCTATGTGCTCTCAAGGTTGATATGAAGATTGAAGTAACTCATCAGTCTTATGGGTTTGATAAGAAGAGAAAATGGAATACAAGGGAAAATATAAAGAAGACACTAAAAAGAAGATTAGTTTTCCCTTATTCTCAATGTGTGGAAAGAAACATATAGAATTTTATTAAAGAGACTAGAGAATTATTTAAATGTGTAAAAGAAGGCCATAAGGTAGTTCAATGTTGAAGTGATGGGAAAAATATGTCTAATGATGCGAATAGAGAAAAGGTTGTAACGAATGAACCTCCTACACTTCAATGTTACAACTGAATGTAAATGGGGAATTATGCCAATAAATTCCATAATCCAAGTGTTATTTTGATGATCATCATCATCAAACTCTTAAGGACAAAGAAGAAGGTCAGTCATGTGTGATCACTATCAGCGATCTGCAGTATGATAATGAAGTGGGGAAAGCTACGCTTACCATCAACTCTAATGTATAAAATTTTATATTTGATTCTAGATACACCCACTATTTTATTTATGAAGAAATTTTTAAGGGTATAATTGTATTATCGAAAAAATTAGATGTTGATTTAGCTATAAAAAATCTTAATGGCACAACGGTTGCATCAAAAGTTTATAATTCTTCTTTGGTTGATGTTTTTGGGAAAGTGATTCCTGAAAATCTTGTGACCCTTACTATAGTGTGATTTTATGTGATTTCTGACATCTATTATCTTTATCTATATAGATCTCATATTAATTACCAATGAAGGGAAGTCACATTTCATATTCCAGATGAATCTATGATCACGTATCGATTCAAGGATGAATATAACCTTACAATGGAAATTTATTCCATCGTTGGGGTCTTGATTCCTATTAATGAAGGTTATCTATCTCAAATGTCTAGGTAGAAACTCCCCATTAATAATAAACCCATTTTATGGGAATTTGATGATGTCTTTATGGAAGAATTGTCAGGTTTTCCACTAAATCGTGAGGTTTATTTTTCAATATAATGCATACCGTATATTATGCCTATTTTGAATAAACCTTATAGAATGTTCCCAATTGAGTTACGATAATTGAAGAAGAGACTCCAATATAATATTTGAAAGGGATTCATATGACCTATTGCATTACCTTGGGGTGCACCTGTTCTATTTTTTAATAATAAAGATGGATCAATGAGACTCTATATTGATTATCGAGAACTTAACAAGATCAAAATCAAGAAAAAATATCATCTTCATCACATTGATGAATTATTTGACCAATTATGAAGGTATCTTCATTCAGGATATCATCAATTAGTTGTCAAGAATGATTATATACCAAAGACATAAATTTGTACAGGGTATGGACACTATGAATTTAGAGTGATGCTTGTTAGTCTTACTAATTCTCATGCTATCTTCATGGATCTAATTAATAGAGTCTATAGAGACTATCTTGATCATTATGTGGTAGTATTTATAGATTATATTATTTTTTATTTGAATATTAAGTAAGAGAATGAAGATCACTTGAGAATTTTACTCAATACCCTAAGAAAGGAGAATCTTTTTGAAAAAATTACCAAGTGTGATTTTTGGCTTCAGAAAGTTTCATTTTTGTGTCACATAATCTCAAGAGAGGGGATATATGTGGATCCATAAAAAATAGAAGTTATTAAATGTTTTTCGAGACCAAAAAAGTAACTGAGATCTGATTTTTCTTGGTTTGGATGGATATTATCAATGTTTTTTGAAAAAAAAAATTCAGGATTATTTAATCCACTAACCAAGTTGATTCAGAAATGAGTTAATTTTATATAGAGAGGAATGTGAAAAAAAATTCAAAGATTTAAAAATAAGGTTATAAAGTTAATCTGTGCTCACCCATCATTTTAGTGTAGAAAGGTTTGTAATCTATGGTGATGCATCTAAGAACTGACTGGGTTATGTTCTCATGCAAAATGATATAGTGATAGCTTATGCCTCATGACAATTGAAAATCCATGAGAAAAATTACCCAATCATGGTTTTGTACTAGTTATGGTAATCTTTTCACTAAAGATATGGAGGCATTATCTTTATGGTGAAAGGTGTGGTATTTATACTGATCATAAAAGTTTAAAGAATAATTTCACACAAAAGGATCTGAATATGCTTCAAAAAATATGGTTGGAGTTGATTAAAGATTATGACTTCTCAATAAATTACCACCATAGTAAAGTGAACAAGGTGAAATATAGTTTAAGTCAAAAGGATCATTCAAGCCTATCTATGATGAGGATAAAAAAATATCCAATATTTATAGATTTGAAAATGATGGATCCTGAAATTTTAAAGGAAGGGGGGAAATATTATCTTTCTCAAATTAATTTTTAACCATGTATATAAGTTAAGGTTCCAGAGGCACATAAGAAAGATATATATCTATAAAATAACGTGAGAAATGTTCCTGAATTAAACCTTGATTATGATGGAATAACAAGTTTCAGGAATCAGATTTGTATTCCTTACATTCTAGAATTAAGGAAGGTGTTATTGGATGAAGCACATAGTTCTTCATTCACTATTCATCTTGGAAGCACAAATATGTACAAGGAAATGAAAGATTATTTATGTTCAGATATAATGAAAAGATATTTTGTTAAATATGTATCTTGTTTCATAGTTTTTTTACAAGTTAAGGATGATAGATAGAACTCTAAGGGGATTTTACAACCATTACCCATACCAGAATGAAAATGGGAAAATATCACGATGGACTTTGTTATCAGACTTCCTTCAACATCTAAAGGCCATAATTCTATATGTTCTATAGTTGATCGTATTAGAAATTTGGAACACTACATTACTATTAGATAGGATTTATCTCTTCATCATCTTTACAGGATATATGTAAATGAAGTGGTAATATTTTATGGTGTATTAATTTTTATTATATCTGCCCAGGATCTAAGGTTTACCTTGAAGTTCTGGTGAATTCTTCAGCTGGATCTAGATATAGAGTTAAGTTTTAGTACTATTTATCATCCTTAGATAGACATTAAGTATGAGACGACAATTCAAACTCTATAATACATGTTGATTTCTTTCTCTATATATTTCAAAAGTGGTTGGGATCAACACCAACATTTTTTGGAATTTTCTTATAACAATAGCTTTCACTCCAATATTCAGATGGCTCTTAAAGAAGCCCTCTGTATAAATAAGTGCATAAATCTAACTTGTTGGGATGAATTAGGGTAAAATAACTAGAGTTTGAAGTGGGTGAAAATTTGTTTCTATGAATAAGTTTCTGGAATATAGTAATGAGATTTGGAAAGAAGGTTAAGTTGTTCCATAGGTATATCAGTCCTTTTGAAATTCTAGATCGTGTTGGGATGGTAGCTTATCGATTGGAACTTCCACCGAATCTCTCTAAAGTTCATGATGTGTCCCATGTATTTTTCCTAAAAAAGTACATACCTAATCCTTTACATGAACAAAAATCAGAATTTATACCACTATAGTAAGATCTTTCTTGTTAAGAACAACGGATAGAGATTCAGGATCATTGGGAAAAATTTCTACGAAACAACATTACTCACTTGGTTAATGTTTTATTGAAGAAACACCAATTTGAAAAAGTTATATGGGAACTTGAGGATGTGATGAGGCAGAGGTATCCTCATCTGTTTATATTCAAGTGGTGAATTTTGAAGGTGAAATTCAGTTTAAGGGGTGTAGAATGTAACACTCGGAAGTATTTATGAAATATTTTCTTTAAATAATTTTAATTCCCCAATAGCTTACATTGCATGGAATTGTGAGTTTAAACAAATCATGAGATTCCCTTAGTATAAAATTACTAATAACCTAGCTCTTAGGTTATCAGGAATAAATATAACTAACTTATGAAAATGTATGGTGAATTCATTAGCTACAAATTATTTATAAAAAATATATGAATCAATTTTATATTCGTATTTTTATATTAATAAATTGAGTGAATTTATATTAGTAAATGAAATTAATTAAATATACGTGTTTTATAAATAATTAAATATTTTTTATATTCATCCAATAGATATTTTTCATAGGGTATGAATAAACCCTATTTGATGTATAAAAACCTATATTTTTCAAAAGGGTAATTTTCCACCTCTTAATGGTGAACCCCTTCTAAATTAAGATTTTCAAACATTAATATTTTTTTATAACATAAAAACTTTCTTTGGAATAAGGATATAAGAATTTACTTTGGATGAATTCTTTATATTTTTATGATAACTTTCAAGTTTGATGAATAGTAAAAATAGACTAAATTTTAATTGAAACAAACTTTTTTCATCAAAATAATTTATATGATTAAATTATATTATATAATGATATTAAAGTACAAATAGAATATATTTTTATCATTCAATATAATTTATTTTATTATCATTGATTTTACATTGAATTCATATGTAAAAACATTTCAATCTTTTACAATGTTTTAACTTTTAGAACATGTTCTCTCTTTCCAACAATGGGATTAATTTTAAATTCATTTTTGAAAATTTAGTGTTTTGAAATTTGAAAAATAGATTCCATATTTGTAAGAATTAATTCCAAATTATTTAATTATCATACTTTTATTTTTGGGCATTATGAATAGTAACTTCGGTAATTTTTATTAATACAGTAAAAGGGTAAATCGGGTAATTAAGGGTAAAAATAATATTATGAAATTAACCTAACAGTTTTACTAATATAATTGGATGACTTTTTTTACCTAAATCATCATTGGGTCTAAATGGTGTAATTTTTAAGACACTTAGATGAGATTAGGACATTTAAATTTTTTTATTTAAAGAAAAGTTAAATATGTCTTACTCAAATTTTAATAACTATATCATTTTTAATATAAAAATATACATAATATAAATTCTATTATAAATTCACATTTGAAATAAAAAAAAATTTCTGTATCATGATAATTTTATTTTTAATTTTTAGAAAATAAATAATTACATTAAAGAGTTATACTTTAATGACGCAGAAATTATTTAATTGATGAGAAATCAATAAAATTATTATTATTATTATTATTAAAGTGATTATAACCATTACAATACACAAAAACATAAACAAATATTATTTTCCAATTATATATCAACCATAACTGTTGAAGGGTCATGTTATTGACCATTTTCATCCTTATATAAGTGATTATTACACTTATATTATTTTATTTAAAGTGATAATAAAATTGTGACATTCATGTTTTAATAAGTATAACATTTTTAATGATAGATTATACAGAAGATATATTCTATTATAAGTATTATTATAAAATATAGAGGATTTATATTTGTCATAGTATTTTATTTTTAATTTTTATTCAACAAATAAGCATATTAAATAATTACATAAAATTGTTATAGTAGTTATTTTATTACGGGAAATATCAAATAAATGTTAATAAAAATATTAAAATAAATATAATTTGGGAGAATTAATATGTAAAATGAATTTTCTATATGACCTTGACCTTTTAGTAATATAATATAATATTTTTTTATAAGTAAACTTTTAATATTAATATTTTTTAAAATGGGTTAATTGAATAGTATAAAAATTGACACTATTGATTGTTTGTCAAAGTAATGTTTTATTAAATTATTTAGAAATAATAAAACATTTTTAAAAATATATAATAAATTTTATATGGTGTAAATTGTTCTAAGGTATTTATTTATAGTCTAATTGACATCAAATAATTTAATATTTCATGCTTTTAATATTGTAATATTTGTTAACCTAATTAAAAATTAAATAGAATAACTAAGTGTTGATTAAAATGATAAGGTTTAAATTTATAGAAAAACTTGTCTAAAATGTATTGGTTGATGATATTACAACACTATCTCATCATATCTTATAAATTGGTACATTTTGGAGGTTTTTAGATTTATTTTTATTTTATATTAAATTAATATTTTCGGAGATCCAAAAAGTGCCCCACAACTAAATTATAAAAGGGAACCTCCTACCTCACATCTTCACTTCACATTGAGCCTTCAAGATCGGCCATTCCCTTCACATTTACTTTATCAACTTCCTTATTTACATTATAGAGGTTTTCTTCTTCTTCAAATACCTACTCTAGTGCTTTAAGAGAAGATTTAGAGGGAGTGTGATGAACAAGAGGTAATTTCCTCTACCAATTATTTCAAACTTCTTTCTTCTTCTACTTACTCTTCATGAGTTTTTTCATTATAAAGAAATAAATCCTATATCAATTATATTTTGAGATTTTATTATGATTATTAAACAACCAATTTATATCTTTTATCCATCCTATGAAAAACAAAATCACTACGTGTGTGTACGTATGGCTTACCATCTCCACGTCGTGGTGTAATCTGTTTTCCACCACCACCTTACTGGGATGGATATAATGATAGAAATAATAATTATATATGATTATTATAACATTATAATTATTCTTAAATATTATACATCATAAACTTCAATACTATTCAATAATTATGGGAATGATATCATTGCTCATGTGTACATACGGCCTACCATCACCACGATGTGATGTGATTCATTCTATATGATATTTATTAAATCATGATTATATAAATTAATAGAATGAATAAATATGATATATGTTATAATAATATCATTATGTAAATGATATAACTATAACCTAATAATAGGAACAAGAACTTATCTAAAAAAAACATTTGTAAGAAAATAAAGAAGTTAACCCCTGATGGACGAGTAATAATGTTACTAACAAACGGAAGATAATATGATCATATATGATATCATAAAAATGACTATGATTCTAAAATATGTCAATGACATTATTTAAATAATTATAAAGGAGTTTTGGATACGTACAAATGAAATCATACCTAAGGTAAGGGATAATTTCTCAATATAATTATTATCTGCGATTGTTTATACATAAGTATTTACTGGGGTATATTTATCATCCATTTCCATGTTTCCTAATTATGTATTTCAAAATATTCTTTATATTCTTATAAAAAATTTTAGAGTCAATTTTTCTCATTCATGGATTTTTATTAAATGGTATGAAAGGAATCTTTGGTTGTTTTCGATATGAGGTACTTTTTTACTTTTCCAACAAAAGTACGAGGATATTTTTAATAACATATACGGAATGAATGTATTTTTATGTTTTTATAATGCCTTATTTTGATGAAGATTTATTTAAAATATTTCAAGTTTATTTTCAATAAAATTATTTTCTTTTTAAATTGTACAACATTTTGAGAAAATAAAACATTTTTTAAGAAGAAAGGATATTTTCCTCAAGAATTAATTTCAAGTGTTATATCTAAATTATTTTACATAAAATATGATATTAGTTTAGTAGTATAGGGCTACAATTAAAAGTGAACTTGGTTTGATAATGTAATTTGTTCACTATGATGGTCTTGTAAATGAGCCTTGACTAATACTAAATGATATTCTATGCTTATGTGTATGCCACAAAATTTCATGGCTTATGTTATGAATTTTGGGATTACATTCATTGATTCTTATGAACTTTTATGATTTATCTCATGGAATGATATCATGATCTTTTATACGTAAGATAATATTTTTAAATGTTATGTTTTTATGTATTATGATTATGAAATGATTGATATATCCCTTGTTTACCCTTACTGAGCATCTGAGCTCACCCTTTCGTATGTTTCTTTTCCCCAGGTCATTAAGATGGGTATTAAGTAAGATATGTCGAAGAGGAGTCTATTTATAATTAAATGAGTAGGAGAAAATGAAGATGTCTTATGAAATATTTGTTTATATTTCTGATTTTCTAAATACATTATACTTATACAGTCCTTTTGTGTCTTTGTTATATTTTCTAATAAATATTATTCTATTTTTAAGTAATATAAATGTTTGTAAAGTATGGGTCATTATATATTTCATACTAATCTTAACTATTGTTTCACATTTAATTATTAAATGAATGGAAAATTGGAGTTAGTAAATCACACTCTTTCCAATCTCATATATTTTTTATGTTTATTTTTTTTCTTAAGTAGTGGGATATCACCCCTTCCCCTATTGAGTTTACTAACAATAACATGGTGAAACACACAATTGTAAAGGCATTGATTGAGGAAATGTATCACAATTTAATTAAGTTCATGTTTAATCATATAGCACTAATGAATTTAACTATGTATAACATTTTTTTCTAGGAATTTTGCCTTTATAATTAAATACATACATGCTAAGGTTTCCCAAAATATTGAAATTTCTAATACTGGGTACATGGAATAAACTGATAAGAAGATGTAATAAATATTTTCTAAATTTGGGATCATATTCATTATACAGATTTTTTTTATTTTTTTCTACAATTTATTCTTTTATTTTATTGAGTTATTTTATTCTATATGTTTCTTAGGTAAAATGGTTTTAGAGATCCCTTAAATAGATAATTATATACCTTTGTTAATAACTTTCTGTATCATTATTATTTAATTATTTGATAGAGTTCCTCTATAAGTTTCAAATTTTTTATATCAATTATTCATGTATGGGTTTGATTAATCCACTATGCTATATCACATTGGCATTTAACTACCATGTCAAGTAAAAGGATATGTATAATTAAAAAAACTACATCCATTCACCATGAATAAAATATTTGTATATAAAATGAGAGGAAACTATAGTGCGCTAATAATGTAACTAGTGGACTAGACATGTATGAGGGTGTGATGTGAGAAAACGTTTGATCTAATGTGTCCTAAGTCTCATCATCCACAAGTTGTTTCCATGATTATCAAATTGTAGACATTATCTATAGAACTGGTGATATAATACAAGGATTTTTATGATGTCTATATCCCTATCATTGGTAGTTTACATCATCTTCTAGAGATTAAGTTTCTAAAGTTTCTCAAAATTCCCCTTATATGTCACACCTTCAAAAATGTTATGATATATCTCATTCATAGGTTTCCAAAGATCTATTGGTGAAGTATGGGAGGATGAATAGTTAAATACCAATCCTTCTTTATGATCAAAGATACTAATGATTCATGTAACACAATAACACAATAAATAAATAACTATAATTTAATATAACTAATAATAAATATTAATATAATAGAAAAGAAGATTAATCACCAAGTCCTAAAATCCTTTCCAATGTCATATTAGATACAATAATGATTTCATTTTATAATAGTCTTTAAAATCCATTTGATCTAATAAATATAAGAATCAGGTGGGTTTCTATTTTATGTGCGAGTCTTCATATTTTTCCCATATATCAACGTATTGTGCATAGTATTGCTTCCAATTCACATCATGCTTCTCTGTCATATATAGGAAATAGAGTGTTGAAATATATCTAGGTGGAGGGAGAATACATTGCTTGTATCTAATCTATATCATCACATGGTATGTCTGGTTTAACTCAATAATTTTATAATGAATAAAATGAATAATTAATATGTTTTTATAAACTATATTAGTAAAATATATTATAAGAGTCACAAAGAAAATCCGAAAATATATCATTCATGAAACCTTAAATGAAAATATATGAATATGCATAATTATTTTTTAAAAAAAAATTAGTAAGTATTCATTTATGTAGAATATAAATTCTATAAAAAAATTAAAAGTGTGCATAATCATTAGGTTAATGATTATAAAACAAAATCATGTAACATTATACATTATATTTGGGAGTGTGACCTTAATGATGGGTCTAGATCTAACTAGAAAATAATTTCAAAATATTTTAGTTTATGAATAAAAATTGAATGATTCAAATTTTACCAAAAAAGTTATAAAAATGTATCATCATCCATGTAGAAAATCTCTTAAGAACTCTACTGGCTATATTGTGACAACGCGATGGGAATGGAAAGGGATACACTCTCATACCCACATATATGTGAAAATAAAAAATCCTCACATCTATATATTATTAAATATAAATGTCATTTATGGTTCTCTATATGTGTTTGTTAAAAAAGCTATGTCCTGATTTTATGTGGTTGATGATCTTGGTCTCATGTAGCGGTCGATACATAGCATGCCTTCAATGAATCAAAAAATAAAGGTGCATGTGTATCCCATGGAATTCATACCATCATCATCATAAACTAAATGTGGTAAGTTCTTATCAATCTAGTTTATACACATATGACAACCCTTGAAGGCTTTTTCAACATTAGTTATCAATATTCTAAATAATTACTCCACCATATCAAGTTTATCTCCAATTATGGTTCTTTTATTTATAGAAACGTGAATTGAGAGGTATAAAAAATTATACATCTTCCATAGTGATTGTTATCTCTCCATCTTATATATGAAATGTGTGTGTTTAAAGACACCATCATTTAATAAGTGTAGAATAAACTAGTTATCCATAAATTTGAATTCATGCATGTATACTCCATATAATCCATAAAATCAATGGTTATTAATGATAATAGAAGGAGGTGTAATGTGATAAAAATGGTTAAATCTTTAAATCTTAAAATGTCAAATGGGATGACCCTTTAAGACATCACATGATACATGGGTATGTTTTATAGTGAGCAAATAAATTTATTATATATCTATATATAATATCAATGTAAAGGATTAATGTTCATGGGGTAATTCTTACATAGTTCTAAGATTTGGTTTATGTGAATCAAAGGTAATTGAATTATAATTTATGATTTTACATGTAAATTAATTATAATATTATATCTTATAATTTACATTTATATCTAGGATTACCAAAATAATATTTAAGGACTAAGGTTGGAATCAAGAGATGTCATTTACTTTTTAAAATGTAAGAAACCATTACCCTTTCATAATATATGACTAAATATAATACATAAACAACATGATATCTATGTGTAGATATCAAAGAAAAATATATTCCAACACTCAATGTGGTTAAGAAATCGAGTTTTTTCCAATTATTTTTTTCACTAATTTTTATTATGTCTTTCTTCATGATATATTATTGTCCTGGTTTAATCTATAAAAATGACTCAAGAGGGATGTAAATTATGTTCTTGAATTTACCCTTCTCAAAAAATTTAATATTTATAGTTAAATAGACTTCTTTAATCAACTATATTGAATTAGTATATAGTATAAAATAATTTAAATTGAATAAAAAACATTTATAAATTTATATAGTGGTTTGGGATCACCAAATAAATCCCCAAATCCACTTTACCAATGAAAATTATATGTATTGTGGTTTTATTAAGATCATTTTACAAATTATTTACATTATTAAGTATAAGAATAGGACACTTAATGTGTTTAAAAAAGAAAATATTTCAAGAAAACTCTTTACAATACGATTTGTCCTGGGACTTAAAATATCACACTTGGAAAAAGAAGTCTACACTCAAAATAAATTAGAAAAGAAACAATTTAAAATCAATTAACAACACAAAATGGTGATAGAGAATAATTAAAAAATGATGATCTAAATTATAAATAAATTTTCAATAATATATTTTAGTTATTGATTCATATATATAAAAGAAAAAAATTATAAAATATTAAAAACTTTTCTGTTATTTAAATAGTAACAGAAAAAAAATATTCAACTTTAATTTTTGATCTTTATTATTTCAATAATGTAATTCATGAATTCAAAATAGTAGTAGTATAGTAGTAAAATTGTGTCTCAATAATTCAAATATTTATTCTCTATCATTAATATTTGTTAAATAAATAATGAAAATTCAAATTCCTAAAACACATAATTCAAATTCAAAATTTTCATAATTTCTTCCAAAAATTAGGTAAAAATATTCTCTTTAAAATTTCTATTCTTCCTAGAAAAATATTTATAAAAACTCATTTAACATTTACTTAAAATTAAACATTTTAGTACTACCAAGGTATTACTCTATGTCTATATAGATTATTAAATTCATAAATAACTTGAATGTTTCATTTAGTAAGAGGGTCATTTTGAGAATAAAGATTTTTATTTGAATTTTGATAGTTTTAACATCTCAAATAAATGTTTTTGGACATATTTGAAAACCCAATTACTGGTAAGGGTACTTGAGTAATCATTTTAGAATGTTTGGGTGGTTGTGTTTCTATAATTTTCAATTTTCTAGTCATTTATATTGTGAAGGATCCATCTATCCAATTAATGACACTTACATTGGGCCAAGAACCATATGTGGGGGTTTGGGGACCCTTGCATGAGAAATTCATGTGATAAAATTTGATTTATTCCATGAAGCAGGTTTTTTCAAGGGGGATACCCCTGAACCCCAATGATTTCATGGTTTGGTCCCCATGTTTATATTTTTAATGGTTGTTGAGTGTGTGTTTTAGATGTGGGAAACCTGTATTATCCATGGATCATGCCCCTTTAAATTTTAGTCATGGAGGGGGTTGAGAGGTGTCATTTTTTGTTGATTTTCCTACCTTACTTATCTCTCTTATTCACCCTTGATAAGGGTTGGTTCCTAATTCAATTTTGTACCAATTTAAAGTACATTTCTCCTCCCCCACTTTCGTTTTTGTTTAAAATTTTTTTTCATTATTTTGATTGTGCTTTTGGATAGGTTTTTTTAAGGATTTTTATTGAATTTTAGTGGGGAATTTTATATAGCCTATCTAGTGAATGTCCCAAGATGATGTCAGCATGTTGTTACCCAGAGTTTCGGTTCAGGTATATAAATGTTTGAATTTATTTTTTTCACTTTAATAAAGTTTAATTTCCTATTGAATTAGTCCCAAATGTTAGTGATTTTTTCTGGAATGGAATAGTGGTTATTCTATGGGCCTTTTGAATGTTTTTAGACATAGTTTTAGTTTGATGAGGTGACTAGGTGAGTTTTAGGTGATTATTCCTAATTGAAATAAATTTAATTAAGTTTTAAATTCATATAAAATGATTGAAATAATTAATAAAAAGTTTTTTAAAATTAATTATTGGATGTTTTACCTTGAGATAAGTGCTCAGAGGATGAGGAAACACTTGGATGAGCATAAGTAGTGATGGATAGGCTATCAAATTAAAAGATAATAACTATGTTAAAAGGTATTTGTTACTAATGAACACCCCAATGTTATTTTCATTTTATATATATATATTCAATGTGATATGTGTGGTATTTAAATTATGTGTAATCAATATTTTTTATTAAAATAATTATTTAATTTAATATGAAATTTATGTACTAAAAAATGTTCCCAGGCCTATGGTGGACCCACCTGCACTAGCTTGATTTCCTCACCCTTCAATGGATGAGGCCTTGAATAAAAAAATTCCATGTTATACTTAGACCTGTAAAGGTTAAAATTAAATGAAATAAATAAAATGAAATTAATGGGATGTAGAATCCCTAGTGTTAGGTGACCTTAGTAACCTCCAAGTGTTGGGAGTGATCAATTTAGGTGGTTGAACTAGGGATTGGTCATTTAATAACCTTGATATTCCATAAATCCTTTGAGATGGTGAGATAGTCATGGGGTATGATTTCCTATCCAATTTATATTATCATTACCTGTGTGGGTAGACCCTGTGGAGATGGATGGATATATTGAGTTAATGTTATAACTTATGGATGACTTGAGAATGGGTGTGGGACTTTTTATCACAAGAGATTAATGATAATGAGTATTTCTTTATGAGGCTAGTAAGGTTATAAGATAGTCATGATAATGATAAGGGTTGTATTAACCCTGAGTGATAAGTGTTGACTCAAGATATGTAATTGAGGTAAGGGAGCTCATGAAGGGTTTCTTGGAAAGATGATACATAGGGGACCATGGTGGGTGACCTAATGATATGTTGAACTAAGAGAGGGTGTGTTGGAAATGATTATTGATGACCGCTAGAATCACCATGAAACCCAAATCAATTATTTGAGCCCAGATAGGTTGTGGTGCATGTGGAATGAGATATTTTAAGAGGGATTTAATGTAATGCATTCCCACCTCGGGCCATTGATTGATACCTGAACTGACAGACACCACTATACCTTGGGGACAGAACCCTAAATGTTAGAGTCAGTGGGGGTGTAAAGAGGTATTATGAGGAAAATATAACCCCAATATCAGAGTTTCAAATCATATTTGAAATAAATACACATTATATTATAAATATAGGATAAATTTTACATATTAAACAAAATAAGATACTCATATATGTCATACAAAACATACCAATCATCAGGTCAGTCACATAAACATATTAGAAAAAAATACATCAGATCCATGAAAAATCTGAGCCATATCACTCCCCAATATCCATGTACCCATTTGAGTCATCCTTTTTTATCAAGTTCAAACCTCAACCCAACCTATGCCTATAACCAAGTTAGGTCTTACTCAGGTACCCAAGTGCAGTGGTGGCCTGAGTAAAATATGAGTATAATCAGTCAGCTACCATCAATGGCATCCCTAAAATAACCAGTCTAAAAATAGTGCAAGAAGAGTTGGTCCAAGTAAACAGATAAAATTAAAACCATTAAAAATTTAGAGCGAACTATATAAACAAACATCAAACATGGGGGTTGGGTTTTCACAGGGAACAGTGCAAACCTACTTCAGCTAGTGTTGGGGTGTCTATGAGCACATCACGATGATTGTGCAAACCATATATTGGATAGGGATAATATACCCATCCTTGGCCTAAAAAATCATTACCAGGGGTTAATATACCCATCCTCAGGGACTTGGTGTCCTCTTAGGGACTGTGTTCATCCTGGGTTTAACAATAAACCTTATGTTCACCCGGGGGTCATGTTCGCCCTGGGTTTAACCATTAACCATATTTCCACCTGGGGGATGTGTTCACCCTAGGTTAAAATAAAAATATTACATCCACTTAGGGGTTGTGTTCACATTGGGTTTAACCAGAAAAAGTAACAAATCTAATATACACATATCAATAATTTCGCAGGAAAAAATAAAACACGTGGGTATAATGATTCATTTAATATTTCTATTTTAAAAAATAATTCTCATTTGCATTTCTTGAGACATTAAAATACCATTTTGAATTGGATATTTTTTATCTTATTTCCAAAAATACCATTTTTGAAATACCATTTCATATAGCCTTTTCAAATACTAATTTATGAATTACCCAACACATTTCATCAATTCAATTTTACCCTTTAAATTTCAAAAACCAATCCAAAATATGAATTCCAATTTCCATTTCAGAAATATATTTTCCTAAATATACCATTTTCATTTCAAAAATCATTTAAATAGCCACTTTCCATTTTAAAGTTAAATTCCAAGGTGTTCCAATAAGAACTACATTCCCAAAAGTATCAAACATGTCAAATGGTACTAACTAAGACCAACTTACAATTAAATTTTTTTTATAAAATCTTATGTTCATCACCCGGTAACTAATATTACTTCCATCACATATACTCAAAAGGTAAAACAATTCTATGGAAAATATTTAGGGATCACCTACTTTAATTTTAAATCTTTCCCATTTATTACCAAGGGCTATAAGTAGGTGCCAAGTATTTTTTATGTCTTTCCAAGATCATACCAAGATCTTATTGATACAAGATCCCCTAACTCATGAAAAAAAACACAATTAATTAATTTTAACATTTAAAATTAATTAATTAATCCCAATAAAAATTAGCATCATGTTAGATAACTCACATGTCCATAGACATCCATAAAAACCTCAATCAACAAGGTGTCGACCACCCCCATCACACCCCTATGTCCATGAAGATCCAAATCGCCATATTTAGGGACCAAAACCCTAATTAATTTAATTAAAATTTTTTAAAAACACTAATAAATTTAATAATTGTGACAAACCTTTTTGAATAATTTAGAAACTGAGTGAAAATGGAATCTTGAGATGCCCTTATCCTAGGTTTCTTGATAGCCCATTTAAAATTGAGTTATTCTACCATGATTTGATGGAATCACTAATTAAAACCTTAGTTTTATAAGAATCTATTTAAACAATAGGGATGGGAGGAATATATAGGCTAATATAAATGGAAAAATACATCAAATCACAATTAGAACCCCTTGTAACACCACCCTTTAAAAGGTTTTAAGAGAGAAACTAAGGGGAAGAAAACCCATGCTCATGCGATGGAGAGATAAGGGGGAGAGGGGGAATAATACTATTAATTTTAAAATGGGTGAAATTGTAAAACAATAATTTTTAACAAGACTGGGAAGGTCACACCATTTACCTTCATGTGTTTCCAAACCCTGTACCAACCATGAACCCTCCATTGACCAAAGTAACACACCTTTCACAATTTGTATAAGCATTTTTATAACCATGTGAAAACTATGGAAAAAACTTTGGAATTACTCTGAAACTTTTGTAAAATGTGTATAAAACCTTTCACAAGTTTTGAACCCTATACCCAAGACAAGCCAAGCCCGCACGATTTCTTTTTGGGTCTCATATGGTTAACCCTTAACCATAAGTTGATCATGAAACTCAACCATTCACTCTAGGAATTTAATCAAAACACTTCTTGTGTAATGGTACCTATATTGTTTTCTCTAAACTAAGTTCCACAAACTATGAACCCTAGATAGAGTTCTACAAAACTACCAAAAATTTACCCAAATATCTCAACCACCAGAAGTGCCCCTCGGGCCTCAAACTATGTCTAAAACAACACATTAAGTCATCCAAACACTCATAATTCAATTCTAAATCTATATTTAAAATCCATCCCACAAATAAATGAAAAAAATAAAACTTCTCACCAAATTTGAACACCTGTATAGACATGTGATTTTACAACATCCCCACCTTAACACTTTTCATCCTCAAAGTGTTTATATGGTCATCCAACCAAAAATTTATAACATTAATTGGAAATTAATTCCTATCCAAATAATGGTGTTACACCCTTAAACACTAACTATGATTTCGGAGTGCCACCCCAAATCCACGATGTTCAAGAGACCAAAATCAATAAAATGATCCTCTTAACTCATGAAACACCAGGACATTGATTATCCATCCCAAAACATGATCATGCATCCACTCAAAGAATCACTCATCATCTAGTGATCCCCAATATTTTTCTAATGTAATGGAAAATAATTTCCAATCCTTTGCACTTCCGCCTTTGGAATTGCCTATCAAAACATCGGACCCATGTTTTGATGATGCTCTCAACATGACTTCTAAACCTTTTATGCCTGATCATAAGTGAGAAAACTAATCCAACACTGATATAACTCCATTTTCCTGATTCTAAAGTAAAATATAGAATTTAACACCATCCATTAAGAAACCAATAAATTCCATTTTTTCTCATAAATCCCCATTCATCATATCTCGTATTATGTGTCTAATGTTTCACCTAACGAACTACATCCAGTTACATGTGAAAATTCAAATCAATCCACCTCTAGCTGAATTTTATTGAATATGATTTTCTACACCCACTGATGCATTCCAAATTCACCCAACTATGGTGCTTAAACATCCAAATAACCATATGACCATTTTAATACTCATTGAGTTCCATGCATATCTCATGGAATAACTCCATGGTCCAATTCTCAACTAATTACACCAGTCATTGTGATCTACCCTAATCACTAATGTTCCCTGACTCAAATATTTTTGGTACATCGTAAGTCATCGCAAGCCTAAATTCAATTCTTAGAATCAAATCATTGATTCATTTCTAAAACACCAAATACAGGGGACTCTTCTCTAGAATACCCCCTGGTCAACTATACTCAATCACTGAATTCTATACCTGATACCCAGTGAGATTTCATCCATTTGATCATCAACTAAATGAACCCATGTTGTTATTTCAATAACAAAAAATGTATTTGTAATAAAACATGAGTGGATCCTCTAAAATTAACTTCAACCCAACATACATGATCATAAACCTCCCAATTCCACACTAAAATATATGTAGCATTCACTGAGGATTCCAGTAATACATGGTTCCCTTTATTCACTGGAAATGTAATCTCAAGATATCCATCTAATGAATGATATCCCTAAACCATAACCCTACTTGCACTAGTTCATATCACCTACAACCTATGTTATCATCCCCACCATTGGATTTCACTTCTCATCTCCTCACTTGGTCAAAACCTGAGCATCATGACCTGCATAATTTCTATCCTTGAATGTGATAACTAGACACAACCAACCCACTTATTCCCAAGTTCCAAACTGAAATGTATCTCATACCCCATTCATGGTGCATGGGAATGTCAACCTCATAACCCACTAAATTTCAATTCATAAAAAGATTCACTACATCAACCAACCTCTAGAGAACTCACCAACAAATTGCTTTACATAAACTGCTCCTCAAGAATCACCTCAAAGGTTCATATCCAAACCTACATGTTTCTCCTCCAAATACATTCTCAAATAACCTTATAAAACACTTTCCTTTAACCTTTTCTAGATTAACTACAGCTTATCCATTTCAAAATATCCCTCTTCACAAGGGTACTCCCTTTATTTCACCTGAATCTCTAGATTACCATTCCTATAAGCATCTCTTAAAAATTTTCATTGATCTTCAAACTTCTCCCAGTCATCACCAATTCAAAACTCTATGACTCCATGTGTAACCATTATATATTATCAGATATAATTCAAGTTTATTGGGTGAATTATCTTATACCATTAAAAATTATAATCCCAAATAACTCCTCTATGAGTCACACATTACTAGAACTATGCTCAAGTACCTTACCATTGACTATGCCATCCAATAATGTCAGCCCCATTAAGTCAGGAGTTCCCTTGGAACTCCCCTTCAAGAAGATGCACTTCATTTATTCCCTAGAGTATCTATTTATAACCCACAACATGTCAAACTCATTCTCATGATTATCTACTACCCAACACCATGAGAAAACCAAAGGCATCTTCTCATGCTCTCACCGCAATTAATAGAACATCCATAGCACATAGGGTTGGGTACTCAACTGATCATTCCATTATCTTCCCTTTTTGATACTATACTCTAGATCTCAAGGTGATTTCACATCCTTGGGGAAACTCATTCCAATCCAAACATGTATCTTGAACCAAACCCACCTATACCAGAAGCTTTAAGGAATTTACACACCAAAAACTCAAGCTGACAACACATTATGTATACTAACTCCAACAATGAGAATATAACCATTCTTCCCACCTATAAATTTCTCATAAAATAATAACAACCCCTCTCATGTAATTCCTAGGAAAGAAACTAGATAGAGACCAACTAAGGTCCAAGTTCAGTCTAGAGGTCTCAAGGTCTCCCACCTAGTCCAAATATCGATTCTTACTAGGGTCATAACTCGTGAGAAACACCACAAAGTACCTATATAAAAAATCACTCATCATAAACATGAATAACTATCCATTACAGGATCAAAACTACATAATTTCATATGTGATATCATCTTGAAAAAACCACGGTATTGCATATGCCAAAACACAGAACCTAAGGGTCATAGCATTTGACCAACATAAACTATCAAGTCATACACCCACCTATAAGGGCATAAATTCTCATGAGTTTCATAACATAAGAGTACCCCTATAGAATCACAACTCACTGGTAGATTCTTTTTATAACTAATGGTATCATCCAAGATGACATGTACTAAGGGAAACAAAAACAAATAGTTTAGTTAAGTAGAATTACATTAAAGGATATATGGGAAAACACCATATAAGCTTCCACTAATACTTTAAATAACTAAAAATAAGTACTAACAACCCACTCTAGGTTTCCCACTAGATTAGTATGTACCTTAGTTACATACTAGGGGAACTACAAGTCCCCCACACTGAGGGACTCTATCACTATCATTGTCATAGGATCCATAAGGCCTACCACCAGAATAAAACATTCATATAAAAGTTGGATCAAATGAGTATAATGATACCAAGTAATTATATAGGAAAACATTTTATGGGTATTTTTTTACACTTCAAAAAACTAAGCCTCATTCATCATGGAAAATAATCACACTAAAAATCCTATATCATGTGTGTCTTATGTTCCTAATATGATGCATGAGACACTGCTTGTCTCTAAAGTACAAAAGCCAAAATCTATAACTAGATTATTGAAAATAAGACAAGACCCAAGGTTTATAAACCATAAATCAAAAATATAAAACACCATGTGTGTCACCCTAAGTGAAAATCACAATAAGATTACAAACACAATCCATGAACATTAATCCCATAACCATGGAAACCTAAACTTTTATCGAAAAAGGTATTTCTAATGAGCTAATCTGGGTTCCATAACAAGATTTAAAACCTCCATATGTATCCAATTTTCCAAATCATGAAATATTAAAACAAAAAAACACCAATTATAATACTTTTTAACATTCCACCTCTCCAAGCTACTGACCAGTACCTGGACTGGTGGTCTCCACTGTACATCAAGAACACCTCTCCAAACTCTAGAGGTTTTAAACAATCATCGAGGGTATAAAAAGGTATCATGGGAAGGATATACCCCATATATTAGATTTTAAAATCATAGATGAAATAAATAAATATCATATGAATTATATTACAAAAAAAGGCAATAAATTGTATATACTGGACAAAATAAGATACTAACATATGGCATACAAAATATATTTCCCACTTGGTTTGCCACCATAAAAAACAACACTGACTCCATGAAAACTCTAAGACGTATCACACCCCAAGATCCATGTTCCCATATGATTCATCCCTCTCAATCAAAGTTAGTCCTTAGAACAACCTGAGCCTACAACCTAGTGAGAACTACTTGGGTACTCAATTATAGTGTAATATCATATAGGGTGTGAGTAAAACTCAATAGACCACCACCAATGGTGTCCCTAAAATAACCAGTCTAAAAATATCTCATGAATAGGTTCTCTAATTAAATAGTTACAATTTTAATCATTTAACATTTAAAACTAACTACATTAACAAATATCAAATCCAAGGTGTTGGGTTCACCTCATAAATGGTACATACCGGAATTAGCCAGTGTTGGGGTTTCTTCAAGCATATCTCAATGACCGTTCTTACCATCTCCTAACCAAGGATAATATTACCATCCTTATTCTAAAAAAGTGGAACCTAGGGGTAATATATCCATTCCTAGATCTCTAGAATCAACCTAGGGTACATATTTACCATGGGTTTAACCATAAACCATGAATACACATAGGGGTCATGTTCACCCTAGGTTTAACAATAAAACAGATATCTAATTAGGGGTATTGTTCACCCTATGTTTAACCATAAATCATGTTTCCACCTAGTGTTCATGTTCACCTCAGGTTTAACCATCATAAGAAACAAATGAAATGTATACATATCAATAATTCCATAGCACAAAATAAAAATATAGAGTATAAGGATTCATTTAACATTTTTATTTCAAAAAATCCCATTTCCATTACTTGATCCATTAAAATATCATTTCAAAGGGTCTATTTTTAATCTTATTTCCAAAATATCATTTTTTGAATACTATTTCAAATTTCATTTTCAAATACTAATTTCTAAAGTTCCCAAAACATTCCTTCAATATTTTTTTACCATTTCATATTTAAAAACCAATAAAAATACCAATTTCAGAGAGTTTTTGGTGAATGTGGAATGAGATGGTTTGGGTGGGAAACACTGACCATTGAGATCTATTTAGATAAATGGGATAATTTGGAAATTATATTACGATCTGAGCTTTGTGTCTGGTGACTTTGGAAAACCCAAGATATCATATTGGGTTTTTCTTTGAGCCTACTAAAATAGAATACCTAGGATATCACTTGAGTTTTATCCTTGATCTTTCTACTATGGTATTTCTTGGGATTACCACCTAGGGATCAATGATGGTGTCTGATAACTATTTATTTCCTGGTACATTCTCCTAGGAATTGGTTCTGTATTAATACTACTTGATTTTATATGTTCATGTCCTTAGTAATTAATTGTGGAACCTGATAATTCTAGATTTCCTAGGTTCATACCCATTAGAATTAATGATGACACTTGATGACTAGATTTCCAAGTGCCATATCCCTAGGAATTGGTGATGATCCCTGATATAATTGGATTTTCTAGGTTCATCCCCCAAGGAATCATTGTGGATGATTAATTAGAATGGGATCACCTGGGATTGCCTTCTCGGGATTGGATTATGCCTCATACTAGGTTTATCAAAGGATTTCCTCCTAGAGATCAAAGTTAATTTTGGATAACTATTGATCATCAAGGATAACCTCCTAGGGATCAACTTGTATCCTATTACTATTGGGATTCCTTTGGATAATTACAAGGATCCAACATTTATTCCTACCATGATATGATCATTGGGACCGCTACTGGATGGAATGATCATGTCAAATGAAAACAGATACTTTAGCACTGGTTAAAGAAATTATTAATGATACTAGGTTCCATTTCAGATCCCATGGATTGGTGGGGTTTATTTATTTATGTTTATTTAGTATGTTTATATATTCAAATTATCATATCAAATGTTCACATTGCAGTTACAGGTTATTTAAGGGACCATGTTGGTTATTCCCTACTAAGTTGTAATCACACCCTACTCGAGCAGTCATAGAACTTGGGTACCCAAGAAGACTTCATTTATTATAGTTTTAGGTTTGGAAAAGGATTGGTGTTTCATTAATAATTGTAATATCATGAATGTAATTAGAGACTAATACAGTTTATGGCTCAGGGATGGTTGTAGAGACTAGTGTACTTTATTCTTTTATTTATTTTGTATATGTGATTTTCCCGGTAGGCAGTTAGTGTTGTATGTTTTCATGATCATGAGCATATATGACTACTAGCATTCATATTTTTTCTATTATAGAATTTTTTTTCTTATTTATTTTTCATACTCTGATTTCTTATAGTTTATAGATGATTTTTTGGTTTTTTCCCTTTCTATTTTTCACTCTAATATAGGCTAATAGGCTCCACATGGTACAACCTTAGACCTTCACTACTAATTGGAAGCCTCTAGTGTATGGAGAGGTTTGACTGAGGTATGAGTGTTGACACTTCTAGTTTTTAACCATTCAGTGGACATGACCTATATAAGTATATTATAAATTTGATCATATAATTTAGGTGATTTATATCAGAAATTATCTCCAAGTTTTATTTCATCTTACTATTTGATGAGATAGTAAACAGGTGAAATAGAAATTTGTCAGAGATTATGATTGATGTAAAACTAGTGAATTTTGAACACCTGATAGGAATTACAAGTTACCAAGGATATGTTATTATTGTTATTAGTATAGTTGTATGATTTAACCTATAATAATACACTTAATTTTTTGTGGATTTATGATTTTATGATTTTGGGGGTTTTTTCTCTTGACCCATTGTCCATAGGTCATATACAAGAATCGTATTTTGTATATAGTATTCACATGGAATATATGTGTTGTGTATTATTGATATGCCTAATGATAAGGGTCTAGTTTTTTAAGTGTCTTCAATAATTTATATGGAATTTTCCCATATATCTTGGTGGTGGAATTCTACTCAACTTGCATATAGTATATTTTCTTCTAATGACATGTCATGTGGATCTATAGATCGATGATTTATTATAAAAACTATGAATTCCCTCAGTGTAAGGGATGTTTAGTAACCCTAGTAGGTTTTTATAGGCATTTATTCTTTGATGATGAACCCCTTATAATACTAGTTCTATAAGAAAATTTTTTGGGGGATTTAAATTTTCAACAACAACCTATATGGTATTTTCCAATATAGCTTATTTATGGAATTATACTTAATTAAACTATGTGAATTTGTTTTTTTTACATGGATTGTGGTAGGGTGATGTTGTTATATATATTATTGTTTACCTATATGATAATGTGATCCTCGAGGGGGTGTATCCCATATGTCAATTGCCAATGAGGATTAGCCTAAGATTAAGATTTCTAAGGGGGTAGTTTCTCATGAAGATTCCTTATGAGAATTAGTTACCTATTAGGTGGATGAATTGGAATGTGATTCCTGATATTTATATTTGTTATATCCCTAGAGTGGGTGGTTTGGAATGTGATTTTCTAGGTGATGGGTGATATGGGAATAGAGAGGTGTTTCCTATGATTTGTGCCTTATGGGAGATATGACACTGGGGTTATGTGGGAGATCCTAGTGATTTAGATGTGTCTTAGGATCATGGTGATCTAGGTATTATTATAGATATGGTTTGTGATGTATATGAGGGTGACTAAAGATATTGGGGTTACCCTAGACCTATGAATTCCTCAAAGATAGAAAGTGTGGGTAGATGCATCGTTTTTGATATTGATGCATGATATTTGATACCAAATATGGGATATAGAAATTATGATGCCTTAGATATTATAAATTTGGATGGAATATGTAAGTTCTTTTCCAGAAGATCAATTCATTAGATATTCTACCATATTTTTTGTGGGTAGGATTATGCCTTGGGTTTTCATGGGTAAAGTACCGTGAGTGATAATGCTTTGGTATCAAGGTTTATTTTTGAAGGTAGGACCGGTCAATTTCATGAAACTATTGAATTTAGATGAAAATTAAGAGTATGGTTAGAGATAGAGTTTATTATCATGATTTGGAATGATTCTATTTGGTAGGTGATTATGTGATAGACTATAGCATACATGAAACCCTTGATTTTGTGGAGGAGCGAAAAGGGTGATTCTAGATTTATAAAAATGTAATGTGATGGAGGAATGGATTGTTATTTTATCATTTTATCCAAGGTTTTGATGATGTATGACTCATGTTAGTGTGATCCAAACTCTATTTTCAGGTAGTAGTCAAGACTATACTCATTGGTTTTAGATAATATTGAGGTATTTTTCACTAGTTATGCATGATAATGTTTTAATTAGGAATCAATGAGAATCCATGTATGGGTAGAGGGAATATGTACTTGATTAAATTCTTGTGGGAATAAAAGCCTAGGGATTTTAAAAGAATGATTAATATTGCCTCTAATATGTATTATGACATCTAGGATGATGTGGTGTCAATAGTTGACAGTATAAATAAACATGGATAGGGAGGAATGACATGTTCATGATAATGAAACTTGTTGATTTTATGATCAAGGAGAAATATAAAGAAATTGATTTTGTGGGGAGTTCATTGTTGGCTAATTGAGGGTATAACCCTAATTTAGAATGGAATTATGGTGGATGTTGGTTATGGAATTAATATTGAGTTGGGAATGACTATCATTTGGTGTTTTACATTGGTTCTCAATTATAAGTGGAATGTCCATGTCCAATCATCATGTGTAGTAGTATACGGAGTGTGGACTATAGTGGAATGACCCTTTATAGGTAGGGTCATTAATTATGAGTGTAATCATTGGATAGTTGAGATGGATTTAAATGGAAATGAGCATATGAATTTGATTTTATTTGTTTTGTTGGATAATACTTGATTTGGGATTTAGATGAGGTATTAGTTGATGTCTTTGAATTTTCATCAAGCATGGAGAAATTTTAATATGATCTAATCATAAGATGAATCTCTAGTGTTTTGACACTTGGGGTGAGAGCATGATGGTTGATTTGGTTGGTTGGGGATCCAACTATGGAATTCGAGAAAATATTTAGTTCAGATATCATTTTGGGTATTTGGATGATCTTGATATTCCTTTATGAGTAGAGGAAATATGAAGAGATGATAAGATAGAACATTAAGAGTTAAGGGTGATGATTTTCAGGGATGATCAACTAGAGTATACCTAGCCATATTTTTTATGTCTTTGGATGTGGTGATGTGTAAACTGCACTGAGTGGTTCATTAGTCCATAGGAAATACATTTTAGTAGGTGAATCCTATAGTGGGTAGCCTCATGGATAGGAATTGGGACTATATGAGATGATTCTTATGATGGTGAGAACTATGAGCCTATGTAATAATTGATTGATAACACTATTTTGTCTTAGGGTATAATTTTGTGGGTAATTTCTATATCAGTGTTCTAATGGTGATGATAAGTGGTATCTTAGGTTTAAATGAATAGTGTGACTCATGTTTGGTGTTATATAATGGATTCTTATTTTGTGTTCTAGGGTAAAACATTATTAGTGGATAGTGAATTGGAAACCATCATAGGTTGGGTTTGATGATTAAATTTTCATTGAGACTTTACAAAGATGATAAGTGTTATAGTGGGGATATTGTAATACCCTGTGTCCAGATGGGTTTTGAAATTTAGTAGGAACTTAAATTTTTTTTTCGGGAGATGGCCATTTTGAGAACCATATTTCATATTGGAATTTATGGGGTTGTAATATCTCAAATAAATGTTTTTGGATGTTTTTTGAGAATTGGTTTGTGGTATGGGTTCTTAGGTGAGCCTTGGGGAAGGGTCAGATGGCCGGGCTGCTAAAATTTTGTTGCTATAGGAAATTCTCAGTGTGAAGGAGTCATTCATGCCATTGATTCATTTTAAACAGTGCTAGGACCCTTATGTAAAGGTTTTGGGACCCTTGTATGGGTTATTCATGGTGTGGACTATGGTTCATGCCATGAAGGAGGTCTGGCCAAGGGGGTTACCCATATTCCTTGAGTATTTCATGGAATGAACCCCAAGTTCATACTGTGAATGGGTGTTGTGTGTGTTTTCTAGAGAGGTAAATACTCTTATTTCCCTTGGTTCATAAACCCATCTATTTTAGTTGAGTAGGGGGTTGGGAGGCACCATTTTTGGCTAACACTTCTCCCCTTATTCTCCCTTATACCCCCCTTTAGAGGGGATGGTTCCTGATGTTATTTCATAAAGATTTAGGTACATTTATCCTCCCCTTATTTTTTTCTTGTTTCTTATTTTTTCCATTGATTTAATTATAATTTAAATGAGGATTTATTGATGATATCCAACATATAATGGTATAAATCATCCCACATCATGTTTTTTCCTAGCTAGAGGATATCCCAAGACAATATCAGTACACCATTTACCTTCATTTTGGTTAAGGTATGCCTTTATATGAATTTATCTAGGGTTTTTACCCAAAATTAAGTAGAATTTTATATTTAATTGGTTCTAAATGTTAGGGAATTTTTCTATTATATATTTAATTGTATGACATAGACCTTCAGTATGAGTTTCTTTATGGTTTCATTTCAATGAGTTCGACCGTTTATATTTAAGTGATTATGCCTAATTGAGTTAAATTGAATTAACTAATAATTTTTTATAAACTTAATTGAATAATAAATTATATACTCGTTATAATTGATTATTTTTCCTTGATATAGGTTCTCAATAGATTATATGATACTTGGACGGTCCTAGTAAGTGATGGTCGAGCTACGAAATTAAAAGGGAATAACTCTATTTTGAGGTAGGTGGTCCTTATGCACACCCTTATGGTATTTATATATATATATATGGCATGTGATATGTGTAGTCTCACCACTATGGGTGATTGAACTTTTTAATTAAATTAATTGTAAAATTTAAAATGATATTCTTAGATTGAACAAAGTTCCAAGGGTCATGATAAACCCTTGGGTATTGGATTGATTGCCTTGGTCACTAATGATTGAGGCTTTGAATATAAATTCTTTCCATGTGATACTTAAACATGAGAAGTTTGTGAATGAATTTAACTAGATAAAATAAAATGAATGATATGTAGAAGCCTATGGTTTAGGTTCCCTTAGTAATATTTAGGTAGATGGAGTGATGAATTGAGGTGGTTTTCCTAGGGATTAGTCAAGTGAGAACCTTGATATTCTTTAAATCCTTCAAGCTAGTGAGATGATCATTGGGTATGATTTCTTCTCCTATTGAGTTTGTTATTACTTGGGTGGGTAGAACCAATGGATATGGATAAATATATTGGGTGAGTGGAGTGGCCTAGGGGTGACTAGGGAATGGATTTGGTACTTTTTTTGTCTCTGGAGAGCAATGAAAATGAAGAGTTTTTTGTGATCCTAGTGATTACTTATTAAAATCATGATATGAATGAGGGATGTATTACCCCTGAATGATGGGTCTTGGAACAAGATATGTAATTACAATAAGGGAACCCCATGATGGGTACCTTGTCTTGATAATACTTAGGGGTGATGGGTTCCTGTTAATATGTTGACCCTAGTGAGGGTGTGTAGAAAATGGGGAATGATAACTGTTGTTGTCACCTTAGAACACAGATCGATGATGTGAGTCCAAAGATTTTTTGGTTCATGTAGCGTGATATGGTTTGGGTGGGACTCACTACCCACCAAGATATATTGAGATACATGGGATGATATGGAAGTTCTCATTGAATCTGGTCTTTGTTCCTGATGACTATGGAATACCCCAAATATCACCCGGAGTTCCTCTTCAATCTTGTTACTATAAAATTCCCAAGATATAACCTAGGTTTCAAATTTGAGTCAACTACTATGGGATCACCTGGTATTACCTCCTAGGGATCAATTATGATGCTTGATGACTATTTATTTCTTTATAATTTCTCCAAGTAATTGGTTTCAGACCTCATAATACTTGATTTCCTAGGGTTATTCTCCAAGGAATTAGTTGTAGAGTCTAATTATATTATATTTCTTATGTTCATCCCCCTAAGGATAGTAATGATGTCTGATAACTAGATTCCCTAAGGTCATACTCCTGGGAATCGGTGATGGTTCCTGATATTTCATTGGGACATACCCCTAGGAATCAGTGATGATGACTAATGATTAGAGGATTTACAGGTATTACCTCCTAGGGATTGACTTATGGTTGATATTATGGATCACCTAGGATCACCTTATTAGGATCATATTGGAGCCTGATAATTATTATATTGCTTATAATTACCTCATAATGATTGGAAATGATGCATGGTGATTATTGATCACTTAAGATCGCCTTCTGGGGATTAGATTATAGCCTACTACTATTGGGATGACTCTGGGTACTTCTAAGATATTAAATTTATGCCTACTATGATATGTTCATTAAGCATGTTAATGGCTGGCATGATAATGTGACATGATTAGAGACACTCCAGTAATGGAAGTAGAAGGTATCATTGACCCTGAGTACTATGTTTAAACCTGAGGATTGATAGTTTTTATTTATTTACACTTTCACAGTATATTTATTTATTCAACTATGTATATAACGTGTGCATAAATCATTTACTAGTTCTTTATGGGACCACATTAGTGGTTCCGTATTGATTTTTATTCACATATTTCTTAAGAATCCATGTCACTTGGGTACTCAAATAGACTTCACTGATCAAAAGTTCAAGTTGGGAAGAGTCTTGGTGTTACATAATCAGGAACAATAGCTCATACGGGATTGGATACTATGATGAAGTGAGGCTCAAGGATGGAATTAGGGCCTAGTGTACTTTATCCTTTTATTTATTTTGTATATTTAACCAGACTAATGGGTAGTCAATGTTGTATTTTAAAATTACCACAATTTTTTATGACTTATTTATTCTTCATTAAATCATTTATATCATGTTATGTTTATTTAATCTATGTACTCGGATTATTTATAGTTTACAGATTATGTAATATTTATTTCGTTGATATTTTTCACTCTGATATGGAGTTATAGTCTCTCCATGGTACTACCCTGGATCCCCACTACTATTCGATAGCATATGGTTTACAAGGAGGTGTTCTTGAGGCCCCAGTGAAGACTCCTCCAGTTCGGTCGCCATTTAGTGTCCATGGACTAGGGCAGGACCTTATAACCTATTTCAAAGTTGATCAAATAATTATTATAAATCATCAAATAAATCTCTATAAAAATATATTTGAAATTTTAAATGTTTTAAAAATAAACTAATATTGATTATTTATTTATTATTAGTATGCAAATTGATAACTCATCTAATCATCCAATACATGTTATTAAATAGAAAAAAATTATATAATAACAAATTCTAACTTGAACATAATATGTAACATGTTTAAAATCACAAAATACTTTATAAAAAAAATATTCAATAAAATCAATGATGAAGTTAAATAAAAACTGTACATTTAGAAAACCATAAAAACTTTAATTTATAAAATATAACACACTTAAATAAAAACATAAGCAAAAACCATTTTATTTTTTGAGAATCAAAACTAATATATGTTGTAATCAAAGAGATATAAAAAACCCTATTTTTTTATTATCTCAATACCCATAAAATCTAAACATAAATTTTATAGATTAAGTAATCATATATATTAAACATTGATTTTGAAAAATATATACAAATATATTATTCTTTAAAATTAAAATTTTTTGTTATATATTTATCTCCATATTTTTTATATCAAAAAGAAATAATAAATATGACACAATCAGTATAGCACAATGAATTAAAATTAATGAATATATCTCCAAATTAATTGATAATTTGAATAATATTTTATTTAGAATGAATTAATATAAATGAAAAAATATAATTCAAATACAGTCATAAATCATCCAAAAACATTAAAAAATCAAAAAAATATAATAATTTTATTTTAGGTTTTTTTTATTATAAGACTTCAGGAAAAAGGATGAAGAATATGTAGGCTTAGAAGTAATTTTATGATCAACTATTAGCATGATCGATTTTTTATTTGTAATAGGTGGATTTTATATAGTACTAAACTTTTTTCCATCTAAATGAAAGTTTTTTTTATCTCACTCCTGAAAATATTTAAAAAATCCCATAATTCGATACAACTAATCAGTATATTTATAAAATGTATCTATTTTATTTAGACTAACACATTTATTTTCTCTCATCTCATACAGATCATGACTACACATTTCTCATATTTTCACAATTTCTTTTTTATTATAGTTAAAAATTACTTTAAAATATTCTATTGATACGTATGTATAGAGAATCTTATTGTATTTCAAATATTTTTTAGAAACATAATCAATAAAACATTTATACAATCTAAATTTTCATTTATTTTAAATTTTATTCATATGTTCATCAATATTTTCTTTATAACTTATTATAATATTTCAAAAACTATAAAATATCTCTTGAGATCATTCTGACTTTTTAAAAAATCAACCATTTTTTTACATTGTATTCCATCATCATGAACCAAACTTTTTTATGGTTTCTTTCACTAATAACAATACCAATCTTATCAAATTATTTATCATGTAAGTATTCAAATTCAAAAACAAAAAAATGATGACAATTTTCAATAACTCTACCACTTTATTCTAAGATATCATAATATTTATTCAATTTTTCTCCAACATAATCACTAAATTCAATAAAACTAATTTTACTTGAAAAATATATATAATAGATCAGATTTGATAAAAATTACCTTACCTTTAACTTCTAAAATAATATTTTACATCATAGTTCTTAGATTTTAAAATGTATTAACATGTTATGAATCATATTTTTATTTTCATTAATATTATAAATATCATAAATAGGTGTCATAATATTTTTATGGTATTGGATTTTTAGTTTTTTTTTAAATATTCCATTACAAAATTTAAATATCCAGTATTAATAGGTTTATTTATGTTGAATGTTTTAATTTGAGATTTCATCAACAATTTCGGTTCATAAAAAACATCTTTTGAAACTATAAATTACTTCATCCATTCAAAATAAATTCTAGAAGAAATAGTAACTTTCAAATCCTTAAATTAACATCTAGATTCATTCAATTTATTCTTTAACACTTTGAACTTGAAAAATATAATCAAAGTGATTGATTAAGATTAACATGAAAAATATTTTAATCCATCTTTAAAGATTTAATATTCGCATCCAAAATAATTCTTGATTTTCTTATAGTCTCGTTAATTAAATCATCATCAATGTCATCTTCCAAATTTCATTATGTTCAATTATATTAAGATCAATGTCAATCTTAACACTATTACCAGCATTAGAAAAAGCATAATTAACTAATATATTTGAATTTTTAATATCATCTCTAATAACTTTAGTCTCATTATCGCCAACCTCAAATGCTTTAATGTTAGAATTCATAATAGTGTACTCATTCTATATTTTCAAATAAAAAATTGGTTTATATTCACCACTATCAAAAATAATAACAACTCCCTCATCCACAACTCTAGAATCAACTACCATTGTGTGTTTCTCTATATCAATAATCTCAGTCTTAATATTTTCAATACCATTATCATCTAATCCAATAGTTGTAGTTTCAACATTATCATAAAATAATTCTTCATACTTATCACCTTCAACTTTCATATATTCTATATATTGAATAATACTAGTAATTGTATCAACAAATCCAATTTTATGTGCTGAATCAATAATTGCAACAACCTATATTCTTATAACCTCAACCTCAATAGGAAAAATTTTAGTATTAACATTAGTAGTATCACCCTCAATTATAGTAAGGATTTCTTCTATATATTCATCATCAAAACATACTCCTTCATAGGAACTAACTTAGTTAAATAAATATAACAAATATAAATAAATTTCCTTATCACACTAATAGACATATTTTTATGGTGTTGACATTTAGAAGTATCTTATTCCGTCAAATAAAACTCTAGATTCTTAAAAACAAGAATCGAAATCCATCCTTAAGTATAGTAGTTCACCATTCTCTTTCATTGACTATAATAAATCATTAAATCCATAATATATCTTTATAAATTGATTTGTTTTCTCATTAGGTAACATGTAAAGAAGATACAAGTCTTGAAATATTATCTTTACAGACTCACAAACTTTTTGGGTGATACAAGTTTATAAAAAACTTATTAAAACATTTTTTTTAGGTTCCAAAATTTTAAATTTCTTAATACGAATAAAAAATATAGAAAAAAAGAAAAAAATCACATCGAATACTTTAATTTCATAAAAATAAACCAAAAAATTATATATAAATATAACATCATAGATAACATATAAAAATTTATAAATCTCAACAAAACTAAAAGAAATCTACTTTCCATTCACTTTTTACTTCATTTGGTATTTAGTAATACCAAAAAAATTAAATTCATGCAAAAATAATCAACATCATTTTCATAAAAAAAAATTATTCTTAGAATCAAAAAAACTCACACAATAAAAGTCTTACCAATTTATTTAAAAACGTATTCTTCCATTGCAACTATGAAAAATCTATATCATTACTAGTCAAAAACGTTTTATCTAAATCAAACTTTTTATCTCTCTTTCTAAAAGTACTCGATGAACAAAATTAACTTCTTTTTTTCCTACCTCATTAGAAAGATTCAAAAATATTCAATGATATAAGAATATATAAGGTTCATTTTTTAGAAAAGAAATAATGGATCAAGGTTTAGAAAGGATTCAATCCCATTATAATGAACAATTGATTCAAGAATTAAATTATAAAAAATTATAATACAAACCTTCAACAAATAATAAAATATATACACAAAATATATAGACATTTTTAATTATACACATAAGAATAAAAAACTATTTAATCATATATAAGAAAATATTATCAAATTTAATATAAAATAACTAGTATAAAATTTTATTCTAATCATACATAACTTATTATGTAAGATTAAACCATAAATATTAATGGATATATAAGATTAACAAAGAATATTGTTTAAGATAAAAAACCAAAATATAGAAATCTATGTAATATTAAACCAAAAAACTTATGTTAGATTAAACACTTAACCATAAAAACATAAATTTAGGTTCATAAACATTATAAACACAATATAAATGGAATAAACTCACTTAAAATAAAACTCAACACAATATTAATAAAATCTAAATGATCTGAATAAAGATACTTTTAAATATAAATTTTTAAATAATATTTAGTATCTTTAAACTCAAGATATATATATATATATGTATAACCATTTTTGTAAATTATCCCTTTATAGATGATGTATTAAATCAATGTAAACAAAAATAGAATGACTTATTGGATTTATTAAAATATTGATAGTAGTTGTGTATCACATTTGAAGAAAATTGTTCAAAATTAAAACCAAAATATTTTAAAGTGAGTTTTATCTACAACACACAAACATAAAAACTCTCATATGAAATACATATATCTTCAAATAATGAAATTATATAAAAATATTGTTTTTTACTTGACTAAGAAACCAAATATATTTTTAAGGAATGAAAGATTCTAGAGGTATGTTTTCTATCTAACATCCACCCTCAAAAAAAAACATGAGAATGTGAAACCAAATAAAATCCATAGGTTTTTGAGAAAGGAAATTATTCAAAGTTACATTAATATTATCAGAAAAAAATTACGGTATTCAAAAGATACTATATAGAATTAATATGAAATATAGAACAAAGACACATTTAAAATCTGATATTTTTTCTATTACTGAGATATAATAAAATCTCAATCATTCCTCTATACACCTTGTTGTAAATGGGTTTCCCAACTTCATCCATGTCAAGATTAATACTAAAATAATAATCTAAAAAAATTATTTCATTTTTCCATGATTTTATTTCTTAAATATATCAAATACTAACTAATTGGTTTTGAATTTATAGGATTTTTTCTATAATGAAAATTTTTGATATTTTAGAGAAATTTTGGATAATCTAAATGAATTATAGAAGATATCATTCTAAAACATTTTTTATCTTGGTGTAAGTTAGTTTGAGTGAATTAGAAACTATGAACCAGGGGACAAACAAAGTTTAGCATGGTAAATCACATCATAGATCCCTACATATGAATAACTTATAATTTATGTGAATTAAGTTATGATGTAATGATTCCTTAAATTCCTTAATAATATATGTATGAATAAATTATGATATGGAGAATGAGTTGTTGTGTCATCACCAAAAAGAACTATACCATAGAAAACTTGTGTATGAGTAACTTAGAAGAGAAAAGATAATGTTTCACTCTATGTATTCCCTTAAATCCATAACCATGGGAAGAAGGTCTAACCCGTAGAGCATAAAAATTCAATACCACAACCCAAAAACTATTAATCTTCCAACCTACCTAATATATATAATTAATCCAAGTTATTATTATAAAAGAATTAGTATAGCACGGTGATCCTTTAGGTTTGAAACTTTTAATAGAAGAATATATTCAACTTCATAGTGTGATGAATGCCTTTTCACCATGATAGAGTCCACCCAAGGAGAAAAGATATGATATTTTAATATAGATATAATCACCATGCCATAATAGATATAATTTCTTCATAACCAATTGTGTTCTTATAAATACATTATATTTCCAAATTATTTAAATACCTTATCCAATTTTAGTTACATTTACTCATCCAGAGAGAGATAGGGTGTTGTGATTATTTTTGTGGATTGTTGGAATTGAAATCTTTGATTCTAGTTGAGTTTTTCCTTCACTATTTCAGGATTTATTTGTTATATTCTTATATTTGTATGATATCCCTATATATTTAGATCATTCATTCATTTATGGTAGATTTACCTTCTATCATTAGTGAGTATTCTCTTAAGGGATGGTGAGTTAATATTGGGAGAATCGTGATATATTATTAATTTATGGACTCTTTGTGCAGATTGAATGTATTGATTTTGTATCACATTATGATTAATTTTTATTTCATTCCTTATTTTTTCTTCAAGATAAGTAATAATTAAGGGAGTTTTCTTATTATGGAAGGGAAGGATAGGACTACAATTATAGTCTTTATTTTTATTTTATAATTGATATTATTTGAAAATGTAATTTAGTTTAATTAGAAACCTTTGTATATACAGAATTGAAATAATTAAAGTAATTTTAATTAATATTAAACATGAAGTTCCTTAGGATCATGAGAACCAATAAGAATGTGGGGTTGAATCAGTGGTGATCTTTTACAATTTAAATTATCTTGAAATTAAACACTATAACCTATTAGAGTTTTTATCCTTATCAAATTTATATAAAACCCTCGCAATCATGTAATGATAACAAAGTAATTCAAGGCACATAAAATTTATAAGGTTCATGCTCAGTGTGATAACCTACATCATTACCCTGTTGAGTCTCATCGGTATATGTAAATACACTATTATAAGAAGTGAATACAACTTGATCCAAATCTTGTCATTACCCTATCTCCCAATAAGAAATATTATACTAACTCCCATCAGTTAAAAATTTTATTATAAAACTATTCCAACTCAAAAAAAAACTTTGGATAATGGTTCACGACAATATCATTTGAAAATCATCTATCTGATGAACCATCTGATTTTTTCCAGTGAAATCTACCAGGTTTACTTCTTTGACAACTCCTCAAATATATGTTTTATCAAATGAACAAAACTAATTTTCCTCATAAAATTTTTGGAATCCTTGTCTGATTAAATATTTATCTAGTAAAATTGACCAATGCCTCTGTCTGATGTCTCTGATCTGTATCCTTTTCTGGTACCTCTATCTGATGACTCTTACTAGTATCCTCTATTATTTAAAAAACTAAGTTGGAAACTCTCACTACTAAAAAAATATCAGTATTTCAACCCTTTAATATAGGGTAACATTGTTAGAATGAGTCATACATACACCCCCTTTTTATAAGTGTGTTTGTATAAGTAAGGGTAAGAATTTAAATTCATTTTCCCATTCAATGAAAACTCAAATATCAAAACTCCCAATTAATACAAATTAATTAGATGCTTCTCAAATATTCAAAAATATTCTTGAATATTCATGAAAACTATAGTTATGACAACCTTCTTCAAACATACTTATCCTCAATGTTAAGAAACTCATTCAAACATTATTATCTTAGATAGATAAAAAAATTGAATTATTATCTTCAAAATAGGTATAGTTTATGGGATTTACCATAATTAAGAAAATATTTTTAAAAAATACTCCTAGTGGAAACTTTTCTGATGGTTTTTTTAGGAACTCCTCTAACTAGTGACTATTTTACACATCTACATTATTTTATTTGACCTACTAAATCTATCCAGTGAACTCAAATTCTCTCTGACCAGTGCTCTTCAATTTCTTCCTCTGAATAATGGATTTTACGTATTTTTATATAATATGATTTGTTTGATGAGCTAGTATGAATCCACCTGATCATTATACCTCATATTGAACTACATATGATTACAAAACATAGTTTAATAAAACTTCATGTAATCATTTATCCAACAATATCATATTGTTTGTCTCATGTTCTTCCATATGATGGATATTTGATCGATCATAATATCTTACAAAACTCAATTTAATGGATCTTCATCTGGTGGATTAAAACCGATTCCTTCATTCTACATATCACTCATTAATTTAACAAATAACCACATTCATCTTGAAACCTTAATCTATTTTACTTAAACTTTATAAAAAAAATTCAAAAGGATTATCATCTACCTCTATCTAGTACACTCGAGTAATTGAATCCATTATAACATTGTTGCGACCTGTGAATATTTTTGTCACAAAATAATTTTCCCCTTTTCTAGTTACAGTGTCCCTGCTCCATCTTGTGTTGTACCTTTAACTTTTTGTTTCCACTAAAACATCAATCTTCTTTCAAATTGAATTTATCCCCATTTTTACTTATTTTACTCTTTAAACTTATTGTCATTATTAATTAGTTAAAAACTACCCCTATCTATCCAATAATAGTGTGTTATATCTCCAGCTGATCACATCTATCTAGTGCTCTACATCTGGTGAAACTATTATATATATCTATCTTGTATAAAAGTAATTAACTCCATCTTGTCTCATGAGTTTATTTATAATGATAAGAACATAAATATAATCATAGAATAATATAAATTAAGGAAATTTTCCTAATATGTTTAAGGATAATTACTTCACCTCATCCATTACTCCAAAAGAAAAACTTTATTAACAACTTCAACAAATCTTTATCACTTCTTTTATAAAAAATAGTCACAAAAATATGTGTTGAAAAAAAATTAAAAAAATATGTTATTAAAAACATTAGAAATGAACTTCAATGTCCCACTTTTAATTTTTTGTAAGAAAATCAATAACTTTTAACAATTTTTTAAACAACTATTTCTTTAACTTTTGTATCCAACCACATTTTTCTCATATAGAATCTCTCAACACCACACTACTAGATATAGAAATGTTTTTGAACGAATTTGATCCCTTAATAATAAGAATTTTTTTATCCATGATAAGTTAAACTCCTCTTCAGTTTTTTTATCTAGCCCTTTTTATGAAAACAACATATCCATATTCATAATAGAAATAGGTGTACACATTGTTACAAATTTTCACATTATCCCCCAATTTGACAACATAATACAAAGTAAGGAGTGAGGAAGCCTCCATAAAAACTTTATTAAGTCTTTATTAGAGGTTAAAAATGTAGTGGCATCTTCAATTACTCAAATATTTCCTTTATCATAGTTTGGGTGAAGACATTAGTAATTTGAGACTTAGTTGAAATATAATCTAGCATAACATATCCACTATAAACTTTATATTTTATAAAATGGTACTTAATATCAATTTTATTTGATCTTGAATGTTAACATGGATTTTGAGAAAGATCAATGGTACTTTGATTCTCACAAATAATCTTAAATGTTTTTTTAAAATTTACTCTCAAATCATCCATCTAAACATTTATCAATGTCATTTCATACAAGCATGAGTGGCATAAACATATTCTACTTCTAATATAATCAAAGTAATAGAACATTAATTATTACTTTGTTACCTCACAAACATTATCCAAATAAAAAGGGTCTTTCCTAATTATGAATTTATATCATTGTAATATCTTACCCAATCATCATTGGTGTAACCTATAAAGTTCATTTTAAAATGTTTTTTATACATAGGTCATTAGATGATGTTTCTTTAATATTCTTGATTATTCTTTTATCTTCCAGCATATGTGATTCCATTGGATCACTATGATATCTTTCACAAAATGTTACATCATATATAGATTTTTTTCTTGAGGTGGTAATATGGAGTAAACTTCCTACCAATCTTTGGAAGTCTTTCTGATTTCACACTTTTACCAGCTTCATCTTTAATTAGATTTTCACTAACATATATAGGTATAGAAACTTATTTTTATTCTTTTATTACAAAATTATGTAACAACTAATTGGAATAATTTTACTATGATAGAAATATATATATTTCTCTTTTTTAACTTGTAATCACATAAATAATGTTAACTCTTCAAGCATTGAAATTTTAAATTTATTATTAATTTTTCAAAAAATTATTCCCAATTTTTATCCCTATCAACTATAAATATTATATATTCAATGTAAACAATGACATTAAGGGTACTTATTCTCATTTATTTAATATATAAGTTTTTATAAACCTTTCCTTTGTAAAATTTCATCTATTTTAGGAAACTTTCAAGATTAGAATAACATGCACAAGGATCCTATTTCACCCCATACAAATATTTATTTATCTTACACATCATGGTTCCATATATATTAAGTAAGACCCACCAAGTATCTCAATATAAACTACTATTTTAACTTCTCCATTTAATAAAAATAACTTAATATCCATATGATATAATTTTTAGAAACATTGTGCAGAAACTTCTATGAACATTCTTATAGTTTCAAGTCTCACAATAGGGAAAAAATTCATCAAAATCAATACCTTCCACTTATGAGTGACCTTTTCAAACAAGTCATGCTTTCTTTCTTGAAATTCATCCATATTTATTCTGATTTTTTCTAAACATAAACTTTTTTTCAATCTTACTCTTGGTTCATTTCATTTATCCACTCTTAATATTCAACTACCTATAAAACTAATTTAGGTTCTACCTATTAGATAAGTGATGTATGATTCCCTAATCTCAGCTTACTTCTGGTATGAAATAGAGATTTCTGATTTATAATAATTTTTTCACATTCCACCAATTTTTATAAAGTACAAAACTTTAGTGATTTTATTTTGGTCTCACTGCCCTCATTATAAGATTCATCTAAATCATCTTGTACATGTTTTGGCTCACATTCATCTTCCATTTTATTATCCTCACTAGAAGTCTTAAATATATCATCCATAACATCTTCAATAACATTTTTTAAGGAATTTTGCTTTTCAATAACTCTCACAATATAAGAATCCATCAACTTATGTAAATTTTTATTCCAACATTTGTAACTTCTTTTATTAGATGAATGTCCCGTGAAAATTTATTCCTCGCCTTTTTCATCAAACATTAGAAGATCAGTATTTTTTATCTTTATTAAGTAAGAAATCCAAAAAACCTTGAAGTAATTTACTAAAATATATTAGTTATACCATAACTAATCAGAAGTATTTTTTAATTCTGGATACAAAAAATATCAGTTTTTTCCTTGAATAGATGTATTTAAAGTTTATCTCCTTAAAATTTTAGAAATTATATATTCAGTGATCATGATTATTCCTAACTAAAATTTTGTTTTTCCATTCTAAAATTCCATTTTTTAAGGTTTTTACAGATCACTGTATTGGCATTTGATTCCATGTTTCTTCAAACAGGATTCAGAAATTTTTCTTCTTTACTAGTTTATATTTTAATTTCTTATATTTAGTATATAAACACCCATTTCTATTTTAACTTACCTTCTAAAACATCTAAACATCTCTATATCCTATGATTTATGTTTTATAGAAATTATATTGGACATATAAGTGAAATCTTAAATTAAATTAATATAGTAAAAATTGTATTTTGTTTATTTATAGATCATCGAACCACAATGATTAGAGTGAATGAGATCAAGAGTTCTATTGGATTAGATTTTAACTTTATTATGTCTTTCACTAATTATTATTTTTTTAACTTGTCATACAAATAGATTCTTCTTTCCTTTTAAATTGTGGTAATTTTCTTATAAAATATTCTTTAGAAAGTGTGAACATACTTTTCTAGACAATATTTCTAAGACATCAATTCCACAACTTATTTTCATCCTCATCACTTAAGTAACATGAGTTATAAATATCCCAAATTTGGAATATATTTCCTCTAGTTCTTTATACATTAGTAACAAATTTTCTATATTCTGAGCTTCTAATGAAACAATAATATGTCCTAAATATCACTTTCTTACCATTATCACAAAGTTTAGTAACACTTAATAAGTTGTGTTTCAGCCCATCAACATAAAAAACTTCCATTGATTTTAGTTTCCAATCTTCAATCTCAGTAGTTTCTATTCCTTTGATTTTTAAGGAAAAATCATTACAAAAAATAATTACTCCTCTTTCATGTTCTTCAATATATTTCAAGATTATTGCAACACATTTAATATGTGAGCATCAACCACTATCAAGAATCCAAGGTTTGTTCCTTTTTTTAGCTTTTATATTTTTCTTGAAAATAAAAGTTATTTCATAAAATTTCTTCCCTCTAAAATCCTTTTTCTTTTCTTGAATAATAAACTTATCTTGGATGAGTTTTCATATGTTCTTCAGTAAGGTGAACTAGTTGGTCATATATTACACAAAATTTCTCTAGGTAATCAAATTTCTTTTTCGTTGGAAACTTTCTATAATATTATAATTTTTCCATTCTTTCTTACAGACACTTATAAAAGTTACCCTCCTTTATTCTACCATTTATCCACATTAGTTCATGCATATTCCTAAGAAGATATATATTATTCCAATAGTTATATTCCTTGGGGTCATATATACCATAAAACTAAAAATATCTCCTGAACATAGTTCTTTTTTATAAGTTGGATCTTTCCCTATAAATTTTTGATGAGGTTCGTAACATATTTATGTACTTGTTTCCCATAACATGTTGAAGCTTTATTATAAATTTTATTTTAAAAAAAATCGATGTGTTGTGTTTTATACACACTTTCTCAACACAATATTTCCCAAATTTGTTTCTAACACCTACATGGTTAAAAATATTAGATAAAGTTTTTGTTTAGTGGGTATATATATCATATGATTCTTGAAATTATTTTTCTTAGCATGCCAAGATGTTTCAGCATTTGTATCTGAATCCTTGTTGAAATTTTCACTTATATTATTTATGGTAATTTAAACCATAATAAATATGAATTGAGTTTTACAAACCTATTATTAATTAGAATAAATTTTATTAAAACATATTCTATCATCTTTCCCTATTCTACAACATTAAATATGATTTTTTTTAATCTCTTCAATGTACACATATTCCCTTTTAATAAGATATTACATTTATATATTATTTTTCTCACCTTCTAATTTTAATATTATCATTTAGTTATTGAGATTTATTTTTTTATCAAGACATGACACAAGTTCTGATCTCATATAATATTCTCTATAGGTTTCATCACTTTATTCTTCTATAATGTTTAATGAATCTTCCGTTCTATCAAAATTTTAAAATACTTTTCTAAACATATATATATTTTCATCTTCTAAATAACTATTGATAGTAGATTAATATTATAATTTCTTACTCAAAATACTTCTAATGTTATTTTTGGTGAACATTTTACTATTTTCATTGGATTTCTTATCTTTCTTAGATGTTTTTTATACTTCTTCCATTGAGGTTTTTCTTCTAAATCGTCTTCATATTCTTTAACTTTATTATTAAGAAAATTCGTATAAAAATTCAGAATTCCTCAACACTTAAAACATTAAATTGGAAGTTTGACTCTATATTTTCCTCAACCTATTTGTTAATTTTTATAGATAAGATATATTATTTTTTTCATTCATTTAATTATCTTCCTTTTTCTTCCAAACCACTAAGGCTAATAATATTATGATCAAAATATCGTATTTTTATCTTTCTCATAGCTTCAAAATATATTTCATCCTTGATATTCTTTTTTGATACTAGAAATTTCCTCATCTCATTTGAAATAATAAGGTTCTTCAATTCATCAATAGATAAATCATATTTTTCTTTGAATGTATAAATTTTACAATCAAAACTACCTGGAATGTTTCTAATAAGTTTCTTAACAATAGTATGATCTTCCAAGATATCTCATAATCCTTTGATGATGCTAAAAACTTCTTCAATATAGTGAATCTCTCACCAATTTTTTCATCATATTCCATTATGATATCTTCAAAATTGTTACACCAAATTTGTTACTTCTCTTCCTTAACATTGATATTTCCCTCAAAAATAATTTCTATTTTGTCCAAAGTTTTCTTACATATCTTGAGACTCATTGCCCTAATTAAAAAAATTTGTGATTAATACATTATAATGGAATTTATATCTTTCACATATACCTTGATATTTATTTTTCTAGTGAATTCCATATAAGAATATTTCTCAAAGGATGGAAACCCAACTAAATTTTCATCAATCTTTTCTATGAAAACATTCAGAAGATAGGGTATTATCCTATTTTTTCAACCATGATAACTTTTCTATAGAATGTGGTAGTACCTATGTTATTCACAAAGTTTATATTTTCCATGATAAGGATGTGATGGGGGGAACCTCCTCTGATACCACTTTAAGTTCCTTAGGATCATGACAACCACTAAGAGGGGGGTTGAATTAGTGGTGATATTTTACAATTTCAATTATATTAAAATTAACCCCTATAACATTTGATAGTTTTTATCCTTATAAAATTTATATAAAAATTTTACAAGAATGAAATGATAATAAAGTAAAGCAAGCCACACAATATTTACAGGGTTCGACCTTAGTGTGATAACCTACATCCTTTCCACAGAGACTCTCTTTGGTCTATAAAAATATAATATTAAAAGAAATTAATTAAAATGTATCCAACTTCCAATAGAATACTTATGTATCTTGATAGGAAAGATTATACTGACTCTCGTAAGTTAAAAAAGTTTTCATATAAAACTGATCCAACTCAAGAAAAAGAAACTTTGAAAAATAGCTCACAAAAAATATCATCAAGAAATCAGCCATCCAATTTTCTCTATTTAGTATATTCATCTAGTGAAACTTCTAATTTCATAGGATAAACATTTTCTAATGTTCCTCACTAACCATGACTCTGATATTCATTCTATCCGATGAAAAGAACTAATATGACTAACGACATGTTTGAAAACTATTCCTAATACAATATTTATCTGGTATCACTAATCGAAGTCTTTATCTAATTTATGTTATATGTATCGTTGTATTTTTCCTTTTTTTGATGAATATGACTGGTATCCACTATTTATCAACAAAATTAGTTTTAAACTCTAACTTCTTAAAAAACATCAGAATATTAGCTCTTTTGTACATGTGAACAGTGTTAGTATGAGTTGTACTTACTGTAACATCTCGGATCCAGGTGCCACACAATGAGTGCCCCAAACCCAGTTGGTCACATGACCTCAATCACATTTCCCCAAATTCCAGAGGCTGGTAACTAGAAGCGAGGGCCAAGGTCTGAAAGTGGGGAAACTATTCTCTCATTTGTCAAAGTGTTGTGTAGTGGAGAAATACAAACAAACCAAGGCGGAAGCAGTGAACAATACCAAGATGAAATGGAAAATGGTACCAAAGTAAAGAAATTACCAAAAATCATATATATGATGATGAAATATGTCCCTAATTCTAAGAAAGTAGCTAAAATAGGATACAATGCAATCTAAAACATTACAGCACAAGGTACAAGTACAGCAAATCAAAGCAAAACAGTGTAGCAAGAACTCAGCAGCATCAAAAGCCTAAGCTCTGTCTTATGATTTTCTTCCCCTCTGCAAAAATCAAGTACCTCTATAGGGAATATTTCCCTTATCAACACCTACAGTAATATAATCTATTTTGGCTCAAGACATGACCCAAAGAGGGTGTGAGGAATAAATCCCAGTAGGCAACCACCAAAGGCTCGTGCCCAACTGTCGGTGTAAATGTGCAATAGTAGTGTGAAATAATGAAATGTAGTAAACTAGGAAGTACTAAAAAGTAACCATTCCTACCAGTTATATTGACATTTTAATAATTATTTAACAATTTCAAGCATGTACTTTATCTTGGCAGGTACAAAGTAAGAAATCACCATAGTGAAAATTCATGAAAACATTGTCCTCAAACATGAAAATCCTTACCCTCGGGCAATCAGAATCGAAACCCTCCAGTGACTGACCTCAGGAATAATGAATATTTCCCCTAGGAATATGAGATATTACCCTCAGGCACAGAATCTACTGCCCACAGGCATAAGAAAAGTTTCCCTCAGGCTAAACAAAACACTATCCTCAGGCTAAGCAAAACACAGCCCTCAGGCTAAGCAAGTAACCGGGCCGATCCCAACACATAATCAAGAAATATATATATATTTATATTCTCTCAATAAAAACTCAAAACATGCTATAATCATGGCATACCCACAGGTATCCTGGCCAAATGGCTAAACAAGGGAAACGCACCCATGGGGTGGCCCTGGATCAAGGCAACGATCCCAAACAGTAGTTTATAAATGTTCATTAAATTACCTATGAAATTCTAGGTATCTTAACTGTCAAGTAATAAACCATAAAACACCCCAAACATAGGCTCGTAGCACAATGGTACACAAAATCAACTCGACAGTTGGAAATAAACACCAAACCACCTCCCTCGATCTCCTCTGATCGTTATACGTAAAAGGTGCCTCCCAAAACAACTGAGAAAGACATAGCTCTGGGATAAACATTTACTCATTCAAAATTAAATAACTTCCCTTAGAGAGATAATTAGAAGGAGAGGTTTATTAAGAGAGAATATCTCACTCGTGCAGTTCAAACGAGATCATCGGTGAAGGAATCAGAGTCCCAGTGTGTGATCAGGAGCTCCTTCAAGTCCCGACCTCCTCTCCCATGGCTCCCATCGAGTTCTATGCCTCCTCTTTCACGACCCGTCCCAGTGGGGCCCGAGCCACAACTCCCCAAGCCCGCCTCCAATAGGTCAGGGGCTGGTGACTAGCACTGAGTAGGCATGCTACTAACATGGGAGGCATTGCCTATAACCTGTACACACTCACACACACATCTCCAAGCCCACAAAACTGAAAAGTAAAAACTACTAAAAGGAAAAGATGTATGCATACACTAAAACCCAACCAACAGAGTATGGCAGGGAAGTAAGTACAGCAAAGTAAAACCCTGGGCCAAAAGTACAAGCCCACCAAAAGAAAGTCTGCAACAAAGTCCAACCTGTAGAGAAAAGTACTGGGACTGCAACCTATCCCTGAAGGAACACACCTCGGCCTGTCTGATCTCACTGGGCACCGTCTAGTCCTAGTGCGCCTAGAATCCGGTCAAAGGCTCGCTCGTCTGCACAAGACACAACACGTGCGGGCAAAGCCCGTGTAGGGGTGAGTATAACAATACTCAGTAGGACACCCAGAAAACCAAAAAGAAAGTACAAACAAGGAAAATACCACAAATAAAGGTATAGTCATCTCTACATAGTATATGTCTACGGAACATATAACAAGAATATCTAGATATACTCATACACAAACGACCTTTGCGATACCACCACTAGGATCCAGGTTGAAGATTCCACTAAGCATACCATTGGGATAACACACTCCTATGTTAGGAGAGAGAGACACGAAGTACTCATTCCAAGAGGACACACTCCACAAGTACCTTGGGAACAAGATTCTCATATGAGGATCACATCCATGTCATGGGGTGATTCCGACAACTCAGTCTGAGCTAATCCACTAAGCAGAGGATCGGCGCCTGGGTAAATTTGGCCACGTCGATACCAAGAACTCTACCTAGGGTTCCAGGAATGAATAGAGGATCTGGCTCTAAGTCTCACAGAGGGGATTCCAACAACTCTATTCAGGGAGTTCTGCTGAAGGGATCATACTCCTGTATAAAAGAATAGATACCAGAACCTTCAGGGGATTACCAAGGGTACGAACCCTAAGAACTTGTCCAAGTCACAGTAGGCAAGTGGCTCAAACCATGAAGAAAAAGTTACACGGTGTGTATTATGGTTACACGCTGTGTTCCTTGACCCCAGGTACTGCCCATGTAAATGGCCCGTGTCCTTCGTTCAATCCATGTAAAACCAAACTACACGGCGTGTAGTAAAGTACATGTCGTGTTCCTTGACACCGAGTACTGCCCGTGTAAATGTCCCGTGTCCTTTGTCTTGTCAGATAGAAAAAATCTACACAGCATATAGAAGAAATCACATGCCGTGTTCGAGCGCCTGGGCTCGCTCTGTGTACGCTGGCCATGTGCCCGTACACGGTCTATGCCCGTGTCCGTGTTTCCTACCTGTGTACCAATACATGGGGTATCCCGTGTATCTGGCCAAGTCTGGACGGGGAGGGGTATACATGTCGTATTTGTGGCCGTATACCATGCTCGTGTCCATGTACTCCTGGAGTACATTCCAGGTCATTCGCCGACGAACACACGTCATGTAGCCCATACTACACGGCTTGTAGTTAAGATTTTTCCAGAAACATCGTCTTCCTCTGCGTGCTTCGGCTGATACTATGGACTTCGATTCAGCTATCTGTTTGCCGCGAAACTCAAGATTCTGGATCGCCTCATCATCGTGATGCCAAAACCATAGATTTCAAGCCTTTAATCGGCTCCAAAATCCGATTCTGGTCACCCGTGTGGAAATCTTTCGAAGAATGATTTCTTCCAATCCTCTTTGATCCATCCATCGCCACCGCAGCCGCACTTCCGTAGGGTCGTGCCAGTGCTAGATCATCAATTTGGGACGGTTTCATTGCACAATGGGTGTGCAATGATCCGTTGTTCCTCGTCCTGCAAAGAACGCAAAGAAAACTCACGAAGGATGCGATAAAATCAGGGAAGAGACACACAAAAATCGAGAGGGACGAACCTCGATCGATGTTCGTGTCGATCTCGGTTCATCACCATTATAAGGTTGAACGAAACCAAACAATAACAAGAATCAAATCCCCAAAATCCCCGCAAAATCCCATCCCGTAAGAACGATCGATCCGCGGGCTAATCTGTTTGTGGATTAGTCCGCGTTCATCGTAGAAATCAAAGACGGGGAAGAATGAAATCACAAAAACATCATGCCTGGATCCCGGCGTTCTTTGGCGAAGATCTGGTCGTCGTGTCATCGTCGCCGACAAAATCCGTCAAGAATGTCGCCGCCACATTGGGGGTTTCCTCCAGAGCTTTCCTAGAGCCTCCAGGGGAAAATCAGGGTAATGGGGATTGTAACCCTGATCCCCTGTGTAATATCTATTTAAAAAGATAAGATATATTTGACGTAATAGGGTTTAAACAAAATATTTTAATTAAATATTTTATTACTGTTGCGTCCAAAAACCAGATTTCACCACTGACCTGCATCGGTCGATGTTAGGCCTCGCCTTAGGTAAAATCGATGTTCTGAATGCAACTGTGCCCTTGGATTTCTGATCCGAGCACCTGTTCGGGAGTTATTCCACTTTTTGAGGAAAACCGCACACACACGTAATTTAATTATTAAATTAAATTCAAACATTTGTTCCGGGCTCACTAGGCCTCAGAACTGCACGTTGTGTCAGAGCCTGGTCTCAAATTAATTCCATATAATATTAAAATAATACATGGAAAAATATGGGACATTACATCACACCCACCTTAGGGATTTTACGTCCCCGAAAAGCCAAAACAAGGGCTACTCAAAAAGATGTGGGTATTGCATGTGAATCTGAGCCTTCCGCTCTCACGTGCTCTCCTAGAGATTCTCGTACTGCCACCAGACATGCACCAAGGGAATAGCTCATCCACTAAGGATCTTCTCCTGCCGATCCTCAATCTCTATTGGGTACTCAGCAAAGGTTGCTCCATCATCGATGTCCAGCTCACCCTAGTCGATGACGTGCGATGGATCATGCACGTACCTCTGTAGCTGTGACACATGGAAGATGTTGTGTACCCGATCCATCTGAGGAGGTAGAGCCAAGCGATACGCCACCTCGCCAAATCTACTCAGAATCTGAAAAGGGCCAAAGAACCTTGGAGATAGCTTGTCGCCTCATCCAAATATCTGCAATCCTCATCGAGGTGAGACCCGAAGGAACACATGGTCTCCCTCCTCGAACTCCAAAGGCCTCCGCCTCCGATCGGCATAAGACTTTTTCTGACTTTGTGCAGTCTTCATCTGCTCCTGGATTACCTGCACCTTCTCTGTAGTAACTCTCACCATCTATGGGCCCATGAGTGTTGACTCTCCCGGGTCAGTCCAGTAAAGTGGCGACCTGCAAGGTCTCCCGTATAGAGCCTCGAATGGTGCCATACCAATAGTGGAATGATAACTATTGTTATAAGCAAATTCCACCAATGGTAGGTGATCCTCCCAGCTATGACCGAAGTCAAGTATGCAAGCTCGTAGCATATCCTCCAGGACTTGGATGGTCCGCTCTGTCTGGCCATCAGTCTGGGGATGAAATGTTGTGCTCAAGAATAACTAGGTCCCAAAAGCTTCCTGCAATCCCTTCCACAACCGGGATGTGAAACGAGCATCACGATCTGAGACGATCGTGGATGGTACTCCATGAAGTAGAACTATCTCCTGCATGTATAGGCGTCCCAAGCTCTATACTGAACTCTACTCCCGTATGGATAGGAAGTGGGCCGACTTGGTGAGTTGATCAACAATCTGTGGCATCGTGTCCCCTGGACGAACACGGTAATCCCATCACGAAGTCCATGGATATTCCATCCCACTTCCAATTTGGCACCTCAAGGGGCTGAGCCAAACCTGCAAGAACCTGGTGCTCAACCTTTACTTGCTGACAAGTAAGGCACCAAGAAACAAACTCTGCCACACTCTTCTTCATTCTTGGCCACCAGAACTGACGTCGGAGGTCCTGATACATATTTTCCACACCTAGATGCACCGCCAAAGGGTATATATGGAACTCCCTCAGAACCTCCTCCCGTAACGTCACTGGTACTACCGTGCGCCCTCTGAAAAGGACAACGTGCTCCCCACCTTCTGAATATCCATCAGCAGCATCACCTATGGATATCTGAGCACGTAGAGTCTCACAGCTAGCATCCTCGCATTGTGCTTCCCTGACTCGCTGTAAGAGTGGAGGGGTAACAACCATCAACTGAAGGTAAGCTCCCTCATATTTATCCATAAAGGAAAACTAAAAAGAGGCCAACTTCCTTGTCACCTCATCCAGCAACTACGAACAGGATTTCCTACTGAGAGCATCTGCCACCACGTTCCCCTTCCCAGGAGTACAAACGATCTCAAAGTCGTAATCCTGGATGAACTCAAGACATCGACTCTGTCTCAAATTCAGATCCTTCTGAGAAAATATATATCTGAGACTCTTGTGATCAGAGTAGATGGTAAACCATTCGCTCATCAGGTAGTGCTGCCACATCTTCAATGCGAAGACTACCGCTGCCAACTCAAGATCATGGGTCACGTAGTTATGCTCATGTGGCCTCAACTAATGTGAGCCCTAGGAAATCACCGCTTGCCTCTGCATCAGGACACAACCAAGCCCGGTTCCTGATGCGTCGCAGAATACTAAGTACTCAACACCCTCCTCTGGTAATCTCAAGATCGGGGCACTCGTCAAACTCTGTCTCAACTGCTGGAAAGCCTTCTGGAATCTCTCGGTCCACACGAAAGGCTGTCCCTTTTGGGTAAAAGCTCTCATGGGTGCTGAAATCTTGGAGAAATCAAGGATGAATCTCCGATAGTAGCCTTCTAACCCAAGGAAACTTCGCACCTCTGTCACGCTCCAGGGTGGATCACACCCTAGCACTGCCTCCACCTTTGTTGGGTCCACTGCTACACTATCCGCTGAGATAACTTGCCCCAGAAACTGGACCTCCTGTAACCAGGACTGACACTTCGAGAGTTTCCCATACAACAGGTGCTCTCGGAGTGTGTCCAGAACCATCCTTAGGTGTCTCGCGTGCTCCTCTTCGGACGCAGAGTACACAAGGATATCATCGATGATGACCACTACAAACTGGTCTAGATAGGGCTGAAAGATCTAGTTCATGAGTCCCATGAACACTGCTGGGGCGTTCGTCATGCCGAAGGGAATCACTAAGTACTCATAGTGACCGTAGCGATATCTGAAAGTCGTTTTCGGTATATCCTCCTCTCGTACTCGCAACTGGTGATAGCCTGATCATAGATCAACCTTCGAGAACCATTGTGCCCCTATCAACTGGTCGAAGAGGTCATCGATCCTCGGTAGTGGATACCGGTTCTTCACGGTCACCTGATTTAAGCGCCAGTAATCCACACACAGCCTCAAGCTCCCATCCGCCTTCTTGGCAAACAGAACTGGGGCTGCCCAGGGTGAAACGCTGGGTCTCACAAATCCCTTCTTCTACAAGTCGTCCAGCTGCACCCTCATCTCACAAAGCTCTGCAAGAGCCATCCGATAAGCTGATTCTAATATTGGGGTCATCCCGGGTTGCAACTCAATGCAGAAATCTATCTCCAGACGGGGAGGTAGCCCGGGGACATCCTCCGGAAAGACGTCCTCATACTCAGCCACCACTGCTGGAAACTGGAAACTTGTAACATTTACCGTGCCAAGGGCTAGGCTAGCCAACTGATGTGAAATCGGTCGTGCCCTCCTATGCACGAGTCCATCCTACGCTGTCTGGGTCTCTCTTTCACCGACAAAATAGAACCTCATTCCATCACTACGGACACACCGCACCCTTCGCCTAAAATAATCAATCTGGGTATGAACTGTGGATAACCAATCCATGCCAAGAATGACATCGTAAGGCCTCGACGCTACCACCAACAGGTTCCAACCGAAACTCTCACCTCCAAGGGTCAGGTCACACTTCCTGCAAAGGTGTGTGATCTCAGAATCTTCTCCAGTTGGTGTTTCTAAGCGTAAGGGTCGAGTCAAAGGCTCAACTGGAATCTCAAGGTCTCGAACATGATAAGCATCCAGAAAGGAATGAATAGAACCTGTGTCTATCAATACAGCAGCCAAATTAGAAAAGACATAGATAGTACTTTTAATTATTATGGGAGCATCTGGGTCATAAGCCTCTACCGCCTGCAGCTGCCCCTGCCTCTGTCCACCAGCTCCTAGAGCCTGGGGTGGACCTCCTGGGGGTGGTAGTGGTAAAGGGTCGAAACGCCGACCACCTCCAGCTGCTCTCCCAGCTCCTCTTCCATGTCTTTCACCTTACAGATCTGCCTACTCCACATGTTGACTCTACCTCGGGGGTCCATCCACTACTCTCGTGTTAGTAGTATGGCGGGTCGGACAATCTCGAGAGAGATGTCCCCTACCGTCACATGAGTAGCATCGCCTCTCTCGAGGCTTTCTGGATGCGCCCTGTGAACCCTGTACGGATCATCCCCTATCCTGTGATCTCCTCTGGAAACGTCTCCCATGCCTGGGTCCCTGACGTCGGCTCCCCGCCGCCGAGGTCTCTGCTCCAGCTCACCTACTACTGACAACTGTCGGCTGTCCCTGCTCCTCTAGGAAGCTCTCGACCACAAAAGCTTGCTCGAGCACCCCAGCATAAGTAGGAATTATCATAGGGATGATCTGCGAAAGCCCCGCTCGAAAGTCTGAGCTCTGAAGTACTGAACTCTGGCCATATCCACCGAGTACCGCGAGAGGTCGGTAAACCTCGATGAATAGTCGGGCACTGACATGGTTCCCTACTGAAGCTAAAGAAGCTCCTATATGCATATTTCTCTCAGGGTAACTGGTGAAAACTCCTCTCTAAAGAGATTCTCAAACTTTGACCATGAAAGAGTCACCTCGTCGTGATTCTGGATGACCAAACTCCACCATCGCCCTGCTGAGCCCTGTAGAAGGCTCGCTGCCAGGATCACCATCTGGTCTGCTGGTGTCCTTACCAAACGGAAGACTCTAGCCACTGCCTCAAGTCAGTCCTCTATTGCCTGAGGGTCAAGCTCACCTTGAAACCTGAGGGTTCTCTGTCTCTGAAATTCATGGAGTGCGCTCAGCCTATGCTCCTCCTCCACTTGTACAGCAGGCGCTAAACACTACTCCACAAGTGGCAGGATAACTGGCACGCCACCTGGTGGTAGAACTGGGGGATCTGGTCCCAGTATCGAAGCTTCATCACTGAGGGGGTCATCCTCATGATCGAGCTGCTGGATCCTAGCGGGTGCGTGTCGTGGAGGCATCCTGTTTAAGAAACAAGATGTATCACAGTCAGTGAGTATATCTGGAGAGCTGACTTAAGAAGGACATGGAAACCACAACCCATTCCTATATGATGCATGTACCATTATTTTCCCCCCATGAAACTAGTTTTTTCATGTTCCGAGTCAAAAATAAAGTTATCAGATCCCTGGTGTATGGATACGTCGGTCGCCGCACCAACACTGGGGTCCCAGGCCTGAGAGCCAAACTCGAAACACTTAACACTGTTTCCCCAAACCAACTCACAGACTCTCGGTCCTATGGTAGAACCGACCACCTCTGATACCACTCTGTCACGACCCATCCCAGTGGGGCCTGAGCCGCAACTCCCCAAGCCCGCCTCCAATAGGCCAGGGGCTGGTGACTAGAACCTAGTAGGCATGCTGCTAACATGGGAGGCATTGCCTATAACCTGTACACACGCACACACATCTCCAAGCCCAAAAAGATGAAAAGTAAAAAAAAACTAAAAGGAAAATATGCATGCATACACTAAAACCCAACCAACAGAGTACGACAGGGAAGTAAGTACGACAAAGTAAAACCCTGGGCCAAAAGTACAAGCCCACCAAAAGAAAGTCTGCAACAAAGTTCAACCTGTAGAGAAAAGTACTGGGACTGCAACCTATCCCTGAAGGAACACACCTCGGCCTATTTGATCTCATTGGGCACCATTCGTTCCTGGTGTGCCTAGAATCCTGTCAAAGGCTCGCTCGTCTGCACAAGACACGACACATGCAGGCAAAGCTCGTTTAGGGGTGAGTATAACAATACCCAGTAGGACACCCCGAAAACCACAAAGGAAGTACAAACAAGGAAAATAACACAAATAAAGGTACAGTCATCTCTACACAGTATATATCTATGGAACATATAACAAGAATATCCAGATATACTCATACACAAACGACCTTTGTGATACCACCACTAGGATCCAGCTCGAAGATTCCACTAAGCATACCATCAGGAGAACACACTCCTAGGTCTGGAGAGAGAGACACGAAGTACTCATTCCAGGAGGACACACTCCACAAGTACCATGGAAAAAAGATGCTCAGATGAGGATCACAGCCATGCCATGGGGTGATTCTGACAACTCAGTCTGAGCTAATCCGCTATGCAGTGGATCAGTGCCCGGGTAAAGTTGGTCACGTCGATACCAAGAACTCTACCTAGGGTTCCAGGAATGAATAGAGGATCTATCTCTAAGTCTCCTAGAGGGGATTCCAAAAACTCTATTCAGGGAGTTCTATTGAAGGGATCATACTTCTGTATAAAGGAATTCATACAAGAACCTTCAGCGGATTACCAAAGGTATAAACCCTAAGAACTAGTCCAATTCACAGAAGGCAAGTGGCTCAAGCCATGAAGAAAAAGCTACACATCGTGTAGTATGGTTACACGTCGTGTTCCTTGACCCCGGGTACTGCCCGTGTAAATGGCCCATGTCCTTCGTTCAAGCCGTGAAAAACCAAACTACACGGCGTGTAGTAAAGTACATGTCGTGTTCCTTGACACTGGGTACTGCCCGTGTAAACGGTCCGTGTCCTTCGGCTTGTCGGATAGAAAACAACTACACAGCGTGTAGAAGAAATCTCACACCGTGTTGGAGCGCCTGGGCTCACTCCGTGTACGCTGGTCATGTGCCCGTACACGGTCTCTGCCTGTGTCTGTGTTGCCTGCCCGTGTACCAGTACACGGGGTATCCCGTGTATCTGGCTGGGTCTGTCCAGGGAGGGGTATACATGACGTGTCCATGGCAGCGTACCCTGCCCGTGTATGTGTACTCCCGGAGTACACTCCAGGTCATTCGCTGACGAACACATGCCGTGTAGCCCATACTATACGGCATGTAGTTGGGATTTTTCCAGAAATGTCGTCTTCCTCCGCGCACCTCGGCTGATCCTCCGAACTTCGATTAAGCCATCTTTTTGTCACAAAACTCAAGATAATGGATCGCCTCATCCTCATGATGCTGAAACCATGGGTTTTGGGCCTTCAATCGGCTCCTAAATCTGATTCCGGTCACCCGTGCGGAAATCGTTCGAAGAACGATTTCTTCCAATCCACTTCGATCCGTCCGTCGCCACCCCAGCCACACCTCCATACGGTCGTGCCGGTGATAGATATTTAATTTGGGACTGTTGCATCGCACAACGGGTGTGCAACGATCCATTTTTCCTCATCCCGTGAAGAACGCGAAGAACACTCATGAAGAATGCGATAAAATTGGGGAAGAGACACACAAATATCAAGAGGGACGAACCTCAATCGATGTTTGTGTCAATCTCGGTTCATCACCGTTAGAAGGTTGAACAAAACCAAACAATAACAAGAATCAAATCCCCAAAATCCCCACAAAAGCCCATCCCGCAAGAACGATCGATTCGCGGGCTAATCTATTCGTGGATTAGTCCACGTTCGTCGTAGAAATAAAAAACGGGGAAAAATGAAATCAAAATGACATCCTACTTGGATCCCGGTGTTCGTTGGCGAAGATCTGGTCTCCACGTCGTCGTCGCCAACGAAATCTGTCAAGAATGTCATCGCCGCGTTGGGGGTTTTCTCCAGAGCTTTCCCAGAGCCTCCAGGGGAAAATCAGGGTTATGGGGATTGTAACCCTGATCCCCTACGTAATCTATATTTAAAAATATAAGAGATATTTGACGTAACAGGGTTTAAACAAAATATTTTAATTAAATATTTTATTATTGTTGTGTCCAAAAACTAGATTTCACCAGCGACCTACGCCGGCAGATGTTAGGCCTCACCATAGGTAAAATCCCTATTCTGAATGCAACGGTGCCCTTGTATTTCTGATCCGAGCATCCTTTTAGGAGTTATTCCACTTTTTCAGGAAAACTGCACACGCGCATAATTTAATTATTAAATTAAATTCAAACATTTGTTCCGAGCTCACTGGGCCTCAGAACTGCACGCCGTGTCAGAGCCTGGTCTTGAATTAATTCCCATATAATATTAAAATAATACATGGAAAAATATGGGACATTACATCCTCTTCCGAATGAGGAGGCTAATGCCTATTTTTAACGAAAAAACATAACTACACGGCGTGCACTCTCAATTATACACTGTGTACTTTCCGTTTTTTTAACTATTCCTCTGGCGGCCACTTTCCACCGCCTCACTGTTCATTTTCCGACTTGGTTACACGACGTGTATTACCAACTACACGGTGTGTACTATCGTTTCGCTGGAAGCTACTCACACCACCTTATTGTTCACCTGCCGACTAATTACACAGTGTGTTGTACTAAGTACATGGCGTGTAGTTAGTTTTAACACCCTGAATCGCCGACAAGCCTACACACCCTATATTCTCATCCAACACGGCCAAAGTACACGGCATGTGGAAAAGTACACAGCGTGTACCCATAAATTTTGGATTTTTCCCCCATTTTCCTTACTTTCTCAAAAACATTAAAGGAAAAGGAAAATAAGAAACTATACCTCAAGAAGAAGAACCGGGTTCTTACAAACTTCCCCCCTTAAATCAATTCATCCCTGAATTTCCCTTCCAAATATGGTGAAGATGAAGCTGAGAACAACTCTGGCCACTGAGCATGTACGTCGGTCTCCCGCTCCCAGGTTGCATCCTGCACTCGTCCATGCTGTCATAGTACCTGTACGAGAGGAACTGACCAGCCTCAGAGAAAATTCGTGCTCCTATATACAATACGAATCGGATTCTCCTGAAAGGATGCATCAACCTGAAGATAAACCTCCTCGGTCTGAAAAATGTGAGATGGTTCTGAGTGATAACGGCGCTGTTTAGATACGTGGAAGACTTCGTGCATGGCCCAGTACCTCTGTGGTAACTGCAACCGATAGGCCACCAGCCCGAATCTCTCTATAATCTCAAACGGCCCCACATACCTCGGTGAAAGTTTACCCTATCTCCTGGTCCGCATGTGTCCCAACCTCGGTGAAACATGAAAGAAAACCTGATCCCCAACCACGAACTCCAAGGGTCATCTACAGCGATCCGCATAAGATTTTTGATTAGACTGTGCAGTATCCATTTGCTTCTGAATCAGTTGGACCTACTCTAAAGTCTCCTACATGAGACGTGGTCCCAATAAACCAACCTCACCTGCCTCCAACCGGAACAAGGGTGATCGGTATGGCCTACCATATAAAGCCTCGTAATGTGTCATCTCAATAGTTTCTTGAAAACTATTATTGTAGGAAAACTCGACCAGGGGTATGTGCTTCTCCCAAGATCCCCCAAAGTCTAGGACACATGCACACAGCATGTCCTCTAGCACCTGTATTGTACGCTCTGACTGGTCATCAGTTTGAGGGTGGTAATTTGTACTCAGAAGCACCTGTGTACCCAGTGCACTCTGAAAACTATACCAGAAATGAGATGTAAAATGGGTGTCCCTATATGAAACGATAGAACGAGGGACCCCATGAAGACGTACTACCTCACGAATATACAACTTCTCGAGCTCATCAACACCAAAGGTCTCCTTGATTGGGAAAAAGCAAGCTACCTTCGTAAGTCTGTCTACAACAACCCATACAGCATCACTGCCTCGAGGTGACCTCAGAAACCCAGTCATGAAGTCCATAACGACATCATCCCATTTCCACTCTAGAATGGGTAACTATTGTAACAGTTCATCTAGCCTCTGATGCTCCACCTTCACCTGCTGACAGGTGGAATATCTTGTAACAAAACCTGCCACCTCTCTTTTCATACTCGTCCACCAATACTGACGTCTCAAGTCACAGTGCATTTTGGTAACCCCATGATACACTTCCCAAGATGAAGCATGACATTCCTTCATCAACTCCTTGCATATATCCCCTATAACCCACACTCGTCCATGGATACGCAGTACCTCGTCATCGCATATCATCCAACCGGGAGGAGGGTTCTCACTTTCCACTGACTCCCGTAGAACTAAGCCTTAAAAATCTGATAGTTGTCTCATCCTCACTCAATCCAGGAGGGTAGAAGTCACAAGTAAGGATGAAAGATAGGTTCTCCCCTGACTATCGTTCACCTCCAAATGCATCTCAGAGAACAAATAAATAATCTACCACTCACCACTGGCCTCCTACACTGCCTGTATCTGAGTCTTCCTACTCAGTGCATCTTCTACTGCGTTACCCTTACCAGGTGTATAGGAAAGATCAAAGTCGAAGGACTGAAGGTATTCTACCCACCTTCATTGTCTCAAATTCATGTCATGCTGGGTAAAGATGTATTTAAGACTTTTGTGGTCTGTAAACACCACAAAACGTTCTCCCAAGAGATAATGTCTCCAATAGCATAACGCATGAACAATTGCAGCCAACTCGAGATTATGTGTTGGTTAATTTCTCTCATGTGGCCTCAAATACCGAGACCCATACACAACTACTCGTTTTCCCTTCATCAATACTGCTCCCAACCCAATACCAAATGCATCATAGTAAACTGTATAGCTCTTTCCTTGCTCTGGAAGTATCAGGACTGGTGTTGATTTCAACCTTCCCTTCAACTCTTGAAAGGTTTTCTCGTAATCTTCTGACCAAATGAACTTCACAACCTTCTTAGTCAAACCCATCAATGTCACTTCTACGTGGGATAAGTCCTGTATAAATCACCGGTAGTAACCATCCATCCCCAAGAAACTTAGTATTTCAAACACGTTCTTAGGATACTCCCAGGAAACTGCTGCTCTCACTTTATCTGGGTCTACCTCAACTCTTGCCTCTGAGATAATATGACCCAGGAAGTGTATCTAGTCCATAAAAAAGTGGAACTTTGAGAGCTTAGCATATAACTGATGCTCCCTCAAGGTACTCAATATGATCTCAAGATGGGTGGCGTGGTCATGTTGGGTGTGAGAGTACACCAAGATATTGTCCATGAAGACTACCACAAAAGAATCCAGATAAGGGTGGAACACATGATTAATCAGATCCATGAAAACTACTGGCATGTTCGTGAGTCCGAATGGAAAGACCAAGTACTTGTATAGACCATATCTTCTCTGAAAGGATGTAAGCAGTTTTTTTGATGGTCTAACGTACAACTGATGATATCTTGATCTCAAGCCAATATTCGAGAACACTCGTGCTCCTAAAAGTTGATCAAAAAAATCATCAATCCTTAGTAAGGGATATCAGTTCTTAACCATCAACTGGTTCAGCTTCCAATAATCAATAAGGAGTCTAAGGGTATCTTCCACCTTCTTTGCAAACAGGATAGGTGAACCCCAAGGAGAAGTAATGGGTTGAATGAAACCATTTGCCTAAAAATCCTCCAATTGCCTCTTGAGCTCCTACAATTCTGGTTCAGCCATCCTATAAGGATGAATGGACACCGGTGCCGCTCCTGGAACAAGCTCAATAGAGAAATCCAACTGTCGCTCGAGAGGTGGACCTGAAAAGTTATCTGGGAAGACATCCCTAAAATGATTAACCACTGGAGGGAAATCCTTCTAACAAGTTCCCTGGTCTTCCATATATAAACTTTCAATCTGGGCTGTCACTCCCCCTCACCCATGATGCTCGGGTCCATCTCGGCTTTCCTAGACATCCCATTCTCCTTTGTATAGAAACTCTCCGCCCTCAGGTGATGTGAATATCACCCTGCGATGATAGAAATATACAAAGTCTTAAAAGGGTATGAACCAGTCCATCCTGAGAATGACATCATAGGTCTTCATCTCTAAGACATAGAGGTCCCATAGAAAGTGACACCCACTGACCTCTAAGGGGAACTCCTTGCACTGACGCACACACACTATTATAATCTCCAATAGAGTGTCTAGAATTATAATATCAAAAAAAGAAGAAACATAGAGCCCAAGGATCTCCACAACGAGCATAGATATGAAGCTATGTGTAGCACTAGTATCGAAAAGTACCGAAGATAAAATAGAAGCAACTAGAATAATACCTCTGACAGTGGAAGGTCTGGGATCCTGCTCATGTTGGGTCTGTTTCACTGCATATGCCTTCCCAGTGTCACGGCCCTGCGACACAGCTTGGCTACCCTGAGCTGACCTGCCCTGCTGTCTCTGAGATCCTGGTGTTTGGCTACCATGACCACGACCACCACCCTATCCTGAACATCCCAAAATATTCCAATTCTCTGACTGGTAATAAGCTATTGGCCTTGCTCCTTCACAAGGAGTATGCACAGAACCCCTCTCACTAGTCACTGGTGGACACACCCTACAAAAATTCTGAATATGACTCATCTTGCTGCAAGCTCGGCACTCCACTGGGTCACGTGGACACTGAGGTCTCTTATGCCCAGCTTTACCACACTAGTAGCACATCACCTGGACACCTGAAGAATTATTCTGGCTAGTAATGCCACCATGAGAGAAATCCATCTACCTCTTCCTCTTGCCGGTAGAAATAGTACCATAGATTGGTGCTGAACTGCCCTGGTTCGCTCCACTTGGTTCCTGCAGGTTCCACTCAGTAATCAGCACCTAGTTCATAATAGCATGCACTGTATGAAACCTAAAAAAGTTCACCAATGCGCAGATTTCATATCAAAGAACATCCTCGAAGCGTCTAGTCCTCAGAATCTCATCACCTACCAGAACAAGTGCAAAACATTGTAGCTCGGTGAAGCGGGAAGAATAGACCATCACTGACATGGCACCCAGCTGCGGATTCATGAACTATTGAGCTCAATCTACCCTTATCATATCCAGAAAGAAAAATTCATAGAAGAATGTATGAAAATATTTCCACTCCATTTCTCTGTGATGATCAATATGGGTGGTAACATCCCACCATCTCTTGGAGGAATCACGTAGCATGTAAGTAGCGAGCTTGACCCTCCTCCCAGAAGGCGTCTCCAGATGATCGAAGATCATATGCATAGAACCTAGCCATGAATCTATATCCTGTGGTCCGCCATCCCCTGAAATGTATGTGGATGCTGCTACTGGAATATACGTGTCACCTCTTCCATAGATGTGGCAACTGGTGGTGCTCCTTGGAAGGTCTGCATAAACCGCATGAATCCTTCATGGAACTGCGCATCTGTGCCTACATCTGGTGTAACGTCTGGCACTGCATCTGGCACTACTGGAGGATCCATCGGTATCCCATGGCCTACCGTCTTAGGAGTATAATCGTAACAACTCTTCTGGTGAACAACTTGAGGTCGTCTTGGCAGCATGAATCTATAAGGTCAAATACACGCCTTAGATTTATGATCATCAAGGACTAAGAACTGAAAGCATAATAAGGGAACAAGGAAAAGAAAAACATTCAAGTCGAAAAACAAGACTACATGGTGTGTATAATAACTACACGGCATGTTCCCTTAGGTCTTTCACATGGGTGTGTACTTCTTCCAAAAATGGTCGCGTAACACCCCAAACACATGGTGTGTTGTCCTTACACATGGCATGTACTTGAATTTTCTTTCCCTGTCCAAGTCCTTCTACATGGCTAAGCCACACGTCTCTTTTTAGAATGAGACTACATGGCGTATATAAGCTCTACACGGCGTGTACTAGACAAGCTTCACTGACCCGTGTTGTTTGAGAAATGGCCAGTTACATGGCTCACATTGCACGGCATGTTCTAGAAAGACACAGTGTGTACTTGAAGAGTTAACACCAAACCGTGTTGTTAGTTATACGGATGGATTCTTAGATTACACTACACGGTGTGTTCATAATTGACACAGCGTGTTTATGAAAATATTTCACCGTCCGTGTTATTAGTCACACGGCAGACACAGGGTCAACACGACACGGCGTGTACAACTGGTATACAGCATGTTCCCTCTAGAGTTTTCCCAAGCCATGTGTGTTCCTACACATCCTATGACACAGTTGGAAGCTACACGGAATGTACGTAAGGTACAAGGTGTGTACTTAAAAAATAATTTCTTCTTGAACAGAAGAGTACATGGGATGTGTTAATAGAACCACACACCGTGTTGTCTGGGTTTCTGGACAGTAGACCTCAGAAACTACTCTGGAGCCCCTTTTTCTTAAATTTCAAGCTTCGATATTCCAAATTCTGATCTGTGGGGGACATACTCCCCACAAACCAAAGTTTAGCACCTGAACTTTCCCATTATAGTACGAAACACAACAACAGGCTGGATCATGATCCGCTAAATTCTAGTCTAAGAGAGCCCATACTTCTCAAGAACCAAAGTTTAGCATCCATAAACCCAACCATAGCATGTACCAATACCCAATAAATAGTAGGTGTATCTATCAAGGTACCTATCACAACAGCATGAATTTTCTATCACAACATCTATCGCAACAACATACAATTTCTAATGCACCTACATGGCATGGAAACTATGCATGTCATGTGATTCTAACATGTACCTAAATGATGCATGATATGGCATACCATCATCTCATCTGGTTGCAACTAAATAGAACCCAGGTATACAAATATAAACAGCACACCATAAGTGCATCACCCAACCGTGAAAATCAAATCAATTGTAATAATTATAAAGAAAAAATCACAATTTAATTCGATGCAATCTAGACTTTACCTATACACAGGGTAGCTACTCCCAAGAATAGTTTATTACTGAATCCCTTAATAGTCCTTCTCTTTCTGTTGTCTCCAAATAAATAAAATAACTCAAAGAAAATAAAATCCCTATGATACCACTTTGTAACGTCCCGGATCCGGGTGCCACACAACGGGTGCCCCGAACCCGGTTGGTCACATGACCTCAAGCGCATTTCCCCAAATGCCAGAGGCTACTGACTAGAAACGAATACCTAGGTCTAATAGTGGGGAAACTATGCCCTCATTTTTTAAAGTGTAGTGCAGTGTGGAAATACAAACATACTAAGGTGGAAGCAGTGAACAATAGCAAGCTAAAATGGACAACAATACTGAAGTAAATAAATGACCAACAGATATATATATATGTGATGATGCAATGTGTCCCTAATTTTGAGAAAGAATCCAAAATTAGATACACTACAATCTAAAACATTATGGCACAAGGTACAAGTACAGCAAAGCAAAACAAAATAGTGCAGCAGGAAGTCAGCAGAATCGCAATCCTAAGCTCGGTCCTACGATTTCCTACTCCTCTGCAACAATAAAGTACCTGTATAGGGACTCTTTCCCTTATCAACACCTACATCAATATAATGTGTTTGGTCCCAAGACATGACCTAAAAAGGGTGTGATAAATAAATCCCAGTAGGCAACCACCAAAGGCACGTGCCCAACTATCAGTGTAAATGTGCAATAGCAGTGTGCAATAATGAAATGCATTAAACTAGGAAGTAGTCAAATGTAAACATTCCTACCAGTTATATTTCCATTTTAAAAATTATTTAACCAATTCCAACCCTTTGCTTTAGCTTGGCAGGTACAACGTAAGAAATCACCACAGTGAGTATTCAAGAAAACACTGTCCTCAGACATGAAAATCCTTACCCTCAGGCAATCAGAATCGAAACCCTCAGGTGATTGCCCTTAGGAATAATGAATATTTCCCTCACGCATGCGAGATATTTCCCTCAGGCATGGAATCTACTACCCAGAGGCATAAGAAAATTTTCCCTCATGTTAAATGAAACATTGCCTTCAGGCTAAGCAAAACACTGCCCTCATGCTAAGAAAGTAACCGGGTCGTGCCCAACACATAAGAAAGAAATTTATATATATAAATATATATTCTCTCAAGAAAAACTCAAAACATGTTATAATCACGGCATACCCATGGTTATCCTGGCCAAACGGTTAAAAAAGGGAAATGCACCCACGGGGTGGCCCTGGATCAAGGCAACGATCTCAAATAGTATTTTATACCTATTCATTAAATTACCTATGAAATTCTAGGTATCTTAACAGTCAAGGCCTCATCCATATGACACCCCAAACATGGGTGCGTAGCACAATGGTACACAAAATCAACTCAACAGTTGGAAATAAACACCAGACCACCTACCTGGATCTCCTCTGATCGCAATACATGAAAGGTGCCTCCCGAAACAATTGAGAATGACATAGATCTGGGATAAACATTTACCCGTTCAAACTCAAATAACTTATATTAGGGAAATAATTGGAAGGATAGGTTCATGAAGAGAGAATATCTCACCCACGAGGTTCAAATGAGATCATCGACGAAGGAATCGGAGTCCTGGTGTGTGATCAGGAGCTCCTCCAAGTCTCGGCCTCCTCTCCCATAGCTCCCTTAGAGTTCTATGCCTCCTCTGCCAAATGAGGAGGCTACTACCTATTTTTAATAAAAAAACATAACTGCATGGCATGTACTCTCAAGTAGACAGCGTTTACCTTCCATTTTTTTAATTGTTCCTCGGGCGGCCACTTTCCACCGCCTCACTATTCATCTGCCAACTTGGTTACATGGCGTGTATTACCAACTACACTGTGTGTACTATCATTCCACTAGTGGCTAATCGCACCACCTTACTCTTCACCGGACGACTGATTACACGTCATATAGTACTAAGTACATGGCGTGTAGTTAGTTTTTACACCCTGAGTCACTGACAAGCCTACACGCCCTGTATTCTCATCGCACACGGACAAAGTATATGGCGTGTGAAAAATTACATGTCTTGTACCCATAAATTTGGGATTTTTCACCCATTTTCCTTATTTTCTAAAAAATATTAAAGGAAAAGGAAAAGAAGAAACCATACATCGAGAAGAAGAACCAGTTTCTTACACTTACACCTCCTTTTAATAGGTTCAATCTTTAGAGAAAAAAAGGGAGCTTAAATTAATTTTTCTACTCAATAAAAACTCCAATATCAAAACTCCCACTTAAATAAAATTCCCTAGATGCTTCTCAACTCTTATATAATATTCTTGAAGATTCATGACAACTTAGTGACGACAACCTTATTTAAACTTCCTTAACCTCAACATTAAGTAACTACTTCAAGCTTTATTATCTTATCTAGATAAAAAATTGAAATTTTAGTTTCATTATCAATATAGTTTAGGTTATTTACCATGTTTAGTTAAAGTGTCTCAAAATTCAATCCAGTGGAAGTTTTTCTGATGGATTCTTTTAGAACTCCTCTAACCGATGACTATTCTCCTCTTCTCTAAAAATTTCTTAAACAAGATGATTTTATCTAGGGAAGTTAGATTCTATTTGACTGGTGCTATGTAATTTCTTCCTTTAAGTAATGTAATTTAGATATTTTTGTATGATGTGATTTTTCTAATGATTTAGCATGAATCTATCTGATCATCCTTCCTTATATCAAACTACATATCATTAAAACACTCATTCCTATAAAAATACATGGTATCATCCATATGATGACATAATATTGGTTTTCTGATATTCATCCATCTAATGTATCTTTGACTGATGATAATATCTTTAAAAACTTATACTGATGGTTCTTCATAAAATGGACTCATATTGATGCCTTTATACCATAGTTTAATCCTTGATTTGAAAAATAATCTCATTTTTCTATAGCATTAATCTTTTCTACTTAAATTTCATACAAAATTTTTATCTAGTATTCTCATCTTTCAATATCTGATGTACTCAATTCATTAACTGTATGATAATATTTTTGTAACTTCTAAGGAATTTTATCATAAAATGCTTTCCCTCTTTTTCTAGTTACAAAATCTATTCTTCATCTAGTATTTCTTCTTCGACATTACACTTCCACTCAAACATTAATCTTCTCAAAAAATGAACTTCTCCACCTATGTACTTATTTCACACTTCATACATCTTATTGTTCTCCATATGGTAACAATTGACTTTGTTTATTTGATAAAAGTGTTATGTATCTTTGTTCGATCACATCTATTGGGTGATCTATGTCTATTGAAATTGTTATACTTCTATCCCTTGCATAAAATTGTACATATTTATCTTATATCTTGAGTTTCTTCATGATGATAGAAACTTTAATATCAGTATAGCAATGTCTAACTTAAGGAATGTTTCCTAATATGTTTATGGAAAATTCCTCCACCTCCTCGAACACTTCATAAGAAAATGTTTTTTAATAAATATAGAATTTATTTTTAACTTGTCTAAAAAACACTCACAAGAAGATATATTGAAAAAACAAAAAATTAATAAAAACATCCCAAAGGATCTGCAAAACAAATTGAAAGTTACTAAACATGGGGAATATCAAGGCTAAACAATCATTCAAATCTATAAGTCGATGAAATAGAACTTTTTAGGTACACCCATTTTCTAAAATTAATTAGTTATCTCTAATTATTTATAAAGTTTCACTTTTCAAGGTTCATAAAAAAATTACATTACATTGATTTTCCTTTTTATTTTATTTTATTTTCTATTTTACTTTGAAACTTAAGGTCCATTTATTAATAAATACTAATTAAGTTGGGCTTTGTAAGCCTACTCTAAGTGGTTTAACCATAGACTCTTCATTACTAAACTAATTTCTAAAACTTTAGTAGTAGAAAGCTCATGAACATAAATTATAAATATTAACTCACCACCTTTGGGATGTTACAAATCTTGAGGGTGTGTCCTATATTTTAGACCTATTTCTGGGAACCTGATCCATAAAACTAGATGAAAATATGTCACACCACGACTGCAGATGTCATTATTTTACTTCTTTCCTGGTCTGATTTGAATTTTTTTTCAAAGTTTATTTGTGTTGAAGGGTTTCGCGCCAGTGCGCGGTCATCTCATCGTTAGCGGTGACCGTGCAATTGCACCGGGGTGACTACGTATTCGCCCGACTTTTAAATTTGAGAATTTTATGTTGTCATTTCGTTATTTATTTTATCATTATTATCATTATTGTTATAGAGTTTCATTATTATTATTATTATAATGTTTTATTAATATTATTATTATAAATTTTTATTATTATTAAGATTAGTTTTCATTCTTTTATTTAGTCTTTTATTATTATTATTATCGTTATTATTATTATTATTATAATGTTTTACCATTATTCTATTATTATTATTATTATTATTATTATCAATTATATATATATATATATATATGTTTAATCCTAACCCTAATCCCGTCCCCCCATTACGGTGCTCTCTCCCCTCTCCCCTCTCTCTCTCCCCCGTTTCTTTTTCTTCTTCTTCTTCTTTCCCCCTGCTGGTTCGGCCGGCCCACGCCGCTTCTTACTCCCATGCGCGCTGCGCTGTCTCGGCTTCCCCGGCCTCCCTCCGACCCCGTCGCCGGCGCTCCGCCGGCCTTCCCTCCCTCCGGTCGTCATCCCCTGCTCCTCTCCTCCATCCCGGCTTCACCTCCGGCCAGACCCGCCGTCGTGTCGGCTCCCTGCCCGGCTTTCCGGCGTCCCGCTCACCCCGCCCTTCGGCGCTCCGCCCCTCTCAGCTTCCCCTCTGGCGCTCCGCCTCGCCGTGCCCGCACCCGCACCACCGGCTCCCGCTCCTCATCTCGTCCCTGTCCCGGCCTCCTCCGCGCGCCCGACGTCGCCGCGCCCTGCCGGCCTCCACCCTCGTCCCGCTCCAGCCCGCTGGCCACCCCCCCCCCCCCCCCGGCGGCCCTCTCCTTCAGCGCCGCACCACCGCCCCGTTTCTCTCCCGCTCAGCCCAGGCGCAGCACCCCGGACCCCGGCTCCCGACCTCACTCCTGCAGCCCGGCGACCCGCTCCCCCTGTCCCGGCCTCCGCTGGCCCTCCCGACCCGCACCTCACCCTCTCCGGCGTTCCGCCCCGCTCCCTGCACCCGGCTTCCCAGCGCCCCGGCCTCTCCCTCCCCTGCGCGCAGCGCCACACGCCGCCCTCCGCTGTAAGTTGTTTTTATTTTTTTTATAATGTTTTGATATTTTCTTTTATCATGTTAATAATAATATTATTATTACATTATTATTATTATATTATTATAAGTATAATTATTGACATTATTAGTATTATCATTATTATTAATATTATTATTATTATTATTATAATTATTATTATCATTATTGTTATAATTATTATTATTAATATTTTAATTATCATATTATTATTGTTATTATCATTTTTTATTATTATTATTATTTTATAAATATTATTATTATATTATTATTATTATTATTATTATTATATTATGTTATTATTATTAAATTATTATTGTTATTTAAGTACGTTATTATTATTATCATAGTATTATTATTAATATATTATTAAGATTATTATTACTATTATTTTCAAGTTAATATTATTAAGTTATTATCTTGTTATATTATTATTATTTTTATACTATGCTATTATTTTTATATTATTATTATTATTATTATGCTTACTAGCATATTATTAATATTATTATTTTTATTATTGTTTTTATTTTCACATTATTATTACTCTGGCATTTACTTGTGCTTTGTTAGGAGATTTCTTCATCAATTTATATTTGTTTTTGGTAGGTTTAATACTTTAGGACCCGCGCAGGGCGTTTCCGAGAGAGCGCCATCGCTGCGCCATCGCTGCGCCTTGTTTCCGAGGTTCCGCCGTCCCCGCGCCTCAGTTTCGAGAGTGTTGGACTTTATCACGTGGCTTCGGACACACGTCGTGTCATCGCGCCTTGGTTCCAAGGTCGTTTTACGGTTGCGCTTGGATCTTGAGGTAGGTCTCCCTATGCACTTGCCTCTAAATTAAGAATTTATTTATTCCTTGTCCTTTTATTGAATTTCAGTAAATTTAAGAAAAATAATATTAAGTAGTTTTTATAGTGTGGTGATTTGCTGATAAGGCAAACTGTTTAATTCTAGCATTTCATTAAAAGTGTTTTCTTGGTTTCAATTGTGGGATTTCATAGTAATGTCGCTAAATGGTTCTTCCTGAGTAACGAAAGACATGTTGAATTGGTTTTTGAAATGTTTTTGGCATGTGTAAATTAGTAAATGTACTGTTTATGGAAAATGGTGTTTTCTTGTAACCTTGTTTAGTGAAAACGTCGTGTGACCCTTTGAAATTGTTTTTTTGAAACTTTACGTGTGGTTCTTGGTTGATGAAAGATGTTTTCCCTTGTTGTGTTATTAAAAATAATGTTTTCTAGGTTGTGAAAGTTGGTTATGTTCTTGTTTGAGTGTTTCAAAGAAAGGGGTTTTTGCGAAATGATTGGGTAATGACATTTATATTTCTAGAAAGGTATTTTTGACGTGCGTGGGTTTTGAAATATTGTTTGGGTGTGGAAATGGTGACTTTTGTGTGTGATATCTTGTTTGGCCTGCGATATGAGGAAGAAATATACTATGTGAATGTGAAGCTTGTTTGAGCACACGGGGAAACCCTGGGTATCTAGGTGGGCGGACTAGAACTAGTGCGCTAGTGAGCCGGATGGGTGTCGTCCCTGTTTCACTTAGCTGGATTGACGATTGCAACACTAACTAAACATATGATATCTGAGGGTCGTGGCCTTCTAAGCCACGTTTTCTGAGGGTCGTGGCCTTCTAAGCCACGTTTTCTGAGGGTCGTGGCCTTCTAAGCCACGTTTCACCGAGACACGAGGTTCTAGGGTCCCACGCGAGCTAGATGAACCTTAGGGGATTTACCCATAGTGCTCTACCATCTCTGGCGTGGTGCCTTCCGTCGGCATACGGGGGACCACTTGGGTGTGAGTGTGTGCGTGTGTGAGTATGTGTGTGTGTGTGTGAGTGTGTGAGTGTGTGTGTGTGCCCATGGTTATTGCTGATAACTTCTGGTTTATTTTTACTTGTACTTGGTTTTCCTTGCCTGTTTACCTTTACATGCACTTGTTTCCCTGCTTGTTTGCCTTCAGTCATATTTCACAGCCTATACTATTAGACTTTGGGAAAAATGGTTTTCAAATGAAAATGTTTTATTCTCTTTGGGTTAGATTTGAAAATGTAACACTTTGCTTATCAGAATGAGTTTAAAACTAATGGAATGGAACTAACTTTCGAAAAGGAATAAGGGAAATGTCTCGTGTTTGATTTTCAAGTAAAGCATTGTGAAAACTTAGTTTTATACATTATATCTCAAACATGGATTATGTAGATTCTTTATTTACTGGCAGTGCATTGGGATTTGTTGTGGGGCTCACCTACTGAGTACTTTTGTGCTCACGCCTATCTTTTACCTTTTCAGTTGCAGGTTCCTTGTGTTCAGGTTTTCCTGGCTTGAGTCGCTCAGTGTGGGAGCGACGTTGGTTGTAGTTGGGTGGTGACCGCGAGGTCACATGGAGGTATGTCGTGGTGTAGGTTTGTTTATGTCTTTAGTGTCTGTTTGTTTGTTTAGTTTATTTTCATTCTTTCGATCCTGTTTTTAGCTTGGGCTGAAATCTTTCCCAACGATTAAAGTTTCAATGCCCGGCACTTGTTGCCATCCCGGGGGGATCGGGAACGCTCCTCGGGACTTGCCGCGGACCGGCTCTGGTGACCGGTTCAGGGTCAACCCGGGCTGGTTCGTGACAAAATGGTATCAGAGCTGGTTCTTGTTATTTGGGTTGTCCGGTAGAAGGAGATTAGGACTGTCGGAACTCGAGGGGTAAGTATGAGAAGAGCGTCGCGAACTCTTGCTCGCACTGATCTTCGAGTTACCAGGGGTAGTTCGGGAATTGTGTCCTTGTCTTTTCTGGTTTGTCTCGGATTGAGAGATGGCAATGGAGGCAAGCCAACGTTACGTCGTGATTTCACATGGAGTAGTGACCCATGTGGAGTCTGAGTACACGGTTTGAATTCCTCCTAGTGGTCGATGTTGACTTGGGACATGGCCCACTACCATGTCGCCAAGTTGAGCGTGACTACTAGTCCCTCATTTCAGTGATTGATGCAAATTTGGATGCTGCTTTTGTTTTGGTCTGTGTGAGTGCGTTGTTGGAAATGAAAAAGGGGTTTTTGAAAATTAGACTGGTTTCTTTTAAAGGACTTTAAATATATGAAATGGGTTTTAAAACTGAAATCTCTTGATTTGGAAATCTGTTGTTTTCTTGGAATTGGATAAGAATGATTTGGGTCGAAACCTCGGTTCCTCTTTATGAACGTTTGCACATGTGTGAGAATGCATGGAAAGTGTGTGTTGATGCACGTATGAATGGAATGTGGATAAAGACATGTGCAACGGTTCATGAGAGTACCTGGGTGTATTTGAAATTTAACGCTTGAATTTGTTTTCTAAACTGGTTTTAAAGGTAAACGGTTTTGGAAAGTTTTTGGTCAGAAAGTGGATTGGTTTTTGGAAAGTGATCTTGAAAAAGGGTGGTTTTGAAATCAAAAATGAAAAGGGAATTTTAAAGAGGAGATTTTATTTTTGGTTGTGTTGTATTTGTTTGGTCTTTGTGCTGACTATTTTTGATGAAGCACTTTTATTGAAGTTGCTTCGGTTTGATGTTGGTTTTGGCTTTGTGTTTTATGTGTCGCTCAGAAAATGCCGCCCAGAAAGGTCTCTAAGGATTCAGATAAGTCATGCCCAGTTTTTGATCCTCCTCAGACTTTGCCTGTTCTCCATGGTGATCAGGGTCCGTTAGAGGCAGTAAAATGGATCGAGGAAGTGGAACGTGTCTTTAGAATGTTGGGAACTCCCGATAGTGTTAAGGTTCGTGCAATTATGAAGTTGTTCGAGGGTCCATCTCTGGACCAGTGGAAGATGGTTACCCCATCATCAACGCAAGTTGAAATGACGTGGGATGTCTTTAGAACTGTATTCATCCAATGGTTTGTACCTGAGGAAGTGAAGCTGGAGAAAAAGAGAGAGCTTGTGCATGCTCAACAAGGTCAACGGACGGTGAAGGCATATGTTGACCATTTCAAGGAACTGATTCCCTTTTCTCCAGAGGTAGCGTCGCATGAGCTCATGAAGGTCTCTCTTTTCACTGGGGGTCTTCATCCAGAGATCAAGGAGCGAGTCCTCCCTTCTAAAGACCTTTGTTTCGAGAAGCTCGTAGAGGAAGCATTCTTGGCTGAGTTGGTTTCCGGTGTGCAGGTGGTTAATCCTTCAGCGTCCCCTGTTGTTCGTAAGAGTTCCCCCTCTGGTGAGAAAGAGGTTCCAGAGACACCTGTTCCTAAGGAGTTATCCCCTTTGGTCTCAGCTTCCAGTTCATCAGATCGTTCGATGGTATGCTTTCAGTGTGGTCGTTTCAGGCATTTAAATCCATCTTGCCGCAACCCTCCGAAGACGTGTCGTCGATGCGGTTGTCTGGGTCATCTGGAGAAGTTTTGTCGGAAGCGTCGCTTAAAGAGGACGTCGTGATGGGATAACGTCAGTACCTGACTGTGAGGCAGAATATGCTTCAGCCATCAGAGCCCCAGCCACAAGTCTCGGGGTGAAGCTCGCGCACAGTCAGGAGTCCCCAGGGCGGTGAAGCTCTGGTCCAGGTTTTGTGTTCCATGATTGGTGGTGGAACGATTAGAAATCTTTTCATGTTTTCCTATCTGCTACCAAAGTTTCAAAGTCGTTGTAAGTACGTTGTTTCGCTATGAAGTAATGATGAACTTGTTCAATTATAGTCCAAGCTTTTTGTCTGTGTGGATGTGATCTTCTAAATCGTGTGTCCTTCTTAAAAGTGTGTTTGACTCTTAGGTGGGTTAACCTTTGTTTAGCAATGCTCGTCAGATGTGGTTATGTTTCATGGATTTCAGTGGGCCATGTTTCCGACTCGATGTTTTGGTTTAGGGTTTTCGTGGGTTTCCCCTAGTATGGAAGGTTGTTGACTCTAGTCGAGGATTCAATGTCTTGACGGAGGTGTTGTTTTAATCATGCTATAAGAGTTGGTTTGAATTGGTTGGGAGTTCCCGCGTCGACCCCCCTTTTTTCCAGGGTTTTCTATTTAGATGGTAAATTTTTTTTTCCTGCACTAGTTGAGTTCTTGTGGTGGGGAGAACCCCTTCGTGTTCTCCCCTCAACCTCAGACCTCAGTTTTCTCTTGAATCGGTCAGGTGTGACCTGTGTAGAGTAAGGTCATCCCCGAGATTCTCATTTCTCTCTGGTTCCTTTAGTTCCATTGGGGCATGGACTTAAATTTTGACTGACTATTGGCCTGGTGACTTTCTGGGGGCAGAAAGTGTCTGTGGTGGGGAGAATTGTCACACCCCGACTGCAGATGTCATTATTTTACTTCTTTCCTGGTCTTATTTGAATTTTTTTTCAAAGTTTATTTGTGTTGAAGGGTTTCGCGCCAGTGCGCGGTCATCTCATCGTTAGCGGTGACCGTGCAATTGCGCCGGGGTGACTACGTATTCGCCCGACTTTTAAATTTGAGAATTTTATGTTGTCATTTTGTTATTTATTTTATCATTATTATCATTATTGTTATAGAGTTTCGTTATTATTATTATTATAATGTTTTATTAATATTATTATTATAAATTTTTATTATTATTAAGATTAGTTTTCATTCTTTTATTTAGTCTTTTATTATTATTATTATCGTTATTATTATTATTATTATAATGTTTTACCATTATTCTATTATTATTATTATTATTATTATTATCAATTATATATATATATATATATGTTTAATCCTAACCCTAATCCCGTCCCCCCATTACGGCGCTCTCTCCCCTCTCCCCTCTCCCTCTCTCCCCCGTTTCTTTTTCTTCTTCTTCTTCTTTCCCCCTGCTGGTTCGGCCGGCCCACGCCGCTTCTTACTCCCCTGCGCGCTGCGCCGTCTCGGCTTCCCCGGCCTCCCTCCGACCCCGTCGCCGGCACTCCGCTGGCCTTCCCTCCCTCCGGTCGTCATCCCCTGCTCCTCTCCTCCATCCCGGCTTCACCTCCGGCCAGACCCGCCGTCGTGCCGGCTCCCTTCCCGGCTTTCCGGCGTCCCGCTCACCCCGCCCTTCGGCGCTCCGCCCCTCTCAGCTTCCCCTCTGGCGCTCCGCCTCGCCGTGCCCGCACCCGCACCACCGGCTCCCGCTCCTCATCCCGTCCCTGTCCCGGCCTCCTCCGCGCGCCCGACGTCGCCGCGCCCTGCCGGCCTCCACCCTCGTCCCGCTCCAGCCCGCTGGCCACCCCCCCCCCCCCCCGGCGGCCCTCTCCTTCAGCGCCGCACCACCGCCCCGTTTCTCTCCCGCTCAGCCCAGGCGCAGCACCCCGGACCCCGGCTCCCGACCTCACTCCTGCAGCCCGGCGACCCGCTCCCCCTGTCCCGGCCTCCGCTGGCCCTCCCGACCCGCACCTCACCCTCTCCGGCGTTCCGCCCCGCTCCCTGCACCCGGCTTCCCAGCGCCCCGGCCTCTCCCTCCCCTGCGCGCAGCGCCACACGCCGCCCTCCGCTGTAAGTTGTTTTTATTTTTTTTTATAATGTTTTGATATTTTCTTTTATCATGTTAATAATAATATTATTATTACATTATTATTATTATATTATTATAAGTATAATTATTGACATTATTAGTATTATCATTATTATTAATATTATTATTATTATTATTATAATTATTATTATCATTATTGTTATAATTATTATTATTAATATTTTAATTATCATATTATTATTGTTATTATCATTTTTTATTATTATTATTATTTTATTAATATTATTATATTATTATTATTATTATTATTATTATTATTATATTATGTTATTATTATTAAATTATTATTGTTATTTAAGTACGTTATTATTATTATCATAGTATTATTATTAATATATTATTAAGATTATTATTACTATTATTTTCAAGTTAATATTATTAAGTTATTATCTTGTTATATTATTATTATTTTTATACTATGCTATTATTTTTATATTATTATTATTATTATTATTATTATTATTATTATGCTTACTAGCATATTATTAATATTATTATTTTTATTATTGTTTTTATTTTCACATTATTATTACTCTGGCATTTACTTGTGCTTTGTTAGGAGTTTTCTTCATCAATTTATATTTGTTTTTGGTAGGTTTAAGACTTTAGGACCCGCGCAGGGCGTTTCCGAGAGAGCGCCATCGCTGCGCCATCGCTGCACCTTGTTTCCGAGGTTCCGCCGTCCCCGCGCCTCAGTTTCGAGAGTGTTGGACTTTATCACGTGGCTTCGGACACACGTCGTGTCATCGCGCCTTGGTTCCAAGGTCGTTTTACGGTTGCGCTTGGATCTTGAGGTAGGTCTCCCTATGCACTTGCCTCTAAATTAAGAATTTATTTATTCCTTGTCCTTTTATTGAATTTCAGTAAATTTAAGAAAAATAATATTAAGTAGTTTTTATAGTGTGGTGATTTGCTGATAAGGCAAACTGTTTAATTCTAGCATTTCATTAAAAGTGTTTTCTTGGTTTCAATTGTGGGATTTCATAGTAATGTCGCTAAATGGTTCTTCCTGAGTAACGAAAGACATGTTGAATTGGGTTTTGAAATTTTTTTGGCATGTGTAAATTAGTAAATGTACTGTTTATGGAAAATGGTGTTTTCTTGTAACCTTGTTTAGTGAAAACGTCGTGTGACCCTTTGAAATTGTTTTTTTGAAACTTTACGTGTGGTTCTTGGTTGACGAAAGATGTTTTCCCTTGTTGTGTTATTAAAAATAATGTTTTCTAGGTTGTGAAAGTTGGTTATGTTCTTGTTTGAGTGTTTCAAAGAAAGGGGTTTTTGCGAAATGATTGGGTAATGACATTTATATTTCTAGAAAGGTATTTTTGACGTGCGTGAGTTTTGAAATATTGTTTGGGTGTGGAAATGGTGACTTTTGTGTGCGATATCTTGTTTGGCCTGCGATATGAGGAAGAAATATACTATGTGAATGTGAAGCTTGTTTGAGCACACGGGGAAACCCTGGGTATCTAGGTGGGCGGACTAGAACTAGTGCGCTAGTGAGCCGGATGGGTGTCGTCCCTGTTTCACTTAGCTGGATTGACGATTGAAACACTAACTAAACATATGATATCTGAGGGTCGTGGCCTTCTAAGCCACGTGTTCTGAGGGTCGTGGCCTTCTAAGCCACATTTTCTGAGGGTCGTGGCCTTCTAAGCCATGTTTCACCGAGACACGAGGTTCTAGGGTCCCACGCGAGCTAGATGAACCTTAGGGGATTTACCCATAGTGCTCTACCATCTCTGGCGTGGTGCCTTCCGTCGGCATACGGGGGACCACTTGGGTGTGAGTGTGTGCGTGTGTGAGTGTGTGTGTGTGTGTGTGAGTGTGTGTGAGTGTGTGCGTGTGCCCATGGTTATTGCTGATAACTTCTGGTTTATTTTTACTTGTACTTGGTTTTCCTTGCCTGTTTACCTTTACATGCACTTGTTTCCCTGCTTGTTTGCCTTCAGTCATATTTCACAGCCTATACTGTTAGACTTTGGGAAAAATGGTTTTCAAATGAAAATGTTTTATTCTCTTTGGGTTAGATTTGAAAATGTAACACTTTTCTTATCAGAATGAGTTTAAAACTAATGGAATGGAACTATCTTTCGAAAAGGAATAAGGGAAATGTCTCGTGTTTGATTTTCAAGTAAAGCATTTTGAAAACTTACTTTTATACATTATAGCTCAAACCTGGATTATGTAGATTCTTTATTTACTGGCAGTGCATTGGGATTTGTTGTGGGGCTCACCTACTGAGTACTTTTGTGCTCACGCCTATCTTTTACCTTTTCAGTTGCAGGTTCCTTGTGTTCAGGTTTTCCTGGCTTGAGTCGCTCAGTGTGGGAGCGACGTTGGTTGTAGTTGGGTTGTGACCGCGAGGTCACATGGAGGTATGTCGTGGTGTAGGTTTGTTTATGTCTTTAGTGTCTGTTTGTTTGTTTAGTTTATTTTCATTCTTTCGATCCTGTTTTTAGCTTGGGCTGAAATCGTTCCCAACGATTAAAGTTTCAATGCCCGGCACTTGTTGCCATCCCGGGGGGATCGGGAACGCTCCTCGGGACTTGCCGCGGACCGGCTCGGGTGACCGGTTCAGGGTCGACCCGGGCTGGTTCGTGACAAAATAAATGTGTTGGTTTCTTAGTTTATTTATATTGATTTTTATTTTTATTTTTCATTTTTATTCCATTTTACATGCATGGGTATTTTTATTTTTCTCTTCACATACTCTAAGTATATGAGACACACCCCAAACTCTCAATCAAGGAATTTTGATTTAACCAAACCATTATAATTCAAAACTGAAATCAAGTTCTACCTTTTCAGGAATTAATTATCTATGTTGGTAGATATAGTACAGATTAACATGAATTATAGGCTTTGGAACATCATATATAGAGCCCAATGACCACAACAAGAGAAAACTTTAATGGACTATATAATACCATTGGTTAATATATTAGTCTCTAGAATTGTGACGCCATCAATAAAGGGAAATAATTTTGGGATAGATTCAAGATTAATCTAGAAAATTCAAAATGATGGACATTTTGGGTGCCTCTAAAGTGAAGACCCTCATAATATCCTCTCTGATTTTATAAATATTTATGATAAATTAAAGAATAATGAGGTATATTATGATGGAATAAGACTCAAATAATTCAAATTATAACTGAATTTTTTTAGGTATTGGTTAAATTAATTATGGTTTGATCAGCACATTGATCAATTTGGAAAAGAGATTTTAATAAAAAATACTTCCCATTTCGGAAAACACTCAAACTAAGGAGTGACATTTAAAAATATGCTCAATAAGATGGTGAATCAAATTATTATTCCATTAATTGATTCAAAGGATTATTGATTAAGTTCTCATATCATAAATTCATTTTTTGTATGTAGTTGAAAACCATCCACATTATGTTAAAACCTCATTCCTGAGTAGAGTTTGATTTAGAAGCTAGAATATGATTCATGAGTAAGAAACCATCCAAGTAATATTCTATTTTGGATGAATTTAACTCTAATTTTTTATGGTGTAAAGATGAAAGTGTTCCACCTTGATGGGGAATACAACAAATAGAGGTGACCAAAAGGCAATAATTCCAAATGGAGATGATGTCAAAAAAATGAGTTATTGATAGTTATTCAATAAAAGTATCATAACTGAAACCCCAAAAAACTATTTCATGTGAGATGTGTGGAGTTCCACACCTATTTCAAAATTTCTAATTTGGGTTTACAAATAATCTAATAAGATAAGTGATATTTATGGGATAAAATCATCCACAATCTTATTTTCAAAATTAGTTTGGTCAATAATCCTAGTAAGTAACCCAAAATCAGATATGGAAACATTAAGGAGGAAGAAAAATGAAATCCATTCCCAAGGTCCTCTAAGATTTTCCTAAGGATATAAATATCCACAAAAACTAGGAAAACAATCCAATAATTGATGAAAAACTTATATAGAATCCCTAAAAGTTACAGTTATAGGTTTAGTGATCATAACCTTATTTTGATGAATTAGTGACTAATTAAATTAAAAAAATAGTTAGTGTCACTGTAAAGTGGATACCAACCAAAAATAATAATTAAACAAACTTATAAAATCTCAAATTATCACTTAAAATTTTGAGAACCATTTGAGATAGATTTCTCAGAATATGCCTGTGATACCACTCACTACTCTACTAGATAAAATGAGTGTTACAAGGGAGAAAGCCAAAAATGTAATGCTAATATGTGGAAGATATCTAAAACTGATGAAACCCATAAGGAAAAGGATGTCAAGAATGAGAATAATTTGGAGAGGTAGTGGGATAAATAAAAGGAACCTATTAATGAGTCTATCAGGGAAAAATAATTGGATGAAACAAAAACTCATAAAGACGCACCAAATTAACCAAAAGTGTAACCTTACATATCAGCCATTCCTTTTACAAAGAGGATATTCCAAGGAAAGGTTGAAGCATAATACAAATACATCATGGAGATTTTTAGGTCTATGAATATCAATATTCCATTCACCAAGTAAATCTCACAAATTCCAATATATTCCAACTTCCTTAAAAAACTCTTTTCCAATAAAAAAAAATTTGGGGACATGGGTGTTATCTATTTACAAAAAGAGTTATTTTTTATTGTTCAAATTAATCTCTTATAAAAACTTTAAGATTTAGATAGTTTTTATATTCCATGAATTATTGGAACATTCACTATTGGGAAATTCAATTTAGATTTATGGGAAAGTTTTAACCTTATACCGACATAGGATAAGTAACACAAAGCCCATGAGAGTTACTCTTTAACTAGTGGATGGGTTCATCATGAACCCAATAAATATTCTAAAGGATTCCTTGGTAAAATTGCATAAATTCATATTATCCAATTATTTTCTCATACTAATAATAGATGAATAGAGATAGGTATTGATAATTCTTGGTTACCCATTCCTAGACATGGGGAAAGAACTTATCAACATCAATCATTGATGTAGGTAGTGAAGAAAGGAGATAAATATAAATGTTTATATCCCAATATCACTATTAAAGAAGGATGTAACCTACTGGTGTTATAAGTGTAGGAAGATAAACTAATGATGGAGTTAATTAATGAAGGATTGGAGATATAGATTGTAGGAAATGGTAAAGAGTTTGAACTAGAATAAGGATTCATATTAGTAAAATAGTTATCAAGGTATTATTTTAAAAAATTGGTTCTCTCAATTATAATTATATTAAAAATAGAGCTGAATAAAATCTTGAATAATATGATATATTCATTTTTTAGAGAAGGTAAAAAAAATTCAGTGAAAGTAAGTTATAAAATTAAAAAGGATAAAAACAATCGATTGTTTGGGGTGATAAGACAAAATAAGAAGTATATTTCTTGGATTATAGTATACATAAAAGTAATAATACATTAACTTTGTACACATAAATGAAGACTCAAAAATAAAAATTAAGTAGACAAGGTAGTCATAATGGTTGTTTAAACCTCTGATGAAATAAGTTTTAAAGAATAAGATGTTGAAACTCTTGGATTCTAGTATAATCAAGTGAATTTTGGTTATAAAATGTGTTATATCACTCAAAGTTGTGCCTAAGAAAGTAGAGATGACATTAATTAATAAATATTATGCATTAATTCACACCTGAATAGTGACTGGGTATAGATTTTGTGTTGATTACATGAATCTTAATGGTTCAATGAGTAAGGATTGCATTACCCTCTCATTTATCAACCAAACTATAGAATGGTTATCTAGTAATGAATATTATTTATTTCTAGAAGTATAATTTTGAGATAATAAAATTATAATAACACCTAAAGACTAATATAAGATATCCATCAGATGCCCCTATGGATGTTTCATCTATCAATACATATTAAATGGAATTTTTAATGCACCCACACCATTCAAAGGTGAATGAGTCATATATTTAATTGGATGGAGGAAGAATTATTTTAGGTATTCATGACTGGTTTTTTGATTTATATTTGATCATTTGGGGTGTGTCTCAAAAACCATGACTTTGTATTGGGAATATACAAAGATTAATCCCTAATACTAAATAAGGTGATGTGTCATTTAAATCTAATGGATGAAATTTTTCCTGGACATTATATTATTAAAAATAGAATTGAGGTGGATCTAAAAAAAAGTGATCCATGAATTATTGAAACTCACAATAGTAAGAGAGATTCAAAGATTCTTAGTACGTGTCTATTTTTACCAAAGGTTCATAAAATATTTCTTCTATATTTTTAACCCATCTCCCATTTATAAGACAAAGATATGAAGTTTATATTAAATGTAAGTTTCCATAAAACTTTAAAGTATATGAAGATAATTATTAGAATTCCCTTAATTATACTACCACTAAATTGGGAGGATCCATTTGAGAAGTGTGTTATTTGAGTGACTATACAATCATGAAAATGTTTTGGAAAATAATGGATAGAATCTTCAGGCCTATGTACTAAAAAAATGGACCCACAAATAGATTTTATTGAACTATACTATGATGTAAAAATATCTACCTGGAGTGGTATTTGATTTTGATATGTTTCGATCCAATATTATTCTCTCCATGATGGTATTTTACATTGATAATATGGAATTTAAGTATTTTATTAACATGAATTATTCTAAACCATACTTGATCTAGTGGATTCTACTACTCTGGGAGTTTGATATAAAAATCAAAGATAATAAAGTCTCTAAGTATTTCATTGTTGACTATATCTCATAGATTTATTTTCAATATCTTAGTAGAAATCAATAATTTGATATTAGGGGTGTATATTTAGATGAGTAACAATTTGTATTGGAGCTAATGGGATAACCATGGTTCATTGACATTCCTAACTATTTAGTAACCATTAAAATCTACCCATAATTTACTTTCCAATATAGGAAAAAATTACCATATAATTTTCATCATTAATTTAGGTTGATCCTCTTCTTTTAAAGAATTTGATAGATTTTATGACTCAACAATGTACGCTTAAAAATGAAATGGAAAGATATTTGGAGTTTTTTTACTCCCCACCAATAGTAGGAAACCATTTTCTGGGGAGAATAATGGTCACAATATTTCAATTGAATTATTTTGGAAAAAACTTCATTGTGATGCATTGATATTTGTGGAAGTATATGATCATTTCTAACATAATAGAAATATCAAGAAGAGAGATGAGATGCTAAGGCATCTCATCGTTGAGGTAGTGGTTTTCAATGTAAGGGGGATAGAATTTAAGAAAACTTTTACCGATTCTTTTGTCCACACATACATTCTTAAGTATTTTTACTATTTCTTGAAACAGGTAAAAGTATAATCCATCTTAGTTAATAAGGAAAAGGTGTTTATAAAATTTCTAAATAATATTTTTTAGGTTTGGAGTTCCTAAGATGTTGATCATTGATCATAGAATTAATTTTGATAACCACTTGTTATGGAGAGTGGTTGTCATGAACCAAGATGAGATTCCCTTAGACCCGACACTCGACCTGATCTGAGACAGTGCTCAAGGGGTGTTCCTGATCCTCCTGGGTTGGAAAATAGTGCTATAAATTGAATATATCACTAAGGGAATAATATTTTCCCAATAAAAAATATGATCACAATAATCAGAATAGAGCAAGTAGCATAACTAAAATACACTAATAAAATAAATACATAAAAAATCCAACTACATCAACATAAGAAAACTACAAACTAAAAATAAAACAAAAACCAAATAGCACTAACACAATATCCATGTGACCCCATGGTCACCACCACCCACAAGACCAACCTACTCCAATGGTACAACTGAACCAGAAACTTGAACCTACAAAACAACTAGAGCCTACTGAGGATATGTTCCACAAGTAGGGTGTGAGCATAAAATAACTCAATGGTAAATAGCCATAGATTCCATGCATTTCCTTTCCTAAAACATCCCATAAACATTAGTTTTAAATATAGTTATAAAATAGGTTTTTAACAATTTAAATAACCAAAAACAGCTTTCCATAAGTTCCCTTTTTAAAGAAATACACACACAAAATTCCTTTTTAAAAAATATTTATATTTCCAAAATATAGTTTAAAAAACCAAACCCTGGTGAAAAAACCCAAAAATTAGATAAAGAGGCTATGTTAACAATAAGAGGAGCAATGTAGGTACAAGTATATGATACCAATAAATCGACCATCCAAGTGATGAAAAACTAATTGGGATCACCTACCTGTATATGGTGCATCCCCATAGTAAATATCCAATAGGCCAATATAAACTAGCCAATCTAGAGGCACATCTCTCCTAGCCTCTCAACAAATCCAAGGGGTACCAACCCATCTAATCAGGGTTGATAATAAACTATCACTTGACCCTATATATGATTCCCAAGAATCCAATTATAATAGTACTCAGTGAATGGGTAGGTCCTCACACATGTATCTCAAACTAAAACACATATCCATCAATCTTTCCTATCCTAAACACCGACACCACCTATGTTATGACCCTCTCCTCAAAGGGTAAACCATATAGGTTCCCATAAAATATAACATCATCCGAAGTTCCAACTAGGCCTACATGTCACATGAGTTTCAAAATCAATTTTCAAAACATCTCAAGGTACTAATCGGGCCTTCACATCATAAAATTTTCACCACTACTATTCCAAACATTATAAAATACCAACTGGGAATTTAAAATTTTATAAATCCAATTCTATTTACAAGGCTATTTCCAAAATAAGGTAAAAACATACAACAACGTGAAAGGTTATCAATGGGCCTTTACACAATTTAGAAACCACACCATGTTCCAAATTACCAAATAGGACAAAATTTCTAAAGGATAATTTGAAAACCACCTTTGAGATCATTTAAGAACCATTTGATGGGAGGAGGATTAAGGGGGGAAATAAATAAGAATGAAAGGTATATGAAATCCAATATTTAAAATGAACATTTATTTAGATATAAATATTCATTAGTTTTCCAATCCATAGGTTCACGTTTTTCACCTATGGATATTCCCACATCTAATAGAATATCCTTAGTGAGCCAAAGGATCACCCAAAAGCCATTTTAAAGAACCAAACATTTTACTACATACAAAGTTTTAACCAATAAAATTCATCAAAACTCACAAACAAGGCTCAAATAAGTGTAAAAAACCACCAACACAAAAACAAGGCTAAACACACTCTCAAAGCACTCAATTTTTTTTAAAACAGTCCAACAGACACTTCATCAAAAACCTTACATACATATATACATAGACATATATATAGAAATCCTTTGAAAATTCCTTTATCGAAAAATTACTAACTCAAAACACCACAATTTATCACATAATAACATCACAAGCATAAACGATACATTTATAAAATATTTAGAAACATCTAAGAATCACTTTGAATGTGCTGAAAAGTAAATGGATGGAAACACATACCTCAACAACGTGTGAATTCAACGAAACATAAGGAGAAGGAGTAAATAAGGATAAGGAATGATCCACACACCCTAACACCAAAGAATAACATCCCACACATCAACCCTAACCCTTATGGTTCATATAAGAGAAAACCCTACAAATTGAAACCCATAATCAAATAGAAAAGAAAGAGGAGAAGAGGAAATCAACCAAAAACCAAAAAAACTCACCTTATATCCAAAGGAGGAGCACTAAAACAGGGAGAGGAACCAAGTGGAGAGAGATTAGGAGCCCTTGTGTTCACCAAAAATGATACAAGGGGGAGGAAATACCGAAAGGGGTTAAAACATAAGAGGGGAAAACTTTGAATGTCAAGTTTTACAAAATCTGGGCAACTTGCATAGTTTTAAAAATTGTGCGCCAATAGTGCGCACCCAACTGGAGAGAAGGATCACCCTGTATGTTTTGGATGCATTATTTAAGAAACTATGCACCAACCATTCTCTATGAATTTTTCAAAAACTATAGAACCCCTCACATGCTTGTCGCAAAGTTTCCTCTAACTCTGTGCAAGTTGTGCACTATGTCCCAGACACCAACCCCCAAGTTGCATGGTTTCTCCAAGGACTCATACACTTTTCCCAAAACCATGTTCAATCCATTCAAGTCCAACTATTTAAGAATAAAATGAACTAAAAATACCCTCTTCCTCAACAAGCTACATGGTTAACCCCCAAACCATGCATACAAACCGTGTGCGGGGCCAAAACTCACTCGAAAACACCAAAACTCAAAAAAATTCATTAGAAACTCAACCCAAACCTAAACAAAAATATCAAACATTAGGATAGGAATAAAATAAAATAATTTACAATTTTGGGTTGTGACAATTCTCCCCACTACAAAAACTTTCTAACCACAGAAATTCACCCAACTAAACATGAAAAAAAATGGGCTTAAAACTGAACATAGCCAGATAAAACCACAAACCATAGGGAGACCTTTTAACTCCACAAGTCACACCTGACCTTCTCTATGAGAAACTTCAGCAAAAAGAACCATGGGGAAGAGAGGAAGGTTCTTCCTATCACAAGAACCTGACTAACACCACTATCGGGACTGGGAACCCAATACGAACCAACCCAAAACTTCTCTGCACAAACCAAACAACACAACCACTGAAACCAAGAACTCCCCACCCAAACCAAATACTCAAACCAAAACTTGATCCAAACCATTATTCATCATTTTCTCATGAAATTAATATTTCTAAAACACAACCTCTATAATTTTAAAAGGACAAGACCACCAAACTATTCCCATCAAAGAAAACTAATAACCACCATAGAAACTACAATAGAATAACTTAGACTGTCTACACTTAAACACTAGAAACAATAGTCAGGAAAAAGTTCCCTACGCCCATGATGATCTTCGACTGCATGCAAGATTCACTAGGGGACTTGTGGTTAGAGCCCTGGCCTCTAAAACATCCACTAACCCATAGTGAGATTCTAAATTCCTCCAATCAAAACTTCCTTTTATATAAACTCTTCTTTCATAACTACTCTAGGTAAACCATACATTGACATTGATGAAAATACTTCAAATGATTTTGAAAAGTTGGCATCTAATGCCCAAACCAACCACACTTGAAGCACACGAGCGACCGGTTTGATGAATAGGAGGCCAGAACCAATAAATGGGATTACCTAGAAATGGGTTCCTCTAGAACATACCTCTCACCATATGGGGAACCTTGATAAGCACTATGATAAATTGGATCATAAACCACCATAAACTACACTCCAGGAACCAACTCTTCTAGAAATTACTCTTTGACTAACTTCTCAAACTAAACTTCATCAATCGAAAGGAATCACTCCTTGATTTTTGGTTGAAGACCCCAAATGGAGAGTTTAACTTTCAACTAATCTTGTGATGATACCTCTGGATAAAAGGAAACTATATACTTAAAGTGGTCAATATATTCCTTCACCACGTACAGACCTTGATGAACATTTATGAGATCTTCCACCTTCCTCTTCTTCACCTCCTCAGGTATAAACCATCGGAAAAAAGTGTTCTTAAACACCTCCCATATCATCCCAACTTGCATCGATGACAGAACAATCACCTTCCATTGATCCAAACTCAGACCTTGGAATGATCTCAGAACAACATGCACTCTCACATCTTCAGGTGTTCCCAATGATATGAAGACACTCACAACTTCTTCAATCCATTCCAAATCCTCTAACTAATCTTGATCACAACAAAAAAATAGGCCTCAATCTGGAAGAACCAGATTCCACCACTCCACTAAGATTCTAAAAAAATCTAAAAATGGATGAAACTCGCTAGAAACCTTGGGGACCTTTTGGGTGATATATTTTAAACAACACAATGAACACAAAAACAAAATAAATAGCCAATCCAAACTAAACCAAAAAAGTAAACCTCAAACCAAAACAGCAACCCTGCAAGAAAAAAAGCACAAACAAAACCAAAATACCTTTTCAAAACCATTATTTCATTCTAATTTTTAAAACCACTTCAAATATAAAGAAACCTTTGAAAAAAACATAACTCACTTCCAAATCCAATTAAATCACCAAATCCCTCATTAAAAATAAATCTAACCCCTAAAACCATTTTTCTTTTTAAAACCATTTTTCTTGAAAATAATTTTCCATTTCAAAATTGACCCACACCAACCAAAAAATAAATCTAAACACAACTAGAACTAAACTCCTAGGATAGGGAGAATATATGTGCATTACCCAGTGACATGGATAATGATTCATGCCCCCGAAAAGTACCGACCATGTAACACCTCGAGATTTTATGAGAAATATTCTTCTTAATTACTTTGATGTCTTCTGTTGTACGCTAAACCAAGATTATCTTTCACTATAAAAAACACTATATTAGCTTGTATTGTACACAAACACTATTTCTGGATTGTGTTGCACGCAAGAGTGACCTTCCTCAATAGCGTCTGTTGTACGCAATAGCTAGTTTCAGTAAAAAATGATATATTATGAACTAGCCGTTATGAATATTATTAACCAAATTTTAAATTTTATAACAATATCGTTTGTCTTACACATATTCTATAACATGGTATGAGAACAAAATAAATATTTCGGGAAAAATAAGTATTTTTCAAAAAATGCAGTTTTGCCGCCCTTTGATGGTGCAACCACTTTAAATCTAGTTTTGACACATTTATAAGTTAAATTTGAAAAAATAAACTTATTAATTGAAATAATTATATAAAAATTTACTTTGGATAAATTTTTAATATTTTTCTATTAACTTTCATATTTTGATGAATAGTAAAAATACGTTAAATTTTAATTAAAAACAACTTTTTTCATCAAGATAAATTATATGGTTAAATTATAATATTGAATGGTTTTAAAGTATAAATAGAATATATTTTTACCATTTAATATATTTTATGTTATTTTCATTAATTTTACGTTGAATTCATAGGTAAAAACATTTCAATCTTTTACAATGTTTTAACTTTTAAAACCCATTTTCTTAACAACGGGATTAATTTTAAATTAATTTCTGCAACTTCTGTGTTTTGAATTTTGAAAAATGGATTCCATATTTGGATTTAGTGGGTCCAAATTATGTTAACATGTTACTTTTATTTTTTTGATATTATGAATAGTAACTATGGTAATTTTAATTTACTACAATTAAAGGTAAATTCGGTAATTAAGGGTAAAAACAATTTTATACAATTACCCTAACACTTGTATTAATATAATTGGATGATTATATTTCGTCTTAAAATATACTTGGGTCTAAATGATATCTATTAGAACCCCCTTTTATGTGATTAAGACCTTTAATTTATTTTATTTAAATGAAATTGAAATATGTCTCACTCAAATTTTAATAATTAAATTATTTTTAATATAAGGTTATACAAAATAAAAATTCGGTTATAAATAATCATTTAAAAGTTAAAATATTTTTCTTTATCATGGTAATTTGTTTATAATTTTTAACAAATATATAATTTCCTTAATAGCTTATACATTAATGATGCAGAAATTATTTATTTACTGAAAAATCAATAATATAGTTTTTATTAAACTAATAATACCCATTAAAGGCCTAAAAACCTGAACAAAACTTATTGGTCATGTACATATAAACCATAATAATCCAAATGTAAAATTTTGACCATTTGTATCCTTTTAAAGGAGATTATGAAACTTATATTATTTTATTTTACATGATGTAAAAGTTGTCACCTTCATAATTTAGTAAACATAGCATTTTAAAAGTTGGGTGTTTTAGAAGATAAATTCGACTAAAAGTAATCTTATGAAATATATTACATTTATATTCATCATAGTATTTTATTTTTAATTTTTATGCAACAAATAGGTATATTAAATAATTATAAAAAAATGTTGTAGTAATTATTTTATTAAGAGAAATATCAAATAAATGGTTTTAAAAATATTAAAATAAATATTATATGAACTAATTAATATGATACACTAATTTTATAGATGAATATGACATGTTAGGAACCTATTAAAAAAAATTGAATATATTCAATGTGTGTATTTTATTTAAATTCAAATAAATGAATAGTGTCAAAATTTACACTATTGGTATTTTATAAAAATAACATATTATTAAATTATTTAAAAATCACAAAAATATTTAAAAATTACAAATTGAAAATTATATGGTCTATAAGGTTATAAAGTATCAAATTGTGGAAAATTGACAACATATAAGTGTGTATTTATTACAATTTAAAATTCAGAATATTATTACCACAAATAAAATTAAATAGATTAAATAAGGATAAATCAAAATGATAAGGTTTAAAATAAACTTAAAACATGTCTAAATTTTATTGGTTGATGATATTTCAACCCTATATCATCTCATATTCGAATTTAGTAATTTTTGGAGGTTTTTAAGTGGGTTTTGAATTTATTATAAATTAATATTTTTTAGGTTTCCAAAGGTGCCCCTCTCCTCCCATATAAAAGGGCACCTCCTCCCTCTCCACTTCACACCATTTTTTAGCTTTAAAATTAGTCCAAAACCTGTCCATTTCACTTCTCCACTTACCTAGAAACCTAATAGAGGTTATGGTCTTCTTCAAAGACCAACTTTTGTGCCCTAAGAGGAGGTTAAGAGGAGGCGCGCCGAAGAAGAGGAGGTTCAGATCTATACAAAGCATATCAGACCTAAGGTAAAGGATAATTATTCCAATATCATTATTATCCATGATTGTTTATTAATAAGTATTTAATGGGGTTATGTTTATCATCCAAGCCCAGGTTTTCTCAAAATGTTTTCATAAAATGTTTACCATTCTTCCATGTATGTTTAAATTAATTTTTACCCTTTTTTGACTTTTACTACATGGTATGGAAGGAATATTTCTTTTGTTTACCATAAAGGTACTTTTTGACTTTTCCAACCAAAGTACAAGAAGAATGTTTTTTTAACTTATATGGCATGAATGGATTTTTTCAGTTTCATAATGCCTTATTTTCATAAGTCTTCCTCTACATGATTTCATGGTTATTTTCATCAAAATCATTTTTTAAAATTACATGGCATTTTGTGAAAAGAAAATGATTTTGAAGAAGAAAGGATATTTTCCTCAAAAATTAATTTCAAGTGTTTCATCAAAACTATTTCCCATCTAAGATGACATTATTTATTATTTTTCAAGTATAATATCTCTATTATTTACATGGTTTGATTTTTCTTATGATGAAATGATATCCATTTGTTTTATATGGATTATGTAATGATGGGAAGATGTTTATGAAAGCCATTTTATTATTTTGGTTATGATTAATGATTTAGGATTATTTTGTGTCACACGTAAGAATTATTTCAATATGAGATGGGTGGTACATATATCTCCCTCCAATGCATTGGGTAAAGATTTATATCTCATGAGATAGACATGGATGGAACGGGAAGTGAATCTGGTTCAGTAATACAGGGATGGAACGGCAAGTAAACCCAGTTCAGTGATGGAATTTGTCCACTATGATGGTCTTGGTAGAAATTCCTTGGCTGCTATGGAAATCATATCATGTGTTTAATGGTTTTCCATAATTACATGTTTTATTCCCACGATATTTTATCATGATTGATGTTCCTTTATGATCTATGCCTTACGTACTTCTAATATTTATTTCACAACTCAAGATTTTGATGTTTAAACTTTATGTTCATGTTTTTTAACTTCAAATGTATATGGTTTGTTTTATTTTCTCCATGCTTACCCTTACTGAGCATTTGAGCTCACCACTTATATGTTTTCGTTTCCCCAGGATATAAAGAAAGGTTTTAGGTAAGAAAACAAAAAAGGGGAAGATCTTTATGGGAGATGTTGAATATCTTTAACCATTATTAGAAGATTATGTTCCAGGTTTCCGAAAATACTAAACTATTACGGTCCTTGAGTGTCTGTTTTTGTTATGTATTAAGTATTTCGAAAAATTAATGTAATGTCCATGTACGTCAAGCTTTGGGTCTCTACAGACCACTAGGTATATCCTAATTCATGTGGTCAAGATTCACATGGGTCACTACTTTATGTAAGACCACTACACCACACTATATCATTTCCATTTTCGTCCCCTATCCATGAAAACCATAACAAAAACAAATACTCAAATCATAGACTAACCCTAAAAACTCAAGGTTTAAAATGAGAAAGGGTTTATGATGTCTTTCTCATAACTACCACTAAATTCTAGAAATCCTAATATCAAATATACCTAATTCCCCAAATAACAAAGGGCTTCTATAATACCATTTTTTCATGAACCAAGCTGGGCTTCCGCCTAACTCGACACCCATCCTGGTCTAATATTAGGCCGGAGAGGCATTCTCAATCCTCTTAGGCTGGATACAAGAGCCAGGCATCAAAGATATCATTGAGGTGACCATTTTTTCAATAAAAACCAGGATCACAATAATCAGGATAGAGCACACAGCATAACTAAAATCCACTGATCAAATAAATACATAAACAAATCCAAAAACATAAATAGAAAAAATTTAAAACTAAAGATAAAAAAATCACTAACATGATCTCCATGTGACATTATGGTCACTAACACCCATAAGACCAACTTGTTCCAAAGTCACAACCAAACTATAAACCTAAACCAACAAAATAGCTTAGGTTTGCCAAAATCAAGTGAAATAAGTAGGGTGTGATCATAAAACAGTTTATTAGTATATCATAATAGATTCAATGAATTTAATTTTCCTAAACACACTACAAACACTAGTTTGAAATAAATTTATAAAATTGGTTTTGAACATTTTAAATAAATAAACACAGCTTTCCATGAGTTACCTTTTTAAAGAAACACACACAACGTTCCTTTTTAAAATAGTTTTCCATTGAAAAAATAAAATTTAAAAAATCAAAACCCAGTGAGAAAACCCTAAAATAAGATAAAGAGGCTATGATTCCAATAATTAAAACAGTTTAGGTATAAGTAGATAATACCAATAAACTGAAAAACAATGTTTAGAAAAATTAAGTAGAACATACAGATAGATAATCATGGGTTTTTATTAAACATCTCAAGAAGAAATCCCTAGATGTACTAAATTCGGACTCACTTGTCATCGTATAGTGTAGCTCCACAATAAATAACTAATTATAAACTCTAAACCATCCAATCCAATGGTAAATCCCTCTTGGCCTCTAAGAAAATCTAGGAGATACCAACCCATCTAATCAGGGTCGATAAGCAACTGTCACTCAAACCTCTATATGAATCCAAGGAATCCAAATATAAAAGAAATTAGTGAATGATGATGTCCTCACATGTTTGGATAAAAATAAAACCCATATCCCCCATTCTTTCCTATCTCAAACATAGACACCACCTATGAGATGATCCTTTTATCGAACGGTCCACCATAGAGGTGCACATCACACGTCACATCATCCTAAGTTCCAATCAGGCCTACATGTCACATGAGTTTCCAAATAAATTCTCAAAACATCTCAGGGTACAAACTAATCCTTCACATTATACAAGTTTCACCATAAATTTTCCAAATATTATAATATACCAACGAAGCCTTTAAATATTTCCAAATCAAATTCTATTTCAAAAACAATTTCCAAAGCAAGGTAAAAACATAAAACAATAAGAAACATTCCAAATTGTCTGTTACACCATTTAAAAACCACACTCTGTTCCAAAGTACCAAATGGGTCAAAAGTTATAAAGAAAAATTCTAAAACCACCTTTGAGATCATTTCAAAACCATTTGATGGGAGGGGGATTAAGGGAGCAAAGAAAGAAGTGGGAAAGGTTTTTGAAATCCAAGATTTAAAATGAACATTTATTTATAAGTCTAACTTCAATTTTGTTCCTATCCATAGGTCCACCTTGTGCACCTATGGATATTCCCACATCCAATTGAATGTCTTTATAAAACCAAAGGATCACCGAAAAAACATTTAAAAGAACCACAACTTGAATTACACACATACTACCAACCAATAAAAGTCACTATGACTCACACACAAGGCTCAAATCACCATCAAATCAAACCAACAAGACATAAATAAGTCCAAACACACTCTTAAAACACTCAATTTATTTTAAAGAGGCTAATATACATTTGATCAAACACATTACATGCATTATACATAGACATATATATAGAGATCCTTTGAAAACTCATTTCTCACCAAATTAACACCATAAATATTCCACAATTTATTACACAAGAACATCACAAGAATAAAAACGCATTTATAAATTATTTATAAACACCCAAGAATCACACAGAATGTGCTAGAAAGGAAATGGATGGAAACACCTACCTTAATGACGTGTGAATGTAAAGAAACTTTGGGAGAAGGAAGAACTAATATCAAGGGATCATCCTCACACCTTAACACAAGAAACACAACCCACTCATAAATACTAACCATTAGGGGTTTTTTAAGAGGAAAACCCACCAAGGGAAACCAATAATGCAATACAAAAGGAAGAAGGGAAGAGGAAATTGACAGAGAAAATTTATGTACATATTTTTAATATAATAATAATGAATTTATGGTGTTTTTAAATGATAAAAACCATGTATTTAAATGTTTTATTAAAATAATGGTCAATTTGTATTATATAATAAAAATGAGCTAAATTGTGAAAAGTGCTTAATTCTGGATTTTTGACAGATTTTTACGTCAAGGGTATTTTGGTCATTTCCTGAAAAATATAATTTCATATTTTCTGATTCAAATTTTTTTAGAATTATTATTTTATTTTCTTCATTTTTTTCTTCTAGACCAGGGGCTAAATTAATCATCTAGAGGCCGTAAAAAATCAATGAAATTAAATCTTTTTTTGGGAAGACAGCGTGGACCCGACCACTGTAACGGACATCCATCTCAGCCTATACACCTTCAAATGCGTTTATTACACTTGGGGATTAAATAGGACTCAAATACTCGTTCACAAAATAAATTACATGGAGTTTTGAATCCATTGAGGCAGATATTGAATGACATATTCCTACAGGAAGCTGCCTGGATGCTTCATCCATAATCAAAAACAGACAATGAAAAGATCATAAATCCTAAAAATGGTGGCCAACTGAGATGAAATTTGGAGGGTGGAAGTATAACACATAAATTTAAAACTTTAATGAAGGGGTCTATGTGTGAAGCGGCCAATTAATGGGTCATAAATGTGACAACATTAGAAAGATAGAAATCTGGCTATAAAAGGAGGAGAGCTCCTCCTCCTCAAAGCATCCCATTCTCCATCCATTACTTCAAGGCACCAAGTAGGAGATCTCCATAGAGGGAGGGATGACTCAAATATTCCCCATTTCATTTTTATTTATTTATTTCTTTTCTTTATTTTTTTTAGTTTTCAATTGTAATTTATATTTTTAATAAAATTCATGCATTATTTTTATTTATGTATCCACCCATCCACCCTATTTTCTTCTTCATATTTTCTCCTTCTTTTCTTCTTTTATTCTTCTCATATTATCCACTGTAACCTCTTACCCTCAAAAATTAGGGGTTAACCTGAGACTTGTCTCGGGGGAGGTATGTGGAAATTTCATTTATTATGTGCTTAAATTTCAATGTTTTATTAAGTTTGAGATGAGCAAGAGTGATGTGCACGGGTGTGGCGATCTTGCACCATGACACTGATCTCAAACTCATTTATATTCTTTTATTAAATATTTTCCCTCCCTTCTATTGGATAAAAGCTCTTAATACGATGTATTTGATCCATTCAACGGTTGAAATGTCATACGATGGATCCAGGTCTTGGAAGATGTCACACTCTCGATCGAGGTGTGCCATCAACCTTGATTATAGGAGGAGGTGAAGTTAAGATTGCTAAATGCATTCAATATTTCACACCAACAAATAAAATAATAGTAATTCATGAATGAGATATCATAATTGAATTATCAAACTTAATTTAAATACCAATAAGGAGAATGATGGAACCCACAAACCAACCCATAAAGTCCAAGTTCTTTCTCAATTAATAGCATTTATACATTGCATGTTAGTTTTATCTTTTATTTAAATTAAATTTAATTCTATTCCAAGATTAAATAAAAACAACCAAAAATAATTAGTTCAGTTAAATTAGATTAATTGAGTGAACGACTGAAAAAGCTCCTCAAGAGAGATGACCCTGGTCAGCCACTATGCTACACTAGGAAAATTAAATTTCTTTTTCCATGCCCTATGACAGGCGTGTGTCAAAACTTGAGAAAATATACAAGTGGCTATGCCTGAAGAACCAAATCTATAAGATTCCTACCTTAAAAGGGAATATTTTTGAAATTAATATTTCAAATTTAAATTTTGAATCTCCCTTTGATTATTCTTTTCATGCAGCACATCTAGAGAAACCATTATATTTTGAAGAAGATGTTGCACAAGTAGAAACTGAAGAGGAGGAGGTTCCATACTTCTTCCTAACCCTTCCATGAAATAGGTATATAATTGTGAAGGTGGGAGGATCTGGTGTACTCTATACATGTAATTCTCCTCAGCAAGAATAAAGAATTGTAAGCTAGGAAGAACAACAGGTGGTGGTTCATGTCCAAGAAGATCCACCCACCATCAGATTATGGATGACAGCTGGTAATACCCTCTGGAGGCAGTAAAACAATCTAGGGCCCACTTTGGGGATTGTTCCAAGACTTATCTTTACTTTCTTTCTAGGAATATAGATTCCAATTTCCTTTAATAGAAGTAGCTTATCATGCAACCCAATCCCTATTATATTTTTGAGCTTTAATGACATGATCCTTTCACTTAATTGAGTAATTCTATTTTGTAGGTTCACGTTAGTAAAAGGGAACCCCCAAATGAACCAATCTTCATTTCAAAATGGATTTAACTTTTAATTTTTAAACTTTGAAACTCCTTATATATTTTTTGGATTTATAAGGGAATTAAATTCCCACACTCAAATTAATGCTTATCCTGACTTATCTAAGAGACATGAGTTTCTTAGCAATCCAGTGATGCCATGTTTTAGATTTCAATGTTAATGGGATTGAATGAGTAAAATGGAAAATTGAATGTTTAAATTGAAGAATGGATATTGAAATGATAACTCATAATTTAAGGTAATTAGTTGATTTATATAAATGAAATTTCCCTACCATTTTTTATACTTTGAATTTCTGAAATTCATGTGAATTAATTTGTTATTATTGATCATGCCTTGAGTGATGGTCCAATACCATATGTCTTATTACTGAGAGGATTTCTAGACCAAGTACTTTCTATTTATTCTTGAGAATATTTCTTGAGTGATCTTGGGACATGTCACAGACCATAACTTTCATTTGAACTTGTTGAAGCTATGACTGTGCAAAAACATATTTAAAATGATTAAGGCACCTTTTGAAAATCTCTTATCCTTAAAGACCACTTTTACATCAATATTTATTTTAGCCCATAGAGACCATTAATGACCTTTATAGGGATAATCCATGTTTCAGTCCATTTTTATCTATTCCTACCCTACTCTTGGTATTTTCATGATATTTTAAAGATAAAGTGTGTCGGTGAAGGGATTCATGGTGGAAGGGATGATTTACATTGTAAGGAAAAAGTGTGGGGTGATATTGTGGGAATTTTAAAAGGTTGTGTAATCATTCATTGTACTCTATTGTTTTTACCCTCTTGAAAAGAAATGAAAATGATAAAAACAATAAAAAAAATAAAGAAATAAAAAATAGGTTGTGATTTGGGAGAACCAGAAATCACCATTTTCCAGACCGACGATCTTCTAATCATATGTGGTTAGGTGATGGATGTGAGGTTTTATCTAATCATAACTTTCAATAAAATACAAAATTAAAAAAACAAGAGGTTGCATTAATCATTCATTATTATTTACTTTGAGCATGACCTTATATTGAGTTTTTGGGGAAGTGGGTGTTGGTACATTAAAGAGGAGAATTTCATTACACTTTTACTTTTAATATCATGCATTTTACATCAGAGATAAACCTCATCCTTGAGTCTTACTTTTTAAAACATCAAATCCTACCAACCTTAACTCTCAGAGTCATTTGAACCTTTATTGAAAAGTCCTCATGATTTTATGTGCCTTTTGTCTTTACAAAGTGGAGAAAGTAGTTCTTTTACAAGCTTATGGATAAGGTTCATGTTCTCATGATATGAAAATAACTCTAATTGAATTGTATCATGAGGTGTGAGAGGAAAAATTCAGAGGTTAGGTAAAGCATGATGTGGCATGCTTAATAATAATGAATTGAGAAGCTTGAATGAAAGAGAGAATAAGCTCCATTGTTTTCAAAGGGGAAAAGTAAAATACATGATTTAATTGTTTCTTTGAAAAATAGGAAATTAAATTGATATTTTATGTGTATTTTTTAATGTTTGATTTTACATTGAAAATTATTAAATTTTATTACTTTTAAATTTGAATATTTGTAACATTGGTGCCCATTGAATTCCATGTTGAGATTTTATGCTTGAGGACAAGCATGGTTTAAGTGTGGGGGTATTTGACAGAGAAAATTTATGTACATATTTTTAATATAATAATAATTAATTGTTGATGTTTTTAAATGATAAAACCCATGTATTTAAATGTTTTATTAAAATAATGGGCAATTTTTATTATAGAATAAAAATGAGCTAAATTGTGAAAAGTGCTTAATTCTGGATTTTTGACAGATTTTTATGTCAAGGGTATTTTGGTCATTCCCTGAAAAATATAATTTAAAATTTTCTGATTCATATTTTTTTAGAATTATTATTTTATTTTCTTCATTTTTGTCTTCTAGTCTAGGGGTTTAATCAATCATCTAGATGCCGTAAAAAATCAATGAAATTGAATATTTTTCCGGGCGGATAGTGTGGACCCCACCACATTAACGGACATCTATCTCAGCATACACATCTTCTAATGTGATTATTCTACTTGGGAATGAAATAGGACTCAAATATATGTTCACAAAATAAATTATATGGAATTTTGAATCCATTAAGGTGGCTATTGAATGACATATTCCTAAAGGAAGTTGTCTGGATGCTTCATCCAGAATCAAAAACTGACAATGAAAAGATCATAACTCCTACAACCGGTCGCCAAATGAGATGAAATTTGTAGGGTGGACGGAAAACACATAAATTCACAACTTTTATTAAGGGTTCAATGCATGAAGCGGCCAATTAATGGGTAAAAACAATACATCATTCGGAGGATATAAATCTAGTTATAAAAGGAGGAGAGCTCCTACTCCTCAAAGCATCCCATTCTTCATCCATTACTTCAAGGCACCAAGGAGGAGATCTACACCGAGGGAGGCTGTACACAAATCTTCCCCATTTAATTTTTTTTATTTATTTCTTTTCTTTATTTTTTTTTTAGTTTTCAATTGTAATTTATATTTCTCATAAAATTCATGCATTATTTTTATTTCTGTGTCCACCCATCCACCCTATTTTATTCTTCATCTTTAATCCTTATTTTCTTCTTTTATTCTTCTCATATTATCCATTGTGACCTCTTACCCGCAAAAATGAGGGGTTAACCCGAGACTTATCCCATGGGAGGTATGTGGAAATTTCATTTATTCTGTGCTTAAATTCTGATGTTTTATTAAGTTTGTGATGATCAAGAGTGATGTTCACGGGTGTGGCGATCATACACCATGACACTGATCTCAAACTCATTTATTTTCTTTTATTAAATATTTTCCCTCCCTTATACTAGATACAAGCTCTTCATACGATGGAGTTGAGCCATTCAGTGGTTGAAATGGTAGACGATGGAGCCAGGTCATGGAAGATGTCACACTCTCGATCGAGGTGTCCCATCAACCATGATTATAGGAGGAGGTAAAGTTAAGATTTCTAAATGAATTCAATATTTCACACCAATAAATAAAATAATATTAATTCATGAATGATATCTCATAATTGAATTATAAAACATAATTTAAATACCAACAAAGAGAATTATGGAACCCACAAACCAACGCATAAAGGTCAAGTTCTTTCTCAATTAATTGAATTTTTACATTGCATGTTAGTTTTATATTTTATTTAACTAAAATTGAATTCCATTCCTAGATTAAATAAAAACAACCAAAAATAATTAGTTTAGTTAAATTAGATTAAGTGAGTGAATTATTAAAAAATCTCTTCAAGAGAGACAACACTAGTCAGCCACTGTACTGCACTAGGAAAATTAAATTGTTTTTGCCATGCCCTAAGACAGGAGTGCTTCAAAACTGGAGAAAATCTACAAGTGGATATGCCTGAAGAACCAAATCTACAAGCTGACTACCTTAAAAGAGGAGATTTTGAAATTAATATTTCAAATTTAAATTTTGAATCTCCCTTTGATTATTCTTTTCATGCAGCACATCTAGAGCAACCACTAGATTATAAAGAAGACATTTCACAAGTAGCAACTGAATAGGAGGAGGTTCCATACTTCATCCTACCCCCACCATGCAAGATGTATATAATTGTGAAGGGGGGAGGATCTAGTGTACTCTATACATTGAATTTTCCAAAAAAACAAAGAAATGCAAGCTGGGAAGAACAACATGTGGTGGTTCATGTCCAGGAAGATCCACCCACCATTAGATTATGGATGGAAGTTGGTACTACCCTATGGAGGCAGTAAAAGAATCCAGGTCCAACTTGGGGGATCATACCAATACTTATATTTACTTTCTTTCTAGGAATTTATATTCCAATTTATTTTCATAGAATTAGCTTAGCATGCAGCCCAATCCCTCCTATTTTTTTTATCTTTAATGACATGATCCTTTCACTTAATTGCGTAATTTTATTTTTTAGGTTCATAATGGTAGAATGGAAACCCAAAAAAAACCAAGCTTCATTTCAAAATGGAGTTCACTTTTAATGTTTAAACTTTTAAACTCCTTATATATTTTTTGGCTTTAAAATGGAATTGAATTCCCACACTTGAATTAATGTTTAACCTAACTTATCTAGGAGACATGAGTTTCTTAGAAATCCAGTGATTCCATGTTTTAGATTTTAATGTTAATGAGATTGAATAAGTAAAATGGAAAATTTAATGTTTAAAGTGAATTATGGATATTGAAATGATAACTCATAATTTAAGGGAATTAGTTGATTTATGTAAATAAAATTTTCCTACAATTTTTCATACTTTGAATTTCTGAAATTCATGTGAATTAATTTTTTATTATTGATCATGGATTGAGTGATTTTCCAATACCATATGTCTCATTACTGAGAGGATTTCTAGACCAAGTACTTCCCATTTATTCTTGATCATATTTCTTGAGTGATCTTGGGACATGTCACCGACCAGAACTTGCATTTGAACTTGTCGAAGTTATGACTGTGGAAAAACATATTTAAAATGAATGAGGCACCTTTTGAAAGGCCATTATCCTTAAATACCACTTTTACATCAATATTTATTTTATCCCATAGAGACCATGAATGACCTTTATAGGGATAAGCCATGTTTTAATCCATTTTTATCCATTCCTACCCTACTCTTGGTATTTGCATGATATTTTAAAGATAAAGTGTGGAGGTGAAGGGATTAATGGTGGAAGGGATGATTTACATTGTAAAGAAAAAGTTTGGGGGTGATATTGTGGGAATTTTAAAAGTTTGTGTAATCATTCATTGTACTCTATTGTTTTTACCCTCTTAAAAAATGAAAATGATAAAAACAATAAAAAAAGAAAAAAAAGAAAAAAAAAATGGGTTGTGATTTGGGAGAACAAAAAATCACCATTTTCCAGATTTACTATCTTCTAATCGTATGTGGTTAGGTGATGGATGTGAGGTTTGATGTAATCATAACTTTCAAAAAAATACAAAATTAAAAAAAACAAGAGGGTGCATTAATAATTCATTATGCTTTACTTTTAGCATGACCTTAAATTGAGTTTTGGGGGAAGTGGGTGTTGGTACATTAAAGAGGAGAATTTCATTACACTTTTACTTTGAATATCATGCATTGTACTTAAGAGATAAACCACCTCCTTGAGCCTTAATTTTTAAAACATCAAATCCTACCAACCTTAAGCCTCAGAGTCATCTGAACCTTTATTGAAAAGTCCTCATGATTTTATGTGCCTTTTGTCTTTACAAAATGGAGAAAGTAGTTATTTTACAAGAATATGGATAAGGTGCCTATTCTCATGATATGAGCATAACTCTACTTGAATTTTATCATGAGTTATGAGAGGAAAAATTAAAATATGAGGTAAATCATGATGTGGCATGCTAATAATAATGTTATGAGAAACTTGAATGAAAGAGAGAAGAAGTTCCCTTTTTTCAAAGGGGAAAAGTAAAATACATGATTTAATTGTTTCTTTGAAAAATGGGAAATTAAATTGATATTTTATGTATATTTTTTAATGTTTGATTTGACATTGAAAATTCTTAAATTTTATTACTTTGAAATTTGTTTATTTGTAACATTGGTTCCCTTTGAAGTTCATGTTGAGATTTTATGCTTGAGGACAAATATAGTTTAAGTGTGGGGGTATTTGATAGAGAAAATTTATGTACATATTTTTAATATAATAATAATGAATTTTGATGTTTTTAAATGATAAAACCCATGCATTTAAATGTTCTATTAAAATAATGGGTAATTTGGATTATTGAATAAAAATGGGCTAAATTGTGAAAAGTGCATAATTCTGGATTTTGGACAGATTTTTACGTCAAGGGTATTTTGGTTATTTCCTGAAAAATATAATTTTACATTTTTTTATTCAAATTTTTTTAGAATTATTATTTTATTTATTTCATTTTTGTCTTCTGGACCAGGGGATGAATCAATCGTCTATAGGCCGTAAAAAGCAATGAAATTGAAGATTTTTTCAGGCGGATAGTGTGGACCCCACCAAAGTAACAGACATCCATCCTGGACTAAACTCCTTCAAATGCGTTTATTTTACTTTCTTATTAAAGAGGACTCAAAGAGGCATTCAAAAAATAAATTACATGGAGTTTTGAATCTATTAAGGCGGCTATTGAATGACATATTCCTAAAAGAAGCTTCCTGGATGCTTCATCCAGAATCGAACACCGGCAATTTAAAAATCATAACTCCTACAAAAGTTGGTAAAATGATCTGAAAGTTATAGGGTTGATGGCCAACACATTAATGTATAACTTTCTTGAAGGGTTATATGCGTGAAGTGGCTAATTAATGGGTCAAAAATGCGACCACATTCGGAGGACAAAAACGTATATTTGACCAACTTCCTAAATTGAACTTCACTGGTCAAAAGGACTATCTCCTTAATCTCTGGTTTAAGACCCCAAATGAAGAGAGGGAATTTCAACTAATATTGAAATACTACTTCTAGAGAAAAGGAAACTAACTCTTTAAAATGGTTCATATAGGCCTTCATTGTCCACTAACCTTGTTGAACATTCATGATCTCTGCGACCTTCATTTTCTTCATCTCCTCAAGTATAAACCATCATAAAAAAGTTGTCTTAAACACCTCCCATGTCATCCCAACTTTTAGTAGTGAGGGAACAGTCACCTTCCACTTATCCAAACTCATACCTTAAAATGAGCTCATAACAGCACACACTCTCACAGATTTGGGAGTTCCCAATGATTTGAAGACACTCAACTTTCTCAAGCCATTACAAAGCCTCCAACTAACCACCATCACTATGGAAATAGGCATCATCCAAGAAGAACTAGATTCCACCACTCCACAAGAGTCTGGAAAAATCTATAAACTAAATGTAACTCTCTAGAAACCTTGGGGAACTTTTTGGGTGGAATATTATGAACAACATAAGGAACACAAAACCAAAATCAACATCCAATCAAAACTCAACCAAAAAGGACACCTCAAGCCAAAAAAACCACCCCAAAAGCCAAAAATCTCAAACTAAACCAAAAAACCATTTCAAAACCATTATTTCATTCCAATTTTTAAAACCACTTCAAATATAAATCCTCCTTTCAAAAAATCGCAACTCACTTACTAATCCAATTCAATCACCAAATCTTTCATTTAAAATAAATCGAACCCATGGAACCATTTTTATTTTAAAAAACCATTTTAATGAAAACAATTTTCCATTTCAAAATTGACCCAAACCAACAAAAAAATAAACCCAAACACAACTTAAACTAAACTTATGGGACAGTGAACTAGTATCTGTGTATTAACCAGTGACATGGTTAGTGATCCATTCCCTAAGAAAGCATTGGCCACTCGGGATACCCTGAGTTGTTTGTTAAAGCTTCACATGGGTCATTACTACCTATGAGACCATTGGGACACACTATTTAATTTCCATTTTCATCCCCTATCTATGAAAAACAAGAAATATACTAAAATATAGAACTTCCCATGAAAAATTGAGGTTCAAAATGAGAAAGGGTTCATGAAGTCCTCATACCTACCTATCGATTCTTAATGATCCTAATATTTAATCTACCTAACACAAAAAATAAAAAAGGGCTACACTGATACCATTATTTTCATGAACTATGTTGTATTTCTATCCGACCCAACACTCAACCCAATCTGAGACTAGGCCTGAAAGGAATTACCAATCCTCCTCAGTTAGCAACTAGTGACGAGCATTAAGGTTATCACTGAGGGAATGATTTTATCCCAATAAAAAATATGGATTAAAATAATCATGAAAGTGTATGCAGCATAAATAAAATCCACTAATCAAATAAATACATAAAAAATCCAACTACATCAATAGAACAAAACATAAAAGTAAAAGTAAAAGAAAAAAATAAAACAGTACTAACACAATCTCCATGTGAGATCGTGGTCACCACCTCCCAGAAGACCAACATGCTATAAAGGCCCAACCAAACAAAAAACCTTAACCTACAAAATAGCTTAGGTCTACCAATGTAATGTGGCACAAGTAGGGTTTGAGTATAAAATAGGTCATTATAAAATCACCACAGAGACCATGCGTTTCCTTTTCCAAAACATCTCACTAAAAATAGTTTTAAATAAATTTGACAGAAAATTACTTTTTTATTATAAAAAACTTTTTAAGGGAAAAGTAAGAAACCACATACAACCAAATCAGACTATCGGACCTCCCCATCCCAGAAAGTGTGCCAACAACAAGCCTTCACTGACACAGGACCCCTCAATAAGCAGTTCCTTGCAGAAGCACGGGCATAGAACTGATGGAAAATCTATACCCTCTCAAGCATCCAATTCCAAGAGACCTACACCGATGAAGAATTAATGCTATAATCCCCTTCCAGAGCTGGTCCAAGTATCATGTTGTAAACAATTATAAAAATAACTATAAATCTAAACAAAAAGTGACCTGAAGTAACCACAGCTCACGCAACCCATTCACTCACACCAACCTACCAAAACCACCATCTAAAACAAAGTCTCTAACAAGAAACTTAATTTTACCTGAGTCTATTTCCTTAAATAGTTTCCATGATAAGGATAATAACTTTAATTCTGTTTCTTCCAATATCTTCTTCTCAAATATAGACACTAGTTGATTCCAAGACTAAATATACTCCTCAACATTGATCTTTCCATGATTGAAACCCCCAACCAAAATTGAGTCATGTTTATCAATCCAAGAATATTTCTCCTCATTAAGGGACACCTAAATAGGCCTCCCCATAATTTTAGCAGCCTCCTCCTCAATAGCGTTGAGCATTAGGACATATTCTATCACTTATTCTTCAGAGCTTAAAAGCATAACCTAGGACTAAAAATATAAGTCCCCAGCCTTAAACCTTACTTAATATTGAATTAAATGAATAATTCACATTGAGGATCTTTTCAGGTTTAGAGTTTTAGAGAATTAGAACATAACTATTACATCTTAAAAGATTACAAAGTAGACACTTCTACTAAGTCTCCATAAAATAAAAACTCTTAAAAAGAAATATGTCTAGATTCCATGTTTTAGATAGCATGAAATTCCCTTGATCCCATCCTTGACCTTATTCCACTTTAAGTCCTGTGAAAAACATTTCGAAAAACTTGGGGTGAGCATAAAAAGATCAGTAAGGGATACAAAGAGAATGAAAACTGTTAGTTTTTCAAACATCAAGTAAACCATGTATACTATATCAAAGTAATACCTTCACCTTCATGAAGTAGTAAAAAAAAATCTTCACTGAATAAAGTATCATTACTTATTGTTTTGTAACCAAAGGATTACCATAAACCCCATATAAAGAACACATAGAATATATAAAGGTAACTTGGGACATAAACATACTTAAGTGGAATAACCATACGGTTGACTTCCACACATATCACTTAATGGAATAGCCATATGGCCAATTTCCATACATACTTAATGGAATATCCATACGGCCGACTTCCATACCCAATGCATTGGAGGTTATAACGTAACCACCCGTCCTAGTATTTACGGCACCACCCGTCATATGGTTTATAACGTAACCACCCGTTAAAATGTCCAAGTACCAATAAAAAATCATAAAACATAAAACCAAAATAAAGGAATGATAACATTTCCACATTTCAATCACAATATATCATAAATATATTGACATAATAGAATCCTTTTTCAAAACCATTTTCAATACCAAAATACATAAAATAGTATATGGTATTTATTTTATTCTAAAAACATTACGGCTTGTTAAGGAAGCCAAAGACCAAATAATACTCGTGGCGGCGGAAAAAGTCGTTGTCACCGCGTACGTAAAAAAACATTCCTTTTTGTCGTTTAGTAAAACGCTTCGTAGAAAAAGATTTGTTTTGTATAAAAGTAAAAGTCAAAGGAGTTTATACACCATATAAAAGAAAGTTGTGTATAAAACGAAATATGCCTCAATGAAAGGAGATTGAGATGAAGTCCCTTACCTTGGGTCCGACTTGACTCGATCGTTCTTTAACGTCCTGAATAATAAACTTGAGTTAATTTATACTTGATTAAGAACCTTTTTAAAGTTCATTATTCTTTTTATATCACTTATTGCCATTTTATAAACATTATGAAACCATTTAAGTTAATAATGTTTGTTTTGTCAATATTTGGTTCTTAAGTCGAAAGTTGACTTCTTACAATTATATGTTGTTCGTGTGGTCAAAAGTTCTTTATATCCAGAATGAAATTCCTGATTTGGATATCATATATATCATATATATCCAGAATATATGTGTATTTATAATATTACATAATCATTTAGAGGTAAGAAATGAAATGCACCGTTCATGGAGACGGTAAGCCGTACGTACGCATGAACGCTACTTTCATTTCTTTGTCATATTAGTGGAATTAAAACTAAATGAGAGGTATGTATATTTTAATTCTAGAATTATATTCATCATTTAGATATATCATTAATTATATATATACATTATATACATGTAATTTTAATATTACATTACATTTGGGGATAAGAAATGAAATGCACCGTTCATGGAGATGGTAAGCCGTACGTACGCATGAATGCTACTTTCATTTCTATATCATACTTTAATGGAAAGAAATAATAATGATATAGAGGTATATTATAATTCCAGTATAAAATCATATATAATAAATTTAAATCCATCCTTTACACGTCCCACATATGGCATTAACGAATCACATCACTTTGAGGGGGCGGTAGTCCGCACTTCCTTAAATGAAGATATCGTGTTTACCCATAATGGAAAAAATAAAGGCATGCCAAAAATGAAAAATAAAGAAGCTTAAAGAAAACATAAACATATTATATATCATATATAAAAATAGTGACATCATAATGGCCACCCTTGAAGGTGTTAAATGAGTATTGAACAATCATCGTTTCGGGAGGCAGAATTTCGCCATCCACGGAAACCGTATGTTCTTTAACCATTTGATGTAGTTGTGTGAGAGTGTAGCTCAAATAAATATTATAACAACATCCTAGTATATTGAAGATACTGGTGTTGTTACAAAAGAAGTAAATAAAAAGATTTTAGAGGGTTGGAGAAGCAAAATAAAACAAATGAACAAAAGAGAATGAATTACCTTTAAAAGTGTAACTCTCTTTTGATTTGAGACTAAAGGCTTCCTTTGAAAGGATTATGCCCAAAGGGAATCCTCTAGTATGAGTATAGGGATGTGGAGAGAGTAATTGGGCAGGGGTTGGCCGATCCAAATGCTTGAGAAGTGTGTGAAATGGGGTAGAGGTGGGGGCCTTTTATAAGAGGAGAGGAGGGGCACTTTTGGAAAGTAAAGAAATATTACTTTATTTGAAAATGTGTTTCGGTTTTAAAAGGTCCCACATTGATATACTTCGTGGATAAGGTGATAATGGTTCGAAATCCACTCATCCAATTGGTTTTGGCCATGTGTAGGTGTTATATTTTTCATTATATTTCCATTTTATTTAAATCGTCAAATAATGATGTCATCGCTGCATCATTATTATGTCATATATAATTTAATTTATTTAATGTCTAAAAATTATAAAAAAAATACTATGATGTAGGAAATATTATTAGCTTTCAAATGACTATTTATAATAAAAATTTGTACTTTTATAACCCTACTTAAAAATTGTTTTAGTAAAACAACTTATGTTAGTGTCATTTTCACTTTAACATTAAATAAAAATATATTAATGTCATTTTCCAACTAAAGTGGCTTCATGGGGTCCCCAAGTTGGCCCATGGCTTGTCTGGGTCGGCCATGACTCATCCAATAGGTGTAGGACAAGTGTCATGGTGTTTTCACATTCTTATAATACCATTTTTACCTTAAACTACACTAATTACCTCTAATCGCGATTAATGAAAAAAAGTTACTATTCACCAAAAAAATTATTTTAATCTCATTGAACCACATTTTACTTCTTAATGACAACCATGTATGTCGGATTTTCAAAATTCAATACACATTAGTGGTAAACTTTCATTTAACTGAAAAATCAGTTTGCTTGATTACCACTTAGTGGTTTCACTATTCATCAAAAATTGAAGTTTTTCAGAAAATTACCAAAAATTCACCCTAAGCTATATTTGATATTCCGAAGTCAAAAATGAAGTCCATTTTACAAAATTCAAAACATATAAGTCAAATTAATTAATTTAATAATTAATTCCCGCTGTCATGACAAATAGCGTGTTTTTGTGAAACAATAAGTATCAAAAGATTGACACCAGTTTAAGTCCAATTTCAAAGTGAAATTGATTCCAATGACCACCATTGGATTAACTGGTAAAAATATTTTCTAATTTCACTTTAAAACCAATTCAAAATATAATCTAATCATATAAATAAATTAGATTAAAAAGAGGTTTTGAATTAAAATACAACATTTTACACTATTCATAAAAAAATGAACTTTATCAGAAAGGTACCAAAAATTTACACAAAGTAAATTTTGATGTCCTGATTCTAAAGAAGAGTTATATTTGGTCCAAAAGAAAGTATAAGAGTGATCAAAACTATATTTAATGACGGTTCACCATTAAAAGGTGATAAGTGAACCTTTAGTGAAAATTAGAGTATATATGCCCTAAAATTGAACTCTTTCCGTATTTTAAGCCTTTATCTTTTATTGGGTAAATGTATAAACATTTAAAAACATATCTAATCATATTTTAGTTATTTCTATCCATTCCCGCCAGTACAACGGCTACTTGTTAACTAACATTTAAAATAATATTATTTTATTACTAGTGTGCTACGTAAGTTTCAAAGAAAATCATCGTTGTGTATCGGGTACGCTATCGAACATAGCAACCCCTTTAAAATAAAATTAATATTTAATTCATAAATATTAATAAATATGAAAATTTTTTTATTCTTTATTTACCTGGGATGTTACATCCTTCCCCCCTTTTGGGAATTGCGTCCTCGCAATTTTATTTACTTATCAAAATGAGTGGGGGTATTTATCCCTCATAGCATTTTCAGATTCCCACGTTGCCTCTTCAACCACATGGTTTTTCCACAAAACATTTACCTGATGAATCACCTTATTCCGTAACACCTGCTCCCTGTGGTCAAGAATCTGGACCGGTTGTTCCTCATAAGATAGGTTCTCTTCCAGCTAAACTACCTCTGGACTCAAAACATGAGATGGATCTAGCATATACTTTCTCAACATTGAAACATGAAAAACATTGTTTACCTGAGATAAACTCGGATGTAAAGCCACCCGGTATGCAACTGATCCAACTCTCTCCAGAATTTCATATGGTCCAATAAACCTTGGACTCAACTTTCCTTTCTTACCAAATCTCATCACACTTTTCCAAGGAGAAACCTTGATAAAAACATGATCACCCACCTCGAAAGATAGATCCTTCCTCCGGTTATCCGCATAACTCTTCTGCCAGCTCTAAGCTGTTCTCATGTTTTTCTGAATCAGCTGAACTTTTTCTGCCATCTCTTCTACCAATTCTAGTCACATCAACTTCCTTTCACCCACTTCATCCCAAAATGCTGGAGTTCGACATCGCTTACCATATAATTCCTCAAATGGTGCCATCTGTACACTGGAATGAAAACTGTTATTATAAGAAAATTCAACCAATGAAAGATGTTGGTCCCAACTTCCCTGATAATCCATCAAACAAGCTCGTATCATATCCTCCAATGTCTGAATTGTTCGTTCTGACTGCCCATCTGATTGAGGATGAAAAGCTGTATTAAAATTTAATTCAGTACCCAACAACTTCTGAAGGCCTTTCCAAAAGTTAGAAGTAAACCTGGGATCACGATCAGATACAATGGAGAGAGGAACTCCATGTAACCTGACTATCTCTTTAAGATACAGACGGGAAAGTTGATCAAGAGAGAAAGTATCTCGTATAGAAAGGAAATGAGCAGATTTGGTCAAGCGATCAACAATAACCCAGATTGCATTATTACCTCGAGATGTCCTCGGTAATCCCACAACAAAGTCCATGGATATGTTTTCCCATTTCCACTCTGGCACTGGTAAAGGCTGAAGCATCCCTTTCGGTAACTGCTGCTCTGCTTTAACCTACTGACATGTCAAACACTTCACAGTAAAATCAGCAATGTCTCTTTTCATTCCATCCCACCAGTAATACTCCCGCAGACCTCTGTACATCTTAGTACTGCCAGGATGAAAAAAATAACTCATTCTTCAACTGTGAATCACAAGGCACACATAACCTCTTCACAAACCTCAAAACACAAACACAAAATTATCCAAGAACTCATGGAAAATTTTATTCATAAGGTCCATGAATACAGCAGGTGCATTGGTTAATCCAAAAGGCATAACTACAAATTCATAATGGCCATATCTAGTACGGAATGCAGTCATCGAAACATCTGCTTCTTTTACTTTCAACTGATGGTACCCCGACCTCAAGTCAATCTTCGAAAAAAACTGAGCTCCCTGGAGCTGATACCACTTCATTCGATGGCCCAACATCTGCTGAAGTTGTTGCAAAGGATTTTACCACCCCTTTATGCTTGTAGTCTAACTGCTTCCCATCACTCATGCTCCTTGTCGGACACTCGTCTGCATAATGACCCATTTCATTACACTTAAAACATCTTACCATTGGCTTTTTATTTCCTGCTTGATCATCTTCCTTACAGTTACGTGCAATATGACTAGACTTACCACACCGAAAGCACTTACCAGACTTGGATAAACATTCTCCAGGATGCATTTTACCACACTTCTCACAGGATGGATATTTGGTTTTCTTACCTCCTTGCTTCTTTGATGAATTCTTCCCCTTTTCCTGCCAACTAGACCTCTTATTCTGTTGTTTTTCACAGAACACCTGATCATCGGCAAACTCCATTTCCACATTCTCCGCACATCGAACAAGTTTTTCATAACTTTTTAACTCACGAGAAGCTAAAGCCCTTCGATACTTTGGCTTTAACCCTGAGTAAAAACAGTTTATTTTACTATCAAGATCTTGTATGAAGTTTGGAGCATACCTTGCCAATCGAGTAAACTTTTCTTCATAAGCAGCCACTGATTAATCCTCCTGCCTCAATTCTAGGAACTGTTTTTCCATCCTAAGACGAACCTCCTTAGGAAAATATTTCTCAAGAAACATACCTTTGAATTCGTCCCAGTGAAGATCCTCAATCTCATCACTATCCCTTATATTTTTCACCATCGACCACCACTGATCAGCTTCACCTTAAAAACGGTAAACAGCAAGACTAACCTTTTGATGTTCTAAACACCCCATGACATCAAAAATCTTCTCCAGTGCTTTAATACACCCTTTAGCTTGCACAGGGTCAGATGATCCTCTGAATGATGGGGGATGTTGCCTCATGAAATGTTCCACCACTGACATGTTCCTCTGCGGTTGATCTGGCTGATCTCGTGCATGGATACCACCACCATTTATAGCCTGAGTCAAATGTGCCATTACTACAACAAACTGTTCAGTTCCGATTCCGACCATCTCAGGTTGCTGATTTGGAAGGTTGTCTTCCTCCTGATGTCGTCCCAACATAGCTGCTTTGTTTCCTCTGCGGAAAACCATTCTGAACACAGAAATATCTTAGGCGAAGCAACATGGTAATCCGTAAATGCTATATCATTTCAATCATATTATAATTTAACACTTTTCTAACTCCTAAAGTTGTCTAAACCGACCTTTGATACCAACTATAAGGCCCCAGCCTTAAACCTTACTTAATATTGAATTAAATGAATAATTCACATTGAGGATCTTTTCAGGTTTAGAGTTTTAGAGAATTAGAACATAACTATTACATCTTAAAAGATTACAAAGTAGACACTTCTACTAAGTCTCCATAAAATAAAAACTCTTAAAAAGAAAGATTTCTAGATTCCATGTTTTAGATAGCATGAAATTCCCTTGATCCCATCCTTGACCTTATTCCACTTTAAGTCCTGTGAAAAACATTTCGAAAAACTTGGGGTGAGCATAAAAAGCTCAGTAAGGGATACAAAGAGAATGAAAACTGTTAGTTTTTCAAACATCAAGTAAACCATGTATACTATATCAAATTAATACCTTCACCTTCATGAAGTAGTAAAAAAAAATCTTCACTGAATAAAGTATCATTACTTATTGTTTTGTAACTAAAGGATTGCCATAAAACCCATATAAAGAACACATAGAATATATAAAGGTAACTTGGGACATAAACATACTTAAGTGGAATAACCATACGGTTGACTTCCACACATATCACTTAATGGAATAGCCATACGGCCAATTTCCATACATACTTAATGGAATATCCATACGGCTGACTTCCATACCCAATGAATTGGAGGTTATAACGTAACCACCCGTCCTGGTATTCACGACACCACCCGTCATATGGTTTATAACGTAACCACCCATTAAAATGTCCAAGTACCAATAAAAAATCATAAAACATAAAACCAAAATAAAGGAATGATAACATTTCCACATTTCAATCACAATATATCATAAATATATTGACATAATAGAATCCTTTTTCAAAACCATTTTCAATACCAAAATACATAAAAGAGTATATGGTATTTATTTTATTCTAAAAACATTACGGCTTGTTGAGGAAGCCAAAGACCAAATAATACTCGTGGCGGCGGAAAAAGTCGTTGTCACCGCATACGTAAAAAAACATTCCTTTTTGTCGTTTAGTAAAACGCTTCGTAGAAAAAGATTCATTTTGTATAAAAGTAAAAGTCAAAGGAGTTTATACACCGTATAAAAGAAAGTTGTGTATAAAACGAAATATGCCTCAATGAAAGGAGATTGAGACGAAGTCCCTTACCTTGGGTCCGACTTGACTCGATCGTTCTTTAACGTCCTGAATAATAAACTTGAGTTAATTTATACTTGATTAAGAACCTTTTTAAAGTTCATTATTCTTTTTATATCACTTATTTCCATGTTATAAACATTATGTAACCATTTAAGTTAATAATTTTTGTTTTGTCAATATTTGGTTCTTAAGTCGAAAGTTGACTTCTTACAATTATATGTTGTTCGTGTGGTCAAAAGTTCTTTATATCCAGAATGAAATTCCTGATTTGGATATCATATATATCATATATATCCAGCATATACATGTATTTATAATATTACATAATCATTTAGAGGTAAGAAATGAAATGCGCCGTTCATGGAGACGGTAAGCCGTACGTACGCATGAACGCTACTTTCATTTCTTTGTCATATTAGTGGAATTAAAACAAAATGAGAGGTATGTATATTTTAATTCTATAATTATATTCCTCATTTAGATATATCATTAATTATATATATACATTATATACATGTAATTTTAATAGTACATTACATTTGGGGATAAGAAATGAAATGCACCATTCATGGAGACGGTAAGCCGTACGTACGCATGAACGCTACTTTCATTTCTATATCATACTTTAATGGAAATAAATAATAATGATATAGAGGTATATTATAATTCCAGTATAACATCATATATAATAACTTTAAATCCATCCTTTACACATCCCACATATGGCATTAACGAATCACATCATTTTGAGGGGGCGGTAGTCCGCACTTCCTTAAATGAAGATATCGTGTTTACCCATAATGGAAAAAATAAAGGTATGCCAAAAATGAAAAATACAGAAGCTTAAATAAAACATAAACATATTATATATCATATATAAAAATAGTGACATCATAATGGCCACCCTTGAAGGTGTTAAATGAGTATTGAACAATCATCGTTTCGGGAGGCAGAATTTCGCCATCCACGGAAACCGTATGTTCTTTAACCATTTGATGTAGTTGTGTGAGAGTGTAGCTCAAATAAATATTATAACAACATCCTAGTATATTGAATATACTGGTATTGTTACAAAAGAAGTAAATAAAAAGAGTTTAGAGGGTTGGATAAGCAAAATAAAACAAATGAACAAGAGAGAATGAATTACCTTTAAAAGTGTAACTCACTTTTGATTTGAGCCTAAAGGCTTCCTTTGAAAGGATTATGCCCAAAGGTAATCCTCTAGGATGAGGATAGGGATTTGGAGAGAGTAATTGGGCAGGGGTTGGCCGAGCCAAATGCTTGAGAAGTGTGTGAAATGGGGTAGAGTTGGGGGCCTTTTATAAGAGGAGAGGAGGGGCACTTTTGGAAAGCAAAGAAATATTACTTTATTTGAAAATGTGTTTCGGTTTTAAAAGGTCCCACATTGATATAATTCGTGGATAAGGTTATAATGGTTCTAAATCCACTCATCCAATTGGTTTTTGCCATGTGTAGGTGTTATATTTTTCATTATCTTTCCATTTTATTTAAATCGTCAAATAATGATGTCATCGCTGCATCATTATTATGTCATATATAATTTAATTTATTTAATGTCTAAAAATTATAAAACAAATACTATGATGTAGGAAATATTTTTAGCTTTCAAATGACTATTTATAATAAAAATTTGGACTTTTATAACCCTACTTAAAAATTGTTTTAGTAAAACAACTTATGTTAGTGTCATTTTCACTTTAACATTAAATAAAAATATATTAATTTCATTTTCCAACTAAAGTGGCTCCATGGGGTCCCCAAGTTGGCCCATGGCTTATCTTGGTCGTCCATGACTCACCCAATAGGTGTAGGACAAGTGTCATGGTGTTTTCACATTCTTATAATACCATTTTTACCTTAAACTACACTAATTACCTCTAATCGCGATTAATGAAAAAAAGTTACTATTCACCAAAAAAAATTATTTTAATCTCATTGAACCACATTTTACTTCTTAATGACAACCATGTATGATGGATTTTCAAAATTCAATACACATTAGTGGTAAACTTTCATTTAACTGAAAAATCAGTTTGCTTGATTACCACTTAGTGGTTTCACTATTCATCAAAAATTGAAGTTTTTCAGAAAATTACCAAAAATTCACCCTAAGCTATATTTGATATTCCGAATTCAAAAATGAAGTCCATTTTACAAAATTCAAAACATATAAGTCAAATTAATTAATTTAATAATTAATTCCCGCTGTCATGACAAATAGTGTGTTTTTGTGAAACAATAAGTATCAAAAGATTGACATCAGTTTAAGTCCAATTTCAAAGTGAAATTGATTCCAATGACCACCATTGGATTAACTGGTAAAAATATTTTCTAATTTCACTTTAAACCCAATTCAAAAGATAATATAATCATATAAATAAATTAGATTAAAAAGAGGTTTTGAATTAAAATACAACATTTTACACTATTCATAAAAAAATGAACTTTATCAGAAAGGTACCAAAAATTTACACAAAGTAAATTTTGATGTCCTGATTCTAAAGAAGAGTTATATTTGGTCCAAAAGAAAGTATAAGAGTGATCAAAACTATATTTAATGACGGTTCACCATTAAAAGGTGATAAGTGAACCTTTAGTGAAAATTAGAGTATATATGCCCTAAAATTGAACTCTTTCCGTATTTTAAGCCTTTATCTTTTATTGGGTAAATGTATAAACATTTAAAAACATATCTAATCATATTTTAGTTATTTCTATCCATTCCCGCCAGTACAACGGCTACTTGTTAACTAACATTTAAAATAATATTATTTTATTACTAGTGTGCTACGTAAGTTTCAAAGAAACTCATCGTTGTGTATCGGGTACGCTATCGAACATAGCAACCCCTTTAAAATAAAATTAATATTTAATTCGTAAATATTAATAAATATGAAAATTCTTTATTCTTTATTTACCTGGGATGTTACATCCTTCCCCCCTTTTGGGAATTGCGTCCTCGCAATTTTATTTACTTATCAAAATGAGTGGGGGTATTTATCCCTCATAGCATTTTCAGATTCCCACGTTGCCTCTTCAACCACATGGTTTTTCCACAAAACATTTACCTGATGAATCACCTTATTCCGTAACACCTGCTCCCTATGGTCAAGAATCTAGACCGGTTGTTCCTCATAAGATAGGTTCTCTTCCAGCTAAACTACCTCTGGACTCAAAACATGAGATGGATCTGGCATATACTTTCTCAACATTGAAACATGAAAAACATTGTGTACCTGAGATAAACTCAGATGTAAAGCCACCCGGTATGCAACTGATCCAACTCTCTCCAGAATTTCATATGGTCCAATAAACCTTGGACTCAACTTTCCTTTCTTACCAAATCTCATCACACTTTTCCAAGGAGAAACCTTGATAAAAACATGATCACCCACCTCGAAAGATAGATCCTTCCTCCGGTTATCCGCATAACTCTTCTGCCTGCTCTAAGCTTTTCTCATGTGTTTCTGAATCAGCTGAACTTTTTCTGCCATCTCTTCTACCAATTCTGGTCACATCAACTTCCTTTCACCCACTTCATCCCAAAATGCTGGAGTTCGACACCGCTTACCATATAATGCCTCAAATGGTGCCATCTGTATACTGGAATGAAAACTGTTATTATAAGAAAATTCAACCAATGAAAGATGTTGGTCCCAACTTCCCTGATAATCCATCAAACAAGCTTGTATCATATCCTCCAATGTCTGAATTGTTCGTTCTGACTGCCCATCTGATTGAGGATGAAAAGCTGTATTAAAATTTAATTCAGTACCCAACAACTTCTGAAGGCCTTTCCAAAAGTTAGAAGTAAACCTGGGATCACGATCAGATACAATGGAGAGAGGAACTCCATGTAACCTGACTATCTCTTTAAGATACAGACGGGAAAGTTGATCAAGAGAGAAAGTATCTCGTATAGAAAGGAAATGAGTAGATTTGGTCAAGCGATCAACAATAACCCAGATTGCATTATTACCTCGAGATGTCCTCGGTAATCCCACAACAAAGTCCATGGATATGTTTTCCCATTTCCACTCTGGCACTGGTAAAGGCTGAAGCATCCCTTTCGGTAACTGCTGCTCTGCTTTAACCTATTGACATGTCAAACACTTCACAGTAAAATCAGCAATGTCTCTTTTCATTCCATCCCACCAGTAATACTCCCGCAGACCTCTGTACATCTTAGTACTGCCAGGATGAAAAAAACAACTCATTATTCAACTGTGAATCACAAGGCACACATAACCTCTTCACAAACCTCAAAACACAAACACAAAATTATCCAAGAACTCATGGAAAATTTTATTCACAAGGTCCATGAATATAGCAGGTGAATTGGTTAACCCAAAAGGCATAACTACAAATTCATAATGGCCATATCTAGTACGGAACGCAGTCTTCAAAACATCTGCTTATTTTACTTTCAACTGATGGTACCCCGACCTCAAGTCAATCTTCGAAAAAAACTGAGCTCCCTGGAGCTGATACCACTTCATTCGATGGCCCAACATCTACTGAAGTTGTTGCAAAGGATTTTACCACCCCTTTATGCTTGTAGTCTAACTTCTTCCCATCACTCATGCTCCTTGTCGGACACTCGTCTGCATAATGACCCATTTCATTACACTTAAAACATCTTACCGTTGGCTTTTCATTTCCTGCTTGATCATCTTCCTTACAGTTACGTGCAATATGACCAGACTTACCACACCGAAAGCACTTACCATACTTGGATAAACATTCTCCAGGATGCATTTTACCACACTTCTCACAGGATGGATATTTGGTTTTCTTACCTCCTTGCTTCTTTGATGAATTCTTCCCCTTTTCCTGCCAACTAGACCTCTTATTCTGTTGTTTTTCACAGAACACCTGATCATCGGCAAACTCCATTTCTACATTCTCCGCACATCGAACAAGTTTTTCATAACTTTTGAACTCACGAGAAGCTAAATCCCTTCGATACTTTGGCTTTAACCCTGAGTGAAAACGGTTTATTTTACTATCAAGATCTCGTATGAAGTTTGGAGCATACCTTGCCAATCGAGTGAACTTTTCTTCATAAGCAGCCACTGATTCATCCTCCTGCCTCAATTCTAGGAACTGTTTTTCCATCCTAAGACAAACCACCTTAGGAAAATATTTCTCAAGAAACATACCTTTGAATTCGTCCCAGTGAAGATCCTAAATCTCATCACTATCCCTTATATTTTTCACCATCGACCACCACTGATCAGCTTCACCTTCAAAACGGTAAACATCAAGACTAACCTTTTGATGTTCTAAACACCCCATGACATCAAAAATCTTCTCCAGTGCTTTAATCCACCCTTTAGCTTGCACAGGGTCAGATGATCCTCTGAATGATGGGGGATGTTGCCTCATGAAATGTTCCACCACTGACATGTTCCTCTACGGTTGATCTGTCTGATCTCGTGCATGGATACCACCACTATTTATAGCCTGAGTCAAATGTGCCATTACTGCAACAAACTGTTCAGTTCCGATTCCGACCATCTCAGGTTGCTGATTTGGAAGGTTGTCTTCCTCCTGATGTCGTCCCAACATAGCTGCTTTGTTTCCTCTGCGGAAAACCATTCTGAACACAGAAATATCTTAGGCGAAGCAACATGGTAATCCGTAAATGCTATATCATTTAAATCATATTATAATTTAACACTTTTCTAACTCCTAAAGTTGTCTAAACCGACCTTTGATACCAACTATAAGGCCCCAGCCTTAAACCTTACTTAATATTGAATTAAATGAATAATTCACATTGAGGATCTTTTCAGGTTTAGAGTTTTAGAGAATTAGAACATAACTATTACATCTTAAAAGATTACAAAGTAGACACTTCTACTAAGTCTCCATAAAATAAAAACTCTTAAAAAGAAAGATGTCTAGATTCCATGTTTTAGATAGCATGAAATTCCCTTGATCCCATCCTTGACCTTATTCCACTTTAAGTCCTGTGAAAAACATTTCGAAAAACTTGGGGTGAGCATAAAAAGCTCAGTAAGGGATACAAAGAGAATGAAAACTGTTAGTTTTTCAAACATCAAGTAAACCATGTATACTATATCAAAGTAATACCTTCACCTTCATGAAGTAGTAAAAAAAATCTTCACTGAATAAAGTATCATTACTTACCGTTTTGTAACCAAAGGATTACCATAAAACCCATATAAAGAACACATAGAATATATAAAGGTAACTTGGGACATAAACATACTTAAGTGGAATAACCATACGGTTTACTTCCACACATATCACTTAATGGAATAGCCATACGGCCAATTTCCATACATACTTAATGGAATATCCATACTGCCGACTTCCATACCCAATGCATTGGAGGTTATAACGTAACCACCCGTCCTGGTATTCACGGCACCACCCGTCATATGGTTTATAACGTAACCACCCATTAAAATGTCCAAGTACCAATAAAAAATCATAAAACATAAAACCAAAATAAAGGAATGATAACATTTCCACATTTCAATCACAATATATCATAAATATATTGACATAATAGAATCCTTTTTCAATACCATTTTCAATACCAAAATACATAAAAGAGTATATGGTATTTATTTTATTCTAAAAACATTACGGCTTGTTGAGGAAGCCAAAGACCAAATAATACTCGTGGCGGCGGAAAAAGTCGTTGTCACCGCGTACGTAAAAAAACATTCCTTTTTTTCGTTTAGTAAAACGCTTCGTAGAAAAATATTCGTTTTGTATAAAAGTAAAAGTCAAAGGAGTTTATACACCGTATAAAATAAAGTTGTGTATAAAACGAAATATGCCTCAATAAAAGGATATTGAGACGAAGTCCCTTACCTTGGGTCCGACTTGACTCGATCGTTCTTTAACGTCCTGAATAATAAACTTGAGTTAATTTATACTTGATTAATAAATTTTTTAAAGTTCATTATTCTTTTTATATCACTTATTTCCATGTTATAAACATTATGTAACCATTTAAGTTAATAATGTTTGTTTTGTCAATATTTGGTTCTTAAGTCGAAAGTTGACTTCTTACAATTATATGTTGTTCGTGTGGTCAAAAGTTCTTTATATCCAGAATAAAATTCCTGATTTGGATATCATATATATCATATATATCCAGCATATACATGTATTTATAATATTACATAATCATTTAGAGGTAAGAAATGAAATGCACCGTTCATGGAGACGGTAAGCCGTACGTACGCATGAACGCTACTTTCATTTCTTTGTCATATTAGTGGAATTAAAACTAAATGAGAGGTATGTATATTTTAATTCTAGAATTATATTCATCATTTAGATATATCATTAATTATATATATACATTATATACATGTAATTTTAATAGTACATTACATTTGGGGATAAGAAATGAAATGCACCGTTCATGGAGACGGTAAGCCGTACGTACGCATGAACGCTACTTTCATTTCTATATCATACTTTAATGGAAAGAAATAATAATGATATAGAGGTATATTATAATTCCAGTATAAAATAATATATAATAACTTTAAATCCATCCTTTACACGTCCCACATATGGCATTAACGAATCACATCACTTTGAGGGGGCGGTAGTCCGCACTTCCTTAAATGAAGATATCGTGTTTACCCATAATGGAAAAAATAAAGGTATGCCAAAAATGAAAAATACAGAAGCTTAAAGAAAACATAAACATATTATATATCATATATAAAAATAGTGACATCATAATGGCCACCCTTGAAGGTGTTAAATGAGTATTGAACAATCATCGTTTCGGGAGGCAGAATTTCGCCATCCACAGAAACCGTATGTTCTTTAACCATTTGATGTAGTTGTGTGAGAGTGTAGCTCAAATAAATATTATAACAACATCCTAGTATATTGAAGATACTGGTGTTGTTACAAAAGAAATAAATAAAAAGAGTTTAGAGGGTTGGAGAAGCAAAATAAAACAAATGAACAAGAGAGAATGAATTACCTTTAAAAGTGTAACTCCCTTTTGATTTGAGCCTAAAGGCTTCCTTTGAAAGGATTCTGCCCAAAGGGAATCCTCTAGTATGAGGATAGGGATGTGGAGAGAGTAATTGGGCAGGGGTTGGCCGAGCCAAATGCTTGAGAAGTGTGTGAAATGGGGTAGAGGTGGGGGCCTTTTATAAGAGGAGAGGAGGGGCACTTTTGGAAAGTAAAGAAATATTACTTTATTTGAAAATGTGTTTCGGTTTTAAAAGGTCCCACATTGATATACTTCGTGGATAAGGTGATAATGGTTCGAAATCCACTCATCCAATTGGTTTTGGCCATGTTTAGGTGTTATATATTTCATTATCTTTCCATTTTATTTAAATCTTCAAATAATGATGTCATCGCTGCATCATTATTATGTCATATATAATTTAATTTATTTAATGTCTAAAAATTATAAAAAAACTACTATGATGTAGGAAATCTTTTTAGCTTTCAAATGACTATTTATAATAAAAAATTTTACTTTTATAACCCTACTTAAAATTTTTTTTAGTAAAACAACTTATGTTAGTGTCATTTTCACTTTAACATTAAATAAAAATATATTAATGTCATTTTCCAACTAAAGTGGCTCCATGGGGTCCCCAAGTTGTCCCATGGCTTTTCTTGGTCGGCCATGACTCACCCAATAGGTGTAGGACAAGTTTCATGGTGTTTTCACATTCTTATAATACCATTTTTACCTTAAACTACACAAATTACCTCTAATCGCGATTAATGAAAAAAAGTTACTATTCACCAAAAAAATATTTTAATCTCATTGAACCACATTTTACTTCTTAATGACAACCATGTATGTCGGATTTTCAAAATTCAATACACATTAGTGGTAAACTTTCATTTAACTGAAAAACCAGTTTGCTTGATTACCACTTAGTGGTTTCACTATTCATCAAAAATTGAAGTTTTTCAGAAAATTACCAAAAATTCACCCTAAGCTATATTTGATATTCCGAATTCAAAAATGAAGTCCATTTTACAAAATTCAAAACATATAAGTCAAATTAATTAATTTAATAATTAATTCCCGCTGTCATGACAAATAGCGTGTTTTTGTGAAACAATAAGTATCAAAAGATTGACACCAGTTTAAGTCCAATTTCAAAGTGAAATTGATTCCAATGACCACCATTGGATTAACTGGTAAAAATATTTTCTAATTTCACTTTAAAACCAATTCAAAAGATAATCTAATCATATAAATAAATTAGATTAAAAAGAGGTTTTGAATTAAAATACAACATTTTACACTATTCATAAAAAAATGAACTTTATCAGAAAGGTACCAAAAATTTACACAAAGTAAATTTTGATGTCCTGATTCTAAAGAAGAGTTATATTTGGTCCAAAAGAAAGTATAAGAGTGATCAAAACTATATTTAATGACGGTTCACCATTAAAAGGTGATAAGTGAACCTTTAGTGAAAATTAGAGTATATATGCCCTAAAATTGAACTCTTTCCGTATTTTAAGCCTTTATCTTTTATTGGGTAAATGTATAAACATTTAAAAACATATCTAATCATATTTTAGTTATTTCTATCCATTCCCGCCAGTACAACGGCTACTTGTTAACTAAGATTTAAAATAATATTATTTTATTACTAGTGTGCTACGTAAGTTTCAATGAAACTCATCGTTGTGTATCGGGTACGCTATCGAACATAGCAACCCCTTTAAAATAAAATTAATATTTAATTCGTAAATATTAATAAATATGAAAATTCTTTATTCTTTATTTACCTGGGATGTTACAAAAAATCTTGTTCCCATAGCCTTAGATGGCTCAAAGACTCCATAGTCGTCATATTGTCACTCATCTTCTTTTATGAATGACTCTTTAGAGGAGGAGGTAGTGAGGAGTAGTCCTTACTCCCCTTCCTCCTCCTGGAACCCCTGGTACTCTTCAAGATTAGAGCCTCATTGGCAGAGTGGTCGTGTACACTCCATTTGGGAACCATCACACCGACCCCATCTCCCTCACCTAGAATATCAAAATTAGAACTCAAATCATCATCTAAAAGACCTCAGAACCTATTGCTCAAGGAAATTGAGCTCAGTCCCCTTTCCTTCCCACCTTTCTAGGGAATAGCCTCATCTATATCAGACCCCTACCTCCCCTTGCTCATATCCACACTACCCACCCATGTCCTCTCAGCCACCGAACCAGAGATGTCCACCTTCCCTTCATCCTACGTTTGGTCCAAGATTGTTTCCCCCCCTTCCTATGGACTTCCGCATGAATCACCTCAAGCTAGAATTCTCCTTCTTCATCCTACGAACCATGGCTAGATGAACTCGTAAGATCCCCTTTCAGCCTACTGAACACATCTTCCACCATCGGGTTAGCATGGGGTTTAGCCACACCAGTACCAAGGTCATCCACACATACTGAAATGCAGCCCTATGCCTCACTAACTTGTCACACCTCTTCCACTGGATGCAATGAAGTTCCCCTAACTCTAACTTCTTCACCCATTGCATACAGACCCAAGCTCGTTGTCTCACAACCTAGTGGAACTTTTTTATTTCCACTGACCATCATCTGAGTCGTAACCTGTACATCCTTATGGCAAACTTCCCTCCATTGAGAGCCAAAGCCCCTACCCAACAACGATATAGGTCTCCACCGGCATAAATCAGAAGTGTTCCCCAGCTGCTTACATGATAAATAGAATTTTGTCCAGATCTCGTAGATTACCCTCTTCATGCACCTATATTCCTCTCCGATCATAATCCAGACATAATAAAATAGAACCCTAGAAACATCCATATCTACAGATATCCTCGAGCAAACAGGGTGATAGACCGCTGTCGTTATGCTATCCGAACAAAGATACCTACCGAGTAGATTGTCGAGCATTCGGATAATTTAGGGGTTCTAAAATGTAAATGAAAGGTTAGGGAAACTAACCCAAATCACAGCGGATGTCAAGTCTTGATTCATGTGGAAATTGAATGACCGCCGGAACAAGAAAAAATGATTTCCATTGCAGTATCGGGGTGCCCTCGAACAGGCATAGATGAGGTCCTCCTCTAATGAAAACCAGATCATAATAGGATGATTATCAAGAAACCCCACCGTTGCCTGCTCCTAGAGATCCCAAGTGTCGAAGAAAAATCTATCAAAGGAATCAACTGATGGCCTTCGCTGCTTGAACCTTGCTATCAGGGTGAACTTTAGAAGCATGGAGGCTTCAGTAAACTCTAATGTTTAGATCTGGAGATTCGTACATCCATCGATGAGATCTGGAACCTTTAGGCCTAACTCAACTTTCGGGAATGGAGAGAGATGTTCAAGGTTTGAGAATGGATGAAAATGGGGTGCCTCATTCTTTAAGAAAAAAAGAATATCCCTCTTACACAGAGGGGGGAGGAACCGGCGCGGCCACCACCATCATCACTGAAGGAGATGAGCCTTGCTAGGGTTCATGCCGCTATCCCTATGGCCTCATAAATTATAATAACTCCCATTTTAATATACATTCCTCATTTCTTTTATTTCAAATACATTTAAAAAATAGGTTTTGAAGATTTTAAATAACAAAACATAGCTTTCCACAAGTTCCCTTTTTAAAGAAGCACACACACAACTTTCCTTTTTAAAAAAGTTTTCCATTTAAAAAATAAAGTTTACAAAACCAAAACCCATTGAGAAAACCCAACAAGTAGATAATGATTCTACACTACCAATAAGAGGAACAATGCAGGAACAAGTAGACGATACAAAAAGAATTGAGCTATCAAGTGCAGCAAAATTAAGTAGAGCATATAGATAGATAAACTTGTGAGTTTCCTAAATATATCTAGAAGCAATCCATCGATGTACTCAGTTTGGACTCACCTGTCACTGTATGGTGCATCACTACAGTCAAAACCAACTAGCCACTATAAACTATCCAATCTAGTGTCTCGTCCCTCCTAGCCTCTCACCAAATTTATGGGGTACCAACCCATCTAATCAGGGTTGATAAGAAACCATCACTCGACCCTCTATATGACACCTATGAATCCCATGATAATAGTACTCAGTGAATTGGTGGGTCCTCACACACATGGATCAAACAAAAACCCATAGACATCGTTCTTGTCTAGCCCAAACACTGAAATCACCTATGCGATGACCCTCTCCTCGGAGGGGCTACCATAGAGGTTCCCATCACACATCATATCATCCAAAGTTCCAATTCGGCATACATGTCACATGAGTTTCAAAACCAATTCTCAAAACATCTCAAGGTGCCAACATGGCCTTCACATCTTAGGAGTTTCACCACAAATTTTCCAAATGTTATAAAATATCAACTGGGCATTTAAACATTTCCAAATCCAATTCTATTTTCAAACCCATTTCTAAACCAACGTAAACACATAAAACAACACAAAAGGTTAAAAATGGTACTTTAAACAATTTAGAAACCACACCATGTTCCAAATTACCAAATGGGCTAAACATTGTAAAAAAAATTCGAAAACCACCTTTGAGATCATTTTGGAACCATTTATGGGAGGAGGATTAAGGGAGGAATAAAAGAAAAAGTAAAGGTATATAAAATCCATGATTTAGAATGAACATTTATTTAGAAGTCCATATTCATTTGTGTTTCTATCCATAGTTTAACCTTGTCCACCTATGGATATGCCCACATCTAATTGAATATCCTTATAAAACAAATGGATCACCCCAAACCCATTCTAAAGAACCAAAAAATAAATTACATACATAGTACCAACCAATAAAAGTCACCAAAACTCACACAAAAGGATCAAATCACCATAAAACCAAACCACAAAGACATTAACAAGGATAAACACACTCTCAAAGCACTCAATTTATTTTAAATAGGCCAATAGAAATTTCATCAAACACCTTAAATGCATATATACATAGACATATATATAGAAATCCTTTGAAAACCCATTTCATTACAAATTACCAAAATGAAAACACCACAATTTATCACACAATAACATCTAAATCATAAAAAACTCATTTATAGATTTTTTAGAAACACCAAATAATCTCATGGAATGTGTCAAAAAGGAAATAAATGGAAACACCTACCTCAACGATGTTCAAAAGAAACGAAACTTCAGGAGAAGGAAAAACTAAGCCTGAGGGACAATACACATAGCCTAACACCAAAGAAACAAAACTCAAAAATAAACCTTAACACTTAGGTTTTTTCCAAGATAAAACCCCTCTAATAGGATCCAATAATCCAAGAGAAATGGAAGAGGAGAATTTTTAATCAACCAAAACCCACAAAAACTCACCTTAGATCTAAAGGAGGAGAACCAAAAGAGGGAGAGAACAAAGAGAATGGATCTTGGGAGCCCCTTTATGAACCAAAAACAATACAAGTGGGAGTAAATCCTAAAATCCATTAGATCATAATAGGGAAAAACTTGGAATTTTATGTTTTAAGGAATCTAGGAAACTACCATGGTTAAACCGCATAGTTTGACAAACTGTACACCAACCATATCTTCCATACTAGTGAGAAGTGTCACCATAAATGGTTTGGCCACAAAATTTAGGAAACAATATTCCAACCATGAACCATGAATCTATCAAAAACTATAGAACCCCTCACACGTTTGTCACACGGTTCCTCTAACTGTGCTCAAGTCGTGCGCTATGTCCCAGAAACCAACCCCCAAGACACACAATTTCTCATTGGGCTTATTTTTTTCAAAACATTCTCAATTCATTAAAGTAAAAAATTTATAGGAATAAAATGAACTGAAAACACCCTCTCCCCCAATAATCTGCACGGTTAACCCCCAAATTGTGCATAAAAACCATGCATAAGGACAAAATTAAATTAGAAACTCCAAAACTCAAATATTTCCGCTATAAAATCAACCCAAACCTCAGCCAAAAGATCTAACATTAGTAAAGTAATAAAATAAAATAATTTCCAAGGTTAGGGTGTGACATTGGTGGAGAAATATGAATTCCAATAAGAATATTATACTATCCTAAAATAATTGGATTGGTGGGATTGTAAAATAAAGATATGAATAAAATTTTATATAATTACATAAATGTGAGCACGAATTATTGGTAAAAGAAATTAAATTATTCATTTTGGTCTTATAGAATAGTCAAAAATTCATTATTAGGAATGTCATGATTCTATTTAGTGTATAGTAAATCATGTCACCTTTTAGTAGAACTAACCAGAAAAACCTATTGAATGATCAAGGTAGTAAATTGGACGTAATATAATCCTATAAGATAGAGTTATTTAGATACTTATGTGATTAAAGAGATTAAAATAGATTTATATGAAAATTTCCCCATTTTTAAGGATAAAACAAAAAAATCATGACTAACACATCCAAATAAGAGATATACACCCAAGAGACAAGATAACTTTGTTTAATTCATGATTTTTTTTGTTCCTAGCTAAACTTAAGTCAATATAGTCAATAAAATTTTTGTTACTGATAACTTTCCCACTTGGATATATGGAGATTAAAAAAATTGGAATTTCCTTTTAAGGTGAATAAATAGTTCCTTAAGAATTTTTTTGAATACCATTTAGTTGGGTGTATCCTTACCTTATTCTTTGATTTAAACAATATCAGTCATTTATTAATTTTTAATTTCAATAAATCACTTTATGTGTGGAAACCTAGGTATTTATTCTTTTAGTTTTTCATTTTTCATGCATTTTAGTTTTAAGGTTATAAGTTATTAAGAGTGGTATCATTGTAATGACTTTGAAGTTTTCACATTTAACCCTTTACTAAATCCCTTTAATACTCTTATAATAAGAGGGAAAAGGTGATGTAATTGAGTTTTAGAGTAAAATAAATAAATTTTTAAATAAATAAGGAATATTTTTGAAAAGGAGATCATTGTCATAGAGCATCACCAAATACAACATTGTTATACCTTGTCTTAAAATTTTGATCAGGTATTATTCATGGTGAAAGACTACATATAATGGCCATGTGTCATGGATCATGGATCATTAGACAAGTCCATGACACAACTCATAAAATGTGAATAAAATAGGGAAACACTGAATTTTCATAATTAAGGGTTCACATAGCATCATTACCCCAAGAATATCCCCTTAACTTTGATCTGATAAATCATGGTACACTACCTCATAACATATTATAATTACAAAAGTGGGTTATAAATGGTCTGCTAAAAAAATTCATGGGGTCCAACCATGCCACAATATTTCCCTTAATCATTAATATTAAAAACATCAATGATATCATTATGTCATGTGGATTATCCCATGATACAACAACTCATAAGAATTGGTTTTTAAAAAATCATGGGTCTAGAAATAAGGGATCTTCAAGAAATTTCCAAGGGTGTTACACTGTAATAGTTGACAAATCTATAAATATATGGCATAACCCTTAATTTATTCCATGAGCTACCTCTTCCATCCCTCTCTTGGTTCCAATTAAAATATAGTCTTCCTATTCTAAAATTGACCAGATTATCCCTTTAAAAGTTTAATGAGATGATTTTTATCCCTCCCCACATCAATTCTTATCCATATGTTTCTTTATTTCTTGTTTACTACCATGAAACTCACAATTACATATTCAAATCATCAAATACCTTACAAAACCTCACAAAATCCCTTTAAAACTTTTTGAAACCCCTTATTAATCCTTCACTCCTCATCCATTTCATATTATATTTAAATAATGTTGGACCCCTTTTAATTGAAACAACCACCATCCTATAATAACCCTACTCTTTATTACACTTTAATTCATGTTTTATTACGTAAACTTACATTAAATACAACATAAATTTTTTAGAAGTCTAGTTTCTTTGGGAATTAGGTACATAACATAACATTTTGAACATGGGATACAAATACATTATTGAAAACTTTCTTATCAGGATTCTAAAATTCAATGGATTTATTAAATCTTCATGGGATAACCTAAGGACAAACATAAGAAAGGGGTGAGCTATAAATACTAGTGAGGAAATAAACAATGGATAAAATGAATAAGATAATTTATGTTTGACAATAGGCATATCAGTGGGTCATAAAGGAACATGAAAAATAAGTCTTGATATAGCATGATAATCATAGCATGGGAAATGTGGCAACAACTTAAGACATTGAATCATAAACACAGTTCAAAAATAAAACGCCAATAAATAATATTTTAAAAAGTACCATAAAGTAATAAGGTTCACTCACTATCCTAAAATGACATATAATGATACTAAACATTACCCAATGCATTGGAATGATATATATTTTTGGGTGCACCCGTCATATTCATTTCATTCTCATGTTTAAGTGTGCCACATAGATCATACAACATGGATTCATTATTCATCATAATTTATTGCATGATCAAGGAGTGTGGAACACATATATGTAATTAAATAATAAAAAATTATATGTTCATAAATTTGAACACCCTTTTATAGGAAATGTACATGTTATTCACTACATAATTATTTAGGCACGGAAAATCGTGGTGACATTTCGGTATCATAACGACACCACTTAAAGATTCATAAAAGATGGTTTGATGAGAGATAAAGGGGTCTCTAATCACATATAAATAAAATTTTCAATAATAAGGACATTTAAAAACAAATCCCTACATTATAAATTGGAAATAGAAGGCATAATTTAATTAAGAAACATTAATAAAGGAAATAATCCTAGTTATATTTCGGCATGGAAACGAGTGTACTTAAAGGATTGTGGGAGGCTCAATGAGAGTGAAAGGGGATATCATCATTTATAAATTAAATTTAAATTAATGGGAAAATGGAAGAACATATCAAAACATAATAAAATGCAATTTAAGAGATATAACATAAATGAAGTGCTTGAATGGAAATGAGAACAGAGAAATCCCTTATGGAATTTTGTCATAGTATAGGCTTAGGTAAAGGTAAAAAATGAGAGAGGGGAAATTATATATCATTAAAATAATGTCCATTAGACATTAAGGTATCTTTATAAATAAATTACTTCTTAAAAAAATTCAATTAAGAATACAAATTCCAAAGAAGGTGCTTGATTTGAAAGCAGGAGAGGAAGGTGAGGATCCCTTACTTGAGTGTGTGACTCCAAAATCTTGGGAGGGGGTTATTGAGATATTTAGAAAACTTTTGGGTGACTATAGAGACTGTATGGAAGAGTATTGATGTTATTAAAGTAGTTTTAGTGAAGAAAATGGGATATTGAGTGGGTTCATATAGGAAATGAGGGGGGTATCTTTATTATTTTGGTTTTGGACTCTATATAATAAAATATCTAAAACCATAAACCATACCATGGTTTTTTACCATGGTTTCTTCCAAATGGGAGTGTTTTTTATTATTTTATAAGTCCAGGGTCTGAAATTATTAAAATAATTCCCTTTCTTATGTGGAGGTGAGTCACCCTCTTAAAGAAAGGATTTTAAAACCTTAAAATATATTATATGTTTTGGAGGATTCATAATGGATTTATAAGATAAATAAAATAAAATTAAAATCACGTTATTTTAAAGTTAAAAATATATATTTGTTCTTTTATCCCATTTATAATAATTATTACCCCAGTTTTGGGTCATTATGATGTCATAATACAAAAAGTATATTTATACGGTATTAAATTTTTACCTGAAAATTCAACTATCTCAGAAAATTATAAAAAAATCACTATTGGATAATTTCTATGTTATGATTCGAAAAATAATATTAATTTTATCTACATAATTTTATAAGTATATGAATTTTTACTTTTAAAATAAAATTGACATTTATTAAGAAATTTTGGGTTTTTCGACAATAACAATTTTTGAACCCTTATAAAATTTACATTTTAATTCATAAAAATTTACATGATAATTTATATTTGATAAAAATTATTTAATAATAATATTAAAATATTATATATTTCAAAAAATTCATTAATTCATTAATTCATTAATTGAATTTGAATATTGACTAAAAATGCAATTTTTGCTTTATTGTATCAAAATAAAAATTATTTACAAAGTAACAATAATCAGATGAAAATATATTCATTATTATATAAAAAATAATTTACATATTCATATTTATAGTGTATTGATACATATCTCTTTAATAAACCAACAAACACCCTAACAGTAAGGTGTGAGATGGTGGGAATTTCATGGGGTGGTTCAGAAAATATAGTTTGGGTCATGATCTTGATAAGCTTGAAATTATCCCATAAACAATTTCACTTATGCTTAAGTTTTTGGATATCAGATTAGGCTTTGTCAAGGGAAAAGACCATAAATACTATATCCCTCATAAGATTCAATAAATGGGCTTCATGGGGTATAATCCTACTGTTTAAGGTTGTCACTTCATTTTTATGTGTCAGTTGGATTTAATAAAACCCTATATTTATACTAATAATGTGACCATATTTAAATGGTTATGTTATCAAAAGTAATGATACTTAATGGTATTTTGAATCCAATAGGATATAATAAAACTAAATAAGTGCATGTTTTTTCAAAAACTATATTACATGATGGGACATTTAAATAAATCAAAAGGGGGAATTTTATTTATAAAAGTTAGGGTCATTACAATCTTCCCCCTTAAGAAAATTTTTCCTCAACATTTTCTTTTCCCACACTAAAATACATGAGGGTAACTATGTTTCATAACCTCCTACAATTCCCATGTTTTTTCTTCAAACTTGTGGTTCATTCACAAAACTTTAACAAGGTTCACTATCTTATTTAAAATAAAATTTTCTCTACGATATACTTTCTCAAAAGGAATACAAGAAATACATCATATACTTGAGATAGGTTTGGTGGGAGTTCTAGCTAGTATTCCACCACTTCTATGAGATCAAGGATATCAAAGGGATCTATGTATCTTGGACTAATCATTCCCTTATTCCAAAATATCATCACATTCTTACATGGATATATATAGAAGAATACCATGTATCCAATATCAAACACTATGTCTATTTGATGATTTTCATCATAGATATTCTGTCAACTCTGAGAATATTTGATGTGATACTAGATGTTCTTAACCTTTTACACTATTTCCTCATCCATTTTAGGACCTAGCAGTTTTGTTTCCCTAACTTCATCCCAACATGAAGCTGTTTTGTACCTCTTCCCTTAAATGGATTTATAGGGGTCATTTGGATGCTCCAATGGAAACTGTTGTTGTAAGAGAACTCAAACATAGGTTGATGTTGGTCTCATACTCCTTTTAAGTCCATAAAATATGATCATAAAATGCATTCTAGTATCTTAATAGTCCACTCATATTGGACATCAGGTTGAGGATGATAGGTCATACTGATGTTTAGTTTAGTGTTTAAAGCATGATAGAGACTTTTCCAGAACTTGGTGGTGAATCTTAGATCTCAATCAGATACAATTGATTTTGGTACTCCATGTAACCTTACCACTTCTCTGATGTATATCTGTGCAAGTTGATCTAGTGATAAGTCCTCTAGAATTACAATAAAGTGAGTTGTCTTTATAATATGATCCACAAAAACCCATATAGCATTGTTTCCCCTCAATGTCTTCAAAAGTTTGATGAAAAATTCCATGGTGATGTTATCCCATTTCCATGTTGGTATGGGTAATGATTGTATCATCCCCTTAGACTTATACCATTCATCCTTCACTTGATTAAATACTAGGAACTTTTATGTATATTCCGTGATTTTCTTCTTCATATTGTCCCACTAATGGTGATCATGGAGATCTTGATACATCTTTGAGCTTACTTGGTTAATAGAGAAAGTTTAACTATGTGCATCATCCAATGGTTCCTTCTTTAACTCAGGATTTTATGGAACACATAGTCTTGACCCAAATATCACAATTCCTTCTTCATCAATATTAAACTGTGAGTATTTCCCCTTTCTTATGGCTTCCACCTTCTTCTAAATTTACACATCATTTCTTTGAGCATCGTTTATTTTCTTTATGAGGGATGGTTGATAAATAATTTTAGAAAGTATTGATGATGTTCCTTCTTTAATGATTACAATGTCCATCCTTTTCAGTTCTAAGAAGATTTGATCCTTCTCAATTCTCGCCGTTGATAAAGATGCAGGATTTTTTCTACTTAGAGAAACTTCCACATTATTTTCTTTAACAATAGTTGTAATCCTTGATGAGATATAACCATATTTTCTGACATATATTAATCTCTTTATGTTATAATATATATTTTATGCTTCTGTGATTGGTATATATCTCACACTTCTCCCCATAGAGATAATGCCACCAGATTTTCAACGAAAATATCACAGCTGCCAACTCCATATCATCTTGGGGTAGTTTTTCTAATTAATTTAATTTTACTTTAGTTTTAGGCTATTAATTTATCATTTTACATCAGTACAAATCCTAATACATTCTTTGAAGCATTTCTATATACCAAAAATAGTTCCCCGCTTGTTGGTAGTGTGTGCACTAGTGCAGCGATAAGCCTCTTTTGAGATCCTTAAATCTTTCCTCACATTCTTTCATTCAAAAATAATTCACTCCCTTCTGAGTAAACTTGGTAAGATGGTTTGAAAATCGTGAAAACTTTATCACAAATCGATGATAATACCCATCTAACCCAGGTAAACTATAAACATCTATCAAATATGTTGGCATCGTCCATCCTTTAATTGCTTCTATCTTTGAAGGGTCTATATATATTCCATTTCTTGTGATGATATGCCCCAATAAAGAGAATCCCTTCAACCAATAAACACATTTTCTATATTTGGTGTAAATATTCTCCTTTTTTAGGGTCTTTAACGTAGTTCTTATATGATCTTCATGCTCCTCCTTAATTTTGAAGTATATTATAATATCATCTATAAATACTACCAAAACAATTCAAGGTAATATCTAAAGACTCTATTCATCAGGTGCATGAATATTTTTGGAGAATTAGTGATCCATAAAGGAATCTCTATGAAATTGCAGTGCCCATACCTTGTACAAAATGTATTCTTGGGGATATCCTTCATCTTCACCCTAACTTGGTAATATCCTAACTACAGATAAACCTTGGAAAAGTATTTTGCTCCACATAGATGACTAAACAAGTCATCAATCTGTGGTAGAGGATACTTGTTCTTTATCGTGATCTTTTTGAGCTCACGATAATAAATAAAAAGGTGCATTGACCCATCCTTCTTCTTGAAAAATAGTACTGGTGCTCCCCATGGTGAATCACTTGGTCGTATGAACAGTTTATCCATATTTTTCTATAGTTGTTTCATTATCTCCTCAATTTCCAAAACATACATTCTATATTGATTCTTGGATAATGTTAATTCCCTAGGTATAATCTAGATTGAAAATTCAACATCTTAGATAGGATTAATACTATGATATTCCTCAGGAAACACATTAGTGTATTACCTGAAAATAGGCTTGTCTTCGAGGATGGTTCTTTCCTTAGACTCAATCATTTGAGCTAGATATGATTTATCATAAGGAAATAATATCTATTCTTAAGATGGTGGTGCTAAAGAAGATTCATCTTCATCCTTACACTTTTTCTAATTCATGGATCAATTCACAATATGAAGAGTTATTTCCTTCTTGTGTAAATTTTTGTTGGATCTATATAGGGAAAGTAAATCCATGTCTGGAATTGCATCAAATTCTACTAAAGGGGGTATGATATGGTTCCCTAGTAAGTTAAACCTACAAATTTTGACATAGGAGTAGTTATATATTTGGGATACAATAATTGAACCTTTTTTTATTTTCATCGATAGTTGTACTTCTATGATTTTTGGTGGTGTTAGGATAGTTCTACTAAATTTTTGTGATATTAAGAAATGCGTAGAACCAGAATCAAAAAAGTACATTCGCTATTCTTGAATTAATAAATAAATCTCTTGTCACCACTTAATTTTAAAAATTCACCTTAGCGGTTGGGATGGAAAAATATCTCCCATTCATCCTTAGAGGTTGTTGGTTGTCTATAAAAACCCTTGACTTAGGGAATTGGTTCGCAAAGTTCCCTAGTTCTTTGTAGTTGAAGAAATGAACAATGTGTTCAGGGTTTACTAGATAATTCCTTTCCTCCGTTGCATTAATGGGTTTCTATTATTGGTAATTTATAGCTATTTTTCCTTCCTTCCCGCACCTAAATCATTTATTTGTCCCCCTTAGGAAATTTCTAGGGTACTTCTTCCTACACCTCTAACAAGTGGGATGTTAAAATTTCTTGGCACCATTTGATTTATCCATTGGACTGCTAGAATTAAACTCCACCTTTTTCTTTCTGTCCCCATGATACCCTTATTATTATCTAATCTTCATTTTGACATTGAGGGCACATCAGAAAATTTCCTCATAGCTATCAATGTCATGGATCACCAAGTATTTTCATATACTGGGTTTTATCCCACCAAAGAAGCTGTCAACCTTGTATTCATGGGTAACGAAAAAGTTGGAGGTGTATTGTGAAAGTATTATGAAATTTTCCACGTACATACCAATATATTTTTCATCTTTTTTCTTGAGTTAAAGTAAATACATTTCTATTTTAATTAGGAGAGTGCAAGGAAAATATTTATCAAAAAAATCTAGAAGTCCTGTTACTCTTTTGCTTCGATCTCTTCCTCAGGATTCATATTCTTGATCAATGTCCACCACTGATCATCTTCTCCCTCTATATGGTAAATATCTAGTAGAACCTTCTCTTGATCAGAACATTGAATTATGGAGAATATATTCTCAATGGAGTTGATCCATTTATCTACGATTAAGGGATCTGATGATCCATTGAAAGTCAGAGGCCTTTGTCGCTTAAAGCTCTCAATCGCAGCTTGTCATCCCTTAGGGGGATTTGGATGCTCCTTCTGATCCATATTTATATTCATAAATTGAGTCAACTGAGAGAGTATCAAGACAAATTTTTTGAATCCTTCTCTTTTCAGTTTAGAAATATTGTTGGGGTAGTCATCGCATTGCATGTTTCATTGATTGTTAACTTGATTCCTACTATTTTAGACCATTGGATAGAATAAAAAGAAAATTTGGGATGATTATTTTAAAATATTAAACACATAGAGGGAAATATAATGAAATTAAATTCATAACATATAAATTATATTTATTTCCATAACTTATGAATTTCTAGGCTTCAGTCTATGTTATCCATGATCTATTTCCTAACTTATATTATTATGGGAATTTTTTTCCCTTAATAATGGTTCATAATGATCTTATGAATTTATAAAACCATATACCCTATGATTTTCAAACCATGGGTGTAGTAAGGCCCATTTTCATAAACCAAGTTACCCCAATTCAGGCACGGGATACCTTGTCTGATTTGTTACCCCTATACACAATTATGCCAAAACCACATCCACTTGTAGTGTCCAAATATAGATGTATTTTATTGAAAACAAAATTAATCTATACTTACCAAATTTATGGATGTTTTCTTATACTTAGTCTAATCCCTAAGTATTTTTCTTAGGGTTTTCCAATCTTAATCACAAAAATAACTAAACTTTTTCTCTGATGCCAACTATAACAACCATGCTCTTTATTAAACTTTAATTCATGGTTTATTACATAAAATTATATTTAATACAACTCAAAAGATTTATAATTCTATTGTATTTGGTAATTAGGTACATAACATAATATTTTGAACATGGGATACAACAACATTATAAAAAACTTCCTTATCAAGCTTCTAAAATTCCATGGATTTTTAAAAACTACACGAGATAACCTGGGGAAAAACATAATAAAGTGGTGGGATATAAAGCCTAGTAAGAGAATAAACAATTAATAACATGAAGAATATAATAAATATTTTACAATAGTTATATAAATGTATCATAAAGGAACACAAATAATAAGGCTTGATATAGCATGATAATCATAACATGGGAAATGTGGATACAACTTAAAACACTGAATCATAAATATAGTTCAAGGATAAACCACCAATAAATCATGGTGTAAAAAGTCCCATAAATAAATAAGGTTCAATCCCTATCCCAATTTGGAATATCATGATACTAAACATTTATCAATGCAATGGAATTCTATATAATTTCGGTCACACTTGTCACATTTATTTTGTTCTCATACTTAAGTGGTCCATATAGATCTTACAACATGGATTAATTCATAATCATAATTTATTCCATGATCAAGGAGTATGGAATAAATATATTTATGTTCCTAATCAAAAATTATTTGTTCATAAATGTAAACAACCTTGATAGTAAATTTCCATGGTATCCACAACACAATTTTTTTGGCATGGAAAATCATGGTAAAATTTCAGCAGCATAATGACGTCACTTAAAGATTCATAAAAATGGTTTGATGAGATAGAATGGTGTCTCTAATCACATAGAAATAAAATATTAAGTAATAGGTGCATCTAAAAACATATCCCAACATTATAAATTTTAAATAGAAGGAATAATTTAATGAAGAAACTTGAATAATGGAAAGAATCCTAACTATATTTCGCTATGGTAATAGGTCTACTTAAAGGATCATGGGAGGCAGGATGAGAGTTAAAGAAGTATATAATAATTAATAAATTAAATTTAAATTAATTTTAATATGAAATAACATATCCCAACATAATAAAATGTAATTTAAGAGAAATAACATAAAATAAGTACTTGAATGGAAATGAGAAGAGAGAAATCCCTTACAGAATTTCAGTAGAGTAATGGCTTGGGTAAAGGTAAAAATGAGAGATAATAAATTATATGTAATTAAAATAACATAAATTATATATTATGGTATATTTTTAAATAAATTAAATCATAAAAATTACAATTAAGAAAAAATTTCCAGAGAAGGTGTTGATTTGAAAGGAGAGGAATGTGAGGATCCCTTACTTGAGTGTGTGACTCCAAAAGCATGGTAGGGGATTCTTGAGAGATTGGGGGTGCCTTTAGATGACTATATAGATTGGAGGAAAGATTATGGACGTGTGTAAAATAGTTTTAGTGAAGATAAATGGAATCTTGGGTTGGTTTATATAAAAAATGAGGGGGGTTTCATAATTATTTAGGTTTTGGACTCTATATACTAAAATATCCAAAAACACATGCCATCCCATGGTTTTTTTATCTATTTTTTTCTAAAAAATGGGAGTATTTTTTATTATTTTATAAGTTCAAGTGCCTAATTTATTAAAATAATTCCCTTTCTTATCTGGTGGTGAGTCACACTCTTAAAGAAATGATTTTAAAACCTTAAAATATATTATAAGTTTTGGGGATTCATAATGGATTTATAAGATAAATAAAATAAACCTAAAATCAAATTATTTTAAATTTAAAACATATATTTGGTCTTTTATCACATTTATAATAATTATTACTTTAGTTTTGGGTCATTATAATTTAATAATACACAAAGTATATTTATATGGTATTTAATTTTTACATAAAAATTAGATTATATCATAAAATAATAAAAAATTAATAAGTGAATAATTTTGACGTTATGATTCCAAAAATAATATCCATTTTATCTAAATAATTTTCTAAATATTTTAATTTTCACTTTTAAAATAAAATTGACCTTTATTAAGAAATAATGGGTTTTTTGACAATAACAGTTTTTTAACCCTTATAAAAATTAAATTTGACTTCATAAAAAATATATGTTCATCTATAATTGATATAAATTATTTAATAGTAATATTAAAATATTAATTTTTTCAAAAAATACATTAATTCGTAAATCTATTAATTGAATTTGAATATTAACTAAAAATACAATTTGTGCTTTATTGTATCAAAATAAAAAACATTTACAAAGTAACAATAATAGGATGAAAACATATTCATTATTATATAAAATATAAATTACATATTCATATTTCTAGGGTCTTGATACATATACCTTTAATACACTAGAAAATTCCTTAAGAGTAAGGTGAATGATGGTGAGACATTCATGGGGTGGTTCAGTAATCATGGTTTGGGTTGTGATCTTGATAAGATTGAACTTCTCTCATAAACAGTTTTTATCATGATTAAGTTTCACATGAGCCTCACCCCAGTTGGTGAGGACTCTTCAAGTGCATCAATGATACTCATGTTTGAATCCGGGTGGAGGCATATTTATGATTACTGTTGTACTACTGTAGCAGGTATTGTTTGGTACTATAGCATCTTGAACTATTCACCTTCGGGCCACTGATTTGGGTCTGGAGTCCTTAAGGCCTTTGGTCCACCCAGGAATTCAGGTCAGTAAGGCTTTCAGGCCACCTTCAAGCCTTTGAGCTACCTTAAGTCCTTCAGGACACCTGATGTGTAGATGAAAACCAAAAAAAAATATACAAGGAAAGTGCTCCAGAGGAAGATTCAAAGCAAGGCGCATTCACCATAGTAGAGATATCAGATTTAGAAGAATGAGAGGGTATGTAATTTTACATCGGTACCATCCCTTTGCATCCTTGCACTGAACATCAAGCTGAACATCCATGCAAAGGTGTAGATCTAATCACGATGTAGATGTTGGGGAGGGGAAATTTCAAGTATTCATAGTCTGGGATGTATTCCATTAAGACATTTGGGTCCTGTAATGTCATGAATCCTATGTTCAATGTAATGTAAGGGTTCCCCTTCAACCCTTAAATAGGATGTTATCAAAAATGAATAAAAAATGAATGTCTTCAGACCATTCAGGAAGGCATGCTTAAGTTATTGGATCTTAGCTTGGGACTGGTCAAGGGAAAATCCCAAAATTTATTTCTCCATCAGAATCTCCAATAAATGGGCTTCATATGGTATGATCTTACTGGTTGAGGTCATCACTTCCTTTGTCTATGTTAACTGGATTTTTTAAAACCCTGTATTTATACTTATCATGTTATCACTATTCATATAAGGCACCAGCCTTAAACCATACTTAATCTTGAGTTATTACAATATTACACATTAAGGATCTTTTCGGGTTTAGAGTTTTAGAGAATTAGAACATAAAACTTGCATTACATTCCACATATAAACAAAGTGGTTACATAAAGATAGTATTCATTTTTCCCATCAATGGAAACATATTTAAAATAAAACATGGATTCATTCTTGACACTTCCTTGACACTATCATCATATCATGTACCTTTCCCTTGACCTGTGAAAAACATTTCAAAAAAAATTGGGATGAGCATAAAAAGCTCAGTATGGGTTATAAAAATATGGAAAGGAAACATAAGTTCATATATACATAAGAATGAAATCATACATTACCCATAAAACATAATCACTTTAACATACCTCATCAAATCATGAATAAATCATAGAAATCATAAGACATAAAGGTAACTTGAGGCATTCATAACATTCTTACGTAGGGAGTATCCCTGTTGGTTACGTTTGGAATACCCATCACAGTATATTCCCTAAATATCTTCAGAGAAACCTTAACATTTCACTCCTTCGCATTACCCAATGCATTGGAGAGCTATATCGGGCTCACCCACCCTTAGTTTATCACGGAACCACCCGTCTTCATAATAATGCCCAAGAACCTCAACATAATTGTATCACATAAGACATGCATAAAGGAAACATAACATTTCCACATTTCAATCACAAGATATCAATACAACACATTGATATAAAAACATTATGAAAACCATTTTCAATACCAAAATAAAATAAAAGTAAAACATGGTATCTATTTTTCTTTTAAAAAAAGGTATGGCTTGTAGAGGAAGCCGAAACTCAAATAATGGTCATGGCGGCGGAGAAGTCATTGTCACCGCATACGTATGACAAAAAAATTCTCTTTTGTCGTTTAGTAAATGTTTCTTATAAAAAATATTCCTTTTGAATAAACTTAAAATTCAAATGGGTTTATACACCGTATAAAAGAAGGTTGTGTATAAAACAAAATATGCCTCAATGAAAGTAGATTGAGACGAAGTCCCATACCTCGGGTCCGACTTGACTCGGTCGTTCTTTAATCTCCTGAATAATAAACTTGAGTTAATTTCTACTTGTTTAATAACCTTTTTCAAGTTAATTATTCCTTTTATATCACTTATTTCCATGTTATGAACACTATGTAATTATTTAAGTTAATAACGGTCGTTTTAACGATCATTGGTACTTGAGTCAAAAATAAACCCTTTATAATTACAAGTTGTTCATGTATCCATTATATCCAGAATGGTATTCATGATGTATATATCATATATGTCATATATATCCATTACATGCATGCATTTATAATATTACATAATCATTTAGAGGTAAGAAATGGACTGCACCGTTCATGGAGACGGTAAGCCGTACGTACACATGAACGCTACTTTCATTTCTATTTCGTATTTTATAGAATGGAATCATAATGATATAAAGGTATATTATAATTCCAGTGTAATATCATATATAATATCATAACTCCATCCTTTATACATCCCACATATGGTATTAACGAATCAAATCACTTTGAGGGGGCGGTAGTCCGCACTTCCTTAAATGAAGATATCGTGTTTACCAATAATGGAAACCATAAAGGTATGCCCAAAATGAAAAATACAGAATATTAAGGAAAACATAAACATATTATATATCATATATAAATATAGTGTCATCTTAATGGCCACCTTTGAAGGTGTTAAAAGAATGTTGAACAATCATCGTTTCGGGAGGCAGAAATTCGCCATCCACGGAAATAGTATGTTCTTTAACCATTAGAAGTAGGTGTGTGTAAGTGTAGCTTGAATCCTTATTATAAAAACATCCTAGTATATTGAAGATACTGGAGTTGTTACAAAATAAATTAATAAAAAGTTTTTAGTGGGTTGGAGAAGCAAAATAAAACAAAAGGACTCAAGTGAAGACATTACCTTAAAATCGGGTAACTCCCTTTGGTTTGAGCTCAAAGGCTTCCTTGGGAAGACATCTGCCCAAAGTGAGGCTTCAGGGAGTAATAGAGGGAAGTGTAGAGACAAAATGGGTAGGGGTTGGCCGAGCCAAAGGCTTTGGAAGTGTGGGTAAGGTGGTAGAGGTGGGGGCCTTTTATAATAGGAGAGGAGGGGCACTCATGGAAAGTAAAGAAATGTTACATTACTTTAAAATGATTTTTGGATTCAAAAGGTCCCACATTGATATAATTCGAGGGTAAGGTGATAAGGGTTTGAAATACACCCATCCAATAGGTTTTGGACATGTGTAGGTCATAGATTTTACATTATCATTTCATTTTATTTAAATCCTTTATTAATGAGGTAATCGCTGCATCATCATGATTTCATAAATAATTTAATTTATTTAAAGTCTAAAAATTATAAAAAAAATACGATGATGTAGGAAATCGTTTTAGATTTCCAATGACTATTTATAATCAAAAATACATTTATGTAGACAAAATTAAAAATATTTTACTCAGGTGATACATTCTTTGTTACATTTAACATTCTTTAAAAATAAAAAGATAAAAAGTCTCTTTCTCACAAAAGTGATTCCATGGGGCCCCCAAGTTTGCCACAAGGCATCCCATGGTCGTACATGAGACAACCAGTAGCCTTAAGACACATTTTGGTGTCATTTTGTATTATTATGATATTATTTTATTATCCTTAACTACCTGATTACTCATTAATCAAGATAATTAAAGATAATTACCGTCGTTACTATTCATAATGTCCAAAAACAAAAGAGTCTTGATTACATAATTTGGACCTTCTGATTCCAAATATGTAATCCATTTTACCAAATTCCAAACACATAAATTTCAATAATTGATTTAAAAATAATTCTCGTTGTCAAAACAAATAGCGGGTTTTTTTTGAAACGATATTTATGAAAAGTTTGGCATTAGTTTATGACCAATTCCAAAGTGAAATTAATCATAATGGCCACAATTGGATTAAATGGTAAAAATATATTCATATTACACTTTAAAACCAATTAAAAATATAATCTAACCATATAATTAAATTAAATGAAAAAGCATTTTTGATGTAAAATGCAGTATTTTTCACTATTCATTAAAAAATGAACATTGTCAGAAAAATACCAAAAATTTATCCAATGTAAATTTCAATGCCCCAATCATAATGAATATGTTTATTTTGACAAATATATATTATAAAATTTTCAAAAGTTTGTTTTAAAAAGGTTTTTCCATTAAAAGGCAGCAAAACAATCTTTTAAGAATATTAGTGTATTCCATGCATAAGATTGTATTTATTTCCATTTTAAGCCTCTAAAACACTATCTAAATCATTAATAGACCTAGATAAAAATATCTGTTATTCATTACTTACTTGTGATGTTACATCCTTCCCCCTTTATAAAATTGTGTCCCCACAATTTATTTACTTATCAAATAAATGGGGGTACTTACCCCTCATTGCATTTTCATATTCCCATGTTGCCTCTTCCATCATGTGGTTTTTCCACAAAACCTTTACCTAATTAATCACCTTATTCCGTAACACTTGCTCCCTGTGGTCAAGAATCTGGACCAGTTGTTCCTCATATGATAGGTTCTCTTCCAGCTAAACTACCTCTGGACTCAAAACATGAGATGGATCTGGCATAAACTTTCTCAACATCGAAACATGAAAAACATTGTGTACCTGAGATAAACTTGGAGGTAAAGCCACTCGGTAAGCAACTGATCCAACTCTCTCCAGAATTTCATATGGTCCAATGAACCTTGGACTCATCTTTCCTTTCTTACAAAATCTCATCACACATTTCCATGGTGAGACATTGAGAAAAACATGATCACTTACCTCAAAAGATAGATCCTTCCTCTTGTTGTCCACATAACTCTTCTGCCTGCTCTGAGCTGTTCTCATGTGTTTCTGTATCAGCTGAACTTTTTCTGCCATCTCTTCTACCAATTCTGGTCCCATCAACTTCCTTTCACCCACTTCATCCTAGAAAGTTGGAGTTCGACACTGCTTCCCATATAACGCCACAAATGGTTCCATCTGTATACTAGAATGAAAACTGTTATTATATGAAAACTCAACCAAAGAAAGATGTTGGTCCCAACTTCCCTGATAATCCATCGAACAAGCTCGTAGCATATCCTCCAAGGTCTGAATTTTTCGTTCTGACTGCCCATCTGATTGGGGATAAAAAGCTATACTAAAATTTAATTCAGTACCCAACGACTTCTGAAGGCCTTTCCAAAAGTTAGAAGTGAACCTGGGATCACGGTCAGATACAATGGAGAGAGGAACTCCATGTAACCTGACTATCTTTTTAAGATACAAATGGGAAAGTTGATCTAGGGAAAAAGTATCTCGTATAGCAAGGAAATGAGCAGATTTAGTCAAGCGATCAATAATAACCCAGATTGCATTATTACCTCGAGATGTCTTCGGTAATCCCACAACAAAGTCCATGGATATATTCTCCCATTTCCACTCTGGCACTGGTAAAGGCTGAAGCATCCCTTTCGGTAACTTCCTCTCTTCTTTAACCTATTTACAAGTCAAACACTTCATAGTAAAATAAGAAATATCTCTTTTCATTCCATCCCACCAGTAATACTCCCGCAGATCTCTATACATCTTAGTACTACCAGGATGAACTGAAAACGGAGAACTATGAGCTTCACATAACAACTCTCTTTTCAACTGTGAATCACAAGGCACACACAATCTCTTCCCAAATCTCAAAACACAATCATTATCAATGTTGAATTCAGGTAACTTACCCTTCTGAACCAGCTCTACCTTTTTCTGCAACTCATTGTCTCACTTATGTGCTTGCTTGATTCTGTCTGATAGATAAGATTTCACTGAGACCTGAAACAAAATAGAAGAACATCCTGCACCAACAACTTCTATGCCAAATTTTATCAAATCCTTAACCAAAGGATCACGTTCCAAACACAATATAGTTAATTAAGCATTACTTTTTCGACTCAAAGCATCAGCCACTTTATTTGCTTTTCCCGGATAGTAATGAATTGTACAATCATAATCCTTGATTAATTCTAGCCATCTCCACTGTCTCATGTTTAACTCTTTCTGAGTGAATATATACTTTAAACTTTTTTGATCGGTATATATTTCACACTTTACTCCATAAAAATGATGCCTCCAAATTTTTAAAGCAAAAACTATAGCAGCTAATTCCAAATCTTGTGTAGGGTAATTTACCTCATGAGTTTTCAACTGTCGTGAAGCATAAGCAATTACCTGATCATTCTACATTAGGACACAACCAAGTCCTTTCAATGAAGCGTCACTGTATAAAACAAACTCACCATTCCTAGAAGGTAGTGCCAAAACTGGAGCATTCACCAATCTTCTTTTCAATTCCTGAAAACAATCATCACATTATTTTGTCTAGATAAACTTAACACCCTTCCGAGTTAGCTTAGTCATTGGACTAGATAACCGTGAAAAATTTCTAACAAACCTTCGGTAATATCCTGCCAAACCAAGGAAACTACGAATCTCTGTTACATTTGTGGGTCTTGGCCATTCTTCAACAACCTTTGTTTTTGCAGGATCAACAGTTATCCCATCTTTAGAAACAGTGTGACCAAGGAAAGAAATTTTTTGCAACCAAAACTCACACTTGCTGAATTTCCCATACAATTTCTTTTCTTTTAAGGATTTCAAAATGACCCTTAAATGTCTTTCATGTTCTTCTTTACTTTTAGAAAACACCAAAATATCATCAATGAAAACCACCGCAAACTTATCCAAGAACTCATGGAAAATTCTATTCATTAAGTCCATGAATACAGCAGGTGCATTGGTTAGCCCAAAAGGCATTACTACAATTTAATAATGGCCATATCTTGTACGAAATGCAGTCTTCGGAACATCTGCTTCCTTTACCTTCAGCTGATGGTACCCCGATCTCAGGTCAATCTTTGAAAAAAACTGAGCTCCCTGGAGCTGATCAAACAAATAATCGATATGAGGCAAAGGATATTTGTTCTTAACAGTGATGTTATTCAAAGATCTATAATCAATGCAAAGTCTCATAGAACCATCTTTCTTTTTAAAAAATAAAACATGATCACACCATGGTGATGTGCTAGGTCGAATGAAACCTTTCTCTAATAAATCTTGCAATTGCTCCTTCAACTCTAAAAGTTCAATTTGAGCCATTCGATAAGGGGGTTTTGAAATTGGCTTAGCATCAGGAACTAAGTAAACAGTAAACTCAACTTCCCGATCTGGTATTATTCTAGGCAGCTCATCAGGAAAAACATCAGGATACTCATTTACCACTGGAACATCATTAATCTGAACAGTTCCCTTGTTTTCAACAACATGTGCAAGGTAACATTCATTTCCATATTTTACAAGTTTCTTGGCCTCTTGATATGTTATCAATAGTAAGGGTTCATTCTTGTACACAAACTGAAAGTATTTCTGAAAAGAAACTTCTTTAGCTCTACAGTCAATCTTAGCATGGTAAAAAGAGAGCCAATCCATACCCAAGATAACATCAAACTCTACTAGAGGTAAAACAATAATGATCGCAAGTAGGTTCTTTCCACGGATAAGGATAGGAAGATTCTTACAAATTCTTTTTGCCTCAACATTTCCCTCAGGTGTTTTTACCACAAGTTCAGGAGTCATTTCTTGAGATGGTATTTCCATTTTACTAGAAAAGTTTTCCGAGATGAAAGAATGTGTAGACCCCGAATCAAACAACACACTGGCATAACCTGAAAAAACAAAGTACCTGATACAACTTCATTTGATGGCCCGACATCTGCTGAAGTAGTTGCAAAGGATTTCACCACCCCTTTCTTCTTGTAGTCTAACTGCTTCCCGTCACTCAAGCTCTTTTTCGGACACTCGTTTGTATAGTGACCCATCTCATTGCACTTAAAACATTTCACTAACTGTAAATCAAATTTCAACTTACCATCACCTTGATCTTTTTCAGTGCAATCACAAGCCTTATGTCCCATCTTACCACATCGGTATCACTTTACAGAATTCATAAGACATTCCCCAGCATTCCTTTTGCCACATTTATCACAAACTGGAAACTTAGTTTTCTTACCATCAGAATTTTTTGAAGAATTCTTCCCTTTCTCATGCCACCTCGGTCTCTTCTTCTGTTGGTTGTTATAGAACACTTGATCATCGGCAAACTCCATTTCCACCTTCTCAGCACATCGAACAAGATTTTCATAACTTTTAAACTCACGAGAAGCTAATGCCCTTCGATATTTTGGCTTTAATCCTGAGTAAAAACGATTGATTTTACTATCAAGGTCTCGGATAAAATTTGGAGCATACCTTGCCTATCGATTGAACCTTTCTTCATAGGCGGCCACTGAGTCTTCCTCTTGCCTCAATTAAAAGAATTGATTTTCCATCCTAAGTCAAACATCCTTAGGAAAATACTTCTCAAGAAACATACCTTTGAATTCATCCCAGTCAAGAGCATAAATCTCATCAGCGTCCCTGATATTTTTAACCATCGACCACCACTGATCTTCTTCACCCTCCAAACGGTAAATAGCAAGACTAACCTTTTGATTGTATGAACACCCCATGACATCAAAAATCTTCTCCAGTGCTTTAATCCACCCTTCAGCTAGCACATGGTCATATGATCCTCTGAATGATGGGGGATGTTGTCTCATGAAATGTTCAACCACTGACATGTTCCTCTGCGGTTGATCTGGCTGGTCTCGTGCATGGATACCACCGCCATTTATCGCTTGAGTCAACTGTGCCATTACTGCAACAAACTGTTCAGTTCCAATTCCGACCATCTCAGGATGCTGATTCGGAAGGTTATTTCCTTCTATATGCCTTCCTAGCACTGCTTCCTTGTTTCCTCTGCGGAAAACCATTCTGAACAAACATGTCTTAGATGAAGCAACATGGTAATCTTCAAATGCTATATCATTTCAATTTGACCATAAAAAATATTTTTGGATAATCATTTAATAGAATTCTTACTCCTAAAGTTATCTAAACCGAACTCTGATACCAACTATAAGGCCCCAGCCATAAACCTTACTTAATCTTGAGTTATTAAAATATTACACATTGAGGATCTTTTCGGGTTTAGAGTTTTAGAGAATTAGAACATAAAACTAGCATTACATTCCACATATAAACAAAGTGGTTACATAAAGATATTATTCATTTTTCCCATCAATGGAAACATATTTAAAATAAAAAATGGATTCATTCTTGACACTTCCTTGACACTATAATCATATCATGTACCTTTCCCTTGACCTGTGAAAAACATTTCAAAAAAACTTGGGATGAGCATAAAAAGATCGGTATGGGTTATAAAAATATGGAAAGGAAACATAAGTTCATATATACATAAGAATGAAATCATACATTACCCATAAAACATAATCACTTTAACATACCACATCAAATCATGAATAAATCATAGAAATCATAAGACATAAAGGTAACTTGAGGCATTCATAACATTCTTACGTAGGGAGTAACCCTCTTGGTTCCGTTTGGAATACCCATCATAGTATATTCCATAAATATATTCGTAGAAACCTTAAAATTTTACTCCTTCTCATGACCCAATGCATTGGAGAGCTATATCGGGCTCACCTGCCCTTAGTTTATCACGGAACCACCCTTCTTCATAATAATGCCCAAGAACCTCAACATAATCGTATGACATAAAACATGCATAAAGGAAACATAACATTTCCACCTTTCAATCACAAGATATCAATACAACACATTGATATAAAAACATTATGAAAACCATTTTCAATACCAAAATAAAATAAAAGTAAAACATAGTATCTATTTTTCTTTTAAAAAAAGGTACGGCTTGTAGAGGAAGCCGAAACTCAAATAATGGTCACGGTGGTGGAGAAGTCATTGTCGCCGCATACTTATGAAAAAAACATTCCCTTTTGTCGTTTAGTAAACTCTTTGTATAAAAAATATTCCTTTTGAATAAACTTAAAAGTCAAAGGGGTTTATACACCCTATAAAAGAAGGTTGAGTATAAAACAAAATATTCCTCAATGAAAGGAGATTGAGACGAAGTCCCATACCTCGAGTCCGACTTGAATCGGTCGTTCTTTAATCTCATGAATAATGAACTTGAGTTAATTTATACTTATTTAATAACCATTTTCAAGTTAATTATTCCTTTTATATCACTTATTGCCATGTTATTAACACTATGTAATTATTTAAGTTAATAACGGCCGTTTTAACGATCATTGGTACTTGAGTCAAAAATAAACCCTTTATAATTACAAGTTGTTCATGTATCCATTATATCCAGAATGGTATTGATGATGTAGATATAATATATGTCATATATATATATATATATATTACATGCATGCATTTATAATATTACATAATCATTTAGAGGTAAGAAATGAACTGCACCGTTCATGGAGACGGTAAGTCGTACGTACGCATGAACGCTACTTTCATTTCTATTTCATATTTTATAGAATGTAGTCATAATTATATAAAGGTATATTATAATTCCAGTGTAATATCATATATAATATCATAACTCCATCCTTTATACGTCCCACATATGGTATTAATGAATCAAATCACTTTGAGGGGGCGGTAGTCCGCACTTCCTTAAATGAAGATATCGCGTTTACCCATAATGGAAACCATAAAGGTATACCCAAAATGAAAAATACAGAAGCTTAAGGAAAAAATAAACATATTATATATCATATATAAATATAGTGTCATCTTAATGGCCACCTTTGAAGGTGTTAAAATAATGTAGAACAATCATCATTTCGGGAGGCAGAAATTCGCCATCAACGGAAACAGTATTTTCTTTAACCATTAGATGTAGGTGTGTGTAATTGTAGCTCGAATACTTCTTATAACAACATCCTAGTATATTGAAGATACTGGATTTGTTACAAAATAAATTAATAAAAAGTTTTTAGGGGTTTGGAGAATCAAAATAAAACAAAAGTACTCAAGTGAAGACATTACCTTAAAATAGGGTAACTCCCTTTGGTTTGAGCTCAAAGGCTTCCTTGGGAATACTTCTGCCCAAAGTGAGGCTTAAAGGAGTAAGAGAGGGAAGTGGAGAGACAAAATGGGAAGGGTTTGTCCAAGCCAAAGGCTTTGGAAGTGTGGGTAAGGTGGTAGAGGTGGGGGCCTTTTATAAGAGAGGAGGGGCACTCATGGAAAGTAAAGAAATGTTACATTACTTTAAAATGATTTTCGGATTAAAAAGGTCCCACATTGATATAATTAAAGGGTAAGTTGATAAGGGTTCGAAATCCACCCATCCAATAGGTTTTGGACATGTGTAGGTCATAGATTGTACATTATCATTTCATTTTATTTAAATCCTTTATTAATGAGGTAATCGTTGCATCATCATGATTTCATAAATAATTTAATTTATTGAAAGTCTAAAAATTTTATAAAAATACTATGATGTAGGAAATAGTTTTAGATTTCCAATGAATATTTATAATCAAAAATATAATTTATGTAGACAATATTAAAAATATTTTACTCAGGTGATACATTCTTTGTTACATTTAACATTCTTTAAAAATAAAAAGATAAAAAGTCACTTTCTCACAAAAGTGATTCCATGGGGCCCCCAATTTTGGCACAAGGCATCCCATGGTTGGCCATGAGACAACCAGTAGCCTTATCACACATTTTGGTGTCATTTTTTATTATTATGGTATTATTTTATTATCCTTAACTACCCGATTACTCATTAATCAAGATAATTAAAGATAATTACTGTCGTTACTATTCATAATGTCCAAAAACAAAAGAGTATTGATTAAATAATTTGGAACTTATGATTCAAAATATTTAATCCATTTTACCAAATTCCAAACACATAAATTGAAATAATTGATTTAAAAATAATTCCCGTTGTCAAAACAAATAGCGGGTTTTTTTTTGAAACAATACCTATGAAAAGATTGGCATTAGTTCATGACCAATTCCAAAGTGAAATTAATCCTAATGACCACCATTGTATTAAATGGTAAAAATATATTCATATTACACTTTAAGACTAATTAAAAAGATAATCTAACCATATAATTAAATTAAATGAAAAAGCAGTTTTGATGTAAAATGCAGTATTTTTCACTATTCATTAAAAAATGAACATTGTCAGAAAAAAACCAAAAATTTATCCAATGTAAATTTCAATGTCCCAATCTTAATGAATATGTTTATTTTGACAAATATAGATTATAAAATTGTCAAAAGTTTGATTTAAAATGGGTTTGCCATCAAAAGTCAGTAAAACAATCTTTTAAGAATATTAGTGTATTCCATGCATAAGATTGTATTTATTTCCATTTTAAGCCTCTAAAACACTATCTAAATCATTAATAGACATAGATAAAAATATCTATTATTCATTACTTACTTGGGATGTTACATACTTCCCACTTTAGAAAATTGTGTCCCCGTAATTTATTTACTTATCAAATAAATGGGGGTACTTACCCCTCATTGCATTTTCAGATTCCCATGTTGCATCTTCCATCATGTGGTTTTTCCAAAAAACCTTTACCTGATTAATCACCTTATTCCGTAACACTTTCTCCTTGTGGTCAAGAATCTGGACCGGTTGTTCCTCATATGATAGGTTCTCTTCCAGCTGAACTACCTCTGGATTCAAAACATGAGATGGATCTGGCATATACTTTCTCAACATCGAAACATGAAAAACATTGTGTACCTGAGATAAACTCGGAGGTAAATCCACTCGGTAAGCAAATGATCCTACTCTCTCCAGAATTTCATATGGTCCAATGAACCTTGGACTCAGCTTTCCTTTATTACCAAATCTCATCACACTTTTCCATGGTGAGACTTTGAGAAAAACATGATCACCTACCTCAAAAGATAGATCCTTCCTCCTGTTGTCCGCATAACTCTTATGCCTCCTCTGAGCTGTTCTCATTTGTTTCTGTATCATCTGAACTTTTTCTGCCATCTCTTCTACCAATTCTAGTCCCATCAACTTCCTTTCACCCACTTCATCCCAGAAAGCTGGAGTTCGACACCGATTCCCATATAACGCCTCAAATGGTTCCATCTATATACTGGAATGAAAACTGTTATTATATGAAAACTCAACCAAAGAAAGATGTTGGTCCTAACTTCCCTGATAATCCATCGAACAAGCTCGTAGAATATCCTCCAAGGTCTGAATTATTCGTTCTGACTGCCCATCTGATTGGGGATGAAATGTTGTACTAAAATTTAATTCAGTACCCAACGACTTCTGAAGGCCTTTCCAAAAGTTAGAAGTGAACCTGGGATCACGGTCAGATACAATGGAGAGACGAACTCCATGTAACCTGACTATCTCTTTAAGATACAAACGGGAAAGTTGATCTAGGGAAAAATTATCTCGTATAGCAAGGAAATGAGCAGATTTTGTCAAGCGATCAACAATAACCCAGATTGTATTATTACCTCGAGATGTCTTAGGTAATCTCACAACAAAGTCCATGGATATATTCTCTCATTTCCACTCTGGCACTGGTAAAGGATGAAGCATCCCTTTAGGTAACTGTCTCTCTGCTTTAAACTGTTGACAATTCCAACACTTCACAGTAAAATCAGCAATATCTCTTTTCACTCCATCCCACCAGTAATACTCCCGCAGATCTCTGTACATCTTAGTACTGCCAGGATGAACTGAAAACGGAGAATTATGAGCTTCACATAACAACTCTCTCTTCAACTATGAATCACAAGTCACACAAAATCTCTTCCCAAATCTCAAAACACAATCATTATCAATGTTGAATTCAGGCAACTTACCCTTCTGAACCAGCTCTACCTTTTTCTGCAACTCACTGTTTTGCTTCTGTGCTTGCTTGATTCTGTTTGATAGAGAAGATTTCACTGATACCTGAAACAAAACAGAAGAACATCATGCACCAACAACTTCTATGCCAAATTTCATCAAATCATTAACCAAAGGATCATGTTCCAAACGCAACATGGTTAATGAATCATTACTTTTTCGACTCAAAGCATCAGCCACTTTATTTTCTTTTCCCGGATGGTAATGAATTGTAAAATCATAATCCTTGATTAATTCTAGCCATATCCTCTGTCTCATGTTTAACACTTTCTGAGTGAATATATACTTTAAACTTTTTTGATCGGTATATATTTCACACTTTACTCCATACAAATGATGCCTCCAAATTTTTAAAGAAAAAACAACAGCAGCTAATTCCAAATCATGTGTAGGGTAATTTACCTCATGAGTTTTCAACTGTCGTGAAGCATAAGAAATTACCTGATCATTCTGCATTAGGACAAAACCAAGTCCTTTCAATGAAGCGTCATTGTATATAACAAATTCACCATTCCTGGAAGTTAGCGCCAAAACTGGAGCATTCACCAATCTTCTTTTCAATTCCTGAAAACAATCATCACATTCTTTTGTCCAGATAAACTTAACACCCTTCCGAGTTAGCTTAGTCATTGGACTAGATAACCGTGAAAAATTTCTAACAAACCTTCGGTAATAGCCTTCCAAACCAAGGAAACTACGAATCTCTGTTACATTTGTGGGTCTTGTCCATTCTTCAACAACCTTTGTTTTTGCAGGATCGACGGTTATCCCATATTTAGCAACAATGTGACCAAGGAAAGAAATTTTTTGCAACCAAAACTCACACTTGATGAATTTTCCATACAATTTCTTTTCTTTTAAGGTTTGAAAAATGACCCTCAAATGTCTTTCATGTTCTTCTTTACTTTTATAAAACACCAAAATATCATCAATGAAAACCACCGCAAAATTATCCAAGAACTCATGGAAAATTCTATTCATTAAGTCCATGAATACAGCAGGTGCATTGGTTAGCCCAAAAGGCATTACTACAAATTCATAATGGCTATATCTTGAACAAAACGCAGTCTTCGGAACATCTGCTTCCTTTACCTTCAGCTGATGGTATCCCGATCTCAGGTCAATCTTTGAAAAAAAATGAGCTCCCTGGAGCTGATCAAACAAATCATCGATATAAGGAAAAGGATATTTGTTCTCAACGGTGATGTTATTCAAGGCTCTATAATCAATGCAAAGTCTCATAGAACCATCTTTCTTTTTAACAAATAAAACAGGAGAACCTCATGGTGATGTGCTAGGTCGAATGAAACCTTTCTCTAATAAATCTTCCAATTGCTCCTTCAACTCTAAAAGTTCAATTTGAGCCATTCGATAAGGGGGTTTTGAAATTGGCTTAGCATCAGGAACTAAGTCAACAGTAAACTCAACTTCCCAATCTGGTATTATTCCAGGAAACTCATCAGGAAAAACATCAGGATACTCATTTACCACAAGCACATCATTAATCTGAAAAGTTCCCTTGTTTTCAACAACATGTGCAAGGTAACATTCATTTCCATCTTTTAAAAGTTTCTCGACCTCTTGATATGTTATCAACAGTAAGGGTTCATTCTTGTACACAAACTGAAAGTATTTCTGAAAAGAAAATTCTTTAGCTCTACAGTCAATCTTAGCTTGGTAAAAAGAGATCCAATCCATACCCAAGATAACATCAAACTCTACTAGAGGTAAAACAATAAGGTTCGCAAGTAGGTTCTTTCCACGGATAAGGATAGGAAGATTCTTCTAAATTCTTTTTGCCTCAAAATTTCCCCCAGGTGTTTTTACCACAACTTCAGGAGTTATTTATTGAGATGGTATTCCCATTTTACTGGAAAAGTTTTCCGAGATGAAAGAATGTGTATACCCCGAATCAAACAACACACTGGAATAACCTGAAAAAACAAAGTACCTAATACAAATTCATTTGATGGCCCGACATCTACTGAAGTAGTTGCAAAGGATTTCACCACCCCTTTCTGCTTGTAGTCTAACTGCTTCCCATCACTCAAGCTCTTTTTCGGACACTCGTTTTTATAGTGACCCATCTCATTGCACTTAAAATATTTCACTAACTGTAAATCAAATTTCAACTTACCATCACTTTGATCTTTTTCAGTGCAATCACGAGCCTTATGTCCCATCTTACCACTTCGGTAGCACTTTCCAGAATTCAGAAGACATTCCCCAGCATGCCTTTTTCCACATTTATCACAAACTAGAAACTTTGCTTTCTTACCATCATACTTTTTTGAAGAATTCTTCCCTTTCTCCTGCCACCTCGGTCCCTTCTTCTGCTGGTTGTTATAGAACACTTGATCATAGGAAAACTCCATTTCCACCTTCTCAGCACATCGAACAAGCTTTTCATAACTTTTAAACTCACGAGAAGCTAATTCCCTTCGATATTTTGGCTTTAATCCTGAGTAAAAACGATTGATTTTACTATCAAGGTCTCGGATAAAATTTGAAGCATACCTTGCCAATCGAGTGAACCTTTCTTCATAGCCGGCCACTGAGTCTTCCTCTTGCCTCAATTCCAAGAATTTATTTTCCATCCTAAGTCGAACATCCTTAGGAAAATACTTCTCAATAAACATACCTTTGAATTCATCCCAGTCAAGAGCATCAATCTCATCAGCGTCCCTGATATTTTTAACCATCGACCACCACTGATCTGCTTCACCCTCCAAACGGTAAATAACAAGACTAACCTTTTGATTGTCTGAACACCCCATGACATCAAAAAACTTCTCCAGTGCTTTAATCCACCCTTCAGCTAGCACAGGGTCAGATGATCCTCTGAATGATGGGGTATGTTTCCTCATGAAATGTTCCACCACTGACATGTTCCTCTGCAGTTGATCTGGCTGGTCTCGTGCATGGATACCACCGCCATTTATCGCTTGAGTCAACTGCGCCATTACTGCAAAAAACTGTTCAGTTCCAATTCCGACTATCTCAGGATTCTGACTCAAAAGGTTATTTCCTTCTGTATAACTTCCTAGCACTGCTTCCCTGTTTCCTCTGCAGAAAACCATTCTGAACAAACATGTATTAGATGAAGCAACATGGTAATCTTCAAATGCTATATCATTTCAATTTGACCATAAAAAAAATATTTTTGGATAATCATTTAATATAATTCTAATTCCTAAAGTTATCTAAACCGACCTCTGATATCAACTATAAGGCCCCAGCCTTAAACCTTACTTAATCATGAGTTATTACAAGATTACACATTGAGGATCTTTTCGGGTTTAGAGTTTTAGATAATTAGAACATAAAACTTGTATTACATTCCAAATATAAACAAAGTGGTTACATAAAGATATTATTCATTTTTTCCATCAATGGAAACATATTTAGAATAAAACATGGATTCATTCTTGACACTTCCTTGACACTATCATCATATCATGTACCTTTCCCTTGACCTGTGAAAAACATTTCAAAAAAACTTGGGATGAGCATAAAAAGCTCAGTATGGGTTATAAAAATACGGAAAGGAAACATAAGTTCATATATACATAAGAATGAAATCATACATTACCCATAAAACATAATCACTTTAACATACCTCATCAAATCATGAGTAAATCATAGAAATCATAAGACATAAAGGTAACATGAGGCATTCATAACATTCTTACATAGGGAGTAACCCTCTTGGTTACGTTTGGAATACCCATCATAGTATATTCCCTAAATATATTCAGAGAAACCTTAACGTTTCACTCCTTCGCGTTACCCAATGCATTGGAGAGCTATATCAGGCTCACCCTCCCTTAGTTTATCACGGAACCACCCGTCTTCATAATAATTCCCAAGAACCTCAATATAATCGTATCACATAAAACATGCATAAAGGAAACATAACATTTCCACCTTTCAATCACAAGATATCAATACAACACATTGATATAAAAACATTATAAAAACCATTTTTAATACCAAAATAAAAGAAAAGTAAAACATGGTATCTATTTTTCTTTTAAAAAAAAGGTATGGCTTGTAGAGGAAGCCGAAACTCAAATAATGGTCACGGCAGCGGAGAAGTCATTGTCGCCGCATACGTACGACAAAAACATTCCCTTTTGTCATTTAGTAAACTCTTCATATAAAAAATATTCCTCTTGAATAAACTTAAAAGTCAAAGGGGTTTATACACCATATAAAAGAAGGTTGTGTATAAAACAAAATATGCCTCAATGAAAGGAGATTGAGACGAAGTCCCATACCTCGGGTCCGACTTGACTCAGTCGTTCTTTAATCTCCTGAATAATAAACTTGAGTTAGTTTCTACTTGTTTAATAACCTTTTTCAAGTTAATTATTTCTTTTATATCACTTATTTCCATGTTATGAACCCTATGTAATTATTTAAGTTAATAACGGTCGTTTTAACGATCATTGGTACTTGAGTCAAAAATAAACCCTTTATAATTACAAGTTGTTCATGTATCCATTATATCCAGAATGGTATTAATGATGTAGATATCATATATGTCATATATATCCATTACATTCATGCATTTATAATATTACATAATTATTTAGAGGTAAGAAATGAACTGCACCGTTCATGGAGACGGTAAGTCGTACGTACGCATGAACGCTACTTTCATTTCTATTTCGTATTTTATAGAATGGAATCATAATGATATAAAGGTATATTATAATTCTAGTGTAATTTCATATATAATATCATAACTCCATCCTTTATACGTCCCACATATGGAATTAACGAATCAAATCACATTGAGGGGGCGGTAGTCCGCACTTCCTTAAATGAAGATATCGCGTTTACCCATAATGGAAACCATAAAGGTATGCCCAAAATGAAAAATATAGAAGATTAAGGAAAACATAAACATATTATATATCATATATAAATATAGTGTCATCTTAATGGCCACCTTTGAAGGTGTTAAAAGAATGTTGAACAATCATCGTTTCCGGAGGCAGAAATTCGCCATCCACGGAAACAGTATGTTCTTTAACCATTAGATGTAGGTGTGTGTAAGTGTATCTCGAATCCTTATTATAAAAACATCCTAGTATATTGAAGATACTGGAGTTGTTACAAAAGAAATTAATAAAAAGTGTTTAGGGGGTTAGAGAAGCAAAATAAAACAAAAGGACTCAAGTGAAGACATTACCTTAAAATCGGGTAACTCCCTTTGGTTTGAGCTCAAAGGCTTCCTTGGGAAGACTTCTGAACAAAGTGAGGCTTCAAGGAGTAATAGAGAGAAGTGGGGAGACAAAATGGGCAGGTGTTGGCCGAGCCAAAGGCTTTCGAAGTGTGGGTAAGGTGGTAGAGGTGGGGGCCTTTTATAAGAGGAGAGGAGGGGCACTCATGGAAAGTAAAGAAATGTTACATTACTTTAAAATGATTTTCGGATTCAAAAGGTCCCACATTGATATAATTCGAGGGTAAGGTGATAAGGGTTCTAATACACCCATCCAATAGGTTTTTGACATGTGTAGGTCATAGATTTTACATTATCATTTCATTTTATTTAAATCCTTTATTAATGAGGTAATCGCTGCATCATCATGATTTCATAAATAATTTAATTTATTTAAAGTCTAAAAATTATAAAAAAAATACTATGATGTAGGAAATAGTTTTAGCTTTCCAATAACTATTTATAATCAAAACTATCATTTATGTAGACAAAATTAAAAATATTTTACTCAGGTGATACATTCTTTGTTACATTTAACATTCTTTAAAAATAAAAAGATAAAAAGTCACTTTCTCACAAAAGTGATTCCATGGGGCCCCCAAGTTTGGAACAAGGCATCCAATGGTCGGCCATGAGACAACCAGCAGCCTTAGGATACATTTTGGTGTCATTTGTTATTATTATGATATTATTTTATTATCCTTAACTACCTGATTACTCATTAATCAAGATAATTAAAGATAATTATCGTCGTTACTTTTCATAATGTCCAAAAACAAAAGAGTCTTGATTACATAATTTGTAACTTATGATTCCAAATTTGTAATCCATTTTACCAAATTCCAAACACATAAATTGAAATAATTGATTTAAAAATAATTCCCGTTGTCAAAACAAATAGCGGGTTTTTTTTGAAACAATATATATGAAAAGTTTGGCATTAAATTATGACCAATTCCAAAGTGAAATTAATCCTAATGACCACCATTGGATTAAATGGTAAAAATATATTCATATTACACTTTAAGACCAATTAGAAAGATAATCTAACCATATAATTAAATTAAATGAAAAAGCAGTTTTGATGTAAAATGCAGTATTTTTCACTATTCATTAAAAAATGAACATTGTCAGAAAAAAACGAAAAATTTATCCAATGTAAATTTAAATGTCCCAATCATAATGAATATGTTTATTTTGACAAATATAGATTATAAAATTGTCAAAATTTTGATTTAAAAAGGGTTTGCCATCAAAAGGCAGTAAAACAATCTTTTAAGAATATTAATGTATTCCATGCATAAGATTGTATTTATTTCCATTTTAAGCTTCTAAAACACTATATAAATCATTAATAGACATAGATAAAAATATATATTATTCATTAATTACTTGGGATGTTACATCCTTCCCCCTTTATAAAATTGCGTCCCCCCAATTTATTTACTTATCAAATAAATGGGGGTACTTACCCCTCATTGCATTTTCAGATTCCAATGTTGCCTCTTACATCATGTGGTTTTTCTAAAAAAACTTTACCTGATTAATCACCTTATTACGTAACACTTGCTCCCTGTGGTCAAGAATCTGGACTGGTTGTTCCTCATATGATAGGTTCTCTTCCAGCTGAACTACCTCTGGACTCAAAACATGAGATGGATCTGGCATATACTTTCTCAACATCGAAACATGAAAAAAATTGTGTACCTGAGATAAACTCGGAGGTAAAGCCACTCAGTAAGAAACTGATCCAACTCTCTCCAGAATTTCATATGGTCCAATGAACCTTGGACTCAGCTTTCCTTTCTTACCAAATCTCATCACACTTTTCTATGGTGAGACTTTGAGAAAAACATGATCACCTACCTCAAAAGATAGATCATTCCTCCTGTTGTCCGCATAACTCTTCTGCCTGCTCTGAGCTGTTCTCATGTGTTTCTGTATCAGCTGAACTTTTTATGCCATCTCTTCTACCAATTATGGTCCCATCAACTTCCTTTCACCCACTTCATCCCAGAGAGCTGGAGTTCGACACCGCTTCCCATATAACGCCTCAAATGGTGCCATCTGTATACTAGAATGAAAACTGTTATTATATGAAAACTCAACCAAAGAAAGATGTTGGTCCCAACTTCCCTGATAATCCATCGAACAAGCTCGTAGCATATCCTCCAAGGTCTGAATTTTTCGTTCTGACTGCCCATTTGATTGGGGATGAAAAGTTGTACTAAAATTTAATTCAGTACCCAACGACTTCTGAAGGACTTTCCAAAAGTTAGAAGTGAACCTGGGATCACGGTCAGATACAATGGAGAGAGGAACTCCATGTAACCTGACTATCTCTTTAAGATACAAACAGGAAAGTTTATCTAGGGAAAAAGTATCTCATATAGAAAGGAAATGAGCAGATTTAGTCAAGTGATCAACAATAACCCAGATTGCATTATTACCTCAAGATGTCTTCGGTAATCCCACAACAAATTCCATGGATATATTCTCCCATTTCCACTCTGGCACTGGTAAAGGCTGAAGCATCCCTTTCGGTAACTTCCTCTCTGCTTTAACCTGTTGACAAGTCAAACACTTCACAGTAAAATCAGCAATATCTCTTTTCATTCCATCCCACCAGTAATACTCCCGCAGATCTCTGTACATCTTAGTACTGCCAGGATGAACTGAAAACGGAGAACTATGAGCTTCACATAACAACTCTCTCTTCAATTATGAATCACAAGGCACACACAATCTCTTCCCAAATCTCAAAACACAATCATTATCAATGTTGAATTCAGGCAACTTACCCTTCTGAACCAGCTCTACCTTTTTCTGCAACTCACTGTCTTGCTTCTGTTCCTGCTTGATTCTGTCTGATAGAGAAGATTTCACTGATACCTGAAACAAAACATAAGAACATCCTGCACCAACAACTTCTATGCCAAATTTCATCAAATCCTTAACCAAAGGATCATGTTCCAAACGCAACATGGTTAATGAAGCATTACTTTTTCGACTCAAAGCATCATCCACTTTAGTTGCTTTTCCCAGATGGTAATGAATTGTACAATCATTATCCTTGATTAATTCTAGACATCTCCTCTGTCTCATGTTTAACTCTTTCTGAGTGAATATATACTTTAAACTTTTGTGATCGGTATATATTTAACACTTTACTCCATACAAATGATGCCTCCAAATTTTTAAAGCAATAACAACAGCAGCTAATTCCAAATCATGTGTAAGGTAATTTGCCTCATGAGTTTTCAATTGTCGTTAACCATAAGCAATTACCTGATCATTCTTCATTAGGACACAACCAAGTCCTTTCAATGAAGAGTCACTGTATATAACAAACTCACCATTCTTGGAAGGTAGTGCCAAAACTGGAGCATTCACCAATCTTCTTTTCAATTCCTGAAAACAATCATCACATTCTTTTGTCCAGATAAACTTAACACCCTTCCGAGTTAGCTTAGTCATTGGACTAGATAACCATGAAAATTTTCTAACAAACCTTCGGTAATATCCTGCCAAACCAAGGAAATAACGAATCTCTGTTACATTTGTGGGTCTTGGTCATTCTTCAACAACCTTTGTTTTTACAGGATCAACGGTTATCCCATCTTTAGAAAAATGTGACCAAGGAAAGAAATTTGTTGCAACCAAAACTCACACTTTCTAAATTTCCCATACAATTTCTTTTCTTTTAAGTTTGGAAAAATGACCCTTAAATGTCTTTCATGTTCTTCTTTACTTTTAGAAAACACCAAAATATCATCAATGAAAACCACTGCAAACTTATCCAAGAACTCATGGAAAATTCTATTCATTATGTCCATGAATACATCAGGTGCATTGGTTAGCCCAAAAGGCATTACTAAAAATTCATAATGGTCATATCTTGTACAAAACGTAGTCTTCGGAACATCTGCTTCCTTTACCTTCAGCTGATGGTACCCCGATCTCAGGTCAATCTTTGAAAAAAACTGAGCTCCCTGGAGCTGATCAAACAAATCATCAATATGAGGCAAAGGATATTTGTTCTTAACAGTGATGTTATTCAAGGCTCTATAATCAATGCAAAGTCTCATAGAACCATCTTTCTTTTTAACAAATAAAACAGGAGCACCCCATGGTGATGTGCTAGGTCGAATGAAACCTTTCTCTAATAAATATTGCAATTGCTCCTTCAACTCTAAAAGTTCAATTTGATCTATTCGATAAGGGGGTTTTGAAATTGGCTTAGCATCAGGAACTAAGTCAACAGTAAACTCAACTTCCCGATCAGGTATTATTCCAAACAACTCATTAGGAAAAACATCAGGATACTCATTTACCACTGGCACATCATTAATCTGAACAGTTCCCTTGTTTTCAACAACATGTGCAAGGTAACATTCATTTCCATCTTTTACAAGTTTCTCGGTCTCTTGATATGTTATCAATAGTAAGGTTTCATTCTTGTACACAAACTGAAAGTCTTTCTGAAAAGAAACTTCTTTAGCTCTACAGTCAATCTTAGCATGGTAAAAAGAGAGCCAATCCATACCCAAGATAACATCAAACTCTACTAGAGGTAAAACAATAAGGTTCGCAAGTAGGTTCTTTCCACGGATAAGGATATGAAGATTCTTATAAATTATTTTTGCCTCAACATTTCCCCCCAGGTTTTTTTACCACAAGTTCAGGAGTCATTTCGTGAGATGGTATTCCCATTTTACTAGAAAAGTTTTCTGAGATGAAAGAATGTGTAGACCCTGAATCAAACAACACACTGGCATAACCTGAAAAAACAAACAAAGTACCTGATACAACTTCATTTGATGGCCCGACATCTGCTGAAGTAGTTGCAAAGGATTTCACCACCCATTTTTGCTTGTAGTCTAACTTCTTCCCCTCACTCAAGCTCTTTGTCGGACACTCGTTTGTATAGTGACCCATCTCATTGCACTTAAAACATTTCACTAACTGTAAATCAAATTTCAACTTACCATCACCTTGATCTTTTTTAGTGCAATCACGAGCCTTATCTCCCATCTTACCACATCGGTAGCACTTTCCAGAATTCAGAAGCCATTCCCCAGCATGCCTTTTGCCACATTTATCACAAACTAAAAACTTAGTTTTCTTACCATCAGTCTTTTTTGAATAATTCTTCCCTTTCTCCTGCCACCTCAGTCTCTTCTTCTGCTGGATGTTATAGAACACTTGATCATCGGCAAACTCCATTTCCACCTTCTCAGCACATCGAACAAGCTTTTCATAACTTTTAAACTCATGAGAAGCTAATGCCCTTTGATATTTTGGCTTTAATCCTGAGTAAAAATGATTGATTTTACTATCAAGGTCTCGGATAAAATTTGGAGCATACCTTTCCAATCGAGTGAACCTTTCTTCATAGGTGGCCACTGAGTCTTCCTCTTACCTCAATTCCAAGAATTTCTTTTCCATCCTAAGCCGAACAGACTTAGGAAAATACTTCTCAAGAAACATACCTTTGAATTCATCCCAGTCTAGAGCATCAATCTCATCAGCGTCCCTGATATTTTTAACCATCTGCTTCACCCTCCAAACGGTAAATAGCAAGACTAACCTTTTGATTGTCTGAACACCCCATGACATCAAAAATATTATCCAGTGCTTTAATCCACCCTTCAGCTAGCACAGGGTCAGATGATCCTCTAAATGATGGGGGATTTTTCCTCATGAAATGTTCAACCACTGACATGTTCCTCTGCGGTTGATCTGGCTGGTCTCGTGCATGGATACCACCACCATTTATCGCTTGAGTCAACTGCACCATTACTTCAACAAACTGTTCAGTTCCAATTCCGACCATCTCAAGATGCTGATTCAGAAGGTTATTTCCTTCTGTATTCCTTCCTAGCACTGCTTCCCTGTTTCCTCTGCGGAAAACCATTCTGAACAAACATGTCTTAGATGAAGCAACATGGTAATCTTCAAATGCTATATCATTTCAATTTGACCATAAAAAAAAATTGGATAATCATTTAATAGAATTCTAACTCCTAAAGTTATCTAAACCGACCTCTGATACCAACTATAAGGCCCCAGCCTTTAACCTTACATAATCTTGAGTTATTACAAGATTACACATTGAGGATCTTTTTGGGTTTAGAGTTTTAGAGAATTAGAACATAAAACTTGCATTACATTCCACATATAAACAAAGTGGTTACATAATGATATTATTAATTTTTTTCATCAATGGAAACATATTTAAAATAAAACATGGATTCATTCTTGACACTTCCTTGACACTATCATCATATCATGTACCTTTCCCTTGACCTGTGAAAAACATTTCAAAAAAACTTGGGATGAGCATAAAAAGCTCAGTATGGGTTATAAAAATATGGAAAGGAAACATAAGTTCATATATACATAAGAATGAAATCATACATTACCCATAAAACATAATCACTTTAACATACCTCATCAAATCATGAATAAATCATAGAAATCATAAGACATAAATGTAACTTGAGGCATTCATAACATTCTTACGTAGGGAGTAACCCTCTTGGTTACGTTTGGAATACCCATCACAGTATATTCCCTAAATCTCTTCAGAGAAACCTTAAAGTTTCACTCCTTCGCGTTACCCAATGCATTGGAGAGCTATATCGGGCTCACCCGCCCTTAGTTTATCATGGAACCACCCGTCTTCATAATAATTCCCAAGAACCTCATCATAATCGTATCACATAAAACATGCATAAAGGAAACATAACATTTCCACCTTTCAATCACAAGATATCAATACAACACATTGATATAAAAACATTATGAAAACCATTTTCAATACCAAAATAAAAGAAAAGTAAAACATGGTATCTATTTTTCTTTTAAAAAAAGGTATGGCTTGTAGAGGAAGCCGAAACCCAAATAATGGTCACGGTGGTAGAGAAGTCATTGTCGCCGCATACGTACGACAAAAACATTCCCTTTTGTCATTTAGTAAACTCTTCATATAAAAAAGATTCCTTTTGAATAAAATTAAAAGTCAAAGTGGTTTATACACCGTATAAAAGAAGGTTGTGTATAAAACAAAATATGCATCAATGAATGGAGATTGAGACGAAGTCCCATACCTCGGGTCCGACTTGACTCGGTCGTTATTTAATCTCCTGAATAATAAACTTGAGTTAATTTATACTTGTTTAATAACCTTTTTCAAGTTAATTATTCCTTTTATATCACTTATTTCCATGTTATGAACACTATGTAATTATTTAAGTTAATAACGGTCATTTTAACGATCATTGGTACTTGAGTCAAAAATAAACCCTTTATAATTACAAGTTTTTCATGTATCCATTGTATCCATAATGGTATTCATGATGTAGATATCATATATATCATATATATCCATTACATGCATGCATTTATAATATTACATAATCATTTAGAGGTAAGAAATGAAATGTACCGTTCATGGAGACGGTAAGTCGTACGTACGCATGAACGCTACATTCATTTCTATTTTGTATTTTATAGAATGGAATCATAATGATATAAAGGTATATTATAATTCCAGTGTAATATCATATATAATATCATAACTCCATCCTTTATGTGTCCCACATATGGTATTAATGAATCAAATCACTTTGAGGGGGCGGTAGCCCGCACTTCCTTAAATGAAGATATCGCGTTTACCCATAATGGAAACCATAAAGGTATGCCCAAAATGAAAAATACAGAAGATTAAGGAAAAAATAAACATATTATATATCATATATAAATATAGTGTTATATTAATGGCCACCTTTGAAGGTGTTAAAATAATGTTGAACAATCATCGTTTTGGGAGGCAGAAATTCACCATCCACAGAAACAGTGTGTTCTTTAACCATTCGATGTAGGTGTGTGTAAGTGTAGCTTGAAACCTTCTTATAAAAACATCCTAGTATATTGAAGATACTGGATTTGTTACAAAAGAAATTAATAAAAAGTGTTTAGGGGGTTGTAGAAGCAAAATAAAACAAAAGGACTCAAGTGAAGACATTACCTTAAAATCGGGTAACTCCCTTTGGTTTGAGCTCAAAGGCTTCCTTGGGAAGACTTCTGCCCAAATTGAGGCTTGAATGAGTAAGATAGGGAAGTGGAGAGACAAAATGGGCATGGTTTGGATGATCCAAAGGCTTTGGAAGTGTGGGTAAGGTGGTAGAGGTGGGGGCCTTTTATAAGAGGAGAGGAGGGGCGCTCATGGAAAGTAAAGAAATGTTACATTACTTTAAAATGATTTTCGGATTCAAAAGGTCCAACATTGATATAATTCGAGGGTAAGGTGATTAGGGTTCTAAATAAACCCATAAAATAGGTTTTGGACATGTGTAGGTCATAGATTTTACATTATCATTTCATTTTATTTAAATCCTTTATTAATGAGGTAATCGCTGCATCATCATGATTTCATAAATAATTTAATTTATTTAAAGTCTAAAAATTATAAAAAAAAATACTATGATGTAGGAAATCGTTTTAGGTTTCCAATGACTATTTATAATCAAAAATATAATTTATGTAGACAAAAGTAAAAATATTTTACTCAGGTGATACATTCTTTGTTACATTTAACATTCTTTAAAAATAAAAAGATAAAAAGTCACTTTCTCACAAAAGTGATTCCATGGGGCCCCCAAGTTTGGCACAAGGCATCCCATGGTCGGCCATGAGACAACCAGTAGCCTTAGGACACATTTTGGTGTCATTTTTTATTATTATGATATTATTTTATTATCCTTAACTACCCGATTACTCATTAATCAAGATAATTAAAGATAATTACCGTCGTTACTATTCATAATGTCCAAAAACAAAAGAGTCTTGATTACATAATTTGAACATTCTGATTCCAAATATTTAATCCATTTTAGAAAATTCCAAACACATAAATTTCAATAATTGATTTAAAAATAATTCCCGTTGTCAAAACAAATAGCGGGTTTTTTTTGAAACAATATCTATGAAACGTTTGGCATTAGTTTATGACCAATTCCAAAGTGAAATTAATCCTAATGACCATAATTGGATTAAATGGTAAAAATATATTCATATTACACTTTAAGACCAATTAAAAAGATAATGTAACCATAAAATTAAATTAAATGAAAAATCAGTTTTGATGTAAAATGCAGTATTTTTCACTATTCATTAAAAAATGAACATTGTCAGAAAAATACCAAAAATTTATCCAATGTAAATTTCAATGTCCCAATCATAATTAATATGTTTATTTTGAAAAATATAGATTATAAAATTGTCAAAAGTTTGATTTAAAAATGGTTTTCCATCAAAAGGCAGTAAAACAATCTTTTAAGAATATTAGTGTATTCCATGCATAAGATTTTATTTATTTCCATTTTAAGCCTCTAAAACACTATCTAAATCATTAATAGACATAGATAAAAATATCTATTATTCATTACTTACTTGGGATGTTACAATTCAGTAGCTATATTATTAATGGTAATGATACTTAATGGTATTTTAAATCTAATAGGATATAATAAAATAAAATAAGTGCAAGTGTTTTCTTTAACCATATAACATGATGAGACATTTAAATAAATTAAAATGGGGAAAAAAATTTATAACATTTCAGGTCATTACACACCCTAAAATACTGAGAAACTTCTAGTAAAACATGTTAAGAAGCACAATCAAAAGCCATCCATTCCACTACCTAAGTGCTCCTCTGTCCCATCACCATCCCCATCACACACCTAGACCCATACCAATCCTTAAAACCCTTAGTATTATTCAAGTGAGGATTCATACCAATACTACCTCTACTACTTTATATGATTCACCAATATAAATCATCGAGAGAGGATTAAGAGGATATAAATAAAGAGAATCCAAATGAATAATACTTTATACATGTATATTATACAGTAGTTTGAGATAGTGGACACTTTCATAGAGAAATTTTATATTACACACTTATCATACATGTGTGATAGGAGGTATATAATAATTTGACATTTTATTTTATATTGAATTTAGAGATTCTACTTGATGGCGTTAATTTTAGGCAAAGTTGATGTTCTTACAGCCTTCATTGGAAAATTTATGATTCACCCTTGGAATTTACATTGATGAGTTTATGAGTACACAGGAATATGTTGATATGATCTTGGATCTCGAAAGGAGAAAAATTCAGACATTATGGGAAACTATGGTAGAAGAATCAAAGATTTTTTCATAATGCAACGGGTAAAAATATCACATAGTAAAATTAAGATAAACATGGAGAGAAAATTGTCTTTTTATTTTTAGGGATATAGAAATAAATCCATGGGTACCATTATGGATAGGGATTTCATAACCCATATAGAAAATTACTTGGGAGTATTCAATCCATTTATACCAATTTACCCACTTGGAATGATATATCTCATTGATTAAACACTACTAGTTAAAATGATATTATTGAAAAATTTAAACATTATGACTAGTTCAAGGAGTATGCGTACATTTCATAAGACAAAACTAATGAGGGTATTCTTAAGTAACCTCTCATTCTAGACTTATTATTGTACCAAGAGATAGAAATGATACTTACCTTACTCAAGATCCACCATCCTCTATATATTAGGAGTCATGGAATAGGTACTTCAAATATGAATTTGAGTACATGATCATGATTCACACTAGATGTTCCAAAAATGGGGTTTTAATATAACCTGCAATCCATACCACCCCATACCCTAGTACTTATCCCACCACCATCACCAACATATAAAGGGACTCGTTATGGGTTCATTTTTACCTAATAATATGATTCTATACATATATCATCCTTTACCCCCTATATTATCCCACCTTCTATCCCATTTAAACATATATTTTATCAAAGTTTGACCCCTACTAGTGCTCCACCTCATGATACACCAGATATCCTAGGTGATGTATTCATTCAATAATATATTTACTTATATTATAAGAGTATTTTGAAGGGGAATATGTTAATAGAACCCTAACATATTCCATTCATTGATACAACTACCTATTATATGTACTCCCTCTCAATCTAGGAAATGCTCATAGCACATGAGAGTGTTAAGCATTCCCCTACTCTGATTATAGACCATTCCACTAGTATTGCCGCCATTACTAATACATAGACCTCTACTAATAGTAATGAGTAGATTTTGGGTATAATAATTAAGAAGGTTCCATTGAAATGATTATTATATATGATTTTTATCTTTTAATAGTCGTTTATCCTATCATTACAGAGATAGAATCAGGTATCGAGTAGGGCCCTATGACTAAGGATACCCTGGTATCATAGATCTTCCTAAACATTGAGGAGACAATATCCCCATATACCATAGTGATACCCCATTCCCTAATGAGTACTGCTATATTCATGGTTCATCAAATTTTTTAATGGAAAAAATTTTCCTTGGATTCCTTTCAATATATATTGGGTGAGCCTGAGGAGGTTACCTAGTGGTGTGAGAAGTCACACTGAGAGGATAAACCATCCACTATATCACATCCTACTAATACAACTAGGTAGGATGAGGTGTATATTTAGGAGATATGGGAGTATATAATTTATTATTAGTATATACCCTCCCCCATTTTTTTAAATTTCTAGTTGGTCTCCTTTTATTATTTTTTCTCCTATTTTTTCTTTTCCATGTGTACCTTATTTTTTATATATTTTTAAATCATATTTTCACTTAATTTATGAAATAAATAGAACTAAATATTTTATGAAACAATTTTTTTATCTTTATTAACATATTTATTTTGTAACTTCTAAATTGGAAATCATATGTATTTTTTATAGGAATACAAAATCAACACTCAAAAATAAAAAAAAATACAAGGATTCAAATAATATAATTTCAAACTAAGGATCAAGGAAAAATGTTGATTAAATCAAGGAATATCTTATTTTCTTTATTACCTTTTAAGTTATTCCTTTGATTTATTTAATTTTTTAATCATATAAAACTCATTAACCTAAGTTAAATATTGATTAAAATGTTTAGTTAAAGTGTGAGAGAGGGATCATTATACCCACATTGAATTTTTTCCACTTTACAACCTAGGATTCATCAAAATTTAGGAAAAATAATATTACTTACAGAAAAATTTAATTTATAATTCTCATAAATAATGAATATATAATTTAAAAATTTTATAAGTTACACATTCATTTTAATTTTTAGGTGTTCTAAAGTGATTGATGATAAGATTCTTATTTTTGACCTTGGTTCTTAAAAATTTACATTTACTAGACAGATTATTATTACCCATTATATAAATTTATTGATCAATATTTTGATTCTCATTCCCATGTGGTTATCTATACCCATTTCTCATATTCTTTCTAGTACCCTCTTTATCGATATATTATTTCGATATGAATAATTGCTAGAACTTTATTTTTAATATATTCCAAATAATATTGATTTTAAACCACAAAAAATGATTAGTTTTATTAATTGATTTATTTTTATCCTATTTAACCTTTGGACCAAACTTATGTATAATCTTTTGATAAGATAATAGAGACTAAGAATATTCTTATAGGAAGCTACATTACAAGCCAATTTTTCCTTCCAACACTAATTCATTTGTATTAATTACATGACTAAATTTGAGGGGAAAATGAGATTTTTTATTTATTGTGTTTTTTTGTGATAATTCCATGAAGCAAAAAATCAGTGTCTGTTGGTTAGCCAGGAGATAGGAACACAAACCATTAGATATTATGCTTATATAAAATAATCTACTGATTAAAAAAAGATAGAAAAGTGAGTAATGGAATATCATGGATTTACCTTCAGATTCTCACTTACCCCCTTTATTTTTATAACTAATATAATTAGTTTTTGTAGGATATTGATAGTGGGGATAAGGGCCATTGTTTGGTTTGACACTAAAGGTTGTATTATGGATACTTTAATGATTAACCATACCTAAATTATGATCTTGTTCAAAATTTTACAATTATTTTCTAGAAGATATAAATCAATGTAACTTTTATGGGTATGAAAATTATTATTTTCATACATTAAATTAAAAAAATAAGAGGTGTAGAGAGAAAATCTTTAGGTGAAAAATAGGAAAATCTATCAATGTTTTGAAAATTGAAGTTGTGATACTCTATGGAATATGGGAAACGTAAGAGGAAATTGTTTTTTTATAGGAGAATAAGGAGAATCTACTTTTCATTAATCATAATTAAATATCATTCAATGTGATTTAATAATTAAACCTCCTTTTTCAGCCTTTTATTTTGAAATTTTACATTATAAACCACCTACTTTAAACCAAAAAATATATCTTGAAAAAAAATCATCATTATTATTATAATTTTATTTCGAAGTTAATATTGAGATAAATATAAATCCTATAGAGAGAGTTAATATACTTGATATTGAGAATGCCTTTTATTATATGATCTTTAGTGATGATTGAAATTTTTTTCCCATAAGGTAGATCATAAGTGTCGTGGATAATGATGAAAGGTTGGATGATATTGATGGAATGGGAAAGGTCTCTTGAATTAGAATCATTTAAGTGGGGGAATAGGAAAATTTGAATTATATGGGTCTTTTTTTTAAATATTTTGGTTATGAATAAATTATTATGAGTTTCATTGATTTAACATTTCCCTTATTGAAACATGGAATATTTAGGTTTGATGTTGATATTTTTTTATGGATAAGAAAATATTAAATTGTGGGAAATTTGATAACCCAAAAATATGCATGCCATTTTTCCATGATTTTAATTCTTAAATAGATAAAATACTACATAATTGGTTGTGATTTTATTGGTTTTTTTTCTAAAATAAATAAGATAGTAATTATTAAAAATCTATAGAGAAACTTAAGTAATTACAGAAGATATAATGCCAAACATATGTAATCATGACATGAGTTAGTGAAGATGAAATTTTCAACCAAGGTATTACTATGTAACAATATGGTATATCATACAATAGATTCTCCTTATTTAAATAACATGAAAGTTTTTAGGATTAATTTGATACACCATAGTGATACCATATTTATCACAATGAGATATGTATGAATAACTTGTGATAAGGAAAATTATTTTTTGTATCATGATAAAAAAGAAACATGATTCTAAAAATATATTTATGAGTAACTTGGAGGATTTAATAATTTATTACATCAAAATGATGACCTTCACACTGACACCATGAGAAGAAGAGCTAAAAATAGAGTACTAAATTTCTATGTTGTATCCCTAAAACAATTCATTCCATCACTTTCCTAATATGGATATTTAAAGGAATATATCATGACTCAAACTATCAATAATACACCATGATCCTTGAGGGTTTACATTTTTAATATTAGAATATATACACCAACCTAGAGGCCACTAGAGAAGAAAATATGGGAGTTTTTTATATAGATATTATTATGATGTTGTAATGGATAACATTACATTTTAACCTATTCCAAGATTATAAACACATTATATTTATAATTTTTTTAGATATTTTATCCACTTTTGATTATCTTTATTCTTCTATAGATAACTATGTCATGATACTTATTATTTGGGAATGGTGGAATCAAATACTTTTATGCTGGTTTATTTTTTTCCTCTCTCTTACATAATTATTTTGTATCTTCTTCAATTTGCATGTTATTCCTATATCTTAAGATCACTCATTAATTCATGATGTATTTCTCATCTATAATGAGTGAGTAAAATATTAGGGGATAATTTATTAAGAGTGAGAGAATTATGGTGTATTATTAATTGATGGATTCTTCATGTGGATTCAATTTATTGATTAAGTATAAAATTGTGCTTAATTTTTATCTCACTAATTAGTTATTATTTTATAGAAGTAATAATTAAGGGAGGATATTAATTATGGTAATAAATAATGGGACTACAAGATTAATATTTATTTTTCTTTTAAAATAAATATTAGTTCACATTTTTTTTAGTTTAATTAGTTCTCTTTATCCATTAAAATTTAATGAATTAAAGTATTGTTAATTGGTATTGAACAAGTAAAACTTTAATACCCTTAGGTAATATCTCAACTGAAAAAACATTTAAATAATTATTTGGATAAAATTAAAGTTTTTAGAGACACTAATTTTCTAAAATTAATCATTTTTTACAAATTTTAATAGAAATTTTCTATTTTCTAACTGGCATTCCATTATTTTTACTTTTCTTTGATTTTTATTTTTCAAGTCCTTTATTTTTTGTTTTAATGTAAAACTTGATGATCATCAATTAATAAAGACTAATTAATTTAGTATTTATAATCATGTTACCAATGGTTTAACATCAAACTCTTGGTTACTATATAACCTTTTTGTAATTATAGTAGTATAAAATCAATGAACATCAATTCTAAACTTTGACTCACTGCCTTTAAGAAGTTACAATGCTCATGGGTGCATCATAGAACTCATATATGTATAATATGATATGAAATTTTCAAGTAAAAACAATATAAAATAATAAACATTATAATTTCCAAGTCCTATATTCCAAATCTAAAACTCATTAATTTTAGTATTCAAACAACTGATATTTTATCTATATAAATAATAAAGGTATAATGTGTAAATATTTTTCAGTTCTCTAAATGATGTGGTGGAGGGTACCCTCATTGTTCTATCAAAGATAGCAAGTACATTGACTGATTTTGGTTATAATCATTACTTTATTCCATCAATGTTTTCAAAGAATATAGAATAAATACATTAACTTATCTAAGTATAGTTATCAGTACAGTCTCCTAAATAAATTATCCAAGATTTCAAAGTGTAAAGAAACTCTAGTATTTACTTTGGAAAGAATAATCTCCCAATAAATCTGGAAGCCAATACCATGATAGAATTCGACACTATACAAGGGATGAACTGGATTATAAAGTATAACACCAAGATCAACTTCAAATGAACAAAAATCTCAATAGTTTTTTAATGGAAACCATATAATTGATTACAATGTGTAGATATCATGACATGAGTTTTGTCTATAACCACATATTGTAGAATAGTTTATGGAGATGATTGGTGAATATGATGAAGGAAAAAAAGTATACTTATTGACAGTGTCCATGTCATTCAAAAATATATTCATGTATTTACTATGGAGTTACTGCATCCTCCACTAGAAAGATTTGTAGAGTTCTGCATTGTAATTAGGTTTTAATCCCAGCCGATATAAAAAACACCACATAGAATAGAAAATGTGGATCTATAGGAATTAAATAAATGACTCCATGATCTATTGGATAAGGGTTTTATCTAATAATGTGTGTCTACATGGGGAGTACCAATTCTCTTGGTGAAGAATTATGGAACATTACTTATATGCATTGGTAATAGATAATTTAAAGGGATAACAGTGAAGAATAATTTCCCACTTCGAAGGATTGATGATTTATTTTACCATATTCATGGTAATAAATTATTATCCAAGACTAATATTTGATATATTTATCATCAATTGATGGTTACAAAAGAATTAATTCTCAAAACCTCATTCCGATCAAAATATGGGAATTATGAGTTTGATTTTATTCCCTTCAGCTTGAAAAATTATCCTTCTATATTTTTGGATTTGGTGAATTGAGTCTTTAATTCATACCTTTATTACTTTGTGATTGTTTTTATTGATGATATTATAATATATTATAAACATTGTATTGATCATGAGGACTATCTATGTTTTATATTAAAAACTATGAGCAATGATAGGTTATTTTTAAAGTACAAAAAAATTAAATTTTTTATAAAAAAAGATTCTTTCTTGGGGAACTCTATAAAAAATGACGGAATATTAGTATAATATGATAAGAAATAGGTCATAAAGGAGTGGCCTCTTCCTAAAATAGAAACTAAGAATCATTCTATCATTTTCTTAGAATAACATAAGATGAGGCTTGTAGAAAACATTTCATGACTTTATAATACACTAAACATGTAATCTCAAAAGGGGGATATGTTTATCTAGACATAAGACTATGAAGAAAGTCTACAAGATCTGAATAAGACATTGGTTGTTGTATCTATGTCAACTCTACCCTCTATTGTAGAAGGGTTCATTATTTCTAGATATTTATCAAGTTGGCTTACGATACATGCAAAAAATGAGTATAGATATTATTCAATGTATAAAAGAACTATGTTTGAATTATGTTATACATAACACCAAAGGAATATTGTACTACACACAACACTTACTGGGATTGTGTTACATGCAATAGTGACCTTCCGCAATAGCTTGCATTTTACGCAATATTGAGTTTCACTAAACAACGATATATTATTAAAATATTATTATTTAATGGGATATAAACTATCTGTTATGAATAGTATTAACCACATTTTTAATTTTATATAACATTAACATTCATATTATGTATTTTCTAAACATCATATAAGAACAAATACAATTTTTTGGATAAAAGAAATATTTTTCAAAAAATGCAGTTTTGTCACCTTTTGATGGCGCACTTATTTTAAATCTATTTTTTATAACTTTTATATATTATATTTGAAAAAATAAAATTATTCTTTGGAATATTAACATAAAAATTTACTTTTGTTTAATTTTTTATATTTTTCTAATAAAATTCATATTTTAATGAATAGTGAAAAATACTGCATTTTAATTCAAAAACAAACTTTTTATCTAATTTATTTATATAGTTAGATTATCCTTTTAATTGGTTTTAAAGTTTAATTGGATTATTTTTTATCACTTAATACAATTCGGGTCATTAAAAGTAATTTCACATTTAAATTGAATATAAACACATGTTAATCTTTTGATAGTTTTTATTTCTTCAAAACCCGCTTTCTGGTTTTAACAACCGGAATTAATTTTAAATTAATTTCTACCAATTATTTGTTTTGAATTTAGAAAAATTGATTACATATTTTAAATCACAAGGTCCAAATTATGTAAATAGGCACCTTTTATTTTTTTGATATTATGAATAGTAACTTCAATAATTATTTTTATTTACCATGGTTAAAGGGTAAATCAGGTAAATAAGGGTAAAAAATAAAATTATAATAATATAAAGCTATCCTAACACATGTCCTGATCCTATTTTATTATATATGGCTGACCATGAGCATATTTGGGACGATTTTTGCACCCCATGGAGCCACTTGGGTTTGATAATGAATTATTAGATAAATAAATATTATAATAATCATCATAAAGTTGAAAAATAATTATTAAATTAAGTTTTAACCCTTCAATATATAAAGGTTTATTGATTAGAATAGACTCTTGATTTCCAACTGACTCAACTCCAATAATTTTATCTTTTTCATTATCTATAAAAGTAATAGTTCCACCATTTATCTTTCATAGTGAATAAAAAATTAAAAAATCACCACTCAGATATATTTAGAAAATACAATCCATATACCATTTAGAATTTTTTTTTCATGAATACTTAAAAAATATCAAATAAGTGGATGTTTTTGTACCCATATACTTTTGAGCTAAGTTATGTTATCCATTAATGATTTAGGAATCCAAATATAAATACTTTGATTAGAATTTCAAAACATTACCAAAAAATTAATACTTTGAAAATAAGTATTTTTATCACCACATAATTATGGAAATATTATAATAAAATCATTAACAAAATATTTGGAAACACTACTAATAAAAAAAGTAATATTAGAAATATTTTTTTGCTAAAATTGGGAATAAAAAAATCCCCTCACAACTTTTGTTCTTCACTACTACACCCAATACACTATTTATTCTTATTACACTTTTGATTATGAATTATTTCACTAAGTTGTTCTTCCCATATGTAAAAATGGGAATAATAAACTTTAAATTGGCTATTTTAGATAAAAAAATCATCAATTCTACTATCATATAGAGAAAAGGATAATTGAGATTTAACAAATATGAATTTAAAATATTAAAGATGATTAGAACATTTATTGTTTATAAAATATAGAAACATAATATTTTATAATAGATTTATTCCATTTCTTCAAGGAATCATATATATCTTTAAGTAAATAACAATACTCATTATGTTCATCTAAATAATAATCATCATTTTTTGGTATGAATGAACAAAATGAACATACCCCCTTTAATTTTATTCATAAAAAAACATATTATCATGCTGATTAGATTGATAATTATATGAATTATATTTATATACATCAATTGTACCATTAAAACCACTCCAAGTAGGTTCCATGGATTTCTTTCCTTCGATCTTATAATCTATAATTCTGTGGGATTTTCTTTCATATTTTTTCTTCTTATTAATTAGAGGGAAATCAATCTTGATATGCCTAAATTTATTATATTTATAATATCTATATTTCTTATAAGTTTCATCACTATTCTTAAATTTATTAAAATATCTTATGAACCATTTTATTATCTTTTAAATTTTATTAAAACCTTCTTCTAAGTGAGTAAACTCATCACTAGAATTAAAATTGTTAAAATTTACTTCATCAAATGAATTAGAAAATACATTTTTATCTTTAAAATTAGTAAATTTGAATGAATCACTTTCCTTTTTAGTAAAATTATCATTTTCTTCAACTTTCATTTTATATTTATTCATCATTAGAGTACCAATACTATTTTTTTAGTTAATGAAAAGTAGTTGACTATCTGATAACTACTGATATACCACTCCTTATAGAAGGTAATACTCTCAACACTTTAAAAATATAATCAATTTTAGGAACTAAATTTCCTAAGAAAAAAAATTTTCAACTACTTTAGTTATTCTTCTATTCATATTTATAATAATTCCTCCATAAAACATCATAAAAATATAATATTTCATATTGGAAGGGTTATATATCAATTATTTAACCTTTTCAATACTTTATCTTCCCATATTTAATAAAGAGAAGAAATTTGAGAAACTTTATTTATTTCATCTAGAACTAAACCGAATATAATATCATTAATGACTCTATAATTTAAAATCAAACTTGGATTCATGTTCTATGATTCATAACTAAATATCATTATCAAGTGATATTTTAGAAATTTTATATAAACTTTATAACCCAAATCCTTGATATTGATTAGCATCATTTTTTTCTAATACCCATAATTTTATCCATTAAATTTTTTTCACTAACTATAATCATTATTTATTTAACATTGCTCATTGTAAAAGACAATAAATATTCCTATAAACTTCAACAAACCAAAATAGGAAACTCAAAGTATTTTCTCTAATATCAAATGTTGTCTTAGTTTTATCTTATAGTAATAGGGTATTCAACAGAAGCTAGTGGGCTGGGGATTTAAAAAAATTCATCATCAGAGAAACAAAAATTCATCATCTCTGGTGATCTGAGCCCTAGTATAATATGAGGATCTCATATTGATTATTCAAAGAATAAAAATTAAACTGGGATGAGGACCTAATTCAAATCAAAGTGTGTGCATATATTTCAAGTCACCAGTAACCATTTCTCGAAGTATCCAAATACAAACCCCTCTATATTATCCAAACATTCTTTAAGAATATTCTTTATTACTGTTCATCAAATTTTAGGTTCTAGCATAGATCTTTGAAAAATCCTTCAGTGTAGTGACGATCACCTCAATATCATCCCATAGATCCATCAAAGGCGTTCTTATATTGATCACTCAAGGAGAGACTTTATCTCTCTATAAAGTAGGAGTATAGAGAATCTCTCATTCCGTTGGAATGAATAATACAACTAATGAATGCCCCTCTCTTACTTATATAGTGGGAGGATCAGAATACCTGGAAGGGTTCCCTAGCCTCCAGAAATAAAACTCCCACTAAATAATAAATAAATGAAACATGATGAATAAATAACTACATTATATTTTCATTTATATTTTTATCAATTCCTTTTAATATAATAAATATATTGTGTGATAAATCTCGATTCATTAACTCTACTTGAAATCCATTCTTATATTAAACAAACTTTAAATATTGATATAATATTCATTAATGTGATATTTTTCATGTATTTAATTAAATACATATAAATAAATTTAATAAATAAATTCAAACTAGTTATTATATACTCTAATAATAATGAATTTATTTAGTTTTTGGTGATTTATTACCTAGACAACTCTCATACCCCATGGTGGGGAACACCATGTCCAATACACCTATTCACCAGAATAGGCCAGATCCTTTAATACATTATTGTGTGTGATCTTCTAGGACTTTATATCAATATCTGTGTATAGTATTCATAGATGAATATAGAAATCTAGAAACCCATCAAGGTCTCTAAATATTTAAGGAAATAGTCATAGCAACGATAACCAATATATGAACATGTATTGTGTAATATAATCCCTTTGTCATGTGATATCTCATAAATTATGAAGCCCACTTATGTGATTATCCTTTCTTAATTTATTATTGATTGATCTAACTATATGTACTTACCTTTGACTACCATGGCCATTGATTTATGAAGGTACTACCATTCTGATCAATCGGGCCCAAGATATCACTTCCTCAACTCGAAAGCAAAAAATTATATCTTGAACATTAAACCAATTCCATACCATAAATGAAACACCCAACACAAGCTACCTCATAATGACTTCATTATAATGGTTTTTTCCTTGCATCAAAGTATGTGATCAAATGTAACACATTGATAATGATCTAAAATTTTGAGACCAATACACATATCCATAGATAGGAACAACCAATGACACCCAAAACATGTGGTGTTCCTATTAGTAGGTCTTCCCTCATGATATAACCTACTAGAGATCACCAAGTGTAAACTTCATAAGAATAAGTCTTAACTATTATGAGAACCCAGCACCTGATAGTCAAACATTAATTGTTTCCCATCAGTATTATGTATCTATTCCATAAAAAATTTGTTTAATATTAATGTCATGGTAACTTGAGGTTCTAATTATAGCTTGGGAACTTATATAACCTTTTTATATGACAAATAATATATGTAAATTACCATTTAAATAGTGGATTCTAAAATATCAACACTATAATGGTAAGTGTACATCATGTATAACTCACAGTATACATAAAATGGTAATCAAAAATTACTGTTTATTTGGGTCTAGGTAACCCACTATTACAACAATCTCACTTGAACTAGGTCCAACTTTATAACTGTACTTGTTAGCTATCACATGATAAGATCATGTTTCTACTGAGTTATGACTTTAGTCATGGTTATACCACATTTCCACTGTGTGTATTTTTTTTCTATGTGCGGCTTTACCTCCTTGAGTACAACTCTTCAAGATATGTAAACCCTGAGTATATATCTTTTTTTCCACTATAAAAACTTTAAATATTTTCTAGTAAGATTTGTATAATTATCATAAATTACATTATGATAATACTTTACTTACAAAGTGTGATTCAAAGAACTGGAAAAAAAATTGTTGTGTATTTTACACTACTTTAGCTGCCTCAAAAGTTGCAACACACTCTATATTTGTATACATGGATACCATTGGCTTGAATGAGATTTTATTACTCATTACCTTAGCCTAAATGCGATATTATATTTTATTTACCTTATAGGAAGACTATTTTTTATCCCATTAAAACTAGTATCTCTTCCTATCATCATATCAGGTACATACCTTTTGTACATTCTCATGTACAATTGGATAGTTCTGACTGCTTACCTAGAAGTTCTCCTAGATATAACTGATATTTTCTTACCATATAATATATGCTGGAAAAATTACTTTTAGTATATATCATGGAATATTTAATTGATCCATCATATAATCATATGGAATTCAAATCACCACATTAATCTCCACTTATTACTATGTATGTTTTCTTGGAGAGATTTATTTCATGTTACATTGGTAACAATTCTCTTTCAAATTGTTCAAACCTGTATTTTTCAATATCATGTCAATGTTTGTACAATTGACTAGGTCTAAGAGACCATAATATCCATATTAGTAGATCAGGTTCCCTAGAACTTAGTTTGATAATTTAAGTCAATATTTAGAGAGTTACTTTGACATTGGTCTAAACTAATTTTAATACTAATAATTGTTTCCCATATGGTATCAAACATATTTTACATGGAAATATTGGCACTCCTACTAACCTCTTGTAGACATGTGGAAAAAATTAATATAAAATTAATATTATATGATCTTGTTACTAACTTCAATCTTAATCTAGATTTCAATAACTTTTACCCTTATTGGAATTCTATGATATCATCATCCCTTTCTAGTTTTGTTGTATAGAAATATTCCATGATTGGTGGTCTTGACATCCAATTATAAATTTAATGATCATACAAAGTAGCTATGATAATTAAAATTCTAATGGATTTATGAATAACAACTTGATTTTATCAATAGAGCCTTACTAGTATTATTATTTTACCATCCATGTAAAATCTCACTTGAATACCCACTATTGTATTCTAAATAATAAGCCCCATGTAGTTTTATACATGGAATCTATTATTGAATTATAATTGATCTTCTCAATTTTGTCTAATTATCACATACTACTTACTTGTAATAATTATTATTCTCAATGAATAAGGTATCATCGTTTGTAGTGAATATAAAACCACCACTATGGTTTTATCCTAACAATGCATTATGTTTCTTTGGAACATTCCTTTTCCAGAATATCCTATGGAACTTTTTCCTATGTAAACTATTTTTTCATCTCTAGGATTTACTAAACCCAAGTTAATATTGCTCCCACTATCTTAAATATATACGTGCACATTTTTTATAAATATAGTCTATAACTTTACTATATATTTTATATTTCATGGATTTTTGTAATATCATTATAAAACATTAGGATAACTACTTTAGATGCACATTGTTTTTCTCTTTATGTAAGTTTATTTATTTTATAACAAACTGTTTTCATCTAGACACATGTTCTAATGACATGGTGGACTTACATCATAATATAACTCATTTGATATCCATTTTTCATGGTAGTTGATATATGGTTATGGGATAATTTCTCTATATGTATAGTATGTCTCAAAAATAATGGAAGTCACTACAATACATATATGTCTCAAAAATGATGCTCATTTACTTACTCCATCTCTCTTGTGTGTCTGAGGAAATATTTGTTTACAAATTTCTCCATGCTACATTTTATTGATCAATGTTAACATTATAGAGCCTCCTTATTAGCATCATGGCTTTTATGTGGTTAAGGTAATGTGCATTTAAGAATTATTATATGCTACATTATGATGATCGATGAATGTTTGGTCAAGATATTCTTAAACACACCATCCTAAAGAAACTCATGCCTTTTGAGCATGCATATACCAAACTTTACTTATATATTCCTTAAAACAGTTAAATGAATTTTATGAAGTATATTTACCACTATCTTACCCTTGGAATAGTTTACTCTCTCTAGATGAACTAATTCTAAATGCTTTATGGATTATCTTTATATCTAAAGGTTTAATTGTCCAAAACTAAGTACATAATTGTTTCTATAATACCTAAGGTCTTCAACACAAAATAGTATAAAACTATACTTGGTATATCCTTGAAATATATATATTTTTACTTGAAAAAAGTATTATCTTACCACAACTAGGTATATAAGTCTTACATTTTTATATTCATCATGTATCTCCCATGATTCATGTTTTACTTATCTATTGTTTGTGTATGAAATACCATAAACAACATTTATTCATAAATTTTCTAGTATCATTCATCACATAATTATAGTTTTAACTAAACCATTCACTTGGAAATTAAAATTTGTGTTCTTCTTACTACTGACTTAGGAACAACCCTTTCTCATCCACATGGAGAACACACCTTACTTCTAGTAATGTTTCTTTATTTAATTGGTTATAGTATTTAAATACACATATGTAATAGGCATATTGTATTTAATACACAAAAATTATAACATAAACATTAATTACATTTAATTAATATACCTAAATATGAAAAGACTAATTTTTTCTTCATACCTGTTCATTACCTTTAAACTTACAAATATTTTATTCTATGACATATAAATAAAATAACCTCTTGGTTAATACCTATTTTATTTGAAGGAAGTTGTGATGGTGAATTTTACTTCACACTTTCCATTGTAATTTTTTCCTTATCTTTCAACTTATTCACAATAATAACTAAATATTAATCTTTCTTTAATGTTCTTATTTCTTGTAGAATCCTAACTTTAAGGTAACAAAGCGTTTTCTCCATAAAATTCATTTTGTAATACAAAAAATATTGTAGTAAATGGGTGAAAATTATATGAGAAATAGATCCAATGAAATTTTTTGATCCATATTTAAATTTACAGATATACAATTTACTTATAACCTATTCATATTTGGGATTCTCTTTCTCCTCACAAGATTCTCAGAGATGAGACAACATGTGAAATCATCAATGTCCTGATGTTGTATCCACAACTCACATCATACCATGATGATAGAATTATCACATATATATCATATGAATATTACATGAATCTCATATATTTATTTTTAACACCCTCGCTTATTGAGGTGGATTAATAGGTCTTGTAACACCCTGAAATTCTAAAGTAGGAACATTCTATTTGATGGCATGTATGACACGCAACACAAAGCACGTAAGAAAATATAATATCCAAAGAATTTATAATATATTTACTATTTTAAATAAATTAGATATATTTTATATTCTTAAATACACGTGACACTATGTTATCATACTTTGCAGGCAATAATGAGTTTCTTTTATGGTCAGCGTTACACGCAAGACTGAGTTTTACCGAACAACAATATACTATTATATTATTATTTAGTATAATAAGATATAACCTAGATATTAAATTAGAATTTTTTAATAGGATTAACTAACTTATAAAAATATATGTTTTACACCAATATAAAATTAATTCATTCATTATAAATTAATTATAAATGAATATAAGAACTAAATGAATTTAAAGGGAATATTTTTATAGAAAACTATTTTTATGCTCACAAAGTTCATTTATTTGAATAGAATAAATTGATTATAATTTTTGAGTGATATTAATGTAATATATATAAATATTATATATTCAATAAAATATTTTTTATATTCATCCAATATATTTGATAGACATAATATAAGAACAAATCTAATTTTACACATGAAATACTATATTTTTATTAAGGAAATTTTATAACCTTTTAATAGTGAACATTTTTTAAATATAATATTTGGAACTTTTAAAAATATTATATATAATTATAAACTTAATATTTGAAATATAAATATAAAAATTAGGTTAGGTTGAATTTTTGGTATTTTTCTGTGAAGTTTCATTTTTTAAAGAAAACTGAAAAATACTAAATTTTAGTTCAAAATAGTGTTTTCATCTAATTTATTTATATGGTTAAATTATATTTTAAATTAGTTTTAAAGTATAATTAGATAAATTTTTTATCAATTAATCCAATTTATTTCATTTTAGTCAATTTTACTTTCAATTTGACTATAAAAACATAGCAAACTTTAGAATATTTTTACTTTAAAAACTCATAGTGTTGTCATGTCTTTGTGATTAAATTTAAATTATTTTTGAAAATTATGTTATTATAATTTGGAAAAATGTTTTAAATATTTATAATAATAATAATTTTTAATTTTTAATAAGTTCAACTTAGCTTTTTACCAATAATATTAGTGAAATTAATAAAAATTAATTACAATAATTAAGGTAAAATTAATCTTAACATGGGACTAAACCTTAAACTTAAGGGCCCAAATTACCTATAAACTTGTCCAAAATTCATTTTATATCCGTATTTAGACCATATAATCCCTTTTATATAATTTTTACCATTATTGGATCCACTTTAAATGGTGAAAATGTGGGTGGAATTCCCTTTTTCGAAATTTACAAGAGTGTCACTCATCCTCCACTATAAAAAGGACTCCCCTATCCTCTCACTTCCTCACACCTATCAAGACACTTTGGATCCAAAAATATCTGAAAAAATATATCCAAAAAATACCTATCCTTGTCTTATAAGACTCACTTTTGTAAAAAAACAATGCAAGCAATACCTTTCCTGCAAACCAAAAGGAGTTACCTGAATAAGATGTAACAAACTTGCTCAAGCTTCTTTGTTTTTTTTTCATTCTCCACCCCACTTAAATTTTAATTATTCCATGAATATATAAAAACACCACTAGAATAAATATACTAGTATGTTTTTATGTTAATGTTTCATCCAACACATACACACACTTCCATCTAATGGGTAATGAACTTACTGTTTATGTGTACAGTGAACTATCGCCTCAGAAATAATGATTGTTCGTTATTCCTTTACCGTCTATCATGGTGGTTATTATTATGGAAAATATGTTTATATATGATATATATTATATTTATTATGTCTTTATTCTTATTCAATTATTTTATAACGCATACCTCTATTATTTCTATTTTTTAAAATAAAATAACATCATTTGTGGAAGTGTGGACTACCACCTCCTCAAAGCGATGTGATTCGTTCACACTATACATGAAATGTATTAAGTATAATTTTAATAAAAATATGTAAAATAGATGAAATATATATTATAATATAATTATAATATACATATGTTTCATTTAATTTTCATTCCTTTAATATGACAAATAAATTGAAGTAGCGTTCATACGTACGTACGGCCAACCATCTCCATGAATAGTACACTTCATTTCTTATCTCCAAACTTTAAAGATTATTCTAAACACATATGTAATGAATATATAAGATAATTAAATCATGGTTTACATTTTTATATGATTAAATAATGATCTAATTAATATGATCAACAAGTAAAAAAGTCAAAATCTAGTTGAGAAACTAGGCAATTAACACCCAAAATAATTAAAATAATGAAAGGTTATTAACAAACAGGTAATAAGATATTAAAATAAGACAACATATGAAATTATAAATATTATTATGGTTCTTTTATATTTTATTAACATGTTTAAACCCCTTATATGGGAGGTTGAAGGATGTTCACCAAAAAGGAAACCCAAGGTAAGGTATTTTCATCTCACTTTTTACATCCTTGAGATAAATTTAATGTTCACCAATAACTTATTTTTTTGGTGTATATAATGCCCATTTTGATATATTATATCATGAATTATTTTATCCTCACGGTATTTAAAATTTTCATTTCATATTATTCCTTCATGAGACTTATGATTTAAAATTGTTTGAAAGTGGTATGGGACACTTTGGGATGTTTAAAGATTATTTTCCTCAAGAATAATTATAGTGATCCTTCAATGGTATTTCCATTTGAAAAAATTATATTAAAAGTTCTTAATAAACCCTTTAATTTTATTCTCCTAAGTTTATTCATGACCTTTATCATGAAATAGTTCTATTTTTTCACTCCTTGGTACTTAAAATGTTTTAGAATTTTTTTTAAGAAAACCCACCTTTATTTCTCTCTTTAGTCGGAGAACCTATTTTCTAATAAAAATACCATTTTATAAAAAATTGTTTCAAAAAGGTTTCTAACCTTTCAAAAATTATTTATTAAAGATATTTTTACCCATTTTTATTTTATTAATATTTTCATAGGAATCTTCTTGTCACTTTTCGAAAAAGGAATTTTTCTAACCTTTTTACCATATAAAAGGAATGTTCTTTTTACCTTATATAGAAAGTAAGGATTTAATCACCATAATTTCTATGAATATTAATTTCCATATTTAAAATTTTACTTTTTAAATAAAAAATTTTCAAAAGTTATTTTCCAAGAAAAGTTCTTTCAAAAGGTTTTTTAAAATAAATAAATATTTTCCTTAAGAATTTTTTTAAAAGATCTTGAAATAATGTTTTCGTTCATCGATGACAATAACCCTTTGTTTTACTCCAATTGGGATATGTAGTATTAATACCATCCTTATTCTTCCTCTATATAGTTTATTATTGATTTTCACAATGATATTATTCACATTCACTTCCTTGATTCCTTAGTATCCCCATTGAAATATTCAATCTCCTTTGATAATTAAACATTGAATTTACCTTAATTATCCATTTCATTTATCATGGATATTACTGTTTTATAAACCATATAACATTATAAATATAGTGTCTAATTTGACAATTATTTTATTATTTGGGGAAATATTGATAATTCTTTATTATTTATTCAATATGGATATTTGATAAGTCATATTATTTATTTAGATTATTAGATATGAGGAATGCCTTGGAATAGAAATGATGGGTGGGGCCTAGAATTTATATATCCCCTTGATTCATCTAAAGGTTCTCATGAGACAAATAAGTTGCCCAAATTAAATGGTTTTATATCCATAGTTTAAAACCATCTTATGAAAGGTCTTTATACAATAGGTTTTCATGTGACTTAGACATGATGTCTAATAATTAAGCATTTCCCTCATTTAGATTAATTTATTATTTATCCCCAATATTTTTCATTGACATATCTATAGATGCATTTCATCTATATTTGGTTGATTAAATAGAATGTTTTTTATTTCATTGCCTTTCGATATTTATTTTTCTATATCTATTTATTTGGATGGAATGTGTTTCCATTTATTACCTTGCCATATTTTTCATGAACTTCCTTCTCAGTTTTTTGATTTTATGGTATGTGTATTCATTTATTTACCATTATATAATTTTTATTATCATTGATTAATTATTTATTCCACTATAATTTACCCTTACTGATCATTTGATCTCATCCTTATTATGTTTCTTTTTACAATGATTCCAATAAGTGTACTAAAAAAGATATGAAAGGATATTATATATGGAATAAAGTCATTATCCTTGAAAGAATAAGAAAAACTATGTTGTAATTAGTTTATTCATTTTTAAGAAAAGGCATAGGTGTGTTTCTAGATTACCAATAATACTAAACTATTTGGTCCTTTAGGACGTGATTTAATTGTATCTTATTCCAGGGTAATTAATTTCATACACTAGCTCTGGGATCTTTGGGGTTGGGTCCCTACAGTTGTTATCAGAGCAAGTTTAGTAGAAACCTTGGAAACTAGATTTAGGAAAACATATATTAGAAAACATAACCCTAAGGTAGAATTTGAGGATAAGTATAGAAGAACATCCAAGAACTTTTATAAAGTAAATATTATGTGGGTATTCCTAGAAATACATTCCTGTTTGAATACTACAGGTATACTTGGTTCTATCATAGATGTACCTGGGAGTAACAACTCTGATAAGGTGTGTCAGGCCTGACTTAGTGTAACCTGGTATATGAAAACATGCCTTACTCCAAACCTGGTTTGACACTCCTGGGGAATATTCTTAGGATAATTCAAATTTTCTTTACAAACCATTACAAAGTATTTGGATATATAATAAATAACTGGGGTTAAACCTAATGTGTATTAGATTTAAAATAATGTGTCAATATTTATACATCCTAAAAATTATTATATGGTTTTTCCAATATGATCTTTGTAGTTCACACTATGGTTTTTTTCTTTTAGTAAATGCACTACTCTATAGGATAAAACCTAGAACAAGGAAGGATATATGTGGAGATAAGTGGATGAATTATTTATGTATTGAGTTTGTATTGAAAACCTTAGTAAAAAGTCTATTTAGTGTTTAACCTTATTTCAAGGATGTCTATCATATTTTGTAAATTATATTAATATGGTTCTAGAAAAGTACAACATGTATATTGAGTGACAACCAATCAAGTTCGGAAATGGCATGGGATGTGAACCCAAGACCAAAGTATGATAAGGGTTTAACACCAACCACTAACCTATGCAATGCCTTGGTTAAAATGTCATTGTTTTTAGTTAAACAATTTGATGAATAAATATTAATAATGAACTTGTAGTTCTTATTTTTTAGGTTTATAAATTAATTTATTAACCATATTGTCTTTGGAGAATAGTTAGAGACAAATGTAAAGACTTTTCACTCTTTTATGGGCCTAATGATCTATTAAATGTTTATTTTAGTGCTTTAGGAAACAAATTTAATTTTTGGCTATCTGTTTTATGAAGTAATGTATGAATTATAATTTGGTCTAAGCACAACCAAAATATGGAATTTCTCATATGAAATTAAAACCTATCATGTAAGTAAATTTCATTATATCCTTATGCAATAAAGTAATTTCTCAACATGAGGAAAAGGATATTATAGAAACTTTGTCCTAATACCTTAAATTTTGTTAAACCGATGGTTCTCTAAATCATCACAGATTTATATCTTTGTGAACCTTAACTTTATATTTATCATTCACTTGTTTTTGATTTATGACCTCAATAACTCACTATAAATATTTTTGTTTTTCCTCCAAGAATTTATATTTACTTACCATTAATGTTCTTCTACTTAGATACCTAGTTATATGTTATTCCATGTGAACTTTTTACTTCCCATTATAGATTTCTTACAAAACCATCCCATTATGTGGGATCTCAAACATAGAAAATATTAAAAAAATCACCAAGATCGAGTTTAAATTGTTAGGATGCAATTTAATTATGGTGGGTAGAATGTAAAGCCCTAAAAATCTAAAGTAGGAACATTGTATTTGATAGTGTGTATGACACGAAACACCAATAATGTAATTGAATATAATATCCAAATAATTTATAATATAGTTACTATTTCAAATAAATTTAATATATTTTATAACTTTTAATGCATGCAGTGCTAAGTTAGTGTACGTTGCAAGCAACAATGTGTTTCTTTGATGGCTTTTGTTACATGTTAGACTGAGTTTTACCAAATGGCAATATATTATTATTATATTCTTATTTAATATAATAAGATATAACCTAGACGTTAAATTAATGATTATGAATATGATTAAATAACTTATTAAAATATTTTTTTTACACCAATATAAAATGAATTCATTGGTTACAAATTAATTAGAAATGAATATAAGAACCAACTGAATATAAAGGGAATATTTTTATAGAAATCTATTTTTATGCTCACGAAGCTGTTTTATCATAACAAATTAAATTAATTAAAATAATTCAGTGATATTAAATTAATATATATATATATATATATATTATTCAATAATATATTTTTTGTATTCATCAAATAGATTTTATATATATAAGATAATAAAAAAACAATTTTACACAAAAAAATACTATATTTTTATTACGGTGTTTTTACCATATTTTAATGGAGAACCCATTTTAAATCAAATATTTAGAAATTTTATAAATATTATATGTAAAAATAAATTTAATATCTTAAATATAAACATAATAATTAGGTTAGGGTGGATTTTTTATATTTTTATTTGAAGTTTCATTTTTTAATGAAAATTGAAAAATACTGAATTTTAGTTCAAAAATTATTTTTAATATTATTTATTGATAGGTTTAAATTATATTTTAAATTAGTTTTGAAGTTTAATTAGATAAAAAATTTATCAATTAATCCAATTTATTTCATTTCAATCAATTTCACTTTGAAATTTACTATAAAAACAAAGTAAACTTTCAAACGTTTTTACATTAAAAACCTGCATTGTCATCCCTTTTGTAGGATTAAATTTAAATTAATTTATTCCAATTATGTGATTTTAATTTGAAAAAATGTATTTCATATTTTTAATAATAATAATTTATAATTTATAATAATTTAAAATTATTTTTTTACCAAAAATATTATTGGAAGTAATTAAAATTAATTACAACGATTAAGGTAAAATCAAGCTTAACAAGAGAGTAAACCTTAAACTTAAGGGACCAAATGACCTATAAACTTGTCCAAAATCCATTTTATGGGTATATTTAGACCATATAATCCCTTTAATTTAATTTTTACCATTATTTTATCTACTTTAAATGGTAAAAACATGGTTGTAATTCACTTTTCCAAAATTTACTGGAGTGCCACTCCTCCTCCTATATAAAAAGGCCTCCTATCCTCCCACTTCCTCACACCTATCAAGACACTTTGGCTCAACTAATATATGTAAAAATAGATTCTCAAAATATCTCCCCTAATTATATAAGCCTCTACTTGAGGAATAAATCAATCCAAGGAATCCCTTTGGTGAAAACTAAAAGGAGTTACCCGAATAAGAGGTAACAAATTTCCTCAATATTATTTGTTTTATTTCCATTATCCACCCCCATCAATTTTACTTATTATATGATTATATAAAAAAACCATTATACTAAATATACTATTATTTTTTATTTTATGTTTTATACATACACATACACACACTTCTATCTAATGGGTAATGAACTTACTGTTTTTGTGTACGGTGAACTATCGTTTCATGAAATGATGATTATTTGTTCTTCCTTTACCGACTATCATGGTGGTAATTATGAATAAAAATATGTTTATATATTATATATATTATGTTTTTTATTTTTTTGTTCTTATTTAATTATTTTACAACACATACCTTTATTCTTTCCATTTTGTTTAAATATGATAACATCATTTGTGGAAGTAAGGACTACCGCCTCCTTAATGTGATGTGATTCGTTCACACTATACATGGAGCATATTAAGGATAATTTAAATAAACTTAATTAATATATATTAAATATATATATGAAACTATAATTGTAATATACATATGTATAATTTACTTTTCATTCTTTTAATACGACAAAGAAATAGAAGTAGTGTTCTTGCGTACATACAGCCTACCGTCTCCATGAACGGTACACTTAATTTCTTATTTTCAAAATTATTAGATTATTATAAATAAATATGTAATGAATATATATAATAAATAAATCATTTTTTAAAATCTTTATATGATTAAATCATAATCTAATTAATAGTATCAACAAGTAACAAGTTAATACATACTTGAGAAACTATGCAATTAACTCCTGAAATAGTTAAAATAATGAAAGGTTATCAAAAAATGGGTAATAAGATATTAAAGATATATAATATATGAAATTATAAATACGATTATGGTTCTGGTATAAGTTATTAACATGTTTAAACCCATTATAAAGTAAGTTAAAGTATTTTTATCCTAAAGTAAATGCAAGGTAAGGGATTTTCATCTCACTTTTTACATATGTGAGATAAATGTCATGGTCACCACTTACTTATTTTGTGTGGTGTATCTAATACCAATTTTGATATATTATATCATGAATTATTTTATCCTTATGGTATTTAAAACTTTAATTTAATATTTTTACTTCATGATGCTTTGGATTTAAAATATTTCAAAGTGGTATGGGAAATTTTGGAATGTTTAAAGAATATTTTCCTCAAGAATAATTCTAATGATCTTTCAGTGGTATTTCTATTTCAATAAATTGTATGACCATTGTTCAATAAAACCATTAATTTTATTATCCTCTAGTTATTCATTACCTTTATCATGAAATAGTTCAATTTTTACACTCTTTTTTTACTTGAAATTTTTTAGAAACTATTTTTAATAAAAAATGATGTATCTCTCTCTTTAGTCGAAAAACCTATTTTCTTATAAAACCCCTATTTTATAAAAATGTTTTTTAAAAAATTTTTTAACCTTTACAAAATGATTTATTAAATATATTTTTACCCTTTTTTTATTTTAATTAAGTTTTTAAAGGAATCTTCTTGTCTCTTTCTGAACAAGGAATTTTTCAAAAACATTTACCATGAAAAAGGAATGTTCTTTTTACCTCATACTAAAAGTAAGGATTTACTTTCCATAATTTATTTTAAGATTCATTTGCATTTCTAAAAGGTTAATTTTTAAATAAAATTTTTTCAAAAGTGTTTTACAAATAAAAAAATTTCAAAAAAAGGATACTTTCCTCAAGAATGTTTTTAAAAGATCTTGATATAATGTTTCCATTCATCAATAACAAAAACCCTTTTATTTTACTCCACTTGGTATATATTTTATTAATACTATCCTTATTCTTTATCTCTATAGTTTATGATTGATTTTTCTAAGGATAGTACTCACATTCACTTCTTTGATTCCTTAGTATCTCCCTTAAAATATTCAATCTCCTATGATCATTGAACATTAAATTTCTGCTAATTATTGAACATTGATGGTATATGTTTTCATGTGCCTTAGACATGACATGAAATAATTAATCATTTCCACCATTTGGATTCATTTATTATTTATCCATAATATTTTGCATTGAAATATCTATGGATCATTTTATCTCCAGTTCATTGATTAAATGGCATGTGCTTCAGTCTCTTACCTTTCCATATTTATTTTTCCTTATTTAGTTATTTTAATGGAATGCATATCCATTTATTACCTTTTTGTATTGTTCATGCACTTCCTTCTTGTTTTTTTGATTTTATGGTATGTGTGTTCATTTATTTACCATTTTATAATTATAATTATCATTTATTAATTATTTCTTATGTTATACTTTACCTTTACTAAGAATTTGAGCTCACCCTTATTATGTTTTCTTTCTCTAAGATTCCAAGAAGTGTAATAGGAATTATATTCAAGGAAAATCAACATGGAATAAATTTATTATCCTCTAAAGTATAAAAAAACTATGTTGTAATTAGTGTATTTATTTGTAAGACAACACTCATGTATATAGTTGGATTACCAAGACTGCAAAACAGTTTGGTCCTTTGGGACATGATTTACTTGTATCTTATATGAATGTAATTGATATCAGACATAAAATCTATAATATTTGGGTTAGGTTTCTATAGGTATTGGGGACACCAACACCATGAAATTATAGCGAGTCAAGATTTTCCTTGTAAGAATTTGGAATATTTCTACATAAATTTCCGGAGTGAGGCACTGAGACAGCGTGTGATTCTGTGGCCCAGTGTGCTCAGAATAAATTTTATAAAAATATTAAGTATTTTTATACTATTCACATGGGGTAAATGAATTATCTCTTAAAAAGTGTCTCAAATCATAAAAAAGATGCCATAGTTGAGTTTGTAGCATGTTGTTTACCCTAGGTAGGGTATAAGTTTTGTGGGTGGATGTTTTCTATGAAGAGAGTTATCAAGGAAGTTTCCATAAATAAATTAAATTAAATTATTTAAGATTTAAAATTGAATAACTCTTTAACGGAGTCGTATATTGAATTTTTTAGACCATGGTTGAGTTCGGAATGTCACATTCACCATAGGTGTGAAATAATCTTTGTCATCGTGTATTTTTTTTTCAGAGGAAGGTCGGTGTTGGGGTATTAAATGGAGGGTATTGGTTTAATAAAATTAAACCAATATTCTTCTTCCCTCCACATTGGTGCACAGGCGACAAAATCAGACCCTCCATCTCCCTATTTGGAAATAAATCATCCAAATCGACAAAATGAGGTGTCGTCCGACTCCGATCTTCAAGGTGATCGCTCCCAGATCGTCCAATAGTAGATTTGGATTTTGAATTTGGCCTTGAAGCTTCGGTGTTTCTCCCCAAGGTAGGAAGATTTAATTTTTAATCTTATTCCACTCGTTTATTCTTTATTTTTTGTTTGAATCGGTGATGGATTGTTGAGTGGAGGTCGGTTATGTGAATATCTCTTTGTGAGGAGCTCAGATATGGTCCTGGTTTTGTTTTTCAACCACTGGGGTGTTCCCGATGGTCAGTGGAAGGTTTGGTGGGGTGGGTCTAATGAAGGGAGGTTCCATCTAAGAAGAAAATGTAGCTAGATTCCTATAGAGGCTTAGATGGCGGTGCGGCGGGATACTGGTGGAGACCAGTTGGCAACACAGGGTGTGCGAGCGGTGACGAGGAGAGCACGGGCAGCGGTTCGGGCACTCAAGAAGCTGTGTCGTCAGGAGTCACTGAGGGGGGAAGTGGGCTGACATATCTGGGTCATGGTATGGTAGGCCATGCCACATGGCTGGGTCATTGTCCATCGGAGCAAACCGGGCTAGCTGGAGCGGGTCGGGCCCAAGCGGAGCGGACTGACTGTGGCGAGTCGGTCCAGACAAAACGGATCGGGGTTTTCAAACCCCTATAATTTGCTAACCAGACATTTAATTTATATGTCATATGTGACCATGAATTCCTATCATCAAAGAGGATCTTTTGAGAGTGGTTTGAGGACTTTATGTCTCAAGCTCGAGGCTCGGTGACAAGAACTGTCCAATTTTAATAAAAATAATAATATAATTACTATTATTTTTTGAATCTTGTATCAGACATATCTTCTGCATTTGATGTCTGATTGAAGTTCCATTAGCAGCGTTGTGACCAAGAATTTAGTATGGAAGTTTCAAGACTAATTTAGGGTGCTTAAACCAGAATTGAGGTGTGGGCCCCATGAGGCTCGGTTTGGGCGTTTTGCAGTGAAATGTGACTTTTTCACCGGTTGTTTATTTTGGGAAAGTAAATAGCATATCCTGAGTTTCTTCTATGTAGAACATGATGGTGGACTCTGTTAAAGATTTTGGGACTCCCCACATAATGGGTGTGGGACCATTAACTTTGGCTAGTTTCTTTCGAGGTTGTTACTCCCCTGATGGATTATGGTGTAGGTTTCCCAGTGAAATTAGTGCAGTTGGACTTCTCCCCTACCGTGTTAGGGCACAGGCTATCCAATCTCATTGGAAGGTAGGGTTGGTACTCCCCTACCATGCTATTGAGTAGGTCATTTATCCTTGTAGTGTTGATCCCCTACCATGGGTACAAGCTCATGTTTTCTAGAATGGTGGTCCCCTGCCATGTTAGGGTGTAGGATCACGTGTCTTATGGTGGTACTCCCTTATCATACCAAGGTGTGGGTTCACAACTGTGGAGTAGTTCTCCCCCCTATGTTTGAGTTGGCAGAAGGGAGCAGGCCCCTCCACTTGTTATGTGTGGTTCCTAGTTTGGAATTAGTGATCCCTCGACAGTTTGAGGTGTGGCACCCTCCATACAGGAGTGACTGAGGTTTCATGGGTTAGTTTATGAGTTATTACCTGTTCAACTTCGGGGTAGTGGTGAGGCATGGGACTCTATATTTGGGTACTTTAGACCATGTGTAGGGCGTAGGTCAGCATTGGAAGGACCTATGGTATTGGGCACTAGTGTTGGGCCTAATGTGTTGTTGCAAAAAGAGTCTTGAATAGAACCTATCGCTTCCAGTGAGTTCAAACTCTCATGAGGCTTGTTTCCTGAGATGATTATATCTAGTTTATTTCTGGGTTTCCCTTGCAGTTTTGTCACATCTTCGATGACACACCCTATGGTTTGAGTTGAATATTTGTATTTATCCAAGGATGGTCTCAAGATGAAGTTTCTATCTCATTTAGGTTCCCACTGGCTGGGATGATTGTACAGATTCCTTTTAGTTACTCCTTTTCTTTTTAGGTTTTTGGGGCACCTAATGAGTATCTTTATACTCACCCCTGCATGGTATTTTCTCACACATTTCTTGTGTCTTGTGCAGACCACAGGCCTTTCGATGGAGTCCCTCGAGGACCCGGAGCAGGCGAAGATTAGTGAGATCCACTAACTAGGGTGTTTACTAGAGTTGGGCTGAGGAAATTGCAGGCAGGTGCATTTGATAGTGATCTCCACCTTTATATAAGGTTGAATAATTTAGTAGTTTTAGTTTGGTGGGCCCTATATTTTCCATTTTGTACTTCTACTGTACTTTGGTGTTAGATAGTTGTATGCATGCATTTATTTTCAGTTATTATATATTTCTGCACTATTTCATGGAGGTGTATATGGTTTCATGCATATAAGTACCTTAGGTTAAGGCCTCCCATGCATGTGATAGCCCACTTGGTGCTAGACACCAGCACCTAGCCTATTGAAGGCGGGATTGGGGAGTTGCAGTCTGGGCCCTGATGGGTCGGGACATGACATAGTGGTATCAGAGGAGGTTCCACCTTTGGGACCACAGTCATAATCTTGGTTTGGGTTGCATAGCGAGGATTTTATAGTATTTCAAGTTTGAATTTTAGTACTGGGACTCTAATGTTGATGCAGCAGCCAATGTATCCATTCACTAGGACTCTGATAACTTTCCTTTCAACTTGGAACATTAGGACACTGGTTGTGAGGAAATAAATGGTACATTCATCATATAAGATTGGTTTTCGGGTTTTTCATTTCCTTTTTGAGTTATCTACCTAGATATACTCTTTTATTGTGGTGCATATTGATTGTTTTTTGGATTCTTCAATGACGACATCCATCCAAGGTTCTATGTTGAGACTATGGTGATGATTCACCCCAAGTAGAGGCTTTAGATAAGGGCACGAGTTATGAGGCTAGACCTCCAGGTGGTCCGCTAGTTGATCCAACACCTATCGAGCAGTAGGTTGTGTTGTTAGTGTAGGACAAGGATGAACATAGTCTGAGTGTGCTGCACAGGTTCTAGAGGTAGAAACCTCCAAGGTTCCGGGGTGACCTAGACCCCCATGTATTTGATGACTTCCTCTCGGTGATCACATGTGTTTTCTGCCTTATGATGACACCTCCCGATCAGATGGTGGTCCTAGAGGCAAGCCTTTTTCAGGGTTAATTCGGGTGATGGTGGGGGCTTGTAAAATAGAAACATGATGAGGAGACACTCACTTGGGTTGAGTTTGATAATCTATTCAGGGAGGAGTTTTATTTGGCCACATTGAGGTCGGTGCGGATCCAGGAGCTTCTATAGCTTCGTTAGGGTAGCATGATCATGGAGGATTACTCAGTGAAGTTTATTGAACTATCAAGTTACTCCCTGTACATGGTATGATACAAATTCTTTATGTCCTAGACTTTTGATCAGGGCCTCCGTAGAGATATCCAAGCTGTTGTGGTTTCCCTGTGCCTTCCCACCTATATAGGGGTACTGGAGTAGGCTCTGTGGTCGAGAGCTTCCTAGCAGAGGGATAGGTAGACTTTTCCTGTAATGGGGTTTTTTAGGATGAGACGCTAGCCACATCTAGGATACAGTAGGTTCCCTGATCGAAGTGTAGGAGGCATACCCATTCCCACACTTAGGCACATGGGTGTGAGGGGTAGGGGTCAGGCCAGGGTTCTGGTCAACAGGAAGAGAGGTGTTGCTACACTTGCGAAGCCAGGTACATCTTTCCATATATTGTATGACCTGTCATTTTGTTGATATGGATACGGTTGACAAACCACCTTGGTAGAGGTATATTTTCAATCATGGGGGTCTACAAGGTAGTGGACATAGAAAAGTAGAGGGTGGAACAGCAGGAGGTGGCAGGCGCTATGAGTTTCCACCACCACCCCCAGGTTATCCACGCCAGGCTCAGGGAGATGGAGTATGGGGATGAAGGCAACTGTAGGACTTAATGGTTATGGACACAGAGGCTTTATAGATGGATAGAGTTATTCTCTGTTCCCTTTCTACTTTTTTCAGTAGGTTTGATAGACACTGTTAATCAGTACCCTTTCCTTTTTGTTTCTTGCTCGAGGTTTGGTCAGGGTGTTTGTAAGACCTTATATTTTTTTGTTTGAAGTAGCTTTGAATTCATGAGGATGATGGATCCATCCCCCACTGATATGTGTTTCTGTGACATGACTAAAACTGTGTAGTTGAGTCAGTGCCACCCAAAGAAAACAGTTTCGAGGTGCGGTGGATGAGTCCCTTTGGCTTGTGTGTTCAAGGTGAGGGGGTTGTGTGTTTGAAGTTTTGTGTGAAGGGACTGGTAAAACCTAGTGTTTTCTTGGTATTCCTGGTTTTTTATTTTTTACCCCACGGTTTGAGATGCAAGGGTGTAGTTCGGTTCGACGTGGCTTCAAACTCACAAGAATGAGGGGCGTTTTACCCACTAATATTCATTATTGAGATGAAATACAAAAACCATGCAAGTGAGCCAATGTTGCCCCAAGCAGATAGTATTGAGGTGCGGTGGATGAGTACCTTTGACTTTTGTGTTTGGAGTAGGTTTTTTGGTCTCTATATCAGGTTAGCGAGGTTGCATACCAATGGACCCTTGGACTACTGAAGACCAAGCGCTTAGTGTTTCTTCTGTCATAGTTGAGGAGACATGTGCCCAGTTGCACAATGTTGGCCTGGGATGAGCTAGAATTGGGTGTAGTATCCCTTGTGGTTCCCATGATTGTGTGCTTGTGGGCATCACAGGAACCCTTGGTGGCCTTTGTGGGGGTCTTTTGGTGTTGTGTTTCCTCTTGGTGTGTTTTTGTTATAGCATAGGGACCTTGGGTGAGTTCGGTGGCATGAGAGTCCCAGTGGAGAGCTCATGTTATTTCCCATGTTCCTAGGATTTCACTTTCTTGGTATGAAAATACTTAAGTTGGGGAGGATTTAGTGACTCAATATTTGCCTTGTAATACTTTGGAAATTTTCTACATAAATTTCCAGAGCGAGGTGCTAAGAAGGTGTGCAATTCCATGGCCGAGTGTGTTTGGAATAAATTTTATAAAAATATTAAGTATTTTTCTACAATTCACATGGAGGAAATGATTTATCTCTTAAACAGAATATCATATCAGAAAACTGATTCCATGGTTGTTTCTGGATTATTTGGTTTACCCTAGGCGAGGTATAAGTTTTGTGGGTGTCATGACCCATCCTCTGAGGCCCGTGCCATGACAACCCCAATCCCGCCTTCCATAGGCCAAGGTCTAGTGACTAGCACCAAAGGCATAATTCAACAAAACTGGGAAGGCATTGCCTTTATAACCTATAACACACTCACAAGAAAACACACAGATGGACGAAACACCAAGTAAACTGTATAACAAAAGAGTGCTGAAAGTAAAAGGGGCCAGAATACAAGCCCAACTGGAAAGTACAAGTACAAATGAAATTCAATACAACTGAAGAAAAAGAAAAGACAGATGTTGGATCATCCTCTGGGTATTTCTACCTGAAGGGTAGGTATAGATAGCCTCCTTAACAATCCTCATCTGTCCGTCTCCTCCACGTATCGACACACCGTATGGTCCACCTCTGGGAACTGTACAGTCCTGGTACTCTCAACCTCAGCCAGTGATGTCTGTCATCTACAACCAACACAACAAGGTCTGGGCATAGCCCGTGCAGGGGTGAGTATAACGATACTCAGTAGGGACCCCAAGACCCTCAAGGTCTCACAAAATCCAACAATGATAAACCACAATGCATGAAATCAACAGATAACCTTACTTAGGTATATTCCCATACATTTACCTAAGTTATCAAGTGATCCATCTCAATCCTGAGGCAAACACATAAAAACTGACTCAGCTCAACCAGGATTTTATTCACATTATCGAAACCTCGACTACTGGAGAACTCCTCCTCTATCGAGTACAGTGGGTCTTCCACGACACCAAGCACACTTCCCACTAACCTTGGACTTCTAATGTACTCCTCACGTCGAGTACCATGGGTCTGCCATGTCACACATAGGTGCTCCCCACCGTGGGTCTACCGCATCAACAAGTGTGCTCCCCCTCGTAGCCTACCGAGGTACTCCTCCTGTCGAGTACTGTGGATCTGCCATGTCACCAAGCACGCTCCTCCACCGTGGGTCTTCTGTGACACCAAGGCACTCCCCACTAGGCTAGTAGAGTCACTCCGAGTCAAACGGTCAGCGGTCGTCAGGTCTCAGCCACCTACTAGGTCTCCGCACAACGCTCACTCGTCTCTGGGAGGATCCACTCCATGAGCTACTATTTGATACTCCAAATTTCACGAAGTCCCACTAAGAAGTGTCTAAAAGGTCCACCATGTCATAGGGGTCTCAACTCAATAGACGGCACGTCAATCGGACGCCCGATCTGTGAGTTATTAGCCTATTAGTCCCGGGGCCCGGTTGAATTTGTGCATGATCCAACCTAACAATATCTCAAATATAGTCCAAACTCCATTGGGGTATACTCAAAGGGACTGTTATGCTACAATATTACCAGCACCACTAACGGTTTGTCAAACGGACGTCCTATGCCAAAGATATGGCCAAAAGAAAGTAAAGGGTCGTAGTTGGCCCGGGTCCGGTCCCACCCGGTCGGACCGACCTCGCCCGATCCAGTCTGGGCTGACCCAGTTCGGGTTAACTCGAACTGACCCATTGGGTCTAGCCCAGCCAATTGGGTGGGCCATCCCATTGGGTTTAGCCCAGCTCACTGGGCCCAACCCAGCAGGTCACGAGGGGCCGCGGAGGGCCGAGAGCACGCGGAACGACCGCAAGGGCGCGGACCGGCCACGGGTCGGCGCGAGGGCAGTTCGTCCCGGAGGACGGTTCGCCCCAGAGGGCACCACGTGGGAATCTCGGCTCGGAGGGTGCCATGAGGGCGGATCGTCCTGGGGCATAGGGTCGGTTCAGCTTGGAGGGTCGTGAGGACGTGACTCGGGGCGGCTCGGCCCGGAGGTCGGGGTAGAGCAGCCGAGGCTAGTTCGGCTGGCGGATGGCGTAGCCAGGGCAGCTTGGCCGGGAGGCCAGGGGCCGGTTCATCCAGGGCGTGGCGCGGCTGGGGTGTGGCGCGGTCGCGTGCGATGCAGCCAGGGTGCAGCGCGGCCGGGTATGGCGTGGCTAGGGTGCGGCGCGGCCAGTGGGTGGCACAGCCAAAGTGCCCTGCGGCCAAGGCGCGGCGTGGCCGAGGTCGGTTCGGCTAGCGGTGGTTCCTGGCCGGTTCATCCAGGAGTCCGGAGCGCCATGGAGGGCAGCGCGGTTCGCAGAGGCCACGGGTGGTGCGGTCGTTGCCTTTGTCGCCTTCATCGTTTTTTCGAAGAACACCACAAAGAAGATCGACAAGGGATCGGGCCATGTTTGTTTGGCCCGCACCCTCCGCATTTAGAGTGGTAGCAAGAGGTTCATCAAAAACATAAACAAATAACGAGCATGGAAGATATTTTAAAACATAAATTCTCATAATCCCTCGATAATTTCTATTCCCAACCCACAAGGAAAACATCTGCGGATCAACTTTATGATAAGTTGATCCTCATTATTTGTTTTTAGAAGGAAGGAATCAAGGGAATAAAATCATACTTAATTAAAAAACCTACCTTGTTCATTGTTGGTTGACGTTAGCACGAGAAGTCGGGCATCGATTCGTTGTAGACGAACAAGTCCTACATCGGAGGAAGTTCCGAGAAAGGAAGTTGAAGTCGAGATCATTCTTTGTAGTCGAATTTGTTCCTCTTCGGTGGAGTGTTCTTCATTAGGATCTTTCTCTCAAGTTCCTCCTCTCCCCAATTCTACCTAAGTGAATTCATAGTCAAAATAATAGATTGAAATATCTATTATTTCGTTGGCATAATATTCAAAAAGGTTTAAATAATTGATTGACATGTTGGCTCAATTAATTAATGGGGAGGATTTGGCACAATTAATAAGGTACGTTGGCATAATTAAAAATTGTGGAGTTTTTGAAGAGGCTCCCCCCACATTTATGAGGGGGGGTTGAGAGGTTTTCCTCTCCTCCCAATAATAGGGGTCAGGTGGTCCCCACCACAATAAATCAATAAGAGTAGGTTTAGTTCTGGTAGACCCCACCCCTGAACATCCACATGGTGGGTGGTTACAACAAAATAAAATAAAATATGAGCTTATTTTATTTTATTATTTCCACGAGAAACCCAAAAACTAACTTTTACCCTCGACCAACTACCGTTGAGGTGAAATTATTCTTAAGAGAATATCAGCGCTGCGAGTTCAACGGTGCCCTTGGATTTCAATTTTAAGCACCAGTTCAAAAGTTAGAAAAACCCGCTCATATGTTTACTGAACGTACCCAAACAAAACTTCAAAAATTGATTCCAGGCACACAGGTCCTCGAAATCACGCGCCGTCAAATTTTTTTGACTCATAAGATTCCCATTTATTTAAAAAAATACATAGAAATTCTGGGTCTTAACATTCTCCCCACCTCATGCTTTAACTCCCCGTAATCTGTAACTCAAACTAAGGGAACAAGTGGGGGTACTAAGCATGCATCTGAGGCTCTCGCTCCTATGTACTCTCCAGGAGGTTCCCATGCTGTCAGCGAATGTACACTAGAGGTATCGACCATCCATGAAGGACCCGCTCATGTCAATCCTCATTCTCTACTGGAACCTCTATAAAATTCACCTCATCATCGACATCTAGCTCACCATGGTCGATGATGTGAGAAGAATCATGCACGTATCTCCTCAACTAGGATATGTAGAAGACTTCATGCACTCGGTGCAACTAATGTGGAAGAGCTAAGTGGTATGCCACCTCGCCAACTCTGCTGAGGACCTAAAAATGTCCGATGAATCTCAGAGATAACTTGCTGCCTCGGCCAAATCTCCATAGACCTCATCGAGGTGAGACTCGTAGAAAGACGTGGTCGCCATCCTCAAACTCTAGAGGTCTCTGTCTCCTTTATTCATACAACTTCTTCCTACTCTGTGTAGTCTTCATCCTCTCCTGGATGACTTGAACTTTATCTATGGTAGCCCGTACCATCTCTGGTCCCACTAGTGCTGACTCTCCTGGGTCAGTCCAGCACAAGGGTGATATGCAAGGTCGCTCGTATAATGCCTCAAAATGTGTCATCCCAATGGTGGAGTGATAGTTGTTGTTTTAGAAAAACTCCACCAAAGGTAACTAATCCTCCTATTTGTGACCTAAGTTAAGGACATAAGCACATATAATGTCCTCGAGGGTCTGAATGGTTCACTCAGTCTGACCATCCGTATGAGGATGGAAGGCGGTGCTCAAAAAAATTTGCGTCCCGAATGCCTCCTGCAACCCCTTCCATAGTTGGGAAGTAAATCATACATCCTGATCGGAGATAATTGTTGAAGGTACTCCATGTAGTCGCATAATCTCCTGCACATAGAGGTGTCCCAAGATCTCTACTGAACCCTACTCTCTGATCGGTAGGAAGTGGTCCGACTTGGTGAGTCGGTCGACGATCACCCAAATAGAGTCATGTATCCTGGATGTACGTGGAAGTCCTGTCACGAATTTCATGGATCTCCCATCCCACTTTCACTCTAGGATATCTAAAGGCTGAACCAAGCCTTCTGTTACCTGATGCTCCACCTTCACTTACTGACAAGTGAGGCATCAAGAGACAAACTCTACTACTACCTTCTTCATTCTCATCTACCAGTGCTGTCATCGGAGGTCCTCATACATCTTATCCACTTCTGGATGTACCATAATAGGGTATGTGTGGAACTCCCCCAACACTTAATCCTGAAGTGACACTGATACCATGGTACATCCTCTGAAGAGGATGATGTGCTCCCCGCCTTCAGAAAATCCATCAGGTTCCTACCCTATGGATATCTGAGCACTTCATGTCTCGCAGTCAGTGTCCCCACACTATGCCTCCCTGACTCACTGAAGAAGTGGGAGAGTGATTGTAAGAGATTGAAGAAAATATGCTCCATCTCTATCCACAAAGGATATCTGCAAAGCCGCCAACTGCTATGTCACCTCACCTAACAGTTGTATACCAGATCTCTTACTGAGTGCATCTGCAATAACATTCCTCTTCCTAGGAGTATAGACTATCTTGAAGTCATAGTCCTGGAGGAACTTAAGCCAATGTCATTGTCTTTGGTTCAGGTCCTTCTGGGAGAAGATATACCTAAGACTCTTGTTATCAGAGTACACGGTAAAAATTCTCACCCATCAGATAGTGTCTCCACGTCTTCAAGGTGAAGACCACTGCTGCTAACTTCAGGTCATGGGTAGTGTAGTTCTGCTCATATTTTCTCATCTGTCGAGAGACATATGTGATCACTTCTCTCTCTTACATCAGGAAATATCTGAGTCTGGTCCCTGATGTGTCACAGTAGACTACGTACCCTAGGCCTTCCTCTGGAAGCCTCAAGATGGGGGACACTAGTCATCCTCTGCCTCAGCTCCTAAAATATTTGATGGCATCTCTCCGACCACATAAAGTGTTGCCCCTTCTTCATCAAGGCTGATAGTATTCCTGCAACTCTGGAGAAATCTGTCACAAATCTCCGGTAGTATCCAGCCAAACCCAGGAAACTTCGTACCTCCGTCACACTATTGGGGGGCTTCCAAGAAATTACCACCTCAATCTTTGTTGGATCCAATGAAACTTCAGCCTCCAAGAAGACATGTCCTATAAATTGAACCTCTCGGATCTAGAACTGACACTACGAGATCTTACCATAAATCTAGTTCTCTTAGAGTGTGTCCAGCACTACCCGTAAGTGATAGACATGCTCCTCCTTAGTAGTCAAGTAGATCAGAATGTCATCAATGAAGACTATGACAAAGCGATTGAGGTACAGCTGAAAGATCCTGTTCATGAGTCCCATGAACACTGTGGGAGCATTGGTTATGCTGAAATGCATAATCAAGAACTTGTAGTGGCTACACCGACACCTAAAGGTCATCTTCTGCACATCCTTGTATCACACTCTGAGTAGGTGATCGCCTGATCTGAGGTCTATCTTCGAGAACCACCGATCTCCCTTCAGCTGATGAAAGTTGTCTTCAATCCTCAGGAGTGGGTAATTATTCTTCACGGTCACCTGGTTCAGGAACCGGTAATCAACACAAAGCCTCAAGATTCCATCTTCCTTCTTGGTGAATAGAATTGGGGCTGCCCAAGGTGAAACACTGGGCCGAATGAATCCCTTCCCCTGCAAGTCCTCCAGCTGTACCTGCAGCTCATAAAGCTCCGTGGGATCCAAGTGATATGCTGGTGTAGATAATGGTGTCATACCAGGGTACAAGTCAATATAAAAGTTCACTTATCTGTGAGGAGGTAGACCTGGGACATCATCAGGGAAAACATCTGTGTACTGTTCTACCACTACAGGATAACTCGGACTCTCCACTTCTACAGCTATGAGGGTAAGGCTAGCCAACTGATGAGTGATCGGCTCCACTCTCCTTCAAGCAAGTCCATCCTGTGTTGCAAAGGCTCCATTCTCACCGGTGAAGGTAAACCTAGTCCCATCTATGCGGGAACACCGCACTTTGTGCCTAATACAGTCAATCCGAGCATGGACTGTAGATAACCAGTCTATACCCAATATGACGTCATAAGGCCTCGACGCAACTACTAGGAGATCCTAGACAAAACTCTAACCTCCTAGAGTAAGCTCACACTACCAGAACTAGGGCTTAATCATCAAGTCTAATCTTGTAGGAGTCTCTAGCTGTAAGGATCGAGCCAACGGCTCTATCGGAATCTCTGAGCTCTGAATGAGGGTAGTGGAAATAAAAGAATGACTATAACCTGTGTCTATAAGTACTGCAGCTAAGGTGGAGTAGACACAGATCATACCTAGTATCATCTCCAGATCACCATGATCATAAGCCTTAGCTTCCTGGAGTTGAGCTCTCCCATGTCCACCAGCTCCCTACAGTCGGGGTGAACCTTCGGGTGGTGGTGGCAGTAATAACTCGAACCGTCGCCCACATCCAGCTACACGACCATCTCCTCTACCACATATGCCTGCTCCCTGCAGACCACCTCGATGGAATCTATGTCTCTGCCTTGGCAGTCCTTCGACCGTCTACGGATCATCCAAACGGCGGGTCGGACAGTCATGAGCCATGTGACCCTGGCCACCGCATGAGTAACACTTCCCACTCCTGGAAGGTCTGTCTCTGCCTTGGGTGCCCCGCACAACTAATATTGAGTCATACGGTTTTCCACCTATAAGTATGGTCCTCTTGTTCCTCTATAACATCTATCTACTTCCAACTATAGAATACTCTGTTACGTGTCGACTGGTGATGGATCTCATTGCTGGAGACTGCTCAGTAAGGAAACTCTCCACTGGAAGGGATCTCTCTAACACCTCTTCCTGCGTTAGGATGTTGAGTGAGATCACTGAAGCTCTGATCTCCCACTTAAGTCCCTTATAGAAGGTCTGGGCCCTGATGAATGGGTCCTGCACCATATCGGTGGAGTAGCATGAGAGGTCTGTGAACCTCACTAAGTACTGAGCTACAGTCATACTGCCCTGCTGCAGATGAAGTAGCTCTTGTATGCGCACTGCGCAAAGAGTTGCTGGGACAAACTCTGCCCGAAACAGGATCTCGAGGTCTGCCCAAAGAAGCGTCACCTCATAGTGAACTTGGAGCATCAAGCTCCACCATCTTCTTATTGCTTCCTAGAGAATTTTGGAATAAAGTATCACTATGAGGTCAGTTGGTGTCCCTGCCAGTCAGAAAACTCTCTCCATAGCCTCCATCCAATCCTCAGCCACCTCTAGGTCCGTCTATCCCCTAAAACTGGGTGGCCTATGGTGCTGGAACTCTTGAAACGCACTCAAGAGGCGTGCACCGTCTACTAATGGGGTTGGTGGCATCGGTGGCCCAATGAGTAATGGTACCACTGGTGCATCTATTGGTGCCCCTACTGGAAAAGGTCCCTGCACTGAGGCCTTGTTGCTCAGTGGGATATCAGTGCGTACAACTCTCGGAACACTAATTGGCTGTCTGTGTGGGGGCATCCTAAAAAGAAACAGGTGTGCCACGGTCAAAAAGGTTATACCTGGTGAGATGATCTAGTTGATTTGAATCAAAAGAAAACTTTTTAAAACACACACATAATCAGTGTTTTCATGCACTGAGTCTGAAATCAGAAGTCAGGGTCCTGGTGTATGGATACGTTGGCTACCGCACCAACACTGGACTCCCTGGTCTGAAAACCACACTCACTACACTTAACAATATTGCTTCACAAAAAATATCATAGTCCTAAGTTCTACGGTAGAACCGACTCCTATGATACCAATTTTTCATGACCCGTCCCTCGGGGCCCATGCCGTGACTACCCCAAGCCCGCCTTCCATAGGCCAGGGGATGGAGACTAGCACCAAAGTAAAGTGAAATGTTCAAAATTTTATGAAGTTGTTATCTCAAAATTCAAAATAAAAATGATTACAATGACCTAAATTGGATTAATTAATATAAAATTGAACTAATTTTACTTTAAAATTGGTTAAAAATATAATTTAACATTATTAATTATTTAAATGAAAAGGAGTTTTTCAATTAAAATTTAGTATTTTTCACTATTCATCAAAAAATGAAGCTTTTCTTATAAATACCAAAAAAAATAACTGAAGAAAATTTTGGTATTCCAATTTAAAAAATAAAGTTTATTTTTCCAAATAAATTTTCTAAAATTGGTAAAAAAAATAATTCTAAATTATGAGTGTAAAGTGCGACTAAACCGTCTTTCAGGAAAAAAAATAGTTTTTTCAGAAAATATTTTTTTTATTTTAAATAATTCTTATTCTATTTATAATCAGTATATAAACATAATTTTTAAAATTTTGTTTTTAATATTCATACCCACCAATTTAATTTTTATGTGATAAATTATCATTTTAAATATTAATATTTTAATAATATGTCACATTTCGTTTAAACTCGGTGTTACATGTAACGCAAGATAAACTCAATGTTACATGTAACGAAGGATAAACTCAGTGTCTTGTGTAATGTAAGATATTGAAGATATTGGATTTATTTAAAAATAAATATATCTTAAATAATCAACTTATTATATTCTTTTCTAATCTTGAGGTTTCATGTCATACTCGCTATCAAATATAACGTTCTTCCTTTAGAATTCAATAGTGTTACACACTATGTAATATAATCTCTTTGTCATATGATATCTCATAAAGCAAGATTTAAACTTTAGTCATAATCCTTTCTTTATTGATTATTTTCTAATCTGACTAGATGTAATTACCTTCGACTATCATGGCCATGGATTTGTGAAGGTATTACCATCCTGATCAACGAGGCCCAAGATATTAATTCCTCAACATGGAAGTGGAAAATTATATCTTGACCATTAAACCAATGACATACCAACAATGATACACCCAACACAAGAAACCTTTCCACGACTTTATTTTCATGGTGTTTTCCTTGCATCAAAGTACACATTCAAATGGAACACAATGATAATGATCTCAATTCAGGAGACCAATGCACATGTTCATAGATATGAACAACCAATGACACCTAAAAAATGTTGTGTTCCTATTGGAGGGTATGTCCTCATGATCTCACCTACTATAGATCACCAAGTCCGAACATTATTAGATGAAATATAAATATTAATGATCCCCCAGCACCTGATAGTTATACATCAACTATGTCCAGTCAATATGATGTATGGTTGGCCCATGAAAAATGTATTTTCCAAAACCTATAATTCCAAAGGATATATTTGAAGAATAAAAAAAAATTATCCTCATTTTTTTTATAAATACCCACCTCTCCATCCCATTTTATTCACTCCCAATCTCATTATCACATCCTTACATCTCTTAGTCTCCCATTAATTCATTTTGATAAGCCCCCAATTTCTCAAGGAATCTCCACTCAAAACTTAGGAAGTGGTACTTAAATTACTAGTATCCATCACTTGTTCATTTTCATGAGACATATTATATCAAAAAAACAAATAAAAATAACTTTTTTTATGAAACATAGATTTATAGGCAATGTAGAAAGATAAAAATGATATAATACATATTTAATAACTAGTATATAAGATATAACATTGAATTTCTGTTATATGTAAAAGAATTTTCCAGTAAGTGGGAAAGGCTATTAGAAAAACATGAGAGTTGACAAATGCATACTTATATAAATATATTATTTATTTTTATAAACTACTAAAAAAGTAGTCTTCATGATGGGAAATAAAAACTATACCTTAATACCTTTCATTCCGCATAAATTAGATCAATTAAATTATATAGAATCAAGTTGGATCTACTCATCATGGAGATAAAACTACAGTTTTAGGGAAAGAATATTATAGAAACATTTAAACCCTTGAAAATAAATAACTATACAAAATAATATAAATAAATACAAGTTATAATTTTGAATTTAAATAAAGTAATCACTTGGTTTTTAGAATCAAAGTCCAACAAAGGAAAATAGAAGCATGAAAGGAAAATTTTCTTATCATAAAAACCAATATATATGAACTAAAAACCAATACAGTAAGAATGGAAGTTTCATTCCACTATCCATGAAACCCTATACCAAATTATTCGTATCCTCATACTTAATTAATATAGATCATATATGTTCCCCAATGACACTACTCTTTATCTGTATAATGATCATTAAACAAATTAAAACCCACTATGACAAAAGTAACACCATAAGCATCAACAAAATTGAATTTAACATGTGGTATAACAATGTGGGACAGGACTAAAACATCTCTCTAAGTAATTTTATAGATCATAGCTCATAGATATTAAAATAATACAAAGGGTTAAAAATATCAGACATGGTGAGATATGCAGGGTAAGAACAAATACATCAATTCATTTCCAACAAGACTATACCCAAGTGGTACAGGCTCCTACTTGGAATCCAAAAGACCCAGGATCAATTTCAAGTAGAGATAAACTTCTGGCCTACTGTAGCAACACTATAGCAAGGAAACCTATATAAGTACTATAATAGTAGAGGAACTATAGTAGTGGTGACACTATAGCAACAGAGGCATTGTAGTAGGGACTGTAATGGTAGTGGTATTGTAGCAGCCTGGGTACTATAGTAGTATTATTCACCGAAGGGCCCTTTGGGCCAAAAAATAGGCTTTCAAGCCTAGTATTCAGAACACTTGGCCTTGGTCCTTCAGGATATGTAATGAGTCTCCCTCTACCCAGTCAAAAGAGGCCTTTTCTTTAATAATAAAATGAGGCTTCAGCCCCAACATTTAAAAAAATCAATCCAAAAGAACCTTGAAATATATAATACCTTGATCAGTAGAATAGTGATTACATAGTGAGACATCATCACATACAATAAAATTTATTTTTAGAAAATTATTTAAATAGAATATAAAAGAAAATTCCTCATTTATTTTTAGTTAAAAAAATAAATGGTAAAAATTTAGAATTAAAAAAATAAATATTTAAGTAATTATCCTCGTAAACTTGATTTTCAATGTTAATTGTTTGAGTAACTTTCTAATATTCTAATTGAAACAATAGCTGATTTTTTTTTGAAATTATAAGTTTGAATTTGATGAAATAATATTCTCCAAGGGTCTGGGGAAATTAATGAAGAAAATAAATGTAGGTTTTATTGAAACTGATACTTGATTGTAGAGGTGTAAAGTAGTCTAAGGGTGGTCACTGTTGAATGTAAATAGTTTAGATAATCAATCAGGTTTGATGGAATGAGTATGTTAATGAAATATATCTAGATATTAATTTTTCATGGGAGTCAGTGGGGGAAATAACCAATCCAGATAAATAAAGGAACTAAACTAGATCAATACTTAATAAATATATACTCTTATGAAATTTTAAATACATAAAAAAGAAATAAAATTAGATGCATAAAAAATAAATAGAAGTTTCAATATCATGTAGTAAGAGGATAAAAGATTATCAGAGGTCTTTGGATTTTGTATAATAGATTGTAGTTTAAGAAGAGTATGAATATTTGAGAGTATGCTTCTCGTATTAGTAAATAATAGAAGGCTTGACCTTGAGATAGAGAGATAAATGATTAGGCCATAATTAATGTTGATAATAATTGTATTTAAATTAATACAAAATTTAAAACATGAAATTTAATTGAGTAATGAAATTTCATGTTGTATTTAAGGGAATGAATATAATTTTTTTATTACAAAAAAAATAAATTAGATAATAAAAATTATATAAATCCAAAAATGGTATAATAAGAAAAATAAAAAAGACTCAAAAAATAAATTCACAATATAATAACTAAGAATTATAAAATAAATTTTTTCAATTAACAAAAAAAGTTTATACCCACAAAGGAATTGTATTTACTGGTCTTGATGTCCAAGTTGAATATAGCATGAATCTTACCTACAAGCAACACAAATTTTCACATAATTGCTTTCTTGAAATGTATTTTATATTTTAATATTGTCAATCCATAATGGAATCTGATTTCACAAGAAAATTCCATGGATAAATGATTTTTAGTTTCACTAAAAGTGAAATTGACTTAATTAAGTTTGGGAATAAATCCTTAGTTAACTTAATTAGAAAAATAAATAACACATCCTTAAGTAATCTTGATTGAAAAAATTAATAAATACCTATAAAATAAATTCCAAGTATTAATCCTAATCAATCATCATTAATTAATCTTTAATAATAAATAACACCTAATTTAAATTTTGCATGATTATGTCATGATTTCATGCATCCTGTTAAATAAAAAAACAAAGTACAAAAATACTACATCATGAGATCTAATAAAGGATAATTTTACTATATTTAAAATAAGTACTCTTATATGAGTTAATATAAACCAAATTAGTTAATGATATTTAAAATAATCAATAGTATGTGAAAAATGTCATATGAAATTGCATCAATTTCATCAGAAGATACTTTATTATTTTAATGTGAAGAGCTAGAGCTAGTATATAAACCTGAAATTTAAGTAAGATAATTAATGAAAAAATAATATATATTTAAATTTAAATTATAAGAGATCATATGAATTTATATAAAAATAGTCAAAATAAATTATATAATTACCAAATCTGATTCCTGTGCAAGATTAAGTTCATGGAAATCAAGAAATTAGAGAAGAAAATCATTGATCAAATGTTATTGAATTGTAATTTATATACAAATCATATAATAATATATAATATCCATGTTATATAAATTAGAGGTTAAAAATCAATTGGAATTGAAATGAAAAGAGAAAAATCATATACTATAGAACAGTGAATATAATATTATGAAAGATAAATACACAAAACGTAATTTATTTTCATCCATTTTAACCAAAAAATCATTCTTAAATTAGAAGTAATTTAAAATAGACAATAAATTAAAATATAGATAGCTTTGGTGGAGAATACCCAATATCCCACACATAGTGATTCTAAATTATAAACTTATTAAGGCACATTCTTAGATGATAAACTACTGAAACCAAGGGATTAATTTTTTTGGTGAAAACAAAGATATCTTTGGTGTAGTACCTAATAGTTTACACATAGTGATTCTATATTATACATAGATTAATTTATTCATAGTTAACATGATGTATTATAATATATTTAAGATGTATTTGAATTAAAAATAGTAAATTAAATAGATAAAATCCTAAAAATATTAACATGAAGTGTAGTAATAAAATAAAAATGTGATATAAATTGAATATATTGAATCAAACCAAGATGAATAATAATATTCTTGGAAACTGAGATATGGAAAGTGAATTTAAAATATAATGACTATATATGAATAATTGAAGCCGATGGGGATTTGAAGTATGAAAATAGAGTGGGACCAGAAGCTACCAATAGGTGAACTCGTCATCCATCTGAACAATCTTGGTAAATCCAAATTGCATCATGATTCTCAAAAAAAAAATATGTAAGTAAATAAGAATATAAAATAGATGTTGAATTAATAATATGTGAATAAAACACTGAAACATTGATATATACAGAACCAAATTACCCATAAACATTGATGTAGACTGATCCAAACATTGATTGTCATAATTAAATGAATCATTTAAAGGTAAATTTGATAATGGAAAGTGATTTGAACTTTTTACGCTCTTATTATTATATGAAGATTACAATTCCCAAATCATTCCATCACTATTATATATTATTAGTAGGAAAATTTTAAGACATATGTTGTATTAATAATATGTGAATAAAACATTGAAACATTGATATAGATTGAACCAAATTACCTATAAACATTGATGTATATTGAACCAAACATTGATGAAAACATTTATAACTATAATTAAGAGAATCATTTATAGGTAAATTTGATAATTTTAAGAGAGTTTAACTTTGTAATATCTTCTCTATATATGAAATTATGTCCCTTTCAACATGAGATACTTCTATATTTGAATATGAAGAGCAGGATCCAGTACAAAAACCTAAAACTTTAGTAGGATAATTAATGACCAAATAATTTATATTTAAATTTAATGTATAATTTATCATATTTATTTATATAAAAATTAACAAAATAAATTATATAGTTACAAAATAATATTTCTTTTTAAGATCAATTATATGGGAAGCAATAATTTGGAGATAAAAATCATCAACCAACTATGATTGAATTGTAATTTATATTCAAATACTAGAACAATATTGGAGATTTATGTTATACAAATTATAGGTTAATGATTGAATAAATTTTAAAATTAATAGAGAATAATAATATACTTCATAACACAAAATATAATAACACAAAGGATAAATATAAAAAACTTTATTTATTTATAAACAAAACATTATTCTTAAATTTGAATGAATTTAAAAGACAAAAAATTAAAGTAGACAAAAATGAATTATAGAAATGAAGTCATTCATTAAAACTAATATATAGAAATGAACATATTATATTTAAACATTAAATTAAAGGAAAAACTAATATAAATAAAGTCCAAGAAATGAATTACTATGATATATATGAAATTAGAGGAAAACTGATAGATATGTGAACTCATCATCCATCCAAATAATCATTGATAATCCAAAAAACATCAAGATTTCTAAAATAAAATGCAAGTAAATAATAACACTAAAGGAAATAGGAAAAGTGAATAAGAAATAGGTAATGGAAAACCATCAAAAATAAAATATAGTGAAATTTATTTTATTGTCATTTTAAAATATACAGGGGGTTTCCAAATATGTTTATATCACCGGTGGTATTTATAGAGAAATAATATAAATATAAAAAGGTAAAAATAATTATTATTAGATAGGTAGGGATAATCTCAATAAGGGGAATAAAATTAGGTTTCTTTGAAGAAGCAACACTCCAAAATAGGAAATTAGGTGAATGATAATATAATAAATGGTTTATAGGAAGAGTTTAAAGATAAAAAAAGTAATATGAGGAATAAAATAGATTGATATCAATTTGGATTAAAAGATAAAATATATTTGAATATGGATGAAGATGAATAAGGTGATTCTTTGGGAGATGAAACATATTCAAAATAGTTGAAGGTTGATGATGAGTACAATATTAAATAGAATTGATAATGGGTGAAGGACTGGAGATGAAACCAATTTAAAGGTATGGATGAAGAAAAATTGGATTCAAAGGCAGGATTAGAACAAAATTGAATATAGGTAAATGGATGGAAGGAAGGCATATAAGGAGGATGGTAAGGAAGGAATAATCAGAGTAGAGACAAAGATTGGGGTTTGGAGGGATCCAGAAGGTGGAAGAATAAATTGGAACATTGTTTAGTGGGGAAATGAATTATAGATTGATGTAGGAGGGTTAGAAAAAAATAAGGTCTATGAAATTATGGAACATATACATGAATTATGAAAATAGTGACATGTGTCTTAGGGGGAACTACATTTAGTATATACAATAGAAGGGGTTCTCTTCCTCTTTCCTTATTTTCATTCAAGCACTTCCTTTATATTAAGACTTTTTATTTTAGAATGACTATGTTTTCCTGTATCTATAATCAATCCATCACTATCTAATTGATATTATATTAATGATAGATTACAATTCTCTCTCATTAATCCCATTCCATAATCCCTTTTGTATACCTATCATTATATCGAAATCGTAATTTGATTTTTTATGCCATACTTTTAAGTTGTGAATAAAAAAACTATTTCTATTCAAGGGTATTCATGTAAATATAATTATACTTCATAGTTTAGATATTTCCATGTATTGAACCCACATTCCCTAATCATGTCTTAAAGATGATAAAAAGTTCATGTTGTTATAAATTTGATGGTTTTATATGAAACATTTACTTTAATCTCCATGGGTTATAGATGAAATTATTTCTTATGATATATAATCTATGTGGCACACATAAATTTATACATATGAGATGTGTTCCATGATAGTGCTCCAATTCCTTAGGTAAATAATTAATCTCTATAGATAACATGTTTATGATGCCTTAGAAGAACACTTTGGTAATGTTTCATGATACCTTGGTGAAAAACCTTGGTAATATGTTTTATGACACCTTGGTGATAAACCTTGTTGATATAATTATTAATTTCTCGTTTTTATGTTGTGGAAATATTTCCAGGTTTTCCTCGTGTAATTATTATCATGCTCTTATGTTATGACTCATGATTTATCTATGATGATCACTTAATTTTAATTTTCTTTGTTTATCCCCTTACTAGGCTAAATTATCGCCCATTATTTTGATTTATATCCCCAGAAAATCATATGTAGTGATGTGAACTAGCATGTAATTATAAAGGATTCTTTTAATAGGATTAAAAAAATCTTATATTTTTTTATATGATCTATGTAATTCATGTATTACATATTAAGTTTCTAAGACACTAAACCTTAAATATTCCCATGTAATTTATCAATGGAATATTTTGTTAAGGAACTACATTAAAAATCATGTATGAAAAAAGTGGGTCATCATATCTACAGTTGACTTTATTATTGGAATAAATTTCATGACTGTAAGAACTAAATTATTATTTGAGGTATATATCCTTTTATTTTCATCAATTATCAGTTTAAATTTTTAGATATAGCCTAATGTGAATTCCCTTTGAGGTTATGGAGGTGTAGGTAGTGTCAGGGGATGGTTCAGAGCCTAGAACCCAACCATTTGAGTGAAAATGGTCTGGCACACGGTTATTTTAAACTGTGAGGGGCAGGCTACACAGTTTAACAAATTGTGTGAGTCCTAGGAAAAGAGCAGAAATAGGCTGCATAATTTCAGAAAAACTGTGTGATTCCGGATTCATGACCATTCAGCCAGCTCTGTAATATTGATGAAGGTGGTTTTCATAGTTTTCACACGGTTAGTCAAATTGTGCAAGAAAACCATGTGGGTGCCCCTTTCCTATAAATACCCATGCATGTTTGGTGCACAGTTTGGCCAAACCATGCATCAAAATCGTGTGATGCCCAGTTTTGAGTGAAATTCCAATTTTACCCCTAATTAAAAATTTATTTTAAACATAATTTTCATTTTTTATCTCCCACACAACACCTTTCAACTTTGGAATCTCTCTTCGACACCTAAGATAGGATTGGAGATAAATCCTTCATCTGATATCTGTTTCAATCATCATTCATCTCATTGGATCTGTAATAGTAATACCTCGATTCCTTTTTAGTTATTCTCTATTCTTCTAGATATCGGTTTCACTATTTGGGTGCAAGATGATTTCCCATATTATTAGGTTCTTTATATGTTCTTCAATTTTCTCTCGATCTGAGATGAATTAGAAACTAATACTGGATGATCTGTTGACTATAGACCTAAGGTCTGTGGTATCATATCATTTACTTAAAGTCAAGATATTTATATATGTCATCGTGTCACATGCCCAATTTTTGGGCATTTCCTTAAATTGAAATTGAATCCTTAAATTTCTGGGCATGGCCTATATAATTAAAGTGGCTAGTTAATGGTTTTTTTAGGTTAAGAACATTTAATTAAATGGAACCCCCCCCCTTTTGGGTGTGTTTGGTTATAAATGGACCACCATGGGTGGCCTTGACTCTTGGGTTCCTTCGAGGAGTTCCTTTTCCTTACCATGGGTTTTAAATGGATGAATTGAATTATGAATTAATTGATGAATTGATATGTGAATTGAACTGTAATATCAATCATAATTTAATTGGTTAAAGGTAAGGGATGGTTTGGACCTTGACCCTTGGATCTGGTTATGGCATTTCTTGATTAAGCATGAATTTCCTTTTTATTTTTATGCCCATGTGATGTATATAAATACTATTCCATGTAATAGTTTATTTAAGCTTGAGAATCTTGTTATAAATATTTTCCCATCTGAGTTAAATGATGCCTTTTCCATGTATTAGTATGTTATACATGTGATTCTTGTTATATTAAAAATTCCCATGTGAGTAATTGAACAGAAAGCCTTTTAAGATTGGACAATGACTTGAATCACCTATTAAGGTGAGTTTGAAATGGAATGTTCTTAGTTTTGACCTTAAAATTTATAAAATAAATTGATTATATGATATTGAAATGATCATTTGACTAAATTAATTAGTTGATACATGGATTCAAATGACGAATTCCATGGATGGACTTAATTGGCTTAAACCTTGATTATGCCTAAGTGATTCTTGGACTCCCTAGAGGTTTTCTAAGGATGGACTCTGAGGCTTGACTTATATACCGAGTGATACTAGGATTCATATGAGAATGTCATCGATGGAATCAAAGGGAATTGATTATATATTCCATGGGTGATACTTGGGCTCCATTGTGGAACATCAAGGATGGACTCATTTGGTAGGGATGTTATACCACAGCTAGAGTGATAATTGGGCTTCTGGGAGGTTCACCATGGATGGGAATATATGGTTTTGTTTTATTTTATACCTGGAGTGATACTTGGATTACAACTTAGGAATGCCAAGGATGGGCTCAGGTTCACAGATGAATAATGAATGGAATGAATTTTATAATGCATCTACCAAGAAAAAAACAATATTGGATTCGGTCTTGACTTACAATTTTAGGATGGCATATTTTGGAATCCTTGGATACATGTTCTTATGGGGAATGCTAGGCTTATGCCAAGTTTCAAGACTTGATTGATTAAATGAACTGTTAATTAAATTATCATGGTATGAATGACACAATCTTGGATATTAAATCAAAGACTTATTGATTAAATGAATTCTATTAAATGAATTGGATATCAAAGGAGAACTTTTACGTATAGGATGCTTAATTTTGAGTACTTCCTTGATTACAACTTTACACACTGCTTGCGTTTTCAGTTATATATATTCACTAGATAATTAGCACATGACCATGGGTGGTTTCCTACTGGTATTATATCTCATACCCTATTTGGGCCCCCTTTGGTGACCCAAATAGACTATATGATTGCAAATGTTGATAAGGTAAAGCACCCTACCATAGGTACTTGATTTTTTCTTTGGATCAGGGGATCATGGGACCTAGATGAGGCTCACGATTCTAGCTAGGATACTTTTAGAATTTTGTACTTTGTTATTTGTATTCTACATCTTCCTTGTATGCATGTTTAGGTTTTTTTATTAGAAACATATGACATGTACCATCATTTTGTATATGTAAAGTCTTCTAAAATTGTTTATTTATATTAGTATTCTACTATTTAATTATTTTCCAGTTATCTTACTCCTTCCTCTACTCTAATATTGTTGTTATACACTATTCTATACTCTAGTAATGAGGGCATAGTCTTCCCATTAACACACATAGTCCCTCACTGCTAGTCGGTAGCCTCTGGAATTTGAGGAGATATTCTTGAGGCCATTTTACCCACTGGTCTCTAGGAACTTCCAATGGAATCCAATTTTGGGATGTTACAAAGTGGTATCAGATCAGTATTTTCTTGTTTTCTTTATTATTTTACAATTAATAGAAATGGATAGTAAGGAATGGGGGTTTTGTAATGAGATTTTCTTGGGTGTAGCTACCCTGTATATAGGAAAAGTCCAAATTTTCTCAAATCAAATTGTTGTTTTCTAGATTTTTACTATTACAATTGGTTTGATTCCACCATTGGGTGATGCACTTGAGTTGTGATGTTATTATTGATGTGAATTTGGGTTCTATTATGTTGAAACCAGATAAGATGAGGGTATTTCATCTCTTGCATCATATAGGCACTTGTTAGATTTCACATTCCATGACATTTAGGATGAATTATGGGTTTCATGTTGTTGTGATAGGTGTTATGATATATATACTTACTATTGTGATAGGTATTTTGGAATGTGTTATGGTAAGAATCAAGTGGACACTAGGATTTGATTCTTGAGTATGGGCCCTCATGGATCAGAATCTAGTGGACCATTGGTTCAACCTTCTAAATGAAATTTTATAATTATAAAATGAGTATAAATTCAAATGATTATGATTATGTGAACATAATTGAAAATTAAACAAATATTAAATCAATTAAATCATGAGTATATTGTAGTAGAGAACTTGACCAGAACCAACCTTAGTAGTAGGAAATTTGTGGTTTCTATTACTTATACCTAATCTGTATAATGCCCAAACCTGACTCATGGAGCAGGCAGAGGGGTGTGTTCTTATATCGGAAGGATTATACCTACCCTATTTCTATATATGTGCTTTTAATCTATAAACTTTGATGAAAATATCAATCTAAGATGTTTGTTTGGATTTGTAGATTCAATCCCCCATAAAGACCTCTAGTTTTATGCCAGGAAGGTAGTGACGAACACACTCCGGAGGTGGTGGACGATGGGATACTAGTTGATCCTCTAATTGTTCTAGTTGCGGCACCAGTTGTTGTATCGGAACTAGGTGTTGAAGAACATATCCATGAGGGTTATTTTACTTTATGTAGACCATTCAGGGAGAACTATAACCTTCCCAAACTATGGCGGAGTTAATGTGTGAGTTCCAACAGCAACATCTTCTCACATTTTTGGTGGATGGAGAACCACAGGCTGCGGAGTCATGGATATAGGTCATGATGTCTATCTTTGAGCACCTAGAGATGCCTCCTAAGAGGCAGGTGAATCTCTCTATGTATATATTGTATGATTCTTCCAAGATATGTTGGGATGTTATCACTCAAATGGGTTTTCATCAGGATATATCTTGGAGGGATATTCATATGGCCTTCTATGACTACTTATATCCCAAGATATTGAGGGATAATCAAGCCTAGGAGCTCTTGTATCTGGAGTAGGGCACGCTACCTGTTATGGATTACTTAGACCATTTTATTAATCTCCAGTGATTCACACATATTTTTATGGGTGACGAGTTATCTAAAGCTAGGTGATTTGGGGATGTTATTATGTACAACATCCTATCACAGGTGAATTTTTTTGGATGACTATCATTTCTGGAATAGTGAATCAGGTGTTTATCATAGAGCATAACCTGAGAGAGGCTGGAGGTGCGAACCAGGGTGGATCAGCATCTAGATCTGGTATGGTATCGACTGGTAGTAGGAAGCATCATTTGGAACTTCAACACTATGATACCATTAGCCATATCACACACTTAGGTATCTATGTGAGGTGCTACCAGTGTGGTAGGATGGGACATACGAGGCCACTGTGTACAAAGGACCCATTATAGTGCCAATATTGTATCAAGATGGTCTATCTATAGCACTTTTGCAGAATTTTTCCTCTAGTATCCAGTGAGAGAGGTTCTACACCGGCTCCATGTTTAGGATCATATTCAACAGCTTCTCATCAGGCAAGGAACTAGATTACAGTTGGCCGATCAGACCGAGGTGGTGGTCATGGTCATGGTACTAAGACCCTAGTTTTATAGAGATAGCAGGGTGGATCTTCTCAGGGTAGCCAGCTAGTATCATATGTTCGCGGTTTAGGCTAGGTATATACAGTGAAACATACCCATTAGAATTAGGATCCCAAAACTTCTACTGTTAGAGGTACAATTTCAGTATCCTCTAATTTAGCTTATAAACTTTTCAATATAGGGTATTCTCATAGATTTATATATGTTCCCATAGTGGATAGGCTTGGGATTAGTGTTCAGACCTCTGATGACTTTAGGACACTTTACACTCCATTGAGCATTACAATGGAGGTTGTATGTTAGTGCAGTAAGTTCCACCTTGAGATTTGTGGGTGTCACTTTGTATAAGACCTCAATTTCCTTGAGATGATTGGTTTTCATATCATTATAGAGATAGAATGGTTGGTATAATTTTTTTATTTCATTGATTTTTAAATCTTAAGGGTGACTTTCACATCATCAAAGGGTGGAGAGTTCATTCACAGGGGTGAATGGGATGTCCAGGAAAGCTGAGTTGGACCTAAGCATCATGGGATGGACGGGATGACAGCCTAGATTGTAAGTTTGTATCTAGATGATCTGGGAACACATCATTCATAGTTCCATCTTGTAGTTAATTTTTTTAGGGACATATTCCCAAAAAAATCAGGATTACCTCCATTGAGAGAGGTAGAGTTATCTATCAAGCTAGTTCCAGGAGTTGCACCTATATCCATTCCTCCTTACTGGATGGATAATAATGAGATATAAAATCTTAATAGGCAGGTAGAGGATTTAGAGGCCAAGGGATTTATCTGACCCAGTACTTATATGTGGGGTTTGCTGGTCCTTTTTACAATAAAGGTGTATGGAACTCTTAGGATGTGTGCGGATTACCATAAATTGAACCATATGAATATTAAGAACTGATATCCTCTGTCATATAGAGATGATATCTTCAACTAGATTCGAGGAGCTAGGTTCTTATAAAATATTGATTTGAGATCCAATTATCATCAGGTGTGTGTCAGATCATCATACATACCTCACACTATCTTTCAAAGTAGGTATGGTCTATATGAGTATTTGGTTATGTTGTTCGGCCTTAGGAATTCACCACCAGTCTTCATGGAACTGATGAACCAAGTGTTCCATCCTTATCTTGATTCGTTTGTGGTGGTTTTCATGGATGATATCTTGGAGTATTCTCACGATCGACACAACCATGAAAAACATCTTGAGATCATTTTGAATACACTAAGAGGGAATCATTTATATGCTAATCTCATAAAGTCACACTTCTGGATGGATCAGATTCACTTCCTTAGTCACATTATCTCAGAGATAGGAGTACCAGTTAATCTAGAGAAGGTGAGAGTTGTAGTTTCCTAGGAGCATCCCAGTAACTTATTTGAGGTAAGAATTTTCTTAGGGATGGATATTTATTATAGTCATTTCATACAGGACTTATCACTCTAAGTAGCTTTTCTTATGGGATTGACTAAGAAGGGTGTGAAGTTTGTATGGTCAGATTCCTATGAGAATTACTTTCAGGAGCTGAAAGGGAGATTGACTTTAGCACCGATACTAATTTTTATGGATTCAAGAAAGAGTTAAACTATTTACTATGATGCATTAGGTATCAGACTAGGATCAGTTATTATATAGGAAGATAGAGTCATAGTGTATGGGTCTCAGCAGTTGAGGACACATGAGAGGAATTACCTGACATATGATCTTGATTTAGCTACAGATTTTCATGGTTTTTATTGTTAGAGATACTATTTGCAGGGATATAATTTTGTGTTGTACACAGGAAACAAAATCCCCATGTCTATATTTACACAGCATGATCTAAATATGAGGTAGTGAGGGTGGGTTGAGTACCTACAGTCTTTTGACTTTGAGCTTGCCTACATGCCTAGTAAAGTTAATATAGTGGCCAATGCACTGAGTAAGAGGAGACATATATAGGTAGTTTAGTAGGCCAGTAGTGAGTGGAATATCATGGATTTGCTCTCTGAGATACACTTATAAGTGAAGGAAATTCAAGGGAATACTTTTCTATCATCATTAGTTTTTACCGCTACCCTTATGGATAGAGTTAGGATGAGGTAATTATCAGAATTAGAAGGCCTAGTCTTGCGGGAGAGTGTGGAAGGTGAGGACCCCCCTCCTAGTTGGACCATAGGTGAGGATGAAATTATGTGTATACATGGTCGCATATGGGTCTCTTCATAAATGCGTGAGGAGCTGATGTAGGATTTTTATGCTTCATTTTGGGCAGTGCACTCGAGGGTCACCAAGATGTATCGATATTTACATTGTTAATACTAGTGGACAAGTATGAAAATGGATTTATATAGTTTTATCATGAGGTGTTCCACCTATCAGCAGGAGAAAGGTAGAACACTAGTGACCAGTATGACTTTTACAGTAGCTACCCATTCCCTATTGGAAATGGAATGACGTCGTAATAGATTTCTTGATAGGTTTACCAAGACCACCTCAAGGTAATGATTTCATGTGATTTGTTTTTTACAATATAACAGAGGTTTCACATTTCCTACTGATCAAGTAAACCTTCATTGTGGACGAGCATGGGAGGTTGTATATTTGTGAGATCATATGAGTCCATGAGGTCCGGCATTCTATCATTTCCGATAGGGATGCATGGTTTACTTCTTAGTTCTGTAAAGTTATATAGAGTTCATTGGGTATACAAGTGATTATAAGCATGGCATAATACCCCCAGATAGATAGACAGTTAGAGTGCATGATTCAGGTGCTTGAGGACATGTTGCGAGCATGCATCCTGAATTTAGGGGGTTCTTAGAAGAGGCATATACCCCTGGTTTAGTTCACCTACAAAAATAGCTTTCAAGATACTATATAGATGGTTCCATATAAAGTCTTTGTACAGTAGACCATGTCAATCACCCCTGTGTTGGTTAGATGCAAGAGAGGCAGCTATGCTTAGACCTCATCTTGTTCAGGAGACCATAGAGTAGGTGTAGTTGATTTAGAAGTGGATGGATACTGTGCAGTATCATCAAAAATCATATGTTGATCTCCATAGATGACATCTGAAGTTTGAGGTCTAGGATTGGGTTTTCCTACATGTTTCACTGAGGTTGGGACTTAAGATAATCAGGAGATAGGGTAATCTTATACCATGATATTTCGGGCCATTCGAGATTTTGGAGAGAGTTGGGTCAGTAGCTAATCGGTTGTAGTTACCTCATAGGTACCAGGCCATGCACAAAGTCTTATGTGTTTCTTAGCTGTGAAATTACTATTCAGACTCATATCATGCCTTTCAACCTGAGGAGGTTGAGTTACAGGTAGATGTGTCCTTCGAGGAGAATATTATATGTGTTGTGGATCATAGCACAAAGGTTCTCTAAGGTCAGTCAGTTCCTCTCATATGGGTGATATGGAACAATAGTCGTGCGTAGGATGATACCTTGGAGTAGGAGGTTGATGTACGAGCACAGTGTTCAGAGCTGTTCTCAGACATTCTTGATCCCCCTTGAGAAGGAAATTCGAAGATGAATTACTTTAAGGGAGGAAGTTTGTAAGAACTCAATTATTCTTTGAGGTATGGATACTATTGTTTCTATAAATTATTAATTAAATGTTTAAATATGGCCTAATGTGAATTCCCTTTGAGGTTATGGAGGTTTTGGGGGTGTTTTAGGCTAGTTCAGATCCCAGAACCCAACCTTTTGGGTCGAAATGGCATGGTGCATAGTTATTTTAAACCACGTGGGGTAGGATACATGGTTTAACAAACCATTTGAGGCCTAGGTAGAGAGAAGAAATAAAAAACATGGTTTCATAAAACCCATTCAATTTGGGCCATATGACCGTGTGGTCAGCTCTGCAATCTTTATAGAGGTGATTTTCATAGTTTATGCATGGTTAGTCAAACCATGCAAGAAAACCATGCAGTTTCCCCTTGACTACAAATACCCATACACAGTTGGCACATGGTTTGGCCAAACCTTGCTTCCAAACTATGAGATGACCATTTTTTAGTAAAATTACAATTTTACTTCTAATTAGAAATCTGTTTTAAACTAAATTTTCATTCTTTCTCTCCTGTACAACACCTGTGATCTTTGGAAGCTCTATTTAACACCTAAGTTGGGATTTGAGATAAATCATCCATCATATCTTTGTTTCAAGCATGGTTTATCTCATTGTATCCTTAATGGTAAGACCTTGATTACATTTTAGCCATTCTCTATTCTTCTGGATATCAACTATACTATTTGGGTGCAAGCTGATTTTCCCTATTATTAGGTTCTTCTTCCATTATTTGATTTTATCCCAATATGATCTGAATCAAGAGCTGATATTGGATGAGTTATCGACTACATACCTAAGGTAGGTGTTCTCGTGCCTTTCATTTAAATTTGAGATGTTCATATATTTAATTGTGTCGTGTGCCCAATTTTTGGGAATCAACTTAAATTAAAATTGAATCCTTAAATTTATAGGCATGAACTATGTAATTAAAGTGGCTCATTAATGGTTTTTTATAGGTTAATAACCTTGAATTAAATGGAACCACTCCTTTTGGGTTTGTTTAGTTATAAATGGACCACCATGGGTGTCCTTGACTCTTGGATGAATTTGAGGTGTGCCTTCTCTTTGCCATGGGTTTTAAATAGATGAATTGAATTATAAATTAATTGATGAATTGATATGTGAATTGAATTATAATATCAACTGTAATTGAATTGGTTAAAGGTAAGGGATGTTTTTGACCTTGACCCTTGGCTCTTGTTATAACATTTCTTGATTAAGAATGAATTTCCTTTGTATTGTTATTCCCATGTGAGATAGATAAAGACTATTCCATGTAAAAGTTTATTTAATCTTGAGAATATTGTTATAAAGATTTTCCCATGTGAGTTAAATTATTTCTACTCCATGTATTAGTTTTTTATGCTTTTGATTCTTATTATATTAAAGATTCTCATGTGATTAATTGAATGGAAAGCCTTCTAATCTTGGACAGCATCTGAATCACTTCTTGAGGTGAGTTTGAAATTGAATGCTCTTGGTTTTGACCTTGACATGTATAAAAGAAATTGATAATATGATATTGACATGATCATTTGATTAAAGGCCTTGGGTGATACATGGATTCAAATGATGAATGTCATGGATGAACTCAATTAGCTTGAACCTTGATTATACCTAAGTGATACTTATACTCCCTATAAGACTACTAAGGATAGACTCTGAGTCTTGAATTATATGCTCAGTTATACATGGATTCATACGATAATGTTGTCGATAGATTCAAAGGTAATTGACTATATATGCTATGGGTGATACTTGGGCTCCCTTGTGGACTGCCAAGGATGGACTTGTTTGGAAGGGATTTTATAATACACTTAGAGAGATACTTGGGCTTCTAAGAGGTTCTCCATGCGTGGGATTGTAGGGTGTTGGTTTATTTTATACCTAGAGTGATACTTGGATTCCAACTTAGGAATTCAAAGGAATGCATCAGGTTCATGGATGAATAATGAATGAAATGACTTTTATGATGCGTCTGTCAAGCCAAAGCACAAGTTTGGATTAGGTCTTGGATTAAACTTTAAGGATGGTCTATTTAGGCATCATTAGTTAGATGTACTTATAGGGAATGTTAGAATTATTCTAGGTTCAAAGACTTTATTGATTAAATGAATTGTTAATTAAATGAGCATGGTATAAATGACAGAGGCCTGACTGTTAAATCAGATACTTATTGATTAAATGAATTTTATTAAATGAATTGGATATTAAAGGAGAACTTTTATATATAGGATATTTAATTTTAAGTAATTCCTTTCTTACTACTTTACTTACTGCTTGAATTTTATTTTATATATATTCACTGGCTTATTGGAACCAGACCTTGGGTGGTTGCCAATTGGGATTATATCTCACACCCTTAGGATAAATAGTAGTTGGGTGTTGGTGGTGTTTTTAGAATAAATATATCATTATTTTGAATACTTTCAGGCCTTGAGGTATAAATTTACACATACCATTTCACCATGTTAATCAATTAACTTATCTATAAAACTGTATATTGATCAAGTGTGTCGTCCTATTGTGGTAGCTACAAGAGGAGGTGAATTTAATATTTAAAAATATTAAAAAATCATTGTTAAATAAATTTAATTTTAAAGGACATAATTATATTCATTTTAAACAAAATAAAGAAAAATAAAATAATTAGATTAATCAATTCATAAGATAAAAATATTCTAAATTAAAAAAAAGGAAAAAATATAGTTTTACAACAGAAAATAAGTGACAATTTAAATGGTAAGAAAATACTTCAAATCATTGTAATAAAAAATGAAAAAATATAATGTAACTAAATAAAAAACATATAATGTAACAATGAAATGGGGTTTTAGATTAAAATTGATAAGTCCCTTAATAAAACCTTTATGAAAGTAGGATATCCAATTTTCTATCCCTTAGACTTCTTCACTTTTAACCCAAAGAGTAATGAGGATCAAAACCTTGATTTGTAAGTACTTAATTTTTTGAAATAGAACATCTTTGATACTATTATTTGAAGTATCTAGTCCTTTCCTCGAGACTTCTTTAATCAAAGGATTTTAAGGACAAGCACTTATCCCCTGATTTTTTCGATCAAATATAGGAAGAACCATGTCCTTGCCCCAATAATTATTTGATCATAGGAAATTGGTAAGAAAATTATCATAAATGAAATGATTTTGAACTTTTACAATGAAACCTATTCACTCTAAAAATATAAATAAATGGAAACACTCTTAATAATATAGGTCATGATTAGATCTTTTCACAAACCAAGACGGGTTGTCATCCAAACCAGCACCCGACCTGGTCCATAACAAGGCCTGAAGATGTTCCCTATCCTCACGGGATGGCACACGTTTCTAGGTATCATAAAAAAAACTTGGGAATGATCTACTCGCATTTATAAGCATGATACAACCAACAAAAATCAATAAACTTAATATAAAAATTCACACCAAATAAGTCTTAACAAAAATTCATAATTAAATTACATAGTTTAAAACCAACCCTAAAAGGGACCACAACAAAAAGGAGCAGAAATTCTATCCCAATAACCACCACATGGAAAGGGATCATAGCCCACAATCCATCTCCATAACACTATACTAAGGAAGGAAGCTAGAAACTAGAAACATTGTCTCTAAAGACCATTCTCATAATTGTGTCAAACATTACCAAGTCCACTTAAACCTAAAGTTGTAAGTAGTGTGTGATAATAATCCCAATAGTATTCCCCCCAAGAAAATATTCCATGCTATAAACATTATAAGACAAAAATATTTCAAGTTTTCATAAATAGGAAATTCTCGTAACAAATTTAATGGGATGCATCTATAAATAAAAATAGTTTTCAAGAGGGAAACTTTAAGGAATGAACAATTTTAAAGAAAAAACACATAATTATGAAATTACCAACCAAACAAACCATATTTATATGTTAAGTACAATATAACCAATGATCACTAGTCACGAGAAATACCCCCAGGCACTAGCTAACAATGGGACACTAGGTACATCGTATCTCGGTGAAATGTGGCATAGGAACCACATCGAACTACATTCTCATGCATGATCCACTAGTAGGTAACACACTCATAACCTAGTGTTCTCTGATAAATCATCTTTATTTAGTTAGTACTATCATCGGAAATATTTCTAAGTGAAATCAGGACAAGGCTACTTCTGAATCACTAGCATACTAGTCCTAGTCCGCCCACCTAGATACTTGGGCTTCCCATTTGTGCTTGATCAAGTTTTACATGTTATAAAGTACCATTTTCACATCGAAGCTCCATTTATAAATCATACACACACAAAAAAATACCCCAAACATGTTTTGTACCCTCAATGCAGTTCATTAAACCCAATAAAAAAATTTATAAAACAACTTTAAGAGGTGTTACAAGGATTTTTGCAGAAAATTCATTCAAAAATACAAATTTAAGTCCAAACACTGAACAATACCATACCAATCCAGAATTGGAATCCCTAACACCATTTAACAAATCAATTTTATGAATCATAAAATAACCCCAAATGATGCAACATAGAATACACATGAAAAATACCCAATTCCATGTCAAAATGGAACGTTAAAATTTAACACTTAATTAATGCTACCAAAAATGGCTTTTGAATCACACACAATATATTAAAAACATGCGAAATAGGTTAATCAAGCAAGATAAATTCATCAATGAATGTTTACACATGGAACCACCTACCTTGAATGTCAATAACCCAAAAAAATTGTGTGAAGATAAACCCGCACCATAATCACACTACAAGTGAGTGAAAATGAACCATTATCAAGAATATTGAACCAATAAACACAATATTAAACCCTACGGATGAAACCCTAGATTTTGGAATTTTAGAACTTTAAAAAGGAGGGAAGAAACCCTATAGAGAAGGAAGAAAACAAATAAATACTAACTTACTTGAAGAATATTAAAGTTTCCCCCACCAAAACCCCTTCAAGAATGGATTCCAAGGGAGATTGAGGGAGATTGGAAGCCTTATATGGGTGAAATGTTCAAATGGGGGGAGAAAGCATTTCATTAGGTTTAATTATAGAAGGGAAAATGGGAATAATAATTTTTTATGACTTGGACACTATGCACGGTTTTTCTGAATGGTTTAGTAAATCGTGCACCCAGTTCTGTCCACCCAAAAAAAATTAATTTCTCTTCAAAATTCAAGGGGGGATAGGGGGTAAATAGGCCAAGAATATGATAGAAAATACCCAAAAATAAGGACAAGTATGTGACAATTCTCCCCACCATGAAAACTTTTCACCCTAGAAAGTCAACCTGAAACTTGATTGGAAAGAAAGAATGGGTACTCTTAACCAACCCACGACTTCCTCTCCCAAGTATCATGCACATCATTACCATGATTCCAAAGGACCCGAACTAGTGGAATAGACTTTCCGCAAATCGCCTTCTCTTGGGAATCCACTATTCGCACCGGTCATTCAAACACTGATAAATTCGTATCTATCTCCAACTCTTCCCAATTCAATATATGAGAAAAATCCAGGTTATACTTATTTAATTAGGAGACATGGAATACATCATGAATAGATATCAACTGAGAAGTCAAAGCTAACCTTTATGTCATCTTTCCAATCTACTCGGTGATCTCAAAAGGTCCAACATAACTCAGCGTTAGCTTTCCCTGGTTTCCCAAACAATGATGGCCCAAACAAGGGGCCACATTAAAGAATACTCTATCACCCACAAAGAACTCAAGATCTCGATGCCTCTTATTATAATAAAATTCATGGAAAATATAAGATGTCAATAACTATTGTCTTATCAACTTGAGCTTCTTATATCTCTCTTACACTAGGTTCATCCCCAATAGTGAGGTCTCACCTACCTTATCCCAACACAGGGGGGGAAACATTTCGACCATAGAGTACCTAAAAAGGAGCCATTCTAATAGAGGATTGATGACAATTATTATAAGAAAATTCAACCAATCCCAAATGGATATCCCAAGATCCTCTAAAATCCAAAACACATGCACGAATCATGTCCTCCGGAATCTGATTTTCCTACTCTGTCTGACCATCTATTTGAGGATGGTATGTCATGCTCATCTTAATCTGCAACCCCAAACCCTTCTAAAGGAATTCCTAAAACAGAAAGGTAAAACAGGGATCTCTATTTGAGACAACTGTTAATGGAGCACCATAAAGCCTTACCACATCTTGAATATACAATCAGCCCACCTTATCCACTTTATCTATATCTCTAATCAGAATGAAATGGGATGATTTGGTCAAATGATCAATCAATACCCAAATAGAGTTCTTACCCTGAGGTGTACGAGGTAAGCCAACAATAAAATACATGGAAAACTTGTCCCACTTCCAGGTAGAAATGGGTATTGGCCGAAGTAAACCAGAGGGACTTTGATGATCTTATTTTACCTTCTAACATGTATAGCATCTCAACACAAAATAATCTATGTCTCATCTCATACCTAGACACTAGAACTATCGAAGAATGTCATAACACATTTTTTAATCTCTAGGATAAATGGACCCCTAAGATTGTTGTCTATCCTACATCACCACCTTCCTCAGAGACAACGGAACCTCCAAACATCCCTTGAAGCACAAGATTCCCTCAATAGATGAATACCAATCATAATACATCTCCCCACCATGAAGAAACTACATAGACTACCAAAACATATCATTACTGGGTTTCTCCTGCTGAATGAACTCTAAAAGAGAGGTATTCAACTAAACACTCAGCAATAATTCACCTACACTATGCTCCTTGGTCTCCACGTGCATCTGAGAAAAGAGCCCCATCAGATTCCACTCATCACTGGGCTTCCTCAAAGTCTACACTAGTACTTTTCTGCTCAAGATTTCATCCACCAGATTACCCTTGCTTGGGGTATAGATGATATCAAAGTCGAACCCCTAAAAATACTCTATCCAATGGTGATTCCTTCAATTAAGATCTTTTTGTGAGAAGATGTAGGGTAATCTATTATGATCAGAGTAAACCAAAAAAATTCCCCCCAAAGAGGTAGTGACTCCAAGTCTTTAAAGCATGCATCACCACTGCTAACTCTAAGTCAGGGGTCAGGTAATTCTTCTCATGTGGTCAGAGTTGGAGAGAACCATATGCCACCACGTGGTCACCCTGCATAAGCACACACCCGAGACCCATACCTAAAGTATCGCAATACACCACATAGCCCTTTCTAGATTCTAGTAAGATCAACATGGTGGTGGTATTCAACTACCACTTCATCTCCTCAAAGGATTCCTAACATATTGGGGGCCATTCAAACTTCACCCCTTTCCAAGTGAGCACGGTCATGGGTGAGGCAAGATGAGAGAAATCCCGAATAAATCGCTTGTAATAACCTACCGGGATGAAGAAAATCCTGATCTTGAACAAATTCTTTGGATTCTCCCATGAAATAACTACACCAATCTTATTTGGGTCCACTAAAACCCCCTTCTCCAAGATAACATGACCCAGAAACTTCACTTACCTAATCTAGAAAGTGAATTTGGACAACTTTTCATAAAGTTGGTGATCCCTCAGAGTGCCCAACATGATCTGTAGATGATGTTCATGCTCTTCCTTGGGTCTATTGTAAAATAGGATGTCATCCACAAATACTACGATGACAGAGTAGAGATACCAGTGAAACATCTTATTCATGAGTTCCATAAAAACTATTGGAACATTGGTCAATCTTAAAGGTGTGATAAAATACTCAAATTGGTCGTACCAACTTTGGAAATCAATCTTTGGGATATTTGCCTCTCTCACCCTGACTAGTGGTAACCAGAATGAAAATCTATTTTGGAAAACCACTTTCCCCCCTTTAACTGGTCAAATAAGTCATAAATTTAGGGAAAATGATATTTTTTCTTGATGGTTACCTTAATCATATTCCATTATTCAATCTACAATAAAAGTGATTCGTCGACCTTCTTTGTAAAAAGGATAGGGGCGTCCTAATAAGAGATGCCTAGGTGAATGAATCCTTTGGATTCCAAATCATTCAGTTGTTTCTTTAATTCACTCAACTTGGTGGGGGTCATATGATACAAGTTAAGAGATATCATTTGTGTTCCTAGTGCCAAATCAATCAAGAAATCCATGTCCCGCTCTAGGGGAAATCCTGAAAAATTATCTAGAAATACCTTTGGGAACTCATCCACCACATGAGATAATCAACCCTATGGAGTACTACCATCATCCTCTAGCACGATTGATGATAACTGGAAGAAAATATTTCCCAACTCTGGGAGTGGAGGTCCCGCTTAACATGACCTAGGATCCCATTCCCTAAGAAAAACCTAAAGAATCCCATCAGGTGCCATGAAATTTACCTTCCACCTATAGCAATCGATATACCCTTGAAAGTACACTAGCCTATCCATGATAATAATTACATCAAAAAATTCCATATCCAAGACCAATAGATCATATTCCATCTCAACTCCTAACATGGAAAGTGCACATGATGGTCACTTGAGATCTTGCTCCTTCTTCTTACCCAACGGCGCCACCAACTCCATCTAAAAAGACAAAAAAATTGGTTGTAAAATTAATTAGATTCACAAGATGGATAGAGATAAAAGAAACAGAATCACTAGTATTAAAAATAATGGTTGTAATAGAAGATGCAATCAAAATGGTACATCATACTGTTGAAGTCCCTACATCCGATCACACTGGTTTCTGGTCCACAGCATGAAGATGTCTGGTCTCTTCCTGATAACAACTGCTCACCTGTGGCTCAGATCTAAACTGTTTCTTCCCCGAAGATGATTTATTCCTACAGCTGTGACCACCAAACTGAGATCCCACTATCCTGGTCATCTTTGACTGAACTAACACTCCCCTAGAAGCCACAAATCTTTCCCCACTCTGGTATGGTCACGTCACTCTGCAAAAGCACCGCACATGCCCCATAACTTTACATTGATAACAAGGACTATAAGAAGAGGTAAATATAGGATGGATGTTCCATGCCTTCATGCACTGATGGAACACCACAAACCCTGGTTTAGAATCTAAAGATGAATAATTCCTAGAAGGATGGCCTGAACTACCACCTCCCTTGTTCCCCTGCTCATCCCACTTCCTCTTTTTCTATGAGGAGTTTCCACTTCCCACAGCAGACACCACTTCATAAAACCCGAAATTTCCTTTTTGATCAATCTCAAACATTCAATCATGATCAAACACATCATTATAGGTTCCCATCTTGAACAAGAATACCTAAGAGTAAATTTCTAGTCGCATTCCCTTCTAAAGCTTCCAATATTTCATAGATTCATTATAAACAATCTCATGCATGTACCACACTAGCTTGGAAAAAATGTTTAGCATATTCCATCACTGAATGATCTCCCTAAAAAGTATCCATGATCTCCTGAGATCTGGAATAGGACAAGACCTTGGGAAAATACTGCTTGTTGAAGATGGTCTTGAAATCCTTCCAGCTCATCTGTTCATTCTTCTCATCCTGAAGCATTGATTCCCACCACATGTGACTGGAATATTCTAACATAAATGAGGCGTATTTCACCATGACCTCCTCATGTGTGTTAAGGAATTAAAACATGCACTCTATCATCTCAAGACAGTCTTATTCTCCCTAAGTCTTTGTGCTACCTCTGAAATTATGGGGCTTGTTCTTGAGAAAATCCTGGGCTTTTCCTTGCTCAGACTAGGTTCATCTTATCTAACTAGAGAAGTAAAAGTAACCACTCCATACCCTAGAGAATGTACATCCCATACCATATCTTCTACCAACCTCTAATAAAGTGTTGAGGGAGAACTCTCTTCAGCTTCCTCCTGTGGGAGCATGGGAGCTTTCTGGGGAGGCATGTTGCTATAAAAATCAACAGTCACAAGAGAAATCATTGGTACAATAGTTCTGAAATTTTTAAATAATAAAATAAAATATTAATAAATCAAACTCATCACAAAAATGAAATAAAAAACTAATTCACCCACTCCTAATGTTCATGTGTATCCTGCATCCCGCACGTCCCACCTGGAAGAGAATTAAAACAAAAATATCAACATACCATGGTGACTCGAGGTCTTTCATGAGAGGTGTGGGCCAAGCACCCTACTCGCATCCAGAACTCTGATCCCTGATATTCCTAGCTCCTGTCTAACCAAAATAATCCTAAATAATATGACCCAAAGAGCTTAACCATACTCTGATACCATTTTGTCACAAACCAAGCTGGTTCATCATTCAAACTAGTGCCCAAACCGGTCTATGGCAAAGCCTGAATGGAGTTCCCTATCCCCACGAGCTATCAAAAGTTCTTAGGTGTCATAAATAAAACTTGGTAATGATTTTCCCATATTTATAATCATGATACAATCAATAAAAATTAATAAATTGAATCTGAAAATTCACACCAAACAAGTATTAACAAAAATTCAGAATTGAATTACATAGTTTAAAACCAACCCCAAAGGGGAGAACAAAAAAAGGAGCAGATATTATATCCAAATAACCACCACATTGAAAGGGAGAATCTCCCTTAATCCATCTCCATAACACCACACCGAGGAAGGAAGCTAGAAACCTGAACCACCATCTCCAAATACCTTTCCCATACCTGTGTCAAACATTACCAGGTCTACTTACACCCAAAGGTGTAATTGTTTTGTGATACTAATCCCAATAGGATTCCACCCAAGAAAATATCCATGCTATAAACATTATAAGAAAAAAATCTTGCAAGTTTTCATAAACAGGAAATGCTAGTAATAATTTTAAAGGGATGAAACTTTAAATAAAAAATAGTTTTCAAGAGGGAAACTTTAAGGAATGAACAATTTTAAAGAAAACACAAATGATGCTAAAATTACCAACTAAACATGCCATATTACGATGGTAATTACAATATAACCAATGAGCACTAGTCACAGAAAATACCCTCAGACACTAGATAATAATGGGACACTAGGTACATCATATCTCAGTGAAATGTGTCATATGAACCACAAAAAACTACATTCTCATGCACAATCCACTAGTAGGGAACACACCCATAACCTAGTGGTCTCCAATCAATCATTATTATTTATTTAGTGTTGTCATCATCAATCATTCTAAGTGAAACCAGGTCAAGGTCACTTCTGAATCACTAAAATACTAGTCCTAGTCTTCCTACCTAAATACATGGGCTTCCCATTCGTGCTCAATCAAGTTCCACATAAAATTACATTTTCACATAGAAACTCCATTTACAAATTATAAAAATACAAAACAGTACCCCAAACATGTTCTTCACCCTCAATGTAGTTCATTAAACCCAATAAAATGTTATAAAAAAACTTCAAGAGGTTTTACAAGGCTTTGCACACAAAATTCATTCAAAAATAAACTTTTAAGGCCAAACACCCAAAAATACCATACCAAACCAGAATTTTCAGCCCAAAAACTGTTTAATAAATCACTTTCATGAATCATAAAATAACCCCAAATGATACAACATGGAATAAACATTAAATACATCCAATTCCATGTCAAAATGAAACTTTAAAATTTAATACTTAATCAATGCTACCAAAAAAGGTCTTTACACCACACACAATAGATGATAAATATGATAAATAGGTTAATAAAGAAATATAAATTCATCAAAGAATGTTTACACATAGAACCACCTACCTTGAATGTCAAAAACCCCAAAATTTTGTGTAAAACTGCACCTACACCACAACCGCGCCATAAACGAGTGAAAACAAACCCTAATCAAGAATATTGAACCCATAAACCCAATATTAAACCCTAGGGATGAAACCCTAGCTACTAGAATTTTATAACTTCAAGTAGGGGGACAAAATTCTCGATAGAAGGAATAAAACAAATAAAGACTCACTTACTTGAAGAATCTTGAAGTTTCCCCCACCAAAACCCCTTCATTAATGGGTTCCAAGGGAGTTTTAGGGAGCTTAGAATCCTTCTATGGATTAAATGGTCAAATGGGAGAAGAAAGGGGTGAATTGGGTTTAATTATAGAAGGTAAAAATGGGAATAATAATTTTTTATGACCTGTACATTGTGCACAATCTGTCTGCATGGTTTAGTAAACCATGTGTCCTAACTATGAACCTAGTTCTATCCACACAAAAAAATTCATTTCCCTCCAAAATTCAAGGGGGAGGCTAGGGTAAAATATAGGCTAAGAATATAAGATAAAATACCTAAAAAGAAAGACACAGATGTGAAATATCTCAAATGTAATCACATCCACATCTACTGACTTTATGATGATTCAGAATGAGTAAGATTTATATTGAGCATGGAAAAAAATTAATATATCCATAAGGAATATAATTTATATGGATAAATTCTATAAAATAAAAACCTAAAAAAATCCCATGTAGATGAAATAAAAAATTAAATGTATTGTGATTTATCAAAACAAGGATCCAAAAGAATTAATTTTTGAAAATGAATCAACAATATTTCACTTTTTGTTAATAAAAAGACATGATATAAAAGGTAATTTTAAATGAATTAATAAAAATTAAAAATCCTTATACTTCTAAAATAACTTCCCCTAAGAGTATGCAATCCAAAAACTTTCTCCTATATAAAATCTATAAAATTTCTCCCTATTACTAAAACCTACTATATACTAAACTCTCTCCCCCTTTGTGATTTTCAATAAAGAGTATATATAAATAGATAAATACATAATAGAAAAAAAATCATTGATATTATAATTGAATGGTATAATAAATTCTTGATATATTTTTGTCAAGAGGTTTCTCAATTTTTTTCTATAACTGTTAAATATTTTTATATTGTTCTATTGATTTATACTTGAGAAGCTCATTATTAGTCAAAATATTATTTCATATCTTCTTGAGATCATTGAAATCTAAGTAAATTTTTTTAATCTATATATCTTTCTCTTATGTATATCGTTCCATATTCTCCATTGTCTAAAATTTATGGAAATAATAATCTTTAAAGTAAAACATTGTAACATAATGGGTTTTTGAATGGGGCATTTTTTAGGTAAATTTTAAATTTTGAGTTGGTGGTAGGACCATCCCTTTTTATTAAAATTTGGAACCTCATTACAGGTGTTGTTTTAACTGGATACATTATTTTAGGTGTGGTGTATGTTTTTATGGAAGTCTAAGGGGTTCGGGAAAACACCAGATGAAGAGTGTATGGCCCATTCTGTTAAAGTTGTCGTAGGCTAATTACACGGTGTGTATTTAAATACATGATGTGTAAAAAAATTATTTAATGATTTTTCTAGGAATACTAGTGAAAATCCTAAATTTACATGGTGTTTAAATTCCCATGGAAGTTTTTTTAAGTGCCAGGGGTCTTAGACCCCTCTTTTTATTTCTCCTCCACGGGCAGAGACATCACCCAGCTCACACGCCCCTCTATCTGTCTTATAGAGTTCTCAATATCTCTATTGTCCGAGCTCTAATCTTTAATCTTTCAGTGGCTATGGATTCATCTCAGTAAGGACTTCGATCCACTATCCACTTTTCTTCTTTTATCTCACCATACAGGGTTCTAAATCCATGTGGGTTATTTTACCCTATTTTCAAGGTTTTCATCTAAAATGATTATTTCTTCTGATTCGAATCAATTTAGAGGACGATATAATATAAGAGAACATATATCAGTATGTTGGTGGTGGTTTCTATATTTATATTTTATTTCACTCATTTTTTGGTCATGCGTTCTTGAGAGTGTCATTGAGTTGTGTGAGAGAGACCCTATAAATTAAATGTTTGTCTTTTAATTAAAAAATTGATCCCATGAGAAGCCTGTGGACATTCTCTGCCATTATTAAAAATGTTATGATCCCAGTATGAGGCTTTGGACCTTGGGTAGATTAGTTCAGGGTGTTTATTTTTTTAAAATCATTTTTTTTATGATTATTACTTGGTTTTGAGGGAATGTGACGGGCTTGGCCTGATGATTGAGATGGTTTTGACCATATGGATGAGGTGATGTTAGTCTTCAGTTTGGTCTTGGACTAGATACTATGAGTGATGTTGATCACAGGTTGGGAGAATTCATCATTAGATTGAGGCAATAAGGTCATCAGGTTTCAAGAATGGCATGAGGGTTTTGGATGGTGTTGATCATCAGATTGAGTGACATTGTTACAGGGGAATGAGGTACTAGGATGATGTGGCTTAGGTATTATGATAGTGATTTCTACTCACTATTATTGGATGAATTTCCATTAGAGTCTTGTTCAAACAGATATAACTTAGATTATGAGGTGGTGTTGACCACTTATATGGGTATAGGCCTCCATAATTTATGGCTTATGATGGTGTTGACCATCAGTGAGGTTGGAGGATCTTTCCATAAAAATCCATGTGGATGGTGAGGAGCCATAAGTTGGGGGTTGAGGCTCACTATATATTGAGGATTTTTGGTTGGGGTTACTTGGGAGGATAGATATCATTATTCCTCAGGACGTCAGTTGTTGAGTCGGTGAGTTTTATTGTTTGGAGGATAGAAATCATTATTCCATAGATATCAATCTTTGAGATGATAGGGATTCTTTTGAGATGAGGTCTAAGGTACCATGAACTTGTTTGGGTGTGCCTTCAAGACATCGTTTATATGGTTTATGGCACGGGGTTCAGGATGATACTTTTGGAGGTGTAACCTAAGGGTTCACCTAGGATGATTTTTCGATAGAGGATACCTTGGGATATATACTAAGGATACCCTCCACTATATTTATATCAATGTTGATTGAATTAGGTGATCGCTTCCTTGTGGATATTGAGAAAAATGGAAGCATATATTTATTTATTCATGTGTGGAGTTCCTTTTATTAATTTTTAATACATACCTGTTATATCCCATATGAGCGTTAGGCATGCATTGGTGGTGGCCTACTGAGATTATTCTCACACCCTACATGAGACCATCAGGATGTGTGTAGACTTTATGATTTCATGATCAGTAAGGGTTTGGTATTAGGAGATAGATATTAGTGATAATGTTAGTCCTTTTACATGTGATGGATGGAAATGGACCATGGTGGTTCCTACATCAGTTAGAGTTGATTTTTGAGTCTTTATTTTTGTATCAGAATGCTTATTATATGTATGTACTAGTGTTAATCCACAAGAAACAATTTATTATTTATTATCTTGTACAACCTCACTTGTATGAATGTTTTATAAATGGTATCATGTGATTTTTTATTCTAAAATTGGTATATTTTAGCTTATTTATCATTACTATTGTTGTCTGATTGTGCTTCCGCTATGGAGGGTTACTAGTCCTATCATTTATTTTTCTTGCTTATGCTACTATATTTATCTATATACTATTATTATTATCACAAGCATATGGTATATTCTCCCCACTCTTACCTTTTTACACCATCACTGCTAGTCGGAAGCCTTTATCGTATGGGGAGGCGTACCAAAGGCCTAGTGGCTAACCAGCCATGAGCACTGTTTAGTGGAAAAATGGTTCGGGCATTATAAATGGTATCAGAGGTGTTTCTTTTACCTTTTTTGGGTATTACTATTTAGGATATGGTAGACCCAAGACTTGGATGTATTCAGAATTGGGTTTAGCACTCATGTTTAGGTGCCTTCATCCCCATGCATGGGGGACATACCAAGTTTCCAAGGGTGGGAAATTTATGTTCTATTGTGTTCTTTTATAGTTGATATGATTTCTACATAGAGTGTTGTACATGGATTTGATTATTATCTGTTATGATATGTGACCCTTATCCTAGTATGGCAAGGGAGTATTTTTTTCCCTTGGCTCGGTCTCGCAAGGGAGTTTTTATTACGATTTATTGATATGCACATATAATGATTGATATATATGTGTGTGTTCCTGTGATAAATTTCTTGTGATTTTCATTAGGAAAATGGATTTCACTAAGAGGGGTTGGGTTGTTTAAATTTTCAGGAAAGGAAGCTAAGTAGTTTTTTCTTACCTAGCCTCTCTTTAGTGGCATTCTACTTAGCTATCCCAGCTATGGGGTTCCAATGAAATTTATATATGATATGTGATATATGTATAGATGGGTTTGGATCTGATAGGAGTGATCATGGATTAAAATGTGATGTTTGACCCTTTATGTGTAGGTGAGGGGCCAATAGTATGGATTTAAATGTGATACCTGACTCTGATATGGGTGGGTAAGGGGCTAAGTGGCTGGATTTTGTGAGACATGGTTGCAATGGGGGAGTGTAAGGGTGGTGAGATTGTACTGATTGTTATAAATTTTCCTATCTACATTATACATATAAATGTGTGTGTGTATGTGTTATTATAGATGTATGAACATGTATCAGTATTCAATGAGATACCACCTAGAAGATCTCTAGTGGATCGTCAAGAGGGCGGTGATTTGGTGCTATAGGAGCATGCATAGGTTGACACCCCTGAGGGTTGGGATGAGGCCCAGAAGGGTTAGAATGATCATTAATTATAGGTATAGGCATAGGTTAGAGCTCTGGTATAGGTGAGGAAACCACTGTATTTGATAGCTTTTGGGTCGTGGCTTGATGAGTAGCTTAGAGTGAGCTTGGTTTGTGTCATTCAGGGGATTGAAAAGGGATATCAGGGAGAAAATCCTTTTATGCTGTATTTGACCTATGAGTTCCACTTGTATCACCAACACTATTTCAGGGTGATGGTAGACCATAGGTGGATAAGAACTAGATATAGTCAGTATAGGAAATCTTTGAGTATCTTGTGACACCCCTAGGCTGGAGAGTGAAGTTGGAGACATACATGCTCAGAAGACTTGAAAAACACTGGTGGGACATACAGGTACAGGTAAACATACATAAGGGATTGTCTTAGAAGTATTTTGATGCCAGGTTCCTCGATAACTTATTCCCATATACTCTTAGGGTAGAGAGAGCTCAGGATTTCTTAAGCCTATAGTAGGGAGACATGTTCATCATAGACTATGCAGCTACCTTCACAGACTTGTCTCATTTCACACCTGGTATGGTGGATGATGACATCGTGAGAGTAAGGAATTTTTAGGATGTTTTATGGAATGCCATCAGGGTGTAGGTAAAAATATTCAGGTTATCCTTATTATCAAAGGTTGTGAATCAGGTGCTGATATAATAGGGTAATTTTATAGTCTGTTCGTATTCAAGTTGGTGATGATTTTAAGGGATATTAGCGGTGGTGCTTTATATAGAAGGAAGAGAGGCCAAGTGTAGTATTAGTAGGGTGTTTAGGATAGAGAATTAGGAAAAACACCAAGGAGTGGGTCTTTGATGGTGTGCTTCTAGTGTAGGAATCTAGAACATGGTAGGACAGAGTGTAATCGAGCACCAAAAGAGTGTTGAGCATGCAGCCAGGTGGGGAATCTTGAGAGGTTTTGCAGGAAGCCTTATCAAACAACCTATAGTCAAAGATAGGGGAAGACTTAGGTATCTGATGTTATTCCAGGAGTAGTACTAGGATATGGTAGCTGAGATTCAGCTGAATGTGGAGTTCGTGGTAGAGACAGTGGGACCCAGTAGTGGGGTTAGTGTATAGTAGTCGGTGCAGCTCCGTAGGGAGGCCAAGCCTCGGGAAATAGGGCTTCAAGCAAGGTTTATGCTATGGAGATGCCAGGGTAAGAGTATATTAGGGATCCGACTATAGTTATAGGTATTATGTGGGAATTACCATGTTTCTTTTTGTTTTTTCATGGACCTTTTTTATAGGAATTTTTTATTTTGGGTGCATGAGGTTCACAGGTTGTTTTGGACTAACCATATGCTGGTTAGTATCTTGGAATCAGCTCAAATGCATTATATATATATATGAGTTGTGTGGTGCCATGATTTATTATGGACATCAATGGATGTGTAGATTATTTGATGTGCATTTTAATCTGAACATCAATGTGATGCGGGTTTCATTTGAGGTGTGTGGCATGGGTACTTTGGGAATCTGATGAGACACAAGACCTCATAGGTACTATGGGTGACATGGACACGAGGTGGGAATATACTGAGATGCGGTACTTTATGGGTGTCAGTTATGACATAGGAATAATTTTATCACTTGATGAGGTTTAGGAGTGATAATGCATCATGGGATGGTTTTTGAGTTTAGGGATGGTTAGTGGACCATCGAGAATTTTATTTTGGGGTTAGGAAGCGACCGGGGTAGGTAACTACTAAGGTGGGGAGAGCCTTGAGAGAGTTGACCTGTGAATTTATGACTGGGGTGGACCGAGTTGATTTTTATGATATGTGTATGTTTTGGATCATATCCAAGTAATGATTTATAGATCTATGATGAGTAGTGATAAGGTGGGGAGATTGTAATGTCCCAGGTTTTTGAATGAGTTGTTTTCTAGGTAAATTTGAACTTTTGAGTTGGTGGTCGGACCAACCCTTTTTCTTGAACTTCGGAACCTAATTTTGGTAGTTATTTTAACCTAATACCTTTTTTTAGTTTTAGTCTATTTTTTTGGTGGAAGTCCTGGGGATTTGAGAAAAAACTAGATGAATAGAGGACAACCCAGGTTGCAAAAAGATACTATAGGACAATTAATCAACATGTATTTAAATACACTGCATGTAATAAATTTATTTAATGATTTTTCTGGTCATAATAGTGAAATATCTGAATTTACATGATTTATAAATATTACATCATGTGTAAATTCTTGTGGAAGTTTTTTTTAAAGATCCAAGGGGCTGATCCCCCTCTTATTTTTATTTCTCCTCTGCTTACAAAGTCAGTACCCAGCTCGCACACCTATCCATCCATCTCTTAGGGATCTCAATATCACTAATGTCTAAGATCTAATATTCAATCCATCATTGGATATAGATTCATCTCAGTAAGGTCTTATATTTGATATCCTCTTTTCTTCTTTTCTCTCTATATATGGTGCACTAAATCCATACGAGTTGTTTTACCCTATTTTTAGGTTGTTCATCTAAAACAAAAATTTCTTCTGATTCGGTTCAATTTAGAGGTTGATATCAGATGAGAGATAATCTACTAGTATGATTTAGGTTTTTCCTAGATTTTTATTTGATTTTTCTTGTGTTTTGGGGGTGCATTCTTGACCATACTATTGGTTTGTCCAAGAGAGACCCTATAAATTAAATTCTTGTATTTTAATTAATTAATTGAACCCATGAGATGCCTATGGGAATGATCCACTATGAAAAAAATGTTATGAACATGGTGAGAGGCTTTGGACCATAGTAAGATTAGCTAGGGGTGTTTATTTTTTCAAATTAAATTTTTTATGATACTTTCCCGATTCTGAGGAAACAAGAAAAGCTTAGATCAAGGATTGAGATAGTGTTGACCATCTAGATGAGGTGATGTTGGTCATCAGGTTGGGATTGGACTAAATAATATGAGTGATGTTGATCATAGGTTGGATACTTTCTCATCAGATTGAGGTGATGAGGTTATTAGGTTTTGGGCATAGCCTGGGGGATTTGGATGGTGTTGACCATCAGATTGAGAGACACGATCGCAGGGGTACGAGGTGTCGATATTATGTGGATTAAGTACTATGATGGTGATTTTTTCTCACTATGATTGGTAGACGCACTTTAGAGTCATGTTAATAAATATAGGAATTATATGATGAGGTGGTGTTGACCACTATTGTCTGTAAAGGCCTCCTTTAGTTGCATATTAGGATATTGTTGACCGTTAGTGAGGTTAGAGGTGATTATCATAGAATTACACATGGATGGTGAGGATCCATTAGTTGGAAGTGTTGATACCATCAGTTGGGGGCTGAGGCTTGTCATATATTGAGGTTGTTGGGCCATGGTTACTTGGGAGGACAGATATCATCGTTACTCGAGACATTGTCTGTTGAACCGATGGTGTTTATTGTATAGAGTATATACATCATTGTGCCTTAGAAATCAGAAATTGAATTGATATTGAATCTTTTGAGATGAGTTCTAAGGGACCAAGTACTTGTTTGGGTGTGCATTTAGGACATTGGTTATATGGTTTATGGCACTAGGTTCTGAGTGATAATTTTTTAGGTGAAACTTGAGGGTTCACCTAGGATGATTTTTCAACAGAGGATGCCTTGGGATATATGTTAAGGATCTCATATACTATAGTTATACTATAATTGGATGAAGTAGGTAATCACTTATTTGTGGTTGCTAATCACAAGGGGAGAGGGTATTTATTTATTCATGTGTGAAGTGCCTTTTATTTATTTCTAGTACACAACTGCTATATCATAGATTTAAGTTAGGAACACGTTATTAATGGCCTACAAAGATTATTCTCACACACTAAATAGGACCATTGGGATGCATGTAGAATTTATGATTCTATGATTAGGTAAGGGTTCAGTCTTGGAGATGGACCTTAGAGATCTTTTCAAACCTTTTTCATGGGATGGATGGCAATGGACTATGGCAGTTCCTGCATCAGCTGGAGTTTATTTTTGAGTATTCTTTTTTGTATAAGCATCCTTATTATATGTATGTACTAGTGTTCAGCCATGGTATACCATTTATTATTTAGTTTCTTGTATAACCTAACTTTTATGAATGTTATATAAATGGTATCATGTGATTTTTTATTCTTTAATTGGTATATTTGAGCTTATTTATCATTATTGTTGTTGTTTGATTGTGCTTCCGCTGCAGTGGGTTACTAGTCATGTCATTTATTAGTATTTCTTATGCTGATATATTTATTAATATAACATTATTATTATCACCGCCAGAGGGTATAGTCTTTCAACTATCACCTCTTTACACCCACGCTACTAGTTGGTTTCCTTTAGCATATCCGGAGGCATGTCGAAGGCCTAGTGTCTACCTAGCCATGAGCACTGTTTGGGTGGGAAAATAAGTCAGGGAACTATAAAAATATTTTACTTTTATAGATTTTATTATCGATAAATTCCTTTTGATATTCCAAATATTTTTAAACTTTAATTTGATTTGAATTATGTTCAAACAATTGATTATTTCCAAAATAATAGAGATAGTATTTGTAATATTTTTTAAAAGGGAAATATTCCAAAACATTTTCTTATTTATCTCTTTTAATATAGTATAAAATTAAATTTTAATATAATCTTTGATAGATATTTATTTATCACTTATAATATGTTTTGATGAATTATTTTTAGCAAGATCATCTACCATTGTGTAAACATAGTTATTTGATTTAGAAATATCACCAAAATCTTTCAGAGAATGTTAGAATTGATTTTATTCATTATAGAATTAACTTTTCCCATATCAATCTCATCATTTAACATTTCGTGAACATACTCATTACTCTATTTATAATGTCCATTTTCTTTACTTTGTTTGGATGTAGATTTTTATTGTTCTTCTAGAATTGAACAATTATATACTTATTCTTAAGACTTAAAGAAATCAGACCTATAAAACTTTTCTAATCTAATAAAACAATAATATTGATATTTTTATAATGAATTGATTTTGGATAATGATGATTCTATTTTATAATTTCCTAATGATGAAGCAGATAAAAATACTACTTGATGTTTTTTATGCTTAGATATAATTTCAAATTTATATAGAACATCCAATTTATCTTTCTTTTCTAGATTTGGTGATGATAAAAAAAATAGAAGAGTATCAAATGATTACTTATATAACTTTTCCCTTTCCTTTTCATAAAGGATAATAGAATCCTAACTTCATCTATGATAATTATTCTTATTTATTTATAGTTTTTATAATGGTCAGTGGAGGTTGAATAATTTTCAAATTCTTGAACTTTAAGGACCACTTATTTTTTTCATCATCATTCTATTTCTCATCTTAAATATATATTTTCTTAACATTTTCTTTACTCAATCCAAAAAAACCCTTTTATTTTAAATATCTAAATTCTTCTTCTCAATATCCTATTTATTCTTCAGAATTTCTTCTTGATGCTTAGTGATTAACATATGTACTTTATTATTCTTTAGTTATAAATGAAAAACCTTATTTTTCTTAGTAGATTCATGAAGATGTTTCTCACAATCCTTCCACTACCTTGTATTATCACTCTAATTTTATTTCTGTGATTTATTTTTTTAGTCTTTATGACTAAAAAATTATATACCTTTCCTTATCAACAAATTTATCCACCATGTAATTATATTATAGCTTCATCTTTATGAGTATTTCCTCATTAATCAGGTTTTCTTTTAACCTGTAAGGGATTAATAAATGTTTTATTACAAATTTATTTAACATATTTATTAATATTATATTTAGGAAACATGAGTATGAAATTAACTTGATTTTGATTATTCTAGAATGAATTAATCTAATGAAGTCCCGCATAAACTAAACTATAATAGGACATTTCCCTATGAATTTAATTAAAAGTAATATTTGGTTTAATTATTGAATTTTTTTATGGAATTATGGTATTAGTTTTTTTATTAAGGGGTTTTATTTAATTTTTAGGATTGAATGATGAATTTGGACATCATTTGATGAAATTTCATGTGTTTTATTGTGGTTTTTGGTTCAATGGAAGGTTATGAATTTTAGGTGTGGCCCATAGGTGACACCACTTGTAGTTTAAATATATGGGTGGAATCAAGTACTTAGTGGAGGATATTGGGTAATTGGTGAGACTAAAAATTTTATGGGTGTTTATATAGACTCCACCAGGTTCCTAGTGGCCCTATAGTGGATACTCAGTAGGCCCGGGTCCTATTTTTTTAAAGTGGTTATTTTTTTCATTTAACTTCACTGTTGTATCCCCCTATTTGGTTCCATTGAACCTCATTCATTTGTCCCAAACAAGATCCCCTCTAAGGATTTCCTTATTTCCCCCTCACTCACTATTTTCCCTCTTGATACAATGTGGTTCCACAAGTATTTTTCATAAAAAATCTAAGTTAAACCCTCCCATGTCATCTCTCTTCCCATATATATTCCTTTTACTCTAATTTATTCTATCCCGACTAGGTGTTTTGAGTTTTGATTTCACCATGTCATAGTAAAATCACATCATGGTCCAGGGGTTCATATTTTCAGTATTAAAGGAAAATTCTTTGAGTCAATTGTATTTAGTGTCTTTCTATCTTGATAAAAAATGATTATAGTATGATTTATTTTAGGGTTTTAGGATGGAAAAAGGTAATGATTTGGTTTTATTATTTGGTTCATTAAGTAGTGATGATATTAAATGAATTTTAAGGGTTATCTTCATGGGTTTCCTTTGGGGTTTATAAATAATTGGTTATGATGGATATTTATTTTTGACTCTTTGGCTATGCATTTATATTTTTATTAATATTAGGTTCCTTGTATAGACCTTATAGGATTATTTTAAGACCATCGGAATTGAAAGATATCACTGATTCTTAAGGTAGGGGGTCCCAAATCTTGAGAGAATTTCCAAGATATGTATGGGACATAATTTCCTCTTATTTATCAAAATAATACTAAATTTGGAAATTTATTTTTTAATTAAGGATAGATGGTTTTTAAAAATATTTTGATATATCAAGTAGAAAGGTTTTTCATGAGTTTTTAAATAAAATATGTAACGGTTTTGATTTATTCTTCTATTCTATAAAGTCTCATGGTTTATACCTTTGTTTAAATTGAATTTTAGTAAAGCCTTTACATTTAAACTAATGATTAATTTAAGTAATTTATATTAGTAATATCTTGTATTTTGTTGCACTGGATGCTTTATACATTCATTCATGTTTTCATATGAAAAATAAAAGTTAGTATAATTATGTTTAATGAAGTTTAATTATTTTTAAATTGGATGTTATGTTTTTATTTTTTATATAAATAAAATTAATCATGTTACATTATTTCAGTTATAAAGTTATGGGACTTAAGAAATTATCCTTGTTTTATTTAATCATTGGATTCTATATTTTATATGAGATAATGTCTTATTCTATTAATTCATTTAGGTATATAATAAGTAACTTCTTAAATTAAAATCTTTTTTGGTGTTAATATGTTTTACAAAATCATGCCCATTATACATTTTTCATGATTTACTAAGTTAATAAATTATTTCCTCTTAAACTAATAAGATTCATAAATTAGCAGTCCATAATTAATCTTAACTAAGAGTTTTCATCAGTGGTGATATGAGAGTTGTGTTAGTATAAGTGATAAGGAATGATATGTTTTAAACACATTTTTAAATTATCAAGATTAATAATTAAATAAAATATAAAGTTTTAAAACCTTAAACTTCTTATTCCATAAAGTACTAGTTTTTATTTTCATTTTATACTAGATTTTTTATTTAATAAATGACATTATAAAACAATATCTTTCATAAAAAACATTCTTTAATTTTTTTTAATTAAAATGTAGCCTCAAGGTAAACCAAGTATGTTTATTTTAAAAGAATATAATATAAAAATTCTTTATAATGGACTCTTTTATTTTAAAATGGGATCACCTATAAGTAAGTTTGAAATAAAAACACATCTTTGAAAAAACTTCACCCTTAGTGTAATTTTTTTCAATATACTTTATTAGTATCACATATAGAAAATATAAAATGAGTTTGAATTAATTTTCATGCAAGGCCTTAGATTTTAGATGAATTATTATTAAAATTAATTAGAGTAGTGGTTATATAATTAATTTTTTCATCTTATTTGTGGTCTTGTGTGGAATTATACTAAAATGATTATTAGAGTTGAACACATGATTATGTTGCTTCTTTTTTGTGTAAATCATGTGTATTGATATGGTTTATAGTGTTTCTTGAGAATGGTTTTTATATTAAAAGATTGTAATCATGTTGGTGGTAATATAACACTCTTATATAAATTTAAAGTAGGTATTCCATAATGGATAATAATGAATGGGATGGGATCACAACACTATAATTTATAGAGAGAATGATGAATGGGATGGGATCACAATACTCTAACTTAGTATACCCATTCCACTTTCCCATGGGATGAGATGATAGTTCCCTAACTATGGTATACTTTGTTTAATTTCCACAGGATGGGATTATTCCTTAACTCTATTATATATTTTCTTCTAGAGGGAACATGGGTAATATTACCATATCCCTAGTCATATTATTGACACTGGTCTATACCCAAATCATTTAACTGTGTGTATGAATCCTCTCGATATAATCAGTTACTTATTATACCATTTAACCTATTTTAAACTAATTATTGGTTGTTATTTACATGTTTTGTTTGATTATTTATTGTAAAATAAATTCTATATATGTATGTAAATGATTATAAAGTTCACACATACACCTATTTATTCACTGATGAGTTATGGCATGCTGGTGGTTCCTTACTGAGTATGTATGTTCTCACACCCTACATGGAAACTCTAGTGGACATGAAACTTTACTTGTTGTATTTCTGGTATGATTAGATACATAGATAACTATACGATGTTGTGATGAATATCTAGGTGCCAGTATAGGTTTGTGTATTTAAGTTCCACATGGAATTGGAGTAGGATTCCATCATTAGCAGGGTATGTTTTTGGCACATTTCCTATTCTAGTTTGTGGACTCGAGTCAATTATATGTTTCATGACATTGTATTCATGAGTTAATTAAGTCTAGTTAATAATTTTATTACATACATATAAAAAATATTAATTCATTTATATTGTTTTTAAATTATTCCAATACATGTTTTATATTTATCTCAAAGATATCTAATAAATGAATGAGTCATATTGGGCCATCAAAGGGACTGGGATAAAACTTTTTATATAAATCATAATGGATAAACTATTTCCCACAGGTATAGAGAGACCTGAAGTTCTATTCACCAACACCTGAGGATTGGGTAATTCCCTTACGATTAGTATCTTCTTGATTTAGATATTTTTTGGGTATCTAGGTTAGAGTTATTATTGAAAAATATTTAATTTTTTCATTTTCCATAAATAATATATATATATATATATATATCAAACCTTAACGTTTTCCTGATATTATTTTATTTTAAGGAGAAACTATTAAATATACTAAAACAAAATTCTTAATTCTGATCCTAATTTTACCATCTTATGTAGATTTACACCTATAAAAAAATATTTTTTACAACTTATTATTTTTTGAAATTTCTAGACATTTCTAGATGTTTATGTCAAACTAGAAGCAATTATACCTTGAGCGAAATACCTACTAAATTTGAATTCTTCTTTTGTGTCATAAGAAACTAGTGACTTTGTATTGAAAACCAAACTCTTTTCTAACATTTGATGGTTTTATACAAGAGTGAAGAACAAAACTATTAAAAAACAAAATCATAAAACAAATAGATATTCTCACTTGGTTGTTCAATATATTCCCATTTTTATAACTCAATAACATTTTTAAGTAGTAATTTTTACCATTTTTACTAATATATATCAGTCCATATACCAATAATGATCTCTCAATAGGCCATATCACTAGATCCAATAATCAGTATACTTGATAAAATAGAAGAATAAAATCAAGAAATGGGAGTTCTATAGACATATTAGTATAGCTTCACAAAAAATATGGTTGTATATATTAATGGGGTTACACTACTCATTATATATAAAGTCTTGAAGAATCTTAGTCACTAATCTTAAAAAGATATGAATAGTTAAATTTTAATCCTGTATGAGAATAAAGATAAAAAATCTATTTGTAAATATAAATTTTTGAATTTAAAAGTAAGATAGTTGCCTATAAAATTTGTAATTCTAAAAAAACATAATATAAAAAATGTAATTAAATGATAGGTGTTACTAAAATATTATTTTATAATTATCTACCAATAGATTGAGTAATCAGAAATATTTGGAATGTATAATCCCGGAATATACATAAAGTTTTGATTTATTAAGTTCAATATTTCATTTGATAGAGAGATTTTGGAATATTTTGATTACTTTGAATAGTTTTATATCCTTATGTAATTTATTAAACCTATAATAAAAGTTAATAAGTTCTATATAATAAATTCCCACCCTTTATTAAGGAGTTTTTCAATGTATGAAGAATAAGAAAATAAAAATGAAATATGATCATTTATAAATGAACATAAAGATTTTATATTTTATAAATTTTAATCTTTCAGGATGTGAAGGTTTAGTAAATATATTAGTGAGAAAATTCTCAGTTAAAAAATATTTGATAATAATATATCTTTTCATACATGATCATAAAGGAAGTGGTGTCTTACATCTATGTTTTTTTATTATAAGTGATGTGTAATATTCTTATATAATGAAATAGAACTAGTATTATCACATAAGATCAAAGTTTTAGTGGAAGGTATTCTAAAATTTGTGAGTGTTTGTTGCATCCACAAAATTTGGGTGCAACAAAATACAAGTAATATATATTCTTCTTTAGTAGTGGAGAGTGTTACTAAATTTTTTTCCTTTATAGACCAAGAAACTAAAGAGACGCCAATAACATTGGGATTTTATCCATTCTGATGTCTGTAAGCTTGTCAAAACTTTCTTTTCTCATGGTTGCATCCCTTATGGTCTCAATTCTCAATTCCTTACTTTGATTCATAAAGTTGCGAATGCTTCAGAAATTCATTTATTTCGGCCCATTGCTCTTATAAAATCTCTTTATAAAATTATTACTAAGATCCTGGATAACCGTCTCTCACCTCTTTGTAAAAAAATTATTTCTTGGAACCAATTTGGATTCATTAAAAGTAGATCCATTCAAGATTTCATTTTCCTCGCCTCGAAATGTACCAATGTACTTAATAAAGCTTCAAGAGGCGGCAATGTTGCCATCAATCTTGACATTAGGAAGGATTTTGATACCATATACTATAATTTTATCTTCAAGGTTCTTTGTCACTTTGGCTTTAATTAGGTCTTTATTAATAGGATTCATTCTTTGTTCACATCTTCTACCATTTCTATCCTTGTCAATCGCTCCCTTAAAGGATATTTTAAATGCTCTAAGGGTGTCCTATAAGGTTATCCTCTATCTTCAATCCTTTTTTCCATCGTGGAAGACTATCTTAGCAGACTTCTTACTAATTTGGTTTATCAAAACAAGTTAAAACCGATATAATCTGCTCGTGGCCTTAATGCCCCGACCCATCTTCTTTATGTGGATGACATTATCCTTTTTCTTAATGGGAGCAATAGAAATATTCTGAATCTTAAAAATGCTTTAGATCATTATGAGGAGGTTTCAGGTCAATCCTTTAGTTGGAACAAATCATTTATTTTCTTTGGTAAAGGATTATCTTCCAATCGTAAAACCAAAATCATTGAAAGACTTGGCATTAAGGAGGGTATTTTACCTTTTACTTATTTAGGTGTTCCCTTATTCTAGGGAAGACCTAAAGCTATGTATTTCTCTTCTGTGGTGGATCAGGTTCTTCACCAACTTTCTTCCTGGAAGGGGAAATCTCTATCCATGGCCAGACGGATTTTCCTTGTCAAATCTACCATTATCTCCAAAATGGTCTACTCTCTAATGATTTACAAATGGCCTACCTCTCTGCTTAAAATAATTAATGGTTATATTAAAAACTTTTTTTGGTCTGGCAGCACTGTTGAATGAAAGCTTATTACCATACCTTGGTCTACGTGCTGTAAACCGTTAGAAAATGGGGGTCTTGGCATTAAGAATATCAAACTTTTTAATGAAGCGCTTCAAGCCAAGATCACTTAGAATTTGATCAATCAAAATACTAACACCACTGAGTTTCTTTTAAAAAGATTCTTGGAAAATATTAAGAAAGGTAACTTGAGTTATGTTAGCTTTTCTATCTGGCCCTCCATCAGAGACTCTTTTCACAACATTATGCATAACGCTAGATGGATGGTGAGTAAAAACTCTTATTTGAATTTTTGGCTCGATAACTGGTCTGGATCCCCCTTGATTTCCATGTTATCTCCACACTCCCCTCCTGACAACATAAATCTCTCTATTCAGGAGGTTATGAATGCCCCCTATCCCAATCTCCCAGAGGCCATTATGCATGTTGTTGATAGTCATACCTTCTCTATCACGGATGATTTCCATGTGTGGGAACCTGCACATAATGGTATCTTGGATTCAAAATCCTTCTATAATCATAACTTTTCTTCATAGAAAAATATTTTTTGGTGGATCAAACATTTTGTTAATCATCAGATCAAGCCCTCTAAACTTAATATTATTTGGAGGATTGCACATAATCGTATTCCTACTGATGTTTTCCTTCAGACCTTTAGCATCCAACTTTGTTCTAAATGTCATATGTGTCATCAGTATAGAGAGGATACCAACCATATGTTCCTATCCTGTGCTACTTCTTCAGCTCGGAATTTTATTACTGACATGTTTGATTGCAGATGGATTTGTTCTGACTCAATTATTATACATCTGAAACGTTGTGTGGAGATCAACGCCTCGAAGAAAATCAAGAACATATTTCTTGAGGCTTTTGTTGAGCTCTTCCATGTTGTCTGGTATGATAGTAATGATATTTTACATAATATGCATTCACTCAATCTCAATGCAGGTCGTTCAAGAATTCTCACTACTATAAGGGATGCCACTTTAATTCAAAAGGACTTTTGTAACAATTCCATTAAAGATTTTATGATTCTCATATGTCTTCGGTTTTTCGGCCTCTAAAAAAATCCGCATCAATCAATTGAGGTGTTCTAGAAATCCCCTATTCTTGGATGGATCAAAATAAATGTGGATGGAGCTTCAAAAGGGATCCTGGGTCCAGCAGGTTTTGGAGCTGTCTATAGGGACTATCCAGGCCACTGTCATGGGTGTTTCTTTGGAGGTTGCGCCAGCACCACTTCCTTAGAAGCTGAGATGATGGTTGTGATCCAAGCTGTTCATTTTGTGAAAATAAAGGGATGGAACTACATTTGGAATGAAAGCGACTCTACCTTCATCGTCCAAGCAATTTGGAATGGTGTGGTCCACCTTTCCTGGCCCCTTACATCTCGCTGGATGAGATGTATAGACTCTCTTCAGGAGATTCGATATATTGCCACACATGCCTACCGGGAAGCGAACATGGTGGCTGATGCACTTTCTAACAAAGGTATCAACCAGAGTGTTACGTGGGTTGATAATCTGCCAGTTGACCTTCTTCTTCTTTATAAAAGAGATTATAATAAAATCCCTTCTTTTAGACTTTTTTAGTTCCCTTATTTGATTATTAATAAATTGTGTATTGGTATTTTACCAAGACATTACCTTTAAAAAATAGAGAATATATTATATGGATAAATAAAAGTATAGTGGAATAAGATTTTATTCATTCCTCTGTAAGGTGTTTGATATACCAGTTTCTTGGATTCATTAAGAATAAGTTTACTTGAGGTTCCTATCAGAGTAATAATACCTAAATTATTTTCAAAACTAGATCATTTAAGTAAATATTTAATATAATTATATTTATATATGATAATTCCTTTTAATTTCTAAGATATTTGTAAGCTAAGAAAAATATGAAGTTCACTCACCATACTCATATCAAGTTCACTTTACAATAGTTTTGAGAAACAATCATCAAGTTACTTTTGGGTTGATCTGAAAATTATATCATCAATATTGATTTATATGCTTTTGATATCCTTAAATAGTTTCTTTATGAAAATATTAGGATCTACCTATCCTTTAAAAAATTAATTTTTATGTAATAATACAGATAATATATCATACCAAGCCCTTAAATCTTATTTCAATCTGTAAAGTTCCTTAGTAATTTTATAAACATGTTCCAAAAAACATGAATTTTTAAAACTAGGATGTTGTTCAACAAAAAAAATTTCCTTATGTATTCTTTAAGGAATTAAATCTTTATATCCACTTAAAATAGTAAAATCTAGATGATATTTTAAGGATAATAGAATATGGATATATTATAATATATCTACCAAAGAAAAAATTCCCTTATAGTCCTTACCTTCTTCCTAATTATAGAATTTTGTAACAAGTCTATCCTTATTCTAAATAATGGTTTTGTTCCCATCACATTTGTCTTTTATGAACCACTTAACTCCCATAACTAGAATACTTTCAAGATGTTCAACCAAAATTCAAACCTTGTTCTCTTTGGATTTATTGAGTCCTTCTTGCATGGGCATTATCCAACTTTTATCACCCAAGGCATATTCTTCCGTTTTAAGTTCAAATTGAGATTAAATTGACAAATTTTCATATTCATTACATAAATAACTTTAATTTTTAATAGTTTGATCAATATCACCAATAATATTGTTAATGGGATAGTTCCTTTGCACCGTTTTGTTTTTAGGAAAAAGGGTAGGTTATTGAACATTTACTTGGTTATCTATTTCCAAAAATTTTGGTTCTATATTATCTATAATAGGTGTATGTGGTTCAACTAATAAATCTAAAATATAAATGTTTTTAAAAATGTAATCTGAATCACATACATTATAAAAATATTTTAAAAACAAATTTTCAAAGGGATTTATTTTATTAAAATTCACACATGCCATTTCCTTAATGATATGTGATCATATATTAAAAGCTATATAAACCTTACTTGTGGTGGATTAACTAAGAAAAAAATCCTTTATCATATTTTAGATTTAATTTATAAATATTATCTTTATTATTCAAAATTAATACTTTTCATTCAAACACTCTGAAGTAACCAACTTTTTGTTTCCTTCCATTCTATAATTTATATAACGTTCTCTTTAAAATCAGATGATGAAAAATGTGATTTATAGTATAGAAGGAATCATTGGTAGGTTCAACCTAAAAATATTTCTCAGATTTATATTCACACAAAATAGACAGAACAATATCTTAAAGAGTTCTATTTATCCTTTCAACCACCACATTTTTTATGGAGTTCTTGAAGCTGAAAAATTATGTTTAATAACATTTTCACTATAAAAAGTTTTGAAAGTGATATTATCAAAATATACACCTTAATAATTATAGATAGTGATTATGGAAATATTTTTCTTATTTTTAACAAGAGTTTATTTATTTAAAAACCCTAGTTCATATAAATTAGGTGAGAGAATTAAAACCCAAATGTATATGGTGTGTTCATTAACTAGAACATATAAAAAGTGTTTTCCTTTGATACTAAGAGTTTTTGTTCTTCCAAAAATATCCATATGCACTAAATGTAGTGGTTTAGAAGTTTATATTTCACCAATAGGATTAAATATAGACTTTTTTTTATTACTATATTGGAAAGTATCACTAACTTTAATAGAATTAAACTTCATTTTTGGATATTCCTTTAAAAGTTATTTCTTGGAAAGTTTACTTAAGGTCTAGAAATTGGAGTTTCCTACTCTTTTATTTCAACTCCATGAATAATCCTTTATTGGACTAAGGTAATTAAACTTTTTTCTTTTTAATTATTCTTAGTAAATTGTACAGACATTATCATGTTTATTAGTAGATAAGATATAAAATCTGTATGAACTGGTGATGATACATTTATCATTCCCAAAGTTTATGAAGAATCCTTTATCTCGTAATTGGATTATGCTAACAAGGTTGTACTGAAGTCCTAAAATATATGGAACATTATAAATTAATGTTGTAATATGGATGAATATATAACTTATACCCATTACTTGACCTTGTGAATTGTCTCTAAAAACAAAATGTCCACCTTTAAATTTTTTTAAGTTTCAGATATTATACTTGTTTACAACCATATTTAAAGAAAAAATACTTCCCATGCACCAAATTTTTCTTCCACTCATTCCCAACACTTTCTCCTAAAATATATGAAACTAAAATTTTGGTTCTCAAACTTCATTAGGTCTAAAAAATTTAGAAAATAATACTTTATGGAACCAAATTCTTACAATTATTTTTGTTGAATTATACCAAGTTCCTTAGAAATATAATTTTTATCAGTTATGAAATATTTATTCTTACTTAAGGAGAATATATTTTTCCACTAACCAACCAATTTATATTTAGTATATAATGACGTACTTTCTAGAAAAAAATTAATTGATGGAAAATGTGAATTCTTTAAAGAATAGAATACTTTTCTGGATAAAGCCTTATCAGGTTTCAATTAGTCTCAATGCTTATCCAAATTATCCCTTCCAAAAGTAAAATTAGATAAAAAAATTCTCTAGAATTTCAATTTTAGAATTTATATTTCCAAATTCATTGTCTTCATCAGTAATTATTGAAATTGAAGTAGATTTTAAAATTAGTTTGAAAGTAGGTTTAGAAATATCCTTATTAAATTTGTAAAGATCTACCTTAGTATGATTATTGTAATGACCTAGGCCCTAGTAGGTTGGATACAGTGACTTCTTTATTACATTGAAAAAAGATACAAGGAATCACATCTTGAATGAACAAATAGATTAGTAGTCTTGGTAAAATAGATAGATTCTTGAGTCTTGCATTGAATTTAAAAACAAAAATTACAACATCGTTTTTTTTTCAAGAATATCATTATTCCATCTAGAATATACTTGTGTGTCATTAATATTACAGTTATTGGATTACTTGGAAATGAAAAAAAATAAGGTTGATCTCATATGATCAATAATGGTTAAGTAAAACTAAAGATATCATGAATCAATAAGCATAATCAACATGGAAAGGTAAATATATAACTGAACACACATTCTATTAAACAACTTGACTATCATGATAAGATAAGTCAGAATCAATAAGACAGGGTGATTAGCCACTGTAATAGGATAATATTCATTGCTAATATATGTAGTTTTCATGTTCCTTTCTATTCATAAATACCATTTTAGTGCATTTTACATTTTGAAGACACATTCTCATCATTTGTGCACTTCATGCCTAATGTGCACCAATTTAGGCCTAATGTTTCATCTGATTTTAAAGAATGTAACTATCCATATTTTAATTTGATATTTTTGGAAATGGATATTAACTTAATTATGAACATTTTTTATTCAGGGATCAATGGATTATTAATAAAGGATGATGGAGATATTTGGTGATTAAAGGAAACAATTCTGGAGAAGTCAGATTGGATATCATCCCACTTATCGGACTATGGGTCCCACAATACAAGCCCAATGAAGCCCAAATTTATGTAAGTATAGAAGACATATATGGGAACAAATCATTATTATGGATCCTGTGCTAATTCGTCCTCAATGGTGGTGATTAAGGCGGCCCAATTTGAAGATTTAATTTTGGGCCAAAGTCTGCGTCCTAGAAAAACATCCCACTTTGTCAATCATATCTCCCGAACCACAACGTATTTGGGGCTGAAATTTTACATGATGTTAGGGGAAATCCGGGGCTTCATTTAAGTCTTCTAGATCACACTCAAATTCTGACTTCTAGAAGGTCCTTTAGGCGAGTATTTCCGGTGGATTCAAGCTGGCTGCAACTTCGGGGAAAGAAGTGGAAAAGTCTCTCATCATTAATGTTCCACCCACCTTTCCCCAACATAATTAATTAAAGGCACATGGGATGTTGGGGGCTCGGCCAAGGCTTCATTTTTTCCTATTTAAGGCAGGAGTGGTGGTGTATTTAGGGATCTTGGTTCTTTCTTTTCATTGTAATGTTATTATGCCAATTTGCCTTTGTAATGTTCTTCCCTCTCATGTAAGTTGTTCAAATCACCTTCGTCTTCAATAAAAGTTCTTCTTCTTCTCTTATTCTGTTCTTATTCATATCACCTTGATACCGTTTCCTCAATGTGTGAATTTATTCACACCAAACCTTGTGATTTTGTTCACACAACGGTGGAGTGATCGTTATTTTTGTTGCTTTTTACTTTTTCAATTCCACCCTCATAAGTCTACTTTCCGCTTCCGTTGAGAACTTGTCATCAATGGAGGGCTACCTCTTTTATGGGTTGATCCAAGGTAGTAGCAAGGGGCTGTATTTAATGTTATTTCTCATGACCTAAATGTTATTAATTTCTTTTAATTGAGTTTCTTTCATTCAATGATTTTTATTCTTCCTCTTCCTTATTGAATTTATTCACCCCACTTTCATGTGCTAATTACATCCTTTACCTTGGAGTGCTCATAAAAATTATCCTACAAGTGTATATTTGATTATCATATGTTTTGAAGGTGTTTAATCAGTAATTGATGAGGTTAGTTTGAATTCATTGCATGAATCCTTCTCGAGTTAATGAAATTAAAATCGTAAAAAAAAGGAATTCATTCAATCCACCCCGAGCAATAACCTAGGATCAACTCATTTTCTCATAATTTGAATTCACATAGATCTTTTAGTGCTCTTTAAAAAAAATCTAAAATAAACCCAAGTTGGCCACTTCATAGCCAAAAATCCATCTCTTTTTATTGAGTGTCTAAAGGTTCTTCTTAGGTCTCTGAGGATTCGACAACCCAAGCTACACTACAAGCGACCGCTTAACCCTTAAGACTTGGGTAAATTTGGGAGAAACCAAATTTTGGCGTCGTTGTCGGGGACCCAAGTAAGTTATCTTAGACACTATCATCCTTTTCTCACCCCACGTTCTCTATTCTCACCTCATCTCTCTTATCTTTACCCCTTTCTATTTGTGTGTGTCCTGAGAATCTAGAATCCAACTTTCTGTCTTCTCCAATGGAGTATCTTCAAAATCACCATGTCAGAAACTCATGCAGGAATCCAATGGAAATTCAATATTGGGAAACCTCTAAATTTTAAAATTTCTTTGATCAACCCTTTAATTATTACCCCGCACCCGATGAGACGTACAATCAATGGGATAATGAATGTTTAAATGATCAGTTTCCTTCCCTCTCAAGGATGATTGAAGAGTCTAATCTTAGTGAAGTCCAAAATTTTCAACATCCCATCCTATCTGTTCCTCAATCATTTCTTGAAAAATTGTGTAATCAAATGGATATAATGAGTTCTGAGGTATCATCTTTGAGATTAGAACTACAATGCATTAATACTTCTGAGGAACTCATCCCTACACCAATTGTACCTTCCAAAACCTTATGTGGAGTTTCTAGTTTCCCACAATCCTCACATGAATTAATTGAAGAACCGACCTTTGTATTTGGGGTAGGGTAAGTGAATCAATAAATTGTTGAAGGGTCTTTAAATCAGGAGGAAATTGATTTCATGTATTCACAAGAGGGGAATTTGACATCATTGATTGAGTAACCTAAGTGTAACTCTATTTATGATTTTTCAAAAACACCAATCACTGAACCACTGAGAGAAATCAAAAACATTGAGTCCATGCCCATTCCTAACACTATTCTTTCCAATTTTTTGGTTGAATCTTCTGTTCAAAATGAAACAATTTTTTTGGAAAATGAAACTGAGTTGGATTCAAATTCTCAACCGGTGTCTAAATGTCCTATCCAAACCAAGATCAAGATCATTGTCCTTCCTTCCCCACTCGAGTATCCTACCATTTGTGTTAATCAAGAGCTTGGGGTTTTCATTCATTTATCTCATGAAACCCAAAAAGGGGGGTTGATCTTTGATTTATTAAGAAATACTACAGAAGAAAAAAGATCCACCATTTCTGATATTCCTGGGATTTTTCCATTCATTTTAGAAAATATGATTGTTCATGAATTAAATTATAAATATTCTTACCAACTACAAGGGATACACATTCTCAATCATTTTGAATTAGAGAAAGATGAGGTCATTAAAATTTTTAAAGTTGGAATTGGATAAGTTGGGGGGTTTAAGTCGAGCTAAAGACTTTAAAATAAGCGCTGCACGGGAGGCAACCCGTGGTCTTCATGTTTCTAATCTTTGTGAATAATTTTTTTTCTTCTTTCTTTCCTTCTTCTTCATTTTTTTATTTAAAAAATATATATATATATACTGTTGACCTGTTCTTCTTTTATGAGTAAGGATGGGTACAAAAGGGGAGCACCGTATTCATCCGTGTCACGCGGTGTGATCCCTGAGTAATACCTTACCCAGAAAATATAAAGAAGACAATGTATCATCAGTTTATTTTATTTTATTTTATATTTTTGTTGGTATTTAAAAAAATAGATTATTGACCTGTTTTTCTTTTATGAGTAAGGATGGGTATGAAAAGGGAGCACCGTATTCATCCGTGTCACACGGTGTGATCCCTGAGTAATACCTTACCCAGAAAATATAAAGAAGACAATGTATCATCAGTTTATGTTATTTATACTTTTTTTAGGTTAAAAAAAATACAAAATATATATATATTAAAAAAAAATTAAGGCATGTCATAGGTCATTGGGGAAAGCTGGTCACAACCGTCCAAGCCATTGGGAGATAAACCAGAACTGAAGGGATACATGGGAATACATTTTCAACATCAACCACCAGGTAACTTCATTCCATAATTTTCATTTTCAATGTATTCATTGAACTTCTATCCTACCACTTCTATGTTTCAATTCTTTAAACACTGGGGATAGTGTATTCCAAGTTGGGGGGGAGATGAAAATGTGTGGAAGGAAAAATTTCGTTAACTTTGAACATGATAAACACACATTCCAAACTCTAAAATTGGATATCAAATAATTTTGCATGCCTTGATTCTGATTTTAATGCAAGTTTATGTTCATGTGCATAGTTATTGGAAAGTGCGGTTGTCCGATGTGATTTTTCACTGTTATATTTTCATCCATTTAAAAAAACACAATGCACATCCTCTAGATTGTGGGGTTTTAGTTTGAGTTCTTGGGGACCCATAATAAATAGCATAGGATTGGCGATCATTTTAATTTTAACATGAGTATTCAAAAAAAAAATTGCACGTAGAGCAATGAATTGACCTAATGTGTGGCTTTCGGCACTTGGGGATCATGACTCCATAGTTGTCTGGCCCAGAGTTGGGCATTTTATCTCTATTTGTGGTAATTTGAATTTGTTTTTGATTGAGTTAACTCAATATGATGCCTGATTATGTGAGCTTCACTTGGTTCCCTAAAGACTTTGAGCCTGGGAGTCATCGGCAAAGTCTTGCTACATTGGTTGACTCGATTGAGTTCAATTTCAATTACCATGGAAAAATTGCAAAAAACAAAAACAAAAAAAATAAAATAAAAAATGAGTACTCATCTTATTATTAAAATTTGATTGCTCCTAGCACTTCTATCTTTTCTCCCTCGAATGAAAATGAACCCCCATGTCTATTATGACACACAACACTTCATCATGCTTAATTGAATTTGGATGAAATATGGCAATGAATTTGAACAAAGGAATGGGCTTGGGATTGAGATATGCCTGTGGACATAGCTTGTTTTAAATGATTTTTTATGGGTTTCATAATTTTTTGGTATGTGATCTTTGGGTGAGAAATGTGTATTAAAAATTTTTTGGAAAAGGTAATTCGAATTTCATTTTTGTGAGATATATTTTGCTCGGGACTAGAAAAACTCAAGTTGGGGGTGTGATTAGCCACTTTAAGAGGATAATATTCATTGATAATATATGTAGTTTTCATGTGCCTTGCTATTAATAAATACCATTTTAGTGCATTTTACATTTTGAACACCCATTCTCATCATTTGTGCACTCCATGCCTAATGTGCACCAATTTAGGCCTAATATTTCATCTGATTTTAAAGAATGTAACTATCCATATTTTAATTTGATATTTTTGGAAATGGATATTCACTTAATTATGAACATTTTTTATTCATGGATCAATGGATTATTAATAAAGGATGATAGAGATATTTGGTGATTAAAGGAAACAATTCTGCAGAAATCATATTGGATATCATCCCACTTATCGGGCTATGGGGCCCACAATACAAGCCCAATGAAGCCCAACATTTATGGAAGGATAGAAGACATATAGGGGAACAAATAATTATTCTGGAGACTGTGCTAATTAGTCCTCAATGGTGGTGATTAAGGTGGCCCAATTTGAAGATTTAATTTTGGGCCAAAGTCTGCGGCCCAGACAAACAGCCCACTATTTCAATCATATCTCCCGAACCACAAAGTATTTTGGGCTGAAAGTTTACATGATGTTAGGGGACATCCGGGTATTCATTAAAGTCTTCTAGAGCCCACTAAAATTCTGCTTTCTAGAAGGTCCTTTAGGCGCGTCTTTCCGGTGGATGCAAGCTGGCAGCAACTTCGGGGCAAGAAGTGGAAAAGTATCTCATCATTACTGTTCCACCCACCTTTCCCCAACATAATTAATTAAAGGCACATGGGATGTTCGGGGCTCGGACAAGGCTTCATTTTTTCCTATTTAAGGAAGGAGTGGTGGTGGATTTAGGGATCTTGGTTCTTTCTTTTCATTGTAATGTTATTATGCCAATTTGCATTTGTAATGTTCTTCCCTCTCATGTAAGTTGTTCGAATCACCTTCGTCTTCAATAAAAGTTCTTCTTCTTCTCTTATTCTGTTCTTATTCGTATCACCTTGATACCGTTGCCTCAAGGTGTGAATTTATTCACACCAAACCTTGTGATTTTATTCACACAATGGTGGAGTGATCGTTATTTTTGTTGCTTTTTACTTTTTCAATTCCACCCTCATAAGTCTACTTTCCGCTTCCGTTGAGAACTTTTCATCAATGGAGGGCTATCTATTTTATGGGTTGATCCAAGGGAGTATCAAGGGTATGTATTGAATGTTATTTCTCATGCCCTAAATGTTATTAATTTCTTTTAATTGAGTTTCTTTCATTCAATGATTTTTATTCTTCATCTTCCTTATTGAATTTATTCACCCCACTTTCATGTGCTAATTACATCCTTTACCTTGGAGTGCTCATGAAAATGATCCTACAAGTGTATAGGTGATTATCATATGTTTTAAAGGTGTTTAATCAGTAATTGATGAGGTTAGTTTTAATTCATTTCATGAATCCTTCTCGAGTTAATGAAATTAAAATCGTAAAAAAAAGGAATTCATTCAATCCACCTCGAGCAATAACCTAGGATCAACTCATTTTCTCATAATTTGAATTCACATAGATCTTTTGGTGCTCTTTCAAAACAATTTAAAATAAACCCAAGTTGGCCACTTCCTAGCCAAAAATCCATCTCTTTTTATTGAGTGTCTAAAGGTTCTTCTTAGGTCTCTGAGGATTCGACAACCCAACCTACACTACAAGCGACCGCTTGACCCTTAAAACTTGGGTAAATTTGGGTGAAACCACAAGGTAAATAATTGAAAACCCATTCCATTTAATCAATAAATTGATAATTAAATGAATACATATATAATATTATGGATAAAATATCATGGATAATAAAATAACTAAATTATCAGTGAAGTAAATTCTTAATTATTGTACGTCATGTCTCAGGTGCATGAAAAACTCTAATGTCAAGATTTATCCTCAGGATAGTTTAAAACTATTGGGTACAAAACAATCCGGTTTAGACAACTATATCTTTACTGTTAAGAAATTAAAAAAGAAATCTTAAAACTACTAGGTATAAACCCATCAGGTTTGGACAACTGATTTGTCTCATGAAACATGTCGATGAATCAAGGGATTTTTATAAACGGTCCCCTCCCATAACTACGTCCAAATAATTCCTTATATATCAAATAATCGATTTAATTCATGAATCAATATGAATTACCATTAAATATCCTTATTTAATAAATAATATGGATTGTAAATATTTTCCTAGTCAATCAAATAACTTTCAAAGTAAAACACCATATGTAAGAATGATACAAAGTTTAAGAAATAAATATATCCATGATAAATAATATGTTTATTTTGGGGAAATTTAATGTATAATAATCATAGGAAATTGAATGTTTCAAGTAAAAGTTAATGATTAAAAAATGAACCAATAATGTAACATATTTATTTTTTAAAAGGAAATACTATGTTCGATAGCATACATGATATGCCACATCAAGTTTAAATGAACATTTAAATATAATTATTTAAATGTTACCATTATAACATAGTCGCTAGAATGGAGGTAATGAATATTATTAATTGAATTATGAAAATATTTTTTACACATGTATATATAATTAATTCTTTTACAATTAATTATAAATTAATGTAAAACCCTTTGTAGAATAAAATAAAATGTTTTTCTAAAAAACTTTTTAAATGTGCAAAAGTGTGTTTTTATACAAATAAATAAAAAAACACTCTTGTTGGATTATATTAATGAAATATATATTTAATATATTAAATATAATATTTAAATTTTATATTATGTGTTTTTTATACATGATATAAGAACAAATTCAATTTTACAAATAAAATGAGTATTTTTCTAAAAAGGCAGTTTTGCTGCCTTTTGATGGCACACCTCTTTTAAATCTAGTTTTTGAAAATTATATAAGTTATAATTGAAAAAATAAACTTATTCTTTGAAATTGGTATCAAAATTTACTTTTTTTGAATGTTTGGTATTTTTCTGTTAAGATTCATTTTTTGATGAATAATAAAAAAAAGCATTTTAATTGAAAACTACTTTTTCATCAAATTTAATTATAGTGTTAAATTATATTTTTGATTTTTTTAAAGTATAATTAAATAAATTTTTTATCATTTAATATAATTTAGTTCATTGTAATCAATTTCACATTAATATTGGATATAAAAACTTGGTGAACATTTGAACATTTTTAGTTTAAAACCCTGTTTTCTCATTCTGTCAACAGGGTTAATTTTTAATTAATTTCTACCAATTATATGTTTTAAATTTGGAAAATTAGATTACATATTTGGAATCATAAGTTCCAAATTATGTAAATATTTCTCTTATTTTTTTACATTATGAATGGTAACTTTAGTAATATTTTTATTACCACGATTAAGGGTAAATTTGGTAATTAAAGGTATAAATAATATTATAACTAATATAAAATCACACTAACACTTGTCATGATTATATTGGATGATTTTTTTTCATCAAAAATCATCCTTGGGTTAAATTTATATCCTTTTTAAGCCACTTGTGTGTGAGTAATAAATTTATAATACTATATTCTAAGAGAAGACAAATTTTGTCACATCCTTATTTTTAACAAGTAAAGTATTTTTAATATGAGGTTATATAGAGGATATCTTTAGCTATAAATATTATTTAGAAATAAAAAATTCTTACCTATATCATGGTAATTTATTTATAATATTTAGAGAATAAATAATTAAATTAAATGGTGACACAATGATGATGTGGTAATTGCCTCATTAATGAAAGAATCAAATTAATGATATCAAAAATAATAAAATAATATAATTTGAGATAATTGATACCATCCATAAATTTTATGAATTAATTTAACCTGTTATTGATTATTTAAATGAGTTTTTTAGAACTTATCTTTCTATTATGGTATTTCTAAAAAGTCAACTAATGAATAGTGTCAAAATTGACACTATTAATATTTTAAAATAAATAATATTTTATTAAATGTAATAAAATTCATAAAAATGAAAAATTCAACCATATTATTGGTATAATTTATTAAATTTAATCAATTTATCATTAATTTTTCTTTTGGGACTTTATATTAATTATATTAACCCTCAAAGAGTAAATTACATGATATCTCAGGAAATAATTAAAAGGGTTAAATAAGGGTTAAAACAAAACGATAAGAATTAAAAAATAATAAAAACTTGTATAATTTTTATTGGATGAATTAATTTTAAACCATACTTATACTATATTCAAAATAAGTCATTTTGGGTAAATTTTTAATAGAAAAATAATTTACATTAATTTAATAATTTGAATAATTCCAAGAGTCCCCCCTCCTATAAAAGGGAACCCATTCTTCTATTTTCTTCACACTTAAAACCCTATTTTTCAGCCAAAATCTAACCAAATATATTTCTACAATCCCTCCCCACATTATATATCCTCTATTTTAGTTATAACACTCACCTTAGAGGTGTTAAGGTGTTAATCAAAGGAGGTCATCTGAAGAAGAGGTATCATTTTTAATTAAGTATTTCTATTTTATTTCTTCCTCCACCCCCTTCAAATATTCTTTATACATGATGAAAAAATAAATCAACTATCATATATATACTGAGATTTTATTATGTTAATATCATCACCTAAATCCATCTCCAACTTCCATCAAATGGAAAAATAATTAGTCGTTCATGTGTACGTGTGAACTATCTCCTCTACAAACTGATATAATTCATTTTCCATTACCGTCTCTCATGAATGGTTATAATGATGGAATTAATGTTTATATATATGATATTCATGAAATATTTATAATTATAATAGAATAATATATCAATTAAGTTATATCTTTCCATGCACATAAAAATGATAATGTCGTCTGTGCGTATGTGTGAACTATCACCTCTATGAAGCGATGTGATTAATTTTTAATCACCACATCACATGAATAATATATTTAAATATATTTAAATTATTAATATGATATTAATTATATTATTATATTTATGTAAATATAAAATAATACTTACCTTATTTATATAATGATCAATGAATAATTGGAATGTTACTCATGTGTATGTACGACTTACCGTCTACATGATTGTAATGCAGTTCATTTTTCATATCCATATTTAATGAATGGATTTAAAAGTATGATTGATTTATAATAATTATTATTATTTAATTAATATTATTATATATATGGTGTAATAATGTCCTATTTGAAGAATATTTGACTTACCAAATTCATTTTGGACTCATGTACTGAATATCGTCAAAACATCAGACGTGAACTTAAATAATTAAGTAATTGTTATAACATGATAATAAGTGACATAAAAGGAATAATAAATTTTAAAAATGTTCTCAATAAATTAGATAATTAACCTATGTTTATTATTCATGAATAAAAATATTGTATGTGATGGTTCAGACTCATGGTAAGAGACTTTCATTTAAAACCCTCGTTTAAAGTTCATTTTTCATCTCTATTTATAAATGACAAAAGGAATGCATTTTTAACTTATAAGGCATGAGATATTTCTATCGATTTCATAAATATTTATTAATTTCATGTTTTATTTATAATTTTTTATATTTATTTTTTAATAAAATGGTTTCATTATTATGTACGTTGTTTTTATATTTTAAAAGTGATTTTTTTACAAGAAACAGTATGTTGATATCTGAAAGTGTTTTTATCATGGGTTTAAAAAGGTTTTCAAGGGTTTTATTCATGATATGTTTCTTTTACATTATTTTTTATGGATTTATCTCATTATATCTCAAGACTTGATGGTTTGATCCCCATTATATCTCAAGATATGTTGGGTTGATCTAATTATATCTCAAGATATGATGGGTGAGCCGCATTATATCTCTCCAATGCAATGGGTACTCCGAAGATAGAATTCGACCGTAAGGTTATTCCATTTGTAAGAGTTTGTTCTAATTTTCTAAAACTCTAAACTGAAAAGATTATATAATTTTAATTCTAGTTCAAAAACACTAGAATAAGTTATGTTTAATGATGAGTACTTATAATTGGTATCAAAGGTAAGGTTTAGACAACTTTAGGGATTAGGAATTTTGGTTAAACATAGGTTAAGTTTCTATTTATATTTTTTAGATAAATCCTTGTTATAATTTTTTTAGATTGAGGGAATTCAGTTAAAAAATATAAGGAGGTGATCTCAAACAACATTATTATCACTTCCTGATGACTTTATTGCAATAATTATTACAAATACATGTTCTGATGATTCTTAAAATTTTTCTAACATACAACTCTGTTATAAACAATTGTATGAGATATCAAACACCTTCTTTATACCTCGATACCACTATATTTCATGGGTTATTTTTAATCAAATCATATTTTCTCAATATTCTCATATTTTCAAAAACAAATTGAATATTATAAAGTAATTTTTAGATATTTTACCTTATCACAAGATTTTGAAGTATATTATGATTTTGAAAAGGCTGCTAAAGAAGGAGACTATTGTTCATCCTATTTATATTTTCTTTTAACTTATAGTCTTTGACGCATACTTACAGTATTTTAAAAGGACTATTGATTGAAAGTTTCAAATAAATCTCGATCTGAATGTTTTTTAAAAATCAATTTTTATCATATGTTTTGAAATTACATTCCATACAAGATTATTTTCCAAAACTATTTCTCTATGAACACCCATACAACCCAAGTTGTACAAGGTGTATTTGGATAAAGTAAGTGAGTGATTTTAAATAATCTTTAAATCATTATTTCAATTCATAGACCTTCTATCTACAAGAACAGAATGACGATGAAACCAGGTGGACACCATGATCAAGCTACAATGTTATTTCTTTTTGAAATATTTTTATTAAATCATAAGGGGATAGAATGAAAAATATAAATATGTAACATACTTCATGAATTAAGATGTTGAGGTAATTATTGTTTGGGATACAAATAAGAGTTATAAGATAACAATTTAGGTTAAAACATGTTTATGGTTATTTTTTAGGATTTTATCATATTTTGGGAATGTTATAAGAATTATATAGTTTTAAAAAAATGGAAAACCTACGGGATGGGTGAAAACCCATCACGCCCGACAAAGCCATAGGAATCGAAACCACAACCAAAGGGAGTCAAGGGTTCATCACCTAACACTGGCCTACATTAAGTCTTGGTTAGTATGAATTTTTATTTTTAGTTAAATGAGTTTATGGATTAAGAATAAGTTTATTTTAGGAACATATGTTTTATCGAATAGATAACCATAGGATTGGAAAATGATTTGTGGATTAAGTGATGAATGTTATTTTGGAATATGTTCTCTATTCTGGGAATCCTATATAATCAATGTAAATAGAATACTATGGTTTTTTATTTGAGGAATAAAGGTTGAATTATATTTTGGAAGAATCTGTGATTTAATTGTGGACTTATGTTGATTTAGGTTATTTATGGGAATGGTTAGCATATCTTAAAGATTATTAGGGAAATTAATTTTGGTATGAGACTTCAAGAGTAATTGATGTTATTTGGAGATAATTATTAAAATTTAACTTGGAAGTATATGTGATCAAATTCTTCTTTGGGGGGTTTAATATTAGTTATTATATTTTTGAAGAAATTGGAGGATAGTTATTTGTTGAATGGTATATGTTTAACATTAGTTATTACTATCGAATTTTTGATATTGATGTAATTTTTAATCATATAAAGGATTATTGTTTTTGGTAATTATCTTATATTGTACTAACAATTTTGGTTTTGGTTAATGTCTCAAGACCAAAGAAATAGATAGTTAATTTTTTATGGATTATGTGATTCTATAGTATTTGATTCTAGTTCTTTAGGTGTGAAAAAGACATCTTGAATACTCATCATTTGGAGAAAATAATGAGTTTTTAGTGGAATTTTATTTATGGATGAAACTGTAGTAGTCAAATAAGTATATTTCCTTATATTATTAGTCCAATTAGTTAAATAATTCATCAAAACTATGAAAAGGATCTTATAATAAAAAATTTATCTATTTAATTTTCTTACCAATAAATAAATTACCTTTTAATCCATTATAGATTTATGGTTTTGAGATTGATAAATTTATCATGAACATGTTCTATATCACTCTCCGTTAGAACATGATGGTTAGTTTTATCTTCCATATCCATGTTTTCCTATATGGAACTTCGGTATGTGTTATCTCATGTGACCTTTGTACTTCCCTTTCTTTCTTTTAAAGTGGAATTTTTATTAATCTTTTTTCTGATGTGTGATCTTAATAAAGATATTTTGAAAATTCAAACCCCTAGTTTTTTATCTAGAGTTCAAATTGCGAGGATTCAATTTATTAAAGGGGTAGAATGTAACACCATGAGTTTTTAAAAGGAAATACTTTATTTGATATCATACATGATATGCCACATCAAGTTTAAATGATCAATTAAATATTATTACTTAAATGTCACTATTATAACATAGTCGATAGAATGGAGGGAATGAATAGTATTAATTTATTTATGAAAATATTGTTTGAACATATATATATAATTAATTTTTTACTAATTAATTATAAATGAATGTAAAACCCTTTGTAAAATAAAAGAAAATGTTTTTCTCAAAAACTATTTAAATGTGAAAGGTTGTGTTTTTATACCAATAAATAAACAAATCACACTTGTTGTATTATATTAATTAAATATATATGTAATATATTCAAAATAATATTTAACATTCATATTTTTTTTTTCTAGAGATGATATAAGAACAAATTCAATTTTATGGACAAAATGAGTATTTTTCTAAAAATGTAGTTTTGTCATGTTTTGATGGTGTACCTAATTTAAATTTATTTTTTGAAAATTTTATAAGTTATATTTGAAAAAATAAACTTCTTATTTAGAATAGTATTATCAAAATTTAATTTGGTTTAATTTTTTGTATTTTTCTGATAAGATTCATTTTTTTATGAATAGTAAAAAACAATGCATTTTAATTGAAAACTACTTTGTCATCAAATTTAATTATAGTTTTAAATTATATTTTTTAATGGTTTTAAAGTATAATTAAATAATTTTTTTTAATTTAATCCAATTTAGGCCATTTAAATCAATTTCACATTAATACTGGATGTAAAAACTTAGTGAACTTTTGAACGTTTTTACTTTAAAAACTTGTTTTCTCGTTCCATCAACGAGATTAATTTTCAATTAATTTCTACCAATTATATTTTTTGAATTTGAAAAAATGTATTCCATATTTTTAATCATAATTTCCAAATTCTGTACATAGTTCCCTTTTATTTTTGGATATTATGAATAGTAACTTTAGTAATATTTTTATTACCACAGTTAAGGGTAAATCGGGTAATTAAAGGTACAAATAATATTATAATTAATATAAAATCAGCCTAACACTTGTTATAATATTATTGGATGATTTTATTTCTAGGAAAATAATCCTTGGGTCAAATTGATATCCTATGGAAGCCACTTGGGTGTGAGTAACACATTTATAATATTATATTCAAAGAGAAGACAAATTTCATCACATCCTTGTTTTTAACAAGTAAAGTATTTTTAATATGGGATTATACAGGGGATCTTCTTGGATATAAATAGTATTTATAAATATAAAATTTTTACCTAAATCATGGTAATTTATTTATAATTTTTAGGTAATAAATAATTAAATTAAATGGTGAAACAATGATGATACAGTAATTGCCTCATTAATGAAAGAATCAAATAAATGATATTATAAATACTAAAATAAATATAATTTGATATAATTGATGCCATACATTAATTTTATGAATTTATTTTAAATTTTATTTATTATTTAAAGGAGTTTTTTTGAAATTATATTATTGTTATGATATTTTTAAAAATTCAACTAATGAATAGTATCAAAATTCACACTAATGATATTTTAAAATAAATAATATTTTAATAAATGATATAAAATTAATAAATATAAAAAATTATACCAAATTATTGGGATAAGTTCTTAAATTTCATTAATGGGTCATTAATTGGTTTTTTGGCATTTTATAGTAATTATATTAACCCTAAAAGAGTAAATTACATGATATTATAGTAAGAATTAAAAGGGTTAAATAAGGGTTAAAACAAAAAGATAAGGATTAAAAAGTAATCAAAATTGTATAATTTTTATTGGATGAATTTATTTATACTCATAATAATAATATATTATAAAAAATCATTTTGGGGCCATTTTTAATATAAAATTAATTTATATTAATTTAATAATTTGAATAATTCTAGGAGTGTCCCTCCCCTTTCCTATAAAAGGGAACCCATTACTCTCTTTTCTTCACACTTAAAAACATATTTTTTAGAAAATATCTACCCAAATACCTTCTTATAATACCTACCCATTTTCTAGATCCATTATTTTAGGCATAAAACTCACCTTATAGGTGTTATGGTGTTAATCAAGGGAGGTCGTTCGAAGAAGAGGTATCGTTTTTAATTGAGTGTTTCTATTTTATTTCTTCCTCCAACTCCTTAAAATATTATTCATACATAATGAAATAATAAATAAAGTATCATAAATATACTGAGGTGTTATTATGTTAATATTATCATCTAAATACATCTCTAACTTACATCAAATGGGAAAAGAATTAGTCATTCGTGTGTACGTGTGAACTATCACCTCCACAAACTCATATAATTTGTTTTCCATTACCATATCTCAAGACTTGTTAAAATGATTGAATTAATGTTTATATATTATATTAATGATATATTTATCATTATAATATAATAATAAAACAATTAAGTTCTTACTTTCCATGCATATAAAAATGATAATGTTGTTCGTGTGTGTGTGTGAATTGTCACCTCCACGAAGCGATGTGATTCATTTTTAATCACCATGTCACGTGAATAATATATATAAGTATTTAAATGATTAATATTATATTAATTATATTATTATCATTATATAAAGATAAAATAATACTTACCTTATTTTCATAATGATCAATTAATAATGGGAATGTTACTCATGCGTACATACGGCTAACTGTCTCCATGATTGTAACATAGTTCATTTTTCATATCCATATTTAATGAATGGATTTAAAAGTATGATTGATTTATAATAATTATTATTATTTCATGGATATTATTCTATATATGATTTAATAATGACCAATTTGACTGTATTCGACTTACCAAAGTCATTTTGGACTCATGTACTGAATATCATCAAAACAGCTGACGTGAACTTAAATAATTTAGTAATTATTATAACATAATAATAATTAATATAAAAGGAATAATAAACTTTAAAAAGGTAATAAATAAGTAAAATAATTAATCTAAGTTTATTATTCATGAATAAAAATATTTTACATGATGATATAGACTCAATGTAAGGGACTTTCATTTAAAATCCTCTTTAAAAGTTCATTTTTCATCTCTTTTTATAAAATACAAAAGTAATGTTTTATTAACTTATATAGCATGAAATTTTTATATATATTTCATGATTATTTATTAATTTAATTTTTTATTTATAAATTTTCATATTTTTTTGAATAAAATGGTTTCATTATTATGTACAAGGTTTTTATATTTTAAAAGTGCTTTTTTTACAAGAAAATAGTATGCTGATATCTGAAAGTGTTTTAATCATGGGTTTAAAAGAGTTTTCAAGGGTTTTATAATTTATATGTTCCTTGGAAATTTTTATCTATTGTTTGATCCCATTATAGATCAATATATGATGGGTTGAACCCCATTATATCTTAAGATATATTGGGTTGATCCCATTATAGCTCAAGATATGACGGGTGAGCCCCATTATAACTCTCCAATGCATTATGTACTTTGGAGATGGAAGTACACCATAAGTTTATTACATTTGTAAGGTTGAATGTAAGTTTGATATGTTAATTATTTCCAAATTAACCTATATAATTTTTCTATTCATGCAAATGAGTTTTTAAGAAAAGGGTTTTTTACGGATTTTATATTTTCACTAGACTAACGATTTATTTATTTATGTACCTTACTGAGCTTTTTATTCTCATCCCAAGTTTTAAAAAAAATCACAGGTCTTAATATTTTAAAGATAAAATAATATTTCATGATGAAAGAATTAAAGATATTTCAAGAAAAGAAACCAATTTTATTTTAAAATAGTTTCCTTTGGTGGAAAAAATAGATACTGAGTATAAGTGTCCACTTGTAATGTATGGGTTTAATTTTTAAGAGTTTGTCCTAATTTTCTAAAACACTAAACTAAAAAGATTATTGAATGTGAATTCTAGTTCAAAAACACAAGAATAAGTTATGTTTAAGGTTGGTTCCTTATAAATAAAGTGAATATAAATACTTTACTTGGTCAAAATGATCATAAACCATCCATATAAAGAATAAGGATGGTATTAATTCAACATATACCTATTGGAGTAATAATAAATGCTTTTTTTCATTGATGTATATAAATACCATAAAAATATCTTTAAAAAATATTTATGAAAATTTTCTTTTCATTTTGAAAATTAGTTTTCAAAACATAAAACATTTTCAAAAAACTTTTATTTGAAAATAAACTTGAAAACTTATGAAGGAATCTTTAAAAAAATTGAGTTTATGATGGTATAAAATTACATACATGTTGTACATGTTAAAAAAATATTCCTTTCACATTTTTAGTAAAATCCTAATGATAATTGTTTAGAAAATAACATGAATATTACTTTTAAAACATTTTGTAAAAAAACTCGGTAAAAATTTCTTTAATAAATCATTTTTGGAATGTAAAAAAATGAAATCACTTTTATAAAACATGGTTTTAGAAGAAAATATATTTCTGAACAAAGATAGAAATAAAGTCATATTTTCATAACAACATTTTCTTAATTATTTTAAGTATCAAATAGTGTAAAAATGGTAATATTACTTTAAAATATCATAAATAAAAATAGGATAATAAAATTCATGAGTTTATTTAGGGATGTATCATAATATTTTATTATTGTAAGCATAATAATGAGCAATCCCAATAAACCATGGGATTGTAATATAAAACCCTTACCACTTTCATAAGATTGAATCATAAGACACATTAAAGAGATATCATCAAATAGATATTTATATAACTATAATTTTAAGTAAAATAATTATAAAATACATTCATTTTTAGTATATACACCACATAAAAGAAATAGTTGGTGAATATGTCATGTGTCTCATAGAAGTAAAAAGTCAGATGAAAATCCCTTACCTCATGCTTCCTTTTGGGTAAACATGCTTTAACCTCCTATTAAGTGGTTTTAAACATGTTATTAACTTATACCATAACAATATTAGTATTTATAATATCATATATCATCATTTTATAATATCTTATCACCCATTCGTTAATAATATTTCATTATTTCCATTGTTTCAGGTGTAAACTCCCTTATTTTTTCATACATGTTTCATCATTAAAGATCCAGTTATATTTCATATTATATATTTATATAATATCTATATTAATAATCATGAATAATTATAATATTTATACATAAATTATAATTTTAATTCCAATCATTAAATATGGTTGCGATAAATGAAGTATGTTATGATCATGGAGATGGTAGGTCATACGTACACATGAGTAATGTTTTCCATTTTTCAATGATCATTATGGAAAGGAGGTAAGTAATATTTAATATTTTCATAATTATAATAATATCATATATACCATATTATTTCTTTAATCTTATTTATTTATATCATACATGTGGTGTAGTGATGAAAAGAGAGTCACATCATTCCATGAATGCGGTAGTTCGCACGTACTTGAATGATGTTATCATCTTTAAGTGAGTGAAAAGGTAATAAAAAAATGATATATTATCTTTAAAGAATTATAAATATGTCATTAATATCATAATTATTTAAATTATATCATATATAATCATTAAATTTATCCTTATCACCTTCCATGTAAAGTGTTAGTGAAAGATGAATCACATTGATTCATGAGGTGGTTGTCCGTCGTACACACAAGCAACATTATCATAACCCCTAAGAAATGGAACATAAAAATATATATATAATATAACTAATACATAGGTATAATTATTTTATAAATATTATATATATAATTTATATCCATCATCATACCCAACCATGAGATGCGGTAATGGAAAAAATGAATGGCACCAGTTCACAAGGTGGTAGTCCACTGTACACACAAATAATAATTTCATAACCCATTTTATGGAAGTGGGGATGGTTTTAGGTAATTAAATTAATATAACAAAACATTATTAAATTTAATATACTTATTTTAATATATCATCATGTTTTAATAATAATTTTATGAGGTGGAGTAAGAAATAAAATAAAAATGATTGTTGAAGAACTTTACCTCTTCTTCGGGTATCCTCTTTAGGTTTGCACTAAATCCTTCCTAGGTTGGATTTATGACCAAACTAATGATTCTAGGATGATATGAGATAATTTTTAAATTTATTTGGGTAGGTATTTTCTAAACCAAAAAGGTATTGAAGGTGTGAAGGCAAGAGTATAGGGGGTGGCCTTTTATAAATGAAGTGAATGGAACACTTGTAATTTTTTGAAAGGATAAGGTGTGACCATGTTTTTCAGACAAAAAAGGGGTTAAAATAGATTATTATATATAATTATACATTATAGTATCAAAATATTTCCATAAAAGGTATTTTATACAAGTTTTTAGGTCATTTTAACCACCATATTTTTATTTAAACCCCAAGTAAATCCATTTTTACCTTAACCGCGGTAAATAATTTTTACTATTTTCACTATTCATTGTGGTAAAAAAATTAAGGTTAAATTATTATATAATAAAATTATTATGATTAAAAATATGTAATCCATTTTTCCAAATTCCATTAACAAAATTGGAAAATTTTAATTTAAAATTAATCCTGTAGACACGATGAGAAAGTGGGTTTTCAAAGACAAAATATTCAAAAATTTACAAAGTTTTTATATCAAATTCAACATAAAAATGATTACAATGATTGATATTGGATTAATATATATTATTAAAACAATTTTACTTTAAAATAAATTAAAAATATAATTTAACTTTATAAATAATTTAAATGAAATGGTAGTTTTCAATTAAAATTTAGTATTTTTTAGTATTCATAGAAAAATGAAACATTTTCTAAAAATCCAAAAAAATCACACCAATCTAATTTTGAAATTATTATTTTAAAAATTTATTTTATTTTTCCAAATAAATTTTATAAAACTTGTAAAAATTAATTTTAAATTTTGTTTACAAGGCACGAATAAATTTTATTTTAAAAAAATATAGTCTTCAAAAAAAAATTCTTTTTATTTTAAATGATTTTTATTTTATTTTTAATCAATAGATAACCATAATTCTCATAATTTAGTTAGTATTATTCATACCCTATAACTTAAAATCTATTTTATAATGTTCATGTTTAAATAATTTTTTAATAGAGTATTTTCATTTAAACTCGGTGTTATGTGCATCATAAGTTATTAATGAAATTAAATTTATCCTAAAATAAATACATTATAAAGTCCTAGGGTGATAAAATTATATTTATTTAACAAATTTTTTTAATTTTTATCCAAGTAATCTACATATTATTTCATTTCTTCAACTAGTGTATAATTTTCTTCCTTGTCATCCAAAGAATAACTAGAATATTAAGTCTTATTCGATAAATATTCCTTAACCCTTTCTATTAAGCATGTATAATTTTGATGAATTACAGTAATAATATAGATATATATATCTTATAAAAAATTATAACTAATTTAGGATGAATATTCTTTACTAGCACTCCATGTGTTGGTGGATTTCAAAACTTTTATACCTTTTTAATTCCTTGAACTTCTAAAATATTTTTCATTCTTTTTCAACCTTGGACAATACGGATTAATATGACCCAATTTTTAGCAATCATAAAAAAAAATATTCTCACTTGAATATTTAATTTATTCTTTTATTATATATTTACCATACTTATACTTTTGGTATTTCTGGTTTTTTTTGTTATGAGATTTTCTCTTCTTAAAAATCTTTCCCATTAGTTTCACCAATTGAAAAAACTCATTCTCATTATAATCTAAATGATTTTTTGATATAAATTTAGATGTAGTATTTATAGTAATTTTGTAAGTAATAGATTAAATTTTAATAGTAAAAATAACTATATCACCCCAAGTCTTTACAATATTTTTCCTTTTAGAATAAATTTAATTTTTTTGATAACTTGTAATGCATGCAACACCGGGTTTAAACAAAATACTATTTAGTCACTATTTTCACACTTAATTTAAAATTATATTTTAACAATTTTAGAAAATTTATTTGAAAAAATAAACTTCATTTTTTAAATTTTAATATAAAAATTATCTTGGGTTTATTTGTGGGGTTTTTTTGAAAAGTTTCATTTTTGATGAATAGTGAAAAATGCTGAATTTTAATTGTAGTCTGCCTTTTGGTTTAAATAATTTAAAATGTTAAATTTTATTTTGAATTGGTTTTAAAGTAAAATTATTTAAATTTTAAATATATTAATCCAAATTTTTTCATTGGAATCATTTTTATATATAATTTAGATATAAAACATTGTAAACTTTTGATCATTTTCACTTTAAAAACCCGCTCTCTCATCATGTCTACGGGGCAAATTTTAAATTAATTTTTACCACTTATATGGATTGAATTTGTAAAATTGTACTGCATATTTTTAATCATCATAATTTATAATTTATAATAAGTACAAATTAATATTTAACCAAAGTTATTAGTGAAAATGGTTAAAATTAATTACAATGATTAAGGTAAAAATGAGTATACTGGGGGATTTATCTTTTAACTTAATGGTCTAAATAACCTATAAACTTTAAAAAAACCCATTTTATAGCCATATTTTGACCTTATACCTTCTATTATATATAATGGAGCATTATTGGGCTTGGTGACATGAAAAAAACTTGGGTGTAATTCACTCTTTCAAAAATTTACCAGTGTGCCACTCATCCCACTTATAAATGGCCACCCCTCCCCTCCTCTATTCACAACTTTAAAACAAATTGGTTCAAAAAAAACATACCCAAATAACTCCCCAAATTTCCTATACTCATACTATAGGCCTTATCTTGGGAATAAATCCAACCTATTAAGGGTTTAGTGTAAACCAAATGAAGATACCCAAAGAAGAGGTAACATTATCCAAGAAGAATATTTATTTTACTTCTTTCTCCACCTCCATAAATTTTTATTAAACCATGATTATATAATAAAATCAGTATATTAAACATTTTGGGATTCTTTTATAATAATTTAATGATCTAAAACCATCTCTAATTCTATAAAATGGGTTATGAAATCCTCGTTTGTGTGTACGGCAGACTACCCCCTCACGAACTGATGTCGTACATTTTTCTATTTCCACCTATTAAGGTTGGGTGTGATAATGGATATAAAGTATATATATGATATTTATAACATATTTATAACTCTTTATTAACTATATCATATATATATATATATATTTACCTTCTATTCCATTGGAGATACGATAATGTCGCTCGTGTGTACGACGGACTACCGCCTCATGAAGCGATGTGATTCGTCTTTCACTAACACTTCACACGGTAGGTGATAAAGATAGAGTTAATGAGTATATGTGATATAACATACCTAATTATGATATTAATAACATATTTACCATTCTGTAAATATAATATATATCACTTTATTTCTTTCTTTTTCACTCATGTAAAGATGATAACATCATTCATGTACGTATGGACTATCACCTTCACGAATTGATGTGACTCTTTTTTCATAACCACACAAAATTGATGATATATATATATAAGTTTATAATATTTTATATATGATATTATTATCATTATTTAAAGGTAAAATATTACTTACCTACTTTACATAATGATCATTGAAAAATGAAAATATTACTCATGCGTACGTATGACCTACCATCTCCATAACATACTGAATTTATCAAAACCATATTTAATTATTAGTATTATGAGTAAAATTAATGTATAAATATTATAATTATTTCATGATTAATATTATGGATTTTATGGAACTATATAATATATACAAAAACCATAACTTTCATAATGAAACACGCATGAGAAAATAAGTAAATTAATGCTCGAAACAATAAAAATAATGAATGATTATTAATGAATGGGTGATAATATATTATAAAAGGATCATATATGATATAAAAAATATTAATATGGTTATTTTATAGGTTAATAACATGTTTAAAACCACTATAAAATAGGTTAATGTGGGTTTAACAAAAGGAAGTGTGTGGTAAGGGATTTCATCTCAATTTACTTTCCATTGAGAATTATTTGTTATTATGCACCAAATAACATTTATGTGGTGTATATACTAAACCTTTGAAATGTAATGTCATTATTCATTCATAAATCATGGTATTTTGAGTTTAAATTAGAATTATTTCATCTAATTAGATTTGACTTGAAAATTACCAAGTGGTAAAATTTATTATGCAATCTCACTTTCTTTTGTGATTGTTAACTTTTTCTTGAAAGAATCACATTATTATAATAATTTTCCATGGAAATTAAATTTATATTAAATATCCATATTAATTTATGATTTATATGATTATTTCATAAACTGTATACCATTTTTACATATTTTTTTTACTTTGAAAATTATTTTATTAACTAGGGAAATATTGATAAATCTATATGTTTTAATCAATAGAGATATTTGATGATAAGGTATATTGATTATTGAATTAAATAGATTATTTCATATATTATGAATGATTTGGAAATACATTTATGGGTGGTCCCCAAGATTATATATCCCCTTGATACATGATATGTCTCATGAGACAAATCAATTGGCCAAATTCAATGGGTTTTTAGTTATAGCTTATACCATATTGTGAAAGGTCTTGATGGTAGAGGTATCATGTGCCTGAGACATGACATCCAATAATTAAGCATTACCTTCATTAAGAATTAAGTTATTATTATCCAAGAGGTTTTCACTATGATATTATCAATGGATGAATTTCATTTTTATTTTATTGATTAAATGGCATGTGTTTTTAGTTATTTCGCTTTTCATATTATTTATGTATTTTCTAGTTATTTAAATGAAATATGTTCTCATTTATTTACCTTTCCATATTTTTTATGCATTATCTAGTTATGTAAATATAATGTGTTATCAGTTATTTACCTTTCTATATTGTTTATGGATTATCTAGATATTTAAATGGCATGTGTGCTCAATTATTTACCTTGTTGTGTTGATTATTCTTATTGATTCATGATAGCTTCTGTTGTACTTAACCCTTACTAAGAATTTTATCTCACCCTTATTTTTTTCCTTTACCTAGGATATGAAGAAGATATTTTTTAATGATAATTAATGGATGTTGTTCATTTTCTTTTTTTATGTTTTATGTTTTAATTCCCATTCCCAATGTAAAATGGGCATCATGTATGTATCTGGTTCTAAAAAATTGTTAAAATAATCGGTCCTTTGAGATTCAAACCATTGTATCTATAAAAATTTCATAAAGTAAGGCACTGGCTCTGGGATACTGGGGTTGGGGTCATCAAAAAAACTACATTCTTCTATTTATCCTTCTCAACATCTCTCTTTATCTGATCATCATATTGCATCAATATTTTGATAAGTTCATCTTAACTCAAACCAGAAAGATGTTAAGTATCTTCCAAATATATTCTATTATATTCTAATTATTTCATCATTATATCAATAATTTTCTCAACCATATGATTATCAGTAATATCTAATCTTACAAAATCATATAGGCTATTTACAATAGCCATCAACCTTTAATATATCTGTGAAAATAACTATTGAGGTAGGAAATCAAAACCTTTATAGTCAACACATATCATAGATATTTTGGTTTCAAAAAAATTATAAATTATGAAATGTGTGACCTATAAATTCTTTCAAATACCATTTAACATTTCACATGAATAAATTTAACTATAGATGTTTCTTTTCATTGAACCCAAAAGTGTGTTATGAACTTTGTAGTTTAACTGATATTCTACTTTCTATTCATGATTAAAATTCATAATAGATTTATTATTAATCTTATATTATCTAACCACAATTTTTTAATTTTCAACTAATATGTTAATAAAAAAATATTCTTCATTCAATCTTTCTAGTATTCATAATCAGTACCATCAAAGATAAGTGGCTAATTTAGATTGAGATTCTCTAATGTTTGGACTCAAATATTAGCTACCATGAAAATTTTTTATCTCTTGTATGTTATTATAATAAAAAATAATATATATTATTCCTATAATACTAAATATCATCTTATTAAGGTATATTCAAGAATTTTGGGGGTGGGGGTGAATTGAATATTTAAAAATGCTAAAAAATCATATTAAATTAAGGTAATTCAGAAGGGCTTAAGTAGATTCATTCCAAAATTAATAAAGTAGAAGAAAATAATCATAGTAATAAATTTATAAGATAACCATATTTTTAATTAAATAAAGAAAAAATATAGTTGCACATTGAAAAATAAGAGAGAATTCAAAATCTAATAAAACATTTCATGTTACAGTAAACAAAAAAAGAGAGTGTAACTAAGTACAACAAATAGAATGTAACAATACAATGGGGTTCTAGATTAAAATAATTAATTCCCTTAAAAACTATATAAAAGTATGATATTAAAGATTCTATACCTGGAACTTCTTCTCTTATATCCCAAATTGTAATTATGATCAAACCCTCGATCTATAAGTACTCCAAGTTATGGAATGGAACCTCTTTGATAATTTGATTAAAATAAACAAATCGTTTTCCCATGAATTATTTAATAAGAGTACCATAAGGATAATATCTTATCCCTAGATATTATTTGATCAAATATAAAAATAACCAAGTCTTTATCCTTGTAACTCTTTGATAAAAGGTGATCAGTAATAAAATGATTACATAAAAATTAATTAGTTCTTTTGCAACAAAACCTAACAAAAATGGAAGCACTAAGATCACTATGAAAATAAAAAAATAGAAACACTCTTAATCATAGAAGAAATTATAATCTCTCTAATGTTACTATATCAAAATTTGTTCCTTGAGTCTCAATACTTTATTTATAATCATTTATTATAACAAAATCTTAGATATATTCATGATTCTATCTATCACTATAACAACTTCGAATGCACCTCAGTAACATAATTCTATTTACTCATTTTTCAAGTGACTTAGTGATGATTTATAATGATTAATATTTGGATTGAACATGGAAAAAAATGAAATGATCCATAAGGGATATAATTTAAAAGGAAAAATTATATAAAAATAATACCTAAATAAACTCTAAGTAAAAAAATTAAAAAAGTTAAGTGTATCGTTATTTATCAAAATAAGGGTCTAAAAGAATTTATTTAGGAAAATGACTCAAAAATGTATACCATATCAATACTCTAATTATCTGTTATAGTGAACCATAAATACTTGTTAGAAAGTTTTAACATTTTACTATTACATATGTAGAACTTACATTAATCCCTAACATGAATAGGTTGTAACCTAGGGGGAATCCAAATATAGTCATATAAGAAATGAGATAGATTTTACTCAAGAATAAGGAGTAATAATTAAATGCACTACATGTGTTAGAGATTCATTATACTCTTTTTAATTCCAATATACCTTAGTTTTTATGCTCGTAAAATATAATGTTTGTTTTACCAATTTTTTTATTAAGTGTATAACAATCCTTTTATTAAAGTTGTTATGAGTTTATTAAAAAATTATTTTTATTAAAAATTATTATGTTTTTTCTTAAATAAATTTTATCTAATAATTATTTAAAGAGTTGTAAAATTTTATTCATTAAGTTAAAGTTTTATATTATTCTTATATATATTTTTTTATTTTTAATACTATGTGATGGTTGATTTATTATTACATGATATATTTGTTTTAAAACAAATATTCCATAAAGAATCAAGTTTTTATTTGTATTTATTTCTAATTTTAAATATATTTGTATGAAAATTTTGTTTTTATAGGTTTGATTTGATTAAATTTGAAATGGGTAGTATTGATAAGATTCGATTTTTAAGGAATGGATGAATAATTTTTTATCCAACTTTTTTTTAGGGTTATCAAATATTTTAATGTGAATATTTTTATCAAATTTCTATATTAAAATTATATAATTTTTGAATTCAAATTTATATGTGTGATAAATTTAAATTTTTATTTTATATTTAACATAAATTTATGAAATAGAAGAAACATATGAATTATTGAAACATAATTATAATATTATCCTAAATTCATGAATTATAAAAAATAAGGAAGAATGATAAAAAAGTGAATCTGAATATTGTTTTCTTGCAGTTGCCACGACAATATAATTTTTTAATATTTCAAAAAAACTACTATTATTTCAGAATAACTACAAGATAAAAACTCTTCTTATTTCCTGTATTATTTAAGAACCACTATGAATTTTTAAATATTTATTTATAAAATAAATAATTTTTCTATAATTTTTATTATATCATAATTGTGTGTTCTCTATTAATTTAAAACCATATATTTTATAATTTATTTTGAGCACATAGTTTTTATTGTAAGTGTATGATTATAAGGTTGAGAAAAGGTATTTTTGTAAAAATATTGGTTGAGATATTATTTTCTAATGATATTAAGTTTAAATTTCTTATACTTAGCTATAGAGATACCTAGCAAATATATCTTAATAAAATAAAAAAACCTATATTGAGTATTGGTAGAGTAGAGTAAGGGGTTGATTTGGTGACCCCAAACCACTATAAATATTCTCATGTGCTTTATACTCACTTTATTTTCCACTGTATATATAATCAATGAATCCATATTAAATAAGTTAATTTAATGAGTGGAATTTATTTTTTTGAGAAGGGTAAATTCATGAAATCAATTAACCTTTATTTTGAGTCATTGTTATGGATAATGTTGTAATATTGGGTTCCTTATACCCAAATAAATAGTAATTGTTTTTTACTATTTCATGTATACAATGAGTTATACATGACATTCACTTACCATTATAGTGTTGATATTTATCTATTACCCAATCATGAAAACATAAAGTAATATGAGAGCATGATCACCTACTATAAGATCATAAAGGATGAAAACACCAAACATTACAAGAAGGGTGTGAGAAATAGAGTCCAATAGGATTCCACAAAAGGTTCTATGAAATTACTTAATTAGGTAGTTCAAATATACTAAAATATTAGTATAATAAATATATTATTAAGATTTTTTTAAAAATAGAGTTATAAACATTTCAAAATCATTTATCAAACCAAAATTGAACAACATGACACTTCACCATTTAAAAACTAAACATTTTCTTGAAAATATTTGAAAATCATTTCACAAGATAGTGTCATATTATACAAGAAAAGTAAAAAACATGAACATGATATCAAGAGGTGTACAAAATTAATTACAATAGAGTCAAGGTGCATCACTTTAATAAAAATATGAATCAAGTGCAGGAATCAAGAAAGTAAGGAAACTCTGGTGCTAAGTAATGACAATGAACATTGTCATGTATCGAGTATCATGTATATGGATTTCATGGATACAACCTAGATATGATAGTGATTCCACTATAATCAAGCTAATCAAAATACATCATTACTCATCACAGAGATTATATCTAGTATCACAGATCTCAAGCAAAACAATTCCATGCACACCCACTTTCCTAGAACACATCCATATCCTGAACCTTTTCATGTTCTCTATGGATCCATTGTAAGGGGTGTGAGTCCAATATAAAACCATATATCTAGTTCATCTCATCTAACTACCAAGGCTCTCATGACTATTCAATAGATGTTAGTGAGACAATCAAGTTATGGGGATCGCAATGGGGATCTTTATCAATGTCAATCATGGGCTCATGCCCTCAACATTTTAATCTTGGGAACAAGCCCTAAAATAACATCCCAATCTCACCCCTAAGATCCCTTAAAGTAAATAATCCTTTTTTTAACACCTGTAAATGGGAATTATAAGAATCATGAATATTACATTAAGGAATTATTACAACATAGGATCATCATAAAGTTCCAAATGGGCATCAAACATCATCAATTTAATTCAAAACCATTTCTAAAATTCAAAATTTAAAAAGGGTATTTGTACCTGATTCCATTCACAATCCAACATGGTAATAAAAATCTGTCTTTTAAAACAATAATTTCATTCAAAACATCCCAAATTCATTCAATCCATGTGAATAAACATATTTCAAATTACCTAATAATATCCATTTCAAAACAAGGGTATCATCATTCAAATAGGTTTCTTGGTAATTTCAAAAATTCAGGTATTTTAAACTATTTAGAAAAAATCTTATAAATCAACTAATTTCATTCAAATCAAGGAATTTAATTTTAGGAATAAAAACTCAAGATATATTTGTCATTTTCACCAAATCATACTTCAAAAGTTCTTCAAAAATAAATCTAAACAAACATGACATTCATCAATTCTAAAAAAGGTGACAGAGATCAAGATCATAGCCATTCAATTCATTACATGTTCAATTTAGATAAAATAGCTTCAAATACGCATTCATAAGGAATTTCATGAACAAATTTCATAGAAAATGTGTTATAAATTAAGAAACATGTATCTATTAATTCTAATGCAACAATGAATTGCAATATGAATAAAAAGCATAGAAACACCTACTTGTAATATCTGAAATCCAACCATAATGAATCTGAGATGTGTCACCTCTGATGGAGGAAATTGTATCTAATAAGAGTGGTCTCTATAAGGCCCCAGCCTTAAAACCTTACTTAAACTTGAGTTATTACAAGATTACACATTGATGATCTTTTCAGGTTTAGAGTTTTAGAGAATTAGATCCTAAAACTTGCATTACATTCCACATTTAAACAAGGTGGTTACATAAAAGACAATATTCATTCTTCCCATCATGGAAACCTATTTAAAATAAAACACGGATTCTTTCTTGACACACCCTTGACACTATCGTCACATCATGTACCATTCCCTTGACCTGTGAAAAGCATTTCAAAAACTTGGGATGAGCATAAAAAGCTCAGTAAGGGTTATAAAAATATGGAAAGGAAACATGAGTTCATATATACATAAGAATGAAATCATACTTTACCCATAAAACATAGGCATATCAAATCATGAATAAATCAAAGAAGACATAAGACATAAAGGTAACTTGAGGCATTCATAACATTCTTACGTAGGGAGTAACCCTCTTGGTTACGTTTGGAATACCCATCACAGTATATTCCCTAAATCTCTTCGGAGAAACCTTAACGTTTCACTCCTTCGCGTTACCCAATGCATTGGAGAGCTATATCGGGCTCACCCGCCCTTAGTTTATCACGGAACCACCCGTTCTTCATAACAATGCCCAAGAACCATAACATAATCGTATCACATAAACATGAATAAAGGAAACATGACATTTCCACATTTCAATCGCAATATAACATTTTAGGATATTGAAATAATGAATCCATTCAAAAAGAAACCATTTCCAAAACCATTTAAAACATTTAATAAAGAGATTTTTGAATCAAAGTGTCCCATACCACCTTGAAGATTTTAACACTTTAAACCATTAATATCCATATAAATAAATCCTTAAAACCATTTTGAAAACATGGATATTAATAAGAACAAATAATTAAAACATTTAAAACGATATTTTGGTTAAAGGGGTTTTACCAAAATTAGAGACACTTGAATACAATAATCGAGGAATAAAATTTATTCAGAACTTTATAATATCATGAGAATAAAAGGATTCATGATATAATACTCCAAAGGACAGTATATACACCATATAAGAGTGAATTGGTGCATAACAACAATGAACCCTCAATAGAAATGTCAAATGTGATGAAATCCCTTATAAAGAAGGTATCCTTAAATTAAGGGCAAATCAATCTCAAAATATGTGTGACAAATATAAATACACCCAATATAAGTGGATATTAAGTGTAAAACAATAAAAGGTCATTCACACATATTCAATGGATGACATATTCAATGACTACATGTTGAACCCAAAGAAAATCGAAATTGGGTTAAAAAGTTCCCTTGACAGCCTAACGACATCACATCAAAATGAGTTGATGAGAGATAAAAAGTGTATCTCATCACTTGGACATAAAATTTACATCAATAAGGATATATTAGAACATATCCCAACATAACAATATGTAAATTAAAAGACCCAACAAAAGAAGTCTTTTTAAAAAAGAGGAGGGTGAAAGGTTCCCTTACCGACTTGGGTATCTTTCAAAACATACACCCCATGAAAGAAGGAAAATAAATCATTGATGTAAATACTCATAAAGGAAAGTATATTACACAAAGAGTAGAATAATGGCAGTACATACACCACTCAAAGGAAATTGTGGCAAATGTAGCATAAATCTCACGGGAATAAATGTGAGATGAAAAAATCCCTTACGAAAACTCGGCAGCCTAACGGCGCCACATAAAACTTCCGAATATGGATTGATGAGATCAAATAGGGTATCTCATCACATTACAATAAAATTTACATCAAGAGGAAAATAAAATAACATCCCCCAACATTACAAATAGGAGCTTAAAAGAAGTGACATAAAGGAGATTACTTAAAAAGAAAGAGAGAGGTTAGATCTCTTACGAAAGTTCGGCAGCCTAACGGCGCCACTCAAAACTTCCAAAATGGATTGATGAGAGAGAATAGGGTCTCTCATCACATGAACCTAAAAATTACAGTAGTATTAATATAAAAGAACATCCCAATCCTAAGAAATATGAGCTTAAAAGAAATGACATAAAAGAGTGTACTTAAAAAGAAAGAGAGTTGTAGGATCCCTTACCTCGGGTCCGACTTGACTCGATCGTTCTTTAATCTCCTGAATAATAAACTTGAGTTAATTTCTAATTCCTTAAGAACCTTTTTAAAGTTCATTATTACTTTTATACCACTTATTACCATGTCATAAACATTATGTAATCATTTAAGTTAATAATATTTGTTTTGCCGATATTTGGTTCTTAAGTCGAAAGTGGACTTCTTACAATTACATGTTGTTCATGTGGCCAAATGTTTATTATATCCAGAATTTTATTCATTATGTATATATCATATATGTCATATATATCCATTACATGCATGAATTTATAACATTACACAATCATTTAGAGGTAAGAAATGAAATGCACCGTTCATGGAGACGGTAAGCCGTACGTACGCATGAACGCTACTTTCATTTCTATTTCGTATTTTATAGAATGGAATAATAATGATATAAAGGTATATTATAATTACAGTATAATGTCATATATAATATCATATTTCCATCCTTTATACATCCCACATATGGTATTTAACGAATCAAATCACTTTGAGGGGGCGGTAGTCCGCACTTCCTTAAATGAAGATATCGCGTATACCCATAATGGAAGCCATAAAGGTAAGACAAAAATGAAAAATACAGAAGCATAAATAAAACATAAAAATATTATATATCATATATAAAAATATTTACATCATAATGGCCACCTTTGAAGGTGTTAAATGAGTATTGAACAATCATCGTTTCGGGAGGCAGAATTTCACCATCCACGGAAACCGTATGTTCTTTAACCATTTGATGTAGTTGTGTGAGAGTGTAGCTCGAATAAATCTTATAACAACATCCTAGTATATTGAAGATACTGTTTTTGTTATAAAATAAGTAAATAAAAAGAGTTTAGGGGGTTGGAGAATCAAAATAAAACAAATGAACATGAGAGAATGAATTACCTTTAAAAGTGTAACTCCTTTTGATTTGAGCCTAAAGGCTTCCTTTGAAAGGATTCTGCCCAAAGGGAATCCTCTAGGATGAGGAGAGGGATTTGGAGAGAGTAAATGGGCAGGGGTTGGCCGATACAAAGGCTTGAGGAGTGTGTTAAATGAGGTATAGGTGGGGGCCTTTTATAAGAGGAGAGGAGGGGCACTTTTGGAAAGTAAGAAATATTACTTTATTTGAAAATGTGTTTCGATTTTAAAAGGTCCCACATTGATATAATTCGTGTATAAGGTGATAAGGCTTCGAAATCCACTCATCCAATAAGTTTTGGACATGTGTAGTTCATATATTTTACATTATATTTCCATTTTATTTAAATCGTCAAATAATGATTTCATCGCTGCATCATTATTACGTCATAAATAATTTAATTTATTTAATGTATAAAAATTATAAAAAAAATACTATGATGTAGGAAATCTTTTTAGCTTTCCAATTAATATTTATAATCAAAAAGATGACTTGTATAACCCCACTTAAAAATTGTTTAATAAAACATATCATGTTTGTGTCAATTTTACTTTTACATTAAATAAAATGTTATTTATGTCATTTCCCAACCAAAGTGGATCCATGGGGTCCCCAAGTTGACCCATGGTTTGTCTTGGTCTTCCATGACATAACCAATAAGGTTGGGACATGTTTCTAGGTCATTTCATATTATTAAAGCATTATTTATACCTTAAACTACACTAATTACCACTAATCGCGATTAAAAACTTAATAAGTTACTATTCACCAAAAAATTATTTTTATCCCATTGAACCACATTTTACTTCTTAATGACAACCATGTATGTCGGATTTTTGAAATTCAAAACACATAAGTGGTAAAATTTCATTTAAACGAAAAATCAACTTTTATAAGTACCACTTAGTGGTTTCACTATTCATCAAAAATTGAAGTTTTTCAGAAAAATCCCAAAAATTCACCCTAAGCTCTATTTGATATTCCGAATTCAAAAATGAAGTCTGTTTTACAAAATTCAAAACATATTAGTCACATTAATTAATTTAATAATTAATTCCCGCTGTCAGAGCAAATAGCGTGTTTTTATAAAACAATAAGTATCAAAAGATTGACACTAGTTTAAGTCTGATTTCAAAGTGAAATTAATTCCAACGACCACTATTGGATTTAATGGTAAAAATATTTTCTAATTTCACTTTAAAACCAATTCAAAATATAATCTAATCATATAAATAAATTATATTAAAAAGAGGTTTTGAATTAAAATACAACATTTTACACTATTCATTAAAAAAATGAACTTTATCGGAAAAATACCAAAAAATTACACAAAGTAAAATTTTATGTCCTGATTATTAATAAGAGTTTTATTTGGTCCAAAAGAATGTTTAAGAGTGAACAAAACTATATTTAATGACAGTTCTCCATTAAAAGGCGATAAGTGAACCTTTAGTGAAAACTAGGGCATATACGCCTAAAATTGAATTCTTTCCGTATTTTAAGCCTTTAGCTTTTATTGGATAAATGTAAAAACATTTAAAAAACATATATAATCATATTTTAGTTATTTCTATCCATTCCCGTCAATACAACGGCTACATGTTAACTACCATGTGAAATAATATTATTTTATTATTAGAGTGCAACGTAAGATTCCCAAGAAACTCGTTGTTGCGTGTTGGGTACGCCATCGAGCATAGCGTCCCCTTTAAAGTCATATTAATATTTTATTCACAAATATGGATAAATATGAAAATTTCATATTCATTATTTACCTGGGGTGTTACATCCTTCCCCCCTTTTGAGAATTGCGTCCTCGCAATTTTAAAATTGCGCTTGGAAACATCCTTGAAAGTCCCACATCGGAACAAAAGTCGGTAAAACAAACACTTTAAAATAAAGAAAGATAAGTACAAAGGTCACCCGAGTTAACCCATACTAGGATTCCAAGTATGAAAATATGGACATGGAGGAAAAAACAAAGGGTCATGTTCTGATGGAGAGTGATATAAAACATGTTTAGGAGAAAGTTAACCACAAGAAAATCACAAACTTGTGATGGGTTAAACGGTCTTCGATTCCCCAGTAGGAAAAGTTAATAAACAACATTTTTGTTTTAAGTTACTTTTTATTGAGGAATTTATTCATAAGGAAACATAATCACTTATCATATTGACTTTCAATTTTTATTAGATTCCTTACACAAACTCATATTTTCTCCAAAAGACGAGTATTTAGGAAGACTTGTTCACATTAAGAGTACTATAATCAACTTCTAGAGAATCACCTAATCCACAAAATAGAACTATATAATTCCCATGTCTTTAGACTTTAACCAAAACCAAACCCAAAAAGGCTAGTACAAGATCAGATAATCCAGAAAAGGATAACCCTTTATAAAAAGAAAATCTATCCTTAATCTCCAAAATTTGTCCAACAAAACCCAAAGTTCAACGAGGACCATTCTATAATCAATTTGTCCATAAAATTCTTCAAATTAAACCAATATAAGATTGAAACCCAAATATTTTAAGGATTTAGTCGCATAGTCTTCCAAGATAAATCGTAACATTTATCTCCAAACAATATCAGTTGCTCCTAAAGTCTCGTTTTGAAAAGTAATTAACCTAATCACATATCCTCCATGATAGGTTAATCATTTTCATAAATAACCCAAAATCAACTTAATCTTAATTCATAAAATCATATAACTAGAATGAATCAGCCAAACTAACCAGGGACTTCACGTAGTCCAGTGGTAGGTGATAAATACCAGTCGCACATTGGTTGTGGGTTCGATTCCCGCAGCTTTGTCCGACGCGACGGGATGTCACATGGTCTACGTGTTGTCCTTTTTCCAAAACTATATAATTATTAAAACATTCCCCAAAATGAGATAAAATCTTCAAGAATAATCATAACATATTTTAACCTCAAGTTTATCTGATTCCTTTCATTTTCCATCATATCATAGAGTAACCCATAATTACCTAAAAATTAAGTATCATATAAACCCTAATGGTTACCTTAATAATTATTACCTGAATTTCCACATCGAGTTGGTCATCTCGTACATGATGCATTAGAGAACTCACCAAAGTTGAAGTGGTTGATCATGACTCCTTGATATTTGGTTTAGAACAACCACGAGTTTCCTCATTGAATCCTCCATTTTATATAGTATCTTAAACAGAGAACCACCACAGTTTCCTTCAAACCTGTTGTCTCTTTGGTGCCTGCTAGATCCATCCATTCACTAAAAATAGAAATGTCAGTGTGAGTATATCAACAAAACCATCATGTACTAATGAGGAAGGTAAACACTAAGATACACTTACTCATTCACTTTATCTAAAACTTGGACTCTTTCTGAAATCCTAACCATTATGGTAATGTCACTTATGCTTAAAAAATACTCTAACCTCTAAAGTTATCTAAACCGACCTTTGATACCAACTATAAGGCCCCAGCCTTAAAACCTTACTTAAACTTGAGTTATTACAAGATTACACATTGAGGATCTTTTCAAGTTTAGAGTTTTAGAGAATTAGATCCTGAAACTTGCATTGCATTCCACATTTAAACAAGGTGGTTACATAAAAGACAATATTCATTCTTCCCATCAATGGAAACCTATTTAAAATAAAACACGGATTCTTTCTTGACACATCCTTAACACTATCGTCACATCATGTACCTTTCCCTTGACCTGTGAAAAGCATTTCAAAAACTTGGGATGAGCATAAAAATCTCAGTAAGGGTTATAAAAATATGGAAAGGAAACATGAGTTCATATATACATAATAATGAAATCATACTTTACCCATAAAACATAGGCATATCAAATCATGAATAAATCATAGAAGACATAATACATAAAGGTAACTTGAGGAATTAATAACATTCTTATGTAGGGATTAACCCTCTTGGTTACGTTTGGAATACCCATCATAGTATATTCCCTAAATCTCTTCGGAGAAACCTTAACGTTTCACTCCTTCGCGTTACCCAATGCATTGGAGAGCTATATCGGGCTCACCCGCCCTTAGTTTATCACGGAACCACCTGTTCTTCATAACAATGCCCAAGAACCATAACATAATCGTATCACATAAACATGAATAAAGGAAACATGACATTTCCACATTTCAATCGCAATATAACATTTTAGGATATTGAAATAATGAATCCATTCAAAAAGAAACCATTTCCAAAACCATTTAAAACATTTAATAAAGAGATTTTTGAATCAAAGTGTCCCATACCACCCTGAAGCTTTTAACACTCTAAAACATTAATATCCATATAAATAAATCCTTAAAACCATTTTGAAAACATGGATATTAATAAGAAAAAATAATTAAAACATTTAAAACGATATTTTGGTTAAAGGGCTTTTACCAAAATTAGAGACACTTGAATACAATAATCGAGGAATAACATTTAGTCAGAACTTTATAATATCATTAGAATAAAAGGATTCATGATATAATACTCAAAAGGATAGTATATACACCATATAAGAGTGAATTGGTGCATAACAACAATGAACCCTCAATAGAAATGTCAAATGTGATGAAATCCCTTATAAAGAAGGTATCCTTAAATTAAGGGCAAATCAATCTCAAAATATGTGTGACAAATATAAATACACCAAATATAAGTGGATATTAAGTGTAAAACAATAAAAGGTCATTCACACATATTCAATGGATGACATATTCAATGACTACATGTTGAACCCAAAGAAAATCGAAATTGGGTTAAAAAGTTCCCTTGACAGCCTAACGACATCACATCAAAATGAGTTGATGAGAGATAAAAAGTGTATCTCATCACCTGGACATAAAATTTACATCAATAAGTATATATTATAACATATCCCAACATAACAATATGTAAATTAAAAGACCCAACAAAAGAAGTCTTTTTAAAAAAGAGGAGGGTGAAAGGTTCCCTTACCGACTTGGGTATCTTTCAAAACATACACCCCATGAAAGAAGGACAATAAATCATTGATTTAAATACTCATAAAGGAAATTATATTACACAAAGAGTAGAATAATGGCAGTACATACACCACTCAAAGGAAATTGTGGCAAATGTATCATAAATCTCATGGGAATAAATGTGAGATGAAAAAATCCCTTACGAAAACTCGGCAGCCTAACGGCGCCACATAAAACTTCCGAATATGGATTGATGAGATCAAATAGGGTATCTCATCACATTACAATAAAATTTATAGAAAGAGGAATATAAAATAACATCCCCCAACATTACAAATAGGATCTTAAAAGAAGTGACATAAAGGAGATTACTTAAAAAGAAAGAGAGAGGTTAGATCTCTTACGAAAGTTCGGCAGCCTAACGGCGCCACTCAAAACTTCCAAAATGGATTGATGAGAGAGAATAGGGTCTCTCATCACATGAACATAAAAATTAAAGTAGGAGTAATATAAAAGAACATCCCAATCCTAAGAAAGATGAGCTTAAAAGAAATGACATAAAAGAGTGTACTTAAAAAGAAAGAGAGTTGTAGGATCCCTTACCTCGGGTCCGACTTGACTCGATCGTTCTTTAATCTCCTGAATAATAAACTTGTGTTAATTCCTAATTCCTTAAGAACATTTTTAAAGTTCATTATTACTTTTATACCACTTATTACCATGTCATAAACATTATGTAATCATTTAAGTTAATAATATTTGTTTTGCCGATATTTGGTTCTTAAGTCGAAAGTGGACTTCTTACAATTACATGTTGTTCATGTGGCCAAATGTTTATTATATCCAGAATTGTATTCATTATTTAGATATCATATATGTAATATATATCCAGTAAATTCATGAATTTATAACATTACACAATCATTTAGAGGTAAGAAATGAAATGCACCGTTCATGGAGACGGTAATCCGTACGTACGCATGAACGCTACTTTCATTTCTATTTCGTATTTTATAGAATGGAATAATAATGATATAAAGGTATATTATAATTCCAGTATAATGTCATATATAATATCATATTTCCATCCTTTATACATCCCACATATGGTATTTAACGAATCAAATCACTTTGAGGGGGCGGTAGTCCGCACTTCCTTAAATGAAGATATCGCATATACCCATAATGGAAGCCATAAAGGTAAGACAAAAATGAAAAATACAGAAGCATAAATAAAACATAAACATATTATATATCATATATAAAAATAGTTACATCATAATGGCCACCTTTTATGGTGTTAAATGAGTATTGAACAATCATCGTTTCGGGAGGCAGAATTTCACCATCCACGGAAACCGTATGTTCTTTAACCATTTGATGTAGTTGTGTGAGAGTGTAGCTCGAATAAATCTTATAACAACATACTAGTATATTGAAGATACTGTTTTTGTTACAAAATAAGTAAATAAAAAGAGTTTAGGGGGTTGGAGAAGCAAAATAAAACAAATGAACATGAGAGAATGAATTACCTTTAAAAGTGTAACTCCTTTTGATTTGAGCCTAAAGGATTCCTTTGAAAGGATTATGCCCAAATGGAATCCTCTAGGATGAGGAGAGGGATGTGGAGAGAGTAAATGGGCAGGGTTTGGCCGAGACAAAGGCTTGAGGAGTGTGTTAAATGAGGTAGAGGTGGGGGCCTTTTATAAGAGGAGAGGAGGGGCACTTTTGGAAAGTAAGAAATATTACTTTATTTGAAAATGTGTTTCGGTTTTAAAAGGTCCCACATTGATATAATTCGTGGATAAGGTGATAAGGCTTCGAAATCCACTCATCCAATAAGTTTTGTACATGTGTAGTTCATATATTTTACATTATCTTTCCATTTTATTTAAATCGTCAAATAATGATTTCATCGCTGCATCATTATTATGTCATAAATAATTTAATTTATTTAATGTATAAAAATTATAAAAAAATACTATGATGTAGGAAATCTTTTTATCTTTCCAATGAATATTTATAATCAAAAATATGACTTGTATAACCCCACTTAAAATTTTTTTTAGTAAAACATATCATGTTTGTGTCAATTTTACTTTTACATTAAATAAAATGTTATTTATGTCATTTCCCAACCAAAGTGGATCCATGGGGTCCCCAAGTTGACCCATGGCTTTTATTGGTCGGCCATGACACAACCAATAAGGTTGGGACATGTGTCTAGGTCATTTCATATTATTAAATCATTATTTATACCTTAAACTACACTAATTACCACTAATCGCGATTAAAAACTTAATAAGTTACTATTCACCAAAAAATTGTTTTTATCCCATTGAACCAAATTTTACTTCTTAATGACAACCATGTATGTCTGATTTTTGAAATTAAAAACACATAAGTGGTAAAATTTCATTTAAACGAAAAATCAGCTTTTATAAGTACCACTTAGTGGTTTCACTATTCATCAAAAATTGAAGTTTTTCAGAAAAATCCCAAAAATTCACCCTAAGCTATATTTGATATTCCGAATTCAAAAATGAAGTCCGTTTTACAAAATTCAAAACATATTAGTCACATTAATTAATTTAATAATTAATTCCCGCTGTCAGAGCAAAAAGCGTGTTTTTATAAAATAATAAGTATCAAAAGATTGACACTAGTTTAAGTCTGATTTCAAAGTGAAATTAATTCCAACGACCACTATTGGATTTAATGGTAAAAATATTTTCTAATTTCACTTTAAAACCAATTCAAAATATAATCTAATCATATAAATAAATTAGATTAAAAATAGGTTTTGAATTAAAATACAACATTTTACACTATTCATTAAAAAAATGAACTTTATCGGAAAAATACCAAAAAATTACACAAAGTAAAATTTGATGTCCTGATTCTTAATAAGAGTTTTATTTGGTCCAAAAGAATGTTTAAGAGTGAACAAAACTATATTTAATGACAGTTCTCCATTAAAAGGCGATAAGTGAACCTTTAGTGAAAACTAGGGCATATATGCCTAAAATTGAATTCTTTCCGTATTTTAAGCCTTTAGATTTTATTGGATAAATGTAAAAACATTTAAAAAACATATATAATCATATTTTAGTTATTTCTATCCATTCCCGCCAATACAATGGCTACATGTTAACTACCATGTGAAATAATATTATTTTATTATTAGAGTGCAACGTAAGATTCCCAAGAAACTCGTTGTTGCGTGTTGGGTACGCCATCGAGCATAGCGTCCCCTTTAAAGTCATATTAATATTTTATTCACAAATATGGATAAATATGAAAATTTCATATTCATTATTTACCTGGGGTGTTACAGTCTCTGTAGAATAAGAAAGATTCCCTAAAATAAAAATTCAACATCAATCATTATAGGATCAAAAAATCCCTAATTCTATCATAGAATCTAGTAATAAGAAGATAAAAGAATATGAGAGATCAAATACCAAGAAGAAAAGAACTCACTGGAAGAGGATTTTAACTTCTATTGATTTTTTTATCTACTAAAATATGAGTTTGAAAGATCCAAAACACCTCTAGAGGGATCCTAAAATCCAAAGGATCATATTTTTTTTGAGTGGGAGAAGTTTAGGGTTAATTAGGGGGGTTTCAGGATTTTACATAATATTTTTGAGGCATTGAAATCATATCGTATGGTTTCCTGGGTTAGGTCACATGGTTAGAACTAATTTTTCACCTAATAGTGTTCCCTAAAAAGAACTATTTGATGAGATAAATGGTTTTTTTTGTATGGTTTTCTTAACTATGAACAAACCATGTGACCCTTTTTAGGTAGGTTTCATGGTTTTTATGAATTTTTTTTCTAACCATGCACCAACCATGTGCCCCTACCTGGTTGATAAAACACTATTTTGTTGAATATTTTATTTATAATAAATGATATAATTTCCTCACATTGTGTTAAATATGTTTATTTATAAAATATTTGGGATTTGATCATTCATTTGAAAATTTGGTGAAAATTCCAGTCTTACCCTTTATAGTGCACTATAGTATTTCTAAGATAAATATTTTTATATTTATTATTTGAATTTGAAATTTTTTAACAGTGTTTCTAACTTAATTGTATAAAACTTTTAATCAGGATACTAGAGCTAAATAGTGCATTTGGTTATTGAAAATGGGTCATGAAGTCAAAGTTGGTCTGGACTCGCCAGAATGGAGAAGCTTCTGTATTCCGACTATAAATCCTTCATCTGGGCTTGGATTGAGACCAAATTTTTAGAGGAGATAGAGGACCCATATCCACACATATGATCCTTATGGAAGGCCGGCCAATTCACGCGTTTTGTGGTCAAATGGGAGGTTCAAGTTGGCATAAAATATTTGTCCGAGATTCCCCATTCACACTTGAAACCACTTTGAACCTAGCCTCCCCACCACTCTATAAATTGGTGTTTTTCTCATTTGGTGGGGTTGGGGGACGTGAATTAGGAGATTGTAGGTAGAGTAGAATTTGTTTCACCCAAATTCTCCAACCATTGTAAGAGGGGTAGCTCTTGAAGCAAGGATCCCCTCATCGAAGCCTCCTTCTCTTCTTCATTTTGTAATGTTTTCATTTGTGTAATAAACTTCTTTGATATTATTTTATTCTTCATATTTTATTATTTTTTGTTTAAATTTATTCTTCTCTTAATAATCCTAATTGGGTTGGAATTCTTGAGTAGAAGTGTTATTGGGTTATACCCATTATAAACCTTTGCACATGCAAAACGCTTTAACGATGATTACGCCACCCATGGAAGAGTAGTCTTTTAGTAATCGATCTATCTTCTACCCTCTTAATTTAATTATTTTGAATCATTGAGATACTATAATTCACTTAATATTATCCATGAATTGTGTTTTTAAATTATAATAAACTAAGCAATCAATTGAACAATTAACACAAAAACACGCGAGGTCGAGATTTTGTGTAAATTGTGAGAGCGCAATCTTAATCGCTAATACAAGACCACATGGGATAAATTTGTAGAGTTCAAATATAATACCTAAACACAATTCATCCTCATTTATAGAGGGTAAATGTGCCTTAATTTACCATTGACCATAATCTAATCTTAGAACATCAATCAAAGCAGGGTGTTGTGATTGCATGTTCCGAAGTTAGCCTAGGGTTAAATTTACTTCATCTTCGTGGTAAAGTTAATTTTCGTAGGGTTTGGGATTTAATAAATTAAGGGATCATAATTAAGTGGATATTTATTTAAATGATAATGATTAATAATAGAGTGAATAGGTAGAGTTAGATCGATTACGCCTTTTTAAAATATTTTCTAAAAAACATCTTCTTGTTGTGTCTTTTTAATCAAACTTCATTTCAAAATTAAAAACAAAAAAATAAGATCTTCTTCCAGAAAAATTCTTCTAGATTCATAAACTATAACCAACCCCCATCCTTTCAAGTAGTGTTTTTATTCTCTTTTATTTTATTTTTATAATACCTTTAAAATTTTGTTTTAAATCTACTTCCTCCTTTAAGAGATGACCTTGGTCAGCCACTCTGTTGCACCTAAGTACCCCAAAATCACATTAATCATTTGAGGGCGCCCACAACAGCACTCTTTCACTGGTCTACTGGAAACATTTCATGGTTTATCTATATGGTTTTTCTAACCATGCACCAACCATGAACATGCCTAGAAACCTTCAAAAAAACTACAAAAAAACACTAGAAACCACTCATTAAATGATCCAATCAAAGGATACTCAAAGAAATTATTCAAAACACCTAAAAGAAAGTAACGGGATGTTACAACCACCCCACCATAGGTTTTTTTTTCCTATAATGATTCCAGTCAAAAATATATAATAAGATGATATAATAAGAACTCCCCCACTCATCTTGTGAGGTTGACGGTATATATTCAAGAATAGAGACTCACACAAAGGCTAACATCATTCAAAAATCCAATATCAATACATCAAGATCATCAAAAGCATTTAAACTAGATAAATACTAGAAACCTATAATAGGTATTCCCAAAATTTTAAAAATTTATCAAAATGGTGTAACATGGGAAAATAATTTCCCTTCAATCCAAAGAATATACTTCAACCACTCATCAAGGAAAACATATAAGGGTTGATATTGAAAACCTTAAAGGAATGGAATATCCAAACAACTCATGATTTCTATAAGAAAAAATGCTCTCAAGATCCATCTATGATCAAACATCCACAAGCATAACAAATAACTGACGAGGATTTATACCATGGGTAAGTACTTGACTGTAACCTATGATTTTAAATACTGAACCTCATCCCTTGATGATCCCATCAAATAAAATTTCATCACCCCTAGGTGCATGTTCCATCAATAAATCACATTATCCTAGTTACCTGAGTACATTACCAAGGTCTATCCAAGTTCATATGGAAAGAGCTCAAACATCAAAGTTTGTACATAATAGGGAATAATACTCTCATAAGGGAGGTCAACCATCACATAAAAATTAAGCTCTAACCACCAAAAAAATATAATAATAAAGAACAACAATTAAACTAAATAGTATCTGAAACAAACTATAGGAATACACCCATGGAAGGAAACAAAAGGGGTTTTAAAGAACAAAAAACCCAAAAAAACTCAATGTTTCTTAGAAAAAATTTCCACTCCATCACCAGGAGAACAATGACCTTCAAGGAACTAAAGTCATTCAAAAATAAGATTGAGCATTCATGAGTTCACATCTATAAGGAAAAAACCATATATGTCACAAGAAAATGAAACCATCCACACAATAAAAACCAAGATTAAAATAGATCATACACAAATATCCCAAAACAATCCAACAAGATATCTAAAACAAATGGTTGTCAAAATAGATAGGCCACAACAAGGAAAACTCAAGTAGTTTTCACTCTAACATTAGAAAAAAAATATGTATCAGCATCAACAACCACCAATAACTCCCCCCCCCCCACACTATATGAAAATATTCACTCCAATGACTCTAGATAGAGCCTTATTATCTTGAAGCATATACTTCCCCATAGTTAATATTTTATGATCCATGACTAAAACATACCTTTCTGGTCTCCCAACTTACAAAACCTCTTAAGGTGACCCAAATAGCCACACCATTTACAAACTCTCAGATATTTAAAACAAAAATTATTAGTATGACTAGGTTCTTCACACTGTATTCACGTGATATACCTCTTATTTCCTCAAGAATATTTTCTTTTTTTGACCAAAAATAAGGTATTATTCCCTTCATGTCATTTTTCTAACTCCACTTCTACTGAAAATTCACTTTCAAGCATCTTTGGATAATATTTAAACTAGCCTACATGCATAATGGTTACATGGTATGGGTAAAGACCTTTTCTAAAATATATAGACTTACTAAAATCATTACCAAAAATCCCAGGTAAGAAACATACCAAACATGATAATTTTTTGTCATAATCTGTAACTAATTGCTCATCTTGAATGAAACTTAAGAACTCAAAAACCTTCTCCTTATTCACTTCCTCGGGATATTTCCATTGAATGAAGACTAACATAAATAATTACCTAGAAATTTTTTCATCCATATGAGAGAGAATCAAAAATTTCCACCACTCTTATACAAGTTCCTCAAATAAGGATTTGATGGAATTTACCTTCAGAGCATTAAGAGTCTTAAGAGAATCAACGATCCCATAAAATTCTTCAATCCACTTCACTACTTTAGTAGAACCGCACTAACCCCTATAAAAAGGTGGTCAGTAATATAAGAAATCCTAGATGGGTTACAAGGATTGTAAAGGATCCAGATCCACCACTTGATTCAGATTTTGGGTAGAGTCTTCAAAATAAGATGCCACTTATAGAAAACATAAAGAACTACCCTAGGTACTGGACCATTGGAACATCATTCTATATTTCTTAAAATACCTTCTTGTAGACATTTTTGAACATCACAAAACACTGGAATATCAACTCAGGAATCAAATAACACTCAAATAGAGTACAAAATATTTTAAAAAAAATCACAACCCACTTTTATCAAAAAATTATAGATTTAAAAGCACACAATAATTACCAATGTATGAAACATTACTCTTTCCTTTCAAAATAATAAAAAAATTTATAAATCCATCAAAATTTTCAAAAATCCTTTACCAACTCATGGAAATTATTTCATAGTTTCAAAAACATTAATCCCATTTTTTAAATTTCCAAAACCATTATCAATTTAAATCCATTATAACCCAAAATTTGTTCTTAAAAAATTCTTTATAACATCACAAAATAGTTTGAAAATTAGTTTTTCCAAACAAAACATTTCATAAAACTAACTTTTTGGTAATTGAAAAAAAAATTCAAAGAACTCAAAAAAACTTGTTTCATGACACAATTTGATTTTCATAAAGAATTTAAAATCAACTATAAGGGACCAAAGTTGAAACAACTAAAAAAGAGCATGAAAAAAACCCCATCCATAACCCTCCAAATAACCTCATATGAGTGAATTCATTTTGGAAACAAAATAATAGGGTGTTAAGTTTACATTTGAGTAGAACTATGCATGGATTGGCCGCATGGACTATTAAACTACACACAAAACACACAATAGTTCCAGGATTGAATTCCATATCATTCACATTGATTCCTCATAGTTTACCAGACTATGAAGGCATAGTGCGACTTTGATCATATTTCTATTCCAACCCAAAACTCATAATAGATTAACAAAATAAAATATAATCTCATCATTAATATAAATATCATTCATCATAAGAAAACCAATAACTCAAAAAAACTCAAGTCCCTACTTTCCCTAGTAACTCAAGTCTCTTCATAAATAGGTGGTGATCAATCACCCATTCACAAACTACCTATTGAGTCTTGACACACTCATAATCTATTATCTACCCTGAATCACCCCAAATAACATAATGTATTTCAAGGAGAAGTGTTTCCTTTCATTTAAAGACCTCCTAAGATACCATTTATGACAAATCAACCCAGAGTACCATCTAAACCAATATCTAATTAAATTCACTACTAACCCAAGATCATTTCCAATCTCCATGGGTCGGTGAAAAACACCTGGTCATCATGAAATAAACATTGGGAATTATTTATCCCATAAAAGATAAAAATAAACAATATACATTGTAGAAACATCATCAGAAACATACATTAGTATAATCAAATCAAGTACAAGGAGATGATACAAAACTAGAAATAAAACAAAGTTTTTAAAAACCCATCTCCTAGGGTCTACAATCACACACCATGTCCCAAGGAACCTACCCTTAGTCACCCATGCATGAACCCACAAAGTAATATGATATCATGATAACCTTCTATAAGATCATAAAGGCTAAAAAAACAAAATGGTACAAGTAGGGTGTGAGTTATAGAGCATAGTAGGATTCCACCAAAGATTTTATGAATTTACTTCATAAGGTAATTCAAATATTCTAAAAGAGGATTATGATAAAGACATTATGAATATTATTTTAAAAATAGAATTTTACACATTTCAAAATTATTTATCAAACTGAACCTATAAAACATTCCATTTCACCATTTAAAAACTATACATTTTCTTGAAAATATTTGAAAAAAAATTCACAGGATAGAGTTATATTAGACAAGAAAAGTAATAACATTCACCTAATATCAAGTTTGGTACAATAGTAAATACAATAGATTCAAGGTGAATCACTTTAATAAACATGTCAATCAATAGAAGTAATCAAGAAATCAAGGAAACTTTGGTGATAATTAGTGACAATGAACACTATCATGTATCGAGTATCATGTATGTGGATTTCATGGGCGAAACCTAAATATGATAGTGATTACACCATAGTCAAGTTTATCAAAATACATCATTACTTATCATTGGGATTAAATCTAGTTTCATGGGTCTCAAGAAAACTAGTTCCACACACACCTGCTTTCCTAACAACATATTTGTAGACAATACATTTCATGTTCTTTATGGATCCATTATATGGAGTGTGATTTTTCTAGAAAAGAATGTATATAGTTCATATCATCTAACTACCAAGGTTACCATGACTAGTCAACATATTTTAGTGATATAATCAAGTTATGAGTATCAAAATGGATATACCTATCAATATTAATCATGAGATCATGCCCTTAACATTTCAATCAGGGAAATATGCCCTCAAATCACATCACAATCTCACCCAATAACTACATAAAGGGATTATTATAAGAGAGGATCATCATAAAGTATCAACCAGGTCATCAAACATCATAAATTCAATTCAAAACATTATCTTAAATTCAATATTTATAAAGGGTATTTGTACCCACTTCCTTTAAAAACCAATATGGTAATACCAAATAGGCCTTTAAAACAATAAATTATTTCAAAAAAAACCCAAATGCATTTAAGGAAGTTTCACAATTTAAAATTCTTATGGTTAATTCAAAATATGGGTTTACACCTTCTTTTTATGTGAATAAACTACTCATTTCAAATTACCCAATAACACTCATTTCAAAAAAAAAGGTAAAATCATTCAAATATATTTCTTAGTCATTTCACAAATTCAATCATTTTAAACTATTTAGAAAGCATAAAATAGATCAAATCATATCATTAAAATCAATTCATTTCACTTAAGGAATAAAAAATTTAGTGAAACCCCTCATTTTAACCTAATAATCCTTTAAAATATATTTGAAAACAAATCCAAACAAACATGTCATTAAAAAATTCACAAAAATTTGAGAGAGATCAATATCACATCCATTCAATTTTTCCACATTCAATTCAAATGGAAGAGGGTCAAAGAATAATTCACAATTAATTTCAAAGAAAAATTTCATAGAACATGTGTTATAAATTAAGAAACATGTATCTAAGAATTATAAGGAAAATATTAATTATAAGATGAAGTAAAATCATAGAAACACCTAGTTAGAATATCTAAAATCCAACTACAATGAATCTAAGATGTGCCGCTTCTGGTGGTCACCATTGGATCTAATAAGAGTGATCTTTAGGGATGAGTAAAGATACCCTGGAATAACAATTACACATCAATAATGATAGGATCAACAATCCCTAAGGATATCATAGACTCTAGGAAGAATAAATTAATATAAGAGGATATATTAATGACAAATAAGAAAATAACTTGCCCGAAGTGGATTGTCACTTCAATCGGTGCTTCAATCCACCAAGATATAAGGTCGGGATAGAAAAAATGCCTATAGAAGGATCCCAAAAGAAAAAGGATTGGATTTAGTTCAAGTGGAAAAAAGTTTAGGGTTAATTAGGGAGGTTTCAAGATTTTAATTAAGATCTGTGGGGAATTAAAATATCTTCACATGGTTTCCTAGGTTAGGTTTCAAGATTAGTACTAATTGTGTGCCTAACCATGTGGTCCTAAAAAAACCATTGGAAGAGCTTCATCATTTAGCTGCATGGTTTTTTTATCCATGTGAAAACCATGTGACTCTTTCTAAGAAGATTTCATGGTTTGTTTGCATGGTTTTTCTAACTATGCACCAACCGTGTTCCCCAATTCGAGATACTAGAAAGGTTGAAAAAACTCCAAAAAAACACCAGAAACAACCTCCAAATTGATCCAATAAAAGGATACTCAATCAATGCGTCAAAACACCTAAAATCAAGTAACAAGATTTTACATCCTTTGTTTATTAAAAATACCTTTTAAAAATCAGAAAGATATTTTTAGACTTTAGAATCATTTATAGCTTTTAAAAATTATTTTAATACTTATAAAATAATAAAATCATTAGTTAAACATATTTAAGGTTATTAAAAACATAAAATATCTTATCACTGCATTATTAAATATTTATGAATCAATAAAATATATCAAGAGCATAAAACTATATTTTTTATTATTGATTGAAAAATAAAGTATTTTATAAAATTAAGAATAATTCACCCTAAATTAATTTTAATGTGATGATTTCAAATACAATTTATATTTTATGAAAATAAATTCCTAAGTATGATAAATAATTTTTCTAAATACGAAAAATTACATATTTTCTATAAAATACTATTTTTAAATGGAAACAAATTATTTATTCACTTTAATGAATTTTTAATTATATAATATCATATATATTGATTCTCAAAGGGTATATGAAAATATAATGATATATTTAAAATATAATTATTATATATAATAATTTTGAATTTCTAGACTAGTATTTTACTATTCTATTGGGTCTTTTTATTATTCCAATGATCACATTGCAACTATTATGTAACGTTCATGTTATAGTCATATATAAATGTTCACATTTCAATTTATTCCCTATATATAGTCCACCATTATCATACTTCATTATTTACTACTTCACTTATAATGGTTCTATAGATCTATTGATAATGTTTATCATATTCATAACACTTCTCTTTATTTTTTCAACCTTTCTGGAAAGAGAGATCTTCATAGGAGAATTGAATCCTATAGATTTTACCTTGGTTTGTACACTATTATTTGGTTCTTATATCCTAATACAATTCCAATATATTATTACTAATATTATTCCATGATGTGTAATGTTCCTATGAAATTTAATAGTCTTTATATGTTCTTCTATAACAAAATAGTAATCATAAAAAAAAATTATTTTCCTAATAATAGAAATAAATTATGAGAAATTAAATTCCCCCCAAAAAAATTGACCTTGAAATTTTTTACTTTCATCAAAATAAATGGAAATTTTTTTCCTTCATTACTTATTCAGGTTCCTAGGTCGCTTATTCTAACTTTTTATTTCTCCACAATACTTTTACAAGTCATTTTGTCTTATTACTGAACACTTATTCTCTTTCATATAAAATCTAGATCAATTCTTATTCATATTAAAGTTTATTCTTTAATTACACACCAATTTTATCAAGTATAAGTGTTAGGTCTTAAATATAATTTCTTAATAAGGACACATATAAGACTTTGTGTACATTGGAAAGATTTATAGGTAAAACTAATTGATAGAAAAATACTCTAACATTATATAGAATCAAAAATGGACCTATATACCTTGGACTAAGTTTCCCCTTCTTTTAAAATCTCTTGACTCCTTTATATAGAAAGATTTATAGGAATACATAATAACCAACTTAAAATTCTATATTCTTCCTTTGATTCTCAATATAAGTTTTTTATCAAATTTGAGTAGCATTGATATGTTTTTTGATCACTTATATCTTCTCTAAAGTATATTTCATAATGTATAGTACCAATACTTTTCCTTCTCTGACTTTATCCCAACAATTTTGATTTATACATCTTTTTATATAGTGTGATTCATAGGGAGATATTTAAATAATTGAGTAAAATATACTATTATAAGAGAATTCAATAAGTGTAAGATATTGATCCGAAATCCATTGAAAATTAAAAAATTTATCCCTTCATGTGTATTATAATGTTTGAATATTCCTCTCATACTTCCCCTCAGTTTGAGGATAATAGGCCATACTTAGGTCTACTTCTATATTCATAACTATTTGAAATATCCTCCATAACTTATAAATAAATCTTGGATTATAGTTAGAAATAATTTACAATGGTGCTACATGAAGTCTCTCCACTTATTGAATATCTATGTGACCAAGGAACTCAAGGGAGAAATCCTCTTATATAGAAATAAAATGGGAAGACTTTATTAATCTAGAAATTATTACCCATATGGAGTTGTTTTCCTTATATTGATTAGGAAGGATAATAACAAATTCCATATTTATGTTTTCCCAATTATATATAGGTATAGGTGGTGGTTGTAGTTCTCCTTTAGAAATTTTTCACTTTTCCTTCACTTATTAACATACCAAACATCTTGAAGTATAATTAACAATATCCCTATTTATGTTATTACACTAATAATTTTCATAGATATATCTATACATTTAATCACTTCTAAGATGTATAACGAATTAAAAGTTTTAAGATTTTTCAATCAGCTCTTTCTTTAACTCTAGAATATGTGGGATACATATCAATGTACTGAACCTCGTTACTCCCTCTTGATCAATATATAACTCAATAAACTTTCCATTTTTCATAGCTTCTATCTTTTTTTTGTAACATATGGTCTTCTCTTTGTGCTTTCTTGATATTATATAGTAATTATGGTTGATAAATAATTTGGGATAGGATTGATGATGTCCCTTCCATTATAGTTTCCATGTCTATCTTTACCAATTCCTTGATCAATTTATCTCCTTCAATCCTTTTTATTGCAAGAATATCAAGTTCTTTCCTACTTAATGAACAAATGACTTTGTTTTATCCTCTAGGGTGATAATGAATAGAGTAATCACAGTTCTTAAGAAGCTCCAACCATCTCCTTTGTCTCATGTTTAGTTCTTTTTGTGTGAATATGTACTTTAGAATTTGGTGGTATTTGTTTATATCAAAATTATCCCCATAAAGATAATATCTTCATATATTTAATCAAAAATAATTACATTTAACTCTAAATAATGGGTATGATAATTTTACTCATGAGGCTTAAACTATTGAGATTCATAGGAAATAAAGTTTTCATTTTACATGAGTACACATTTAAGTCTTTTCAAGGATGCATAACTATAGATGATAAATCCTTCTCCATCAAATGGAAATGTGAGCATAGGTTCACTAATCAACCTCTTATTAAATTATTTAAAACTTTCTTTACACTATTTTATATAGATAAACAAAAATCCCTTTCAAGTAAACTTGTTTATTGGATTAGAAATCCATGAAAAGTTTTTTGAAAACCATATATAGTATCCTAATAAACTAATTAAACTAAAAATATCACTCACTTTTATAGGATGATTCCACTCATTTATTGTTTTTTTCTTAACTGGATCAACTGAGTTCCCTTAAATGGTTATAATTTTTCCTAATAATGTTACTTATTGTAATTAGAACTCGCATTTACTAAATTTATCATAAATAATTTCTTTACCAAAACTTTATAATATGAACCTTATATGATCCTCATGTTCCTCCCAAATTTTTTAATATATCATAATATTATCAATAAAGACCACCACAAATTTATCAAGGTAGCCCTTAAAGATTCTATTCATTACATTCATAAATATAGCCTGAAAATTATTCAAGTCAAAGGTCATAAAAAATCATAATTTCTATTTATTTTCTAGAAAGTATTATTTGGTATATACTATTTATTAAAACATAACTAATGATACCTAGATCAAATTTCAATCATGGAGAATAATTGATCCTAGTATATCTAAACAAATAAATCATCAATCCTATGAAGAGGTTATTTATTCTTTACTGATATCTCATTAAGTTCTATATAATAAATGCATAATTGAATTGATCTATACTTCTTATTCAAAAAAATAAGAGGTTATCCCAAAGGATACACACTTGTTCAAATAAAAATTTTCTCCAAAAGATCATGTAGTTGTTTCTTTAATTCTTCTAACTCTATAGATTTCATTCTATATAGGGACTTAAATATTGGTTTGGATCTAGGTATGAGTTTAATTGATAATTCTACCTATCTTTATAGGTTAGTTTTAGATAATCCTTTAGGAAATATAGTAATGTATTCCTAGACAATGGGTATGTTTCCTATCATTATACTTTCACTCTTTCCCATTCTTTGACAATAATTCCCATAAAGAAGGATATAAGAGGTGATTCTTGAAAAAACTCAGGTTGGGATATCTCTCCTTTAAAAAAATCAAGTTTTCTCTTTAAGTCAATTGAAATTTCCTTTCTTCTGAAGTTGATCTTGGCAGTATACTTTGAGATTCAATCTATCCCTGGTATTTTATCAAACTCCACCATTTGAATGACCACCATGTTTTTTATGAGATTACACTCATCAAATTAAATAAAGGAATCTCTATATACCCTTAATGTTTTAATATAACCTCTAGAAGTTTTAACTAATAACTCCACTTCTAGAAGTTTAGGGTTCAATTTTATGTTCTATACAAACACTATGAAATAAAGGAATTCATATAACAGAATCAAATAATGTACTTTCTAGATTTGAGTGTTCAATGAGTATACCTACTAAAAAATTATTAGGAGACTCAACTTAATCCATCATGATTAAAAAAACACATTAATGTTCCCTCATCCAATGATAAGGTTATTAGATGTTTTCCTCCATTATCTTTTGATTTGGACATTGGTTAGAAAAAGTGTCAATGCTCTCCATAATTAAAGCATTCAACTACAATATATGATTTCACTATATTTCATTTTTCATTTGCATTTCAATGTTTATCCTTCACATCTCCATTATAGTTTTGATCTACATGAACATCATTTCTATACTTATAAAACTTTCCAATTAATTTTAGATGATTCTGTGAATTTTTCTTCTAACACTTGTTGCACATGGGTAGTTATAGTTTCTTCCTATCTATTTCATGGTCAAAATTATTCCCAAAATTTATATCTACCCATATCTTCTTATCATTCATACCATAACAGAACTATGTTCCTCCAAACTCTATTTCTACAATAATAGCACACCATTTTATCTCCTCATAACTCCTAAAGCCTTGGATTTCTATATATTTATGTATATAAGGTCTTATTCCATCAAAGTATTCATTGATATTTATATCAGAATTAATGACAAACATTGAAGTGTATCATGAAAGCCTTGTAAAGTTCATTTCATAACTTACCATTGATTCATTCTCAATTTTCTTCATCTTATGGAATTATCTTTCCATTTTTTATCATGGGGTATGAGGAAAATACTTATTGAAAAATATTTTTTAAACTCTTCCAACACCATATCATCAAAATCATCCTTTGGATTCATGTTTTTTATCAGTTTCCACCACTTATTAACTTATCCCTCTAATATAGATACTACCAAAGTAACTTTATCTTAATCATAACAATGGAATGCATAAAATATATTTTTTAGTGTTGATCCATTGTTCTACGATTAATGAATCAAAGGGTCCACTAAAAGTAAGTGCTCATTGATTCATGAAGGATTTAACTTCTAGTTGTTTCTTCCTTAGTGAAGTCGAATACGCCATGTGGTTTAGGTTATTACTCGTAACCTAAGATAACTGATTTAGAAAAATCATAAATTTTTCAACTCCATCTCCTATCATATTGAGAAGTTTTTTGTTGCATTTTACATCAAATATATTATTTACACAAGTCCTTTTATTTCCCACTATTTTTCTAATAGAAGAAAACATAAATGATAAAATTTCAACTATTAAAAATCTTATGATAATATTAAAAATGGGAGTTAAATCCAAAAAAAAAATCATGATTATCTAATCATATAATTTAATCTTTTATAACTTAAAAAATAATTTATCTATATATCATTCACTGTGGTTTTTAAAGAGAATGTGATCAACCAAATAATTTCCCTTAGGAGTGTGAAATCAAGTTTGTTGTTAGGCCCAATTATTGTAAACAGAGTGAAGATCAAGTTAATACCAAACTAAACTTTTTCCAAGGTCATTAACCCTAGGTGAATATGAACCAGAGTGTAATATCATGTTACCCACTTTTAGGTATTTTTATTCTTTTTACTTGTTTTCCTCTTTAAATGAATGTGTCATGAGACTTCTGAGGATATAGAGTATTTTTGGGGGAAAATGACCTAAATTTCATGGATGTATATTTATTTGAATTAATGGAGTCTAGATATAAATTTTTAATTTATTTTTAGGATTCTCCTAAAATTTGGAGAATGTCTGAGGTGTTTTGGGTTTTCTACTGAAAACTAGACTTTTTTGCAGTCTTTGGGAGAAATATACGCCGTGTAATAGGAGTACATGACATGTAATTTTTGTAGGGAAGATACCATTAACCTAGTACACAACGTAAAGGGAGTACACACTGTATAATGGTTACAAATATTATAATGTTAAAAATTGGGTTTTTAATTAAAAGGCGATGGGTTTTTCAGAATATACAGGCCTTGAGGATTACATAACATGTAAATGGGTTGTACGTCATGTAAATGTCATGAAAAAATCTATTAGGGTGACATTTGAGTGATATGTTTTCCCATTCATCCACAGACCTCTTTTATCTTGACCTAAAGCCTCTCTCTAGTGATTTTAGAGACCTATAACCCTTCTAGATTGTTTCGTTCAGTGATTGATCATTGTTGTAGTTGCGGTGCATTTTTCTATGTGAGTAATCCTTTCTTCCTCTTCATTTACTTTGATCATGATAGATCCATTATGTTATAATATTGTATTTATTGATATATGGTGATGATTATTCTTGATTAATTCTATATTTTTGGTGTGATATCATTTTGGGGGTCATTTATTTATTATTGGTGGTTCAGTGAGTGTGGGTTCTTGAGGTATGTGTTGTTTCTTTTTATCTTCTAACCCTTTTATTAAATTGAATCAATTTTGAGATGTGTGGATTGGTTATAGGGACTCCATTTTTTTGTGTGTTCTTCTTTACTGGTGGATCCCATTGTAGGCATGTGTGACCCAAGTTTTGAGGTAGGTGGTTCCATCTCTATACTATGTTGGTAAACTACATTTCTTTGGTTTTTGATAAGTAATTTTATTAAATTAAATGGCATGATTGACTGATTTTATTTGTGTGTTTCGAATTAGGTTTTGATAAAGGATGGTTTCACCCTGGTTTTGGTAAATGAAAAAGGGTTTTTAAAGAATTGTGAAGTGGTTTTAGGAAATGGTTTTCAAAGAATTATATGATAAAATGGTTTGAAAACATGGTTTAGAAAATTAGAGCACATGAAAATCCTTGGGTTTTTAGGTGGAAGGTGTAGTGATGGGCCTTATCCACTTTCAGGGGGTTTTATCATGTGTATTTACTCTACTCCTTAGGAATGTTGTTCTAGGGACTTGTTAGACCTATTGGTGGTTTACTTTATAGGGTGTTCCTCTTCTATATAGACTCAATTCATGTGTCTAGAGGCATTATGTATATTATTTTCTATGTTAAGTATGAGTGTCTTAGCTATCTTGGCCTATTGTGATCCTTGGTGTGATGTTACTTATGCTTTTGGCTTATTTGAGATGATTTTTCTTGTACTGTTTTGGTTGTACTTCCATGGTTTTGATATGATATGTGATGCATGATTTGGTGTGACATGATATCTCTATTTTGATATATGTATAGGAAATGATTTGAAACTAATTTACCTGCTTTATTTGGAAATGTGTAAATAGGGGAAATTAAATGTTTTTACATGATTTTGATATAAAAATTGTTAAATTGTTATCATGCCATGTTTTATTTAAAGTTGAGAGTTCTTGGATTATTGAATAAAGACTTGTTATGGAACAACTGGGTGAGACCCTACTGAGCCAATTAACTCACACCATGTTCATGCCTTCGGTGGTATGCAGACCTTGTTGTGTATTTCGATGTAGGGAAAGGCAAGGATCCATAGTGATGTGGTGAGTTTTTTTGTTAGTTGGTTTTTGGGTAGCTGGTGGTGAGATAGTGGGAGCTTTCCCACACTATCACATGAAGTAGTTAGTTTCCTATTTTAGTTTTCCCTTCATGATTGGACCTATACTTTGTTATTTTTATGAATACTTTGGAGTTGTATTGTTTTTTTGTCTTATTTTAGTTATGGAATATATGTATCTCTTTCATTGTTTCACTCTATTATATATCTATATGTATTCCATGTTTTTTCTTTGGGTTGGGAGAAATCGTTCCCTCTGGTTATTGTTTTATGCCTGGGTGCAAGTCTCCATCACGTGGGGATTAGGAACACCCTTTGAGTATGTGGTAAATCAGGCCAGGTGCCAGTATTGAGAGGGTATCTGGGTTGGTTCGTTACACAAATCCTACATCCACTTGTTTTTATCTAGATATAGATCTCATTTCTAAGAAACTACACACTTTATAATTTACAAAAAATATATATATATTTCTATATTTAAACTTATCCATAGGGTTTTTGCTAATTTTTTCGTGTCTATATTTCCATAAATAAATATAAATTTCTTTTATACTAGCTATGAAGACCCACATTTTGCATACAAATTTTTAATATAATTCTATAAAAAAAATATTTCATTAATAAATCCAATAGGTTCATTGTAGGTTTAGTGTCTTGGAAACTAGGTATGTAATACATGAATTATATTGATCACATAAAAACAATAAAATTTATTTAATCATTTTGAAAGGATGATTTATAATTCCATCCTAGGTCACCTTATGACATATGATTTCCTAAGGACATGCATCAGAAAAAATGAGTAAGCATAAAGCATATTTAGGGGATAAATGAAAAAAATGGAAAGTAAGTGATCATCATAGATAAATCATGAGGCATAACATAAGAGAATGATCATAAGTAATTATGCATAACATTGAAATGTGAATACAACATAAAAATGAGACATTTATAATAATATCACAAAGGTTCATTAAAAAGGTGTTTTATAACATATTACCAAGGTTGTTCACCAAGGTATCATAAAACATTACCAAAGTGTGTTGAAAAATTATCATAAACATGTTATCTATAGAGATTTATTTTTTACCCAATTAATTAGATCACTATCAGGGTTCAACATTCATATGTATAAATTTTCATGCATTATAACGATCACATATCATAAGAAATCATTTCATTTATAACATATAGAGAATAAATAATTGGTTTTATATAAAATCATTGAGTTCGTAAAGACATGAACTTTTCATCATCCTTAACCCATGAGTATAGAATGTGGGTTTCATACATGGAAATCCCAAATCAATAAAGTGTGATTATATCTATATAAATATCCTTAAATGAAAATAGGGTTTGGTATTCACAACATAAAAATATGGAATGAAATTCAAAGAATTATTTTTCCAGTATAACAGGTATACAAAATAGATTATAGATTAGGATTAATTAGAGAGAACGGTAGCCTTTCAATAATAGAAAATCATTTGGATGGTAATGTAATGATTATAAAAATATAAAAACATAATCAATTAAAAATTAAAATACTTACTCAAAGAAAATAATTGAATGAAAATAATGAAAGAGTAAGAGAACCCATAACATTAAGTGTTGCTTCCTAATCTTAGAGGGGTTATTCTTTTAGATTTTTCACTACTACAAAATAGGCCTTTAATAGTATTAGAAATAGACTTTATCAGCACTAGAAAAGTGTCGAATACATGAGTGAGGTTAAAATCCCTGGACTTTTATCAGTGATGATAAAGGGATCATTTATCAACACTAAAAAATCACTAATAAATGGGACCTTTATCAGTGATTTAATTTAGCACCATTAAAGGCATCGTTTATCAATTCTTATAAAAGCACTCATAAAAGGTCTTTTATCAGTACTTATAGAAGTGTTAATAAAGGGTCTTTTATCAATGCTTATAAAAGTGTTGATAAAGTATACCTTTATCCACAATTATAAAATTTCTCATAAAGGACCTTTTATCAGTGTTCATAGAAGTGTTGATAAAGGTCCATACTGTAGTGTGATGTAACATCATACTATAGTGTGTTGTAACAGCACACCGCAGCACCAGAAACATACCAAATATCAAAAAAACAAGTCCCAATATAGGATTTAAATGAAATAAAATTTACAACACAAACACAAGAAAAAAACACTATATTATAGAAATTTAAATCATTGGTTTATAAAATTACATAAATACAAATTATTACATACATTCAAAAACATGAATGTTCCTTTGTCTTTTAATACTGACCCGAATCATTCTATTTCTAAACAAAACACCTCTGATTGAACCAAATAATGCACCTGTATAATAAAAAAATTATTTTAGTAATAATATAAAGAAATAAATTAACATAAAGTATTAATTTTAATAAAATTGATGTCAATTATAAATAAAAAGATGCACTTGGAGTCATACTTGTCACAACATACATCGGATTGAGGTTAGACTAATTTCAACACATCTCAAATGAATTGTGGGTCATTTTCCTAAAGTTTAAAAACAATCTGAATGTGTTTTATCAGTTTTGAGTATGTCAATTGTCTTTTTTACTAAAATGTCATTTAAAACTAGAAACACGCACTTTTAACTCATTTCAATCACATCGTGTATTGGTTTGATGTGAAATGGATTCCTACAAATCACAAATTACTTATGAATCATTTTACTAAATTATAAATAAAATCTAAGTGCATTTGATTGGTTTTCAGTGAGTGACACTTGTTTAACTAAAATGCTGATTTTAAACTGATAACAGACACTTTGAATTATACCGGGCACATCGTGTATTGGATTGAGGTGTGGCTGATTCCTACACATAAAAAATGACTTATGGATTTTTTTTGTAAATTATCAAAACAATTTGAATGTTTTTTCTTGGTTTTGAGTAGGAAAGTTGTTCATTTTACTAAAATTGATGACAATTTTAAATAAAAAGACACTTTGAGTCATACTAGTCACACCGTGCATCAGATTGAGGTTCAATTGATTCCTACACACCCCAAATGACTTATATATCATTTTCCTAAAGTATTAAAACAATATTAATGTGTTTTATTAGTTTTGAATACATCACTTTTCTTTTTTACTAAAATGTCATTCTAAAATAAAACATGCACTTTGACTCATACTGATCACATGTGTATCGGATTAAGGTGAGGTTGATTATTACACATCAAAAATGACTTATGGATCATTTCACTAAAGTATTTAAACAATTTGAATGTGTTTTCTTGTTTTTGAGTAGGTCAGTTGGCCTTTTTACTAAAATTGGTGTCAATTTTAAATAAAAACACACACTTAGATTCATACTGGTCACACCGTGCATCGGATTAAGGTGCGGCTAATTAATGCATGTCTCAAATCACTTATGGATCATTTTCCTAAAGTATAAAAATACTTTAAATGTTTTTTTTTCAATTTTTAGTAGGTCAGTTTGTTTCTTTACTAAAATTGATATCAATTTTAAATAAAGGTGCACTTAAAGTCATATCGGTCACACTGTGCATCAGATTAAGGTGCGGCTAATTCTTAAACATTCCAAATCACTTATGGATTTTTTTTCCTAAAGTATCAAAATAATCTGAATGTGTTTTATTGGTTTTGAATACATCACTTTTTTTACTAAAATATCATTTTAAAATTAAAACATTCACTTTGACTCATACGGATCACATCATGTATCGGTTTGATGTGAGATTAGTTATACATGTCACAAATGATTTATGAATCAATTCCATAAATTATCAAGAAAATACGAGTGCAGTTTCTCAGTTTTTAGTGAGTGACATTTTTTATAGTCAAATGTTGATTTTAAACTGATAATGGGCACATTGAGTCAGTTGTATTTTTTTCTAAAATTAATTTCAATTTTAAATAAAAATAAGTACTTTGAGTCATACCAGTAACATTGTGTGTCTGATTGAGGTGTATCTGATTCCTAAATGTCCTAAAGTCTCAAAAGAATCCTAAATATCAATGTTACAATTATTTACATTGACTTTATTTATCTAACTACCAACACTACATGAGCAGCTTCAAAAAATCCACATCAACTCGAAAAAAATAATCCACTTGTATAAGAAAACAATTATTATGAGTAATACTAAAAAAAATAAATTAAACATAAATATGAAATAATACATTAATTATATGGAAAATGATTTTACTGTGAAAATATCAATATTAATGCTATGATTGAGCACTAGAGGGAACATGAAAGAAAGTGATAAATGTCAACACTATAGGGGTAAAAGGTTTTAAGGGAGAAGAATTATGTGGAAGTTTTGGTCCAGAAAGGCATGAAATATGGATAGATAAACCCAAATCGAATAAAATAATCCACATTTATAAGAAAATAATTATTATGTGTGTAATAATAAAATGAAATAAATTAAATATAAATATGAAACAATACATTAATTCTATAGACAATGATTTTACTGTGAAAACCTCAAGATTACCTCTGTAATTGAGTAGAGGCAGTGTCATTTCTATTCCTATAAAGGAAGTATAGGGAACATGAAAGAAAGTGATAAATGCACCACTTTAGGGGTAAAAGGGTTTTAAGGGAGAAGAGTTATGTGGAAGTTTTGGTTTAGAAAGGCATTAAAGATGGACAGACCACCCCAACTCGAACAAAATAATCCACCTGTATAAGAAAACAATTATTATGTGAGTAGAACTAAAAGAAATAAATTAAACATAAATATGAAATAATATATTAATTATATTGAAAATTATTTTACTGTGAAAACATCAACATTACCTCTTTAATTGATAAGAGACAGCATCATTTCTCTTCCTGCAAAGGAAGTGGAAACAAAGTGATGAATTCAACACTGTAGGGGGGGAAATGTTAAGTGGGAGAAGAAGTATATGGAAGTTTAGGTGTAGAAAGGCATGAAATATGGACACACCACACCAACTCAAACAAAAGAATCCACCTGTATAGGAAAACAATTATTATGTGAGTAATACTAAAAATAAATAAATTAAACATAAATATTAAACAAGAAATTAATTCTATAAACAATTATTTTACTATGCAAACATCAAGATTACCTCTGTGATTGAGCAGATACAGTGTTATTTATCTTTTTGAAAAGGCATGACACATAGACATAAATATTCTAAAATAAACGAACTCTACAAGGAATAATTAAAATTAAATCAATGTTTCATTATATAATTTTTTAGTAAAATAGAGAAATTATATCATAACATTACCTTTATAGCTTTCCAAAGGGTTTCCTTAATTATAGTTTGTTCCTCCAAGGGATTGGTAACATCATCATGTTTAGAAGACATTATTTTCATGAGTAGTCACCATTTAATTTAGATTAGGTTAATGTAGAATATAACACATAATATTATGAGGAAAAACATAATATATTAAAAAACATTTTTACCTTGTCATTAAACTCTATCTTTTTAAAGGTTTCAAGGATTTGGTTCCTCTATCGAGAATCAAAATCTCCTCTTTATGGTCCCCTCTAATTTACAAGACATTGTCAACATTAGGACCGGAATGAACTAATTGTGATGTCCCAATTAAAGGGTATTCATCAATTGAATATATAATTTAAATTAATAGAAAACAATCTAGGCTTGTTTGTTCGGTTTTGACGATATGATGCATATTTTAAACTAAAATGATACTTATATATTGAAAAAATGCACTCAAATTTATACCAATCACACCATGCATCGGATTGAGGTGCATCTAATTTCTAAACATCACAAAGGACTAATGGATAATTTTTCTAAATTATCAAAATAATTCGAATGTTTTTGCTCATTTTTGAGTAGGTGAGTTGTCCTTTTTACTAAAATTAATGTCAATTTTAAAAAAAAAGACACACTTTGAGCTATATTGGTCACATCGTGTGTCAGATTGAGGTGAGGATAATTCTTACACATCCCAAATGTCTTATGGATCATTTTTATAAATTATCAAAATAATTCGAATGTGTTTACTTGGTTTTGAGTATGTCACTTATCTTTTTTACTAAAATCTCATTTTAAACTAGAAACACGCACTTTGATGCATATTGATCACATTGTTTATTGGTTTGATGTTAGACCGATTCCTACACATTAAAAATGACTTATGAATCAATTTCATAAATTATTAAGAAAATCTAAGTGCATTTTCTCATTTTTTAGTGAGTGACATTTTTTGAACTAAAATGTTGATTTTAAACTTATAACGGACACATTGAGTCATACCGGGCACACCATGCATCAGATTGTGGTGTGGCTAATTCCTACATGTCAAAAATAACTTATAGATCATTTTTCTAAAGTATCAAAATAATATGAATTCATTTTCTCAGTTTTGAGTAGTTTAGTTGTCCTTTTTATTAAAATTGATGTCATTTTTAAATAGAAAGACGCACTTTGAGTTATACCAGACACACCGTGCATCAGATTAAGTTACGGTTGATTCCTATAAATCTAAAATGACTTATGGATTATTGTACTAAATTATCAAATAAATAAGAATGTGTTTTTTTGGTTTTGAGTATGTCACTAGTTTTTTTACTAAATTATCATTTTAAATTAGATACATGCACTTTGACCTATACTGATCACATCATGTATCAGTTTGATGTGAGACTGATTCCTACATGTCACAAAGGACTTAAAAATATATGTCCTAAATTATCAATAAAATCTTATCACATTTTTTTTCAATGAGTGACATTTTTTAACTAAACTGTCGATTTTAAACAGATAACGGACACATTGAGTCATAGCGGTCACATCATGCGTCGAATTGAGGTGCGGCTGATTACTACATGTCTCAAATGAATTATGGATCATTTTCCTAAGTGTGAATGAAGTACATGCCTCCATAAACCTATTTTTCCAATCATACAAAACCTTGTCATTTTTTTAATAAAATAAAACCTATTAAAAAACCAAGTTTTATCAAAAAAACAATATAAAAAATCCTCAACCAATTACTATATTAATGTTTTATTCAGATCCTTATGGATAAATTCAAGGATAAAAATGAAATTAATTCATCATTAATATGTCTCCATGTCAAATCAAATAAATTAATTTCAATAACATAGACTCATCAGCTGAAATTACATTCACTACGGGAAAAAGTGGTATTAGCGACGGGTTATTTGCGATGAGAATATGTCCCGTCGCAAATAACCCCCGCGATCGGGCTATTTGCGACGGGATTATTCCCCGTCGCAAATAACTCCTTATTTGCAACGGGATATTCTCACCCGTCGCAAATGGTTTGGCGCGACTTGCACGCCAAATCGCGCAAAAGATATTTGCGACGGGTTCCCCTACCCATCGCAAATAACCGGCGGCGGTAACAGGTTATTTGCGACGAGATCGTCTTCCCGTCGCAAATAACATGGCGGCAGGGATTATTTGCGATGGGGCCCGTCGCAAATAATCCCTTTTATTGCCGCCCATAATAAATGCGGTCGGGGTTATTTGCGACGGTCCCGTCGCAAATAATACCAATTGCGACGGGAATACCGTCGCAAATAATCTAACCTATAAATACAGCCAGCCTTGACATATTTTCTGAATCTGAACTACTTCTTACTAGTTTATATGAGTTGAGTGAATTTTGTTTTCCAAGCCGATTTCAAGGTGGTTGCTGGGATCATCCTACAAGTACAACAAATCGAAAGCTCGAAAACCAGTTTAAGGTTTTTATCTGAATTTTAATTTAATCTTTATTTAATGTTTTTGTTTTATATTTTTAAATTAATTTTTATTATTTCTAATTAGATATAATTATGTTGTATTAAGGTTGAATTAAATTTGATTTGTTAGATTTAATTATTAGTAATTAACAATATTTAATAATTAATAACTGTAATTTTAATTAAAGATAGTAATTAGTAATTAATGAATGTAATTAGTAGTTAATGAATGTAATTAGTAGTTAATGAATGTAATTAGTAGTTAATGAATGTAATTAGTAATTAATAAATGTAATTAGTAATTAATGAATATAATTTGTAAAAATTAGTAATAATTAGTAAAATTTTTCAATAATTAGTAATAATCAGTAATAATTTGTAATAATTAGCAATAATTAACAAAAAATAGGAATAATTCAAAAAAAATAGTAATAATTAGCAATAATTAACAAAAAATAGGAATAATTCAAAAAAATAGTAATAATTAGAAAAAATTAACAATAATTAGTAATAAGTAATAATAATTAGTAATAATGAGTAATAATTACCAATAATTACCAATAATTACCAATAATTACCAATAATTACCAATAATTACCAATAATTAGTAATAATTACCAATAATTACCAATAATTAGTAATAATTAGTAATAATTACCAATAATTACCAATATTTACCAATAATTTCCAATAATTACCAATAATTGCCAATAATTACCAATAATTAGGAATAATTACCAATAATTAGGAATAATTACCAATAATTAGGAATAATTACCAATAATTAGGAATAATTACCAATAATTAGGAATAATTACCAATAATTAGGAATAATTAACAATAATTAGTAATAAGTAACAATAATTAGTAATAATTACCAATAATTAGTAATAATTACCAATAATTAGTAATAATTACCAATAATTACCAATAATTACCAATAATTGCCAATAATTTCCAATAATTGCCAATAATTGCCAATAATTACCAATAATTGCCAATAATTGCCAATAATTACCAATAATTTCCAATAATTGCCAATAATTACCAATAATTACCAATAATTGCCAATAATTGCCAATAATTACCAATAATTACCAATAATTACCAATAATTGCCAATAATTACCAATAATTGCCAATAATTGCCAATAATTACCAATAATTGCCAATAATTGCCAATAATTGCCAATAATTACCAATAATTGCCAATAATTACCAATAATTAAAAAAATACCAATAATTAGGAATAATTACCAATAATTACCAATAATTGCCAATAATTACCAATAATTAGTAATAATTACCAATAATTACCAATAATTACCAATAATTACCAATAATTACCAATAATTACCAATAATTACCAATAATTACCAATAATTACCAATAATTAGTAATAATTACCACTAATTAGCAATAATTACCAATAATTAGCAATAATTAGCAATAATTAGGAATAATTACCACTAATTAGCAATAATTACCAATAATTAGCAATAATTAGGAATAATTACCAATAATTAGCAATAATTGAAAATAATTACCAATAATTGACAATAATTACCAATAATTGACAATAATTACCAATAATTGACAATAATTACCAATAATTAGAAATAATTAGCAATAATTAGAAATAATTAGCAATAATTAGAAATAATTAGCAATAATTAGCAATAATTAGAAATAATTAGCAATAATTAGCAATAATTATCAATAATTAGTAATAATTACCAATAATTAGGAATAATTACCAATAATTAAGAATAATTACCAATAATTAGGAATAATTACCAATAATTAGGAATAATTACCAATAATTAGTAATAATTATCAATAGTTAGTAATAATTACCAATAATTACCAATAATTAGCAATAATTAGCAATAATTAGCAATAATTAGCAATAATTAGCAAAAATTAGGAATAATTAGCAAAAATTAGGAATAATTAGCAATAATTAGGAATAATTACCAATAATTACCAATAATTACCAATAATTTGGAATAATTACCAATAATTATAAATAATTACCAATAATTAGAAATAATTACCAATAATAAGGAATAATTACCAATAATTAGTAATAATTACCAATAATTAGCTAATTGGAAAAAACTAGTGTGATCATTAACTTTCTCAATTATCTTTTCATCTTTGTATTGGTTTTAAGAAAACTTTTGTCTCCACATGTAATATTTGCATTCATTTTCAAAATTATCAACCTACTCACCAATAAAGAGGTGAAAGTGAATGTAAATATTACATGTGGAGACAGAATGTTAAACACACAGATGAAAAGAGAACTGTAACATAATATAGAAAATTATATTATTTTAATATTAGTAATAAAAAATACTAATAATGTAATAATGTTATTATTATATAATTAATATTTATGAAAAAATAATATTAGTATTATTAAAATAATAAAAAAATTATAAAATATTAAAATTATCAATATTTGTAATAGGTTTTGCTTTATTCTTAACATGTTCAATTCTTAAAGGGTCAATTTTTAGGTCTATCCCAATAAAAAGTTTGTGTCAGTCATGTCTGATGTAAACTCTATAATTATCCTTGCTTGAGTGTTTTTTCTAAAAAATTATTAAAAACCAATAATACTTTTATATTTTATAGAAAAATATGGAATAACGAGGTCGTCAGCAGTCATTATTAGATGACTGCATATGGATAAATCAACATAGAAATCCAAATGGTTCTGGTTTAAATCCAGTATATATAAAGGGTGTGGAGACTTTTTTAGCATTTACGGCATCAAATCCAGAATTTGTTTCAGAAGGCACAATAAAATGTCCTTGTAAAAAATGTGCACAGAGAACATTTGACATGTTTGACAAAGTTGGGGGACATCTCTTGCGTTTTGGTTTTCAACCGGATTATGTTTTTTGGTATCAACATGGTGAACGCAGTTCTACAAAAGGTGATACTAACTTGATTCCGGATCCATCCCAGTTTCAAAATTTAGTACATGATGTTGCAGGTCCATATATTCAACATACAGAAACTCAAGATGATATTGATTCAACTCCTGAGTTGGCACACTCTGAATTTTATGAGTTGTTGAGGTCTGTTGAGGATGCGTTATATCCTGGTTGCAAGATAAGCAAATTATAAGTAGTTGAAAAAATTATGGCTATCAAATCAGATAATGGAATGTCAAACATGTGTTTTGATCAAATATTTTCTTTGGTTAAAACACTGTTACCCGAAGGAAATGATTTTCCTACAAATTACTTTGAGAGTAAGAGGCTGGTTCGGAATTTAGGACTTAGTTGTCATAAGATTCATGCATGTTCAAATGATTGAATTTTATATTCTGCGGAAAATGAGTCGTTGGATAGTTGTCCCACTTGTGGGAAAACAAGGTATAAAGAAGCTCAACATGGGAAGTCTGGCTTGATTCCTGTAAAACAGTTGAGATATTTTCCTCTTACATCCAGACTTCAGCGTTTATTCATGTCTAAGAATACAGTGACAATGATGTCATGGCACAAACTGAATATTTCAACCGGTAAAAGCTTGAATCATCTGGCCGATGGTGATTCATGGAAACATTTTGATAGAGTGCATCCATCCTTTTCTTTAGAAGCCCGAAATGTGTGACTGGGTCTTTCCACTAATGATTTATGTCCATTCGGATCTTATGGTAGTCGGTATTCATGTTGGCCTGTCTTTTTAACTCCGTATAATTTACCTCCATGGATGTTGATGAAGGATCCCTATATATTTTTGACCTTACTAATCCCAGGACATCCGAATAAGAATATTGATGTTTATTTGAAACTATTGATTGATGGATTAAATATATTGTGGAGTACTGGTGTCAGTACTTATGATGTTACTGCGAAACAGAATTTCATACTAAGAGCAGCATTGATGTGGACAATCAGTGACTTCCCGGCTTATGGCATGTTATCTGGCTGGAGTACACATGGGCCAAAATCATGTCCTTACTTTATGGGAGAGAACAAGGCATTTATGCTCGTCTATTGAAAAAAACCTTGCTATTTTGACTGTCATCACAGATTTCTTCCAGTTGATCATCCTTTTCGCAGAAACAGATCTCATTTTAGAAAAGGCATAGTTGAAAGGGATGGACCTCCAAAAATTCTATCAGGTACGGAGTTAAAATCAGTTTTATATTCATTACCTCCCATCACATTTTTACCCACAATAAACCAACAGAAAATTTTTGGTTTTGGGAAAGAACACAATTGGATAAAACGTAGCATATTTTGGGATTTTCCATATTGGTCTGATTTGCTGGTCCGCCACATGTTGGATGTCATTCATATTGAGAAGAACTGTTTTGATAATTTGTTTCATACAGTTTTGGATACACCAGGAAAGAGCAAAGATAATGTAAATGCACGATTAGATCTTGCTCAAATTTGCAGGCGTCCAGAACTCGAACTGTTTGAGAATGTTAGAACAGAAAGGTTAATGAAACCAAAATCAGCTTATACATTGTCCAAAGAAAGCCGCTAATTATTTTGTCAATGGATTACAGATTTGAGACTTCCATATGGATGTGCTTCCAATTTGGGTAGATGTGTAAATAATGTTCATATTACCGGATTAAAAATTCATGATTTTCATGTTATAATGGAAAGACTTCTACCCATTATATTAAGAGGTCGGTTGAATTCTGTGATATGGGATTCCATAACAGACGTATCATATTTTTTTCAGGACATTTTTGCGGTGACAACAGATTACGATTCTCTATGAAAACTTGAAGAAGATGTTGTTGTAATTATATGTAAACTGGAAAAAGTATTCCCGCCATCTTTCTTCGACTCAATAGAACATTTGATATTACATTTGCCATATGAAGCAAAATGTGGAGGTCCGATACAGTTTCGATGGATGTACCCATTTGAAAGATGCATGCAGAAATTGAAAAAAAAGTACGTAACAAAGCATCTGTTGAAGGATCTATTACTGAAGCTTATTTGCAAGAGGAGATATCTTTTTTCTGCTCCCACTATTTTGAATCTAAGTATCCTTCAAAACACAATCGCATGAGAGGGAACGAGGGGAATATTGATGAAATTGAAAATCAATTATCTGTTTTTAACCAGTCAGAGCTTGGTTTTGGTGGAGTTCATGAACGATGGCTTTCAGATGATGAACATCACAGAGCTCATACGTATGTTTTGCTCAACTGTGAAGATATGACATCATTTGTACTGTAATTACTTCTATTAATTATTCTATTATTTATGTTACAATAAATAACTTTGTTTTTTATAGATTGTATGATAATCATATCAAGAAACAACTTCCAAAAATTACAGCAGCTGCTCTCGAAGAACGCGGACAAAAAAAAATTCTCAGTGGTTTCAAATACTGGTAACATAAATTTTTCATACTTTAACATCTCCTTCAATTTATAGTTTACTATATTGATAATTATTTCACAAATTTTCTGGTGTCTCGACATGCTAATAAAATTGACAAACGAATTTGTATATTGAGTAACCCACCATCCAAAATGGTGAAATCTTATAATGCATATGTGGTGAATGGTTTTATATTTCATACACATGCATATGGGGAATCAAAAAAAACAATGAAAAGTGGAGTTTTCTTGAGAGGATCTCATTATAGAGAAAATGAAGTTGAATTTTATGGCATACTTGATGAAATCATTGAACTCTGTAATCTAGGACACAATTACATAACGATGTTCAAATGTCAGTGGTTGGATACTGAGAGAGGCGTGCATGTTCATTCGACTCATGGAATCATCGATATTAAATGTAAAAGTGTTCTTGCAGTAAATGAACCATTCTTACTGGATCAACAGGCACATCAAGTTTATTATGCAAAGTATTGTGCTACGTCAAGAGACTTGACTGATTGGTGGAGCATAATAAAAAGGAAAAATTGAGACAATCAGTTTAGTCTAAGTGAATGTGCTTTCACTGAAGTGCAAGGAATTGAAGTTTTTCAAGAGAGTACTCAAAATCAATCTTTGTTACAAAGAGACATGAGTATCGATGATGACACCCCTCAATTAAGAGTCAGTGATGATGATGATGATGTTAATGATGTCAAAAATGAATTTAAAATGGTAAGAGATGAAGCAACTGGAACTCAAATGGATATCGATGATATTGAGGAGGAATATGAAGATGAAATTGACATATATGAAGATGATGATAAACCTGAACATTGATACAATTCAATGGTAGTTATATATAATAATAACTAATATATATGTATATATAATAATTATTATCAATTATTTTCTAACAACATTCGTTTTCTGTTTCAGATGGATGAGGACACATTTCGTGAGTTGGCAGATGCTGACCTATATTTCGATGCGGATGAGTTGCTAGCACCTGACCCTCAGCCTGAAGGCACTTCAGGGGGTACACGGAGGGGGTGCGGTCTTGCACGACTGATGATTCCTAACCCCATACCCGAGCGAAGTCCACATCTTGGGTTCGATCCACGCACCCAGAGGTGTGATAACTTTTCCATTTTACTATGATTTCATTAATCTATTTACATAATAAATGTTTGATTATTTTTTTTATAGTTTTCCGCATATAGCAGTCAGACAGGGCAGCGCTATTTTGCGCAACTATTTTTCTCAGCCATGGACGACATGGGAGCATATTCTCGTTGATGTACAGCAGGCCATGTTCGGCCATTGGTTGGTATGTACGTAAATAAATAATTTTTATTTTGAAATTTATTTCATTTATAACTTGATATTTTGAATTATTTGTAGGGTTTATGGTATCTGATCGAGGATACCATGTGTGACGCCATCCACGAGGCATGGGAGGTGGCCATGCGGGATCGCTTTCGTCAGTTTTTGCACAATTTAAGAAGAGCTGCCATGAAGAAAGCAGGAGTGTCAGATTTTGACGAGTCATGTAGAGCACACCGACCAGAGTACATTTCATCCCACGTATGGGATGGATTATGTGCACACTGGTTGAGTGGTGGCTTTCAGAGGAGATCATCGGTGGGGAGCCAGAATCGGGGGAGACAGGAGGTGACTCATCGAGCTGGGAGTCGTACTTTCAGTACTCATAGACAGCATTTGGTACGTACATTTTTCATAAATATTTTATATAACTTTAAATATTAACAATTTATTTTTATTCTTATAGGCTGTTGAGCACCCCGATATTACGGAGTACAACATATATCAGAGGATGTACAGTGATCCAGCTACTGGGGAGCTCAGAGGTGATCACCAGCGTCACATTGTGGTCAGTATTATTTGTTTTCAAGTTTAAAAATTAACTGCATATAATATATTCACAATTTTAATTTTAAATTGCAACTACAGGAGTCATATGAGACCGCAGTGTCACAGACCCGGCCTGAGGGTCAGGTCGAGGCATCAGATCAGACCAGTGGTCATCAGTTTGATGAGGCGGCATGAATGCAGGTGACCCAATATACCTTCAAGAAGGGTCGGGTAGTTAGTATCGGCTCTCAACTGACTCTCGGAGATTATTATGGCAGTGTTGCGATGTCGGCGTCCAGCTCGAGAGGAGCTCGTGCATCTTATTCTGCTACATAGTATGAGGATCGATTGCGATCTCAGACTGAGTTGATAGAGAGTCTCCAAAAGGAGTAGGAGGAGATGCGTCGGCAGCAGCAGCAACATGAGGAGGAGCGCCGACGACAGCAGCAGGTGTACGAGGAGCAGATGAGTCGGTGGCAGCAGCAGTAGCAGGAGCAGATGGAGTACATGCACCGACTCATTCATGCCTTAGGGATGGAGTTTCCTCCACCAGCAGATCCCCCCTCCCCCTCCTCCTTCAGATTAGTTATTGTTTAGATGTTATAAAGTTTGTAAATTTAAAATATGACATTTTTTCTATTCAGAGTTTCTGTCTCTCTTATACTGGTATCAATATTGTATTATTTAATTTCTATTTATTTTTAATACTTTATTATTTATTATTGGTATTTATTTTAATGTTTGTTTATTTTATTAATAATAATATTACTCTTAGTATTTTATTATTTTTTTATATTTCTTTTTGCAAATGTTTATAATTTTCATATTTTTATTTTCTAATTATTTTAGTAATATTATATTCGGTATTTTTAATACATAAAAAGTTTCAAAAAATTTAATTAAAATTATAATTTTTTAATTATTTATAATAATATGAATTCGATATATTATTATTATTATTATATAATATTATATTATTTATATTACAATATTAATATGATTAATAATATTATTCATATTTTATAATATTAATTTTTTATATATATATTTAAATTTTTAAATATTTTAATTTAATTATAATTTTTTAAATATTTGAATGATTTTTTGTTTTAATATCTGAATGAATTATAATTGTATTATTACCATTATAATATTAATTAAAAAAATTATTAATTTTTTATTTTTTTTTTATTTTTTTATACATATTTGCGACGGGGTCATTATCCCGTCGCAATTTTTTTTTTAAAATTTTTTTATATTTTTTTTTGCGATGGGAATATTTGGCTGTCGCAATAGGAAATTGCGACGGGCCCATCGCAATTCCTTATTTCTTTGTTTTTAAAAAAAAATTAACTTTTTAGCGACGATATTAGTGGCCCGTAACAAATAACATTTGCGATGGGCCCGTCGCAAAAACCTTATTTAATGTTTTTAATATAAATCGATTAGTATTTGCGGCGGGAATATGTCCCGTTGCAAATAGTGTTAGTTGCGACACCATTTACCGCAACTGGTCATTTGCAACGGACCCCCATCACAAAATCCCATTTGCGACGGACCCCCGTCGCAAATAACCCGTCACAAATGGGCTTATTTCCAGTAGTGATTGTAGCAACCCAAGACCCCTGGGTTGCACAGCACTGCGGTTGTGTATTCTAATTCTTCTATCTCCACCCTCTCCATTTATTTCTTATCCTTCACTATATCATTTCTCTGATTGTGAGGATATTTTCTCTAGAAAGAGTTGGTGGTAATGGAGGCATCGAGTTAATAACTAGTTTCAATGGTGTAATTCTCACAAATGGGAGGCATTTCTCTTTTAGTGAACACAATCAAGTACAAGGGGTAATGCCTTCCATTTAATTCATTTTGTTATCTAAAAGGGTAAACGCCTCCCATTTGTAATAATTACACCATTAACTCTAGTTATTAACATGATACCTCCATTACCACCAATTCCTTCCAGAGAAGAGCTCCACATGACCATAGAAATTATGGAGTGAAGGGTGGGAAAAAATAGAGAGGGTAGAGATGGAATAATTAGAATTCGCAACTGCAGTATTGTGCAGTCTGGGGGTCTTGGGTTGCTATGGTATAATTTCAGCTGATGAATGTAAGTTACAAAAATTAATTTATTTGATTTGATGTGGAGACATATTTAATAATGAATTAATTTCATTTTTATCCTTGAATTTATCCACAAGGATCCAAATAAAACTTTAATAAAATAATTGGTCAAGGATTTTTTTTTATATTTTTTTCGATAAAACTTGGTTTTTTTAATAGGTTTTATATTATTAAAAAGTATGGGGTTTTATATGATTGGAAAAATAGGTTGATGGAGGTGTGTACTTCATTCACACTTACCTCGATAGGTAATAAACTTGAACGAGGTTCACGCCTTCCACTATCAAAAAATATAAAATGGAGGTCACTCCTCATTCGATACATAGATAAATAAAGTGAATCTACCTAAATATTTTATATATATGATATATATATATATATTATAAGTAACTTTATTTGAATATAATTATATGTGTGTGTGTGTGTGTGTATTATTTATCATATTTAAATTTATTTTTATATACAATATATTATTTGATGTATATATATAATACTATTTTTACAAGTGAAACTAAAAAATACCATTAATAATAATTTTTAAATTGTATTAATTATAAATAATTATTATTTTTGGTAATTGTGTATAAAATATAATTATTTAAATTTCTGAAAGTTGAATTATTTCAAAAAATGCATATATAGTTACCTAATTTTATTATTTTGAAAGTAACATGATTTTACAATATTTTATTTTTTATTTAAGTATAAATTATATTACTATAAATTAAATTTATATATAGACCTAAAATGTATATATAGACCTAAAATGTATATATAGACCTAAAATGATAAATACCTAAAAATAATTTCTAGTATATAGAATTTTATAGATTCCATTCTATTTTTTGGAACAAATAATGTAGAAACCTAAGGATTCTAGAGAGGATATATAATATGCCTTGACCCATCCTTGACATTCTATGGTGGTCCATAAAGAAGTTGGCATAAAACAATAATACACATCAACAAGATATATCAGAAACAAAGAAGAAAAACACCCCAACTCTTGCAATGTCTATCCTATATATATCATGGAATTTATAATACACATAATTTTAAAATAAATGCACATTTAAACATAATTTTTAATGAAAATAAATATAATCCCTTCTGAATTTGGAAATCCAGAACCATAATCTGTGAATAAATAATTATAAAACCACCCTTACATTATAAGTTTTGAAAACACATATAAATAAATAGAAATATATATATATTTAAATTTATATATATGTGTATATATATATTTATAAAATAAACTTAAATTGATAAAAATATATGCAACCATTGAAGCAGAATATCACAATATAGTAAAATAAATAAAACACCATACTGATTTTGAAAATAGAGATCCATTAAAAATAAATAAATATGGTATCACCATTACTAATATTTCTCTTAAAATAAAATAACATAATTTTAAACAAATAAATTTTTAAGGAAAAACACTTACATTAGAATATTAAAACAGAATTTAAATAAATAAATTCCCTTACATGAATTGCATAAAATCAACTTTTTTTGCTGCTTTGCAACATAATCAGGATAATAATTGGTTTGCTAAATAAATTTTCTCAGAACCTACAAAGGAAATTGATTAAAAATAGCAAAGTAAGATGGGGTATAGATGTAGATAGTGAACCAAGTTAATTCAAAACAACAATTTAAAAAGACTAAAATAGGATATCCAAAACAGTAGTCAAGAAAACAACGGATCATAAATAAAAGAAAAATAGAATAAAACAACAAAAGCACAGATACAGAAATAAAATTGGAACCTACAAAGTAAAATCAGAAACCCTCAGATCCAGATCTCGAAACAAAAAATACAGAAAGAAAAACAGAACCTACAAAGTAAAACACATTCCCACCTCACTAGGTTGAAGAAAATCCAAGACCCTTGGATCCAGATCTCGATTTTTTCTTCAAAAACCCTAACTGAAATCAAAAATCAAATGTCAGATGATGTTCGAGAAACTAGAGGCAGTGGGTTTGTGTGATTCGAGCTTTGATTCACTGAGGAGGAGCGCTAGCAATGGGTGGCTACTGTGGAAATCTTTTGATATAGTGACGGGTTTGAAACAGGTTAGGTTTTTTTAATTAGATCAGGACACTTTTATAAGCACTTATTATTTAAGCACTGATAAAAGGCATATTTATCAGTACTTTTTTAGCACTGATAAAGTCTCATCTTTATTAGTGCTAAAGAAAGCACTGATGAATATTTTTTTATCAACGTTTTTTACTTAAGCGCTAATAAATGATTTATAATTATAATTATAAATAAAAAAATTGTAAATATATATATACTTAATAAATATATATAAATATAAATATAGTAAATATATTCCTTATTTATATATTTATTATAATTTTATAATTATTTAAATATATAATTATTTATTTCTAATTATATAAATATTTTTTAAAAAAATATTTATATCATTATATATATTTATATAATTATATATATATTTATTTATTTAATATATATATATATATATAAATATAGTAAATATATTCATTATTTATGTAAATTTATTATAAATTTAATAATTATTTAAATATATATAATTGTTTATTTATAATTATATAAATACTTTTAAAAAAATATTTATTTATTTATAATTATAAATATATAATTTTATAAATATAGTATGCACATTTTTAAATATATTTATTTATAAATATATTTTTTTATAAATATTTTTTATAAATATTTTTTTACAAATATTTTTTTGACATTATTAATGAATATCTAATTTTTAGTGCATGCATGTTAAAAATTAGTGAAATTGAATAAATTAAAAATAAGTACACTTTAATAATATTGAAAAATGGATAAGTTTTTTGTGTGTGCATTGTATATAAAAATGCCTTAATTACATATATGTGAAATCAATATAACACACGTTTGATCTATGTTAAATTGAAAAATCAAATGACATTCAATTATATGTCTCTTGCTCCATGAAATTAGTCAGTATTTTTAATTAATATTATTTTCTTAATTATAAACCATTATTCACTAAATATATGATTATTTAATGTAAATTCCATAAATATTTTGTAGTATATAAATCATATTTATATAAATTATCATATATATATATAATATATACTATTTATTAACATTATCAATAATCATCTAATTAATAAAATGTTTAATATTTTTACAATTTACTTAATTTTATTTTTAATTTGTTTAATTTTCATTTTGCATATCTGTATATTTAGTACATACTATTTATTAGTATTTATAATTTATATATATTATAATCAATTTATTCATTTTTATCAATAATTATGTAATTAATAAAATTTGTAATATTTTTTTTAATAAAATCATTTTTTATTTTTTATTTATTTCATTATTTAATTTTATTTATTCAGACCTTTATCAGTGCTAAAAAATCACTGATAAAGGACTCCTTTATGAGTGCTAAAAATATATCACTAATAAAGGGTACCCTTTATGAGTGCTAAAAATAAAGTGATGATAAAGGGTACCCTTTATTAGTGCTAAAAATAAAGCACTGATAAAGGGTACCTTTATCAGTGCTAAAAAATGTACTGATAAATGGTTAAATTTATCAACGCATTTTTTAGCATTGATAAAAATGTCATTTATCAGTGCTTTTTTCTAGTGCTGATAAATACCAATGTTGTTAAACGTCATCTTTGTAGTAGTGTTAGGGGATTCAAAAAAGGACATAGTGAGAGAATAAAAGAGGTAGGGAAGTGATAATTATCTTAGGAGTGAATAAAATGGTGTGGAGAGGTGGATATTTATAAAAAAATGCAGAGGATTTTTTATTTTTTAAAAATATAGCATTTGGAATTTTGGGTTTTGGAAAATACATTTTCCATAAGCCACCAATGGTTTTGGCTCATGTTTTATGAAATAAATAACATGATTTTTGAAATATTAAAATTTAAAAAGTGAATTCCTATTCTATATATTAATTTCACCATGAAAATGATCCTTTATTCATTAAAATTATTTTTAAAAGTTAAAAAAATAGACTTTAAAATTTAACTATAGCTTTTAAAAATGATTTTAATACTTATAAAATAATTAAATAATTATTTAAACATATTTAAGAACATGAAGAAACATAATATATCTTATCACATCATTATTAAATATTTATGAAGTCATAAAAAATATCAAGAACAAAAAACTGCATTTCTTACTATTCATTGAAAAATAAAGTATTTTAGATAATTATAAATAATTTATTTTGGTCTAATTTTTATGTGATGATTTCATATATAATGTTTATTTTTTAAAATTAAATTCCTAATTATTATAAATAATTATTTTTAATAAAAAAATTACATATTTACTATAAAATACTTATTTATTATAGGTAACAGAGATTACAACAAACTAAACACACATACACCTAGGTACCCCAGTGATTCATGCCTCATCCCTCCCCATAAGGAATTAAAATCAACCAATTGAACCTATTTTATTACATTTGTAATGACTCTAAATACCATAATATTTTTATAATCTTGGAAACTATATGAAAAACAACCTAGGATGCAACATGTTGTCACCAGTCTAAATGCCAAGTTGCCCCCTACTAGTAGCCATCGTACCATGAACCTAGTCTGAAGCTACATCACCCCATTACTGAGAGTTGTTGCATTGTGCTCCCAAAATTAACCTTATAATTATACCCCTATATCCCATAATGTGTATTAATGGATGGATTATAGGTGTCATCACACCTGTATCTCTTTCGAGTCTCCCACCTTGGTGATACATGTGTGGTTCCCTGCTGCAGTACCAACTAAGTCACGTCACACAAGATATTTGGTTATAAAGTGTTGAAATTAACCTGAAAATTCACCCATCAGTCTCACAAAATAGTATGTATTTCTATTTTATAGGTTTCAAAACACATATCTCTCTTTTAAGATTGCCCACCCAACCTGTTGCACCATGCGGATCAAATGAACATAAGGCATGTATTACCCAATCAAGGAAGGGAGGATAAGCTAGTTATGTATGTGATAGAAATATATACAAAATTTAGAGGTATTAATTAACATTAAATAGATATATATAGCATGATTTATTTATATAAATTTCATAACCCAAAGAACAAGGGTGGTTTGAAGAGATCACTTACACCCATAAGAAAAACATTTCTAGATATCAACATATACATTCAAGTTAAAACCCATTTTGAAAATACTTGGGAAAAAGGGAAAGAGGGTTTTTCTGTGAATAAAACATAGAAAATTATAAAATAATAAAAACATAAACTAATGTTTATAACGGTGGGAAAACCCTTTGATTCCATATATGTTAAGATAGAACATTCTTTTTATTTTTTGTAAAGAAATTAAAAACATTCTATATAAAATACATAAAAATATTAACTTTGAAAATATTTAAAATAAAGAAAAAATAGACATAAAATATCCTTTATAATTAATTTATTTAAATATAAATAGATCAATAAAAAAATTTAAGAATATGGAAATGAAAGAGAGATATTTATAAAATAAATCATTAAAACATTTAAAACAAAGTTTTTAAAGTAAAGTGTCCCTTACCTCAAGCCCGACTCATCACATGTGTTCCTTATATTCCTGAATAATAAACTTATGTTAATTATTTAATTTATTAATAACCTTTTCAATTTTATTATTCCTTTTATTTCAATTATTATCATGTTACATGTAATTACTTAATCAATTAAGTTATAATTGGTTGTTTTGATGATATTTGGTTCATATATCCAAAATGAATATGGTAGGATGACTATGGTCAAAGAGGTCATTAAGTCATCATTTATAGAATAATGATCAGGATTTAATTATAATTTTTATACATAAATTATACTTTTATAACCTACCATTAAATATGGTTATGAAAAATAAACTATGTTACAATCATAGAGATGATAGGTCGTACGTACACATGAGTAATGCTTCTATTTTTCAGTGATCACTATAGAAAGATGGTAAGAATAATTTTATAGTTATAGAATAATAATTATATCCTAAATATCATATTATTTCTTTAAATTCACTCATATATATCATCAATTATATTCAGTAATGAAAAATGAATCACATCACTTCGTGGAGGTGGTAATCCACATGTACACACAAACGATGTGGTCATTTTTCAATGAATAGAATGGTAAGAAAATATATATAATATTAATTTTACATTATGATAAATATTTAATTAATATAATATATATGTACACTAAATTCATCATTATAAACATCCTTGAGAGGCGATGATGGAAAACAAATTACATTAGTTCACGAGGCAGTAGTCTGCCGTACACACGAATAATGGTTTTGTTTCCCATTTGATGGAAGAGGATATGGAATTTAGTTATACCATTAATATAATAAAATCTCATTATATGGTAGATAATTATTTTATTATATCATCATGTTTGAATAATATTTCAATTAGGTGTAAGAATAAATAAAACTAAAACATTTGGTTAAAGACTATACCTCTTCTTCAGACAATCTCATTTTCTTTACACCATGATCCCTATAAGGTTGGTATTATACCTAAACTAAGACCTCTTGAATATAGTAAATTACATTAAGAAGATATTTTTTTCTAGTATTGACCAAACTAAAAGTCTTTTTAAGTTTTAAGAAAATGGAATAGGAGGTTCTCTTTTATAAGTGAGGGGAGGGTCACTCTTGGAATAACTTAAAATATTAAATTAATATAAATTAATTTTCATGGAAAAAAACGATTCAAACTAGAATAATATGAAGGTAGGATGAGTATGGTTCTAAATAATATCATCCAATAAAAAATAGATATGTTTAGATTATGTTTTTACCCTTATCTCTTTTTTTTAATTTGTGTTAACCTTTTTTGACAATTACTATGAAAATGAAGTTTTTACTCTTTAAGGGTCAATATAATTACTATAAAAGGAAAATTGGTCCATAAATAGACCATAGTTGATATTTTTAAACATATAATAATAACTTGTCAGGAGATAGTATTTTTAGTAATTTTAAATCATTTAATAAAATATTATTTATCATAAAATAACATTAATGTCATTTTTGGAAGTATTCATTTAATTTGAATTTGAAAACAGCATGACAATAATTGAATTAAAATAAAATCCATTTAAACCTATATAATATGTTATTTTTATCTAAAAAAGTCACAATAATTCATTCAAATTTTATTACTTTTTACATTTTAAAAATCATTTATTTTATTTTCCTATTAATTGAATAAATGTTGTGTCGGAATTGCATAAGAATTTAAGGTAATTATTTCATCACTAAAAATTAGAAATAAATTTAAATAGTAAATTATAATAATTTATATTTCAAGTAAAACTTTTAGAACCAAAAATTTCCTATGTTTATCCCTATTTCAAAAATTTAGAGATAACAAAACAAAGAGAATGACATTTCTTAATTTTCTTTACATAAAATAATGTAAAGGTAAAAATCAATGAAATATGGCTCTAAGTTTCCATATTTTAGAAAATATTTTATAAATGGATGAAATAAACTCATCCAATATGATAAATGCAATTGTTAGTGTCATTTTTTATTCCATTTCATATTATTTTTAACCTTAATTACTCGATTTACCCTTACCATGGTGATAATTATTTGTTAAAGTTATTATTAATAATGACCAAAAATAAAAGGAAAATAGTTAAAAAATTTGTAACACCTGGCTCCAAATATGGGATCCATTTTTCAAGATTCAATTTCTTGAAGTAGAATAAATTAATTTATGATTATAAAGCAAAGCACAATGAAAAACAGTTTTTCAAAAAAATCCTTTTTAAGTATAAAAATATTTTTATACCAAATTCAAGTATAAAATTCATTAAAAATACTATAATTATATTATTTATAAAAAAAGAACTAATTAAATTTTAAAAATGATCCAAAATATAATTTTACTTTGTAAATACTTTAAAAAAATGCAGTTTTCAATAAAAATAGTATTTTTCACTATTTGTTGAAAAATCAAACTTTTCAAAAACATCTCAAAATATCACCATAATCTAGTTTTGATATGATGATTTAAAAATGATATATTTTTTATAAAATAAATTTTATAAAAGTTCCAGAATTTAATTATAATATTTTCTCACAAAAATCAATACAAACCGTTTTTGAAGAAAACATATTTTTTAAAGAATAAAACTACTTTACTAAAAAATTATGTTGTTATTTACTAAGAATCTATCAATACATTTTTATTGATTATAAAATTTATATATATTTAATAATTCATTTAATCTCACTCATACTCATCAATTAAATGGCTAGGTTACAATAATATCATTCAAATAATAATATTTTTATATTATATCCCAATTCGCTTAAAGCCCAGTGTTGTGTGTTAAAAAAGCTATTGAGCATAGTATTCTTTTAAAAACTCGGGGTGTTGCAATTTTGGTTCCTTCCACTTTTTTATGGGTGATAATACTTATATAATTATAAAATATTTTTTATTACATTATCATTCATGTTGGACCTCTCTATTTTAGTGGACAATGAATGTTATGTGTATTCTGTCCACGTGAATGCACAACATATTGGTTATGTTTCTTAATAGGTAAAGTTCATGAATATTGTTTGGAATCATAAGTTGTATTATAATATATTAATTACTTAATTTTATATTTTATATTTTTTTTATGTTATGGTAATATGGAAATCTAATAATTCATGGAAAGTGTTTCATAGAAATCACTTGACAAAAAAGAGATCAAATAAAATTAATTATGTGTCTGTGCAGGTATAAATTTTACATTATTTAATACAAGATTTATCTTTTAATTATTTATATTGTTTCTTATTTTGGATTTATTATTTTAAAACCACATTTCATTGTAAAAAATGAATTCAATTATTATGTTTTATAATTAATTTATAAGATAAACATTATCGGGATGATGAAAAAAATTGACAATGTTAGGTTCATTACGGCTCTTGTATTTTATATAAATATGATTTATTGTTAATGTGATGGTATTTTAATTTATGTTTTTATATTTTTGATGACATTGAATCATATTTTATAAATGAACTGAACCATCAACTAGGATTAATTTTAGACTATTTTACTAAAATATTTATTTGTAAATGTTGTTATAGTATAATTTGGAATGATTTTCTATCTAAAATTTGGTGGTGGTGTTGTTACTGGTATCCCTTTTTTTCATATAAGGGAATAAGGTATGTTTATATAATAAATTTTTAAAAATATATAGCTTTCCATGATGGTTATTAATATAATAAATATGGAAATCATCTTATAACATTGGTTATTATAATAATCAACATTATAAGAGGTTTTATATATAGGTTTCTATCATAATCAATGTTTAAATTAATTAAAAACTAGTATGGAGGACTCTTTAAATGTAATTTATAATTATATCCAATGTTTAAAGCCTTGTATAATGTCAATTTATATAATTAATGTTAAATCCCAATTTACAATGTTAACCATGTTAACATTGACTATTAACCAATGTTAAATGAAAAAAATATTGATATTAAAGGGTTATTTTTCTAATAGTATGGTACATTTAGAATTTTCATCACTTGACTTAATTGAGTAGTGGTAATCATAACTAGAAATCTAAGTTGAATCATTAAAATATTTCTTTCTTTTCTTCTTATCTTTTGTATTTTTTATGAAAATGATACAATCTAGATTGATGTTTCTTTTATTCTTTCATTCATATCAAGTAACCTCTATTTATCCATGTTAGTAATCCTTTTTTATCATGACTAAAGTAAATCTTGATTCTCATGAATTTTTTCATCTTCTTCTCCAATATTGAAATTTTAGTATTGATTTTGGAAGGGATTCATTATATTGATTTAAAGGAAATTCCCTTCTTTTCCTTAACCCCATTATCTTTATTTTCATCTCACTATTTTATTTTAATCTCATAGGTACGATATACCCAATGAGTTCCTTTATGATCATGTTCTTGATATCCTTTTATTCTTTTATTTTCAATACCTTGGGTGGACAAGAACTTAGAAATACCCAAAGTAACTTCTTCATGAGTGTTTTTTGAGGAAATCATGTTTATAATATTTTTTCTTCCATTTAAAATATTAGTAAATCAATTAAACATTTCAATAATTTATTCATTAGAATGCATGTTAAATTTTTTTAAAAATTTCCTATACTTATAAATTCATGTGTACTTGAAATTGTTTGTACCTTTTTGTGTGACCTCAAGAAGTTTAAAAACTTTATGAATAGATTTTAAAGAAGAAATATAATTAAAGTAATTATGATCTAATATAAAATATATATAAATTAGGGTTTTTTCATTAAACTCAAAAATGGTAATATCATTGGGAGTCTATTTATCCTCTACTTCCTAAGTGGGTGTGTAACTTTTAAGGAATATTTTATAAATTAGATAACCAATTATTTTAAGAAATGTAGATTTTATAGTATTTTCCATAAAAAATGGAATGAAATCCATTGAGTGTCCCTCAAGACCACCTTGAGTTTTAGAAGTAGTATTCAGTCTTTATGATTGCTCCTTGAAACTAATTAATCCTTAAAACCCAAGGATGGAACTGACACTAATTATTTATCCAAGAGGATGTAAAATGGTGTGAATTTACTTTTAAAATTAAAAATAAAATATAATAAAAAGTGTATTCCATAAAAACTAGAAAGATAAAAATAATTTTTAAATAATTTTGGTCAAAAAAATTTATATACAAGTGTTTACTCTCCTCTCCTCAATGCCTCGAGGGTTCGTTCATTTCCTTGGATCTAATGATAGTATAGTAACCCATAAAATAAAGTGGTATGCTTTATTTTTTAATGTTTTTATAAATAAAATCATACCCTCTCACTTTAATGATAGTGAATACCTGATAAATATAAAGAAATATGAAGATGGATTATTTAAGTATTATCCCAATGATGCACATACTCAAATTTCACACCAAATAAATATTAAAATAGAATAAATGAGTTAGAATTGATGAAAGAATGAGAGAAAAAACTAGAATGTTCAAATAGACTCAATCATGAACAATCATAGTGTAACACCCCATCCTGGTTCACCAAGTCCAGGATGAGGTAGAACATGGAATCATGTGTGCCTCCTTTCATATAAGAGGGTGAAGACTAGTGATTAGGGTCTTAACTATACATTGGGAAGACCATTCCCTTAGCATCAAGTCATCCAACATAAATATAATGAAAGTGTTAATAAACCATAAGATAAATAGTGTAGAAATATAATGATAAACCAACCATATAAATAACATCCATGTAATAACAAGATGGACCAATGTTATACATACAGTCAAAAGGTGATTCCCATAGGAAGTATATCAATACATGAAATAATTAAATGAACAAAAGGATATAGAGGAATTACCATAAAATTATTCCGAAGTATGTCCCAAAATCACCTACATCCTAACCATCTCCTCCTACTCTACCACCTGACATAAGGCTCTTCCCCTTACCTAGATCCCTAAAAAAAGTCTACATGTGCACCAAGATATCTATATAAGTTTTGAGTAATAAACCCAATATGACATTATTTGATGGTCCTTAGTATGATTTCAACATAGATATATGGGTATATATATTCATAGAAATTAAATAATCAAGCAATCATACACCCAATTCAAGTAATCATGTGTTTCCTAAGCATCCACAAACCCCAACCATACCTACTTCAGCCAATGCTAGAAGGAAGAATAATGTCATAACATGTATCCATATTAGGAAGAATAGGAAGAGGTGTTGAGGAGGGTGTAAAAAAGACAAACTCTGACACAATTTGGACCAATACCCAATATCACTTAAGGTAGGGTCCCATGGATGGGTCTCATATAAAACTAACACCAAAGGAAGAAGAATTTAGGAGGGTGTGACATAGCCAACCACTCACACAAGTATAACCAAAAACTTTATCCAAGGTAAGGTCCCATGGATATATCTCATAATCATAAGTGATATGAGGAGGGTGTAATATATCCAACCTCCCAAGTGAGTCAAACCAATACACCCACATCAGGTAAGGTCTCAGGGGTAACATGCATCAACCCTGAATATCGATACATAAGGAAACTCAAGGCCTTACCACTCAGAATGACCTATATTCAAACATCACACATCCCAAACATCCCACATACCATACTCAAGCTTCACCCCCACCATAATCAATATGGAACTCGGCCAAATCAAAACAAAGTCTTACATTAACCCCATGTCAATACAGGCATGATTAACTCACATTAATCCCAACCAAATATGGTGGAAATCCCTAATAAAAAGTACCAAACTCGCTATGATTTATCCATAACCAGTTAGAACATCAATTTAACCTTTTTTGGGATAAAATAAACACCTATAACCCGCTTGGTCACTTTGATACCTTAGGAAGAAGGATTTCCATACAATACATGCACCCCCATGCACAAAATCCCATAAAATTCAATAAAAGAACTAAAGAATGGAAAGGGACTCATACTTGAAACCATAAGGAGATAACTCACCAAGAGATGGTGACCAATTCAAACCCAATCAACTAAAACTCAAGAACCTAAAAAAACCTACAAATTAGGTATTTGGCATGGAAATAGATGAAATGTTGGTAGAAATAAATAACCAGTGCTTAGATGGGGTTAGAGTTACTGAAATATTATTATCATAACTGATTGGACATCAATCTAGTAATAAATGAGGGTGGATGAACCAAATGAACCAAGGAGGGTGCCCAAAATGGGATCTCCATACATTTTGGGTTGGGGAAGGATAAAGGATGAGGTTTAAATGGGTTTGGGGTAAAATTATGAAAAATATCATAAAAACACCCAAACATAACACTGAGTCTAGTCAATCAATATCAAGTACTCTGTTCTCCACCGACCACCTAGTTTATGGTCAATGGACCCTATACTTTCCACAAAGTACCCAATAACCTGCACTTGGTACCTGGTGTCCATTGCTTCTATTCCTTTAAAGTAATGTCTTGATACCCTTATCTTAAATGAAACCAACTCCTGACCCCCCCCCCCCTCTAAGCACACCACAATCCAATAATAATTATTAATTAAAAAATAATAATAATCCTCAAACTATACCTTAAAATTTAAGGATCATTATAAACTCCTACCCAAGGGGTTCACTTCCTCAATAAGCATCACTAGGATTTTTCATTGAACAGATCTATCCACTAGGCTTATACATCTGACTTTCACTCTTAATCATATTTTTTAGGTCTAACTCATACTATTAGAGCTGTGAGACATGAAACACATCATTCATGTACTGATGTATTAAAGTAATATCTAATTGAAAATTTATGGTATTAATCCTCTCATTTATCTTGAAAAGACTGAAAATCATGGTGTAAGATTCCCTTGCTTCCTTGTAAAATGATTCTCCAACCTAGGTGATACCAGTAAGAACACCCTATCTCCCATAGTGAACCATAAAGTTCATTGACTCTGGTCAGTATACAAGTGATACCTACTCCGACTGGTGAATAACCATTTCCTAATCAATTGCACCCTCTTATTTTTCTCCTACACCAAGATCATCCTAATGATTGCAGAATCTACCACATTTAACCAACATGGTGGTGAGTGGCATAGTTGATGGTATAAGGCCTTAAGAGACCCATTTGTATTGAATCCTGATAGTTATTATTGTATGAAAACTATTCCAAGGCTATATGGTTATCCCATTCTCCACTGAAATATAGAATGAAATCCCTAATCATGTCATTGAGTGTTTGAATCTTCCTCTTAGACTAACAGTTAGTCTATAAGTGATATGTGGTACTCAGTTTCAACTAAGAACTCATAACTTTCAATAACCCCTATAAAAATTGATAAATGAAATAGGAATCTCAATATGATACTATTTTCATGGTTATCCCTTGAAAATTCACTATCTCACACATGTATATCTTTCTTAGATCATCCTCTGACTAGGACTCTTGGATAGGTAAGAAGTGCATAGACTTTGTCAACTAGTCAACCAAAACCCATACTACATCAATACCCCAATAATTTTTTGTAAGATCTATAATGAAGACTATGATCACCTCATGCCACTTCCAAGTAGGCACTAAAAGTGATTGAAGTAATCATCATGGTTGTTGGTTCTTTGATATCTAATAAAATGGTCCATATACCTTATGATGTTCTTCTTTATACCAGGCCACCAGAACTGGTGCTTGATATCATGGTATATCTTGGTCATCCATGGATGCAGAACCCAACAAGAGGTGTGGGAGTATGTTATCAACTCATCCCTCATATAATTATAAACTACCACACTTCCATGGATATAAAAAACCCCATCCTCATCTCAAGTTGACCCTAGAATAGTCTCTACACCATAAATTAGATCTCGTATTACAAAATAATCTAACTCATATACTTGGATAGCCTTCACTTAATCCACCGGTGAGGAGGTAATGGATAAAGGAGTAAAAGTCATCGAAAATTACCCCTCCATCATATCTAAATACTATTTCACAAAAAAACTCATCAATTTTCATTCCTCATTGGATTCTCAAACCACCTACTCTTGATGGAAGGTTCTGAGGCCTGCAGCAGAAGCTATTGGGCTGGGGATTTTAAAAATTTTCATCGACGGGTCGACGGAACTTGTCGACACTGACGATCCGAGCCCCAGTAAGGTCCAAGGATCTCGTATAAATTATAAAGATAATAAAATAAAATTGAAAACATATTGTTCCAGATCTGAAGGTGTGCTCAACTGTAACTCATCGCTGGAGATTTCTGCTCAAATAATCCATATAAATATTCTTATAGATCGTCCACACATGCTTCAAAAATCTTTTGGAATGTCGATTGTCAAATTCTGGGTGCTATAACAGTGATTCAATGATGTCTTCGACGTCCCTAAGATCACCGCATCGAGATGCCTTCGATGCTTGAGGGAGATCTTGATCTGAGCTCTTGGATCAACTGCTTCTCTCTCTAGGAAGCGAGAGGAGAGAGAGGCTCTCATTTTCATTCCATGAAAATTAATGAATAGTTAGAATAACCACACAAGAGAGAGAGCCTCCTCCTTTATTTATAGTGGAGTTGGTAAAATACCCAGTTGGGTTCCTCAGCCCCCATTTATTTTAACGTCCACTAAATAAATAATTTTGATGAACTAAACTTCATCAATATTATTTATTATTTTATCACATACTTTTAATATATATATAATATATTACGTGATAAAAAACAATCCATTTAACTCGACTCATTGTCCCACTTTATATTAAATGAACCTTTAATATTAAAATAATATTCGTTCGATTAATATTATCTTGTATTTACTAAAATTGTAAATACATTAAATAAATTCAATCCCAAATATTCATAACTTGAATATTAATGAATTTATTTAATTCTTTTGGTGATTTATAACTTGAACAATGCTCGGATCTTGTGGTGGGACCCACTATGTCCATATACCTATTCAATTAAATAGGGATGATTCTTGAATATGCTATTGAGTATGATCCTCTAGGACCTTATATAAATAGCAGTGAATATAATCCACAAGCCAGGAGCGGAGTCTAAAAACCCATCATGACCCCTAAAGAGATAAGGACTATCATAGCAACAAAAACCAACCTATGAACACTGACTCTGTACTATAATATCTTTGTAATTAAATATCTCATAAAGCAGGATGCACACTTGTTCCATTATCCTTTTCTTACTTTATTATTTGTGGATCTTACTGGATGGATTTTCCTTTTGACTACTTTGGCCAAAGACTTATGAAGGTAGCACCATCCTGATAAACTAGGCCTGATATAAACAACTTCCAATACTTGTAATCAACAAATCTTTTCTTGACCATTCAATCAATTTCATACCACCAATGATGCACCCAACACAAGCTACCTCTCCACGATTTCAATACCATGGTTTTTTACTTGCATCAAATTATGAAATCAAATGGTATACATCGGTAATGATCTCAAGTCAGGAGACCAATACACATTTCCATAGATAGGAACAACCAATGACATCCAAAACATGTGGTGTTCCTATTGGCGGGTCTGTCCTCATGATCTCACTACTAGAGATCACCAAGTGTGAACTTCATGAGAAGAAGTATCAATGATTATGAGCCCCCAACACCTGATAGTCAAACATCTACTGTGTCCAGTCAGTAAGATATATCTATACCATAGAACATATATTTCATATTAATGTCATAGTATCCCGAGGTTCTCACTATATCTTGGGATCTTATATAACCTCTCGATGCGATAATTAATCTTTGGACATTACCATTTCAATAGTGGACTCATAAAATTCTAAACTATAATGGTAAGATGAAATCATGTATAACTAACTATACACATTATATGGTATTCAAAATTACTGCATAGATGGGTCTAGGGCACCCACTATTTCAACACTTGAGTCTTCCTTTTAAGATAATATACCACAATATTCCCCTTTTTAGGGGCATACACCATCTCAAAATCAAAGGTCTGGAGGTATTCGACCTAATTCCTTTACCATAGTTCCAAGTCTCACTGGGAGAAGATATGTTTCAAGATATTATGGTCTATATAAACTAAAAATCTCTCCCCAAAGAGACAGTGGCACCAATACTTTAGAGAATGGACCACAACAGATAACTCTGCATCATGGGTTGGGTAGTTTCGATCATGGGGTTGCAAAAAATGAGACCCATAAGTGACCACCCAATCCTTCTAAATTGAGAAAACTCTCAAAACAACCTAGGAGGTTTCTAATACACAATATAACCCTTATATGGGATAAGAATAATTAAAATCACAACAAATATTGTTCATTATTTCAACTCTTGAAATGTGATTTCACATTGATCGATCCATTCAAGATTCACTCCCATCATTATCAGGACCATCATAGGCACTACCAAGTGAGAGAAATCATGAATGAATCTTCTATGATAACCATCCAATCCATGAAAATACTAATCTTAAACACATTATTGGGTCTACCTCCACATTCTGTAGATCAATTGAAATTCCCACTTCCAATACAGAATTCTTGAGAAAACGCCCCTCATGAATTTAAATGTTATACTTTAGGAGATTGGAATAAGGCCAATGTGCTCAAAACATACTCAAGAAAATATCTAAGTTCTCAACATGTGAATCCTTTATTTGAGAATATATCAAAATATCATCAATGAACACCATAATGAAAGAGTCCAAGTAAGGATGTAAAATCCAATTCATGAGATCCATGAACATCATCGATGTATTTTTTTAAACCAAATGGAATTAAAAAGTGATCATATAGCTCATAACTAATATAAAACACTAACTTTGGTATATAATCCACCCTAACACACAACTAATGGTAGCTTGATCATAGGTCAATATTTGAGAACCATCAGGATCCCCTCATCTGATTGAACAAATCATCTATCTGAGGTAGTGGATAATAGTTTTTCACCATAAACTGGTTTAGATTTTGGTAATCCATGTATAACCTCAATCTATTGTTGATCATCTTATAAAAAATAATATTAGCACCCCAAGTAGTGGTACTCGGTTGGATAAACCCTTTGTTTCAAGATCCTCAAGCTACACCTTGAGGTCTCTAAGATCATTAGGTTTAATATGATAAGAACATATCAATATGGATTTAACGCCCGCATGAAATTAATCATGAACTTGATATCTCTATTGGGAGATAACCCAAAGGAATAATAAAGGAATATTTCCTAGAAATGATCTAATAAAGTAAGTAATATAGTTATAACATCAACCTAATCAATGGAAAAAAACATCCCAACCATATGCATTATAATGGATCACAATTGGATAAGGTCAAGTCCAGCTCTTTTAGCTTAAAAATTCCATTCTCTTGAGAAGGTATACCTATCACCTAAAAGTTGCATGAAGAATGAAAACCTCTGATAGCGATCTATGTGAGCTCATAATTGCATCATCTATCTATCCCAAAGATAACATCAAATTTTGTTATATCCAAGATGAATACATACCATAAGTTCCCTTAGTCTCTGACCATTATGGAATACCCCATAAATTTATTAACACAATTTATAATATTCTCAAAAGGTATATGTAGAGCTAGGATACCAAAATAAAGCATCACCTACAACCCCAAACCAGATACTAATTGAGAAATAAAAAATAAATGCGATGCACTTATGTCAATCAGAGTAGTAGATATTTCATAAGAAACTAAAACCCTACCTATCACGGTAGATGCACCCTATTCCCCGCCATTTGGAACCTGATCCACATAAAAATATATACCTACCTTGGATTCATGTCCCTAAAAATGAGATACCTAACTGTACTGAGGAACCAACCCCTAAGGAATCTACTATTACTTCCCCTAAGATCCTTGACTAGCTCTTTACCCTAACTACCCAAATAAAACTCAGCTACCATTTACTGAGGCCCACATGACCAAGATCAAGAAGCTTAAGTTTTCCCTGAAACTCTTCCTAAACCTTGATAAGGTGTACTCAAATAAAAAAATTTGTAGGATCCTAATCTGTCCACATACATTGAATTCCCTTTGTGGATTAGGACATGAATTGTGGAACTTCCCTGACCATTCACACTAATAACACATAAGGGGATATCCTCCGGGGAGAGGAATATATACACCTTTCCCTTAAAAATCTATTGTTTCTCTAGTTTATATCATAATCCCTCCTCATCCAAATATTATAATAGGCATCCATAGTTTTACCAAAAAGGAAACCATCTAAATCACTAAAGGAAAATAACCTACTATGTTATCCTCTGTCAATATTTTCTTAGAAATGAGAGTATTTTGAACTATCTCTTAATAATACCTTAGGTTTAACATTCACTCCTACTAACTCGGATAAGTTCAAAGGACAATCTCAGAACTATAGGCCTTTTGGACCTCATTCCTTACGAATAAAGGATTTAATCTCAATATATCTATTAAACAGGTAGTGTAGTTTGTCACCAACATCACTCCCTAATGAATCTCTATAAAATATTGAGCTTGATATAGCTTCAACAATTTGGGAAATAATTACTATAAAAAAGGTTCTCGAAAGAATCCCATGATATTCCCTCATTCCTCCTAGCATGAACCATCACATCCCACCATCTCTTGGTAGGTACATGAAGCATAAAATTTTTCAATGTCATTCATCAGTCATAGAGTATCTCAACTAACTTGAAGATACCTTTGATGATATCAATCTAGTCCTCAATATCCTGAGGGTCCTTGTTCCCTAAAATTTTGGAGGATACTATATCTAAATGTACCGAGTGAATTCTACCATAATAGACTCACCCTATAATTCACCTCCACCTCTAACCAAAACTATATAGAATACCCCTAATTGAAGAGACTCAGTTTCCTAAATCACTAGATAACCCTAAAGTGAATTAATAAACGCATCCTTCCTAGTCATATAGAATTATAAAAATAAAATTTTTATCCTTTAGAAAATCCTCAACCTTATCCTAGGGTGGATCCATAGGACTTTGTTGAGGCGTAATTTTCTGAAATTACAAACATAGATTTAGAAATGCCTCTTAACAATTTAAATTTTGAAATAATTTAAGCATAATCAGGTGAATGCATACAGAACCATATTACTAATATCCTACTAGAAATCCTAGGATACACGCCTTGAGGAATACTAAAATGTACTAAAACCCCACAACTCACTACTTACTCAAGGTTTAAATCCATATTACTTGCGTTTTCACATATATCACAGTTATATCAAAGTTGTAAACATAAAAAATATCAATTTTATAATTTATTATATGATACCAATAATGTGTTTAGTAAAATAGTGAATATATTATTATAAATTTTTAATTGGTTTAAACTTCCTTTTCCTAGAACCCTTTCACAGACACACACAATCAGGAACATATATGTGAACCTATGTTCCAAATCATGATGTATAAACTCACCCTATATCTCTACCCCAAGAAAGATAAAACATCGCATAAATCATTAATTTCATAATATCATTTAAGGAAAATCAATAAAGTGTAACTCCACATCTAATAAAAGAAACCCTATTGCCATAGTAACTTGGGTATCCATTATACAGGTATTGGTTATACATAATCATAGATTCACATCCAAGTCTCAACTATTATACCTCTAATATACTAAGTACCAATATAATAAATCAATAACTAAGATCTAATACCATTTCATAACACCTCATACTAGTTCATTGGGTCTGAATCGAGGCGGTACAGGGCCTTACATACACCTTACCATACACAAGGTTTTTGTATAATAGTGATGACCTAAACCATATAATAGGAATATTATTCCCATATTAATGATTCATTCAATATTAATATAGTGTAAAAAATAATAAACAATAAGATAAATGGTATGTAATCATGGATATAGGCCAAACGTATAAATAACATTTCATGTAATAATGAGATGAACCCATGTCATACATGCTGTCAAAAGGCAATGCCCACAATTGGTAGATCAATACATGAAATAATTAAAAGAATAAAATGATATAGAGGAACTTATAATGAATGATTATAGAGTATTTATTAGTATATTATCCATCTATAACCAGCACTATATTCTTAACCATATGACGTAGGGGCATTACCCTTATCTAGAACCCTAAAAAAATTCTATACATGCACCGAGATTCATGTGAAAAGTGTGAGTAATAAAACCTAATAGGAAACCACTGATAGGTCCTTATCATAAATGTGAAAAATATATGTCAGTGTATATACTAATGATATATAAATAATAAATCAATCATACACTCAATTCAAGTCATCATGTACTCACCAAGCCACCATGAACCTCAATCGTACCTTCTTCAGACAATGCTAGAAGGAAGAGTCATTTTGTAATATGGGTCCTTATTAGGAAACATAGGAAGCAGTAATGAGGAGGGAATAACATAGACAACCTCCCATTTTATCCAAACCAATACCCTATCACTTTGGTTAATATCTCACGGATTAGTCTCATATATATATAGAAATAAAGAAATAAAAAATGAGAAGGGTGTAAGACATCCAACTTCCTATGCAAGTCAAACCAATGCCCTCATCCAATGTAAGGTTACGTAGTTATGTCCCATAGTCATAAGTAGTTAGTTGTAATGTATCCAACCTCCTAAATGATCCAAACTAATAACCCCACACTGGGTAAAGTCCCATAGATAACACACATCAACCCCCAATGATGATACATAATCCAACCCAAGACCTTAGCACTCACCATATCCAATAATCCAAAATCACACATCGATCTCAACCATCCCACATGACCATACTCAAGCCTCACCCCCACCATAATCAAGAAGGAAGTAACCCAACCCATAACCAATCCTTACATTAACCTAGTGTTAACATGATTTTTAGAAACTCACTTTAAGCCAATCCAACCAAGGCAGATAGTTCCAAGATAAAGGAACACACTGATCAAGCCATAAATTTTCAAATTTTGGTTTATGAATTTTATAGATTTTTCACCTTTATTTTCCTTTATTTAAAAATAAATGGTTTGAATATTGAAATTATATTTAATATAGAATTAAATTAATTAATGGATTAAATTTATATTTTTATATGTTTTATTCATTTTTTTAATTCATTGAACATTCATGCATTGATTTTTTTGGTTTCTAGATTTAAACTGATTAATAGTATTTTGATTTTATTTTTTAACTGATTTAATGATTTTAGAAATAACTGGAGCAATCATGCTCTAAGTTTTTATTTTTTAGGGGTTTTAATTTGAGCATAAATGAAAAAGTGATGATTCATAATATTTTACTTAGTGTGTAAGATATGATTTTTTTTGGTGAAAGGTTTGATGCATATGATAATATGACCTAAAAAAGTGAATTCATATCATTTTAGATTTGGTAAGATGTATAAATACACAAAGGGGAAGGAATGCGTAAGATAATTTCCCCTTAGGACTTCATGTGTAACATATTTTGAGGAAGAAATGGAATTTGTAACGTTTTCTCCACTAGAATATGATACACATTATGTTTTTGTGAGTATCAGTGAGCATGCATAACATTTTTTTCATTTTCCAATTGAATATAAGTTGCTACATTAGGTTTTTTAAGGTTATGTGACATTTTTCTGAGAATAAAAGTACATTCATAACATCCTAGAGAATGTGTAACATTTTCTTTGAAGATTACAGCTAATACATAACATATTTATCAAGGTATAAAGGTGATGTGTAAGATATTTTGAGGATCCATAGAATACATAACATATTTTCTCACTACTCAGTGGGATACATAATATAATTTTTCATAGTTAAAAACTAATACATATGATATTTTCTAATGGTAAGATCATACATAACATATTTTATTGAGGTAGAGGAGGATGTGTAATATGTTTGAGTTAGTAAAATTTAGGGTAAAATTATACAAAATATGTTTTACCCTATGAATAAAATAATTAATATGATTTTCAATGGAAAAAAGTTGATATGTTGGTTGTTCCCATTTTTGAGAAACTATAGAAGTTAATAAGGAATATATTTTTGAAAGACCATAGTGATACATAACATCCCACACTTTTACGACTCTAAAGAAGCTGATGCATAAGAAGGTTTATCCCTAAGGAGGAATAATGCATAATATAATAGAGATTATGAAATCTAGATAAGGATGATACATATGATAATTGTTTCTAGTGTTTTGGATATATAACATGATTTTACTTTTCCAAAATCAGGAGAAGGGGATTAAAATAGGAATTTCCCAAAAATAAATAGGACCCAACCAAAAAATAATTTTCATTCTTCTGGTCTTCCCAAATCAGGAAAAATGCTCCCAAGCTTCTACACAGTTCTCATCAAATAGAAGATGGTGATTAAGATCATGGGAAATATAGGAGTCTTCAATAATTTGAGATTCCAAAGGAATCTAAACCCTAAATTTTTACACATGGAATCCATCGAAGAATATGGGAGCTCAGCACTGAATCGGAGAAGAATTCTGAGAACACCAAGGGAGAATTGAACTTGATCAAAGATGATAATGAAGCATGTACTATCCACATGGTGGGAACAAGCTCACCAGGTGAATTAGGATTATTCTCATAGGGGAGATATCATCTTATAAAAATAGATTATCATTATAGAAGAATAAGATGTTGATCTATTGAGAGATGGTCAGTTTACTGATATAGGGATTGTTGTCGTTTTTTGTATTTATTTATTTCTATAATTCTTCTCTAGTGATAGTACATGAGACTCATAGTGCTCGAGATAATGAGATTTTTCACACCCTTGTTAATGAATTCTAAATTTTATTGATAAATATATTCTGATTATTCTTATTGGAAATATTTGATTTCCATGGATAATATAATGTTTCCATTATTCAGTACACTTGAATTATTCATCCTTCTATCTGGTTTGCACACACAAGATCCCTAAACCTACTTTATTTCCCATATAGTGGAAGGGAGTGAGGTTGTGTTTGATATTGATCAATGGTATTTGATCACTAGGAAAGGTAAGAATATAGAATACAGTGATCATTACATTATTTTTTTAAGATGATATTATCAGTTATGGGTGATCAGTTAGGGTTTAAATTGGTTATAGAGAGTGGGAAAGAAGATTCATTTGAATGAATTATGATTTAATACGTAAGTTATATAATATCCTAGTTTAGATCTCTAATTTTAAAATTGAATTCAAAAACATTTTTCTTGGATTAAATCACACAATCACAATATATTGTTATTTTCTATTCCAAATTGAATCCATAAAAAACAAAAGAAAATACTAAAAACAATCTCCTCTCTAGAGACAACATGAGACCCACTATTCACTATATTTAACTGGGTTTAAATTTTTTTGTTGTGAGGCCCAAAATAGCCATCGAATCAACCTTGTGATTTTGCTGGGGAGGTATTCCAGTTTTGTTTTTCTTTTGTTCTTTTTATTATGAATTTTTTTTGATATATGGCTAGGTTTAATTTGAATCACCTCTTTGGATTTGATCTAGAGTTTGAAAGAAATTTACTTTAAAGAGTATGAAATTTTGGAATCATTGAATAAGTAGATAGGGGGTTTCTCAAAATCCACCTTATAGGCTCTCTATACTCTTCTTATTATTTTATATCTATAGATACTTTAGGAAGTGAAAACAAGTAAGATAACTTGGATCAACTGAATAAAACTATAAGATAATTTTATACACCTAGTGTCAATAATAATAATTAGTTTTTACAACTAAATAATTAATATTGTTTTGAAATTATAACTATAATGATCCAATTATTTCCCAAATTTCTTGGTTTGGTAGGAGAGGACCTCAATCGGCACCTAAAGGAATTTGGGAATGTGTGTAAAAACTTCAAACATAGAGGAGTCCCAGAATCTAGGATTAGTTGGATGGTATTTCTATTCTCCCTAGAAAGATCAACTAAGGAGTGGATGTATAATCTACTTCCTGGAGAAGTCACCACCTAAGATGAACCCCAGTGGACCTTTATATAGAAAATTTTTCTTGTTTCAATAAGTATTATTCTAAGAAAAGAAATTTATAAAATCAACCAAAAATGTTGAGAGACTATGTATGAATTTTGTGATAGATTTAAGAGGTTGACCGCATCCTTCCCACAAAAACTATTTGAATACCATTATTTCTTAGTGTTTTTTAATCAAAGATTTCTCAACAATGACTAGAACCTTTTGGATGCTTCTTCTAGAGGAGAGATGATTGATAAATATCTAGGTGAATCCATAGAAATCATAAAGGGGATCTTACATAACTCTCAAAAATTTGGTAAAAGTTATAGTGATAGAGGTGTACCTAAGGTAATGAGTTCTAACTCTCCTTTACTTGAAACTAAAATTTTAGATCTAACGTATCTTGTAATATAGTTAGCACTAAACAATTTTCATGAAGATACACCATCTACAACCCCCAAGAGTTTTCAAACTTTTTCATTCCCTATAGAACTTCACATATGGATTACCTCAAGTGAAAGATATTGAAAATTGTAATGAAATATACCATAGGAAGTACCAAAAATGTTTTCATGACCCCCTCCCTCCAAAGATACCGTGATGAGGGGAGAGAGATAATAACCCCTAAGTCCCACCTCCAGTAGGCCCCATGTTGGTGACTAGCACCAAGGGTATAAAAATCTCATGATATGGAAGGAATTACCCTCTATAATAATATAAGATCAAGAGATAAGATGAATCATCCACAAATAACTCCATGAAATAATATAAAAAGAAACCAAAACTATCCCACGATGCATGTATAAATAAAACTAATAAATATAAAATTATCTAAAGTAAATACCCAAAATCAAAGCTAAAGTAGCGGCACAACAGCTATCCAAGGTCCAAGCTAGTAATGTCCAACATGGTCCACATAATCCTTCTGAAAACCAAAGTCTTTTGTTCACATGTGAAAGAAGTATACTAATGCACCCATGAGTAAACATTAGAACTAAAAAGCACCTAAATAGGTTAACTATCCATCCAAACCTCACCAAGTCATGTTCACCAAATAACAAAAGAAAAATATAGTAACATGATAAGAAACATGTCGATAAAGGGTACCCTGCACCACTTTCCCATTGATTTTCCACTCTCACACCCCAACATCATACGTCCTGGCACTCCCATCTCTTCTGAATAAAATATACCACCTCCCCACAAGCACAGACACATCACATCACGCCCACAGACACCTGGGATACCACCCCACAAGCACGGTCACATCATCCCATATCACCCGCATACACCTAGTCCATAACATCACAACCATTTTCATAACCAAAGTAGTAGGGTATCAGGAACATGAAGGAAATCCACCTCATTCCATCCTCCTACCATGAATGACCCCCACCATAATCCGACCCACAATAATGGTCATATCACATATCACCCAAAAACAACTAGGATACATCACATATCACCCAAAGACACCTAGGATCACCACCCCATAAGCACAGCCACATCAAATCTCACTCAAATACACATGGTCTATCAAAACCACCATCTAATACACTAACAGATCTCCTTCCTTCATAGCCTAAACAATTCCTACCTTTCCTGTAAGAGAGAGTGGGAAAGATATAGTAGTCCTCCATCTATCCTCGTCATTGGGATATTGGGAAAAACACCTATCGCATAACTATACAAGTGTCGATACATAGTGCTCAACATGGGTGGGGTTCATATAGAAATAAAAAAAGAATATACAAGTATATATATATCCACAGACAAGACTAACCAATGGGTAATCACTAACCAACTCACAACATCCCCAATTTTGCATCCACCTCTAAATTAATAACACTACACAAGACACAAGACACATCACACCACCAATCAATTCCATTATCCAACCCATTCATTTCATTATTAATCATCATCTTCATTTAACCGCACAAATCATCATTTATTTATTCATTAGTCATTTACATCCTATTAACCAAACCGAAACCCACCTATTTCAATCATTATTAAAATAATTATTTATTCCTTCGCTACTCAGGAATCTAGTATAAAGAAACAACACATCACAAACATCTCATCATCCTCATCATACCACCACCTCGTTGCCCCAAAATCATGGCCAAACAACCACCACCTTGCTTCCCCAAAAACAAGGTCAAACGACGACCACCTCACCACCCCAAAAGCATGGTCAAACAACCTCCACCTCTTCTCCCAAAAAGCAAGGTCAAGCAACAACCACCTCTCCACCCCAAAATCATGGCCAAACAATAACTACTTATCTGCCCCAAAATCATATCCAAACAACAACCACCTCACCACCCCCAAAATCATGTCCAAAAAACAACCACCTCACCGCCCTAAAATCATAGCCATCAAACCATCATCTCCACATTCCCCAACCACACATCAACTACACATTGCCTCCCCATAGCATGGCCACACACATAGCACATAAAAGATCATTTTACAGATTTAACAATGGATATTTTATCACATTTCACTTTATTTTATGGGTTTTATCACACAAACCATAATTTAGGGGTAACTATTTCATTAGCCAAATATAATTGGTTATCCAATTTCCATTTTAGGGTGATATGATAATAATCAAAATAGGAACAACTGTCACAGCACATATGATTCAATGAAAACAAATCCCCCAACTGCCATAATTTTTAGTAGGGCATAAATCTCATACAATCCATCATATCATAATAGTATCAAAGCTATAACAACATGTGAAACAAACCCATTTACCCCTTCAATTTTAATTAACCAATTCTTTATCTTTGATTAAGCCAACACAACCATCTCCCATAGATAAAAGAAATCAAAACCCTCTCACATGATACACAATAAATAGAAATGAGGGACTCCCTACCTCAAAAAAGCTTTTCCAACTCACTTCTCACCACAGGGTGAATAAGAAATGCCCACAAACATCAATTGCACCATGAGAAACCACAGATCAACCTACACCGCATCAAAGGATCATTAAAATGTATACTAACTCACACCCCAAACAAAAACTGCACCACCACAATAGGTTCTAGAAATAAGAATGGGAGAAAACACTAATAAGGAAGAATAAGTTATCATATATTGCTAACAGGGATCAACCAAAACCAATGGATCAAAGTGGAAGGAAGAGGGATAGAAGGTCCATCAAAATCACCTAGGTATCACCACAAAATGAGAGGGACAAGGGTTTGGTTGAATGAAAGGAATCAGATGAGAAAAGGAGATTAAAACTTGTAATATCACCGATTTCACATCTTGTAAATTTTACACAATGTGAATCCTCAGGCTTTCCAAAATTTCTAGCTTCTGCTGAAAAAAAATTATCATCTCAACCTTTATTTAATACATAATGTGATTTACACTTAAATGACATGTAATCCATCTCACAGGATCCCCCTTAGTTGTGTACAAGTCGTGAAGTAATTGGATACACAAGCTGTGAACCACCATTACATGTCATGTATTCCACTTACGCAGTGTAAAATTCCTACATTAGTTCTGTTACAGCTCCATCCTCCACCAAAAACTCCTAGAATCCCCCTGAACACCTCTAACCACCAAAATAGGAAAGTTAATTGACTAGAAAGGCACAAACTGTTACATATGTAAATTCCCTTATGACCAGAGGAATTTTAATCCCAAAATTACCTTTATTAGACTCAACCAAAAAAGATGCTATATGGAGAGAAAAACTACCCACTTTAATAAAGGGAGGTCTTGGACTGATCATGGATCCCAGTCACTTTAGAACACATGAGAGTTCCTGTAAAGAGTGGTGAAGGTCTCCCTTCAATGATATAAATCATAATGATCCTTAAAATAAACCATCCAATCTATCCCAATAATGAGATCAAAAGAATATGTCTCAAAAATGATGAGGTACCATTCTAGATTCACTTCTGAGATAGAAATTACATAATAAGGAAATTAGAATCCTTGACCTATATTCTTCCTAAGGGATATAGAAAAATCCATAACATATGGAAAGATCTCATATGAAAATTTTAATGATTCCATAACACAGTTAAAAATAAATGAGTGAGAAGTACTAGTTTTAAATAAATCAATCACTATAGATGATGTAAGAATAATTATACCTCTCACCATCATTGGTCCTATTTCAAACTCTACAAGATATGTCTCTACAACATCAAACTTCTTGGTTTCAATCTAATTCTCTCGAATGTATGTCACCAAGGGTAGCAGGGATGTGTCATTGGATTTTGATACCTGATGGAGTGGTATCTCTCAGATGGGACATTAGGTATGGAAGTGTTGTTCCCGATGAAGTGTATCTCTTGGAAGAGTTTCATCTGAAATGACATAGCTCGTGGAGTGTACACTCCTGGTCAAGTGTTTCTTAGAGCCTCAAGTAGAATCTTTTTGCTAGCTATAACTTCTAAACCTTATGAGACTTGGAATATTAGATGAGTATATCTTGGTGTATTCTGGGTTTCCTTGCAGTGATGTCACATTTTTGGGTTGAAAACCATGTGGGATGATCTAATTACTCGTGTATAGATGAGGATGATTGATATGAAGTTTCTCTCTCACATGGGTTCCCTTTAAGTGGGTTGAGAAGACTCCTTCCTTTCAGTTGATCCCTTTTATTTTGGGTATTTGGGGCACCTACTGGGTATTTTATACTCAGCTCTACACGGGATTTTCCTACATTTGTTGTGTCTTTTTCAAACCATAGGTCTTTCTATAGAGTCCTAGGAGGACCTAGAGTAGGAAGATCTTAGTGAGCTGGACTGATTGGGGTGTTTACTAGAGCTTAGTTGAAGAGCCTTATGGTGGTTGCATTTGACAACGATCCCCTCCTTCTGATCGGGTTGGATACTTTTGTAGTTTTCTTTTGGTGGGCCTATATTTCTCCCTTTTTGTACTTTTTTTGTACTCAGGTTTTTCAGATATATGTATGCATGAATTTTAGTTTCTAGCTTTTTATATCTCTGCACTGTTTCATGGAGGTGTTTGTGGGTGTGGGTGTGTGTGTAGGTATGATAGTCTAAGGCCTCCCATGTGTTTGATTTTCCCACTCGGTGCTAGATTCCAGCCCCTGGCCTATAAATTTAGGCTTGGGGAGTTTTGGATTGGGCCTCATTGGGATGGGTCATAAAAAAATTTTATCAGAGTGTGTTCCACTTTAGGATAGTGGTGTCGTGATCTTGGTTTGGCTTGCATAGCGACGATGTTAGTGTTTTGATTTCAGATTTTAGGATAGGGACTCCAATGTTGGTACAGTGATTGATGTATCCATTCAGCAAGACTCTAATGACCAGTTTTCTAACTCAGTGCACTAGGACACTTGTTATAGGAAACATTTGATACATACATCATATAGGACTAGGGTTTTGGGTTTTTCCTTGACCTTTTGAGTCACCTCCCCAGATTACTCTTGACTGTGGAAAGTATTGATTCTATTTCAGGATTCCACCATGAAGATAGTTAAACAGGGTTTTTTGGTGGGATTTTGATGAAGATCCTCCTAGAAATGAGTCATCAATGCAAGGCTTGGTCCTGATGTTGGACCTTTGGGTGGTTTTCCAATTGAGCTACCACCCGTTGAGCAGCAGGTTTTCTGGAAATGTAGTCCGAGGATGCATGTAGGATGAGTGTGTTGCAAAAGTTCTAGAGGCAATGACCTCTTAGGTTTCAGGGTGATCCAGACCCCCAGGCATCTGATGACCAGATTGAGGCAGTCACCCATGTTTTCTACCTTATAAGGACACCTCCCGGTCAGATGGTGGTCCTAGAAATAATCCCTCTTCATGGTTTGGTCAGGTGATGGTGGATTCTGGTGATGCAAACTGATGATGAGGAGACACTCACTTGGGAAAAGTTTGAGTGTCTCTTTAGTAAAGAGTTATACCTGTCCATGTTGAGGTCAATGTGTATCTAGAAGCTTCTAAAGCTTTGTTAGGATAGTATGATTGTAGAGGAGTTTTCAGCACAGTTTACATACCTGTCGCATTACTCCCTATATATGGTTTGAGATCCATTTCTAAGATCACATACCTTCAATTAGGGATTATGCTAAGAGAACAGGTAATTGGTGTCACTGTTGTGCATTCCCACCTATTCTAGAGTGATTGAGTAGGCCCTGGTGGTGGAGAGATTTCTAGCTGAGCAGACTCTAATCGTTAGTGTTGGGAACACGGAAGTGGAGACCTTGACAGCTAGTAGACGAATGTAGGCTCGGGGATCTGGGAATGAGAGAAACTTTAGGATATGATCCTAGGATAGAAAATCTAAGGCTCAAGTCTTTCATATCGATTTCGGTCAGCCATAGGAAAGGTGGTGTTACACTTATGATGGATGAGGACATATTTCTCAAAAAAAATTGACCCATCGAGATGCTGAGAGGGGTTCGGTTTATGGATTGCCTTGGTAGAGTAAGCATTTTGAGCATGGATTTTTTCATGGCAACGGATGTGGTAGAGGAGCTGGGATGGTAGCGAGAGGTTGAAGATGGTATTAGTTACCACCACCACTAGATGGTTCGTACTAGGATCAGGAAGCTAGAGGAAGGGAGTGAGGACAACTTTAGGATGCATATTCCTTTGACTCATAGGCTCTGAGGGTGAATAGAGGTATACTCTATGTCCTGTATACTTTCTATAGTAGTATTGATAGATGTTGTTGTGAGGTAATCTTTTCTTGCCGCTTCTTGCTCGAGGTTTTTTCAGGGTGATTCGGGGTTTCGGTAGAACCCTGTGTTTAGTTTGTTTGACATAGCTTAGAATTCATGAGGAAGAGGGATGCTTCCCCCACTGAGAGATATTTTTGTGATGCTAGAAAAACTATGACAGATGGTCGATGTCACCCAAAGTAGATAGTGTCGAGGTGTGGTGGATGAGTCCCTTTGACTTGTGTGTTCGATGCAGGGTAGAGAGTTTTTGGTTTGCATGAAGGGTTAGTAAGTCCTAGTATGTTCACTCAGGCAGCCTTGGGTTTCTCATTGGTACCCTCGTGTGCTCAGTATTATCTTTGTGTGTGAGAATCTTGAGGAGGGAGTGGTGCGTTTTGACGTGGCTTCGGATTCACAAGACATAAGGATGATTTCCCTGATAATACATGTTCTTGAGACAAGATACAAAACTGTGTGAGAGATTTAGTGTCTCCCAAAGTGAATAGTATCAAGGTGTGGTGGATGAGTCCCTTATCTTGTGTGTGGGTTAGTGCGATGTTGTGCCTCTAGAACCTTTGGTGATTGTTTGGTGAGTTCTTTGTGTTTTCCCACCTATTGTGGATGAGGAGACATGTGATCGTTGATTGTACTATGTCGACCTGGTTTGAGCTGGATGTTGGGTGTGGTTTGGCCTTGTGGTTCCCATGAGTGTGTTCTTGGAGGTATCACAGGAACCCTTGGTGAGATTGCTGGCATGGGAGTCTCAGTAGAGTGCTCAGTTTTACTCCTTCTGCCTAGGCTTTCACTTTTTAGGGAAAAAAGCCTTAAGCTGGGGAGGATGCAGTGACTTGGGTTTTGACCTTTAAGACTTTGGAATATTTCTGAAGCCAGATGCTGAGTCAATGTAGGATTCTAGGGCTCGAGGAGACTCAGAGCGGTGATATTAAAAATATTAAATATATTTTATCACACATGTGCCATTTCTTTGGAAACATGAGTAACTCTCGATAAGAGTCTTGGATCAAAATTCTAAGATTGGGGTAGAGTTTAGAACATGGAATTTTCCCTAGGTGTGACATAAAATTTTTCGATGTCGGGTGTTAGACCCGAGGTAATTTGTGGGCGGGGTGTTAAATAAAGGATATTTTTTAATAAAATTAAAATAATAACCCTCCTCCCATCCCCCTTGGTGCACATGAGAGGATCCAATACCACTCTCCCCCTTTGGAGTGATATACAGAAGCGAGGTGAATCCAAGGAGAAAAGGTGCCACTAATCTTTGATCTTAATAACGATCGCTCCTGTATCATGATACAGTAACTCCCAAGCACTGATTCGACCTTAAAGCATTGTAATTTCACCATGAGGTGGGAATATTTAAGTTTTAAGTCTGTATTCCCCTTTTGATGTGTTTTTTTAAGGTTTTAGATCCCTTGTAAAATTGTTAGGGACCTCGTGATGGTTGATTTGTGTGTTTTGGGGAAACGGGAGTGATTTGGGATACTCGCAGGGAAATTCCCGATATAATTCCCATATACATGGAATGTAGTGTAGTATATAACATCATGTGTTCTTCCACTTTGGGGAAGATTTTTTTTTTTGGACTACACATCGTGTAATAGGGTTACACATCGCGTAGTAACCCCAGGTTATGTGACCATGGGATATAGACAGGGAAGTCATGTGAACATACATGGCTGTGTGGAAGTACACAACCAGAGTACACATACATGGGGTGGTGGACACGGGCATGGGAAAGAGACACGGAGAAGGGAATATGTTTATCCAAGGCATGTTGTGTACCTGGGGTACATGTCATGTGTGTGAGTTGGTTGATCCATATGATAAAATACATAGCTGAGGGTTGGGGTGAGGCAAGACACTCCATGTACAGCCCGTACAAGCCATGTATACCTACATGGATAGAAAATATATGCATCAGTGGACACATATGAGTGTTCAGGTGGGGTAACATGCTGTGTGGACCCCCTAACACTCCATATAGTCCTTTTGGGATGACCTTCCACCTTTCATGCCTCCTTCAGGGCTTGAATTCAGGCCTGTGAGTAGCTTATACTGATCATTTTTTCATATAGAATGTGATGGTGACCAGGGTTTGGGCCTTGTAGATATGATGTGAGGAAATATTTTGGGTCATTTGGGTTAGAAACATTTGGACCAGCAGTGGTTGAGCGAGTCCCTTATTCTATCTCTATGAGGATACGTGTGGAATTATGCCCTCAGCATAGGATTGTGATCCCCTCAATAGGATGATCTTAGATGGAGTGGTTTCATCCCTCTGGGTAGGCCGGGGTAGGATTATCTATCATATAGTTAGATTTTTTGTATCCCTACGTAGATGTTGAGGAAGGATTCTATAACGTATAATTTTTCCTTAAATAAGGTTCTATGTATCATCGTGACCAACACTACATGGGCAGCAATCCCCTATCTAGCAGGGTGGCACTGTAGGGTTTGTGGAATCATTGGTTGTATTATCCCCTATGTAGTGGGCGGTATCAGTATAGTTTTACCATTGTCGTATATATGATCCCCTATTTAGAAGAAGGTTTATATAGGGTTGTGGCATAAGTGGTTATATGAATCCCTACTTCGTGAGTTGTAATGGGTGGGGTTTGTCGAATTGTTTTGACCAACACTACATGGGAGACAATCCCCTATATGAGTGATATGATCTATAGGGTGTCATATTAGGTTTGTGGTGTCCCCCAACGAATCCTAGGATTGATCCCCTTTCTAAGTGAGATCTTTGGGTTACCGTATTGGGTTCATGGTGTCTCCCAGTAGACCCTAGGATTGATCCCCTATCTGAGGAGATGTGGTCTTCAATTTTCCAGACTAGGTTCGTAGTATCCCCCAGCAGATCCTTAGAGTGATCCTCATTTTGAGATATGAGACATTTCATGGTTCCGATAGGGTTAGTAGCATCCCACATCAGGGATAGGTGATATCCCCTATCTAAGTAGTGTTATCCACTGGGTTCCGGCATGAATTTCTTCACGGTGAGTTTTGATGAGTGTGTTCTCTTGGATTTATTCCACCTGGAATAGCGGATACGTTCCATCATCTTGTGATAACAGATGGAGTGGTATCTCTTAGATGGGCCATAATGGATGGAAGCATTGTTTCTGGTGGAGTGTATCTCTCGGATGAGTGTCATATGGGATGATAGATTTCATGGAGTGTGTGCTCTTGGTCGAGTGTTTCTTAGATACTTGAGTAGAATCTTGTTGTCGACTATGATATCAGAACCTCATAGGAATTTGAGTCTAAGATGATTATATATAGGTGTATTCTAGGTTTTCTTATGGTGTTTCCATATTTCTGGGTTGACACACTATGTAAGATGATATGACTAGTCATGTATGGTTGATGATGATTGAGATGGAGTTTCTCTCTCATGCGGGTTCCCTTTGGTTGGGTCGAGTGGATTGTTTCCTTTTGGTTGCTCACTTTTATTTTTGGGTATTTGGGGTACCTACTGGGCATTTTTATACTTACCCATGTATGGGATTTGTCTGCACATGTTTTGTCTTGTGCAAACCACAAGCCTTTCGATGGAGTCCTGGGAGGACACAGATCAAGGCAGATCTTTGTGAACTAGATTGGTCGGGGTGTTTACTGGAGCTTGGCCAAGGAGCCTTCTGGTGGTTTCATTTTACAGAAATCCCCTCCTTCTGAGAAGGTTGGATGCTTTTGTAGTTTTCTTTTGGTGGGCCTATATTTCTCCCTTTTTTACTTTTGTTGTACTCTAGTTTTTGGGATAAATGTATGCATGCATTTTAGTTTCCATATTTTTATATATCTACATATTTTATGGAGGTTTTTGTGTGTGTTTTCATACAATTATGATAGTTTAAAGCCACTCATTTGTGTGATATGTCTACTTAGCATTAGACTCCAGCACCTGGCCTATGGAGGCAGGCTTGGGGAGTCGCGGTTTGAGCCCCGTTGAGACAGATCGTGACATGATGAGAAACTTTTATTGTTTATGAGAGAGGGGTTGAATTTTAAAAACCTATAAAAATGGACTAAACACCCATAAGAGTGGAATTTCATTGGGGAAAATTAGCATAAGGACCTCATATGTCTAAACCTTCCATGCTGGTAACAAATAGAAGTTCCACCACCTGAGGCCACCGATGCTGAAAACTAGAAAATGATCTTGGAGCCGCTACTACCTTCCCTTATTGGCACATCATGCTTCCTCTTATTTTTAGTAAGGACACTACTACTACCAACAAACATAGGTGGCATACCATTCATTCCTTTCACCCTTGCCTGATCAATCTCTACCATTAGTGATTGATCTACAACATTAGCATATGTATAGAGCTTCTAGAGGAATACATGTGATTAGATATCAGTCCAAAGACCTATTTTAAACATATGAGCCTCCAATTTTTTATTTGATACCAACTCTGGTGAAATAAACAATCTCGGAGAATCTGTTCACTTACTCTATAACTATTTTGTCACTTTTTCAAAGAGCGATAAATTATAAGGACTTATCCAATTCTATCATGTCTAGATAAAACTGTTGTGTAAAAATAACATTAAAATCCATAAATTTCAGGTTCCATGTTGTTTATCCTGAATGATTGTCTCCCACCACTTCCAATTGGGGCCTTCAAAAAAGTAGTACACTTTACCATGATAGAATTTGTGGACTCATGGAACTCAAAAATCATCTTGGTCTTTTTAATCCAATCCAAAACTTCTTGAGGATCATTGCTTACTCGGAAGGATGAGTGATTATTATAGAGGAACTCCTGATCTCAATACTTCTATAGGCATGAAACTACTTATTTAGCTTGAGCGGGGTTAGGTCCCTCTCCTTAGTCTATTTCATGAACCATCTAAACCATTGCATCTATAATACTTTGATCCATCATGAGATCTTCCTAATGATATTTATCTGATTCTCACTCTGAAAGGTTTGTTGGAGTTCTTCATAGGGCATAGAACTATACAGAATCATATAAAAAAGGAAATCATCAATGAAATAGTCAATCGCAAATCAAAATCATAAACTTTCATAATATAACAAAGCACATCACAAATGAAGCAACATATCAAACCCCATCCTTCTATGAAACATGGCCTGAGTACATGGTCTGCATCCCATGCACCTTGCCCAAAATGAAGGGAAAACAAAATCTGAAACCAAAATCACATTCCCAACACCCCTTAGTGACTCAAGATCGGGTACTAAAAGTGTTTTCCCAACACTTATTAGTAATTATTTCTTGATACTTGAAAATACTATTTTATGTCTACCTAAATCCACAAATAATATAAATCAAAAAATGTGGTAACTGATATCATTGTTTCACAAACCAATATGGTCCACCCCTGAATCAAGCACCCAAGACAGTCTATGGCAAGTCCCAAAGGGTGTTCCCGATCCCCATGGGTTGGAAACTAGTGTCTGGGAATCATGAAACTCCTTTGGGAATGGTTTTATCAATAGAATCAATAAACATTCTTAAATCAAGAACCCAGGATGACCTTTCCGTAACTTAGAAAGTCATTCCCTCAATGAAAAAAAAACTAAAACATTGTTAAAAAATTATAAAATAACCAATATATAATCTAAATAGAAATAATAACCAATGAATCATCAATGTAAACATAATAAAATTCATATACAAAATGAAAGGATCCAAAAATACATATATAAAAAATACGGGATGGATAGAAGATATGGAGATGCAATATATATCAGCTAACTCATCCAAAAATAAACAAAAACAACTAGTCATATCCATGTAAAATGAGGTCTCAATCCCCACCATCATCCATGCCCTGCTAACCTAAGAACCTACCACCATTATGTGATGCTTTTTCTTTACCTGGATCTGCTAAAATAAGGTTTTCATACACTCACTTGGTATATATTAGGTGTGATAAACACTATCCTGGTAAGATTTCACCAAGTGTTTCATGAGTAACTCTTGTTAGACAAAACACAATCATGCTAGTTTGAAATAAATTATATGAAATTAGGATTTTAAATTTTAATGGAAAGAAAAAAATAACAAGATTAAACAATTTACAAATGGAAGTGAATGACATAAAGATAATCATTTCATAAACATGCACCATGGGAGAGAACTAGGTCATCTAAAGTAATGGGCACCCTATACCCTTGTATAAACTTGTAATCTAATGGTCAAAGTCTAATGCGCACCCAACCTGCTTAGGAGGACATTCCTTGTCCTAGCGGCATGGTGTCTCTCATCCATGGAACCATATCCAACCAACCACTAAGGAGTATATTCCTTATCCAAGAAGTATGGTGGTGCTTATCCCTAACACCACAACCATTATCTAGGTTTATATGTTTAGTTAGTGTGGCATAATATAAAGGAATACTAGGTATATTCTTCCCCCCTAGATACCTAGGTTCCCATGTGTCATTATCCATTTCCACAAGCCACGTTCCATTCTTAAATAATTCACATTTCCAAATAGGTCCTTTCATCAACCAGCCATAAGTAATTTCATTTTATTACACACAAAGTATACCTTTTTAAACCATTTTACTTATCAAAATCCAAAAGAAACATTTCAAACAACTAAATCATATGAAATTAGCTTTCAAAAGAACCAAAAAAAATATCCTAGAATAATTAAAACATTCATATTAAATAAATACAATCATAATTGTTTCATCAAATAAGGGAATATCATGAAACCACCTACCTTTACCACTTAAAATCCTTACAAATTGATGGAAACCACTCGCCAATAGTGGAAATTCATTTAAGAGGAGAGGAAATTCCCTAAAGGAGAAAGAAAAAAACATGAAACCAAAAACTCATTTTTTTATATTTATATGAATACAACCCAAGTCTTCTATATATATAGGGGATGAGATAAATCCAAGGAAGATAGAATAAATATCAAGTGTAAGGGACGCTTACTTAAAGTTTCCTTGAAGATCTTAGGTGAAATATCACCAAAACCACACTAAGGATGAAGGGGGAAGGGTATTTTTATGAGGTGTGGTTGGAGTCGAGTGAGGGAGGAATAAGAGGATTAGAGGATTTAAAATGCATGGGGGTAAAGTGGTAATTTTTTTATTTTTAAACATCAGGACAGACTACACAGTTTTCCAAACTATGTGCCAATGGTGCGGGTCAGCACCAAACCACTTGGGAGTTGCATGGTTTGGCCACATGGTTAGGTAAACAATGTTCCAGTCTTATGAATTTGTACTATCAAAAATTAAAGACCTAATGAACAATTTATATACATTAACTCCTAACCATGAACCAACCATGTGATAGCCTAGTTTTTCTAAATTTTTGAAACTACAAAGGAAAATAAATCAATAAAGAAAGAATAAAAATGAAAAACAATAAATAGATATCCCATACAATAAAATGACATACTAGGTGTGAAAACAGGACACAAATTATGTTGACTGTCAGGTGTGAGTACTCATAAGTGGATAAGAATTCATCTCATGAAATTTTCACTTGGTAATCTCCAAGATAAAAGCTTATGAGAACAGACCCACCTATAATACTTCAACATGTTTACGTGTCATTGGATATTATTTTTTGTGAGCATGTGTAATGATCCTTAAACTTTAAGATTATTATTAATAAATATTATGAATCACGTAATTTGATGTATTTCCCAAAACTATGACACTATATGTTCATGCGAAGTAAGATACATTGGATGTGTCATGAATGATGTGTCATTAATTATAAGTTGAGAAAGGATTTTTTTCATTCCAAGACAAGAAGATAAAATCACAAGCCCTCTGGTTGGAATGTAACTTTCAATCTAAAGTCATGGTCATGGTGTATAGAAAATTTTATTTTAGATAGTCAAAGAAAGAGAAATTTAGAAAATAGGTTGATGACATGAGAATGAAACCTACTTGATTGTGAGATATTGTGACAAAAGGATTATATTAAACAATGAGAGTTTGTATGTGGTTGTCATCATTTCAACATTAACTTCTTCCTCTATGGGTGTCTTTACGTATTGTTAGACATTGGTATTAAACTTTAGATAAATATGTCTAATTCCATCGAGGAAGCAGCCAAGGGGTCACACACTTAGTGTATCATTTGATCTCATGCAATTATATTTGAATTTAATAGTTGGAATAAATATTATTGTCAAGACCAAGTTATAATATTTATTTAGGATAATTTATTTGATCATAAATATCCAATCACCCATTGTATTCCAATTAGAATATATATATATAAATGAGTTGAATGTTTAAAAAAATTACAAGACTAAAAAATAAAATATTTATTTATTTCCTGTTTTATTAATAAGGAAATAAATAATATTTATTATTAAATATTTATTTTTTTTCATGAATATTAAAATAAATATTTATTCACAAAACTATAAATATATAATATTTATTTATTTATAGAATGAATAATATTTATTTATTATTCATGGTTCGGTAAATGCTAAGGATGGTGGATGGACTGATTTTGGTGCCCAATAATGAATATGATATAATTTTAAATATCATTTAAATAAATAGAGAATTATTCATTTGTAAAATGATATTTATTTTCACAATCCAGTTGTAACGACCCGGACCCGGCCAGCCACCCAAACAGTGCCGAACGGGTCAGGTGTCACTACCTTAGGCGCACCTCCCCTGAACGCCAAAGGCTGCCGACTAGCAGTGAGGGTCTGATAGGTATAGTGGGGAGGCTATACCCTCCCGGAGGAATAAAATGGTACAGGTCCGAGTAGAATACTAAATATGCAGCGGAAATAAATGACTCAGCAGACTCGAACCAGACCCGCATAGCAGAAGCACATTCAATAACAATAAACAGTGGAAGCAATATAAAAACAACAGCAGCGGAAAGTAAATAGAAATTCATGCCAACAATCAACTACAATAACTGCTAAAACAACCAAGCATACATCCAAGAAAGTCATACAAATCAATACATATATAATGGCGCCAATGGCTAACCAGTAGTAGCTACAATATAAGGTAAACATGCTGATGCAAGGAAAGAAAACTAAACAAATAACTCCAGTACGGCACGACCTCAGGGTCCGTGACAGTCTCCAAGTCAATCAGCACTAAAGTCCAGCTCCTGAGGCTGACCCTTTACCTGCACGCAATTTCATAAAGTCTACACGCGTCCTGAAGGGCCCGTGTAGGGTGTGAGACAAGTCCCAGTAGGATACCACCCAGAGGTGCGTACCTAATATAAGTGTTTAGCCAGACATGCTTATATAAGAAAAACAGTAAACAGTGCAATGCCAAAAGTAACCAAGGACTTCACTGGTGCTCAGCAGCCACCAGGAAGTGTCACCTGCTTCGGCCAATGCCAGAAAGTCTGATCTGCAGCTTGACACCTCGTGCCACCTGACACCATGTGTCTCAAGTACCGACGTCCCGAAGGCACACCCAACCGTCGTAACCCAGCTCGAAAGCTCAACCTTCCCATAGCACAACATCCGGAGGAACAACGATACCTGTCCTCAAAAGATAACCGGAGGGACAACGATGTCTGCCCTCAAGTCACGGCGAGCCTCTGCCCCCAACCTGACCGCCTCAAAGCTGTCTTCCAAAGGCTCCTCACCTTCCACGTGGCTTCCTATGGCAAGCACCCCCAAACCAAATATACCTAACCGCATCTATCGGGGGTCTCTACCCAGCGAGTGGCTATACCACCTCATCTCGGAGTCTATCTGTGTGAACACTACTCAAAAGTACCCGGTGAGCGGTAATCACCTCAGTATGTCCCAAGCCACAACACCTCTGACACCTCGTGTCCCTGCAAACTTGTCACTCAAGTCAGATGGCCTTGTCATCCAAGTAACCCAGGCCAAAGCCCAACCTGACAGTCCAACTGCCTCAACCGACGTCCATGATGCCCAATCCCATGGTAGCAACCACCCAAAGTATCCCGAGCCAAAGCCCCAACTTGTGATCCCCATCACTCAAAATATATTCGGGCCACGCCCAACACAACAAGCAGTTCAACACAGGCAATAACACACATTGTATATTCATACTCGGAAGCATCACTTTAAACAGGCAATTACTAAACAGTCAAATTGCACTAACCTGTGCCATCCCATCCCAGCACCTAACTCATTCACAATTCAACAATTAAACTAAATAGTTTAACTCAAGACATTCAATGAGTAGTATAAACACAGCAGTTTAAACAATGGTCCAATTCACACGCATTTCGGCACCCCCGGCCGAATTTCCCCAAACGAGCAACGACCTCTAACCCAGTCTCACTCAATCGCAATAGGGTTAGGGAATACCCCGAGGCATTCCACAATGCATATAATTAAATAAAAACAAATAAACAGGGTCTCTCTCAACACCCGACGTTGCGCCCGAAGGTCGTAACCCCCAAAAGTCTACGAAAACACGAAAGAAGGTATGCACCACCTACCTCGTACTCGTACGATGACACTCCTTTGATATCAGCCCTTGAATCGGACTGAATCGCGGTAGATCTGCGTTTCCATCAAATCCGGCAATTTCGTTCAGATGGAATCTGTGGATGAACAGGTGAGGAATCAAGGATGAAGAAGGGTGTGTGGGGTTAGCCTCTCTGATGCGGTCCCGCTGCCACAGACGGATCTAAGAACGGAGGTCGTACGGAGATTCTGGAAGGGTTTGAGTTTTCGGGGTTTTTCGGACGAACTGTTCATCCAAAGGGGGAGAAGAAGATGGTTATGGGAATGAGACGTGATGGTGGCCCGATCGCTCAAATAAAAAAAAGTACACGGCGTGTATTCCCAAAGTACACGCCGTGTATATGTGTTTCCGTAGTCAGACTTAAGCGGAGTCCGGCACACGGTCTGGACTGGGTACACGGTCAGCACACGGCCAGGGTCTCGGCCGCTACACGGGGCAAGGGTACACGGTGTGTCAAGGAAGGCTACACGCCGTGTAGATGGAAATTTACACCTGGTCACCACACGACATATACTTGTCCTCGCACGGGTAAGGGATACACGTCGTGTCTATAAATACACGCTGTGTAGTAGGAAATTTCTACACGGCCTTCACACGGCATGTACTCGGCGAGCACACGGCCGGTCACTCGGGTAACTCATACACGGCGTGTACTTAAGGTACACGGCGTGTAGTCTGGAAATTTCCAGAAACCGCCCAGATTTTCCAGACTTCCCAAAAACTAGTCAAGAGTGTAAACAGGGCCGGGTTTTGACCCATTTCAAAAAAACTCGGGTTCTTACAAACTCCCCACCTTAACGTAGCTTGTCCCCGAGCTACCAAACAAAACCAGAAGATGGCACCGAATACGTACATTCCGGTTAAACAACCCAGACTACCCCAGTCTCAAAGTTCTGGCTAAATTCCTAAAAGGACTCCCCACCTTAGGAATCACCTACTCGGTCTCAACCCGAACAAAGCTCAAAGAAAACAGGTAAAAAAACAAGGCCCAATGACCTATTTCCCAGACCCATGGTCCTCCCGTGACGCATCGTCACCCCTGCACCTCCTCGGTGCTCACGTGTCGCTTCCGACACCCAACGTAACGCTCACCGCATCGGCGTCCGCCTCCCTGAGGTCCTGCATCTAATAGATGCTCAATTCAAACTTGGTGCCATGCACCTCAAGTAACCCACATCCACGATGCCCCGATTCCCATGGAACCTCAAGTAACCTGCATCATTGATGCTCTTGATGCCACGCATCTTAAATATATAAATAAAACATAAAACGCATCTGATATGATGTCAATCCCACTAACTAGAATCTAGTCAGTCCACAAGTATCATGTGCAGCCTGTGCACTCAACCAGACATGCCTCAAGAGGCCATGCCAATATAAAGTAATAAAACTCATGGCCACACCCGCGGTGTACCTGCCACCTTCATCGGATCTCTAGCCTGCTCAATCCCTGGAAGCTCCACAGTGTGCACCTGGCCTGAAGCACGACTGCCCGGTGCCTGACCTCCCTGCGGTGCTACCCCAGTCTCCGGCCACGGACCCCTCAGCTGGGTCCTACTGTCCCTGTCATGTCCTCCGCGTGCAGCTGGACCTCGGCTACCCTCTCCTTGTACCAAACCTGAACCAGCTCCTGACGCCACCGTCTATCCTGGTCCCTACCTGTCGACTGTCTGAGAAGGTTTCCTACAAAACCTCTCCAGATTCCCGACCTGTCCACACGCCCGAAACTCCTTTGGGGGCCTATCACACTAAGCCCGAACATGTCCCGGTTGTCCGCACTGGAAGCACACCACCGCTGAACTGCCACGAGGTGGTCTGGATGAGTCCTTGGCCTGCCCACCCTGCTGGAACTCATCTCTCCCTCGCTTCCTGCTGTCTGAACCGTCACCTGGGGTTGTCACCCTGCCAAAACGAGATTTCTCTCTCTCATTGCCCTTGGCTATGAGCGCCTGGTTCACCGCCTCGGAGAAAGAACCCAGCCTGAAGATGTTTACCTGAACCCGAATGGCGTTTCGTAAGCCATCCTCAAAGCACCTCACCCTAGCTGCATCATCGCTCACCATACCAGGTGCAAAGCGAGATAACTCTGTGAAAGTAGCTGCGTAGTCCATGACGGACATATCTCCCTGCTGAAGACTCAAGAACTCCCGAGCTCTCTCTGCCCTCAGTGTCTCCAGATAAAAGTGCTCGAAGAAACTGTCCTCAAAGTCCTTCCATGCCAGTCCCTCGTGCCTACGAGCCTGTACCTGCACATCCCACCAACATTTCGCTGGTCCTCTTAGCATGTATGTCGCCAGTTTGACCCTCCACCCTGGAGACGTCTCGAGCTGCTCGAAGATCATGTGCATACTCTCTATCCAGTTTTCTGCCGCCTGTGGACCACCCTCACCCTGAAAAAGCGGTGGGTGCTGCGACTAGAACTCCCGTGTCAGATACGCCATAGAAGGCTCTCTACCCTGCGTGCCTCTGTCAATCCCCTGCAAGACGCGTACTAGGCTAGCTCGGAGCTTCTCGTCAATCCACGGTCCGAACTCTGCCAAACCCAGCTGTTGCCCTACCTGCACTGGATCCTGAACTTGATCATGTCCCTGAGCCTGTACCTGCGGCTCATGCTCTGTCTGCACCGGATTCTGGACCTGATCCTGCGGTACCATATCCTCTCATGCCTGTCGCTCCATCGTGTCATGAATAAGTAACCCACTGAATACCATAAATGGTCAAACAGGCCACATAAATCTATATAACAACATATTCTACGCAGATAAGGAAAGCAGTAAAAGGCAGTGCATAACAACTACCCTTACTCCCCCTCACCGCAACCCATGCCCCATGGCATCCCGACCTCATGGCCTCCTTACCTGCCCTCAATAGAGCCAAGTATCATTAGTACCTTGGGCCATGCCCATCCTGACAACCAACGTTGCATCAATCCTAACGATCGAGTTTCCCAATCCTGACAGTTACACTGCCTCAACCATAGTACCTATCTTCTCTCACAAGAGCCAGACCCAAATATCCTAAAACATGCAATTCTAAAAAAATACAAAGCATGGAATATACGTTGCCATAAACAAGCAATTCTATCAGGAGTTTTACCTATCCATATTTCAGAGCATACATAACATGAAAATTGATTTTATTCACATGGTATTATCACTTCACAAAGCATACGTGCAGTTATGAAATTGAAATACCCTAAAATGTGCCTATCAAAAGCCAAGAAAGCAACCCTTGCCATACCGGCCAAGGTTTACATATCATAATCAATAACATCACACAACAAGTGAGCCACCGAGGTGGAAATCATATCAACTGTAATCTGAGAAAAAGAAAACAGCAATTTCCACCCCTGGCAACTCAATCCATCCCTCGTACATGGGACTTCAGGCACCCAAGCACAAGTTCAAAAATCAAGTTCCAACATCAACCTATATCCATTCTATCGTATCCCAAATAGTAAAACCAGAAGAAAATAAAAAGAGAAGTCTCAAACTCATTAGTAGCCAGCAAAGCAACGCTACTAAATCCTTGTCATGAAACCCCTCTGATACCACTTTGTAACGACCCAGACCTGGCCAGCCACCCGAACAGTGCCGAACGGGTCGGGTGTCACTACCTTTGGCGCACCTCCCCTGAATGCCAAAAGTTGCCGACTAGCAGCGAGGGTATGATAGGTATAGTGGGGAGGCTATACCCTCCCGGAGGAATAAAATGGTACAGGTCCGAGTAGAATACTAAATATGCAGCGGAAATAAATGACTTAGCAGACTCGAACCAGACCCGCATAGAGGAAGCACATTCAATAAAAATAAACAGCGGAAGCAATATAAAAACAACAACAGTAGAAAGTAAATAGAATGTCATGCCAACAATCAACTACAATAACTGCTAAAACAACCAAGCATGCATCCAAGAAAGTCATACAAATCAATACATATATAATGGCGCCAATGGCTAACCATTAGTAGCTATAATATAAGGTAAACATGCTGATGCAAGGAAAGAAAACTAAACAAATAACTCCAGTACGGCACGACCTCAGGGTCCGTTCCAGTCTCCAAGTCAATCAGCACTAAAGTCCAGCTCCTGAGGCTGACCCTTTACCTGCATGCAATGTCATAAAGTCTACACGCGTCCCAAAGGGCCCGTGTAGGGTGTGAGACAAGTCTCAGTAGGATACCACCCAGAGGTGCGTACCTAATATAAGTGTTTAGGCAGACATGCTTATATAAGAAAAACAGTAAACAGTGCAATGCCAAAAGTAAACAAGGACTTCACTGGTGCTCAGCAACCATCAGGAAGTGTCATCTGCTTCGGCCAACGCCGGAAAGTCTGATCTGTAGCCCGGAACCTCGTGCCACTTGACACCATGTGTCTCAAGTACTGACATCCCGAATTCATGCCCAACCGTCGTAACCCAGCTCAAAATCTCAACCTTCCCATAACACAACATCAGGAGGAACAACGATACCTGTCCTCAAAAGATAACCGGAGGGACAGCGATGTCTGCCCTCAAGTCACGGCGATCCTCTGCCCCCAACCTGACCGCCTCAAAGCTGTCTTCTGAGGGCTCCTCACCTTCCACGTGGCTTCCTATGGCAATCACCCCCAAACCAAATATACCTAACCGCATCTATCGGGGGTCTCTACCCAGCGAGTGGCCATACCACCTCATCTTGGAGTCTATCTGTGTGCACACTACTCAAAAGTACCCAGTGAGCGGTAATCACCTCAGTATGTCCCAAGCCACAACACCTCTGACACCTCGTGTCCCTGCGAACCTGTCGCTCAAGTCAGATGGCCTTGCCATCCAAGTAACCCGGGCCAAAGCCCAACCTGACAGTCCAACTGCCTCAACTGACGTCCATGACGCCCAATCCCATGGTAGCAACCACCCAAATTATCCCGATCCAAAGCCCCAACCTGTGATCCCCATCACTCAACAATATATCCGGGCCACACCCAACACAACAAGCAGTTCAACACAGGCAATAACACACATTGTATATTCATACTCGGAAGCATCACTTTAAGCAGGCAATTACTAAACAGTCAAATTGCACTAACCTGTGCTATCCCATACCAGCACCTAACTCATTCACAATTCAACAATTAAACTAAACAGTTTAACTCGAGACATTCAATAAGTAGTATAAACACAGCAGTTTAAACAATGGTCCAATTCACACGCATTTTGGCACCCCCGGCCGAATTGCCCCAAACGAGCAACAACCTCTAACCCAGTCTTGCTCAATCACAACAGGGTTAGGGAATACCCAGAGGCATTCCACAATGCATATAATTAAATAAAAACAAATAAACAGGGTCTCTCTCAACACCCGACGTCACACCTGAAGGTCGCAACCCCCAAAAGTCTACGAAAACACGAAAGAAGGTATGCACCACCTACCTCGTACTCGTATGATGACACTCCATTGATATCAGCCCCTGAATTGGACTGAGTCGTGGTAGATCTACGTTTCCATCAAATCCGACAATTCCGTTCAGATGGAATCTGCAGAGGAACAGGTGAGGAATCAAGGACGAAGAAGGGTGTGTGGGGTTAGCCTCTCTGATGTGGTCACGCTGCCACCAACGGATTGAAGAACGGAGGTCGTACGGAGATTCTGGAAGGGTTTGAGTTTTCAGGGTTTTTCGGACGAACTGTTCGTCCAAAGGGGGAGAAGAAGATGGTTATGGGAATGAGACGCGAAGGCGGCCCGATCACTCAAATAAAAAAAGTACACGGCGTGTATTCCCAAAGTAAACATCGTTTATATGTGTTTCCGTACTCCGACTTAAGCGGAGTCCGACACACGGTCTGGACTGGGTACACGGTCAGCACACGGCCAGGGTCTCGGCCGCTACACAGGACAAGGTTACACGGCGTTTCAAGGAAGGCTACATGCTGTGTAGATGGAAATTTACACCTGGGCACCACACGACATGTATCTGGCCTCGCACGGGTAAGGGATACACAGCGTGTCTATAAATACACGCCGTGTAGTAGGAAAGTTCTACACGGCCTTCACACGGCATGTACTCGGCGAGCACACGGCCGGTCACTCGGGTAACTCATACACGGTGTGTACTTAAGGTACACGGTGTGTAGTCTGGAAATTTCCAAAAACCGCCCAGATTTTCCAGACTTCCCAAAAACTAGTCAAGAGTTTAAACAGGGTCGGGTTTTGACCCGTTTCAAAAAAACTCGGGTTCTTACACCAGTGCATTCCATTATATAATAATATTTTATTATTATTTGTATGGATTGTTTATTAGAATTACTATTTGATTAAGGGATCATGTACAATTATCAATAATAAACCCAATATCTATATATACCCTATTATATCAGTTTAGAGAGATGGCGAAAATCATTTCATAATGCGCAATTTTTATCCTCTCTGGAGAATTATCTCAATGAAGAACTTATCTAGGGTTTCTATCGAGGCTGAGGAAAATTCTTATACCTCTTTTCCCCCTCTTAATAATGAGAGCACAAGATAGAGACACCTTCAAGCCCGAAGGATTGTGTTGCGATCAAGGTGAACAATGCAAGATGATTGAAATATCCACACTAGCACTAGGCATTCCATCAATGTTGTTTAAAGATCAAAGAGGATGTGTGGATTACCATTATATAGATTCTATTTTGGTTCTACATGGAGCAATGATGGCACCACTCGAATTCGGTTTGAATGATCAACACCTACATCGAAGAAAGATTTCAGTACTGAGTTATTTTATTATTATTAAATTAATTATAAATTTAACATGAAAGATATTCTCTCTTATTTATGCATTTCATTGTCCGTTTTATTTGGGTATATTCATTATAAATGATGATTCTTCATCATGATCTTGTGGATTATTCATTGAACATGATAAAAATAACTTGGTAATCATTCTCACCGCTACTTTTATTATGGTCGGAACCTTTAAGGAACATATTGTAATCAAAATTATAACATGAAGAAACTAGAATTTTGAGCATAAACTTATGTAACCATCCCACTGTGATTGATTATCACCACAAGGATCCACCCTAAATAACATTTGAATATCTCATATAAAATGGGGTAAAAAGCAAATAAGAACTGGTCTAGAAGTCTTCCTACGTCAATAAAGAATATGTGTGTGTGAGTTAGAGATCAAATAAGACTTAAAGTGGCCTAATAATTGGTTGTAAAAGTGTTACTTTTATGCCCTAACTATTACAATTCATCTTTAGGGGTACTTTCTATCTTGGAATTCTTTATTTCTAGTTTTAGCTACACTTATCTAATAAGTTCTTTACTTAAAAATGGCTAGAAAAATCCAATAAGTTTTAATCGACATGAGGTGGAAATATTTAGGGAATTCTGAACTTGGATAAATAGTTGGAAGATGATATATCTAAATTTCATATAAAAAGTATCAAAGAAATATGAAAATGGTCTTTGGAATAAGGATCTTAAGGGATAGGGATTTAGGAAAGTGACACTTGTTAAAATATTAATTTCACTAAATTCTATTTTATTTGAAATTATAAAATTGGTTCTTTTTCTTGAGAGTAAGTGGAACCCTTTTGAACTTGAGGAAAAGTTCTTATTTAAGTTTGGAGGAGTGATCAAGCCATAAATTTTCAAAAAAAATATAAATTTTATAGATTTTCACTATTATTTTCCTTTATTTGAGAATAAATGGTTTGAATCTTGAAATTATACTAAATCTAGAATTAAAGTGATAAATATCTTGAATCTTGATTTTTAGATGTTTTCTTCATTTTTTAGAATTAATTGAACATACATAAATTGATTTTTTGGATTCTATATTTAAACTAACTAACAGCCTTCTAATTCTATTTTAAAATGATTTAATCATTTTTTAAATAACTGGAACAACCCTGCACTAAGTTTGTATTTTTCATGGGTTATAGGTTAAGAAAAAATGGAAAAGTGATGGTATGTAATATTCTTCTTGGTGCATAAGATATGTTTTTTTTTTGTGAAAATGTTGATACATGTGATATTATGATCTGAATAAGAGAATGTATAATATTTTAGAGTTGGGAAGATAGAGAAATCAGCTAAGGGAATGCACACATAAGATATTTTCCCTTAGGACTTTGTATGTAACATTTTGGGTGGAATAAAAGGCATGTGTAACATTTTATCCACTAGAAGATGATACATACAATATTTTTTAGAATTGATGATCATGCGTAACATTTTTTCCCATTTCCAATCGAAAAAAAATCATATATGTTAGGTTTTTAAAGGATTTATATCATTTTTCTAAGAAACTGGGTCCATTTGTAATATCTTAGAGAATGTGTAACATTTTTTAATGATACAGTTGATACGTAACATATTTCTTGAGGTAAAAAAGGTGATGTGTAAGATATTTATAGGTTCCAAATAATATGTAACATATTTTCTCACTACTGAGGAGGATATGTAACATAATTTTTCAAAGGTAAATGATAATACATATGATATTTTCCAAGGGGGAGATTGTACATAGAATATTTTCTTGAGGCATGGGAGGATGATTAAGATGTTTGAGTTTGCGAATGATATGTAAGATGTTTTCCCCAAGGAACGTAATATGTAATATGTTTTCTAGGGGTAGAGAGTTGATACGTAAGATGTTCCCCTTTGTGAAAAAATGGGGAAGTTAATGTGTAATATGTTTTTGGAGAAACCAAGGTGATACTTAGCATCCCAAACATTTCCAAATATAAAGAGGGTGATACATAAAAAAATTATTTCCCAAGGAGGAATGATTCATAACATAATGGATTTTGTAAAATCTATAGAAGGATGATATTTAGGATAATTTTTTCTATTGCTTTGGATATGTAACATGATTTTCCTTCACCAAAATCAGGAGAATGGTATTAAAATCTGAATTTTCCAAAATAAATCAGGCTTGATCTAAAAGTAATTTTCATTCTGATGGTCTTCCCAAATCGTGAAAAATGCTGCCAAGCTTCTGTGAGGCACTCATCCAATAGAAGATGAAAATCATAGGAAATCTAGGAGTCTGATAATTTGAGCTGCCTGAAAAATCTAGACCCTCAATATATACACGTGGAAGCCATCAAATAATATGGGAGCTCAACACTGAATCAGAGAAGGATTTAAAGCACATGAAGGGAGCATATCACTCGGTCAAATATGATAAGTAATTCCATACCATCCATGTAGGTGGAACAATCACACCAAAGAACACAAGGGGTCATTCCAGTAGGGGAAGATCATCTTATAAAAGGGGATGGTCATTTTAGAAAAAGAGGTTGGTCAACTGAGGGTTGTTCAGTTAACTAATCTAGGGACTACTATTATTTATTTTATTTCTTCATTTTTGTAAATCTTCTCTAGTGATGGAACATTTGACCCATAGTGGTCGAGCCAATGAGATTTTCCCCACCCCTATTAATGAATTCTAAAATTTATTGATAAATATCTTCTTCTTGTTCTTACTGGATATATTTTATTGATTTGGATAATAAGGGGTTTCCATTGTTTATTATACTCAAATTATTATTACTTCTATCCATTTTTCACACATAGGCCCCCCAAACCTACTTTATTTCCCATACAATAGAGAGGAGTAAGGTTGTGTTCGAGAGTGATCAAAGGAGTTAACAAATGTTGTACCAAGGTATGATCACACATAAAATACAAGTGGAGGTGAATTTTAACTTAAAAATAAACTTAAAATTTTCATCCTCTACAAGTATTATGTTGATCGGTTTTTCAAAGTATTGATCTAGTCAAAGATTAGAGTAACTAAATTATATATTTTATTGAAATACAGTTGGCATAGTGAAAATAAAGTGATTGGTATTTTGTATTATCGATGAAAATTTTAAAGAATTGAAACTTTAAACAAACTGTATTACAAAAACTGATATGAGAATTAACTCTATGGTAATTTAAGAAAGAATATAGTAAAATTTTAAAACAAAATACAAAGTATTAGTTAGCAAACCAAATTCACCTTTAAAATGATATTTATAAAAACATAACTTTAAAACCAAATCCAAAGGTAAATTTGAAAACCTAATCTAAGTTATCCATGAATTTCAACCTATCATAAGGTATCCTCAATTTTATACATATCATAAGGTTCATCTTACTATCCCCAGAATCCATCAACTAAACTTGTCGGTAGTATCTCACTTTCACACTTTGGAAGTACTTAATCTCTGTCTTCCTAGCTATGAAATCCTTCAATCAAATGATAAGTAATTCCTATATCTTCTTATCCCTAAAATCCTTCAATCACGTAGGATTGGAATACAAAATATTACAACTTAAATACAAAGATCTTTACAAGGAAAACCTCGCATAATGGTAGTTCTTAGCAGAAACACTCAGAAAGAAAAAGATTACACTAATAAAAAGATATTTTAGCAACAATAAATTGAAAATCTTCAAAACAAACAGAAACTTTCAGAATTCTTGATTATCATACTTTTGATGCTTGAGGTGTGTATTCATTTATAGGCAATGTTGTAACAAACTTTAATGGTCTAATTCCACAAAACTTAGAGTCAGTTGTAACTGCATCAGCATCAACTTATTCATCTACTGATGAACTCGGTAGGTTGCTTCATCTACTGAGGAGTTAGATCAACACTGATATAGTGATTCTAAATTAAATGGAAGCAATCTATCATTAATCTTCATATTACCGGTTTTTCATAAAATATTTTTAAGGCTATGGTGTTTCAGTTATTGAAAGTTCATTCTACATAAGAAAACAACTTAACCAAAAACTTCAAGTTAGAACACATTCATATAAAATGTATTTTGATTTATAAAATAAATAAATAAGTGGTTCATTAACTCAACCATATCCCCAACAATCTCCCCCTTTTTGAAAACACAAGATACACAAGAAAATTTGAAAATAAGAATTGAAATTAAAAAGAAATCTCCATGCAGTCTTCATGATAGAGATTTTACCCCCTTTGTTTTGATACAAATAATAAATGAACTTTATTAGAGAAAAAATACCCCCCTTTAAAAATTAATCATAAAATATAATATAAAAAGATAAATAGTAACAAAACAACAACAACAAATTTTCTTAAATTTATCCCCCTTTGTGATTTTCAAAAGGAAGTATAGAAGAAATAAAAATACAATTGTAAATTAGAAATTTAATTCTATTTGGGAATTGTTTGATCATATGTTTTGGATGATTTTGGAATTTCTACAACACTCCATATTTTCAAGAAAAAAATCATTTTATCATGGTTAAAGTGATCGAATTTTTCTACATCAATTCCATTTTAACCAAGATTTATTATCTAATGATATATTCTTATAAAGTGAGTTTAAGTTAAACTTCACTTTCTCCACCAGTCTTAAGGATCTTATCAGGAGTCTCCATTTAATAAAGACATGATTTTACATTATTAGATTATGAACTTCACCTTATTCACCAATAATCAGAGAGGGGTCTTTGGAAACATCTGATGCTCTTACTATTTTAGCAAAGAAAGTGTTAAGATTCACAGATGGTCTTCTGATATTCTTCAAATAAGATTTTAGAAAGATACTTATGATGAGAAACATTTCAGTAGAAAGGAAAACTGAATGTGAAAAGGCCTTGTGATTATAGTCCTTATATAGGCATTTGAGATTTTTATCATCCAAAAAGTTGGGCTTTGAAGTATAGGTAGTTCTAAAAAACTTACTCAGAAAAATGAAAGGCAAAAATGTAACAGCCCTAGACCCACACTCTCAGATCTTGTGTTAAAAATGTGAACTTTACATTTCTAGATTTGATAACAATAAAAGTGACCAAATTTAAAACATCCAAAATTTACAAATTCAAAGGAAATATTGGATCACTTTCATACTGAAAGACCTTTTAGGTTTAGAGTTTTAGAGAATTAGGACAAACTCTTACATATCTTGGAAAAATAAACAACTGGAACATAAAAATCTAAATCATCTCCAAAATTTTCTTCAGGTCTAGCACCCTTCTTAGACATACCCTATTTAAAACATTTTTTCATAATCTGGGGAAAGGAAAAATAAGAAAATGGTGAGATAAAATTCTCAGTAAGGGTAAATAAGATACATATCAATGATTACATAAGCATAACATGAGCATAAGGTCATAAAACATAAACATAACATTTGAAAATTATACCTTGTATATCAAAGATCATGATCTTGAGTCATGGAATAAATCTTGGAAGTTCATAAAATATAAATCATAAAGGAACATGAGCCGTGAGAGAATAACATTGGCATAAGACATGAAATTGTGGCATATACATAAACATAGAAAATCATTTCCTTAGTAGTCAAGACTCTTCTCCAAGAATGTCATAGTGGAATGGTTCCACTCCCCAAGTCATTATAGTAGTCAAGGTTCACTCTCAAGACTATCATGGTGTACAAGGTCCCTTACTGAGTTGGGTTCACTCCCCATTCCAATCATGTTTATCTCATGAGATATCAATCTTTACTCAATGCATTAGAGGGATATATAGGTCGCACCCATCACATAATGAAACTGTGTGTATATGTTCTACAAGATCATAAATCATTCATCATATCAGAACGTATGAAAAGAAATGGGTTTCATAAATATTTCATTATAGTATAACCCATGGAAAAGAAAAGGATTTCATAAACATTTTATCTTTTTACCATAAACGTAAACCCATCCAAAAAAAGAATAAGGATGGTATCCTTAATTCATATCCCCAGTAAAGCTTAAGTAACATCAAAAGATGTCATCTTAGATAGAAAATGAATTTGAAAGGTCACTTGTGATAATTTTTTAGGAAAATAACCTTTACATTTTGAAATTAGTTTTTTTTTAATTTGCACGCTTATAAAGGAAAATGTTTTCTTTAAGAATAAACTTTTAAACTAATAAAGGGAGATTCAAAGCATTGAGGCATCATGATGGTAGAAAAATCCAATCATATCATATAAATTAAAAAAATATTTCTTCCATATTTTTGTCAAAAAAGGCACAAGGTACCTCATTTGGAAAACAATAAAAATATTCCTTTTAAATTGTTTTTTTAAAAGTAAAATATGAGTAAAAATGATTTTAAACATTTGTAGGAGAATAATAAAAACCTTTTTGAAAATATTTTTAAAAATATTTTTAAAAAACATTGACATGGGAGATAAATATTCTCCAGTTGAAACTTAAACATAAACAATCTTAAATAATGATGAGATTTTGAAATAAACTTTTGACGTTTTGATGTCATTTGAATCGTAAGCCCCGTGAAAGAAATAACTTTAGATGGATATATATATATATATCCCATAATTTTCATGATAAAAATATTAAAATACATTCATGAGTAGTTTATATGCCACACAAAAGAAACATGTAGTGTAAAAGGCATGCGTCCCATAGATTTAAAAGTGAGACAAAAATATCTTACCTTGAGTCTGAATCATCAGGTACGTTCTTTAACTTCCTGAATAATAAAATTAGGTTAATTCTTTACTTTCATAAGAATCTTTTTCAAGTATATTATTTTTTTTATCTCACTTATTACTATGTCATAATAATTACCTAATCATTTATGTTCACGTCGAATGTTTTAGTGTTATTTGATACATAAGTCCAAAATGACTTCGGTAGGTTGATTAAGGTCAAAGAGGTCATTATTCTATCATCTCTAGAATAATAATCGTGACATAATTATCATTTTTATATTTTTATATATCAATTATACTTTTAAATCTAATCATTAAATATGGTTATGAAAAATGAACAACATTACAATCATAGAGATGGTAGGTCGTATATACGCATGAGTAACGTTTCCATTTTTCAATGATCATTATGAAAAGAAGGCAAGTATTATTTTGTCATTCCAGAATGATCATGATATCATATATATCATATTACTTCTTTAAATGTACTTATATATATCATCTATGTGATGTGGTGATGAAAAACAAATCACATCGCTTCGTGAAGATGGTAGTTCACACATATGCACGAACGACGTTATTATTTTACAGTGCATGGAAAGGTAATAAGGTAAATGATATATTATCTTTTCATAATGATAAATATGCCATAAATTTCATATATAAGAATTAATTTTATCATTATAATCTATCTTGAGAGACGGTGATGGAAAATGAATTACATCAGTTCGCGAGGCGGTAGTTCGTCATACACACGAATGACGATTTCATTTCTCATTTGATGGAATATGAGATGGATATAGTTCATGCCAAAAATATAATAATATATCAGTAAATGGATGATAATGGAGTTATTATTTTAGCATGATTGAATAAGTTTTGAGGGATGTGGAAGAAGAAGAAAAACTAAAACATATAGATAAAAATTATACATCTTCTTTGAAAAACCTCCTTTGCTTAACACATTAAGACATCAAAAATTGGTATTATGCCTAACAAAGCCTCTATAATAAGAGGATGGATTTTAGGAAGGTATTTATGCAGGGATTGTCCGAACCAAATGGGTTTTGAAGAGTGAAGTAACAAGAAGAAGAGGTTCCCTTTTATAAGAGGGGAGTGACACTCTTAGAATTTCTCAAAAATATTAAATTAATATAAATTAATTTTCAATTCCAAATAAATCCAAACTGAGTTATTTCAAATATAATATGTGGATGGGTTGAAATCCCATCATCTAATAAAAATTAAAGTTTTGACTATATTTCTACCCTTGTCTTTTGGTTTTAACCTCTATTTAACCTTATTAACTCTTACTGTGACAACATAGATTTTTACTCTTTGAGGGTCAATATAATTACTATAAAATGATAAACCCATAAATGGACCATGATTGATATTTTCAACATTATCCTAATCACTTGGCCGAGTTTAATATTTTTATGAATTTTATATCATTTAATAAAATATTATTTACTATAAATATCGATAATGTCAATTTTTAGAACTATTCATTACTTTAACTTTAATAATATCAATACAACATCTTAAATTCGAAGAAAATATTTTATTATATCTCTAACATGTCATGGTCATTTATAAAATTCACTCATCACATTATTTATCTCAAATTATATTTATTTTAATATTTTTAATATCATTTATTTGATTTTTTTTATTAATTGAATAATTACTGCATCAGCGTTGTGCAAGCATTTAAAGTAATTATTTCTTCACTAAAATTTAAAAATAATTACCATGATGAAGATAAATCTTTTAGCTTTCAAAATACTATTTATAGTTGGACATGTCCTCTGGATAATATGATATTAAAAATATTACACTTATTAAAAACAAGAGTGATGTGTTTGACATTTCTTTAAATAAAATACTATAAAGGTCATAATCTCAAGTGGCCCCAAAAGGTCATAAATTTGAATCTTGGATGATTATGATCTAGATATACTCATCCAATAAGATTTAGGTAAGTGTTTGGGTTATTTAATAGTTCTTATAATTTTATTTTTAACTCATTTAATAGTTTTTATAATTTTATTTTTAACCTTTAATTACCTTATTTACCTTTTACCGTGATAACAAAAAATTACTAAGTTTATTATTCATATTGTTCAAAAATAAAAGGGACATATTTACTAAATTTGGACATCCAGATTCCAAATATGAAATTCATTTTTCAAAATTCAAATCATAGAAGTGACGGCATTTAATTTAAAATTAATCCGACAAAACACAACGAAGAAGTTTTTTTGGAAAAATGTCCTTTATAAATATAAAATGTTTTTATGTTAAATTCAAGTATAAAATCTATTTTAAAACCCCATAATTGGATTATTTAAAATAAAAAATAACTAAATAAAATTTAAAACTAATCTAAAATATAATTTGACCTTATAAATACTTTAAAATAAAATACAGTTCTCAACAAAAATCAGCATTAGTCGCTATTCTTTGAAAAATCAATATTTTCATAAAATTCTCAAAAAATCATCCTAGGATAATTCTGACATGATGAATTCAAAAATTAAATTCATCTTTTCAAATAAATTTTCTAAAATTTCCAAAAAAAAATATTTATAATAATCACTCATAAAAAGCAAGAAAACTCATTTTTTGAAGAAAATGTATTTTTTGAAGAATAAAATGGCATTACTAAAAATTTGAGTGATTGTTTACAAAGAATTAATTCTTACATTGACAATAATGTCATTAATACTATTTACTATTTCCCATTTAACAGTTATGTTATAACGGTCAAATTTAAATAACAATATTTTGTTATTCGTCTAAGCTCGGTGTTGTATATCTTATACGCTATCGAACATAACTCTTCTTTTTAAAAATTTGAGATGTTACAGGAAAAAAAATATGTCGTACATATTCTTTAAAGAATTAAAATTAAAATTTATTTGAATGAAAAAGAAAAAGTTTCCTTTTTGAAGAGTGGCAACAACTCCCATATAAAAAATAATTAAACAAAATTTATGAAAAAAAATAATACATTCCCCTAAATTAAACAATAATAGAAAGGGAGCAGTAAAAGATGATTGAAAAGATTAAAACTTATTGAAGTTATCTTATGATGGATGATCTTCCTTTGCGAAGGATGGTTCAAGAACGAGTTTAGCAAAGATGTAAATCTTTTACAAAAAAAATTAAAAAACGATTAAATTTGAAAAATGGTTTAGTTTAAAAATCATATAGATTTGAAAATCAGATAAATTTGAAATACAGAAAAGTTTGAAATAAATATGAATTTGAAACACAAATAAGTTTTAAATACATATGAATTTGAAATGCATATTAGTTTGAAATACATATAAATTTGAAATAAAAATAAGTTTGAAATATAAAAAAAATGAAATACATATAAGTTTGAAATACACATAAATTTAAAATATAGATAAGATGAAATACAGATAAATTTGAAATACAGATAAGTTGAAATACAAATAAATTTAAAATACAAATAAGTTGAAAACAGATAAATTTGAAATACAAATAGGTTGAAATACGAATAAATTTGAAAAACAAATACGTTGAAATACGGATAAATTTGAAATGCATATAATTTGGAAATCGTTTTCTCCATTGTTTTTAACTAAAGGAGTTATTAATGTAAGGATATAGATGAAATAAGAAGTGGATTCAAAATCACTTAAGTTTGATCATTCCCAACTTCTGTTTAATGAATTTGAATATATCGAAAGTAAGAGGTTTTGTGAAAATAGCGGCAAGATGATTTTCCATTTCGATAAAATCAAGGATAATATCTCTAATTTTTGTTTGTGATCCTTAAGAAAATGGTGTCTTATGTGTTTTAATCGTCAGTGGTGTGCTGGGTTTCTATATAAGGAAATAACACTAATATTATCACAAAAAATTGGAGTTCAAGTAAAACTCAAACCAAAATTAGTGAGTGTGTGTTGCATCCACAATACTTGAGCACAACAAATTTCAACTGCTATGTATTCTGCTTCAGCGGTGGAAAGTACTACAGAATATTGTTTCTTGTTGGATCAAGAAACAAAATCATCTCCTGAGAAATGACATGTTTCAGAAGTAGATTTTCTATCTAACCTATAACCTCTAAAATCAGCATTTGAGTAACTTTTTAAAACAAAATCATTTTCAAAAGAATAAAATAATCCAAGTTCATAAGTACCTGTAAGGTATCTGAAAATGTGTTTTACTGCTTTCAAATTAGATTTTTTTAGATTAGCTTGAAATCATGCACATAAACATACTACAAACATTATGTCTATAAGACTTGCAGTAAGATATAGTAAACTTATGATCATACTTCTATAAAGTTTTTGATCTACCGATTTATCAGCTTCATCAAGATCAAGTTTGATGGAAGTTTTTATATGAGTACTAATGTTTAATGCATTAGCAAAATCAAAACATTTGAGTAAATGTTTAATATATTTATATTCAATTAAAATATTTCCTTCTGGTTTTTGAAAATTTTGAAAACCCAGGAAAATGTTGAGTTCTCATATAGTAGAGGGGAGTAAGGTTGTGTTTGAGAGTGATCAAAGGTATTTGATCAATAGGCTAGGCAAGAATGGGGAATAAAGTGATCATTCTATTTCTCTATTCAAGCTGAAATTACTAGGTAAGGGTGATCAGTTGAGGTTTTAGCTAGTTAGAGAGATTCAGAAGGAGAGTTCATTTAAATGAATTATGATTCAACAAGTGAGGGAATATCTGAGGTTGGGTCACTAATTTTAAAACTAAATTCAAACACCCTTTTACTTAAATCACACAAACACAATTGATCGTTGTTTTCCATTCCAAATTGAACTTGCACAACACAAAAGAAAACACTAAAAAAACTCTCCCCTCTCCAGAGACAACCCAAGTCCTGTTATTTACAACATTTACTTCAAATTTGTTTGTTGCAAGGCCCGCGACAGTCACTGCATTACACACTCACTATAGATTAGCCATACACAAGCTAGAACACCATATCGACCCTCAATAGGGTCAATTCATCATCTAGAACCCACCTCAGTCACTTTAATACCTTAAGCAAATGGATTTCCATGCAACACACTCACCGACATGCACAAAAACCCATGTAATCCCATACAAACACTGAAACGTGATACGGGCTTCCTACCTAAAGCCACAAGGAGCTAGCTCGTCAAGAGACGTCGCCCAATTCAAGCCCAATCAACCATAATGCAAGAACCACACAAAAACCCTACAAATTAGGGATTTGACATGGAAATAAATGAAAGAGCAAGAGAAACTAACACTAAGGTCGTAAACAAAGTTAAACTTACCGAAAGTGAGTGATCACAACTGATGAGATTTCGATTCAGTAATAAATGAGGGTAGAGGAGCTAAAGGAACAAAGGAGGGCAACCAAAATGGGAGCTCTAGCCATGTTGGGTTAGGGAAGGAGAAATGATGAGATTTTGAACAGTTTCAAGGTGAAATTATGAAAAAGCCCGTAAAAACACCTAGGCATACTACCAGGTTCCTGCCCTATCTATATTGAGTGCTCGGTACTCCACTAACAACCCAGTTCGCCCCACCGACTGGTCGGTGGCGCTTCAGGGGCTGTAGGGCTCCCGGATTGTCCACCAGGTACCCGATGACCTTTGTAGTTATTTCTTCACAACAAGGCCCCGATAGCCTTCTTTGAAATGACATCAACTCTCGACCCCCCTTCTGAGCACGCCATAATCTAGCCATAACCATCAATTAAAAACCCAAAACAAGCCTCAAACTGTACCTAAAATTTGAGGGTGGTTACACAATGTAACGGGTAATTAGGGCTTCATAGTGGCTTATTTATAGCCTCTCATCGTTGTTTTGATGGTTTGGAACCATTGGAGATTGACTGAAGTCGTTGGAATCAAAATAGTCTTTGGAGTGATGAATTCAAGGTAGTTGATTTTCTAAAAGACATTGGGTAGCTGGTAGTGTGTCTCCAGGTGGCTATAAGCATTTAAAGACTACAAGGTAATTAGTAGGAAATCATCAAATTGTCGATAGTCGTTTGGGGTCCACTGGGTGCCTGCTGGGAACCCGATGCTAAAAACAAAAGCAACCCACCATTCTATTTTTGTTAATGGGCTAACGGACCTTGATTGAGTACCCAACAGACAATGCCACCATGAGATCCCCCTTTCGCCTTCAAAACTCATCTTTAAGTTTCCCATATGATGAATTAAACTTCGATACAAGTACAAATTAATAATTTTGAAATAAAACTCAATTACATCATTAAAAAACAAAAAGGTATTTGTGATCATTAAAACAAATACAAGAGTGAAAAAAACCTACACCATCTGCATTATTGATTATCATGGTCATATGACAACGCATTATATCATATTCATGGTCATATGACAACGCATTATATCATATTATTTGGATCAGCTTAAACTTATCTCGCATAACTACAAATTGTAATAATAGTTTAGTATATCTCAATAATAGATCTCCTTATATAATTCTATTAAATCAGGTCCACATTGTTACATGAATAACGATGATGTTAACAATCAATCATCATCATCAGGTAAACCATATATTATGTCATATTCACTCAGCGGGTTGAAGGTGCCTGATTGATTATATTATTTGCTCAACTCCGATGTATCCTAGTACGCTCATCTCCAAATGTTATACAAACTCAAAGGTTAACAACCCTTATTGGTTGCTAACTATAACTAACGTGATGATCATTGTAAATTACTTCTATGTTATAATATGTGCATTCTGACATAATTACTTATAGAAAAAATATTAACCATTTAAAATAAATCTTACATGTGATAGTACCAATTTTAACATAGGCTTGTAAATTATTTTAATCTATGTAATCATATAAATAAATAAATAACCATACAAATACAAAAGAAAGGTGACATGAACTTTTATTTACTGATTGGTTTATCAAACCATAAAAACCAACACAAACCTAAGGAAAAACTTTTTAAGTCTCATCTGTCCACCATTCTTCAATTTTTCTTTGAATTAATTTCAATTCCAATCTTGATCCACCTCGCCTCTTGTAAAACCCCAATCTTTTGCAATGTTATTCGCATACAAATGTGGGGTATCGAAGATATAACGTTGCATAAAATTAATCATCCATACACAGATCCTTAAAAGAGGGGTATGATACGCAGATTGACAATAATTAATTTCATAATAATTATTCAAGATTATAAAGTCATCACCATCCAAACATTTACCAACTTTATCTAAACCTTGTTAATTATTCTAATATAGATGATCGCAAAAATATATAATAAATCATGCTAAGGCAAAATACATGTGACATGATAAACATTTATCTACTAATTGGTCATGCAAGTGCATTCACTAAAATATAATTAAATAAAACGAACTAATAATTAAATAACAATGTAAAATTATTATCAATAATTGAAACCCTAATTCCAAATAACATTTACAATTTAAAATAGAAAAAATACTCTTAAATATAAAGATGGCGACGGGGTTGGGCAATAGGAGGTCACAGCGACATTGTCTTATTACCCAACATGCAGGGCAGTCCACCCCAAACTTGCCCAGCCCCATCACTTCAGGGCAACTTGCAGCTTTGCCCCATAGGGAAATTCCATAATATAATAAAAATTGAAAAACAGTTATATTTTTTAAAAATAAAATCACCACTTTAAAACTAATGTTCCACCATTATTGTAACAAAACAATCAACTAACTGATAAATTATCAAATGATTATAATTTAAAATTTATACACCTCATATCAAAAGTGTAGATATGATGCTATTGGTGCAATGATTGATAACATAAAACTAAGGATAAGAGAACTTTAAAAAGGAAAAAGGTTGTGAGTGTAGACAGCTTTGCCTTCGGTCAGATAGGGTTTCGGGAAACCGGGCAAAGAGGAAAAGGAAAAAAAATAAAGGCAGGCTACAGCACGCACCATCACCATGGCTGATGGCGACATGGCGCACGCCAATGGTGCGACATTTCATTTCTGCCTCACCTAGAGCATGGCGAGGCACAGAGTAGCAGGATGCGCGTCTTCTAAGACGCGTTATTAACAACTATGCCATGAAGAAATAGACAAATAATACGCATTGTTTCACACGCCATCGCCATGGCTGATGGCGACATGGTGAACGCCAATGGCGTGACATTCCATTTGTGCCTCACCTAGAGCATGGCGAGGCACAGAGTACCATGATGCGCGTCTTCTAAGACGCGTTATTAACAACTATGCCATGAAGAAATAGACAAATAATACGCACTTTTCCACAGCTCATCAGATCAAATATTGGGGATGTCGGCAACAGATGAAGAAATGGAAGATACACAGGGAAACCAATACCGGATCTTCCCATCTGGATGACCAGTATCAATCATTGCCAGACCCTCCTGCATTACCCAACACTATTTTATCAATTTTATTCTTATACTAAATGGCCAATATGAATGAAATAACTTACATCTAGCAAGGTTTCAAGGGCATCAATGGCACGCCCAGATGACCAAGACAGTCGTCCTTCTACCTCCGCCACACTCACAAACCCATGGGCCTATATTACAAACAGTAGGGGAGGGGGGATTACAAAGTTACAAAGAAAAGAGACCACGCACACATGCGGGAAGCCGAGGAGACTCGAACTCGAGAAATTACCTGAGCAAGCTCTAAAATTTGGTTATGGTCCATGTTCAATTCAGTTGGAACAGATCGGACAAGCTTTTTCTTACCGATACAAATCACCTCAAACCCACTACCTAATACCTGAGAGGGATCATGCATAATACCTTTAGTTTACTTGAGCATTAGACTACGAACCATAACAATCATAATCCACCTGCGACATATCATTAAAATTTAGTCTCAATAATACCTTTAGTTTGCTTATAGCGCGCAAACAATCATCCTCAGATACTGCTTCACGGCCGCTCTTTCTTCTTTGACGAAGAAGATTGCACAGTTCTGGCAGGTTCATCAACCCGCCATTGTGGGGCCGTGTTGCCAAGCAAATATCTACAATCTGCACCCCTGTTTAGCCAATTGCAGCTCATTGTTGAAAAACTTAGGAACGAGACAACTTGAATTTGAAAACCTGCCCGGCAGATCTGGTGTGTTGAGAATATGGATGCTCACCAAGTTCATAATAGAAGTCTCCGATCCCTAACAACTCTGCCCAGAAACCCTTATTTGATGCTAAAGGATCTACTCCTACTTTAGAACACATCTCGTGGAACTGAGATCTGAATGCAGGATTCTTGCGAATGTCGTTCTGCACCAATTATATACATGCTCAGTCAATAATAAACAGTAATAGGTAAGCATGGCAAGTTATACAGGCTTACAAGAGCTTAACATATCCTTACACGTGTTAGGATATAAATAAAATTACCAGTTCATTGCCTCTAATCCAGCCAATGCAAAAACAATCGGATTAGAATTACTAATACCAACAAATTTTGCACATCTGGCCAGCTGCCTGAACTCCCTCTAACTTGTTTTTACAATCACAATCACTAAGGTAAGGTATTTCCGCTATGCTAGTTTTACTTTGATTGTTTCTTTCTCAAATCAAATGATTTCATGATAATCGTTTTTATTTTATAGCATCGTTTTAAAATCGTTTTAAAGGCAATCCCCCCCTTTCATTTTATCTCCAACCTACATTTGGTATCAAAAGGAATCTTTGTGTTTTTTTCAAAATACCCTAGCTTTCAAAATTAGTTTTAATTTTCAAAATCTTAACATTTCAAAGTTAGATCTTTTTAAATAGCATCTTTTCAAAATCTTAACATTTCAAAGTTAGATCTTTTTAAATAGCATCTTTTTCAAACACCCTGGGTGGTCCCAAAGGACGTTTTATGGGTCGGGCACCTTTTTTTAGTGGTTCGGACTATAGTTATTGGAAAACTCACATGTCCACTTTTCTTAGAAGTATAGGATATCCTGTTTGGAAAATTGTCATGCAAGGTTTTACATCTTCTAAAGAATCGGAAGACAAATGGAATCCCGATGACATAACTGCTTTTGAACTTAATAATAAAGTTATATGAATGTTTTACATTGTGATTTAGGTCGTAACGAGTTTAATCGCATTTCTACTTGTAAAACCACTCATAAAATCCGCAAATTGCTAGAGGTTACTCATGAAAGAACAAATAAAGTTAAAGATAGTAGACTTTATATGTTTAGACAAGATTTTGAAAGCTTTAGTATTCATCCAAATGAATCTATTATTGGGATGTTTACGCGTTTTACTAATATTTGCAATGGTCGGATGTCTCTTGCTGATAATTTGTCTACAGAAACTTTAGTGAAAAAGATCCTTTGGGACTTGCCAAACAATTGGGCACCTAAAGTGACGGTGATACAAGCGAAGGATATAAAGAAAATGTTGGTCGAGGAACTCATTGGATCTCTCATGACCAATGAGATCACAATGAAGAGACAAGCTAAAAAAGAAGCCAAAGTCAAGGAGAAAAAACGATCACCTTGACGATGGTGATGAAATGGCTCATCTAGCCAAGAAGATGAGCAAGTTCTTCAAGAGAAAGAAATCCTACCAACGTGTCAAAAAAGAGGATAATCAAAGTGAACAAGAAATGGCATGCTTCGAATGCAAAAAGAAGGGACACATAAAGTCGGAATGCCATTTGATCAAAAAGAAGAACAATGAGAAGAAGAATAAAAACAAGAAATCCTTCGAGGTTTCAACCTGGAGTGCAAGCGATGAGTCCCTCACCTCAAGAGAATCGAGCGACGAAAGTGTCAAGTGTCTCATGGCTCAAGTCAAGGCTAGTAATGAAGTAAACTCAAACTCTTCCTCCTCAAATTCTTCTTCCTCTTCCTCAAATTCTTATTCTTCCAATCACCTAAGCTACGAAGATCTAAAATATGCTCGTGATCATCTTGAAGAAGGTTTTTGTGAACTAACTTCAACGTACCAAGATATTAAAAAGAAGTATAATCAAGCACTTAAAGAAAGGGATCAACTCGCTATCGAAAAATATGAATTATCGTCAAAATTGAATGATCAGTCGAATGTGCATGAATTACAATCGACTATTGATGATCTCAAAAAATATCTCGCGAAATTCACCCAAGGCGAAGAAAACTTAAATAAAATTTTGTGTTCTCAACGACCCATAAAAAATCATTTTGGATTTGGTTTTTCAAATAATGCTACTTCTTCCAAAAAGATAACTTTTGTAAAAGGCATTTCGCAAAATAAGTTTTGTAATTATTGTCGTAAAACCGGGCATTTAATTCATGAATGTAATTACAAAAACGCTCGATATGTTAAAGTATCCATCTTTCATCTCATATCTCATCTCAATAATCGTTTTCAAAACAAATTTGGATTCTAAAATCACTATTAGCTAACATACATGGACCCAAAATCTAGGTACCAAAAGGCATAATTTCTTAAATTTGTAGGAAACGTGACTAAAGTGTAATCCTCAAAAGATATACGGTACATGGATAGTGGATGCTCTCGACACATGAGTAGTGACCCCTCTGAATTTAATCAATTTGAAAAAATCGATGGAGGATATGTGACTTTCGGTGACGATTCAATAAATAAAATCATTGGTATCAGCACAATAGGTTTTCTCAATTCCATGCTTATAACATTGATGGTTTAAAACACAATTTGCTAAGTATTAGCCAATTGTGCGACCAATGGTTTTAAAATCTCTTTCGAAAATGATTTTTGCAAAGTTTTTAATCACAAAGGAAAACCCTTATTTACCGCTTTTCGTTTTCAAAATATTTATATTATCGATTTAAAATCTCTTTATTCTCAAAATGTTAAATGTTTAGACGTTCAAGATAGTGAGTCATAGATTTGGCATAGACGCCTTGCTCATTGTAGCACACACGCACTCGCTAAACTCAAACAACATCAATTAGTACGAGATTTACTAAAATTACATTTCAAATATGATATTGTTTGTGAACCTTGCCAACTTGGTAAGCAACACAAAACTTCTTTCAAACCTAAACAATAAGTATTGACCTCTAAAGTCTTTGAGCTTGTCTAACTTGATCTTTTTGGACCAACTCAAGTCAAAAGTATCAGAGGCAAATCAAACTCTTGCGATTTTCAATGATTATACTCAATTCACTTGGGTCATTTTCTTGGCACACAAATATGAGGCTTGTAAAGTCTTCATAAGATTCACCAAGAAGGCCGAAAATGAAAAAGGTAACAAAATCACTTCTATCAGAAGTGATCATGGAAGAGAGTTCAATAACAAAGAGTTAGATGAGGTTTGTGTGTCACAATGTTATAATCATACTTTTTCCGCTCCTAGAACACCCCAACAAAATGAGGTAGTTGAAAAACGAAATCGAATGCTTCAAAAAATCTCAAGAGCCCTCTTGAAACTCCCACAATACTTTTGGGCCAAGGCGGACAATATCGCTTGTTTTATCATAAACCATGTTCTCGAACGACCCTTTCTCAAAAAGATTCCTTATGAACTTTGGAAAAATAAAATTTCGGAAGATGGTTTTTTCAAGAGTTTGGGTGTAAATGTTATATTTTTAACACTAAAGACAACCTAGGGAAATTTAATCCAAAATCAGACGGAGTCTTTCTTGGGTACTCGAACTCGAGTAAATCCTAGAAGGACTTCAATAAGAAAACCAAAACCATTGAAGAATCCAATCATATCAAATTTGATGAAATCTTCTTAAACCTTCTTTCCCGATCAAAGATATGGATAACCTTGAACCTTCTACTTTAAATAATCCATCTTCTCCTAAAGAGCCTATCATTGAAACTTCTTATAATCCTTAACCTAAAGCTTCAAAAAATCCAAAGACCATCCCTTGGAAAATATTATAGGAGATTTGCAAGATGGTACTCGTACTAGAAGATCTATCTTAAATGAAATTGAGTATCGTTCTTTTCTTTCTTTTCTAGAACTTAAAAACCTTGATGATGCTATTAACGATGAAAATTGGGATTTTGCTATACAAGAAGAGCGAGGTAACATCACATGTAACAAAGCTAGACTTGTAGCCAGACGCTGTAATCAAGAAGAATGCATTGATTATGGTGAAACCTTCACCCCCGTTGCTCGGCTAGAATCCATAAGAACCTTTTTGACATTTGTCGCCCATCTCAATTTTGAACTTTTTCAAATGGACGTTAAAAATGCTTTTTTAAAAGGTTTTATTTATGAAAAAGTTTTTTTTGAACCACCCGGTTTTGAAAATCCAAATGTTTCAAATTCCATTTTCAAGTAACTGAGGTTTTATATGGTTTAAAACAAGCTCATCGGGCTTGGTATGAAAGGTTAACTAGTTTTCTTTTATCAAATGATTTCAAAATGGGAAAAGAAGATTCGACAATATTTTTAAAAAATGTTTCAAATTGTAGAATGATAAAATAGGAGAAACCGAACCCCCAAGGTGTTCTCTCTAAAGGAGCCCTTGGGGTTATTTTATAATGAATAATTAAGACCACACCAGACCTCAAGTCCGATGTGGGATGCAGATTCCAACACTCCCCCTCAAGCTAGGTGTACCTAGCTTGAACACATAAAGAAAAAACAAAGCAAACAACGGACTGCAAACACTCCCCCTCAAGCTGGACATACCCAGCTTGACGACAAAACAAGGCAAAACAGAATAAAAGATAAAGCTTCAAGGTTGTTGCTCCCCCTCACGACCGCAGCTCCCCCTCAGGATGATGGATGGATGATGTCGCGGGCGCAGCAGAAGAAACCACATAGATCGGGCCGGTTGACGGAGCACCAGGAATGCCACACTAGTGGGGCCGGTCGATAAGACGCCGGGAAAACCACACTAGCACCGGGAAAGCCACACTTGTGGGGCCGGCGACGGGAGGCGGGGATTCCGCAGAATCGTTGCGGGATCTTGCGGCGTCAAAAAAGGCCCAAATTCAAAGTGGTTGAGGTGTTGCGCCACGGTGGAGGAAGTGCGAGGGTTAGCCGGCGAACAGGGATGCGGCTGCCGGGAGTCGTCGGGAGGCGGGGATTCCGCAGGAGGTGCCGGAGATCCGAAACTGAAAGCAGGGCAGCTGCTGGGGGGAACGCGGGGAGGGGGGGAGGGGGGGCTGGCCGACGGGAGATCAGTGGCGCCTGGCCTGGGATGGAAGGCAGAGGAGTCCAACTAGAGTGCTGCAAGAGAGCCGACGAGAGGGAGATGCCACGTCGGGAGGAGGCAGATCCGTGGCTGGACGTCGGGATCAAGGGAGGGCGCCGGGAGGGAGCAACACAGGAGGGTTGTCGCGCGAGAGCGGTGCAGGAAGGTCGTTGCACGGGAGGCCGACTTGCAGCGGAGGACGTCGGGGAGCTTGACGTCGGTGACAGAGGAGCAGAGGGGAAGTCGCTCAAACGCCGAGGAAGCAGTCGGGAGGAGGCGCACCAGGGTCGGGAGCGGAGGAACGCCGCGGGAGGACCGTCGTGCGTCAGGAGGAAATCCGTCAGGGACGACGCCGGAGGGTGCAGCGTCGGAGGAAGAAGGCGGGCTGGGAGCCGCTGAGGGAGAAGTCGGAGCGCCGGCCGAGCGCGCCTGGACGAGGGCGTCGGGAGTCGCGCGCGGGGAGGTAGGGTCGTCGCGCGGGGAAGCGGCGCAGCGGAGGAGGCGCTGGAGATCCAACGTGCAGCAGGAGGAGACCATCGGGATCACGACGGGAGGAAGGGGCCGACGCGCGCTGCGGGGAGGGGCGTCGGGAAGTAGGCGCTGGCAGGGGGTGAGATCCGTTGGAGAGGGAGGGAGGCGGGGCCGGGGTGAACCGGGAATCCGCAGAGGCCAGCCAGGGGCGGCGGCTCTGCCCATGGAGGTCGCCGCCCCCAACCGGGAGAAACCCTAGAGGCTGACGGGAAAAAAAAGAAATAGATGGGAGGAGGGTCGGGATGAGGTTCCCTCTGATACCATGTAGAAAAAGAAAATAGGAAAAACCGAACCCCCAAGGTGTTCTCTCTAAAGGAGCCCTTGGGGTTATTTTATAATGAATAATTAAGACCACATCGGACCTCAAGTCCGATGTGGGATGCAGACTCCAACACAAATGATCTTTTAATCGTTCAAATTTATGTTGATGACGTAATTTTTGGATCAACAAATGAATCTCTTCGCAATGAATTTTCAAATCTTATGAGAAAAGAATTTGAAATGAGTTTTATGGGTGAGTTAAAATTCTTTCTTGATTTTCAAATCTCTCAAAACGAGGATTGCACTTTTCTTAATCGAATACACTAATGAATTACAAAAGCATTTTGGCGTGGATCATACTAAGAAAATTAGCACACCTATGAATATATCTTGTAAGTTAACATGATAAAGCTAGTAAATCAGTTGACAACAAGCTTTATACAAGTATGATTGGGAGTCGACTTTACCTTACTGCGACCCGACAAAACATTATGTTCAGTATTTGTTTTATGCTTGTTTTCAAGTCAATCCTAAACGATCTCATTTAAAAGCTCTAAAAAGTATTTTTCATTTTTTAAAAGATTCTAAAAATCATGGTTTATTTTATCCAAAAGGAACCTCTTTTAATCTTTCTAATTTTTTCGATGCTGATTTTAATGGATGTCAACTAGATAGAAAAAGTAAAAGTAGGACTTTGTCGCCTTCTTGGACATTTCTTAATCTCTTAGAGTGGTAAAAAGCAAAATTCAACTGCTCTTCCTACAACCGAAGTGGAATATATAGCCGCAGAGAGTTGTTGCGACCAAATTATATGGGTGAAACAAACTCTTAGATTTTGGGCTAACATTTTTCATGTTCCAATTAAATGTGATAATTCTAGTGTCATAAGCATCTCTAAAAATCTTGTTCAACATGCACGTACTAAACACATTGATATCCGGCATCACTTTTTAAGAGATCACTTTCAAAAAGGAGATATCGTATTAGAATATTAACATGGATCTTCAATTAGCCGGTATCTTCACAAAACCCTTAGCTTTAGAACGTTTTAATTTCATTAAAGGGAAACTAGGAATGGCATGCTTATAATTAATAATCCCTTCGTGTCTGCTTTTCTTTTTCCAAAATCTTGATTGTTTTTTAAAATCTTTTTCTTGTCTTTAAAAACATCTTGATCAAATTTTCAAATTCATGTTTTTATGATCACCTTGATTATATTGTACAAGTTTTATCTCTAATATCTAACCTTTTTTGCTTTGTAAGTCTTTTTGAAGATCACAAAGAGGGAGAAGAGTTTAGTGTTTTGGGGAATAAAAGTCTAATGTAGGTGGAGAAAGTTTCAATTTGATGGAGAAAAATATAAATGTTTTCAAAAGGGAGAAAGATCTCTAAGGGAAGGATCATGTTCCGGGGGGCTAATTTCATGGAAACATGTATTTTTAAATCTCTCTTACCTTTTCTTCTTCACCTCCTTATCCTTTATTTTTTTATTTTAATCTTAAATGAGTGTTTGTAATCATAAAAAATGGACAGATTGTTGAACCTCTAGCTTGTTTTTATGATCACAATCACTAAAGGTAATTCTACCTTTTTATTTTAAGTAAATTAGCATCGCAGTTTCACCACACCGCAACACTTTACACCACGCCGCAAAAAGCCCTAGAACATAAATTACGACGCAATGAGAAGGACCATGCCGCAGTACAACTCGGTCCAACTTCCTCTCCGAAGATCACGGAAAAATTTCTGGAATCCACGCCGTAGTCAAACTTAAGTTCCTACAAACTCGGGTAAGGCCATGTCACAAGGTAAATATCTACGCCGCAAATCTTCTATGCAAGAGTCGTCCACGAGCTCAAGGATCACGCCGCAGCTACCTCAAAATCAACAGAACCTCCAAAAGGTTCTGTCAAACTCCACGTTGTTGCCCAAAGCCCCGTGCCGCAAAGACCTCCTCCACGGTGCAGCAAAGTCTACCACGCAGCAATGAGCTTCAACCCAAAACAATCAAGATGCATTAATTGCTTATCTTTAAAGCGGTGTCTTGACTATTTAAAGTGTTGGCTCGACCCAAGGGACCCCCGGCTCCGATGAAGGCTAAAAGGCTTGGATCTGTAAAACGAATCTCAACGAACATCGATGACTACTTGCTTCCGAATCGATTCTCAAAGTGTTTTTGCAAGAGATCTCCAAGCTTCTTCCAATTCTCAATCTTCAAAGGCAAACTAAGATTCAACAACTTCAATCTTTTTTCTTTTTGCCACTTTCTCTGTTAGTCAATTGCTCCCCTATTGTAATTTCTTAAAGGTTATTCCTCATTCGCCATTTCTCTTTCACTCTCTCTCTCTTTCATCTTTTAAATCTTCTACAGAGAGATTTGAGTGCTTTGTAAAGGGTTTGTAAAAACAAACCTCTATCATCTTCTTCTTCGTCCTCTTTGGGTGCTCACCAACGTTAAAGTAAGGGATCTTGGTTCTTGGTTTTCGTTAAAACCAAGTGTCGTCTTTTGGTTCTTGGTTTCCGTTAAAACCAAGGAATTCTTTCTTCTTCTTTGGTCCTTGGTATTTCATTAAACCCAAGGGATCAATATAACTCTCTCAAGCCTTATTGAGGGGATAAAGCATAGGAGCTCATTCTTGAGCTATTGCCGAACTTCTTTATCAAAGTGTGCCTTTTTAATTTCTGCTACGCTCGCTTTACTTTGATTGTTTCTTTCTCGAATCAAATGCTTGCATGATAATCGTTTTTATTTTATATCATTATTTTAAAATTGTTTTTAAAGGCAATTCACCTCCCCTCTTGTCATTTTATCTCCGACCTACAATGTTGTCATCATGCAAGTCATGTACGTCATGATCTTGTATGGGCTTCTCCACCTACATCGAGGTTACCCTAGTAGGAGGTTGAACCCTATACTCCGCCTTTTAACTAACACCCTGATCTTTTGTACTTGCGAGATCCCTAGCCTCCACCTTCTAGACACATACAACAGACTCATCAAATGTAGCATTCCTGGTGAAGAGAAATCCAAGAGCCCTGGCCTACTGCGCATTTAATAAAAACATTTCATAACTCCAACATTTAATTCAACATTTATTTTCATTTATCTTCTCACAACTCCTCAATTAATCTCTTTCAAGCAGTTATGAGAGTTTGTTCTGTTTTTACCCTAGCAAGTGTAAGGGTATATTAAGCCCTTGTATGCATATATATTCTCTTGTAGATTGGAGAGTTTCCCGGTGAGGGTTCTTCATTTGGCAAGTGAGATTTCATGGGTTATTGAGAAATATTATACTCAAGTTATCTGATCATAGTAGACATACTCCTTGTTGCTCGTGAATGTAGGTCATATTGACCAGCTTCTCGATAAGTTTCCATGACCGCGCCAACAATCGCACATGGCTTATTTTCAAGGCAAACACATGTGCATATTCACATCAATGGTGATGACTCCGTGGAACTCCTGTGCTAGGAAACTTTAGCAAGCAGAATCGCATTATTTTAAGGGCATATCAATGTTTCTTCATTTAAACTAAATTACAAAGCCATTTAATAGGATAATCATAACAAAAATTAGGAGGAATAGAAGGAGATGTGGAGGGAGGGTGAGGAAGAACCTTGTGCTTGCGAGCAAAATCCTCTAGATGAGATCGAAACGTGGCAAGTTGTTCCTTCATAAGATCAGTCCTTATCTTGGCCACATTTTCCCCCAACATTCGATATTGATCCTGCAACCATTTGATCATTCAAATCAAATTTCATCAACCACGCTCACCACAAAGTCATATTGCAAGAACCACGACGCTAATAAGAAAACAAACAATACACCAAAAATGTCATGCGCGTGTGCATGTGAATAGAGAAAGGAACAATCCACATGAAAATCTTAAAATTAACATCTACACAGAGAATAATTGCTTCGAAAAATGAAAGATGAAAAATGGAGGAAATAAGGAACAAACCCTAGCAGCAACAGCAGTCTGCAGACCACCGATCCCTGGCCTTCGCCTCATTGCGAATTGCTTACTGGGATTGATGCACTCGTTTTCTTTCGAATATGATCTGATTTTTGTTCATGCTAATCCCATCTGATTCCTAATACCTATTAGTCGTCTCCGTCGAGCGGGTGAATCTGACAAGGGAAGACTGCTATTGAATACAAACGCAGTGATCTAATGATATGCGAGGACTGGAATTTGAAAAACCAAGAAAATGAAGGTGATGGGTACTGAAATCAGAGGATTGTTTTTTTTTTTTTTTTTGATAAAATTTGAGGATTGTTTTTTTAAGCCGTCAAGATTTATTAAATTTAATCGTTTTATGTGCAGAAATTAATTAAACTTTATCTGGTTTGAATGCAAGTTCGTGGAGGTATGTCAAGCTAAAATTATCACTAAAATTAGAAGTAGTTAATTGTTTAGTCCCATTTAACTTAAACAAAGCTTAAACACCCGACTTGATCGTCCCACAACATGAGGATTATTGGGAAAAAAACATCTTTTTAAAAGAAGCCAACAAGGTTGATCCCGCTATTTACCTTTGTTTATACTTATCTGTTACGCTACACTTTGGTAATGAAAGCATAGCCTCCCCACAGACAGACCATTGACTCATGATGCTAGTTGGAAGATTCTGGCATTTAGAGAGATGTCATTGAGGTCATGTGGCCCACCGGGCTTGGGGCATCTATTAAATGGCATCCGGGTCCGGGGACATCACAATTGGAACTATTCATACGATTTGGGCATTTGGGCCACTAGTTTGGGATTATGGGTCTTAGGACCTTCTGGTCACCAAGGCCTTCGGGCCACAAGACCTTCGAGCCACAAAAAAAAAAAAGGCATTTGGGCCACAAGGCCTTCGGGCTGCCATTGGATTTCGAGTCACCGGGCCTCCGAGCCACAAAGGACCAAGAAGGTATCCGGGCAAACCACGCAGGAGCAGAGTCTCAGAAGATGATTCAAGAGCAAGTATCATCTACCATAGCAGAGCTAATCAGATTGGAAGAACGAGAGAGTATGACAATTGTCATTGGTGCTAAGTATCGTGCAACTCTACATGGGGCAATGCTAGCCGATCAGCCATGCGAAGGGGGAAGCTAAGCGCTTTCAAAGATGCAAATGTTAGGAAGGGGGAGTTTCAATGTGTAGTCAGGTCTTGGGTCTTTGGGCCACCAGTTTGGGATTATGGGTCTTAGGACCTTCTGGTCACCAAGGCCTTCGGGCCACAAGACCTTCGAGCCCCAAAAAAAAAGGCATTTGGGCCACAAGGCCTTCGGGCTGCCATTGGATTTCGAGTCACCGGGCCTCCGAGCCACAAAGGACCAAGAAGGTGTTCGGGCAAACCACGCAGGAGTAGAGTCCCAAAAGATGATTCAAGAGCAAGTACCATCTACCAGAGTAGAGCTAATCAGATTGGAAGAACAAGAGAGTATGACAATTGTCATTGGTGCTAAGTATCGTGCAACTCTACATGGGACAATGCTAGCCGATCAGCCATGCGAAGGGGGAAGCTAAGCGCTTTCAAAGATGCAGATGTTAGGAAGGGGAAGTTTCAATGTGTAGTCAGGTCTTGGGTCTTTAGGGGTCATGTACTGAGTTTTGTGCTTTTGGGCATTTGGGTCATGTACGGGTCTTATGTGCACTACTACAAATATGTCATTTATCAGTGCTAGAAAAGTCGATTAACAGCGCTGTTAATCGAGACGAGTATAAAGAGGGGTCCCTTTTACCAGCGTTCCGAAAAGCGTTGATAGAAGGGGTCTTTATCATTGCTTATAAAAAGTGCTGATAAAAGTTGAAAAAATATTAAAAAAAATAAAAAAAATAATTTTGCAATTTTGGGGGGCTTCAACAGCGCTTGAAGCCCCCCTTTAACAGCGCCCATCGCTATGGTAGCCCACGCACGCCCTAGGCAAGCTCCACCCAGCCCCACCCATTTTAACAGTGCTAGGTAATTCCCCACACCTGCATGCGCGACCTGCCTCCCCCAAGATTCGAACTCGATACCTCTTGCTTGCACACCTAAGCCTTTACCACTCCACCATATTGCTTTGCTTTTCATTTATTAATATATCTATTTATTTATATATATATTTAGTCATATTAATATATACATATATTTAATTATATTAATATATATATATATATTTAGTCATATTAGTATATACATATAGTTAATTATATTAATATATATGTATATCCGTATATTAATATATATTTATAAGATTAGTTTTAAATATATTTATAAAATATGTTTTCTTATGTGTGTTTTTATAAATAAATAAATACATACATACATACACATATACAACACACTCACACACAAATATATATTATATGTATATCTGTAGGTATAATTATACATATTTATATATATTCACAAACATTTTATATTAATATATATATACAAAAGTGCTAGAAATGAGGTCTCGAAAAGCCTAACAAATCACAGAGTCACTAAAAAAGACATAACTTCTTCTCCGAGTGTCCGTTTCAGCTTTGTAAATAGTCAAACTGAAGCTCATGGAAAGAAATACGATAACACAGGTGTCGGAGGCCGAACAGACACACAGATCAGAAGTTATGACCATTTTAATAAAAATTTGACAGGGGTCCGGACACGGAAACTGAGTGTTGGAGGCCTTCTGGTGGTTTTTTGGGATTTTCGGGTTTTAGATATTATTGAGACTTAGTCTCAGTCAACTTTCCGTGTAGATCTCTTCGCTGCCTTCGATTTGATATGTGGTAGAACCCAAACGGACACCCGAAGTGAAAGTTACAGTCGTTTGAAGTTGGAATTTTTTTTAGAGTTCTATAACTGATATATCTTTTGTTCCTCTGATCTTCTAACGGTTTCGACTAGATGTAGTCGTCACTCATTTCGCGAGCTTCGATATGACTGGTCGCAATACTCAAACGGACAACCGGAGCAGAAGTTATGCCCGTTTTAGTGAGTTGTTGGTTTCTTAGGTTTTTAGGAGATACGAGAGTTGCAAAACTTCAAACGACAATAACTTTTACTCCAAGTGTCTGTTTTGGCTCTGCCACTTATCAAATCAAATCTTGTGAAAAGTTACACACTCCTGTGATTACTGAAACCCCTTCTCACGTTCTTTGAGGTTCAAAAAAGACCAAAAACATTCTGAACGGTCATAAGTTTGGCTCTAGGGGTCCGTTTTGTTATAACTTCTGCTCTGGGTGTCTGTTTTGCCTCAACCACATATCAAATCGAATATTACGACCAGACCTACACTACGATGACTATTGTAACACATTCTCATATTTTTCAAGGTACAAAAAGGTCCTTAATCCCTACAAACGACCATAATTTCTGCTTCGGGGTGTCCATTTTGGGTCTACGACATATCAAATCGATATAAAACATATTTTAAAAAATATTTATTATATTTATATCAATATAAATATACTTATATATCAATATATTATTTTTTTATGATTTTTTTTGAAATATACACATTTATCAGCGCTAGGAAAATGCACGCTGATAAAACCCCTCTTTATCAGCGCCACTAAAAAAGCGCTGATAAAGGGGGCTCATTTAACATCGCTAAAAAAAGCGCTGATAAAGAGTCTCTTTTAACAGAGTTTTTTTAGTACAGTTAAAAGTGCCCTTTATCAGCGCTTTTTTTAGCACTGATAAAGGCCCCCCTTTTATTAGTGTTTTTTTAGCATTGTTAAAGGGGTAGCACTTCCCTTGCCCCGTTTTGTGGTAGTGGTCTCTGGGCCTATGAGTCATGTAAGGATTCACCCTCAACCTTTAAAAGAGAGATTATCCAAAAAATAAATAAAAATCTAAGACCTTCGGGCTTTTCAGAGTAAAATAAAGTCAGGGCTACTCTAAAAAATGAAGCAATTGGTGTTGATTTTGATTAGAGGCTTTCACAAAAGATGATCAATGATCATCGATGTTCAGCAAACTAAGACATGTATTTATTAAGAAGGTTGACACCATCAAACAAGACATCAAGAAAACAAATATGGATGTGAAAACACATTGAAAGATTATTTTAACATGAATGTTATAATCCTTTTTGAAAATGGAGAGGACTAAGAAGGTTGAAGTGTTGATACTGTTGATGTGTCAATCATAGTTTCCGATGGGATTATAAAATTATGAGTAGAAAAATGTGTGATCTCTGTGATCAATATGTGTGAGTAAATAACAATAAGGTAACTATGTTAACAATTAATTTTCTGACCTAAATTAAAACATACTTTGGGAATTTAACTGGTAATACTTGTAAATATTCTCTAGTGTTAAAAATGTTTGAATAATGTGTTATGCATAGAGTGAGATACTAATGTAGTCCTATTTATTGAACTTGCAAATAATTTTATAAATATAGCACATGAAGTTGTCAACAATTAAATATTTGGACATATGGTTTTACATGTAAATTATTGATAACTTGGATGCAAATTTTTTACTAGTGCATTATAAAATCTTAGAACTCTAATTTCTAAACAATGAAAAATTGTATTATGGGAGGTTTAGAGTGTATTTTTAGAGTTTTTGGATTAGTTTTTAAAATGTTCATACTTTACATGTAAAATGATTATAACCTTTATATGTTTGTGAAGTGTTTATTGTAAATTCTTTAAAATTGACTAGTAAATATGTTGCATGGAGTTGCAAAATTTTGAAGCATTGGCAATATAATAATAATAATTATTATTACAAGTCATTATTACATAAAGTTGGCATTAAGGCTTATTTGTAAAAGTTTGTGTCACAAACCAACCCGAGTCACCCCTGAATCAGGCACCTGAGTCGGTTTGTGGTAAGTCCTGATGCACATTCTCAATCACCTCAAGTAGACAACTAGTGTTAGGGCGTCAAAACTAACTAAGTGTGAACAATTTCACCTTTGAACCACATAACCGCGTTACAGATCCCGCTTGGAAATCCAAATTTTCCATCTATAAATAAGATTCTCATGCACATGATAAACAATTTCTAATAAAAAGAAACATTCAAATAGAGTGTAGCATAGAAAGCATAATAAACATGTCTCGAAAATTGAATCTAAACAATAATCAACATCACATATATAAAATGAAACAAAAGGGATATCTGAGCCGACATGTCTGATACATAACATTCCAAAATCAACTAAAAATAAACCCAAACTCGTACAAGTCATCCCCATGCAACCTTCAGTCACTCACCACATCCATAGACTGACCAAGGCAAACCAGGTGAACTCAATCAAAGAGGATAACTATTTGGGCATCTGAAAAGAAACATAAGAACTATATACACTGATTGGTGTATGTAGGGTGTGTATAACACCCCAAAAATTTTATGGTATTTTTCTCTTAAATGCATTCCATTCATTAGATAACCTATATTTCATAAGGCACTGAGTTTCTTTGAAACAACACTTGGTTATTTAAGATATAGTCATAACCTAGCCATTAAACTTAAATTTTCCACTTTTCTGTTTTGAATTTTGAAAAATGGAAATACACGGTTGCGATCAGGGTGATATTTGGAGTCTGATAGAATCAAGTTAATTTTCAATTAATAGTAACTTACCCTTATGAATAGTAACATACCCTTATGAATAAAAACCTACCCTTATGAATAGTAATATGATCCTTATGAATGGTAACCTTACTCATGAAATTATAAATTAATTTAGGCACCTTAAAAATAAAGATGAATATTTTAAGTGTTGGTATTTTTCGATTAAATAATGTTTTTAATTAAAAATTAAATTTATCATATTTAGAAAATTATTTTTGAAAAATGGAGTTCATTTTTGGATTCTACACGTCGAAAAATGGTTATGGTGAATTTTTGGTATTTTTTTTGAAATTATTGAATTTTTTATGAATAGTAAAATACGATAAATTACGATAAATGCTAAATACTTGTTTTACTGCATCATAGGTGATGCAAGGATAATGTAAGCCCACTTGGTTCGAACTCACATGCCATTATTACTATTTGGGATCACATGAATCAAGACTATTCATAATCTTGAGCAAAAATATTAAAATAATGATTAAAATAATGTAAAATCCCTCCTCCCCTTCACTATATAAACCACCCCTCACCCCCTCTTCCTCCCACACCACTCAAGCTTCAAGCCTTGCCTAAATTCTGTTCAAATATCTCCCTAAGCTCTTCCCCCATGTCCGAGATCTTCTGGTCTCACTAAAAGGCCAAAAAACAAAAGCCTTAAGGAGATTCTCAAGGAGGAGTACTCAAGAGGTGAACCTCTCTTCTCTTTTCTTTCAAATTCTTTTACAAGTTCCATTATTTTGTTTCTCTCTCCTCACCTCCCCACATCCAAATGTTATGATAATTCTAGTACCTTACATGGACTTTAATTTTATTATGCTAATGGAATATTTCATCATCATTCCTCTTTTCCCCCACCACTTACACTAAAAATAAAAATATCATCCGAGATGTGTTAATTTATCACATTCAAGGACCACTACTACAAAAACATGCTTTATCAGTGCTCAAAACATGCTTTATTAGTACTAAAAAAGCGTTGTAAATCTCAGCACTAATAGGGGGGGGGGGGGGGTCCCCTTTATCAGCGCTAAAAAGGCGCTGATAAAGGATACCTTTATCAGTGCTAAAAAGATGCTGATAAAGGATACCTTTATCAGCGCTAAAAAAACACTGATTAAGGGAGAATTTATTAGCGCTAAAAAGGCACTGATAAACTGATCCTTTATCAACGCTAAAAAAGCGCTGATAAAGGCCCTGTCTGGTGTAACAAAAAATTCTGCAACAGCACACCCAAACAACACCTGCAAAAAATTTATCACCTCAACAAGTATACCCATACAAAATTAACACATAATTTATAAGGTAATTACACCAAGTATACCCATACAAAAAGTATACCCATACAACAAGTATACCCATACAACAAGTATACCCATACAACATTAACACATAATTCATAAGTTAATTAAATACATAAAGAATTCAGGGGTTTGGGGGGCTGTTCAAGGGTTTGGGGTGGCTGTCCAAGGGGGGGTAGGGGGTGTCCGGGGGGATGGGGGTGTCTGGGGGGATAGGGGTGTCCAAGGGTGATCTAGGAGGTTAGGGGGATATCCAAGGGGGTGGGGTGGTGTCCGGGGGGTGGTGGGGGTTGTCCATGAGGGGTGGGGGTGTCCAAGGGGTGGGGGTGTCTAGGTGGTGGGGTGGTGTCTAGAAGGGGGGGGGGAGTGGTGTCCAGGTGGGGGGGGGGGTCCAGGGGGTGGTGGGGTGTCTAGGGGGGTGGGTGGGGGTGGGGGGGCTATCCATGGGGGTGTCCAGGGGGGTGGGCTGGTGTCTAGGGTGTCGGGGGGGGGGGGGCTTTCCAGGGGGTGGGGGGTGTCTGGGGGGTGGGGGCGGTCCAAGGGGTTGGTGGGGCTGTCTAAGGGGGTGGGGTGGTGTCCAGGAGGGTGGGGGTGGCCGTCCATGGGTGGGGGTGGGGTGTTTAGGGGGTGGGGGGTGTCCAGGTGGTGGGGTGGTGTCTAAGAGGGGTGGGGGTTCCATCCAGGGGGTTGGTGGGTGTCCTGGGGGGGTGGGGGGTGTCTGGGGGGGGGGGGGGGTTGGGGGGGTTGTCCGGGGTGGGGGGGGGGGGGGTTGTCCATGGGTGTGTCTAGGGGGTGAGGGGTGTCCAGGGGGTTGGGGAGACTTTCCAGGGGTGGGGGTTTCCAAAGGGGTGGGGGTGTCCAGGGGGTGGGGTGGTGTCCAGGGGGGGTGGGGGGCGGTCCGGGGGGTTGGTGGGGCTGTCCAAGGGGGGTAGGGTGGTGTCCAAGGGGGTGAGGGTGGCTGTCCATGGGGGTGGGGGTGTCCAGGGGGGTGGGGGAGGTGTCCAGGTGGTGGAGTGGTGTCTAGGGGGGTGGGGGCGTCCAGGGGTTGGGGGGGCCATCCAGGGGGTTGGGGGGGCATCCATGGATCATTCTCCTAAAGGATCAACACAATCCGAATGCTTTTGGTCAGATTTTTCATACGTCAGTTGTTGTTTTCACTTAAAATTCTGTCCATTTTAAACAAAAGAGAGACACTTTGAGTGATACCGGCCACACCGTGCCTCATATTGAGGTGATGTTGACTCTTACACATCACAAATGACCCATGTATTGTTCTCCTAAAGGATCAACACAATCCAAATGCGTTTGGTCGGATTTGTGTACGTTAGTTGTTGTTTTCACTTAAAATTTTGTCCATTTTAAACAAAAGAGAGACACTTTGAGTGATACAGGCCACACCATGCCTTAGATTAAGGCAGAGTTGACTTTTACACATCACAAATAACCCATGGATCATTCTCCTAAAGGATCAACACAATCTGAATGCATTTGGTCAGATTTGCGTACGTCAGTTGTTGTTTTCACTTAAAATTTTGTCCATTTTAAACAAAAGAGATACACTTTGAGTGATACCGGCCACACCTTGCCCCAGATTGAGGAAGGGTTGACTCATACACGTCAAAAATGACCCATGTATCATTCTACTAAAGGATCAATATAATCCTAATGCGTTTGGTCAGATTTGCGTACGTCAGTTGTTGTTTTCACTTAAAATTATGTCCATTTTAAACAAAAGAGAGACCCTTTGAGTGATAACGGACACACCGTGCCTCGGATTGAGGCAGTGTTGACTCATACATGTCACCAACACACCCATGGATCATTATCCTAAAGTATCAACACAATATGAATGTGTTTGGTCAGATTTGCGTACGTTAGTTGTTGTTTTCACTTAAAATTCTGTCTATTTTAAACAAAAGAGAGACCCTTTGAGTGATACTGGCCACACTGTGCCTCGGATTGAGGCGGGTTTGACTCTTACACATCACCAATGAACCCATGGATCATTATACTAAAGGATCAACACAATCTGACTACGTTTGGTCTTATTTCTATAGGTCATTTGTTGTCTTCACTAAAAATTTTGTCCATTTTAAACAAAAGAGAGACACTTTGAGTGATACCGGCCACACCGTGCCTTGTATTGAGGCGGGGTTGACTCATATAAGTCAAAAATGACCCATGGATCGTCCTCCTAAAGGATCAACACAATCCGAATGTGTTTGGTTGGATTTGCGTACATCAATTGTTGTTTTCACTTAAAATTCTGTCTATTTTAAACAAAAGAGAGACACTTTGAGTGATACCGGCCACAACGTGCCTCAGATTGAGGTGGGGGTTAACTCGTACATGTAAAAAATGACCCATGTATCTTTATACTAAAGGATCAACATAATACTAATGCGTTTGGTCAGATTTGCGTACGTTAGTTGTTGTTTTCACTTAAAATTATGTCCATTTTAAACAAAAGAGAGACCCTTTGAGTGATAACGGCCACACCGTGCCTAGGATTGAGGAAGGGTTAACTCATACATGTCACCAACACACCCATGTGTCATTCTACTAAAGGATCAATATAATCCTAATGTGTTTTGTTGGATTTGCGTACGTCAGTTGTTGTTTTCACTTAAAATCATGTCCATTTTAAACAAAAGAGAGACCCTTTGAGTGATACCGGCCACACCGTGCCTCGTATTAAGGCAGGGTTGACTCGTACACGTCACTAATTCACCTATGGATCGTTATCTTAAAGGATCAACACAATTTGACTGCGTTTGGTTGGATTTCCTTAGGTTATTTGTTGTTTTCACTAAAAATTTTGTCCATTTTAAACAAAAGAGAGACACTTTGAGTGATACCAGCCACACCATGCCTCAGATTGAGACAGAGTTGAATCTTACATGTTAAAAATGACCAATGGATAGTTATCCTAAATGATCAACACGATCCTAATGCGTTTGGTCAGATTTGTGTACGTCAGTTGTTGTTTTCACTTAAAATTATGTCAATTTTAAACAAAAGAGAGACCCTTTGAGTGATACCGGCCACACCATGACTAAGATTGAGGTGGGTTTGACTCTTACACGTCAAAAAATTACCCATTTATCATTATAATAAAGTATCAACACAATCTGAATGTTTTTGGTTGGATTTGCGTACGTTAGTTGTTGTTTTCACTTAAAATTCTATCCATTTTAAACAAAAGAGAGACCCTTTGAGTGATAACGGCCACACCGTGCCTTAGATTGAGGCGGGGTTGACTAGTACACGTCACCAACGCACCCATGGATTGTTCTCATAAAGGATCAACACAATCTGAATGCATTTGGTTGTATTTCCGTAGGTCAGTTGTTGTTTCACTTAAAATTTTGTCCATTTTAAACAAAAGAGAGACCCTTTGAGTGATACCGGAAACATCGTGACTCAGATTGAGGTGGGGTTGACTTTTAAACATAACAAATGACCCATGGATCGTTCTTCTAAAGGATCAATGCAATATGAATGCGTTTTGTCAGATTTTCATAAGTTAGTTGTTGTTTTCACTTAAAATTCTGTTCATTTTAAACAAAAGAGAGACTCTCTGAGTGATACCGGCCACACCGTGCCTTTGATTGAGGCGGTGTTGACTTGTAAACATCACCAAAACACTCATGGATCATTCTCCTAAAGGATCAACACAATCCTAATGCGTTTGTTTAGATTTCCGTAGGTCAATTGTTGTTTCAATTAAAATTCTGTCCATTTTAAACAAAAGAGAGACCCTTTGAGTGGTTCATCATTCTTGCATGTTTCTGGTGCATTTCATCTGTTAAAATAATAAAATGACTCATTGGAGAAAGTATGTTTTATTTAATTACAATTACAATTTTCCTACAAACATTTATATACAACAATGTTTCATCTTTTGATCCCCTTAACCCCTCTAAAAAATGACCACCAATTGTACACATCCCCAAGTTAGATCTTCATGCTATTTTTGTACAATATGCCATCAGGTATGCAACCCACTCATTTCTGAACAAATCTATATCATCTTGTGAGTATGAGTATTTTCGGCAGTTAGAGTAGTACTGCAAAATATAAAAATAAAGAATTAATAAATAAATTAAATGAAATAGTAGTTGTTTTTGAAAATACCTCTTTTGGGATGCTAGTTTGTTGATGAAAAATGATCTCTTTCATAAATTTACAAGCATAATAACCGCAATCATTATCATTTGTTTGTTTTGGACATTACAAAAAAATTTATCATTAGGAGAATAAGTAACTTGTGTTGATATGTGTTTGGATAGTGAAATTTTATTATATATATCCTAATATTTGTCCAGACGTAGTACTTGCTCGCCTCCTTATACTTATCCCATGTCCTCATTCCTTTTTTAGACTATAATGATACACCACCCTATCATAACAAAATCCTCATTAAAAGATAATATAAATTATATTACTTGACGTTTAGACCTAAAATGTAGGATGTAGTGTCTTATAGATTCAAAAACTCCATCATGTGTGGTCGGTTTGATGGATATCCTTACTTTGAATCCAAAAAATAAATCTTTTGAGTATCCAAGTTCACCGCAATTAGCAGCCAATGTTACCTAAAAACACAAAAGGAATAAGTAATAAAAGAAGTGAAAATATAATTGATATGATTTAATCGTAGAGTTTTACCCCTACATGGTTGGTATTAGGAAGAGTATTTCATCTATAATCTTGCTTTCAAATGTTTTTATCAAGACTTTCACTATTTCATCCTTTTTTGATGGGTCTAATTTCGTTAGATGTGTTGATGTGGTATGAGGACTAATGAGTCCGAATTTTGGCTCATGAGAAAATTCCTTCAATTGTTTTTCATATATACGTCTGTCAACAATATAAAATGAATTTAGTCACAATTTTCACATTAGATAAGCTTTTAGAAAATCAATTCATGAAAATATACCTCATATATATATTTACAACTATGATTCCTAGCCAACCGTTTTCAAGGATCTTATTTACATTTTTAGCAGCAATGAAATCTTGACTTTTCTCTCTGTATATATTCTTTTCGAAAACCACTATATAACTACTACCACCTCTTATCTTCATATCTACATGAGTCTTCAATGCTAGTAAATGTGGATATAGAACAAGTGGTGTTATTGTGCTTTCAGTAGCTCTTTGGGATTGGTTGGTCGATCCTTTATATGGTTTTGAGCCGACGTTTGTCACCCCCTTCCCTTTATCCGTCTATAATAACATTCATTGGTTCAGACCCTTTTTTCATTAATTGTTAAAGGTTTAGCTTGAAAAAAAGAAAATAAATACCTCTTTGTCTGCATGTACTCTTAAAATTTGTGATGGCCATGCAATGAATGTCCCAATAGCCTTTTTGACCTTATGAATATCATCATCATCAAGTGGAATAGGTAGCTCTGCATTTGGCTCATGAGCTACATTAATCGTCACTTTTAGATGATCTTTCGGAAGTGTTCTATTATGCAGATTGTCATATGGGATGTTGAACATTGTATCCCTCGCTACAAGGTGATAGGTGGGTGTTGATAGATATAAATCACAGTCATTATCACCTTGTATAATATCAGTACAGGAAAAGTATCAGTGTTTTTCTAATTCACATTTCATGAGAACAATTATTAGAATATTGATTACCACAGCTAAGACAACTCTTTGAGGGGAATGACTTGCCTCAAAGATGGTGGGGGTGGGGCGGGATATTCACACACTGGTTGTTCCTGAGTTGTGTCTTCTTCTTGATCCCCACCCATAAAATTTGCTAGCAACTCTCTCTGCCATTGCAATCATTCTTCAAGAGTTGCTATTCTTTCACTCATTTGTTTCATTTTTTCATCTCTATCATACGTTTCTTTTTTTTTTCTCAAAATATAATCGGGGTGTCACCCCAAACCCCGCACCTCTGACATGACCATATTGTTCTGGCTGCTTCAAAGCTGTCGATAATAGGTCTGTATCGGATACAGGAGTAGCTGATTCCTGTGACTATCAGATATAGGAAAATAACTAATTATTTTTATGTAATAGCAATTTAAAACAAATATTTTTATTGTCATGTCATACTTACACATATTTCCCACACTTTTTGTGTGTTCTCATCTACTAGCTTCCCTTTCTTATTCACACATGCCTCCTTCCATAGTACATGACGTGGGATGGAAGTGTCTTTGGTTTTAGACTCATCAATCTACATATAAATATAGAAATATAATTATGATGTTGTTTATTGGAACCTAAAAATATTATTGTAAATTTAAAATACGTACCATTTTCTTTTCTAGTGAAGCATACCCCATCCTTGCTTTACGATAGGGGTATGTTGGTTTTGATGCACGTTTCTTATTTTCAGTACAAAGTTGCTGTTTCATAAATGAAATATTGACAATCAAAGTGATGAATACACGTATCCTCAAACAACATATTATCACCCACAATGTACTTGAAACTTCTCATCCCCAAGGCAGCCAATAAATTCATCCCATGCTTCTTGGGATATCATGTGAGCGTAGACAATGGGTGGGTGCGGGTTTATTTTACCTTTGGAATCTTTCAGGTGACATTTTGTTAAAATAGTGCAAAAACCTCGATGAATCCTTCCTGCAAGCCTTAGTATATAATTCTTGTGTGAATCATATACTATAAATGTACTCTGAAAAATATTGATAATAGTAAGACAATGTTTCATTATTTTATTTGATAGTAAATTAAAGAAATAATATCATAATGTTACCGTAATTTCTTCCCAGATCACAGCCTTTATCCCAAACACAACATGGTGCCATGAATCTATGTCAATCAGCACACATTTCCGAGTGACAACTCTAATGTAACTACTAAACATAGCCTTTTTGGGATTCACATGTTGGCCTCGTGCATTCAATTTGACATCAAATTTGATGCCTTTTCTTTTCACCTTAAGAAATTTGGCTAACACCATCAAACTATGACGCACATGTGTTTTCTGCAATGTCGGTCCTTCATCCTCAACCATTTCATCGATATCAACATCATCTATATGTTCATATGAAATGGTAGAAACGACATGTGCTGATGGTTGTTGGACCTCAACACTAGGAGCAACAACAGGTTCAGAAACTTGTTGTTGCTCTGCACTGTGAGCAGCCGCAGTAGGAGCAACAACAGCAGCAACAACTGCAGCTTGAGAGACTTGTTCAGCCTCAAGGTTAGGAGCACCAGAACGTGCAGAAGTCATTATCTGCAAAATTGATTGAACATTTAATTTAGATTACATAAATCCAGTAATGATAAGATAATAACATGAGATAACAAGATCTATATTACAAATAAAATATAACCTATTTATTGAACTCTCTTTATTTTTTTCAAAGGATGAAGGGATTTGACACCTCTATCGATTATCCAAATCCCTTCATTATGGTATCCTCTAACATACAAAACATCATCTACATTGGGACCACTATGAAATGATTGCGACATACCACTGAAATGATCATCCTCAACTGAATTTTCATCAGACCCTTCAGTAGTTTTGGATGATAATAGAACAATCGACCACTTTCAGTTTGAAGGATCTGGAACATAAAAAACTTGTACCGCTTGTGATGCCATTATAAACTATTCGTCTTTGTACCCTTATTTACTAAAATCAACTTTCACAAATCCCTATTCATCTATTTTAACACCACTGTTGTTATCAACCCATTTGCATTGAAAAATCAGAAATTGGAATGTCGTATAATCCAACTCCCATATTTGTTTGATAATGCCAAAGTATGAAATATTTTCATAAATTGGGTTTCTATTCTTACTACCAGAAACATGCATCACTTCAACCACAATTGTAACTCCACTATTTTTCATGGTACTATCTTCATCATGTTCATCTGTATAGAATGTATAATTATTAATTACATAACCATTGTAAGATAATACATACACACTTGGTTCGGCATCTAGCCATTAAAGTTGTTCTAAAATTGAATTCGTATTTTCATCCAACTTCTTAAAAATATGGTCCTGAAACCATCCTATAAACTGGTGATTATGTGTATTTGATATCCATTTTTCATCCCTTGATGGATTCAAATGCCTAATAATTTCTTTGTGATTTTCAATATATGGAGCAACCTCCTAAATGTTATGAAAAACATAAAGGTGGGCCTGCTCCTGATCTGTAATACTAATTTTCACAACATCTCTTCTAGAAATTCCCCCACCCTCAATGCATCCAGTGTGATAATATTTCAGGAGACCAATGCTTTCCACATCAGATAGGTATTTGGTACAAAATTCAATGGCTTTCTCAACAATATATCACTCCACTATACAACCCTCTGGCCGACTTTGATTTTTGACATACCCTTTCAAAATCTTTATATATCGTTCAACGAGGTACATCCATCTATAGTGCATAGGACCAAAAAGTCAAATCTCTCTCACCAAGTGAATCATCAAATGAACCATCATATCAAAGAATGTTGGTGGGAAGAACATTTCTAATTCACATAATATGATGACAATTTCTTTTTCCATAGCTAGAAATTTCACCAGGTCTAAAACTTTTCTACATATAGATTTGAAAAATAAACAAAGTTTGGTTAACATATGACAACCATTATTGGAAAAAATGCAACATAAATCTATAAGAATTAGATATTGCATCAAAACATGGCAGTCACGTGATTTCAAACCTTTTAACTTAAAATCATTCATTGAAACAATGTTCTTGATATTTGATGAATATTCCTATGGAACCTTTACATCATTGAAGAAGTTTCAAAACTAATATATCTCCTCCCTAGAAAGAGTGTAAGCAGTTGGAGGAAGAAACATTCGATTTTCACCCTTCACGGGAGCCAACTATTCTCGTATTCCCATGTCAACAATGTCTAACCTTGCCTTAATTCTATCATTTATTTTTCTAGAGGCATTTAGCAATGTTCTGATAACACTATCACATACATTTTTTTCCCACATGCATCACATCAAGAAAATGTCTAACGTACAAATAATTCCATTATGGTAATTAAAAAAAACTGATCTCTTTTTCCAACCGATTTTCGTAAGGTTTTTTGAAAATGGTTTACCAAAAATAGTGTTCACATATTTTACTTTCTCAAACAGTTGATCACCTGTTAGTGGAGACGATGTTGCGCGTTTTTCTGAACTTCCATTGAATGATGTCATCCAAGATTGATACTTATGCTGATGAGGTATAAATCTACGATGTCCTAGAAACACAAATTTCGATGAATGTTTCAACTTAATTGATTTTGTATCTTCTTCGCACACGGGACACCCTCGAGTTCCTTTAATTCTATAGCCTAAAAAATTTCCATAAGTAGGGAAATAATTTATTGTACCATACAACATCGCTCTCAACGTGAAGTATTCACTTTTATAAACATCATACAATATAACACCTAAATCCCACAATAACTTCAAATCCTCGATCGAAGGATCCAGATAAACATTAATATCATTACTTGGTTGTTTTGGTCCTGATATAAGCATAGATAACATGATAAATTTCCACTTCATGCATAACTAGGGTGGCAGGTTATAATTTACCAACATAACAGGCCATGTACTGTGAGTGCTGGTTTGAAAACCAAAAGGATTCACTCCATATGTAGATAACACAAGACAAAGGTTTCTCAGATATTTTCCAAATTTAGGATACTCATGATCAATTTTCTTCCATTGAAGAGAGTCGGTCGGATGATGTAATTTCCCATCTTTATTTCTTTTATATACATGCCTCAACAATTGTCTTGCAGTTTCTTCACTTCCATATAGACGACTAAACCTTGGAATGATTGGAAAGTACCATAAAACTTTCTTAGGATTGGATTCATATTTCTTTTATCAAGAGGCACCACACTTTGAGCATTCTGCAAGTGATTTGTTCTCCTTTTGAAACAATATACAGTCTTTCGGGCATGCATGTATTCTTTCAAAAATCATACCCATTGAGCGTAGCATTTGTTTAGCTTCATATGTCTGGCTTGGGAGCTCATTATCTTCCGAGAGCATGTCATTCAAGAGAGAAAGTATTTCCATAAAACCAACATCACTCCATCCATTGCCTGCTTTCAATTTATACAACTTCAGTACAGCTGACAATGCTATATATTTAGTGCAACCAGCATACAATGACGTCTTTGCACAACTCTTTAACTTCTCAAACAATTTTGGGCAATCACGGAGTTCATCTTTAATTGTATTTTTCATTTCCTCAATATTATATTCATCATCATTAACATCTATAATCACATCCTCCATAAGGTCTTATTCATTATCCATATTTTTATTCATATATGATGATCCATAAAGCGCAGTTTTATCCCAGCCAGTAGCTACATTCTCTTTTTCTCAGTGTTTATTCCAACATTTATAACTCTGATCTATTCCGTGACATATCAAATGTTCTTCCAAATCCCCTGGAGTAATTAGTCTAGAATAACAACAATGTAAACACGAAAAAATGATTTGAGAAGGATCCTTTGCGTGATCCTTTGCAAACTTGATGAACTCTTTCACCCCGTTCTCATACTCTATTGTCAAACGATTAACATCCATCCAATCTTTATTCATATCTTTCCTATTTGAATCTCAAATATTAGTATTTATGGTTAAAATACACAAAACAAGACTTCCAAATACAGTAGAAGAGAACCACTTCCTTATAAAAATAGAGATTAATAAAGCCTAACCATTTCCAATAAAGATTTGGAAATCAACAGAACCAGGATAGACACCCCATCAAAATCAACATAGTTTCCAAACACAAAGGGGTTCGCGGGGATAATCACTTGTGTCATAGATGGTAAAAATCACATGACATCATCCTCTATGGATCATCCACCTCTATCGGGTCAACCCTTCTATGTTCAACTAGTCCATCCTTTTATACCTCACCAACCTAAAATACATATGGATGAAAACCAGTAGCCAACTCTATAAGTAAAGAAAGGATTATCATAATCTCTACAATATGGAATTAATTAAATATATTTACTTTAGATTCATTATAGTTTCCTCAAATCACCCCAGTAAAAACACAAGAATAATCAAGAATGATACATCTACCACTCCTAGGTCTCTGCCCTACATTCAATATCATTATGCCTAATATTTTTGGTAAGCTCAAGTTACTTAATTTAAATCACAGAGGGGATAATCAATTGTGTCATAGATGGTCTCCCATGTTATTCTATATGAAAGTTTTAATAAATATTATTGACCTATCATCCCATTAAATCCTCATGAGTGTCTAATTTAAAACTCCATCTTAAGTGTAATATCAAAAGAATATATATTAATAAATTACCCCACATCCACTTCCCCACTAATATGGACATTCTCGCACTCTAATGGAATATTTATTATGCTTTAACCCCTTCTATATAATATCATAACCATATATCCACACATAAACATGTCAAAAACATATAAAAAACCATATCCACATCACAACCACACATCACATCCTCATCACAGTATGATATCGTGAACATGAAGGACATAAACATCATACTCTCCTCCTACAATGCACAACCCCCACTATGTATCCACACCAAATACACATAATCATGTCAACAAGAATATATATATATACCAAAACCTAAAATTGTTATAGGTCGTATATATACACCCACTATGAGCCATTACAACTCATACTAAGTGTGAAGGGGGAGAAGGGAAGAGGGAGTGGTTCTATATGTGTTCCCTATATAACCTAGATATTGAGAAAAACACTCAGAACCAAAGTACCCATATGGATTTCAATTAGGTTACTCGACTCAAGTGGTGGTGCGTAAGAAATAATAAGAAAATATAATAAGTATATAGTCACACATAAATCATTCCTAAGGGTTTACACTAAACTAACACTGCAAACACCCTCATCAACCATTGCCTTGTTACTACCACCCTCTTATAACCACTCCCATTATAATGCCACAAATAATCCCCAAAAAATCACATAAGCATCCATATCAACATTACCAACTTCTCATTTCATTTAACATTATAATTTCTTGGATTTTTATTATCATATGCATTTCAATTATTAACCATTTTAATGTAAAACCAATCATTAAATCACTACCCACTATAATCCATTCATTAATCATTAATAACATTTATTCTATCTTTAACCATTTATTAAACATAATTATTCCAATCATTATCATTAATCATTTAACAAACCATCATTTATCATTTCCAACCCATCACCCATTACTATTTTCATTTATTCCCACCATATTCCATGCCAAAAGGAAACTATAACACCACCCAATAACAACTAAATTTTCATGACATAAAATACAACTAAACACATTCTAAAATCCATAAAATCACTTATTTTATGCCTAAATTGCCATATCATTGCTATCATAACCACACAATAATCCATCCATCACTACTGTATTAATTACTACACCACATGCTCCCAACCACATAAATCAACCATCACCATTATAATCATAGTGATAAATACCCCATACATAGTAGCATAAAAGGGAAAACATATAAGAAATTCATGTTAAAAACTACCCCTTAAACACTCTATCATATTAAAGTAGAATTTATAGTTTAAATATAACACTTTAATTACAGATTTCTATACAACCAATTCATTACCTACCTTAATTAACTAGAAAATAATGAAAGGTGATTATAACATATTATTAGTAGTAAGAAATTTCTTCCACAACATCAATAATAAATCACTTAGCAACAACACCAATAAATCCATAAATATATAAGAAATATTATGGAACTTCATAAATCACATGAAAAACTCCCTCTTCATTTTAATTTCCTTTAGTGTAATTAATTATAATATTTAGGTTAATCAGTACTATAAATCCAATGGAAACAAAATAACATGATAATTCCACAATTTACACATAATAAATAAGGAGAAATTTCATATCCCCAACCTCAACTAAATATTTAACAAATATTTCATAAGAATGAGAAGAATAGTCAAATAAAACATGACTTAACACATGAGGGTAATCTAAAAGTCCTATGTATGACCATTAACCATTAAAACCATAACAAAAAAACACAAAAACCGAATTAGAATTGTTGTCACATCCTTCCTAAGAAGAAAGTTCAAGAATAGAATCAAGAAGAAGAGAAAAGAAATTCACCTTAGAGGAGGAGAAGTAGGGAGCCTTCTGCGCTACGTCGGGAGGGGAAGGCGTGACCTCCATATGGGGAGGTTCACGGGAGGAGCCGCCAACTGTTGAGAAATGGAGGAGTAGGGTTCGCGGGGAGTAGGGTCGAGTAAAGAGGAGGATAAGTAGGGTTTGCGGGGAGGAGGATCCGCCAAAGGGGTTTGAGGGGGAGGATAAGGAGTAGGCCTAGTGGCGGAGGTCCGACAACGCGAAGATCAGGGGGCGGAAGAGGTCTAGAAATGTGAAGATCAAGGGGGGAGGGGAGTTTTCGCAGGTGTACAGTACCGTGAGAGCTTTAGGGCGCGATAAATAGAGGACATTGTGCGATTGATTTTATAAAATATGGGACTACGATTTTATTAGCGCTAAAAAAGCACTAATAAAGCCTTCCTTTATCATTGCCTTTTTAGCAATGATAAAGGTTACCATTTATAAGTGATAAAATTTTAGCGCTGATACAAGGATTCTTTATCAGTGTTTTTTTCTTAGCACTGATAAAATGTGGCGCTTCCCTTGCCCATTTTTATAGTAGTGGACGATGAGTTTTCAATTTCTATTATTATCTTCAAGATTGGTCATGAAACCTTTTTAATGGCAGAAAAAGATCATAATATATGTATTTTATATTATTCAATGTTTTGGAATCCTTACACACTCATAATACAAAATAATAATACAAAACAATTTCATTATGCACAAAACCGCCAAGTTAATCTAAGTGTTTATCAATAACTTTTAACTAATAAGTCATCATCAAGGTATATAATCCAAAATCATTATAAGATAATTTATAATTTCACTAATAATATATATTTACAATTATGAATGTTTAACTACATTTCAAATGAACTTCCATTCATGAATACAAGTAGACCGGTCATGAAAACCAAGGAAGAAAATACTTTCAAAATAATAAAATTAAATCTCTTAAACCCATAAAAAAGGGCATGAATGAACCTAATAAGGTCATACTAAATCAATTAAATTTTGATGAGGTTATGGAATTATTAATTAATGAATCTAAATTTGATTATTCAGGTCATTATGATCAATCGAGAACACCTTCGAGCATAAGGTAGGAGATCCTCTCTCTCACTTTTGTTCAAGAATTCCCCCTATATTGCGTCCTTTTATTTTTAATTCCTAATGATGGGGTATTTTTCCCCCACCAATACTTTCCTTATGATATATAAATTATGTTATTCCCATTTACCTCTCTTTAATCCATCACAAGAACACTCGTTACCATGCCAAAATGTTTGTAAGGGGTTTCTCATCTCACTTTCAATTCTGTGAGATTTCCATTGTTCGCCACATATTTATTGTATGTGGTATATATGTACTAACATTTGATATATAATATCATTATTCTCTTTATATTCATGGTATTATGTGATTCATTTTATGGTTATTTATTGTTGGTCATATGATTCAATTGACTATAATGTGGTAATGGACTTTGTCTCAATTTCCATTTCATTGAGACCTACTTGGTATTGTGCACCTAATCTTTCTTATGTGGTGTATCTACTTCCAATTTGATATCATTTTTCATTTGAAATTATAATTTTGGTAAATATTAATTTTCTTGTAGCATGGATATGATCATTTTCTTAATTTGTATACCATTTCACATACGGTGTTTATTTGAAATGTTGTTTTAACTATAGAAATATTGATGAATCTGTATTCTTTACTCTATACGGATATTGAGAAGGCATATGGTAATTGTATTAAATCTATTTATAAATAATTATTTAGACTTACAGTGATGGGTGAGGCTCTATATATCCCTTTGATGCATCGACAAGTCTCACGAGACAAATCAATTGACGACAAACCCTTCGAGTTTGTTTCCAAAAATCAGACTGGTTTCTACCCACAAAATTAAACTATTTTAACGGTATTATGGTATCATGTTCCAGATACATGATGTAAAATTAATAAGCATTATATTTATTCATTTTAATCAATTACTATCCATGAGGTTTTCACTATGACAAAAGCTATAGATGCAGGCTCTTTCTCAGTTTATTAATGGAGTGTGTTTTTTATTTATTCACCATGCCATATTTGTTTATGATTTAGTTATTATTGATTCATGATTCAACTACTTGTAACACTTACTGAGAATTTTATCTCACCTCTCTCATTTGTTTACCTTAAATAGGTTTTCAAGAAGAGACCATTTATTGAGTTTCTGTGGATGCAGTTTTTTTAGTTTTTGTTATGTATTGTATTTTTGTTACCTTTCCCAATGCAATTTGAGTTAAATCTATGTATCTAGTTTCTTCAATACTACTAAACTGATCATTCCTTTAGGATTTCATTCCTTTTAATCATTCCAATGTAATTAGTAATGCGTCAACTCTAGTCTAGATGATTCGGGGTGTTATAGTTGGTATCAGAGGAAGTTTAGTAACAAACTTGGAAACTAGATTAGAAAATGTAGATTAGGGAACAAATACCTAAGGTTGTATTTGAGGATAAACATATAAGAATGTACTGTAATTTTTCTAAGGAATATATTATGTGGATATTTCTAAAAAATAAATCCCTGTTTGGATACAAACAGGTAGAGGTGGCTCTGGCACAGATGTACTTAGGAGTGAAAACTCCGAGAAGGAGTTTCGGGCTTGACCCAAGGTATCTTGGTACACGACAACGAGTCTTACTGAACTCTTGGTTTGAAACTCCTACGAGATATGCTTAGGATAATTCACATTTTCTTTACAAGCCATTATGAAGGATTTTAATGTAAATTTTTCCTCAGAGAAACCATGTCTATGAGATTAACTATGCATAGGATTTTAATTTATGCCAAGTACTTTTCTAGTAGATATTATAAATTATGATTCATAACCTAATCTAGTGTATGACATTATTTAGAAATGACACCTAATTGAAGAATGAGAATAAATACTCATGGAAAATGTAAGGATTTTCCCACTGATCAAGTCAACATAGTCAATGTTGGAGAAGATCAGATCATGACTATATTGGGACAACTTACTTAGGTTGTGATGAATAACCATGATACAACTGTTTTGGATTGTTTCATGTGGCAGAAGCCCCCATATTTTAGTGGGACTAATAATATAGTGGTATTTGAGTAGTGGATCAAGTCCCTTGAAAAGATATTCATGGAATTAAGATGCAATGAAAATGAAAAGGTAGTGTTTGAATTTTATTGTCTCAAGGGTGATGCTGATCAATGGTGGTCCTTGATCCAAAATACCATAGAGGAAGAATAAATAGAATATATGGAATGGAGGAATTTTAAGGAAATATTATTCAACAAATATTTCCTTCGTGAGCAACGAACTGAAATGAAGATTAAATTCCTTGGCTTAAAGCAAAGGGAAGAAAACAGTGTTGTAGAGTATGAGTCTACCTTCACAAGACTAGATAGTTATGCCATAAATTATGTACGTGACTCGTAAGACAAGATTGATCATTTCTTTGAAGGTCTTAATCCAAGTCTTTGAAGGTATATAACTTCTCACACATTTTCATCATATGATAGAATTTTATTAAGTGCCATAAAAATAGAGAGGGAGTTTGCTAGATTAAATTTGTTCAAGGGAAACCAAGATAAGAAGTGGTACTCTGATAACCATGGAAAAGGTGAAGCACCAAAGAAGAAAAAGGGAACTAAGAAATTCCCATTATGTGAGAAATGTGGAAAGAATCATCCTGATAAATGCTTGAAAGGCATTAGAGTCTGCTATAAGTGTGGATAAAAGGGTCATAGATCTAATGAATGTAAGAGGAATAAACAAGTCAATGATGTTCAATGATACAATTGTATAGAGATGGGAAACTATGAAAATGAGTGTCCTAAGCACCAAGGAAACTTTCCTCTGGAAAGGCCACAAGAGCAAGGGAAAACTTATGCGATTAAAACCATGGAGGTTGAAGCTCTTAATGATGTGGTGGCAGGTACTTTAATTGTTTCCTCAAAATTAGACAACACTTTATTTGATTCTGGATCATCAAATTCATTTATATATTTCCAGTTTTCTAAGAAAATTAGACATGTCCAATTTGATTTAATAAAGGAGTTGTTAGTTAAAACTCCCAGGGGATGTATCATTGCAACAAAGGAATGTCGATCAGTCCCCCTCACAACACATAAACATGCTTTAGTTGCTAACCTTATCATTATACCAATGATTGAATTTGATATAATTCTCAGTATGAATTAGCTATCAAATTATGATGTGAAGATATATTGTAAGAATAAGGAAGTTACAATATTTGAAAATGGTGTAGAATCCCTTATTTTTAGAGCAAAAACATTGCCATCTGATTCTTATCTAGATCCCCCCCAATAGCTATACTGAATACAATTCTTGGAGAGGAAGAGAACCCAATATCTATGGGTGAGGAAATAAATATCGAAATTGAATATGTACATATAGTGAAATAATACATTGATGTATTTCTAGAGGATTTACCTGGACATCCTCCAAAGTGGGAAGTTTAGTTCTCTATTGATTTAATTCCTGGTGCAAGACCTATATCAAAGAATCCCTCTAGAATGACCACTGTGGAATTAGTGAATCTAAAGAAACAACTATATGAATTAAGTGACAACGGATTTATTCGACCTAGTGTTTCTTCATGGGGATCCCCTATCCTCTTTTTCAGGAAGAAAGATGGATTCATGAGGCTATGCATTGATTATAGGAAAATAAATGCTATTACTATAAAGAATAAGTATCCTATGCCTTGAATTGATTATTTATTTGATCAACTTCATGTAGAACAATATTTTTAAAAGATTGAACTTAGATCTAGATATCATCAGCTGTGTGTGAGGAAGGAAGATATTCCAAAGACAATATTTTGAACTAGGTATGGGCATTACGAGTTCACAGTGATGCCTTTTTGGACTGACTAATGCACCCTATGTTTTCATGGATTTAATGAATAGATTTTTCAAGGAATATCTTAATAACTTTGTTGTGGTATTTATTGATGATATACTAGTATACTCCAAAAGCTATGAAGACCATGGGAATCACTTGTGGATTATTTTGAAAACTCTTAGAAGAAACGAATTATATGGGAAGTTTAGCAAGTGTGAATTTTAACTTCAATCAGTTTCTTTTCTTGGACATATTTTCTCAAAAGATGGAATCCTAGTTGATCCTACAAAGACAAAGGCAATCCAAGAATGGACTATCCCAATAAACATAACCTAGGTATGCTGTTTTATTGTCTTAGCATGTAACTATTGGCATTTCGTTCAGAATTTTTCCCGATTGGCTATCCTGCTAACCAAGATCACATGTAAAGGGGTTAAGTTTGTATGGATGAAATAATGTATAGAATGATTTGAATAATTGAAAAGAATATTGTTCAATGCTTCAATTTTGACTCTTCCATCTAGAAATGATGGATTTGTGATATACAGTGATGCATCAAAGAAAGGACTAGGTTGCGTTATTATGAAAAATGATAAAGTTATTTCTTATGAATCAAGGTAGTTGAAGACTCAGGAGAAAAATTACCCAAATCATGATCTTTAGTTAGCAACCATAATCTTTGCTATGAAAATATGGAGAAATTATCTCTACGGTGAAAGATGTGAGATATATACAGATCACAAGAGTTTGAAATACATTTTCACACATAAATAACTCAACATGAGGCAAAGGAGATGGCTCAAGTTACTCAAAGATTACGATTTTTCAATACACTACCACCTAGGAAAGGAAAATAATGTGGAAGATGCATTAAGTATGAAAGATCATGGAATTCTAACCCAAATGAGGATTGAGAGAGATCCTATATTCATGGATCTACTAAATATGGATATGGAAATTGTTAAGGAAGGATAAACATCTTTCCTTTTTTAAAATGGTTTATAAACCATCTTTACTAGAGAAGATAAAAATATCTCAATCTGATGATGAGAATCTACACAAGAAAATTAATGCTGTTAAGGATGGGATATTGGCAGACTTTGTGTATGAGGAAGGTTTTCTGAAATTTGGGAAGAGGTTATATGTTCCATCAGTACCTGAGCTAAAAAGGAAACTATTAGACGATGCTCATAGCTCAAATTTCTCAATACACCCGGGTAGCACAAATATGTATAAAGATATGAAGGAATATTTTTTGTGGGATAATATGAAGTGAGAAATTGCTAACTACGTGTCAAGGTGTCTGGATTTTCAACAAGTGAAGGCAGTGAGACAACATCCTAGAGGGGTGATGCAACCTTTACCTATTCCTATGTGTAAGTGGGATGACATTATGATGGATTTTTTCATAGGACTACCGAGGATGCCTAGAAGGAATAATGAAATATGGGTAATTGTTGATCGTCTCACAAAATCATCACATTTCCTTGCTATAAGATAGGATTTACCACTTGAGCACCTAGAAATACTTTATATTAATGACGTTGTAAGACTTCATGATGCACCTATATCGATTGTGTCCGATCGAGATCCCCAATTTACATAAAAATTCTAGAAAAGTCTCTAGAAGGCTTTGGATACTAAGCTTCATATGAGTACTGCTTATCACCCCCAAAATGACGGACAGTCTGAAAGGATTATTCAAACACTGAAAGATATGTTGAGATCATGCTCTCTTGACTTTCAAGGTATGTGAGATCAATACTTTCCTTTGGTGGAGTTTTACTACAATAATAGCTTCCATTATAGCATTAAAATGGTGCCATATGAAGCATTATATGGTAAGAGGTATCAAACTCCAACTTGTTGGGATGATGTTGGCAAGAGGAAAATTTTAGTCCTAGAACTTATCAAAGAGAAAACAACAAAGGTAAAGAAAATTCAAACCCATATTAAAGAATCCCAAAATAGTAAAAAGAGTTATACTGACAACTGAAGAAAGGATTTGAAATTTCAAGTAGGAGATCATGTCTTTCTAAAAGTATCTTCGTGGAAGGGTGTCTTACGGTTTGGTAAGAAAGGGAAACTGAGCCCCAGGTACATCATACTGTTTGAAATTCTATAAAGGATCAGAGCTGTAGCTTACCATTTAGCAATGTCACCTAGTCTCTCCAAAGTTCATAATGTGTTCCATGTGTCGTTGTTGAAGAAATAAATTCCAGACCCAATGCATGTACTCACCTATGAAGAAATAGAACTGGAACCTGATTTGTCATACTACTACGGGAAAAATGGGTATTTGCGACGGGGATAAATCCCGTCGCAAATAGTCCCGTTAGAAACTTATTTGTGACGGGGGAATTTGCCCGTCGCAAATAAGTAGTTATTTGCGACGGGGAAAGCTAACCCGTCACAAATAAGTAGTTATTTGCGACGGGCGGTTACCGCTCGCCGCAAATAACCGGCGACGGTAAAAGATATTTGCGACGGGAATATACCCCCATCGCAAATAAATTGTCGGCAGGTTATTATTTGCGACGGGACCCGTCACAATTAACTATTTAACCGTTGACCGTAATAAATGCGGGTTAAGGTATTTGCGACGGGTACCGATGCAAATAATACTATTTGTGATGGGTATCCCGTCGCAAATAAACCCGTCGCAAATAAGCTAACCTATAAATACCCCCATCCGTTTTTTTTCCATTCATTCTCAAACTCTATCTTCTACTTCTCTCAAAACTCTATTTTTAGAGTTCAGCGTTTCTTAAGTTTAATTTTTATTTCCGGAGTTGATATTGAAGTTTTCAACAACGATCAGAGATCAACCTCAGATCAATTTTAAATGTATTTATGTTCATTTTAATTTAATATTTATTTTAAATTTTTTATTAGTTTCAATTATTCTTAATTAGTTGTAATTTAATTATGTTTAGATTGTTTTGTTACTTAATAAATTTAAATTATTAGTATTCATTGTTCATAGTTAATGGTAATTAGGAATAATTAGTAATAGTTACCAATAATTAAGAATAAATACTAATAATTAGTAATAAATACCAATAATTAGGAATAATTAGTAATAATTACCAATAATTACCAATAATTAGTAATAATTAGTAATAATTAGTAATAATTAGCAATAATTAGTAATAATTACCAATAATTAGTAATAATTTCTAATAATTACCAATAATTACCAATAATTAGTAATAATTAGTAATAATTTCCAATAATTAGTAATAATTACCAATATTTAGTACTAAACAGTAATAATTAGTAATAATTACCAATAATTAGGAATAATTAGTAATAATTACCAATAATTACCAATAATTAGTAATAATTAATAATAATTACCAATAATTACCAATAATTAGTAATAATTACCAATAATTAGTAATAATTACCAATAATTATCCATAATTAGTAATAATTACCAATAATTATCCATAATTAGTAATAATTACCCATAATTATCCATAATTAGTAATAATTACCAATAATTACCAAGAATTACCAATAATTAGTAATAATTTACTAATTACCAATAATTATCCATAATTAGTAATAATTACCGATAATTACCAATAATTAGTAATAATTTACTAATTACAATAATTATCCATAATTAGTAATAATTACCAATAATTAGTAATAATTACCAATAATTAGTAATAATTAGAAATAATTACCAATAATTACCATTAGTTAGAAATAATTACCAATAATTACCATTAATTAGTAATAATTATCAATAATTATCCATAATTAGTAATAATTACCAATAATTACCAATAATTACCAATAATTAGTAATAATTGGTAATAATTAGTAACAATTACCAATAATTAGTAATAATTAGAAATAATTACCAATAATCACCACTAATTAGTAATAATTAATAATAATTACCAATAATTAGTAATAATTAGTAATAATTACCAATAATTAGTAATAATTAGTAATAATTAGTAATAACTAGTAATAATTACCAATAATTAGTAATAATTACCAATAATTAGTAATAATTAGTAATAATTAGTAATAATTAGTAATAGTTAGTAATAATTAGTAATAGTTAGTAATAATTAGTAATAGTTAGTAATAATTAGTAATAATTAGTAATAATTCGTAATAATTAGTAATAATTAGAAATAATTAGTAATAATTAGTAATAATTACCAATAATTAGTAATAATTACCAATAATTAGTAATAATTACCAATAATTAGTAATAATTACCAATAATTAGTAATAATTACCAATAATTAGTAATAATTACCAATAATTAGTAATAATTACCAATAATTAGTAATAATTACCAATAATTAGTAATAATTACCAATAATTAGTAATAATTACCAATAATTAGTAATAATTACCAATAATTAGTAATAATTACCAATAATTAGTAATAATTACCAATAATTAGTAATAATCACCAATAATTAGTAATAATCACTAATAATTAGTAATAATTAGTAATAATTACCAATAATTAGTAATAATTACCAATAATTCGTAATAATTACCAATAATTAGTAATAATTACCAATAATTAGTAATAATTATCAATAATTAGTAATAATTACAAATAATTAGTAATAATTACCAATAATTAGTAATAATTACCAATAATTTGTAATAATTACCAATAATTTGTAATAATTACCAATAATTTGTAATAATTACCAATCAATTAGTAATAATTAGTAATAATTAGTAATAATTACCAATAATTAGTAATAATTAGTAATAATTAGTAATAATTACCAATAATTAGTAATAATTACCAATAATTAGTAATAATTACCAATAATTACCAATAATTAGTAATAATTAGTAATAATTAGTAATAATTAGTAATAATTGGTAATAATTAGTAATAATTACCAATAATTAGTAATAATTACCAATAATTAGTAATAATTAGTAATAATTACCAATAATTAGTAATAATTAGTAATAATTAGTAATAATTAGTAATAATTAGTAATAATTAGCAATAATTAGTAATAATTATCAATAATTAGTAATAATTAGCAATAATTAGTAATAATTAGAAATAATTACCAATAATTAGTAATAATTACCAATAATTAGTAATAATTAGTAATAATTAGCAATAATTAGTAATAATTACCAATAATTACCAATAATTAGTAATAATTACCAATAATTACAAATAATTAGTAATAATTACCAATAATTAGTAATAATTACCAATAATTAGTAATAATTACCAATAATTAGTATTAATTACCAATAATTAGTAATAATTACCAATAATTAGTAATAATTATTAATAATTAGTAATAATTAGTAATAATTAGTAATAATTAGTAATAATTACCAATAATTATCAATATTTTCTAATATTTTCCAATATTTTCTAATATTTTCCAATATTTACCAATATTTACCAATATTTACCAATATTTACCAATATTTACCAATATTTACCAATAATTACCAATAATTACCAATAATTAGGAATAATTACCAATAATTAGGAATAATTACCAATTATTAAGAATAATTTCCAATAATTTGGAATAATTACCAATAATTTGGAATAATTAAAAATAATTAGGCATAATAACATTATTACATTATTTGTATATTTTATTATTAATATTAAAATAATATAATTTTCTATATTATATACAATTCTCTTTTAATCTATGTGTTTTCTATCTCCACATGTAATATTTGCATTCTTTTTCAAAATTATCAACTTACTCGCCAATGGAGAGGTGAAAGTGAATGCAAATATTACATGTGGAGACAGAATGTTAAACACACAGATGAAAGGAGAATTGTATATAATATAGAAAATTATATTATTTTAATATTAATAATAAAATATACGAATAATGTAATATTGTTATTATTATATAATTAATATTTATGAAAAAATTATATTAGTATTATTAAAATAATAAAAAATCAATTTAATATTAAATTTATCAATATTTGTAACAGGTTTTGCTTTATTCTCCACATATTCAATCCTTGCTTGAGTGTTTTTTCTAACAAATTATTCAAAACCAGTAATGCTTTTATATTTTATAAAAAAATATGGAACAACGAGGTCGTCAACAGTCATTATTAGATGACCGCATATGGATAAATCAACGTAGAAATCCAAATGGTTCTGGTTTAAATCCAGTATATATAGAGGGTGTGGAGAATTTTTTATCATTTGTGGCATCAAATCTAGAATTTGTTTCAGAAGGCAAAATAAAATGCCCTTGTAGAAAATGTGCATTGAGAACGTTTGACACGTTTGACAAAGTGGGGGGACATCTCTTGCATTTTGGTTTTCAACCAGATTATGTTATTTGGTATCAACACGGTGAATGCAGTTCCAGAGTAGGTGATACCAACTTGATTCCGAATCCATCCCGGTTTCAAGATTTAGTACATGATGTTGTAGGTTCATCTGTTCAACATACAAAAACTCCGGCTGATATAGATTCAAATCCTGAGTTGGCACCGTCTGAATTTTATGAGTTGTTGAGGTCTACTGAGGATGCATTATATCCTGGCTGCAAGATGAGAAAATTAGAAGCAGTTGCAAAATTTATGGCTATCAAATCAGATAACGGAATGTCAAACACCTGTTTTGACCAGATATTTTCTTTTCTTAAAACACTGTTACCCGAAGGAAATGTTTTGCCTGCAAATTACTATGAGAGTAAGAGGCTGGTTCAAAATTTGGGACTTACTTGTCAGAAGATTCATGCATGTTCAAATGACTGCATTTTATATTCTAGGGAAAATGAGTCATTGGATAGTTATCCCACATGTGGGCAACTGAGATATAAATAAGGGTAACATGGGAAGTCTGGTTTGATTCCTGTAAAACAGTTGAGATATTTTCCGCTTACATCCAGACTTCAGCATTTATTCATGTCTAAGAATACAACGACAATGATGTCATGACATAAAGCGAATATTTCAACCGATAAAAGCTTGAATCATCCAACCGATGGTGATTCATGGAAACATTTTGATAGAGTGCATCCATCCTTTTCTTTAGAAGCTAGAAATGTTTGACTGGGCCTTTCCACTGATGGTTTCTGTCCGTTCGGATCTTATGGTAATCAATATTCATGTTGGCCTGTTTTTTTAACTCCGTACAATTTACCTCCATGGATGTTGATGAAGGAGCCATATATCTGTTTAACTTTACTAATTCCAGGACATCCGAAGAAAAATATTGATGTTTATTGAAACCATTGATTGATGGATTAAGTTTATTGTGGAGTACTGGTGTCAGTACATATGATGTTGCTACAAAACAGAATTTCATACTGAGAGCAGCATTGATGTGGACAATTAGTGACTTCCCGGCTTATGGGATGTTATCTGGCTAGAGTACACATGGTCAGAAATCATGTCCTTACTATATGGGAGAGAATAAAGCATTTATGCTCATTCATGGAAATAAACCTTGTTATTTTGACTGTCATCGCAGATTTCTTCCAGCTGATCATCCTTTTCGCAGAAACAGATCTCATTTCAGAAAAGGAACAATTGAAAGGGATGGACCTCCAAAAATGCTATCAGGTTCGGAGTTAAAATCAGTTGTATTTTCATTACCTCCCATCACTTTTGGTCCCACAATAAACCAACAGAAAATTTCTGGTTTTGGGAAAGAACACAATTGGATTAAACGTAGCATATTTTGGGATTTGCCATATTGGTCTGATTTGTTGGTCCGCCACATGTTGGATGTCATGCATATTGAGAAGAACTGTTTTGATAATTTGTTTCATACAGTTTTGGATATGCCAGGAAAGAGCAAAGAAAATGTAAATGCACGTTTAGATCTTGCCCAAATTTGTAGGCGTCCAGAACTGGAACTGTTTGAGAATGTCAGAACAGAAAGGTTACTGAAACCAAAAGAAGCTTGTACACTGTCTAAAGAAAACCGTTTATTATTTTGTCAGTGGATTGAAGATTTGAGACTTCCAGATGGCTGTGCTTCCAATTTGGGTAGATGTGTAAAGAATGGTCATATTACTGGATTAAAAAGTCATGATTGTCATGTTATAATGGAAAGACTTCTACCCATTGGATTAAGAGGTCTGTTGAATTCTGTGATTTGGGATTCCATAACAGACATGTCTCATTTTTTTCGGTAAATTTGTGCGGCTACAACAGATTATGATGCTCTATGAAGACTTGAAGAAGATGTTGTTGTAATTATATGTAAATTGGAAAAAATATTTCTGCCGTCTTTCTTCGACTCAATGGAACATTTGATGTTACATTTTCCATATGAAGCCAAATGTGGAGGTCCAGTACAGTTTCAATGGATGTACCCATTTGAAAGATGCATGCAAAAATTGAAAAGAAAAGTACGTAACAAAGCATCTGTTGAAGGATCTATTGCAGAAGCTTATTTGCAAGAGGAAATATCTTTTTTCTACTCCCATTATTTTGAATCTGAGTATCCTTCAAAACACAACCGAATGGGATGGAACGAGAGAAATATTGATGAAATCGACAATCAATTATCTGTTTTCAACCAGCCAGAGCTTGGTTTTGGTGGAGTTTATGAACGCTGGATTTCAGATGATGAACATCACAGAGCTCATACGTATGTTCTGCTCAACTATGAAGAGATGACATCGGTTGTACTGTAAGTGTTTATATCACTTATTCTATCATTTATGTTACAGTAAATAACTTTGTTTTTTATAGGTTGTATGATAATCATATCAAGAAACTAATTCCACAAATTACAGCAGCTGCTCTCAAAGAACGCCGACAGAAAAATTTCTCTCAGTTGTTTCAAAAACTGGTAACATAAATTCTTTATCTTTTAGCAACTCATTCAATGTATAGTTTACTATATTGATAATTATTTCACAAATTTTCAGGTGTCTCGACATGTTGATAAAATTGACAAACGGCTGTGTATATTGAGTAACCCACCTTCCAAACTTGTTAAAACTTATAATGCATATGTGGTGAATGGATTTCAATTTCACACACATGCATATGGGGAATCAAAAAAAAAACAATGAACAATGGAGTTAGCTTGAGAGGATCTCATCATCGAGAAAATGAAGTTGACTTTTATGGCATACTTGATGAAATCATTGAACTCTATTATCTTGGACAACATTACATAACCATGTTCAAATATCGGTGGTTGGATACAGAGAGAGGCATGCACATTCATCCGACTCATGGAATCATCGATATTAAATGTAAAAGTCTTCTCGCAGTAAATGAACCATTCTTATTGGCTCAACAGGCACATCAAGTTTATTATGCAAAGTACTGTGCTACATCAAGAGACTTGACTGATTGGTGGAGTGTAATAAAAATCAAAATTCGAGACAATCAGTTTAGTCAAAGTGAATGTGCTTTCACTGATGTGAAAAGAATTGAAGTTTTTCAAGAGAGTACTCAAAATCAATCTTTTTTACAAAGAGACATGAGTATCGATGAAGAAACCCCACATTTAAGAGTCGGTGATGACGATGATGTTAATGATGTCACATATGAATTTGAAATGGTAAGAGATGAAGCAACTGGAACTCGAATGGATATCGATGATGTTGAGGAGGAATATGAAGATGACATTGACATATATGAAGATGATGATCAAGATGAACACTGATATAATTCCATGGTAGTTATATACAATCATAAAATATATATATGTATATATAATAGTAATTATCAATTATTTGCTAACAACATTAACATTTTCTGTTTCAGATGGATGACGACACATTTCATGAGTTGGCAGATGCTGACCTGCCTTTCGATGCAGATGAGTTGCTGGCAGATGACCCTCAGCCTGCAGGCGCTCCAGGGAGTAAGCGGAGGGGCGCGGTCTTGCACGATTGATGATTCCTGACCCTGTCCCCGAGCGATGTCCACGTCTTGGGTTTGATCCACGCACACGGAGGTGTGAGAACCTGTGTGATAACCTGTGGATTTGACTAAGATTTCATTAATCTATTCACATAATAAATGTTTATTATTTTTACAGTTTTCCGCATATAGCAGTCGGACAGGGCAACGCTATTTTGCGCAACTATTTCTCTCAGCCGTGGACCACATGGGAGCAGATTCCCATTGATGTGCAGCAGGCCATGTTCGGCCATTGGTTGGTACGTACGTAAATAATTAATTTTTATTTTGAAAATTATTTCATTTCTAACTTGATATTTTGATTTATTTGTAGGGTTTATGATATCCGATTGAGGATACCATGTGTGACTCCATCCACGAGGCATGGGAGGTGGCCATGCGTGATCGCTTTCGTCAGTTTTTGCACAATTTAAGAAAAGCTACCACGAAGAAAGCAGGAGTGTCAGATTTTGACGAGTCATGTAGAGCACACCGACCAGAGTACATTTCATCCCATGTATGAGATGGATTATGTGCGCACTGGTTGAGTGATGCCTTTCAGAGGAGATCATCGGTGGGGAGGCAGAATCGGGGGAGACAAGAGGTGACTCATTGAGCTGAGAGTCGTTCTTTCAGTACTCATAGATATCATCTGGTACGTACATTATTTATAAATATTTTATATAACTATAAATATTAACAGTTTATTTTTTATTCTTATAGGCTGTCGAGCACCCCGATATTACAGAGTACGACGTATATCGGAGGATGTATAGTGATCCTTCTACTGGGGAGCTCAGAGGTGATCGTCAGCATCACATCATGGTCAGTATTATTTGTTTTCAAGTTTAAAAATTAACTGCATATAATATATTCACAATTTTAATTTTAAATTGCAACTACAGGAGTCATATGAGGCCTCAACGTCATAGACCCGGCCTAAGAGTCAGGCCGAGTCATCAGATCAGACCACTGGCCGTCAGTTTGATGAGGCGGCATGGATGCAGGCCACTCAGTATGCCTTCGAGAAGGGCCGGGTAGTTGGTATCAACTCTCGACTGACTCCCGGAGATTATTATGGCAGTGCTGCGATGTCGGCGTCCAGCTCGAGAGGAGCTCGTGCATCTTCTTCTGCTACACAGTATGAGGATCAGTTGCGATCTCAGACTGCACTGATAGAGAGTCTCCGACAGGAGCAGGAGCAGATGCGTCAGCAGCAGCAGCAGCATGAGGAGGAGCGTCGACGCCAGCAGCAGCTGTACGAGGAGCATATGAGTCGGTGGCAGCAGCAGCAGCATGAGAAGATGGAGTACATGCGCCGACTCACTCATACTTTAGGGATGGATTTTCCTCCACCAGCATCTGCAGATCCCCCCCTCCCCCTCCTTCAGATTAGAGTTTGTTTTTATGTTATAAAGTTTGTTAAATCAAAATATGTTTTTTTTTCTATTCGTAGTTTCTGTCTCATTATAAAATATTAATAATATTATATTTTGAAATAACAATATTAATATGAATAATAATATTATTTATATTTTATAATATTAAATTTTATATATATATTAAAATTTTATAATATTATAATTTAATTATATTTTTTTGTAATATTTGAATTATTTTAATATTTGAATGTAAAATAATTCTATTATTTTTATATTAATTAAAATAACTTATTAATATTTTTTTATTTATGAATTATAATTCTAATATTATTATATTAATTAAATCATTTATTAATATTCTATTATTTTTTTATTTTTGAATTATAATTCTATTATTATTATATTAATTAAAATAATTTATTAATAATTTTTTATTTTTATTTGTGAATTATAATTCTATTATTATATTAATTAAAATCATTTATTAATATTTTATTATTTTTTATTTTTGAATTATAATTGGATTATTATTATATTAAATAAAATAATTTATTAATAATTTATTTTTTTTTATTTTTTTTATAGTATTTGCGACGGGATACTATGCCCGTCACAAATAGTATTGTTATTATATTCATTAAAATAATTTATTAATAGTTTTTATTTTTTTTTAAAATAGTAATTGCGACGGGCCCATCGCTAATACTATTTTAAAAGTTTTTTACAAATATACGGAGTAATATTTGCGATGGGAAGGATCCCCATCGCAAATAATGTCTTTAGCGACGGGCCCGTCACAAATAATTGTTGTTGCGATGCCGTTTTCCGCGACGGGCTATTTGCGGCGGGCCCCCGTCGCAAAAGCCCATTTGCGACGGGATCCCGTCGCAAATGACCCGTCACAAATACCTGTTTTTCTAGTAGTGTACTGTGAAGAGCCTATCAAGATTCTTGACACAAGGGAGCAAGAATTGAGAAATCGAACAGCTTGTCCAGTAAAGGTTCTTTAGAGAAACCATAATATGGAGGAAGAAATGTGGGAACCTAAGGATGTTATAAAGAAGAACCACCCACTTCTTTTTAGATGGATTTATACATGAAAAAATTTCGAGGAAAAAATTTACGAAGGAGAGAATAATATAACACCCCAAACATTTTATGGTATGTTTCTCTTAAATGCATTAAATTAATTAGATAGCCAATATTTCATAAATCAGTGAGTTTATTTGAAACAACACTTGTTTATTTAAGAGATAGTCATAACCTATCCATTAAACTTAAATTTTCCACTTTTTTGTTTTGAATTTTGAAAAATGGACAAACACGGTTGCAATCAGGGTGATATTTGGAGTCTGATAGAATCAAGTTAATTGTCGATGAATAATAACTTACCCTTATGAATAGTAACATACCCTTATGAATATTAACCTACCCTTATGAATAGTAATATGACCCTTATGAATGGTAACCTTACTCATGAAAGTATAAATAAATTTAGGCACCTTAAAAATGAAGATGAATATTTTAAGTGATGATATTTTTTCGATTAAATAATGTTTTTAATTAAAAATTAAATTTATCATATTTATAAAATTATTTTTGAAAAATGGAGTTCATTTTTTAATTCTATATGTAAAAAAAATTTTAGGGTAAATTTTTGGTATTTTTCTGAAATTCTTGAATTTTTGATGAATAGTAAAATACGATAAATTATGATAAATGCTAAATGCTTGTTTTACCGAATCATAGGTGATGAAAGGTTGATGTAAGACCACTTGGTTTGAACTCACATGACATTATTACTATTTTAGATCACATTAATCAATAATATTCATAGTCTTGAGAAAAAATATTAAAATAATGATTAAAATAGTGATTAAAATAATGTAAAATCCCTCCTCCCCTCCACTATATAAACCACCCCTCACCCCCTCTTCATCACACACCACTCAAGATTCAATACTTGCCTAAATTATGCTCAAATATCTCCCTAATCTCATAAATCACGTCCAATACATTTTGGTCTCACCAAAATTCCAAAAACAAAGGCCTTAAGGAGATTCTCAAGGAGGAGTACTCAAGAGGTGAACCTCTCTTCTCTTTTCTTTCAAATTCTTTTACAAGTTCCATTATTTTGTAGCTCTATATTAACCTCCTCAAATTAAAATGCTATGATAATTCAAATAAATTACATGTACTATAATTTTATTATGCTAATGAAATATTTCATCAACATTCCTCTTTTCCCCCACCTCTTACACTAAAAATGAAAATACCACCCAAGATGTGTTAATTTATCACATTCAAGGACAATGAGTTTTCAATTTCTATTACTATCTTCAAGACTAGTCATGAAAACTTTTTAATGGTTGAACCAGATCATAATATATTAATTTTACCTTATTCAATGTTCTGGAATCCTTACACACTCATAATATAAAATAATAATACAAAACAAGTTCATTATGCACAGATCCGCCAAGTTAATCAAAGCATTTATCAATAACTTTTAAATAATAAGTCATACTCAAGGTATATAACCCAAAATCATTATAATATCATTTATAATATCACTAATAATATATATTTACAATTCTAAATGTTTAAACACATTTCAAATAAAGTTACATTCATGAATACAAGTAGACCCGTCATGAAAACCAAGGAAGAAATTGCTTCCAAAATGATAAAATTGAATCTCTTAAACCCATCAAAAAGGGAATGAATGAACCTAATAAGGTTATAATAAATCAATTAAAAGTTTATGATGTTATTTAATTATTAATTAATTAATCTAAATTTGATTATTCTGGTCATTAAGATCAATCGAGAACACCTTTGAGCATAAGGTAAGGGATCCTCTCTTTCACTTTTGTTCAAGAATTCCCCCTATGTTGTGTCCTTTTATTTTTAATTCCTAATGGTGGGGGATGTTTTATAACCTCCCCCATAATTCCATTATGATATATAAATTATGGTATTACCATTTACCTTTCTTTAATCCCCCACAAGAAGACCCGTTACCATGCCGAAATGTTTGTAAGGGGTTTCTCATCTCACTTTCAATTCCGTGAGATTTCCATTGTTCACCACTTATTTATTGTATGCGGTATATGTGTAATGCCATTTGATATATAATATAATTATTATCTTTATATTCATGGTATTATGTGATTAATTTTATGGTTATTGATTATTTTTCATACGATTCAATTGACTACAATGTGGTAAGGGACTTTGTCTCAATTTCCGTTTCATTGAGACCTACTTGGTATTGTGCACATAATCTTTCTTATGTGGTGTATCTACTGCCCATTTGAGATAATTTTTTATTTTAAATTATAATATTGGTAAACATCCATTTTCTTGTATCATGAATATTATTATTTCCTTAAGTCGTATACCATTTCACATACGATGTTTATTTGGAATGTTGTTTTAACTATAGAAATATTGATGAATCCATATTCTCTACTCTATATGGATATTGAGAAGGCATATGGTAATTGTATTAAATATATGTATAAATAATTATTTGGACTTTAAGTTACGGATGAGGCCCTATATAGCTCCTCTATGCATTGACAGGTCTCATGAGGAAAATCAGTTGGTGACAAACCCTTCGAGTTTGTTTCTAAAAATCAGACGAGGTTCTACCCACAGAATTAAACCATTTTAATGGTATTATGGTATCAGGTACCAGATACATGATGTCTAATTAATAATCATTCTCTTTATTCATTTTCATTTATTACTATCTATGAGGTTTTCACTATGAAAAAATCTACAGATGTAGGCTCTTTCTCAGCTTATTAATAGCGTGCATTTTTCATTTATTCACCATGCCATATTTTTTTATGATTAAGCTATTATTAATTCATGATTCTACTACTTGTAACCCTTACTGAGCATTTAATCTCACCCCTTTCATTTTTTACCTTCAATAGGTTTTGAAGAGGAGACCATTTATTGAGTTTCTGTAGATGTAGTTTTTTTTAGTTTTTGTTATGTATTGTATTTTTTTTACCTTTCCTAATGTAATTTGAGTTACATCTATGTATCTAGTTTCTTCAAGACTATTAAACTGATTATTCCTTTGGGATTTCATTCCTTTTAAGCATTCCATTGTAATAAGTAATGTGCAGGCTTCGGTCTAGAGGGGTTGGGGTATTACAGTGTGAGAGAAAATAAACCCAGTAGAATTCCACTATAAATCTTGTGGAATTCATTTCAAAAGACAATTCATTTATATTAGTTTAAAATAAATTTAAAAAATAGGTTTTCCATGAATAAGTATGAAAAAACAAGTAATAATCCATTTAAATTATTTAAAAACCTTACTTATTTTCTTTTATTAAAACAAATCATTTTAAAAAACTATTTTAATGATCTTTCTCAGAAATACCACACATTAATTAAAAACCTTTTCTTTACTTTGAAAATACCATTTTGAAATTTATTATGAAAATCCCCTTTTAAAGAAAAAACACATCACATGAAAACAAAACACACTCAAGATGGAACTATTTAATAATGAATCTATGACGTCTCAGACCTGGTTCACTCCTGTAACACCCTGAGATTCATTGAATTTTTTTTTTCTAATTAATTTAATATTTTTGATATTTTTCATTTCACACAGCACTGAAAATAGTTTAGTTTTTATATTAAAGAACTATGTTTTTCTTGCGTTATATGCAACACCAAGTTATCATTCACTACATGAAACATAAAGTTTAACATTATCTACATAGAACACCGAGTTTAGCATACATTACATGTAATATTGACTTTCCTCAATGGCTTGCACAACATGCAAGACCGAGTGTTACCAAATTATATTATATTATTAAAAATATTACTATTTAATATAATGAGATATAACCTAGCAGTTAAGTTGATAGTTATGAATAATATTAAGTAACTTATGAAAATATGCGGTTTAAAAAAAATATAAAATGAATTAATTATATAAAAATTGATTAGAAATGGATATAAGAACTGACGAAACATAAGGAAATATTTTTATATAAAATAATTTTTATACTCACAAAGCTGTTTTATCCTAATAAATTAAATTAATTACAATGATAGAATGATAGTAATGAAATATATTTGTTATATTTTCAATAAAATAATTTTTATATTCATTCAATAGACTTGATAAGCATAAGATAAGAACAAAATCAATATTTCACATAAAAATTCAAATATTTTATAAAGGCACTTTTACCACATTTTAATGGTGAACCTATTTTAAATACAATTTTTGGAAATTTTATAAATTCTATATGTCAAAATAAAATTAATCTTTGAAAGTGAAACATAAAAATTAGGTTAGGGTAAATTTTTGGTATTTTTATGCAAAGTTTCATATTTTGATAAATAGTGAAAAATAATGAATTTTAATTCAAAACTAATTTTTTATCTAATTTATTTAAATGGTTAAATTATATTTTAAATTAGTTTTAAAGTTTAATTAGATAATTTTTTTATCAATTAATCCAATTTAGGCCATTGTTATCAATTTTACCTTGAAATTTACTATAAAAACATAACAACCTTTTGGACATTTTTTACTTTAAAAACCCACATTGTCATCCTGTTAGTGAGATTAAATTTAAATTAATTTCTGCCATTTATGTGATTAGAATTTTGAAAAATTGGTACAATATTTAGAATCATAATAATTTATAATGTCTAATAAGTTCAAATTAGTTTTTAACCAAAAAATATTAGTGAAAGTAATTAAAATTAATTACAATGATTAAGGAAAAAATAAGCTTAACAAAGGAATAAACCATAAACTTAAGGGTCCAAATGACCTATAAACTTGTCCAAAACCCATTTTATGACCATTATTTTTCAATGAATATTACATTATTTTTTTTTGGTTTTTATAACTTTTTTAGGTAAAAATGTGGGTACATCTAACTTGTTTTCAAAAATACCAAGTAAGCCCTTTTCATCTCCTATAAAAGGTCACCACCTCTCCCACTTACTCACACATCTCAAACCACATAGGTTATTCTAATATCTTCCCAATACACTTAAAAACATCCCTAAATTCTTAATTTAATCCTCCCTTTGGGTGTAAATCCTTCCAAGGAAGCCCTTTGGTGCAAACCAAAAGGAGTTACCCGATTAAAAGGTAACACCCTCCCTCAAGCTCCTTTATTTTATTTTCTTTCTCCACTCTTTTAATTATATTTATTAAATGATTATACAAAAACAATAGTATAATAAATATACTAAGATATTTTTATTCTAAGGTTTTTACCTACACTTACACACGCTTATATCCAATGGGTAACAAATATACTATTTGCATGTGCGACGAACTACCGCCTCACGAAACGACGATTGTTCATTTTTTCTTTATCGCCTCTCATGGTGGAAATTATGATATAAAATATTTTTATATATGTTATATATTATATTTATTATTTATTTAGGCTTATTTAATTATTTTAAAACACATACCTTTATACTTTCTATTTTTTGTAAATATGATAATTTCGTTTGAGGAAGTGTGGACTATCGTCCCCTCAAAGTGATGTGAATAGTTCACACACTACATGGAATGTATTAAGGATGATATTATTAAAATTATATGAAATATATTATATAATAATGATACTTTAATTATGATATATATATATACAAATATATATACTTATATTTCACTTACTCTCTTTCTTTCAACACGATAATAAAAACGGAAAAAAAACGTTCATGCATACGCATGACTTACCGTCTCCATAAACGATATATTCCATTTCATACTTATATATTATATAGATTATTATAATACAAATGTAATAAATATATATTATATTTATATCATGGTTTACATTTTGGAAATCATGATATAAGTATAAGGACCAAAGATATAACAAATTAAGACACATGCAAAGAACAAAGTAGATATTACCTGAAGTGAAACCTTAACATAGAATTTTTAACATGAGGGTAATATAAAGACATAAAAAACCACATATAGTATTATATATAAGAATATTATTCTTTAAAATATATATAATAAACTTCCATTTATTATATAGGAATCTTGTATGAGTATGAAGAGAGTCAAGACACAAGGTAAGAGAATTTCATCTCACATTTATTTCTGTGAGATACATGATTTATTCACCACCCATTCCTTTTTTGTGGTGTGTATACTGAAAATGGATGTATTATATGATTATTATACTTAAATTTATGGGTATTTAAATATCCATTATATGATCTTTATTTCATTGGGTCTATGTTTCAAAAGTTACCAAATCGGTAAAGTAATTTTGTCTCAGGTTTCCACACATGCCATGTTATGCACCAATATTTTTCCATGAGGTGTATATTATGCATTTTACATGTTATATAATGAATATAATTATTTTCGTGATATTTTAAGCTTCATTTAATTTCATTATTTCCATTTTTCTATGATTAAAAGTTACCAAATTGGTAACTTTTTATAGCTATAATCTCACCATTTATTGAGATTGTTTATGATTATGTTCTCATTGATGAAATATTATGATCCATTTCTCAAGAACTATCATGATTTTTCTTAACCTATGTTTATTCATGTTATATCCAAGTAATGGTACCATTTTACACTCTTTGGTACATAATATGAACAATAAATTGTTTTTTTTAATAAAGTTTGGTTTTACCTCTCTCTTTGGTCGGAAATCTACTTTCCTTAAAAATCGTGTTTTCTAAAAAAAATTAAATTTTTTATGTTTAAAAATTGTTTTAAATGATTTTCAAATCTTTATTTATAAGTTTTCAAATGGTTCTTTTAAAAGAAAAGTATTTCAATGATTCCAAGACTTACTTATATGTTTTAAAAGTATTTTTAAAGAAATGGTTTTCAAAACGTTTTCAATATTTCTTTATAAGTTTTTAAAGTGTTTTTGAAGAATAATATTTTTAAAATGTTTTGAAAATATTTTTTTAAGTTTTCAAGGAAAAAATGTTTTTAAAATGTTTTCAAGATTCTTTTATAAGTTTTTAAGGAAAAAGTTTATCAAAATGATTTTAATATTTCTGTCTAAGTTTTCAAAGTATTTTATATAAAAAATGGTTTTCAAAAGTTTTTATATTTTAAAGAGACCTTTTCAAAGGAGAAAGGATATTTCCTAAATAAATGTTTCAAAATTATTTTCCATCTAAGATGACATCTGTTGATGTTACTCATTCCCTTCTGGGAAATGATCTAAAGGTTCCATTCATATTTTTTCTTGAATGGTTTATGTTTTGATGGAATGATACTTATGACACCTATTAATCTTCCACGTGTCACATGCCCTTGAAACCCACTTCTTTTCATGGGTTATTCATTAATTAAATGATTGTAAAACCTATCTATTTTCCATAGGTTATGATGTGATTAAATGTTATTGATACCCATTTCATTTCATGGGTTATGATTTGATATTTATAAAACCCATCTCTTTTCATGGGTCATGATATGATGAATGTTTTGATTTTATTATGTGATGGGTGAGAAATATATCTCCCTATGATGCATTGGGTAATGATAAGTTGTATATGATCTCAAAGGATACATGGGTTTTATACCAATACCAAAAACAAGAAGGTATATGGGTTATGGCCCAAGACTGAAAGTAAGAGTGTACATAGGTTGTAACCTAAGCCCGAAAACAAGAAGGTACATGGGTTGTATCCCAAGCCTAAAAACAAGAAGGTACATGGGTAGTATTGAAAGCATAACATGTTATAAAGGTCTTGGTAGGTAGCCTTGACATAATATTTTATATTCTTACATGTAATCCACAAATTCTATATCAGTTATGATTTCATGTATTATGATACTTATTTCCTTATGATTCATATCTTATGAACTGACAAAATTTATGCCATAATTCATGTTTATGATCTTTGATATTTAGGGTATGATCTTTTAATTTTATGATCACGTTCTCATACCCCTATGCTCATGTTTATGATTACATGTCTCCATTTTTTACCCTTACTGAGCATCTAAGCTCATCCCTTTGTATATTTACCTCCCCAGTTATGAAGATATGTATTAAGTATGATGTGATTAAGAAGGGTGCTATTCGTGAAGAACCTAGTGGGAGATAATGTAGCTCACTCATGTATGAATTTTTACGTTTCCATGTTTCTAAAGGCACTGAACTAATACTATCTTTGGGGGTTTATTTGTGTAATGTTTTAAGTATTAAAAAAAAGTTATATAATGTATATGTACATTAATATTGGGTCATTATAGTTGGTATTAGAGTAAATAAATCTGTCTGTTCCTTAGGAATTCTCATATGTGAACATTGGAAGAAGCATGGATCTCCACCTAAGGGCTTCATGAGGAAAGGTCTGGCACTGGGGATGGTGTTGTGTCCTGTCCAGGAGGTGTATCCACCCATAGAGTGATTTGATAGGTATCAATTATAGTCCACTGGAAATAATTCTATACCATTATAGTTGGTATCAGACCAAAGGTTTAGTTGAACTTTGGAAACTAGGATGAGAAAACCTTAGTGAGAACCCTAAGGAAGTGTCTATGGATAAGCCTAAGGATAATCAAAATATAGGAAAATGTACTTGAATTTTGGTAAAGGATAGATTGAGTGGTTTCCTATAAATTCATCCCCGATTGGATACTATAACTAGATGTGGCTCTGGCACATATGTACCTATGGGTAACAACTCCGACAAGATTTCCCAAGCCTGACTTGGGTTAATTTGATACACGACAATATACCTTACTACACACCTAGTTTGACACTCCTGGGGGATATGTTTTAGGAATTTATAAACTCTTCAAGAAACATCATGAAGGATTTAAATAGAATTTGGCTATGAATAACCTAGGATAAACCTAAGGTTTCATAGATTAATGAAGGATTCATAATTTAGATATTATGTAAGTGGTTTTTTCATGATTATGTGGTTACTCACTATGAAAAATGTTTCTTACTATATGGTTTTTGGTTTTAGTCAATGGCTAGAATTCAAAGGAACCATGTTAATGGTGACTGCGATGGATAATGTAATGATTGTTCTCCTGAGAATCTGAATGCTATGGGAGATGGAATTAAAAACCTTATAGTTATTCTCAAAAAACTTTTTTAATCTATGGATCATGTTGGGATTCGAAATGAGAAAAGGAGGGAACAATGTCTTATTGAGTCCTTCATGATGAAATGTACACCTTCTTTTAGCGGGTCTTCTGATCTACTTGTTGCTGAACATTGGATCAGTACCATTGAAAAGAAATTCTTCATTCTCTAGTGTTCGGAACATGATAAAGTCATTCTGGCTATTTATCGACTGAAAGGTGAAGCAAACTAGTGGTGGACTCTAATCAAGAATATGAGGAAGTAAGAAGAAATTGAATCCATGGATTGGGAAAAGTTCAAGAACTTATTCTTCAATAAGCATTTTCCTCGTGTTCTTTGTACGATAATGGAAAAGGAGTTACTTGAGTTGAAGAAAAATAATGATGGATCTTTTAGTACCTATGAGGCTAATTTCACAAGACTTTTGAGGAATGTTTTTGGAATTATCATCCAACTAGAAAGTAAAGTTGATAGGTTCTTCAGTGGCTTAAATACAATTCTTAGAAGAGAATTGTCCATACAAGAATTTAATAGCTACAAAGATATTGTGAATTTTGAAATAAAATTTGAAATTGAGGTTGGAGTTACATATAAATCTCATTTTTTTAACAATAAGAGGAAGATGAAGTTTTAAGTACAATAAAAAAACCGTGGAGATAAGAAGATGAACCTTACTTTATGCCCTAAGTGTGGAAAGAAGCATGGATGAAATTGTCTTAATGTTACTAGTAAATTTTTTAAGTGTGTAAATGAAGGATATCAATTGGATGAATTATGAAGTGATTAAAAAAGATATATAATGAGGAGAATAATGAGAAAACTCTATAGAGTACAACTCCCACACTTCAGTGTTTCAATTTCATGGAGTTTAGGAATTTCTACAAAAAGTGCACAAATAAAAGGGTTAATAATGGTGATCAGCACCAAAAACCTCTGAAGATAAATGATAAAGAAAAATCATATTCAATCGCAATGGATAAAGTGAACCATGATAATTGGGGAACTCCATAGTCGTAAATTTCCTATGGGATTTTGTAAAAATAAGATCTATGAAAGTATTGTTGTTCATCCTTCAGTGGAACTTTATATGAGTCTAAGAATTGATAATCTACATAAATTTTGGATTAATAAAGTCACATTGATTTTCTATATTTACAAGGATGAACCCAAGCTTCCAATAAAAAAGTTTTTTTAAGATAAGAGCCTATTTAAGGAATAAAGGTTGAATTATCTTTTTAGAAGCATATATGTTTTCAATAAGGATTTTTGGAAATTCAGATTATGACCATGTTTTAAAGAGAATATATGATGAAGTAATTCACATGTTTTTTATGTTATGACACATGGGGGATCAATGTTAAGCTAATTTCATGACCTTATTTTTAATGTTTTGGATTTTCCTCTTTAGGAAGGGTTATAAGGTTAACCATTTATGGAAAGTTTAAGTTAATCTTTGATTGAAGATTGCAAGATTAAAGTATTATCACAACACATGAGGATTTATAAATATTGGATAACCTTATATAATAACCTTGTGTTTATGGTAACTAAAGATATATGGGATGGCTTATCATCGATCTCATGATTTGTTAGTGCTTTAGGAATGAAAAATTCACCACCCCTTTTGGAGAAATTGGTGAAGTGGAAATTGGTAAAGACATGACCAAAGGGTGATATTTTAACTGTGAAAGGGAATGAAATCAAGTAAGTATTACTTCTCATGAAAATTATTAAACCTTAGGGAAAATATCTTGAAACTGAAAAGGCTATCCTAGTACCTTATTTTTCAATGAATCAAATAATCCCTTAGATAATTGCAGATTTATAGCTTTGTGATTATTAAATTTTTCTTAACCAAGTTCTCTATCACTATCCTCCAAAATTTGATAGTTATATTTATATTTAATTTCCATGTTTTCACTTTCCACCTATGTTATCCTATGTGGAAACCTAGTTATATGTTACTTTGGGTAACCGCTATGTTTCCAACATTCTTTTTAAAGTAAGTTTTAGGATTCATTTTTAGAATGTGGGTTTCTATCAAAGGAACTTAAAAGTATTAAACCTTTGATAACCCAAACAAATTTTGAGGGGGAAATTAATTTTAATCAGGGTAGAATGTAACACCCCAATATTTTGTGAAATATTTTTTTCGAATTAATTTAATCTTTTTGATATTTTTCATTTCACAAAATACTGAAAATAATTTAGTTTTTATATTAAAGAACTATGTTTTTCTTACATTATACACAAAACCAATTTATCATGCACTACACGTAACATAAATTTTAATATTATCTACATAGAACACTGGGGTTAGCATACATTACACACAAGATTAACTTTTCTTGATGGATTGCACAACACACAAGACTGAGTGTTACCAAACTATAATATATTATTAAAAATATTACTATTTAATATAATGAGATATAACCTAGCCATTAAGTTGAATATTATAAATATTATTAATTAACTTATGAAAATATGTGGTTTAAACAAAATATAAAATGAATTAATTGGTTACAAATTTATTAGAAATGGATATAGGAACCAATTAAACATAAGGACATATTTTTATAGAAAACAATTTTTATACTCACAAAGTTGTTTTATCCTAATAAATTAAATTAATTACAATTGGAGAATTATATTAATTAAATATATATGTTATATTTTCAATCAAATATTTTTGATATTCATTCAATATATTTGATAATCATAATATAAGAACAAACTCAATATTTTGCATAAAAAATCAAATATTTTATAAAGGCACTTTTACTGTCTTTTAATGAAGAACCTATTTTAAATCCAATTTTTGGAATTTTTATAAATAATATATGTCAAAATAAACTTAATATTTGAAAGTGAAACATAAAAATTAGGTTAGGGTAAATTTTTTGTATTTTTCTATGAAGTTTCATATTTTGATGAATAGTGAAAAATACTGAATTTTAATTAAAAAATGATATTTCATATAATTTATTTAAATGATTAAATTATATTTTAAATTGTTTATAAAGTTCAATTATAGAAATTTTTTATCAATTAATCCAATTTAGGCCATTGTTAACAATTTCACCTTGAAATTGACTTAAAAAAACAACAAACTTTTAGACATTTTTACTTTAAAAACCCGTATTGTCGTCTCGTCTGTGAGATTAAATTTAAATTAATTTCTACCAATTTTGTGATTGGAATTTGAGAAAATGGATTCCATATTTTTAATTATAATAATTTATAATTTATAATAATATCAACTTAGTTTTTGACCAAATATATTAGTGAAAGTAATTAAAATTAATTATAACGATTAAGGAAAAATTAAGCTTAACAAAGGAATAAACCTTAAAATTAAGGGATAAAATGACCCAAACACTTTTCCAAAACACATTTTATGGAAATTTGGAAGAATTGTTTTTAAAAAAACTTAGGTACACCTAACTTGTTTAAAAAAAATACCAAGTGAGTTCTTTTCCTCACCTATAAAAGGCCACCACCTCTCCCACTTACTCACACCTCTCAAACTACATAGGTTCATACAAGATATACCCAATAAACTTCCCAAAATCACCCCCTTACTCCTTTAATCCTCCATTTTGGCATAAATACTTCCAATTAATCCCTTTGGTTCAAACCAAAAGGAGTTACCCAATTAAGAGGTAACACCCTCCCCCAAGCTCCTTTCTTTTATTTTCTTTCTCCACCTTTTCAATTCTCCTTATTCCATACTTATAAAAAAAACCCCAGTATCATCAATATATTGATATGTTTTTATTCTAAGGTTCCAACCTACACTTACACAAACTTCCATCTAATGGGTAATGGATATACTGTTTGCGTGTATAGCGAACAACCACATCAGGAAATGATGATTGCTCATTTTTATTTTACCGCCTCTCATGGGGGAAATTATAATGGACAATATATTTATATATTATATTTATCATATGTTTAATATTTTTTAATTATTTTACAACACATTTATTTATACTTTCCATTTTGTGTAAATATGATAATTTCATTTGAGGAAGTGTGGACTACCACCCCCTCAAAGCGATGCGATTCGTTCACACACTACATGGAATGTATTAAGGATGAGTTTATTAAAATTATATTATATATATGATATAATAATTCTAATGGAATAATGATATATATATATATACTTATATGTCACTTACTCTTTTTTTTCAATATGACAATAAAAATAGAATGATTGTTCATGCGTACGTACAATTTACCATCTCCATGAACGATGTATTCCATTTCATAAATATATATTATATAGATTATTATAATACAAATATACTGAATATAAATTATATTTATATAATGGTTTAGATTATTTAAATCATGATATAAGTATAAGGACCAAAGATATAACAAATTAAGACACATGTGAAGAACCAAGTGGATATTACCCGAAGTAAAACCTTAACATAGAATTGTTAACAAAAAGGTAATATAAAGTCATAATAAAACCATATATGGTATTATATATAATAATATTATTCTATAAAATATGTATAATAAACTTAAATTTATTATACAGGAATCTTGTGCGAGTATGAAGAGAGTCAAGACACAATGTAAGATAATTTCATCTCACATTTTATTTCCATGAGATACATGATTTATTCACCACCCATTCCTTTTATGTGGTGTGTATACTTCCAATGTATGTATTATATGATTATTATAATTAAATTTATGGGTATTTAAATATTTATTTTATGATTTTTCTTTCATGGGGTCTATTTTTCAAAATTTACCAAATCAGTAAAGTGATTTTGTCTCAATTTGCCTTCTTTGAGACACATGCCATGTTATGAACCTATATTTTTACATGTGGTGTATATTATAACTTTTACATGTTATATCATGAATATAATTATTTTCATGATATTTTAAGAATCATTTAATGTTATTATTTCCATTTTCCTATGATTCAAATTAACCAAATTGGTAACGGTTTATAGCCACAATCTCACTATTTATCGAGATTGTTTATGATTATACTCCCACTGATGAAATATTATGGTCAATTTCTCAATAACTCTCATAAATTTTCTTATTCTATGTTTATTCATGTTATATCCAAATAATGGTATCATTTTACCACTCTTTAGTACATATGATGAACAAGAAAGTGTTTTTTAAGAAAATATGACTTTACCTCTCTCATCAGTCGAGAATCTGTGTTCATTCAAAATTGTGTTTTATAAAAAGTTTTTTTTTTATGTTTTAAAATTATTTAAAATTATTTTAAAATCTTTTTTTATAAGTTTTAACAAGTTTTTTTTCAAAGAAAATTATTTCAATGATTTCAAACCTCATTTTTAAGTTTTCAAAGTATTTTCTAAGAAATGGTTTTCAAAATGTTTTCAGCTTTATTTGTAATTTTTCAAAGTGTTTTAAAAGAAAAATGTTTTTAAAATGTTTTGAATATTATTTTATAATTTTTCAAGGAAAAGGGTTTTCAAAATGTTTTCAATATTCTTTTATAAGTTTTCAAGGGAAAATGTTCTCAAAATGATTTCAATATTTCTTTCTAAGTTCTAAAAGTATTTTCTATAAAAAAATGGGTTTCAAAAGGTTTTATGTTTAAAAGAGCCTTTTTTGAATAATAAAGGATATTTCCTCAATAAATGTTTCAAAATTATTTTCCATCTAAGATGAAATATGTTGATGTTACTCATTCCCTTTTGGGAAATGATCCAAAGGTTCCATTCATATTCTTTCTTGAATGGTTTGTGTTTTGATGGAATGATACTTTTGACACTCGTTACTCTTCCACATGTTATATGCCTTTGAAACCCACTTATTTTCACGGGTTATGAATTAATTAAATGATTATGAAACCTATCTGTTTTCCATATGTTATGATGTGATGAAATGCTATTGATACTTATTTCATTTCATGAGTTATGATTTTATATTTATAAAACCCATCTCTTTTCATGGGTCATGATATGATGAATGTTTTGATTTTATTATATAATGGGTAGGACCTATATCCCCCTTTAATTCATTGGGTAATGATAAGTTTTATATGATCTCAAAGGGCACAAGGGTTGTAGCCTAAGCCTAAAAATAAGAAGGTACATGGGTAGTGTCCCAAAACTAAAAGTAAGAGGGTACACGAGTTGTATCCAAAGACCAAAAAAAAGAAGGTACATGGGTTGTAGCCCAATCTCGGAAGTAAGTGGGTACATGGGTTATATCCCAAGCCTAAAAAAAGAAGGTAAATGGGTTTTAGCCTAATCCTAGTATGTTATAAAGGTCTTGGTAGGTAGATTTGACATAATATTTTCTATTCTTATATGTATTCCACAAATTCTATGTATTATTCATCAGTTATGATTTCATGGATTATGATATTTATTTCCTTATGATTAATGTATTATTAACTTCTAAACTTTTTTCCATAATTCATTTTTATGATCTTTGATATGCAGGGTATGATATTCTAATGTTATTATCACATTCTCATACCCCTATGATCTTTTTTATGCTTACATGTCTCTATTTTTTATCCTTAATGATCATATGAGCTCACCCCTTTCTATGTTTCCTTCCCTAGGTTATTAAGAAATGTATTAAGTATGATGTGTCTAAGAAGGGTATTATTCATGAATAACCTAGTGGGAGATAATGTATCTCACTCATGTATCAACGTTTACATTTCCATGTTTCCAAAGGCACTAAACTAATATGGTCTTTGGGTGTCTGTTTGTGTAATGTTTTAATTAATCTACAAAATTTATATAATTTCTATGTACATTAAGACTGGGTCATTATAACTCCTGAGTAACTGAACCCGGTTGGCCACATGACATCAAGCATGCCTCCCCTTATACTAGAGGTTGTCGACTAGAAATGAGGTCATAAGGTGTGCCTATAGGGAGACAATGCAGTCAGGTCAAAGTGGAGAAAAATGAAGATAAATACATATGGTAAACAATATAAGCGTAATAATAGTGAATAAGGCATCATAAATAAACATAAGCATCCAAGTAGTAAATAATCATCAAAATCTGTAAAATGTATCATATACAAAATGATGATGTCATGTCTCTACAAAAAGGAAAACATATATATATGGAAGCAGGAAGATAGTACAATACATGATATATAAAAGAATCAAAAAGGTCAAAAACTATCCAAGCATCCTGAACACTGGCCCAATCATCTGCTACCATACTATCATCCTAAAGTAAGCAAGTAAGGTGTCAAAAGTGGGAATCCTACCTTTTTTCACACCTGCGATCATATAATCTACTCGGGTACCAACGATGACCTAGATAGGGTGTATGATAAATCTCAATAGGCAACCACCAACAGTGTCTATACAAATCCAGTATGTGGAAATAAATTGTAATGGTGTGCAGGTATATCAAAAGTAAATAATATAATATAACTAACCCATACCTGCTTCAACCTCAACTAGTGTCTTTGAACATGAATTCAGTTAATTAATTAATTATGGTTAAATTTATAATAAGGAGATCATATAAATGTGTAAACAATATCAAAATGATAATGATAATAATAGAGGATCCAAGGTGTAACCAAGGCATCCTTAACCTTAGGAGCCAAGCCAACTCATAGTAATAACTCATGTAGTCTGTATATAAGTGGTTTGAGTATAATCCAAGTGGTAAAACCAAGGCATTCCACTATAAAAGATTCTAACTGAGTCCATGGAGCTTATCCATAGTAATCACGGTCTAAACATGAATGGGCCCAATGGGGTAAATCCATGGCGCCGTGTGTCCGAAGACATCAAGATGAATCCAAGGAGTGTATCCAATATATTATAATATTTGTAAAGAGTCAAGTTAATAGAACACTAAGACATTCACATAATAAGACAAGGACCACATTCTATGGTGGGTATCTCCCATGACAATCAACTCAATGAATCAGAATGAAATCCTTTCAGTACTCAAGGAATTCCATCAGGAATCCAAGGCATGATTAATTATGGCTATTCTTATAAAGATGAAAAGGTCCAAAAGCAGTAGACACCTTATACTCATTTCATTTATATACATATGTCATCACAGGCCATGTAATACTCATGCCGATTACTTTTTTATTTGATTCATTCCATTACCTTTCATCATACGTGACAAGGTGAATTAAGGACATGCACCCATTTATCAAATTAATTATAAAGTATAAGGCCAAGTGATATCTATACATATACTTTCCATTTAATAAATTAAAGATTCATGTATCAAGATGAAATGCTTACCTTACCTATGACATCTTGACCAGATTTCCACTCAAAGGTGCCCTATTCCAATAGGCCACATGGCCTCAAGCACACCTCCTCGTATTCCAAAGGATCCCAACTTGAAGTAAGGGCCTAGGGTGTGTTTGTGGGGAGACTATTCCATCATTTTAGGGTGGATAAAAAAGGATATAATTAATATATAAATAAAAGAAGCATGATATCAACGAATAACTCGGTGGAAGAAGACATAAACAACCAAGAAACTGATAATAATACTCAAAAGATAGAAAATGAATCATATAAAAAGATGATGATGTAATGTCATGTCTCTATAAAACTACAAAAGAGGTATACATGGAAGAAAAAAATGCATGCTATATAAAATAATAAAAAAGAATCCAAAAACTATCCAATTATCCCGAGCTCATTCCCGTTCATCTACTACCAAGATCCATTCTAAGAAAGCAAGACAGTCAAGTGTCCAAACTGGGATACTTTCCCTTATCAACACTTGAATACATATAGTATGCCTGGGTACCAATGGTGCCTCAGATAGGGTGTGAGATAAATCTTAGCAGACCACCAACAACTATGTCTATGCCATCCATTCTGGGAATATAAATTGAAACAATGTATGGGTATATAAAAATTTAAAGCAATGCTATAATGATAACTGATACCTGCTTCAGCCTCAGTTGGTAATGTATCTGAACATGTAATCATTTAATTAATTCATTTGAGTTCAGTTTATATAAATAAGTCACGTGAGGTATAACAGTACTAAAAACATGTCATGATAATAATAATAATAATAATAAAGGATCCAAGGTATAACAAGACATCCTATAATGATGATAATAATGAAATAGGATCCAAGGTAATAACCAAGGCATCCTTGACCTCAGGGGTCGGGCCAACTCAATACTAACATGCAGTCTGGAAAAGGGTGTCTAAGTGTAATCCAAGGGGCATCACACAAGGTATTCCACTATAAATAGTTCTAACTAATTCCAAGGATCTCTTCCAAGGTAAAGTGGGCTAAGCATGACTGAGCTCAATGGGGTGAATCTATGGTTCCATGTGTTTGAAGACATCAAGATGGATCTAAGGAGTGTATTCAAGGAATCCTAATATTCAGAATATAGTGAAGGGATCCTAAAATATCATGACAGAAATCCTCTAGAAGATAATGACCATGTTCCAAGGTGGGTATCTCCCTTGGAAACTAACTCCTTGAATTGGAATGATGTCCTATGAGTGCTCAAGGAATTCCATCAGGAATAAAATACTACATCAAGTTTGACCACTCCTATAAAGATAAAAAGGTCCATATGCAATAGACACCTTATACACAATTCATTATTTAATTTAGGACATGTAATACTCATGCCATTTGATAATCTAGAAGGTTAATTCCATTACCTTTCATACTAGGAAACAAGGATAAATAAGACATGAATCCATTTATTACTTTAATTATATAATCATTTATTAGTTTCATTCCTTTACCTTTCATAAACATGACAAGTTAGGCTCAGTACATGTGACCATATGCAATTAAATTATAATTAACTAGGCCAAGTGATATCTATAAATATACTTTCCATTAAAAAATTTAGGGGTTTATTAATTAATTGGAACACTTACCTTAGAAGGGTTAAGTGATAACTTTACATGCACTGAGCATTAACAATTTATTAATTTCATTAAAAAAATTACCTTTATAAAGGAAAGTCAAAGCACACCCAAATGGAGGTGCAAATAAACCCACATGGGTCACCAAGGAATAATTAAGGAATCACCCTACTTGGGGTGGAAGGAGTTGAGGTCATAGCCTCAAACGATTTAATGATCATATATAATAAGGGATCTAAAACATGAGCACATGATTATAATAATGGAAAATGAATTTAATAAGCAACAACTGGTGAAAATGGAATGCACACAACAATAATAGTTTATAAAATGGCGAGGGTTGAGGGATGAGTCATAGACCACCTACCTTGAGCATATAACACTCTCCTCATCTAGTATTGTCCCTTATTTTGGTCTGGATCAGAAGAAAATGGAAGAATATACCAATTCCTTGAAAATAGGGTGTATGATCTTGTATTAAAATAGCATTTTCGGGGGAAAGATGAATGATGAAACAAGCCTAAGGAATGAAGATCTTACCTGGAGGAATCCAAAAAGACCAAAAAAATTTAAATAAGATTTCAGATAGGGAAGATACCTAAGAACCTAGCTCACTTCCAAGGTAGAGCTCTCAATGAAAGGGATGAGGGTGTTCTAGAACTGGTGTAGGAAATAATAAAGAGGGGTAGGTTAATAGAAAATTTAAGGAAAAAATGGTCTTTTTACCCAAAAAATATTGGGTCACACAGTTTGGATTCACGGTTTTCCCATGTCTTCTTGATCAGAAACACTCATCCTTTATATCCCATTAATAATTTTCATCTAATTATGAGATAGAGATCTCCCCCTATGTTACGCAACACTTCCTATCATTAGAACCATATACATTCTTCTTATGCTGCATCATTTATTCTCATATTCTACTCAGCATTGATCCATTAACAAAATCTCTAAGCCTACTGAGTATAAACTCAGTGTAGGAAATAAGAGACAAAGTTAATAACACAATCACTCCCTATCATGCTCTGTTACTCCCTTCTTTACCTTTTGTACCTGATTTGAGGAAATTGAAACTCTGGAGCACATCACTTCTCCACTTTGCATCTTTAGATGCCACTTCCCTTTGGATCATATCTCCTTAAAATCTGAAAAACATGAATCATCAGTTAATAAAATTTATATACATAGGGAGAGGGGTGCTTTTGGAATCCTCAAGATGAGAATTTTGGTTGATCCTGATGGGTCAGCCCTTTGATTCTTTCTTGCAGAGCATCACACTCCTTCCTTGCTTTTTCAATATGCCTAGACAACATCAACTACTCTGGCCATATGACTAAGCATTCATTACCCACATTCTGAGTCTTTTTCTGATATGTAGACTTTTTAGGATTAGCCTTTCTCACAGTTTGGTGTTTAATCCCACTGGTACACATTTTCATCTTTGATGTTTCACCATTATGCCACTTTCCTTGATTCCATCTCTGAGTAGGAATCTCTCCTATTTTCATCTTCCTTTGCTTCTTCCACCATTTAAGGGATCTTCCTCTTTCCTCCAGTTCTCTCCATGGCACACGACATGTGAATTTTTCAACTCATTCTTTGTTTATATTTCTTTTATCAGATATGCGATTCACCACACTATTTTGCACTGGTGGTGAGTCTTCCACTGAATGTGCATTCTTCTTACTCACAGTTGGAGTAGATCTCCCCTTAATCTTCCAGGTTTTTTCACATTCTCTCCACAAGAGCTGTTCACTTTGTCTTCCAGTGCATAATTTCTTATCATGCACAACTAGAGTCAAGAATCTTCTTTCGAGTTCCTTTTCCTTTCTTGTGTTCTTATTTCTACAATTTATTGCCAAATGCCCATAATCTGAACATATAAAACATTTTCCATCAAATTCATACCTAATTTCGTCATTTCTATGTTGAGATGCTGATACACCTTGAGTTCTTCCTCTGACATGGAGCTCCTGATATTCCTGACACATACTCATGGTGTGTCCCATTTTTCCACAGTAATAGCATCTAATGAATGCTTTCCTCTAAGAGACTCTTCTTTCTGATTTCTCATGACACATCTTCTTATTCTCAGATCTAGTAATGTTTCTATTTTCACAGCCTGAGATGTATTCCCGTGCCTCTAAATAGAAGCTAGATGTATGACCATGAATCCCACAAAAATAGCACATGCTATCATTGCTTCCTGTAAAATCCTTTTTAGGTCTATCTTTAGCACCTACAAGGTTTTTATTATCTTTGGAGATTTTCACTGCTCTTTTCCTATCAAGCATAGGAGTGAGATCATCATATCCAATTCCATATTTTCCCAAAAGTAATGGCCTTTGGGATGATACAATCCTTTCATGCTTCTCCTCTGATGTAGCATATTTGGCTTTCATTTCATCATCAACTGCCAAAGGAAAATCAAATAATAAGTGTAAGGAATCCTTCAACTTGGGCTTCTCTTTAAAATTAGATTTGTCAATTTCCTTTTTAACTAACTCTATCTCTTCCTCCAGTTGAAAAATATTCTTATCTCTTGATTCAAGTAGAGCATTGAGTTCTATTATGATATTCTTTCCACTACTCATCTCATCTTCCAGTTCTCGTGTGAGCTTATCCACCATATAACTTTGCTCCTTGACTTTCAATTTTTCCTGAGCAACAGATTTAGAGATGGATGCATTCTCTTGTTGTAGCCTTTGATTCTTCTGAACTAGCTCAGATAGCTGTGTATCAAGATCATATTTTCTAGCTTTCAAATTCTGAATTTAATCTATGTCCAGATTCTTTCCCTTAACATCAACTTTGAGATTTTATCTCTTTATAAACAACTTTTGCAGTTCTTCGGCTTGAGAATCGTTCTTCTCCCTTAGATCAATGTCCACATCTACAATCCTTTGATTTAATCCTCTTAGCTTGTTAACCTCAATTTCCATTGCTTGGATTTGGATATCTTTAGATTTAATCTCATCATACAAATTCTGATCCACTTCCTTCTCTTTGTGGACAACATCAACTTTTCGACTTCTGGGAGTTTCTTCATCATCAGTAGTTCCAACATCACTTGGAATGTCAGGTTCTTCACACATTCCTTCTATATCATTGAATGAGTAAGTATTTTTATTGTATGATTTATCCAAATCAGTATTCTCTTCACTATTTGATTCTTTCAACTGAATCACACTCTTTCCATTGATACTTCCACACTGGGGAATTTCACAAGACTTCTGCTTCTTCTTTGAAGTTATTCCCTTTGCCATGACACACCAAGATAAGAGTAGAATGGATATTTAACTTGCGCAATCGACTGAACCAAGTCTGAGCAAACAAATATCATAAAAGAAACATTCCCTCTGATACCAATTTTTAGGACCAATAAGGTCCTATATACCCTGAGAGGGGGGGGGGGGGTGAATCAGGGTATGGATATTCTTTTCTAAATTCTTCATTCCCCACTGGATATTGACCACTTTATTACAAGGGTTAATTTGTTTGTACTTGTGTGTTTATTATGATCACTTCTTTTCTTCTTTATCTGATGATTATTTTTTAAATGAAATGCAGGGAAACAAGCAGGCAGACACATAGATTTTTACTTGGTTCACCCTCACTGGGCTACGTCCAAGGATCATACAACGACGATGTTCTACTGTACCAAATCCACTAAAGCTCACTGCCAATTTACAATGTTTGAGCTAGATCACTTCTATGCCCAGTCTTAATGCCTTTACAATGTTTAGGGTTAGCTCACGACTTCCCCAAGGGTCACTCCCTATTTCTCTATCTCTGGCTCACTGCCGGTGGAGAGGATCACCTTCTTACTTTTTCTTTGCTCACTGCTCTGGAAAGGATCCTCTAACAGTTTATGGACCTGTAGGTCTCTTCATTATCCCTAATGAACTCTGCATCTTTAACTATTGATAGATGCTATGTTGAAGTTCAACTTTCACCTACTGATGAATCTCACTTTGCACCGAGTGTACCAAGAAACTCCAATTTTTATGCGCAGCCATTACTGCACCTTGTTTGTAATTCCTTTGCCTTGCGTGAAATACAATTTTTCCACAAAACCTCTCTTATGTGCAACCTCAAAATTTTACGCGCAGCCTCTACACTACCTTGTCCAAAATCCACCTTTCACGCAACAAATTTTTTACACACAACCTCTAAATTTTACACGCATCCTCTACAATGCCTTGCATGTAATTTTCCTACCTTGTGTGAAATCCAATTTTCGCGCAACACCAGACTTTACGCACAAACTTAATGTTTACGCTCAGCCCCCTTGCGAACTTCAATTTCGCCCGCCACTTCTTGGGTATTCTCTAAGTATTGAGCTTCTTTAAATTAGGGGGGTCACTTCATATTTATAGGAAAAATCGGTCCCTGCACGAAAAACCCTCCTTGAGCGCGTAATTCACTTTGAGCGCGAAAAACACATCTTCCGCTCAACATCGTTTTTCGCACACTGCTTCAATTTTTCGCGCACCTCATGCCTTTACCAATTTTTGAGGTTCTAATATCGAAACACCTCTTGCGTGAAAAAATACCAATCCTCTATTTCGCACAACACGTTGATATTTTGCGCACCAAATTATTTTTCATGCACCGTGCTAATATTTTGCGCACCACTATATTTTTTCACGCACGATGTTTATTTTTTGCGCACCTCTTTTTTTTTTCGCGCACCACACTGATATTTCGCGCTGCACTAAATTTTCCGCACACCTATTTTTTTTTCGCGCACCTCCCTTTTCCAAAAACACATCTCTTCATTTTCTGATTTTTAGGCACAAAAATTTGGCAAACACTGAAAAAAATGCCACCTTGTATCTGTTTTTTTTTTGTACGACCTCCAGATCATCCATTCCTTTGTCGAGGTTCTTCAATCAATCATGGATTATTGAAAGCATCCCTTGAACCAAAAAAATCACCATGTAAACCCCCTTTGTCAACACACTCATACACCATGGTATGCTTTGTCAACAAACACAACATAAAGGACCACTTTGTCAACAAACACAATCACCTCAAAAATGCTTTAATGATGCCTTGATAGATTTTTTTCCCAACAACTATTTTCTCTAAAATTCAGGGATCCAGGCTCTGAATAAGCCCCATACACCCTTGTAACCTCTGTGACCTCATTAGGCATTCATATTAGGTTCAAGAAAGGAATTAAACTAAAAACAAAAGGTTTATTACCTCACAGAAATGACGGGTTCTTACAAAATCAAAAACAAACACTACATAGAATGGTACCACATGAGTCAATAGAACTTGGGGGTGTAAAGGAAATAAAATTTGGAAGTACCCTATATAATCATCCATAATCACTAGGTATCATGGGAAACATTCTAGGTACTAAGGTGAGACAGTCCTAGACTCTACCAAAAACATGGGACCAATTACCAATATATTTTGCATCCAAACCAACACAAGCCACTCGACTAGCTCACATCAGCCTCATCGGGGCACCTCCCATTAGCCCTGGTGTATAGCATAGCTAGGGGGTACTATTAGTGTGTGTACTAACTAATGTAGCATAAATCTAGACCTCCCTCTTAGCCCCCGGTTCCCATAAAAAACAAACAAGTGGAGATGAACAACCAATTAAATCACAAGAAAATCACACACACACACACACATATATATAATCACCATTTAAAATAAATATCACCACACCTCCAACGCCCTCACAAGAAAAATCCTCTTCTCACAATATCCACATCATAATAATACCCCCTCCCCTCATAGATACATAATTCACAACAAGTATAATAAGAATGGGGCTCAAGAGGGTCACACACCCATTATGAAAAATCATTTTGAAGATGTTAAATGGGCCTTTCTAAAAAAAATTCAGATTCCAAGTCCATTCCAATTGTCTGAAATTCTATTTCAAATCTCCTTTAAAACCAATACCTTAAAAACCACACTTGAAATCATTTATGAAATAACCCATAAAGATACCACATTTAAAACCATTCAAAATATGCACCCCTTGTTGGAGTTGGTTTCCTAGAACCAACTTCTTAGCACTTTATGATCACCTGTATTCATTGTTTTAAATATTAATAATGCTCTTATCACATAATCTTCTTCATGAAATTGTATGTGATAATGTCCTGAGATTAACTGTCACACTAAAAGCTCATAACAGTTCCCCACTATAATGAGAACCTAGAAGTGTTACAATGGTATTTTTGAATATATGTTATATAGTCAGGTGATATCATTTGATCAGAAGCAAATGATATAGATTATCAGGGGTGGAGACTCATAGGACTTTGAGACACTTTCTCATGGTGTACGACCTTGGTAATTTTTAGAGTAGGAGGTTATGAGAACATGACACACTAGTAGTAAATCCAAATTTATACGTGGAATTCATTATAAAAAAACCCATTTAGCAGTGCTTTAAAGTGTTATGTAATGCAGTGTCATGAAACATTTCACTCCGTTTTTTAAAACTCCTATAAATCTTTTAGCATCAGTTTTTTAATTTTTAATTTTTATCTACGTAATTATTATTTTAATTTATTTATTTACTATTTATTATTTATTTCATATTTATTATTTATTACTATTTATTTGTTTATTTGTTTATTTTTTATTTATTACTTATTTATTATTTATTTATTTATTATTATGTATGTCATGCATAAATTCAACATATATATGTGTTGAGTGAAATTTGAACTCCCTATCTCTTGGTTATTCTATAAAGACTTCACCCCTCCAACAACATCTTCATGTAGTGTGTAAATAGATTTTAATTTGCATATATATATATATATATAGATAAACACATATAAATACGTATATATAAATAATAACATTAAAAAATAATAATTAATAGTAATAAATAACAAATAACAAATAATACATAATAAATAAATATAAAATAAATAATAAATAATAAATAAATAATTAATAAATAACAAACAAATGATTAATAAATAAAAAATAATATTTAATATTTAATATTTAATATACTTATATATATACAGATAAGTGTATATAAATACATACATATAAATAACAATATTAAAGAATAATAATAATAATAAATAAAAAATAATAAAAAATACATAAAAAATAAATAAATAACAAATAATAAATAATAAATAATATATTAATATAGTAATAAAAAATAAAAAATAAAAAATAAGTAATAAGTAATAAAAAAATAGTAAATAAATAAATAATAAATAAATAATAATTATATAATAAATTAATAATGAATAAATAAGAAAATAATAATAAATTAATAATAAATTAATATTAGATAATAATTCAATATATGATAAATAAATAATGAATCAATATATGATAAATAAATAATAAATAAATAAATAATAAATAATAAATAAATAATAAATAAATAATAAATAAATAATAATAATTAATTAATAATAAATAACAAATAATTAATGAATATATAAATAAATAAGTAATAAATAAATGATAAATAATATGTTAGTGATATAATAATAATAAAATAATAATTAATTTAAAATAAATTAATAATAAATATATAAACAATAAACAAATAATAAATTCATAATAATAAAAATAAATTAATAATGGATAATAAATAAATATATAATTAATAAGCAGTCAATAAATAATAAATTAGTATATAATAAATAAGTAGTAAATAAATAATAAATCAATATATAATAAATAAGTAGTAAATAACTAATATATAAATAATAAATAATAAATAATACATTAACAATAAATTGATAATAAATAATAAATTAATAATAAATAATAAATAATAAATAAATACTAAATAATATGTAATAATATATAATTAATATTAAATAAATAAATAATAAATAAATGATAATTAAATAATATATAATAAATCAATATATAATAAATAACTAATAAATAAATAATAATTTTACAATAAACAATAAAAAAAATATATGAAATAAGAAATAAGAAATAAGAAATAAGAAATAAAAAATAAGAAATAAGAAATAAAAAATAAAAAATAAAAAATAAAAAATAAAAAATAGTATATATATATATATAATTACATATAGATTTATTTAAATACAGTTGTATATATGTTAAAAAAATATAAAAATATAAATAAATTTATATAAATGTATATAAATACAAGCCCAAAGACACACACACATACCAACCAACAAAATACCTATGAATACATATACTAACATCATATATATAAATAAGTATTAGTGTGTATAAATATATATAAATGAATACAAATATCTATATCTCTCTCTCTATATATACATATAATGAAATTTACATAAATATATATAAAAACACATTTATATTACATACATATATATAAATTCACACATATATATAATTGTATATTAATATATATATATATATATATATAAATATATATGAACACAAGTAAATATAAATATCTATATATATATATACCTACATAACATATAAAAATATATAACCATAAATAAGTATAGATATTTATAAATGTATATAAATATAGACAAATATGCATAAATACATATAAATATCTATGCATAGATATAATTATATATAATTGTAAATAAATATCAATATATATATACATATATATAAATTATAAATAAATATACATAAATGTATAGAAATACACATGCACACATAAAATAGATAATAAATCACCAAAAGAAGAAAAACACAATAATTGAAACACCATAAAATCAATAAGAATGTAAATCTATGGAATAAAATCATATATGATCCAACAATCATATGAAGATACTCCTAAACGAAGCCGAAATCATATCGAATGTTAAAAAATCATGGTATCTGAACAAAAAACTCAGATTTGGAGTCATTCTAGGCCTTTTTGACCTTGAAAAAAATAGCGAATGAGGTTCCCTCTAATTAATATAGTTTAGATATTTTCACAAGATTTGATTTGACATCTCATAAAACCCAAATAAACACCTGGATCAAAATTTATGGTCATTTAAAATTGAAGTTTGATTTTTAAATTATCTTAAAATAATAATAAATTTTATTCAATTAATTATTTCCAAATTATTATCTAATTTCATTATTTTTCATTTCATAAGCTTCAATTTGATTGGTTGTAGAGTTAAAATGGACACCCTGATCAAATATCATGGTTATTTGATGTTAAAGTTTGATTTTTAACTTATCATAGAATCAATTTAAGTTTTAAATAATTAATAACTAATAGTTATAAATAATTAATAATTAAAAATTAAAAATTAAATAAAATTTTAAATAATAAATAAAAATGATTATAAATAATCAATAATAATTATTAATAATAAATAATAATTAACTATTAACTATTTAATATTTTACCATTAATTTAACAACATTTTTTAAGAAATCACCACTAAAAATAAATTTTAAAAGAAAGAAATAAATAAATAAATATCAGATTTGGAATTGGATTTTCAAAAACCACCACTAAAAATAAAATAATAAAAAAATAAAATTTATCGGTGGTTTTTAAAAAACCGTCGCTAAAAAAATGTTCATGATTTATTTAGTGGCGGTTTACTACAAAATTTAATTTATCTTATAGTGATTAAATGTTCCTATCTACAAATGTCGGTATTGGTTCTTAAACTTTAAGATTAGTATTAATTCATATCATGAGTCGTGTGCTTTGATGCATTGACGAAAACTGTGATTATATATGTTTGTAGTGAAGTAAGATGCATTGGGTGTGTCACGACTAATATTTTATTAATGAATAATACAAGAAAGGATTTATTTCTTATATTATTTAATGGAAGTTGATATCAGAGACCCTTTGATGAGAATGAAACAACCTAGTTAAATCCACATCCATGGTGTTCTGTGGGAAGATTCATTTTCAGAAAGTCAAAGGAGACATCGAGTACATATGTCGATGGCACCATCATGCAACCTGGTTGACTATAAATACCATTAAAAAAAGATTATATTATATAGTGATCATTCATATGAGGTTTTATATCATTTCAACATTAAATTATTTCCCTATGGGTTCCTTGATACATTGTTAGATGCTAACCTTGGACTTTCGACAGTTCTGCCTAATGTCGCTAAGAAAGAGGCCTAGAGGGTCACACTAAGTGCATTTGGAATCTTAGTTAAATTATATTTTTAATTTAACAAGTTATAATAAATATTAATCTCATTATCTGGTTTAATAATTATCTGGGTTTGGTTGATCACCGAGATTTAATCACGAGTTATTCAAAAGAATAAATATGTGAGTTAAATAATAATAAATATATATTCACAAGATTTTGTGAAAATAATATTTATTATATTTATCAATGAATAATGAAATAATATTTATTTATTAAATAAATAGTCATTATATATGGTTATGTAAATATATATGAGGATTAATGGACCGAGTTTAATGGTCTGGATGGAAATGGTATATTAATTATCATTTAAACAAATATTAATTTATTTATTTAACAAATGATATTTATTTATTTGCATGTATTTCACATGTCAATCAAATAATAATAAAATTTATATTATTATTAGACATGGGGTTAACTAAGGAATAAGTAATTGAATAAAGGCTTGTGTGTAATTACCAACCCTTAGCTCTATAAATACCCGGTTATATTACTTTCTAGGGTTAGCCACCTATGCATAAGAAACCTAAGAGTGAATTATCTCATGCCCTAAGATTGAATCCTCTCAAGAAAACATTCAAGGACTAGAGCACTAATACTCCTCCACCCTCTCAATACATCAAGATAATCTAGACGATCTTTCATCCGTGAAGTGATTCTTTCCATGATCAATGACGAATGACATAAGCAATCAGGATCAACTGTGCTAGAACTTGGTGATTCTATAGTGGTATTTTTATATTTTGGAGTATGTTTGGATCAACACTAGAGAGATTCTATCCTTGGATACCACGATGCAACGATGGGTTGATGGGAGTTGTCAACCACATCATCAATGAAGAAATAATTACAAAACAAGGTAACTCTAAATCTATCTATAAATTATTTATAAATTATACATGATAATCTTGACTTCTTGGTTATGGTGTTCATATTTCAATTAAAATTTAAATTAATTCTATTCTTCATGACATTTTACATCATGTATATCTCATATTATTTATTAATTATGAAAAAATTTCAAGTTTTCTATGCCCAATAGGTGCTTTTGCTATGCCTAGAATCTTCAAGTGGTATCAAAGGGATCAAATAATTAATTTATAATTATTTATTAATCATTGATTGATGATATGATTTTTTAGTTTTCATTTTTGATTTATTCTTCCTTTAAATAAGAATGTAAAATTATTATCTTTTCTTATTTTTTCTTACTAATATAACCCCAATAAGGTTAAATCAACACAAATAAAATTCTAAGACTCTATCAAGAGATACAAAGGGTTATGGACGGTTAACACAAGACTACACAATGTGTGGCCCATTGGTACACACTATATACCTATGTTAATTTTACCAAGGTTAACCATGATAAATTCCAGTCTTTGTGAAATAACTACACATGGTAAGAATTAAATGCAGAACACATGTTGACCAATCCATACTGAAACACGATTTCCCAGAATACACACTATGTAACCCACTTACATGATGTGTAGTCCAAGTGTTTCTATGGTAGAAAACACCAGGTCTATGCCATGGCATACATTTATTACCTGAAACGAGGACTAAGAAACCATGAAAGATCAATGTAACATGGTGTGTAGGTGGAGTACATGGCATATACCTCATACACATCTATGGTTGACAAACACACTCCATGCCTAAGCATGTGTTGTAGACATGGGAAAAATAGATTACACATCATGTAGCCCAAGTACATGTTGTGTAATATAATGTACCTCATATGATTAATTTGATACAAAAAGTAAATTTTATAATATAATTAAACCTAATCAACATGTGTACATTCACCATTTATTGAAAATAAACACCATGTGATAGGATTATTAATTATATACTTAATTAATTTACATGTTAAATTATGAACTATGAGTATGTAAGGTATTTACTTGTAGTGTGTGTGTTAATTTCAACACATGTCATGTAATTTACATATGAATGTGTGTCATTTATTGAAAATTCACACCTTATAATTATGATTTTTTATCATTTATTAAAAATTGAAAAAATACAACTCTCACATCAAAGAACTAAGTTAAGGATAAATCCATAAAAATTAGTAGAGAAAAGTTCTCAATGGATAAATAGAAGTTTAAATACAGCCTTGATGAGAAATAAAAGGTTATTAAAAGTTTTTAAGTGAAGATTCATGCTCTAAAATAATCACACAAAGTTATTCTTGGTGTTAAGAAAGATCAATTAAAAGTAAAATCCAAAAAAATAAAAGATCTTGAAAATTATCTAGAAGTAAGTAGCCTACCGCATGAGGAAAAAATTAAAAATATAATAAGGTAATGATAATAGAGACTAAATTCAGTTAAGTTTGTGAAGTTTTCTCTCAATATAAATTTCATTGAGTTGGAAGTTAAATTGAAAAATATAGATGTTACACAATCCGGATCTTCCCAATACGTTGAGATTAAATATATCTCCACTAAATTTTATAGTATGTTTTTTACCTTAAAATAGACTCATGATAGTGGTAAATAGATCTTGAGATCATTTGGATATGCATCAACACCAATCTCATGGAAAATGGTATCTTATTTTATAGATACAACTACGTGCACTGAATCTTTTTTTATATGAAAAATGTATGAAAAAACTAAAATTATGTAAAATGTGAAAGGAGAAATGATAATAAATTTTTTAGATCATAAAGGGTTAATATATAAATTTATGAGAAAATAATCACCACAAACCAAGCCCAAAAGAGTGGTGAAACCACTCAAAAACAATAAGATACTAATTCTGGACATACTACACCTAAAGTGAAAAGAAACAGGATCATCAAAAGATGTTGGTGCTATTGGAGGTTTGGGAACATAGACATATATTGTTAGAATAATTTTTCAACTAGTGGAAGTTATATAAGGATTAAATCATGGGGTATAAAAGCTGAAATCCTAAATAAAACTACTATAAAAAATCAAAATTCATAAAAAATGGAAATCTATATATTAAGAACAAATTTGGTTGCTTGGATAACTTCAATTAGTATTGCAAGAGATTTGGAAACTACTATGAGGAGTTCTATAATTTACCACCCCATTCCAAATCCTATTCTGATTTGAAGATAAGGTCACAATAAAGGAGAAAACAGGTAAAAAAGGATGAGATATTTTCCTTGGGATATAATCAAAAGAAGAAATATCTTGAATAAGATATAACTAAGAAATCAAAGAAGAAGTCCATATGGGATGTCAAATAAATATGGAAGAAATTATTTTATCATAATGAGAGAGAAAACATCCTTAATTATTGAAAACAATCCATGGGAATCAAAGTTGGAAGGATCAAGCTAGAATCCAACAGAGTTCGAGAGGATACCTAAAAAGGGTAACCTAAAAGCTAAATAAGATGTGTGTGGGAGGTTCTAATAGGCTGGACATAAGGATAAAATGTATATGGATATTTTTCCTATTCAAATGAATAATAAAGGAAAATAATCTATGAATCCTATCACCAGGTATTTTTCTTTAAAGAAGGATCCATAACATATGAAGAAAATAGAGCATGTGTCTAAATAATGCCTTATAATATGGTCAAATCAGCTGAAAAAGGAAAAAGAGATGGAGAAATATGAAATAAAACAAAGTGATCTAATTGATAAGGTAAATAAGGCCAATCCAATGCAAAAGAAAGTTGTAAAGGAAGAGATTCACATCCTTCCCAAAGGTGAACAAATTTGGAAAATCAAAACGAGACCAAGCATGAAGAGGTCTAGACACTTTAGACCATCAAATAAAAAAATGTATGGGTTGAGAAACATGTCTTAGAACCACTACTAACAATAAGAGTTTATTAAGACTCCCCTTATTACCTATCAATTGGTTGTAATTAAATACTAGGAATTGAAGTTGAAACAACACATAGAGAATCCCTTAAGGGGGACCTATAAAAAAGAGCAGAGATACTAAAATTTTTCTTATTTATTTTAAATCTATAATTATAGATACCCCCTTTGACATTAAAGGATAAAGTACGATTTTCACTCTCCCGTCACTATTCTATAATATTAAGAATTTTTATTAAAGGGAATGATTATCCAATAATATGGGAAGAAAAATTAACTTTCACTTGAAATTTTTTGATGCGTGTGTTCAAGTGAGTGAAAGTTTCTGAATATTTATGAAAATTTATGTAAACAACCCCCAAATATTAAAATCCATAAGTGGCACTACTTGTTGGTTTGGAAATAAACATACTTTTCTTATCTAAATATATCACTCTTATTTTATATAAATGGTACACTAATTTTATAAAAAGGGTTATCCCATGTTGACTTAGAGTTAATATATTGATGGCACATTGGTAAGTAAATGTGGCACCACCCTTATCTCATGGATTGAGATATTCATAACGAGAGTGAAAGAAATAGAGGGGGAAAAGAACAAGTCAATCCTTCAAAATTGTGTATATGGAGGAGAATATATTTCCTCAATTTGGATTTATTATCAATTAAGGGGATAATAATTACAAGGACCTTTAGAGTAAATTTGGAATTGGTAAAAAATACAAAGGGGGAGATTAATGTTCCCTTGGGTTTAAGTTGTATTTATTGTTAACTAGATTTGTTGTCAATTTAATTAGGAAAAGGATATGTCTTGGGTGATTTAATTTAGTATCCATATAAATTTAGTGAAGGAACTTCTCATATGTGTTATATAATAAAGATTCTACCCTTGAATACTTGGATGGACATATTCAAAGGCCAGTATATACTTTTTATGATCGATAGAGCTATTCCTCATGCCAAATACTTAAAATGAAGGTTTGAGAGTGTTGTATACACTGGTTAGGATAATAGTGAAGATTTGGTTTAGTGAAAACAACTTTAAGAGATAAAAAATGAATAAAAATTGAGATGAAAATATTGTAGGATTCCATCATAGTATGATATTGAAGTTGATCGCTAAAATCACTGAGAATACCACTTGAATTATTATTTATCTAGGATGAAGTTGAGGTTGGAATATATGTGTAGTGAATGTTCAATAATACTCAATGTTTGGGTATTTAACATGTTGAAATTTCTTGGGAAAGGTTTCAAATAGTTTAAGAAGGTTTTATAAATTTCCAAAGGTGTATTGAAGTGATTGAGGAGACCCTGAGATGAGTGAAAGTGATTCTGAGCTTAATTAAAGAATTTTGTATTAAGTATGGTATTATACATATACATCATCTCAAAAGTAAAGTATATGCTTATAGATAATCTAGTGATGCATAACCATTATTTGATCCAATCAGAGTTATGAATAAGCATCATCTAAACTCTACATAAAAATGATACATGTCTATATAAAAATCATATGTGGCTGTGTAATCATGAAGTGTAGATGTATAAACATGAATTTGTGCTTCTTAAGCATGAATAAATTCTACATAAACATCATATTCATTCTATATAAACATGATTCAGACTGAAAGATAAAGTTTCCATAATTTATATTCTGAAGAGAAAATGAAATGGGGTGGTGCCAAAACCATTCAATAATGCTTAAAACATCATGATGATATTTATATAAACAATCCAATCCTAAAATGAGAAATATTATGTCATGACCTAAACCAATAAGGGGATTAATCTACAACTACCCCAATCCCCCTTACACAGGCCAGAGGGTGGTGACAAGAACCAAAGGCATAACTAACTCAGGGAATACTTTTCCAAAGTACCTGCACACACACACACAATCATATCGATGAAAAAGTGTAGAGAGAAGGAGTAAAAGATGCAACACAAATATAAATTAAACCAAGCATGCATAACCTCTAAGGTTTACAATATTAAAAAAAATTCAAAACTTAAAAGTAAAGGGAAAAAATACACACCAACCAGAAATATGTCCCAACCTGAAAAAACTAGAAAAGTAAACTACTGAGAGAGCCAAGCTCCTGAATCCCAAGATACAACCACCATATACAGTCCAAATCACCCAATATCCCTAAGCTCCTCTAAAGTCATCACAACTCATCCATCATCTGTATAATACATGACACATGTGGGAAACACCCATGCAGGGGTGAGTATATACATACCTAGTAGGACACCCCAAAAGCTGAAAGGGGAGCAGTAAGAGATACAATAGGAATAGAAAGTCAGTAGATGTAAGTTACAATTAAAGAGAAAAAATCAACCCATACCAAGAGTGAAAGTAACCCCATACAGACACAATGGGATCTACATGGTTAGTAGAAAAACTACACGTTAAGTCTTCACCACCTATAACAGGAGAGTAGACTCATCCAACCATGAGAAGTTAAACATGGAAAGCACAAGGCATACCCTATGCGTCTTCTTCACTCATGGAAAGAGAGTAACCAAATCCAAAGTGTGGATATAGAATATATATATATATATACACTCTTAGTCAAAATAATCCCAAATGAGAGAGTAAGGGAATATTTATCTCACAGCTCAACCTAATAAGAAGAGTATCCAACAGTTCAATAGGTTTATCAAATATGCCCAAAATCTCATGCGTCTTCCTAGAAGTAATTGTAAAAGTAAATACATGCTTTTTCACTATGTCACATAGTTTTGGGGGTACAAACTCGAAGTATAGGACCCACGACCTAGTACGTTAGGGGGGTTCCACTCTGTAAGTATCCACAGAGGACCCACACTTATGTTTATGGGGGGTTCCAATCTAGTGTCACAAGGACCCGTGCCCTATGCTGATAGGGGGGTTCCACTCAGTAAGATAGAGGTCCCACACCTTAATACTACAAAGGGGTTCCACTTTGGTCATTGAGGACCTTCTCCCTATCTGATAGGGGGGTTCCACTTGAAAGTCTCTATAGAGGACCCACATCCACACTGATGGGGGGTTCCACTCTAGTGGTCGAGGACGTGCTCCCAGGGAAACGGGGGGTTCCACTTTGGTTATTAAGGACCCACACCCTATCTGATAGGGGGTTTCACTCAGAATATAGCTGTAGAGGACCTAAACCCATGATGATGAGGGTTTCTACTCTAAAATTCAAGGACTCCACTACCCAGATCTATTGGAGGGTGCAACTGAGTAGTCTTTGGTGATTCTACCTGATCACCACCATCATCGAGAATCACCAAAATAAGCACTATTCTCAGAACATTTTACATCATATATAAAATTCCACAACCAAGGGTACCATCATGTTCTAAGTGGAAAAAACACTCAAGATAGGCTACTCACGGGCCAAAATGCAAGTTCAAATAAAGGAGATATAGAACATTGAAGTTTCCTTAAAAGTAACCAACGGGTACACTGAGTGTGAGGGGACCCACATGGTGTGTGGTCCCACTCCACCACCTCATCATGTCCCTGGATGGAACATGAATCTCATCCCATGTAGCAGTACATGTTGTGTAGGTGGACTATACAACATGTCCATACTAACCAGTACTGGCCTGTGTTATACTGGCTGTGTCCGTGTACCAAACCCTGTGTCCATGTATTGACCTTATATTCGTGTACATGACCCCATATTTATGTACTCGGGTACACGAACATGTACACGAACCTATACATCCATATGGGTTCCCCCCTGTGTGATCCTCCACACTGGTTTCCCATCTGGGGAAGGGGTACATTATAAGAACCTAACCTTAAACATTACTTATTATTGAATTAAATGAATAATTCACATTGAGGATCTTTTCAGGTTTAGAGTTTTAGAGAATTAGGACATAACTATTACATATCAAAGGTTACAAAGTAGACACATCTACTCAGATTCCATTTTTTTTTTCACAAAAATAAAAACTCTTGAACAAAATATTCATGTCTAGTTCCTTGTTTTAGAAATCCTGACATTTCCTTGATCCCATCTTTGACCCTATTCAACTTTATGTCCTGTGAAAAACATTTAAAAAAAACTTGGGATGAGCATAAAATGCTCAGTAAGGGTTATAACAATATGGAAAGAAAACATTAGTCCATGTATACATAAGAATCAATGAAATCATACTTTACTCATAAAACATAATCACGTTAACATACCTCATGAAATCATAAGATTTATGAATAAATCATAGAAATCATAAGACATAAAGGTAACTTGAGGCATTCATAACATTCTTATGTAGGGATTAACCCTCATGGTTACGTTTGGAATACCCATCATAGTATATTCCCTAAATCTCTTCGGAGAAACCTTAACGTTTAACTCCTTCGCGTTACCCAATGCATTGGAGAGCTATATCGGGCTCACTCGCCCTTAGTTTATCACGGAACCACCCATCTTCATAAACAATACCCAAGAACCATAACATAATCATAACACATAACTTAATAATAAAGGAAAGATAACATTCCCATATTGCCATAACAATATAACATTTTAAGATAATGAATCCATTCTAAAAACCATTTTCAAAACCATTTAAAACATTTAATAAAGAGATTTTTGAATAAAAGTGTCCTATACCACTTTGAAGCTTTTAAAATTTTAAACCATTAATATCCATATAAATAAATCCTTAAAAACATTTTTAAAACATGGATATTAATAAGAACAAATCATTAAAACATTTAAAGCGATATTTTAGTAAAAGGGATTTTACCAAAATTAGAGACACTTGAATTCAATAATTAAGGAATAACATTTAATCAGAACTTTATAATATCATGAGAATAAATGGATTCATGATATAATATTACAAAGGACAGTATATACACCATATAAGAGTTAATTGGTTTATAACAACAATGAAGTCTCAATAGAAATGTAAAATGAGATGCAATCCCTTATAAAGAAGGTATCCTTAAATTAAGGATAAATAAATCTCAAAATTATGTGTGACAAATATAAATACACCCAATATAAGTGGATATTAATTGTAAAACAATCAAAGGTCATCAACACATATTCAAAGGATGACATATTCAATAACTACATGTTGAAACCAAAGAAATCGAAATTAGGTTAAAAAGTTCCCTTGATAAAATTCGACAGCCTAACGGCGTCACTTTAAAATTCATAAAATTAGTTGATGAGAGAGAAAATGGTATATCATAACTTGGACATAAAATTTACATCAATAAGGATATGTAAGAACATATCCCAACATATAAATATGTAAATTACAATACATAACAAAATAAGTCTTTAAAAAAAAGTGGAGTGTGAAAGGTTCCCTTACCGATTTGGGCAACTTTCAAAACATACACCCCATGAAAGAAGGGTCATAAAATGAAGATGTAAATACCCATAAATGAGATTATATTATAAAAATAGTAAAATAATGGTCAGTACATACACCACATGAAAGGAAATAGTGGAAAATGTAGCATGAATCTCACGGGAATAAAAAGTGAGATGAAAATCCCCTTATGAAAATTCAGCAGCCTAACAACGCCACATAAAACTTCTAAAAATGTATTGATGAGATCAAATAGGGTCTCTAATCATATTAAAATAAAATTTACAGAAATAGGAATATAAAATAACATCCTACAATATAATAAATAGGAGTTTAAAGTAAGTTACATAAATAAGAGTACTTAAAAAGAAAGAGAGAGGTAGGATCCCTTACCTCAAGTCCGACTTGTCTTGTTCGTTTCTTTATATTCCTGAATAATAAACTTTTGTCAATTTATAATTTATTAAGGACATCCATTAAATTTTATTATTCAATTCATATCACATATTATAATTTTATAATAATTAGTTAATTATGTGAGTTCATATCAAATGTTTTTGTCGATGTTTGGTACATGAGTCAAAAATGAACTTGTTTGAAAAGAATTGTCCATGTAGTTATAAGTACATCATTTCCAGAATAGTATTAATGATTTAAATATCATATATATCCAGTACATATTCATTTTATACTATTCCATAACATTTGGAGATAAAAAGAAATGAAATGCACCGTTCATGGAGACGGTATGCCGTACGTACGCATGAACGCTACTTTCATTTCTTTGTCATATTAATGGAATTAAAAATAATTGAGAGATATATATATTATAATTAAAGTATAATATATATGTTATATAGGTAACATAAGTTCATTAATTTCATTATTTATACATTCCATGTATTGCATGAACGAGTCACATCACTTGAGGGAGTGGTAGTCCACACTTCCTCGTATGAAATTATCGCATTTGCACAACATACAAAGCATAAAGACATGTTTTAAATATAAAATACAGAAGAATATAGGAAAAATAAATACCATATATATCATATATAAAATATAGTGACATCATAATGGCCACCATGAAAGGTGTTAAGAGAATATTGAACGATCATCGTTTCGTGAGGCAGTAATTCACCATCCACAGAAACAGTATGTTCTTTAACCATTAGAAGAAGGTGTGTGTAAGTGTAGCTCGAATACTTCACATTACAACATCCTAGTATATTGAATATACTGGTTTTGTTACAAAATAAAGTAATAAAAATAGTTTAGGGGTTTGGAGAATCAAAATAAAATAAGAGAACACAAGTGAAGACATTACCTTTAAATCGGGTAACTCCTCTTGGTTTGAACCAAAAGGGTTTCTCGAAGAGCATTCTTCCAAAGGAGAGGATTAAATGATGAATATAGGGATGTGGAGAGATTAAATGGGTAGGTTTTGTCCGAGCCAAAGGCTTGAGGGGTGTGGGTAAGGTGGTAGAGGTGAGGGCCTTTTATAAGAGGAGAGGAGGGGTACTCATGGAAAGTCAAGAAAAGTTACTTTATTATAAAATGATTTTCGTATTTTAAAGGTCCCAAATTGATATATTTCGAGGATAAGGTGATAATGGTTCTAAATATACTCATACAATAGGCTTTTTACAAGTGTAAGTCTTATATTTTACATTATCTTTTCATTTTATTTAAATCGTTCATTAATGAGGTAATCACTGCATCATCATGATGTCAAAAATAATTTAATTTATTTAATGTCTGAAAATTATAAAAAAAAATACTATGATGTAGGGAATATTTTTAGATTTAAAATTACTATTTATAGTCTAAGATATAATTTATTTAGTCAAAATTAAAATTATTTTACTTAGGTGTTACATACTTTGGTTACATTTTCCTTTAAAAAAAATATGATAAAAGGTCACTATCACACTAAAGTGATTCCATGGGGTCCCAAGATTGGAACAAGGAATCCCATGGTCAGAAATGACACCAAAAACATCATTAGGACACATGGTGGGGTCATTTTATATTTTTATGATATTATTTTCTTACCCTTAATTACCCGATTACTAATTAAACACGATAATTAAAGATAATTACCGTCGTTACTATTCATAATGTCAAAAAAAAGAGAGTCTTAATTACATAATTTGGACCTTATGATTAAAAATATGGAATCAATTTTATCAAATTCAAAACACATAAATTTTAGTAATTAATTTAAAAGTAAATCTCATTGTCAAAACAAAAGACGGATTTTTAAGAAGTAAAATTTATCAAAAGATTGACTTGTTTTTACATCCAATTGAAAAGTGAAATTACTTATAATGAACAAAATTGTATTAAGTTATAAAAACATAATTCAATTATACTTTAAAAACAATTAAAATGACAATATAAATATATAAATAAATTGGATGAAAAGGCAGTTTTGAATTAAAAACTGTATTTTTCACTATTCATTAAAAAAAGCATTATTAGAAAAATACCAAAAATTAACCCTAAGATATATTTGATATTTAAAATTCAGAAATTATTTCCATTTTACCAAATTCAAAACATATAATTTTAATTAATAAATCATATAGTTAATTCCTGTTGTCAAAACAAATAGCGGGTTTTTTGGAAGCAATATCTACGAAAAGTTTGGCACTTGTTTATGTCCATTTTCAAAGTGAAATTAATTCTAATGACCAAAATTGAATTAAATTGTAAAAATATATTATAATTAAACTTTAAAACCAATTAAAAATATAATCTAACCATATATTTAAATTAGATGAAAAAGTAGTTTTGATGTAAAATGCAATATTTTTCACTATTTATTAAAAAAATATGAACATCATCAGAAACATACAAAAAATTTAACCAATGTAAATATCAATATCCCAATCATAAAGAATAATTTTATTTTGACGAATAGATCTTATAAAATTGTCAAAAGTTAGATTTAAAAAAAGATTGCCATCAAAAGGCAGTAAAACAATCTTTTAAAAATATTAGAGTATTTAATCTTAGAATTGGATTCATTTGGATTTTAAGCCTCTAAAATTTATTGGATAAATGTAAAAATATTTAACAAACATATGTAATCATTTTGTAGTTATTTCTGTTCATTCCCTCCATAACAACGACTAGGCGTTAACTATTATAATATTGTTATATTATTAGTGTGCAACGTAAGATTTCAAAGAAACTTGTTGTTGCGTATTGGGTATGCCGTCGAGCATATAATTCCCTTTAAAGTAATATTAAAATTTTATTCACAAATATTGATAAAAATTAGAATTTAATATTATTTATTTACCTGGGATGTTACATACATGGTGTGTAGGAGGGCTACATGCCATTTCATCCTTAACTTTTACAAAAACCTAGCCACCATCGAATAGGGGGATACACACCATGTGTTTATCCTTGTACATGGTATGTAGTGGATTTTTTTTTCCAGAAATCTATATCTGGTCTTCACACCTTGAATTAGGTCATTCCACCATAGATCCCACCTCGAATCCATCCCGAATGAGTGTATCTAGCTGGGATTCATGGTTTCTGGATGTTGTTCACTAGAAATTGGATCTTGGTGGTTCATCAGGGGTTCTTTGTTCATCCTTTATGTCACTAAAGATCCCAAATTCAATTCCTTGATCTCAAAACACTGAAACAAACATATATTCCCTTAAACAATCCCATATATGGTCTTAGTTCATCAATCCACTCCTCGCACGTGATTTTGTCAGGGTTTCAAGGGTCTGATCGGGCTTGGTACTGCCCAAAAAAGTCAAACTGGTACTGCAGGATCCAACCGGTGAAGAATGAGAAGCAAAAAAGGAATAAAAAATAGAAAAAAAGGATTAAACATAATTGGCCAAGTGGTCTTGTACATTGATCAAGAAAGGTGATACCGGGTCAGAAAACATTGAATAAATCAATTTAAATTCGATACGTGGGTGTATGCTTAGGCCACAATTTGTGAATATCCATGAAAAAGGATCGATCTGATCAATTAATTTAATCAAAGTCCATAAATCACCAATTGAAGAGTCTTACCTGGATATTGGGTCATTTTCCATTGAAGAATGCACCTGCCAATGATTGAAAGGAGTTATTGAGTTCGTTGCATCTTGATCTGCTTTGATCCGACGTTTCATCATCATCCAATGATATTTTCCAACAAAGGAGGAAGGAGAGAATATTTGGATATTCAAGGATTATGAGGCTAAACCTATACATTCCACTATAAAGATATATTTGTAGGAAAATATGAGGTAAAATGAAACAAATTAATTAATTTAATAAATTAATTAATTCCACTGAACATACCACCAATAGGAAAGGAGTCCGAATATCTCACGGTGACCTACTTTAGGTCATGCCTAAGGTAAAAACCACGTTTTGAACTCAACTGTGGTCTTAGATTTCTAATATGTTCTTCCATTTAAAAGTTATCCCTGTTTATTTAAGAAGATTTGTGCACGTAATATAAAATATGTTTAATATTTTTATAAAGTTAATTTCGGGCACAATAGTTATCATAATCCCATTCCATCTCAACACCTAGCTATGGAAACATATATAGAAATATTTTAATGTCTTACAAGACAAAAATAGGGTCTCTAAATCATTCTATCTTTCATGTTTTTTTCCCTATAAAGAAAAAACTATAGAAAAAACTTAGGATACTAAGCCCGCACTTGGCTCTCCTAGTCCTAGAAACTCTCCTGCATGTTCCCATGCTTTCACAACACAAGGACCAAGGGGATGGTCCATCCATGTAGGTTTCTCTCCTTCTAATCCTCAATCAAAACTGGGTGCTCTGCAAAGGAGGATCCATTCTCAATGTCCAACTCACCCCAGTTGATGATGTGCATATGGTCATGCATGTATCTCCTCATCTACGACGCATATAAGATGTCATGTACCCACTCCAACTATGGGGGTAGGTAGAGATGGTAATCAACCTAGCCAACCCCCTTCATGATCTAAAATAGCTCGATGAACCTCGAGAATATCTTGCCTCCCCGGATGAACCTTTTCAATCCTCATCATGGGGATACTATTTGGAAAACCTAGTCTTCCTACTCAAACTCCAAGAGCCTAATATGGTGATATGAGTAAGATTTATATCTTCTCTCAGCCATCCTCATTCACTAATAGATGAATTGTACTTTCCCCATCATCACCTGTACCATCTTTGAGCCCACAAGAGATACCTCACTGATCTCTATCCAGCACAAGGGTGACCTATAGGGTCTCCCTTACATGGCCTCAAAAGGTTCCATGCCGATAGTAGAGAGGTATATGTTATTGTATGTAAACTTTACCAAGGGAAAGTGATCATCCAAGATCTATCCAAAGTCTAACACACAATCCATCAACATATCCTCCAACACCTGGATGATGTGATCTGTCTGCCCATCAGTCTGGGGGTGAAAGGATAGACTCATCCTCATGTGTGTATCAAATGTCTCCTGCAGGCCTCTCCACAATCATGACGTAAACCATGCATCATGATCAGATATAATTATTGAGGGAACACCATGAAGGAGAATGATCTCCCATATGTACAAATTCCCTAAAATCTCTACCGAACTCTACTCCCTGATAGCAAGGAAGCATGATGACTCAGTGAGTCGGTTAATTATCACCCAGATGGCATCATGGACCTTCACTATATACATAATCCCTATCACAAATTCCATGGATATTCCATCCCATTTCCACTTCGTGATATCATGGGACTACAAAAAACCCGCTAGAACTTGGTTCTCAGCCTTCACCCACTGACAGTTGAAACTCCGAGAGATGAAATCATCTACGCTTCATCTCATACCGGACCACCAAAACTTCCAATGAGGGTCTTTATACATCTTCCCCATACCGCGATGTACATATAGGGAGGAAGTGTGGAACTCTTACATCACCTTCTCCCACATCATGATTGGAACCACTTTCCACCCCTGGAATAAGATGATGTGATTCCCTTCTTCAGAATATCTATATGGTGAGTCACTTGTGGATATTTAATCATGTAATACCTCATAGTTTATGTCTCTCATCTAGGACTCTATCATATACTCAAGAAGTAGAGGATTCAACACCATCAACTGTAGAAAAGTTGTACCCTCCTACTCCACCAGGGTTAGCTGTAGGGAATCCAACTTCTCTAAAGCCTCCTGCACCAAGATAGACCGAGAATTCCTAATAAGGGAATATTCTACTACATTTCCCTTACCTGGAGTATAGACTATCTAAAATTCATAGATCTTCATCAATTCTAACAAGCTCCATTGTCTCAGGTTTATGTCTCTCTATGTGAAGACACATCCAAGTCTCTACTGGTCTGAGTAAACCATAAAGCACTCTCTCAGAAGATAGTACCTCCATATACTCAAGGAAAATACTACTACTTCCAACTCTAGGTCATGAGTCATGCAGTTCTTCTTATGGGATCTCAACTTCCTTGACCTGTATGCAATAAATGCCTACCATTGCATCAACATGTAGCTGAGCCCAACTCATGAGGCATCACAATACACTACGTACTCTACGCCTTCCTATGGTAGCCTTAACACTAGATCACTCGTCATACTCAGCCTCAACTACTCAAAGGTCCTCTATCACTACTCAAACTAGGAAAATAAATTCCCTTTCCATGTCAGGGCGGTCAAAGGGGATGTAATTTTGGAGAAGTATTCCATAAACCACTTACACTACCCTTCCAAAATAAGAAAACTCCACACATATGACATGCTCTTAGGTGGTTTTGAAGAAAGAAATGCATCAATATTTGCTGGGTCCATAGCTAAATCATGATAAAAAATGACATACTATAAAAAGAGAACCTCATGAATCCATAACCATCACTTTGATATCTTTCCATAAAGATGGCGCTCTCAAAGAAAATCTAAGACCATCCTCAAGTGCTACATGCTCCTCCTCTGATGCAGAGTAGAAGAGTATTTCATTGATGTAGAAAAAAAATGGGTCCATGTACAACTAGAATAATTGGTTTATCAAATCCATAAACATAGCGGGAGAATTCGTCACACTAAAGGGCATCACTAGGAACTCATAGTGTCTATAGTGATATCTAAATGCAAACTTTGGAATATCAGCATCGTGAACCCTGAAATGGTGGTAGTCGGACATGAAATTGATCTTTGAGAACCATATCGCACCTCACAACTGGTCAAAGAGGTCATAAATCCGTGGTAATAGGTAATTTTTCTTTATTGTGGTCTAGTTTAGGAGATGATAATCCACGTAAAGTCGCAAGCTCACATATACCTTTTTCATGAACAACATAGGAGCAGCTCAGGGGGACACATTAGGTCTGATGAAACCCTTATCTAAAAGGTCCTCCAACTTTAACCGTATCTCCCTGATCTCGATAGGGGACATTTAATATTCCATAGAAGATATCAGAGTGGTCATGGGATGTAAGTTGATGCAAAAATCTATCTCCCACCTTAGAGGTTGTCCTAGAACGTCCTCGGGGAAGATGTACATATAATCCTCCACAACTAAAGGAACCCAGATACCTGAAGAGACTACTGCACCAAGTTCTATACCCACTAACTGATGGGTGATAGGTTGAAGCCTCCTGCTTATAAAACCTACTTTCCCTACCATGAGATCTCTCTTACTAGAAAAGGATAATCTCATCCCATTAGTGCATTGGAATATGACTTGTCAGCGGCGACAATCAATCTGGGATCAGACCATGGAAAACCAATACATAACCAAGATGATATCATAGAGTTCCATTGTGATGACTAAAAGGTCCCACATGAACCTATATCCACCAAGTGATAGCTCACACTACTAACAGATAAAAGATATAGAAGAAGTGTTCCCTGTAAGAACCTCTAAACAAAGCTTCTAGGCTAGCAACTCAACTAGGAGCTCCATCTCTCTGAATAAGAGTATAGAGATAAAGGAATGACTAGAAACTATGTATACTAATACTGAAGAAAGAGTATAAAACACACAGATCACACCTCTAATAATCTCATGTGCTATGGGATTATAAAACTTCAAAGCTTGTAGATATTCGTGGCCCCAACTGCTAGCTTCTTAAGCCTAATATAGGCTGCCTGGTGGTGGTGGTGGAAGGATCTTCCACCACCCATAGATCCTACTACTCCTCTTCCAGTTCCACCTCCTTGGGGACCACCCTGTCCCCACCTGGGAGATCCGTAATCACAATAGTACCTATGCCGTGGTGGTCCATCACCTATCTTACCATGCTAATTATCATATATGGTCATGTAGTCTTGCACCATGTGACCTCTCCCATTAAAATTAAATCACCACCCCTCTTCAGGCTACCTTGGTTCTCTGCAATTCCTCTAACCCTGTTCTTGAGTCTGATCATGGGGAGGTATACTACACCAAGACCCTAGCACCTGATGTTTTCTAGGTGCTATTGATGACTCATCTCTATGCTTCCCACTGTTAGCTCTAGCTATCTAGAATCCCTATGACATAAATCTATTTGTAACTAGTTCCCACTCTAGAACCCTATAATATGTGGGAATGAACAAGGGAAACACACTAACATAAATATCTCTAAAGAGTCCCTTCTCAAAATTCTATTCTTGGAAGTAGCCATCCCAGATCATGTCAAGAGAGTACCACATAAGTTCTGTGAACCTCACTGCGTACTCATCCACCATCATCACTCCCTTTCGCATCTCCAAAATCTATTGGATCCGAACTGAGTGCAAATAGGAGGGGTAGTAATCCTTAGGGTTACAAATTATAGAATTCGGTCCATGAGAGTGTCAAATCATTTTGTATCTACATAATGAGACTCCATTAGCACCTGAATACTCCATGGAAAAGGATAGTTTCCAGTGAAACCACTCGATCTGTTGGGGTTTGAATAATCTTGAAGATACAGACCACCAACTCTACCCAATCCTCTGCTTCTTGAGGATACGTCTCACCGTGGAACCTCAATGGAATCTGGAATTGGAGCTCATAGAGTATGCTAAGCCTACTCATGTCCTCAGACTACTATGATGGAATGATCTTCTACCCAATAGGTGGAGGTGTTGTTACCTACCCAATTAGAGGAAGGGGTTAATAGGATAAAACCTGAACTAAGGCCTCTTTACTTATTAGATATTCGTCACAATTCGGAACTTGTATCCTAGCTGAGTATCATCATGGATGAATCTTGAGATTTATCACAACGTACCATGGTCAGATGAATATATATATATATATATATATATAGAACAATGGGGAGCTCACTCAAGAAGAATAGTTAAAGACTCAATCCTATATTATGAAAGTACCATTAATCCCTGAAACCAATGTCTCAGTATGCCAAGTCGAAATGTAGGTAGTCAAGGTCCTAGTGAATGGATACATCAGTCTCCTACACCATCACTGGATTCCCTATCCTGAGAGTTTTACTCAAGACAGTTTGAAATTGTTTCTCTAAAACCAACCAAATCCTCTTAAGGGGACTAGTATGAACAACATCCCAAGGAATGAACTTACTTTTATTCCAATATGTTATGAACCGACCTAAGATGGGCCTCCAACCGCAACTACCCCAAGAGCGTCTTCATAGGGTAGGGAGTGAAGACAAGCACCGAAGGAATAAACAACATGGGGAGGTATTTGGATAAGTACCTGTACACACACACAACCATCTCAACGAATAAGTGACGGGGAAAGAGTAAAATATGAAACACAACTATAAAGTAAACCAAGCATGCATAACCACTAAGTTCTACAAGAGTATGATAGTGAAAACTGAAAAGTAAAGGGGAAAAAATACATGCCCAACCAAAAATATGTCCCAACCTGAAAAAACTAGAAAATTAAACTACTGAGAGAGCCCAACTCCTGAATCCCAAGCTATGACCACCGTACACGGTCCAAATCACCCAATATCCCTAAGCTCCTCTAAATTCACTTCCAACTTGTCCGTCATCTAGATAATACATGGAATGTGTGAGAATATCCCATGTAGGGGTGAGTATATACATACCAATTAGGACACCTTGAAAGCTGAAGGGGGGAAATTAAGATATATAATAAGAATATAAAGAAAATATATGCAAGGTACAATAAAAAAGAACAAATAAACCCAAAGAAAGAGTGAACGTAACCTCATCCAAACATAAGGGAATTGACACAATGAGTAGATACACTACACATTGAGTCTTTTACACCTATAGTAGGAGAGTATACTCATCCAACAATGAGAATCTAAACATGTAAAGCATGTGGCATACCCCACATGTCTTCACCTCTCACGAGAGTAACCAAATACAAGGTATGGATGAAGAATATATATATATATGCTCAGTCAAAAGAAACCCAAACAAGAGAGTAAGTGGATATACATCTCATAGATCATTATTATAAGAATAGTAGACAATAGTTTCCAAGGTCTATCAATAAGACCTAACATCTCACGCGTCTGCCCAGAAGTAACTATCCAAGTCAAGTCGTGCCTCGTCACTATGCCACACAGTCGAGGGGGAAAAATTAAAAGTAAAGGACCCATGAACTAGTAATCCATAAGGGTTAGAATCTATAAGTATTCATAGAGTACCCGCACTGATATCGATGGGTGGGGGGGGGGGTCCACTCTAGTTTCAAAAGGACCCACACCCTATTATGATATGGGGTCCCACTCAGTAAGGTAGAGGACTCAAACCTTGGTATAACAAGGGGTTATAATCTGGTCATCGAGGACCTGAAACCTATTTGATAGGGGGTTCCACATGGAAGTCACTGTATAAGACTCACACCCACACTAATGGGGGGTTTCACTCTAGTGCTTGAGGGCCTGATCCCTGGTGCAATAGGGGGTTAAACTCTGGTCATCGAGGACTTGCGAGCTATTTGATAAGGGGGTTCTACTCAGAAGTTATATATAGAGGACCTGTTCCCATACTGATGGGGTGTTCCACTCTAAAAGTCGAGGAATCCACTACCCAACTCCACCATAGGGTAAAAATCGGTAGTCTCTGGTGATTCTTCCTAATCACTGACATCATCAAACATTACCTAAATAATCATCATGCTCAAAACATTTCACATTGTATATTCAAATCCAAAATTGAAGGAACCATTATGTTATATATAGAAAAAAACTCAGGATAGGTTACTCACAGTCCAAAATCTAAGTTCAAACGAAGGAGATATGAAACCCTGTAGTTTCCTCAAAAGAAACCAAGGGGTACATGGTGTGTGAGGGGACCCACATAGTGTGTGTTCCCAATCCACCACCTAGCTGTGTATCTATTCAGAACACAACTCCCATACCATGTAGTAGTACACATTTTGTAGGTGGAATATACAATGATTCCAGACTAACCGGGTCTAAACCATGTCCTACTAGTCATGTCCGCGTACCGGAATCCATGTCCGTGTACTGACCTTGTCTCCATGTACATGACCCCATGTCCATATAATCAGGTACAAGAACATGTACCTAGCCATTTACTTCCACATAGGTTCCCTTCCTTGTGATCATCCACACAGGTTTCCCATTTTGGTCAATCTGCTTTCTAACAATCGTAATCCTATCCTGCCTTTTAGATTCAACAACTCTTGGTCCACAGACACTGATTGTGTTTCATACATAAAAACTGTTTGGGATAATATGAACCATCAACATGATACTTTTTCCTGTATCCTCAAACTTAAAACTTTAAAGCAAGCCCTCAAGGGCTGGTATAGATCTAAAAGTAAGAAAATTGATGCCAACATTTCTTCTCTTGAGGAGGAACTGGTTCAATTGCAAATACAGAATAGTAATTCTGATTTTATTTTTGATCCTCAAACAGAAATAAAAATTTCATTGAAACTTAACTCTTTACTCACTTTCAAAGACAACATGCATAAACAAATATTTAATACTAAATGGCTCTCTGATGGTGACAGAAACACTAAATTCTATAACTTTCTTCAATGGGTTAGAAAAGATTATCGACCTCTTGCTAAAATCTTTCATGATGATCAACTTCTTGACTCAGAAGAATCTATTTCTAACCATGTTGTTTCTTATTTCCATAACATTTTTAATGGCCCAGATGTCAATATTGATCTTAGGCCTGATATCATCCCTCTGTTGGTTGATGAGAGTGACAATGTGTCCCTCTTAAACATCCCTCTAAATCATGAAATTAGAGACACTATTTTCACTCTAAAACCTGATAGTGCCCCTGGCCTGGATGGTTTTAATAATGGATTCTTTCAAAAGCATTGGGATGTCATTAACTTGGATGTTTTCAATCTTGTGAGGTCCTTCTTCACCAACGGTTTTCTCCCTCATGGTCTAAATGCTCAATTTCTCACTTTAATTCCCAAAATTGACAATGCCTCTGAGATTCACCAATTTCGACCTATTGACCTAATAAACACTCTTTACAAAATCATTACCAAAATCATTTCTAATAGACTTACCCCAATTTGCAACAAAATTGTATCTTGGAATCAATTTGGTTTTATTAAAGGTAGGTCTATTAAAGACTGCATTTGCCTTTCCTCTGAATGCACTAAAATTTTAAACAAAATCACGAGGGGAGGAAATGTCTCCATTAAACTTGATATTAGAAAATATTTCGATACCATAGATTGGAGTTTCATTTTTAAAGTCCTAAAAAGTTTTGGCTTCAATGATTCATTTTTAATGAGGATAAAATCCTTGTTTAAATATGATTCAATCTCCATTTTGGTTAATGGATCCCCCAAAGGATAATTCAAATGCACAAAAGGGGTTAGAAAAGGAGACCCTCTCTCAGCCATCCTCTTTGTTATCGCTGAGGATTACCTCAGCAGGCTTATCACTCAACTTTTCAATCAAAATAAACTTAAACCCATCCAGGCTTCCAGAAATCTTAAGGTCACTACCCAATTTTTATATGCCGATGACATCATCTTGTTTCTTCAAGGTGAAAAAAATAATATTCAAGTGCTCAAAAACACTCTTTCTCATTATGATGAGGTTTCAAGGAAAGATATTTCTTAGAACAAATCACATATTTTCTTTGGAAAAAATTTCTCCCCACAAAGGAAATCCATTATCACTACTAATCTTGGGGTCAAAGAAGGTTTCTTCCCCTTCACCTACATGGGGGTTCCTATCTTTTGGGGAAGACCTAAATCCTACTATTTCGACAACATCATTGATCAAATCACCAGTCAAATATCCTATTGGAAAGGAAAATCCCTCTCCATGGCTAGTAGAATTTGTATCGTCAAATCAACCATTATCTCCAAGATGGTATACTCTCTCATGATCTATAAGTGGCCCACATGAACCTTTAAAAAAGTCAATACCTACATCAAGAACTTCATTTGTACAGGAAATATTTTTGAAAAAAACCTGTCACCATCCCTTGGAATACCTGTTGCAAAACCATAGATAAGTGGGGTTTTGGTATTAAAAACTTAAAATTTTTCAATGATTCCCTGCAGGATAGACTTACTTAGAGATTAATAAATAATAGATCTAATGAACTTTACTTCCTCAATCATATATTTCTCAACAAACTTAATAAGGGAAACCTTAATTATATTACTTCCTCGATTTGGCCCTCCATTAGACATTCATTTCAAAACATTATGGAAAACTCTAGATGGATGGTTAGAGATGACTCTGACATAAATTTATGGCTAAATAATTGGACTGGAACCCCTTTAATCTCCATTATTCCTCCTAACTCTCCACCTGAGAAGACCTGTCACACCATAAAGGAGATTCTTCACTCTCACAGGAATGATCTCCCAGACAATATTGCTCAAATCATTGATAATTATCCTTACACTACCTCTGATGATTTTATTGTATTGAATCCATATCCTAATGGAATTATTGAATTCAAAAACTTATACAACATAATTTTTATACCAATAAATCCAAATTTCAATGGTTGAATAATTTTAAAAAGGTTTGGATCAAACCTACAAGTATCACTTTTATTTGGCGTATTACACACAACAGATTTCCCATTGAGGTCTGCCTCCAAACTTTTTGTATTCAATTTTTTTCTAGGTGTCATCTATGTAACCAAAATAGAGAGGATACTAAACATCTTTTTCTATAATGTGATACAACCTCTGCTTTATGGAACTATATTTTTGACATCTTTGACTGCAGATGGTTTATACCTGTCTCGATATGATATCTTTTAAAGAAATGTGTTGGTCATGAAGCTTCTCAACAAATCAAAAACATCTTCCTCTATGCTGTTGTTGAGATCCTACATGTGATCTGGTATGATAGAAATGATATCATTCATAATAAATGTTCATTAAATCTCAATGCAGGAAAACCCAGATTCTCATTGTGGTTTGAGAGGCAGCTTCGATCCAAAAAGCCCACTGCAACAAGTCTGTTGGAGATTGGGAGATACTGTACAAAATCCAAGTCGATGGCATCTATAAACAACCCAAAAGTACCTTTGAAGTGTTCTAGAAGGCTCCCATGCCAGGATGGATCAAAGTGAACATGGACGGTGCCTCAAAGGGCAATCCTGGGCCTACCGGCTATGGGGAAATTTTCAGAGATTCTTCTATACAGTTCCATGGTTGTTTCTTTGGAAGATGTGGTATAGATTCATCGTTGGAAGCTGAAATGATGGGTTTCATCCATGCCATAATTTTTTCTCTTCAAAAAGGATTGAGAAAACTCTGGATCAAAAGTGACTCAACCACTATTGTCCAGGAAATTTGGAATGGGGTGATTCACCTGGCCTGGCCTCTCACCACCCTTTGGATGAAGTGTCTGAACTCACTCCTAGAGATTGATTATATTGCCACTCATGCCTTTCGGGAAGCGAACGCTGTTGCTGATGCTCTTTCCAACAAGGGCGTTCACCAGGATATGCTTTGGCTGGATGACCTTCCTCCCGATCTTTTTCATCTTTTTGATAAAGATTGTAAAAAACTCCCTACTTTTCATCTCTTGTGACCATTTTATTTTTTATTTTTAATAAATTTTTCTTTGGTCTTTGACCAAAACATCACCTTATTTAAAAAAAAATTCCACTAAATTTACCTTCTATAGGTGAGAAGTTCGAACGTCCCAAACTGACCTATTTTAGGTCGCGCCTAGGGTAAAAACCATGTTACGGACTCAACTATGGTCTCATATTTTTGATATAAACTTCTATTTAAAAGTTATCCTATTTTATTTTAGAATATTTTTCTGTACAATATAAAATATGTTTAATATTTTTATGAAATTAATTACAGACCCACTAGGCCTTAAAATCACACGCTGTCTTAGCACCTAGTTCAGGAAATATGTATAGAAATATTTCTAAGTATTAAAAAGAAACAAATGGGTATCTAAATCATTCCATCCATAAAAAATTTTGTCCATGGAAAGAAAAAACTATATAAACAACTTGAGAAACTGAGCCTGAACTTGGATCTCCTTCTCCCAAGAACTCTCCTACACATTCTTATACTGACACAACATGTGGACCAAGGGGATAGTTTGTCCATGAAAGCTCCTCTCCTATCAATCCTTGATCGACATTAGTTGATCTATAAAGGCGGATCTATCCTCAATGTCCAGCTCAACCCAGTCTATTACATGCATAGGGTCATGCATGTATCTCCTTAGCTAGGACAAAGGGTAAATTTCTTGAACCTGCTATAGATGTGGGGGTAGGGTGAGGTGGTGAGAAACCTCACCAACCCTCTGCATGATCTCAAACAGCCTGACGAACCTTGGGGATAAATTGAATCCCTGGCCTAACCTCTTCAATCCTCATCATGAGTATACTCTTAGGAAAACGTGGTCTCCATACTTGAACTCCAAGGGCATATGAAAACGATCTACATAATATTTATGTATACTATAGTCCATCCTCATCCACTCATGGATGACCTAGACTTTCTCCGTCATCACCTACACCATATCTAGGCCCACAAGAGATACCTCATCGGTCTCTTTCTAGTACAAGGTTGACCTACAAGGTATCCTATACAAAGCCTCAAAATGTGACATATCGATATTAGAGTGGTAGATATTGTTTTATACAAACTCTACTAAGTTAAAGTGTTTCTATTAGCTTTGGCCAAAGTCTAACACTCAATCCGTCAGTATATCCTCCAACACCTGGATAGTGTGCTTAGTCTGAACATCATTCTAGGGGTGAAAGGATGTACTCATCCTCATGTGTTTCCCAAATTCCTCCTACATGCCTCTCTAGAATCATAATATAAATTGTATGTCACGATTAGAGACAATCATTGAGGGAACCCCATGAAGGTGAACAATATCCCATATGTACAACTAACCCAAACTCTCCACCGAACTCTACTACCTTATATCAAGGAAGTGTGTCTAATTCATGAGTTGCTCAACTATAATCTAGATGGAATCATGTCCCTTCAATGTGTGTAGAATCCCTATCACAAATTCCATGAATATGCCATCCCATTTCCACTCAAGGATCTCAATGGGCTGCAAAAAACCTATTGAAACTTGGTGCTCAGCCTTCACCTACTGATAGGTAAGGCATCGAGAGACAAACTAAACTATGCTTAGTCTCATGCTGGATAACCAAAACTACCACTAAAGGTCTCTGCACATCTTCCCCACACCAGGATGTACAACTGGGGGAGAAGTGTGGAATACTCACATCACCTCCTCCCGTATTGTGAATGGAGCCGCTGTCTGCCCCTAGAACAAGATGACGTGATTACCTCCTTCATAATATCCATTTGGTGATTCTATTATGGATATATAATCACATAAGAACTCACAATAAATTTCTCTTAGTTGAGACTCTCTCATATGATTGAGAAGTAAAGGAGTCAACAACATAGAATGCATAAAAGTTGTAGCCTCCTGCTCCACCGGGGTCAGGTGCAGGGAATCCAATTACTCTGAAGCCACCTTCACCAAGCGAGCTCAGGACTTATTTCTAAGGGAGTATACTACTATGTTCTCATTCCTTGGAGTATATACTATCTCAAAGTCATAGTCCTGTAGGAATTCTAACCAGTACAGCTATCTCTGGTTCAGGTCTCTCTACATGAATATGTACTTGAGACTCTAGTGGTCTGAGTAAACCACAAAGAGATATCCTAGAATATAGTTCCTCCACATACTCAGGTAGAATACTATGAATTTAATCTCTAGACCATGAGTAAAATAGTTATGTTTGAGGGGTCACAACTAACTCAACCCGTATGCGATAACTACCTATAGCTGTATCAATACACAACTGAGCCCAACTCCCTAGGCATCATAATACACTATGTACTCTACGCCTTCATCTGGTAGTCTCAACACTATATAAATCACTATCATAACCCTAAAATCCTAAAAATATCTACGACACTGCTCAAACTAGGTAAATAGATTCCATTTACATGTCAGAGTGGTTAAAGGAGCTATAATTTTGGAGAAGTTTGCCATAAACTCCTATAGTACCCCACCAAACCAAGAAGGATTTACACCTCTGACACACTCTTGGGTGGCTCCAAAGAAAGCACTAAATCGATCTTTTCTAGGTCCATGGCTAAACCATGCTAAGAAATTACATTCCCTAAAAAGTGAACCACATGAATTCAGAACTAGCACTTCTAGAGCTTTCTATAAAGCTATTGCTCTTAAAGAGAATCTTGGACCATTCTCAAGTTCTCTGCATGCGCCTCCTTTTATAAAGAGTTGATGAGTATGTCTTTGATGAAGATAATAACAAACTAATCCAAGTATGGTTGGAATACCTAGTTCATCAAATCCATATACACGGTGGGGGAATTCGTCAAACCATAGGTCATCACTAAGAACTCATAGTGTCCATAGTGACATTAGAATGCCAAATTTAGAATATAAGCCTCACAAAACCTCAATTGGTGGTATCCGTACCTGATATTGATCTTTAAGAACCATATTGTTCCTTATAACTAGTAAAATAGTTCATCAATCCTTGTAAAGGGTTACTTGTTATTTATTGTGGTCTAGTTCAGGTGATGATATTCCACGCAAATCTGCAAGATCCCATCTGCCTTTTTTAAGAACAACACTGGAGATGCCCAAGGGGATATAATAGGTCTAATGAAACCCTTATCTTGAAGGTCATCCAATAGTAACTATAGATCCCAGAGCTCTATAGGGGATATACTATATACTTAAGAATATATCAGAGTGGTCCTGGGATGTAAGTTGATGCAAAAATCCATCTCCCGACTCAGAGGTATCCCCAAAACATCCTTGGGAAAGAATTCTATGTAATCTACCACAATTAAAAGAACCCAGATGCCTAAAGATTCTGCTGCACAAAGAGATATACTCAATAACTTATGGGTAATGAGATGAAGCCTCCTGCTCACAAAACCCATTTGGTCTTCCATGAGATCTCTATCGCTAGAAAAGAATAATCTTGTCCCATTAACACATAGGCATCTGAATTGTCTACTGTGATAGTCAATATGGGATTATACCATTGAAAACTAATCCATACCCAATATGAAATCATAGGGTTTCATTATGATGACTAAAAGGTCCCATGTGAACCTCTATCTACCAATAGATAGCTCGCACTTCCGATAGATAAAAGACACAGAAGAAGCATTCCCTGTAGGAACCTCTAAATAAAGATTCTAGGCTAGCGACTCATCTGAGAGCTCTAGATCTCACACCAGGAGTATAAAAATAAAGGAATGAATGGTAACTATGTCTAATAATACTAAATAAAGAGTAGAAAACACATATATTGTACCCCTAATTATCTCGTGCACTGTGGGATCATAAAACTCCAAAGCCTGCAGTTGTCCACAGCCTTGGCTGCCATCTCCCTGAGCCTGACATGGGCCACCTGGTGTTGGTTATGGAAGGATATCATAGTTTCATCCACCAACCATATCTACTCATACTCCTCTTATAGATCCACCTACCTGGGTACGACCCTTTACTCTCTTGGGAGATCCTTGATCATGGCACTGCCTCTGCCATAAAGATCCATCAGCTATCTACCTATGCTTCTCAGTAATTTTGGTCAGGCAGTCTCATGCCATGTGGTCTCTCCCATCACAAGTAAAGCACCATACCTCTCCAGGATTCCCTATAACTCTATGATTCCTTTGAACACGTGCCTGAGTCTGATCACGGGGAGGTCTCCAGCACCAAGATCCTGGAATCTAGTGACTGATAGCTGCTGCATGTGACTCAGCTCTACAAAATCCACTGCCTTCTTTAGCTATCTGATATTCCTCTAATATAAATCTCTCTATCACTAGTTCCCACTCCAGTACCCTGACATAGGTGGGGATTCACAAGGGCACCACGATGGCATGAATCTCTCTGCGAAGTCCCTGCTCAAACTTCCATGCTCAGAAGTAGCCATCCCAGATCATGTCAAGGGAGTACCACATAAGGTATTTGAATCTTGTTGTATACTCATCCACCATCATCCCTCCCTACTATAGCTCTAGAATCTCTTAGATCTGAACTGAGCACAAATAGGAGGGTTAGTACTCCTCACGGAACAACTATTGGAATTAGGTCCTTGAGAGTGTCGACTCATCATGTATATGCATAATGAGACTCCACCAGTACCCAAATATTCCATGGAAAAGGATATATTCTAATGAAACCACCTGATCCACCGAGTTCTGAACAATCTTGAAGATATAGACCACTAACTCTAGACAATCCTCTACTTCCTGAGGATTTGGATTGCCGTAGAACCTTAGCAGCCTTTGGAACTAGAATTCACAAAGCATGCTAAGCCTATGCGCATACTCAGTATACTCTATTGAATATATCTACTACTCAATAGGTAAAGGTATTGCTACCTACCCACCTGGAGTAAGGGGCTTGCGGGATGGACCTTGAACCGAGGCCTCATCGCTCATCAGATCGTCATCATGATCCAGAATTGGTATCCTGGATGGATTTCATCATGGAAGCATCTTTAAATTTATCAAGATGTACCACAGTCAGATGAGCATATATATATAACAACAACAAGGAGCTAAATTAAGAAGTATAGTCAAAGACTCAATCCCATATGATTCATGTACCATTGATCCCTGTAACCAATTTCTTGGTATTCTAAGTTTACAGGAAGGTAGTCAAGGTTTTGGTGAATGGATACATCGAAATCCTGCACTATAATTGGATTTCATGGCCTAAAAATAGAACTCGAGATACTTTGACATTATTTACCTAAAACCTACCAAATCCTCTTAAGGGGACTAGTTTGAAAAGTTTCTTATGGAATGAACTTTTTATGATACCAATCTGTCATGACCCGACCCAAGTTGGGGCTCGAGCTGCAACTACCCCAAGCCCAACTCCATAGGCTAGGGGGTGGCAACAAGAGATGAATGAATAACTAACTTGAGGAGGCCTTTTCCTAAGTTCCTACATGCACACACACACATACATATCGATGAAAAAGTTCAAAGGTAAAGACTAAAAGATGAAACATAGTTATAAACTAAACCAAACATGCATAACATCTAAGGTGTACAAGAGTATGAGAGTGAAAAATAAAAATAAATTAAAAAATACACAACCAACTAGTTTTATGTCCCAACTTAAAAAAACTATAAAAGTAAACTATTGAGATATCCAAACTCTTGAATCCCAAGCTATGACCTCCTTACACAGTCCAAATCACCCAATATCCTTAAGATCCTATGAAGTCACCACCAAACTGTCCGTCATCTGCATAATACATGACACGTTTGAATAAAGACTATATAGAGGTGAGTATATACATACCCTTTAGGACACCGTACAAGTTTAAGGGGGAGTAGTAAGAGATACAATAGGAATAGAAAGATATTATATGAAAGGTATGGTAAAAGATAATAACTCAACCCAAACCAAGAGTGAAAGTAACCTCATCCAAACACAAGGGGATCAACATAGTGAGTAGATAAACTACACATATAGTCTTCACCACCTATAGAATGAGAATAGACTAATCTAAACATGAGAAGCTAAGAACATAAAGAACATGGAATACCCCACATGTCTTCACCTATCATGGAAAGAGAGTAACCAAATATAAGGTGCAAATACAAAAGAATATATATATATATATATATATATATTCTCATTCAAAAGAATAAAAAATGAGAGAGTAAGGAGATCTTTATCTCACATCTCATTATAAGAAGAAGAGTATCCAACCATTACAAAGGTCCATCAATGATTCCCAACATCTCACGAGTTTTCCCATAAGTAACCATATAATTCAATCCACATCTCATAACTATTCCACACATTTGAGGGGGCACAAACTCGATGTAGAGGACCTGCACCCCAGTATTTCAGGGGGGTTCCACTCTGTAAGTATCTATAGAGGACTCACTCCCATGATGATCAGGGGGTTCTACTCTAGTGTCACGAGGACCCGCACCCCATGCTAATAGGGGGTCCCACTCAGTAAGGTAGAGGACCTATGCCCTGTTATGACAGGGGGTTCCACTCTGTTCATCGAGGAACCACTACCTATCTGATAGGGGGTTCCACTCAAAAGTTTTTTTTAGAGGACCCACGCCCACACTGATAGGGGGTTTCACTCCAGTGGCCGAGGACTCTCTCCCTGGTGCAACAAGGGGGGTCCACTCTAGTCACCAAGGACTCACGTCCTATTCAATAGGGGAGTTCCACTAAAAAGGTAGTTGTAGAGGACCCATGCCTATGCTAATGGGGATTTAACTCTAAAAGTTGTGGACTCCACTAACCATCTCTACTAGAGGGTACAACTTGGTAGTCTCTGGTGATTCTATCTGATCACTATCATCATCGAGCGTTGCCTAAATAAGTGTCATGATCAGAACATTTCACATCATATCTTAAAATCCACAACCATGGGAACCATCACATTCTACATGGAAATACACTCAGGATAGAAGAATCGTATTCCAAAATTAGAGTTGAAATGAAGGAGATACAAAACCTTAAAGTTTATTCAAAATGAACCAAGGGGTATACGACATGTGAGGGGACCCACACAAAATGTGGTCCCGCTCCACCACTTTTCCATGTCCCTAGATAGAACACAGTTCCCATCTCATGTAGTAGTACACACCATGTAGGTGGACTACATGGCATGTCTAGACTAACCAGGATCGGGTCATGTCCTGTTGGCCATGTCTGTATACCAGACCTCATGTATGTGTACTGACCCCATGTCTGTGTACATGACCCTGTGTCCATGTAATTGGGTACACAACCGTGTACCTTTATATGTACTTCCAAATAGTCCCCCACCCCTGTGATCCTTCAAATGGATTTCCCATTCGAGGAAGGGGTACCTGATGTGTAGGTGGGCTACACATTGTGTCATCCTTAAAATTTCCAAAACCATAGCTACCGATGTTGATGGGGATACACATTGTATGTTTATATTTGTACACAGCGTGTTATGGGGTTTTCTATAGAAATTTAGATATGATATTCACACCTTTAATCAGGCTTTTCTTTTGTATATTCCACCTCGAATCCATTAGGAATGAGTGGATCTAGCTGTGATTTGTATTTTCTAGCCATCATTTTCCAAAAATCAGATCCTGATGGTTCATCAGGGGTTCATCATTCATCTAGTACATAGAAAAGGATCTTTACTTTTATTACTTGATACCAAAACACAAAAAAAACATTCTTTCCTTGAAATGATCCAAAATATTGTCTTAGTTCATTGATCCTCTCTTCAAACTTGATTCTGTCACGGTTTTGGGGGTTCGATTGGGATCAGTACCTCCCGGAAAAGTCGAACTGGGACCATGGGGTCCAACCGACAAATAATGTGAAGAAAATGAGGGATTAGAGCACAGAAACAAAGGTTTAAACATCATTGGACAAAAATTCTTGGACAATGATCAATAACGGTGAAATCAGGTTAGAAAAAATTGAATAAATCATTTTAAATATGGTATGTGGGTGCATGCTTAGGCCACAATTGGTGCATATCCAAGAACAAGGATTGATCTGCTCAATTAATTTAATAAAAGGGAATAAATAACTAATTGAGGAGTCATACCTAGATATTGGGTCATTTTTTTCAAATAATATTCCCACTAATGATTTAAAGGAGTCGTTGCATTCGTTGTGTCCTGATCTGCTCTGATCCTGCATTTCATCATCGTCTGATGAGATTCACCAATGAAATAGGAAGGAGAGTGTTGTTAGAGATTCTAGTATTATGAGACTAACCTTGGAAATTCCTCCATGATTATATATTTATAAGAACATATTAGGTCAAATGAAACTAACTAATTAATTTAATAAATTAATTAATTCCACTGAATGTACTGCCAACAGGTGAGGAGTCCAAACGCCTTACACCGACCTATTTTAGGAAGATACTAGGGTAAACACTATGTTTTGGACTCAAATGTGGTCTCTTATTTCTAATATGAGATTCCATTTAAAACTTATCCCATTTTCTTTAATAAGCTACTTGCATAGAATATATAATGTGTTTAATATTTTTATAAAATTAATTCCGGGCACACCGAGCCTCGAAATGGCATGCCATCTCAGCACCTAGATCTAGAAATATATATATAAATATTTCAAAGTCTTACATGGAAAAAACTAGGTTTTTAAATATTAAATGAGATAGACGAGGAATAGATCATTATTCTATATGTTTTATAATTTAAAATGAGAATATATGAAATTCCATATTTTTGATTAAAAATGAAAATAAGATCAGAAGAAGAAAGGGATACACTTCAATGATCAATGTACCTAAAATAATTTGTGATTCAATCTATATGATGTTTCCATGATTATCTTATCATGATGAAAAATATAATCCATGGGATCATCTACATGAGTGACTCAATGAAGTTGAAATGAATTATTCCATTTTCAAGAATAATGTAGATGAAGTTGTGTCAAAGCTAGAGCTATTCATCAAAGTATAAATTATTAAAACACGAGTTGTTTGACTAAGAGGGGGATCATCGAGTATGTTGAGAAGAATATTGAGTCAAGATGAATTTTAGAGAATTATCTTTATCTTGAAAATAGATAAATTCAAGATTTAATAAATCTGAAAGTGTAAAATCAGATGATGTTGGTGCTGATCTTCAACGTTCCTAATATAATATAAGTTTTTATATATAAACATGATAAGAAGGATATATTTTTTATATTCTAGTTGATTTTTAAAAGTCTAATATGAAATATTTACTATGTTCATGAAAGCTACCAAGTCACGAGTTGAAGCTACAATTCCGGGAAAAATAACGTGTTTTATTTTTTATAAAAATGTAAAGAAGATTTTAGTGTAGTTTTTGAGAGTTTATTTTGAGGAAGAGAACATGTACCTACTATAAGAAAAGAGAATTATTGTTCAACCGAGTTTCAAGAATGAGAATAAAAATAAATAAGTTTATTTTTGGAATATGATTTTAGTTGAAAAAGAGAAATCATGGGAAGTTATCCCATGTGAATAAGTTGGTGAGTAGTGTACACATAATAGTGGGGATCCCAAAATAAAAATAATATAATCATGGTTTTGGGATGGTGTTTACTTTGTATCCATGTATACCATTTATGGATATTGAAAATGATAGGATACATTTAATGTAGTCTCATATGAGAAAGTGAGAAGACCAGGGAAGAAGAAAATAAAAAAGAAGGAGAAGACACAATTTCTATAGTGTGTCTGAGTTAGCTAAGAGAAAAGGAGATATTGAAAAAGAATGATAAATAGGATCTGCTACATGATATAGTGAGGAACAAGAAAAATCATCCAAACCTGGGATGAAGATATAACCAATTTAGTTTCAAAGAAGATGAAGAATAATAAGTGGTCGACCTATACCACTAGTCAGATATAGTCGAGGAAGAAGAAAGAAGAAGAGTGTATAAAGATGAGGTCAAGTGAGTTGTGATAAATCTATATACCTAATATTTCAGTGTTTAAAAGTTTGAGTTTGATTAAGCCCATAATAAATTTTAAGAGGAACTGGGAAGCTATGTACATAGTACAATAAACCGAGTTGTAAGAAGTGTTTTTGATGATTTATAGGTAGTTGAAGACTTTGAGGTGAGAAAACTGGTCTATTCTTTGGATATAGTGACATCCTGTGCATTATTGAAAACCTAATTCAAGAGGAAGGATATTGTAGAATAATTGGTGTGATTTCAAGTTTAAGAGTTGATGTGGGATGAAACATTTTTTACCTATGTAGTATGATAAACCCACATGGTGTGTGTTGGTTAGGATAAAATCTATACACCCTTTACTTTTATTGATAAAAATATTTTAGTGGAGAATTCATGACTTTGACATCCTAAGAACAACAAGAAGTAGGATTCTCAGGTGGGGAAGAACCTTGTAAAAACACCAGTTCCAATTTAATACTTTATCTACGACACATTTAGGTGTATGCCAGGTTAAACAACTAAAGGATCCATTTTTCATAATCGACATATGAGGTTCAAATACCAAAGGGGTTAAAGTTTAAAGTGATATTTAGAATTCGGTAAATTTTTTGACAACACCTGATTCACCCCCTATTAGGTGTGTCTGTACTAGATCCACTGGGATTTGCAAGCCACTATGTTTATATTCAATTCACTTTGATTTTGGTAACTTCAGGGTCTTTGACAAGATCTTTTGTAAATAATGAATGGTCAAGAAAAAACACACAACATAAACAAAATAAGCACAACACAATGGGATCAAATGGTTCGATAATTAGTGTTAATCCATGGGGGAACACACTACGTATTTCATTAAGAGAGAAAACTAAGTTATAAGGGAATCCCTCCTTTAGGTAACCCCACCCAACCCAAGTTATAAGGGATTATTTTTGGACACCTTACTCAAAGAACCTATTTGGAAAAGCTCTCTATGAAAAACACTCACTGCAAGTGCTTAATGGAGAAGCCCCCATGGGGACATATGTTATCCCATCCTTATTCCAACTTCACTAGCCTATAGCATGATAGCCTTAAAATTAACTTTTCATTTTGGTGCTTGGGTAGAACACAAACCAATCATGCATCCTCCGCCCATCCTTTATAGATGAGCTCCACAGTTTCCAGTTGGCAGTTCTAGTTGCACCGCTTTCTGATCTTTATAGAGTATTCCATTTAGATTAGATCTTCACAAACATCCCTATATCTGAAATTTTAATTTTTTAAAATTTTAATGACAGTTTTTAAAAAACTGGCATAAAATTAATAATATTTAATAATAATAATAATAATTAATTAATATTTTAATTGATGTTAATCATTGATAATTAATAATTTATTATTTAATAATAATTTATTATTTATTATTAATTATATATTACTTAAAATTTTAAATAATTATGAATTGTTTATCATTAGTTATTTTCCAATTATTAATTATTAATTATTAATTATTAATTATAAAGATATGTATATATTTTTATATAAATACACACACATGTTCCTATATATATAATTTTTATATAATTATATTTAATTATATATATATTTATATATATTTATGTAAATACATTAATATTTATATATATATTTGAATATATTTATATGAATTTATGTATATTTATATATATTTATGTATATTTATATATATCATGTGGTTATATATATAAATATAGATAATTGTATCTGAATATATATATGTATATTTATACGTGTTTATATATATTTAGATTTATTTATAATTATATTCAATTATATATATATATATATGCATTTATATATATTTATGTAAATTTATTTATAGTTATATATAGATATATTTATTAATATTTATATGTATTTATATATATTATGTGGGTATATGTGTGTGTGTGTGTATATATATATCTGTGTGCGTATTTATATATCTTTACATGTGTTTTTTATGTATATATATATATATACTTTTATTTATAATTATATACAGTTATATATATTTACATGTATTTATCTATATTTATATATATTATGCAGGTGTATATATAGATATAGATAATTATATGTGTATATGTATATATATATTTATGTATATTTATATGTGTTTATATATATACATGTAATTATATTCAATTATATATATATATATATATCTATGTATTTATGTATATCTATATATATTTATAGATGTTTATATGTATTTATGTGTATTTATGTATATTTATATATATTTTTATATATTATGTGGGTGTGTATATATATACATATATCCTTGGCCAAAGATCCTGTAGTCGAGTGGTACAGGCTTCTGGTTGACATCTAGAAGACCTAGGTTCAAAATTGGATAGGGGTGGATTTCCATGTTACTGTAATAATTACACTAGAAGTTATTATAGCAACAGAACTATTCACCTGATTTGGGCCTTCAGGTCATAGAGACTTAGGGCCACCATAGGCCTTTGGGCCACGGGGTCTTCAGGCCCCCACAAAGTACCAAGTGACACCGAGTGACTAGCTGATCAGTGAAAAGCATCAGGTGACACCGAGTGACCAGCTGATCAGTGCAACACATTAGGTAGATAGTGCAGTTTGGATCTATATAGAATTGTCGGGAAGACAACTCGAAAGAGTGATTGGTGATTTTAACCCTATCAATTGGACCTCTAATCGCTTGGTCAGAGGGGTGCTCTTCCATGATGATTTAAAAGGGAGGAAAAATGTGATGGTTATTTTTATAGGGGGTGACACATCATGTGAATGGTGATGATCAGATAGAAGAATAGATACATCTTGGTAGACAACATGACATGGAGACATGCATGCATTACTAGATGGGTAGCTCGAAAGATTGATGAGTGTGATAACACCTATCATCTGGATATCTTCTTAGTCATGGTTTGAATAGGGGTGCTCTACCATGAATTTATGGTGGGGTAGTGCAATGAAATGATTGCTAATGGGGGGGGGGTGGCGTCACAATGAGAAGAATGAGAACATGAAGAAAAGTTTGGATGCTCATATTTCAAGTCACAGGGACTTCAGGGCCATCAAATTGTAATGGATCTTCAATCCAATGGGCCTTCAAGTCATGTAAGGGTTACGTCTCAACCCAATTGAAAATAGGACTTCATTTTCTTAACAAAAAGGGGTTATTGACCCCAACATTTTTAGAAATATATATATATATATCTTTATGTGTGTATTTATGTATGTTTATATGTGTTTATCACTCAAATAGATGAGGCCTTTAATAACACTAGAAAAGGTATTTTTCAGCACAAAAAAGCACTAAAAATATAAGCACAATTAAAATCACAACCTTTATTAGCGCTAACAAAAGCACTGATAAATTTACCCTTTATCAGTGTTAAAATAAAGTGATGATAAAGGAATCCTTTATCAGTGATTCATTTTTAGCATTGATAAATGTATCCCTTTACCAATGATTTAATTTTAGAACTAATAAAGGAAGCCTTTATCAACACTTTTTATCATTGATAAATGTAGTATTTATCAATACTTTTTATAGTGTTGATAAAGGTCATATCAGCTTCTGCACAGTTTCAACCCTGCATCATCACGCAACAACCATATAGCAACAAACCCAATTAGAATACATAAACATGAATATAAATATATAGAAAACTGGATGGGAATAAAAATATTACATTTCACTATCATTTCTATTCAAAATTTACATACAAAATATTTACATTGATATTATATTTAAAATTAATAAAAAAATCACAACCCATATACATAATAAAAACTCTTATAGAAGAATTTTTCCAATGATCAACCCCCATAAAAAAGATTGTCCCTATAATAAAACCAATGTTTATTTTAGTAACAATAAATAAAAAAACATATTATAATTTTAATTTTTTATAATCCACACATAATAAATTATATTGTTAATTAATATACATATTATTTATATTATAAGTTATATTATTAATAATATTATTAAAATGAAACTTTTATATTAAAAACACGCATTTCTAGTTATACTAACCACATCATGTGTCAGATTAACATTCATTCAATTCCTACACATAAAAAATGAATTATGGACCATTTTTCTAAATTTTGAAAATAATTTGAGCTATTTTTCTTGGTTTTGGCAATGTGATGCATGTTTTAAACTTAAACTTCACTTCTATATTGAAAACACGTACTTTGAGTCATACTGGCCACATCATGTGTCTTATTTATATGTGGTAGATTCCTACATGTCACAAATGCATTATGGATAGTTTTACTAAAGTTTGAGGATAATGCCAATTCATTTTATTTGTTTTGGGTTTGTGATGCGTGTTTTAAACTAAAATGACACTTTTATATTGAAAAAATGTACTTTGAGTCACACTAACCACATCGTGTGTTAGATTTACATGTGAATAATTTCTATACATCACAAATATATTATGGACCATGTTCCTAAAATTTTAAAAAAAATATGATATTTTTTACTCACTTTTGGATAGTAACACATGTTTTAAACTAAAATGATACTTTTATATTGAAAACACACACTTCGAGTCATACCAGATATATCGTGTTCTAGATTGATGTGCTGTCAATTCCTACACATTAAAAATGAATTATGGATTATTGTACTAAATTTTGAAAACAATATGAGCTCATTTTCTCAGTTTTTTTTATTAAAGTACGTTTTAAACTAAAATAACACTTCTATATTGAAAACATGCACTTTGAGTCATACCAGACAGATCAGGTGTCAGATTGACATGAGTTCAATTACTAAAACCAATAAATGAATTATGTATTATATTCCTAAAGTTTGAAAATAATACAAGACTGTTTTCTATTTTTTGTCTATGTGACGTGTGTTTTAAACTAAAATAACACTTTTATATTGAAAACACACACTTCAAGTCATACTGACCACATTGTGTAATGGATTGATGTAAATTCAATTAATACACATAAAAAATTAATTATGGATCATTTTACTAAATCTTAAAAACAATATAAACTTGTTTTATTGGTTTTGGCTATGCGACATTCTTTTTAAACTAAAAATGCAATTCTATGTTGAAAACACATACTTCGAGTCATACCTACCACATTATCTTTTAGATCGACTCATGGTAAATTCCTAAATACCAAAAATTAATTATGCATTTTTATACTAAAGTTTGAAAACAATACAGGAATATTTTCTTGATTTTGGACATGTGATGTATTTTAAACTAAAATGACACTTTTATATTGAAAACACACACTTTGAGTCATACTGATCACATAGTGTGTCAGATTGATGTGCAGTTGATTTCTACACATCAAAAATGAATTATGGATTGTTTTATTAATGTTTGGAAACAATATGTGATTTTTTTCTTGATTTTTACTATATGATGTGTGTTTTAAACTAAAATGGAACTTATATATTGAAAACATACACTTCGAATCATACCATCCACATCATGTGTTAGATTGACATGCATTCGATTCCTACACTTCACAAATGATGAAATACCCCGACCCTAGTATCCTAGAGTGAGTGGTTACTTTATTACATTAGAATAATATACAAGGAATCACATTCCAAAGTTCTAAATAGTTTAGTAGTTTTGAAAAAATAGATACATTCTTGAACCTTACATTACAATTGAAAATATAAAATACAATACAACAAATCCTTTGAAGACACAATTATTCTCCTAGATTAACCCTGAATATCAATAATAATAAACTTCTTGGAATCCTAGGGAAAAATAAAACATAAGAATGGGGATAGATCAACTTCTTAGTAAGGGTATGTATACTGCGAAAGTTATCATAAATAAGTAATAACAATTATGGAAAGTTAAATAACTAAAACACATGCCATTTAATTAGTAACTTGTTTATAATATGTCCAGAATAAAATATGATCAAATAATTCCATATAAGTAATCACATGAGTTAGAAAACTTAACCATGGATATTCTACTAATTGAATAATAACATGAAAATAAATAACTAATCTCATAATGAAGGAATATATAATGAGGTACATCATAAACATACCATCAAGGCTTCTACCAAGACACTATATATAAATAGGTAATACATCATCCAATACCCAAACTAGTTTGTCTCATGAGACCTACAATTGCATCAAGGGGATATAGCATGCCCCACCCATCACTTAATAAGTCTAATACATTCCTCTTATAAAAGGGTTGAAATATAGTCAAAATTAACATTAATATTGAAAATATAATATTAAATGTTAATAATTTTCCCAATTAATAAACATAATCATAAACCATTCAGAGTAATATGGTGAATGGTATCAAAATAGTACATCCCCAGTTAAACTGATCATAAACCACTTAATAAAATATATATAATGGTTTCATAAGAGATCAAACTCAATTAAAGCATAAAATTCAAACAATAATGTTGACATAGATGAAAATAATTTAAATGAGATCATTGAAAAATTCTTAAATAAAATAAAAATCTTCACTTTGAAAATCACTTATTTTTAAAATTATATGCCATTATAAAAGAAAGGATTTTCTTTTAAAATAACTATGTAAACATGTAAGGAAATATTCAAAGCATTAAGGCGTTATGACGACAAGAAAATACACTCACTCCATATAAGTTAAAAAAACAATCCTTCTATATTTTTTTGGAAAAGTATCAAGGAATATTGTTTAAAAAATGATAAAATATACTTTTTAACCCATTTTTTAAAAAGTAAAACACAAGTAAAAATTACATTAAAAAACATAGGAAAATAAAAAAAAAATGGAAATAATTTTAGAAAACACAAATATGGAAGAAAAGTGAGTTTTAAGGGAAAATTTAAAAGATTTTTTTTAAATAAATTCTTTTTCAAATATCATATTATTGATGTGAGATTTAATAAAAAGATTCTATTATGTGTATCGAATGTAAATCCACATAAAATAAGTGTAAATTAAACATCAGATAATCAAAATTAATTTTACACATAATATTATCATGATATAATCAATAAATTATAAGTTTAACCTAATGAATAGAAATTGTGTTAAGAAATACCTTACCACTTATAATTAGTTGAATCATATACTATGTAAAAGTAATAATTATCAAATGAAACATTGAATACTATGAAGACAATGAGATTCATGATATGATATATCCAAGGGAAGTATATACAAAAAATAAAATACATAAGCATTGAATAATGCATATATCTCATAGAAGTAAAAGTGAGATGAAAAACCCTTACTTTATGCTTCCCTTTAGTTTTGTATACTCTAACCTCCTCTTGAATATCACCTCCTTGAAGGACCCATAAAGGAACTCAGAATTGGTCTTTTGGTGAGACCAACAACACTAGGACATGGGGAGAGTGGGGAGGAGAGTTTTTGGAAGATATTATAGGATATTCAAGTCTTATAAGGAGAAAGGGGGTGGTGAAGATTTGTATTTATACTTGAGGAGGGTTGGTTTTAATTGATTAAACAATGATTATTTTATATTTAAAGCCAAGAATATTTGAGTGGAATTAATTAAAACAAATTTTATTGATAATTAATGTTGAAAAGGATGTTTAAGGCTGAGAAACACATAAAACAACCGTTTAATAATGTATTTTTTAGGTATTTTAATATTTTACCTTTTTAACTTTAACTTGCTACATTATTTTACCAATACTGCGGTAAATCATTTTTTTACCATGATAATTTTTAATGTCTAAAAATTAAAATTAAATTATAACCAAATTTGGACCTCTTTATTTCAAATATGGAATCCATTTTAATTTATTTAATTTATAAAAGTGATAAAATTAAATTATAAATATGTTATATGTATAACACATAAAAACAATTTTTTAGGTTAAAATCGTGGTTTTCAAAATTACTAATCCTGTGTTTCAAAATATAACACCCTGTGTTTTATATCATTACATAAATAAATTTTGATCAAGAATAAGGGTTAATAAATTTGAAATCATAATCATATAATAATTATTTCATAAGAGTTATGATATTTCATAAAAACAATATTTTCACTTTTTAACCGAAAAATAAACTTTTTTAGAAAATTACTAAAAAATTATCCTAGGATAATTTTGATGTGATAAGTATAAAAATGATTTTTATTTTGTCAAATAAATTTTATAAAATTTTCAAAAATTAATCATATTTATTTTCTCATAGAAAGAAATAAAAATTACTTTTTGAAGAAAACATATATTTGAAGAATAAAATGACTTTACTAAAAATTATATGTTAATTTCCTAAGAATAATTAAATTTTTATTAAATATGAACTTTTTATTTATTTAAAAATATAGTTAATCTTATTCACACCTTCCAATTTAATGGCTAGTTTATAACAATCCTGTAGAAATAATGATATTTTTGAGTTTGTTTAAGCTTAGTGTTCTGTGCAGCATAAGATACCGAACATAATGTTCTTTTAAAATCTAAAGGTGTTATATTCTACCCTCCATCAATAAATTTCATCCTCTCAATTTAAACTTGTGATTACTAATCATGGAGTTGACATTCTGAAATTCCCTTATGGAAATCCCACATTGTAAAAAGGGATAATAAAACTCCCTCTTAAAAAGATGAAAATGAAAATGTAAAGGTCACCACAAAAATAGGTTTTATATAGGAGAACATTAGTATGAAGTGAAAACATGGACATGGAAAAGAAATATAACTATCAATTTCTGATGGAGAGTGATATAGAATATGGTAATTAGAAAATTTACCTTTACAAAACTGTAAAACAATGATGGGTTAATGGCCATTTATTTCTTGGTAAAAAAATTAAATGAATAAATTTTTTGTTCCAAAATACGTTTCATAGAGTTAAGTAATCATTTTACTTTCTATAGTAAGAACATAAGAAAATATATGTACTTTCCATTTAGAGTTTCATAATTTTTAAACAATTTTCACCATAAACTCATCATTATCTCTAAAAGAAAATTCAACCTTTATTCCTCAAATAAAATTACAAAATATTTTGTTTATCTTAATCATACTGGGTTACCAAAATTAAATTATCATTTATTTTTCATACAAAACTATGTTATACTAACCAGGACATCAAGTAGGCTAGTGGCAGGTGATTCACCCTTATCACTATTCAGTTGTGGGTTCAAGCCTCACAACCTTTCCAGATGAGATAGGTTATCACCTAATCTATGGGTTGTCCTTTTTCTAAAACTATATTAATATAATCCTTAAAAAATTCAAAAAATAACCTTAAAGGTTATCTCATGCGTTTCATTTTTCATTCCAATATTGCATCATTATTTCTTGGAGTCTTTAGTAAATCAGTGATAAAGTCCATAGTAATGTCATCCATTAACCCAAGAAATGAATATCCAAAAATTAATTTTTATGCCTAAAGCACTAAAATTCACTTTTAATAGATCGTAAGATCCATAAAGAGTGTTAATTCATTTTTTTTGTATAAAACTATTTTCCAAAACCAATATGGTTGGCACACATTATATAATATACATAAAAAAATTAATATTTAAAACCACTTCCAAAGTTAAACTTAAACCATTTCATAAATGGTTAACCTTATGAATCTTCCAAAATACCAAGATCTAAAACTTTATAAATAAGGTTACTAAATTTACAAAATGAACCTACCATTAATATCTAAAAAAAAAATGAAGTAGATCTTAATTTTCACATACCAAACATGTGAATACCTTCATCATATATTCTACTGAAACATGGTAATAAACTAAATTAACATAAATACTTATTGAAAACACGCATGATTCCTTTTGTAAAACATAGATTATTGGATATTTTTATTAAATATAATTTTTTTTGAACTCCATCAATGCAAGAATAAATAAATCTGTCAAAAAATCATTATTCAACTCCAAGGTAGTCAATACTATCCAATTTACTTTATCCATGTTAATCATCTCCTCATCCCAACATCATTATCTCAATATCAGGAACATATTTAAGGTTATATTTCCTTCAATCATGGGTTTTTTAAGAAGTTCAACTTGCCACTAAATCATTTTTCTTGGAACCATTCGACACATTCTTTAAAATTCTTTAAGAAATTTTACTATAATACAATCCTTAAGCATTTCAAGAATATCATAAATAGAACATATTTCTTGGATACAAAACAAAAATACTTCAGTCATTCCACTTCAGTTATATCAAAAATGTAAGCTTGAACTTGATCCCTTATATTCTTATGAGGTATGTTCCCTTGGTTATTGGGGAATTAATTTGTGTTGTACCCCATATATTTATAGTGGAAGCATTACACATTAAAAAATTATTTATTACCCTTTAAATCATGAGCATGATGGATTCTTTCCACACACTTGAAACAAAATCCTTTTCGTTTTAATAATATATCGAGGTTTTCCCTTCCATAAGTATCACATATTAAAAAATACTTCTTTCCCTTCTTCCCTTTATTATTCCTTTGTTTTTTCGTCATCTTCTTCTATTGTTTCCCTTCGATGTCATAACACTTGGAGAATTATTTTTCTATCTTGTTAGAACATGATACTATGTCATTATATAATGATAATGTTTGGGAGACTACTTCTCTTCAAAATATTAGATTGAAACCATCAAAGAAGTGATCATTCTTACCCTTTGGATTATATTAATTGATGTGGTTCCCATTCCTTATGATATTCCTCATTTCTAAATAAGGGAATACAATAGATTAGATCATATTGTTATAAAAAATAATTTATAATCCAAAAAATTTAGGATGTTATTATATACTTATCCTCAATGTTTATCATGGGGTTATATTTCATATTCTATGTTTTCCAAAATATAGTTCCCAAGGTTTCTACAAAACTTTCTCAGATACCAATTGTAAAGACCCTAACCCTAGTAGCCCAAAGTTGGTGGTTACTTTATTATATTGGAATAATATATAAGGAATCACATCCCAAAGTACTGAATGGTTCAGTATTTTTGGAAAACTATATATATGTTTGAAAATTACATTATAATTTAAAATATAAAATATAAAAAAATGAATCCTTTGAGGATACCATTATTCTCCCAACTTAACCCTATATATCAATAATAATAAAATTCTTGGCATCCTGGGGAAAAATAAAACATAATAAAGGGCTGAGTTTAGATACTCAGTAAGGGTATGTATACAATGAAAGCTATCATAAATAATTAATAGCAATTATGACATGTTAAATAACTAAAACACATGTAATTTAATCAATAACTTGAGCATAATATGGTAGGAATAAAAGATGATCAAATAATTCCTTATAAATAATCACATGAGCTAGAAAACTTAACCATGGATATTCCACTAATTGAATAATCATATGGAAATCAATGAATAATCTCATAATGATGGAATACATAATTCAGGACATCATAAACATACCATCATGGATTTGGCCAAGACACCATACATAAATGGGTAAGAAAACAACCAATACCCAAACTAATTTGTCTCATGAGACCTACCGATGCATTGAGGGGCTATGGAAGGACTCACCCATCAATTACTAAGTTTAACAAATTCATTATATAAAAGGGGTTAAACCTAGTAAATATTAATATTTGTATTGAAACTAGTATATGAAATGTTAAAATTTTTCCCAAATAATAAACATAATCATAAACCATTTAGATTAATACAGTGAATGATATAAAAATAGTACATCCCTAGTCAAACTGATCACAAACCATTTAATAAAATATGGATGATGGTATCATAATAGATCAACCTCAATGAATCATAAGATTCAAAAAAGTATGACGACATAGATAAAAATACTTTAAATGAGATCATTGAAAAATTATTGGGGAAAATACACTTTTTCACTTTGAAAATCAATTATTTTTAAAATGTTGTGAAATTATAAAAGAAAAAATTTTATTTGAAAATAACAATGTAAAATTGTAAGGGAAGATTCAAAGCATTAAGGTGTCATGATGGTGGGAAAGTCTTCTCACACTATATAAGTTAAAAAAAAATTCTGTCCATATTTTTTTTCAAAAAAGACTCAAGGAACCTTGTTTAGAAAACGATAAAATATACCTTTCAAAATGTTTTTAAAAAGTAAAACATGAGTAAAAATGACATAAAAAACAATAGTAAATTATTAAAAAAAATTGGAAACAATTTTAGAAAACACAGACATGGAATAAAAATAGAGTTTTAAGGGAAAATTAAAAAAATATATATATATTTTTTAAAAAAAGTCTCTTAAAAAAATATTTTTTAAAACAAAGTCTCTTAAAAATATCATATAATTGAAGTGAGCATTAATAAAGTGATTCGATTATGTGTATCAAATGTAAATCCACATAAAACAAGTGGAAATAAAACATAATATAATTAAAATTCAATTAATATATAATCTTATCATGACATAATCAATGAAATATAAGATTAACCCAATGAATGAAAATTGTGTTAAGAAATCCCTTACTACTTGTAATCAGTCAAATCATATGGTCCATAAAAGTAATAATTATCAAATGAAACATTTAATAACCTAAAGATAATGATATTCATGATATGATATATAAAATAGTAGTATATACACCACACAAAATAAATAAGTGGTAAATAAGTAACATATCTTATAGAAGTAAAAGTATGATGAGAAACCCTTACCTCATGCTTCCCTTTAGTTTTGTGTACTCTAACCTCCTCTTGAATATCACCTCCTTGAAGGACCCCTTAAGGAACTTGGAATTGATTTTTTTGATGATACTAGTAGCAATTTGACATGGGTAGAGTGGGGAGGATAGTTTTTGGAATATATTTTAGGAGATTCAAGGTTTTTTAGGAGAAAGGGGGTGGAGAGGAGTGGTTTTTAACTTGAGGAGAGGTGGTTTTAATTGATTAATTAATGATTAGTTTATATTTAAATCCAAACACATTTGGGTGGAATTAATTCAACAAATTTTAATAATAATAATTTTTTTAAAGATTGTTTAAGGTTAAGAAACACATCAAACAACCATTTAATTTTGTAGTTTTTATGTATTTTAAGATTTTACTAATTAAATTTAACACGCTACATTATTTTACCTATACTGCGATAAATCTTTTTTTACCATGATAAATTTTATATACATAGAAATGAAAATGAACTTATTACATAATTCTTACATACTAATTAAAAATATTGAATCCATTTTAAATGATTCAATTTATAAAATTGATAAAAATAAATTCTAAATATATCACACATATAACTCATGAAAACAATTTTTTGAGGTTAAAATCATGGTTTTCAAAATTTCTAAGCATGTGTTTCTAAATGTAATACCTTATGTATTATTTCATTAAATAAATAAATTTTGATTAATAATAATATTTAATAAATTTTAAATCATGATCATATAATAATTATTTCATAAGATTTATGTTATTTCATAAAAACAGTATTTTCACCTCTTTACCGAAAAATCAACTTTTTTAGAAAATTCACAAAAAATTACCCTAAGATAATTTTAAAATCTTGATTTAAAAAATAAATTTTCTAAAATTTTCAAAAATTAATTATATTTAATTTCTCATAGAATTAAATAAAAATCAATTTTTGAAGAAAAACATATTTGAAGAATAAAATGAATTTACTAAAAATTATGTGTTCATTTCCAAAGAATAATTAAATTTTTATTGAACATTAACTTCATTTTAATTTCATAATATAGTTAATATTATTCACATCCACCAATTTAATGACTATTTTATAATGGTCCTATTAAAATAATGATATTTTCGTTTAATCTCGGTGTTCTGTGAAACATAAGCTATCAAACATATTGTTATTTTAAAATTTCATGGTGTTAAAAATTAATTTTGATCATTTCTATAAACTATGAAAAAAATATATGTGTGTTTTATCAGATATGAGTATGTGACATGTATTTTGAACTAAAATTTCAATTTTAAATAGAAAACACACATTTCAAGTCAAACTGGTCACATTGTATTAGATTGAGGTGTGGATAATTATTACATTTCAAAAATGACTTATGGATAATTTTTTAAAATTATTAAAATAATTTTAATGCATTTTCTTAGTTTTGAGTATGTCATTAGTGTTTTGAACAAAAAATTCAATTTTAAACTAAAAATATACACTTTGAGTCATACAGAGAACACCATGTATCATATTGTGGTGAGATTAATTCCTACACATCAAAAATTACCTTTGGATCATTATAATAAATTATCAAAAAAATATTAATGGGTTTTCTTTATTTTGAGTATGTGATGCATGTTTTGAACTAAAATGTCAATTTTAAACTAAAAATACACACTTCGAGTCATTCCGGGTACACTGTGTATCGGATTAAGGTGCAGATAATTCTTACAAATAACAAATTACTTATTGATTGTTTTAATAAAGTATCAAAAAATTATAAATTTGTTTTCTTGGTTTTGATTATGTGACATGTTTTGAACTAAAGTGTTAATATTAAACTAAAAACATATACTTCAACTTATAGCAAGCACACCGTGTATCAGATTGAGGTGAGATTGATTCATACACATCACACTAGTTCTTATTGTTCTCAAAATAAAGTTCTCTTGAATTATATCACATATGTGGTGATAGGAAACTCTCACCATGGATGTGATCCAATTTAAAAGCACTTTCTTTTGAGAACAACAAGCCTTCAACTGTCACATAATTTCTTGTTCATATTTAAAAATTACTTATATGAAAATTATCTAAATAAGTATAAGATAAAAATGATAAGTAAATTAATTTAAAAATAATAGATAAAATGATAAGAAAATTAACTAAATAATTAGTAGGAAGTCACATTTTCATGAAGTCTATATACATTCTGGACCCATTTCTGTTACACCCCAAGGATTTACAAATAAATTTAATATAGAATGTAATGCATGAAATACAAAGTCTCTTCAAAACAACACTTTGTTATTGTAACCTACCCATTAAATATAATTTTTTTTCCACTGTGATTTGAATTTCAAAAAATTAACATACATGGTTGCAATCAGTAAGATATTTAGGGTCTGATAGGATCAACTTACATTTTTGGTAAATAATAACTTGACATTAGGAATAGTAATATGAATCTTATGAATATTAAATCAGCATAATGAATAGTAACAATACCCATGAAAGTATAAATAAAATTTAGGTACCTTATAAATGAAAAAATGATATAATGATATCATGGTATAGGTAAGTGAATATTTAAAAATTAATAATTAAGTGTTGTTACAATTTTATAATTAAAAAATTGATTTAAATGAAAATTAATTTCTATAAAATGTGTTCATAAATAAATATTTTGTGGTAAAATGATTTTAGAATAATTTAATAAGACCTTAGTTAATTTTTCAGGGTGTTATAAAATCAGTTTTAATTTTAAAAACTATATTTTTCGATTAAATGATAATTTTAATTAAAAATTAAATTTATCATATTTGGAAACTTATTTTTATAAAATGGAGTTAATTTTTTAGTTTTATACATCAAAAAATGGTTAGAGTGGATTTTTGGTATTTTTTCTGAAATACTTGAATTTTTAGTGAATAGTAAAATACGGTAATTTACAGTATAAATACATGATAAGCTAAATACACTATTCCTTGAGTCATGGATGATGTAAGAAAACATGTTTCTAACTCACATGAACTTATTACTATATTTATTCACAATAATCAACACTATTGGTTGTCTTGAGAAAAATAATAAAATAATGAATAAAATAATGAGAAATTACCCCTCTCCTCCACTATAATAACCACCTCTCACTCCCTCTTCTCCTCACACCATAAAAGATTTAATCCTTGTAAAATTTATACCCAATACTCTTCCCAAAATCCTCTCCACTTCCATAAGATCTTTTTCTCATCAAAAGACCAAAATCAACCCCCTTAAGGATATTCTCAAGGAGGAGTATTCAAGAGGTAAAATTATCTTCCTTTTCCTTTTATTTTTCTTTTCAAGTTCTTTATTTTATTATTCTATAATAACTTAATCTATCCAAATGATCATTATAAATACATTATAATTTATATATTTCAATTATATCATGTTAATTTAATAACGATCTTCAATCTACTTACTCCCTCTCTTTTATTTTAAAACAAAATCATTGTCCAGGATGTACCAATTTACAACCTTCATGGATGAAAAACTTTTGTTCTTTAATTTATCCTTAAAGGCTATCCATGAAACCATTTGTATGGTTGAAATAGATCATAAAATATTTATTATATATTATTTAATGTTTTGTAACTAGTTTATATAAATAATACTAATTCATACGACAAAATTAGTTCATGGTGATCGAAATACCGTCGTAGTAATCTAAACGATTATCACTAAATGTCTTATCTAATGATTCATACTAATACCATAAAACCATATGATATATATAACCATTTATAATTTTTAATTATAATTAAAATTTAATTACAAATATAGATAATTATACACATTTACATGAAATTCATTACTTATAAACAAGTGAACCGATCATGAAAACCAAGAAAATGAATGCTCGTAAACGATGAAATTATACTCTATAACTAATCAATAAGGACATAAATGAACTTAATAAAACTATAATATATCAAATAAAAATATAAAATTTTATTAATTAATTAATTAATGGATTTAATTTTATTATCTAGGATGTTAATGTCAAGTGAAAAACTCATTCAGACATAAGGTAAGGGTTTCCTTCCCAAACCTTCATTTTCAGCAGGGTTGTGATTTATTCCTCTATAAAAAAATTTAATTAAATAATTATTTTATATAATTATTCCAAATTCTAGTTATATGTTCCAAAATCTTGTATTATGATCAGTTTATCTTTTTTGTGTGTGTGGAAAATACATGTTTTAAAAGGGTTATGTTCTCAATTCTCTATGACAAGCAATCCCGATTAAAGGGAGCTTCCCTATTACTTAACTATTTTCAAGTTCACTATATAATATATTTTAATAAACCATTATTTTTAAAAAATAACTCATTCTATATTGTAAAAACTATTTTAGTTCATTTATAGTTTTATGACACAATTTTTCCAAAAGAACTCTTCTTTTCAAAGTAAAAATGTATTTCTCTCAAAAATTACTCGATGATTTTATTAGAGTATTTTTGTCTATTTTAACAACTCCGTTGAATTTTATGTCATATTGAAATTAATATCTTATGTTTATAATCCACTATATTTTATTAAATGGTTTTATATCAGTTTGATTATGGATGTGCTATCTTGATAGCATTCACCATACTACTTAGAATGGTTAGTAATTATGTTTAGATATTGTGGAAAGTTATTTACATTGTATATGTATATGATGTTTATGTTTAAACCCATTCATATGAGGAATTAATTGGACTTAGAAAGTGATGGGTGGGGTCCTATATATCCCCTTGATTCATCGGTAGGTCTTATGAGACAAAACAAAATTGGGTTTTGGCCAAGGGCTTACCCTAGTATTTTCAAATGTCTTGGCTGAGGCCGTGACAACATGTTTTAGATGTCTAAAATTATGAATTCCCTCATTATGATATTAGTAATTGATAAAACATGTGATTTTTCGACTAATATAATATCAATGGTTATGTTTCATTCTATTATGATCATTTTTATTTCTTTATTTAACCAGATTTTATTCTTACCATATTATGTTCAAGTATATTTTTAAAGGCATGCGTTTATAGTTTTTCACCTAGTTCGATGTTTATGTTTATGATAACTTCTTCTATATTACTTACCCTTGCTAAGAATTTGAGATTAAACCTTTATTATGTTTTATTTCCCCCTATATTCTAAGATTAATATTATGAATTACATGCAGGGATAACCTATGAGTTATGGATGATTCAAATAGAATTTATATATTGTTTTCCTTTAAATTTGTAATGAAAAACTTATGTTTGTATCTAGTTTTCCAAAACTAATAAACTATCCTATCCTTATGGATATGAATTTATTATAATCATTCCAATGTGATAAAATAATGCACCTACTATGGGAAACTGAGGTTGTGGAATTTTAGTTGGTATTAGAGGAAGTTTAGTAGAATCCTTGTAAAATAAATTCAGAAAACATAGATTAAGGGGAAAAACCCTAAGATATACTTTGAGGATAAGCATAAAAGAACATCCTAGAATTTTGGTAAGGTATATATTATTTTAATATTACTAGAAAATATATCCATGTCTAGATACTACAAGTAGATGTGGTTCTGGAACATATATACCTAGGAGTAACAACCCTAACAAGGTGTTCTGGGCTTGAATTGGGGCAACCTGGTAGACAAAAATGGGCCTTACTATGCACCTAGTTTGAAACTTCCAGGGGATATGATTAGGATAATTCACATTTTATTTACAAACCATTATGAAAGATTTAAATGTAAATATTTACTCAAAGAAACAATACATATGATTATGAAATTATATATTCATAAAATTTCAATTTATGTTAAGTGTATTTATAGTTTAACATTGTAAATTATTATTTATAACCTAATTTAGTGTGTTCCATTATTTATAAATGGATACTAGTGGAAGGAATGGAAACCTCATGAACGCACATGTCCCATGTAGGGATTTCCATCCTATGAAAAATAATGATGTTGGTTCTGAAGCTGCGATTGGTGCTGAGAAACTTATAACTATACTTAGACAGCTAACTCAGGTTATTACAAATAACCTTACCTGTATGGAGCATCCTGATCCACAATGTGGAAGAGAAATGTTATACTTATTTATTTGACAACATCCTCCACCATTCAATGGGAACACAAACCCATTCATAGAGGAGCAGTGGATAAGTTCCTTAGAGAATATATTTATCACTTTGTGATCTAATGAAAGGGAGAAGGTTATCATGGTAGTTTATCATCTATCGAGAGATATAGATCAATGGTTTCCATTAATTAAAAACATGAAGGAGGAGGAATAAATATAAGAAATAGAATAGAGATACTTTAAGGAAATATTATTATGAAATTATTTTCCTCAAGTACAATGAGAAAATATAGATAGGGAATTATTGAGTTTGAAACAAAATGAAAATGAAAATGTTGTGAAGTATGAAGCCAATTTTACAAGTCTAGAAAGGCATGTCGTGAACTATATTCGTAATCTAAGGAGCAAGATTGATTGATTCTTTGATGGTTTAAAACCATTCCTCTGAAGGGAACTGGTTTCCCAAACATTATCATCATATGAAGATATAGTCTCATGTGTAATCAAGATAGAGAAAGAATTCTCTAAGTATTATGAATTTAAAGGAAATAAAGAGAAGAAGAGGGTGTTAGAGAAAATAATGTATAAAGGAAAGAATAAAAAGGGGAGTTTTCCAACATGTGATACTTATGAAAAAAAACACCCCAGATCCTACTTAAAAAGAAAAAGATTCTATTAAAAATATGGAGAAAGAGTCCACTAATCTCATGATTATAAGGGAAAGAAAGAAGCTACCAATTTTCAATACTACAATTGTTAAGAGATGGGACATTATGAGAATTATTTACCTAGGTGTCAAGGAAATATTACCCATAGAAGGCCAAGGGAGTAAGACCAAGCTTATACGATCAAAACTACTGAGGTTGAAGTTCCTAATGATGTGGTGGTAGGAAATTTAATCATTTCTTCAAGCTTATACAATACTTTATTTGATTCTGTATTGTCGCATTCTTTTATATCTTCCCAGTCTTCCAAGAAAATTAGACATTTCTAATTTGATTTAATAAAGGAGTTATCAGTAAAAACTTCTAAGGGAATTATCATTGTAACACAGATGTGTCAATCAGTCCCCCTTATGGCACATAAATGTGATTTAGTTTATGACCTTATCATCATACCCATGATTTACTTTGACATAATTCTTGGTATGAACTATATTTCAAGTCATGATATGAAAATCTATTACAATAATAAGGAAGTTTCAATTTTTGAGAATGATGTAGAATCCCTTATCTCTAGAGAAGAAACTTAATCATTTGATTCTTATCTAGATCCACCCCCAACAGCTCTACTAAATTCAATTCTTGGGGAGGAAGATAAAAAAATATCTATGGGTGAGGAAAGAAATATTCAAATTGAGGATGTACCTATTGTGAAATAATACATTGATTTATTTCGAGAGGATTTACTTAGACATCCTCTAGAGAAGGAAATTGAGTTTTCTATTGATTTAATTCATCATGCAAGGCCTATATCAAAGACTCCTTATATAATGGCCACAATAGAATTAATAGAATAGAAGAAAAAACTAGAGTAATTGAGTGATAAAGTATTTGTCCACCCTAGTGTTTCTCTATGGGAATCCCTTATTCTCTTTGTCAAGAAGAAAAATGGATCCAAGAGGCTGTGCATTGACTATAAAGAAATCAATGTTATTATAATAAATAATAATTATCCACTACCTTAGATTTATGATTTATTTGATCAACTTCACTAATCCCAATATTTTTTTTGAATATTGACATTCGATCTGGATATCATCAGTTGTGTGTGTGGAATGAAGATATTCCAAAGACAACATTTTAAACTAGGTATGGGCATTATGAGTTTACAGTAATGCCTTTTGGACTAACTAATGCACCCTTTGTTTCCATTGATCTAATGAATAGAGTTTTCAAAGAATATCTTGATGAATTTGTTGTGGTATTTATTGATGATATCTTGGTATACTCAAAAATCTATGAAGATAATGAGAATCAATTGTGCATTATTCTGAATACTCTTGGAAGAAACAAGTTATATGGGAAGTTTATCAAGTGTAAATTCTATCTTCATACAACTCATTTTCTTGGCCATATTGTCTCTAAGGATGGAATCTTAGTTGATCCTTCAAATACAAAGGTAGTTCAGGAATGGACTAATCCAACGAACATAACCAAGGTATATAGTTTTATTGGTTTAATAGGTTATTATCTGCATTTCATTTAGAATTTTGCCCAATTAGCTAACTTGTTAACCAATATTACCCATAAAGGGGTTAAGTTTGTATGGATAAAATAATGTGAATAATGTTTTGAATAATTGAAAAGGAGGTTAGTGAATTCTCCAATCTTGAATCTATCATCGAGAAATGGTGGATTTTTGATTTATAGTGATGCATCAAAGAAAATACTTAGATGTTTCCTTATGTATAATGATAGAGTTATTTTTTATGAATAAAAGTAGTTAAAAATTCATGAATAGAACTATCCAACACATGATCTTGAGTTAAAAGCTGTAATCTTTTCTTTGAATATATGGAGACATTATCTTTATGGTGAAAGATGTGAGATATATACTAATCACAAGAGCTTGAAATATATATTCTCACAAAAATAAATCAACATGAGGCAAAGGTTATGGATCGAGCTACTTAAGTATTATGACTGTTCTATACACTACCACCCGGGAAAGGAAAATAAGTTAGTAGATGCATTGAGCAGGAATGATCATGGAGTTATGAAAAATATGAGGATTGATAAGGAACCTGTGAACATGAATATAGTAAATATGGATATGGAAATTATCAAGGTAGGGGAAGCATCAATAATTTTTCAAATGGTTTTCAAACTATCTTTACTGGAAAGGATTAAAATTTCTCAGCCTGATGATGAGAATCTTCAAAAGAAAATCAATGTTGTAAATGATGGGAAGTCAAAAGACTTAGTGTGTGAGGATATAATTCTAAAATTTGGGAGAAGGAAATGTGTTCCCTATATAATCAAGCTAAAAAGGAAGTTATTAGATGATTCCCATAGTTTGAATTTCTCTATACACCCTGGTATCACTATGATGTATATAGATTTGAAATAATATTTTTGGTGGGACAACATAAAGCATGAAATTCTTGATTATGTATCAAGATGTTTATTCTGTCAATAGGTGAAGGTTGGAATACAACATCTTAGAGTTTTCATGCAACCCCTACCTATTCCTACATGGAAATGGGATGACATTACTATGGATTGTTTCACTGGATTATCCAAAAATCCAAGAAGGAATGATGCGATATGGGTAATTGTTGATCGAATTACCAAATATGCACATATTCTCACTATAAGGGAGGATTTACCACCGGAGAACCTTTAACAACTCTATATTAATGAAGTTATAAGACTTCATAGAGCACATTTATCATATGTGTCTGACCATGATCCATGATTTACATCAAAATTCTAGAAAAGTCTTTAAAAATCTTTGGATACTGAGCTTTATTTGAGTACTGCTTATCACCATAAAACTAATAGGCAGTCAGAAAGGATGATCCAAACTTTATAATACATGTTGAGATCATGATCAATTTATTTTCAAGTCATGTGAGGTCAATATTTACCTTTGGTAGAGTTTTAGTACAATAATAGTTTCTATTATAGTATTTAAATGGAACCATATGAAGCATTGTATGGAAAGAGATGTTGTACACCAATATGCTGGGATGAAGTTGGTGAAAGGAATCTTATGGGCCCAAAGATTTTTGGAGGAAACAAAAACCAAGATAAAGACTATTCAAACCCATATCAAAGTAGCTTAAAGTAAGAAAAAGAGATATGCTGATAATCAAAGAAAGGATTTGGAATTTCAAGTGGGAGATCACATTTTATTAAAAGTATCTCCATGAAAGAATGTTATAAGATTTGGGAAGAAAGGAAAACTGAGCCCCATGTATATTGGTCCTTTTGAAATTATGGAGAGAATTGGAGGTGTGTATTATCATTTGGAAATGCCACCTAGCCTTTATAAGGTACACAATGTGTTCCATGTATCTTTGTTAAGGGAGTATATGCTAGACCCAACACATGTACTCACTTATGAAGGAATAGAATCAGAACCAGAATTATCTTACTATGAAGATCCTATCTGGATTTTGGACACTAAAGAACAGGTGTTGAGGAATCAGATGGTAAAGTTACTATGGAAAAATCGTAGAATTAAATAGGCGGCATGAGAGCCTAAGGAAATTATGATGAATACCTAGTCAAATATTTTTATGAGGTAACATTTTGGAAATTCTGAGGATGATATTTTTTGTAAGGTGGAAGAATGTAACACCCCAAGGATTTAAAAATAAATTTAATATAGAATGTAATGCATGAAATACCGAGTCTCCTTGAAAAAACACTTTGTTATTGTAACCTAGCCATTAAACATTATTTTTCAACCTTTGTGATTTGAATTTTTAAAAATAGATATACACGATTGCGAACAGTAATATGTTTAGGGTATTATAGGATCAACTTACATTTTTGGTGAATAGTAAATTGAACTTAGGAATATTAATATGACCCTTATAAATAGAAAATTAGCCTAATAAATATGAACCACACCCATGAAAGTATAAATAAAATTTAGGCACCTTATAAATGAAATAATGATATAATTATATCATGGTATAGGTATGTAAATATTTAAAAATTAATAATTAAGTGTTGGTATTTTTTTGATTAATAAATATTTAATTATAATTTTATAATTAATAAAATTATTAAAAAAAATTAATTTTCATAAAATTTATTCATAAATAAATATTTTTTTGTTCTATGATTTTAGGATAATTTAATAATACCTTAGTTAATTTTTTAGGGTGTTATAAAATTAGTTTTAATTTTAAAAAATATATATTTTTGAGTAAATGATGATTTTAATTAAAAATTAAATTTATCATGTTTAGAAAATTATTTTCATAAAATGGAGTTTATTTTTGATTTCTACACTTCAAAAAAATGGTTAGGTTTAGTTTTTTTATTTTTCTGAAATACTTGAATTTTTAGTGAATTATAAAATATGGAAATTTACAGTATAAATACATTATAAGATAAATAAAATATTCCTTGACTCATGAATGATGAAAGAACACTTGTTTTTAACTCACATGAATTTATTACTACATTTAGTCACAATAATAAACACTATTGGTTGTCTTGATAAAAATAATAAAATAATGAGAAATTACCCCTCTCATCCACTATAAAAACCACCCCTCACTCCCTCTTCTCCTCACACCTTACAAGAATTGAACCTTATAAATTTCATACCCAATACTCTTCTTAATATCCTCACCCACTTCCATAAGCTCTTGGTCTCATAAAAAAACCAAAACCAATCCTCTTAAGGAGATTCTCAAGGAGGAGTATTCAAGAGGTGAAATCCTCTTACTATTCCTTTTATTTTTCTTTTCAAGTTCTTTATTTTATTATTATATCCTCAAGTAATCTATAAAAATGATTATGGTAAACATAGTATCATTTATATACTAAAATTATATCATTTTAATGTAATAACCATCATCAATATCCTTACTCCCTCTCTTTTATTTTAAAACGAAATAATTATCCAGGAGGTACAAATTTACAACCTTCGTGGACGACGAACTTTCATTATTTAATTTTTCTTTCAATGATGGTCCTGAAACCATTTTTATTATTGAACTAGATTATAAAATATGTATTATATATTATTTAATGTTCTAGAACCAATATATATACATAATACTAATTCATACGACAAAACTAATTCAAGGTGATCGAAATACCACCATAATAATCTAAACGACTATCACTAAATGTATTATCTAATGATTCATCCTCATACCATATAAAAATATGATATATATAACAATTTAAAATTATGGATTCTCATTAACAATATTTAATTCCAAATCTTGATAATTATACACATTTACATGAACTTTATTACTTATAAACAAGTGAACTGATCATGAAAACCAAGAAAATGAATGCTCTAGAACGATGAAATTAAACTCTATAACTCATCAATATGGACATAAATTAACTTAATAAAACTATAATAAATAAAATAAATATAGAAAATATTCTTAATTAATTAATTAATGGATTTAATTTTATTATCTAGGTTGTTAATTTCAAGTGCAAAACTCATCTGGACATAAGGTATGTGTTTCCTCCCCGAACATTCATTTTTCATTTGGGTTGTGATTTCTTCCTATATAAACCAATTTAATTATAAATTTATTTTATATAATTATAATAAATTATGTTTATATGTTCCAAAATCATGTATTCAGATCATTTCATCTTTTGTTTTTTGAAAATACATGTTTTAAAAGGGTTCCCTTCTCAATTCTTCATGATAAGCAAGCTCGAATAAAGGGAACTTCCCAATTTCTTACCTATTTTTAAGTGAAATATATAATATATTTTAAGACAACATTATTTTTATAAAACCAATCATTTCATCATGTAAAAATTACCTTAGTTCATTTCTATTTTTATTCCATGATTTTTCCAAAAGAACTTTTCTTTTCAAAGTAAAAATATATTTCTCTAAAAAATTCCTTGATGATTTTATTAGAGTATTTTTGTCTATTTCAACACCTATATTGAATTTTATGTCTAATTGAGGTTAATATATTATTTTTATAATAAAAAATATTTTATTAAATGTTTTGTGATCATTTTTAATGTGGATGTGCTATCCTGATACCATTCACCATACTACTCAGAATGATTAGTAATTATGTTTACAAATTGCAGAAAGTTATTTACATTGCATATGTATATAATGTTTATATTTAAACCCATTCATATGAGATATGAATTGTACTTAGAAGGTGATGGGTGGGGCCCACTATATCCCCTAGATGAATCGATAGGTCTCATGAGACAAAACAGAATTGGGTTTTGGTTGAGGCCTTACCCCAGTTCTTTCAGACGTCTTGGACAAGGCCTTAACAACATGTTTCAGATGTCCAAAATTATGCATTATCTCATTATGATACTAGTAATTGATAAACCATGTAATTATTATACTAGTATAATATCAATGGTTATGTTTAATTCTCTTATGATTATTTATATGGATTTATTTAATCAGCTTTCATTCCTTTCATATTATGTTCAAGTTTATTTTTAAAGGCATGTGTTTATAGTTGTTAACCTTGCCTAGGGTTTATGTTTATGATAAATTATAATTCATTACTTACCCTTATTGAGAATCTGAGATCACCCAATTCTTATGTTTTATTTTTTCCCAGGATTCGAAGCTGAATATTATGAATGACTTGGAGGGATAATCTAGGAGTTATGGATGATTTCAATGGAATTTCTATATTGTTTTTCCTTTAAATTTGTAATGTAAAAATCATGTTTTTATATGGTTTTACAAAACTAAAAAACTATTAGTTCCTTCAGGATATGAATTTCTTATAATCATGCCAATGTGATAATATAATGCACCTACCCCAAGAAATTGGGGTCAAGGTGTTACAATTTCCCTATCACTATTATCTCAGCTGTAGCCTCAAAGTATAATCTCTCATAAGAATGATAAACTTCAAACATATTACTACCTCTTCTATAATCCATAGTGTGTAACTCTCCATTATAATTCTCCTTTAGAAATAGGTAAATTTTTTTATCAATATTATGATACTAATGTTTCACATTCCAACTGTATGTCTAGGGTCATAGATTATACATGATAATAAACATAATAGGTAATCACCTCAACTTTATATCAGAAAACATTATGACATCATATACTCTTCTCAATCATCTCTAAACAAATTTAATTATTCTTTTATGCATATAGATTTTTGGAAATGTTAGTATTACTAAGAAAATATAGAAAAAAATGATTAAAAAATATTTTTAATAAAATTTTTATAACCTTAAGAAATTATCTATTTGGGGATGATATTATTTTGATGGTATATGATATCTTTCATAAATTCTCAAATGTAATATCCACAATTGTTGATGTTATTTTTGTTTAGAAACTGTATAAACATTGACCAAAATAAGTAAATTGTTTTGAAATATGTTTTGATAGTTAAATCTTACTATGTATACCTTAACTTGTTTTGATTTGAAGATATCCATAGGCTTATTATCTTCTGCCACTAACCTAAAACCATGATTTAAACTATATTTATAGATCTCCATATCATAAAAAATTCTGGTTAAAAAAACTGAAACATATAATTCAAAGTTTATCTATAAAATATTGATTTCAGTGTAATATAAATTCACAATAGACATCATGTGCGGTTGGTTTGATGGAAATACATGAATTGTATATAAAAAATAAACATTTTGGGTTTTTAAACTGATTACGATGAGCATCCATTGATTCTTAAAAAACAAATAAGTAATGAAAAAATAAAAATATATTTCATATGATTAGATTATATAGTTTCCCCCCTTCATTGTAGGCATCAAGAAGTGCCTTTTTTCTGTTATTTTATTCTCAAATTACTTAGTAAATGTTTTTTATTTTTATTTTATTTTAATTCAAAATAATGTTTTTTCATAGAAATGATATAGGGATTAATGAGTCTAAATATTTCTTTACATGGTTTTCCATTTATATAGTAGTAATATATACACCTATAAAAAATTTAAATAGTTTTTAACTTTAATTAACATAGTAGATCATTATTTGGATATAAGAATTATGAAAATGTACCTCATGTATATATTCACAACTAAGACTCCCATCCACTCAAACTTTATAATATACTTTACAATCTCCAAACTAATCGTGTTTGTAATGACATCTCCAAAAATTTCTTACTAATATTCAATGTAGGAAATATTTCCATCTTTAAATTTTGTATCTGAATGAACTTGTAATGTTAATATATGAGATAGAGGAACTGGTGGGGTGAAGGAACTCTTGTAAGGTCCTTTTGATTTATTTATTTGTTCACTATATTTTCTTAATCATACCTTATGTGTCCCCACTGTTTTATCTATATTTAATACTATACCTCATTTTATACCTTTTTTCATCAACTATTAGAGGTTTTTTATTTGAATTTATTTATGTATATACCTCATGTATATTTATAAGATTAGATGAACATGCTATGTAAGTTCTAATAGTATCATCGATCATGGTAACCTCAATATCATCAAGCAGAATAAGAAACTTAATACTCAACTCATGTGATACTTTAATCCCTAATATCATGTGATCTTTTGGGATTTTTATTATGTATAATGTCTCATAGGGTATTGTACACCATACCCCTCACAATAAGTTGATGTGTGGGTGTTGATAGATATAAATCACATACAACTTCACCTTATAGAATTTTAATAATATAAAGTTATTAGAAGTTGTTTGATTCACATTTAGGAGAATAAGTTGTGAAAAAATTGATTACATTGGATAAAGTAGGTGGTTGTGGGGAATGGATAGACTCAAATATAGTGGGTTCATGTGGCTCTTCATGTACTGATCATAGTTTCATTAATAGTTCACTTTGATCCTTTTGCATATATTGTCTGCCAAACTAGACCAAACAATAATATCTTTCAAAGAATCTATTTGTGCCTGTATGTATTTTATTATCTCACATATATCTCCTTGTGACTTTGTCTTCTCAAAATATTTTTGAGGTGACACTCCAAAACCCACACCTCTAACATGGAAATTTTTTTCTGGCCACTTTAGAGATACCAAAAGTATTTTTTCTTTAGGTATAATCAATATTAATTCTTATGTCTAAATAGTATAAAAAATATAAAAACATAAATATATATTTTTATATAATACTATTATAAATCATAATGAATTACTATTATGTTATACTTACACATGATTCCAATTATTCTTGTATGTTTTCATCACTATTACAAAAACTGCTTATAACAGCGCTGACATTTATTAGCACTTGAAAAATTTGCTAATAAAGTTCATCTTTATCAGTGCTAAAATAAGCGCTGATAGAAGAATCCATTTATCAGTGCTAAAAAAATCACTGATAAAATGCACCATTTATCAACACTTATTTTTAGCACTAATAAAAGTTAACCTTTATCAGCGCTTTATTTTAGCGATGAAAAAGGAAACCTGTATCAGTGCTTCATTTATAGCACTGATAAAATGTTTACCTTATCAGAAAGTGCTAATAAAAGTTTCCATTCATCAGTGATTTTTTAGCATTGATAAATGACCATAAAAAAATGAAAAATTAAACAAATAAAAATAAAATGAGTATATTAAGATTAATATCAAACATTTTATTAATTAAATAATTATTTATAAAAATGAATAAATTCAATATACATATATATACATACATATATATATATATTATAAATATTAATAAATATTATATATTAAATATAGATATATAAAATTAATAAGTATAATAAATATATAAAATGTTAATTAAAAACATATTAATGTCTTATTTATTTTTAATGTTGTTTGATTTTTCAATTTAACATATATTAAACATTGTGTGTTGCATTTATTTCATGTGTATATATATATATTAATGCATTTTTATACACAAACACACATAAAAATATATCTAAACAATATATAGAAACACATACACCTAATATTTATGTAATTTATTCAAATTTTAGTATATTTTATAATTTCATTATAACATGATACATTTAATATATATTATGTTTTTAATTGGCCAATTTTATTTTATTTTTTTAATACTACAATTAGGGTATTAATTTTTAATGTTTTTTATTTTTTATTTTATTTTTGAATTTGATCATTTATTATTATTTATTTTTTATATTTATTTATTTTGTTTTAGTATTTTTAATATGTATTCATCCACTTCAATATATATATATCCGTATTTTTTAATAACTTATATTTAATTAATAAAACTTATTAATTTTTTCAATATTTTTAAAGTGTACTTATTTTGAATCATTCAACTTCACTCATTTTTAAAATGCATGTATTTGAAATTATATTTCCATTAATAATGTTAAAAATATATTTTTAAATAGATATTTAGAAATAAATAATAAATGTATATTTAATTTTTTTTGAATGGAAACCACAACACCTCCATTACATGTCTTAAGCTTCCAATTTAGTATCCCACCCCCAGTAAACCGGTTAAAGATCCTCAGTCTCACCCTTCACCACACAGTTTATTTTGCATTAAATCACCCCACCCTACACCGCTCAGCACAAAAGAGAAGATTAAGTCAACAATGGTGAAATTATGATGCCGAAACCTAACCAGTAGGAATCAAACCCTCGACTCTAAAGAACCAAGCGAATGACCCAACCACTAGGCCACCCCTATTGGGGAAATGTATATTTACTATATTAATAGTTATTATAAATAAATAATTATTATTTTTAAAATAATTATTCATATAATTATAAATAAATAATTATATATATTTAAACAAGTATAAAATTATAATAAATTTATTTAAATAATTATAATATGTTTTGTAATTATATTTAAATAATTATAATTACAAAAATTTTAATAGCACTTTTGTAGTGCTGATAAAGATCAATATTTATTAGTGCTGTTAAAAGATATATTTATCAGTACTAAAACTGCAGCAATGATAAATATATCTTTAATCAGTGCTTTTTTAGCGCTGATAAAGCTTGAGATTTATCAATGCTAAAATAGCACTAATAAAAGACATATTTATCAGTGCTTACAAATTTAGTGTGGATAAAAGGGATCTTTGTCAGCACTTTTTTGAAAGCATTGTTAAAAGTGTCCCCAATCTATTTAAAGAAACCATAACCATGACTCAATCACTCATGATTCTTAATCTCTCACAGAACTCCTCTTCTGTCGGTGCGAATTGCCTATATTCCCTCAAATTAATCAAGGCTAGAATCCAATGTATGTTATTTTCTACTCTTCCTCTATTGTTTTTTGATGTTTTGGGTTCCAATTTTTGAAATTTTGTGCTATTATTAAACATGAAGAACCCTATATATCTTCTCATCACTACTAAAATACAACGACTATGGTTATATTTCATCGTTTTTCTCCTTTTATATGTATTTGACTGTCTAGCCCATTTTTCCCTAGAGAAACACATATATGGTTTACTCTCCTCTTGACATTAAGAAAGAGACCTCTCATCCCCCCTCAGTTTTCACTTAATTTGAATAATATAGGGTTATAAAATCTAGGTAGTTTCTTAAATTTAGTTCATCCTATTTACTAGATTATAGATTCTAAAGGCTTAATTATGAGGGGTTTTAAGGATTAGGGGATACCATGTTGTGTCCCTAATTTATGGGTGATGAACATATAGGGACCAAGGTAAGTGTAAAAATCCTTAAAACATGTTTTGTAGATTTTGGTTATTCATGTAAATTGTTAAACCATGAAATTTTTTATTTAGATTTATGATTTTTATGAATAATTTTTTATTAAATTCAAAAAAATATTGAATTAATTAATCACATTCCAAAAAATATTTTAGTAATAAATGTTGCGAGAGTTTTTTTAATTAATTAAAGATTATTATTAAACTTTAAACATAGTTTACAAAGGGTGATGAGGAATTTATTTGGTGAGAAAAGTATGCTCAATTTTTTTTTTAAAAATTTCCTAGATTGGATAGAGTTGATAAATCAGTGGGTAAATTGACTTAGAAGTACACAACAACATATAAAGAGTGTATTTCCCAAAATTAAGTGGGTTATCCATGGTTGGATAGTTGATCAAGAAAACTATGAGATGTTATTTATTAATAGATTTACTTATCAAAATAGAGAGATGATCCCCCTATTGTAATTAACCCTTTGTTGCATTCTATAGCCAAACCTCTCTTCATCTTTGATCACTGTTTATCATTAGGTTAAGGATCTAGCACTCTTTTAGTGATTGAGGGTCCTCAAGAATATTTATGTGATTGAAGTCTAGTGTAATATCCTCAAATTCTAGAATACTTTGTTTACTACTTCATTGTTATAAATCAAACATATTCCATTGAAGCTAAAATATGGATTCCACTGATACTATATTACAAGTATGTCATATGTGTTTTTTCTTTGTTTCCATTCACATTTATCATTAAGATAAATCAGCCATTTTTTAGGTTTTTATCCCTCTAATGATCATATAATGACACCCTAAAACTCATAAGTGGTATTAGAGACTTGTTCTTCAAGGACACAATATATTAATATATTAGTTTTTTGAATAAATAAATGTCATATTGTATTATGTCAATATCATATATTATGATATGAAGGATTTATTTGTTCAACCATAGCATATGGCTATTATATATCAATTGAGGATACTTTTTGAGTGATTCCATTAGTGTAAGTTCCAAGGACATTATAATACTTAGATGCTTTATTGTCTTCCATATATTGATGATGGATTGGACTCCCTCTTTCAAACTATCCTTCCTCCCATCATCAAGAGATGGAAGGAAATCAATCATTTGAGGATGGATTCAATAAAGGTAGTAAAGGTTAGTTGTACTGTAGTATTGAAGTATTACATATCTATTCAAGATTTTATACAAGATGAATGCAATTTTGTACTTTTATGCATGGAGTGTATTGTATTATTATTATTCAAGATAAATTACATGTTTGACTACTAATGAAAACAATGGATTCTGAACATGATGATATTTACAATCCAGAGAAATAACAGACCATTGATGATGAAACTATGAAATTATTAGGGGATAGACAACATGTTGATGAACAAAATGAAAAAACAACAACGAAACAACATCACAATTTTGAATAAAATTATCAAGGCAATAAATCATGGTATAAAATTGTAGGTTGGTTGAAATCAATGCGGCCAACCTATTTACCTTAACAAGTCAATGTTCATTAGTAATATTGGGGTCACAACAAGGATTAATGTGATAATTTATATTGAATCATGACACCGTGTCCAAACTATAATGAAGTAAATCCTTTGGAAAGATATAATGGTAATGTTAAAATATACTTTCTATATTTTATTGAAAAATTATTTAATGAAATGTTGATTTAGTTTTTATTATTATTTGAAAAATTCATTTATTTTAGAATATTTACATAAGAAATTTGTCCTAATGGACACTGGAAAATCCTATAGAGGCTTCCAGACTCTTGTAACTAAGTTACATCTTTGGGGTGCTAAGGGGAAAATAAATCCCCACCCAACACTTTGTTATGGACACATTATAAAGCAGGAAACATGGAATACTTTCAACAGTCATCCTAATGAGAAATAATTTTAGGCGTATTGAGATTAAAAAACATATTATTTTACATTATTAATTTTATCCAGCTTGATTCAAAATTTTTAATTTATGGAACAACAAAAGAGTGCTGAAAATAAAGAACGTCCATCAAAACCAGCATACCCCTATCACAAAGGAAGAATGGGGTATACTTCATTATAGAAGAAATTGTTATGTATTTTAAATAATTAATAAAATTTTAATTACATGATATGAAACAACATATGTTCCTTTGTTTATATGTAGATTTATGAATTAAAATCTGAAGCTACTTCCCTCCCACATCATGTGATATGGAAGGAGGCTCGTGTAAATAAGGATGATATATTAGTTGATGAAAACACAAAATAAGTATGGGAAGAATGTGTAAGTATGAAATAATTGTAATTCGTCATGATTTATAACAATATTACATAAAATAAATATGTTCATACGTTTTTATGTTTTAGACACAAGAATCGGCAATGGCTATACCAGAAAAAAGCAACTTTCAATAGATTTGAAGCAGCCTGAACAATATGCTCACATTAGAGGATTAGGTTTTGGAGTCTCTCCTAAAAAATATTTTGAGAAGATAAAATCACATGAAGATACATATAATATGATGAGACAAATTAAGATACAAATAGACTCACTGCAAGATATTATTTTACGATCTGGTTTGGCAGAATAATGTTTAAGAAAAGATCAAAGTGAACCGACGATGGAGAAAATATCCACACATGATCCAAATGTTCCCACTAGCTTTGAGTCTAGTTATTCCCCAAAACCTTACCCGAGGTAATCAATTTTTTCATTACTCTTTCTCCTAAATGTGAATAAAATAAATTTTGATAACTTTATATTACTAAAATTCTGTAGGGTGTAATTATATGTGATTTTTTTCTATCAAAACCCACGTACTGCTATGTTGCAAGGGGTACAATGTATAATATATTGGGATAACAACTACATAATCAAACCCTACCAAAAGATCACATGAGAGTAGGGATTGAGGTATATTATGAGATGACTGTTGAGTTGCCTATTCCACTTGATGATCTAGATATTACAACGGCTGAAGCTGCTATTGGATCTTGTATAGCATGGAAATATAACCTTATAAAGATACATGAGGTATGTATTTAACAATTTTTTTCATATAAAAACATGTAATAGTTGATGAAAAAAGGTCTGAAGTGAGGTATGATATTACAGATGGATAAAGTGGCAGAGAAACGAAAGGTCGAATCAAGAAAATCTAGTGAATCGACCAAGAAAATAAAATGAACTTCTGAGAGTACCTTCTCTCTACTAGTTCAAGGGAAAAATTTAGTAACATTAAAACATCATACAAAGAACACATTTAAAGATAAATCCATGTATTATATTCACTATGAATAAGAAATATTTGGAGCTTCCATTACAGATGAAATTGGTCTCGAGTATCTAAATGAGATTCTCAAGCATGAATGGTTGGGCGTCTCAATTATGAATATATAAATAAGGTAAATTTTCAAAATACATCTATCCAAATAGTGAGATAAATATATTTATTAAAGTTAATAACTATTCATATTTTGTAAAGGAATTTATATTACAACTATATAAAGGTAATATCATGTAAAGCACGATTTGGTTTCATTAATCTCAGTATCATTTCTACGATAGAAATTACTTTGGAAAAGAAATAAATAAAGAAGAAAAAAGATGAGTTAATCGAATAATTTAATAAAAAAACATTATATTATAGACTCTTTTTATGCCTACAATGCAAGGGTAAATCTATACAATCTAATCACATAAAATATATTTTTAATTTTTGCATTACTTAATTGTTTTTGTTTTTTTAGGAAGCACTGGATGTTGATAACATTCAAAATAGACACCCCAAATATTTATTTTTTGTATTAAATGCATGAATTTACAACAAAAAAACCACACATGATGTGTATTGTGAATATGTAATACAATAAAATCATTATTTTATAGATAAACTTTGAATTATATGTTCATTCTATGTTTTAATGATAATTTTGTTATGATAGGGCGGTCTCTACATAAAGGATAAATTAGGCATGAGGTCAATGTTTGAAAAGATAAATCTATTGGATTACTACAAATGGAAAAAATTAAGGTATATATATAAATATTTAACTATCAAAACATTTCAAAACAACTTACTTATTTTGGTCAATGTTTCTACAGTGTCTGAAACAAGATAATGAAATCAATTATGGATAATATGTTTGAAAATCTATGAGAGAAATCATACAACATGAAAAGACCAACATACCCCAATAGGTAATTTCTAAAGGTAATTAAAATTTCATTAAAAATATTTCATAATCATTTGTTTGTCTCAGTACTATCAAGATTTCCAACAAAAGAATTACTCAAAAGAAGAAATCAATTTGTTTAGAGATGAGTGGGAAGCGTACTTTTTTTAGAATGTATGAAAACAAAAAATTTAGGTGATTACATGCTATATTTGTGATCTAGTATGAGTTATTACCTTTGAAATATATTTGGGGTGTGAATAATTAGTGTTATAATGCTTATATATCATTTTTGATCTCTTTCTCAAGGAGAAGATTAATGGAGGAAATCAATTTTTTTAGAAGCAATGACCTGTAAACAATAAAATTATTAAAAAATGAGGAGGTAGAGGTAGAGTTATAGGTATAGGAAAAGGAATATGTGGAGGCGGAGGTGAAGGCGAAGGCAGAGTCATATTTAGAGACAGACGTGGAGGAGGAGGCAAAGGCGAAGACCGAGGTGGATACTGAGGCAGAGGAGGATAAGAAGCATTGAATTACAAACAATAAAATTGTTGGGAAATGAAGTAGAATAAGGATCATACCATGATTGTGTTTGAGATTTTTTTTTTTAAAATTAAACACAACACTTTTCACTTAAGATAATATCCATTGTGCGTCTTTCCAGTTTAAAATGACATTTTAGTAAAAAAACACACGTGGCATACTCAAAACCGGGAAAACACATTCATATTATTTTTTTACTTTAGGAAAATGAACCATACATAATTTTTGATGTTTAGGTATCAGACACACCTCAATATGATGCACAATGTGACTGGTATGACTCAAAGTATGTCTTTTTTATTCAAAAGTGACATTAATTTTACTAAAAAAACAACTGATATACTCAAAACCAAGAAAATGTATTTAGATTGTTTTGGTACTTTAGGAAAATAATCCATATATCATTTGTGACATATAAGGATCAACCATTATTTAATACGATTTATGGTGTGACTGGTATGATTACAAGTGCGTCTTTTTATTCAAAACTGACATTAATTTTAATAAAAAAACAACTAACATACTCAAAACTAAGAAAAAACATTCATATTGTTTTGATACTTTAGGAAAAAATCCATGAGTCATTTGGGACCTATAACATTTAGCTGTGCCACAATACGACGCACAGTGTGACTCCAAGTGTATCTTTTTTATTCAAAATTGACATTAATTTTAGTAAAAAAACAATTGAATTACTCAAAATCAATAAAACGCATTCAGATTGTTTTGGTACTTTAATAAAATGATCTATACATAATTTTTGATGTTTAGGGATTAGCCTAACCTCAATCTGATGCATGGTATGACTAGTATGACTCTAAATGTGTATTTTCTATTCAAAAGTGACATTAATTTTATTAAAAAAACTGACATATTCAAAATTGATAAAACACATTTGGATTATTTTGGTACTTTATGAAAATGATCCATACTTCATTTTTGGTGTGTAGGGATCAAACATACCTCAATCCGATGCACGATATGACTATTATGACTCAAATTGTGTTTTTTTATTCAAAACTAACATTAATTTTAATTAAAAAACAACTAACAAACTCAAAACTAAGAAAACACATTCTCATTATTTTGATAACTTAGAAAAATGATCCATGAGTTATTTGAGATGTGTAATATTCAGTTGCGCCTCAATCTGACTCACAATGTGACTCTAAGTGCATCTTTTTTATTCAGAATTGACATTAATTTTAGTAAAAAAAAAACTAACATACTCAAAACTGATAAAATGCATTTATATTGTTTTTATATTGTATAAAAATGATCCATACATCATTTCTGATGTGTAGGGATTAGCCACACCTCTATCTAACACACGGTGTGACCGGTATGACTCGAACTATGTCTTTTTTATTTAAAAGTGACATTAATTTTAGTAAAAAAAACTGACATACTTAAAACCAAGTAAAATAATTAATATTGTTTTGGTACTTTAGGAAAATGACCCATACATCATTTTTGATATATAGGGATTAGAAGCACCTCAATCTGACACACGGTGTGACTGACATGACTCAAAGTGCATATTTTTATTCAAAACTGATATTAATTTTAATAAAAAAACAACTAACAAAATAAAAACCAAGAAAATACATTTCTATTGTTTTGATACTTTAGAACAATGATCCATGAGTCATTTGGGATGTGTAGCATTCAGCCGCGCCTCAATCCGGCACACAACGTGACTCCAAGTGTGACTTTTTTATTCAAAATTGACATTAATTTTAGTAAAAAAAACTAACATACTCAAAACTGAGAAAATGCATTCGTATTGTGTTTATAATTTTGAAAAATTATCCATAAACCATTTTTGACATATATTGATTAGCCACACCTCTATCTGATGCACGGTGTGACCAGTATGACTCCAACTATGTCTTTTTTATTCAAAAGTGACATTAATGTTAATAAAAAAAAACAACTGACATACTAAAAACCAAAAAAATGAATTTTGATTGTTTTGATACTTTAGGAAAGCGATCCATGAGTCATTTGGGATGTGTAACATTCAGACGCGCCTCAATTCGATGCACAATGTGACTCCAAGTGCGTATTTTTTTATTCAAAATTGAAATCAATTTTAGTAAAAAAACAACTGACATACTCAAAACCAAAAAATGCATTTAGATTGGTTTTTTTACTTGTAAAATGATCCACACATCATTTGTGACATATAGGGATCATAATCATCTCTATCAGATGCACGGTGTGGCCCGCATGACTCCAACTGTGTCTTTTTTATTCAAAAACGACATTAATGTTAATAAAAAAACAATCGACATAATCAAAACTAAGAAAACATATTTTTATTCTTTTGATACTTTAGGAAAATGATCCATGAGTCATTTGAGATGTGTATCATTTGGCCTCACCTTAATCCAATGCACGGTGTGACCAGTATGACTCCATGTGCGTCTTTTTTATTCAAAATTGAAATTAATTTTATTAAAAAAATGACATAATCAAAACCAAAAAAACACATTATGATTATTTTGGTACTTTAAGAAAATGATCCATACATCATTTTTGATGTGTAGGTATTAGCCTCACCTTAATCTGACGCATGGTGTGGCAGTTATGACTCCAAGTGCATCTTTTTATTCAAAAGCGACATTAATTTTAATTAAAAAAACAACTGACATACAAAATACTGAGAAAAAAATTCCTATTGTTTTGATACTTTAGGAAAACAACCAATGAATCATTTGGTATGTGTAGAATTCATCCTCACCTCAATTTGATGCACAATGTGATCAGTATAACTCCAATTGCATCTTTTTTATTTAAATCTGACATTAATTTTAATAAAAAAACAACTGACATACTCTATAATAGTGTTGTATTTTTATTTTTATTTGTGTTAGAAATTTTATTTCATTTAAATTCAGTATTTGTATCTTATTTTGGTAATTTTTGTTGCTTTTTATACTGATGCAGTGTGTTGTTACAGCACACTACACCTGTTTCTGGTGATGCACTGTGCTGTTGCATCACACTACAATTTTCATCCCTATCAGTGCTACTAAATTCACTGATAAATCTTTCCTTTATCAAATATTTTAGAAGTGTTGATAAAAGACTCATTTATCGGTGCTTATACAGGCACTGATAAAGTCTATCTATATCAGTGCATTAAAAAGTGTTGATAAATCATACTTTTATCAGTGAAAAAAAGCATTGATAAATCATACTTTTATTAGCACAAATAAAAGCACTGATAAAGGTACTATTTATTAGCGCTAAAGAAACGCATTGACAAATGGGGTCTTTTATCAGCACTTTTAAAAGTATAGATAATATTATGATTTATCAACCCTTTTTTTTGTGATAATAAATTCAATGTACTTTTAACCGTACTAAGGTTATCAACACTTTTGTAGTGCAGATAAAGGTTGATTCTAGTGCCGTTAAAAGCATGTTTTATAGTAGTGCATCAATTAGTGTACCCTCTTTATTTACATAGGATTCCTTTCATAACACATGATGTGGGTTAGAAGTGAATTCATATTTTGATTCATCAATCTACATATAAACAAAGGAACACATATTATTTTATATCACATAAAAATTTTATTATAGATTTAAAATACATACCATTTTCTTTTCAAGTGAAGCATACCACATCCTTGCTTTATAGTAGGGGTATAATGGTTTTTTACACATTTCTTATTTTTATCACTACTTTTATATTTCATAAATTAACAATTTTGAATCAAAGTGGATAAAATAAATAATTTCAAATAAAATATCATTGAATACAATACACATAAAATGTTTTTTCATCACGGTGACTAATGAAAGTTTTCCATGTTTCTCAGTTTATAATGTGTGCATATGTAACTAGTGGGTGGGGGTTTACTTTCCTCTTAGCATCCATGAGATGATGCTTTGTAAGAAGTTTCTGGAAGCCTTTATGAGATTTTCTAGTGACCATTAAGACATATTTCTTATAGAAATCATCTAAAATAAATGAAATGAAAAGTAAATCAATGTTTTATTATATAATTTTTTGATAAAATAGAGAAATTATATCATAAAATTACCCTAATATATTCCCAAATGGTTTCCTTCAATATAGGTATGATATGGTGCCACAAATCTATATCAGCTGGCACAACATTCTTTTTGTGATCCTAATATAACTAATTAACATTGACTCATTGGGGTCAACAGGTTGGATAAATTGATTCTATCCAACCTCAAACTTTATAACTTTTCTCCTTACCTTGACAATTTTAGTTAACACAATGATGCTACATTTATCTTGTTTCTTTTCATCAACTTGTTATTGATCCCATAATAATTCTATAGTCTCAACATCAATCATGTGTTCGTCATCGGGATTGGTAACATCATCATGTGAAAAATTCATTATCTGCATGAGTTTTCATACATTTAATTTAGATTATATAAATGTAGTAGAGAACACATAATATTATGAGGAAAATCATAGTATATTAAAAAACACTTTAACCTTATTATTGAAATCTCTTTCCTTTCTTTAAAGGCTAAAGTGATTTAGATCCTCTATCAAGTATCTGAATCCCCTATTTATTCCCCCCTCTAATGTATAATGAATTTTCTACATTGGGACCACCGTGAAATGATTGTGATCTCCCAATGAAAGGGTCCTCCTCAATTAAATTTTCATTTAACCCTATAATTGTTTTAGTTTCCAATTGGAAAGTTGACCAATTATTATTTTTTGATCCAAGACATAAAATATTTGCACTGGTTGTGATTCCATTATGAACGAATCATCCTTATACCCTTCCACACCAAAATTCACATTCATGAATCCCAATTCATTTAATTTTACTATAATCCTATTGTCAACCCATTTGCAACAGAAAATCGTCTATTGAAATGTTGTATAATCTAAATCCTATATCTTCTCAATGATGCCAAAATATGAAATCTTCACATAAATTGGATTTCTATCCTTGGAACCAGATACATGAATCCCTTCCACCATAAGTGTAACTCCACTATTTTTCATCATACCATGTTTATCTTGTTAATTTATATATAATGTATACAAATTAATTAAAAAACTTGTGTAAGATATAACATTCAAATTTGGTCCCCTAGATAACCATCAAATTAATTCGACAATTGAAATCGGATAGTCAGATAACTCCTTATAAATATGATCTCAAAACCATCTTATAAACTATTGATTATAATTATTTGACATCCATAATTCATCCCTTAATGGATTAAAATTTCTAATAATCACTTTGTGGCATTCAATTTATGAATCTACCTCTGAACTATTGTATAAAATGTAAATGTGATATTTCTCATGCTCTGTGATGGTAATTATAACAACATATCTTTAGTAAATCCTTTTACCCATAAGGAGTTCATTGTGATAAGATTTTTGGAGATTGAGACTATCAAAATCTAATAGGTAATCGATACTGAATTCAAAAACTTATTCAACAATATATTATTCTACAATACAACATTCTGGCCAACTTTGATTATTAACATACCCTTTTTAAATCTTTATATACTGTTCAATGGGGTATATCCATCTATAATGGATAAAACCACTTAGTTAAATCTATCTAACCAAGTGATCCATATGGTGGAACATTATATCAAAGAATGATGGTAGTAAGAAAATATCTAATTCATATAATATGACCACAATCTCTTTATTCATGATTGAAAACCTCCCTAGGTCTATAAATTTATTGTATATGGATTTTAAAAAGAAGCAGAGTCTGGTTAATTTATATCGAACATTTTTAGGTTGAATGAAATGTAAAGAGATGAACATAAAATCTTTCATCAAAACATGACAGTCATGAAATTTTAGACCTTTTAACTTCAAATTAGTCATTGATGCGACATTCTTGGTATTTTATGAACACCCCTCTAGAAATTTCACACCATTAAAGAAATTAAAAAATGATTTTTTTTCTTTTCTGGATAGATTGTGAGATACTAGAGGAATAAAAGTATGCCTTCCACCCATCACTGGTGCCAAATCTCCCCTTATCCTCATGTCAATCATGTCCAACCTATCCTTGATGCAATATTTTTTTATAATAACATTTATTAACTTTCCAATAACACTATCAAATATATTTTTTTCTGCAAGAATGACATCAAGAAAATTTATGATGTACAAATAGTTATAGTATAATAATTAAATGAAAATTGATATCTTTTTCTAACCTAATTTCACATTTTTTTTCAAATTTTTTTTACCAAAAACAATATTAATATCTTTTACTTTCTTGAACATTTTATTACCCATTAGTGGAGACCATGTTATACCTTGTTCTATATTCCCATCGAATGATGTCTTCCAGGATTGGTATTTATTTTTTATGGGTAAAAATTTGTTATTTTCTAAAAAAAGTCTTTGAAAAATGTTTTAATCTAACTGAGTGTGTAAATTATTCACAAATGGGACACCCCACCATTAATTTAATGATATATCCTAACAAATTTCCATAAGTATGAAAGTAATTTATCTTCTTGTAAAACATGGATCTTAATGTGAATTCTTCACTTATATGAGCATCATAGAATGTAACACTTATATCCTACATCAATTTCATATCTTCTATCAATGGATACAAATAGACATTAATATCATTACCGGGTTATTTTGGTATAAATATAAGCATATAAAACATAATGTATTTTTGCTTCATGAATAACCATGGTGGTAAGTTATAATTTTCCAACATAACTGGACATGTACTATGAGTACTACTATACACATAAAAATTATTTATTCCATCTATAGATAATAAAATATATAGGTTTCTTGGCTCATTTACAAATTCAAAATACTCATAATCAATTTTATTTAATTGGGGAGAATCTGCTGGGTGATGTAGTTTCCCATAGTCAATTATTGTATCTGTGTGCCATGTAAATTTTCTAGCAGTTTCTTAGTATCTATATAGTCTTATAAACCTTATAATTATAATAAATTACCATATATATTTTTAAGACTTGATTCATCTTTATTGTATCGATTCACGCCGCACTTAGGGATTTTTCTAAATGATTCATGGTCCTTACAAAATAATATGCAATCATTTAGACAAGCATGAATTTTTTTAGAGATCATGACCATTGAATTTAGTATTCATTTAGATTTATATGTTCATCAAGGAAGATAATTTTCTTCTAGTATCATATCATTCATGAGAACATGTAATTCTGTAAAGCTGGTGCTTCTCTATCCATTGCTAACTTTCAAATTATATAACTTCAATATAACTAAAAATATTATATATTTAGTAAAAATGGTATACAATGGTCTCTTATCATAAATATTTAACTTATTAAACAAATTTGGACAATCATCATAGTCATATTAAATTATAATATTCATTTCTTCCATACGATCTCCATCATCATTTACACCAATATTTATATTAAATTATCTATAAATCATAGATTCATCCCAACCAGTTTGTGCATTTAGTTTATCCCCATGTTTAGTCAAATATTAATAGATCTGGTCTATTCCATGATAAATAAAATTTTCTTCCAACTCTTCCAGATGAATTTTTCTTGAATAAAAATAATGTAAACACAAATAAAGGATTTGAGAAGGGTCATATTAATGCTCTATTGAAAACATAATTAACTCTTTAGCACTATACTCTTACTCTTTTGTTATAAGATTATCGTCCATGCATTGTCAATTCATATCCATCCTATTAGGTTAATAAAATATTCATTTTTTAAAATAAATTAATAAATACACATAAGGTATTTATAATAAAAGGATAAAGTTATAGATAATTATAAAAAGGAAAACCCAACATTTGAATGTTATTGGTGTTGTTTCCTAACAAGTTATCATTTTACACAAGGGTGACATGAAAAGAAATGACCTGGGGTAAACATGTGTCTATTGGTCCATGTTATCGATTTGATTTTTTGTGGGTAAAAAGGTGGCAATTATAGGATGGTTTATATAAAATTTCTAGGTGGGAGTACAATAAGGAGGATTTGATGTTTATTTATTTATTTACTTTTTATGTGGTGATCTAGGTGGTGTTTTAGTGACAGGGTGCTCAAGAACTCATGTTGATGATCTTTTATCAGATGAAGAAATAATCAACTTCAACACAAGTTGAAGAAGTGACCTAGTGGGATCAGTAGAAAGCCTCATCTCAAACTAATGATTAGTGTATAATTCTAACTACTTAGGATCACATGAAAACAAAACTCAACCTCAGTGTAACCAATAAATATAATAAACTTTAGAAAAATGTCAGATTAGAAAATAAGAGTGAGGTTTAAACAATATAGAGGCAGATATGGATGTTTTGAATATTGTTCATGATACTAATTTAAAAAGTGAAGGGTAGTCTGAATCAATCTTTTAAGAGAGTTCTGAGAATCCTCATCTCAAACTAATTAAAATCACGATTCCATTTTTTTTCTATAGGTGTATGTATTTCCACACATCAATCATATCAAATTTATCTCAATAATGTTACCATTGTAGATTCAATAACTCTCAAATGGTTTCTGAAACTTTTATAGGTGGGAGTACAACAATTTTGAGGAGTTGATGTTTATTCATTTCTTCACTTGGTACATGGAGGTCCAGATGGTGTTTTAGTGATAGGATTCTAGGACCTGATGTTGATATTTTACTAGATGATGAAAATGTTTATAGGTCCAATCACATGGTATTGAGAACCCATCATTTAAAGAATCTGTTGAATTTAAATCTAATGAACTAGAAGTATCAGGTTAGGGTTATCAAGATACTTGAAAAACCAATGAACAATATAATTGGGGTTTCACAGATGATTCAAATTTAAACAATTCACATGGATGGGATGAAACCTCAAAGAACATCAATTCAAATTCTTATTGGGGCTGGAAGGAATAATCAACTTCAACAAAAGTTGAAGAAGTGTCCTAGTGGGATCAAAAGAAAGCCTCATATCAAACTATTGATTAGAGTATGAGCCCAACTACTTAGGATAACTTGAAAGGAAAACTCAACCTCAGTAGAAAAAATAAATATAATAAACTCTATAAAAATATTAGAGTGGAAACTGGGAGTGAGGTTTAAACAATAAGGAAACATATATGAATGTTTTGAATAAAAGTGAAAGGAATCCTCAATAGGGTCAGTAAGGGGAAGAAACTACTATGAGTAAATTTACAGAACTGGGGAACTAAAAATGAAAAAAGGTGAATAAACCTACTTAATAATGATCCAAAACTTTATATTTTGAATGCTCACTTTTTATACCATTCTTAAAATAATTTTTTTTAACTGAACATGAGGTTAGTGGTTTGTGTTGAAAAATTCCTATCATAGATGTTCATGATAATAAAGACATTAAAAGGATTGTGGTTATTCTACCTGTTAATGAAAGTAAATGGGAATAATTGTTTGATTTTAATCCATGGGAGTGGGAAGGATGCATAGAACTTGGATTCTTCTTCCTCATGTTGATGTTCGATCCAAGTCCTCCATCTAAAATTACCTAAGGATGTGGAAGGAGTGGGAATGTTCAAGTGGATGATACTTATCAGTGGTTAAATGTAATATATGATTAATGAAAATATATATCATATGATTCAATAAACATACATTATCTAGAAAAATAAATGAGAAATTGAAATCATAAGAGACATTTTCCACCGACAAGTATCAGTCACCCAAAATTGATATCAAAAGAAAACCACAAGGCTGAGAAGAATCAAGCTTTTCAGCGGAAGCATGGGTTTGGTGGTGAACCAGGTGATATCCCCACTTGATGAAGATGTTGTGAGGACTGAAATAATTAATGAGTGATGGTGGATCCATATCAGGTATATGGGAGGGAGTTGATGTGCGTTGAGGACAATATCATAAGAATAAAGACAATGATAAAAGAGAACATGTGATAAAATAATAAAAAATAAGATCTCCAAATATTTTTAGGCATGTAGTATTTTTAAAAAATGATTTAAATTAGAAAATAATACCATATACACTTCATATGAAATTATCCAACATGATTTTAAAAAATAATTTTCATCATATTTAAAGGTGAACTCTATATAAATTTGAAAAATTCTAATTTAAAACCATTTTTTTATAATTATTGATGGGGAAATCAATAAATATTTTAACTATTATAAATTAAATTAATATGATAAATTTAATAGTTGGAAATATTTACAAACATGATTAATATTATATATATTCTTATAGGATTTTTTAAAACTATTTTCTAAATATATTTATATTTTAAGTACATAGTAACATATTAAAGAAACTAAAATGAATCAACTCTTTCGATTAATCTCTATCTAATCATTTTTTTTGGATTTCAAAATGACTGACCAATTTTAAGGGTCAATTGGAGTCATACAGAGAAATAGATCAAGATAGAGGGTATGGGGAATTGTAGAGATATGAGGCAGTATATACGAACCAATGAGAAAGGGAGGTATATGTAGATTAAGAAAAATAAACATGAGGGTGAAGCAATAATGGATCGAGGTGAGGGAGACTGGGTGGAGAATCAAGGAGGTAGATCAAGGGAAAAAAATATTGCTCATGCCATTAAAATCCTTTGGGAAAATTTAAATCACACAAGGATGAACTAAAAAAGATGAAAAAAATGAAAGAGATTGAACAACGGATCACAAGTCACATACCTTGGGTTTTGGAAGTATCAATTCATTCGAGAAGTTTGAGGAGGAATGAGGAAAAAGCTCCAGTTATGTGAGAGTTTGAATGGTGTAAGTGAGGGGGTCCTCTATTAGGGTTCTATTTAAAATACCAAAACTGATTTATCAGTGCTAAAATATAAAGTGCTGATAAACAACTCTTTATCAGTGTTACCTCTTAGCACTGATAAAAATGGGTCTTTATGAGTGTTTTTTAGCACTAGTAAAACTAATCTTTATTAGGAATATGATTTTAGCACTCACAAAACCTATATTTACCATTACTTTTTGGGAAGTGCTGATAAAAAATATTTAAAATAAATTAACAAATATTAAATGAATATATATTAAAAATTAATAAAAAATAAAAAATATAAGAATTAACTAACATTAATAATGAACAGATAATATTAAATGCATGAATATTGTAAATGAGTGAAATTTAATAATTAAAAATAAATAAACTTTAAAATCATTAAAAAATGAATGAGTTTTATTAATTATATAAATTATTACAAAAAATTAAAAATGAATATATATTAAAATGAAATGAATACATATTAAATATGTAAATTATAACCATATTAGAAACCTTAAATGTTAATGAATAAATATGTGTAAATAAATATTAAAAATGTAGAAATTACAAAAAAAATTAAAAGAATAAATATTAAAACTGAATAAATAATAAAGAAAAGTGAAAAATAAGTAAAATTATTAGCAAATATATAATAATAAATAATATTAAATGAATTTATGTTAAAAAAGAGTGAAATTTAATAATTTAAAAAATTAGTAGATTTCAAAAATATTAAAAAATCAACAAGTGTTATTAATTATATAGATTATTAAAAAAGTAAAAATAAATATATATAAAAATGAAAATGAATACATATTAATTATATAAATTAAAACCATATTAAAAACATTAAATGTTAATAAATAAAAATATATAAATAAATATTAAAAATGGATAAAATTACAAAAATATTAAACAAGGAAAAAAAGAAAAAGAACAAATTACAAAAATATTAGAAAAAATTAAGATTATTAATGAACAAATAATATTAGAAATGGATGAATTTGAAAAAAATTAATTTTTTTATATTGAATAAAAATATTAAAATGAATAAAATTTACCGATTAAAAATATAATAAATAATAAATATATTATGTTAATAAATACAAATCTAAAATGAATATTAAAAAATTGAATAAATTACAAAAGTATTATGCATGTGTGTGTTATATATAAAATTAAATTAATTACGTATATATTTGTGTGAAATTAATGTAACACAAGTTTGATATATATTAAATTGAAAAAACAAATGAAATTTTATTAAACCTCCACTACTCGATACAATTAGTCAATATTTTTAATTAATATTAATTTTTAATTATAAAACATTTTTCACTAAACATATGACATATTTAATGTAAATATACGTATTTTGTATTATATAAATCATATTTAAGGAAATATTATATATAATGATATATATATATATGAATATATTTCTATATTAAAAATATTAAATATAATAATGAATAATTTTGTGTAAAAACATTAAAAATGAATAAATTATAAAAATATTAAATGAATAAATATTTTAAATCTTTAAATTATAAAAAAGTAAAAATACACTTAATATTATTAATGAATAAATAATATTAAATTAATGCATGTTAGAAATGAGTGAAATTTAATTAAAAGATGAACAGATTGAAAAAATACCAAAAAAATGAACAAGAGATTAATTATATAATTTTTTTAAAAAATAAAATGAATACATGTTTAATTGAAAATGAATATATATTAATTATGTAAATTACAACTGTATTAAAAAAAGTAAATGTTAATCAATAAATATTAATAAATATTAAAAATGAATAAAATTAAAAATATTAAACAAATAAAAATTAAAAATGAATGAATTTCAAAAATATTAAAATAATTATTAATGAGATAATTATTAATAAAAATGAATAAATTTAAATATATATATAAATATATATATTAACTTAATAGTAATAAACAATATATATTAAATATAAATGTAGAAAATGGATAAAATGTAATAATTTAAAACATATTATATTAAATATTAAATATAAAATATTAATAAATAAAAATATAAAATGATAATATTAACAATTTATATTATTTTTGTACATTTGTCTCTATGAAATTTAATTAATTTCACATATGTATACGTGTGAAATTATTATGTGGAATATTAAGTTTAACATATTTAGTCATTTATTAATAAATAATTAAATATTGATGATTTGATATATATGTCAAATCAAAAAACAAATGACATTAATAAAGAAAAATGTCTTAATTAGTAAATATTTTTTAACTAATATTTAATTTTTTCAATTTAATTAATAATCCGTTTTCATTAAATATATGACATAAATTTATATGATTTATAGTACACATTTATTATTATATAAATAATATTTAGGAAAATTATATATATATATATATATATATTATTTTATATCCATTTTTAACAAAATATCTTATATATCAAGTGAAAATGTATATTTAGACGTATATAAATCACATTTAATAAAATTGGTCATATTTTTATCAATACAAATATATTTATATATTAATATATGAATTTTAATGACATATACCCTTTATCAGTGCTAAATAAAAGCAATGATAAAGGGTGGTATTTATTAGCGCTAGATTAAAGCGCCCATAAAGGATACCCTTTATCTACACTTTTTTATAGCACTGATAAAATCGACCTTTATCGGTGTATTTATTTAGCGCTGATAAAGGGCATCTTTTATCAACGTTTTTATCTAGCACCGATAAAGGCTACCACTTTTTATCACGAGTCTTGTAGTAGTGTATATATATAAATATAATTATCTCTAATTATCTATCTATATATGTATTTATATATACATGTATATATATATATATATGTATTTATATATATTTATGTATATTTATTTATAATTATATATATATTTATTGATATATATATATATATATATATTTATGTATATTTATGTATATAAATATGTATATATATATTTATAGATATTTATATGCATTTATATTTATATATATTATGTGGATATATATATGTATTTGTGTGTATATATTTATATATATTTATATGTATATATATATTTATAGATATTTAAAGATATTTCTATATATTTATATACATTATATTGGTGTAAATAAATAAATAAATAAATAAATAAATAAATAAATAAATAAATAAATATATATATATATATATATGCTTATTTGTATGAAATTATAATTTTATATCTATGTATTTATAAATTATGAATAAATATATATACACATATATATGTATTTATATATATTTATTTTCATATATATATATAAGTATATTAAAGTCTGTTTAGTCACCATATAAAGATATTGGTGAAATGATAAAAGATTTGTAGAATAACTAAGAGGTAAGATGTTCAAATCCCACCTACACATATATATGCTTGATTTTACAGGGCGGGCCTGGGTGGGTATAATGACTTGGACCTCTCCAGTCCATTCCTTTGTTGAAATCTGGTGTTTGAGGTGTTCTGAGAGGTCAAGGTGACTCATTTCAACACTTACCAAAATTTCCAGTTTTGTGAAAAGTGTTTCCAGAATAGTAGATTGTTACAATGGTAGCTTGTTTCAACGGTAGCTTGTTCCAACGATAGCTCGTTCCAATGGTAGCTCATTTCACCAGTGACTTGAAAACGATGACTCTCAAACGGTGACTTGAAAACGGTGACTCACGAATGGTGACTCTCTGAATGGTACCTCACCAAATGGTGACTCGTCCAACGGTGACTCGTGAATAGTGTTTCCAACTTCCTACAATTTCACCCATTTGAAGTTATCTTTGACGTAAAATGCATTCAAAGCCTTATTTTATGGTATTTAAGGCCGATTCAAAGACCATAACTCCTATATAAATTTTCTTAAGAGTCTGGGTGCCTTTACTTAGTGAAAGCACGTAAGATTGACTAGATTCGCCTTTAATGGAAAATCTAAACTGTATCTTATACCACTAATCTGTCAGATTTTCAAAAGGGTCGATATATCTTCAGTTATTGTTCTCCCTTCTTGTTTTACTTAGTAAGGGACACCCAACTTTCTTCCACCCATAGGATTTGTGCGATCGAACTGCAATCCTTGGATCGTGTTCCCTTAGAGTTTCCTGTTGCATGTGCACCCCCTGTTTTGGTGCAACCAGGAAGTTTTGATCAGTCTTCGATATAAGGTATGTTCTACCTACATTTTTATGGGTTCCTCAATATTTTTCCTACCATTTATCCTTCTCATGTGATGGAATGTGATCTCCATATTTCTAATGGATCTTTCTTGGGTGTTGGTTGATGCAGTTATGTCGCGACGTCCTCGGATGGATACAGTCGTTTCAAGAGAGGTGATCACGATCCACTTTATTGGCCATTCTCATGAAAAGAATGTTAGAAACCTTTTAAGGCAGGGGATTAAATTCTTCTCTATATATTTACGTGCAAATATATAGATATCATGATTTAGACCATGGGATCCCAAAGAAATTGACATAATAAATCTTTGAACCGGATTAAAGCATTGGTGTAAATTTCTTAGTGATGTTATTGCCTCTTGTTTTTATAGATAGTGTGTTATCTATTCTTTTCTTATTTAGCATTCCATTCTTGATAAAAATTGGTAAAGAACTTAAAGATTTAATTAATTTATAATTAATTGGATAATTGTTTAAAGAGACATGCTAATTAATTTAGTTGTTATTGTTGTAATTTGATGTTAATAAAATTGATGAAAGTATGCATGTTTAATTAAATTGGTTGATGAACATGAATCATGTTGATTCTTTTTGATAAAAGAACTAAAGGCATGTTAAATTAATTATTTAATTAATTTATGATATCTTGTGATAGCTTATTTCTTAGGTTTCCAATAGTTGGAACCTGTGAATAATGAATTAGTTAATTCAAGATGGAATAAAGAACCAGTTATGTGATAAATGTAATTACTTATAGGGTCTCAGTTACCCCCCTACATGTAAAGGCCAAGTGCATTATGCTTTGGAGACATGAGAGCTCATTGTGTGTAAAGGATGAATGCCTTGTTTTGGGACAAGAGCCCAGTTGCTATGTTTGTTTGTTTCCTGCTGCTTGTGATGTGATAGGAGCTTGGGATGGTTGATCCTAGAGGGATGTTGTGGTATGTGGGGTAAGAAGGCCCATTTTTTGTGATATAAATTGATTCCTAGAGTGGTGAGATGCATCGGTTTATGCATGTGGGTGTTGGGGAGGACACCAGATATGATGGAACGAGTTGAAGTTGGGCATACCCATTGATATAAAAGTCAGATTCTTGTTGAATCTATAATTTTTTTACCTACTTTACTCTCCCCATTGCTTGAGGCTATTTGTTTTCTTACCCTCCTTCCAAAATAGGTGAAATAGCGTGGGGTATTCTGCGTGCTTTATGTGTTTAGATTCTCAAGGATGGATGGGTCTACACTCCTTCTATAGGTGGCAAAGACTCGACGAGTAGTTCATCTACTCACCGTGTTGATATCCTTACATTTGGTAGATTATAATTTTTCCTAGAATACATGGAAATATGAAAATATGGAAAGTGATAATGTTGTTATTAAATGAATAGATTCTTAACCCATGGGGCTGGACTTTGGTGGGATGCAATTCTAAGGTGTTATTTCTGAGGAGCTATGGAATTGGTTTGTTTATTCCTGGAGGGCATGGAACATGGTTGTGATTATGATTATATGTAATGTGGAATTTGATAATGGTTAATTAATGGTTAAAGAAAAAATTAATGTAAAGTGAAAATGATAAAAGGGATAAAGTAATTTAATGCATCTCTTTAAATGGTTCTGTACTTATAGGATATCTAGTCTTAGCCGTGGAAGATGGGAGTCCAAGAGACGTTAGATAAATTTGAGTCTAAGACTAGGTTATTCCCATAGCGTGGTTGTGAGACATATTATATCCTATATTTTCTATGTTTCTATATGATACTCCACCCTTTTGTTTAGGGAAACTGACACCCTGAGGATTCTAAGCCCTAGGGGGTGTTTTCCCCAACATCCTGGTGGGAGGATGGACGAATGACTACCAACTTTGGCCCCACTCTCTTCTCTTCATAGTCACTTTTAATGGTATAAATGATGGTTAGTTATACCCATAAATGTCTATAGAGGGATTTAATGGATTTTGGTTATTTCAAACACATATATTCTGGATATAGTTTCCTACGGACTACTATAGGTTTGATGTGTATAGGATTTGATGGCTTGAGAATCCTTACTTGGTGTGTGGGATGTGATGGATTGAGGTATAATACCTGATGTACGATACATTTTATACGAGCTGTGGTGGCTCCCAAAAACTACCTAGTTACTTTTGGTTATGTGGACGTGATGGCTATTTTGTATGAGGTGCATGTTGTAGTGCTTTGCCCAGGTGTCTTCAGGCTAGTCTTTTTGGGGAGAGATGCTCCGGACGTGTAACATTGGGGAAAAGTAGAAAAACATTGGGGAAGTAGTAGTAGGTTACCCATGACATTCTTTATTATATAATATTCTCTTGTATGAGACACTTAGTGTGAGTATCCATGGTGAGGCTGGGTACATAGTATACCTTTTTAGGTGACAAGTTAATTTCACTTGTTGTTCATTGTGCTTTAGCATGATTTTTATACTTTTTCATGAGAGGCTCTAAGGAGGATCCTACTGAGTATATTGTTATAATCACCCTACGTATATATAAACTATTTTTCAAGTCTGTTATAGCAGGTTGAAGATCAGGCTGGTTATACTAGCTTGGGGTTTTGTAGGAGCTGTTTGGGCTTTGTGGTCGCCACCATTTTTTACTTTCTTTTGGTACCTACAGTTTTCCCTTTCAGTTGTAGTAGTTCTTGCATGAAATTACATATGTGAACTTGGGTTTCTTTTAATTTTATTCTAAGCAATATTTGGTTGGTTTATATCTTATCTCTCTCTTCCACATGTTTTCTCTTATAGGGTAATGCCTCCCATATGTGTGTTTACTATACCCACGGTGCTAGTTGACAACCCATGACCTATTGGAGGCAGGACTCAGGGGAAATTATCTCTCTTCTCACATTTCCATACTAGGAGGGGTACAATTTGTTTAGAGGGGGTCATAAAAGAGTGGTATCATAGGTCTGGTTGTGGGATATGATGGATTTAGGTGTTAACCATAGGTGAGGTTACATGGGTTGGTAGGGAAATGATTTCAGCTGAGTTTAGCAAGCATTGTAAACATGAGAGACTAGATGAGACACGGGTATTTAGGGACCCCTTTAATCTTTTGCACAAACCTTTAAGCTTCTAATGTCTAGTAAATGAGGTGATAATGGTTCCATTTTAGATACCTAGGTAAGAATCATGCATCATTCTTCTTTATGCCCGTGTTTGAATGGGTAGACCATGGGATATGTTAACCTAAAATGAATAAAAGAAATTAATTAATTAATATTAAAGTATTCCAAATTTTAGGTTTAGGATCTTTAACTAATTTTCATTTTATAGGTATGGCTCCAGGTCGACATCCTTGTCAGGTTCACACAGAAGATGTCCAGCAGGTTGTGCCAACAGATCGCCATAGATTAGAGGTTGATGATGACGAAATTTAGAGAAGGACACTCTAGGAGTTTTAGCTCCAAAGTATATAGAAGTATGAGGGTTCTGTTTTAGATTCATTCATGGAAGACTGGTTGGAGGATGTTGAGATATACTTTAGTTCGATCCGTGATCGGAAGGAAAATTGGGTATCATTGGTTGTGATGGTTCTTCATGGGGAAGTAAGGCATTGGTGATTCTTGTTCCTCAAGGATTGCGAGGAGTCAACAGTCTTGTGGGAGGGGTTCTGAGACTAGTTCATAGTTGAGTTTCTTTCTTCGACTGTGAAGATGACTAGTCATAAGGAGTTACTTACCCTTAGGTAGGGGAGATCTAGTGTGAGAGAGTTTGGGATCCACTTCATGAACCATATGAGATATTATTTGGACTTGTTGCTGGATGAGGAAGATAGGGTGAGGCATTTTGTGGAGGCTTTTCATCTAGAGATCCAGTGCCGGGTCACCCTGTTTATGCTAAAGACATATCTTAATGTGCTAAAAAGGGTAGAGGTCATTGAGAAAATGTTATCCAGATCCGGATCATCATGAGAGGGGATTCTTCAAGATTCCTCATAACACATAGCTATGGTCGGGGGTTCCCTGTTTTCATGGAATAAAATTTTTTGTTCAGATGGGGGTAGGTCCCGGCCCTCAATGACTCATTTCTCTAGGGAAGCGACTCTCCAGAATTTGCTAAGGTATTAGACACTTGTTTTTATTATATAGTCCAAGCTCATAAGAATCATGAGTGACTGAACTTTATGAGTAGTCATCATGTTCCAGGTGTTCTTCTCTAGGTTCCTCTGTCAAGGTAGTTCCATCCAAGGGTACAACAACAGGTTGCACCAACTTTGGATTAGTAGAGAGAAGATTTGGCAGGTAGAGGAAAATCCCAGGATTCTCTCTATCCTCATATAGTAGAGCGTGACCATGAGGGTGGTCTTAAGTAGAGTCATAGGCTGTAGAGTAGGTCATGGTCAGCTTCATGTGTTAGTTTTTCTAGCACCAGGTGATCCATACATCGTTAGAGGTACCCTTTTTCTTGTTTTTTACTTGGGCGCATGCCTTGTTTGATTTAGGATCTACACACTCTTTTATATCACCTTAAATTTTCTATGCTTTGGTACAAGAGGTATAGAGGCTTCTAGTGCCTCTGAAGTTGACTATGCCAGTTGGAGGTTAAGATGACTTGTTTGATGTATGTAGATACAGTGATCTCGTGCTGGGGAAACACCGCCCTTGGGGAGATTTTTTATGTTTACAAATATAACCATATGATTTCATCCTCAACATGGATTAGTTGTATTCAGTGTAGACTATTGTGTATTGCTTCCAGAGTTAGGTGGTATTATTAGATGCTGATGGAGAACCAGTAGTGTTTGTTGATAAGCGAGACCCTCAGATGGGTCAGAGGCATATTATTTACTTATCATCCTTGATTTTTGATCTGATGTTGAGTTCCTTGGAGGTTTAACAGTCGAAATTTCCTAGGGTCATGGAAGAGTACCCTGATGTATTTCCAAAGGAGGTTGTATCAATACCCCCTCGATGGGAGATTGAGTTCGGGATTGAGATACAACCCGGTATGTCTCCCATCTCGATGTCTCGGTGCCTTATGAGTTGCGATAGATACGTATATAGCTCGATGGTCTGTTGCGGTGTGGTTTTGTTCTACCAAGTGTGTCCCCATGGGGTGGACCTGTTTTGTTTGTGAATAATGATGATGGTAATTTGCAATTGTGTATCGATTATCATCGCTTGAGAAAAGTGAAAGTACATAACTACTATCCTATTCCATATGTTGATGATTTATTCGATCAACTGAAGGGTGAAAGTTGGTTCTTGAAGATTAATTTTTGGCCAGGATATCATCAGATGCATGTGAAGGATGAGGATATCCCAAAGACTATATTCTATTGTCGTCATGGGAATTATGAGTTCTTTTTGATGTTGTTCAGTGTAATGAATGCTATAGCCATGTTCATGGGGTTGATGAACGCTGTGTTCCATGACTTTATGGATAAGTTCATGGTGGTTTTAATTGATGAAATCCTTGTATACTATACATCTGAGGAAGAGCATGCAGAGAATTTGTTTTCCATTTTGGGAGTTATTCACTGTGAGAAGCTATTTGGGAAGTTGTTGAAGTTTAAGTATTGGGCTTGAGAAGTCCATTTATTGGGGCATGTTGTATCCCAGTAGAGAGTAGCTATGAATCCATCAAAGGTAGAAGCAGTTGTGTCTTAGGCAACCCCCAAGACAGTGGTAGAGGTGCGAGGTTTCCTTAGTCTTTCATGCTATTATAGGAGGTTTGTAGCCAATTTCTCTTGGGTTGAGACTCTTCTAATAGAGTTTACCAGAAAGGATCAGTCATTCATGTGGAATGATCAGTGTTAGTCAAATTTCAAGTATCAGAAGTATAAGTTAGTTAGTGCTTTAGTTCTTTGTCTTCCAGTAGAAGGAGTTCAATTTGAGGTTTTCTATGTTGCTCCATGTCTAGGGTTATGATGTTTTCTGATATATTAGATATCAATAATTTATTATGGGTCTCAGAAGTTGTGTCCCCAAAAATTTAAATATTCCACCCACGATATCGAGTTAGAGGCCATGATGTTTTCCCTGAAGTTGCAGAGACATTACCTCATTAGAGAGAATTTTTTGGTCTTCATCAATCATAAGATCCCAAGTTACATTTTCCCCCATAATGAATTGAAATTGTAACAACATCAGTGGATGGAGTTATTATAGTATTATGACTTCAAAATTTTGTATACACCTATAAAGGGGAATGTTGTAACCGATACAGTGAGCAGGAAGTCGCGTAGTGACGTAGTTCATGAATTAGGAGATTATTAGAGAGTGATGGAAGAAATTTCAGCATTACATCTAGATATGGGAGAATTTGGGGGTATAGGTTTTATTTTTCAGACAATAGTGAATTCATCTTTGGTGTAGCATGTAAAAGAGTCCTAGTCGAGGGATCTTGAGGTGGAGGTATGGAGAGACTGATTTGTTTTTGGCGAGGCCCCTGATGGTTGGTCTGAAGATAAACAACATAGAGTGTTATTCCAGGGAAGGATTGTTGTTCCTTTGGTGATATGTGATATGGTTCTCAGATAGTTCCATAGTTTTATTTTAGTAGTACATCTTGGTGTGACAAAGATTTACCAAGCCTTGATAGGTCAGTTTTGGTGGCCTGGTTTGAAGTGTGTAGTTGCAGAGTTTATGTCTTGATGTTTGGTCTTCTAGAAGGTAAAGGCCAAGCACCGCATTCCCAGTGGTTTTCTCCAGCTGTTAGATGTTCCTCAGAGGAAGTGGGAGGAAATATCTATTTTTTACTGGTTTACCTCGAGCTCAGGGATTCCATGACATTATATGGGTGATAGTGGATTTTATGAAGAAATCATCCCACTTCATAGCAATTAAGGAGTCAAGCTCAGTGGAGGTTTTGTCGAGGAAATATCTAGAGGAGGTAGTGAGACTCCATGGTGTCCCAAGGGAGATCATTTCTGATAGAGATCCTTATTTTACCTCTAGGGTGTGGAGTGGTCTCCATCATGATTTTGGTTATCAACTATTCCTTAGCACTTCTTTTCATCCGCATAAGAATGGTCAAATAGAGCAGGCCATACAGACCCTTGAAGAAATTTTGCGCTCCTTTATTCTTGGATTTTGGAGGTTCATGGATAAGGAACATACCCTTAGCAGAGTTCTCTTACAACAACAATTTACATTCCACCATCAGTATGACACCGTTTGAATCCTTGTATGTCTGACCTTTCCATTCTCCATTGTAAAGGATTGGGGTCAGAGAGTCAATAATTCTCAATCTGGAACTGGTAGAGAGTATAACAGAGATGGTTCAGGTGATTCGTGAGTGGATAAAGGTAAAAAAAATCATCATAAGTCCTATGACGATCATAGGAGGAGACCCCTTGTGTTTGGATTTGGGGATCACATGTTTCTGAAGGTGACTCCCCATCATGGGTAGCGATGGTTTGGTCGTGGGAGAAAGCTTTCTCCCCGGTTTGTTGGGCCTTTCGAGGTGTTGGCTCATATCAGAGCTGTGGTGTATCAGGTAGCACTTCCCCCACAGATGATCTAGATACAAAATGTTTTCCATGTTTCACAGCTCCATTTTTATCTTTATGATGACTCTCACATCATTGATTGGGGTGAGATTGATGTTGATGATGATGCAACATTCAAGGAGCAGCCTGTAGAGATATAGGACCACAAGGATAATATGTTGAGTGGGTGTGTTATCCCCTTGGTTATTATTGATTATTTATCTCTTTTGAGAGGTATCCCCCCAGTAAAATATTTAGGAGATGGTTTTGGATGTTGTGTGGTTTCATGTTGTTCCTTTTTGAAGCGGTTGAGCTCCTGTGGTGGCAAGAGATTTGAGAGGTATCTCACAGGGAGTTTATTCAAACCCCTTTTTCTGTTTCCTCTCTAGATTGGTTTTGAATTCTCTAGGGTGAGACTAGTTTGAGAGGTATCTTATGTAATGAACCAGACCTCTTCAGTTCATTGCTTTGTTGAAATCTGGTGTTTGAGGTGTTCTGGGAGGTCAAGTTGAATCATTTCAACATTTCACCAAAAGTTCTAGTTTTGTGAACATTGTTTCCAAAATAGTAGCTCATTCCAATTGTAGATCGTTCCAATGGTAGCTCGTTCCAATTATAGCTCATTCCAATGGTATCTCATTCCAACAGTAGATTTTTTCACCGGTGACTTGAAAACAGTGACTCGTGAATGGTGACTCGTGAACAATGACTCACGAATGGTGACTCATGAATAGTGACCCACAAATAGTGACTCATGAACAATGACTTGGAGAATGGTAGCTCACCAAATGGTGACTTGTCCAGTGGTGAATCTTCCAATGGTGACTTGTCCAATGGTGACTTGTCCAATGGTGACTTGTCTAATGGTGACTCATCCAACAGTGAATCGTCCAATGGTGACTCATGAACAATGTTTCTAGCTTCCTACAATTTCACCCCTTTGACATTATCTTTGACATAAAATGCATTCAAATCCATGTTTTAAGGGATTTAAGGTCGATTCAAAGCCCATAACTCCTATCAAAATTTTCATAAGGGTTCAAGTGCCTTTACTTAGTCAAAGCACAAAAGATTGACCAGATCCGCCTTTAATGGAAAATCTAAACCGTATCTTAAACCACTACTCTGTTATATTTTCAAAAGGAACATTATATCTTCAGAGCTCATACTTCCTTCTTGTTTTACTTGGTACGAAACACCTATAGTTCTTCCTCTTGTAGGAGTCATGCAATAAAACTAAAATCCTTGGACCGTGTTCCCTTGGAGTTTCCTACTGCATGCCCACCCCCTATTTTGGTGCAACCATGAAGTGTCGATTAGTCTTCGATATAAGGTATGTTGCACCTCCATTTTTCTGGGTTCCTCAATCTATTTTCCTCTGATTTATCCTTTATAGGTGATGGCATGTGATATCCATGTTTCTAATAGATATTTTTTGGGTGTTAGTTGTTGCGGTTGTGCTGCAACATCCTCAAGTGGATGCAGTCATTGTAGGAGAGGTGATCAAGATCCACTTTGTTAGTCGTTCTTGTGCAAATAATGTCGAAAACTTTTTGAGGTAGGGGATTCACTGCTTATCTATATATCTACACATAATCGTAGATATAACATGATTTATACCATGGGATCACAAAGAAATTGACATAATAAATATTTAAACCGAATTAAAGAATTGGTGTCAATTGCTTAGCGATGTTATTTCCTCTTGTTTTGATAGATAGTGTGTTATCTGTGATTTTCTTATTTATCATGTCATTATTTATAGAAATTGGTAAAGATTGTAAAGATGAAATTAATTGGATAACTATTTAAAGAGGAATATTAATGAATCTGGTTGTTGCTGTTGTAATTTGATGTTAATAAAATTGATGCAAGTATGCATGTTTAATTGAATTGGTTGATGAACCTGAATCATGATGATGCTTGTTGATAAAATAAATAAATGAATGTTAAATTAATTTTTTAATTAATTTGTGATATCTTCTGATTGCTTGTTTCTTAGGTTGTTTGTAGTTGAAACCTGTGAATAATGAATCTGTTAAATAAAGATGGAATAAAGAACCAGTTGTGTGATAAATGTAATGCCTTATGGGGTCTTAGTTACCCACCTTCTTATAAAGTACAAGAGCCTTATGCTTTGGAGCCATGAGAGCTCATTTTTTGTGAAGGAGAAATGCCTTGTTTAGGGCCAAGAGTGAAATTTCTATGTTTGTTCGTTTCTTGCTTCTTGTGATATGATATGAGCCTGGGATGAATGATCCTGGAGGGATGTTGTGGTATGTGGGGTTGGGAGGCTCGGTTTTTGTGGTATAATTTTACACTTAGAGTGGCAAGATGCATCAGTTTATGCATTTGGGTGTCGGGGAGGACACCAGATATGATGGAACGAGTTAAATTTAGGATTACTTATTGATTTGAAAGTTGAAATATTGTTGAATATGTTGTTTTTTTACCTTATTTACTCTACCCACTGCTTGAGTTAGTTAGTCTTTCTTAGCCTCCTTATAAAAGAGGTGAAGACACATGGGGTATTCTACATGCTTTCTGTGTTTAGCTTCTCGAGGATGGATGGGTCTATGCTCCTAATATAGGTGGAAAATACTCAACTAGTAGTTCATCTAATCATTATGTTAAGATCCTTGAATTTGGTATATTAGAATGTTTTCCTATAATAACTAGAAATATGGGAATATGGAAAGTGATAATTTTGTTATTAAATGAATAAATACTTAACCCATGGGGCTGGTGCTTGATGGGATGCAATGTTGAGGTGGTATTTTTGAGGAGCCGTGGACTCGGTTTGGTTATTCCTATAGGGAATGGAACTTGGTTGTGATGCTAATGATATGTAAAGTGGAATTTGATAATGGATAGTTAATTGTTAAAGAATTAATTAACATAAAGTGCAACTGATAAAAAGGAATAAATTAATTTAATGTAGCTCTTTAAATGATTATGTGCTTATAGAATATCTGGTCTTAGCAGTGGCAATCAAGATTCCGAGAGACATTAGTTGCAGTTGAGTCTAAGATGAGGTTATTCCCATATTCTGGTTGTGAACTATATTATATCTTTTATTTTTTGTGTTTCTATACGTTACTCTAACCTGTCAGTTAGGGAAACTGAAATCCCTTGGACCTTCTTTCTTTTCTTGGCAGTTACTTGTGTTGGTATGCATGATGGTTAGTTTTCCCCATATATGTGTGTAGAGGGATATAATAGCTTGTGGTTATTTCAAACACATATATTCTGGATATAGTTTCCTATGGACTGCTATAGGTATGACATGTATAGGCTATGATGGCTTGAGGATCCTTACTTGATGTATGGGTGGTGATGACTTGAGGTATAATAATAAATGTATGATACACGTTATACAAGCTATGGTTGCTCTTGGAAACTACCTAGTTACTTTTAGTTATGTGGACGTGGTGGTTATGTTGCATGAGGTGCATGTTGTGGTGCTTCACCCAAGTATCTTCGATCTAGCCTTTTTGGAGAGAGTTGCTCAGGATGTGCAAAATTGGGGCAAAGCGGGAAACCATTTGGTATATAGTACAGGGGTACCCTTGAAATCCTTTATTATATAAGATGATCTTGTATGTGATACTTGGTGAGAGTATACATGGTGAGGATGAGAACATATTATACCTATTTAGGGGATTAGTTAGTTTCACTTGTTGTTCACTGTGCTTTAGCATGTTTTCTTTAATTTTGTACCAGAGGCTCCAAGGAGGATCCTACTTAGTATAATGTTATACTCACCCTATGTATATATAAACTATTTTCAGGTCATTTGGAGTAGGTTGGAGATCAGACTGGTTACTACTATCTTGGGGTTTTGCAAGAGTTGTTTGGGCTTCTTGGTCACCACTATTTTTACTTTCTTTTGGTACTTACAGTTTTCCCTTCTTGTTGTAGTATTTCTTTCATGATATTACATATGTGAACTTGGGTTTATTTTACTTGTAGTATGAGTATGAGTTGGTTAGTGCCTATATCATCTCTCTCTTCTGCTTGTTTTCTCTTAGAGGGTAATGCATCCCATTTGTGTGTTTTCTATACCCTCGGTGCTAGTCACTATCCCAGGGCCTACTGGAAGTGGGACTCGGGGGACATCATATCTCTTCTCGCATTGCTAACCCAGGAGGGGTACACTTTGTGGGGAGGGGGTCGTGATAGTGGACCTAGGGTATAGTGGGTCCAGGGCATGCTGGGACTAGTTTGGGTAGAATTAGGATAATAAATAATAAATAATAAATAATAAATAATAAATAAATAATTATAAATAAAAAATAAAAAATGAATCTAAATAAACCTCCACTAAATAAAAAACTGTAGTGAAAAATACCATAAAAATAATCTCAACACATGAGTTTGTGATTTTTATAGAAAGTGTTTTGAATCATTTAGTGATGATTTAAACCAACATTAAATTCCAAAAAACCTTCTCTAAATAGCATTTTTATTATAGTGGAAAAATTTATTACCTAAAACAATGAGGGAGAACACACCGTAATATAAGGAATTTTGAAATTAGTTCAAGATTAGTTCAAAGTAGTTGAACTGAAATGGTATACAATATACTGTGGTGAGGCTGAACAATCCATGTTCAATGAAGGATACTAAATTTTGAGTGGATTTGACGATGTGGATCACCTATTTACTCAGGGGATACTCTTACTCGATTTATAAGGTCTCTAATTACATCAATGGTAACTAAGAGATCCAAAATGATTCAAAGGATAAAAATGAAGTATGAGAAGTTAAAGAGAAGTTATGTGTTTTAAGTTGAATTTGAAATTCAAATTTTAACTCGAAGAAGAGTCTCTAACTATGTAATCACTAATAGAAAACTAACAATCAATGTATTTTTTTTTTATTTTTAACACTAGTTTTAACTGATGTTACTATCATAAATGTTGTAAATATGTTTTAACATAATTTATATAAAACTGAGGTGGAAATTCACTCCATTCTAATTATTTTAATAACCTACAAGACAATATACTTATAACTGTGGTTATATTTAAAAATGATTTTAAGAATAACTATTCACATCAGTTATTTGAATAACCGACATAAAAAGGTATGTATAACATTAGTAATATATATAAGTGATTTTATAGGTATATTTACAAGTCATTTATTCAAACAACTGAAATAGTATCTTATAAAATATTTTTGAAAATAAATTTTAAATACACATAACAAAACTTTGATTAAAAAATAAGATAATATTCATAAAATTGAAATAAACAAATGAATAAAAACAAGTGGTGATGTTTCACCTTCTTCTTCCTATACTCATTTAGTCTAAATTTAGATATTAATTCTTGATGTTTATTTTATTTATGATGAAAAATTCATTTTTCATTTTGAAATTCATTTGATTCATAATGAAAAAATAATGTGGAATTTTAAACTTTTGATTATATATATCATGTAGAATCTTAATCATTTATAAAGGAGTCATATTTGTAAAAAAAAGAAAATAGTCAAAAAAATTATATGATGAAATCAAATCCACAAAATAACTAGAATAAGGATTGATTACCACTTCAAACTAGAGGAAAGGTGAAGATAGAGTAGATCAAGACAATATAAAGCTAGAGAAATTAATGGTTAAATGGAAATTAATAATAGTGGTTGACTAGATGTATTTTTAGTCAAGAAGGCAAAAGTAGTAGGCATATGATGTGAAAAAAATTAAAATCACTAACACATGTGTTTTAAAAAATTTCACATTAGTCTTTTCATTTCATTATTTTTTAAAAATGAAATTATAAATTAGGAATTTTAATGTTTATTTTTGAAAAAACACTATGAAAAGGTATTTTAATGCTGGTTATTAAATAACTAATGTCAAAATATCTTTTCACATTAATTTTTAAAAACTGATGTGAAAAAGGATTTTGATGTCGGATATTTAATAACTGAGGTTAAAATTTCTTTTCATGTCAGTTTTTAAAAATTCAACATCAAAATGTAAATATAGTAAATTGATTTTCTACTAGTAAAGACTATGTGAATAGTGGTATTTCAAGTATTAAAGAGGTATAGAAGAATAAGAATAATAATAAAAATGAAATTTGTGTATTGGAAGAGTGTTCATCACACTATTTTTTTGTGTGTGTTGAAGAAGTGTGAAATAATTCACACATATTCTATATCATGAATAATTTTGGGAGTACTATACATTATTGGGAGACAATTATTTTGAAGAAAAGGATAATCCCTTCCTCAATGAAGACAAGAAAATATTAACAACAAGATTTATCAAGGTAGAATACTTTTTTTCTTATATTAGGAGATTGATGTGATATATTATTATAATACGAGTTTATAGATATTTCCTACTTAATGTATAAAAAATGGAGATTCTGGTAGATTTTGTGATCTCTGGTTTTCTTGGATCATTCCAAGTATTTAACAAATCTTATCGAGTAGTGAACCTTATATATCTGATGTTATTTTTTGTTATATTTTCTTTGTGTATAATAAGTTCAATATTAAGGTCATAGACTCTAAAAAATGATGATGGTTGATTTCATAATTAATCATAAAATAAGAATGAAGTATTTTTTCACCAATTCAAACCCCTCTTAGTGAACCAACATCATAAGTTGGTTCCATTATAAGTGGCATCAGAGCATCCTGAGTTTCCTTTAAAGAAGATAATTTTTTTGAGATAATCTGTTCCTATGTTTTTGAAGTTTCAATATTTAAATTTATATTATGATCATGGAAAACATTAATTCAGTGAACATCACGAGGATTTAAACTTTTTATGGGAAGAATTATTTTATTTGGAAAGATTAGATGCTGGAATATTTTCTGTCAATAAGTTTGGATGTCTTGGAGGATTCTACCAATATTTTTTTTACTCATGATGAAGGTATTATTATGATAATAGTAGATAGAAATAATTTTTAGAATTATGATCTTTCTCGAAAATCTATCTTTTCATTTACTTCAGAAAAGGAGTTTCTCAATATTAAAGGGATCAAGATAGAAAAAGTAATTTGGGATAAGTTGAAAAATATTTATGAAGGCAATATGAAGGTGAAATGATCCAAGATACATGTTTATAGATTGAAGTATAAAGAAATCAATATGAATGATGATGAAATAATAGATGACTTATTCACCAGAGATAATGAAGTTTTTAGTACCATCATAGGTTTTGGTGAAAATAAGGAAGATTCTATGGTTGTTAAGAATATACTACATATCTTTATAGATAGATTATAGTCAATAGTTTTTTATATTAGTATAATTTTATATTGGTGAATTTATGTTTCATGATTTGAAAATATTTCTGATTTATTATGAAATACAAAAGGGAATTTTCTTCAATAAGAATTGAAAATATGATAGTGGAATTTTATTTAATGTTTTTAAGTAAGATAAGGGAAGGAAAGACATTAATAAAGATGAGGAAGAATCTGATGATGAAGAAAATGTGGAAATGAAATTTGAAAAAATCATTTCATTCATTTCAAGAAGTGAGAGAAGATGAAAATTAATGTTTTGAGGTAATATTTTACTTAAATGTTTCAAGTGTAAATATATTTTACATTTCACATAAAAGTATCCAAGGTTGAAAGGATATGAAGAGTGTAAATATGAGGATGATAGACCTAGAAGTACCTCATAGAAAAAATCACCAAAATATTCTATAGAGGGGAAACAAAATAATTTCTATAAATTAATGAAGAGGAATTTCTTATCTAATCTTGAATATGATGATATTTTTGAGGATTATGATAAATATGATACTTTCATTTAAGTTTCTAAAAAATTATTAATTTATAAAGTAAATGATAAATAATTTACTTAAAATGAAAGTATCAATGATGGAAACGATTAAGAATCACAAATATATTTCATGTTGAAATGGTAACTCAAATATTGTCTCTTAAAGATATATTAGTTGGAAAAGGAGAATAAGGGTTTGCAGAAGGATTTCTAATTATATGTAAAAAATGATGGGTTACATTCTGGAAAATAGTCAAAGTTGAAAATGATATTGAAAAATTGAAGAAGTTACTTGATGATGATAATAAGTTGAATATTGATCTAGAAAATAAGGTCAAGGAAAAGGAGAAAGTGCTTAAAATTGTTCACTAGAAATTGATGAAAATAGAAATTTAGTGGAACAAATTCAAATTAAACCTTTAGAATTAAATTCAATAAGATGAAGAAATATTGAAGAAGAAATTGGTTAAAATGGTTGATGTGAATATTCAAGTGGATAGTGTTGATTTTTTGGTAATGAAAACCATTCCTTAGAAATATATAAATTATGAGAACACTGATTTGAAAGTAAAATATACTATAAATGGTGATCATAAAAAGTAAAAAATGAATTCTATAATGAACAAAATAGTTTTAGGAGCTTACCATAATTTGGTTCAGATAAAGGATATTACAACCCACCCCACTGGGGACTCCTATGTTAGCAGTGAAGATGAGTATGATCCCCTAAGACTACTTCCAATAGACCATAGGTTGGAAAATAATACTGAGGGTATAAAACAATAAAATGGGAGGAATTACCCTCATAATCCTAGGATAAAATAAGGAAAAAAATCAATAAACTCCATAATATAAAATAAAATCCAATATTACACAATGAATGTAAATGTTATAAAGAAACAATTTTTCAAAAATAAAATACCAAAAAGAAACTCCTATAGAAATTAATCCAATAAAAAATCCAATCCTCGTGCTAGTGATGTCTAAATTAGTCACTTAATTCCTCCTAGAAAGTTGAAAAAAATTATTTCTATATACGTGGTGAGCATATAAGTATACTCATTAGGTTTCTCCTCTAAACCTCTTGTGAAAATGTAAAAGAAGAATAATATTACATTAGTGAATAAATAGTAGAACCAATATAAACTTAATATAGTTTATTTATCACCCAAAATTACCAAGGCTCACTCACCCACAACCAAATCCAATTATAATAGCAGAATATCAAAAGAATATATCAATAAGGTTCCATTCAACCACTTCCCCACTATTTTTTCACTCTCACACCCTAATAATAAATGTACAGTGCTTCTATCTCTTCTACGACCACATTATAGCACATTATATTCCATATAAAAACCATATAATACATACCAAAACCATATTATCATATTTATCACTTATCTAACACCACATAAAATACCAAAATCTATGTATTATAACCACATTATGATTGGGTAATGTAAACATGAAGGACATAAACTTTATGACCTCCTCCTACTATGAACGTCTATCACCTTATATCATTATCACAACTTTATAACCAATTATTTCAATATATTACAGACTATAAATTTAATATATCATGGATTGTATTCATATAACAAATTTGAGTCATCATATCCCATAATACACTTTTAAGGGAGAGTAAGAAAAAGGTAGTAGTCCGCCATCCATTCCTTCACCACCCTAGATATTAGGGAAACAATTGAGACTCAAAACATATGGACATTAGTAAGGTTATCTAAATCGAGTAGGGTTCATAAGAAATCATAAAGAAAATACATCATATATATCTTAACCATGAAAAAAATCCAACTGAAAGGTTCATACGAAAAGATAAATACTAATACCCATAATTATTACCATTTTACCACCACTATAATAAAATAAAAACTACCAATACTATACCATAACTAACCCCACATTTCTATACAAAAAAACTATAAACATATTCATAAGGTCCCATTTAATCAATCTATTTATCCATTCCTATATTGAATTATTTACTAGATTCATTGCGTTGATTATTACATTCATTTATCTATATTTAATGCCAAGTCATTCATTAAATTTATTTCTAATTAAATCCATTCATTGATTTATATTTCTCATTCATCTCATCTATTACCACTTGTTAATCACAACCATTAAAACCATTAATCATTTTCTAGCCCATCATTTATCAATTAAATCCCATTCCCCATTACAAATTTCATTTTCTCTAACCATATCCATGCCACCAAGCAACTAAAACATAACTCCACTATAATTCCCAATCCATATTTCCCAAACAATGTTCGAGTAGGGGTCTCTATAAGACCTCAGGCATGCCTCCCCACATGTTAGAGTATGAAAACTTGCAGTTAGCGTCTAAACAATTCATTGTGAGACAATATTCACTAAAATAAACCTTGAGGGTCATGCCCAAATATATCTAAATTTTTTCATTACCCATCTAGAAAAAATACCAAAAACCTATAGACATAAAATAGGGAGATAAACAGCCCCCTATAGTCTAGAATAAAAAAGTATTAAAAAATCTATATGATATAGTAAATAAAATAGAGAATAAAAAATAGAAACAAATACACCATTAATCATATATATAAATAAATAACATAACACTATAAAATGCACATGTTGAATAATATGAAATAATAAACTACATCAGCCTCTATCCTAACTCATATGATCATATTGATGAATCCTCACCCTCAATGGCCTGCTAACTAATCCTCATCTCTATATCCAAGTGATACTTCTACCCTGATATAAAACATGAAGATCTACCCATGTACATCAAAGCCCATATGATGTTTGTGAGTAGGGGTGAGTCCAATGACCCATAGGAATACCTAATGCATCATCTATACCGATTGTTTCCATGATCAAGTGTATGTTATTTCAATATATATATATATACATAAAGTTTAGGGTTTTTATTTTATTTTATTTTATTTTTAATTTAAATTATTTTTTTTGAAAACAGACACGATGTATGGTTTGAATAGAAATTTTTGGAAAACCACGCACCCTCTATTAGGCTCCTCAATAACCCTATACAATACGGCTATATGGTTTGGAAAATCATGCTCCAACTGTTCATTTGGATCTATAAAAAATTGAAAAAGCTGTCACATGGTTACTACATAGTTTGGAAAACTGTGCTCCTTAACCATGAGACATGCTCTATATGCCAAAAAACTTTCAATTTCAAGGGAAATCACCTAGAAGAAAATAAATAAATAAATAGGAACTAAAAAATAATTTAGTTAATAGAGTAGTGTTAGGTTGGGGTTTGAAAATTCTCCCCACCATGACAATTTCTACCCCCAGAAAGTACCGAGAAACTCGGTTGATCAAGACCAATGCAAGGATGGACTATGACTGAAGACGAGACCTAAAAACTCAAAGACTAAAGAACCCACAATTTCTTCTAATCAAAACCTAGAGCTAAAAAATCTGAAAAGAAACTATGATACCATCCTCAAAAGAATCCAAACATCTAAGGAAGAAATCTCACAAGACCAAAGAAATCAAACTACAACAAAGGGATTTTGAATAGAAGACTTGATACTTTACAAACATAACACAACAAGGAACACCCTGAAATCTATCATAGAAACCATCAAATAAAATCTTCATGGTATATTTGGGATCTTCTAAGTAATCCATCACATGGACCACTATCTAAACCAACCGACTTCTATGATCGAGGTTAGATAGGGTAGAAAAAAGAAAGTGCCCCATCAAGAGCACATAGAGGTTGGATTCATCACCAGATTATCCTATGGTGGAATCCCTACTATATTAGGTCTCTAAAAAAACATTGATTTCCCAAGTCATAATAACTATTTAATCCTAAAAAAACAAAAAACTAAGTGAAATGATGCATGGAACAATGAATGCCACCATCCCACAACAAAAAGATTCTAAATTTTCCCCAAAAGGCACATAAATTATGAACATAATTAGCAAAAGGGTACACAACCTCATTCTACATCCCAAAAAAGTTGACATCACTAAACACCACACCCAAAACAAAAACATTTACAACAAAAGAAACTTTAAATTTAACATATATCAACACCCTACTCCTTAAAATTATCTAGGTGTATTTTGAAGGGGTGAACCTGGATCTACATCACTTCCTAGAAACACCCAAAAAAACCATTACAAGTGACCCAAGTATCCATAGGTATGGAAGGTATTTGGTTCTTCTAGACAAGGTGAATTATTGTGACCCTTCTTTCCATATTGATGACACATTAGGGTCCTATTCCAATAATAAGCTGACAAAAGATTAGAAGGCCTCTCAATTCCACCCTGAACATAATCAATTCAAGACACTTTCCAACCTCTTCACTAGAATTCCCTTCACTGTTTCTATAAACTGAAGGAGGATTGGATTCCTTGAGCACCTCTACTAACACAAACTCAACCCGAACCACTTTCCTCACCACATTAACAAAGGAGGTTAGAATGGATTCTAACACCCTCAACTAAAGGTCAGGATGAATTCCATTCTCAAAATGTCAGGATTTTAGAGAATCTTCCTCAGAAAAATACAAGAGATAGGGGGATGGATCCACAAAATTATAAACAAAATCCAATAACCATCCATCACTTTACTGAAGGTAGTACATCTCTATCACTCTCGCCACCTTAACAGCCTCAGAGAAGTACTATCATATGAACGAGGCATTAAAGAATTCCTAAGAGAGGTCTTCCTAATTATTGGTCCAAATGAACAACTTTCACCACTTTAAACTTATATCTTCAAGTATAAAGGTCACAAAATTGAGTTTAAGAGGCTCAGGAAGCTCAAGATTAGTGAGAATATCCTCGATGGTTTTCAAACATTCCTTAAATTTTTTGGTTCCAACTGCTCGAAGAAGTGAGGAGGGTTCAAATATTTGAACTTCTTGAAAAATTACTGATAATGAGGACCACTAGTCTCTATGTATAGAATGGACAGACTAGAAAAATGAGATAATACTTGATCAACCAAAAGCACATGGTGTAAGATCCCCCCACAAATCTTCTTCTTGATTTCTTAGAGATTATAAGGGGCCTAATATAAATAATAAGGAAACAAAAACTTAATCAAAACCATCTCACCATTAATAAATCATCAAAATTAAACACCATACATGAAAATAAAAGAGCCCTATAATTCTATAAAACGTTTTCCAAAATCTCACTAACCACCACTTTAAAAACCATTTTCAAGCACTAGGACCCAATAAATTTCATTTTAACAAAAATACCTTCAATTCAATCAAGAAATACAATCTCTTATTCTATAAAAACTCCTTATCATTTTTAAAAAATCATTGTTTTATCAAAGGTCATTTAATGAAAAATCAATTTAATAAGATTTCCTTTAAATAAATTTTGAAACCCCCTTTTTTCATTTTCAAAAATAAAACATCACCATTTTAAATTATAGTTTTATAATTTAATATGAGGTTTTATTTTTTTTTTCTAAAAATTTGGAAAGAACCAAAATAAATCCATAGAGGTGAAAAGTGACAATGGGTTATTTTACCATATGTTTGGAGGCTATATTCCAGTCACACCACTACCATAAATAGTTATTCAGGATCACATCCCTAGGATCCACATGGATTTATAGGCCCTATGATCTCACTAGAAACCACCAGACCAACTCCCATTTAATTCCCAAAGAACAAAATGAGACATAAACAATCCAAAAAATCTAAATAACTTGAACATAATCAACCAAATACAAGAAATATGGTAAAATAATGGAAAACAAAATTGAAATTCAAAACTCAAAATCCCACTTCCCATGGTAACCCAAGGTTTGGAATTGGAAGTGTTGGCTAGACACCTCCTTATATCTACACCCCAAGAACAAAAATTCATAATCCTTCTAACTTGAAAACCCAAATAACAAAGGGTGATCTGAAATATAGGTCCTCTAAATAACCTACCTCTGATACAATTTTTTCATGAACCAACATAGGTCGACCACAAACCGGTCACCCAAGACTGCCCATGACATCCCTGAGGAATCTTATCAATCTTTCTAGGGTGGTGAAAATCACCAAGGGAATCAATAAGAGATATTAGGAATTATTTCACCTAATATAAAATTAAAAATGGTATAAAAACAAACAAAAATCCTAATATAAAATAAAAGGACCAAATAAGGAACTAAAAATAAACTAAAATTAAATTGGAACCGAACCCGACAACCACTAAATCTCCATGTGACCCCACAAGTCACTATCAAATCTCGAAGCCTGATATATCTCCATGGTTATTAAAATTAAGAAGGACCTGCACCTAAATCTAAAAATAAGAATGGAAGTCTAAGAATGAGTATTAAAACCCAGTCGTGTGCCCAAGTAAAACTATCCCCTATGAAATTCCTTTTAAAAAAGTTTCATTTACTACAAGTTTAAAATACAATATATAAACATAGGTTTTTCATTTATTAAATTTCAAAATAAAGAACAATCCATCTCCTTCTTTATTTAAAACAAGTTTTTTTTGAAAAGGGGAGGCTTCAGAATTTTATATAAAAAGAGAGAGAGATAAAATGAAAAAAATGTTTTTTCAAATGGGTGATAGAGAGTATGAATTTTTTTTCAAAATATTCTTCATAAAAACATTTAAAAATAAAAAATTCACTCTTACCAAATATAGACTACAAGGACCCATCCTTAAAACATTACTTAATCTTGATTTAAATCAAGAATTTACTTTGAGGATCTTTTCAGGTTTAGAGCTTTAGATAATTAGGCCATAACTATTACATTACATCTCAAATATTACAAAGTAGACACTTCTACTCAATATCCATTTTTTTTCATAAAATAAAAAATCTTATAAGAAAACAAGAATTCTTTTCTTGATATAATTCTTCTTAAAGTCTTCCTTTCTCTTACCCTTCCTTATACCTTGTGAAAAACATTTAAAAAACTTGGGATGAGCATAAAAATATCAGTAAGAGTTATAAAATAAAAAATAAAACATTATTCCATAAATACATAAAAATCATAATCTATTTAACACACCTCATAAAATAATAAGATTTATGAATAACACATAGAAATCATAAATCACAGAGGTAACTTGTGGAATCTATATCATATTTACATTGTAGCTTTTATAGCTACATAGAAAGTTACATTGGAATAACCATCATAGTATATTCCCTAAATCTCTTATAAGAAACATTAAAGTTTACCTTCATCACGTTACCCAATGCATTAGAGATCTATCTTAGGCTCACCTTCCCTAGGTTTATCATAGAACCACCCATATAAGTAAACAAAGACCAAGAACAATAACATAATCATAACACATGAACAAGCATAAAGGAAAGATAACATTTCCACATTACAATCACAATATAACATTTCAATATATTGACATAATCAATCCATTATCAAAACCATTTTCAATAAAAAAATATTTAAAAAGAGTATATGGTATTTATTTTCCTTTAAAAAAAATTACGGCTTGTTAAGGAAGCAAACTATCAAATAATGCTCACAGCGGCGGAAAGGTCATTGTCACCGCCTATGTTAAAAAGAAACATTATTTTTGTCATTTAGTAAAATTCTTAGTAGAGAAAAAATTCCATTTTAATGAAATCAAAATTCAAAGGGGTTTATACACCGTATAAAGGAAATTCATGTATAAATCAAAGTATGCCTCAATGAAAGGAGATTGAGATGAAGTCCCTTACCATGTGTTTAACTTGTCTTGTTCATTATTTATCTACCTGAATAATAAACTCAAGTTAATTCTAATTGATTCAAAAAAAATTTCAAGTTTATTATTCCTTTTATATCACTTATTAAATTTCTATAACAATCATCTAATTATTCTAGTTCTTATTGGTCTTTTTGTCGATGTTCGGTACTTGAGTCAAAATGAACTTGTTATAATTACAAATTGTCGATGTGATCAAAAGTCCATTATCTCCAGAATTATATTCATGATTTAGATATCATATATATCATATATATCCAGTATATATGTATTTATAATAGTCCATATCATTTGAATATATGAAAATGAAATGCACTGTTCATGGAGAAGATAAGCCGTACGTACGCATGAATGCTACTTTCATTTCTTTTTTTTTTCATTTTTAAAGGAATGAAAACAAATGATACATAGGTATATTATAATTCCATTATAATATAATATTTTATATATGTTACAAAATTTCATTAAAACCATCCTTTATACGTTCCATGTATGGTATGAAAGAGTCATATCACTTTGTGGGGGCGGTAGTCCGCACTTCCTCAAATGAAATTATCATATTTACCCATTATGGAAACCATAAAGGTATGCTATAAATAAAAAATAAAAAAACATAGAGAAAATAAAAATATAATATATATCACATATAAATATAGTTCCATCATATTGTTCACCATGAGAGGTGGTACAGAAAAATCGAACAATCATCGTTTCATGAGGCAGTAGTTCGCTGTCCGTAGAAAAAGTATGTTCTAAATCCATTAGATTGAGGTGTGTGTAAGTTTAGTTTGAATAATTATAATAAAAAAACCTATTATATTTATTATATTGGTTTTTTTATGTAATAAAAGAAAAAGAATAGAATAGGGAGTGAAGAAGTAGAATAATGGAAAGGAATTTTAGAGAAGATGCTACCTCTTGAAACGTATAACTCTCTTTGATTTGAGCCAAAATGCTTTCATGAATTTCCTTATTCCTTGGGGAAAGCCTATAATAGGAATAGGGGGATGTTGGGAGATCAATGTAATAGAGTTTTGATGATCCAAGGGGATTTAGAGGTGTGTGTAATGGGTTAGTGGTGGTAGCGTTTTATAAGAGGGAGGAGTGACTCTTTATGAAAGTTTGAAAGTATTATTTTATTATAAAATTTTTTTTAGTTTAAAAAGGTCCAAAACTCATAAAATTAAATTATAAGATTAATATATGTCGAAATAAAATCATCCAATAATAATTGGATAGTTTTTGGATATTTTTTAATCCTTATCTTTTTTTATTTAACCCTTTTTTACTCTTACCGTTTTATCAAGCATTTAACACTTTAAGAATCAAAATAGTTACCAAAATATGAAAAATATCCAATTAAATAGTAAATAATAAAATTTTAGATTTATGATAACTATTTGGAAGAATATTATATATTTTTTAAATTTTATAATATTTAATAAAATATTTGATATTTTAAAATACAAGTTATGTTAATTTTGACACTATTCATATCACAACTTTTTCTAAAAATCCATAAAAACTTGATTGGTTCGAAAAAACATCATTAATACAAATATAACATGTAAATATATTCCATAAAATTTGTGTATGCCATCAAAATAACCAAATTACATTTATTTTAACATTTTTAATATCATTTATTTGAATCTTTTATTAGCGAAGCAATCATTGCATCACCACTGTGTCATAATTAAATTTATTTATTTCATGTCTAAACAATTATAAATAAAATAGAATGATGTAGGAAATATTTTTATCTTAATAATTACTATTTATAGTCGAAAATATCACTTATATAATCCAATATAAAAATTGTTTTACTAAAAGATAGATATTTATGTTACATTTTTCTTAACTTTAAATTAATTTTTATAAAATTTCATTTTCACTTACAAGTGGCTCCATGGGGTCCCAAAATCGACCCAAGTATACCCATGGTCAGAAATTTATCATAACGTAGTATTAGAACACATGTTAGGGTAATTTAATATTATTATAATATTATTTTTTACCCTTATTTACCAGATTTACCCTTTAACCATGGTAAATAAAATATTTACTGAAGTTACTATTCATAATGTATAAAAATAAAATCTAACTATTAACATAATTCAGACCTACTGATTCCAAATATTGAATATATTTTTCCAAATTCAAAACACATAATTTACAAAAATTAATTTAAAATTAATTCCCATTGTCAAAACCAAAAAGTGTGTTTTTAAGAAATAATAACTACCAAAAGATTGACATGTGTTTAAGTCCAATTTCAAAGTGAAATTACTTAAAATTTAAAAAATTGGATTAAATGATAAAAATATAATCCAATTAAACTTTAAAACCAATTAAAAAGATAATCTAACCATATAAATAAATCAGATGAAAAGACAGTTTTGACTTAAAATGTAGTATTTTCACTATTCATTAAAAAAAATGAAATTTATCAGAAAAATACCCAAAATTTACCCAATGTAAATTTTTATATCCCTATTCTAAACAAGAAGTTTATTTTTTCAAATGTAACATATAAAAGTGACAAAAACTAGATTTAAAAGGAGTTCTTCATCAAAAGGCGGTAAAACTACCTTTTAAAAATATTAGAGTATTTATGATTAAAATTGGATTCATTATCATTTTAAGCCTCTAAATTTTATTGTATAAATGTAAAAACATTTAAAAAACATTTTTAGTTATAATATGGTTAGTTCTGTTCATTCCCACCAATAAAACGGCTAGGCATAAAATACTATTTAAAATAATAATCTTATATTTTTTTCCAGTATGAATCAGCATTGTGTGCAACATAAGACTTCGAGAGAAACCCATTGTTGTGTGTTAGGTACACCATAAAATATATAATCCCATTTAAAGTAAAATTAATATTTAATTCACAAATATTAATAAATATGAAAATGTCATATTCTTTATTTACCTAGGATGTTACATCATCCCCCCTGTTGGAAATTGAATTCTCACAATTTTATTCACTTATAAAATAAGTGGGGGTATTTATCCCTCTTATCATTTTTTAGATTCCCACATTGCCTCTTCAACCATATGTTTTTTCCATAAAAAATTTACATGACGAATTACCTTATTCCACAACACTTGATCTCTTCAGTCAAGAATCTGGATTTCTTGTTCCTCATAAGAAATTTTGTCTTCCAACTGAACTACTTCCAGACTCAAAACATGAGATGGATCCGGCATATACTTTCTTAACATTGAAACATAAAAAAAGTTGTGTACCTAGGAAAAACTTAGAGGTAAATACACTTTGCAGGCAACTGATCCAACTTTATCTAGGATTTCATAGGGTCCAATGAACCTCAGACTCAACTTTCCCTTCTTACCAAAATGCATCACACTTTTCCATGGAGATACTTTGAGAAAGACATGATCACCTACCTCAAAAGAAAGATCCTTCCTTCAGTTATCCGCATAACTTTTTTGCCTACTCTGAGTTGTTCTCATGTGCTTCTGAATAAACTGAACTTTTTTTTCTACCATCTCTTCTACCAATTCTGGTCCTATCAAGTTCCCTTCACCTACTTCATCCCAAAAAGCTGGAGTTCGACACTACTTTCTATATAATGCCTCAAACAGTTCCATCTGTATACTAGAATGAAAAATGTTATTATAAGAATTTTCAACCAAAGAAATATGTTGGTCCCAACGTCCCTAGTAATCTATTGAGAAAACACATAACATATCTTCCAATGTCTAAATTTTTCATTCTAATTGTGGATGAAAAGATGTACTAAAATTTAATTCTGTACCCAATGAAATCTGAAGGCCCTTAAAAAAGTTAGAAGTGAAACTGGGATCACGATCATATACAATGGAGAGGGGAACTCCATGTAACCTAACCATATATTTAATATAAAATTGAGAAATTTGATCTAGATATAAAGTATTTTGAATTGGAAGAAAATGAGAATATTTAGTTAATCGATCAACAGTAACCCAGATTTCATTGTTACCTCGAGAAGCCTTTGGTAATCCCATGATGAAATCCATGGACAAATTTTACCATTTCCACTCTGGCACTAGAAAAGGATGAAGCATCCCTTTCAGAAACTGCCTCTCTACTTTAACCTATTGAAAAATCAAACATCTTAGGGTAAAGTCAGCAATATCTATTTTCATTCCATCCCACCAGTAATACTCCTAAAGATCTTTTTACATATTATTACTTCTAGGATGAACTGAAAACAGATAACTATGAGCTTCACATAACATCTCTTTCTTCAACCGTGAATCACAAGGCACACATAATCTCTTTCAAATCAAAACACAGTCTCTATCAATATTAAACTCAAGTAAATTAACCTTATGAACCAATTCTACCTTTTTCTTCAACTCACTATCATCTTTCTGTGTTTTCTTTATTCTGTCTTCTAGGGATGATTGTACTGAAACCTGAAACAAAACAGAGGAATTTTCTACACCAATAACTTCTATTCCAAATTTCATCAAATCTTTAATCAAAGGATCTTTTTCCAAACATAACAAGATTAATGTATCATTAATTTTTTGATTCAAAGTATCATCCACTTTATTTTATTTTCCTGGATGGTAATGAATTGTGCAATCATAATCCTTGATTAATTATAAACATCTCCTCTTTCTCATGTTCAATTATTTCTGAGTGAATATATACTTCAAACTTTTGTGATTAGTGTATATTTCACACATTACTCCATACAAATGGTTCCTCCAAATTTTTAAATAAAAAACAACATCATCTAATTCCGAATCATATTTAGGGAAATTTAACTCATGATTTTTCGACTAACGTGAATCATAAGCAATTACCTGATATTTTTTCATAAGGACACAACCAAGTCCTTTCAACGAAGCATAACTGTAGATAACAAATTCACCATCTCTGAAAGGTAATTCCAAAACTATATCATCCACCAATCTTCTTTTCAATTCCTAAAAACAATCATCACATTATTTTGTCCAAATGAACTTAACACCTTTTCAAGTTAACTTAGTAAGTGGGCTACATAACCGTGAAATTTTTTCAACAAACCTCCTATAATAACCTGATAAACCAAGAAAATTATAAATCTCAGTTATATTTGTGGGTCTTGGTCATTATTTAACAACTTTTGTTTTTGTAATATCAACAGTTATGCCATATTTAGAAACCATGTGACCAAGGAAGGAAATTTGCTGCAACCAAAAATCACACTTTCTGAATTTCCCATATAGTTTCTTTTCTTTTAAATTTTGAAATAAAACCCTAAAATGACTTTCATGCTCTTCTTTAATTTTAGAATAAACCAAAATATAATCAATAAATAAAACCACAAAATTATCTAAGAACTCACGGGAAATTATATTCATAAGATCCATGAATACAACAGGTGCATTGGTTAACCAAAAAGGCATAACTAAAAATTCATAATGGCTATATATAGTATGAAACATGCTCTTCTGAATGTATTCTTCCTTTAATTTCAACTGATGGTACCCCAACCTTAAGTCAATCTTCAAAAAATACTGAGCTCCCTGGAGTTGATCAATCAAATCATTGATATGAGGTAAATGATACTTGTTCTTAACAGTGATTTTATTCAAGGCACTATAATCAACGTAAAGTATCATTGAACCATCTTTCTTTTTAACAAACAAGACAGGATCACCCCATGGTGATGTGCTCTGTTGAATGAAACCTCTATCTAGTAACTCCTACAATTGTTTCTTTATATCTAAAAGTTCAATTTGAGACATTCGATAAGGGGGTTTTGAAATAGACTAAGTATCAGGAACTAAGTCAACAGTAAATTCAACTTCCCGATCATGTATTATACTAGGAAACTCATCAAAAAAAATATCATGATACTTATTTACCACTGGCACATCATTAATCTAAATAGTTCCTTTGTTTTCAACAATATGTTCAAGGTAACATTCATTTCCATATTTTACTAGTTTCTAAACTTCTTGATATGTTTTCAAAAGTAAGGTTTCATTCTTTCACGCAAATTGAAATTATTTCTAAAAAGAAACCTCTTTAGCTCTGCAGTCAATCTAATAATAATAAATATGAAGACAATGCATACCCAAAATAACATCAAACTCTACTAGAGACAGAATAATAAGGTTTGCAGGTAGATTCTTTCCGCACATAAGGACATGAAGGTTCTTATAATTTATTTTTGTCTCAAAATTTCCTCCCAGTGTTTTTACCATAAGTTCAGAATTCATATCTTGAGATGGAATTCCCAATTTACTAGAAAAATTATCAGAAATGAAATAATGTGTAGACCCTGAATCAAACAACACATTGGAAAAATATGCATAAACAAACAGTGTACCTGATACTAAATCATTTGATGGCCCAACATCTTCTAAAGTAGTTTCAAAGGATTTCACCATCCCTTTCTTCTTACAGTCCGACTACTTTCCTTCAGTTGAGTTCTTCTTTGTAAACTCATTTTCATAATGACCCATAACATTGCACTTAAAATATTTTACTAATTGTAAATCATATTTTGTCTTACCATTAACCTGATCCTTTTTAGTGAAATTACGAGTCTTATGTCCCATTTTACCACATCAGAAGCACTTAAAAGAATTAAAAAGGCATTACCCAGTGTGCTTTTTACCACAATTTTCACAAACTGTAAAGTTAAGTTTCTCACCATCATAATTTTTTGAAGAGTCATTACCTTTCATCTACCACCGTGACCTCTAATTATATTATTTTTCAAAGAACACATGATCATCAGAAAACTCAATTTCCACCTTCTCCACACATCGAAAAAGTTTTTCATAACTTTTAAACTCACGAGAAGCTAAAGCCCTTCGATACTTTGGATTTAATCCTGAGTAAAAATGATTGATTTTACTATCAAGACCCTGTATGAAATTTTGAGCACACCTTGCTAGTCGAGTGAATTTTTATTTATAAGCAACCAATTAGTCATCCTCTTTCCCTAATTCTAGGAATTGTTTTTCCACCCTAAGTCAAACCGCCTTAAGAAAATATTTCTCAAGAAACATACCTTTGAATTCATCCTAATTAAGAGCATCAATCTCCTCACTATCCCTGATATTTTTAACCATCAACAACCACTGATCGACTTCACCTTCAAAGTAATAAACAACAAGACTAAACTTTTGATGTTATAAACACCCCATGAAATGAAAAATCTTTTCCAGTGCTTTAATCCACCATTTAGCTAGCACACGGTCATATGATCATCTGAATAATGGGGGATGTTGCCTCATGAAATGCTTCACTATAGACATGTTCCTATGGGGTTGATCTGGTTGATCTCGTGCATGTATACCACAACCATTTATATCCTGAGTCAACTGTTCCATCACTGTAAAAAACTATTCAATTCTGATTCCAAAAATCTCAGGTTGCTAGTTTGGAAGGTTTTTTTCCTCTTGATTTTGTCCCATCATAGCTTCCCTGTTTCCTCTGCAGAAAACCATTATGAACACAGAAATATCTTATGTGAAGAAAAATTGTAATCTGTAAATTCTATATAATTTCAATCTTATCATCATTTAATTTATGTATATTAATTTAACAATATAATAAATCATAAAGTTATCTAAACCGACCTCTGATACCAACTATAAGGCCCCAGCCTTAAAACATTACTTAATCTTGAGTTAAATCAAGAATTAACATTGAGGATATTTTCAGGTTTAGAGTTTTATATAATTAGGCCATAACTATTACATTAAATATCAAATATTAAAAATTAGATAATTTTACTCATTATCCATTTTTTTATAAAATAAAAACTCTTAAAAGAAAATGAGAATTCTTTTCTTGATATAAATCTTATTGAATTCTTCCTTTCTCTTACCCTTCCTTATACCCTGTGAAAAACATTTCAAAAACTTGGGATGAGCATAAAAAGATTAGTAAGAGTTATAAATTAAAGAAAGAAAACATTATTCCATCAATACATACAAAACATAATCTCTTTAACAGACCTCATGAAATCATAAGATTTATGAATAACACATAGAAATAATAAATCATAAAGGTAACTTATGGAATCTATATTTGACTTGTACTATTGTTGAATTCGGTCAAAGTTTAAAATTTATAATCCTACTAACTACTGTATATGTAGCAAGCAGGGTTGAACCCACATGGAAGGCAATTATGACCACTATTCTTCTTAAGTCCTTCTAAAACTCCACTGTTGTCTGCAACATAGTGAATTTTCTATTTTTCACTTTTTATACATTTTTTATATTCTTTATTAAGCAGTGAAGCGACATAACACTACAAATCTTGTATATACATTAAGTTTAAGTGAGAAACCATTGAAAACAAATGGGAACAGAGATATAAAAGCACCAATAAACGAACAATCTAGAGAAATATATCCAGGGAAAATATCAATTCTACTAGTTTTGAAACATTCTTTCTCACAAAAGTGATTACAATTAATACCACTGAAAAAGAGTGATTTATTTCCCCTTCTAGGAGATAAATCACTCAAGCTAACAAGTCATGAAGTTCACCACTCCTAGATTAATCAATTTAAGAATTCTAGTTTGATAAAGAGTACATAATAAACTTGCCATAAGTTTTGTATTCTTTTATTTCAATTAAAATGTTTAAGAAAATTAATCCACAATAAAAATCACTGAATGAATATGGAATTCAGAGATTAAGTGTAGGTGGTATGTTTCAATTAAATGCAATCAGAACTGACCTCGCCAATCAATGCCAACCACATTAAAAATGATAGAGAGAAGGAAGGAAAAAGATAGCTAATAGACTTGATTTTAACCCTGAACTAAAAGTATTTAGCCTATAATTATCTCAATTAAATATAATAAAATCATTCAATTATAGAGGAAGAGAACTAAAAGAAAATATAGGAAGAAAACTCCCTCTACTAGCATGAATTTCTATTACTCCAGGCCCTCGAGTCTCCAGGGAAAGGTTCTACGAGAAGTGCTCTAGGATTCACCTCCGGTTCTCACTTTTCTTTGAAGTGAAAGGTTAGATGTATCAAATGAATTCGTCCTCTAAAATCTGGTGTGTTTGTGGAATAAATGAGAGTCCGAGTCCTCCCATCAAATTCTGCTACATCTCTCTTTTAATATCCTCCGTCATCTGCTGCATGTCACTGGTCGGTTCCACTAACTCCAAAAATTCCTTCACTTAAGCACCATACACATGCATTTTTTTTGCGACAGGCATGTCACACTAATTTTTCTCACATAACTAACTCCCACTGAGTTAGTTTTTCAAATCTGGATTCATACACGTCTATTGAATGAACCTACAAAAATAGAACCGAAAAATAACTAACTATTTCAATGTTAAAAATTTTACATTTATAAACAAATGTTAAATGTAAAATTAAATATTTATTAGCTATTATTTTTGTTATTATTGTTAATTAATCTTCTGAGTTATATGTTATTATTTATTAATTTATTTAATTATGAAAGTGATTAAATTAAATTAAAAATTAAGTATTTATTGGATCATTAGATTAATAATATGAGTATTTTTTTTAAAGATTTAAGTTTCTTAAGATTATTACTTTATGTTTATCATAATAAATTTTTTTATTTCAATTATTACAATTTATAAAATTTTATATAGTTATTATATTTTTAAATTATTTCATTCAAAAAGAAGTTAATTTATAATTATTGTATTCATTAAAGCATTTAATTTTAATTTTAATTTTATTAATAAGTTCAACATTTGAGTTAATTAATTTTATTCTATTATTAATTTATTTATATCATTAATACTTTACTTATAGTTATTTATTATTAAATTAGTTTTAGGTTAATTAATTATTATTTTTTAATTCATTCACTCCCCCCAAATTTGGCACACAGGGGGGAGGATTTCGGTTCCTTCTCTAGGAAAGAGTAGTGTGGCTCCTGCTTTCTCCTGAAGAACCGGCACTGGCTAATGGCTCAGACTCTATCAAGCGATGGATGGCTCTGGTGTAGGCTCCTCAAGGATTTTCTGCACTGCGACAGCCTGTGGGGGCGGTGTGGCTCCCCTCTACTCCTCCAGAAACGTGACAGAGTTCTTCCTCCTGGTGACTTCAACCCAGTGCGGTGTCGGGCTTGGTTTGGTAGGTCTGGTGTGGCTTCGACTCCTCGAAATAGTGCAGCGTCCTATGGGTGAGTTTCATTTGAGCATGCTGTGAAACACAATCTTCCTATAAAGCTCATCTTCGAAAGGATGATTTAATTTTTTAAAATCAGATTAGATCTGTGTGGATTTCAAGTTTTGATGTTGTTGTGGGTTTGCATTATATTTATTGAAATTGAAATCAAGGATGAAAATGAAAATGGTAGTGAAGAAGTTGAAGACCCGCATCGATCTGCTGGTGTAGGTGGAAACAAAGGGAGGGTTTTGGGTGGTTGCGGACTTCAGAAATATGGAAATGAGGAATTGTTTTTGGATTAGGATTTTATTTCAAATTTAAAAAGGGGTAAATCAAGATTTGATTATTTGGGATGATTTTGGAATTGTGATGGTATGAGGTTGGAAGGAGAAAGGCGAGAATGAGAGAAAAGACAGTGGCACTGATTTGGGTTGATGCAGATGATGGCCACATAGGTGAGACCGTGAAGAGAAAGGATTTGCGGTGTGAGGAAAGTCATGGTAGTTGTGGTACTGTGAAATTGAATACGGTGGCAGGAGGTTATGTATGAAATGGTTGCAAGGAAAAAGAAGTGAGACAGTAAATGGAACCGGTGGCACAAATGATACGGTGAGACTGTGTAGATATGGTGCGTGGTGGCACTATAAAATGAAACAGTTGTTGTGACACCGTGACGCTGTAAAATAAATAGAGAAAATAAAATAAATTAAAACTTAAATAAAATAAGAACAAAATAATTAATAAAAGCTAAAAATTAATTAAAACAATTAAAAATTTAATTACAATATAAACTTTAATAAATTTATAAAACCAATTAAAATTAAGTTAAATTATTAATTACTTCAATTCACATAACTTAAATTATTACTATACTAAAAATTGAATTCAGAAACAATTAAATTATTAAAAGTTAATATTAAATTAAAAAAATTATAAAAAAAAGTTTAATTATTTATAAAAAACTACTATTTCAAATTGAATTAATTAAAGAAATCAGATAACTATTATTTTATTAATTAATTTATGATAATTAATTAAGTTGATGAAATTAAACAAGAGTAGAACATTTATAAAAGTAAATTAATAAATAATGAATTTTTAAATGACATCAAATACTTAGATTATATTAAATTAAATTAACTAATATTTAATACATGAAATGCTAAATTAAAACTTTATTATCTAAGTGCAAATGAAGACTTAATTAATTAATTAATGTTAGATTATTAAAATTTGAAGATAAAAAGTACTAAGCTAAATAAAAATTCATTAAACTATAAAATTAAAGTATGAAATAAATCAAATATTTTAAAGCTTATAATACACGATTTATTATAAAAATTAATTAATTATTAAGATTAATAATAAAAATATAAAAGATCAATTATTTATTAAAAAGTGTTAAAATAAATAATTAAATTGATAAAAATTAATTAAAAAGATGTGGCAAAACATGTGTTTTTAAGGCCACATCAAATTCCCCCACACTTAATCATTGTTTTTCCTAAAACAATCCCATGTTTTATTATCATTAAGAAATAGAAAAAATGTTTTTATTGAATTTCTCAAAATGTAACATGTCCAGAACTTATAGATGAGGACTTCAAAAACATGTCAATAGGTTTTTAGGAAATAAATTCCTCATATGAATCTTTCATAAAACAAATACTCAATGGGTAATCTTGAAAACTATGAATCATCAAGTAATGAAGATGTCATGCCTCATATGTGATACTTCTTAGTGACTAACTTCAATCCATTATTAAGTTCTAATATCAAGAGTGACAAGAGGTTAAATTTATGTGGAATTAAGAACTTAACCAATGGAACTTTATACTTTGACTCATCACAGAGGTTCCGACAATAAATAATTTTTTTGTGAATCACCTCAATGATATAACCTAAATGACTACCATGTAAACCAATTGACCCATTCTTCATTTGGAGTTCATCATTCCCATCACCTTAATGAACTCATTTTTGACCCTAAACACTTTATTTAATTTTTTCTGAAGCCATTTATCATTTTTCTGAGCACTGTGCAATGCAATTTTTCAAAGTGTATAGAGGGATTATAGTAAACATAAATGCGCCCAACATCTAGGGTCTCAGAGACTCACCGTGGGATCCCAGATTCCCAAACTAATCCAGTTTCAAAAGATTTATATAAAAAATCATTTATATTGGCTCATTAAGATGATTAATTTAAATAATTAAAAAAAAGAAAGAGGCCCCTAGGACCAATTCAAACTCCCAGTTCTAAGGGTTATAATCATAATTTCACCAACAAGTTACCCATATCACTTTCAAAAGTAGTTCCTAAACCAAATTTCCATCAAATCACTAAGTAAGATCACTCAGCAGTCATCCAAACTCATTAATTTCAGATTCAGAGCAGTTCTTAAATAACAATCAAAGCACTGTTCAAAGGAAAAGACCAATTGAGTACAATGTAAATCTTTGAAATATAACAGAATTTTTAAAAAATTTAACCATTTTTTACAAAAACTTTTAAATTGCAGTGGGAATTGATGGGCTCACAATTAATCATAGTTAAACATAGTTAATAATTGACCCCTCCCCCACACTTAAAACCCAAATTTGTCCCCAAAGTTTACTTCTAAGATGGAGAAGAACAATTTGACAGTTAAAGTTCAAAAAAGATTTTAAATTAAGTAGATTAATGACATGTATAAAGGGTCACATTAAAGTTCAAAAATCTTGTTTGCCACAATTATTAACTTATAGTAGGTTCATTAACAAGTACATACATTAAAATTTAAGTCTAGTGAATAATATTTTCAATATAGCTCAAAAGAAGCATATAAGGTGTGGGTGCACAATTAATTGGGGTGAAAGAAAGTTTAGCAGAATTTATTTAGTTAGATATTCAATACAGCAAACAAAGTTCATGATAAACATCCCAACATTAATCATATTTAAAATACCAGTAGCTTTTACCCACAAACACTTAGTTTCAAGTAGTGGATGATTATAATAATAATGAAATTCTATTTTCAGCAGTGAAGTACATGCAGATTTTTTTTAAATTCAACTCAGTGACATGCAACAAAATTTCATTACAAGTCAAGTAAAATTTTAAACATATGCATAATTTTTATTTCAGTAACAACGCAAGCAGTATAATTTTATAAAGCATTAAGTAGCATAAAAATGAAATAAAAATTAAAAAAAAGATACTTCTCTGAATAGATTTTCCATTACTCCTTTAGCATGGGAATTCTACTCCTTAAATGAAATAGCAGCATCATCCTAGAAACACATAACATGTAAACCTAGAACAAAAATCCAACAGAGATAAAGCATATGGAAGACAACAACGCATCACTTTATTCAACACTAAATAGTACAAAAATGAAAATAGTGAAAGAGCATGGGTTGAATCCCATAAAACATTAAATTTAAAGCCTCCATTTAGACTTTATTTAATCAAAATTTGTTTTATTTATTAACACAACAAAAACCATGGGTTGCCTCCCATTCAGTGATCAGTTTATAGTCCACAACCAGAATTCATTTCCATAAATGTTTCTATCCATGATCATTTAATGGGAATGAATTGTTAACAGTGTGAACTTCACAATTATCTAAAGATTTAAAAATAGGATCAACCGATACATTCTCATCTACAGTTCCAAACAATATTATCAAACATTATTTTAACAAAAGCATTTCTAATATACTGTCCAACATATTTTGGCCTCCAAAAACCACTTCCTCAGCTCTAAAAATCTTCAACATCTTCCTAAGAAAATCAACAAATTGACCAGTAATACTGACATGGCTTCCCCTACAATTAGAGGTCAGCTCCAAACCGAAATTAGAAGAAAAAACACCAAAAAACTATTTATTATTTTCATCGAGTGTTCCCAGCATAGCTTGAATAAAGTACAACTCAGAAAACTCTCGAAAGAAGGAATCATATTCAGGTTCTGATAGGTTGTACCCAATGTTGACATACGACTCAAATGATGTGAATCTTTCAAGTTCATGCTGGAAGTCATCACAAAAAACATCAAAATGATTAATAAAGAAAGTTCCCAGAAAATACACTTGATCATAATGGGAACAATTTAGTTTTTCATCAGGAATCTGCCCAGAACTTTCTCCAACTTAAAAAATCCTTAGACAGTCGACTTTATAAGGAAAACTTTAAAAAACATGTTGAGATAGTTCAGAACGGGAATGAGACTCACTTTCTAGAATGGGTTCTAGGGAAATATTTTGCTCATCTAGAGGAAGGAATGGGATAGGAATAGAATCCTGAAGAAAAGTTTCAATAGACTGGGGAATAAAAATCTCTGTGACCTCAAGAGGAAAAGAACTATAATCAGCTCAGACCTTAATTTTAACACATTGATTCTCAGCAACATCTATCAAATTAGAACCAACCACATGTTGAGGCTTTTCAAACACTAAAAACTCCTCCACATCATCAATATCTTGGAGAGTGAGTTTCCCCTTGGACACATCTGTGATAGCACCAGCTATAGCAAGGAAAGGTATCCCTAAGATGATTGGGACTTTTTCATCACAATTAATATCTAAGATAAGGAAGTCTATGGGTAGTGTTATTTTTCCTACACTCACTAATAGATCATCCACCCTTCTTGCAGGGTGTGTGAGTGACCTGTCAACATGTTTAAGACAAATAGAAGTTGGTTGTAAATCCCTCAGACCGAAACTTCTAAATAGGGAGTATGGCATAAGATTGATGCTTTCTCCTAAGTCACAAAAACAATTAAGTTGCTCAATTTCTCCTATTTTTCATTGAATAATAAAGATACCAGGGTCCTTTAATTTTGGAGGCACCTTCTTTAACAAGGTCTCACTACACTCCTCATTGAGATTAACTTTTTCCAACTTCTTCCAATCATTTTTATTTTTTAGAAACCTTTTGGTAAAAGAAACATATAAAGGAATTTTATCTAAGGATTCTACAAATGGAATGTTGATACTAAAGTTTCAAATCATTTTAAGAAACCTCAAATAGTCAGGTTCATTACTCTTCTTCACTCTTTCAGGGAAGGGAATGGGAGGGGCATAATTTTTAAGAACATGTTTGTTATTCTCCTTCTCCTCAATTCCATTATTTTTATTTTATTCTTTAATTAATTCCCACTTTATTTTCCTCAGTTCCTGAACTTTTTCATATGTAAGTTCAACATTATGTTCAGGTTGAACAAAGATGTACAAATTCCCAGATTCTGTTTCAAGAAGATTTTTCCTTCCAGATTCAGTTTTTTCATCAGTTTTAGTTTTCCTAGAGTGTTTCTTTACTTGTTATTGGGTGTGAAGGCTAGATCTAGTGTTTACTGCCATGATATTCTCTCTTGGATTAAGAATTGAAGTTTTGGGAAACTTTCCCTTTTCTTTATCACCTTGATCCCTATCCATTTCAATTATTTGATGTTATAAATTGTGAATATTACCATCTATTTCCTTCCTAAATGAACTGATCTCTCCCAAAACTTGTTGTAATAGCCCCTTTAACTCCCCTTGAGAATTAGAAGACTCATCCCCATATTGGTTTGAGTTATATATTTTACAGTGTGATTGGTAGCTAGGGGAAGGGGTCTGCTTTATGACACCTTGTTCTTTCCAGGATAAGTTTGGGTGATTTTGATAACTATAAGTGTACTAATTGAATAATTGATCATTTTTCCCTTGGTTCCTAGCTCTAAAATCCACAAATTTGGCACTCTCATCATACTGGACAGGGTGATCAAAATTTATCCAACATTTATGAGTGTGACCGAACATCCCACAATGATTACATTGCTCCCTTAAGACCCTATCACTAACAACAACAGCCTGAGGATCGTCTTCACCTCTATGGATGACCCTCTTCCTAGATAACTTGTGTTGAGATTTTTGAGAAATCTTGTCATAAACAAGTTTCTTCTCATCAGCAGTGGAGTTAAAAAAGTCACCCCAACAAAATTGGTCAACTAAATTTTGGTTGTAAGGGGTGAGAAAATTATAGAAGGTCTCCATTAGTAGATGGGGAGAAAATTAGTGATTGAGACTTTGTATAAGGAGACTTATAAAACTATATCATTCCTCGTGAAATAACTCTCCCTCATCTTGGACAAAACCAGTAATTTTGTGCCTAATCTCAGAGGTGGTGCTCCTAGGATATAATTTTGATATAAAGGCAGTAAACACCTCTTCCTAGGCCTTAAAAATTTCTTCATATAAGTTCTGAAACCAAGTCCTAGCCTTACCCTTCAGAAAAAATGGAAACAACCTCAATCTCAACTTCTCCTCACAATGCTCTCTTAGAGGTAATTGTTGTACAGAACTATTGAACTCTATGATGAACTCAAGTGAATCCTCTCCTGGAAGACCATTGAATAAAGGAAGTTGAGAAAGGAGAGACTTCTTAATTTCATAGTTCCTAGACCTAGGGGTCAACCTAATACAAGATGGGTTACTTGATAAAATTGGAATTTGAAACTCTCTAAGTCTAGGTAACTGAAGGGATGGAACTATGGGTTGTGGAACATTCATGTTTTGGTCAACTCTATTATTCTGATTTTCCATTACAATGTTTTTAAGAGTAGTTAAATGTTTTTCTAATTCATAGTTTGAAGACTCTAATGTAACAATGAATTCTATTGTGCTCATGGAAAGTGTAATATCATTTAAAAATAGCACAATATTAGAACTAATCACAAGTTCAAAAATAAAGAAAATTGTAGCAATTCAGTATTAAATGAAGCATATTTTTTTTACAGTTTTAAATTTTTCAAAATTTTTGGTGTTTTTTTATTTGTTTTTTTTAATTTTTATAAAAATAATGGCTCATGCCTTACTCAAAAATGGTTCCAAAAACTTGACCTGTACTGTTGTTGAAGTCAGTCAAAGTTTAAAATTTATAATCCTACTGACTACTGTATATGTGGCAAGCAGGGTTGAACCCACATGGAAGGAAATTCTGACCACTATTCTTCTTAAATCCTTCTAAAACTCCACTATTTTCTGCAGCAGAGTGAATTTTCTATTTTTAACTTTTTATACTTTTTTATATTATTTATTAAGTAGTGAAGCGCCAAAACACTATAAATCTTGTATCTACACTAAGTTGAAGTGAGAAACCATTGAAGAAAAAGGGGAAAAGAGATATAAAAGCACTGTAAAATGAACAATCTAGAGAAATATGTTTGGGTAAAATATCAATTCTACTGGTTTTGAAAATATTCCTTCTTAAAAAATTGATTACAATTAATACCACTGAAAATGAGTGATTTATTTCCCTTGCCAGAACATAAATCACTCAAGCTAACAAGTCTTGAAGTTCACCACTCCTAGATTAATCAACTTGAGAATTCTGGTTTGATAAAGAGTACATAACAAACTCACCGTAAGTTTTTCAGTCTTTTATTTCAATTTAAATGTTTAAGAAAATTAATCCACAATCAAACTCACCGAATGAATGTGGAATTATGAGATTAAGTGAAGATGGTATGTTGCAATTGAATGAAATAATAACTCACCTCGTTGATCAATGCCGACCACACTAAAAATGATAGAGAGAAGGAAGGAAAAAGATAGCCAGTTGACTTGATTTTAACCCCAAACTGAAACTATTTATCCTATCATTATATCAATTACGTATACTTAAACCATTCAATTACATAGGAAGAGAACTGAAAGAAAACAGAGGAAGAAAACTTCCTCTGCTAGTATGAATTTCTGCTGCTCCTGGCCCTCGAGTCTCCAGGGAAAGGTTCTCCAAGAGGTGTTCCAGGATTCACCTCTAGTTCTCGCTCTGCTTCGAAGTGAAAGGTTAGATGTATCGAATGAATTTTCCATCCCGAATCTAGTGTGTTTGTGGAATGAAAGAGAGTCCAAGTCCCCCCCATCAAATTTTGCTACATCTCTCTTTTAATATCCTCTGTCATCTGCTGCATGTCACCGGTCAGTTCCACTAACTCCAAAAATTCCTTCACTTAAGCACTACACACATGCGTTTTTTTCTCAATAGGCACATCGCACTAATTTTTCTCACATAACTAACTCCCACTGAGTTATTTTTGTGAATCGGGATGCATAAAAATCTATTGAATGAACCTGTAAAAATAGAACAAAAAAATAACTAACTATTTCAATATTAAAAATTGTACGTTTATAAACAAATGTTAAATATAAAATTAAATATTTATTAGTTATTATTTTTGTTATTATTGTTAATTAATATTCTGAGTTATATGTTATTATTTATTAATTTATTTAATTATGAAAGTGATTAAATTACATAAAAAAATAATTATTTATTGGATCATTAGATTAATAATATTAGTATTTAACTTTTTTTAAATATTTAAGTTTCTTAAGATTATTACTTTAAGTTTATCATAATAAAAAGTTTTATTTCTATTATAAAAATTTATAAACTTTTATATAGTTATTATATTTTTAAATTATTTCATTAAAAAAGAAGTTAATTTATAATTATTATATTAATTAAAGCATTTAATTTTAATTTTAATTTTATTAATAAGTTCAACATTTGAGTTAATTAATTTTCTTATATTATTAATTTATTTATATCATTACTACTTTATTTATAGTTATTTATTATTAACTTAGTTTTAGGTTAATTAATTAATATTTTTTTAATTCATTCACTCCCCCCAAATTCAGCACACAGGGGGGAGGATTTTCTTTCCTTCTCCAGGAAGGAGAAGCACGACTACTACTTTCTCCCGAATAACCGGCACTGGCCAGTGGATCGGCCTCTCTCAAGTGGCGAACGGCTCTGGTGTAGGCTCATCCTAGATTTTATTCATAGCGGAGGCCTGTGGGGGTGGCGTGGCTCCCGTCTACTCCTCCAGCAACGCAGAAGAGTTCTTCCTCCCGGTGACTTCAACCCAGTGTGGCATCGGCCTTGGTTTGGCAGGTCTAGTGTGGCTTCGACTCCTTGAAACAGCGTGGCGTCCTATGGGTGAGTTTCCTTTGAGCATGCGGTGAAACACAAGATTCCTAGGAAGCTCAGCTTCAAAAGGATGATTTAATTTGTTAAAATCAGATTAGATCTGTGTGGATTTCAAGTTCTGATGTTGTTGTGGGTTTGCATTATATTAATTGAAATTGAAATCAAGGATGAAAATGAAAATGGTAGTGAAGAAGTTGAAGACCCACATCGATCTTCTGCTGTAGGTGGAAATGAAGGGAGGGTTTTGGGTGGATGTGGACTTCAAAAATATGGAAATGAGGAATTGTTTTTGAATTGAATTTTTATTTCATATTTGAAAAGGGGTAAATCAAGATTATATTATTTAGGATGATTTTGGAATTGTGATGGTATGAGGTTGGAAGGAGAAAGGCAAGAACGATAGAAAAGGTAGTGGCACTGATTTGGGTTGATGCAAATGATGGCGACATGAGTGAGACCATGAAGAGAAATGATTTGCGGTCTGAGGAAATTCACAGTAGCTGTGGTACCGTGAAATTGAATATGGTGGTAGGAGGTAATGTATGAAATGGTGGCAAGGAAAAATCGGTGAGACAGTAAATAGAACCGGTGGCACAAATGATACGGTGAGACCGTGTAGATACGGTGCGTGGTGGCACCATAAAATGAAACAGTTGTTGTGACACCGTGACACTACAAAATAAACAGAGAAAATAAAATAAATTAAAACTTAAATAAAATAAGAACAAAATAATTAATAAAAACTAAAACTTAATTAAAACAATTGAAAATTTAAATACAACATAAACTTTAATAAATTTATAAAACCAATTAAACTTAAGTTACATTATTAATAACTTCAATTCACATAACTTAAATTATTACTATACTAAAAATTAAATTCAGAAACAGTTAAATTATTAAAATTTAATGTTAAATTAAAAAAATTATAAAATAAAGTTGAATTATTTATAAAAGACTACTGTTTCAAATTAAATTAATTAAAGAAATCAGATAACTATTATTTTATTAATCAATTTATGATAATTAATCAAGTTGATGAAATTAAAAAAGAGTCAAACATTTATAAAACTAAATTAATAAATAATGAATTTTTAAATGAAATCAAATATTTAGATTCTATTAAATTAAATTAATTAATATTTAATACATGAAATGATAAATTAAAACTTCATTGTCTATGTGAAAATTTAGACTTAATTAATTAATTAATGTTAGATTATTAAAATTTGCAGACAAAAACTACCAAGCTAAATAAAAAATCATTAAACTATAACATTAAAGTAATAAATAATTCAAATATTTTAAAGATTATAATACACTATTTATTGTAAAAATTAATTAATTATTAAAATTACTAATAAAAATAAAAATATCCATTATTTATTAAAAAGTGTTAAAATAAATAATTAAATTAATTAAAATTAATTAAAAAGATGTGAAAAAACATGTGTTTTTAAAGCCACCACAATATCATACTTACATTGTAGCTTTCATAACAACATAGAGAGTTATGTTGGAATACCTATCACAGTATATTCCCTAAATCTCCTAGGATAAACAATAACATTTACCTCCTTTACATTACCCAATGCACTAGAGAGCTATCTCGGGATCACTCTCCCTAGGTTTATCATAGAACCACCCGTATACGTAAAAAATTCCCAAGAACCATAACATAATCATAACATATGAACAAGCATAAAGGAAAGATAACATTTCCACATTGTAATAAAAATATAACATTTCAATATATTGACATAATCAATCTATTCTCAAAACCATTTTCAATACCAAAATACGTAAAAAGAGTATATGGTGGTTATTTTTCTTTTAAAAACATTACAGTTTTCTAAGGAACCCAAATATCAAATAATGCTCGCGGTGGTGGAAAGGTCATTGTCATCACGTATGTTAAAAAGAAACATTATTTTTGTCATTTAGTAAAATAATTCAGAGATAAAGGATTCCATTTGAATGAAATTAAAAGTAAAATGTGTTTATACACCATATAAAGGAAATTCTTGTATAAATCAAAGTTTGTCTCAATGAAAGGAGATTGAGACGAAGTCCCTTACCTTGTGTTCGACTTGTCTTGTTCGTTATTTATATCCATGAATAATAAACTTAAGTTAATTATACTTGCTTCAACACTTTTTTAAAGTTTATTATTCCTTTTATATCACTTATTACCTTGCTATAACAATCATGTAATTATTCAAGTTCATATCGGTCTTTTGTTGATGTTTAATAATTGAGTCAAAATGAACTTGTTATAATTACAAATTGTCTATGTGATCAAATGTCCATTATCTCTAAAAATATATTCATGATTCAGATATCATATATATTATTTATATCCTGTATATATTTATTTATAATATTCCATATCATTTGGATTTATGAAAATTAAATGCACCATTCATGGAGATGGTAAACCGTACGTACGCATGAATGCTACTTTCATTTCTTTTTTTTTTTCATTTTTAATGGAATGAAAAATAAATAATACATAGGTATATTATAATTAAAGTATAATATCATATTTTATATACATTACATAAGTTCATTAACACCATCCTTTATACATTCCATATATGGTATGAACGAGTCATATCACTTTGAGGGGGCGGTAGTCCGCACTTCCTCAAATGAAATTATCGTATTACCTATTATAGAAACCATAAAGGTATTATATAAATGAAAAATAAAGAAACATAGAGAAAATATAAATATAATATATATCACATATAAATACAGTTCTATCATAATGGCCACCAGGAGAGGTGGTACGTAAAAATTGAACAATCATCGTTTCCTTAGGCAGTAGTTCGCTGTCCACAAAAACAATATGTTAGGACCAAAAGGGGACTAGATACCCTGAGAGGGGGGGGGGGGGGGGTGAATCAGGGTATGGATATTATATATCAAAATTATTCTTGCCCCACTGGATCTTGACCTCTATATTATAAGGGTCACTTTGTTTGCTCTCATGTGTATATGTTAATCACTTCTTTTTATCTTTATCTGATGGTTATGCTTTTGATGAAATACAGGGAAGCAACCAGGAAGACACAACGATTTTTACTTTGTTCACCCTCAATGGGCTATGTCCAAGGAGCATACAACGAGGATGTGACATTGTACCAAATACACTAAATCTCACTGCCAATGATGTTCGGGCTAGATCACTTCTATGCCCAGGCTCACTGCCTTTACAATGTTTAAGGTCAGCTCACTAATTTCCCAAGGGTCACTCCCTATTTTTCTCTCTATGGCTCACTATCAGTAGAAAGAATAACCTTATTCCTCTTCCTTTTCTCACTGCACTTGGAAGGGATCCACTCACAGTTTATAGACCTATAGGACTCTTCATTATCACTAATGAAATGTGCATCTTCAACTATTCGTAGATGCTCTGTTGACGTACAACTTTCACCCGTAGATGAATCTCACTTTGCACTGGGTGTTCCAGGCAACTGAAATTTTTACGCATAGCCCTTACTACACCTTGTGCGTAATTCTCTTCCTTTTTGAGAAATTCACTTTTCACGCACCACCCCCTTTTTACACAACACCTCTTTTACACACAACATATCATTTTACGTGAAAACGCTTTTATGAGAAACCTCTCCACTGCCTTGCGTGTAATTTTCTATTCTTGAAAGAAATTCACTTTTCGTGCAACACTTCCTTTTACATGAAATGGCCTGATTTTATGTGTAGCCTCTGATTTTCACGCAAAAGTCTTCTTTTCGTGCAATCTCTACTTTACGTGCAAACAGTTCTTTTACGCGCAAACTTATTGTTTTTGCGCAACTCTCTTGTGCACTCAAATTTCGCGCACCAGAGCTCGAATACTATCTTCATCTTGAGATACACCGAATGGAGGGGGTCACTTCATATTTATATGAAAAATTGATCGCGCACGAAAAACCCTTATTGAGCGCATAATTCTCTTAGAGCATGAAAAACACATCTTCTGCGCAACACCATTTTTCATGCACGACTCCAATACTTCATGCACCTCATTCCTTTGCCAATTTTCGACATTCTGATCTTGAAGCACCTCATACGTGAAAAACACCAATCCTCTATTTCACTCCATGCCAATTTTTCACGCACCATTTTATTTTTTGTGTAAAGCATTAATTTTTCACGCACCTCTTTCCTTTTTCGTGCACCACACAAATATTTCACACCACAGTTAATTTTTAACGCACCACGCTGATATTTTGTGCCACACTAAATTTTCCACGTACCTCTTTCCTTTTTTCACGCACCTCCCTTTTACAAAAACACATCTCTCCATTTTCTGATTTTCAGGCCCAAAAATTTGGCGAACACTGGAAAACAGCACAAACTTGTATCTGCTCTTTTTCGTACCACCTCTAGATCGTCCATTCCTTTTTCGAGGTTCTTCAATCAATCATGGTTTGTTGAAATCATCCCTTGAACCCAAAAAATAACCATGTAAAACCCCTTTTTCAACACACTCATACACCATGGTCTGCTTTGTCAATAAACACAACATGGAGGCCCACTTTTTTCAACAAACACAATCACCTAAAAAATGATTCAATGATGCCTTGAAGGATTTTTCCCTACACAATATGTTCTAAATCTATTAGATGGAGGTGTGTGTAAGTGTAGTTTGAATCCTTATCATAATAAAAACCTAGTATATTAAGGATATTGGTGTTGTTATTTAATAAAAAAAAGAATAGAATAGGGAGTGAAGAAGTAGAATAATGGAAAGGAATTTTACACTAATGGAAAATTTCCCTATACCCATGGTTTCAAACCATGGGTATAGCCCATAAAACCATTGGTATAGGCTATACCCACAGTTTCATGAACCGTGGGATCCCGAGGCATCGGTATATCCCTATACCCATGGTTCTGTAGAAAATGTGGGTATATCCCACTAAAATATCATATTGCTAAGGGTTCTGGTAAACCGTAGGTATACATATATACCCACAATTTACAGAACCGTAGGTATACATTTTTACAGCCCAAATTATATACCCATGATTAAGTAAACTGTGGGTATAAATAGTTTTTTCACAGCAAACATACCCACAGTTCAACAAACCATGGGTATAGATATTTTTGAAGCAACATATATACCCACGGTTTGTTTAATTGTGGGTATAGATGGTTTTCCCAGAAAAGAAGCTGCCTACTTTAACCAATGTGAAACAATGAACTTACAACCCCCCTACAGCCCCCACTGGACCTACATCCCCTACCTTACCCCTAGAAAGACCCCCCTGGACCTGTAACCCCTCTTGGACAGACCCCCCTACAGCCCCCCCTGGACAGACCCCTCCTCCCTGCAACCCCCACTGGACATACAACCCCTCCCTCCCCACTGGACAGACCCCCCTGGACCTACAACCCCTCCCCCTACAACCCCCCACTGGACCTGGAGCCCCTCCCCACTAGACCTGCAGCCCCCCCATCCCTCTGGACAGACCCCCCTGTAGCCCCCCTAGACCTGCAGCACCCCCTAGATAGATCCCCCGCTATACCTATAGCCCCCACTGAATAGAACCCCCCCCACACTAGATCTACAGCCCCAGTCCCTCCCTTCCCCCTGGACAGACCCCCTGGACCTGCAGTCCCCTCCCCTTGGACCCCCCGTGGACCCCCCCAGACACTGGACACCCCCCTCTTAGAAATCCCCCTTCACCCCCTTCTGGACAGCCCCCCTCCCTTGGACCCCCCTGGACACCCCCCATTGGACCGTGGAAACCCCACACTGGTCCCCACTCCTAGACAGCCCCCCCTGGGCAGACCCCTCCCCTTGAAACCCATGAGACTTCTCGTGAAACTATGTGAAGATGACAGAGAGTGTTCTACCTCAGCAATTGATCAGAGATTAGTGTATGTTCTGGTCTAGTCTATTCAAGATTTTGGACAGGGAGCGGGTTTCGGTCATGCTATGGTTAGGGAAGTAGAACCAGTTTTGGTAAATGACGATGCTTTGGATTTTCTCCAAAAAATAACTCACACCTTCTGAGGTAATTTTGAACCCTATGAATAAGAGGAGTGTCTTAAAAAGATAGTGATAATGTTTGAATTTGATTATAATCTGGAGGCTGTCAGAGTAAAATGTGTTTAATTCTTGTTAGAGGGTCCTAATCGAAGATGTTGGCACTTAGTGGTTCAAACTAGGATGACCGTAGAAATATTTTGAAATATTTCAAGATCATTTTAAAAGAGAATAAGTGTCCTGAGGTCCTAGATTATTCCAGATCCCAGAAGTATATTTATCTTTCCAAAGGTGGCTGATCAATGATGGAGTATACCAATCATTTTTCTGAACCAGTGTAGTACACACTCTAGATCGTTTCAAATTAGTAGATGAAATCTCAGGAGTTTGAGATGGGACTACAGATAGAAATTTATTCTCAGGTATTTTTTCAAGATGAAAGTTTACAGTGAGGTAGTTGATCATTATTTCAAGGTTTAGATCAGCTTGAAAGGAATGTCTAGTTACATTGGACACCCCTTGGACCACCCCTGGACACCCCCTAGACACCCCTCCCCACTCCCCCTGTATCCCCTCCCTTTCCCACTGGAAAAACCCCTATACACCCCCTAGACACCCCTCCCCACTCCCCCTGTAGCCCCTCCCTTCCTCCATAGACAAACCCCCTCCCCCTTATCAAGAATAATGGCATGAAAATCTATTGCATGAAGATGTGTTGAAAATATATATATAAAGAGTGCATTAAATGTGTTAACATAAAGAAGAAGTATTGGAAGAGGACCAAGGGTGAAGGTATGCATGGAATAATTTCATAATGAAATGACATTCATGATTTGGAGATATTTATATGTGTTTGGAGAATAGATGAAAGTTGATACAGGTTGGAAATTAGATGTGGATCATGTTCACTGGTTGAATTAAAGAGGTGGATGATATATTAAAGCTGGAATTGATCTTAATATTTTAAATCTGGAAATGATTTAAAATACATCAATGATGAAGAAAATTTTAAATGGTTTAGTAGGATGAGGTTACACAACATTTCAATGGCCTGTATAAATATTGTTTCAAAGGGAGTCAGAAGCTTCCATAAAGCTGTTATAGAATGGGAACTATGGCTATAGGTGTGGACAAGTAGGCTAACAGGCAGTGTTCTTGAGGAAAAACATGCAGCATGTGAATGCAACTCTTGAATGGTTTAGATGGTTACATGAATCAAGTTTTCAGGTCTCATACTAGCGATGTTTTGAATGTTGATTTTTGGTAATATAGATTCCATAGTATTCAGAGTCTTAAATGAAGAATAAAATGTTGCGATATTCTTTATGTTCTACTAGGACATAGTTCGTTATGAGATCCTTAACACTATGAGGGAGTTCTTTAACCACTCCTCAATGCCCTATGGAATCAACTCCAATTTTATTTCCCTGATCCCAAAGAAGGAAAATGTTGTGGATATAAAGGATTTCAGACCTATTTCTATTGGGAAAACCTTTCCAAAAATCATTATCAAAATTATTACAATGAGGTTAGGTCTCATTTCTCGTGGATTTATCTCTTCAAATCAGTTTGGATTTATCCCTAGTAGGAATATTCAGAACTACCTCTGAATGTGTTAACATCATCAAATGAAAGGTTAAACATGGGAACTTTGCTTTAAAGCTTTATATCTCAAAGGAATTTGATAAAATAAAGTGGAGTTTTATTTTTGAAATGCTCAGAAGGTATGGACACCCCCTTCACCCCCATGCCCCTGGAAAACACCCTTGAACACCCCCATGCCCCCCCTGGACAACACCCTTTCACCCCCTGGATATCCCCCTTGCACCCCCACTGGACACCCCCTCCCTCTAGACACCCCCTGGACACCCCTCCTGGACAGCCCCCCTAGACACCCCCCTCCTTGACAGACCCTGGACACCCCCTCCTATATATCCCACCTGCACCCCCCTGCCCTACAGACCCCCCATACTGCCCTTGGACACCCCCTAGATAGCCCCCCCTAGACACCCCACTTGCACCCTACCCCCTGCCCTACAAACCCCCCGAACCCCCCCAGACAGCCATTGGACACCCCCTGGACAACCCCTCCTAGACACCCCACCTCCACCCTCCCCCCTTCTCCTGATAGTTTCATTCATAGAAATAAAATAGTTATTGATCCACCAAACCAACAAGATACATTTAATCAGGATTTATTTAAACCAGTACAGATTTTCACCACCAGTGATACCATTTGGAATTTGATGTATAGACCTATAAATCTTGGAAAGGAAAACCCCCATTGGATACTTTGTGAAGAATAAACATTCCATTTGATAAGATATAATAATGTTATCAAAACATTCACTTTGATGGTGGTTAAGAACAACCTATGTAAAATAGGGGTAACAACATGCCTTGGAAAACAAAATGTTGGGAGTCGGACAGCTTGGAAATCCAAGAGGGGAACCTACCCAGTTGTTAAACCAGATGTTTATGTTTCCTCATTCCACAATCCACCGAGACTACTTCTTGAGAACCGGAATGTTCCCATGAAACTCCTTCCACATCTATGAGACTTTCCCCCTGGATCTTCAAGGTCAGATCAATACTTTGAAAGATATGAAATTGCCCCATAGAGAACGACCTTCAAAAACCTCCCAAGAAAACTTAGCTTATAGAATGTGCATTGATCCCTCAACACTGCATAAGTTGATACCACCATCTACCACTAGTCTGGCCATCCTCATCCACGTAGCCCTAGGAAAATATTCCCTCCCCATGAGAATACAATATTAAAGAAGTCATTATCTTTTCAATATTCCCCAACACCACTTTTGAATCCATTAGGACCGATAAAACATGAATCGTAATGGATATAAGGATGAAATTCCCCAGCGTAATTATTCCACTGAAGGATAAAAAAAGGTTCTGGGGGCTGGTAAGGTGGCTGGTGTGGTGGCTGGTACGGGATGGAGTGGCTGGTGCGGGTAGGAAGGCAAGCGGCAGGGGGATGTCATGGGGCTAGTGCGGGCTGGAACTGGTGGTTGGGGCTGTTTTACAGGTGGCAGAGGGCTAGCATGAGTGTTTTGCAGGAGTCTGGGGGGTGGGGCCTGGTATGGTGGCTGGTGTGGTGGCTGGTGTGGGCTGGATTGTTGGTGGCCACGGCGTGACCGCGGCGTGACCGCGGCGTGACCACGGCATGACCGCGGCGTGACCGCGACCTGACCGCGGCATGACGACGGGGTGATCGCGGCATGACCGCGGCATGACCGCGGCGTGACCGCGACATGACCGCGGCGTGACCATGGTGTGACCGCGGCGTGACCACGGCGTGACCGTGGACTGACCGCAGCGTGACCGCGGACTGACCGTAACGTGAATGTGGACTGACCACGGCATGAACACAGACTGACCACGGTGTGACTGCAGCGTGTTGGCCCAGTCCAGCAACATCTGTGGGGCATCATCTTCCTGACAAGAGTGAAGGGATTGGGAGGAGGCGAGGAATCATTTTGCTCGTTGCCACGCTGGCCGAAATTGTGATTAGTCAGTCTCAACATTGATCACAAGACTCATAGAATACTATCACATATCTGATCATACATCAGATTCCCCATTTTTATAGAAGGCTCTAACTACACTATATGAGGTGTGTGTTGTTTACTGTTCTCACATAGAAAAAAAAGATAATGTAGAAAAATTTTCTCTACAAGGGTCAAAACACTCATCCCATCATCGGGATCATAAAAATATCAAACTCTAAAGTACACTTTTCCAATAAAAATATCATTATAAAAGTATTCTCAAGTCTTCTTATTGTCCAACATTTACTATTATGTCCCTAAAGCACTTAGATGGTCCTTATAGAATACAAGTAGCAAGCTTCACCCTTATCTCCAATATTGTCTACAGGTGACTAAATATTTTCATGAGAGACTCAATCAAGAGATTTTATACCTGAGTGCCTCCCTCCCCATTAACTATGGGTGGGTAATGTATCTAAAACTCTATCTAGGTATCATACATTGAATTCTGACAGGACTGAGAACCGCTGCGGGGTGTCGTCCTGGAGCAAGGCCAAATCACGGCATGACCGCGACATGACCGTGGCATGACTACGGTGAGAACGCGGCATCACCGCGGTCAGTTGGCCTGGTCCAGCGACATCCGTGGGGCCAGCATCTTCCAGCTAGGAGCGAAGGGAGTGAGAGGAGGTGGGGAAACATTCCAGCCATCGCCCCAATGGTAGAAATTGTGATTATTAAGTCTTAACATTGATCACAAGACTCATGGAATAATATCACATAGCTGATCATCCATCAGATTCCCCATTTTTGTAGAAATCTCCAACTACACTATATGAGGTGTGTGTTGTTTACTATTTTCACATAGAAAAAAAAAGATAATGTAGAACCATTTTCTCTACAAGGGTTAAAACACTCATCCGATCATCGAGATCATAAAAATAGAAAACTATGAATGACACTTTTCTAAATAAAAATATCATTATAAAAGTATTATCGAGTCTTCTTATTGTCCAACATTTACTATGATGCCCCTCGAGCACTTAGATAGTCCTTGCAGAATACAAGTAGCAAGCATCACCCTCATCTCCAATGTTGTCTATAGGTGACTAAATATTTTTATAAAAGACTCAATCAAGAGATTTGCTACCTGGGGGCCTCCCTCCCCATTAACTATGGGTGGGTAATGTATCTAAAACTCTATCTAGGTATCACACATCGAATTCCGATAGGACTGCGAACTACCGTGGGGCGTCGTCCTGGAGGAGGGTCAAATCATAGCATTACCGTGGCATGACCGCAACGTAACCACAGCATGACCACAGTGTGACTGCAGAGTGACCTCATCATGAACATGGCGTGACCACGACGTGTTGTCCCGGTCCAGCGACATCCACGGGGTAGCATCTTCTGGCCAGGAGTGAAGGGAGCTGGAGGAGGTGGGGAAACATTCTGACCATCGCCCTTCCAGAAGAAATTGTGATTAGTCAGTATCAACATTGATCAAAAGACTTATGGAATACTATCATAGAGCTGATCATCACTATTCTTTGGTTTAGAAGACAGTGCACCTCCGTTGGAGGGGTTTCATTATAAAATTTGGTATGTTTGATTTAAGAGGCATGGTATTTGTCAAGAATTGTGGAATGAAGATCTATTTCATGAATATGTGTTGAAAATTTATATATGAAGAGTGCATTCAATGTGTTAACATAAAGAATAAGTCTTGGAAGAGGACCAAGGGTGATGGTATGCATGGAATAATTTCATAATGAAATGAAATTCATGATTTGGAGATATTGATATGTGCTTGGTGTCTCAAACAGGGGATTAATCACCCCCGAAACAATTAATTAAAACAACAGTAGAAAATAAATAAAATTTTGTCATGACCCATCCATATTTTGGACATACTTTTCAAAGGAAAAGAAAATAAACAGAAGCAACACAGTAAAAGCAGACAAAAATGAAACACACTATCAATCCCTCAACTACCCTGATATTCCTCCCCTACGAAGAAAACCGTGTAGCCACCTCCAGTTCCCTTCTAGCCCCCTTCACCGAATATAAGTACCCTCCATCTGTAGAAAGTTGTAAAAGACCTAAGTGACAGATGTGATAAAGAAAATAAAATAAAAACTCAACTACAATATACTTGTCTCCTCTTCCCCAGCACCAATGAGTGGGCTTATCCTGTCATTACAGACAGAGCTTCAGCAGGATTCTTCCCATGTTTTATAGATTTTTCACCCTTGTATTTCCCAGACATATTCATTATGAAAAGGTGTTTGTACAGGTAATGTTGCTAGGAATAGTTCCAGTGTAATAATTGCTAATCTAAGAACTAATAATGTAAGCACTACTACTATAATGATGTTAGTATAAACATTGCAAGTGTGAATACTACTCTTGTAAGAAATTCTAGTGTAATGTTTCTACTAATGAATCCAAATGTGTAAATATGTAAAATTTTCCAGTGTAAACATTGTTGTTAGTATGGGATGCTAGTATAAGCACTCCTAATATAAAGGTTACAGTAGAAGTCATGATAATGTAAGCAATGCTACTTAACCAATTCTAGTCTTATTCTAGTGATGATAATGTAAATATGTATTCAAACCTATTTTTGATGGTGTCAAATATTGGAATATTGGGATTGATCATAAATTTCCTTGCGTTTAATGCTGCTACTAAAAATAACAGAACCTGCATAATAGGATTGGGAAAATTATTAGATGTTTTATGCTATAGAAATTAAAATATTAAATAATATAGGGCTAATAACTGCCTAATGTTTATGCTCTCCTAAAAAACAAACCTTAAACATACATTTCATACAAGCACAATAATTATGAGAATGATTTCTTTAAATGAAATATTAGTAGAGATAAAGATAAAATCGTCCATACTCACTGGCTTATAAGCATCATCATCAAAGCTATCTGTATCTGCTTCATCATTGGACTCCTCTTTTTTTTCAAGAAGACTTGATGGTTTACTTTTTATCACAGTTCCAAGTGATTTATTAGGTAATTTTTCTTACATAAAAACTTCAAATGCACAATTAGTGACCAGAATTGCAAAGATTATATAAAATATATCAAACTAAAAACCACTGGAACTATTTATATATTGCGCGAGAATTAATAAGAACCCTCAAATATTCATCATAATCACTTTAGATGAACTAGAGGAATCACTGTCAAAAACCTTGGTGGAAGAAAAAATGACTTTTTTAGAGAGTAGACTGCCCATTCAAAGTAGGAGAAACTTTAGCTGGATGCTCCTAAAATAGAACATAGTTTAATAATCATTAAAAAGGAATGAAACAAAAAAAATTCAGATTTGTATTGGTTTTTAAGAAGCATACCAAGCAATGAGAACCATAGGTCACTCCTATTCATAGTTAATAAATGCTCACTCCTTCGGAATCACTTTCAAAAGAGCTTGATGAATCAGAGCTCCTGTTGGGATTCACTTTCTTATCAGAAGAAATGGTGATGTTTTTAGCACCAGTGTGGGATGGCTTAGTTGAAATTGTAGGCTTGAAATAGTATCCTATAGAAATGAATTCAAGGCCAATTAATACATGAGAGCCTCATCCAGTCTTCCTTCATTGTAGTAAGTAGCAATCAAAGGAGTAAATGAAAGAAAATTTAGTTTCTAGACCCACAGATAGAAGCAACATAAGGAACTCTAACACCACTAAAATTTGATTCAGTTTTTTGAGACATTTTATAATATTATTACAAGAAATACTACCTGGGGTAAAGACACATTCAATCATCATTCTGTGGAAATTAAAGTCATGGTCTTATTTTCCTTTTCTAAGAAAATCTTGCATGACATAGTCATATATGTTGATATCAGCACACCCTTGTCTTCTTGTTGTCCTGGACATGTACAAAATATAATTAACATGATTCAAATAAAAATTTAAAGGTGTTTAAACTGCATACATAATTCATTTACATAGTTTAAACTGGTTGTAGAGTTCATTATGCATACACATTCATTTGAATACAAATTGAAAGGTGTTTCTTTTATTGTGCTATGAGCAGTTTGAATGTAATAATCATTGTATTTTACACAATATACACACATAGATTACTAAATACAATCATAGATAGAAAAAACCATGATAATTCTTTGAAAAAACATGTAAAAAACACACCTAAGTGAAACATACCTTCAGGAAAGACAAGATCCATGGAATCCCATACCTGCAACCCAACTGCAAATAACGTCATGAAACCAAACACATTCAAATCTCCAGTCATACATGAGCTTATAACATTTCCATGAACACTGAGTTTTGTAACCAAAAAACACCAAGTTCCCCCTTCAACTAGCCCCCTACCCCTCCCCCTTCACCCAACCCCACCCCCCAGCACCCAGCCCCCCACCCCCCAGCCCCACCCCCTGCACCCAGCCCCCCCTGCACCCAGCCCCACCCCATGCACCCAGCCCCCCTCCCCCTACACCAATCCCCCCTCCCTGCACCCACCCCACCCCCTGCACCCATCCCCCCTGCACCCAACCCCAGCCCCTGCACCCAGCCACAACCCCAAGCACCCAGCCCCTGCACCCAGCCCCACCCCTACACCCAGCCTCCCCCTGCACCCATCCCCCATCCCTACACCCACCCCTTCAACCATCCCCTGCCCCACCCCCCAGAACCCCCCAAGCACCCATCCCCACCCCTGCACCCATCCCCCTTCCCCCTTGCACCCAACCCCCATCCCCACCCTCCCCCTGTACCTAGCCCCGCCCCCTACACCCAGCCCCCCTCCCCCTACACCCTTCTTACAAAGCTACCTATAAACCCAAAAAAATATCTAGCATTTACCATATCATTCAAGGACTTGGGATCTCAAAAAACTCAACCAGTTCAATCAATAGAACAACTTAAGATTTTACAAAATTAAAATTTTAGAAATAACAAATGAGGAATATATTCCTTTTTTACCTACATTAATTTAGACTTTTGAATTCAATAATTTATGAAAAATAATTAGATAATAAATGGAATCCAATGTCACTATATAGGATATCATTTAGAGCTAAGTATTCTATGTTAGTAAGGTAATCACTTACCCATATTCATGACTAAGGATTCTAATGTTAGATTTTTGTAAATGCATGCGAAAATTTATGCAAAACTTTTCAGAAGAAAAAAAATTAACCATTCTTATCCATACAAAAATTCAATTTAAGCTCTTAAAGTACGTACATAAGTCTCTATACTAAGTCAAAAATAGAGGGTATTAATATCCCCCCCATCACCAACATCCCCATCCCGATGTTCATGCCAATCATCATCAACATCATCATTATCATCATCAACAACATCATTAGGAGCCTCATCACCAACAACAACATCATTAGCATCAGCCACATCCTCACCACCAACAACTCTATCACCACAACCTTCGTTGCCACTACGAATCTCATTGGAATCAACTGATACATCATTTAAAGAGCTCATTGACACCATATATGATTCAAAAGTAGCAACAACCTCTGATGGAAGAGACTAACTCAAAACTTCCATAGATTTCATGAAATTTTCAGTCATCAGCTTACTTATTTCACGCTATTCTAAAACTATTTTCTTTGCCTTAGCTACTTCAACACGAGAAATTTCCAACTCAGAGGTCTGGGAGGCTTGATAGGAGCCCGATGATGACCAATACTTAGAGAGGATGATGTTTTTACCTGGTCGACATCGTACTCTCCCCGGGGTGCTCCTCACCTAATACCTGACTTAAATGATCATGTGGCCCGAAGTTGTTATCTTACTTACCATTGAGGGCCTCCAAGCTAGACTATTGAAATTATAAAAAAATTAAATTATGAATTTCGTATAAATATTTACAATATAAATAAAAAACATTAAAATTTTATCTTGTGTATGTGCATTTACTTCACTTCCATCCTTTTTCTTTCTACTGGAGAAAAATAATTTGGCACGAGGTATAGGACCTTCGATGCATAATTTAGCTTGCTGTAAATGAGAAATGCACATATCTAGATTAGTACCATATATGAGAAATGGAAAAATCTGACCTATGTATATTCAATAATATTTTCAGTAGAACATCCTGTATAACATCACAATACCCGGTTAAAGTACCTGGTGCTTTTCATGACCGGGCATTTTAGTGTGCCCCAATGTGTGAAAAAATGTCATTGAATCCTTATTATTTATGTTTTTCTCTAAAAATTTCTAAAAAAAAATTCCAATACAAGTAATAAGAGTTAAATTTTATTTTTCCACCATTAAAGATTGAGATTACCTTAAACTTAGTAGTCTTCCAATGTGCAATCATTTCTTCATATTGAATTTTTGGATAGTCGGGGAATATGGGTACCCCCTATAATTCAGTACCAACCCTAATCTTCCTACCAACATACAATTCATACTTGTATGAGTGCCATAACTCCCCAACATCCATCAACCTTGCTGTCTTAGCAGCTTATTTTTCAGGAAAGTTAAACCAAATCTGCAATGAACATGTTATTTCATTTAAATACACCAATAATATAGATACAAATTTATATAATTTTCTTACCCATATTTGTTTCCATGATTTGTCCTTAATCTCTTTACTGATACGTCTTCATGACATCAGTTCCACTAGAATGATATCGTGATACTTGGACAAAGTGGCCATGAAACTTCTACACTGCGTTGCAGTTGGACCTACCATCTGATTTTGTAGATTGTAATACACCATTAGCTATTTCTAGAGATTCCAAACTTCCTTAATCCGAGTGTTCCCACGCCGCCTATAAGAATATCCTACTGAATAAGAAAAAGAGGGGGGAATAATAATTAAGTCATGGTACAACACGACAAAAATAAAATGATATAATTTGAAACAGTTATAATCAAAAAACCATCTGCAGATTTCTCAATAGATTATGATGGATCTGTGGGCTGTCCTGACTCAGCAGCCTCTACAGGAAGTGTCTGCTCCAATGCATGCTCTGGGTGACCTTCATGCACTAGAGTAGAAGTTAATGGAACCGACTCATCAGATGTTGGCTGTACGGTAGGAATTTGAGGCGGTGTAGACATGGTAGCATATGGGTAGTAGGATGGGGGATACATCATCGGATATGGATATGGTAAAGGTGGAAACATCTGTGGAGGTGGTGTAGGCATGGAATGTGAATAAGAGGGTAGCTGAGATGATGATGGAGACATGGATAAAAACATCCCAGAAGACTCAAGAGGATGGGAAGGTGTGGTAGAAGGGGTTTCCAATGGTAGGTCAGTGTGTAAATGGGTATGACGGGTGCTATGTCTAGGTCTAAGAGCATCCCCACTCATACCCATGCTAACTGGATTATGAGTCAAATCCAGTGGAACTGAATGTCCCTAAAAAAATTGATAAAGAATATTAACCTGAAATTATTTGTAATGTAGAAAAAAAATCATAATTATAATACTCACTAATGGAAGCTAAGGCAACGCACACTCACTCCCCGGTCGATTGGGATCAAATAGTCACTTCCTTCGACCTTCTGTAGTATTTGGAATAATATACATAAGAAAATATGATTTAATGAAACGACACCATTAAATACAAAAAACAAACATTTTATTCCAAACTGAAACATAATTAAAGTAATTATAGTAATACTAACCTGAGAAACTCATGTAAATATAAAATGAATGAATAGTGAACATATATGTTTGATTCTATATATTATCGACCACTACTTTAGGTTCAACATCAACTCTCACAATGGGACAATTTGATTCATCAAATGAAATATTTTGGCCAACACCACCGGGGATGTCAATGGTGAAAATTTCATCACTAGCATCATGAAAAATATGTCTGGGGATTACATCATTAATGACACCATAATCGGGTCTCAGATGATCTTTCACATAAAATACTTATTTATCCATTGATGCCAAAATGTATGGTTCATCGGTACGCATTCATCGACTCATATCAATAACTCTGAATCCCCAAACATTAATAAATGTATCATGACATCTCATTGAATCAAAACATTTACATTTCATCATAGTGACTCTAACATGAGAGTAGTAATCCAATAACAATATTTTATCAACTATACCATAATAATACACATCTTCATATCAAGGCCTACTATCTGATACACTGGCATGACAACCTGTTGTAGCGGTTAACATAACGCCATCATGTTGTGTTCTCATTTTCACCACTCGATCCATTGTAACAAATTTATACCCATTGATTATTAAATATTTACATCCACGAACCAAAGCATTAGTACCAAAATCCAAAGATCTCAATTATTGAGAAATGGAGTCAATAAGTACACTCAACACATGAAATATATATGAATAATACAATTAAATGGATATCTATTTTTTAAACTAATTAAAGTAATGGTAATACCTTTGATTTCAACCAAACAGGAAACTCTAGGCTATGCAAAGCCTCTCTCCTTCTCAAAGACAAAGATGGATGAACTATACTTATAATTTTTTTATGTTCCCTACATGAAATGATAATAAAAGTGTAAGGTATATGTGAAATTTCATAATATGAGATAACATATAAATATCCAAATTACTTACTTGATATAGTCATCGAACAAACCATAGTTAAACAAGACTGTACGATGAGCCATCTCCCACTCTTCAAGGCTCAATGTAGACAATGTATAAGACCAAAAAATTCCTCCTATTTGGGGAAGAGATGTAAATGAGGGCTCAATTTCCCCATACTGGTCATATTCATTTCTCATTGGATGATTATGTCTTGTGGTGACATCAAACAAATACATTGAACAAAAATCCATACATTCTTGAGTCAGATAACCCATCACAATCGAACCTTTAGGATAATTATTGTTTCAAACATATGATTTCATTGTGCACATATTTGTTTCAGTAGGATATATCCACCAAAAATCAACTAGTCCCCCAAGAAGTGTTTCACTTGGAATATGAACCGTTAAATGTAACATGCAAGTGAAAAAGGATGGAGGAAAAATCTTTTCCATATCACATAAAATTAATGGTGCCTCCTGCTGCATTTTTATCAAGAATTAATTGGATAAACTTTTAAAAAAAAGGTCTCTAAAAAATGGCACAAGCGAATCACTTTCACCCTTAAATTATTGAAATCATTTATGGTCCATAGAAGGGTAGCACACATCTGAAACGTATTCTTTGAAGAAGCATCGAATGTCCACACACCGAAATACCAAAGTTGTTTAAAATCTCTTATTAAAGGATACAAGTAGACATCTATATAATTACCATGATCAGAAGGTCCAGATATTAGTATACTCAAGAAAATTAATGGTTCTTTCATACACATCCATGAAGGAAGATTATAAACATAGATAAAAACTGGCCATGTGCTGTGAGAAGTAAAAATATGACCAAACGGATTAAAACCATCATAGGATAGACCCAACCTGACATTAAACACCTCAGATTCAAAATCAATATGTTGTGCATCAAATGTATGCCATGCTAATCTATCTACAGGATGAACCAACTCATCATTACCTTTAATTCTATCTGCATCATGCCATCGCATATTGGCTGAGATTTCTGCAGACAAGAATATATTTTGAAGTCTGGGAATCAATGGAAAGTGCCACATGACTTTTTATTCCACACGAGAAGGTGTTACATCTTCAGTTTTCTTCCATCGAGATATACCACATTATTTATAGTCATTACGGTCAGTTGTTTCCTCCCAAAATAAATTGAAATCTTTCAGACAAGCATGGACTTTATTAGTATCAAATCCAAGCTTCTTAATTAACTTCCATGCCTTGTAATGATTTGAGGGAATATCTACACCATCAGGAAGCAAGTCCTTAAAAAATGTAAGAATGTAATCAATAGAGGTATTATAAATTCCATACATGGTTTTCCCATGATATAACCGCATTAAAAATTCTATGTTGGTCATTTTAGTACATTCCTAATATACTGGAGTTTTGGAATCATCCAATAATTTTTTTACTTTCTCATTATCATCTTTAGTATTTTCCTCATGTGTATTGATATCATTGTCTTATTTCACTGGAATACTATCTCTCTCGGGTTGATGGAAAAATGGAAATCGATCGAATATCAAATTCTCCATTCCACTTCTTTCATTTTGTTCGTGACCAGTAGAACATTGACTCGTCTCTCCATGGTGATACCAAACATAATAGTTTGTTTGAAATCCAAATTTCATTATATGGTAGCTAAATTTTTCCTGGATTAACCTTTGTATTCCAACAAATTTATAACATGGACACTGTATACAACCTCCATCTAAGGCATTGTCAAATGAAAAATCTAAAAAATTCCCCAAATTATTTTGAAACGCGGTTGAAATCCTATCTATACAATACATCCAAATTATATCCATTCTATAAAAATAAAAATAAAAGTTATCTTCCAATAAATAATGTAAACCATAATAAAAAAAGGGATATGTACTATAGAAAAAAAACTATTAGAATATAAAAACTTAATAGTTAATTTACATTTTTATTGCAAGTGCCTTTATTTTTATAACCAATTTCAACCCTTTCAGTATCAGAGATAAAATTCATACCTCTATCCTATAAAAGGATGATCAACAAGATAAGCCATAATGGGCCAATAAAGGTTTCATGTCTATGATAGAGTGGTATGTGTCATTATAGTTAAACTAAGGGAGAGATAAAAAAGTTTTTCCTCCCTTAGGTGTAACATAAAAAAATCATCTTTTAACATTAAAACACACACTTAAACATGGTTTATTTCATTTATAAAGCAAGGGAGAGATAAAAACATTCATCCATAATCATAAATATTTTAAACGAGCCCCATATCCATGCAATTTAATATTTTCCATGGGTAAAATTATAATTCAAAGAGGGAAAAAATTTAAAGAAAACCACTTTATCTCCAAGAATTAATGAAAATAATTTAGATAATTTATATAAAACAATCATGGGTATTAAATATTGGTATAAATATACTAGAAGACAAATTTAATAAACTAAATCACTTCATGAATTTTTTTAATAAAATAATTACCTAGAAACACCTACTGCATACAAAGTGGAACAAGTCACAACATGACTCTTAAAAAGGAAAAGGTCATTTTGGTAAAATAAATGAATTTAAAATCAATCGAAAAATCAAATACACGTTATTAGATTAATATAAAACAATAAATTTTACACAAACCATGATTATAATTCTCATAAGAAATGATATATTAATATATACATATACGAGAACTAAAATAAAAAGGGATATAATAAAGAGATCTGACATTTACTGTATACTGCATAACCTATACAGCCAAATAGAGAAGATGTTTGATTAATACATGAAGACTTCATCATTTTTTTTCACAAAAATAATAAATAGAAGATAATAATATATCTCAAACTTTCATAATAATCATATCCAAGATGATGAATTGAGAGAGTTTTCACAATGAGTTTAACTTCTTTAAAATTATTCTTTACCAGTACAAATCAAATTCCAAGTCTTTAATGTGATTGATTCATCCTAAAATCATTTATAGTATAATCTCTATGAAGTTTGGGGCATACCATTTGATTACTAAAACTATGAATGAAGATCGCCCATATTGTATAGGTGGGAAATCAGAATTTCATTATCGATATAGTTCACAAGTAGAATGAAAAAATCCTATATTTTATTGTGATTACTTATCAGAAATCCATTTCCTAATTTTACTAGGTCAGTCCTAGGAAAATGATTTTAAGGAGATACCATCTCTCAATATTATTTTTATAATAATAAGTAATCCTTTCATATGGGAAAATAACAACAATGCACATGGGAGACAATCACCTTGAAATAGAGGTGAACATTACCAAAAATAATCCTAATGTTCTCTTGTATTGATTTCCTATTCTATATTTATATACTAACCAAAGGAGAGATAGAGAGAGAGTATGTGATCTTCTCAATGAGTAAGTAAATATGTGAAAAGGTATGAAATTCATATTTGAGTAATAATATACCAACAATGATTCACCCCCTATAAGTGTTAAACACATCCAAATGTGATCCTAAAAATTATTATTATAGAAAGAGTACACATATAATTCTATTCTAAATAATCTCATGTTGAATATTTGAATTTATTTTTGAAAATCCTAAAATAATTTTTGAGTAGAATAAGCCTATATACCCTCCTTTTAAATAAATAATTAAATATATTTATTCTAAGGCGACTAAGAATAAGACGAAAAGGGATGCAAAGATGTTAAGAAAGCCTTATTAATAAAAGGGGACTTTCCACTATTTGAAGGTAATTATAGTGGAAGTATTTATATTACATTATTAATTTAGTATCCTCTTGATGATGTTTAAATGATATACCACTTAATAAAATAGAAAAAAATTAGTTCTTCTATAAAAGAATCTAGATGAACAATGATTGGGCATGAAAAAAGAAGATCTGGTAGTGGAATTGACTTCAATAGAAGTTGACAACAAGTCTACTTCAGGTAGTACACAATTTCTACGTGAAGAGGATGTAATAACATATCTCTCAATTTTTTTTATATAAAATATCAAAGTTAAAGTAGAAAATATCATATCCTTAAAGAATTATGTGATGAGTTATATGATGAATCAAATGTTTATTAGGAAAAGACCCCAAAAAAACCTAGAGATATATTAACTGTCATTTGCTGCTCTATGAAAATCATGCAAGTAAAGATCACCCAAATTGAAGATAAATCAGAAATTATGGAGAAATATTTTTAGGAAATGGTGTTTATGTTCAAAAATATCTCCAAATAAGTTGGATATATAAATAAACTGAATGAGGATCTTGTATAAAGATGATCAAATTTTGAGAATGAATGGATCATTATAATCTATGAGAGAGAATAAGACAATATGGGGCATTAAGAAAATAACCATTCACTATAAGAAGTTACTATTATCAATAATTATCTACATGTAGTTAAGGAAAATATGATTAAATATATTGAATATATTCTAGAATAAATGAAAAAAATGGGTGAAGATCAAACTAAAGTGATGCTAATTGAATGTGATGATACAATGAAGAGAATAAAAACTGAGAAATAAATTATCAATATATGATTCTTATAACATTAAATTGAATTAAAAAATATATAAAAATGATAATTCATGTATTTAAGATAAGTTTAAAAAATATTCAACCATAAAAACTAATATGGAGTATTATGATGCTAAAAGGAATGATACTATCTAACTCAAAGGTCAATTTTTGAGCTAAATCTATTTTTAAAAAGTGTGAAATTTTTAATTTAAAAAAATTTAAAAATATTGAGGGAAAAAGTGATTATAAATATACCCTTTTCTCAAGTGTTGATAGATGAGTTTATATTAGAGATGTTTCCCCAAATAAAACCCAACCAATTGATGTAAATGCTAAAAAGATCATGTTGTCAGTTTTTAAAAAATTAGACAAAATGAATAATAAATAAGGAAACAAGGGATTGATGGTTAGTTTTTTACTATAAAATATTTTGGAATAAGGTTGTAGACTACTATATTAATGTGTTATCATATGGAAGAAATAGAGATTCTATATCAATGGGTATGAAGCCTAAAAATAAGTAACAACCATAGGTGAAATATAATAATATGTATACTTAAATAAAATTTGAAAACCTAGATATCTATATAATATTTTTAGTAGATGTGGTCACAATAATGATACATGAAAATTTAACACAACTAATCATGTTTCAAAAATTAATAGAGGAATAGGAACACAAAATTTGATGTAGGAAGCAAATTAATTATTGGGTAGTAGGAAAAAGAAGTCCCCTAAAATCAATACCATGATGTAAAATATGTGTGGAAAATTAAATTTAATAAGTTTCTTATTTTATATAAAAATAGAACATTCCATGGAAAAATAAAAATAAGATATGTTTTATAATATTAAAGGAACCAAGAACAATAAAATGAAAAATCAATCCAAACTAAAAATAAATGGACTATCCTAGTGAATAACTCTCTTGAGAATCCATGTTGAGGAACCAAATATGATGAGAATATTTCTAAAGAATGTTTGGAAACCATTCCATTGATTTATATATAGAAATATAAATACATGAATAATAAATGAAAATATCCCAAGGGAAATACAATACTTACCATGAAGAATACTACTAATTTCAAGAAAGGTTGACAAAAAAAGATGACTAAATGGATTATGAAGTGCTATGTGGGAGGTGTAATAAGGTTGGAAATAATTCAAATCATTATCCTACAAGTATACCAATTGAAGAAGAAATCATAAAAATATAAAATATATAAAATTTTGTGCATGTTAATTAATGAATCATGTTGAAAATAAGATTCCCCACAAGTAGATAAGAAAATAACCCAGGATTCTAAAAGAAAATTCATATTCAAAAAATAGTTATATAAGAATAAAGATTCTAAATATACTTGGGTATAAATTGTAAATGATGAAATTATTAAGAACAAATTCTCAATATGATTGCATAAATTTATAAGATAGGAGTGATAAATTATTCTTAATAATATGTATTTCATTTGTGTTCTAACCATATGGGTAATTAATGGTGATGTTGATTCTCAACAAGAGAAAAAATAAAGGGAAATAAATTGTAATTTCTATTATAGTTATGAATTATTCATCATCCTATAACTCAAATTGACCCTTACTAGTGAACTCTCAACAACAGACATCTTGAAATCCATTTATAAATTAGATCCACCTTGATGAATACCTTGTGAAGTGTCTCCATGAGGTTGAGACAAGTGAAGAAATATTTATAATATTCTAGAATGATTAATTTCATATTAATTTAGAATGTGCTTGAAAATTTATTTGGAAATGTGTGTTCATATATTATCTCATCCCTTTTTATGAATGAATTAGGTTTATTATTATGGTGGATAATTTAAGTTAAAAAATAACAAAGATATTGAAGAAGATTAAGGAGTTTCATATTGTTAATAGTTTTCGACTCATGTGTTGAGAAATGTGAAAAAATAGGTTATTATTCTAGATATATATAATTTTATTAATTTTTCCCTTGGTTTAATATTGAGAAGATTTTAGCATCCCATTAATGAGTTAAGGTAATTTTTATTTGTCGGTATCATATTCTGTTGAACAATGTAAAACCTTAATGTCTAAATCAAGCCCTCTAATTTTCTACCCTGAGTATGACTCAAGTAGACTGATAATGAGGGAAATTGAAGTGAAATGACTAGGGGAATCTCCATTGGGATTTAGGTAATGTCTTATGTATCAAATGTCGTCGATTACTATTTTGGATTCTTATGGTGTACCCTTATTTAATTTTGAATGATGAGTTAACTGGATTAGACTAGATCTATTTGGTTGTAATACCTCCATCATAACCTATGGGTTATAATACTACCATAATTATAAATGTCAAGGATGGTTCCTTGAGTTTAGACTAGAAGAATGGATTAGGAAGAATGGAAAGGCTCATCTATGAGTTTTTTTGAGATAGAATGCTATATTTAGCCTTCACAAAACTTTTTTCAAGTAAATTGATTTTCTAAACTTCACTCAGGAAAATGTTTTCCCTTTAAAGAATTTATTTTTTGGGAGCCAAGTAATTTGGTCATAGGATGCTTGTGTATGTTTGAGTTTCAAAAAATAGGGGAAGAAACCAATATTAAATGAATGAATCATTGTCGTTGTGGTAAAACCTCAACCTATTTATAAGTAATGTATGGACTATATTTTCATAAGTCCAAGGAACCAAATTATTAATTTTCATTATTTTATCCTTAGAATTACATCATTTTTTTCCACATAGGATCCAATTACAAGGGTTATTATATAACCAACAATTATAATCAGGGAAAGGAAACAATTTATTCCAAAGTGGTTGTTGGATATATAAGATAAATTTAATATATAAATATGTTGTGAACACTAATATTCCTTCAAATAATTAAATTATCACAATAAATTTCCAAAATAGGAACTTATTTGAAATTTAAATTGACAATATGTGCCTCAAGTATTGATTACATATCCAATATCACTTATTGATAACAATTCCAAGCAGACTATTATTCATTAAACTATATAGTTTGAAAGAAACATACCCATAGTCTCAAATTCTGGTCAATCTCAATGATCAAATGTGTATGATTCATAATCATAATCTTAGTAATCATGAAAATTAGAAATTTAATGTTTACAAAAGGAAACAATAATAGGTTTCAATGATATATCTCACAATTATAACTCATAGAAAAAATAAACTGAAAGAAAAAATATATTTAGATTCACTATAGGGAACATGATGATGAAGATGGTAACAATATTCCAAAAAATGGTTTAGTAATTTCAGGTTTTTTGTCTGTTTTCAGTTCATTAAAGCCTTAACTGAATTTATATATAATAGAATGAAAAACAAGGAGAAGAAATTTCATACCTAGATTCCAGAGCTGGGGGCAGGGAGGCGGAGGCCAGGATGGGACATTGTCAAAGATGAAGGAAGTTAAGGAGGAGGCCAAGGCCGAGAGGAGATAGAGACAAGAGGGGGGAATTCACTGGAGCTAGGGGAAGGGAGGCGGAGGGTGGGACGATGAGGCTGAGGTGAAGGCTGGGAGGGAGGTCGGGAGCAGAGGAGGAGGCCGGGGAGGGGAGGTGATGGGCGGGATGTGGTGGTCGGATGGCCGAGAGGTGAAGGTCTGTGAGGGGAGGAGAGGGCTGAGGGGCGGAGGTTTGATGTCCGGGAGGTAGTGGTCCGGGAGGGGAGGAGAGGGCTGAGAGTCGGGGAGGATGAACATGATGGAAGAGGGTGATGGAAGCAAGGGTAAAGAGGAGCCCGATGGAAGAGTAGAGAAGTGCAATGGAAGAGGGAGGAAGAGCATGATAGTATGGGGCGAATTGGGTATTGGTTTTCCACGGTTTTATTAAAAATTTGGAAATAGATATTAAAAAAGAGATATCCCCATGGGTTTTCTAAACTATGGGGATAGATGTGTGGGGAAAGATCCCCCTTTCCATTAGTGTTAGAGAAGACACTATCTCTTAAAACGTGTAACTCTCTTTGATTTGATCCAAAAGGCTTTCTTGAATTTCCCTCTACCTAGGGGAAAGCTTATAGAAGGAATAAGGGGATTTTGAGAGCTCCTGGAGTAGAGTTTGGATGAGATAAGGGGCTTGAGAGGTTTGTGTAATGGGTTATAGGTGGTGGCCTTTTATAAGATGGAGGAGGGGCTCTTTAGGAAAGTTTGAAAGTATTATTTTATTATAAAATGATTTTCGGTTTCAAAAGGTCAAAACTCATTAAATTATAATATAAGATAAAAATAAGTCTAAATAAAATCATCCAATAAAAATTTTATAGGTTTTGGATATTTTTTAATCCTTATCTTTTTTATTTAACCCTTTTTTACTCTTACTGTTTTATCAAGAATTTAACAATTTGAGAATCAAAATAGTTACCAAAACATGAAAAATATCCAATTAAAGAGTCAATAATAAAATATAAAACTTAATATCACTATTTTGTAGAATATTAGATTATTTTTTTAATTTTATAATATTTAATAAAATATTTTATATTTTAAAATATAAATTATGTCAATTTTGACACTATTCATATAATGACTTTAAAAATCCATAAAAACTTGATTGATTCAAAAAAACTTCATTAATACAAATATAACATGTAAATATCATTCATAAACTTCATGTATGACATAAAAATAACTAAATTACATTTATTTTAACATTTTTAATATCATTTATTTGAATCCTTTATTAGTGAGCAATCACTACATCACCATTGTGTCATAATTAAATTTATTTATTTAATTTATAAAAATTATTAATAAAATTACATTATGTATGAAATATTCTTAGATTTTTAATGACTATTTATAGTCTAAAATATCACTTATATAACTCTATATAAAATTTGTTTTATTAAAAGATATATGTTTATGTTATATTTTCCTTAACTTTAAATTAATTTTTATAAAATGTCATTTTCACTTACAAGTGGATCCATGGGGTCCCAAAATCGACCCAAGGATTCCCATGGTTGGAAATGTATCATAAAATAGGATTAGGACATGTTTTAGTGTAATTTAATATTATTATAATATTATTTTTTACCCTTATTTACCAGATTTACCCTTTGACCATGGTAAATAAAATATTTACTGAAGTTACTATTCATAATGTCTGAAAATAAAAGTTAACTATTTACAAAATTTGGACCTCATGATTCCAAATATGGAATCTTTTTTTCCAAATTTCAAACAAAGAAGTTCCAGAAATTAATTTAAAATTAATTCCTGTTGTCAAAACCAAAAAACGTGTTTTTAAGAAATAATTACTACCAAATGATTGGCATGTGTTTATGTCCAATTTCAAAGTGAAATTACTTGTAATGACCAAAATTAGATTAAAGGATAAAAATATAATCCAATTACACTTTAAAACCAATTAAAAATATAATCTAACCATATAAATAAATCAGATGAAAAGACAGTTTTAACTTAAAATGCAGTATTTTTCAGTATTCATTAAAAAATAAACTTTATCAAAAAAATACCAAAAATTTACCCAAAGTAAATTTTGATATACCTCTTATAAATAAAAAGTTTATTTTGTTAAATTAAATATAAAAAAGTGACAAAAAAATAAATTAAAAAGGGGTTCACCACCAAAAGGCGGTAAAACTACCTTTTAAAAATATTAGAGTATTTTTGCTTAAAATTGGATTCATTCTTATTTTAAGCCTCTAAATTTTATTGGATAAATATAAAAACATTTAAAAAACATGTTCAATCATAATATGGTTAGTTATGTTCATTCCTGACAATAAAATGACTAGGCGTTAACTACCATTTAAAATAATAATATTATATTATTATTATTTTTTCAGCATGACTCATCATTGTGTGCGACATAAGAATTAGGAGAAACCCATTGTTGCGTGTTAGGTATGCAATCGAACATAGAATCCCATTTAAAGAAAAATTAATATTTAATTCACAAATATTAATAAATATGAAAATTTCATATTCTTTATTTACCTAGGATGTTACATACACACCACATATATGGAGTATAAGCAATGAAAACATAACAAGGGAAAATGGGAATTAGTAATCAAGTAACCATACTAAAAGAGAAACTTAGATTATCCACCATAGATAAAAAATTTCCAAAGAACATGGGAATACCTAGAATATCATGGGAAATTATAAAACATACTGTAACCTAATCCATTCTATCATCACACCTAATACAATCAAATAGACTGAATGCTCAGTTGTACCCTACCTAGACTAACCATGGGGAAACATCCCTAAAGATGAGCCAGTCCATAATAAGGGGGAACTAACCAGAGTGTAATCCTAAAATAGTGCAGAAAGAGTTCTCAGATAATCCACTAGCTATGCTAGGTTCCCATGATATGTCTAAAATGGGGGTGAGACAAGGAGTATCGCTAAATCAATCATATATAAAGGATAAGTACAAGCCACACATAAGACACACACCCACAAAAACTACACCCAAACACTACTCCAAGGAATCCCCCTTTCCTTTGGGCCATTAATACACAAGTTAAGTCCCATAATAAGGAAATTTACATTCATTTAATAATGATTAGACAAGAGACACATCCCAAGGAAGGTTTTCCAAAGAAACCCCATTTTTTGAAAGTGCCAACCAGACCACACCAATTATTTTGAAATAAACACCTTTTAAAAAGTATCCAAACACACCATTTAGGAATCCATGGAATATTTAAAACACATTTAGAAAACCTTAACATCATTTGGAAATCATAAATGACTTATAAGGTCCAACTAGGATTTTAATTGAACACTTGGAGTGTAAGGCTATGTAAATTAATTCTACACAATTTAATTCAAAAGGAAAGAAACTTGATTCCATATAAAATAATCTTTAGAAAAATTATATATTTATAACTTGTACCAAAAAACGTATAAACATCAATAAATCAACGATTATTAAATTTAAAGGCCAATGTATAGGGAAACCTACCTCAATCCAAGAATCCTTTAATGAAAACCACTTCACACTTTCACTCATATACACTCCTATATATATACAACCCTTAATTAAATGTATATGTTTCCATCACCATGAGGGAATATGTACAGTGAGGATATATATATATATGTGTACCTATGTATATGGGTAAAAGCCTTGAAGGAGCCATAAGATGTTCTAAAATAACCTAGAGGGAATCAAAAATCACCAAAAGACCCCAATTAAAATTGGAATAAACAAAGAGGAAAGAATAAAAAAACCTAAAACAATGGTGAGTGAACTGAAATAGACCAAAACACTTCTAATTCAGTGGAGGAAGATGAAACACACATGAAGCTGACTCGAGAGATCCATTTCATTCCCTAACAACTGAATAAAAATACAAAAATTTGATCAACTATCAACATAGGGTTCGTTCAAATTAGGAGGGGAAACGAGGAGAAAAAAACACCATGAAATGGGAAGAGGAGGGAGCCAAAGACATTACATAAAATGATAGACCCTAAAACTCTAAGAAATATGGGATAAATCACTTGAGGAGAGGAGATAGGGATAGGGGTGGTTCACAACTATGGTGGAAGAGGGGGGTGGAGGGGGGGTTGTGCAGGTAAAGGGGTATGAGGGTCACACGGGTAAGGGAAGGGGGGGGGGGTCACATGTGTAAAAGGGGAAGAGGTGTTTAGGTTTTTTATTTTATTTTTATTTTAATTTTAATTTTAATTTTTTTTTGAAAAAATACATGGAACACGGTTTGGGTCACCCGGTTTGGAAAACCATGCACCCACTACTAGGCTCATGGAGCACCCTGTATGGGCTTGCTGCATGGTTTGGAAAATAGTACTCCAACCTTGAATTTGTCTCTATTAAAAATTATAGAATCTATCACACAGTTACCACAATATTTGGAAAACCATGTGCCTTAACTGTGAAACATGCTCAGCATGCCCAAAAATTCCCAATTTCAAGGGAAACCACCCAGAAGAAAAAAATAAAAAATAAATAGGAACTCAAAAATAATTAAATTATCATAATAGTGTCTAGTTGGGGAGTGATACTTTATGAATTTAAAGATGTTAATTTTTCATTTGGGGAAGGAAAGATAAAATCTATAAAGTGGATTGATTTTTGTATTGAATCCAATTACAATCAGAGGAAGAAAAAGTTTCTTCTTTGAGTTACATTATTATCTAACTAATTTTTTACATCATTATTTAGAAGTAATTAATCTTAAAAAAAATATATTTGAAATTTCTCTTTCAATTATTATAATTATAAAGGGGAATAAAAAATATGATTTATGATCTCGACATGACTTGGTGGATTGGGGTATCGGATCAAAATAACATCCTATGTATATTGGTAAAAATAATGGAAAGTTCTATGCATTTCTTATGTGGTTAAAGTTTTTAAAAAAAATTCTATAAGTATTATATAATATCAAGGTTTCTAGTGGCTATTCAAGAATATATCAAAACGGGTCATTAAAAGAGAGTTGAAGTTGAAATATATGAAAACTCATGATTTTCACATCCTTATTCATGAGTTTTACAAATAGAAATATATCATATACTGTCCAATAATGAAAGGGTGGAAGTGATTTTATTGTTCCATTATTATAGATATCATTATGATAAAAATTTATCATAGTGTTTCTTGAAAAAATATAGGAAGTGGCACTATTTTTTTATGTGAGTTAGAGAAAATTATTCCTACATAATTTTCACATGCATGCTACATCTAACTATCACTATTACAACTAAAATAATTCTTAGGGGGATTTTTTATTTTCATTGGATATATCCAATTAAAATAAATATGTACACATTTAAGTCTTATGTATGTAATAGGAATCATCCTGAATTCTCTATTGTGAAATGTTACTTGGATCAATAATGTATGTATTTTTGTTTAATGTATTTGTATGATGTGACCACGAGATGTAAGAAAAAAATGAGAAATGAATATGAAAAAATTGAACCCAATTTTCTATCTCTTCACCAAATAGGTGGAATTCCTAGATCATTTACATTAGATACATTTAGCCTTTAAGAGTAGAAGACAATACATCACACATTCTTGTTTAACTATGATTTGTTCAATAAATATATCAAGTAAGTAAATTGAACATGTATATGTTATATCATCCCATGTAATTATAAATATATGTTAAAATATTTCTATCTTTTTATGTAGGGAATATAAAAAAATTATAAATATAAATCATCATTCATTACCTTTGATAAGGATAAATAATTTTCATAGTAATGATTATCATTCTTGATTGAAATCGAAGGTAGAAGTATTACTACAATAAAAGAAAAAAAAATAAACATTAATTTAATTTTAAGGTTAATTTATATTTAAAGTATTGAGTTTACCTAATGTCTCTATCTCTTAATAAATAAGAGCTTTGGAAATTGGTCTTAATTTTGTGGGGTTTGAATGTAAATCTACAGTGATAAATGGGTTAAAAATTATTATCACTGATCAACCATTGAACATGAGAATATAATAAGATGGTGTTATGGTGACTATAATGATATAATTTAATTCCAATTCATTAGATATTAGGCATTAATATAACAATATATCTTGTTATGGAGTTGTTAATAAAATAATAATATTGTATTATTACTCCCATGATCAAGTATCTATGATGAAATGCATGTGGTTTGATTCATTGATGAGACATGAAACATTTATTGATGACTATGGATTTAGAGTAATTGAAATGACACACATCCTTACTACCGATGATCCATATGTTTTGGAATCATTATAAAAATAGATTTTTTATGTGAAAGATCATCTAAGACCTAAATTTAGTGTTATTATTGGAGTAATTCCAAACATCTTTTTGATGATGTTGGGGATGAAATTGACACCATCAATTCCCCCATTTTACTTGACACATTTATTAATTAGGATGACTCATATAGTCTATTTGTTATATTTTATTATGAATCTAATTTTGTGGCAGGTAATATATATAATCAACCATATGTATTCTCAGTTTTTTTATTTATCTCAACTTAGGTGTTTCAGGTTGGTACTATTCAAATTACTTTAATTTTGGTTTCATTTTATATCCAACTTGAACTTCATGTGCATTTTCAATATAAAGTGGTTATAATTTTCTTTTATTTTCATATTATAATATTGAAATGAAATATTTTTTAACCCAACAAACTAAACAAAATTGAAACAATCCAATTAGAATAAAATCAAGTTAAATTAAAAAAAATTAAAGTAATTAGAATGAATAACAAAAACAATCAAATGAAATTGACTTAAACCAAAATGAATCAAATGAAAAAAATAAACCAAATTATATAACCTAAAAATCAACCAAATGACTAGGTAAAAATGAACCAAACGACCTAGCAGAATGACTAATTGAGAAGATGGAAAATGGCCAAATAAAATAACCTAAAGATAAACCAAATGACCTCACCAAAATATGAACCAAATAACCTAACCTAAAAAATATCTAAATAACCTAATTGAATAATCAAAATGAACCAAATGAATTAAACTAAACAAAATTTTATCAAATTGAAAATAAAATAAGAAAACCATATCATACCCATGTTTAACATGATAATTAAAATGTGTTTTTTATAACATGTCTTTTATGTTTTTATATTATTTCCACTAAATATGATACAACTATGTTATGTCCATAACTATATCTTGTTTGACTTGACAATTGATATCCCTTAATTAATTCATGTCACCTCTTATTTATTGTTTGGATTACATATTAGTTATGAATTTCTAATTAAATGCATATTTCTTTTCCAAAAATCAAAGAGATGTGAAGGAAGAGAATGTTTGATAATAATCTCATCATGAGTGAGTTTGGAATTCCTCCTATGGAGCATGTTGTGAGTATAATATTTCAAATATATATTTCAATAATACATAATGTCATGTCATTAATTTTTTTTTAAATTTTTATTAGGAACCATCATCTAGGAGGAATAATTCTCTGACCAGACTAGTAGTAGTGGTGCCCAACTAGATGATTAAAGGGGGAGTGGTACTGTAGCTACTCATAACACTATTCATACCCAATTTCACCTAGAACCTTCACCAGATATACAATGCAACACCATTTCTTATTCCACATTTCCCTTGGGGGCACCAAGGGTATTTAGACCACTTATACTGTCACCACCATTTATATCTAATCCTCTTCATCCATCTTTTATTTATTTGATGAAAGATCCCAATACCCATCCATATTATTATTTTCCACATATAGTTATTCTAAATTCATTTACTACTACTTCATTCTCTCAAGGATTTTATGTTTTGTCTCATTCAACTTCTACTCCGATGAATTCTGAACCTCCCGAGAATATTGATAATCATGAAAGGACTTTATAACCCATTAGTACTACACAAGTCATAAATGATTCAAATATTAGGGATTCATTAGTATCCACTTATCATCTTAGATTAGGTATATGCATAAAAACCTAGTAAATTTTGTGACCATAATTGATTTTCATTGTAAGATGTATTAATTTAATATTTTTATTTTATTATTTCACTACTAGATCTCCCACTAGTAGGTAGAATGGGAGTACATGAATGTGTGAAGTGTGGAACCACTAGACATAAGTGATGGTTGAGTATAATTAGAAAAATCAAATGATTAGTATAATTGGGAGAGAATGAAAGAGTTTTATGGAGACACTTTCCAAATACTCTGACATCATTCCCACGAATCTAGTCTCCTAAAGACACTTTAAAAATGATATAACGGATAATTATTGGGCTCAAATATGGGTGAATGAATTCATTATATTTAATTTTATATTATTATTGTATTTATATGAATTAATATTTTGGTAGAAACTTCATTTTAATTTTCCCAATAGTAAAGCTATAAGGACTCCACAACTATTATAATTAAGTGAGCTATAAAGAGTATATAAAAATTATTTATATAATATATAGTTTTATAGAGTTGGAATATATTTGGAGGGTATACCAATCATGAATTATTGTCTAGAAACATAGTACCAAAAAAGTATTAATCATTATATACGTGATGAGTTTAAAGTATTATTAAAATTTGAGGTTTTTCGATTGAAAATATTGATGATTTTCATTAATACTTTATTTTGTTTTATTGAATAATCATTTTTAGGAATATTGAAAAATAAATAAAAAATAATGATTCTATGAAGTATCTTTCCACTTTTGGGTGAATGACGATTCCATAAAATGAGAGGAAACATGTTTTCTTCATGGAAACTAGCATTTAATTAGGTACCAATAGAAATGAAAATAGATTATATATTAATAAATGGGAAGGGTGATACACATGGCGTGTTCTATATAGACATTAAGTAATTAAAGCCTACTTAAAATGGATCAAAAAATTGAAATGAATTAAACTCAACTATTTAAAAATTCTAAATAGTTTAAAAATTACTTGTAAAAATTTGTGAATTGTTTATAAGTAATTTATCAACATTTAAAAAAAAAATTAAACTATTTTTAATGTATTTTAAATGGTTATAATACTGTTTTTAAATATTTTTAAAATATATTTACCAGTGGTTAAAAACACACTTTTAAACTTATTTTAAGCATTTTAAATCTTCTTCTAAACATCTTATAAACTTCTTTATAATAGTTTTTAAATTTTTTTTAAACATATTTTTAAAATTTCGTTTAATTTTTTTTTAAAAATAATTTGAAATAGTTTTTAAAGTTCTTTTTAAAAACCTTTTAAGTATATTTTTAATTGTTTTTAAAACTACTTAAACAATTTTAAAACTACTTATTCTTTTAAAAATGCTTTTAAATAGTTCTTAAAAATTATTTTAAATAGTTTTTAAAAATTATTTTCAACACCTTTTAAAACTAATTTTAAATAATTTTTAAAAATAATTTTAGTCAATTATTAAATCTACTTGTAAAAAGTTTTAAAAATTACTTTTAAATATTTTTTTAAAAACCTTTAAAATAGTTTTAAAATATAGTTTTAAATATTTTTTTTTAAAAATTGTTTTAACCAGGTTTTAAAAATACTTTCATATTGGGAATTCTTAAACTATAAATATCTTTTAAATTTTCATTACCAATGAAACATGATTCCATATTACATAAAGGGTGAAATAATTTTACTTATACTTTAGTGGGGAAAAATTCCCAACATGCAAACATGTTTGAGGAAACATGCATCAATTTCTCAAATTAAAAGAGAACTAGAATAACGTTTGATGCATATTCTAGAACAATCCTATAATAATTAATGGAGAAATTCATTAATATTTAGATTACATTCCTACAATGATATTTTTTTGTCTTCCTTTTACATCATATGATTAATTCTTAAAATGAACAGTTTATCCTTAAGCTTGCATATCAATATTTCAACAACTATACATGGCATGATTTTTTACAGTTTAATATTTAGGGTAACCTTAATTTAGAAATGCTTTAAACATTATTTCATAATAATTATAAAAACCATAATAGTATATTAATAGGAAACAAATTTTAATAGTGATAATGGAATTAATATAGGAGGAAATATGTTATAACATGCATGATACCAACACATTCAAGAATCAGCAAGGATTTATTTAAATTTTATATTCCACATGGTCATTATTTTACATCAATTTTAAGAAAATTAATTATTTTTATAGGGGAACTAAAAATTATTAATAGCTATAACATAAAAACATAATCACAGAACACATATAAGGCCATAAACACAAATTTAAATTCAAAAAATGACAATGATTCATGTAACTCTATATGATATATACTTTGAAATGTTTATAATTCCAGTTAATCACATTCTGTAGGTTTTCAAAGTCCCTATATTTGATCATAGGGGGTCAAGAATGTCTATGTTATGGTTAGTATCCTTGGTCTACATCACATGTGGGGATTTTATTTTACCTTTTTAACTCATCACTTTTATATTTTGCACTATCCCATGCCTAAAAAAACCTAAACACACAAAAACAACATTTTTTACTTTAATATAGTAGCCACAAAACACCCCAAATAATGTACACTCTATGATAACACTTGGTGCATGAGAATTTCAAGAGACCACCCCACAAACTCACAACCTAACACTAATTACTTGTAAAACTATAATATCAAGTCACTAACTCCAATAAAGTTTCCATCATAAAACTTTCAATAAATGTTAACTTTTTATATTAATGGAAAAACTAAACTTACAATTCAATTTCATTTCCTATTATAATATTTGAAACATACAAAAATTTACCATTATTCAATAGGAGCCTAATAAATTCTAACACACCACAAAGACCAAATAATTCATAAAAATTTTAACTGAAGAACACCAGAAACAATTAGCACCTAATTTAACAATAATAAAATCTAATAATTCCCTTTTCAAAACATTTCATCATATTAATAAAACACATCATAATTCAATATTTCACACAAACACCATTTTATCTTCTAAAAACGATTTACAATTTATGAAAGGTGATTTCAATATATCAATGGTAGATTATGATTTACTTTAAAAATTTTTAAATAGTTTTTAAAATTTATTTTAAATAGTTTTTTAAAAAAGTATTTTAATTGGGTTTTAAAACCACATTTAAATAGTTTTTAAAAATAATCTGAAATAGTTTTTAAAACCACTTTTAAATAGTTTTTTTAAAACAATTTTAAACAATTTTTAAAATTTATTTCAAACAAATTTTAAAATTAATTTTAAATTGTTTTTAAACCTTGTATAAATATTTTGATAAAATCATTAAATTTTTTAGTTTATATAGTATAAAATGTATGAATTAATATTAACATATAAACATGAAAATAGATTTAAATAATATTAACATATAAATTTTTATAAATATAAACTTTATTATCATATAAACTCTAAAATTTATTAACACGTATATATTTTTAGTTAATATTAACATATAAACATGTAAATAGATCCATTTAATATGAAAATATATACCTTTCATCTATAAACTGTATCTGAATCTGTGAGAATATAATAAAACTAAATTAAATAAACTTAACTATCTATACATGATTAATCCAAATCAACCATTAAAAAAAATTAAACCAAAAAGGAATAATCTTACCCTAATAAACTTAAACAAACCAGAAATAAATAAATTTAAATTGAACCAAAATAAATATAATCAAGACTTATATGAACTAAATTGTAACAACATGCATGAAAACAATCTAGATCACATGTTATATTGAATTTAAGTACAACAATTGAAACATGAATTGAATGAAACCAAAAATTACTAAAATTAAAGTAAAACAAACAAAAATAAAATAGTCAAAATTAACCTCAAAATTATATATCTCAAACTAAAATAAACTATATTGAACTAAACTAACCTGAATTAATAAGTTTTAATCATAAATAAACCCAAAAAATATGCATTGGATCTAAAATAGTGAATTAACCTAAACAATTCTTACTCAAACTGAACTCACCCAAACATAGTTGAACCAGTAAAAAATTAACTTAACCTAATGCAATAATAAAAAAACTAATCTGAATATATTTTCACTAAATAAATCCAAATATGTTCAGTTTAGTTTGATTGATTCTAGTTTTTCTTAGGTGGGGATAATAAAATACATTTATGTGAAATTTAGTTTGATTAGTTTTAGTTATTGTTAGTTAAATATTGGATACAATGAGTTATTTTTTTTAAAATATAGTATTATTTAATAATTTTTCCCTATATTCAATATTATTATAGGGATACGTATTAAACATTTATGGTCATGTGACTTGAGAAAAATTGTTTTTGTCAATCAGAAAGAATAAATATGGAAGATATGTAAATGAATAGACACAAAAAAGATTGTAAGTTTTATTTTTCTTATATAAAATTTTAATATCTATTTTGTAACTAAATATTTCATTTATATTGGTAATATCATGATTTGGATTCCATTAATGAGAATAAAGCTAAAAACATTGGGCTAAACGATCATTTACACTTGATATTTGGAGATGGGAACTAAGGGTGAGTATGTTTTCAACTAGGGAAGAGTATTTTACTTAGTATATATCATCCCAATTCTGGTGTCTCTAACAATTTTGGTAGTATTAATTTAAAAATAGATCATGTAGAGACATTAGAGGGTTATGTAGAGGCATCCGAGGCTAAAAAATATCCATAAAGGAGAGTAAAAGAAGTCAAAAGTATAATGAGAAATTTTTTAATTTAATGAAAAAATTATGTCTATAACTTCCATTAGATACCACTGTAGTTTTTTATACATGAATTTTAATGATGCATTCTTTATATGATGCATGGGAGATAATGATGACAGTCTTGGCGGTGTTCAGGTTCATTAATTTATTAGTGATAGTGATGGTGATGAAAATATTGATGGTAATGATGATGTTGATGACGATGGTAATGATAATGGTGATCATGGTGATGATGGTGACTAGTATGTTAGTGATAACAATGATAATAGTTATGGTAGTGGTGGTCATGAGAGAGATATTGATCCCCTATATTTTTGAAAAATAATGTTCGATGACTGAATTTAATTGTATATATTTGTTATGATTTTATTTTTTAGTTATCAACTAATATAATATAAAATATACAATATATATATTCTATTTTAAATATGTATGGGTGTGACTACAGGGTCTGGACAATGTTAGGGAAGGGTTACTGCTTGTTGTCTTCATGGTTGAAGGCTATACCAATGGTTTTTCTAACCATTGGTATATATTTATACCAAAGTTTTTATTCAATTTTTGGAGTGGGGAAATTGGAGAGGTGATATACAAATGGTTTACTTAAAACCATTGGTATAGGGATATCCCCACACCACACCATATCCATGCCATCATATAATTACAACACAACCCAAAAAAACAAAAAATCCATTCCCCTTCTACACAACCATCTATACCTGTAACATCCCAGGTAAATAAATAATATTACATTTTAATGTTTATCAATATTTGTGAATAAAATGTTAATATTACTTTAAAGGGAATGCTATGCTCGATGGCATACCCAATACGCAACAACGAGTTTCTTTGAAATCTTACGTTGCACACTAATAATATAATAATATTATAATAGTTAACACCTAGCCATTGTAATGGCGGGAATGAATATAAATAACTACAAAATTATTACATATGTTTTTCAAATATTTTTGCATTTATCCAATAAATGTTAGAGGCTTAAAATCCAAATGAATCCAATTTTAAGAATAAATACTCTAATATTTTTAAAAGATTGTTTTACCGCCTTTTGATGACGACCCTTTTTTTAAATCTAACTTTTAACAATTTTATAAGCTCTATTTGTCAAAATAAACTTATTATTTATGATTGGGACATTGAAATTTACTTTGGTTAAATTTTTGGTATGTTTCTGACATTGTTCATTTTTTTAATGAATAGTGAAAAAATACTGCATTTTACATCAAAACTAATTTTTAATCTAATTTAAATATATGGTTAGATTATATTTTTAATTGGTTTTAAAGTGTAATTATAATATATTTTTACCATTTAATCCAATGGTGGTCATTGGAATTAATTTCACTTTGAAATTGGACTTAAACTAGTGTCAATCTTTTAATAGATATTGTTTCTTAAAAACACGCTATTTGTTTTGACGGTGGGAATGAATAATTAAATTAATTAAATCAACTTATATATTTTGAATTTTGTAAAATAGACCTCATTTTTGAATTTGGAATATCAAATATATCTTAGGGTGAATTTTTGGTATTTTTCTGAAAAACATCAATTTTTGATGAATAGTGAAACCACTAAGTGGTAGTTAAAGAAACTGATTTTTCGTTTAAATGAAACATTACTAGTTCTGTGATTTGATTTTTAAAAATCCAAAATACATGGTTGTCATTAGGAAGTAAAATTTGGTTCAATGAGATTAAAATAATTTTTTTGTGAATAGTAACTTTTAAGTTTTATTAATCGCGATTAAAGGTAATTAGTGTAATTTAAGGTAAAGATAATGTTATAATAATATGAAATGACCTTGAAACATGTCCTAACCTTATTTTATGAGTCATGGTAGACCAATAAAATCCATGGGTCAACTTGGGGACCCCATGGAGCCACTTTGGTTGGAAAATTACATTAATAACTTTTTATTTAAAGTTAAAATTAAAATGTCACAAACATATAATGTTTTAATAAAACAATTTTTACATGGGGTTATACAAGTCATACTTTTGACTATAGATATTCATTGGAAATATAAAAATATTTACTACATCATGATATTTTTTTATAATTTTTAGACATTAAATAAATTAATTTATTTATGACACCGTGATGATGCAGTGATTACCTCATAAATGAACGATTTAAATAAAATGAGAAGATTGGGTTAAATCTAAGTCTTACACTTGTCACAAACCTATTGGATGGGTGGATTTCGAAACCTTATCACCTTAGCCTCGAAATATATCCTCTTGGGACCTTTTAAATCCGAAAATAATTTTATAATAAATTAATAGTTTATAACTTTCCAGGAGTGCCCCTCCTCTTCTCTTATAAAAGGCCCCCACCTCTACCACCTTACCCACACCTCTCAAGCCTTTGGCTCAGCCAAACCCTGCCCATTTTATCTCTCCACATCCCTCTCTTCATCATTAAAGCCTCACCTTTGGCATAATTCTATTCAAGAAACCCTTTTGGTTCAAACCAAGAGGAGTTACCCGATTTAAAGAAATATAAATAAACGAACAAGACAAGTTGGACTTTGAGGTAAGGGATCCGAACTCTCTCTTTCTTTTCAAGTACCCTCTTTTATGTAATTTCATTTATGTTCCATGTTCTTATGTTGGAGGATGTTATTTTATATTAACCATACTGTAATTTTTATTTTCATATAATGTGATACCCCCTCTTACTCTCATCAATTCATTTTTAGAATTTTTAAGTGGCGCCATTAGGCTGCCAAATTTTCGTAAGGGATCCAACCTCTATCTTTCTTTTTAAGTACTCTATTTTATGTAATTTCTTTTAATATCGTATTTCTTATGTTTTGGGATGTTATTTTATATTCCTCATTCTGTAATTTTTATGTTCATATTATGAGAAACCCTATTTGATCTCATAAATCCATTTTTGGAAGTTTTAAGTGGCGCTATTAGGCTGCAGAGTTTTCGTAAGGGATTTTTCATCTCACTTTTATTCTCGTGAGATTTATGATACATTTTCCACCATTTCATTTGAGTGGTGTATGTACTTACCATTATTCTACTCTTTGTGTAACATACTTTTTTTATGAGTATTTACATCAATGTTTTATAGTCCTTCTTTCATGGGGTGTACGTTTCGAAAGTTACCCAAGTCGGTAAGGGAACCTTTCACCCTCCTATTTTTAAAAGAATTATTTTATTATGTCTTTTAATTTACATCTTTTTATGTTGGGATATGTTATTCTATATCCTTATTGATGTAAATTTTATGTACAAGTGATGAGATACCATTTTCTCTCTCATCAAATAATTTTATGAATTTTAAAGTGATGCCATTAGGCTGTCGAATTTTACCAAGGGAACTTCTTAACCCAATTTCGATTTCTTTGGGTTCAACATGTAGTTATTGAATATGTCATACTTTGAATATGTGTGAATGACTTTTGATTGTTTTACACTTAATATCCACTTATATTGGGTTTATTTATATATTTCACACATAATTATGAGATTGATTTATCCTTAATTTAAGGATACCTTCTTTATAAGGGATTTCATCTCATTTTACATTTCTATTGATACTTCATTATTTTTATGCACCAATTCACTCTTATATGGTGTATATACTGTCCTTTGGAATATTATATCATGAATAACTTTATTCTCAAGATAATATAAAGTTTTTATTAAATGTTATTCCTCAATTATTGTATTCAAGTGTCTCTCATTTTGTTAAAAACCCTTTAACTAAAATATCATTTTAAATTTTTTAATGATTTATTCTTATAAATATTTCTCATTAATATCCATGTTTTAAAATTGGTTTTAAGGATTTATTTATATGGATATTAATGGTTTAAAATGTTAAAAGCGTCAAAGTGGTATGGGAAACTTTGATTCAAAAATCTCTTTATTGTTTTAAATGGTTTTGAAAATGGTTTTTAGAGTGGATTCATTATTTCAATATTTTAAAATGTTGTATTGTTATTGCAATGTGGGAATGTTATCTTTACTTTGTGCTTAAGTTATGTGCTATGATTATGTTACGGTTCTTGGACATTGTTTATGAAGACAGGTGGTTCTGTGATAAACTAAGGGTGGGTGAGCCCGATATAGATCTCCAATGCATTGCGTAATGCGAAGGGGTTAAACGATAAGGTTTATCCGAAGAGATTTAGAGAATATACTGTGACGAGTATTCCAAATGTAACCATGAGGGTTACTTCCTACGTAATAATGTTATGAATGCCTCAAGTTACCTTTATGTCTTATGATTTCTATGAGTTATTCGTAAATATTATGATTTTATGAGGTATTTTTAAAGTGAATATGTTTTATGAGTAAAGTATGATTTCATTGATTCTTATGTATACATGTACTAATGTTTCCTTTCCGAATTTTTATATCCCTTTCTGAGCTTTTTATGCTCATCCTAAGTTTTTGAAATGTTTTTCACAGGTCAAGGGAAAGGTAAATGATATGATGATAGTGTCAAGGAAGTGTCAAGAAATAATCCATGTTTTATTTTAAATATGTTTCCATTGATGAGAAAAAATGAATACTATCTTTCATGTAACCACTTTGTTTAAATGTGGAATGTAATGCCTAATTTATGATCTAATTCTCTAAAAATCTAAACCTGAAAAGATCCTCAATGTGTATTCTTGAAATAACTCAACATTAAGTAAGGTTTAAGGCCAAGTCCTTATAGTTGGTATCGGAGGGAGGTTTAGATAACTTTATAGGTTAGAGTGTTGTTTAAGAATAAGTGAAAAGTTGTGCATAACCAAACTGGTTATTATATTAGATAGAGTCATTGTTATTTTTGAAGGTTGGAATGAGTTTGAGATAACTTGGTTAAGTATATCTTAGTGTTTATATTCCCCTTTAGTACATGATGATTTTGTTGATATACTCACACTGACCTTTTTGGTTTTAGTAAATTGATGGATCTAGTAGTCACCAAAGTGACAATGGGTTTGAAGGAAACTGTGGTGGTTCTCTGATTAAGAGACTAGATGAAATGGGGGATTCAATGAGAAATCTCGTGGTTATTCTAAACCAACTATCAGGAGTCATGATCAACCACTTGAACCTTGGTGAGTTCTCTAATTCCTCTCGTATGAGAGAACCAACTCGACGTGGAAGTTCATGTGATAATTATAAAGGTAACCATTAGGGTTTATATGATCCTTACTTTTGAGGTAATTATGGGTTACTATATGTTATGATGGAAAATGAAAGGCATGAGATAAAATTGACGTTAAAATATGTTATGATTATTTTTGAAGATTTTATATCATTTTGGGGAATTTTTTAAGAATTATATATTTTTGGAAAAAAGACAACACGCAGACCGTGTGACAACCTATCGCGTCGAACAAAGCTGCGGGAATCGAACCCACAACCAAAGTGCGACTGGTATTTATCGCCTACCACTGGACTACGTGAAGTCCTTGGTTAGTTTGAATAATTTTTTTTAGTTAGATGATTTTATCAATAGTAAGTTGATTTTGGGTTATCAATGGAAATTATTAACCTATCATGGAGGATATGTGATTAGGTTAATTACTTTTCAATATGAGACTTTAAGAGCAACTGATGTTATTTGGAGATAAATTTTAATTTCTACCTTGGGAGACTATGTGATTAAATCCTTAAAATATTTGGGTTTCAATCTTAGTTGGGTTTACCTTGAAGAATTTTATGGACAAATTTTTTATTGAATGGTCTTCATTGAACTTTGGGTTTTGTTTGACAAATTTTGGAGATTAGGAGTAGTTTTTCTTTTTGTAAAAAAAATATCTGTTTTGGGTATTATCTGATCTCGTACTAAACTTTTTTTTGGTTTTGGTTGAGATATAAATAAATGGGAAATATATAGTTCTCTTTTTAGGATTAAGTGATTCTCAAGAAGTTGATTATAGTACTCTTAATGCGAACAAGTCTTCCTAAATACTCTTCTTTTGGAGAAAATATGAGTTTGATTAAGGAATCTAGTAAAAGTTGAAAGTCTACGTAACAAGTAAGTATGTTTCATTATGATTTAGTTAAGCTCAAAAATAAATTCCTCAATAAAGAGTAACTTAAAACAAAAATGTTGTATGTTAACTTTTCCTACTGGGGAATCGAATACCGTTTAACCCATCACAAGTTTGTGATTTTCTTGTGGTTAACTTTATCCTAGACATGTTTACTATCACTCTCCATCAGAACATGACCCTTTGTTTTCTACTCCATATCCATATTTTCATACATGGAATCCTAGTATGGTTTAACTCGGGTGACCTTTGTACTTCTCTCCCTTTCTTTTAAAGTGATAGTTTTACTGACTCTTGTTCCGATGTGCGATTTTCAATGAAGTTTCCAAGCCCAATTTTGAAATTGCAAGGATGAAATTCCCAAAAGGGGGGAAGGATGTAACATCCCAGGTAAATAAATAATATTACATTCTAATGTTTATCAATATTTGTGAATAAAATGTTAATATTACTTTAAATGGAATTCTATGCTCGATGGCGTACCCAATACGCAACAACGAGTTTCTTTGAAATCTTAAGTTGCACACTAATAATATAATAATATTATAATAGTTAACGTCTAGCCGTTGTAATGGCGGGAATGAACAGAAATAACTACAAAATGATTACATATGTTTGTTAAATATTTTTACATTTATCCAATAAATGTTATAGGCTTAAAATCCAAATGAATCCAATTTTAAGAATAAATACTCTAATATTTTTAAAAGATTATTTTACCGCCCTTTGATGGCGACCCTTTTTTTAAATCTAACTTTTGAAAAATTTATAAGCTCTATTTTTCAAAATAAACTTATTATTTATTATTGGGACATTGAAATTTACTTTGGTTAAATTTTTGGTATGTTTCTGACATTGTTCATTTTTTTAATGAATAGTGAAAAAATACTGCATTTTACATCAAAACTACTTTTTCATCTAATTTAAATATATGGTTAGATTATATTTTTAACTGGTTTTAAAGTTTAATTAGAATATATTTTTACCATTTAATCTAATGGTGGTCATTGTAATTAATTTCACTTTGAAATTGGACTTAAACTAGTGTCAATATTTTAATAGATATTGTTTCTTAAAAACACGCTATTTGTTTTGACGGAGGGAATGAATTATTAAATTAATTAATTCAACTTATATATTTTGAATTTTGTAAAATAGACATCATTTTTGAATTCTGAATATCAAATATAGCTTAGGATGAATTTTTGGTATTTTTCTGAAAAACTTCAATTTTTGATGAATAGTGAAACCACTAAGTGGTAGTTAAAGAAACTAATTTTTCGTTTAAATGAAACTTTAATAGTTCTGTGATTTGATTTTCAAAAATCCGACATACATGGTTGTAATTAGGAAGTAAAATGTGATTCAATGAGATTAAAATAATTTTTTGGGGAATAGTAACTTTTAAGTTTTATTAATCTTGATTAAAGGTAATTAGTGTAATTTAAGGTAAAGATAATGTTATAATAATATGAAATGACCTAGAAACATGTCCTACCCTTACTGTATGAGTCATGGACGACCAAGATAATCCATGGGTCAACTTTGGGACCCCATGGAGCCACTTTGGTTGGAAAATGACATTAATAACTTTTTATTTAAGGTTAAAATTAAAATGTCACAAACATATAATGTTTTACTAAAACAATTTTTACATGGGGTTATACAAGTCATAGTTTTGACTATAAATATTCATTAGAAATATAAAAAGATTTAATACATCATGATATTTTTTTATAATTTTTAGACATTAAATAAATTAATTTATTTATGACACCGTGATGATGCAATGATTACCCCATAAATGAACGATTTAAATAAAATGAGAAGATTGGGTGAAATATAAGTCTTAAACTTTTCACAAACCTATTGGATGGGTGGATTTAAAAACCTTATCACCTTATCCTAGAAATATATCCTTTTGGGACCTTTTAAATCCGAAAGTCATTTTATAATAAAGTAATAGTTTATAACTTTCCAAGAGTGACCCTCCTCTTCTCTTATAAAAGGCCCCCATCTCTACCACCTTACCCACACCTCTCAAGCCTTTGGCTCGGCCAAACCCTTCCCATTTCATCTCTCCACATCTCTATATTCATCATTAAAGCCTCAACTTTGGAAGAATGCTCTTCAAGAAACCCTTTTGGTACAAACCAAGAGGATTTACCCGATTTAAAGGAATATAAAGAAACGAACAAGACAAGTCAGACTTTGAGGTAAGGGATCCGACCTCTCTCTTTCTTTTCAAGTACCCTCTTTTATGTCATTTCATTTATTCTCCATGTTCTTATTTTATAGGATGTTCTTTTATATTAACCATACTGTAATTTTTATTTTCATATAATGAGATACCCCCTCTTACTCTCATCAATTCATTTTCAGAATTTTTAAGTGGCGCCGTTAGGCTACCGAATTTTCGCAAGGGATCCAACCTCTCTCTTTCTTTTTAAGTACTCTCTTTTATGTCATTTATTTTAAGCTCGTAATTTTTATGTTTGGGGATTTTATTTTATATTCCTCATTCTGTACTTTTTATGTTCATATTATGAGAAACCCTATTTGATCTCATAAATCTATTTTTGAAGTTTTAAGTGGCGCTATTAGGCTGCCGATTTTTCGTAAGGGATTTTTCATCTCACTTTTATTCCCGTGAGATTTATGATAAATTTTCCACCATTTCCTTTGAGTGGTGTATGTATTTCCCATTATTCTACTCTTTGTGTAATATAATTTTGTTTATGAGTATTTACATCAATGTTTTATAGTCCTTCTTTCATGGGGTGTACATTTCAAAAGTTACCCAAGTCGGTAAGGGAACCTTTCACCCTCCTATTTTTAAAAGACTTATTTTGTTATGTCTTTTAATTTACATATTTTTATGTTTGGATATGTTCTTATATATCCTTATTGATGTAAATTTTATGTCCAAGTGATGAGATACCATTTTCTCTCTCATCAACTAATTTTATGAATTTTAAAGTGATGCCGTTAGGCTGTCGAATTTTACCAAGGGAACTTCTTAACCCAATTTCGATTTCTTTGGTTTCAACATGTAGTTATTGAATATGTCATCCTTTGAATATGTGTGAATGACCTTTTATTATTTTACACTTAATATCTACTTATATTGGGTGTATTTATATTTTTCACACATAATTATGAGATTGATTTATCCTTAATTTAAGGATACCTTCTTTATAAGGGATTTCATCTCATTTTACATTTCTATTGAGAATTCATTGTTGTTATGCACTAATTCACTATTATATGGTGTATATACTGTCCTTTGGAATATTATATCATGAATACCTTTATTCTCAAGATAATATAAAGTTTTTATTAAATGTTATTCCTCAATTATTGTATTCAAGTGTCTCTCATTTTGTTAAAAACCCTTTAAATAAAATATCATTTTGAATGTTTTAATGATTTATTATTATAAATATTTATCTTTAATATCCATGTTTTCAAAATGGTTTTAAGGATTTATTTATATGGATATTAATGGTTTAAAATGTTAAAAGCGTCAAAGTGGTATGGGACACTTTGATTCAAAAATCTCTTTATTGTTTTAAATGGTTTTGAAAATGGTTTTTAGAATGGATTCATTATTTCAATATCTTAAAATGTTGTATTGTTATTGCAATGTGGGAATGTTATCTTTCCTTTATTCTTAAGTTATGTGCTATGATTATGTTACAGTTCTTGGGAATTGTTTATGAAGACGGGTGGTTCCGTGATAAACTAAGGGCGGGTGAACCCGATATAGCTCTCCAATGCATTGGGTAATGCGAAGGGGTTAAACGATAAGGTTTCTACGAAGAGATTTTGGGAATATACCGTGATGGGTATTCCAAACGTAACGATGAGGGTTACTCCCTATGTAAGATTGTTATGAATGCCTCAAGTTACCTTTATGTATTATGATTTCTATGAGTTATTCGTAAATCTTATGATTTCATGAGGTATTGTTAAAGTGCATATGTTTTATGAGTAAAGTATGATTTCATTGATTCTTATGTATTCATGTACTAATGATTCCTTTCTGAATTTTTATATCCCTTACTGAGCTTTTTATGCTCATCCCAAGTTTTTGAAATGTTTTTCACAGGTCAAGGGAAAGGTACATGATATGATGATAGTGTCAAGGAAGTGTCAAGAAAGAATCCATGTTTTATTTTAAATATGTTTCTATTGATGGGAAAAAATGAATACTATATTTTATGTAACCACTTTGTTTAAATGTGGAATGTAATGCATGATTTATGATCTAATTCTCTAAAACTCTAAACCTGAAAAGATCCTCAATGTGTATTCTTGAAATAACTCAAGATTAATTAAGGTTTAAGGCCATGTCCTTATAATACCACCTTTACTATAACCACACAATAACCCATCCACCACCACCACCACCAATATAATTAAATCACACTTTATCCTCTTAATCAACCATAATAACCAACCAAAACACTTATATTCACTATAAATGAGGCTCTACTTATAGTTGTGAAGAAAGTAATCATAATAGAAAATCACATGGAAGGTCTTATTATTAATCATTCCTTCATATAAAATAAAAAATCCATATATTAACATCACCAATATAAATTCTAAATTTCTATGTAATCAACTTATTATCAGCATAATATTATTTAACCAATTATGAAGGTGGAAATCATATAAATGATAACTTCAAATGTTATCAGAGTAGAATACCCCAAAAGTTACCATTGAAATTTCAGACCTAACTCCACCTCCCTTCATCTAAACTTTTCCCAATACCTACAACACCTAAAATATTCCGATTAAAAATCTAGGAACTTTTGGGACATTACAAAGTATCTAATGTTAATGTTAAAATAGTGAATAATAAAAAGAATCTACCTCAACATGAGAAGTATTATACAATGGAAAATATGTATTTTTATGGTTACTGTTGGTATTGTGGAGTCTTTAGGCACATGAAAAGATATGTTGGTTGAATTGAAAATATAACTATAATTACATAGGTTATAATAAATAAATATTTATGGGAATTTAACCCACTCAAAGAATAAAAGTTCAGAAGAAATATGAAAATTTTATACTAAAGTTTGAAAATAAGTTCCAACCATTAGATGTGGTTTGTGGAACATACGACTAAATGTATCACTTTACCGATTATTATCTTACCATTTTACTTTGTCAAATAAATATTGTAATGGATCGTTAATTCTCATTGGTTTGAGAGTCCAACAAGTCATTACTTGGCATTAAGTGACATACCCAAGATGACAAAGGCTGGAAATAAATGCCGAATGGTTTCAATTACAAGTGGGAAATGATTTTACCTTTAAGAAATATACTAACAAGCCAACCACCAAACCTTTCACTGATGATGTATGAACAATAAAGACAACTAAAAAACTTCATGTATCTCAAAACCACACCAAAGTACACAACATTAGAAGACCACAAAAATTTCAAAGTACATAGATAATAACAAATAAATACCCTAAAAGGAAAACAAGACTTCATGATCCACAATATTAAGCTCCACAATCACTTAACAACCCAAACATCATGAGGTAGTGCTAAACACGTGTGACACATTACCTTTTCCCCTGTCCCAGAAGATAGCATCTGAAAAAGCACTAAAGTGCCAAAGGAGGGGTGAGTATAAAACTTAGTAGGTTTTCCCCAATGAATTACCTACTCACACCAATAGGATATAAGAGTTAGAAACATTTACATAAAATAGTTTAAACCAAAAATTTTCTAAAAATAGTTTATAAGAAAATATAAACAAGTTTCCAAAACCATTTGTAACCAAAAGCATACAAGTGAAATTGAAACAAATTTTTATAGTAAGTTATTTTTCCAGAAAAATAACTAAAAAAAACTTAAAACCATTTCTAAATATAAATTTTTGGCATACCCAAAAATTCCACAAACCCATGCAACCAACCATGCATGCTACGTTATGACAGTTGCATACTCATGAGCGGTTTCTCATCGATCTACCAATTCATCACAAGGTAATTGTTTCCCATGTTCCATTAAATCCTTTGGAACTAATCACAAGGTCATATTTCAACCAATACCCATATATGAAACATGAACACATGCCATATATGACCAAAAATCATGAAAAAACATCCATTTCAATAAAAACACCTTTTTATTGAAAACCATTTCAATCAAAACCATTTCAATATCAAACCATTTCGATATCTAAACATTTCACTAAAATACATTTTTTTATTAAAAACCATTTATATTGAAAACCCCCTTTTTATCAACCATTTATAAATTCCAGAAAATACACAATTTAAAATTATCATTTCAAATTAAAGAAACTAAACCCCTTTTCACAAAAATTCAATAAGATCACACAATTTCAAAAAAACCATAAATAATCACTAAAGAAGACTTATTTCATGATTTTCAAAATCAATTTCATTAAAACAAACCAATTTTAATCTAATACAATCAATTCTATTAAGAGGAGTTGATAGAGAAGCCTCCTACCTCAAAGGTTTTGATAAAAACCCCAACGAACAAAGAACACACAAGAAAACCGGGTCGATTCTCCTAGAACCTGCCTTAGATATCTTCTCCTAGTAAGATATAGACAAAATATCATCATATTTGGCATACAAACACCTAGATCTACCCACAATGAGTGTATGTATAAGAAACCAATGGAAGAGGATAAGTAGATCTAAGTAGATCTAAGAAACTGATCAAGAACAAAGAAGAACGATCACCTACCTCAAGAATATAACTTTGATTCACTAAGGGAAGCCTTAATATCACCATCATATCAATGTGAGAACCTTCTATGTCATTAGGAGAATCAAAATCCCGAGTTATGGCCACTTAGGGGAAAAAATGACCCACTTAAATGCAAAAATATGTGAGATCCACTTTTTTAGGATCTCACTTAAACCATCTGCATGGTTAGTTCACATGATTAGACAAACCATGCGCTAACTGTGAATTAGATACTTCTTAGTAAGACCCTAAAGCGGCCTCCTCGCACAGTTTCCCTAACCATGCGCACACCATGCCGAAGCTCTCTACCTCAAATTTTCCATTTCACACAGTTTTTCTGCATAGTTAGACAAACCATGTGCCGCCCGTGCGGCTTCCCTTTAGATCCAAAAGCATGGCCCAAGTTCTCCAAAATCTCCCAACTATCACCCTTACACTTTATCACCAAAAAAATTAAGTAATTTTTACATAACAGAAACTGGGGGTACTATAAGTATGAATCATAAAACTCAATTTTTTTCATAAAAATAATTTGAGAAAAGGGAAAGGTATTGATTGTTGAAGTGTCACTCAAAGAATCACAAAATGAACGTCCATGGATCTTGGATAGTGGATGTTCCCATTATATTATTGGATATTTAAAGATATTTAAGTATTATAATAAGTGAAAGGAAGGATCTATAAACTTTTTCAATGATAGGTCACTAAAAATGATAGGATTCGGTTAAAAAATCATTGTAAAAGACAAGATGGAATAAAAAACACATTATTTTTTAAGAGGCTGAAACAAAATTTATGAAGTGTTATTAGCTACGTGATAAAGGAAATGGAGTAGTTTTTTGAAAGAAATTTTTTTGTTAATTGGTTGAAATATGGATGAGTTCTAAAGATTCATGCTACTTGATCTTGAAAGAAGAAAATCAATTATGACATAGAAGGCTTAGGAACCTTAGTAAAAAGATTATAAAAAGGTTTATCCATGTAAATAATGATCGTAATGTTCCAATATATAATAGAGAAATGGATTTTATTTACTCTATATTCCAAAAGTAGAAGATAGTTAATTCTCTACATAAGAGAGTGGAAAATTAGATAACTCATCCTTTTAAGCCTAATCATTTAGATTTTTATCTACCTATGAAGAAGAAATAAATAAATAGAGATAGGTACTTAATTAATTTTATTTATGAATTAACTTCTATTACTTTAATTATATTTATGAAACATAAGTAATATGATTTTAATATGTTTGAATGTTTCAAAATAAGTACAAAAAAGAGTATGGGTTCTCCTTAAAGAAGTTGCAAATGGAAAATGGTGCTGAATATACAAATGAAAACTTTGAATATTACCTTGAAAATAATGGTATTAATCACTAATTAAGTATACCATTACTCTATAACAAAATGATTTGGTTTAATGGAAGAATAGGATCATGATATAAATGGATAATTTGATATTTACTAAGCACAATAATTTGTGATTTTTATAGAGGCAAGCGGTAAGTATAGAAATTTAGATTCAAAATTGTTGTTTGTTATAATACAATAATGATTGAACAAATATGAGAAGTATTATAATAATATCCCAAGATTGAAATAGTTTAGGATATTTTTTATCCTTTGTATTATCAATATTAAAGTTTAAAACTTGAGGAAGTTCAAATAAAGAGGAATTAATGGTATCTTACTTGGTTATCCTGCAAATACAAAATAATACCATTGATACAAAAAAATAAACATGTAATATTTATTAAAGTTCCAATGTTAAAGTTTTGTAACAAATAAATAAATAATTTCTATATCAAGAGTAAATTTATTGAAGTGAATATGATGAAGAATCGATTATTGATAAGCCAGATGAGGTTTTTGAAAAAGATATGAATTTAGAAGAAATGTAGGTTGAAGTTGTTGATTTGGATATTACTAGTGAAAAAGATAAATATTTCTCAAATAATATAAGGATAATAATGATTTTTTATATTCAATGTATTATTATATATCAAGGATAACTGATTCAAACTAGGATAAATTTTAGGGAAGAAACTCAAACCTCATGTTTTCTCAGGTTAAACCAAAGGATATGAAAGAATATTTAGAGTATCAGGAGTGAATAAATTATATGTGTCACATACATGACTTATTTTAAAGTTAAATTCCATTTAATTTCCATTCATGCTTTGTTTTGGGGGTTTCCCAAGCTTTTATGGAGGAATGGGTGAGTTTTCATGAATTGGGCCAAACCGTGAGCCCAATTCCAGATTTAAAAATAAATTTTTATTCCTTTATAACTCCTTAATTTTTCAACATATTTCATCCATTAAAATTTAAAATTGTCATCCCTTGAACTATTAACACCACCATATTAATTTGGACCATTTAAAAATCCATAATCATGGTGGATATGGGTTTTTATTTAAGGGATTTGGCCTGCCTGAAATCCCAATTTCAGCATTAAAAATAAATTTTAATTATTTAATATCTCTTTCAATATTTACGTTTCTTCAGTGATTCCAACTCTAAACCGGGACCACTTACCTAAGGATAGCTCTCACTCACTTCTCATATAATTTTGATCTCAATAGTATCACTAAATTGGTCTAAACTTCTATAGATTTTAGAAATCTCTCAAATTTGGAGAGGTAAATTGATCCTTTCATAATTACTTCTATTTTTAATCTTTTTCCCCTATTCCAGTTCCTACATGATCTCCTAATCCTTTTTCAAACCTCCCTTTAATGGTTGGATGTTTTCAAATTCTGATACTAGTGTATTTTGGGTCGTTTTATTCAAGATTGTTTGGAGTAAGTGTTTCTCTCTTCAATTTCTTCCTTCTCCTTATGGTTTCCTCCCTCTTTCATTATGTTATAAAATGTCCATAATTCAGGGTTTGAACCTATGGTTTGATTTTGTATCTTTTCGGTTAAATATTGTGGTCTAGGGATGGATTTATCTTCCTTGTGATGCAGCAGTGGTGCAGTTGATGTTTCACTCCAAGTTTTGAGGGATTTGACACTTTCGGTAGGTGGTTCCATGTGTAAACAATTATTTATGAGTTATATTGCTGAATTTACTCATTTTTCATATTCCTCATATGTTATGTGTGGTTCAAAAACTATTTATGATTGATTTGGTTAAGTGTTTAATTTTATAATTGCATTTTAACTTGAAATTGGGTGTTTTTATGTGTTACTCGTGGGGTATTATTTGGGTGTATTTTATAAAATATGGAATTGGTTTACTAAATCTTTTTTGGCCTGAAAATTATGGTTTTGTAATTTATTAGTGTCATGTGGGCCTAAAAAGAGGGTTTTTAATAGGTTTTATGTGTAAAACATTGTTATACTTCTTGAGAGCATTTTATGAAAATATGTGTTTTCATTTGGATATTTTGTAGTATTATTAGAGGTGATTTTATAAAACTTTAAAGTGGTTATAAATGTCTCTAGGGATTCCAATTATTTTTTGGATAGGAATTGGTATGGTTTTTGGTCTAAAATGAGGGTTTTGAAATGGGTTTTGTGTGCAGGACATATTTACACCACTTGGGTTCTTTTTATGAAAATTATAAATGTTTTAGTTGATTAAACAAAGTGAGAAAAGGGTGAATATGTACTTTTTGGTATTTGTGTTCAACTATTAAGGGGTTTTTAAAGGTGAAGTGATGTTTTAATATGTCAAAAATGTTTATAATGTTTTGTAAAATTCTGAAATGTTTTATTAAATTGTGATGTTGGAGCAAAAATTGTTTGTGGGCTGTTTTTTGTAAGTTTGATGATAAAATGATCTTGAAGGTAAAAAGGGTATTATGTAACAAGTTAGTGGATTTTTATAAGAGTTGTAATATATTTTAATGGTTTTATAAAATTTTTTAATGGATTTTTGGAAGTGTTAATGAAATGTGAAAAGTGTTGTGGGCTATTTTTGTGGGAGTCGGATTTCAAAATCAATTTGAATGAAAAGTGGACTTTTGTGACTTGTGTTGTATACATGTGGGATGTTTGGTGAATTTATGATATGGAAATTATATTTTCATGTGAAAATAATATACATTGACTTGTTGAACTTTTTTGATCACAAAGGGAAAACCCGAGTATCTAGGTGGGTGGACATGTACTAGTATGCTAGTGAATCCGTGGGGGTTTGGCCTTAGTTTTACTTAACAAGATTGATGCTTACAACTCTAAATAAACTATAATTATTATTATTGGGGACCAATAGGTTATGGGTATTTTCACTACTAGTGGCTCATGCATGAGAATGAATATTTGTGATGGTTACTCTCACCGAGATACGAGGTACCTGAGACCCACAACTAGCTAGTGCCTAGGGGTTATTTTCCATTGCTTGTGCTCACTAGATATTTTGTGCTTACCATCTACATACGGTATGAGTGGATGGAAAATTTAGTAGCTTTTGTATTTATTTTAAAAGTGTTTATTCTTTAAATTAGCGCAACTAAAAACTGTTTTTATTTAATGTTGCATCTTTTAGAAACTGTAACTAGCATTTCATGTTTTTGAAAACTTGAATGCTTTTCATTATTAAATTTTTATCACATGGAATCTATTCTTGGTGGTATCCTATTGGGCTTTGGATCACACCCTACTTATACTCTTTGGTGTAAGTATAATTGTTTATTTTTGTTGTCACAGGTTGGGTACAGTTTTTAGTTCCAGTGGTTTGGGTTTCTAGCAGGTCCTTGGTGGTGAAGTCTTGTGGAGATTTCTTGAGGGCGGTTCCCCTTTACATGAGGGTTCTTGGGATATTCCCTTTTGGTTTTGTACCTTTGTTATAGTCTTTTTGAGTTGTTTTAAAATATGTAATTCAGTTCTGATATTTTTTAAAAGATTGTTTGGACTGAAAAATCCAGATTCGTTTTATTGAATTCTTTTGTTGTTTTAAGTTTATAAACTCAGGTAAATCATTAAAAATTTTTATTTTATGATACCCAGGAACTTATTCCATCCCGTGGGGATTTGTAATTCCCTTTGGGCCTTGTTTCGGGCTGGGTCGAGTGCCAGTCTTGATGGCGACTAGATTCGGTTCGTGAAAAATGGTATCAAAGGAGGTTCAGGTTAACTCTTTGGGTCATGTTATTTGGGGAAGAGTTATAATAGTCTAGAGTTATGATTATTGGGACTTGGAATTCTAGTTATGGTTATTGTTCCTGATCACCACACCTCATTATGGGATTCAAGTTTCTAGGAGAAGTTGGGATTTATCTAAGTCCTTTGGTTTTCTTGGTTCGATGATGATTAAGGGAAATGAAAAGAGAGTTGGGTTAATAGTCTTAGTGATCTCACAGGGCCTGATAAGCCATGTGGAGCCAAGGATATTCCCTATAAAACTCTCTATGATAGTGAAGTTATTTAAATATGGCCGCCAACCATATGTCCAAGTCACCCACTGAAACTAGTTTCCTCTCGCATTGTTTTGTGCTTTAGTTTTGAAAACTTGGCACTTTGGTTTTAAGAAGAGTAATGTTTTTGTGAAAAGATTTTCAAATAAAGAGGGAATTGTTTTATTTATGAAATGGTGGAACTGAATTTTCAGAATTGTTTTGAAATGGAAAATGGTGTGCTTACACCTCTTTTGAAAGCTGGAACTATATTGAAGTTGGTTTTGAAAAGTGTTTCCAATAGAGTTGTCTAAACAATCAAAGAGTGTTATAATGGGATGAGATGTTTTGAAATTGATGTGAATATCTTTAAAGTGAGTTATTTTCTAAATATTTGTGTCTTTACTAAAGGTTTTGTAATATGTGAATAGGGATTTTGATCTTGTGGTTAACAGTTTTGAGAAAAAGGATGTGTTGGTTGACTATTTTGGTTTTGAAAATTGAAAGAATTTTTTGTTTTAACCTTTGGTATTTCTGTGAGAAACCACATGCATGGGGTTATATGGGATGACAGATAGTTGATGGCATGACTAGATGAGTGTTAGGATGGATATGAGGAGGGTTCCCACTGTGGCACAGAAACATACATGTGTAAGGCCCATAGGGTACCATTGGTGGATATGCTAACCGTTGAACCGTTTGTTTTGAAGAAATGTTTTTAAAGAAAAACATGATGTCTTGATGAATTGTTTGAGATGGATTATATTATGTGTTTTTGGAAAATGTTGATGTTTTGGGTTTTTTTGTCCAAGAACCCCTCTTGTTTGAACTGTGTTTTGGGTTTATGTTTGGTCAATAAGCAGGGTAGAAGGACTGGTTAGTAGTGTCCTCTGAGATATGTATCGAGAAACCTTTATGGTGGTTCCCTTAATGTGTTTGGATCTAGTTTATGGATTGTTTTGACCAATGTACTATCTTGGTTGGGTCCTTGGGTTCTCTCATTGGATAAGTTATGCCACCATTAAGGGTTAATGCATAACTGAAGTGCAACCCAGACTGTTTCGCCATTGGAAAATCCTCCAGTTGATCAATATAAGGAATCTTTTATCGATATTTGTTGATTGTGTCTACACCCATTCATTTCTTTGATTTTTAGATCCTTTTGTAGCGGGAGAGTGCTCGTGGAAGGTTGAAAGAGACCTTTGTTTCTTAAGTTTCCTAATTCGTCGAAGTTGGAAGTGGTCTAGGGTTGTTAGTGGGGATGAGTGTCTCAATGGTTTCTAAGAGGGCCTCTGGGTTCTTCATAGTTTCTTTGAAGCATGAGTTCATGTTAAACCACCAGTGTGGGAAATATGGTCACAATAGGATATTATGTCCACTTTCTAGAATTTTTTGTTGTTTGGGGATGTTGTATAAGGTCCCTCTCCATGCATTGTTTATATCAGTCACGCTGGTCATGTTCGGTGATGCCTTATGATGTCATGTGCTCGATTGACCATAAAGGCGAAAGTTAGGAAATCATATGAGAGTATCTTCTATGTTGGTAGAATGTATCCCTTGAAAAAACTAAAAAATATTCCATTTTAGAAGAAGGTGAGTATAGTTGTTCTTTAATTCTATTGTTTCTCACCCGAACAAACAAGGTGTGATGTGTGTGCATATTCTAAGCCCTTGTTTTAGTGAAATATCTGGTTAGGGTAAAGTGAGTTTGGAATGTGTTATGTATTGGAAAACTTATTGGGGATTTCAGTGTAGTTGTTGGTTGCACCGAATGAATAATTCTCATTCAGGGGGTTTCGAAAGCCTAACTGCGAGGCCGAAGATGCTTCAATCATTTGAGCTGCAGCCATAGGTCTTGGAGAGAAGCTGGCTCATAGTCAGGGGAAATCACATGTTTGTTTAAACCCTTATACAAATTCCTATCCTCAGTATGAAAGATAGAAAGAGTTTAAACTTATGGTGTCATATTCTTTCTTATGTTGTTACTGTTCGGTGGAAATAGGTGGAGGGCCTTGTACCCATGTCATCGCCCAATGTTATTCCCCCCCCCTTTGGTTTCCATTGAGTCTTTGGAGAAAGGTTTGAAGTTTGGATAGACAGGTTGGGAACATGGTTTGCGCTTGGTTAGTAGTGACCATGCCCCAGAAAACCATGTAGATATAAGGATACTCACTTTTAGTGCATGGTTTCCCAAACCGTGCAGACTAACCATGTGGTCGTCCTAACTCTTTAAATTTTGGGGTCTTTCTGTACCGGCCCATGCTGGTTGGTTAAGATGGTTGGTTCTTATGGTGGGGATACCCACTATGAGTATTATATAAGTTCTTTTGTAAATTTCTGATGGAAGTATACCCTTTGTACCGGGGAGTCCATTCAAGCCTCCCCCTGTTAGTGTCCTGATTCTGTCTCGGAAAAAAATATAGGTTGTCTCTTATGGTGGGGAGCCTATTTTTGTTCCCCCATACCAGTAACTTAGACTTATCCATGGTATTGTCTTAGTGGTAGGTAGTCTCGTTCGGAGCTATCAAGCTACCTACATCTTCCTTGGGTAAACTTTGAGATTGAATAGTGCCCAATGGTAGTCTCGTTCGGAGCTATCAAGCTACCTACAAGGTAAGTGTAACCTTGTTCGATGTTGTTGTTCGTTTGGGTGAATTGATTGAGTCTTGTTCAGATAGTGTTTAATGAGTTTTATTTTGGGATAAAGTATGAATGTGATTGATAATTTCAAGAAATTGGTTTACGTTTTGGTTGTGAGAGTAATAATTTATTAATTGATCACTGGAGGTGTTTTGGCCTTTGGGGGTGAAACCTGGCAAGGGAGTACCTCTTGGTTTGTCAGTTGGGTTTGGTTGTTGCTTTGGCCTTGATGTGACTTTATAGGGCAGAAAGTTTTTATGGTGGGGGATCATTAGTGATTACATGTCTCAACCGAGCCCACTTACCTAATACGAGCCCCCATTCTCTCCTCCCACAATTTGGAGCTCAATAAAATCACTAAATTGGTTGAAAATTATCTGGATTTTAGAAATCGCTCAGATTTGGAGAGGTAAATTGATCCTTTCATAAATCCTTCTATTTTCACTATTTCCCCCCCATTCCAGTTCCTACATGATCTCCTAAGTCTTGTTCGAACCTCCCTTGAATGTTTGGATGTTTTCAAATTCCGATACCAATGGATTTTGGGTCGTTTTATTCAAGATTTTTTTGAGTAAGTGTTTCTCTCTTCAATTTCTTCCTTCTCCTTAGGGTTTCCTCCCTCTTTCATTATGTTCTAAAATGTCTAGAAGTTAGGGTTAAAACCTATGGTTTTATTTGGTGTCTTTTTGGTTAAATATTATGGTCTAGGGTGGGATTTATCTTCCTTGTGATGCGGCATTGGTGCAATTGATGTTTCACACCAAGTTTTGAGAGATTTGACACTTTCGGTAGGTGGTTCCATGTGTAAACAATTATTGATGAGTTATATTGCTGTATTTAATAATTTTTCATATTCCTAATATGTTAGGTGTGGTGAAAAAACTTTTTATGATTTATTTGGTTAAGTGTTTAATTTTATAGTTGGATTTTAACTTGAAATTGGGTGTTTTCATGTGTTACTCTTGGGGTATTATTTTGGTGTATTTTATAACATATGGAATTGGTTTACTAAATCTTGTTTGGACTGAAAATTATGGTTTGGTAATGTATTAGTGTCATTTGGGCCAAAAAATAGGGTTTTTGAATAGGTTTTATGTGTAAAACATTGTTATACTTCGTGAGAGCATTTTATGAAAATGTGTGTTTTCATTTGGATCTTTTGTAGTATTATTCAAGGCGATTTTATAAAACCTGAAAGTGGTTTTATAAATGTATATAGGGCTTCCAATTATATTTTTTATAGGAATTGGTATGGTTTTTGGTCTTAAATGGGGGTTTTGAAATGGGTTTTGTGTGCAAGACATATTTACATCACTTGGGTTCTTTTTCTGAAAATTGTAAATGTTTTAGTTGATTAAAAAAAGTGGGAAAAGGGTGAATATGTACTGTTTGGTATGTGTGATCACCTATTAAGGGGTTTTTAAAGGTTAAGTGGTGTTTTAATATGTCAAAAAGTTTTATAATGTTTTTTAAATTTCTGAAATGTTTTATTAAATTGTGATGTTGGTGCAAAACTTGTTTGTGGGCTATTTCGTGTAAGTTTGATGATAAAATGATTTTGAAGGTAAAAAGGGTATTATGTAACAAGTGAGTGGGATGTTATGAGAGTTTTAATATATTTAAATGGTTTTATAAAATTTTTTAATGGATTTTTGGAAGTGTTAAAGAAATTTGAAAAGTGTTGTGGGCTATTTTGGTGTGAGTCCGATTTCAAAATCAATTTGAATGAAAAGTGGAATTTTGTGACTTGTGTTGTATACATGTGGGATTTTTGATGAATTTATGATATGGAAATGATATTTTCATGTGAAAAGTATATTCATTGACTTGTTGAACTTGTTTGAGCATAAAGGGAAAACCCGAGTATCTAGGTGGGCAAACGTGTACTAGTATGCTAGTGAATCCGTGGGGTTTGGCCTCAGTTTCACTTAGCAAGATTGACACTTACAACTCTAAATAAACTATGATGATGATGATTTGGGACCACTTGTTTATGGGTATGTTCCCTACTAGTGGATCGTGCATGAGAATGGATATTTGTGATGGTTACTCTCACCGAGATACGAGGTACCTGGGACCCATAGCTAGGTAGGGCCTAGGGGTTATTTCCCATTGCTTGTGATCACTAGATATTTTGTGCTTACCATCGGCATACGGTATGAGTGGCTAGAAAATTAATTAGCTTTTTTATTTATTTTAAAAGTGTTTATTCTTTAAATTACCCCACGTAAAAACTGTTTTTATTTAATGTTGCATCTTTTAGAAATTCTAACTAGCATTTCATCTTTTTGAAAACTTACTTGATTTTCACCATTAAATGTTTATAACATTGAATCTATTAGTGGTGGTATCCTATTGGGATTTTTCTAACACCCTACTTACACCCTTGGGTGTAAGTAGACTTGGTTATTTTTTTTGTCACTGGTTGGGTACAGTTTTTAGTTCCAGTGGTTTGGGTTTCTAGCAGGTCCTTGGTAGTGAAGTTTTGTGGAGATGGATTAAGGGTGGTGCCCCTTACCATGAGGTTTCTTGGGCTGTTACCTTTTGGTTTTGTACCTTTGTTATATTCTTGTTGAGTTTTTTTAAAATATGTAATTCAGTTATGATTTTTTGTAAAAGATTTTTGTACTAAAAAATCCAGATTTGTTTTATTGGATTATTTTGTTGTTTTAAGTTTATAAACTCGGGTAAATCATTCCCAATTTTTATTTTATGATATCCAGGCACTTGTGCCATCCCGTGGGGATTGGGAATGCCCTTCGTGCCTTGTTGCGAGCCAAGTCAAGTGCCGGTTTTTATGGCAACCAGATTCGGTTTGTGACAATGTGAATGAGAAGTTATATTATATTGTGAATAATAAATATTGGGAGTTGGTACCCAAGTAAACATACATGAATTTTATAGGAACAAAGTGGGTGTTTAATAATAATCAGATGACCATTTTGCATACCTAGAGGGAGGGAAATGTTGTGGAGGATTTTCTTGCTTATAGAGAATCTCCAAACGTCCGACTTACTATTTTTCTCGAGTCATGGATACTTTAACATGGAAGGTATGAACTTTATTTGGGATGATTATTTGGGACTTCATTATTTTATACCCCATTAAATGTTCTCTTTTATGATTTTTCCCTTTCTATTTAATAAAATAAAAAATACTTTAGTGGTGGTTATTATACTTTCACACCAGTATCTAGGATTGAGACTATTATAATTTTTCTTTCTATTATGGAATAAATAAGATATAATATCTTTAAAATGTATGTGAATTCATCCTTTATCAATAGTGAATTGGAATTGGAAGTGTAAATTGAGAAACCTTATAGATTCTTACTTGAAGTAAGTGAAGGATATGTATTCAAGTTGAAAAAGAAAATTTATGGTTTAATGTAAGACCCTAGGGCATGGTAATCAAATCTAGATTCATGCTTGAAGGTGCTGAATTTTATAAAGGTAAGAGTGGAAAATAAACACTATATAATGGAAGATAAATAGGTATAATTTATTATTATTGTCTTTGTAGATGATATCATATTTTCTTGAAATGAAGAATGTGTTTTTAGGGTGTTTTATTTATAGATGAAGAAGATATTTGAGATGTACATTATTAGAGAGATGAGGTATTTGGTTTAAAAATTTATCAAGGAAAGGATCATATTTTTTTATCTCAAGAGAATTGCGCCTAAGAAATATTAAATAAGTTTAGAATAGAGGATTAAAAGAATGTTTTAACCCCAAATTTAGTGGTAACCAAAATATCTACAAAATAAGAAGTTAAATAATTTGTTTCAAGGGAGTTAAAAAAATTAATCAGGAGTTTATTATACTGATAGCTTCATGATCATATCTTGTGTATATTTTTATAATTTGTGCCAAATTATAGAGTGCACTAAAGAAAACACAACTTATATTTATAAAGAAGTTACTTAGATATATCAATGGAATAATATCATATGGGTTGAAACATTATAACAATTGAGGACTTGATCTACTTAGATATATTGATATGGATAGGGTTAGGAATGTTGATGATATAAGGTTTAAATTTGGTGGAGTTTAATTTCTAGGATAAAGGCATGTGTCATGGTACACAAAGAAGAAAAGTTTGGTTTTCTTATGTACTATAAAGCTGGAGAATGTTACTAAAACTTATGAAATAACCCAATTGTTGTGGATGGAAAAGAATGAGAAGATCTCAAGGTTGATGTAATGTTATCACTGATCATTGGTTGTGATAATCAAAGTGTTATAAATCTATCAAGGAATCTAGTTTAGTATTATTTATCAAATCACATTGATATAAAACATCACTTCATAAAGGAGTTTGTGATGAAATAAGTGTTGAAGTTGGAGTTTGTTCTAACAAAGGATAAAATTACAAATATGCTCACTAAACTACTAATGAAGGATCCATTTCAAAAAATGTTGTCATTGGGTGTTCAGCCTAAACCCTTTCAAGGATAAGGTATGGTGATTTAGTCCCCTTTCTTTTTCATATTTGGTTTTTTTCCAAATGAGTATAAAAATAATATAAATTCAAATAATATGATTTTTATTAAGAGTAAGTACATATTTAAGGGGAGTTTTTAAAAGGGATAAGATGGAAGTCAAAATTTATGTGTGTATATTGTGTGAAATGTGATCTATTTTAATATTTTTGTTGAGCATGTACATATTAACTTTTCATTCATAGGTTAAAAGAATAGTTTTTTTGAAGTTAAAGAATAGTAGTTTCAAGATGTCGATCTCAGTTGTTCCAAGTCTTATGAATAAGTAGATATAAGTTGATTTAATAAAAAAAATGACATTATTATTAAATTTTCTTGTTACTCATAGAAATTTAACTTGTGTAATCTTATAATTATTTAATAATGATTCATTAATAAGTATGTTTAGTTTGAAAAGTGATTTATGTTCAATGGTTGACATTATTCAAATGGGGGGGGGGGTATTTTTGAGACTAAGAGATAATTTTTGAAGTTATTGAGATGTGGATTTGTTGTGAACTTAGGTATATTATTATGACTTAAGGAAAGTTTGGTGATTTTAGAATCTTAATTCCCTAACAAAGAAACGTTTTTCAAAGGGAAGGTGATTTGGAGAATAGATTAAGTGGACATTATTCTCATATTTTCTTTTGTTTTCGACACATAAATCACATTGAAAATCATGTGTTACTTGGTGTTTCATTTTTGGTAATGTTTTTATAGGGTTTTGGAGTGGTTGAAAGAATATGGATGGAGTTTTGATGTTTAAGAGTGGTCTTTGAATATGTTTTAAGTGAATGTGACCTCACTAACTATAGTTAAATATAAAATGAGAATGGAACTGATCTAGAAAGTGAAATGGAATGGATTCTTAGGAAACATGTATTTTGGTTAGATATAATATGAGTAAGAAGAATCATATATTTCATAGTGTAGTGAAGTACATGCCATATCAAGGAAATAGAGAGATAATATTAAAAAAGAGTATTTCTTAAGGTGATTAAACTAAGAAATTTCTCTATGATAAATGACAAGTCTCATACATGTCATGGTCAATGAATTGGTGGATAATATATGATTAATATTAAGGAATGGAAAAACTATGATGGATCATATATGATTTACCTACATGTGATTAATTTGAATAAAGAGAAAAACTATGGTGTCTTGAATATGAGTTATTTACGTGTAATTAACATGGGGTAAGTGAAAAAATAGATTTGATGGTGAGAAAATTAGTGAAAATGATGAATGGTTATCCGAGGATCAAAATAAAATCTACCATTTCATGGTAAAAACTATGGTGAATATTTTTAGAATTCATTGAAACATTGAGGATTGTTTTACCTAGGTAAGTGAATTGGATTGGGATATTGTATCAGGTTAAAAATGGGGATTCCTATTCCATGGAAAATTCTATGGTGTGAGAAGAAATTTGTGTCTAAAATGATGAGGGAATAATATTCCATGTCACTAGATGTTTTGAAAGTGGTTAAAGAAAATTTTAGAGTAGCTTAACTGAAACTAAACACAACATACCTTGGTCAGGTTTAATAATACATGTTCAATAAAGGATTCCATTTTTTGAGTGGATTTAATGATGTGTCTCATCAATTGATCCATGGGATACTCTTACTCAATTTCTAAAGTCTCTAAATTCATCAATGGTGGTTAAGAGTTCTTAAAAGATCCAAAGAAACAAAAATAAGTGGGATACATTGAATGAATTTGTGAGTTCAAATATTAATTAAAAATTAAAAATTAAACTTGGATAAGAGACTCTGGATATGTAAGACCATGTAAATAGGGGTATTTTAGGGAATAAAGAGGAAGAGAAGAAGAAAAAGAAGAGGAATAATAAGAATAAGAGTACACATGAAGTTTTTTTGGTAGAGTGTTCATCACAAAATTGTTTGCAAGTGTGTAAAATAAGTATAGAAGAAGTCACACCCATTCTACAATACAAATTAGTGTGGGACAACTATACATTATTATGAGATAATTATTCATAGGAAAAGGATAATTTTTACCTTGATGAAGAAAAGACAACCTAGAAAATAAGATTAATCAAGGAGGAATCATTCATGATACTATTTTGTTTTGTAATAAAATTTCATAGATATTCCCTAATTAATTATATCTATAATGGTTATTCTAGTGGATTGTGTGATCTCAGGTTTTTATGGATCATGCCAAGGATATAACTTCTCATTTTGAGTAGTGAACCTTATACATTTTGTGTTCTTTGATTGTTTATTTTATCATTGTTTGATAATCCCATCAATATGATCATTCAATCTAATAAGTGACAGAGGTTAATTTCTTAAGAAATCATAAAAGGAGAAAGAGGTATTTTTCACTAATTCACCCACCTCTTCTTAGTAAAACCACACCGTATGCCGATGCAATTATACATAGTTTGATGTGATATCCATTTTTATGAATATATTTAAATATTAATAAATTTCATTGATACATAGTAAATAATAATAATAATTTATTAAAATCTAAGTACCACTAGGAAATAATATTTTTTCTCTTTCAAAACCTTCGATTAATTTCCCAATATCGATTAATATACTTACCTGATCACTTTACATTCAATTACTAATAAAATATTTTTTCCTATTTAAGAATTGTATGAATTGTGGTTATGTTAATGTGAAAAATTTATTCATTATGAGGATTAATATTGATAGAGTTATTTATAACATCAATTTATATTAAAAATAAAATAATACACACCCATAAAAAATATAATTAAAGGAAATGAACAAACCTTGTAATATTCATTGAAAAACATTAGAAAATAAAAATTACATCTTCATTATTTTAATTTACATATTATATTTATGATAAATACTTTAAAGGTTTAAAAAATAGTCAGAGGAGTCAAAATTCATAATATCATTATCATATTTCAAGGCATGGTTATAAAAGTTTGATTCAATGCTATTTTCTTTATATTTGATTAATCGTTGATAATGATACACAAAATGGGTTGGTGTATAATTGGTACATGACCAGTGATCCTTTATACCATACCAAAACCATTCTATTTTATCATTTATCTTTTTATTCATTTATGGTTCTTTATTATTTGATCACTTATAGTGGCACCCTTTCCTCTTCTTATTCAGTGTATGATCACCTCAAGTAAAGTGATTTTGTTGAATTTTACCATGTTGATGGATTCCATGAACTTAATTATGAGTGTCCACATTCACTTAAAGGAATATAACTAAAATTTTTGGTTGGGATTCCTAGTTCCTCATCATTAGTTCATTATTATATTCTACTAAAAAAGAAAAAAGATTAATTTAGAATATTTTGTAAATCCTTTTCTCGATATTATTATTATAAAATAATGTTTAAGGAATGTAAAATAGAAAAATTAATTTTTAACATATAATTATTGGAAATATTTTCTCATAAATAATGTAATTATCATGTAAAAATTGTAGAGTTATATTCACTTATTGATTTAGAATTTTAGAATTTTAAATTGTTTCATTAATACCATGGTTTTGTTAGTAATACTTGTTCTAAGTTATCAAACCAATATTTAATATTTTTACAAAAAACTAAAGGATCCTTAATCATTATATAATCAATATCCAAATATTTATAAAGTGATGGAAAAGTAATATCAGTGCTCAGACATGGTCTTGAGTGGAAGTTGATTTAAAAATTTGATCACATTTTCAAGGAAATTTTCATCATGATGTATATCGATATCCAAAATTTGGGAAAAATATTTCTTTCTAGAAATTTAAAAAGGTATAAAACTAAGATCTATAATATTCACCATAGAATATATGGATTACCAATTTATTACTAACCTATCCAAATAAAATAATCTCTTTTTGATAATGTGTTAAAATAATAATAAATTGATGATTAAATATGTGAGGAATTTTGAATTTGGTAATGTGTAATAGATTATATATGAAGAGAAGAAATGAAAAAAATAGATCCAAAGATTTTTAATTATAATAAAAAATGAAATAAAATAATTTAAAATAATTATACATGAAGTAGAGAGAAAATATAGAGTCCAAAAAGTTTAAATTCTATTAACATATTTACATATATATATAGGGAACATGAGATTGTAATAAATGGTCTTGATAAATCTCTATATCCCATGCCAAATAAAATGGTTGGAATACCAAAGGTTATAGAAAATGAAGTGTTGTATATATGTTCAAGTAGATAAGGTTTGGGCAGGCGTGAGTTGGCTGGAAGTGAGCGAGAAGGCTAGGTAGATGTGGATGGGAAGTTTGGGTGTAGAAATGTGGAGGATGGGGAACCTGGTGGCAGTGATATGGGAGATGGTTAGAGAAAATAAAGGCATGGGAATGAGTAGGTAAGATGGATTCAAATGAGTGGTTTGGGAACTGTTGGGATGGGTGGATATGGATAGGCAGGTCAGGCATAGGCAAGCTGGGCTAGACACGGGAGGGATGGGTGAAGATGGGTTAGACTGTCTATAGTTGGGTTGGTCCAAGGGGCCTCTAGGCTATTTCCATGTCCTACGAGCCTTTGGTCCTTTGGTATAGTTTTTTTATTTAGGCCACATAACATAGGATAAATTTTTTGGGTCCTTTGGACCATTATTGGTCCTTCGATTCATGTATTTCATGGGCCTCTGGGCCACCCATTTCTTAAGGCCTCTAGGTGTAACGATTCAAACTATTATAAATAAAATTCACCTTTTTATTTAATTAAATGTCTTATTAAGTGATATGGTTATAGAAAACACATGAACTTATTTTGTTTTATTAAATACAATTGTATTTAATTGACCATTAATAATCATTACCATTTATAATATATCCATTGAACAGTGATCACAAGATTATTATAAATATAGGGTTTTAACAAATCTAATTGTCATAGAAAAAGGAAGTGATGGTCCCAACCAATAGGATCATACCCTATGAAGCCCAAGTATCTGAACTTCCAAGGGATATATAATTTTTGTGATTTTTCATAGACCAAACCCAGGTTGAGATCCAACAACTAAAGCCTGAGTGAAACTGTTTATAGGAGAAGTTTAAGCTCATTGAGATCACGACCCAAACCACATTCTCCGAACTTCCCAATGAAAGTCTCACCGTCATGCACCTTACCCTTAGGGAATTTTATGGTGTGTTAAATATATATGTAACAAGGCCTTAGAAATACGAGTATGTATATTATTTTTATATAATAATGAATATATTTTCATCCTATTATTTTTACTTTATAAATGTTTTTTATTTTCACTCAATAAAACACAAATAGTATTTTTGTCTAATATTAAAATTCAATAAATGGATATATTTTGATGAATTAATGAATTTTTTAAATAAATTATAATTTAATAAAATATAATTATTAAATAATTTTTACCAAAAATAAATTATTTTATAGTTTTTATGAAGTTAAATGTAATTTTTTATAAGGGTTCAAAAAAATGTTATTGTCAAAAACCTTTCATTTTCAATAAATGTAGTTTTTTATTTTAAAAGTGAAAATTCACATATTTATAAAATTATTTAGATAAAATGAATATTATTTTTTGAATCAGGATGTTGAAATTATCCATCGGTAAATTTTTCATAATTTTATGAGATAGTCTAATTTTTGAGTAAAAATTAAACACCATATAAATATACTTTGTGTTTTATGAAATCACAATTAACCAAAAGTGATTTAATAATTACTATAAATGGGATACATGATCAAATATATGTTTAAAATTAAAATAATTTTATTTTATGTTTATTTAATTTATTTTTTAAATCCATTATGAATCCTCCAAGGCTTATAATATATTTTAAGATTTTAAAATCATTTCTTTATGAGTGTGACTCCCCTCCACAACACCAATAGTAGTATTTTAATATTTGAGGTCCTTGGACTTATAAAATAATTTAATCCACTCCCTTTTTTCTAAAACCATTGGAAAAAATAATGGGATGGTTTGTTGTTTTGGATATTTTATTATGTAGAGTCAAAAACCTAAATAATGAAGAAATCCCCCTCCATTCCTATAAAAACCCACAAAAAATCCCATTTATCTTCATTAAAAATTCTTGAAGAACGTCCAAAATCTGAAATTCTCTCCCTAGATTCCTCACAAGACACCCCCAAATTCTCAATAAGTCCTTCCAAAGCCTTTGGAGCCACACATTCAAGTAAGGGAACCTTATTTTCCACACTCCTCTTTTATCATGCACTCCTTTTATGTTATGACTTTTAATTTTCATTTTATTATGATGGGATAAGATATTAAATATTCCTATTACTTTCCATTTTATTTATAAATTATTATATCTTCCTTTTACTCTCATTAAGACTTCAATGATGCTTTATGTATACCCATTACCATGTTGAAATTTCATAAGGATTATTCTCTATTTATATTTCCTCATTACCTTATGCATAATATTTTCCAAATTCTTAATGTTAGGATATGTTTTTCTATTTAAATATTATGTCCAGTTTTATTTCCAAATAATGAGAGACCTCTTTCACTATTATCAACCATTTTTATGAATTTTTAAGTAATGCTGTTATGCTGCTGAAACTTCACCGAAATTTTCCATGCCATAATAATTGTGTAGTGAATGTCATACCCTTTTTTCTATTAAGGGTATCAAATTTATGGACATATACTTATTTATTTGGGGCTTAAATTTATTTACTCTACATTCCTTTATCATGGAATAAATTATTATGTTGAATGAATATATATCGTCCAATCTATATGGAACACTTAAGCATGAGAATGAAATGATTATGATGGGTACACCCATATAGTGTTCCAATAAATTGGGTAATGTTTAGTATCATGATAAGTCATTTTGGGATAGAGGTGTACCTGATTACATTATATGACTTTTTCCACCATGAATTCTTGGTGGTTTAGTCTTGACTTATGTTTATGATTCGGTGTTTTAAGTTTTTTTTCACATTTACCATGTTATGATTATCATGCTATATCATGCATTATTATTCATGTTACTTTAATTCCTCATTGACATTACTATTGTCTAAATTGTATAAATTTTCCATTTTTATTCCGTTATTGGGTTTTATATCTCACCTCTTTCTTATGTATGTACCCAGGTTATCCCATGCAGTTTTAAGTTTGTTGGAATATTATGATAATATTAAGGAAGTTTTCAATAATGTTTTTTATCCCATGTTATCAGTTTTTTTATGTAATGTAACTAATTCCCAAAGACAGTATAATTATTTATATTTTGGGTTGTATTAAGTGTAATATTATGTAATAAATTAAGTATTAATGTGTAATAAAGAGAAGGATTGTTATACTATGCCTCTAGGAATTCAGTCCATTAAAATAAGTCTAATAGGGTTCTTGTTATTCCTCATGGGAGGATGGGGCTTAAAATAACGGAGTTCCTAAATGTGTGAGTGTTTGTGTTCTTTTAATATCCTCAACATATAATTAATACTCACATTAATAACAATATCATTTTAAGTAATCAATTCGACAATTGATTAATTATTTTACTCAATTGTTTAACAAATTTTATAAAATAAGAAATTTTAAACTAAAAAATAATTGACTTTACTATTTAATTATTTAATACTATATTAGATAATTAAAGAATCTATTTTAATAATTCAAGTCCATTATAAGATATAATAATTAACTATTATATCATTTGAATCTTAAATTAAATTTAATAATTGAATATTTGATTTACTTAAATTTAGTGGGGTTTATACCATTTATTATATTTGAGAATATAAAAAATAAATAAACCAAATATAGAGTAAAAAAATATAATTAGATAAATAAGATGATTAATTTCATTAGTTTAAAAATTAGTATAATAAATTATTACAATTAACTAAAAAAAGCGATAAAAATTATCATGAATATATCATTTGTCTTTATTTCTCTTTGATAATTTAGATCCTCACCTTTATTTATTTAATTAACTAGTTAAGTTAAATGAGTTAATGTTAGAGGTGATATACCTTATAGAAAATATGGTAGAAAACATGGTTTATATAATAGTGGAAACAGTTAATGATGATAATAGTTTAATAGAAGTAGGATTTTTTGTATTACAATGCTACTTTTAAAGAGTATAAAATTATATGGAAATAAAATAAAATATGGTAGCTTCAAGGTTAGATATTCGTAGTATAATTTTGGTTTTTATATGGGGAGTTAGTAGGTCCTTGAGTGTAGGTACTAGATTCATCTAGGTGATGATATACATTTTCAAACCGTGGTGTGAAAGGGGGTGATAATTGTATATAAGTAATCAAAGAATCACTACATAATTAATTACATATATTGAATAATTTAATAGTTTCTCCTTTTTATGTTAGAATGGGGTTTTGAGTCAATAAATTACCATAAAATAATTAATGGAGGAAGGGTTGGTGGATTGAGTTAAAATGAGCAATGATTTGAGATGGGGGTTGAGTTTTGGTAGAAAGGGAAGTGAGGGTTGGGATACCAAGTGAGGGTGGAACCAAAAATTTAGAAGAATGGAAAAGAGGATGATTTTTTAAAGGAAAAGAATATGTAAGAGTAAAGGGTGGAGAATAAAGGGTCATGTTAATAATTAATATATAATGTGGAGGATGATTCAATTGATCAAAATAATTGAATGGAAACACCCACTAAATTAGTAATCCAACAAGTGATGAAAAATGGATTTATTAAAGAGTTAATGGTTGAAGGTTCATAATAAGAGACTAGTTTTATAATGGATTAATATAACTAGTCATTTTTAAATCCAAGAATCAATGAGGAATACCTGGGGGATGGGTTGGTTTGGGTTTGGAATGATGTCAGAGGATTTTATTATGTAAAGGAAGATAAAAAATGATTTATATGAATAATATTAGAAGGGGTTTTTTGAGTTAGATTTCAATGGCTGTCATAGGTGATGGGGTGATGTAGGTATAGGATTCCATAGATGTTTTAAGTATCCCAAATGAAAAAAACAAAATAGATTCCATTAATAATCATCGATAAAATTATAATTGAATGAAAAAATATAATTAAAAATATGAAGATAAATATTAAATTAAATATGTTGATAATATTCTTACATAAAAATATGGAATTTTAATTTCTTAAAAATATCCTTTTATTAAGGAAAGCTTGCAGTATAAAAAAGGATAAAATTTTGGTGAAGTTAAAGAGAGAAGCACAAAACAAAAGTCTATTTCCACTCATCTTGTCTAATGATCCTATTAACACTCCCTTTTTTACACATAGATCCTAACACCCTCATTATCAAATTAATCAGAATAATATATTAAAATAGTGGTAAATCATCACCCTTGTATAGCCATTAATTGGGTGGGAAACCCCCATCTATATGGGTGGGTATTAATTATACTTTTAAGATGACATTCCATGCCTAATGTATATACAACATAATATGAATATTTTGGCATACATAAATTAATACAATAGATTAATTTATAATAAATTTATATTATATTTAATTAAACATATAATGTTTAATTAATATAATATTTTTTATAAATTTTTATTAAATATTACATAATTTTTGAAACTCACTATGTCATAGACATGTATTTTTTTATATACTTATTTGAGTTTTAGGGAGTCTGGGCATCAAAATTGAAAATTTGAGAAATTTTTCTAGAGTTCATGGTTAAAATACACAACTGAGGGGTTTTTAAAGGATATTATAAAGGGTATAAAATTTTTTATAGTGTAAAACTCATGGTCATAGGTATAGTGAAATCCAACCATACATTTTTTTAGAAAGTTAATAAATTTTCTTTTATCAATTTTATTTTTTAAAAAAACCTACCATTCATCCCATGTAAGTTATAGGATTAAAAAATGAGGATTATCCATGAATTATATCTTCTATTTTCCATCCTTATATATTATTGATGAGTTCCTTGGTGAAAACCCAATGTAAGTTCCCAAATATTTCACTTTTTTACTTTTTTTCTCTTATTTATCCTTTATTCTTTATTCTTTTCACACTAAATATAATTAGTGGACTAAGGATTCTATTTAGGGATAATAAAATTTGGGATATTTAATTTCATATTTGGTGAATCAATTATAGGCCACTAATATACCTTTTTATTTTGGATCAACATCATTTTCATTCATCCTAATAGGTGATTATATCTATTTATGTTTATTTGACATGAGTTTGGATGATTGTGTTTTTAACCATATTTTCCATGTTATCTAGTCCTAATTTGATTATATATGTATTCTTATTTTAATAAATATCATTAATTATTTTTGAAAAAGTATTTGTGATGTTAATGGTTTCTCATAGTTGATAAATAATCTCTTCTTTTAAAAAGTGGGTTTTGACACTTTAAAGTTTTTGAAGAGGGGTTACTTGATTCAATGGAATCATAATTAGATATAATAAATTGGTATATGAATTATGTTTGATTTTAAAAGTATAATTATATGAATTTATTTTTTTTGATGTACAATAGATTCTATGTATTTGAATTATGGATGATGATGTTTATTTACATCCCTGTATATGAACATTTGTTTTAATTTATATAGATTTTTTATTTTATGTTTTGAAATGAAATTATATTGATGTTTTAGGATTATTTTATATGAATTGTGTATGAGTGGTGATATAATATCTTTTATAAATGTTTTGATTGATCTCAAGATGTTTTTATTTTAGAAAACTTTATGAAAACCCTTGGGTAGATAAATAGAAATTCCAGTGAAAAGTGCTATACTAGTAAATAATCAAACTAATAGTACCCCTAGAATAGTATTTGAATCGGATAATGGGATTTACCTCTTAAGAAGGTTATGTGAGTGTGATTTAAGTGTGTTACAACGAGATCACATCATATCATTAGTGTAACTATTTCATTATATTCAATTCCTAGATAGTCTTCTTAGGCCCTAGACAGTTAGCCAATGATACTCAATAGTTACTTGATTTCAGGATTATTATTATATTTTGATTGATTTGGGTTTTTATTAAAAATAACCTTTATTTAAAAAATAAATGATAAAATACATTACGTTTTCTCTTTACTTATAATTATGAAATAAAAGTACATCCTTATTTATTTTAAACTATCACACATAGTTTATCTTTTAAAAGTTAATTCATAGAATCTATAGAGACATCTCACTAGGATTTGTACTCTCTCCTAAAATATACACATGAGTATTTTTGTAGACTTGGTTTTACATGATATAGGTAAATGGAAATCCTATAACTCCTTTAGTGGAGTTCTATAGTTTCCCATTAGATCTATGAAAATTATTATTTGTAAGAGGTAGTCATAAGTATTGTGGGGATGTAATTTTTTTGTTTTATTTTTTGTTATAAATAATAAGGATCCTTATTAGTCGATTTCTCTCTTAGACTGTATTATTTTACATCTTGGGATTTTTTTTTATATTTTTCCATATTTTTATATTTTTAACTTTGTACATCTAATAGATTTTTTGTTGAGATTCATGTTATTAATGATGGTTATTCCTTAAAAACATTTATTTTTTGATTTAGTATATAGAGTCCAATATATTGACACTTTATGTTAGGTTTTTAGTAGAAATTTGAGTATTCTTTTATTGATGTGTATGAGGGTTAAATTGTTCCCAATAATAAATATTGGATACCTTTGACACTAGTTATAGCCTATGGTAATTGGGGACAAGCTTTAAGCCTTGAGACCTGAATCAGGTATTAAGATAAGATATTTAGGTCAGTATGTTATATAATAGAAAAATATATTGGTTTGAGTATTTTATTAAGAGAAATTATGGTATATATGAGATAATACCACCATAACTAAAGGAGTAGATTATGAGGGAGTGTTTGACCAAAACCCTTAGTAATGATTCTTGAGATTCTAGGAGATATTTAGAAATTATATTTTTTTTAATATTTTTTATTTAAATTAGTATTATTATCATTTATGTTGAACCCCCATGAGTTTTTTTTATTTTTTTTGGTTTTAGAGTGAATAATAGAGGAAATTCCATTTTTCATGATTTTAATGTATGGGATGAAGACCTTGATTGGGAACCATGTAACTTACTTTGAGGTATCTAGTATATTTTTCATGGATGGAAACATAGTCCCATGATCTCTCATACCTAATCATGAATTTTTAAAACATTATATTTTTTTTATATTTTTTTTCATTGATTATATATCACACCAATTATTATTTTTCACTCATTTGATATTATTTTTATAAGATTAATATGATTCATTATATTTTTTTATTAAGATCTAATTTATCTAATGTATTGTTGAATTATATATTTTTTATTGAGTTTATTATTATTTTGTATTTAGGAATTATGCCTCTCATAAGAGTGTTGAAAAAATAAAGAGGAATCCATGTATGATTTTTCATAAGAGAACCCCCTTACTGATTTTAAGTTTATTGAATTAATTATATGCATTACCCAGTCCTTCGTATAGAATTATAATGAGTTTTGAATTGATTTATGGATCATGTGTTGAAATGGTAGTGCCTAATCAACTAAATATAGTTGGTCCAAGTGATAAATACTTGTATGGGGAAATGGTTTAATTACTTTCATTGTTTGAAATCCTTAGTGAAGTCACCAGGGGGGTCCAAGGGCCCCTTATATGGGGAACCCAAGGTTGAAATCCCATGACCAAATTCTAGAATCACTATAGCAAGTCTAACCACTATATAATAGTTATCTAGATTCACCAATACAGGTTACTGTGGAAACATGGACTACACCAACATGGGGGTACTATAGTATATTCATACACTATTCAAATTTGGGTATTGTGGACATGTGGGGTATTATATCAACATGTTTCTTTATGAGATCATTTTTAGCTAGAGTTCCAGTACTATATTTTATCTCCCTAGAATCATGATCCCAAATTTAGTGGAATTTCTTATGAATCTTAGTGGATGTAGAGATTCTTTTAGAATCATATAAATTATTATGAGTCTTTATTACTATTTTTTTGATCTTATGTCTATAATTTTTTATAATTATATGTCATGTATTTACTTAACATTATGATTAGGTGTTTACTAGTAAGAAACCACACTCCTTTCATGGTGATAAATTACCCCAAGTGGCTGAACAGTGGAAAGAGAAGAACAAGTGGATATTTCATGTTCTCTAGAAAATATAAATCTTAATGTTTAATTTTTCCACCTACATACTAAAAGGTCTGAGAAAGAAATGGAGAGTTAGAGGTATTAGGAAAGCTTTAAATAGTGAGAGTCAGTAGTGTTAAATAAGATTCATGAAGATATCAACTGGAAGTGTTTCAAGGATTCATTAAATAAATAATTTTATCCTAAAACCTTGATGATGGAAAAGTATTAATAGTTCTTAGAATTTAAAAAATTTAGTCACTTAATGATATAGTATGGAACACATTTTGCATATTTGGTGCAATTTTCATCATATTTTGTCTCAAATTTTATATTGAAGGCCCACCAATTTGAGTTGGGATTATAGCTAGATACCATATAAAAAGTTCTTACTTTCTACCTAACCTCATATGTTGGTATGATCAATAAGGTAGTTATGAATTATATATACATTTCATGGATGAAATTCATGTGGTATTCTTAAACTATAGTTAGGGGAAGCCATAATACATCCACTTGTAAAAAGAGAAGGCCTAAGGAATCTAGGAAAGGATGTAGTGGAAGTGTTAAATGATCACTAAACCTTGATCCCTTTTAGTATTCAAACTGTATCCCTTTTCTGTTCTTCTAATGTGACAATATGGGGTATTCAAAAAATATTTATCCAGATTCTGTAAAGGAATATAATTTTTATGGGCCCTAGGACATTTTTAGTGCTTCTATACTTATCCTTCCCAAGGAAACAAAGCCACCTATACCAACTTTAGAGGATTTCAATTCTAGTTTAGTGCATTTAAGGGAATGGATACTTGTCATAGAGACATAGAGAATAAAGTTAGACATAAAGTGATTCTCATTCATATAAAAAATTAGGGTTAATAAAAGTTAACACTATTCTATACTGTGGAACATGCACCTAAAAAAATCAAAATTTGAGCTAGTAACCATTAAAAGTATGGTGGTTATTGAATATTATATGTTTTATTCTTTATTTGATATAGGTTCCTCACATTGTTTTTTATATAAAGTGGTTTATAAAAAAAGTTTGTGAGTTGAGGTTATACCTTATGTGGTGTATATTACTCCACCCTTAGGAAAGAGAAAGGATATGAGATTTAAATTAAAATATTTTCATATAGTGATATTTGATTTTTAAGTTTCGCGATACTTTATTATTCTTTATTTGAATATATTTGATATTGTATAGGGTTATAATGGATGGTTAACTCAAAAGATCATATAAATTATTATCACCAGAAGGTTTTACTCCCCACACCTAATGGGGACACTCACATCTTTCAGGGTGTGTGAGATCCAAGATCAAGTAGATATAGGAATATTATTTAAGATATTAGGATTATCCTTCATTAGTTATCATGTTTTATATGGATATTTACAAGGGAGATCCATTAATTTCATTATTGTGGTGTTAAATATATATTCAATGGTTTTCAAAATTATTTCTTGAGAGTATATCTAAGAGGGAAGTATAATACACAATTCAATTAATTTTGAGGATAATTATCAAAACCTTACCCTCATACCAAATGGTTACTAATAAAATTAATGAAATGAAAATTCAATTATAGGAAGTTAAAAGTAAGGGTTTAATTTGATTGAGTGTGTCATTATAGAAGGATCTAGTTCAATTTTCAACAAAGGTAGATAGAATTATTTATCTCTATATTGACCATCATAATCTTAACTGAGTAATTATAAATAATAAATGTCTTTTTACTTGAATTTAAAACATATTTGATCAATTTTGAGAATAAAGATGGTTTTGTAAGACTGTATTCAGCTCAAGATATCTCCAGTTAAGGGTAAGGAAGTCATATATTCTTAAGAATTATTCTAAAATTAGATTTGGACATTTTGAATATCCAGTAATTCCCTTTGGGATTATAAATAATCCTATAGTTTTAATGAAATTTAAGAACTATATTTTCATAGATATAATAACACCTTTATCATGGTATTTGTGGATAATATATTGGTTCATTACAAATATAAGAAAGATCATGAAAAATATTTATCATGGATTGAAAGGAATCATTAATTACAATGAGGTATCAAATTTAGAAATTTATAAAATAACTAATAAAACTAATACCAACCAAATATATATATCATATGGTAAGTTCAAGGATGAACCTAAGAATCAATTTTATTAAAATATAGTAAAATTTAGTGTAATTGAATGAGAATTAAATAGTATATTTATAACATAATTTTAGATAATTTTATATGCTTAGTAATTCCATGCTCATGTGTTAGTGGAGTGAAGTGATAATTTATTTAGCCATGTTGTCACTGGAGTTGAATATAAGAAATACATCGGTCTTATTGATCGCTCAAAAAATCACTAATTCACCTTTTCATAAATTCAAATACTTCATGTTATTAAGGAGTTAAGTGATTAAATACTATATTTAATCAGCCATTATGACCCATACATTGGTTAATCATGGATTATAGTGACTAGTTGTGAATTTAATAGGCACTTACTTATTAAAGTTCAATGGTCCTTAAATAAGAAGGAGGAATAGATAGAAGATAAGCAAGAAATAAACAACCCAACCATGTATTAAAATAGAAAATAAAACCCACTAATATAATTACCCATATTTATATTACTTAACATAATATAATCTTATCCCTTCATGCTAGTCATGAGGGAGTAAAAAATAAAATAACATAAGCAACACCACAGTAGCAGATCTAGTAGTGAATCTCTAATTACAAGCCTCCAAAAACTATAGGATTTAGGTTCTCGTTGATCAATCCACTAAGTAGTGGTAAAAACCTTTCATTTATAGGAAAATAAATTCTCAAGTTTTTACCTCTTCTTCCTAAAATATTTTCTTCAAACCACCCAAAAATATCACAATAAATAATCCTCAAAATCCTCAAGAAATCACACACAAATTATATAATAAAATCTCTATCAACTGTATCAGTCATGGAATAGACTTCATATCATGGAAAAATCTTAGACCCTTTAATTTTAAATTCCTGGGTATTCAAAGTCCATGACATGAAATATTTATCTCTCATCATAAAATCATCTTGAAAATATTTTAAAATTTAGTATTCATAGTGGTGCACCATGTCCATGATCTTTGTGGTGAAAAATCATATTAATCAAAATGAAAATTTTCTTCTATGATATTTAATACATAAATAAGATCACTTCACAATATGAACATATTTATAAAAAATCAATTAACACTTCCTCACTAGTACATGACATGAAAAAATACTTCATGACATGAACTGATTCCATGAAATTCATACTTCTTTTTTTTTCCATTATATAACCATCTTACATTAACTTCACAAAAACCAATAATTATCCTAATATAATATAACTTTGATAGAAACCATAAAAAAACTATAAAAACACCTTTATGAATCTTAGGTTACCTTCACATATGTATAATCAGGATCCTTACATAGATCCTAGGAACTTTATATGTCTATCTAGCCTTGAAAAGGACCATTACATATCAATCAATTCCCATTTACCTTTATGTAGATCCCATAACACAAATAAGCCTCCCTTGTGGAAAAAAATCCTCATTTGTTGTATGAGAAATATCCTCTTGTTCACCGCATGTATGGATCTTCTCCCGCTTACAACATCTTCACAGTGATCCACTTGAGTTTCAGTGGAGTTCTCATGGCACTTCTGGAATTATCAATAGTGAATTAGATAGATCTTAAGCTTTGAAAGTGATGCAAATAGTTATATCTAATGGAAAAGTGTAGTGGGTTATTGGATAGACATGATGAAGGAAACAATGTGCATTTTCCAAGGAGACATGTGAATGGGATCAAGAAACATCATTTTTGTTACTGATTAATAATGCCTATGGTTTCTTGATCCCATATAAAATAATTCATAGAGATAAAACTATTTTATATATAATAAAACTTACAAAGTGACTCAGTTATCACCACTAACCCTACCTAGTGTTGATACTCATGCCCAATTCCTCTTCACATATGGCTCTACTCTGTTCTCTTGACATTAATATACCTAGTGCTGACCTGATCTTGGCATTATCTATGCCTTCTTTCTCATATTACCCCTATTACAGGCCTTCAGTTAATGATTGGTTGGATACCTTAGTGTATGGATTGATATCTTTTAGGCTGATCCTTTGGATATACTAATTTTTTACACCCAAACATATTGATATTAAATTTGTAAAAATACAACTTAAATTTTTTATTTTTGCTTATTTTTTATAGAATTTATTTCAAACTATTAATTCCCATATATAATATAAACAAATAGATAATAATGTAAAATTAATTGATAATTAATGAAATTAAATTTAAAAACAGTATGCATTAAATCATAATATCAAATATACCCACACTTAAACTATTCTTTTCCTCAATCACATATCATGGTTTAAATAAAAAATAATCACCATCCCCCTAACATTTAAACATCTCTACCAAAAAAATCAAAAAATTATCAATTTAGGAATTAAATTTTCAATCCAAATATGAGAAAACTTATTCAAATCACAATTTTCAAAGAAATAAAGTTAAAAATGAATTTTAATTTTCTTATTTTAAAGTAACATTTCTCCACCTTTTATTCATTCATATTTTTAATTCATCATAAATGTACATGCCAATTGTGATTTACCTCACTTTGAATTTTTTCTCATCACTCAAGTTTAAAATTTAAATGGAGTTGTGATTATACCTAAAATACATGATCCCTTCCATAAGATTTAATTGAGTCTCAAATATCCACCTCTCAAAGAAAAATGTCACAAGTAACTATGAGGACTTTGAATTAAGGTTCAAAAGACTCTAAGGCTTTGGGTAGGTAGGTAATTGATTTAACAAAACATGTTAGGCTCAAAAGTAGGCTTAAATATAATTAAAATTTCATGATAATAAATTTTAAATCTCAATTACAATATAATCTTTTAAGTAAAATAACCCCTTTCCCCTAAACACAAAGTAAAGGCTCACGAACAATGGTTACAATGAATAATAGCATGTTATGTTTTTTTTCCAAATTTTTCATTTTTTCAAAGTTTATGCTTAGGAAAAATCTCACAATCCTCACAAAAACCATATTGATAGCCTCATGAAACTAACTATAATATTTATAACAATATCACATGTTGAGTTAATGATAATTTTTGACCTACTGAAGACACAACCCATTTTTTCATAAATGTTCCATTTTTTTTTTTCCGTTTTCACTTTCACCTTTTCTCAGTTTTTACCTTTTAAGGTGGGTAATAATGAGATATAATGAAATAAACTCATAAAACTTTCCTAAATCCCAATAAGCACCTCCTAAAATCCCCTTCTTAATGAAAACATCCCTTTCAACCACAAACAACCTATCCCACACACTTTTAACTTTGAATATTGTGAAAAATACTAAGAGTAAAGGTATCGAGGAAAATATAGGATTTTAATTTGGATCTTCCATAATATGGTCATTCATGGATTATATGGGATAAAAATGGATCAAGTATTAAGGAAGGTATCAAGGATAAGGGATAAATAATAAAAATTCCTTAATCATATTAAATGTTATTTTTCACAATCATAGCTTTGATATGATATAATATATGTTCTAAAAGAAAATAATGTACCAAGTTTATCTAAAGAAATATACTTAAGAAAGAATGGGAAATATTGGTTCTAAAATAAGATCAAGAATGTGAACATATAATATTGGGTAATCACTTTTGTAAATGAACACTAATAAAAAAATAGTCAAAAACATTTTCAAAAATTAAAATTATTCTAAATACAAGAAGAATTTCATTTACATAAATCAACAAGTTCCACTAAATCATGATTTTTCAAATTATTAGTCCCATATTAATGTATAATTATTCATACCCCATTTTACTCATTTAATACAATTTAAAAATAAATCTAAAATATGCCATCATGGTTATCCATAGTACCTTTTGTATCCTGGAAAAAAATCAAGCAAAAAACTCAAGGCAGGACATGAATTTTTCAGTTAAAAGCTCAAAAAAAGAAATATAGGGGAGTCCAAAATAAATACTAAAATTAAAGCGTTACTCTCATACAATGAATCAATTTCCCATATTCTCATTATTTTTATCCTTCTCTTCTTATTCATTCCTTCTCATCATTGAACTAGAAAATAACTCATAAAGTTAAAGGTTCATGAACATTAAAATCAATGTAGATAAGGGTAAGAGTGTATACATACTAGATTTATAAATCCTAAAAAAACATAAAAAAATTAGGTTCCCTCCCAGAATCACCTTTTTTAAGTTCATTAACTTAATATTATCTCTTTACCACTCATGTGATTAATGGTTAAAAATATTTTACTGAGCCTCGATTAATAAATGGTAGTTAATGGGCCTTCTCAACATAGGTGTAACCTTTTCCTTAATCCAAACTTAGTTTCACTTTACCTATATAAAACACCTTTTCCATCTCCATAAATCAAATCCAACAGTTTTTGGTTAGTCTAGAAAATTTAGAAGTCATATTTTGTACTAACCAAACCTACTATCCATCTTCAACCCTATCTTTAACAACAGTTCCTCAATCATTGGTGATATTTTCCTATAACCTTATTTTTTTTATTTTCTATAGTTTCATGTTTTTTTATTTTCCTTTTAATGTATTACCTCATTCTATTTTTCAATGAAAAAAGTATCTTTATCTTTTGGGTTGCTATCCTCATCCAATTGTTCCTCTTTCACATCACAATCCTTCTTTTCACAGTGAATATTAAAACTAACCTTCTAACCACAAAATATAAAATATATATCACTATTTTGGACATCAGTTAGATATATTATGGTTTTTATGAATGGTATCCCATAGATTAGTAGTGTCCTTTTTTTCATCCATATCCAGCACTAGGAAATCCATCATAAAGATGAACTTATCCATTTTCACCAAGATGTGTTTGATGAGTCTTCATGGATACTTTACTATTGAATCCTCTAGATTAATTGAAACTATTAGGGTATTTATATCTTCAAGTCCTAGGAGAATTAAGTATAGGACATGATATTCAAACTTTCACTTAGATCATAAAAATATCTTATGAACTCATTAGACCCAATGTTAATAGGAATTGAAAATCTACATGGATCTTGTTTATTTTTTGGTAACTCCCTTGACTCAAAAACAAAACACCCCCTCATAAGTGGTTTTTTCCCTATCTCTTCTAGATTATTCTTATTCTTCACCAATTATTTCATGATTTTTTTCATATATTGGAATGTGGGCTAGATCTTCTATAAAATGGATGTTAATATTTTACTGTTTAAATTTTTCTGAAAACTTACCTCATTGTTCTTATATCTTCCCATGATTTATCCATTATAGAAAGGGTAGTATTATATTTTTTGGCAGTGGGGGATATTCTATTTATTCTTATTCATCTATATTTTATTTTTCCTTATTTTTTTATTACTTCTTACTCTCTTTTTTTCATGAACTTCATGATATTTCTTACTTGATTCAAGGTTATCCTTCATTATTTTTTAACTCCTTAAGGTTATGGACTTCATGTATCCTCATGTATTGTCCTTAGTGTCTCCTAAGAATACACCTCTAGTCCTCTAATTGAACTGGTTGGAAATTTTTCCCACCCATGATTCTAGATTTCTTAATAAAACCTTTTGATCCTTTGAGTATTCCTTCAGTTTTTTGGTGACAACCCAAGTTATGTTAATGAATATGGAAAAGTCTCCCCTGAGGAATGGATTTGAGCTTAGAGTGATATCCCTTATAAAGATTGAAATTTAGGTGAAATTTTTGAAATCATTTACTTTTTTATGGCCCCATCCCATAAAAATTATTTTGATGAATGTAGTCATAATAATTCACTTATTTGGTCTACACACCATGTGGTTGGTGTATGGACATCATGGTATATATTTTCTTGGTCATGGTTTCTAATTGATCATCCATCCATCCTGTCATGACCCATCCCCCTGGGGATCGTGTAGTGACTACCCCAGCCTTCCTCCCAAAGGCCAGGGGCTGGGGACTAGCACTGAAGGCATTATACCATGACTGGGAGAAATTTTCCCAAGTACTTGTAGGAATGAACACACACACAACCACATCACAAATAGATGGAAAGGAAAACATGCATTCCACTAAACAACCACTGAGTAAAAGTACAAGTTTTAAGTCAAATGGTCCAAAATACAAAACCCAAAAAAGACAAACTAAAAATAGTAAAGTAAAAAAGATATCTATAAGACATCAACAAAAGACCCCTCCTAAAGGGTAGATAAGGAGTGGTTGTCAGAAGCTGTGAAAGTACATCCTACCTGTCGTATCTCACTGGGCACTGCTTGGTCCTGGGCCACTGAGGTCTCTGTCGAAGCGCTTGTCATTTTCACCAGATACAAAATGTCTGGGCAAAGCTCGTGCAGGTGTGTGAAACAAAATACTTAGTAGGGATCCTGAAACACAAGGTAAAGACCACAAAGGAAAGTATACAAAAGGTAATGTTAGCTCACATAGGTATAATATAAAGTATGAAAAGAAAAACTATTAGTCATACACATAATACCTTGGACTGCTGATGTACTCATCCCTGATGAGTACCATGGGTTTGCTGGGTCACATAGAGACACACCCCACTATGGGATTGTTGGGTCACACAAAGCCTCTTACCACTTAGGCCATCTTAGCTGGTATATAGAGGGACACTTATAGCTGCTCCACATAGGGTCGCTTGTAGATGATCCACATAGGGTCGCTTGTAGCTAATCTACACAGGGTCACTTGTAGCTGGTCCACAAAAGGGCTCTTATCATCTTTTCTTATAGGGACATTTAGACTATCTCATCAGTAGTCTTAGGGTCTCATCCATATTTAGGATTCCCGTACGTAGTTCTCTTGATTCTGGGATAATCCACTACTCAATCTATTCTTCATATTTCAACTTACATTAAAGTCTCTTTAGATTATTCTAAAAGAATTGTATCATCATGAGGGTTCCAACGCTGCAAACGGATCAACAATCAGACGCTCAGTCTGAAAGATATTGGCGTTTTAGTAAACAAGGGTCGGTTGTGTCTGGGCCCGGTCTGACCTAGTCGGACCAACCCGACTAACCCAACTCGGGGGTCCCGCATGACCCATCCCGGTTCAATTGAACCAACCTGGTTTGGGTATGAGATGACCCAGTCTGGTATGGCCACTATGCCAGGCCCATTAGGCCTTGCTGGAACTGACTTGGTTCGACCATGGGTCCATCCCGTTGGGTTTCCTAGTGACCCAGTTCCATCTGGCCCAACCTGAAATAGGTGGGCTAGTTCTTTCCTAGCTTGGGCCACCCAAAAACCCGATTTTATCTTACCAGCTCAGCCTGAAAAATTTGGCTAGCTTGTGTTCTATCCCAGGATACCCAGCTTCTCAGTTCTCACCCCCAACCCAGCCCGCACGCCCACTAGGCATCCAGTTTGAGCACACGAAGCCAGTAGGGCCAACCCCCCTTATACTGCATGCGATACCCACTAGACCACGTGTTGCTGCACCACGGCTCGGACGGCGTAGGCCACTCCACTAACATGGCTGGGTGGATGCGTTCACCTCTACCAGCTGCCGGTCAGCTGCCGGTGGCCCCCTACTACACCACCGCGACCCTAGCCAGCCACGGGCTCCACCTCAGTGCACCGCCACCCACCCGTGGCCGCCACCACCACGGGACACCACCGTCGGTGCCGGCACACCGACAGGGCATTCCGCTCACCACCGGGTCTGCTCTGGTGGTCCAATCCCTGAATCGCCTGTGCCTCCAGGCTCCTTGGGGAACCATATTCCCTATTGTGGCCTCAAAAATCACTCCACCATCAATTCAGCGGTGTAACCATGAAGAACACATTAACGCCCAAGGACAGAGTAATCTAGGACTTGTTCGTGTCATCCCGATTCCTCCATGTTATAGTTTTTAAAACATAAAAATGGGGAGGTTCAATATTCAATAAAAAATCTATCCCTGAATCAAAAATCCATAGATAAAACACTATCCTGCAAAAACAAGTGACCTTCGGATCAAACTATTCATGGGTTGATCCATGTTCATTTTTTTAGAAAGAAGAACGAGGAAAATAAAATAAAAAAGTAGACCCCTACCTGGGAAAAAATGTTTCTCTAGGATGATTTTTCATCCTCATCCATCGATCACCAACCCTAAATACTCTCTCCAAGGGTGTTGTTTCCATCATATGATTCTTCGGTGTTCATCGTTGGCGAGGTTTTCCTTCATTGTTCATTGTCTCCACCCACCAAATCCTTAGAGAAATTCCAGGGTTCTTCCAACCATCCTGCATTACTTCTTAGGATATTAATTGATAAAGTGTGAATCATCGTTTATGTTACACTGTGTTGTAGTGTCGTTACGCTGAATCATTAATGAGGTTTATTAATGATATTCATCATCGCCTCATCACTGCACCGTAGTGCTGACATTCCACTTCTCAATGATGAAAAAAACAAATAAAACAATGTTTTAATTTATTTTATTTCTCTTTTGAAAAGTTCAAAAATTAACTTTCACCCTCAACCCACGCCAGTCGAGGTTAAGTAATACTTAAGGATAATTTCTCATTACGAACTCAATGGTGATCTAATATTTTTAATCTGAGTTACCATTTATGATTTATGAGGATTCAAAAATAAAATAAATTTTATTTAAATTATTTTATTTATGGTTACGTCCCAAAAACAAACTTTCACAGCTAGCCCGTGCCGGCTAATGTTAGGCTCCACCTAAGTGGGGAATACCCACATGAAATAAATGGTACTCTTATATTTTCAATCTAAGTTACCATTTATGTGTTATAAGGATTTGAAAATAAAGTAACTTTATTAAATTATTTTATATATGGCCAAAAACTACCTTCCACTGTTAACCCGCGTCAGCCAATGTTAGGATTTTCCAAAGGAAATAATAGACTCATGAGCTCAATGGTGGACTCATATTTTCAATCTGAGTAACCATTCATGAGTTATAAGGATCTGAATAATAAAATAATTTTATTTAATAATTTTATTTACAGTTATTCCATTTTCAGATTTTCTTATTGGAGGCCCGCTCCTACTTAACTTAAGTCACACCTAGGGTAAACTTGCCATCTTGAACGCAATAGCGCCCTCTGATTTTTGATCCGGGAACCTATTTAAGAGTTATTCCACTTTTTTAGGAAAACCACTCACAATCCTTATTTAAAACTTAACATTTTTTGGTGGATCATTCCAGGCACTCTAGGCCACGGAATTGCACGCCGTCTTAGTACCTGGTCTCAAAATAATCACATTTAATTTTTCAAAAAAAAAATCATGGAATTCTGGGGTATTACCCATCCATTATCCATAATGTAAACTCCTCTTCTTTGGGATACTCGTGAATTATATTAGAATATATTACTTTTCATTTCATCTTGTAGATTGTATCTCTCCTCTGATAACTTCTTCATGAGTGATCCATGAACTAAAACATCAACAGTAAACTAGTTTCCCTATAATATACCCTGGTAAAATGTTTGAATTAAAATTCACATCTTAATTCCATGATGTGTTCATTTTTGTATCAAGTCTTTAAAATTCTTCCACACATTATAGATTTAATCATCATTGAATTGATTAAAGTAAGTATGTTAATGTGAATATTCATTGATTTTGTGGGAGGGAATAAACTATCCAAGAATTTCCTTTCCAACTCATACCATGTTGTAATGAAATGTGGTGGTTGGATTTGTATCCATTATCTTGATTTATCTGTTAGGGAAAGTCTAAATAATCTCATTCTCACCACATCACTCAAAAAACTTTGTAATTTAAAAGTATTATAGAGTTTGAGAAAACCCTATTGATGGGTGTTTGGATTATCATATGGAATCCAAAAAAGTTTAATTGAATTATAGATCATATGTATGATGAATAGATTTATTTTAAAGTCATTGGATACTACTGCAAGTACCAAGATTCTATGTTATATCCCCATTCTTGAGGGTCTACCATATTCCATGAGAGTCTTTAGCCCCAGATTTATTTTTGGAACTCCAACTACTTCTTATTCTTATCCATACCCATATGTGGTTTCATCTTTGTTCTTGTTTCTTAAAATTCTATATAACTCGGGGTTATAGTCAAAAATATCATTAACCTTACCTTGATTAGAATATTCATTCATAAATAATTAGACCTGAAAACCGTAGCACAAACACATCCAATGTAATAGAGAAAATAAACTATAAAAATGAAATAGAAAATGCCTAAATTATCCTAAGTCTACTTGGAAACTATCCTCAACAATGATGATACAAATTTGACATGAACTGAAGGGCATCGTTAATTCCAATGGGGTACCATATTTAAAAAATTAAAGAAACTCAAACAAAACTACTACCAATTAAATATATATAGTATATAATATGTTTGAGGTCGAACCTATGAAACATTTTTAAACTTTATCAAAATTAAGTTTGATTGAATGAGAGTGAAATAGTAGAGTTAGAACATAATTTGAGAGAATATTATAATCTTATCAATTTTGATATCACATGTTAGTGGAGAAAATAGATAATTTTTATCCATGTTTTTTTATGGAGTTTAATCTAAAAAATCCCTTGGTCTTGGTGATATATTCCAAACTCACTAATTACCCTTTTCATATGGCCAACTACCTTGGGTTATTAAGGATTTTCGTTATTTAATATCATGTTTAAGCATTGTAATTATGATACATACAATTTTTATGCATGGATTAGAGTGATTAGTTGTGTATTTAAAGAATACTTACTTATTCAAGTTCAATGGTCATTAAAAAATTAGGTGGAAGAGATTGAAGATAAGTATGAAATACATAAATCAACCATGGATTAAAATATAAACTAAAATATACTTAATGTATCCCCCATACTTACAGTACTTTACACATGAGAATCTAATCCCATCATGATAGTCATGAGGGATTATAAAATAAAAGAACCGAAGTAGAACCACAATAGTAGGTCTAGTTGAGCAGCTCTAGGTGAAAACCTATAGAAGATTCATACTTCAAGTTCCATTGGTAGATACCTTAAAGCAGTGTTTGAACACTTGTATTATTAGAAAAATAAACCCCCAAGGTTCAAACTTTTTTACCAAAATATTTTCTTCAAAAAACCCATGAATCTGACGATTAATAATCCTTAAATTCCTCCTAGAATCATGCATAAATCATATCGTAAAATCTCTACTGACTGTATCAGTTGCAACATGAACTTTATATGAGGGCACAAACTTAAATCCTTTACTTTTAAAACTATGTATATTCATGGTTTTTGATGCGAATTCTTTATATAATTATATGAACTCATCCTGAAAATATTTGAAAATTTTGTATCTATAGTGTCGAACCACATCCATGAACTTAGTGGTGAAAAATCATCTTCATCAAAATTCAGTGTTTCTACTTTCATGTTTATGGGATAAATAGAAAAAATTCACAATTCTAATATATTAATGAAAAATCAATCTCCACTACATCTCTTATACATATAATGAACAACCCTGTTCATGACATGAACTGATTCCCTAAAATACACACTTCTTATATATCCCTTATATAGCTAGTTTCTAGTAACTTCACATATCCCATCCATTACCCTGATGTGAGATGGATTTAGTGGTGACCTTTATGCATCCAGACATACACCTTTATATATATTGAGACACCTTTATAAAAGAAGTCTTGGGACCCTTACATATCTCCCAAGACATGTATATATCTTTCCATCCTAGAAGAGGACCTTTACATAGATCCCATCACACAAAAGCCTACTTTGAAATGAAACCACCTTTACTATGGAATGAATAATAGCCTATTATTCACGGTATACATGACTATTCTCATGATCAAAGAGGCTTCATAGTGGGTTGATCAAGATTCATTGGAATTATCATGGCGCTTCCACCCTTTTGAGAAGGGAATTAGCTCAAGACAAAGCTTACAAGGTGAAAAAATTGTGATATCCAGTGGATAAGCATGATGGGTGATTTCCGAGGCATGGTAGAAGTGTTAGATAGCTATGTATGAGTGAGAAGATATGATCATAAGATCAAGAAGCATCATTTTGGTTAATGATAAATAGTAACCACACTTTCTTGATCCCATTTAAAAGAATTCAAGAGGATACAACCCATTTAAATATAAAATCACTTTTAAAGAAGATGAGTTAGCACCATTGACCCCACCCGGTGCTGGTACTTATTTCCAACACCTCCCTACACTGGGCTATCATCTATTCTCTTGACACAAATATGGCTATTATTGAATGATTCCAGGACATCCCTATGTGTACCTGCTCAAACCTCCCCTATTATAGATCCATGGTTGATGATTTATTGGCCACCTTTATAGCTATATTAATCTCCTATGAGTCTAGTATTTGGCTACCCAAATTTTTTACAGCTACAACTCAATGAAATACCCATTATAAAAATAAAAAATAAAAATTATATTTTTATTTCATTTTTTATAATTTATTTCAAACCCTAAATTCCCATAAATAATATAAATCAATGGATAATAGGTAAAAAAAATAATTAATCAAATTAATAAATTTAACTTTAAAAATTATCATGCATAAAATCAGGATATTAGAGGTTTCATTGTGGAATTTCAAAGAAAAAAAACAATTTACTAAGCTATCTAAATACCAATTATGGATTCAAGAAGAGAAATTATTAGGTATTGTAGTTTTATATAAAGGAATATTAATAGATCCTATGTAAATTTAAGTTGTGATGTCTTGAGAGAACCCCAATATTTTTTTAAACCAAAAGTTTCTTGGATTTGGTAAGACACTACAAGTGATTCATTAAGGATTTCTCAAATTTGAATTTTACCTTTAATAAATTTACATGAAATGGAGTAATGTTTGAATGGATTGATGAATTATAGAAATATTTTCTTGAATTAAAGAAGCGGTTAACCTTAAATATTTTACTATTAATTCATGATTTGGGTGAAAGTTACATCATGTACTATGATTCCTTAGACATGGATTTGGTTTTCATTATTATACAGAATTATCACGTGGTGCCTTATGGATCTCATTAATTAAACCCACATGAAAAGAATTATCCTACTCATTATCTTGAGTTATAGGTAGTGATTCATTTATTGAAGTGTTATAAACACTCTCTATATAATGATAAATTCATTATTTATATAGAATAAAAAATTATGAAATATATATTATCTCAAAAGGATTTGAAACACAAGTAGAGAAAAAGGGTGTATTACCTATATAATTTTAATTTTGATATACCTTTAACCCTCAGTAAAGTTCTTTTTTCCACTGATGATCTTAGTGAAAAATTATCAATACACATATTGAAAGGATCTTAAAAGGAATGAAAATTGATAAGACATTCATTTAATTATTCTTATATGCGAATAAAGTAATGAATTGGATATTATTTCCATCCTATAAGTTATAACTTCCTTGATTAATTTAATTTATAAAGAGAAGGTTTATAATTTTGAATTCCAGTGATTAAGTGGAATATTAAATGGTGGGAATACCAATAGGGAGTGGTCTCAATCTTCTAATGAATCTCTCTATTCTAAGAAGAGGTTGGTGATTCCTTTTTCTTTGTGTCAGGAGGTTATAAAGGTTCTTGTCATTGTAGTTGTGTTGTTCACTTTGAGGATACCAAGGTCTATTATGGTATTTAGGATTGGTATTTTTATCCTGAAATGGGTCATAATATTGTATAATATATGTCTTGTTTCCTCACTAGTTATAAAATAAAGGCCAAATATCAAAATCATGATAGTTTATTACCACCCCTACATATTACTACCCAGTAGTGGGGTTAGGTATACATGGGATTTGTGATTATATTACCTTGATCTCCCAAGTTAATGTATGTTATATGGGTTAACATTGAACAATTAACTTAATCTACTCATTTTCTTTCATATTAAGAAGATTATGAAAATAAAATATATTAGAAAATTATATTGTAGAAAATTGTTAAATTTTATAGAGTAACCTCACCCATTATTTATAACAGAGATCCTTAGTTTACTAATTAGTTTTGTAAGTTTTTTAGGAAAACATGAATATATAATTAAAGTTTTCATGGAACATCATATTTAGACCAAATTTTAGATGGAGAGAGATATTCAGATTCTTGAAGATATTACTTGTTCCCATGTTCTTGACTTTATAGTTTCATGGTGGTACCATTTATCATTGAGTGAGTTTTCATATAATAAAAGTTACCAATCATCAATCAAAAGGGATCATTTCAAATACTTGTATTGAAATTCATTCTAATCCTCTTTATTTTGAGAAGAATCAGGTGAAAGTTCATTAGTGGAACTAATAATTATGCATAACATTATTGATAAGATCCAATTTATTTCTAAAATATTGGTTCATACACAAAGTTTGTATAAATAATATGTGGATCAACATCATCAATTTTTGTAATTTTTGAAAAGTAATCAGTTGTTTCTTAGAGTTATTCCTTGACTGGAACGTAAAATTTTATGGAAGAAAGGTAAGATTATGTTGAGATAAGTCAGTCTATTTGAGGTGGTGGAAAAACTTGTAAAATTTTTATATAATATTTTTTTAATCGGTAGTTTTAAACATTTCATATTGTCTTAAAATTCTCACAGTTAAAGAAGTATCATATTTATCCATGTCACATTATTTATTTGTAATATTTGTAAGTAGAACAAGGTGCTAAATTTTTGGATAAACTTATCTGAATTCCTAATTTTTAGAATAAGGTGTAACAAGGTAAATAAATTACTTTTGTTCATGTGATATGAAATCATGGAAAATATATCCATGACACTTAGGAGTGTGAATCAATGATAAGAGAATAATAACTTCATATATTTTATTTTATAAATTATAATTGACTTTATTGAGGGAAAAGTGGCATGGTGGGTAGAATTATGACACCCACGATGTAATCAGTATGTTTTTTTTATTTATTTCTTGGAGTCTTATGGAATATGATCTTAAAAATTAGAAATTTTTGGAAAAGTTTTCTAAATTAATGGTAGAAATTAACGAATTAGGTGAATGTGAAGGGTATAAAATTTTAGAAAGTGAAAAATGTATGGTTGAATGCATGGTTCTAGGGACTGTGCCATTGGTACATGAATTTATTAAGAAAGTAGATAAATTTGGGTTTATAACTTTAATTTTTATCAAATCACTCTCATTCTTACCCTAAATTTTTTTAGGAGTCAACTGAAAGGAGTCTCTATGCTTGATAAATTCATCTCTTACACCCTTTATGGATTCTTAGTGATTTCCTTGGTGAAATACCATGGAAATAACCCTAATCATTTTTATTTCATTCCTTCTTCTTATTTATACTTTTTTCATTAATTACTCTCACCCTAGTATAATATAGTTTCCTAGGGATTCTATTTGGGGATAAATAAAAATCAAGGTTGTATTTTAGGGTTATTGAATCAATTATAAGCCCTTAATCAAACTTTTTATAGTGGATTGGTATCACCTATGTTGATTCTAGTACGCGATTCTATCGATTTCTGTTTATTTGACATGGCCTTAGATACTTGGGTTTTTTAACCAAATTTTACATGAAATTATATATTAATTTTATTATATATGTATGATTATGTTAAATAAAACTTTTTTATTTTGTGAAATATATTTTTTATATTAAAGGATTATGATAAATGATGAATAATTTATGCGTTGAAAAAGGATTTTGAAACTTTAATGATTTTGAATGTGGTTTAATTGATTCAATGATATTATAATTTAATAACATAAATTAGTATATTATTTATGGTTGATTTTTTAATGAATAACAACATGAATCTAAATTCTATTTTGTTTCATAATGGATTATTTATCTTTGAAATTAGGATGATGGTGTTTATTTTTAACCTTGCATATGACCCTTGTTCTCATTTATGATGATATTATATTTAATGTTATGTGATAAAATTATATTTATATTAAAGGGGTTATTTCCATTAAGGGTGTAAGGGTTGTAACATATGTGGATTTATAAATTTTTTAATTGATCACTTGATGTTTTGATTTTATAAAACTTCATGGAAATCTTGGGTAGCTAAGTAAGGCTTCTAGTAACGATTATTACACTAGTTAGGAATCACAAAACTAGTACCTTTAGTGCAGGTTACACACTATATAGTATGATTTACCTTATAAAGAGTCCCAATGAGGGTAATTTGAGTGTGTGTTGATAGGATCACATCATATCACTAGTGTAATGGTTCCATTAAATATAAGTCCCATATGATCTTCTTAGAACATTGATAATTATTACATAATGATCAATTTTTGGATACTCTCATAATGGTTATTATATTTTTACTGATATAGTTTTTTTATGATAAATTACCTTTATTTTAAAATGAAATGATATAAGACTTGATTTTTTCTCTTTATTCATGTTTATAAAAATAATGTACATCCTTATTTATTTTTAAAATATCATATAGAGTTTTTCTTATAAAAGGAAATGTATAGAATCTCTAGATCATACTACATGATTTATGTCCACTCCCTATATACACATTTTTGTATGTATGTGTAATTGATTTTACCTGATATAGGTAAAAGGTAAAGTTTATCCATCATTAAGTAATGTTTATTAGTATCTTGTTAGATCCATAATAATAATGGTATTTAAAAGGTAACCATGGGTCACATGAGGAAAAATCTATTTTGGATTTTTATGAATTAAATCATAAAATATCCTCATTGAAAAATCCATATCTCTATTAAGATTACTTTTAATTTTTTTAATACTTTTATAAAATCTTGTTTTTTTTTCTATTACGCCATGTTTTGATGTTTTCATGTTTGTAAATTTGGTAGATGTTTTGTTGAGATACATTTTATTTATGATAGCTTTTCCTTGTTTTATTGAATTATATTTAAGTATATTTATTTTATTTAGTATGGATAGTCTGTTATATGGACACCATATGTTAGATTTTTGGTAGAAATCTGAATATTTTTTTTATTAATGTGAATGAGTGTGAGAATTTTCTAAAGAATAAATGGTTGACACCCTTAAATCTTGTTTTAGACTATGAAAATCAATAAATCTCTTCATGCCTTGTGGCATGCTATATTGGGAAGGGAATAAAATATATGTGTTGATATGTTTTATAATTAAACTATTTAACTATATAATATTTAATTAAATGTTTTTAATATATATCATGTCTAATACCTTTATAAAAAATACCATACTTTTAATTATAGTTATATAACACTTGTAACCTTATATTTTTTTAGTATAAACTATACATCTAAATCATGATTTTTTCATACCAAGTAAAATATTTTTTATGATCTAATTACCCATGTTCATGTATTATCATGTTTATTTTTGTCCATGACATTAGGTATGACCATAATAAATTAATCATTTCGATCCCATATCACTCAAATAATATATCTATGTATCCCAAACCATTGAGTGTACAGAAAATATTAGTATATTTAATATATTAGGAATGAACATTATGAAAGATATAGTGCATTAAGACACCATATTTAAACCTATATTATAGCCATATCATGTGCAGTTATACAAAGTGACATATGTATATATATTAGAGTGATATATAATAAATAACATGTGATATATAATATCTTCTACAATTTCCACTTTATCCCTTCCATATAATTTATCAATCATTTCTTTTAAACATCATTAAATAATATTTTAGGGAGTTATAATGCATCATAATGAATGATCAATCATTAAACAATCATAAAGGGTCTTTATAGAGATAATATATTCATTAAAGGTATTGTAATTTGTTGATAATTAGAGAAATTTTTAGGCCTTTATTAGACCCATGGAGTGTCCATTGGTTTCTATATACTGAGGATTAAATCAAGAGAAAATTTAAGCAATTATTAGTGTGTATAAAATTCAATGTTATCTTTCAATTATTTATTCCTATTTTAAGATAAAAAACTATCATTACATGGTAAAAATTGGATCATTAAAAATAATTTTGGATATTCACATAGTTAGAGGATAACTATGTATAAAGGAGTATTTTTCCTCCAATTTAGTGATCATTATTTAAAAAAATTTGAAGAAGAATATTTGGTAATATAATTAAGTTTCATTGTCCATTTTTGATAATTTCTTCAAATATTCTTATAGATGATCTTGTCTACGGGTTGTTTATAATTATTTTATAGTGTTTAGAAAGGTTTATTTTCCTTTAAAACCCAATAATTGTATTAGATATGATCCATGATGTTTATGATAATTTTTTTATTAAAAAGAATATAATTTTTAAATAACATCCATATCATCATCACATATAGTGATATAAAAATATTATCGATAGTGATATGTATTTGGCTGGTATGGTCGAATATGGTCCATTTACCACTATATCATAACAAATGATATAAGGTATCACTGTATATGATAGGTATGGTATTTTTATTATAAAAGAATTATTGTATCTTAGTAGTGATAAAGGTGTGAAATAGTCCATAATACAATTCAAATCTTGGTTTTTGGAATAACTCATGGAGTAATATGGTAGTATCAATATCCATTATATAAAACACAACTAATGATAATTATGGGATAACAATAAATTACTACATCACAATAAGTGATATAGGATATCAATTTTTATATTATAATAATTAGGGAAAAAAATATAAGATATCATTATGCATTTTTCCATGATGATATAACTTTGACAATATCACAGTAAATGACATAGGGTATATTATTTTATACGATATAAAAGTTTTTAATATATTTATTTTATTTTCATTTATAAATGAATTATAATTTATAAATTATGTTTAAATACTTGAAAACATTTTTTTAATTTATGAAGAGTTCAAAAAATAAATTTAAAATTGTAATTTTTTCATAATTAGTTATAAAATATATAATAAAAAACTATTTAATATTTAATTTTAATATTAAGTGTCTTTCTTTTCGTGATATAAAATTTATGATTTTTATATAAAATGTTTATATTAAAATTATAAGGTAATTTATAAAATATTTATAAATTATAGAATAAGAATAGTATAAAATGTTTATATTTTGGAACAATTCACACTTTATTCCATTTATGAAAACAAAATTATAAAACCTACAGTAAAACAAAATAAAAATATATAATTAAACAACACCCAAAAGTTTCTCTCACCAATATTCAGAAAGATTGACCCTCCAAAGAAGACACCACATGAATCTAATATGATGAAGGTATAATCAAATAAGGCCAAAATTCAATCCAATATGAAAAGGATAGAGTGGAAAAGAATAGTTAAAAAACACAAAAAATGAATCCACATAATAACAAAAAACTAGGGAAATCAAGAAAAAAATAGGTTATCCTTAAGAAAGACTAATTAAAAACACATAAATTCATGCCAAGATATATTCGCCCACTCAGGCTTCCCAAGACCCCTTCCTCAATATACTCACCATAAAGAAAAACCAACTATCAATGAATCCCCAATAAAAAATGTCTAAGCTATTTCCATCTGACCACAAAACATCATTGGTGAGCCCACACGACCTCACACATCACCCAAGAGACCCAACTCAAGCCTCCCATTATCAGTACATCATGATCTTTAATAGGAAATAACCTATGAAAGTACCATCAAGACCAAGGACCACCATCAAATAACAATAAAAAATACCCATTCATCAATTAAGCACAATGATCTAAAAATTAATGATATCAAAACACCAAGAGCACAAAAAAAACACGATAACACAAATACCAGAAAACTACCACAATCACAGTAACTTTTCACCATCTTCATCATTTGGTCCTACTCGTGAAGCCTCAAGACTCAAATCCAAAATTCATTGCCAAAATCAGAAAAATATGTTTTGATTCAATGATCTCAATTAAAGTATAATGGTGGGAGAAAATAGGGATTTATTTCACATTGGAAAAGGCTACATAATATTTATCATAATCCTCCCATTATTTCTCACATGGAGGTATCAAACCTCTCTCACTGAATATAAGAACTCTCTAGCTAAAATTGATGATCATGGAAAGATCCCTTGGCCTCCATTATAGGAATTTTTGGAGGTTTCAAGTTTTACATTATTCCTAGAAATCCCCACCTACACATATCCAACCTTTTACATCTTCCCATGGAAGAAAAATTAACAAAAATTTCACATGTATAATGTGTTGAAACCAAATATAATTATAAGGTTTGGTGAGGTAGGTACACTAGCCCACTTGTAAGGATTATGGGATTCTTCAATTCTTCCCCTCTGGTTACAACTCACTGGAGAATCTTCAAAGGTCCATATTCTCCTGAGTGACTATATTTTTCAATATATCCATTAGGTTATAGTTTATGTACATCTTCACAAGTCATCCCAATTTTCGATCCATTAGCTTGAATATCTAATGATAGTGAATGTTGATGTGATTAATCCAGGAATGATTTGTGAAGTTATTTATCAAGTAAAAATTACCATGACTATCATAATGAACCATGTAACCCTTCTAGATGAATTTGATCTCCTAGAGAAAATTATTTAACCATTAAAATCCTCTCTAGACACTATAGTATCAATGCACTCTGCTTTTATTGTTAATAAATAAACATAATTATATAACCTTACCTAACATGATATAAATTCTATTGAAAAAGTATATATATATCCTGATGTTTACTTCCTTCTATAATGATCTCTGGCCATATTTTCATCCTTATATCTTTCCAATATTGGATTGAATCCCCTACAGTATAAACATTATTTTGATGAACCTTTAAGATACTACCGAATCCACTTAACTACATCCTAGCATTGCTTCTCCAGATTGGAGAGAAATCTGATCACAATTTGTACTAGATTGGAAATTTCTGGACTTATACATTCTATAACATACATAAATCTTACAACTATCGATGATTATGGTATCATCTCTATTACCTCAATTTCTTATTTGGAATATGGAATCTAACTCTTTCTCAACTTTAAATGATTGGGAAGAAGAATTCTCACTGGTTTGGCTCTATTCATATTGAAAACTTTTATAACATATTCAACATACTTTTATTGAGATAACCATAAAAACACCTTATTCCTATTGTGAATGATATGTATCCCCAAAATATATTGAGACACTCTCAAGTCTTATATATCAAAACACTTGGATAACTCCTTCTTTAATTATATTATTTTAATTTCATCATTTCTAATGATCAACATGTCATAAACATAAATTAAGAGAGTAATGAAGTTACCATAATGAAATCTACAGAAGTAAACACACCCATCCACCTATGTCCACTTATAACCATAACTTACCATAAATGAGTCAAGCTTCATATACCACTATATAGGAGCTTGTTTTAGTCTATGCAAGATCCTCTTCAATTTGTACGCAATTTTTTATTGTATAGAAACCTCTAAAACTTCAGGATAATTCATGTAGATATCCTCACTGAGGTTAGTGTAAAGAAAATATGTATTCATATCTATCCTCTCAAGATATAGGTCCAAGATAGACACCAATATAAAATTTAATCAAATTGAATCCATCTTTATCACAGGTGAAAAGTTATTATCAAAGTAAACTTCTTTCTTTTAAATGAATCCTTTAAACACTAACCAAGATTTATAATCAACCTCATTTATTCTTCCATCCTTCTTCAACCTGAACACCCATTTATTTTTTAGTGACCTCTTACCTTTATGTGGTTATACTAAATCATACACCTGGTTCTTGGTTAATGACTCCATATCATTATCTATTGTATGAAACCACTTGATTTTTTTCATGATGAGATATCAATGCTTGATATCCTTTTGTCCCACACCCTCATATGTCATCAACATGTAATCTAAATATGAATATTTTGTTGATGGAATCCTTACATGTGAAGATCTTGAAAACTGTAAAATTCTAGGTCTAGAAGGCACACCATCACAAGGATCTTATGATTGTTTTATAACTTCTGGTGGAGTGGATTGGGTCTCCCCCTTCTTAATATACTCTTACACTACCTACAATCCCATTGATGAAGATTCTTATTACACATCCTATTCAGTGGTAGGCGAGTCTAGTAAAAGTTTTGGTTGAAGAATTGATTCCTCGAAACTTTCTCTTCAATTAATTATAGGATTCTGAATATCCCCCATTATTTGGTTCTCATAGAACATGATATCTATACTTAGGATCACCTTCTTATCCTTTGGGTCCTAAAGATTTTATCTAAACTTCTCATATTCATAGTTTTTGTAGATTAATGGAGTAGATCTCACATGTAGATTCTTCTTGAGGTATTTGGATACATGTTCAAATTCCAAACTTTTACATACTCATAAATGAGAGTAAGAGTTATGTTTAAAAACCACTTCTTATATGGACTATCAAAATTTAGAGGGACTGATTGTGATCTATTGATGAGGTAGAAAACAACTCAAATAACTTCTCCCAGAACAGATTAGGTGGATTAACCAAACTAATTACGCTTCTAACCATCTCCATTATGGTTATGTTCATCCTTTATGAAACTCTGCTTCATTGTGGGATGTGAGGGACTATCCACTAATATCAAATTCCCTAAATCTTATAATATAAATAAAACTACATGGATGTAAACTATCCTTAATTATTTTAATGAATACACTTATTCTCCCTTCTAGTTTCATGCTCCACCATATAATAGAACATATATAATTAATATAGTAATATTTTTTATTCATAGGAATAACACCCACACCTTTTAAGATGCATCATCAATGAAGATTAGAAAATTTTTGTTACCTCCAAGTGATTAAACCACCATGGGACCACATACATTCAAGTGAACCAGATCCATCCATACTTATCTACTAGATAAATCATTACTGAATGATACTCTATGATACTTCTCATATAAGTATTAGTTGAAATGATTAAGTGATTCATCCTTTTTAATAATGATATTATTCTTTTTCATCAGGGTTGATATCCATATTTCACTCATGTGACCAAGTATTTTATTCCATAGATGGGATAATGCCTCTATTTCAACTATATTTATGATTTATGAATTTATCTTCACATGAGTTTTGTACAATGTACTGCATATGGGTCCTCAGGAAATGAAGATGAATCCTTTCATCATCTTCCAAGATTTTTTTCAGAATATGTTGTCATAACATTGTATGTCAATGTCTATTCATGATAAAAGGTTGATTCAAAGACTTGGAATATAAAAAACATACTTCAAGGTGATTTTGTATCCAATATTTTTATTGAATTGAATATTACCCATTTTAATGATCTCCGATGGACTATTATACCCTATCTTAATAGCACCAAATTCAATATCTTGATAAGTCAAGAAATAATCACTATACAGAGTGATGTGGTATAATGCTGTAGTATTAAATAACCATTATATTTCTTGGATTAATGTGTGAAAGCAAGTCACTTATTCATCTTTGGATAAAAGCAAAACTTCTTCAATGAAATTTGCACGTGTGCCTCTATTTATTCTTTACTGGTTACTACCCTGGCCCTTATATTTTTGTAACTTTTGGAAAGTTATTTTTCATATTTACCTTCATGAAATAATGGTATCATTTGTATGTTGGCCTCATATTATCTACAGACATTACAATTCTATTTATTTTACCTCCACTTCATGGCCCTTGAACACCACCTTGTTGTATCCCTTGATTCTCTAGGATGAGTGGTTGTTTTTGGTTATAACTTGAATCCTTCCTTTGAGCATCCTCATTGAAAAGTGTATTTTTACTATTGGAATCAAATTGATGAGGGAGAACACCATTGTATCCTAACTATTAATAAGTGTATAAAGTAGGTGTTTTTCTTGATATTCATCATCTATAGTCTTACTTTCTGCCACCAATTGATTCAACAGGCTCTAGAACTCACTAGTGTGTTTGACTATAAAATTTCCACATTGTAGTTAAATATTCATCAACCAATTTAATATGATGATCTTTTTTTGAGAAGACTTTGACTGATATATATACTCTAATTTCATATAGAGTTATTACACACTGGTCTCTTAAGAAATATAGTGGTATATTATATGGTTGATCTATTTTGGTATTTAACTAATAATCTTATTATTAATATTCTTCCATATGGATTCCTTGGTGTCATCAGGGTTGACTCCCTTATTCTCAATGGGGTCAAAGAAATACTTATCATTAAGAAGATATTCTATTTTATAATTTCAAAAGGAATAGTTTGAAAAATCCAATATGACCATACTTTCCATGGATATACCCTCTATTGAATTTCAATTCAGTGATAATTATAGTATAATTTAGAAAAATAGAGTACATCGTTTTGTATAGAACAGTTTAAAATTGTGGAATTGAATCTTGGATAATCGAAATCAGACTTTGATTGATCAAGATATGACTAAAATGATATAAATGGTCAAGAATGAATGATAAAATGGAAATGATGCGGGGATGAAGGGGTACACCAGAGTAGAAGCCAAAAACTAACAAAAAATGTCACCAGTGCCAAAACAATACATTATTCTATGAAAAGGGGGTGTTTTATCTCCCAAACATTAACCTAAAATTTGACCATGTCCAAGGAGATAATTTTATATAAATTATTATTCCATTTAATCCATAGGAATCACCTCAATATAAAATTTCAGAATTAGTCCTTGAAACATGAATTTAGACAACTTTAATTTTTTAGTTATCGAAAAATATCCTCTAATCACCACAATTTCACCTCAAATGGATTTTATAACACTTATGGTGATTCACTAATCATAGAGAAAGAATAATGGTGGAAAAAATGTCAAATTTTTTCACATTGAACAAATGTTTAAACCCCCTCCCACTCCTCACTTTCTTTTTCACATAGAGGTATCAAACCTCTCTCAATGGATACAAAAAATCTATAGATAGAGTTAACAATTTTGGAAAAATCCCATGGAACCTTTTTATAGGAATTTTGGGAGGTTTCTATTTTGAAAAAAACTCCCACTAATCCTTACCCACACTCAACCAACCATTGATATCTTCCCATATAATCCAAACAAACAACCAATGCACATGTAGAATGTTTAGTAACCAAGATAGATGTCCAAGTTTTGGTGAGGTAGGTTCACCATCCCACTAACAAGGCATATGGACTTCTTTATCACATGAGGAGAAAACAACCATACTATCTCTAAAATGATAAATCTATCTAATAAAGGTAGCACAGAAGGTTGACATCACTATATATCTTCCTAGATAAAAAATAGTACCATGAAATTCCACCACCAGAGTGAAAAAATAAATCATAAAACATTATTATCTAATGACTCAAAATAGTTCAAGTCCCTTAAACAAATTCTTTATGAACAACTCACAAATTGAACACAAGAACAAACATAATTGAGACCTAAAAAAAACTCATTCTCCAAACCATGTCATGTTAGTTCAATGATCATAAGGAAACTTTTAAGATTTGAATAACAACATAATATGATTGATTAAAACTAGGAAAAACATGAGAAAGTGTCTTGAGTAAATAAAAACCCTATTGATAGAACAAAACCCTTGTTTAATGTTGGATTTATTGCCAATCATAGTATTAAGTAGTATGGATAGTGAGATATGAACATGATAACATAGGTGGAGAACAGTAAAGAGACTCCTTGATATTATATATATATCAAGGAATTAGTTTGTGATGTATAGATCTTCCTACATATATGAAGGTAAGATTTTTGATGGCCAGGAGTTGTTATTTAAAAGGACATAAATAAACTATAATCCATGAGCCCAGTAGGTGAGATCACATTGTGAAATTCACTACATGATTAAGTAGGTGTCTTGGAGGAGGATATGTTTGATAAATGATAGTTATTTGAATGTTGTATAATCTGAGAAGTAGAGAATAAGGAGAGGATAATCATATTTATATATCTATTTATTGAAGGTGAAGTAAATATGAATATTTTAGTGTGTAATTATACTCATCAGGAGGAAGTATCACTATTAGATGATTGCTATTGTGTTTTTATCCAAACTATTCCAGTCTGATTTCTGTAAAGTATGTTTCTATGATTGAGGAGGATGATTTAAGTAATATATTTTTTACTATAGGACCATTTTTCTTTCAAAATAATACATTTAGATAAGTGATCATGTGATTATCATGGGTCGTAGTCAAACAAAATTTCTACTCCCCATGCTGCCTAGTGGCTGTCCAGGGTCATCTCTCAAGGAGAACAGGTTGGGATTCTCACTATCCTAGAACTTATGAATTTTTTTTCTTAATTTGGAAAGAAGATATAATATTTGTTTAGTTTTTAATTATAAATAATTTAAAAAAATTAAAATAATAAACAAAACAATGGGTGAAAGGTGTAGGATCTAGGACCAATCAAATATATTATTCATTTTCATCTAGTTCTCATATAAAAATGGATTTAATATCATTCTTCCATTACTACCCTATATATAAATTGTGGTGATGAATATACATAAGAGATATCTTTATTGGTAAATCCAATTCTACCTCCTCTATAATGAAAAGGTAGTGAACACACTAAATCGAGGCATTCACTATCTCTTCCCCCAGATCTATCATATGTTATTCATCCCCTAATCAACAGTGCTCTATAGGTATACACTATAAACCATGATAGGTATAGAAATAATATTTGATATATTTGAGGATACAATAGCTCATCATAGGGAGTAGATAAATACCATTAATCTGATTTTTCCCATTTTTCTACTACATTAAGGATGAAATTCAGAATATTATAAAGAAAAAGTGCATATGTGATCTCCTACAAGGGTCCCAGCCCTTGGGTTAGTTATCCAGAGTTTTTATTTTTAAATATTATTTTACAACATAGGGGTTAAAGAAAAACATAGAGAAATGGGTGAGAAGAGAACAACACAATGTGATTTCAAAAGAATAGAATGAACATTTAAATTTAAAATAAAGGAACAAATTATTGTGAAAGAAAACTAAAGCTAATTGGAAGAGGGTTAAATCTAGTCGGTAGAGGATGAATATTTATAATGGTAGAGGGTGAGAAATATTTATAGATGATGACATATTCATAGAATTTAGTGACAATATTGAATCTCCTTTGTATTCTTTAGATGAGTTACACGTGCTGAGGTTGATGGTTGAGATCAACCTTACTAACATATCCTCTCTACACCATCACACACATATTTAAACTTGTTCCAGTGCTTTAAGGTGGTAGTTAAAAGTGATGGTAATTGGGGCTGATCCTGGATGACTTGAATATTGGGATTCAAATGCAGGGCTTGAGTAGGGAAGTTACTATAAACATAAAAATAAGAAAAATAATAATAATTATATATATAATTATCAATATATACTAATGGATAAATATATATATTATATACATTATATAAAAATATGTACATTTCTATTATATATATATATATATATATTATTTTTATACTTTTTATTTTCTTTATTTGGTTTTTAGGGATGGATCAAGAGGGGTAGGAGTGGGTTTTGGTTTGGGGTCTTCTCCTCTAGTGGATGGATCACGGTAGAGGGGTGATATCATCTTGATTCAGCGGGTTCAATTTTATTGGGAGGGTTCTGGTTTGGGTATTTTTAGGTAATATCAAATAGAGGTTGTGGTAGGGTGATAGAAGAGGTGATTGTGAGGGTGGATGTATGGAAACAAAGGTGACTATGGAAGAAGGATGGAGAAAAGTAGAGGTTCTCATGATCAGGTGACTGATTGTGAGTGAATTTGTAGACATGGGGTGCTCATAGTCAGGTGACTAACTATGAGTGTTGGTTTGTGGTAGGCAGGCTAGGGCATAGTTAGCTACGTATAATCAGTGTAATGACCACGTGAGGACTTTACATATTTTTTTACACCCAAAAAATAAAGAATTTATTCAGTGAAATAGTTTTTTCCAAAATCAATTTAAAATTATAATTCAATTAAAATACATTTTCAGCCTTCGAAAATGAATTTATTAGAACAATTTCAGATTAAAATTATGATTTAGTAGAATATTTTTTTTTAAATTAAAGAATTACTATTATCAAAATAAAATTTAAATATCTATTTAAATTTATGAACTCATTTGTGGATTAAAAATTATTTGACAGAATTAAAAAATTTAACCGATTTAAAAATTAATTCCATATTTGAATTTCAAAATTTTTAAAGTTTACAATATATTTTAATTTTATGTATGGATTTTAAAGTTTAACTTCAAGAAATGAGTATATGGATAAAAATAATTAATTAATCCATTTAATAATTTAAGTCCAGATTTTATAAAATTCACAAAAACTATTATTTTACTCAGGAATCGAATTTAAAGGAGTATTTTCAATGTATATAATATAAAAATTTGTAAAATTACAACACAAATATATCCACCAAACTAAGCGTATTGCACTCTTAGGAAATATACTATTGAATTCAAATTATTCAAAATAAAAAATAAAGAATGTTTCTATTACCTAATTTTAATATAAAAATAATAGAGAATACATAGGTTCTTCCAAAGTGAGAAATATCATGCCTCATATGCAAATCAAGTCACTTCCTTACTTAAAATTATTCAAAGGTTCAAGTCAAAAGTGGATCTAAGTATATTTAAGTGGAAGGAAAATTAAAAGAAACCTCTATTTGTGAATCACAATGAAGTTTATTGTTTTTCACAGGGTGATAAAAAAATTTTAATTCAAGAATAATGTAGTAAAAGTGGTACTCAGATTGTCTTCGGAGAAGGTAGTATTGTGTGAATGTAAAAATCTTGTTGGTGGGTTAAATTTTCAAAGAAATAGAAAGTAATATGGGTTAGTTGTAAATCAATTTAGGAAGTAATGGTCCATACTTCTATTATTCCCTCATTCACATGTTGAATCATTATTCATAAAGTCTCTAATCCCCCTCTTATCAATTGAATCCAACTGATCACTTCTATTAGGCTATTTTAGTTTATAAAAGGAATTACAATAATCATTGTATCCCCTATCCTTACCTAGATTGGTATTTGGATATTTCCATTTACCCTTGAATTACCCACACTATTTTCTATCATAAACAGTGGAATTAATTCAAGTGTATTGAGTGTGGAGTTATTAAATTTTTTTTGAAGAAATTAAGAGATAATCAGAAGAGACCTCCACTGACCAAACCATTAACCACAATAGAGCGGTTAGCTCAGTATTGTAAGATTAGAATTAAACAATAGGGAAGAACATGTGAATCATCCTTGGCTAAACCATTTATGATTTAGTGTTATATCACTAGAGTATTAAAAAACAAATGAAAAATAACAAGATCCACTTATTTTTTCCTTGGTAGTCCTCACATCTTCAAATAGTTCTCAGCTTCACCGAGTTTGAGAGGGACACATGATTCTTCATTGAATTATTAAATGTCTACAAGGGAAGATATGATTTCAGATTGATGGTTTAAACCTGTCCAGAAGGTAGGGTCTGGATTAATTCTTCAAGGCATTACAAGTTTTCCAGGATCTATCCCAATATCCCTTTTATAGGTGGGCTATTCCAATGCTTCACAGGAAGTGAAGACGAGCCTGTGAATTGAATTATGGGCCTTGTTTAAAATAGCATCTTGGATGAGTTATTTGTTCTCATGAGATTTCACTTTGACTAGAATCTTCACTTGAATTCTCCCATCATTTTCTAGAGGAGGCCAACCATTTTCTTTCCAGTAGTGCTGGAACTTCTCCATACTCTAGTTATTTCTGCTCAACTCATACTCAAATCTCTCACTTATCAGTAGTTCTATTTAATGGAGGAGGGTACCTCTTAGTTGATGCTATTTCTTTATTCCCTTCAGATCTTCATGTGAGACTGGTCTTTTTTCATGCAGCTCTAGAGTTGACATGCTGCATTCTCCTTTTAGAAAAAGAAGAATGCTCTAGCTCCTTTAGAAGCTGTATGAGTTTTGAGGCTCTGAACTTGGTATGCTCAAATGGACCTCAATATTAGTGGGTAGATAGATCAAATGGGTGAAAAGTACTACCAAGGTTCTCCAAGAAGGGTATCTTTACTCCACCATTGATTAAGAACCAGGGTGGTAGAAATGTGGTGTTGACAGAGTATTCAATTCCCTATTCTTACTCAGGTTGGAGGAGCATAAATGGGTGTGGTATCTACCTTTGTTTGGATAAGCTCCCAGAATCTAGACCTTAGATAGTATGAATCAAAGGGTCTGCGATCTTCAATAGAATAAGTGGATCAGGTTTTGTTGATGGTCATAGGGAAGGAAGATTCAGAGTAGGGTGGGTGAAGCTTGTAGTAATCATGCTTACAATGAATGTCACAATTAGTGTACGAACTGAAAAATGTATATTTTGAGAAGGGGGATCACATTAGGTATTCTTACCATGTGAGTGATGACATGGTTAAATAAATTGTTCACATGTTCATCACTTCATATATTTTCGTATTTTCTTTATCTCACATGTTCAATTATTAGAAGTCACAATATGTATACCTACTATAACAAAAAGGTGCATTAAGGTGGGAATGTGGGTGGTTCCTATGGTAAGCTTAAGTCACAATCACCATTCCTACCATGAGACAATCAGTTAAATTAGGGAAAAAAATACATCCAACACCCATGATAAGCCTAGTAAAAGTGGATATCATAGACACTCTTGGACTTTTCCATTTACATACTTTAAAAGTTCACATACTTATTTGGTGAAATATTAAAATTCACCCTAAAACAAATAATTGGATTGAAGATTTAAAACAAAATATGTATTTATCAATTAATACCATATTTAAATCCAATTCCCAATTATTTTTTAATTTAATAAAGCCAATAAAAACAACTATTTACCTAGGAATTTAACTATAATGAGTGGTATTTTCAATGAAAATAAAAATAAAAATATGGAAATTATTTACTCACATCACTCCCCACACTAATACTACTACACTCTAGGTAAATTTATCATTGAATTCAGTTTTAAATTCATCCTTCCTAAATCTGAATTTACCATCTTGAGTTAAAACACAACATTGGTTCATCCACTATTCATGTTATCATGCCTCATCTATGAATCAAAATATTATCTTAATTTAATTAAAAAAAAATTTCATTTTGGGAGTGGATTGAATATATTTAAGTGGAATAATCATTTTAACAAAAATAAATTCCATTCATCCATCTTTCTTAAGTTTCTAAAAATCACAGTTTGATTTTCTACTTAGTTGAGACAACTTAAATTAATGTGATATAAGACCATTGCCCCTATTTCTATGGGTTAACTATTAATATCACTTAAATTGACTCTTTTTTGACATGGGAACTTTTTTTGAATTTATTTTTTCTAGCCATAATGTTATAAAAAACACTGTTCATAACAATTGTTGAAATGGATTTATTTAATTAAAGATACACACCCAGTTCCCCCTTATCTCAAAGATGCATTATGGGTTCCAAATTACACATTTGTATTTCATGTTCAAAGGACTTATCTCATTTTAATTTAAATTGGATTCGTAAGGGGTTTTATCTTACATAGGTCAAGTGTACCTTAGGTCAATTTCAAAAATTATAGTGACTTAATGTTACAAAATTGATTCCACCCAGTCCAATTTACTCACTCTACAACCCTTAATTATAAGATCAAACTTTTATAAATAAGAGATAAAATCACTAATCAATCATTTAAAGACTCTTAGTTTCAGAGCCCATGACATAACTCAACTCTAGAATGGTATTTTCACACTAGGTAGGTAAACCTTGAAGTTCAAGAAATGGGTGAAAAATCAAAAACCAAAACTGTAAATAAGTAAATTATTTATAATAAAGGTTATTTATATATTATAGTTGATCTCTTATCCAACACATGGTTATAATTAAATCCCAACGAAATTGAAATATTCATTTGTTTTAAGATAATATAGTTTAAATAAGATCAATAACTATGATTAAATGAAGGGGAGAGACAACCTAGAAGTGCTTATTTCCCAGTAGTAGGAAGAAGTTTGGACTCCTTCATAGGTCCATTCCAAAATTTCTCTTGGTATGTCTTTAATTTTTGTCCGTTTACCTTAAATGGGTGCTTTGAATATTCTCCTTTAATGTCAACTACACTAAAATGGAAAGTATCAGTTACCTAAGGTCTAGTCCATTTTGAATGAAGCTTACTCAAAAATAGTTTCATCATTGAAGAGAATATCACTACTTTATCTCAAACTTGAAATTCTCTATTTTGGATCAACATATCATGGGAAGATTTGGTTTTATCCTTATAAAACAATGAGTTCTCATATTATTCTCTCCTTAATTCATCAAGCTCCATTATTTGTAATATCCTTTATTATTTAGCTATATTAAACTCTAGGTTTATATGTTTGACATCCCAATAAGCTTTTTGCTGCTGCTCAATAGGTAAGTAACAATGTTTACCATAAAAAAATCAGTAGGGAGACATATTTAGTGGGGTCTTTTAGTTATTTTTGTATACCCATAGTGCATCTTCTAGATTCAAACTCCAATCCTTAAATATTGGTTGTATTGTATTTTATAAGATCCTTTTGACTTATCTATTGGATAATTCAGTGATACCATTCATTTTTGGGTGGTAGGAAGTGGTGGTTTTATGGTGTACTCTATATTTTCTCACGAGGGATTCCATAATCTTGTTATAGAAATGGGTTCCTTAGTCACTAATCAAAGATCTAGGTAATACAAGCCTACTAAATATGTTTGATTTAATAAATAAAATTATAGTTTTCAGTATTTTTTATAGTATTTTTGGATTTAATCCATTTAGACACATAATCTACTACCAATAAAATATTGGAAAATAAAAATGATATAGGAAAGAGACCTATGAATTCAATTACCCAGACATCAAATATTTTACAAAAAACCAGTGGTTTTTGGGGAATTTCTTTGCTTTTGTAAATTACTCTTATAAACCATCATTTTGGAAATTTTTTGTAAAAATAATAAGATTTTTTTTTAAAATAGAATGCAAAAATAATCTACCTTCCAAAATTTTCTTAGAAGTTTATTAAGGTCCAAAATGGCCTATATATGCAAGTGTGTGGAAAAATAAAAGAACAAAATAAATTTCTTCATCATGAATACACATTATAATGATTTGATTATTGATAATTTTCTATAAATAAGGGTCTTCCCAAACCTAATGTTTTGATTCAAAATTTAATTTAACAGTCTGGTTCTTAGATAATAAAGAAGGTTCCTTAGATATGAAAAGAAATTCACTATATTAGCATACTAGGGAACTGAGGTTAGGATCTACAATTTATCACTAGGGAAGGATTCATCCAAGTTAGTCTTTAGGATTGGTTCTACCTCAACAGTGTGAGGTAGTTTAATCAATGTGGACAACTACTACATTTTCAAATCCCTTCTTATATTTAATCTTGAGGTCAAACTCTTGAAACAACAATATCCATCTTATCAGTCTGGTATTGGCATCAGTTTTCTTGATCAAATATCTTAAATCTTCATGATTAGAATAAACAATTACCTTAATTCCAAAGATATATGAATTATTTTTTTTAAAATCTACAATAATATATAATAACTCCTTCTCTATTATTGTGTCGTCAGTCAGGATAGTTTCAAGGGTTTGTGAGATGCAGGTTATCACTTGTGGAAGCCTATCAATATTTTGGGACATCACAACCCCTAAATCTCTATTGGATGCATCACAAAATATATCAAAGAGGTGACTCAATTTTTGTGGATAAATAATGGGTGTAGTATTTAAAAATTATTTTAATTTATCAAAGTCTATCCTGCATGACTCATTAAACACAAATTTTGTTTATTTTTTGAGTAAGTTGGTTATGAGAAAATCAATTTTTCTAAAGTCCCTAATAAACTCTCTATAAAATACAACATGTACAAAAAATAATTTAATGTTCATAATATTAGTGGGATAGGGTTGTTTGGAAATGCTATTAATTTTGGATTTATTAACCTTAATTCCTTTTCTAGAAATAAAATATTCTAATATATTTCCTTTTTCTACCATAAAATTGAATTTTCAAAATTCAAAAGCACTTGTTTCTCAAAAAATATTTGTAAAAATGCTTCCAAAATTTCCAAACAATTTTAAAATAAATTTCCATACATAGTGAATTCATTTAGGAATACCTTTAAATAAGTTTCAATAAGGTCTACAAAGATACTCACCGTGCATCTTTGAAAATTACCTGGGGAATTACAGAGACCAAATGGAATCCTTTAGCAAGAAAATGTACCTAAGGGACATGTAAAAGTAGTCTTTTATTAGTCACAAAGATCTATTAGAACTTGTAAATATACAGAGAAACTATATAGGAAGCAATAATGTCCTTTCCTAGTTAACATGTCTAGAATTTGGTCTACAAAGGGTATGGGTAAGTGGTATTTCCTGGTCACATGGTTTAATATTATATTGTAGATAAAAAATATACAACTATTCTAGATTCTAGTGGGTACAAATTCCTTGCTTTCAATCCTCACAATTGTGTAACCAGTTTTTTAGGAACAATTTGAATGTGTCTCACCCCTTGGGAATCTGAGATGGGATATATTATTTAATATTTTTTATATTTTCTCTAATTATTTTTTAGCTACCTTAAGTAGGGTTGGGTTAATTCTCCTCTCTGTTTATCTTACTGACTCAAATTATTCTTCCAAAAAAATTTGGTTCATACAGGCAATGGGAATAATTCTTGGAATATCTCCCAATGTCTATCCTATGGATTTAAAATTATTTTTTAGGATGTTCAATAGTTGTTTTTCATAGTTAGGTTCTAATTTGTATTAAATTATGACTAGAAGTGTCTGGTCCTATTTTGAAAAGGAATATTTTAAATTTGAGGGTAAAAAAATTAATTCTAATTTTGGGGGTTTTCTAGAGATGTTTTTTATTTTGGTATTCTCTGTGCTGGCCACCTACAATTATAAGACAAAATTATTAGTGTCAAATTTAAGTAACTCATCAAAATATTTTTCATCAATTTCTTTAGTTTGATCATTAGTTTTAATTCTTTCTAGATTAAGTTCATTTTCAAAAATAGATTTTTTATCAGGACAAGTGTTTCCAAAGCTTATCCTAATCTAATTATGTCATTGAATATCACAATTTCCGTCCTAGAGGAATATGGAATATCTAAATGTTTTAAGGTGAAAACAAAATGTTTATCTTGTTGGTGTTTCATTAGATAAATAATATTGAAATATATGGTATCTTCCCCAAATATCATGGAAAGGGTGCCTTAATTGACATTTATAATGGTTTTAGTGGTTTTTAGGAAGGGTATTCCTAGAATGATGGGTGAATTGTATTTATATTTTCATTATTACATGTTGAAGATATATAATTTAGCAGGGAATGGGTAACATTATACACTTACTAGGATATTCTCAAGGACACATACTAGATATGCGGTAGCTCTATTGGAAATTTTTATAACCACACATGTGGGTTTAGTTTCTCCCATCCATAGAGAATAATAAATAGAATAATCCATGATATTAATTGAAGAACCTAATTCACATAATTCATTTAAAAAAGCATTCTTACTATGAAGGGAATAGAAACATTACCTAGGTCTTGACATTTTTGGGGAATTTAGAGGGTGAAAAGAGATGGAACATTCTTACCTAGTCATACCTCTTCATTTATCTTAAATATACTTTTATCAGTGCACATTAACTTAATAATTTTTTTATACATTATAATATTTCCAATGGATTACAATAGGGGGATATTGATTTTTATTTTTTTGAAAATTTATAGCATCTATTTTTACAATGATTCATCGATTTTTCTTAGTTATTGTATTCTTATAGGAAAGGGAGGTGGTTGTAGATTTTCAATGATTTTACTTTTATATTTTGATGGTTCTTTCCCTAACTCCTCCTCAGGTTCTTTTTTTCGAGGTTGGTTCTTACTACTGGTCACTTCCGGTTTCAAGTACCATGGTTAAGCCCTTTTTTTCATATAGTTATTTTTCACTTATCAAGGTAATGACAATAACATTACTTTAGGATTTTGGAATTGTCTATGCATGAATATTTCTTGTACCTTGATTTACTATATTATTTAGGGTGTTCATGAATTCAAAAAATTACAATTTTAATTATTTTAATTTTTACCCATGAGTGGTGACGGTGGTGTGTGTATTTTTTTTAGGTTATATTACTTGTCTCAACATTCCATTCATGGATGGTTTTTTGGGTTGTACTTTTTGGTAGCTTGTATATGGCTAGAAATTATATCTTTGTAATGGGGGAGGGAGTGAAAAGGATATTGAGAGGTATATCAAAATGGCGGTCTCAGTCATTTTGGATTATAGATTCAAATTGGTGAGTGGGTAATTATGTAAGCCTTTGTTTCCACATGGTTGGTTTTAGAGTTTCATTTCATACATGGCATCACACATTTCAGTTCCTTGAATTCGATGGAATCCATCCATGAAGTGATCCTAAGAATAGAATAGTTGGAAATACCTTGGGGGTGTGGTGGTTGGTGATTCATGAGCATTTTTTATAGATAATTGTATCACATGGTAAGTTATTTCTTCAATTATATTCTCTAAAAAAGGTGAGTTGGAAATTTTTACCACATGAACTTCTATAGTCTCTGTTTTGGTACCAAAATGTTGGGAATTTTGTGAGATCCTTTAAATGAGTTATCTTACCTCAACTGGTGACTTTTCAATGAGTTCTCCTTCAAAATATGCATCAAGTAGGTTTTAGTTATTGTCCATTAATACTTGGTATAATAATACCAAGAAGTAATGTTCTTTATATGGTTTATGTGGGAAACATTTGTTTAGATTCTTAAATATTTCCTGAAAATCTTAAAAATTCTATCGAGTTACTTTTTTAATTGCATAAATCTCCTTCTAAATCTGATAACTTCTTAAATAAGGGAAGCATTTCTAGATGAACACCTTTTATAGTTCCTACCATGTGTTGAATTCTCCTGGATATAGGTTGTAGAGACACTCCTTGGTTTCTCCTTCAAGTGATATAGGGAAATACTTCAAACTAATTTGAGCCTCACTAACTCCTATAGTTCTAAATCCAATAAAAAATTCTTTAAATGATCTTAAGCTCCTATTAGGGTCTTCTCTATATAGTCCATAAAACTTAAGTAGTATCCCAATCATTCAAGTTTTGAGTTCACAATCTTGTTGATCATTTAGTTGTAATTTTTGGTTGTTAATATTGAAATTGGGGGCATACATTTCTCTCAAATTCCAATTAACTTGAGTTAATTTTTATTTTATATCTTTAATTCATATTCAATAATTTGAGGTGGATGAAGCCAAGGAGTGAGAATCTGCCAATGGGATAATGAAAAATTCCCTTTCCTCTTGGTATGTATTAAAGTTTTGAGTCTTGAAAATATAATTCTTTAAACCTATGGATCAAAACCAATGAGGTTGGAAGAACTAGATCTGGTCATTATAAATTTTTTTTTTACAAAATTATTACAATACACTAGTGATTCCTCCAAAACAGTGCCAAGTTGATCTCACGATTATCAAGGGTCAGAGTCAAACAAAATTTATAATACTAATGCATCCAAGTGTTTGTATAGGGTCATGTCTCAAGGAGAAAGGTTTGGGAGTCTCAATATCCTAGAAATTTTTTATTTTTGTTTTGTTTTATTAATTTGTTAATTCTATAAAATATTCTTTTGGTTTTTGATTAAATAGAAATAAAATAATTTAAAAAGAAAACACAACAGTGGGTGAAAGGGGTAGGATCTAGGGTCAATCAATTTTTTTTCTAGTTATCATTTGAAAATGGATTCAATATCATTCTTACATTTGTCTCCTATGTCTAAATTTTCGTTTTAGGAATAAAAAAGAGAGATCTCCCCTAGTATATCCAGTTCTACCTCCTCCACAATGAAAAGGAAATGAAAACAATCAATTGAGGCATTCCATATCTCTACACCTAGATCCATAATATTATATTAATCACCAAATACACAATGCTCCACTGGTATTAACTATGAACCAATAGAGGGATGAAAAAAATATTTGATAGATTTAAGGATACAATAGCTCATCAGAGAGATCAAATGAATACCATCAATTTTCTTCTCCCCATTTCACGACTATGTCAAGGATGGAATTTTGAATATTATAAATAAAATAGTTCCCATTTGATCTACCCTAGGTAAATATACCTTAGGTAAATTCTCCATGGTTTTTAGTTTCAAATATCACATTATAGTGTAGAGTTTGAATAAAAACATAGAGAAATGGGAGAGAAGAGAACAACACAGTTTGATTGGACAAGAACAAAATGAACATTTAAATTAAAAATATAGAAACTAATTAAAGTGAAATAAAACTAAATCTAATCAAAATAGGTATGAATATAGTCAGTAGAGGATGAACATTTACAATAGTATAGGGAGAGAAATATTTATAGATGATAACATCTTCCTGGAATTCAGTGATAATCTTGAAGTTTCTTTGTTTGCTTTAGATGAGTTCCACATGTCGAGGTTGATAGTTGAGATAAAATTTTCCAAAAAATACTCTCTCCAATATCATTAACATATTTAGAAATTTTTTAGTTCTTTGTAGTTGTAGTTGATTATGCTATTAATTGGGACTATTCCTGGATGACTTCAATATTGGGCCTCAAATGTTGGGCCCGAGCAGGGATGTTACTATAAACATAAAAATAAGATAGATAAGTATTATTATAAATATACTTATAAATATTTACTAATAGATAAATATAAATATTATATAAATTACATATAAATATGTACATTATTATATACATATATATTTACTTTTGTTATGTATATATTTTTTATTTGTTTTTGTTTGTTTTTTAGGGGTGGATTGAGAGAGAAGGGATGGAGGTTTAGTTCAGGGTATTATCCTTCAGTGGATGGATTGTGGAAGAGGGGTGAGATTGGATTGACTTAGTGGGTTTGATTCTACTGGGAGGGTTTGGATTTGGGTTTTTGAAGGTATCCATGAGTGGATGTTGTGAAAGGGTGATAGAAGAGGTGACCATGAGGGTGGATGCGTGACATGTAGAGTGAGTGTGGAAGAAGGATGTGGCAATGTGTAGGTGATCATAGTCAGGTGATTGACTGTGAGTAAAGTTTTAGGCTAGGGGGGCTCATGGTTGGGTGACTGACTGTGAGTGTTGGTTTGTGGTAGGCATGCATAGGGCATGGTTAGCCGTGCATGTTCGGTCTGCTAACCATGTGGGGACTTTTCATATTTTCTACACCTATAGAATAAAAACTTTATTCAGTGAAATAATTTTTCCATAATAAATTTAAAATGAAAATTCAATTAAAATACACTTTTTTTATTTGAAAATGAATTAATTTAATCAATTTAAGATTAAAAATACGATTCATCAGAATATTGTTTTTCACATTCAAGAATTCAAATTATCAAAATAAAATGAAAATTTCTATTTAAATTTGTGAAGTAATTTTTGGATTAAAAATTAATTGATAGAATTAAAACATTTAAACCATTTATAAATTAATTTTAGAGTTGAATTCCAAATATTTTAAAGTTTAAAATCTAATTTAAATTAATGCATGGCTTTGACGATTAAACTTCAATAAATTAATATATCACTTAAAATAATTAATTAATCCATTTAATCATTTAAGTCCAGAATTAATAAAATTCACCAAAACTATTGTTTTACCCATGAATTTAATTTAAATTAGGGGTATATTTGATTAATAATAGTTAAAAATATGTAAAATTTAGGCTCATATAAATAAAAAGAGAGTTGAGTATAAAGGACGTTGTCTAGAGATGTGTAATTGAGAAAATATGTGAAGGATGATTTAGTTTTGAAAGTGGAATAGTTCTTAGTGTTTTCTAAATTACTAGTCCTGAAAATATAATAAGAATATAGTTGATGTTGATTGGGAATATTACCCCAAGTTTCTATAGAAAAGAGAAAAGTTTCGTGAAAGACATGTTCTCATAGACGATGAAATGGTTTTGTCACAACTGTAGGGTTTTGTGAAAGTTTGAAAAGACTCATGAAAGTGTATTTTTTAGAAACATCATACAGTTGGAGTTTCACAAACAAAAAATGAATTTATATTTTTACATGAAGATTGTAAGTGGAGATGATGTGTTTTCCATGCATGAAAGTTTCATAAAGAAAAGTTTCATGAACTGGAAGTTCCAATTAGGGTATTACAAAGATGAAGTTCAGTGAATGAAAAGTTAAAAGGTACATGAAGGATGATGTTTACCTATAAATATAAAAAAACTTAGTGAAAATAAGGGAAAAAATATAGATACTTGTATGAAAGAAAATCTTAAGAGAAAAATGATATAAATTCACCAAAGACTGAAGTTACACGAACCACCGAGTATCGTAACCAAACTTGCATGAATCATTGATTTCCATGAACATACTATTTTCAAAAACCTTTTTTGGTATTAAGTTTTATCTTTTATGAAATAAAATTCTTTATAAAGTAAGTGTTTCATGAAAGGAAGAGTTTCACAAAAGCAGGAGTTTCAAAAAAGAATAAATTACACAAACATAATGTTTTGAACAACTATTTTAAGTGAAAAATTATTTAAAATGAGCATCAAATGAGGATTATACTACAATAAGAGTCTATTTTTAATTAATTTTAAAGCCTTATATTTATAATCTATTTAAGGACACATAATAGTCTAAAAACTGTGAAAAATCCTTTACCAAAGTAGTGCATTGAGTAAAGAAGAGGCAGTGCGCCTTGGGTGAGGAGTTACCAATCCCCAAATCCTATAAAGGTAGTCTGCCTAATATATATTTAACATTATTGAAACATTTATAATATACTAAATTAGTAAATATCAGTGGATTTTGGTATGATCTACATAATGTCAACATATTCCCCTTAGACTAGCCCTTTACGGTGAACCAAGTAAAAATCCATGTGTCTCGTGGATGTTTTACTCTCATGTATATTTTTTATCACTATATGAGGTTTAGATAAGAGTGTAGTCAAAGAATATATAGAACATATTTCCTTACTACATGGGAAAAATATCCTAAAATAAATTATTAAATAAAAATAAAAAGGTTTAAATTGTCCTACACTTTGATTCACCCTATTTTAGGGTGTTTCTAGTTGTAAAAACCAGGAAACATAAAAAAACAACCTACAATGACCATGAGAGATGTATCATTGATATCCTCCACCAAAAAAGTAGGAAAATATCCCAAATGTTTAACCAAGATGAGGGAAATCATACAAAATTGGTTTTTTTGAATAAAATGGAAATTTTACCTTGAAAGATGATCTGAAATTTTTTATGACCATGTCATTGATCCTAGAATGCCTCATTTATCTTAGTGTGCATGTCTAGTGAGTTTAGTTGAAGCTGAATTACTAAAAAATTTATTATATTAATTTATCAATTATTTTATACATGACATGTTTATATTTAATTCACATAAACTATATCTCAGACTGAGAATCCCTTGTACTGTGATGGTCAGTGCACAATGCTTCATTTTAAGGAAATGTTAGTTTGGCTTAGGCTTCGAGCCCTACCTTAGTCCATTTTGTGGGATTGTTTATAAAAAATTGGTGATGCGTTCTCTAGATTTCATTTTCACATATGGTTCAAGGTAGGGTACCTAGAGGATGGGAGGAAGAAGCTAGAGATCCCTTGTGGTAGGATCATGAACCCCTTTTCGATTATAGTTATTCATTGTGATTGATATAGTGAAATTATGTTTATAGTTCAAGTTAATATGTTTTTTCAATTTAATTTATTATAAAGTTTTTACAAACTGGTTGACCATTCACCTGAATCTAATTCTCTACCACTATATCGGGTTACTATATCCACTATGGATATCACTAATTAATCGAAACACTACCACCAAACATAATGGTAGTTGAATATGTGATAAATAACATAGGGGGTTAGGGTCACTTGAAAAAATATAAAAAATGGGGTTTTTATTTTTATTTATATTTTTGTGGTTTAGTTTTGTTTTGTTTTGGAATCTAGGATGGGAAAACATAAATTCATTTGATTCTCCCCACCCATTTAAAAAAAATTAATCTTAATTAAATTTCTTAATATATATATATAATAAATTAAAAATTAGTTTTTAAAATACATTTTTTTAATTTTAATTTTAATTTTAATTTTTTGTTTTGTTTTCTTATGTAAATATAAAACAAAGATTTAAATAGTATTTATAACACTATTTTTATTCTAAATTACCAGTATTTAAGTAATTCAAAAATATAACTAAAAACTCCACCCATCACACCCTTTTAAAAGGAAAGAGACCTTGAAATCCCTTATGGATTTTCCATGTGGTATTTAGTTTCACTTTTCAAGAATTACAATAATAATATATTATTACTAATAATATAACTAAAAATAACATATAATTAAAAATATAAATAATTAAAATAAATTATAATTAATATTATAAAATAATAAAAAGTAATTATATAATTATTAATTATTATAAAAAAGAATAATTAATAATAATAATAATAATAATTAATATTATTAATAATTAATAATACAATTACTAATTAATAATATTTTTAGTATAATTAATATGATAAATAATAAATAGTAAATTACAGTATAAATTAACAATTAATAATTAATAATTAATAATTAATAATTAATAATTAATAATATAATTACCTATACAATTAATAGATAATAATGTAATAAATAATATATAATTAATAATATAAATAATGATATGATTAATTATATAATAAAAAATTAATAACTTAATTAATAATATAATTAATAATTAATAATACAATTCATAATTAATAATTATATTATTAATTTTTTTAAAAGGTTATGGAAAAATCCCTTTAATTAAAAAAACAAGTAGAATGGGGTCAGACAAAGAAAAACTAACCTCGTTATAAACATACTAGTCATAAACCAAGCTTTTTTTAATCCTAGCCTAAGCATCAAGACTTTCATTATGTTGAGCCCCCCAATTAATTCAACCTTGCCCATGGAGTTAGCCTCTTGGTTAATGACCTCTCCTCCAGGTCTTCACATGTTTCCAAAGTATATCAGTGTCTTTTGATTCATTAGAGTCACTTTCTATAGTATTTTCCAAAGTCTCCTCTCACATAGAGAGATCTGGAAAGGCATCTTCACTGCCCCTTTCCTTCATGGAGATTTGAATATCACGATGAACAAGTTGGGCCTCCTCTTATCAAGAGAGGTCATCAAGAGTATTAAATAAGTTAAGCACTAAAAAAATATTGGATGTAGTCACCTGTGCCTTGATAATGTTTTCATATAGGATACTTATATTAATTCTATCAACTATGGGAAATCCCCCAATGATAGTAGCATGAGAAAAAGGTTTAGTGACCAATGTAGCATCCTTTACACTAGCTCACGTGTCATTATGTTGGAACTTATCCTTACTATTTCCTAGGGCCATCTAGGCCTACCCAAAATTAGATCTAGGAAGTACCCGAGAGCCCTCCAAAACATCAAACACTACCTTATTGGTTTTCAAAGATCCGTCCATGTCTTTAGTGGCTTGATAATTGGCTACCTAATGTGTAGATCATCACTTTTCTCTCCAATAATTACTTGAGGATCCCAGAAATCAATACTCGGAGAAGTCCTATCCAAAACACCTTCCTAAGGAAAAACTCCACATGCTGTAAGAAGCTATAAAGAAACCCCTAAGGAGGTTTCCCCATTTTAGACACAACAATAACCCTAGAAGGATTCTCCTTTTAGGAAGAACCATCTATGCTCTTATTGGACACTTTTCTACTCGAAGAATTGTTAGCTTTTCTTGAAAAGTCTAAGACCAATTTTATTTTACCTATTAGATTATTTGATAAGGCCAGGTTGTGTTCCTTCCATAATTAATGATCAATATATCTTTGAGCCTCTAGTTTTTAGTTTGATTGGCCATTAGAAGATGCATCATCACTAGGACCTGTACCATCTCCCTTAATTAGAGCATCTCTAAGGGAAACTTCTGCGTGAGGATCATTATTTTCCTTAATAAGATAATCCCATGAGTAGGAAAACCTATTGGGATGATGATCACTATCCACCCTTTCATTTTTAAAAGTCCCATGAGATTTATCAACCTGAAGTTGAGAAGATTTCCCCTCATCCTCTTGTGACTATTCTTCAATCCCTAGTCTACCAAAATGACCAGTATTATAAACTGAATTCTTATCTCCGAACGGATTCCCTTATAGTATTATAGCCTTCCCTTTAGTGTTACAATGGAAGTACTCAACTAAATGATCCTTTACACTATAGTTATAGTAGGAGGATGTCCTTTAGAAAACCACTTACAAGTCTCCCATAGAATTACATACTACACAATATTTAGGGGGTTTCGCATACATTACATTCAACAAAATATCATCATAAGGGGTAGATCATAACCCTATCAAAGAATATTAATAATTAATAATATAATTAATAATTAATAATATAATTAATAATTAATAATATAATTAATAATTAATAATATAATTAATAATTAATAATATAATTAATAATTAATAATATAATTAATAATTAATAATATAATTAATATTATTAATAATATTAATATAATATATTATAAATAATAATAAATAATATAATTTACTAATTAACAATTAATAATAATAATATAATTATTTATATAATCACTAATCAATAAGGTAAATAATAATAACACATGATATAATTAATAATTAATAATAATAACTAATAATATCATTATATCATTAATTATATTATCTGATAATATAAATAATAAATAATAATATAATTATCAATTGAAAATTAATATATTTTTATCATTAATCATATTATTAATCATATTGTTAATTATTATTTATCGTATTAATTATATTAATAATATTTTTGAAAGTACCCCTTGAATCATTTTCAAGATTTTATTACAATGAAACCCTCCATTAAGTAGTTTTAAGCTCCCAAGATGTTGAATTTAATAAAATAATAATTGGGCATAATTCCATGTTAAGATGGTATGATGAGTTCGGTGATGATCGTGATACGTGAGGAGACTCCCCTTAGACCTATGATTAGAATTATAAATATGATGGCTCATATTGACAAGTGGTCCATCTTGATATAAGAATTTAATGTTTTTATTCACAATGGAGAGAGATGAAAACCCTTTGGTGAGTATTTGGGCCTCAAAACAATTATATGAAAAATGAGACAATTAATACGATTTTTTTGAATAATTGACTGGAATAATTTTATTATTCTTATATTAATAATGTTTACTTTTAAGTATATGACATGTGTTCGATGTAGTGATGATTAAACCTTTAAATATTGAGAATATTCATTTACCTTATTATGTGGTTTGTCGAAGAATTTGAATTTAGATGCATTGTAGTGAAAATATAGTTGAAGTTACAATATAGGTTCTCTTTCTTGTTCTATATTAGAGTAGGGTAGTGTACTACAAGTATGGTTCCTGGATAGGTGGGGGATTTTCCAATGGTTCATAGAGTAACTATGATTAAATATTAGTTGTGAAAAACACCTAGTTGATACATTAAGGACCGACTTGTTTGATTTTTGGGTCACTACTAATGAAATTACCTTTATTAGCACTCAAAATGGGAATTGAAAGTGCTATAAAATCACTCAATGGTATAAATGAATTCTATTATTATTTTATTTCTAGATAATCCCATTTTTAACTTGGTTTATAGTGAACCCTTACATGTCTCAAAATCCACGTGGAATAGATCCTTAAGTACATAGCCCAAAATCCCATGGGAATAATTCCTTTAAATCTTTATGACATGACTACACTAGAAGAAAAACCTTTATATCTTATCTTTAAGCTTTCATGAGCTAACCACCTGACGTTTCTAATGGATTACATTGCCCTTGTACAAAGCTACATCGGCTGATGGTTGGTGCCATATCCCTCCTTCAATATTGCATCCTGTTTACTCCACCTAGTGACTACTTCTACTCTAATCAATTAGCTCAAGGTTGCTCCAATAACTCATACCTTATTTTCTTCATGGACTTGGGTCCCTGAGGCCCAAAGGTGTTGAAAAATTTTGGTCTATAGGCTATGTGGCCCATGGATAAACCATAGTCCATGAAACTCAGGGCCTAATTTTATGACCCGAAGACACAATTCAGGTGAATATTGTTGCTGTTATAGTATCGCTACAGTACCTACTATAGTAACTTCTATAGTACATAAAAAGTGATTACATGATGAGTGGAGATAAAACCAGTCTCTTTTATCAGTACTAGAGAAAGAACTTATAAAGACACCCATTATTAGTATTTAAAAAAACATTGATAAAAGCACTATTTTTAAGATTTTTACCATTGATAAATGTTAGTTTTATTAGTGATGATAATGGATTCCTTTATCAGCCTTTATTTTTCACTAATAAAGGATTTCTTTATCAGTTTTAAAAAATTCATTGAAAAAACTCGAAAATATGTTTTTCAAAATTTTCAGGTGTTTTTCTCCCAACCTAGCCCCCTTTATCAGTGCTTGCCACCCCATTTATCAATTCTCTGCCACTATTCTTTCCCCCAACCCCCTCGTTCTCATGCACAAATTCCCTCATTAATCTTTCCCCTCTCCCTGCTCTGCTGTGCATATCTGGATTTGAACTTGAGGTCTCCATGTTCAAAGGGAACGCCCATACCACTATTCTATCTTGTTTTATTTTGTATTTTATGATATATCTATTTATTTATATATATTTAAATAGATATTTTTTATTCATATATTTATTAAAAAATATATATATATATATAATTTTTTTAATTAAATTTATAAAATATATGTTTTTGTGTATGTGTGTTTATATATATATACATACATATATGAGTGTGACTAGATAATATATATATATATAATTATTTTATATTTAAATATATTATATATTAATATTAATTTATATATGAAATTAAAATGGATAATTATTTTTCATTTACATATGGTTTATATATTTAAAAGTATATTTTATCTGTGAATATGTTTAAATAATTATTTATACAATTAAATTTTTATATGTAAATATATACGAATATATATTATGTACATATATTTAATTAGAAATATAATTATAATATAAAAAATGATAAAATTTGAACAACATAATATCTATATGAAAATAAACCTATGAAATAAATTTAGTCTTCATTGAAAAAATACAATAAGGGTCTCTGAAATGAAGTATAAATTCTATTTCATGTTAAAAAATTAGGGTATCATAACTAAAAACTCAGTTATAGAGATCATTCAGGCATTTTTTAGCTGAAGAAAAATTGGGACAAAGGTCTCCCTAATTTTAATTTCATATATATCTTTTCAATATTTTATTTTACATCTCGTCGATCCCAAAGTACATCTAGAACAAAATTATGGCCGTTCGAAGTTAAAGGCCTTTTTTTTAACTTTTCATAAGATCCTAATTAATTTATTAATTTTTTCTATCATGAATTTTTTTTAAATGTCTATTACTCGATACTAATTAGAAAAATATTAATTAATAATATTTTTTAATTTTTAATTCATTTAGAAACTATTTTTCACTAAATATATTATATATTAAGTATAAATACATATTTAGTAATATATAAATCATATTTAAGAAAATATTATATATATATATTGATAAAAATATATTTATATATTAGAATATGATTTCTAATAATATAAATTTTTTTAATTCTATCAGTTCTAAGAAAAGTTTTGATAAAGACCTCCCACTATCATTACTAGCTAAAAAAACTAGTAAAGGGAAATCTTTATCAGTGATAAAAAAAGCACCGGTAAAGGGTTATTTTTATAAAAACTTTTTAGCAGTGATAAAGATATGCTTTATCAGTGCTTTTATCTAGTGTTGATAAAAGTGTAGTGCAGAATAAGCACAATTGTATAGTAGGGAAATGAAGTGTTTTACTCCTCGAGACATCGTTGCTATAATGATGTGAATCACTTGTGATGATGAAGAATATTTGATGATGGGTTTTTGAGGATATAACACTTATCCAAATGTAGTGGAAAACATCATCCAAAACTTATTCTATTACATGATCTCTCTATTAATTTGGAATAAATATAAACAATGAAGAAAAACATACCTATTCTCTGTCGATCTAATATTTCCAAAGCACCTTAACATGTTCTTGATTGTGATCATTGAGAAGAAACCAAAATGTTAATTCATACTTGGGTATCCATGGTCTGGATGGATCTCCCAATGTTTGGGAAGGATCCCCACTTACTTAGGGTTTGATTTAACATTAGGTTAAAGAGAAAAATGGCCCTATCATATTACTCTTTGAAGTATCATATTACTATGAAAATATTCATTTTGGGTTTATGCTTCCTATAAATACCTCTTATTTCCTTCATTCAACAGTCACATAGTTTTCTATCAAGGTTATCTATATATTTTATGAAAACCCAACCATATTAATAATGTTTTGTTTTCTATTTATAGTGTTATTTTTGGGTGTAATATTTCTAGGCCACTATAACCCAATGGATTTTCAAATACTAATTATGTTGTTTGTTTCTTTTATTATCCCATTGTAATATTTTTAATTTTATAGGTTGTATTTATTCTATGTATTTAATGTTCTAAATTAATAAAATAATGTTGTGTTGGTTTTTATTAAATGGTTCTAGTGTTTTATAATTAGACATATTCTTAAATATGACACACCTATATTCGAAAGGAAAATTCCATATAAAAATTTCAGGTCATTACAAAAATTGAGTGAGAGAAATAGATTTTTTACCCAAGGTGTTTCATATCATTTAAATTATTTAATCATAATAAACCACATAAAAAACTATGAACCTATTTATATAGAACATTCATAAATGCTCCATGAAGTCCAAAAATTTCTCAAACATTCATCCATTTATGAGTTTTTTCACAAAATGTTTCAAAAAAATCATCATTATTATTCATTTTTAACTTTAAATAATTATTTAGGATGTTTAAAATCCCCTAAATTTTTATCATATGGTAATAAAATGACTAATATAGCTTTGAGTAAGAGAAGTATGACAATGAATTAATTATCATATAATACATTTAAATTCCATTAAAAACTCAATGGGATTGTGAAATTCACTATAATATAGTCTATCTTATCATAGAATATGATGTAGTCTAAACTATCATGACACAATTGAACCTTTAGTTCAAATTTCCATCAATCTATCACTTTTAATAAATCCTTATAGGCTTAGTACACTTTCACATAATATTAAATTGTATATAATAACTTATGGATCCATATCTAAAATTCCTTCTGAATATCTTAAAAAAATATTTTTCAAAAATATATCACTCATTTTCACCACATTTTACATATTATGTAATAAATTTATGAAAATACATAAAACACATCTTTTAGATATCTTCAAAAACACTTTTGGTGCATCTTTAAAAGTTCTGTACAAGCAATTCATAACAAAAATTAATCCTTATTCACATAACCAAAAAGTGTTACTCTATAGGACATTATAGTGTTAATAATAATTATGAAATTCCTAATACATAATTATAATAAAATATTAGCCTCTAAAAAATTTCAATGCTACTCAAGATACAAATGGATGTTGCATTATCTATATCAAACACATGTACCTCCATACTTGTGTACACCAACTGTATCATATAAAATTATTCATAATAATATACCCCCTTTATCCAAGACATAAGATGATCATGATAAATGTAGTATCTTAATCCTTAATAGAAAACTAGTATATTCTTAATTATCTGATTATAGTCCAACCAAATAGATGATACATCACATGTTACTCACCCAAGAAGATGTGAAAAGAATATGCCCCTAATATAAATAGATAAGAAAATCACATATAACTTATCTAGTTATATCCATAGACATACTTAGTCTATCTTAATTGAGGTCCGATATGTCATACCCAACACACGAGATGGAAAATTCTCTATTGGTTAAGCCTCAATGGATGACATGATCAATAAAAAATCCAAATACACTTTTATTAGATCAACCTCAAGGTTGTAATAATAAATATATCAAAGTATAAAAGTTTTCATGATATGTATCTTTATAACCTCAGGTAAAATGACTTAATATTAAAACTTAAACACTATTATACTAATGAAATAGTGTATGTAACTCTATGTTGTGTACTTGGTGGGTCATCCAGTGCAAAAACCTACTTCTTTATCTCATGAGAATATTCAGTATCACTACATGAAATCCTACTCACACTAACCTTAACATTTTATAATAACCTATTGACCCCAATCAATTAAATACCCTAAAGAGGGGATATGGGTGAATTATGGTATGATAGATTCATACAATTTCCCCTTTTTGATCTTGTTTCATCATTTAACAAAACTCTCTTCTCTATTCTTCTCACAACAATATATAAACTAAAATGAAAGGATGAAAGAGTTAAAAAATTTACTTGGTTCACCATAACCGAGCTAATAAAAGGATTATACAAAGGTAATGGGATAATATACTTGATCACTAAATCACACTATTGGTACAATGTTTAAAGAAAACTCACTATACAACTTGGTTTACAACTAATCACAATTTATAATTCACTTCTCACTCTTTTAAAAATAAATTGGTGCTCCTCCAAAAGATTCCTATGATGTTTTATATCATCTTTTATTTATTACACACTAAAATGGTTGTAAAATGAATTTAATATTTCATATGATAGATAAAATACACTTTAACGTATTTGATTTTATTTTCATAAAATTACTTCACAAATTTTCTTCTTCAAAAACTTCTCCTCCACATACTTTATTTGTATAACACTATGCACTTTGTACTATTACTACATGGGATACCTATCCTTAATAAACTAACCCTAACTTGTTAACTCAACATCCTTTTTGAAAATTTTCCTACCTTAGTTTCTTTTGAACTATTATATTCATATGAAAATAGGTTCTTCATATTGAATAAGTCACATTTCACACTTCTCATACCTTTCACATTGGATGAAGACATCTTCATGAGAACTTAATAATCCTCATCGTTATCTTGGAACATATTGTGGCACTTTTTTACAAGGTTAGCAACCTTTCCACATCAAAATCATGTTATTAGAAGTTTCCCTTTAAACTTTACTTTCACCCATTTATAAATTTGGGAAGAATAATGATATGAATTCATCCACCCCTTATTCTCCCTAATTATCCTTTATGGTAAGCTTCTTCAAATCTTTAAATTACACCTCCTTCAAATTACCCTTTTACATAACCTCATTATAATCATTTCTAATTTCATATACAATCAAAGTATTGTAAAGATTATCCAATTTGGATCCTTTTGATATTTATCCTCAAGAATATAGAACTTTGGATTGAAATGGCAAGGAAGCCTCCTTATGATGCACTTTATGATCTTTAAATCATTTAGGGTTTCTCCAAGACCACACATTTTCACCACAATAACATTAATCCGATTAAATAATTTATCAATAGATTCTTTTGGGTGCATTATCATCTCCTCATACTTTTTCCACAAAACCTAAATTTAACTTCTCAGACTTTTGAGTCACCTTTATAGATATTAATCATATTTTCACACCTAGAATGTGAGAATTTACATGAAATCACATTCATTTAGATTTTATTGAATAAAAACCCTCCCTAAAGCATTGATTCCTCTAGAATCAATATCCAGTTCATTACAATTTTCTTCTAATAAAACATTTATGTCCATATTGACCAAAATAACATACATATAAGTTTTATATACATCCATGAATAAATATTGAAAGTAGTGATGCATATAATTATTTCATAGCAAAAATTTGTTTTCTTATAAGATCATAATATATTTTTTATTCATTGCTATGATTTCTTCCACTAAAAGAGAATACCTCTATCTTTAACCTTTATCTCTCATAAAAAATTTTCATAGAGAATATCTTAAAAGAATACTAATTATTCAACCATACCTAATAAAATTATTTCATCTCAAAACCAAAATCATACTATTGTGATATGTATTAATTGAAATAATATGATCAAAGTCATAATCATTAATAGAACCCCCTGACACAACTCCCCTTTTATCCTTGATCCCATTGATTCGACATTGATATGATCTAAACCATTATCACCTTTCCCCTTTTTATGAAGAAGACTTACCCTACATTGTAAATGAACCCAAAGGTCACTCTTTTGTGTTTTTCATTAGGGAAAAGAACAATTATTAGCATATAGAAAAAATCACACCATACCTCGAGGATAAGGATTCCCACATCCACACTGTTAAAGTGTGGGGACTTGAGTGGACTCCCAAATACAATAAATTAATTTCAAAAATATTCCTTAGGTAAGGACATCATCATAATTTCTATTACTTAATGTTTAGTTGAAACATACTCCAATATCACCAATCTATGTTCCAATTTCTCCTTAATAAAGTGATATTATATTTCAATGAGCTTCATCTTTGAGTGATATAAAATATTTTTGGTAAGATTTATAACACTGGAATTCTCATTATTGATTTCTATTAGAGAATGCAATTAAAATCCCATATCTTAAAGATACTACTTCATCTATAATATTTTTTTTCATGTTTGAGTGGATACAATATATTAAAATTATTTAATGTTTAGTGAAATGAATTACTATTTCTTTCTCCACCAAGAAATGCATAATACACCAAGATAAAAGGAAATACATTATATATAATTTATATCATTGGTGGAACTTGCCTAATAAATTTCTATATATACCAAAAAATCATATTATTATGTTTCATTATAATGAAATATGAAATCCACCATGCCTTCAATATACCATAGTATTCTATTTACTACAAACATGTGAATTTATTTGGGAATACATTGATAAATTCAACATAAAATGTAAAAAACACATAATTTCATGTCACTATTACTTAAAGTAGGATTCTAATGATATTTATGTGTTCTATGATATTGAATGCTTTTACATAAGAGTCCCTCAACACATTTATCTAAGAAGATACCAGTGTTTCCATAAATTTGTAACACTCTATTACAAATCTTATTATAAACACAATAACATATTTATATTGATAAATTAAAGTACCATACCTTCTAATAATCACCTATTAGCCAAGAAAAAATGTCATATTTTTTATCATCAACATTTCAAACTCACACTTCATGAATTTGGAAAGCTTATTTCACTATGATTCATTTTATCCTTAAAATATTAATTCATGAATATAAACTAGAACCATAATCATTGGATCACTCTAATTATAGACATAGATATTTTAATCAAATTCACCATATTTAAAATTGATATTCTTTAAGTACTAATCAAGTCTTGAATACCATGATATCAGTGCTTGATTTATCCTATACAATTAATTCTTCAACTAAAAAACCTTATTCTCATATTTATAAATGATAAAAAAATAAAAATATTCTATATATACATATTAAACTATAACTACTTTAAAAAAATTATAAATTGAAATCCATATGGAAAACGTTTAATTTTCTTTTCACTGATATAGATAATAATAGCCAAATTGTCTCTATACTTTCTATGGGATTTTTTTTCATAAATATCAATGCCATTAATCTTGGAGTATCCCTTATATACCATTCATGATTTATTTTGAATCAAAATTCTTTCATAATTAGGTTTTTTATAGAAAACCCATTTAGTCCCAATGATGTTATTTTTTTTATCCTCAATATAGTCTCCCATATCTAATTATTCTCTATTTGTTCAAGATCTTAATTCATCACTTGAATCCAATTATAATACTCTCTAGCTTCTTCAAATCAATTCTAATATACCTAATATAATAAATTTATTTGTTGTAGATACTTCATTCCCCTTGTTTACATTAGTTATATTTGATCATAGATGATATTACAATCATCAAAATAATCCCTGTATTTAAATTTCTTCTTCGATACAAGTCTAAATTCATCATAATATTCATCAATGTATTATTTAGTGTCTTAATAATACCCTTTTACCCCCTAATATACTCAACTCTATATCACTATCCTCCTGATTTATCCCACTATTTTGATGAATATACTACTCATTTTCTACTATAGTGACATAATTTATTTCAATAACCGTTATTACCCACTTATTGAAACATTTATATGCTTTTCTTTCTCTTATGTAGATTAGTAAAATTCCCTTAACTACACGAGACTCAAAATTACATTGTTTCCCCTTATCGATAATGAAAAATTTACTTTTATTGATTCAAAATTACTTCAACATCAGATTATTTTCATACCACAACTCATATGAAGTCTTTTATTCTCTTTTTTATAACAAATTTTTTAAAATATTTATTGATGTTAGTACTGATTCTTTTCAAAACATATATGGTAGGTATTTATTGATAAGAAATTTCCTTTAAATATTGTTTATGATCCATTTTATCCTCTCAACCACACCATTTTTTGGAGGAGTTATCACATCCAAGACTTGATCCCTTATCCCAAAATTTTCAAGAAAATACTCCACCTAGATGTTTGTAAACTCTATCCCATTATTAGTTTGGAATTTAATAATATTCTACCCAAACATATTTTTAGCATTCCACCAATATTGAGTAATGAAAATGAACACACTATATTTTAAAGTGATGACCATTATCCATGAAATACTACTAAAATAATTAATTAAAAGAACATAATACCTCTTACCATTAATGGACCTTAGTGATATTGTTTTATACACATCAATATTCACTAATTCAAGAACCATTTATGACTTTTGTTATTTTTTCCTTGTACATATTTTTAAGATTATTTCCTTTAAAAAAAACACATGTGTGCATACTATCACGTGATGGTTTAGGGAGATATTGAGATCCATTAATTTTAAATAGATCTTCTAATGATTTTTAGCTCTAATGGAAAATACAGTTATTCCATAATCCTTTTTATTCTATATTGGATATAAAAAACATTTATTTTTCCCCACTGAAAAGGTATATATTCTACTTCGTGCACTTACCCTATAATAAAAGTGAACTATATTTTTCCTTGATGATATATATATTCTTGGTAAATTTTATTTCACACCAAAAGTCACACAATTTAAAGAAACTTTGAAAGTTTTGATTAATACCTTTAAAAACCAAGAAATCCACATGTCTCATATCATTTTCCCAAAACTAGGATTTTACCTATCCAATTGTCTTTGTGCCTTAATTTTTTCCAAATTTGATGAAACATTCCTTAAAGTAATTTATTCTTGTGACAATATACTTATTTATTATCATGTGGTAAGTGCATCCACCATTGAGTATTCATACACCAATGCAGTTTGATACTTTTAGGTCAATATCTCCAACCACATCCTTATCAACTATTTTTTATCCAAGTCTTTATCTTTACACCTGGTGTTGATTGACATGATTGATGTTATTATGAGTAAGATGAATTAACTTTATCTTGAAAATCTATTAATCTATTTTCATTTTTATCTTTATTGATATTCCTTGAGCTACTGCATATGACCACTTTGGGTATTTAACGACACATTTCTTTGCATTGTTAATGAGAAATACCTATCCATATACCGAAATACCTCACACTGGAAATAGTGACCACACAAATAATTCCAATAATATTGAACTATTCTCAGATACATATATTGTTATTATACTATAACTCCCATAGATTTTAAATTATATTTTTCTTTGAAACCTATTATGTTTGATACTTTTCTTCACTCACAACTCCAAACCAAAAAGAACCACATAAAATTATATAAGCATATTAAAGTACCCATTTAATTAAAGGGTATAAATAAAGGTAACCAAATTATGAAATATATATATAAAGAAAAAATACAGTTTTAATTCCAATACACTAATAAAATTCAATTAGCATATCTAAATAACTAATAATATCATTTTATACTAAAATTGTATTTTTTTTCTAAAATTATATTTTTATGTGCTTTATTTTATGAAAAAAAAATTATTATGGATAAAATATATCATTGATATAAATAATATATTAATACCAATTTCATTATTAGTTGATAATAAATAATAAATAGAACATTTAATATTTTTAGAAAGTTATTTTTCTATGAAAACAATTTTCATAATATTTTTATGTTTTTATTAAAAAGATAAATTATCAAATTTTTGAATTTTAATTTGAATAAATCAACTTAATTTTTTATTTATAATAACAAAATTAACTTATGAGTAATTTTATTTATTTTTATAAAATAGTTTTTTTTAAAGTGAATAGTAAAAAATATAGTTTATACATATATCATAGATTTTATGGAATTATCATAAACTAAGTATGAATTTAAAAAAATATAAAACATTTTTTGGGAAAAAAAATTTATTTAAGAGTAAAATTATTCATTTAAAAATAATATCTTGGATTTATAAAAACTATTTTTAACATTTCTAAAATTAATTAATATTTTTATAATAAAAAACCATTTTTACTCTTTCTCTTTTAATAACATTTTTCATAGGTGAAATTTGGTTTTTGATTTATTCTAAAGTTAAATAACTCTTCTATGGTTAATAATAGACAAATAAATTTTATATAAATCAATAACATTGATAATTTTATCTTAATCATAAATTTTAAGCATAAAAATACACTACTAAAAATGGTTTTACGCGTTATATGCGCTAACATTAATTTTTTTTAACACTCTTAGAAATTTAATTTGAAAAAATATAATTCTTATTTGGAATCATTAGATACAAATCATGTAATATTTTACATTTTATTTTTATTCATTAAAATTTAATTACTTAGGTAAAAATTAGTTACCTCAGTAAATTATTTTGTAAAAGTAAACAATATTAGAGTAAAATACTTAAAAAAAAATTTAAAATATATTTTAGAATGAATGTTTGAGGAATAATAGGCATTAAATCATCATATAATTAATTATTTTTCACTTTTTATATATATCCCATATAAAACATGTGCTCTCTTTATATTAATAAGTTATATTTATAAAAAATGCCACCCCTTTACCTATAAAAGGATCTCACCTCCACCTCATTTATCCACTAATTATAAAGAATTATATCAACTAAAACACCTATACTATTTTAAAATCTTTCCTAAAATACTAGAAGCATTTTTATTTCAAAAATACCAAGCTAAGGAGGCTTAAGGTGTTACCCAAGGGAGAACATTCAAAGGGAGAGGTAATGTTCTCAACCAAGCTCTCTTAATTATTTTCTACTTCTATACCGTAAAAAATTTTATATCCATGAAAGTATGATATAATTAGTATTAATAATATACTGAAATATTATTATACTAACGGAATATCTATTTTCTACTTTCCTCCAAAACCATTCAAAATATTGAAGACATCATCATGTGTATGTGCAGATTACCGCCTTTAAGGATGACATGCTTGATTTTTTTATCACCACATTACATGAATAGTTATAAATTTATAATAAATGCATTAATATTATATTTATAAAATTATTAAAATTATTAAATTATAAAAATAATATAACTTACTCCTGATTTATATAAAATGAAAACTTCACCTGTGTGTAAGTGCAGACAATCACCTCCACGAAAGTGACATATTTCATTTTTCATCTAGTATTTTATTATTTATAAAACTATATTGAAATATGATTCAAAAAAATAAAAAATATAAAAAATATTATTATGATTATTTATTAATTTTATTATTCCAAAATAATCACTTAATTAGCCATACACACCCACAGATTACAGCTTGTTCTTGTTTGGGTTAGTTTAACCACATACATGAAAAATGATATATATTTCTATCATGGATGGATATAGAAACTCATGTAATGGTATTAATATAAATAAATTATCAAATAATGTTTGGTTTATTATTCTAGAAATTTAATATTAATATTTACCTCATTATTGTTGTACTACCCTTTTGTTTGTTAACAATTACCGAAACAAGCTCGTCACTAACCTCATCATCATGAATCATAAGAAAAATACTTATGAAATTATATTAGAACATTATTAATAATTATAAAAAATCTATTCCAATACCTATAATTATATCATAAATTTTAAATTTTAATCCATAAATAATAATCAACACCACCATTACAAAACTACTACTAAACAAACAATCAAAGCTAATAACATTTAATATTGAAAATAAAATATAAAAAACTAATATATTTTTAATAAATTACTATGAATTAAGTTTTAAAAAGTTATAGGTATTAAAAAGGTTATTAAATAAGTGATTAAGATATTTATTTTTTTTATACATGAGGTTAGAGCATGTTTGGATAAAAGGGATTAAAGGTAAGAGTTTTTACATCTCAATATTGATTCTTTGAGATATGTTGAGTATTAACTAGTTTCTTCCTTTTTATAGTATATATATTTTCCATGTATTTATTTTATTACATTTTTTCATGTAATATAATATATTTAAAAATATATATAATTTACTACCTTTCATATGTTTTCAATTTGAATGATAATGATGTTGTAAGGGTTTTTCAGAACTCAATTTCCATTCTTTGAGTTGTAGTGATTATTCTTGAACCACTTTATTCTAAGATGAATTAATATATCCTAAAATTATATATATATTTTTTCAATTTCATTTTTATGGATTTAGAATTATTTCTCATGAAATCCTTTACAAAGGATTGTTACTTCAAAGATTATGAAATTCATAAGAGTCTTTCATCACAATTCCTTTTCTTTGAGACATGTTTTTTATAAACCTAATTTCTTTTAAATAGTTTTTATAATACATATTATATATATAATACCATGAATTATTTTCTACACATGGTATTTGAAGTTAAATTTCAATATCACTCTTAGAAGGGTTTTTATTAAAATTTCACTTAAGTCATAAAGAATTTTAATAACTCAAGACTTATTTCTTGGAGTTATGATATTTCTTTTTAAACTTATTTATTACATGAATGGGTTTTTACACCATAAAATTACATTATATTTTATTTTATCATCCTATATGGGAAAACATTATTTTTTAATTAAAATCACCCTCCATGATGATTTTCTTTCTCATAAAAGTATTACGTTCTTAAGAATAATTCCCATCCTTCCCAAATAAGATCTTTGTCTTCCATGTTCATGTTTTCTATTATCGTCCATGTTATCCTTTATATTTGTAAACCCAATTATGTACTATCTCTTGTGATCTTCACATTTTCCTTTTCCTCTTTTAAAAATTAAGTTTTATTGCCCTTTTTTATGATGTGTTATTTCAAAAAGTATATTTTAATATATAAAAAAGGTCTTCCTTTTTTGTTCTTTTATTTTATATCCCACTCCACATTTCATTTGAAAAACCTATATGTTATTTTTGGGGATATATTATTGGGATTCCTTTTGATGTATATTTTTTAATTTTTTTTTCATGTTACTTTATTGAAGATGAATTTTTAAAGTGACTCCTAACATCCACTTTTTATGGTATTGTTAAAAATGTTTTATAAAGACACTTTAACAAATTCACTTACATTTACCTCCTTAAGTTAAATGGTATTTACCTCCTTTGGAGTTATGTTTCATAGATTAAATTATAAATCCTCATACAATTTTATTTTTGGGGATTAAACTCATAGTATCAAACAAGATAATTCTTAATCTACTCTTATGTGATACTATTTAATGTGTTTTACTTATGAAGGTTTTTTTATCTATGTCACCTTAAATAAAAGTTACTATGTTATTATTATGTTATTCCTTATAATACCACCCATATTATTTATCTATATGGATTATGATCATATAATTCTATTTATTTATTGTAAAAAAATATTGATTTAACTTTATACCATTACTTTATATAGTGTTAGTTTGAGATATTCTTATATTGAAAGTTATTCCATTTATTAAATGTAGAAAGTATTAACATACCATAAGTTTATTATTACAACATATATGTTTGTTGATTACTAAGTAAAAATGATTATGTATTGTTTTTGTATTCATTTATTTCATATGGTGAATCCATTGGATTCAATTTAGAGATGTGTGGGACCCACAATAGCCCCTTGATGAATTAGTAGGTCTCATGAGACAAACTAGATTGAGTATTTGGTTTATGAATTCCCATTTATGTAGATTTATTGGTTGTGGTCTTGAAAATTAAAATATTTCTTGGAACAATTCCTTGATGTTATGTAATATCTAGGTATAATACCTTGACAAGTCCGATGTCATTTATTTCGTCACTATAAAAATTATTATTGTTGTCCACCTATTTATTTATATTGTTAACCCTGGATTTGGTTTAATATATTTTGATATGTTATACAGAATTATTTGATTATCATTTATATATTTCCATATTATTAATGCCTTGTTTATTCTATGATATCTTCTAGTACACACTTTTCTTTACTGAATGTTTGAGCTCACCCTTCTTATGTTTCTATTTCCCTGGGTTTGGAAGAAAAGTGTTACACATGATATGTCTTTAGTAATTGAATGTGTGAATAATTTTGGGAGATGTTGAAGAGATATCATAGATTAAGTATTTTCTTATATAATGTGAAATATTTCTATTAGTTGAGAAAGGCATGAGATTTATTAGTTAATTTTTCATTCTAATTCTATAAAGCTTTGAAATTAAAAGGTCATGGGATTATATGTAATGAAATATTTTCTGTAAATCATGTAATTATGGTAATGTTATTACCAAAGTGTTTTTTTAATTAGATAAATTTTTAGATAACTTTAGATATTAATAAGAGTTTATGATCAAGGTATAAATTTCCATTAGGTTTGGTATGTGATTCAATGTCTAGAAAATTCAGATTATTTTAGGAAAATTATAAGGCATTTTATGATTATACATGATTAAGGTATATATTGATTTTTATGGGATTTTATATTTTTTGGGGGATAAGGGTTGTGTAAAATTCTTAGAGCATAGGTTTATATGAATTTTGGTTTTAGAATATAGTAATAATGATCTTGATTAATATTAAATATTTAGACAAGAGAACATTAGTGAAAAAAATAAGGATAAACCTACATATAAGGAAACATACTAAAATTTTATTAAAGTAGAGATTGTATGGTTTCTAAGAAATTTTATCCCTATCTGTACAATATAATTTTGTTTTGGATGTGTTATAGATTCACCTTAGGGTAATCACCCAGAAAAAGGATGATTGAGTATTAACTCAATATCTACTTAGTGCATGATGAGTGGGACTAAAATTTCACTGCTGTCTATAAACTCTCCGAGGATATGATTTAGATAATATATATTATATTTACAAACCATTTTGAGGTATATTAATATATTTTGGTTAGAGAACCTAATAGGAAAATGACTATGGAAAACCTAGGTTAAACTAAAGGAGTTATAGGCCGATCCAATCATACTATAGTTGAACCAAAACTATTATAGGTTAAAATGAAGGTTTCATTTGAGAAGACATTATCAGATTCATTTTTCATATTATTATGAAAATTTACTCTGATTTTTTGTGATCTTATCATAACCATTTTGGTTTTATCATTTGCATTGAATCAAGATCACGAGAATAAAGCTGTGATAGGTATGTATTTAGAAACTCCTTTGTCATATCATCCAAAAAAGGAAACATATTTCATATAAATTTTTGCAACAATTTAAAATAAATACATAGATTTATTAAGATATGAAATATGAGTTTCTTATTCTCAACTAAGATAGTGAGGTTGATGTCTTAATATAAATTTTATCTTGAATCCTGCCTATCTTATTAATACCCTAAAATATTTTTTAGTAAGTGATAATTAAAATTGAGAGGATAAAATTTATTTAAGGGGTGGGGGGAGAATTTAACACCCCTATATTTTAAATTATATTTTCGTTTTAAACCTAATGTGTTTTATATCTTTCTTCACATGCAACGTCAAACAAAAAAATGACATGAGATATTATATAACCATCACAAAGTATTCATTTTATTAGATCTTATAATTATATGTAACCAAATTACAAAATATATATAGAAATAAAAATAATGTCCAACTTTTATTACTAATGCACTAATGAAATTCAATTAACATAGCTAAATAACTATTAAGATCATTTTATACTAAAAATAATTTTTTTATAAAATTGTATTTTTATGTGAATTATTTTAAGAAAATAAATATAACAAAGGTAAAACTTATTATTTATATGGATAATATATTAACACTAATTTAATTATAAATTGATAATAAATAAGAATGAGAATATCTAATATTTTGAAAAGTTATTTTCCTATGAAAAAAATTTTCATTATATTTTTAATTAATTATTTAAAAGATAAATTCTACAATTTTAAATGTTTAATTTGGAAAAATTAAATTCTTTTTTGGATTTATAATAACAATATTATTTTAATATAATTTTTTTAGAATTTATGGAAATATTTTTTTTAGATGAATAGTGAAAAATATAGTTTAAACCTATATCATAGCTTATGAAATTATCATAAACTAAGTATGGATTTTAAAAACATATAATTCTTTTTTAATGAAAAATGTATTTAAGGAGTAAAATTATTCATTTAAAAATACTATCTTGGATTTATAAAATGCATGTTTAACATTATAAATATTAAGAAATATTTTTCTAATAAAAAACTATTTCTAGTTTCTCTATTTTAATTAAGTTTTTTCTTAGTGTAATTAAATTTTTGATTAATTTTAAATTCACATAACACTTAATTAGTTAATAATAAACCAATTAATTTCATATAAATAAAAAAAATTGATAATTTTATCTTAATAAAAAATTTAATCATTAAAAATATAGTTTTTCTAAAAATACTTTTATGTGTTATGTGTGCTAATATTATAATTAGCTTCTAAAACCATTATAAATTTTATTTTAAAAAATATATTTCATATTTCAAATAATTATTTCCAAATTATTTAATAATGATGATTTTATTTTTAGGAATTAAAATAAAATCCCTTAGGTAAAAATTAGTTACCATGGTAAAATCCAAAAATGGTAAAAGTAAAATATCTAAGAGTTAAATCCTTAAAAACACGTCTAAAACACGTGCTAAAATAAATTATTGATGGATTAAAGGCCTTAAATCATCCCCAAATTCATTATTTTTCACTTTGGATCCAAATTGCATGTAAAACATGTGCTATCTTTATATTAAGAAGTTATATTTACAAAAATGTCATTCCCTTTACCAACAAAACGAGCTCACATACACCCCATTTCTACTCTCCTTATATGGAATAATATTAACCAAAAATCCACCCCATTATCTCATCCACTCTCTACCTATGTATAATAATCATTATTCTATACAAAAGACCAATATAAAGAGCTTTAGGTTGTTACCCATGGGAGAACATTAAAAGGGAGAGGTAATATTCTCAATCGAGTTCTCTTAATTCTTTATTCTTATCCCCAGTCAAACCTTTTATATCCAAGAAATTATAATGACATAAGTATTAATAATATAATTAAATTTTATTATACTAATATAATATCCATTTTTTATCTTCCTCTAAAACCATTTGAGAAATGAAGTCACTGTCATGCGTATGGGAGGACTGCCACTTCCATGAATGAAGTGTTTGATTTTTCATCACATCCTTACTTGGTTGGTTATAAAATTATATAAAATGGATTAATATTATAATTATAAAATTGTTAATATTATTAAATTATAAACCATTCCTATATTCTTCTTGATTTATTGAAAATGAATGTTTTAGCTGTGCGTACGAGTAGACTACCACCTCCATGAAAGTAATGTTTTTAAATTTTCATATTGTATTTTATTATTTATAAAAATATCTTTAAATATAATTATACACATTAAAAACAAATAAATAATATTATTTTACTTATTTAATATTGACATTATTAAAAAATAATCAGTTCCTTAACCATACTCACCCATAAATTATAAGTTGTTCTTGTTTGTGTCGTTTTAACCAACTACTTGAATAATGGTATAAATTTATATCATGGATTAATATATAAACTTATCTAATGTATTTATAAAAATTAATAAAAAATAATTTTTGGTTTATGTTTTTGTAAAGGTTATATCAAAATTTAATTTATTATTATTTTACCACCATTTTGTCTGTTAAAAATTACTGAAACATGCTTATCACCAACTTCATCATCACGATTCATAAAAAAATACTTATGAAATAATATTATAAAATTATAAATAATTATAAAAAATATTCTAGTACCTATAATTATATTATAATGGGGAAATTTTAATCCATAAACAAGAGCAGACACTACAATTATGAAACCAGTACTGAACAAACAATCGAATATAATAACACCCTATGAGAAAAATAAAACATAACTAATAATATATTTAGAATAAATAATTATAAATTATGTTTATAAATAATTATAGGTATCAATAAGTTTTTTAAATTGGTGAGTAATATAGTAATTTTATTTATAAAATATATTAGGTCATGTTTGTCTAAGTGGGGTTAAAGGTAAGAGTTTTTGCATCTCAAATTTTTATTGATATAGGATAAATATTCACCACATGTTTCCTTTTTTTGGTGTAGATATTTTCCATGTATTTCTTTCATATTATTTTTCATGTAATTCAGTTTATTTAAAAATTCATCTCATATCCCACCTTTTGTGGGTTTTCAATTCGAAAGATAATGATATATAAGGGGTTTTCATAACTCAATTTATTTTCTCTAAGTTATAGTGATTATTCTAGAATCCATTTAATCTAAGTTTAATTATTTTACCCAATGATTTTATAAGTTTTTTTCCATTTAATTTTTATGGATTTAAAATTCTTTCTTATTAATTTCTTTCCAAAGTATTGTTACTTCAAATATTGTTATATTTATTAGGGTGTTTCATCTCAATTTCTTTTCATGGAGACATGTTTTTATGCACAAAATTAAATTTAAATGGTATCTATACTTCCTATTGAATATAAAATATCATAAATTATCTTTTATTCATGGTGTTTGTAGTTCAATTTCAACTATCTATTTCAATTATACTTTATTAAAAGGTTTATTAAGTCATAAATGATATTGATAGCTCAAAACTCATTTCTTTGAGTTATGACATTTATTCTTGAACTTATTTCATCCATTATTGGGTAATTCCACCATAAAATTGTATAGTATTTTATTTTATATTTTAATTTGGTGAAAATGAAATTTTTATTTAGAGATCCTTTAATGATGAATTTCTTTCTCATAAAAGTATAAAATTGTTAATAATAATTCACATCCTTCCCATGTAAGATCTTTATCTTCCTTATCTATGTTTTATATTCAACCAATTTTATCCTTTATATTTAGAAATCCAATTATTTGATATGTCTTATGATCTTTACATTTCACTTTCACTCTTTTAAAAATAATGTTTTATTATCCTTTTAGGATTTAGGATTTCAACAAATTTATTTGAATATATTAAAAATGTTTTCCTTTTTTGTTACTTTGTTTTATCATTCACTCTATATTTTCTATGGAAAACATTTATTTCATTTTAAAGTATTTATTCTTGGGAATAATTTTAAATTATTTTCTTTAAAAAATGTTTTTCAGGTTACCTCTTTAAAAATTAATTTTTAATGTGACTCAGAACATTCTCTTTTTCTAGTATTGTTAAAAGTGTTTTATAATAGAACTTTTACTATTTCAATTCCATTTTTATCTTTATGTTAAATTTTTTTACCACCTTTGTATTCTTTAATGTCTTATCTACTAAATAATATTATTATATTTTATTTTTGGGATTAAACTCAAGGTATCGAAAAATATAATTCTTAATACCCTCTTATGTTATACTGTTTGATTTGTTTTTATTGTGAAGGTGTTTTTCATCTATGTTAACACCCTTAAAATTTACAATGATATAATTGGGATATTCCTTAGTAATACTATCCACCTTATTTCTTTAGATGTATTATGATCATATAATTCTATTTATTTATTTGGAAAAAATTATTGAGTAAACCATATACCACTACTATATACGGTGGTAGCTTTAGGGATACTTACATTGAAAGCTATTCTATTTATTGTCTGGGGAAATTGTTGACATTCTGTATGTTTATTATTATAATATATATATATCTATTTATTAATAATAAAAATTTATTATTCAGGTATTTATATTCATTTAATTTATAATTTAAATTCATTGGACTTAATTTAGTGATGTGTGGGGGCCATAATATACCATAGATGCATCAGTAGGTCTCATGACACAAACTGGCCTGGACATTTGGTGTATGTCTACCCATTTATAAATATGACTTAGCTATATTCTTGATTATAAGAATCTTTCTTGTCACAATAACTTTATGGTATGTAATGTCTTTTCATGAGGCCTTGACAAGTCTGGCTTCATGCATTCCATAACTATGAAAACAATTATTGTTGTCCACCAATTTATTTATATCGTTAACCATGGATTTGTTTCAAGATATTGTGATTATTTATATGAAATTATTTTATTATCATTTATTTCATACCATATTATTCATGAATTCTTTATTATATGATAGATTATGGTATACACTTTTCTTTACTAAGCATTTGAACTTACCCTTATTATGTTTCTATTTACCCAAGTTATGAGGAAAAGTTTTTTACATGATACACCTCAAAGAATAACATGTGTTGATATTTTTTGGGATATTTTTAAGACTTATTATAAATTAATTTGTTTTTTATATAGTGGAAAAAATGTCCATTAGTTGATAAATATATATAATTTATTAGTTAATGTTTTTTCTAATTATTTAAACCTAAAAACTTAAAAGGTCATGGGATTCTATATATTGAATTATTTTTCTATAAATAATGTAAATATGGGATAATTATGTCTGAGGTGTTACATGTTATATACAATAAATTTTGGATATAAAACAATTTTTTTTGATAATGTACTATAGTTATATAATAATAATACTTGATACTAGGTGGATACTTATGTGTTTTAGGAAAAAAATAATTATCAATTGGGTTTTATGAGTATTAATATTCTAATTCATACCTAAATTAACCTTCAAATTTAGACTAAGTGTTTGTGTCTTAACATAAACCATCACTACTTTCTATTTTTCATCTATACATATGCTAGATTTGAGGTTATGATGTGTCTTTTTCTTATCTTGATAGTCTTTTTCCTTTTTTTCTAGACCTTCATGATTCACTTTCACATTTTCTATCACTAGGTTGATATGATTTTTTAATGTCACATTAAGAGTCAATAGTCTCTCATGTTCTTTTACTTTTCTTCACTTGTTGATAACTTCCTCAATATATTCGATATGTTTGACCCGATCTTTCATTGTATTTATAAATCCATCGATAAACCTAGTTTTTTCTTCAAATTTGAGCCTATAATCAATAATATTATTTTATTTTTATATATTTACAGATTTAATCTTTTCAATTTTTTTCTTAATCTTAGACTTATCCTCTTCTGGATGTTATATATAGAGCTTTTCACCATGAACAACTCTGTTGGATTTTTTTATTTTATCTCTCTAAACATATAATATTTCATAATTATCTAAAATGTATCTAGTGATTATCATGTCTAAGTATTTTTTTCTATAATTAATTATGTGATTAGGGTTCCTTATATTGGAAAATAAAATTGAAAACCCCTCTAGTCAAAAAATAAATTTTAAGGCCTTTTGCAATTCAATTTTTTTAATGATGAGTTACTACAAACTTCATTCAAAATTCCCATCTATGTTCTCCTTATATGAGGTTTTTTAAAACAAAAAACCCATTTTAGTTGGCCCAAAACACCACCATTATCCTATAAATTACAAGGATTCTTCACAAACATTCTTTTGTGATCACTCTGAAATATCACGTATTGACCACAATGTACATTACACCCTTTACGAACTTACTATGTGAATCATGTACATGATACATGAACAAAGTTCATTTTCAAAAAAATCATTTGATATGAAATTACTTGGTATCTTCAAAAATGAGACATGTGATTGCTTAAACATGCTTTGTAGTTCACATAATGCAAAATTTATGAAAAATACTTTCTTTTAAAAAAATCAATTCCAAAATTCGGCACACAATTTTTTTAAGAAATATGAAACTTATCTAATTAATATACTCCATTTATAAACACATCCAATTTCTTCCAGAACCACTTTTTTCCACTTTCTTTTTCAACCATACTTTTCAACAAATGAAACAACTTAAAAATACCTAAATATCACCTTGATGATTTTTTTCTTAACATAACCTCTAACACTCAATGATAAAAATAAATTAGAGATAACTCAAAGTTATACTTTGAGAGGTAAATTATTATTCAACTTTACATAATATATGAAACCAATAAAAAATAATAATAAAGTAGATAATTACTTTTTTATAATATGATATATTTTATATTATTAAACTCTTTTAATAATACTAAAAGAACCATACACAAGTGTATGTCTAATTATATCCCATATGATAAACTACTAGAGAGGAATTATATTTTCTACACTTGTAGGGTTTTGTTAAACTCTTTACATCTCCATGTATGACCTTTTATGTCTCTATATGTTTATTTGATCAAACCTCATACCAAACTCTTTAGTGGGAAACATCTATGAATATTTGTTTTCAATAATGGGGAGACATATGAATCATATTTCTAATGTTCAATTATTTGAACATAGTATTCAAAATTTTTTACTTAAAAATCAAATATTATGATGTTAATAAATTATCTTTTATACTTTAAACTCATTTTATATTGATCATCATCATTAGAGAACATTTTCATATAAAACATTTCTTTGATATCATTTTGGTAACAAAATATATCAATTTACAATAATATACTTATTTACCAACATATCCTGAACTCTTCTAGGATATAAAGTAACTTTCATGTTGGATTTGGATAGTATAATCATTTATTTTTTTACCTATTATACTTTTTTTAAGTCTAATTATATTCCCATTATTCTATTAGAAAATTTATTTTCTATAAAATATAATTTTAAGATACACAACATTCTTTATGTTGGGAAATAACACTTTTTTAATTGGTGGGAAATAAATAAACTATTATCAACCATATGGTATATGGAAATATATTTGTTTGGATCTATTTTTTTAAAAAAATATTTTATTCTTTATAATATGCCTTTGTTTTATAGTAGAAAACTTTCCATCATATTTTAATAAATAAATTAGATAAACTTATTTATCTTGGATATTTTTTTATCCTTACCTCCTATTTCTTTTTATATAAGTGGATCAATAATAAACATGGGTATCAAAACCATATTCTCATATTTATTTAGAAAAAACATTTATTTATAAAATAATTCTCTTATAATATGAGAAAAAATAAGTTGAAAATGAATATTTTTTATTTATATCCAATTAAGATTAATGTATTGATTTTCTTTCAAATTCTTTGATGTAGAAACCCTTTTCTTCATCCCTTGAATACAATCTATAATACCTATAAACAATTTCCATAATTTTTAACTCCTATATATTTATAAAAATCATAAATTATATATTTTCTACCACATACCCTTCATAATTAATGAATTGATTTATATAGCATAAATACTTGACATGAGAAATATATAAATTTTTTATACCCCTTAAAGTATTTTAGATATTTCTATATCATATAGATACATTGATCCTTATTCGTAATACATATTTTAGGTTTCAATAACCTAGGATTTATAATTAAACTATATAATATTATTATTCTATATTAAAACCTCACCATTTAGTATTATTAACACTATACTAGAGCTTAGAAACCTCATTTCCTACTCAGTTATACAAAAAACTTTAAATAAATAGAGTAAAAATTTATTAAATTCATTTATATTACCATAAATCTTCAAAAAAAAATTACATAATGAATTTTATAGCTATATAATTCCTTAAATGAGACCTCCATCCTCTCCAAGTCATTAAAGCTCTCAATCATATCAAGTAAATGAGAAGATACTAATGTTACTTAGTTAATTTTGCATCTAATTCCTTTAAAACCTCAAAATATTCCTTCTATACTTATCATAATCATCTAGAAAATTTGGTTGAATAAATTCAATAATTGGTTGCTTAGGAAGGGGTTGATATAACATGAATTTTTTTTCTTTTTTGATTAAGAAAGGTTTTTAAGTTTTTTACCAATATAAGATGTTGTTTCTATTAAGATTTTCCTTTTCAAATATTAATATAAACTTCAGTTTTGATGATGATGATTCCATTTTTCTGTAACAAAAACTTTTATCATATGAGTATGATGTTTTAAATTAATTTAATAAGTAATTTTATTAAATTTTATCTGATTAAAATGATTCCACATTTTAAATAGATCATATACATTAGTTGAAAAAGGTCTATATTTCATTTTAATATACCCTGATCTGGTACTTTCTCACATGGAAAAATCATGTTTGTTATTTGACCTCAAGCATGCCTCCCCATATTATAGAATATTGAAACTAGCAGTGGGGGTGTAAGATTATAGTAGAGAGACTGTAACGCCTAATACAAAGTTACAATACAACAAAAATAGACAATAATAAAAAATATCAGAGTAATAGAAATAGAGAAAAAAATACAACATATAAATGGAAAGTAAAGGTATAACCAATAAAAAAATAATAGTGAACCATGTAATATTAGGTTGAAATATAATTAAATGACATAATAGAATTCAAATAATAAAAGAACATGCTAACACAAATCACTCAAATACCATAGCGTCATACCCCATTTCGGTCTTGTCTCCATGGTCCAACCCATCTAGTAAACAACAATCAACAACATGGTCCCTTGAAATTTTCCAAATCTACATCCATGTAATCTGCTTAGATACCAAAAAACATCTAGAATAGGGTGTGAGTAAAACTTAGTTGGTCAACACCACTGTGTCTAAAAAAACCAGTCTGATAATAAGTGCATGCAGTAAATCAATAAACATGTATATTAATTAAATAATTAATATAATATAATAATCAACCTACTTCATAACTATGCTATAATATCTTTGATCATGTAGAATAACCATGCCAGCCATAATCACAATCAATGGAATAATCATATAACTTGGAAAATCCCTCTATATAAGTATTTCAACATCAAGTACAAGCACTATATATAAGTATTTTGGAATCCAGACCATTCACTCTATATAAGGATTTCCACATCACCAAGCATATACCTTTATATAATAATTTTATCATCACCAGATATTTCCCTCTATATAATCATTTCATCATCACTGGGAATATCCCTCTGTATAATAATTTCAGCATAACCGAGTATATCCCTCTATATAATCATTTCATAATAATTGGGAATAACCCTATATATAATCATTTCCACATCAAACACCACACAAGGTTTAACAAGAGTAACACATATATCATCATATCATAGGCCACAATGGTTAATTCTTCCAATTACAATTTGACTTTAAATTATCACTTTCATTTATCAAGTTAGTATTAAACCATTAAAATTACAATTTTGACCCAATTATATTATATCAAACATAGCCATTTTAATAATCAGTTAATAAATTTACCCATATGAATCTATCACATGCATCATCTGAAGTCTCATGTCATGCTAAAATATAATTTAATCCATTATCCAATTAATTATTAATCTAGGGTATACTCACCCTACGAGTAGCCGCACTCCAAGTCTCAAAATCATTGAATCCAAAAAGATCTAAAGAATAATCTAACATATAATTTATCATTATCCAATATTCAATTAATTTATATGCATGTTTTGTCAGCACAATCAAAATATTACACATACTTAATGATTAAACAAACCATAGGTTTGGTTTTAGACCACCTACCTTTAATTGACAATTAAGAAAATGATTCCAACTAGTAATGCCAACAAGAATGAACAAAATACCATAAGAACAACTAGATCACACTAGATCAAGATCAAAACTTGTTTATATAGTGGCAAAATATTACACCATGATAATGAGAAACAAATAGAATTTATGAGAAAATCAAAGAGAAATCACTCACTAGATATTGATCACTTGATCAAAATGTTAAAAAGGGAAGAATGAACTCCAAAATTTCCTAGAAATCACATAATTATTGAGAGAGGATGTTAACATGAAAATGGAGTTAAAACATAAGAAAACTATGGCATTGAAAATGCTGAGCCCTAACAATACACAACATGTAAAATATACACAATGTGAAATTATTGATTTGTAAGTTATGCCAAAAAATTAATCACCAAAAATTAAAATAAACCTACTTGAACAATAAAAATTGTGTAATGGTTTCATGATGTGTAAGTGGTTCACATACTAAACTATTTCAAAATGTATGTTTGATAACATTTACACATCATGTAACTGGTTCACAATATGTAACCAATTCACATCATGAACCTGTTTCACGACATCTTCCTGGTGACATTTACACATCGTGTATTATTTACACAACATGTAACATATACACAACATGTAAAATATACACAACGTTTAAATTTACTATAGGTAGATTTAATCCCAGCTTTTTAAGAAAATCCCAAACCACTTTTGAAGCTTTCCAAACTCACAGGAAACCCTCATAATCCCCTTTAACACGTTTATACAAGAAATTTATTAATTCAAAAAAAATATACATCCCTGAAATTTAGGTCATTTTTCATTGAAATTTATCTCCATCCTCAAGTAAATTGACCACCAAGGTTCAAATACAAGAAAAAAAATAAGTTTAATGAAAAAAATCAAAGAGGGACATACTTAGAAAAAGACGGGATCTTAAATTCATTATGAATTATCCTAGACAATCTCATAACATACATCATCACTATGTCTTGTATACAATTATATTAATCATATCACATATGAATCTTGGATAGTTTATTTAACAAATATTTTCCCAATATATTATATTGAATATATCAAATATATTACTGTGGTATCCAAACTATTGGGATTTTATAGCTATTTATAACCCAATATAATTCCAATAATAGGCACCTAACCATTAGGATAGCCTATATACCTATTTACTTACAAATTATAATCTATGGGCACCAAAATTTGTCATGGATGACCTATTTGGATGATGAGGTCTTGACAAGTGTTTTCACTAGAAGGAATCTAATACTTAATATTTTAGGGGATTTATTATCTCACTATCATATCTAATGTATTCCCATTATGTATACATTATTATAATGATTTAGATTTTGAATCCCAACTTATTCCACCAAAACTATATGTAAAAAACATTATTGTGTTACGCTTTATAAAACTATAAGGGATCATATTTTCTTAAACCCTTACTTCATCATTTCTTTAGAGTTGTAGGTGTCCGAGGGTGTTAGTTGTAGTTTTGTGGGAGAAGGGTTGGGTTTGAGATAATATTTCAAATGGAAGGAGTGTTTTATAGTGTGATGGCATGTGTCATGCTATTAGTGGTTAGATTTGATGTCTGGTCATGAAATGGTTGGTCAATTCATGGAGTGAAGGTTTTGGAAGAGGATTCGGGAAAAGTGAAAAATCCTATGTATCAGGGAGAATCCTTTTTCATTGATTAAATTAACATTACACATTTCCTTTTCAACTTTTCAAGTCACGAAATGAAGAATCCATCAAACCATAATGACCTAGGGGTCAAGTTCCTTAGTTTTTTATCTCTTATATTCATCAAGATATGGAGATTTCATTGCATCATGGCCTTGTTTAGATTCATGATATAGTTTCCTAGGTTTTGAACATTGAAATGTGGTTATATTTTTTACACCATGAAATTATTTAGTTTTATAAAATTTAAAGGAGTTGACTAAGTTTTAAAATGGGGAGAACCTTAGAGGACCGTGTCATAATCCTCATAAGTTCATTTGAAATATACATGTCACACTATATTCCTTTTCATCATGATGTGATTCCATTAACCTAGATTAATATTATAAATATATGGTTTCCCCTCTAATTTCTTCAATCATTATTATTCCTCCTAAACTTTAGGTGATCTTGGGACCTCTTTTATTGGTTTATTATGTCCAAGTAAGATCCATGACCTTCCAGTTCATATGATTGATTACTTCATGATTTAAAGTGCTTTTTCTTTCTTCATTTCATATTTTCCATTATTCAAGGAATTTATTGTAGTAATTATATTTTCAATTGTTGTAATTCTTTATGTGGATTTACATGAAGTATATTTTCGTAAGATTATTATAGATTCATTGCTGAAAACTTCAGTTCTATTGGTGTGGAATTAATTCACTTCATTGAGGTAAGGGATTTATGATTTTTTTCCTGTATTATGGAATAATTTGTTGATTGATATTTCATAAAACTATATAATACACCATTGTTGATCATAAAGCCCATTTTTTATCATAAATTCACACTTATTATTTATAACCCCTTATATTAGTCTCTGAAAACATATTTATTGTCACTCTTTAATTAAAACCCTTCCTTTGATTTTCATAAGCTGTGACATTTTGTTGTATCTGTAACACCATAAGATTTTTGAAATATATTTTTTCAAATAAATTAAATCATTTTGATATTTTTCATTAAAAAAAAAATATGATTTTATCTTGGGTTACAAAAAACACTGAGTGTAACTTTTATTACACGCGACACCAAATTTAAATGAAACCTGTCATACTATTAAAATATTATTATTTAAATTGGTAGTTATCAACTAGACATTGATATGATGTGTATGAATAGGAATAAATAAATTAATAAAATATATGGTTTACTAATTTATATAAAATTAGTTCTTTGGTGATCGATTAATTAAAAATTAAAATAAGAACTATTTGAAAATAATGGAAGTCTTTTTCAAAAAAACCATTTTTATGAAAACAATTACATTTTACCTCAATAAATTTAAAAAACCACTTTTGGTGAATTATTTTAATTAAATTTGGAAATTAGATATATTTTATAAATTTTTTAAAATTCATATTATGTGTTTTCTAGAGAGGAGATAAGAATAAATCTAATTTTATAATTAAAAACTGTATTTTTCGAAGAAATTGTTTTGTCACCATTTGCACAATTATTTCAAAATTGTTTTTTTAAAACTTTAATAAAATTAATTTAATAAAATAAAATTCATTTTTTATTTCATCTTGTTAAAATTATCTATGTTAATTTTTGGTATTTTTCTGAAAAGATAAATTGTTCGATGAATAGTAAAAAATACTGGTTTTTATTAAGAAGTTCCATTTATTTTAAAACATTTAAACACATAAAAATTGTTTTAAAATGGTTTTAAAAGTAATATTTGTTAAATAATATATCTATTAATACAATTTATTTAATTTCAATCCACTTTATATTGATTTTTTATATAAAAACCTTTCAAACTTTTGAACATTTTCCCTTTGAAAATCGTTTTTCTCATTGCGTATGCGAGATTAATTTAAAATTTAAATATTTATAATTATATGAATGGAACTTGGAAAATTATATTTAATATTTATAATTAAAATAATTTATATTATCTAATAAGGTCAGAATAATTTTTTAGCAAAATTAATAGTGAAAAAAATAATTTCCACAATTAAGGTAAAAATGAGTTTACTGGGGGTTAAACCAAAACGATTAGGGTTAAAACAACTGAAAAATGTTTTTAAAATATATTTAATGGCCATGTTTATACCATGTAATGTTTAATTATATAGAATAATATATTTTTGTGCCTTTTTTAATGTGAAAAACATGGTTACACCTTTAAATTTTTAAAAAATTACAAGTGTGTCACTCACCTCAATTATTGAAGGCCACACCTTATCCTCCATTATTCACACCTTAAAACCATTTTTGGTTCAGCCAATACCTTCCAAAATCACTTTAAAAATTACCTCATATTTTCCTAAATCCTTATTTTTTTAATAAATACAACCTAGGACGGATTTTGGTACAAACCTAAGGGGGTTACCCGAAGAAGAGGAATTATTATTCAACGAGCATTTTTATTTTATTTATTATTCTACCTCATTCATTTATTATTAATATTTCACCCAAATATTTCATCTCACTGTTATTTTTAAATAATTCAATAGCTTGCGCTGCACACAATACTGAGTTCGAGCGCACTATGACCTATCAAACTAGTTGTTTAAAAAGAAATTATGAATAGTATTAACCAAATTATAAAATTATAAAATTTTATTTTTAAAAATATATTTTATTTTTTAATTTGGAACATCTAAATTTCATGAGGGTGAATTTTTGGTATTTTTTTGAAAAGTTTTAATTTTTGATGAATAGTGAAAAATACTGCATTGTTGTTAAAAACTAACTTTTTCATTTAAGTAAATATTTTATTGTAAATTGATTTTAAAGTCACAAGAGATAAATAATAAATATATTAATCCAATATAGTTTTTTGTAATCATTTTATAATATAATTAGAAATAAAAAATTTATTGAACATTTGAACGTCTCTTTTGCCCGCCTTCTAGACACATCTACAAGATTTGAATTAAACATAATTTTTCCATTTCTGTAAATTGAATTTATAAAAACTGATATACATGTTTGTAATTATTTTGAAAAATGTGGTCTAGTAGGATCAAAATAATTTTTGGTGAATGATAACTTTTAAATTTTATATACCATAGTTAAAGGTAAATAGGGTAATTAAAGGTAAAAATAATAATATAATAATATAATATGACCCCAACACTTGTCAAAATTTCATTGTATATGTGTTTTTTGACCAATATCAACCTTAGTTCTAAAATATGATTCTTTTTAAGTAACTTTTGTTTGATTAGGACATTTATTATATTTTATTTAAAGAATAGCTAAAAATTTCATATTCAAATTTTAATAACTATGTCATTTTTAATATGAGGTTATATAAGTGATATGGTTTCCAATAAATAGTATTTAGAAATATAAAATGTTTATCTAAATAATTTTAATATATTTATAATTTTAGGAAATGGATAATTAAATTAAACAGTGACACAATAATGTTGCAGTAATTGAATTATTAAAAGAAGAATCAATTAAATGATAATAAAGTATTAAAATAAATATAATTTTAATTAATTAATGACATAAAAAAATTTAATAGATCACAAATACGTGTTAGTAACAAATTGGAAGTATTAATTTGAATTTATCATGTTATTTTTATTTTTTTAAAAATGAAAATATTGAATAGTATCAAAATTGACAAAAATGGTACTTTAAAATAAACAATATTTTATTAAATATTATAAAATTTATAAAAATATCAGGGTTTTACAACTGACTATTATAATGTTAAATATGTAATAAATGATCCAATTGGGGTTTTTTTGGTATTTTATAGTAACTATATTAACCCTATATTATAAAAATACAAGTAAGCACAGTAAGAGTTAAGCTATTTAACTAAGGGTTAAATTCAAAAGATAAGGTTAATTTTGTGAACAAAACCTTTATAAAAACCATTTTTTGAGATGATTTTGACCCATAATCATATTAACCTCTAAATAACTCACTTTGGATCTATTTGAAACTGAAAATCAATTTATAATAATTTAGTAGTTTTGGAGTTTCCAAAATTACCCCTCCCCTCTCTTATAAAAGAGAACCTCTCCTTATCTTTTATTCACACCTCTAAAGTACTTTGGATCGGCCAAAAACTACCCAATTATCCTAAAAAAATCACTAAATTAATCATAGAGGCCCTAATTTGGTCATAAATCCATCTTAAGTAGCACATTTATGCAAATAAAAAGGAGACACTCAAAGAAGAGGTAATTGTTTTACCATTTCCATTCTATTTATTTTCTTATTATACTTCCTACTACTTAGTTTTTTAAATAAAAAAGAAATAAATATAGTATTATATATATTATTAGATGTTATTATGATTATGGTATAACCTTATTACTCTTTTTATCCATATTATGAATAATAATATCATCATGTGTCCGTACGTACAACATACCATCTCCACATGGTGGTGTAATTTGTTATTCAACACTACTTTATTTGTATGGATATAATTATGAGTATAATGGAAATAAATAATTAATATAACATGATAAATAATTTTTATAATTAATATACCATCCAATTCCATACTATTTAACCATTAAGGGAATGATACCATCCCTCGTGCGTACGTACAAACTACTATCTCCACGACGTAGTGAGATTCATTCTCCACGTTAACCATTCAATAATGATTTTAAAATTTAAATGAGGAGTAAAAATAATAAATATTAACTTTATATAATTATGTATGTGAATGAAATAAATCCTATGTATAAAAAACACGACTTACATAATAAAACATGCATAAGAAAATGAAGAAGTTAACACCCAAAACAATGGTAATACAGAAATATTATTATCAAAGCAATATTAGAGGATTATATATAAAATAATAAATATGGATATGGTTCTAGTATAATTTAATAACATAATTTAACCATTATACATAAGGTTAAATCACCCTCTACTAAAGAAAAGTACAAGGTAAGTGTTTATTTTTCAATCTCATTATTATCCAAGATTGTTTATATGTAAGTATCTAGAGGGACATATTTATCATCCATGTACATGTTTATTAAAAATATATTTCAAAATATTATCGAAAAATTTTAATGTAATTTTTACCAATGTTTTAATTTTTTTATAAAACTTTTTGAAAGCAATCTTTCCTTCATTTTATAAACAATGTACTTTATGACCTTTTTAACAAATTAAGGAATGAATGTTTTTTAACTTATACGGTGTGAGTGGCTATTTTCCATTGTTATGATGCCTTACCATTTTGATTATTCCCTTACAATATTACAAGTTTATTTTTAAAAGAAATTTTTTATTTTATAAATGTGCAACTTTTAAATTATTTCAAAGTAAAAAAGAAATATTTCTCTCAAAGAGTTTTAATGATTTTATTAGATTATTTTCAACTCTGTCAACATAGTTTTCTAGATTTTAAACATAATTGATGTTTATTTATTATGATACAATCTTTTATATTGTATTGAAAAAGTTATGATATGTTTGACTATGTATGTACTATTTATATACCATTCATGGTTTATGGTTAAAGTATTAACATTTCATATATTAGTTTTAATATGAATTTTTATGTTATGTTTTACCATTTTCCTATGAGGAATAAATTGGAATTAGTAAGTGATGGGAGGGGCCCACTGTAGCCACTCGATGCATCAGTAGGTTTCATGAGACAAACTAGTTTGAGTTTTACCCATTTCTGTATGATCTTGGAATTAGGACTTAATAATACGGTTATGATGTATGAAATTATGCATTCTATCATTATGAGATTAGTTATTGATATGGCATGCGAGTATTCGACTAGTAGAATATCTATGTGAATGTTTAAATGGAATTATTTGATTTATAATTTCCATATTATGATGATTATTTATGTTTAAAAGGATTGTGTTTTAGTTTTATTCCATTAATTAAACTTTTATGCTTATTTTTGATAGATTCTCATATATTGTTTATTCTTGCTGAGCATCTGAGCTCACCCCTTTATTATGTTTCATTTTTCCTCAGGATACAAAGAAGTATATTATGACTGACCTACAGGGATAATATAAGGGATATGAGTGTTTTCAAAGGATTCACTATGTTTTTTTTCATTTCAAGATGTAATGTAAAACTTATGTTTGTATCTAGTTTATCTAAGGCTACTAAACTAATCGGTCCTTCAGGATTTGATTTCATGTGATCATGCCAATGTAATAAAATAATGCACCGACTCTGGGAAACTGGGGTCAGGGTGTTATAATTAAAACATTATGTTATAATAAAATCATAATATTACATATATTTATATGTTTTTATGTTAAGGTAATGACCTAAAAACATCTATAATTCCATCAAATAGGTTACACAATCATTGTTTCTTTGTGTGGAGGACTACCGCATCACGAACCAATGTCATTCATTTTTCCATTACCACCTCTCATGATTAGATATGATGATGTATATAAATTATATATATATATATATGATATTTAAAACATAATTATACATCTCGAGTCATTATATCATATATACATTTTTTAATTTCTATTTCCTAAGGGATACGATAACGTCCCTCACGTATATGGCATATTACCACCTCACAAAGTGATGTGATTTATTTTCAAGAACGCTTTACATGGAAGATAATAAGGAAATAGTTAATTAATATATGTAATATGAATGAAATAAATATGATATTAATGACACTTTTATCAATTTAAAAGATAATATATCACTTTATTTATAACCTTTTCACTCACTGAAAGATGATAACATCATTCATGTATGTGTGGACTACCGTCTTCACGAAGTGATGTGACTCTCTTTTAAACACCACACCACATGGATGAAATGTATAAGTGTATTTAAATAAATAATATGGTATTTATGATATAAAGATAATTATTTAAATAAAATATATTATTTACCTCCTTCCCATAATGATCATTGAAAAATGGAAACATTACTCATGCGTACGTACGACCAACAATCTTCATTATCATAACACACTTCATTTCTCAAAAAAAAAAATTAAATATTATTATTAAAATGATAATTGATTTATAAATATGATAAGTATTTCAATTTAATTATTTCTGAGATTATGGAACCATGATCAAAGTATGAGGATCGAAAACAACAAACCAAAACATATATGAAAAACAAAGCGATTATTATTGGAAGCATGACTTTAATAAAGAATTGTTAATAAATGAGTAATAAAAGGACATAATTAAATAATATATGGTGTGATATATGTAATAATGGTTCTTTAATAGATGTATATTTAAATTATATTTATTATATAGGACTTTATTATGATTATAAAGGAAGTTGATACTCAGAGTAAGGGATTTCTAGTCTCTCTTTTATTTCTAGGAGACATATAAAAATTCACCAATAATTTATCTTTTTGTGGTGTATATACTACCCATTTTACATGTTATATAATTAATATAATTATTTTCATTATATTTAAATTTTCATTTTATGTTATTCTTTTTTGTGTATTATGATTCAAAATATTACTAAAGTGTTAAGGGATTTCTATCTCATTTTTATTTTTCTGTGAGACACATGCCATATTCACCACATATTTCTTTTATATGGTGTATATAATTCCAATGAATGAATTTTATGATGATTTTCATTAAAATTATTGGTATTTATATATCTATTTTAGGATATATCTTTCAGGGGTTTCACATTTCAAAAGTTACTAAATCAGGAAGAGATTTTTGTCTCAATTTGACTTCATTGAGATATATGTTTATGTTATGCACCTATATTATTTTAAGAGGTGTATATACATAACCTTTGATATTTAATATCATGAATTTATTTATAATAATGATATTTTAAGTTTTATTTAATGATATTCCTTTATGATGGTTATGTTTCAAAGTTACCAAAGTGGTAAAGATTTTACCTTTCAATATCATTGCTTATGAGGATTGTTTATGATTATGTTTTTAATGATATAATATTAGGATAAATCTCTTAAGAAACTCATTTATTTTATTCGAAAATGGTTATGTAATGATAATACATGTTTTCCCTTCAATTTCTTCTTTTTATGTACTCACAATTTAAAAAATAATGTTTTTAATAAAAATGAACTTTAGGATCGAAACCTTATTTTCTTCCAAAACCATGTTTTCTAAAAAATATTTAGATTTTTTACATTATTAAAATGATTTATTAAATAAAATTTTACCCATTTTTGACATTTTTAATAATTTTTTTGAAAGTAATATTCATTTAATTTTCCAAAAAAATTCTATTTGTACTTCATCAAAAATGTAAAAGGATTATTTATTTTAACTTGTACGACATGAATTTTTTTTTCCACCACCAAGACAATTATTTTATTTGAATATTACTTTATAATAATTTAATGTTAATTTAAAAGAAAAGTACTTTCAAAATTTTTTATCAGTTAAAAATTATTTTTAAAGTAGAAATGATATTTTCTTTAATAAATATTTTAAATTATTTTTAAATATTTTTAAGTTTTTAAGTTTATTTTCAATTTGAAGTACTTGTAAAATGTTTTATGTTTTAAGAAGTGATTTTTAAAGAAAAGTTATGTTCCCCAAAAAACATTCCAAGTGATTTATCTTTCAAAATAATTTTCTATCTCAGTTGAAATTATTTGATATAACTTATATTTTACAGGGGATATGAACCAATGTTACCATTATTATTCTTTGTATGAATGGTTTATGATGAAAAGATGGTTACGAAACCCATTTACCTTCCCCAAGTTATACCATGTAAAAATTCTTATGAAACAAGTTTATATTTGAATTGATAACACTTTGATGATATGATGAAATGATTGTGAAACCTATCTATTTTTTGGAATTTATAATATGATTAAATGTTTATTAAACCCATATATTTTCCATTGGTATGTTATAATGATTTAATGAAATTATTAAGAAAACTGTTTATTTTCCAAGGGTTATTCTATGATGAAATGTTTTATAAAACCCATTTTTTTCATGGTTTCTGATATAATGAATGTTCTATGATATTGTAGCATATAAATGTATGGATCATGTGAGGGTTGAGACCTATGTATCCCTCCAATTCATTGAGTAATGATTAATTTTATATGATCCCAAAAGGTACTTGGGATGTTATTTGAAGCCTGAAACATGAGGGAACATGAGAGGTTATCCCAATCCCAAAACAAGTGGGTACATGAGAGGTTATCCCAATCCTAAAACAAAAGGGTACATAGAAGGTTATCCCAATCCTGAAGCAGGTACAAATGTGGTTATCCCAAGCCTAACATCTTATGAATATCTTAGTGGGTAGCCTTGAAATAATATTTTCTATACTTATGTGTATGCTATAAATATATTTCTTATAACAATGATATACTGTTACAAAATATTTTCTTTTATTACCTTATGATTCATGTCTTATGTAATTCCAATAATTATTTCATGACTCAATATTATGGTCTTTTATATGCATGGTATGGTTTTCAAATGTTATTATGATGTTCTCATACCCTTATGTTCATGTTATGCTTACATATATCACTTTTTTACCTTTATTGAGAGTCTTAGCTCATAATTTCTTATGATTCCTTTCCCCAAGTTATGAGGAAAGGTTTTAAGTAGGGTATGATTGTGATTAGTACTAAAGGGGAACATCTTTATAGGATATGTTTAAGATATTTCACTAAATTAGAATATTGTGTACCTAGTCTCTAAAGATACTAAACTATTATAATCCCCAGGTGTGTGTTTGTGTAATGTATTGAATATTTATCTAAAATGATGAATGAATATCCTGGGATACTATACATGGTATTAGAGGAAAGGATTATCTATCCTTTATAAAATTGGATGATAAAACAATATCGAGATCCCTAGGGATATTTCTAAGGATATGTATAGGGATAAATATAAGGATAATTATAATAATGGGTCAAAGTATTAGAAAATGTCTTGGAATCTTGGTAAAGGATAAATAAATTTCTATCTAAGAAATTACATCCATGTCTGGATACTACAAGTGGATGAAGCTTTGGCATAGAGGTACCTTGGGGTAAAAAATATTAAAAGGGTACATTGAGCTGGACTTGATCGTCACTTAGTGCATGATAATAGGATTTACCACACACCTATTTTGACACTCCCTAGGTATTTTATTTGGAAATTCACAAATTATTTATGAACCATAATGAAGGATTTAAATAGATTATGGATCTGAATGACCTTAAGAAGAATGTGTCATTATTTAGACATCATATAATTTATTTGAATGATTATTTGGTTTTCCATTATGATTATCATTTCTCATACTTTTCTTTTTGGTTTTATTCAAAAGAAGGATCCCAAAGGAACTTGGTTAACATTGAATGTGATGGAAAATTTTCTAATGATCATCAAAATGGGGTGATGAATGTCGTGATATATATTTTAATTATGCCTAATTAGTTATCGTGGAACATGATTAACAATGTAAACCTTAAACAACTCTATAAATCACCATAAAATAGAAGTATAGATTTTGATGAGAGTTAGAGTAGTAGAGAACATAGATTAAATAATATTAAATTTCCTATATGTCAAGAATGTGGGAATAATAACTCAATAGAATGTATTAAAGGGATGGGAATATTTTTTGAGTGTGGAAAAGAAGGACACGAAATAAGTAATTTATAAGGGAAAATGAAAAGTTTAGTCAACACAATGGATGAGAATAATGGTCTTATTAAGGGATCATTGAATATTGATTGATTTAAAAGTATAAGTATGGGAATTATGAAAATTTATTTCTTGAGGGTAAATAATGTGAAGAAAATCATCATGGTTGTACGAGTAATAGTTTTTCAATTGATTATAAAGCGACTATCAATGAAATGTGAAAGGAAGGAGGTATTAATGAATAAGATGATGAAGTATAGTTAATAGATTAAGGATTAGGTGTAATGATTTAAGTGTTTGTATATGGGAATTTAATAATTATGTTACATGAATCATGAAATATATAAGTATTTCTCTATAGAAGTTTTTTCACAATGGATTTTAAATAATATGTTGAATGGTATACATAACCTTGAAAATTGATTTAAATGAAAGGATATATTTTATAAAAAAACACATGACTAAGGGAACATAACCCTTAATACGCTCTTTATGTTGATAAAATGATGTTTAGTTTGGATAAATAGATTATTGATATGGATAAAGTAAATTGGATAGTACTGATTATCTTGGAACTAATTAATGATTTGTTGAAAAGTGGTTTATTCTATCATTGATGGAGTTTATAACTTTTTTTTATTTAAGTAATATCTCTAATAATATATGTTTTATTTAAAGAATAAGGAGGAATGTATTTTTTAAATAATGTTTTATGGTAATTTAGTTTATTACCATGCTTCAAGAGAATACAAGATAAAGGTATTCACATGTTTGGTATGTGACAATTAAGATATAATTCATATTTTCTGGGGTATTAATGATATGTTGGTTTTGGAAATTTAATGTCTTTATTTCTAAAGTTTAGGATTTTAATATTTTTGATGGGTTATAAGGTAAACCATTTATGGAATGGTTAATTTGAACTTTGGATGAGGTTTTAGAGATTAATGTATTATAACACCATGTGAAGATTTATGAATACTGGATAACTAGTTCTACCCTATTTTTAAACTAGAGATAGAAGGAATGACTTATCATTCTATTATGAATATTTTGATCTATTACTGCTTCAAGAACAAAAAAATTCATCTTAATTTCTTTGAGTAAGATATAAAGAGAAAATTGATTGAATTATAATTAAAGGATGGAATTGTGATTATAATACAAAGGAAATCTATGCCCTAGGTATATCAATAGCTTTAAAATTATTGATCATATAGAGATGGTAGTATATTGATTAGTGATTCCGCTAAACCTATCTTAGGTTCAATATGTGTAGTATGTATCTCTATAGAGGAAGTACATACTTGATCCATCATATGTACTGAACTTCGAGGTTGTACCATTAAAGCATGATATTCCTTACATTGAATATAACCAGTATAGATTCAGGATCAATGAAAATTCTATGAAATAATACACTCAACTAGTCAATGTTTTGTGGAGAAACCACTATATTAAGGAAGTTTTGTGGGGACCTAAGGATGTAATTAGGTATAATTATCCTCAGTTTTTGGTACCAAAGTGATGAATTCTTAGGGCGGAATTCATGTTTAGGGGGGTATAATGTACCACCCTGAGATTTTGTGAAATATTGTTTTGTCAAATAAATTTCATAATTTGGATATTTTTCATCACATGAAACTATATTTTTATCTTTTTTTACTTGAAAAACTGAGTGTAACTTTCAATACACCTGATACTAAATTTAAATGAAACACAACATACTATTAAAATAATATTATTTAATAAGATAATTATCAACTAGTTGTTAGAATGGAGGGTTTGAATAGAATTAAACAAAGTATGAATTATATTATTTAAACATGTATATAAAATGAATTTTTTGGTGACTAATTAATTAAGAATGAAAATAATAACTATTTGGAAATAAGGGAAATCTTTTTTCAGAGAAACCATTTTAAAAAAACAATCATGTTTTACATAAATAAATTAGAAAAACCAATTTTGGTGAATGGTTTTAATGAAATTTATTTATTATATATATTCAATCAACTTTTTAACATTCATATTATGTGTTCTATAGACAATAGATAAGAATAAATTCAATTTTACGCTTAAAATTTGTATTTTTCTAAAATGTAGTTTTGTTGCTTTTTGCGAACTTATTTTAAAATTAATTTTTAAAACTTTTAGAAAATTAATTTGATAAAATAAAATTTATTTTTGATATAGTAATTTAAAAATTATCTTATTTTTAATTTTTTGTATTTTTCTGAAAGGATAAAATTTTCAATGAATAGTGAAAAATATTGATTTTTATTAAGAATTTTCATTTATTTTAGTACATTTAAACACAAAAAATTGTTTTAAAATGGGTTTAAAAGTAAAATTAGTTAAATTATATATCTTTTAATATAATTTATGTCATTTTAATCAATTTTATATTGAATTTTGATATAAAATCTTTTTAACTTATGAACATTTTCTCTTTTAAAACCTTCTTTCTCGTCGACTCCGCAAGATTAATTTTAAATTGAAAATTTCCATGTTTGTGAATGGAATTTGGAAAAATTTACTAAATATTTATAATAATAATAATTTATATTATATAATAAGGTAAACTTAATTTTTTACCAAAATGAATAGTTGAATCAGTGAAAATTAATTACCACAATTAACGTAAAAAATGGGTTTACAGGGGTGTTAAACTAAAAATATAAGGGTTAAAATGAACTAAAAACTTATATAAAATATATTTTAGGGAAATATTTAGATCCTATAATGTATAATTTTATATAATAATCTATTTTGGATCCTTTTATAATGTGAAAAACTTGGGTAAAACTTTTTCTTCTCAAATAATTTGAAGTATGCCACTTGCCTCACTTATAAAAGGCCACCCCTTCTCCTCTATTATTCACAATTTAAAATCATTTTTGTTCAAAAAATACCTAAAAACCTCCAAAAGTTTCAGATATCATCATATAATCATTATTTTGGGTATAAATATAATGTAGGAAGTATTTTTGTGCAAACCTTAGGAGGTTACCCGAAGAAGTGGTAGCATTCTTAAATAAGAATTTTTATTTTATTTATTCATCCACCTACTTCAATTATCATTAAACCGTTATGATATAATAATATAAGTATATTAAAAATATTAATATGTTTTTATTTAAATTTTATGATCATTAACCCTCTCTAATTCTATAAAATGGGTTACAAATTCATAGTTCCTGTGTCCGACGGACGAAAGCCTCGTGAACCTGAAACATTTCTTTTCCATTACTACCTCTCATAGTTGTGTATGATGATCAATATAAAGTATATATGTAATATTTATAAAATAAATACAACCCTTTAGTAATTATATCATATGTACATTTTTTTACTTTCTATTTACCTGGGGATACGATAATGTCATTCATGTGTACAACCGACTACTTCCTCGTGAAGTGATGTGATTTGTTTTCACTAATGATTTAAATGGAAGATAAAAAAGATAAATTTAATTAATATATATGATACAAAAATAAATAATTATTATATTACTGACATATTTATAATTCTTAAAATATAATATATCATTTTCTTTCTTACCTTTTCACTCACTGAAAGATGATAATGTCGTTCATGTACGTGTGAACTACCACCCTCATGAAGTGACATGACTCTCTATTAATAACCTCCCCACAAGGATGATATGTATGAGTATATTTAAAGAAATTATATTTTATTTATAATATTATTAAAAATATTTAAATATTATATACTTCTTACCTTCATTCCATAATGATCATTGAAAAATAAAAATGTTAATTCTGCGTACATACGAACCACCATCTCTATGATCGTCATGTACTTCATTAATAAAAATAGTATTTAATGATTGGTATTAAAAGTATAATTGATATATAATTATTATAATTAGGCCATTATTATTATTTTTTAGATTATACAACCATGATAAAATTAAGAGGACCACAAATAACAAATCAAAACATATATGAAAAACAAGCAGTTATTACCCGAAACATGATTTTAACATAGAACTATTAATAAATGGGTAATAAAATGAAATAAGGAAATAAAATATGGTATGATATATGTAATTTTGGTTCTTTCATATTTTTATAATAAAAATATATTTATTATTTGGGATGTTTAAATGAGAATGAAATAAGTCAAACATTGTGTAAAAGATTTCTAGTCTTGCTTTTATTTCTAAAAAGAATATGGAAATTAAAATATAATTTATTTTTTGTGATGTATATGACAACCCTTTTTAATTTTATATAATTAATATCCTTATGCTAATTATATTTATTGTTTCATTTTATTTTATGATTTTTTTAAGACTATGATTCAAACGTTTACTAAAGCGGCATGGAATTTCCGTATCACTTTTATTTTTCTACGAGACACATTCCATATTCACCGCATGTTTATTTTATGAGGTTTATATAATAAAAATGAATTTAATTTATGAATATTATAATTAAAATTATTATTATTTACATATCCGTTTGAGTATCTTTTTTTCACGGGGTTTATATTTCAAAAGTTATCAAATCGGTAAGGGATTTTTTTCTCAATTTTCCTTCTTTAAGGAGTATGATTATGTTATTAAACTATTTTCTTACATGAGGTATATATACATACCATTTTACATTTAATATTTTGAATTTATTTATCCTCATGGTATTTTATTTTTCATTTAATTATATTACTTCATGGGGATTATGTTTCAAAGTTATAAATGCGGTAAATATTTTATGTTACAATCACATTTTTTTATGATTTTTTATGATCATGATTATGATGATAGAATTTAATGATCCGTATCTCAAGAAACTAATTAATTTTATTATACAATGGTTATGTCATGATAATACATTTTTCTCTTCATTTTCTACTCTTAATGTACTGAAGAGTTCAAAAATAATGTTTTTAATAAAAATCCTCTTTTCGGTTGAAAATATTTTTTATTCCAAAACTACATTGTCTAATTTTTTAGTCAAAAATGTTTTTAAAATTATTAAAATTATTTATTTAATAAAATTTTACCCATGTTTTAATTTTTTACAATTTTTTAAGAGTAAACTTTATGTCGTTTTAAAAATAATGCCCATTTGGATTTTACTAAAATTGTGAAAGGAATATTTAATTTAATGTTTACAACATGAAAATAATTTTTTTATACCAAGACAATTATTTATTTTGAATATTATTTTATAAATTTTAAAATTTATTTTCAAAGTAAATTATTTTCCAATGTTTTATTTTGTAAAAATTATTTTCAAAGTAGAAAGGACATTTTAATTAAGAAATGTTTTAAATAATTTCTAAAGATTACTTTATAAGTTTTCAAGTTAATTTTGAAAGAAAAGGATTTCAAAAATGTTTTATGTTTTAAAATGTGATTTTAAAAGAAAAATTATTTTCCTCAAGAAATATTCCAAGTGATTTATATTTTAAAATAATTTTCCATCTATGTTGATATCCTTTGATGTAACTTATGATTTATCGGGGATATGAACCAAGAATACCATTATTCTTCTTTAACTAAATGGTTTATAATGAAAATATGATTAGGAAACCCATTTATCTTCAGCGGGTTATACCTAGAAAAATGATTATGAAACCTATTTATTTTTCCATAGATTATAGTTTTATGAGATGGTGAAATGATTATGAAACCTATCTTTTTTTGAAAAGTTATGATATGATTAAATTTTTATGAAACATATATATATTCTATTGGTTATGTTATAATTAATTAATTAAATGATTATGAAACCCATTTTAATTCCACTGGTTATTCTATAATTAAATGTTTTATGAAACCCATTTATTTTCTTGGGTTTTGATATGATTAATGTTCTCTCATCTTGTGGGACATAACTTTATGTATTGTGTTATGGGTTGGAACTATATATCACTCCAATGAATTTGGGTAATGATTAATGTTATATGAGCTAAAAGGGTAAATGTGAGATTATTCCAAATCCTGAAACAGGTACATGGGTGGCTAGACCAAGAATGATATGTCATGAATTTATTAGTGGGTATCCTTGATATAATATTTTCTATGCTTATTTTTATTCAATAAATAAGCATATTATTCCAATGTTATGATATCATATTTCATGTTCTTTTATTCCATTATGATTCATGTCTTATGAACTTAAAACCTTCATGCCATGACTCAATATTATGATACTTAATATGAAATTTATGGTTTTAAAATGTTATTCTCATATTCTCATACCCTTATGTTCATGTTATGATTATGTATATCCCTTGTTTACCATTAATGAGCATCTAATATCACGCTTTCTTATGTTTACATTCCCTTAGTTATGAAGAAAATTAGGGTATGTTTATGAAGAGTTCTAAATGGTAATATATTTATGGGAGATGTTGAAGATCTTTCACCAAATTAGAAGATTGTGTACCTAGTCTCAAAAGACACTAAAATATTATGGTCATTAGGTATGTGTTTGCGTAATTCATTGAATATTCATAAAAAAGTATTTAATATCTATGCATGAAAATATTGGGTCTCTATAGTATGTCTCCAAAAATTAATGTCCCACCTTTGTGAAACTCTTTAGATTCCTTTTGATATGGTATGTTCATACTCTTCCCTCGATCTTGATGAAGATAGTTTAATCTAGGGGAAATAATTTCAATTTTTTATATTTATTTTATAATACAAATCTTCCCTCAGGATCAATATCATTGTTTTGGTATAGTGGGAGGGGTTAATGTATGCCTTATATTCTTATATTATTCCCTTCACTTTGGATAAGTGTTGTGGGTTTGGTCTTGGGGATGTGGATATCTTGTGCTTCTTCACCATGTATTGTTTTAGTTTAATTATGATTTGTTATTATTATTCTTATTATGCTTTCTTCAATTTATAAACTATTATAAAACTAATATTTTTTTATATTAAAACTATTATGGAAGATATTTATAATATACATGAAATTGATTATTGATGGAAGTGAAAAGTTGATCATGATAACTAAATCCCTCTTTCAACCCATTAATATGATGATTTGGTGGTTTATATTTTTATATGCTGCTTCGTTGGTATTATTAACTTGGTATTGATTATATATGGAATTTGGAAATGAGGGTTAACATGTAAACCAATAACTAAAATTAATTTTATAGAAATTACCTTTGGAATGTTAATATTAATAGAAAGGTAATATAGAATTAATAACAATGAATATGAGTAATGATTAAAGTAGTGTGTATCAGTTGGTTGAGTTGTTAGGATTTTCCATGAGCATCAATTAGAATCTTGGGATAAATTTATAGGTATGGTTTATAATTAGAATGATAGTTATTTCTTTTCATCTTGAGTAGGTTAGATATGTATGGTTATTATCTTCATGGGAGATGGGGAGTGTTATTAGTAATCTATTTGGTTGTGGTTACTAACTTATAAGTCTTTTCCTTCCCTAGAGATATGTCTTGATATTGGGTTTCATAGTGATAATATAGAGGTTTTAATAGGTGGTCTAGGTTTTCCTTTAAAGGTTAGTGTTTCTAGTTGTGGTTAAATATAGACTGTGTGAGATGCTAAAGTATAATGTAGAAGTGTAGGAGTGTTTTTAGTTGAGGTGGTTAGGGTTTTAGATGTAACTCCCCGACCCCATTTACGCAGAGTCAGTGAATTATTACATAACATTGGCATGATCACAAGAAAGATCAAGTCTTGAAAGACCGATTAGTTTAGTAGCCTTGGAATAACTAGATACATTCATAAAGTTTTACATTACATCATAAAATGAAAACTACAACAATATAGTCTCCATAGTCCACACTCTTATCCCCTCATACTATTCATGAAGGTCATTCACAAATTACTTCTTCACATCATGGGAAAAATAAAACATAGAAAAGGGGTGAGCTCAAATTCCCAGTAAGGATAACAATATAGCGGAAACTTTCATAAATAAGAATAAACATTTATGGAAATGTATAACTAAAACAATAGCCTTTTAAACTTGAAATTAAAAATTGTATGGCAAAAATAAAATGAAATAACTCCATTTACTTATTCACATGGATATTCTACTAATCAAATAATCACATGCAATATCAATAAACACTTTCATAATGATGGAATGCATAATGCCAGACTATCATAACCACATATCCAAGGCCTCGTGCCAAGACTACAAATAATATTTGTCAAGGACTTGTGCCAAGACACTAGTTTGTCTCATGAGACCTATCGATGCATCGAGGAGCTATAGCAGGCTCCACCTGTCACATATTAAGTCCAATGCATTCCTCATATGAACAGGTTTAAACATAACATAAACATTCATATTAAAAATAGCATACGAAATGTCAATACTTTCTCCATAAACCATAAATGGTATAAAAATAACACATCCACAGTCAAACAAATCACAAAATCTTCAATACAATATGGAAGTTTTGTATCATAAAAAATCAACTTCAAATAAGCTTAAAATCCATCAAAGGATGTTGACATAGATGAAATCAAAACTATTTGAGAGAAATATACCTTTTTTGAAAACATTTAAAAGTCACATAATTATAAAATAAAACATTTAATTTGAAAATTTTCTTATAATATTGTAAGGGAAGCTTTGAAGATTTTATAATGGCGGAAAATAGCCGCACCCTCCGTATAAGTTAAAAAAAACATTCTTACCTTAATTCTGTTGAAAAGGTTAAAAAGGACCTTGTTTGGAAAATGACAGAAAGATTCCTTTATAAACCACTTATAAAAGTCAACAAGGGTATAAATGACTTTATCCCATATTCTATTAAATAGTAAAAAAATGTTTTTGAAATACATTTTTACGAAACATGGATGTGGATGATAAAGAAATCCCAGTAGATTATTACGTATAAACAACCTCGGATAATGAAGAGATTGCGAAATAAACCCTTACCTTGTAATTTTACTTGGTTGGGGGTAGGTTAAACTCCTGTATAATGGAGAAATAATTTTTATTAAATTATAAAAGAATCATATACATTAATATGATATCATATATAATCTTTTAACATTGATTTTTTAATAATATCTTAGTATTATCATTGTTTCGGGTCTTAACTTAATCGTTGTATTTTATATGTTTTGTTACGTAAGATGTGTTTTTCATGGATAGGTTGTATATTATTCATATCCAGAATGATATCAAGTCCTTATATACTATTATTAATCATAAAATGAGAATTAGACTTGGATGGATACGATGGAGAATGAATCTCATCGCGTTCGTGGAGATGGTAGTCCGTACATACACACGAGCGACAATATCATTATTTTGATATTAAAATAATATTTAATTGGATGTTATATCATATATACAGAATAATTATCATATTATATTTGTTATTTATATGAATTAAAAATCATTATTATACCCATCCAAATAATAATATATTGAATAACAATTACACCACGACGTGGAGACGGTAAACCGTATGTACGCACGTATGGTGACATGTCATTCAAAGGATGGATAGAATACTGAATATGGTTGTACGATATTTATAATAACATAAAATTATATATAATATACTGGATTTATTATTTTATAATGGTAATAACAAATAAATAATAAGTGGAATAAGAAAGGAACTTGAAAAAGGGTGGTGAAATCATTACCTCTTCTTCGGGTTCTTCCTTTTGATTTGATCAAAAGGGATCCTTAGGTTAGCTTTATGCCTAAAGTAAGGACTCTAGGATTAAGTGAGGGAAGTATAGAGAGTATTTGGGCAGGGGTTGGCTGAGTCAAATGTATTTGATGGTGTGAATTAATGAGAAGGGGGAGTTCCCTTGTATAAGAGGGGTGAGGGGCACCTTTGGAAAAGCTAGAAATATTATTTTATAATAAATTCATATTCGGTTTCTAATTGATAAAAAGTGTATTATTTAAAGTTTAAGGTTGGGATGGGTCTAAAACAACTCAACCAATATAATTTAGACAGGTTTGGGTCATTATATTAACCTTATCTTTTAGTTTTAACCCTTAGCTAATTAGTTTGACACTTACCATGTCACTTTGTATTTTTATATTATATAGTTAATAAACATACTATATACCTCCAAGAGACCCCCAAGTGGTCCATTAATGATACAAATATCATGATATAAGTCTCTTGGCCGAACCTTAGATTTTTAGGAATTGAATATCAATTAATAATATAATATATGTTTTAAAAACTCTTTTATGTCAATTTTGACACTATTTGGAAAATTGATTTTTGTGAAAATCATAACAGAATTATTACTTCGAAAAAAGTCAATTAAATCAATCCTAATATGTCATATTAACCTATAAAATTATTGTAATTTATAAAAAGTCTCATATTATATTTATTTGGGCATTTATAATATCAATTATTTTAATTGTTCACTATTATGGTAATTACTGCATCATCATTGTGTCATAAATAAATTTAATTATTTAATGTCTAAAAATTATAAATAAAATACCATTATGTAGGAAATATTTTTATCTTTATAATTAATATTTACAATCTAATTTACCTTATGTATAACCCTATATTAAAAATGATTTAGTAACTAAACTTTGATTTTAACTCTTTTAACTCTTCTTTGAATTAAATAATAATAAATGTCCTAATCTAATCCAAGTGGACCTAAATGATAATATTTTATTCCTAAGGTTGTTTTTGGTCGAGATACACTTTTCAAATAGAATTATGACATGTGTTAGGGTAATATTAATATTATTTTTACCATTAATTACCCTATTTACTTTTAACCGTGGTAAATAAAAGTAAAAAGTTACTATTCACCAAAAATTATTTTCATCTCATTGAACCACATTTTACTCCTTGATATTAACCGTGTCTCTTGGATTTTCGAAATTCCACTCACAAAAGAGGTAAAATTAAGTTTTATGAAAAATTCAGTTTTTTAACTACCACTTAGTGGTTTCACTATTCATCAAAAAATGAAGTTTTTCAGAAAGATACAAAAAATTCACCCTAGGATAATTTCGATATTCCAAATCCAAAAATGAAGTCCATTTTAAAAAATAAAATTTATAAATTTCAAAAATTGGGTATTAATATTCATAACGGCTAGTTTGATTGGTTTTGGTGTGTTAGAACTCGATGTTGCGTACAACACACGCTATTGCATTATTCAAAGAGAAGCGTACCGTAGAAGCTTGGGGTGTTAAATTAGAATTACGGTCTGATTGGGAAATCTTCCTAGAATTTAATAATTTATGTGATCATAGATAATTGTGTAGTTGGGGTTTTTGATTGTAATTGTATTGGGGCTGTCATGATTGGTTATAGAAGTATATCATAGCTATCAGAAGTTATACGTTAATGATTTAAATTAACTAAAATATTATATGAGAAAAATAATAAATGAATTGAATCCTTAAAATTGTGTTATGACTAAGAAAATAAATGAATAGTGAAGCAACCTAAGATATACATACATAAATGTTACATTAATATCAATATTTAAATAATACATCAAAAAATAATCACATACCCCAAGGCCCTAAAGGTTTAGTGTCTTATAGATTAGTTACACAAATAACTTATTGTACATCAATTTCAAACTTTTATCCATAATAATGATTCTCTAGACCCTTTGTAGACAAATGGCATGATATTAACATATTCATAACCTGGGGATTGAAAACATAAGAAAGGGGTGAGCTCAAATGCTCAATAATATAAATGTTATATCATAAAGGATTAGATTATAAACATGAAGGAGAATATGAGAAGTATTAAAATAACATAATAAAAGCTCAAAATACCATTGATAGTAATCATAAAACTCAATGGAGTAAAATAATATAATAATAAGGTTGTTAAGGAACTATATAATAAAAAATTTGGATTAAAAAAAATTCAATAATAAAAAAACATGTGTGAATGATATAAAAGTGTAGCATATTTTAAAAATAATGTATAACCATGAAAACTTAGAATAACATGATAAACAATTTGAAAATGTGAAATGATCATAAACATAGGATTTCCTATCCTTGTGAACTTGAATACTCACTAACCTATTCAAATGTAAAATTGTGAGTAGAGATTAACTCCTTCACACTCACCTTTGTGAACCTAGTGTCCTACTAACCCTTTCAATTGTAAAATTTGGAGTAGAGATTAATTCCTTCACACTCAACCTTTTTGAACCTAGTGAATTTCTAACTTTTTCACATATTAAATTGCTAGTAAATATTAATTCCATCATATTAACCCTTTTTGAACTTATTAAATTTATAACCTATTCATATGTAAAATTTTGAGTAGATCTTAATTCCATTACACTCAACCTTTGTGAACCTAGAAACTTACTAAACTATTCAATTGTAATATTGTGATTAGAGCTTAACACCATTAAACACACCCTTTATGAACCCATCTACTCACTAACATATTCACATAAAATTTCTATCTCATGAGATATATATCTTTACCAAAGTAATTGGATGATGATATAGGTCCAAAAAAGTTCATAATACATATATTTTTTCACTTTAAAATAAAACATCCATCATATCATAATTAACACATGAAAAAATAATGGGTTTATTAAAAAACTAAAAAAATCACAAACAAGGAACTTAATAAATCATATAATATCATAAATATCATTTTCAAAAAAAAATCATTTAGTAATAACATATAAAGGGTGATCAAAACATAACTTCATGAAAGATAAACCTTTTAGGGTAAATATAATTAAAATTAAAAAAAATTTCACAAAAAAATTTAAAAACATTGAAGTGAAAATTAATTTCAAATTTTTATTGAAGGGAAAGAGAAGGATTTTGAAAAAATTATTTAAAATAGTTTCCAATATAATGAAATTAAAAATACATAATGGGTTCAAAAAGGATAAGTGAAAATAATTTAAAAAAAATTACTTTTAAGATAATATTTAACAATGTAAACATAAAAAAGACATAAAGTTTTCAATAAACTAAGTGAAAATAATTTTATAAATTTTAATTTTAAAAATAATATTTAATAGTTTAAACTTTAAAAATACATAATATAAATCAAAATAAAATGTGGAGTGAATGATAAAACGTTTTTTGAAAGGATGGAAAAACCTTTTGATCATTTTGAAACAACCTTGTTGAAAACCCACACTTCTTAGATGATTTTAAAACATACAATTTAAAAAAATGTAAATATAAATTGAAATTTACCTAAGATATACATATAAGAATAAATTATTATAGTATTTATAAATAATTATCATAAAAATTCCACAAATGGATTGCCACATTTGAGAGGTCTCAAATTTTAGAAGGAAGTTGAAAATAAATCCTTACTACTTGTGTAACATTTAAATAAAAACTCTTTAAGAAGAATGAAAATGAAATTTATCTTTTAATACCATGAATTAATAATTAATTAAGGATATAAATATATCATATAGGAAATATACACACTAATTAAATGAAAATAGGTGTGTAATACAAATAAATTATCTTTGAATGGGAAATTGTGACGAAAATCCCTTAAAACCTTTGAAACATTGGATCCAAAATACCATGATAAAGTTAACAAGAAATGGGATATTTAATATCATGAAATATAATATTATAATGATATAAATTTTACAATGTTTGGGTAATTACACTATACAAAAGCAAAAATGGTGTATAACATAAACATGCTTCAATGAATATAAATTGTGACCGAAACCCTTATAACTTGAGAAGTGAATGGATTTAAAGAAAATATAAGAGGGATTGTGAAATATAAATTTATATCACATGAAAAAGGTGATTTATTATTAATTAATTCATCTGGGAAGTATATATACCACATTAATGAGAAATTGGTAAAAAAGATGACATCATGCCTCAATGAAAGTGAACTTAAGACAACAAACCCTTACGTTGATTCCATGCTTAGTCGACGACACTCTAACATCATGTAAAAAATGATAACATAACAAAAAATTTAATAACCTTACTCATAAATATTTTACTTTTATAATCCATATTATAATTCTTTATCATGAGTATATTAATTAGTTATAGCATATTATGACCATCAAGTGTTAATAACATTAACTTTTTTGCGCATGCTTAATAATTTCGATATAATTACCCATATTTTGATACCATTTACAATTTTTTATATCATTTAATATTATATAATATATTACTTATTTTTATTTAAAATTTTCTTATTTTAGTTCATATGTGTTTTGGTTACGTTATGTTAAAAATAAATTGATAAAACTTATTTTAGTAATTTTAGCGAACAAAAATGTTACTTTAATAATAAGTTTAACACTTAATATAATATTTAAAAAACAATATACTAAAAATTATTTAATTAATAAATTATAATATTATTAGTTTTCATGTTCAAATATTCAACCATAATCAGATTTTAAATCATTGTTCACATTGGTGGTTAAACGGACCTAGACTTAAACATGCTTTAACTCAATTAATGAGTATGATTAAGGAGGTGTTTATTTTAAAATAATATCATTATAATATCATTATAATGATATTATTATTATGTTTTTATTATTTTTAACCTAATTTTAATATTTTTATTTAATTTATGAAAATATTAACAAAAAACAAAAAACATTTCATTGTGGATGCGGTAATCTTCACGTATGCATGATTTACATTCATGTTTCACAATGAATTAGAGGGGGTGAAGGTTAATATTATATTTAAATTTAATAATAATAATTATATGATATATATTATATTTATTCACCATTACCACTATTAATCCCATCTATGGAAGGATTTAATGAAAAATAAATGACATCACTTCGTGGAGGTGGTAGTGTGTGCTACTCACTAACAATGTTCTTTTGTTTTTATATGTAGATTAAAATGAATAAATAAGGGTTTTGTCACAAATATAACAATATATAATTATAATAATTATACTTAAGTCATTATATTATTATATTGATAAGATATTTATATGGGTAATATTAATAAGAAAGTCTTAAGAGGAGATAACACTTATATTGGAGACTTGATTTTTCCATTGGAAGTTACCTTGAAATTGATGGGCATAGAATAATTATGAGTGACCAGGGGATTATGTTTGTGGGATTTTATTATATATATATTAATATGGTGGAGTCTTAAGGAGTAATTATAAATATATTTTATTTTTTGAAAGAGTGTAAGTGATTTTTTTTATAGGAGAGGAAAAGGGAACTTTTGTAAACACCCCTTATATTTTAATAATTCCATGAAATTATTTCAAAGGAAATTGCTCAAAAGTTTTTAAATTATTTATTTCTGGGTGGTTTTTGTTGATAAAGTCTCAAAATTTCCTTTACATACATTTTATAAATATTTTACCATCATGTTTTTACATTTTACTCTTTTACTTTTAAACTATGTAACTAGTTTTTAACTGTGTATTTTTATGTTTTATTTAACATATAAAATAACCCTTTTAAAAAATTTGGTTTTTTGGAAATAAACTTATCATCTATTTCATAAAATTGAAATTCTAAATATTATTAAATTACCTTTTAAATTAAAATAGATAATGTGTAGAAAAACTATTTTATTAGAAAAATGACATTTTGACCATTATAGATTCTTAAAATTATTTAGTATTGATTACCAATTAAACGAGTGATTATATATAAATATATTTATTTATGTGTTTATAAATAATATTATATTCATTATTTAATGTAATTAAATTTAATTTATTGGATAAAAATTCATTAATATTAAAAAAAATAATTTTAAAACAATTGTTTCACCATTATTGTGGTAATTAGTGTTAATCTTAACAATATAAATTTATCACCTAAAAATTTAATTGAACATATTAAGTAATATTAAAATTTTTATATCATAAATAATAATTATTTTATGAAATTAAAAATATATTTTTAGGGAAATTATTCTTAACATTAGTGTATGTAATGCGTAAAAAACAATTTTTTTAGAAAGTATATTTTTAAGAAAAAAGATCAATGATTAGGATAGAGTTATAAATTCAATTGATTAAAATGAATTTAAAATAATAATAATTATTTAAATATTATTTATTTCCCATTAAATATATATAAAAAACTTTATTTCATCATCTTATAATTAATTAAACAAAATAGTCAAAAAATAGTTTCCATTAAAATGCTACATAAATTTTTAAAATGTTGAGCATGAGTTTATAAAACCAACATATTATTTTTAAATGATTTATTATACTTTATAATATAATTTTTTTAGTAAAAATGTTTAAAAAACTTTCAATGTATTTATATAATAAAATAATTTTTTAAAAGTGATGATATTTATAAAATCGTTATTTTCTATTCACTTAAAAATTGAATATTTTAGAAAAATCTCAAAAATACACCCTAAGATAACTTTTTTTGAGGAATTAAAAAATTAATTTTAATTTACCAAATATAATTTTTTTTGAATTTTTATCTTTTTAAAAGAAATATATAATATAAAGAAAATGAATTTTATTAAAAATAAAATTTTTAATATTAACTTGTATTAATTATTTACCTTATAACTATTAATGATTTATGATATTTCTTATTATATTCTTATTAATAATTTTTTCTTAATATGTTATATTTTTCAGATGTTGGGTGTAGTGTGTGACACAAGTTATAGAACATAGTATGTATACTATCAGATTCAAAATCTCATGTTGTTACATTGTACCCCTGTTAAATAAATTATTTCCTTGCAATTTTAATTATTTTTAATATATTAAAGTTGATGAGGGTATTCATAACATAATTATTATTATATATATAACTTCCAATGTGACATATACTTTACTGTATTAAGCTATATCGACATACTTATCTTTCTGAAAACAATATTTATTGTTCATATCGTAGTCACATATTCTATATAGTATACCTTTCCCCAAACTACCCAAGTCTCTAAGTCATAAAACCATATTTAAATCACACATTATTATAAAAAATAATTCTATCTTTTATCCTCAAATGGAATTATCCACTAGTTCATCAAATCACACACTAGACAATATATACCGTAATCCCAAAAATGTTATAAACCTCACAAAAAATATCATGAATTTTCATCAATCCCAAGGATATCGATACTATATAACTTACATTTTCAAGATCACCAAACTCTTTATTATCTTGACATTTAACATGTACTAAACCTAAATATTATCCATCCCTTAAACATGCGTTCTTCAATAGTTATCTCCAAAATATAACCTTTCATAAAATTATTTCTCAAGGTTACCATTTAATATATGATTTCAAAGAAATAATGAAAAAATACTGAAGAACAATTCTTAGATGTTTCACATAATCCTCAATAAATTTTAGATTATACCAGAATATCATTGATACATATCACTTCACTAATTAAATTTGATAAGAGAAAAAATATTTAATTTCAACCTCATTAACATATGTAATGCTATAAAAATAAATTTTATATCATAAAATACATATACTAAGACTCATATACTTTAGTATTCTCCCTTATTTGGTTATATGACATAGTGGTTTTTGATACATAACTTTCTTAGATCCGTCACCACGATCCTATTTCAACGAAACACTAAAACTGAACTGGTTATGATAATATCCTAAAGAATCAGAATATATGAATATAAAATCTAATTCCTATGATATATTCTCTAATGACCCCTTTATTTAAAATATAATAATTTCATTTAAACTATTACATTCTTGGTCAATCCAATAACTCTCTTGGTTCTAATGGGGTTACTTTAAATTTTTTATCTCATAATTATTAACCTAATAACATAATGTAATTAAAAAATAAATCCTTCTTAATTATTTGTAAATAGTATGAAATAAAATAAATCATATCCCTTGATAGTTTATTTCCAAATGTGCAGTCTTAGTCCCACTCATCATGCATAAGGGAAATGATTGAGTCAATGCTCAACGAATACTTTTTAAGGTGATTGCCCATAGGCGAATCTGTGCCACAATCATATCCACTTACTATTTCCAAGGAAAACCTTCTAGTCAATACTTTACCAATATTTTAGGATATCAAACTATAATTAGGATCAACTCTAGGGTATTCAATATGGATTTATATATCTAACACCATAGGTAGTTGAACTAATCTTTTAAAAATAACTAAACTAATCTCCCAAATATATTAACCCTATTTTGATTCTAACTAAAGTAGAACTATCATGGAATATGTAAATATTACGTATATATTATGATTTAAATAACAAATATCACAAATAGTTTCACAAACCAAGGACCTAAAGTTTTAGTGTCTTGGAGATTATCTATATAAATAAATTATGTTTCAACACTTATATAGTTTTATTCATAATTGTGATCCACTAGACCGTTTCTAGAAATCTCACATGATAAAATCATCTTCATAACTTATGGATTGGAAATATAAGAAAGAGGTGAGATCAAATTCTCAGTAAGGTAAAATAAATATCATAAAATATTAGATCATAAGAATTAATTATAATATGATAAAGATAGAAAAAACAAAATAAAATATCAAAATACCATGAAGAATGATCATAAAACTTAATGGAGCAACATAAGACAATAAAAAGATCATTAACGAACCATAAAATAAATGAATTATCTTAAAAATAAATATAAAAAATAATAAAACATGTGATAATTATATAAATGTGAATAATACCTTAAAATTAAGGAATAATCATTAAAACATGGCATAACATGATAAAAAATTTAAAAAGGTGGCATAATAATAAATATTGGATTTATTTTCCTTATAAACCTGGATACTCACTAACCTATTGAAATGTAAAACTGTGAGTAGAGATTAACAGACTCACAATCACCCTTTGTGAACCTAGTTACTTTCTAGCCTTTTCACATATAAAATTTTGAGTAGATATTAACACCTTTACACTAAAACTTTTTGAAGCCAAATAATTTCTAACCTATTTACATATAAAATGTGTAAAGTGTAACGATATCAAACCCACCTATTTTGAACCTAGTGAATTTTTAACACGCACACATAGACACACAGACACACACACACACATATATTAGGTTCCTAGGGTAAAATTACATTAAAAACACACACACAACACACAGATGCTAGACAGGTAGGATATATAACCCCCAAGAGATAACCGACCCGTCAAACCTTATTTATTCAATACATGGCCCAAAGGCCCAATGAGCATGAAGCCCATTACATAACCCAAAGGCCCAAAAATTGGGTTGAAGGCCCAGTGCAACATCACTCCTATATCATGCATATGTCACCATCTTAATTTATGGAGATATAGTTCACATACATCTCATAATTCATATATTTTTGTTGTAATTTAAAATAAAAAATTTGTCATCTTATAAGGAACCCATGAAAAAATAAATGGTTTCTTAAAATATTCAAAAACATTACATAACATGAAATTAAGTAATCATATAATATCAAAACTCTCATTATACAAAATAAATTATATCATAATAACATATAAAGGGTGATAAAAACATAACTTCATGAAAAATAAACCTTGGAGGGAAAATATAAGTGAAATTATAAAAGTTTTCAAAAAACCTTTTAAAACATTGAATTGGAAATTAATTTAATTTTTTGAGGAGAAATATAATAAATTTAAAAACCTTATTATAAATAGTTCATAATAATAAGTCCTTTAAATATATAAAGTCTTTAAAAATGATAAGTGAAATAATTTAAAATATTTACTTTTAATAGAATATTTAATAATCTAAACTTGTAAAAGATTTAATGTTTTCAATAAACTAAGTGAATATAATTTTATTAATTTTATATTTAAATATAATAATTAATAATGGAAATTTAAAATATATATAAGATTAATCAAAATAAAATGTGGTGTGGATGATAAAACTTTTACTTCGGAAAGGATGGAAAAACTTGTTGAACATTTTGAAATAACCATATTGAAAAACCCATTTTTTTAGAATATTTTAAATATTACAATTTAAAATAAGGTAATGAGAAATTTAAGTTTAACAAAAATATCTATTGTATGATAAAATTATATATGATTTAAAATGAATGAGTATAAAAATTACCTAGATGTATTATTAAATTTGATAGGTCTCATTTTTTGGATGGAATTTGAAAATAAATCATTACGGCTTGTGTAACATTTAAATCACAAATTATGAAGGCGAATGACCATGAAATTGAACTTATAATAAAATTAATTAATAATTAATTCATGATAATATTATATAATATTTTTATTATACACACCACTTAAATTAAAATAGGTGTGTAATACAATAATGTCTCAATGAAGGGGAAATTGGGGTGAAAATCCCTTAAAAACTTTGGAACATTGGAACCAAAATACCTTGATAAATTAAAAATTAAATTATACATTGGATATTAAAGAATATAATATAATTAGGATATAAATTTTACAATGGGGTGGTAATTACACCATATAAAATCAAACATGGTGTATAACATAAACATGTCTCAATGAAATAAAATTGAGACCGAAACACTTACAACATGTGAAGTGAATGGATTGAAAGAAAATGTATGATATATTTTTAAATAAAAAATAATATTTCATGGAAAATAGTGATTTATAATTAATTAATTCATTTGGGTAGTATATATAAAATATCAAATAGAAATAGTTGAAAAACATGAAATCATGCCTCAACGAAAGTGAAATTGAGTCAACAAACCCTTACTTTACTTCCTTTCTTAGTCGATGACACTATAAACTTATATAAAACAAACATATCTAACTTAATAAAATATTTAATAACCATAAAAATAAATATTACCCCTTTTATAATCCTTATTATAATTATTTTCCACGATTACATTAATTACTTAAAGCGTATTATGATCACCAGGTATTAATAACTTTAACTATTTTGAGCATGTATAATAATTTTGATATAATTATCCATAATTTTATACCAAGTTCAATATTTATATATTATTTAATGTTTTTTAATATATAACTTATATTTATTTAAAATTTTATCATTTCATCCCATATTCATCTTGGTTATGTTATGTGAAAACTGAATTGATAATGGCATATTTCAGTAATTTTAGAAAACATAATTGTTACTTTAATAATAAGTTAAGTAATTAATATAATATTTATATAACTATATAATAATAATTATTTAATTAATATATTATAATAATATTAGTTTTTATGTTTCCATAGTCACCCATTTTCGGATTTTAAATCATTATTCACATAGGTGGTTAAACCGAACGGGTCTTGAACATTCTTTAACTTGATTGATGAGTATTGTTAAGGAGGTGTTTAATTTGAAATAAAAATATAATAATAGAATAATAATGATATTATATTTATGTTTTTATGACGTTGAAAATTATTTTATATGTTTAAATAATGTATGAAAATCTAAATGAAAAATGAAAAACATTTCATCATAGAGGTGGTAATCCTCACATACGCATGATTAGCATTCCCACTTCACAACAATCAGGAGAGGGTGAAGGTGGATATTAAATTAAAATTTAATAATAATAATAATACGATATATATTATATTTATTCATAATTACCAATATTAATACCATCCATTAAAGAATGTAATGTAAAAAAATTGATATTGCTTTGTGGAGGCGGAAGTCCGCGCAACATACTCATGATATTATTTTGTTTTTATAAGTAGATGAAAATGAATAAATAAGGGGTTTTACACTCATATAAAAACATATAAGTATAATAATAATAATAATAATTAATTCATCATATTATTATTTTTATAAGATATTTTAAAGTGTAATATTTAGAATAAAATCTTAAGAAGAGATAACACTTATGTTGGAGACTTGATTTTCCCATTGGAAGTTCCCTTGAAATTGAATGGATTAGGATAACTATGAGTGACAATGGGATTAGTTTTTTTGGGATTATATTATATTTATATTTACATGGAATAGTTTTAAGGATTAATTATAAGGGGATGTGTTTCTAAGGTGTGTAAATGATTCCCTTTTATAAGATAATAAAATGGTACTTTTGGAAAAAAACCTTATATTTTAACAATTCCATGACACTATTACAATTTAAATGGCTCAAAAGTATCTAAATTATCTATTTTGAGGTGTATTTGTGTCTATAATGACTCAAAAATGTATTTAAACACATTTTTTTAAAATATTTTATAAGGATTTAACCATTATGTTTTCATATTTTACTCTTTTACCTTAAAACTAGGTAACTAGTTTTTAACTAAGTGATTTTGTGTTTTATTAAACATATAACATTATACATAAATGTTTTTGGGTATTATGGAACTAAATTGAACATATATTTAATCTAATTCAAATTATAAAAATTTTAAAACTAACTTTGAAATTAAAACAGATAATGTGTAGAAAAACCGTTTTGTTAAAAAAACGACATTTTGAACATTATGGATTCCTAATCATATTATTATTTATTACCAATTAAATGAGTGTTAATATATTTATTTATGTGTTTATGGATAATATTATAATCATTATTTAATGCATTTAAATTTAATTTATTCCATATAAATTTCTTAATATTAAAAAAATAATAATTTTAAAACAACTTTTCACCATTATCGTGGTAATTATCATTAATCATAAGAATATAAATTTTATACCTAAAAATTAAATATTACATATTAAAAAAATTAAAATTATTTTAAAAAATATAAGAATAGTTTTATGAAATTAAAATTCTAAGTATAGGGATATTAATCTCAACGTTACTGCATATAATGTGTAACCCCGTTTTTTAAAGATTATTTTTAAGTAAAAAGATTCCTGATTAAGATAGAGTTATAAATTCCATTAATTATAGTGAATTTAAAATAATAATAATTATTCAAATTTTTTTTATTTTAAAATAAAATAAATCCAAAACTTCATTTCATGATGTTATAATTAATTAAACAAATAGTCAAACAATAATTTTCATTAAACTGCTACATAAATTTTCAAAATGAAGAGCATGGTTTTATAAATTCAACATATTATTTTAAAATGACATATTATACTTTATAATATAGAATTTTATAGGAAAAATATTCCAATAAAATTCAATTTATCCATATATTAAAATAATTTCTTAAAAGTGATAAAATTTCTAAAATCGATATATTTTCTATTCACCTAAAAATCGACTATTTTAGGAAAATATTAAAAATAAAACTTAAGTTAATTTTGTTGTGAGGAATTCAAAAATAAATTTTAATTTATAAAATTTAGATTATACTTTTTTTAAAATTTATCTACTTAAAATAAAATATATAATTTGAAGAAAACAACTTTTATTAAAAATAACCTTTTCATTATTAAATCATATTAATTATTTACCTTATAACTATTAATGATTTACCATATTAGTGTTTATTATATATTTATTAATAATATTTTGTTAATATTTTTTTGGTTTTGTTATGTTGGGTGTAGCATGTAACATAAGTTCTATAACATAATATTTATTTTCAAGGATCCAAAATCTCAAGTAATTACAAAGAGTTAGTTAGAACCTGAATTGTAATATTGGTATAGTGTTTATGAATGAAATAATATGATAAATTTTTAATAATACAATATTATTAATAAAATAAATAGAATGATAACCACATCCTAATGTTAAATTATGAATATGATAAATGATGACACAATTAAATTTCTAGGAATATTATTGATACGAATTTTAAGATATGATTAAAAAAACTCATAAATAATAATGGGATGTATTATGTTATATGATAAGTAATGTAATGAATAAATCATGTATTTGGTAAGATGTTAATGTTCCTGGTGTTTATGATAATTACATTGGTTTTGATATCTTGTATGATGTAGTGATGATAGTTTTTTATATTTTTGACAAAATTTCTTAGTTGTTAAATATTTATAATTCATGGTTATGATGTTTGAATCATGAGTGTATTGATGTTTTATATGATGTTATTTTTGGATCCTAATATTTGGTTTTATTAGAAAATAGGATATAATGATTCAAGGATTATGCTTCATGAGGAACAGATGATTCATAGATGGTGATATGGTAGTGTTTATGGTGATGTGGATTGGAAATAAGGTAATGAATTGTTGATATGATTTTAGTTCAATTTGTGGATTCTTGATCAGTTGGTGAGGGGTTATCCTACTAGCTCACTACTTTTTTGAGTTAAAATAACCTCTAAACTGATATTCAAGAGTGGCAGTAGTTTTTTGGGTCCCATTATTTTCTTATTATACTTTTATTTATATTTTCCTCAATTATTAATGGATATGATTTATTGACATAAGGATATGGTTACAAGGAAATTAATTAATTCTAACGATTTTTATAACCTGATTTTTTGGACTTAACTTGATTTTAAGGGGTAGTTTGAAACCTATTATTGATTCCATCTTTTATTTTTATTATTTGGTTTCAAAAATGTCAATCTCTGCATGTCTGTTTCACATGGATGTTTAATTATTTAGATATATGATCATTTTTGAGTACTCCTAAGTCATCACCTCTCTACTATCCCTTGATTTTTTTAAATAGATAGTTTTAAGGAGATTATGGATGGTACTATTTGGGTAAATTAAGTGTAATTATAGGAATATTGTCTTGCATTTTACATGATTGTATTGTGTATTTTTTTATGTAGAGTTAGTTTTGATATGGGATTTTTTTCTCTTTTTAGTTTGTATATATATTTTATTGGTTGTCCCACTTATTTTTCCTAGGAATTATGAGTAAAATGCCTCATATAATTATAATATATACCCTCAGTACTAGTCCCCAACCCATGAACTATTGAAGGTTGGATTCTAGGGGTACACTTATATTCACTTATGACCTAGGATGAGTTTTCAGTTGGGGTGGGTTGTATAAAAGTGTGATTAGATATTTCAGTTGATAAATAGGGTTGAGTTTGAAGTTAGGAACCTATGGGGGTTTTATGGGTATGGTAGGGAAATAATGTCATCTAAAATTATCACATGATGAATTCATAAGTGGTATACTGGAAAATATGTTTTTAGGGACCCCTATGATCCAAAAAAAGATCTTGATAGTATATAAATAATTTTTAGGATGAAATTCACTAATTACATGGTATGTAGTTTAGGAAGGATTCATGCATCATTACCATAAGTTTTATTTAAGTTAAAATTACAATTAATAATTATATTTTGTGTGTTTATTTTTTCTAAACTATACTTATATACTAGAGTCCTTATAAAAACATTTCATTATTTTTTAATTTATGATTCATACTTTTTTAACATAATTTTTTTTAAAACTCACAACATGATATGATTCTTGATTTTCATAATATTCCATGTTTAGTTTTATAATTTATATTTTAATTCATTCTAATTTTTGAACCTATAATATCATGATAGGAATTAAAATATTTCCCCCCTCGATAATGTAGGATGTTTGAAATATCATTATTACCATGAATAATTTTTTCTAGGAACTATCTTGATTAAAAATTCCCTTAAAGATTAATTATTAATCAAGTAAATCTCTTTAAAACAAATTATCTAGATTATAATATTTATTAATATGAAATTTTTCTAATGTGATAAGACAAATCAATGATCTAGGAAGTTTGATGGAATTAAAATGAAATTTGTATGTATTCATTAATTAAATAAGCATGATATTTTTATTAATCCTTTATTATTATCACACATGACTTAATGTAATGTTGTGATGCATTCATGTTACATATTATACTTAATAGGAATTAAAAATTCCTGATTTGAATAGATAAGTAATGTGATATACATGGATTGATTGTTATATATGGTATGTCCAAGATTGTGAAATGTTATGATATTTTTTTATAAATGCATACTAAGATATATGACATAGTGTTTTTTGTTTATTATATGTTAAGGATGATATGTTAAATATATAATTTAGATCTTATTATGTAATTTAATAAGTATAAAATGTTTGATATATTTACTAATAATGAAAGTAAATCATTTTATAATCTTATGGTTTTTATGAATAATGTTATGAGTTAATAGAAAATTAATATTATGTGAATATAGTAATCCATTCAAGGTAAGAGAAAATGAAAATTATCTTTTCATGATTACCCCCATGAAATTATTTAGGTAATGTTGGTTGAATGTTATTGGGTTGATAAAACTTTTCTTGATTAGTTATGTGATGATAAAATGTTTTCTTAAATATTCATGTATGAATGAACTAATAATTGATTGATTATTCATTAGAAAATTTATGTGAATTAATTCTTATGATATTATTATTTATATCCATGATATGATGATATATGTTGAATATGGATTATAGGGAGAAATGGATATTATATTGGAATAAATTCTAGTGAAAGGAGTGTGGATTGGTTATGTGGGGGTGATGGTGTGCAAATAAAGTATTAGGATAATAGGTATTCTTGGAAAGTGAATGTCTTTTTTTCATTATATAATGTTATCTATGGTGTTTTTTTTTGATTTGTGTAATTTCTGTTAACATATTTCTGGTGTTTTTTAACTGAACATATTCCATTGAAACATCCTCGAGATATTGGTTGGTGGAAGAAGAAATAATAATATTGGGGTGAAACATTGTTAATTTTCAGTAGTAAAAAGTACTGAAGTAACTCATTAGAGTATCTATCCATGAGGATGAGGAATGGTTATATGAGATTGAAGTTTCCTTTGAATTAGTAAGGACTCCATATTGATTCATAGTAATTTTAAAACTTTTCGTATTTTTTAAAGTGGCTTTAAGATAGTGGAAGATGAAGTGTGGAAAATCTAATGAGATTCCATGGGAATAGTTTCTTAAAATATCCAAGAGGGATATTATTTATTAGGTGTATATTAATATCCTTATAAATTAACTTTAATAGATAAAGTATGGGTATGATAGTATACAAATATTTTGAAATTATTTTATAGACCTGATTTTCTAGTTCCTTTATTTCTTAGCTAGTGAAGAAGATCAAGCACAACATTTTGAGTCTATCTTGAAGTGATAGACTCAAATTTCTATTATGGTATTCTAGATAAATTCTTTTGGATATGTGAGGGATAAAGTAAAGATCATGGATAGAGGAATTTTCATGAGATAAGGTTTTAGTAAGTGTAAATTTTGAGTTTCTAGAGAGGTTGAGATGAGAAGTATGAGTTGTGGATATTGAGGTTCATGTAAGAGTAGATAAAGGTGATATTCTAGAGTTAGATCATAGATCTGAGCCTTGGGTTTGAGTGTCTTGGGGTATCTAGTGTTTGGAGAGTTGATCTATTTTTATTGTAATGTTTTAGGGAATTATCAGTATGATTTTTCCTAAGGATTCGGGTGATTCTTAGCCTTTGGTGGGTAGTGAGCTGTGGTTTGAGTGGGAAGGAATGTTTTGGGACATTTTTGAAAGTTTGTTTGTATTATTTGATATGTATATTCTCATGGTTGTTATGATTATATATTTTCTTATTTTAGTTTTGGTTTGGATCCTCGAGGAAGATAATCACTTGATATGTTTTTAATAAAAAGTTCTAGGTTTTTATATCATTTTCTTGGGTTGGATTATACTTTTTATAAGTTAATTATGATTTTAGATGACAATAATCATTTTATAGGTATCTCATATAAGGTAATTTTTTCCCAAACCCTTAATTTTTTGTTTTGAGGAGTTTTATGTGTCCATGGGTTTTGGTGGTGTTTTTGAGGAAGAATGGTTGAGTTTGAGATGAGATTTTAGATGGGAAGGGGTGTGTTTTTTATTCTTTCAACCAGGACATATCTTCCTTGTACATCGCTGGTCATGATAGCATTGCATTGTACCCCAAATTTCTATTTTTCAAAGGTGGGATACATTCATCACCTCTTCTATGACATCTTCTCCCCAATCAAAATGGGATGATAAGATGTTGATTCCTCCTTCTGTGGATTCCTACTTTGAATTAATCACCTTGTTTGAGTCTCCCTCATAGATTAAGACATTTTTCATGAAACTCATTCACGGTTCCATCTATTTATGGACATTGATTAATTACATGACTTTTGTCTAGACATTCCAAGTGGTCTTTATAGGTCAGTAACCTTCATTCATAAGATTAGTCACCCTAGGCAATGTTGGGCATGTATGGATGCTGGAACATTGAAACACCTATATTATTCCTAATAAAATGGATTCTCAAGGATGTGGAAACCTAATTCATATCAAATCGATCATGGGGTATCTTATAGTAGAGGCATATCTTCCAGGGTTTTCCTCAGGAATCCCATATTTAACACAAGGTATCATATGAGTTTAATGTCTTTTAGAGATGGAAGGAATGACCAGAATGCTTGATAGGAGTGGACCAGGAAGGTGGATACCTATAAGGGAAAACCTGAAAGGTTTACCAGATGGATGGTTCAGAACACCCAATGAGAGAATACCCTAGATGGTGTGTCCCATGAAGAGATGATTTCACACCATAAAGGGGTGTTTCCCTAGGATGGAGGTACCAAGGTTTATCTTTGATTGGGATTGAACCTCATGGAGGTATCCTACGTACCCTGTTTAAACAACAGGGATCAAAACCCACATAGTTCATTGGATGGTGTGGGGATTACGAAATGAGACTACCTATCGAAAGAGGATTAGTCTTGGATGTATGATGATTGGTATGGGGGCATACACATGGTTAAATCCCTGGGTGCTACTAAGACAAGAGATGATGTAGATGGGGATTACATGTAGGAATGGACAAGATGTATGGTATGATCATCATGATAAGAGTAAGGTGATGGTGAGTGTATTGATGTAAAATGGGTGGAAGGGATAAACTGTTGGGACTGATCCTTAAGGAGGTTCTCTACGTATCCTAGTTAGTTTTGAATCAAAGTCCATGTAGTTCTAAAATGGGCCATGGGGATTACACCTAAGGAGGAGGGCCATGGAATATGATTGGGGCATACACATAAGAGCTGCCCAATGGTCCTGGAAGAGATGAGATCTCCTAGGTGAGAGGCATGATCTTCCCAGGATGTGTCCTAGGAGAGATCATGTTAGATGAGGATGATTGGATTGATCCTTATGGAGGCTTCCTATGTATCCCAGTTAGTTGGGATTTAAAGTCCATGTAGTTTGGATAAGTGTAGGTCTTATGCGTAGAAGTAGGAAATGAAGGTTTAAATTGGGGATTACTCTAGGAGGGATTCCCATTTGGGTGGAGAGCCTCTAATCCCATATGAGTCATGATCAGTGTGATAAATAAGAGGAAGTAGTAGATCAGATGGTCATGTCACGAAAGATGTGTTAGTGAGATATTATGTAGGTATTACACATAGAATCTACCAAGATGGATCTTATTCCATGTGAGGAAGATCACTCCCATGGAGATTAGTTGGTGTGGAAAATTCGCAAGGAGCGCATGGTAAAAAATCCCAATGGTAGAGAGAGATGACACGACTCTGATGCCCATCCCATCTTTGATCATTATGGACTTTCCATACATGTATGGATCATAGTATAACATCATTTATTGAGAAGGTTGGCTCTAGGAAGTTTAACATCCTACATCATGGAATTAGGGGACTCACTCCTTACCCCTTGGGCTTACATATCTGAAACCCACCCACACTTGGGGAAGAGAAGGAACCAGCAAATCCTGATGAGAGTGAGGAAGAGGAGTGTTTGATAGTGGGGTCCATATTATCATGGCTATGAAAAAAATAAAAATCCATTAGAATACCTATTTAAAAAATCAATAGGTAGGGAAACACAATAAGGTACACCGCATGAGGGACTAAGAAATTACTATGTGTAAGCCTAGAGGTCCACATGGATGAGGTGCGTACAAGATGTGGAAGTTTTACACAAGGGGCTTAAGCATGGTTCTTTAGAGTAAAGGAAACCCATAGAACATAAGGTAAGGGATGCACAAAATATTGGAATCTTGTTGTAAAAGAGAGGGGCCTGAGTGAAAGATGTGTGTACAAAAGGGTAGGTTGTTCACAAAAGAGGAGTCTTTGTGCACACTTGTATGAGTCTAGAAGTAAATGAATGAGGGTCAATATTTAGTGGGCCCACATGAAGGGGGACCATAGGAGAACTATCATGAAATATCTTATACCTTGAGGGATCCATGGTTTGTGTGTTTTTTCATAAGAGGCGGTCTAGCACATGGTGGAGCCACAGTTCAAATTCTGGATCGTTACCCTAAAGAAAGGGTGCACACTTTTATTTATAGGCAAAATCCTTGGTAGAGGTGTGTAATAATTCTAGCATGGAAGCACATGTTTGATGTCACATTTGGCATGTAAGATTCATACGCATGGGGTGACCTTTTATGCATTGGAATATCCACTTCTGTGCATCTGTCTTAGCCATTTTTGGGTGTCTAAGGTGAAATAATTTCTTTTTTTTCTATATTGGGAACATAAGGTTCTTATGCGTAGATTTCCATCTTACGTGTAGCCCTAAAATCCTACATGTGAATCCATTGGAGTTCTTAGAATGTTCCATTAAGTAAAAGGGTGTCTTCAATTTTCTTAAAGATAAACATTTGCAGTTTTATGTGGAATTCGACACCAACAAATGACCCCTTGGAATCTAAGATGAAAGGGGACTAGAAGGTCGGGTTCTAAGGGAATCTTTGAAAAAAATGGTGAATTCATGGAGTTTCATGAAATATCTAAAGACAAAATCATAATAAAAATTTCACATTCTCGAAAGACCCATTCCATGCCTATAAATATATGGGGGACCCATGCATAGTACTTTTAATTTTCATACAATAAGATATTTTTTTCTTGTGTGCATAATTTTTTGAATCCTATGCTTGAAAATTGAATCTTGGTTTTTTTATGTTCCACCAATGATTTTTTTGTGCATTGGGCTCAGTTGGTATTTTTCTATAACTGTTGTTCAATATTATGCATAGGCCACACTTTTATGTGTCGACACTAAATCTTTCACACCCAACCTTAGTGTTTTCAAAACTTAATCAACATGGATGGTCAAAAAATGACTGATTAGAGGGAAGATATCATTGCTAAATAGAGGGAAGAGATGAATGAGAACCCTAAAATACTCCAATCTAGAAGTGTCCCATTAGAAAATCAGATTCTATTGGGAATGATGATGTAGATTCTGAAAGATTATCTTATAAGCAACAGTCTCTCACTATGGAAATTTTGGAAACGAGATAAAGTGTCCATCCTGAGCTTTTAGATTGACTCACCATAGTAGTGGTTCAGCATGAAGACAACATCCATCTATAAAACATCACTGTAAACATCTATGATAATAGGGAGCATTGGGACGTCACTCTCTATGTCATGAACTTAATGACCAAGATGATCATGGGATATGATCTGGTGGCTAAGGAATCTCCTTCCCACTATGAAAGCACCATCTGAAGTAGTATAATGGATGAAGGTGTTGGATAGAAGAAGGACTAAGACCTGATGTCTGAGAGTAAATTTACAATTGAATTGAAATGAGAGTACTAGGTATGCTACCCATGTGAGGATTTTGGAGAAGATTTGTTCCATATCAGGCTGTTTGAATCCATATGGACATCACAATTCCACATCTATCATCAATAAGAACTGGTTCCAGAGTTTTTCACCTATTGGTACCCTGATAAAAACACTTTCCACCTCCACCATGGGGTAGTCAGCTTCATTATATGGGACATTCCTTATATTAGAGGCATTTCTATGGAGGTACTCTAGTATGATGAATTCCTACCAAAAAATAATATCTAGGTGGATAGAGCACGAACCCCCATCATGACATGGAATCTATTGGACATGGAAAAGGAAAAGTTGAGTATCTACTACATCCTGAAAGAAATCCCTTATCTGATATGGTTTATCTTATTCTTTAATATTGATAAGAAGGATAGGATGCTTGATCGAGAGAAATAGTGCCTGAATGCATTGCATAAGAAAAAGGAAGGATCATAATGTGTGGTCCTAGAGGTGGGACAATATCATATGTGGGGGTTCAGCATGGATGAGAATTGGGATCCACAAGTATGCTATGAAACCTTTCTTGTTGCCTTCCTGAGTGGGTGGCTATTTCATGTGAGGTATATAAGGATGGGGGTCCTTCTGGGAACTTTGGTGATGGAGGGTATTATGGTAGCCCGCAATAAGGTCAATCTAGAAGTTCCCATCTTAACAAGAATTTAGAGTATTATTGGTCACATCTTGAGGGGAGGCACACCCAGGAGAATCTGTAGACCATTCCAGATCCTACATGGTCAGATTTCATCCCACTTTAGTGGATATTATTTCTAAAATTCCATCCATCCTATAGAAAATGTCCTATGATCATCTCTTATGAACATAGCTGGGGTCTAGCCACTGACACTAAATGATGAAGGGGTCAAGATCTAGATTGATAACCATAAAAATTTAAACTTCAACTCATTCCAAAATATGGTCAGCTAGATGGTGGCTAACCAAATAGGTTCCCTGGAGTAGAGAGAGTATCTGTAGAGAATCAAGGGAGGTGTGCTAGTAGCCCAGATTGGTGGAAAGATCCTTTTTGAACTATAATTCCGTACAACTTTTCCAGATAGCTCAGATGTTTTCAACAACTATCGAAGAGGATGTGTATAGAAGTTCATGAATATCAGCACCCCTGCATCCTCTATTATTTGTGGTGTATACTAACAATTGTTAGATTTGAAAAAACCATTACGCTTCCCACAAAAGATATCAATGTCGTCCTATCAACCAAATCTGATAAGCACTATGTGGTGGAATATACATAGGAAATTTTGCAGAGACACATTCGGTAGATCAAGGTAACAAGTGTAGGGTCCGAGCAGGGGGGTGGCCACCTGGGAGGAAAGTCAGGAAAAAGGGCATCATAAACCAGAACCTTAGCGGTGAGAATGTCACAGGGTGTGGATACACCTCCGCCCTCTGAGGAGGGGTGGTCCCAAAGGTGGAATCGAGGACCAGCTAAAGAAGCCCCTAGAAAAAAAATTAAGGTATAATCTATAGCAAAAAATCAATGTATTTTTCCCAATCATATATTCTTCTTGGAGGATGTTGCGACAATCGTTAACAACCGAGGACCCATTATAGAGACTAACATACACCAAGATTGTTCTTCCAAAATTCGGGCGCATTAAGGAGGTAGACATAGTGGACTTTTAATGGAGACATTTTTACCTAGAATACATGGAATCCTATGTGTTCCAATGAGGGAAATATGAAGAACCATATCTCCTAGTGAAGGTGATTCTTGGTAATGTGAATGATCTAGAAAAGATACCTCATGAGGATGATAGCGATAATGATGAAGAAGAAGATGAATAGGAAGGATAAGGAGAGAAAGATAGGTTTAGTAATAAGAGGAAGAATAAGTAGAAGAATATGATGATAAATATACTGATGGAAGGGAACCCTATGGGAAAATAGTTTATCTGGGGAGTCCTTAGGAGAGTAGAGAGATTTCGGGATCTAACGAGGGGCTCGCCGAATATCTCTTGGTGAGTCTCAAATTATGTCATCCTCTTGGCCCCTTCTCTTTTAAAAACTAGGATAAAATAATCAAACCTTGTCTTGTATAGGATAAAATAAGTTTTTATCAAGGATCCCCCACTATATAAGGTGAGAATATGACAATAGATGTGGAGGGAAATTCCCTTGGGCCTACATTCGGAGCTGATCTAGGCAACAAACCAGTCATGGCCAAGTCGGCTAGTGGTGGATTTTCTAAGGGATTAATGGTGAAAAACTTGGAATCCCAGGTTTATCTCATTGTCTTAGGGGAACAAGTTCAAATAATATAATTAATAAGATCCAAAGAGTCTTTAGTGGTGGAAGTTCCTCTAGTGACTTGGTAACTTGATTTGGTAGCACTCATCTCTTGTAAGTCTCCTCTTTCAGAGAACCATATCTATCATCTAAACATCAGGTTTACTGAGGTGAATATTATATATAGTGATAATAAGACTACAAGACCAACAAAACGATGTTTCTGGGACATCTATGGGAGCTTTGATAATTATTTAACCTATCCATGAAGGGTCAGACAATCAAGATGATCTAGCCTTAACAACAGAGGAGCAACGAGTTGTAGCTATGGATGATGCCATTAATAGGGAAAATCTCAAGGCTGGAGGAGTTTAGTTTTATAAGGAAGTAAAAAAGGAATATGGTCTTCCACACATTATAGATCCCATTCCCTTAAATAGGATAACATACAAAGATCATGCTACGGGAATTTTGACCAACGTTCTTGAATACAAAACCACATACCCTAAGGAGATATATGATTCTGATTCTGATGAAGCTAAGGAGATCCACATGGCCCTAAGTAAGGCCTACAAATGAATTAAGAATTTATTTGAGTCCCTAGAGGCATAATGGGGGAGCTTAACTAGGTCACTTCACCCCTTGATGCACTACCTATGCAACTGAGGGGCAGACGATCACAATATCTATATGATGATCTTTGACTATCTAGCTGAGAAGATGCGAGAAAGTAGTAAAAAATTGGATGCATCCTAGAACCAAAATAAATATGACAACATCCAAAATCTCTAGGAGGTCGAATAAGAGATACATAACTAAGAATAATAGGAAAATGTATGATCCTCCTTTATCAGTGATGAATAATAACTTCTCATACGAATGAAGGTCTAGTTGGAGGAGGCCCAAGAGAAACTTAATCAGGAGATCCTTCAAGTTAATGACCTATGATCTGATCATGACTGTTCATAGACTATGTATAATTAGCTTTTATCTATAGTCATTTATTAAGAGATAAGGTTTAGGTGGGAAAAAATACTTTGGAGGCCATGTTTCAGAAGGTGGGGGAGCTGGAGTATTCCATCGAAGGGGATGATCTATAAGGGCTGTTTCCAAACCCATGAAACATACTTTCTTGTTTTATTATTTTTAATTACATTCATGAACACATTATTTATTTTATATTTCAACTCAATCATATTTGTCAAACAACTAATGACCAATCCCTAATCTCACATGGGTTGTGCTTGGTGTGAGAAATCAGGGACGAACACATAATTGTTCAATTCATATGGAAGTGTCGAATAATCATTTAACAATCAAGGTATTCTATTATTGACTGACCATAGAGAGTGTTCAGGCTAAGAGAGGATGTGTATGAGATGTAGGGATCTTAGAGTATCCAAATTTATTTTCCTGGTGTGATCTAGTGCATAAATGGGGTAACTCCAGTGTTGTTGGAATCTATCCGAACAAAGGAATGAAAAAATGTGAATCACAATACAAAAAATTCTGAACACAATAGGAGAGATTTGATGAAATAGGATAACTTCTGACCATGTTTGATGAAACAATATTTATATTTCTTACCTAAATTAGGAACAAAAAAATGAGGGTCAACCACTAACCATGTTCAAAATGAGGGACCTATCTCAAAATGTCATCCAAGGTCTTCGGGGACGTTGGACCAGGACAGTTGGTGATCCAAAGTTTCATAGGAACATTCAATTAGGGGGTGCCTTAAATCATGGAATAGGATGAGAATTCAAATAGGGGAGACACAAATCATTGATATAGAGTGATGGAATGTTCGAATGACTTCCAACACTCAGAATTACGCCACTGGGGTGCATAACCCACCGATGTAAGTATAATGGTCTGAAAAATATCAATACTACCTACCAGGGGAGTGTCATCTTAGATTATTAATGACATCTAAAAGTGAAAACAATGCAGTAGATAACCAACATCGAAGGAGAGAACCTATCAGGTGAGGGTCTGGGATGCGTTTCTATTTTATATCATGAAAATGAGGATGATGAACATACAATTTAATGTCATATAGTAAGGATGGTTAATGATAGAGTTTAATGTAATGTGATGAAGACACATCACATAGTTTATCATTATATGACCGAGATGTTGCATAGAGTTTAAGATCATACTATTGAGACCCTGGTCAACAGTTTAAAGTAGTTTAGCATAGACTGTAGAGATGTCCATTCCTAAGATAACTATGTGGCATGGAGGAATGAAATATGATGTAAATGAGCCAAAAGGGACTTTCATACCACATTGGTTTTAATAAATAGATGGGAATAAGACATCCCAAAAGTGGGTACATGTGGTGCGGTGGAATGAAAAACCCAACATGGATGAGTCCTAGGAGGTCCAATGTCACACCACACTTTCCCTAAGAGGCTCTTAGTTTAAGTTCATAGAGTTTTTATCACCAAGGAATGGTATCCCAAATGGACATGTGTAGTGTGATGAATTAGAAACCCGATGAGAATGAGGGCCAAAGAAGCCCAAATCACACTACACATTCATGAAGAGGCATGCACACATTTTAAAGTTGTGATTTCTTTGACATTAAATTCTGGTTTAAGGTCATAAAGCTTGGAAAAAGGGTAAGATATTTCCCCAAAATGAGAATTTATGGAATGATAGAGTGAAAAAACTAATGTTAATAATGTTCAAGGGGCCCAATGTCACACCATTCATTGCTAGATAAATCTTAATACAATTTAAAGTTGATATTTTTGGACTATAGGTACTTATTTTATGGTTATAGAGTTCAAGATAGGAGTCTTATTAGTAACTGAAAGTGGATAATATTCATTGTTAATATCTTAATATTAATGTGTTTCAAAGTTCATAAAAATCAATTTTAGTCCAATTCAAAAATTGAACTTCATTTCTCATCATTGTGAAATTCATGATTAAAGTGTAAATTTGAGCCCATCCTCCAACAAATCATAGTGTCTCAACTTTACTTCTTCAGTCCCTATGGATTTGACCCATACATTTACTACATCGACCACTTATACCTATAGGGTAAATTTGGGTGCAACCAAATTTTGGCATCGTTTCCAGGGACCAAGTAATTTACCTTAGAACATCTTTCTATTCTCCCCCATTTCTCTTTTCTCATCCCATTTCTCTTCTCTCTCCCCCTTTTTATTTTTTTTGGCTCCCGAAAATCACAATTTCAAATTTCCAAATGAATAAAATGGAGTATAATCAACAATATCCTTTCACAAACTCAGGATGGAATCAATTAGAAAATCCTTATTGGGAATCACCAAACATTTTTAATTACTTTTATCAACCTTTGAATGAATACCCCACACCCGATAACATGAACGATATTTGTAATGATGAATGTTTAAATGATAAATTTCCATACATATCAAGAATGATTGAAAAGATGAATAAGGAGGAAGTCCATGATGTTCAAACATCTATCAAACCTAATCCTAAAAACATTATTGAACAATTGTTTGAAAAAATTGTTAAAATGAATTCAGTTGTTTCATAACTGAGATTATAAATACAAAGCATTAAGATATCTGAGGAACCCATTCCCACTCAGGATGTCCTTTCCTCATCACCAATAAAAGAATATTTTATCCCAGAAAACAATCATGAATTTAAAAAAGAACTAACATTTGGATATGGTATAACTAAAGAAGATGAATTAAATGTTAAAGGTTCTTTAAATCAGGAGGAAATTAATTTTTTGGATTCACAAGGGGAAAATTTTTCTTCAGAGATTGAGTGTTCGGAATATTTCTCCAATAACAATTTTTTAGAATCACCGATAATTGAACCATTGGGAGATATAACAAATATTGAGTCTATACCCACTCATGAAATTCAAATGGAAAATTTTGGGGATGAATTATCTTTTCAAAAGGAACCAATTCCTTCAAATGTTTTTGAAGAAGAAACAATTTTTGATTCAAATTTTCATTCTTATTTAGGAAAATTCAATCAAACTGAACTCTATGTTCTGATACTTCCGTACCAACTCAATAATCCCTCCATTTATGATAACCTAGACCATTCAATTATAATCAATTTTCATCAATAATCTCACAAAGTAGGAATGAACCTTGAAATCTTAGGAAATACTCCAGATGAAACTCAATCAACCATTACCAAAATTCCTTGGACATTCACACTCATTGTTAAGAATGGGATTTCACATGGAAAAAATTATAAAAAAATAATTAATCTAAATCTTGTTGAGGTGGATAAAAATGGGGTCCTAAAAATTTTGAAAGTTGGAATTGGATAATTTTAGGGGTTCAAGTCCAGATAATGATTTTAAACAAAAGCACTGAATGAGAGGAAACCCATGGTTTTTATGTTTCCAATCATTTTGAATCATTTTAATTTTTATATAATAAATTACCATAGACTGTTGACCTATTCTTCTTTTATGAGTAAGGATGGGTATAAAAGGGGAGCACCATATTAATCAGTGTCACATGGCATGATATCTGAGTAATAACTTACCCAGAAATTTAAAAAGAAGACAATGTATCATCAATTTATTTTGTATCGTTTTATTTTTATGTTTTTATAGGTTAAAAAAAATAAAAGGACAGGTCATAGGTCATGGGGAAAAGCCTGTCAAAACTGTCCAAGATGCTAAGACTCGAACCCAAGATTGAAGGTAGACTGTGGCACACACTATCATCATCAACAACCAGGTGACTTTATTTCATGATTATCATTTTCAATTTGAACATCTCTACCATACCCCCTTCGAAGTTTTCTTTATACACTAGGGAAAGTGTTATTCTATGTTGGGGGGAGATGAAATAAAAAATGATTTTTTTAATAAGAACATGAATGGAAAGAAAAATTCCATTAACCTAGAACATGATAACACACATTTCAAACTCTGAAATTAGATATCAAATAATGTTGCATGCCTTGATTCTGATTTTAATACAAGTTTAAGTTCATGAGAATAGTTTTTTGAAAGTGCGGTTGTCCGATGTGATTTTTCAATGTTTACATTTTCATCCTCTTAATAAAAATTCCACAATGCACGTCTACTGAATCTTGGATGTAAATTTGAGTTCTTGGGTCCCTTTCATTATAGAAGAGGGTTTTGGGGTCACTTTTAGATTAATTTGAGTATAAAAAAAACAAAATCAAAAAAAAAATCAAAAAAAATAATGACCACATAGAGAAATGTTTTGTCCAAATACGTGGTGTCCATCACTTGGAGATCATGACTCCATAGTTGTCTTGCACAAAGTTAGGATTTATATCTCTATTTTAGAGTATGGAATTGAAAATATGTGTGGCATCTGGCACTTGGGGATCATGAATCCATAGTTGTCTTGCCCAGAGTTAGTCTTTTCATATCTATTATGGTTAAAAAAATAAAAAAAACAAAAAAATAAAAAAAAATTGGATACTCATCTTAAGGCTTAATGTGAATCCCACCTAGCACTTCCATTTTTTCCCCTTGAACAATAAAATGGGCCCCATATCTTTTGTGATTCACAACACTTTATCATGATTAATTGAAATTGGATGAAATGTGACGATGAATTTGAACAAAGGAAAGGGCTTGGGCTTGCAATATGCTTATGGACCTAGCTTGTTTTAAATGATATTTATGGGTTTAATAATTTTTTTGGTATGCGGTATTTGGGTGAGCAATGTGTATTAAAATGTTTTTGGAAAAGGGAATTCGAATTTCATATTTGTAATATATTTTGCTCGGGACTAGAAAAACTCAAGTTGGGGGTGTGATTAGTCACTGAAAGTGGCTAATATTCATTGTTAATATCTTAATATTAATGTGTTTCAAAGTTCATAAACATCAATTTTAGTCCAATTCAGAAATTGAACTTCATTTCTCATCATTGTTCAATTCATGCTTAAAGTGTTAATTTGAGTCCATCCTCCAACAAATCATAGTGTCTCAAGTTTACTTCTTCGGTCCCTGTGGATTCGACCCCTATATATACTACATCGATCGCTTATACCTGTAGGGTAAATTTAGGCGCAACTAGAGTCCTATGTGTGGCCCAATCATGTCAATTCACACCCTACCAAAAATAATAATCCCATGTGATCTATGGTATGTGTGGGAAAAAAGGAATGGGAAAGGGTTTACCTTACATGTGGAAGCACGAATGAGTTAAAACCAAGGATAATGGAATTCCACTAAGATATAGGGGAGTGAAAAGGAGTTAAGTCAAGACCTTCAAAATCTAGGTTCGAGGTGACTAGTAGTTAGGGGCCAATGGTTGAATATGTTTGAAACATAGGGACCATGCCTATATCAATGAAAAATGGGGTGATAAAATGAAATATCGACTACTGACCATCTTCAAAAACACATGATCTGTAATTTTTTACTATAAATCCATTAAGACGTTGGCCCAAGATATGAGGTGATGAAAAAGGGGTAATGATACCATTGCTATTAGGGGGTCCATCTGGATTTTAAAGGTAATGTAAACCTATATTGAGAAAGGATCGGAGTATGGAAAGGGGCATACTTGAAAGTGAGATCCAAACCTAGGCAATGAAAACATTTGAAAGTCTTGTTTCCTGAACTATAGGGGAAGAAAATAGTTTAAATTCATAATTATTATTCTTGATTAACATAGTTCATGATCCTATTTTTTTAGAAAATGATTAATAGGGTCATTCAGGGATGTTCAAGTAGCATGGGAATAAAAACCCAATGTGAATGAGCCAAAGAGGCTTTCACCACATGAAGCAATTATGATGCTAATTGTGCATAGTTTAAAGTCATATGGTTTAAACCATAACTAGGGCTGAGGGGCTTAAGGTTGGATAAATTTGCAGCTGGGTCCAATGTCAATGTTTATAGACATCACTACGTATCCCATGAGGATGGGAATCAAGATACCATTATTTCTAGAACACAACATGGTTGAAGAACAACACTAGTTAGGGAAATATTCTATGGTGAGGAAGATAAAGCATCCAAAATTTTTTGTGAGGCATATTGAACTTATTTAGGCAAGGGGGAAGTTTAATGTCATGTGGAGGACATCAAATCTTAGTTTAGGGTCATAGAGTTTGGACTATAGAGGGTAGATCAAGTGGATGTGTAGTAAAATGTTATGACAAACCTAATGTGAATGAGGCCAAGGAGGACCAACACCACACTGCAGATCCCATAGAAAGATTTCATACCATTTAAAGTCATTTTTATTAGACTAAAATATGGATTTAGGGCTAAAAGGTTTGATAGATCTAGGGTTGGGTCCAAATACAAAATGTCTGGACGTCACTACATATCCTATGAGGGCAGGAATCAAGCCACATGTAGTTCTAAGATCCCATGCACTTTAACATCATGCGATGAGGACAAATGTGAACCAACATGAAAGAGGTGAAATATAGCTAGGCCCAAGGACTGGAACCTAGGTTTCACTACATATTCTACATGGGCAGGAATCAAGCCACACATAGTTCTAGGTTGATCTTCTTGTATAGGTCTGACCTAAGCACAAGGAGATGGGATATATTTTTTTCTATTATTTTTAATTAATTTTTTTGAGTGGATGGACTAGGATGAAAAATAATAGAATCACTTTTTATCCCATGAGGATGAGAATCAATCCATACATAGTTCGTTCAGGTGGCATGGTGAATAACCAATACCAGAGGTGATGCTCTCTCAGGTGAGAACACCGTGATTCAACACCATTTTTCATCATGTGACCAAGATGATAACTGTAATGCATTTTAAATTCATGTAACTAAATTTTTATATGTGAATTTTTATTTTTTGCATAAAGGACCACCAATGCTGTGCAGTTTAAAGACATGCAGATAAGATGTGGATGTGATGTAGTTTATCGTCATACGACTAGGATGTTGATATCGTAGTTTAAGGTCATATGACAGGACTAATACATGTAGATTAATGTCATGCAATAAGAAAGATAGAGTTATTAGTTAAATTTATCAGAGTTTGGACCATGGGTGATTATTCCAAATGGATGTGTATAGTGCAGTGTCATGATAAAATAAATTTGAATAAGAACCCAGGAGGTTTGACACCACACGATGCATTCCAGAAATAGTCACACAAATAGTTTAATTTTTTTATGCTTGGAATCACCATAAATAGTTTGGGGTCATGTTTTACATTCCATAGGATCTTAGTTTAATGTCGTAGAGTTTGGATCATGGTGCCCAATTTAACATTGTGTTCATGGGATGAAGCTGGGGGAGGTGTTTCTAAAAGTTTAAGTGTACGGAATGAAAAATAGGACCCGACATGAATGAGGACCTCGATGGCCCATGATACATCATATTATCCTAAGGAAGGACTGTCCATTTAGTTTAACATTGTGATTTAAGGAAGGTTTTTTTTAGTTTAAGGTCATAGAATTTAGACCTTTGATAGGGATAACACCTAAGGAGGAGGCCCATGCTCATGCAAAGTACTGCTTGAGGAACTTGGAATTGGTTGGAGGAGTGATATGCTCCCCACCCATGGTTATCAAAGAGTATTCACCATTGGGGTAGAACTGGTTAATGATTTACAATCCTTCCCACATGGGATTCAACTTTGGTGGCTTCCTACCCAATATCATAGATGTTTGAAGAGACAATAAAATATCATCTTGGAGGAAAGAGCGGATGAAAACCTTATTGTTGAATAATTTGGATATCTTGTTCTGGTGCCTCTCTTGATTGTGTAAGGCTTAGATCATGTTCTCATCGAGGGGATCTAGTTTATCTAGATGGACCTAAACTATTCTATATTATGTTTTCTGATCATAAAAAGATGTTATGAGTGATGGAAATTGGATCTCCATGGGTAGGATTGCCTCTGTTCCATATACTGGTGAATATAGAGTCACTTGGGTGCAATTACAAGTCATATTCTGATAATACCAAATATTGTTGGGGGATATTTTCCAACCAATTTTCTTATTTTGTCCCACCATCTTCTATAGAATGTTTTAGAGGGTTTTTTTAACTCCTCAATATTTTTATTTTCCTACGCATGATAGTAAGAAGTATGGTTGAACTAGATGCTGTACATGGAGTATAACCTCTTCAACTCTGCTTCCTAGAAGTTGGTGCTAATGTTGGTGAGAACAACATGAGGGACTAAAAATCAATGGATGATATTGGATCGCATGAATTGATTAATATAACATACCTTAAATTCCTTTAGCGGAATCGATTTGGGAAACTTGGAAAAGAAATCTGTTGCGGCGAGAATGAACTTGTACTGGCTAGCTGTTGCTGGGGGATATGGTACCTTGACATTTAGTCCCCAGAATAAAAAGGGCCAAGAGTACTTAGTAGTATGGGGAGGCTCTAGGGACCAATGTAAAAAATTAGCATGGATCTAGCACACATGACACCTCTTGGAGAACTCTATATAGTCACGGACCATGGTGGGATATAAGTAACCCAACCTATGAATCTGGTGGGAGATATTTAACCCTATATGATGAGAACCACATGATCTGGCATTAACTTCTTACATAACATGGGGAATATCATTTCTTTAACTGAAATAGAGGATAATTCCATCAAACCCACATATGTAGAGAGTCTTATCAAAGTTAATACCAATCTAAAGAGTGAACTATGCTACACGACGATAGATTTTCTTGCATTAGGCTATGTCCATTGGCTGAATGCCATGCTAGAGATACTCGACGAAGGGAGTTTTCAAATCAGAGGTTTCTTTATCTGTGTGAGGATCCAAATGTTCTGATGTGGAGGGATTGGAAGTTAGGTGGTTTAGCTACTGACTGTCATCATTATCTGGGATGATAGGAGAAATAACGCTTCAGTGCACTACATGAATGCACAAATTGCCCTAATCAGGCTCTATAAGTGATGTGGATAGATTGGCCAAGGCATCGACTCAACCATTATGTGATTGGGGGACATGATTCACCATTGGATGTTAAGGTAATTAGTCTATCATCTGGTGATTTCACTTTAGTAGGAGCACAAATTCTAGATACCTAATGACGTAGTCACCATTGAACTGCTTGATGACTAACTCATAGTCTCTCTTCACTTGTAAGCAGGGAAAATCAATCTCAATGTCCAGCTGAGGACCAATAATGATTTCTTGATACTCTACCTTTTTTTGGGTTCAAAAATTTAACACAAGGAAGCAATAGTGAAGAATGGCCTAAGCAGGAGTGATGAAGATGATCCCCAGGACAACTCTATTAAACATGGGATCACTGATCCTTCTACTAGTTGGGATCCAAGACGCACCATCGAAATGAATCTTCCAACTAGGAAAGTTCAGATCAAATGAAAGTATGGCCTCATATAGTAAATCAAAGTCTAGAGGATACTCTTTGAGAGGTGGGTGAGTAACTAGGAAGTCTGCTAGCGCTTTCCCCTTGACAACTTTAGGTGGAATGAACCTGATGTCGAACTACTAAAGAATCAATACCCAACATTCTAGTCAGCCTATCAACATCAGGTAAATCAGAATACACTTTAGTGTGTACACAAAGGATACCATCTATATATTGTGATACTATAAATAATTTCAAAACTTATGTACTATAGAGGCTAGCACAAGGCACCCCTTCTCGATGGGTAAGTATATGGACTCTGCATCGAGGAGCATGAGACCGAGATAGCATAAATTATTCCTTATCATTTTATTGTTCTTATGAGGGAGCAAGAAACTAAGGGATCATTTCACGAATATCATATAGAGGACCAGAGGATTCTTTGAGAGAAGTGGCATCAGAACCGAAGGTTTTATAAGATACTACTTGATTTCCTTGAATGTGTTATAGCACTCTTCATCCCATGGGTAGATGATGCCTTTATTCATGATCCTAGAAAAGGGATTAAACTTTCCAGTCATATTCATGATGAATCAGAATATGTAGGATAAGTGTCATTGAATACCTCAGAGATCTCAAAGTTTTCTTAGAGGAGGCATCAGAATGATGGCATTTATCTTCTATGGTTCAATTTCAATGCCTCTCTATATGATGATGAAGCCAAAAAACTTCCCAGAGGTAACCCAAAAGGCTAACTTCAATGGTTTCATCTTTAGATGCATGGAATAGAGGAAGACATATAATTTATCAAGATCTCTGAGATAGTCCTGATGATGGTGATATTTGACCACCAAATCATCCATGTAGCATTCCACTAGAATCTTGAGGACCATCTTAAAGATATAGTAAATAACACACTAGTAGGTGGATTCTTAATTCTTCATACTAGAGGGAATTACCTGATATAATAAGGTCCCTTATGATGCTATAAAGGTGGTAGAATCCTCTTAATTGGGGACTATCCAGATCTGATTATACCTAAATAACTTTCCAAGAAGGAGAAGACCTGGAAGCTAGCTGTGGATTCAATCAATACCTTTCTCACCGGAAGGAAAAAAATCATCCTTTAGACAATAATGATTGAGATCCCAAAAGTCAATACAGACTTTGATATTACCTTTCTTCTTCCTGATTAGGACAGTGTTGGCCAGCCACTTGGGGTACTAAACATCTTTGATGATGTTGGATTTGATGAGATTATCAACTTCAACCTTGACCATGGAACTGTGTGATGGCTGAATTTTCTTGGGATGCTTCTTGAGCCCATGATGGTTCACTAGGAGACTGAGATGGTGGATGGATACCTAAGGTTCTATTCCTAGAATCTCATCATAGCTCTAGGAAAACACATCATGTCATTGATTCAAGAAGTCCACATACTAATTTTGTTCCTCTACATGCATGGATACACGAACCAGTGTTGGCATGGTATCTGTCTCTATGTTGATATTCACCTAAACCAACTCATCGATGGAGGTGGAGACTCCATCTTCGAATGTAGGAGGGGAATGTTCTAGATTTTCTTCATTGGAGGCAGGGAAACTAGTTGGAGGAGATGGTTTTTATGAGCCGAATGATTATAGGGGAACACCTATACCTACAAAGGTGCCAGATGTTGAATCATCATTGGGATATTCCAGTCCCATTGAAACCATAGTAAAAAAATCTATCATGCTGATCTCATCAGGCATTCAATGAAGAGGTCCGTGCTTGATGTTAAAGCAATGGTGATGGGTCAGTTTGTGTTGGTTCAACCCAGTTAAGTGGAATAAGTGGGTATAAAATGTAGTTGTAGACATAGGGATAACATATCGATACCTGAGAGGGGTTGGGGGTTCTGGTGTCAGTCGTGCCTTGTCTGTTTAAGAGTATGAGGTAATCTTCCGAGATTCTTTGTTCTTAGAAATGCAACACCCTTTTTCCTAAAAAATGAAAAATCTATTTCCCAGGTCTGGATTTGTAGCCTCCAACTAGTGAACCAGGTGGACAAAGTGTCATCCAAATCTATACATGATCTATTTATGGTCGTCACGAACCTAACTTCATTGGCCTGCACATTCTTATACTTACACTGGTCATAAGAAACATCTATATAATGAGATTCACAATAGGAAAAGGGAGATGCATCTTCTTGGAGAATACCTACTCGACCATTGAGGGAGTACTTGAGGCACTAATGATACAGGGAGGGAACTGTTTCATGAAGATAGAGCTAGGGTCTACCCATCAATGAGTTATAGGTTTTATCTTATGAGACATACAAGAATTCATCATTTTCTACCAGAACACTGCACTGGGTATTCAAACAGATGATGCCACCACTACCACAAATACAGTTTTTTCCTGCTCCAACCGTTATCAGCGCTAACGAAAAAGCGCTGATAAAGGGTGGTGCCTTTATCAGCGTTTTTTAGCACTGATAAAGGGACCCCCTTTATCAACACTTTTTTTAGCGCTGATAAAGGGTCGACTTCAAAAAAAATAATTAAAAATAATATATTAATATATAAATATAGTTATATGGATAGAAATATAATATATAATTTTTAAATATATTTTAGATAAGCATCAATATACATTTAAACTTAATATACCTAATATATAATATATTTAGTGAAAATGGATTATAAAAAAATTAAAAAAACATTTTTAATTAATAATTTTCTAATTATTATGGAGTAATAGTCATTTAATAACAATTTGAAGAGTAAAAAACTAAAAAAATTAAAAAAAGATCCAAAATATGTTGAAAACGCAACTCGAACTTCAAACGACCATAACTTTTGATCCGGATGTCCATTTGATCTCTACCACATATCAAATCGAAGCCTACGAGGAGATCTATGTCGCTATAATTATGGTGACCTTGGTAAAGGTTTTTTTGAGGCCAAAAAAGGCCCATAAGGCCTCCAAAACTGAGTTTTTATTCGGGGTACCCCGATTTTTTAACATTTTGGGGATTTTCAGCCTCGTTTAAGGGGATATTATTGGATTTTTTTGGTGGGGACTGAATTTATTCCAAAGTATTACATTCATATTGATATTATGTCTTTGAAATTTCATTGTTTTTTATAATTCACTTCTATTTATAATCAAATATATAACAATATATACATATTTTCTATATATTCACACATAAAAATTTAATTATACATATAAATAATAAAATATATTTACATATAAAATATATTAGATTTATCTAAATAATAACTAATATCCAGTTTATTTAAAATAAAAATATATGAATATTTATATACCTATATATTAGTCTTACTATATATATATATACTAATCTAACTATATATATACTAATATAACTACATATATATATATATTAATATTACTATAAATATATATATTAATATCACTATAAATATATATATTAATATCACTATAAATATATATATTAATATAACTATATATATATTAATATAACTATATATATATATATATTAATATAAATATATATTACTATCTGAACAAATATAACTAAATATATATACATACAAATAGAGATATATATTAATATAACTATATATATATATATTAATATGACTATATATATATATTAATATAACTATATATATATATATATTAATATAAATATATATTACTATATGAATAAATATAACTAAATATATATATATATATATTAATATAACTATATATATATATTAATATAACTATATATATATATTATAATATAACTATATATATATATTAATATAAATATATATTACTATACGAATAAATATAACTATATATATATATATATAGAGAGAGAGATATCATGAATTGGAAAACAAATCAAAATAGAGGAGTGATAAAGGCTTAGGTGCACAGGGGGGTGGTCTCGAGTTCAAATCCTGGTGGAGGCAGGGGTGCGCGTGCATGGGGGAATATGGGAGAAAGTGTTATTTAAAGGGTGGAGGGGGTGCGTGGGCGCACTGTAGGGGGGGGGGGAAGCGCTGTAAAAGGGGGGGGGATCAAGCGCTTTTAAAGCCCCCCCGATTGGCAGTATTTTTTTAATTTTTTTTAATTTTTTTATTTTTTTTTATTTTTTTTATTTTTTTACCTTTTATCAATGATTTTAAAAAAGCGCTGATAAAGGAAGCGCTAATAAAGGGGTCTTTTATCAGCGCTAAAACAAAGTACTGATGAAGGACCCTTTTATCAGCGCTTTGTTTTAACGCTGATAAAAGACCCCTTTTATCAGTGTTTTTTTAGCGCTGATAAAAGGGGTCTTTATCGGCGCTTTTTGGAGAACCGATAAAGGGGACCCCACATTTATCTTCATTGGCTTTATCAGTTCTTTTCTAGTGCTGATAAAGGCCATTTTTAGTGCTGATAAAATCGGTATTTGTAGTAGTGCACACAACTTCTGATCGGTACAGTCATAGACCTATATCTTAAGGTTGAAAGGACTCAGATCTACTTCATTTAATACTAGATTGTGGAGCATCGAAGTCAGAATTATATTGTTCCCAGAACCTATGTCAACTAGACAATGGAAGATATCCATGACATTGAGCTGGACAATGAGTTACAACGGGTGAATGTACCCATGCATGAGAGAGCCCTCATCATCTCTAGAGAATGATATGACAGCTTGGCATTATGTTTGGTTGACTTACTTGGAATATAAGGTCTCTATGGCCACTAACTTAGTTTCAAACTAGAGGGGGGGGGGGGGGTTAAAAATTTTCCATGAGGTCTTCTCACATCTCTTCTAATAGGCGGAGGGACACAAGAATTGAGAGATTTATGGGAATGTTGGTGAGGTGCTTCAACAAATCATACTTCTATGCTAGGTACACATTTCTGCTAGTAGAGTGTTCTTCTTTAGTAGGAGGTATGTTGGGGACTATTGACTAGACAAGTGGATTCTATCTAGTACTAGAAATATCCTACTACTCATTGAAAAAACTTCCAATATCCACTACTGGCTGGCTGAGACTTGACATTAGTTGAGTGTGACCAATCACGATGCAATCATAGCTACTCTGGCTAGTCATGTAGCACAATTAGGAATAAAGGTGAGTCTAATGGAATGGTCTAAGAAGAATATGTCTTCTGATCTCTACAAAGAACCTATTGTCTAGTTTTAGTAGCATGTATGTATAGGTTTGAGGAACTAGACTAAGAATTTTGATGATTATGCTGCCCTTGATACATCCTACATTGATATCAGCTAGGGACACTTGACAAGTTTTCCGAATACTATTCATTTTCAAGAACCATATAAGGATCCAAAATTTCAAAAATATTCATAAAAGCATACTTTTTTTTCTCATAAGAGGAGGGGTTTTCCACTTTTCGATAGATTCTAGGTGTGATTCCCATTTCCAGGGGCATAAAATCGCTGAGAGTGGGGGAAATCTTCAGCACTAGTGGTGGAATTTATTTTCCCTTGCACTTTATATGCCTACAATTATGAGATGAAGATGAATGTGATGTGTATGATAAAGAGGTATCAGGAAGAGATGATGTCATGACCCATCCATTGAGGCCTGTGCTGTGACTACCCCAAGCCCGCCTTCCATAGGCTAGGGGTTGGAAACTAGCACCAAATGCATAAATCCCGATAAAAAGGGAAGGAATTGCCTTTATAAAAGTAACAAACACATCAGAGTATGCAAGTGAAGTAAGAACAAAGTATAACTGAGTAAAAAAGTAAGTGATGAAAAAGTAAATGGGCTAGTATACAAACCCAACTGAAAGTACAATACAACTAAAAAGAAAGTAAAAGAGCAGTAAGGTGAAGCAGCAACCATTGAGTCGTCCTCCAGATATACCACCTGAAGGGTGGGTACAGATGGTCTCCTCAGCTCCTCGGGTCTGGCCGTCCGCCCTGTGTACATCTCACTAAGTGTTCCACCTCTGGGTACCATCCAGCTCCACAAGCCTCCACCTCAGTCTGTGCTGTCTGTCGTCTACAACCAACACAACGTAGTGGGGGAATAGCCCATGCAGGGGTGAGTATACGATACTCATTAGGGACCCCGAGACCCCCGAAGGTCTCCCAGAATCTGCAAAGGATAAACCACAAATGAAAGATACAATCACGAAGTAACAACCAACTCTACTTATGTATATTCCCTTACATACACCTAATTTATCAATCACAGTACGACTCCTATTCCCGATCCCAAGTACAACCCAGTCCACATAGGAAGGAAGTCAATCGCATCGATGATGATGATTGAAAGTCAAGACTCAGCTCACACATGTATACATCTTTCGTATAGTAATTGAGATGATCAGATGTAGTCACTGAATCATCTAAGCTGTCGGACCCACATAGGATACAAGACCAACTAAGCTGTCGGACCCACACAAAATACAAGACCATCTACTCTGCCGGACCCACTCAGGATACAAGTATAGAAGTCAATACTACCGTACCCACGTAGGATACAAGAACAATAGTCATCACTGTCAAACCCACAAAGTATCCTAGTATAGTCGTCATCGCTACTGAACCCATGGAGGATCCAAGTACAGTCTTCCTCACTAACGAACCCACGAAGGATCCAAGTACATTCGTCCTCGCTACCGAACCCACAGAGAAGCCAAGTACAGTCATCATCGTCGCAGTCACAGCCAACACAAGGGTTCCCGCACAAAACATGATCAATTCCGGGAGGGTTCACTCCTCGAGCCAAGGGGGTAGATACATCAACTGTCACAAATTACAGAGTTGATTTATCCCGAAGTTTTTTCTCGCCAAAAGAAACCCAACGCGACAGACGATACTTCAATCGGACGCCCGATATGAGAGTTATTGGATTTTCTGTTCCAGGGGCCCGATTGGTTTTTAAGCTAAAACCGCCCCGAAAATAATCCATCTGTGTCCAAACCTCAAGTGGAGTATTGAAAAAGGACCATCTCATCAAGAGGATTCCAACTTAGTTGGCAGAACATCAATCTGACGTCCGGTACTTAATTTATAAGCGTTTCCGCTCCAAGGGCCCGGTTGGTTTCAGATTCGAACCAACCTGGACATACCCAAACTTTGCCAAAACCTCAATTGTAATATACTGAAATGAACGACTAGATCCATGGATTCCTATGAAAATTATGGTGCATAGATCGGAGGCCCATATCTCATGTTATGGGAAAAAGACTGAAAAACGTTCCGAAGTGGGGGGTCTGGGCCCGGTCCGACCCGGCCCAACCCCCCTGGGTCGGCCCAGCCGGGCTGGGTGTGGCCCGGTCCACGTGACCTGCCCTGTCCCAACCGTGGGGGTGTGCTGGCTTGGCCAGCTGGCCGAGCGAGGGTGCGGCCCCCGTTTCTACGAACGCGGCGCCAGGATGGCACCCCTGGTCTCCCCAGATCCCGCGTGGCTGCAGGATCCGCCGCTCGCTGCCACGACCATTGCCGCAGTGTGCTCCTGTTGGCGGTACTTTTGGGTGCCACCGCCTCTAGGCAGCCAGACGGTGCTACCGTGCCAGCGGCCTATGCCACCGAGGTCTTCCGCGGCCCACCGGAGTCATTCCGGTGGTCCCTTTTTGGTCCTGTCTGCGCCTGCGGTCGTCTCAGGATCCGAACTTCATTGCGAAGGCTCTAAATCACCGTTGCGGTCCTGTTTCTTCATCTCCAACTTCCCAGGCATCAAGAACAAAATCTCAATGGGTCCGAACTTGTTAATTAGTCCGTACCCACCACATTAGTGGTTCAAAACATCATCTTACAATTAAACACCATGTTCGAGAGTATAATTCACATAAATGAAATATACAAATTCCCCTACCTCGTAGTTGACATCGTTCGTCATCGAGCTGTGGAAGACGAGCATCGTGGTATATGGGCGTCGTTGAAGAACGGTGTCATTCTGCCAACTATGGAGGAAGGGTCATTTTCTTAGGCGACGTAGGCTCCTTGACGTCGAGGTGCGTCCGAGGAAGATGCATCGTTGGAAGAAGTTCTTCGCGTTCTTCACCGGGGATGTTCTTCGTTGAAGAACGGTGTTCTTCGTCGATGAAGGATCTCCTCTGCTTAATTCTCCAGATCCCTTTCCCAAATGTGTTTCGCCAACCCAAAATGAATAAGGTGGATCAGCAATTAATAGAATTTCCATGAAATTCATATTAATTCAATAGCGATGCCATTAAATTAATGCTAACATTAATTAAAAGATTTGGCATAATTAATGGGAAGAGGGAGGTGGGAAGGCTCCACCATAATAAATGCGTGGATTTTTCAAAGTAAACAGCAGGGAATTAATGGGAAGTTGAAGGTTGGGGCTCGTGTGGGCCCCACCTCACAAATATCCACACTTGGGAGGAAATTTACCAACTCACAAATAAAATTGTGTACCACACAATTTTATTTAGTTTAAGATTAAACCCCCGAAAATTAACTTTCGACCTGCATGAAACACAACTGCAGTAAAGGTACCATTAAGAAAATACCGGAGCTGCGAGTTCATTGGTGCCCTTGGATTTCAATTCTAAGCACCGGTTTCAAGGATAGAAAAACCCGCTCATTCGTTTACTAAACGTACCCAAGCTAAAATTCAGAAAATTATTCCGGGCACACCGGGCCTCGGAATCAGGTGCCGTCAGAAACTGCGTACTCGTAAAATTCCAAAGAATTCAATAAAAAAAATTTCCATGAAATTTATGGGTCTTTAAATTACTCCCACCTTAGGGCTTTACATCCCCATAAAGCTACAACATAAACTAGGGAAACAAAAGAGGGTATTGTGCACGCATCTGAGCCTCCCGCTCCCACGTGCTCTCCTGAAGGTTCCTGTGCTGCCAGAGAACGTGCACTAGAGGAATTGACTGCCCATGAAGGACTCACTCTTGTTGATCCTTGATCTCCACTGAAACCTCCAAGAATGTAGCCCCATCGTTGATGTCCAGCTCTCCATGATCAATGATGTGGGTCAGGTCATGCACTTATCTCCTCAACTGAGATACGTGGAAGACGTCATGTACCCGGTGCAACTGAGGTGGAAGGGCCAGACGGTAAGCCACCACGCCTACTCTACTAAGGACCTGGAAAGTCCTGATGAAGCACAGAGATAACTTTCCACTCTAGCCAAATCTCCGTAGACCTCGTCAAGGTGAGACCTGTAGGAAAACGTGTTCTCCATCCTCGAACTCCAGTGGTCTCCGTATCCTATCAGCATAGGAATTCTGTCTGCTCTGTGCAGTCCTCATCCTCTCATGGATGATCTGTACCTTCTCCATTGTATCCTAAACCATCTCTGGTCCTACAAGTGCTGACTCTCCAGGGTCAGTCCAACATAGAGGTGATATGCAATGTCAGTCGTATCGTGCCTCGTATGGTGCCATCCCGATAGTGGAGTGCTAGATGTTGTTGTAAGAAAACTCCACCAAGGGTAAATGATCCTCCAAGCTGCGACCAAAGTCAATGAAACATGCACAGAGCATGTCCTCATGGGTCTAAATGCTCCTCTCAATCTGGCCATCCTTCTGAGGATGGAAGGTGGTGCTCAGTCATAACTGCGTCCCAAATGCCTACTGAAATCCCTTCCAAAGCTGGGAAGTAAAGTGAGCTTCTCGATCGGAGATGATGGAACACCATGAGCCATACTATATCCTGGACGTAGTGGAATCCCAAGCTCTCTACTAAGCCCTGCTCTCTGATCGGTAGGAAGTGGGCCGACTTGGTGAGTCGGTAGACAACCACTCAGATAGAGTCGCGTCCTCTGGATGAATGTGGAAGCCCCGTCACGAAATCCATGGATATCACATCCCATTCCACTCCGAGACCTCTAAGGGTTGTACCAAGCCTACTGGTACCTGGTGCTCCACCTTCACTTGCTGACAAGTGAGGCATTGTGAAACAAAATCTACTACAACCTTCTTCATGCCCGGCTACCAATGCTGTCATCTGAGATCCTGGTAAATCTTCACCACTCCTAGATGTACCGCTAGAGGGGAAGTGTGAAACTCCCTCAACACTTCCTCCTATAGTGAAACTCGTACTATGGTTCATCCCCTAAAGAGGATTATGTGCTCTCCTACTTCAGAAAATACATCAGGCACCTACCCTGTGGAAATCTGAGCACGCTGCGTCTCATAGTCAACGTCCCCACGCTGTGCCTCTCTGACTTGATGAAGGAGTGGAGGAGTGACTCCGAGAGACTATAGAAAGGATACTCCATCCCTATCCACAAAGGATATCTGCAACGCAGATAGCTGCTTTATCGCCTCTCCTAGTAGCTGAATGCCTGATATCTTGTTGAGAGAATCAACCACAATGTTCCCCTTCCTAGGAGTATACACTATCTCTAAGTCATAGTCTTGGAGGAACTTGAGCCATCGCCGCTGTCTTATGTTCAGGTCCTTCTGCGAGAAAATGTACCTGAGACTCTGGTGGTCAGAGTAGACTGTAAAGCGGTCTCCCATCAGATAGTGACACCACAACTTCAGGGAAAAAACCACTGCTGCTAACTCTAGGTCATGGGTAGCGTAGTTCTACTCGTGCTGCCTCAACTGCTGTGAACCGTAAGCGGTCACCGATCACTCCTGCATTAGGACACACCTGAGACCGATCCCTAATGTGTCACAGTAAAATACGTACCCTATGACCTCCTCCGGTAGCCTCAAGATGGGCGCACTAGTCAATCTATGCCTCAGCTCCTAAAAGCTCTCCTGGCATCTCTCTGACCACATGAAGGGTATCCCCTTCTTCGTTTAGGCTGAAAGCGGTGCTGAAACTTTAGAGAATTTTGGCACAAAGATAATTCAGAACAACTCTTGAGTGATCGACTGCACTATCTTATGCATGATTCCATCCTGTGTTGCCTGTGTTTTCCTTTTCACTGACCAAGGAAAACCCCATCCTGACATTGTAGATAAACCACAACCTTTTTTCCTAATACCGTCAGTCTGTGTATGAACTGTGGTTGCCCAATCTATACCCAAACTAACGTCGTAAGGCCTTGATGCTTCCACCAAGAGGTTCCAACCAAAACTCTCACCGCAAGGGTCAAATCACACCGTCGGTGTAAGTGTGATTATCGAGTCTCCTCTCAAAGGTATCTTCAGACGTGAGGGTCATGTCAATGGTTTAACCAGAAACTCTAGGTCTGGAACAAGATTCATGGAAGGTAGGAATGATTGATATCTATGTCTATTGGTACAACAGCTAGTAGTAGACACAGACCGTACCTCGAATCATTCCTAGATCCCTTAGGTCACACTCCTTGACCGCATGAAGATATTCTCTTCCCCTACCTTCCAAATCCCAGAGCCTAGCTGGGACTACACGCTGGGTGGTTGTAACATGTCGAAATGTCCACCACCTCGTGCTGCTCTCCTATCTCTACTTCCACGTCTGCTGCCCTGTAGATTCATCTGTCATTAACACTTCCTCTTCTCAAAACATTGTACATGCTCAAGTCTTTGAGTCTAGTGCCAGTTTCATGCTCTACAACTGCTAATAATCACTGGCTGTATCCGCTCATCCAATGAACATTAAACCATAAAGGTCCTCTCTAGCACTCTAACATAAGTCAAAATGCATAGAGGAAAGGAAATGTTGGCTCATATATCCTTAAATAGACCTCTCTCAGAGGTATGAGCTCTAAAGCACTAATCGAATCATATTCATCAAGTACTAGGAAAGATAGGTATGCCTCAATGAATACTCAGCTACCGACACGTCATCCTGTCGAAGCTGTATAAGCTCTTAAAAACTCTCAGCCACCTCCTCAAGCCATCCCTTAGCCGCCTGTGGGTCGGGCTCGCCTCGAAACTTGAGGGATATCTGATGCTGAAACACATGTAAGGCACTAAGACTACAAGTGTCCTCTAGCGGTACCGCCGCTAGTGTCTGCTGACCAACGGGAAGTGATATAGTTGGAACACTGCCCGAAGGTACCATCTCAGAAAAACTTCCAAGTACTGAAACCTCATCACTATGCGGACAATCCTCATGGTCACTCACTGGAAACGATTAGTAGCTAAGATCAACATTAGCTCTACTAGTGTCTCAACTAGACGGAAACTCTCGTAATCACCTCCATCCGGTCCTCTGCTGCCTGGAAATCTGTCTTGCCTCAAAATCTCAGAGGCCTCTGCCATTGGAACTCGTGCAATGTGCTCAGTCAGCATGCACCGTCTGCCAGTGCAGTTGGTGGAATCTATTGCCCAATGGGTGGTGGTGCTGCTGGTACACCACCCGAAGGTGCCAACATAGTAAAAAGGGCCTTGCATCAAAGCCTTGTTGCTCAGTGGGCCGTCATCGTGTACTCTATCTCGGGAACCCTAGCTGGCTGTCTATGCAGTGGCATCCTGACAAGAAACAGGTGTGCCACAATCAAAATAGTATATCCGGTGAGCTGACACAAAGTAATCACGAAGAAAAATTTTCAACGGAAACACACACGCAATCAGTGTTTTCGTGTACTGAGTCGGAAAACAGAGTTCTGGGTCTTGGTGTATGGATACATCAGCCGCCGCACCAACACTAGACTCCCTGGACTGATAACCACACTCAATAATCTAAACACCATTGCTTCAATGAAAATAAATTATCAGAGTCCTGAGTTCTACGGTAGAACTGACTCCACTGATACCAATTTGTCACGACCCGTCCATTGGGGCCCATGTCGTCACTACCCCAAGCCCGCCTTCTATAGGCCAGGGGCTGGCTAGAACCAAAGGTGTAAATCCTGATAAAAAGGGAAGACATCGCCTTTATAAAAGTAACAAACACATCAGAGTACGCAAGTGAAGTAAGCACTAAGTATAACTGAGTACAAAAGTAAGTGTTGAAAAAGTAAATGGGCTAGTATACAAACCCAACTGAATGTACAGTACGACTAAAAAGAAAGTACAACATCAGTAAGGTGAAGCAGCAACCACTGAGTCATCCTTAGGATATACCACCTGAAGGGTGGGTATAGATGGTCTCCTCATCTCCCCGGGTCCGGCTGTCCTCCCTGTGTACGTCCCGTCAAGTGGTCCACCTCCGGGTACCGTCCAGCTCCCAAAGCCTCCACCTCAGTCATTGTTGTCCATCGTTTTCAACCAACACAATGTAGTGCAGGAATAAACCGTGTAGGGGTGAGTATACGATACTCAATAGGGACCACAAGACCCCCGAAGGTCTCCTAGAATCGACAAAGGATAAATCACAAAGGAAAGATACAATCACAAAGTAACAAACAACTCTACTTAGGTATATGACCATACATATACCTAAGTTATCAATCAAAGTTTGGCTCCGACTCCTGAGCTGAAGTACAACCTAGTCCACACAGGAAGGAAGTCAATCACATCGATGATGATGATTGAAAGTCAAGACTCAACTCACACAAGTATATATCTTTCTTATAGTGATAGAGATGATCATATGCAGTCACTGATTCATCTAAGCTGTCGGAACCTCATAGGATACAAGACCAGCTAAGCTGTTGGACCCACATAGGATACAAGACTAGCTACTCTACCGGACCCACTCAGGATACAAGTACAGAGGTCAATACTGCCAGACCCATGTAGGATACAAGAATAGTAGTCATCGATGTCGAACCCACAGAGGATCCCAGTACAGTCGTCATCGCTGCCAAACCCACAGAGGATCCAAGTACAGTCATCCTCGCTACCGAACCCATGAAGGATCCAAGTACAGTTGTACTCACTGCCGAACCCACTGAGGATCCAAGTATAGTCATCCTCGCTGCTGAACCCACGGAGGATCCAAGTACAGTCGTCATCGTCGCAGTTGCAACCAGCTCTAGTGTTCCCGCACACAGCACGCTCGATTCTGGGAGGTTTCGCCTCTCGAGCCAAGGGGGTCGATACATCAACTGTCACGAAGTACATAGTTGATGTATCCCGAAGTTCTGTCTCTCCAAAATAAACCCAACGCGACAGACGGTGCGTCAATCGGACGCCCGGTCTGAGAGTTATTGGCTTTTCTGTTCCAGGGGCCCGATTGGTTTTTAAGCTAAAACCAACCCAAACGTACTCTGGCTTCATCCAAACATCAAGTGGAGTATTCCAAAAGTACCTTCTCATCAAGAGGATTCCAACGCAGTTGGCAGCACATCAATCAGACATCTGGTCCTTAAGTTATAAGTGTTTCCGCTCCATGGGCCCGGTTAGTTTCAGTTTCGAACCTACCCGGCCATACCCAAACTTCAACAAAACCACGAGTGTAATATACCAAAACAACCATCTCGATCCAAGGATTCCTATGCAAATGACGGTGTGTCGATCGGAGGTCTGTAGCTCAAGTTATGGCAAAAGACCGAAAAATGGTCCGAAGTGGGGGGTCTGGGCCCGGTCCGACCTGACCCAACCCCCTGGGTCAGCCCGAACCAGGTTGACCTGACCCGGGTCCGGGTCCGGCCTGGCAGGGCGTGGCCCAGTCCATGTGAGCCGCCCTGGCCTGGACGGGGGGGGGGGGGGGGGTGTGCTGGCTCGGCCAGCTGGCCGAGCGGGGGCACGACACCTGTTTCTACAGACACGACGCCAGGATGTCGCCGCTGGTCTCCCCGGACCCCGCACGGCTGTGGGATCCGCCGCTCGCTACTGTGGCCTTTTCCACAGTGGGCTCCGGCTGGCGGTATTCTAGGGTGCCATCGTACCCACGACCCACGCCCCTGGGGTCTTCCGCTGGCCACCAGAGTCATTCCGGTGGCCCATTTTTTCTCCCATCTGCGCCTGCGGTTGTCTCGGGATCCAAACTTCATTGCGAAGGCTCTAAATCACCATTGCTGTCTCATTTCATCGTCGCCAACATCCCTCACATCAAGAAAAAAAACAACGATGGGTATGGACTTCTTTGTTAGTCTGTATCCACCACGTTAGTGGTTCAAAACATCATCTAACAATTAAACGCCATGTTCGAGAGTATAATTCACTTAAATGAAATATAAAAATTCTCCTACCTCGTAGTTGACGTCGTTCGTCATCGAGCCATGGAAGACAAGCGTTGTGGTAGATGGGAATCATGAAAGAACTATGTCATTCCTTCAACAATGGAGGAAGGGTCATAGTCATAGGCGACGTAAGGTCCTTGACATCGAGGTGCATCCGAGGAAGATGCGTCATTGGAATAAGTTCTTCACGTTCTTCACCGGGGATGTTCTTTGTTGAAGAACTGTGTTCTTCATCGATGAAGGATCTCCTTGGCTTAATTCTCCAGAGACCTTTCCCAAATGTGTTTTTCCAACCCAAAATGAATAAGGTGGCTCACCAATTAATAGAATTTCCATGCAATTCATATTAATTCAATAGCGGTGCCATTAAATTAACGCTAACATTAATTAAATGACTTGGAATAATTAATGGGAAGAGGGAGGTGGGAAGGCTCCACCATAATAAATTCATGGAGTTGTCAAAGTAAACATTAGGGAAATAATGGGGAGTTCATGGTTGGGGCTCGTGTGGGCCCCACCTCACAAATATCCACACTTGGGAGGAAATTTACCAACTCACAAATAAAATTGCGTACCACAAAATTTTATTTAGTTTAAGATTAAACCCCAAAAAATTAACTTTTGACTCACATGAAATGAAACTATGATAAAGGTCCCATTAAGCAAATACTAGCGCTGCGAGTTCATCGGTGCCCTCAGATTTCAATTTCGAGCACCGGTTTCAAAGATAGAAAAACCCGCTTGTTCGTTTTCCAAACGTACCCAAGCTAAACTTCAGAAAATTATTCTGGGCACACCGGGACTCAGAATCAGGTTCCATCAGAAACTGTGTACTCGTAAAATTCCAATAAACTCAAGAAAAAAAATTTCCCTGAAATTTACGGGTCTTTACGAATGAGATGTAATTAAAAGGTTTGGTCTGATTCAGGAAGGCTAGAATGACACTGGGGGTGTGATCGACTGCCCTGTGAGCTAACCATTCATTATACTTCAGAGTTACTTAGCTAGAAAGATTTTTTCATCCACTAAATCATTCACTATTACTGTCAGGTTCAGATGAGATGTGGGCTACCTATGTCAGAACTTCACTCACTATGACCACACCATTATCCACCTAGTCTTAAAGCCAGTCCTTGAACAAATAAAATTTCTTAATAATATACCCAAGGATCCTATGATAGGGTAAGTAGTTAGGGAGATCAGTGAGCATGGTATCCTGGGGATTCCTTCATCTTTTAGTGTTAATATTCTTTGGTCCAGGGTACTATGAAAAAAAACGAGACCTTGGTTTTTAGAAAGGAGTAGGTTTAGTTTCTCTTATCCTATAAGGGAGCTCTGGGAGCTAAGCCTTGGCGGCAGGGGGGGGGGGCTAGAGCCCGATGAGGGGTTGTATCCTGATTATCTCATCTGGGTAGTAGTGCTTTCCTAGGAGGTGGTGCCTTCCAATTATGTAGTTCATGGGGTTGATCCTGAGGTTGTTTCACTTGACTAGGTATAGCCTAATGAGGTTCTTTTAACAATAACTCCAATAGTTATAGAGCCTACACCTATACTATGGTGGTAATATTTTTCTTCATAGTTATTATTACAGGGCACACCTACTTTTTTTCTGTAAGGGTTCCTCTAGGTGAAAAGCCTTGTTATAGAAATCCCAAGTCCACATTTTTTCATCCACTGAATCATTCACTATTACTGTCAGGTTCAGATGAGATGTGGGATACCTGTGTTAGAAATTCACTCACTCTGACCACACCATTATCCACCTATTCTTAAAGCCAGACCCTGAAAATATGACATTGCTTAATGGTATACCCAAGGATTATCTCATAGGGTAATTAGTTAGAGCGATCAGTGAGCACAGTCTCATGGGGATTCCTTCATCTGTCAGGGTTAGGATTCTTTGATCCATGGTACTATGAAAAAAACATGAGACCTTAGTTTTTAGAAAGGAGTAGGTTTAGTTTATCTTATCCTAGAATGGATCTCTGGGAGTTAATCCTTGGTGGTGGGGGGGGGGGGGGCTAGAGCCCGATGAGGGGTTGTAGCCTGGTTTTCTCGTCTGGGCAGTAGTGCTTTCCTAGGAGGTGGTGCCTTCCAATTATATAGTTCATGGGGTTGATCCTGAGGTTTTTTCCCTAGACTAGGTAGAGCCTAATGAGGTTCTTTTAACAATAAATCCAATAGTTATAGATCATACACCTATACTATGGTGGTAGTATTTGTCTTCGTAGTTCTTCTTACAGGGCACATCTACTTTTTTTCTGTAATGATTCCTCTAGGTGCTAAGCCTTGTTATAGAAATCCCAAGATCCACCTATGAAATTATGAGTGATGAGGGAGGGGACCAATTCAGTCTTGACATTCCCAAATAAAATCATTAAAAATCAATCTTTAGTCAGTGGAATGTCAAGTGAATATGTGAGGCCCTTACACCTGGAAATAACGTCCATGACATGATCTTTCAGAAACTGTTTACATTTGAAGAGTTCAATAATATTGGTCTTACATCTGGTAGAATTGAATAGATATAGAAACTGTCTACAGAGGTTTTCCCAACCAACAATGGACCTGATATGTTGCTGGATATACCAGATGAATGGAGGTTCTTTCAATGTCCGCACAAAACTTTGGATCTTGACTGCTTCATACTTCTCTAGAGTAACCAATTTGGGTCCGTACCTTGAAATGAAGTGGTCCATATTCTACAGTATATCTTCCATACCATTAAATTGGGAGAAGGTATAATTATTGAAATCTAATTGTGCATGAATAACATCCAACCAAGCTATATATGGCTTTCTACCAAGTGGTATTTCCACCTTTTTTATCTCTAGAGCTTTGAGATGAGCAATGAGAGTGGCCATCAGGTCATCCGAATGTGGATTTTTGTACTTGTTTAGATTAGAGTTTTCCTGATGAGAATTTGTGAACACCGGTGTGTGGAAAAAATCATTGAACCTATAAATAGGCCTAATTACTCATGGTGTATCATGAGGTGCTGCTTGTGGGAAATATTTATCTAGATCCGGATGAGGGTCATGATGTTGTTCAGGCGGATTGGGAAACATATAATGTGGTTTCATTCCATAGGATCTAATTTCCACCATGCAGGGAAGCATGTGATTAGCTAGATTGATTAGAGGTAGCTAGACAAGGATGACTTGGGGATGCCCCAGTGGAAGTACATGCTTGTGCCAAGGATCACCATAGTCTATACGCTGCTCTACAAGGTGCTCAGCAAGGATATCAGCAATGAAACTTTTCTATTCTGTGACTTGTTAGAGTAAAGAGTCCTTATAAAGGTCATCCTCTATCTTTTACGTGGCATCATATGGACCAAGGGGGTTAAAATGAACCTTTCCCTTGTTGGGATTACAATTAACAGACAATGATGTGGATGTTTCCCCGAGGCCAATAATTTTTATTTGATGGCACACGAGGATACCTGTATAAGGGTCCACTATATAATGCGATACCCTTATAGGCCACTCCTCATTGGAACCTACACTGATGTTCCCATCCATGGGCAATGTGAACTCATCCATGTTCATTGTGACGATCCGTGGAGGCATATATTTGATGTCACCAAGAAAATTAGGCAGACACTTGATGGGAAAAAAGTGAATAGTGGTATACTTTCCCCATCCATGGATCTGTACATGCATACATTCTTATTAAAAAATTATACAGTGTACTATGAATCTCTCAACACATTTTTATTGAAGGGTTCTATGGTAGCCAGGTGTCTTTGGATACTGGGACACTAGGAGATCTTTAAAATCAACCATGCATCATTACTAGCTGATGTCATCAAAATTATCCTGGATCTTTTGGTAGGCCAGATTACAGACTTAGAGGAAAAAATACATTGTCTAGATGGTCTAGAAAAATCAAAAATACTCATCCTAGATGAGCGAATCCAAGATGTCAAAGTCTGGGGTCATAAGTAGCCATAACATCTTGGACAACTGATCTGCAGAAGATTATCCCATAGGATGATAATTTCACAAGAATAATCCTGATCTTGGTTAGCCCAATATTTAGTTGGTTTTTGATAAGAGACTGATAGTGGTACCGATGTGGATCAGTGTAGTGGTGGACTGGCCGATGGAGAATCCATTGCATAATCTAACTGATTGTTGTGTGCTGGGTCGTCTCTCAAATGTGGTACTAACCAAATAATCATGTCATTTTAGGATGGGGTGTTGGCCAATGCCTCATCTGTGAGAGATATGATTGTTGGTGGTGGATCTGGTGGGTTCTTGTCATCTACAACACCCCAGAATAGCTCTTTGTGATCTTTTATTGAGGTAGAGAATAAAACCAATGAAGATAGAGAGATTGCACGGTGATATCCTAAAAGGGAGACAAATATTATTCCTTCTACATGTACATGCATAGATATTTGGAAATCTTGGGGATATCACCATCCACTATGGATAACATCACTCACCAGGATCACACCCCAAACTCTAATATAGATGACTGGGGGTGACAACTCCATCATTGGGTCAAATTATGCTTCAAAATATAAGAAGAAAACTATATTGAAAATGAATTGGAACCTTTTGGAGTAATGTTGTCAGCAGAAAAGGTTATCCCTTATACCCTGTGATGGTTCTTCAGGACAGGGAGGTACTTCAGTATGAGGTGGAACTTTTTACTACCGGGTGAAGGTATAGGAATGACCCCCGCTTGAACTGACTGAGATACGAGGAGCACCTCTGTATTGGTAATCATTAGAGAAGGCATGACCTCCACTTGGGCTATCATAGGAGTGGGGAGGACCTCCACTATGGCTATCAACATAGTAGGGAGGACCTCTACTAGAGTTTATGGGGACATGAAGGTTACCTCCATGTTGGGTGTGAGAATAGGGTGGACCTCCTCTTTGCTAAGATGATGTGTGAGGAGAACCTAGGAATATATTGAATGAGACATAGGGAGGACCTCTATGTTGAGTATTATGAGTACGGGGAGGAAATCCATACTAGTTCCTGGATGAAAAAGGAATAACTCCACTTAGATTAATGCTAGAGTAGGGAGGACATCTTTTGAAGTTGGTGGAAACATGGGGAGGTCCTCCATGTTGACCTATGGTGATGGAACAAGGAGGACCTTTGTACTGATCGGTGGAGAAGTGGGGAGGACCTTCTCTCTTTGGTGGATGCTAGAGTAGGGAGGACCTCTGCTGGAGATGATGACGACATAAGGAGACCATTTGTATTGATGGTTTGTAATATGAGGAGGACCTCTATATCAAGAACCATAGGAACAGGGAGGAACTCCATGCTGGATGTTGACAAGGCGGGGAGGACCACTACTTGGATCAACATTGGGGACATAGGGAGGACCTCTATGTTGGGTGTGAGAGTGGGGAGGGCCTCCACTCGTACTGGTGATGGTACAAGGAGGGACTTCGTACTAGTTCTCATCATCATTTGTTATCCTATAATGGTTGCTGGAAATGATGAAGGTTGAGAGAGTTGACCAAACCAATCCATGGGGAAGTTGATGTCTCAATCCCAACTGGGTGCAGATGTGACCCTACTCTGCAGTAATAGGGAACTGGTGGGATGCACCGGTGGTGGAATTGGCCATTGTAAATGTGGAAAATCATACCATTTAATAGGAATCCTCCTAATCTTGCAACTAACATTTTCATTGGGTCATTTGGACCGGTGCTGGCAGTGCAGAGAAGTATCCCACCTAATCCTCGACCTAAGAGACTAGTCATTGGTGGCATTGATGAGGCTTGATGGTATCCCTCCTTAGTATATCTCTGATAGTAGTCATATCTGAGGTGAATCAAGCATCCCATACTTCATCTTAACAGGGTAGATTCATAGGATCACTCTGGGGAGAGGATCCCGAAGCGGTTGACTATTGGAGTGGAGAGCATTGGCTCCCTATTCAGCCCTTGGGGGTAGTGGTGACAATGAGGCGCAGAAGCCTTCAATTCATGGTGGGACATATCCATCATGGGAATGACCCCTTCCTGGTCATACTATTGTATGAGTATGTACATCACCCTTATTTGAATATTATTTGAGGGTGAGATGGGTGAGATGAGGCATGGGTTCCCGATAGCTATGTCTGTAGATGACTTCATGGGAGAGGTGGAGTCATGCAGGATTTATGCATTGATGTTTCTCCTACCCCTACATCTGCTGGTGTGAGTGATTGATTCCCTGTATCATGGGTCCTACAAATCAATAATATTGAGTTTTTAGTACATATATTTGGAAATCAATTCCCTATTCCCTAGTTCCATTTAGTGTTCCATGGTTTGAGATAAATATCCACACTGATAGAAATAGGATTATGGGATGTCAGTTTCTCCTTTCCTGGATTCCTAATTTTTATTTTTTTCCTGGTCTAGGTATCCCTCGTAGATTAAGATGTTGTTCATGAAACTCGTTCATGATTCCATTTCTTTGTGGACACTGGTTAATTACGCTGCTTCTGTATGGAAATTCCAAGGGGTATTGATAGGGAAGAATATTTTAGTCAGGGGAGTAGTCATAATGGGTATTTCTAGGATGTTTGGATGCTGGAACATTAGAACACATGTATTTTTCCTCATAAGAGGGATTTTTAAGGGCACTGAAACTCAAGGCATCCAACATTGAGAACATGTTATCTTATGCTAAAGGTTTGTCTTCTGTGTTTTTCTAAAGTAATAGCATGTTTAACATGGGGTAGGCTATGAGTTTAACATCTTGTGGAGATGGGAGGAATGATTTGAACACTTGATAGGAGAAGATGAGGAAGGTGGATCCCTAATAGGGAACACCTTAATGGTTTACCAGATGGATGGTTCAGAACTCCCAATGATAGCATACTTGGGATGGTATGTCCCATGAAGAGAATGTGTCACACTGAGAAGGGGTACATCCCTAAGAGAGAGTCACCAAGGTTTACCGTTGGTTGGGATTGAACCTCATGGAGGAATCCTGCGTACCTTGTTTAGATGATAGAGATCAAAACCCACATAGTTCATTGAATGGGTTGGGGCTTATGCCCTGAGACTTCCCATCATGAAAGGATTGATCTTGGATGGATGATGAGTGATGTGGGGACTTACTCATGGTTATTTTCATAGGTGATACTAATATAAGAGATGATGTGGATGTGGATTATGTGTAATAATGACCTAGATGGATGGTATGATCACCCGTATAAGAGTGAGATGATTGTGAGTGGATCAACATGAAATGGGTGGAATGGATGAAGTTTTAGGATTGAACCTTAGGGAGGTTTCCTATGTGTCCCAATAAGTTGGTAATCAAAGTCCACATAGTTCTAAAAGGGGGTATGGGAAGTACACTTAGGAGGAGGCCTAGTGCATATGGTTGGGGATTACACATAGGATCTTACTAGTGGTCTTGGAGGAGATGATATCTCCCAGGTGAGGGTAATGACCTTCCTAGGATGTGTCCTAGGAGATATCAGGTTGGATGAGGATGATGGGCTTGAACCTTAGGGAGGCTTCCTATGTATCCTAGTTAGTTGGGATTTAAAGTCCATGTTGTTCAGCTAAGTGTGGAGATTATGAATAGAAGTTCCCCATGAAGGTGGAAACTAGGGAATAATCAAGGAGGGATTCTAATTGTGGTGGAGAAAAAGGTCACAATCCCTACTAACCTCTAAGACCGCATGAGTCATGCTTAGTGTGAGAAATAAGAGGATGCAGTAGACCAAAAAGTCACATCATGAGAAATGTTCCAATGAAAAATTGTGTATGGATTATGTGTAAAATATTCCCTGATGTATATCATTCCATGTGAGGAAGATCAAATTAATTTTAAAGAAGATCACCCCCATTGATATGAGTGGGCGTGAAAAATGCCCATGGTGTGCATTGTGACAAATCCTGAAGGGAGAGAGATGAGAGGGATTCAATGTCCATCACCTCTCTGATCCTCACAAATAGTCCATACATGGCTAGATCATAGATTAACTTATTGTGTTGAGGATGTTGGTTATAATAATTTTAACATCCTACAACTCAAACATGGGTGAGTCACACTTTACCCATTTTACTTACATAATGGATACCCACCCACACTTGGGGAAGGGAAGGCAACAACAATGTCTGATGGGAGTGAGGCAGAGGAGTGGCTGATAGTGGGATCTAATTTTTCATGGATATTCAAAAAATAAAAATCCATTAGCACAACTATTCCAAAAATAAAGGGTGAGGACAACACAAAAAGGGACACTATAAGAGGGACCAAGAAATTACTACGCACAAGCCTATAGGGCTGCATGAAGGATGTGCATGAAAGATGTCAATGTTTCATGAAAGCAGGACTCAAATACGGGGATTTAGAGTAAAAGAAACCCATGGAAATTAAGGGAAGGGATGCATGCAATATTGGAAACTTGTGCACAAAAAAGACAGGAATGAGCGAAAGATAGATGTGCACAAGGGTAGGGGATGTACGCAAGAGAATTATTTGTGCGCGCTTGCATTAGGATAAAAGAAAATATGCAAGGGTCAAGCCATTGTGGGTCCATATGAAGGGGTGACCATAGGAGACCTTTGGATCAAGATCCTATACCTTGAGGGATCCATGGTTTTCATGCTATCATGTAATTTGAGGTCTTTCATGCAGTGGAGAAATGGTTCAACTTCCAAATTGTTACCCATAATAAAGGGGTAACCCTTCTATTTATAGGAAAAATCCTTGATAGAGGTGCATAAGATTTTCAGTGTGGAAGTAGTAATTTGGTGTTTCATTAGTACGTAATATTCTTACATGTGGGTTGACCTTTTATGCATAGGCCTCTCCACTTTCACATGGTATCCTTGGCCATTTTGGGTGAATGGGGTGGAAGAATGAATTTTGACATCACATTGGGCGTGTATGGTTCTTACACACAGAAATACATCGTATGCACAAACCTAAAATCTTGTGTGAAACTCCCTTGGACTTCAAAATATTTATTTAAGTCAAACAATGTATTCAATTTTCTTAAAGATGACCATTTGATGCTTCAAGCGGAATTCAACACCAACAGGGTATTTCATGGTGTGATGGTATGTGTCATGCCTTGTGTGGTCAAGTTGGAAGTCTGGTCATGTCGTGGTTGATTTGGTCACAACATGAATGGTATTGAAGATAAATTTAACAAAGTGAAAAGCCCTTATATCAGAGGGAACCCTTGTGTGTAGATTAAATAAATTTATATATAAATATAAACTTCATTTTACTCTTTTATGGTTACAGCATGATGTATATTAAATGTTGTGAATACTTGGGTGTTATGTTCCTTGGTTTTTTCTCTATTGGTGTCATCATTCTATGGGGGTTATGTTTCCCAATGACCTTGTTCAGATTCACTCTATGATTTCTAGATTTTTGAGAATTGTGAAACAGTTATATTCATCACCCCATGTAATTTCTTAGTTATATTAAATTTAATTAAATTGGATGAGTTTTAAAATATGGAATGCATTTGAGGATCATGTCACAATCCTCATAAGTGAATTTGAAACTGATTTGTCATCTCATGATACTTTGTGACATGATGAGATTCCATGAACTCACATTTTTATTATAAATATAGGACATCCCTTATATTTGGTTCAATTATTCACGTTCATACCAAACTCTAGTAGACCATGAGATATTTTTTGGTGGTTCTTAGTGTATGAGGAAGATCTAGGACCTTATGGTTAATATGATAAATTACTTATTAGTTTAAGTTGATTTATCTTTTTTTTATTATTTTAATTTTCTAGAAAAGTTACAATATTGATTATATATTTTATTTGTGTAATGTTTGATTTGTATTGACATGAATTATGTTGGTGGAAGATTCTTAACAATTCACTAATGATAAGATTTAGTTCTCTTGGAATGGAAGCTTAGCTTCATTTAAGTACAGTATGTATGAGAATTTATTCTATATTCTGGAATAAATTTTTACTTGATGTGTTGTAAAACCATCTAGGAAACCCTTTTCGATCCTAAATAACATATATTGTTAGCCCTTTGAATCCATTAATTTAAATCCCTTCCATTAGTCCCCCAAAACCTATTTACCATCACCCTTTGATTGAAACCCATCCATTGATTTCCATAAGCTATGATCATTTGTTATACTAGACTAAAATTTGTTGGAATACATTTTCAAAACTCCATAGGCACCTTCTAACATGGTAAGTTAAAACTGTTCACATGATCTTGGTGTATATATTTTGTTCTAGGGGAAGGGGTTTCTATTTATATATGTATTTAATTATCTAACTCTTATCTCATGTGTAAAGGCCAAGAAATACCGTGGAAACTTTTTACTTAAATACATGGTAATTTTACGAGTCCGCAGTTTCTGACGACGCCTGATTCCGAGGCCCGATGTGCCTAGAATCAATTTATGAAGTTATGTTTGGGTACGTTCAGTAAACATATGTGCGGGATTTTATATCTTTTGAATAGGTGATTGGAATTGAAATCCGAGGAAACCGATGAACTCATAGCGCCGATATTTTCTTAATGAGACCTTTATCGCAGTTGCGTTTGGTTAGGAGAGGAAAATAATTTTTGGGGATTCTTTATAAATTAAATAAAATTATGTGTGACATAATTTTTATTTAGGTGGTGATTATTTTTCTCCAAAGGGAAGTTGGAGGTGGGGCCCACCCCCCACATAACCTTTCATGGGAGGATATTTTGTGGTGGGGACCACACAAGCTCAAACCCCTCAACTCCCCTTGAACCCCTTTAACCCTTGAACTTCTCTCTTAATGTGACAACTCTTCATTGTATTTAATTAATTGAGATTTTTTAAATTCTTTCCAACTCCTTGCATTTAATTAATCTCAAACCCCTCAACTCCCCTTGAACTTAATTTGAGTGTTTGAATTCTTTTGAATTCTTTTTCCAACAACTAAATAATAGACAAGTATATTATTATTCTTGTGTTGGAATAATCCTTCTGAGGAGCTTTTGGGTGGAACCTAGTGAGAGCCTTTCCTCTCCAACGAAGAACGCACCATTGCCGACAAAGAACGAGGATGATGCTTGAGCCCAGAATCGACAACGTGTGATTGACGCAACATTTGACGACGTCATCGAATTCCTTTTTCGTGCCTTCGACAATGTACTTCGAATCAAGGTAGGGGTTACTCTAATGTTTGATTCTACCCTCTGTTCTACATCATTAAGTTGGTGGAATGATGTGCTGATTGTTATCAATGTAACGAGGAGGGTTCAGACCGCAAGAACACGACCTGACCCTCCCCTTTGTTGTTTCCATTTGATGATGTCAAAGACGGAGCCGAAAGGGCGCGGTGCCGTCGCACCGCGCCGGAGAATAACCACGACCAGGAGGACCACAGTGGATGGAAGAGGAACCGCAACCGGGAGGGCTGTGGTGGATGAAGAGGTGCGGCGCCGGTGCGCCCCGCTATAGAGTTGAAGGCCGCGGCCATGCCGGGTCCCGGCGGTGGGGGATCGACACCGTCCCGCCGACCGCATGGAGGGAAAACACGGCTCGCGTCCACGGGCTGCTTGGCCGAACTCAAATGTCTGGCCGCCTGCCAGCCGGGATGAAGATCAGAGGCACCCACAGGCGCCGTACGGAGAAGACCGTGGCCCGCTTTTCTGGGCCGCTCTACTGGGGGAACTGGTCGACCGCCTGCCGTCCGGGCTGGAAGACCGCGACGCCCGCAGGCGCCGCGTGGGAAGGACTGTGACCCGCTGCACTGGCCGCGTGCGCCGATAAGAACCGGACGGCTATGGCCAGTTGGCCAGGGGAGAGGAGGCACCGCTTCGCACTGCTGGTTGAACCGGACCGACCCACAGCACGGGCCGGGTCCATAGGTGTGCCACGCCCCACCGGGCCGGGCCGACCCCTCAACTGGGTCGGACCCGCCGAGCCGGGCCAGGCCAACCCCCTAGCCAGGTCGGACCTTATAACGCCCCAAGATTTTATGAAAAATATTCTTTTTAATTTCATTAATGTCTTGTGTTGTACGCTACAACAAAAGAAGCTTTCACAATACGCATCCTTGACTTTCCTTCCGTTACACGCAATCGCGACCTTCCTCGATAGCGTGTGTAGTACGCAATACTGAGTTTCACGAAACAACGATATGCTATTAAAATATTATTAAAACTAGCCGTTATGAATAGTAATAACCACTTTTTGGAAATTTTGTAAATTTTATTTTTCAAAATGGAATTCATTTTTGGATTCGGAGTATCGAATTTAGCCTAAGGTGAAATTTTGGTACTTTTCGGATAACTTTCATATTCTAATGAATAGTGAAAATTACTAAATTATAATTAAAAACAACTTTTTTAATCGAAATAATTAATAGTGATAAATTATTAATTTGAGTGGTTTTAAAGTATATTTAGAATATATTTTTACAATTTAATACAATGTTGGTCATTGTTTGTAATTTCACATTTAAACCAGACATAATCAAGTGTCAATCTTTTGATAGATTTTGTTTCTTAAAAAAACACGCTATTTGTTTTAACAGCGGGATTTAATTATAAAATTAATTAATGCAACTTCTATGTTATGAATTTGGTAAAATAGACTTCATTTTTGAATTCGGAATATGAAATATAGCTTAGGATGAAATTTTGGCATTTTTCTGAAAACTTTCAATTTTTGATTAATAGTGAAACCACTAAGTGGTAGGTTAAAAACGGAATTTTGCATAAAACTTAATTTTACCGCTTCTGTGAATGGAATTTCGAAAATCCGAGAGACACGGTTAATATCAAGGACTAAAATGTGGTTCAATGAGATGAAAATAATTTTTTGGTGAATAGTAACTTTTTACTTTTTTTTACCACGGTTAATAGTAAATAGGGTAACTAAGGGTAAATATGATATTAATATTACCCTAACACATGTCCTAATTCTATTGGACAAGTGTAATTCGACCAAAAACAAACTTAGGAATAAAATATGACCATTTAGGCCCACTTGGATTAGATTAGGACATTTATTATTAATTTATTTAAAGAAGGGTTAAAATAGTTAAAATCAAAGTTTAATAAGTAAATCATTTTTAATATGGGGTTATACATAAGATAAATTCGACTATAAATATTCATTAGAAAGCTAAAAAGATTTCCTACATGATGGTATTTTATTTGTAATTTTTAGACAGCATATAATATAATTTATTTATGACACAAAGATGATGCAGTAATTATCTTATTAATGAAATATTGACATAATTGATAATATAAATACCAAAATAAATGTAATTTAAGACTTTTTATGAATTCCACTAATTTTCTAGGTTACTATGATATATTAGTGTTGATTTAATCAACTTGGTTCGAATATATAATTCTTTTATGACTTTCAAAAAAATCATATATCAAATAGTGTCAAAATTGAAACAAAATAGTTTTTAAATCAAATATTATATTATTAATTGTTATTTTATTCCTAAAAATCTAAGGTTCGGCCAAATGACTTAGATAAGGATATATGTATTAATAATATACAATTTGGGGTTCGTTTGGCATGTTATAGTAAGTGTATTAACCATATAGTGAAAGAAAACAAAAAGACACGGTAAAAGTTAAATTATTTAACTTAGAGTTAAATCTAATTGATAAGGTTTAAAATAAGATCCAAACATGTATAAATTTGATTGGTTGATGAGATTACAACCCTATCTCATCTAAGCTTCGAATATGAGTCATTTTTGGAGGTTTTTAAGTGGGGTTATATTTATTATAAATTAATATTTTTAAGAATTCCTAAGGTGCCCCTCTCCTCCCTTATAAAAGGACACCTCCTCCCCCTCCTCCTCACACCAATTTTGAGCACTCAAGCTCGGCCAACCCCTGCCATTTTCTCCTCTCCACTTTCCTAGAATAATCCTAGAGGTTCTGGTCTTCTCCAAAGACCAATCTTAGTTCCTTAAGTGGAGGATTCAAAGAGGCGTTCCAAAGAAGAGGTAATATCCATTACCGATCTTTTCAATTTCTTTCTTCTTAAACTTCTTCTTCTTTAGTTGTTTCATGATAAAGTAATAACATCAGTATTACTTACATACTGATATGTTATTATAAATATGAAACAACCCTAATTCACCTTCTATCCATCCTACGGAAAAATGAAATCACCGCGCGTGCGTACGTACGGAATACCGTCTCCACGCCGTGGTGTAATCTATTTTCCACCACCACCTTACATGGATGGGTATAATGGTGTAAAGAATAACTATACATAGTTATTACAACATCATAATGATTCTGATATATTTTATAATCCACTCCAATTCAATTCAATATTTATAGAAATGATATCATCGCTCGTGCGTACGTACGGAATACCGTCTCCACGACGCGATGAGATTCATTCTCCATGTTAACCATTTAAGAATGATTATAATGTATATATAAGAAATAATAATGAAATACATGACATTATAAAGCTACTGGATTTATGTATATATATATACATATGTATGTCATCTACTTACTTCCATTTCAAGACAATAAGGAAAGAAAAACAGCGTTCATGCGTACGTACGGACTACCGTCTCCATGAACGGTGTTTTTCATTTTATTTATCTATCTATTATATATATATATATACTGAATATATATGATATATAAATCATATTTTATATTCTGGAAGTAAGTAAATCATGATATAAGTAATAATGATGTCAAGAACAACAAGTCAAAACACCTACGATAAATGAAACGATTTTACCCAAAACGCTTCTTTAACATGGAATTTACAAAAGAAAGGGTAATATAATGTCATAAGTGAACCATATATGATATCATAACAATGAATATGATTCTGTAATAAGTCAATGACATTATTTAAATCATTATACAGGAGGTTCAGACACATACGAAGCAAATTGGACCTAAGGTAAGGGAAATATCACAATCTCATTTTTATCCGAGATTGTTTATTCGTAAGTATTTACTGGGGTGTATTTTATCATCCACATCCATGTTTCATCAAAATGTAATATTATTTCCATCCACCTACAATTGTTTAAATCCATTTTTACCCTTCGGTGAGTTTTTAGTAATATGTATGAAAGGAATCTTTTGTCGTACGAGGTACTTTTTGACTTTTCCGACAAAAGTACGAAGAATGTTTTTTTTTAACTTATACGGCACGAACGGATTTCTACTGTTTTATAAAGCCTTATTTTCATGAAGCTTCCTCTAAAAGATTTCATGACTATTTTCAATAAAATCTCTTTCTTTTAAAGTTGCATGATGTTTTGTGAAAAGAAATTGATTTTGAAGAAGAAAGGATATTTTCCTCAAGAATTCAATTCAAGTGTTTTATCAAAATTATTTTCCATCTAAGATAATAAAGAGTTCTGTTTCTATCCATATTTTTACATTGATTTGACTATGTTGTGATGGAATTATGTTTATGAATTCCTTTATCTTATATGAATGGTTTTATGATGTCATGTTGTTTAAGAATCCCATTTTTATTACATGGCTTATGAAATGATGTATGATTTATGATTTTGTGGCACACATAAGAAAGGATTCATTAAGAGATGGGTGGGACCTATATCTCCCTCCAATGCATTGGGTAAAGATTTTATATCTCATGAGATAGACATGGCTGGAATGGTAGGTTATACCGGTTCAGTGAAACAGGACTGAAACGAGGATTACTCGATTCAGAAAGGGACTTTGTCCACTAAGATAGTCTTGGCAATGAGTCTTGACTAACAAGAAATGATTCTCTATGATTATGTGTGTATGCCACAATGAGTAATGTTTTAAGTTATGATTTCATTTCACTACTATGATTTATCCCATGTTATGAAATTATGCTCTCTTTTGCAGGTTAAGATTTCCAAAAATGTTATGTTCTTATGAAAATTATGTGATTGATATTTCCTTTGTTTACCCTTACTGAGCATTTGAGCTCACCCTTTTATGTTTTCTTTTCCCCAGGATATAAAGAAAGGTTTTAGGTAGAAAAAAGGGATGACCTTTATGGGAGATATTGAAGAACTTTCACCACGATTAGAAGATTACGTTCCGAGTTTCCAAAGACACTAAACTATTACGATCCTTTAGTGTGTGTTTTTGTTATGTACTAAGTATTCCGCAAATGTAATGTAATGTCCATGTACGTCAAGATACGGGTCTCTACAGTTGGTATCAGAGGAAAGGTTTAGTCAACCTTTGGAAACTAGGATGCGAAAACGTTAGTGAGATCCCTAGAGATATTTCTAAGGTATATCTAGGGATGTCCCTAGGGATAAGTATACGTATAGGTTATAGTAATAGAATTACGCTAACGATCATAGAATTAAACCTAAGATGTTGGATATTGAAGGTACTCCCCCTTTATTATGTTGTTTTCCCTAGCATGATTTTTGCCTCTCACACAATTCTTTTGGGGTTTTAGACGATGGCTGGAACCCGAAGGAACCTTTTTAATGCGGAATGTGATGGGCAATGCAATGATTGTACCCCTGAGCAACCAAACGATATAGGAGCTGGAATGCAAAATCTTGTAGCCATGATCTCACAACTTTCTCAAGCTATGAATCATGCAGGACTTCCAAACGAGCAAAGGAAGGAGCAACATTCTGTTGAATCCTTCATGAGGCAGCGTCCACCTTCTTTCAGTGGGTCTACTGATCCATTAGTTGCTGAACAATGGATTAGTACTACTGAAAAGATATTTTCAGTTCTTCAATGTTCTGAACATGATAAAGTCATCCTAGCAGTGTATCGTTTGGAAGGAGATGCTGATCAATGGTGGAATCTTATTAAGAATACAAGGCAAAGGGATGAAATTGAGTCTATGGAATGGGACGAGTTCAAGAACTTATTTTTCAATAAGTACTTCCCTCGTATTCTTCGAACAAAGATGGAGAAAGAGTTTCTTGAACTGAAGCAAAGGGACGATGAATCTGTTGGTACCTATGAAGCAAATTTTACAAGACTTGCAAGGTATGCTTCTGGAATTATCATCCAACCTGAAAGTAAAGTTGATCGATTTTTCAGTGGCTTAAAACCAAGTCTTCGAAGGGCATTAGCTATAAGAGACTTCAGTAGCTATGAAGAAATTGTGCGTTGTGCTATCAAGGTAGAAATGGAAGTTGGTGTTACATATCCATCTCATGGTTTTGACAAGAAACGAAAGATGGAGTTCAAGGAGAAATCTCAGAATAATGGTGAAAAGAAGATGAATGTTTCCTTATGCACAAAGTGTGGAAAGAAGCATGGTGGAGATTGTCTAAAAGGGACTAGAAAATGTTTTAAGTGTGGAAAAGAAGGTCATCGAGCAGCTGAGTGTCGAAGTAATAGAAAAAGGGTTTCTAATGATGTGAATAAAGCAAACACTGCAGAGAACGCACCGCCAACACTTCAATGCTTCAAGTGCAAGGAAATGGGGCATTATGCTAATAATTTCCCTAATCCAAGGGTTAGTGATGATCAACATGAGCAACCACTGAAGGCAAAGGACAAAGGGAAATCACATGCGATCACTATTGGCAATGTTGAATATGACAACGATGTGGTGGAATGATTAAGTGTTTATGTAATGGGATTCCAAAATAATGTTGTATCATTGAGTATTGCAATATTTATTGATGTGGTATTCAAAGTGATTGAGATATTTTTTTTGGAAATAAGATGATATGCGCATAATGAAGACGAGAAAATGAAATGTTTAATAGTATTCATGAGCTCATGATTGATATAAGGACTAAGTGATATCATGGTTTGAGTATAAATAATTTTGAGGATTTTGGTATGTGTAAAGTGTTAACTTTTAACTGCATTCAAGTTTTCACTAAGGTTCAATGGGTATTCAAGAGTATACATGATTAAGGACTTTGAATGTTTGGAATGTGACCAAAAAAAAACATATCTTATGATATATGGGGATCAACGATGATATTAAATCTCTGGTAATTGTTTTCACTATGTTATGAGAGTGGACTGCAGTATTATGGATAAGCCTAAAGATTGGAATGGATTGTGTTGGACGATATTATTGATGGGATGTTATAGTAGTTTTGGAAAAAGGACAACCTGCAGGACGGGCGACAGCCCATCGCTTCGGACAAGGCTGTGGGAATCGAACCCACAACCGAAGTGCGACTGGCCTTTATCGCCTACCACTGACCTACAGGAAGTCCCTGTTTAGTAGAAACTAGTTTTATTATATTAAGCAGTATGATATATGAAGTATAAGTCCATTTTAGGAACCATATATGATTAATCTCACTATAGATCGACTTATGTATATAAGTTTTGCTAACCTTTTGTTTGAGACAGATGGAATGACCTGTCATTCTATCACATGATCTGCTAACACATCACGAATAACAAATTCAACTTCATTTATTTAAGAGATGAAGTAGAAATTGTTCAAGGCACGAACAAAAGTGATATTTTACCAAAATAAAGTAAGTATTTATTCTAAGCAAATTTTCAACTTTAGGGAAATGATCTTGAAAACCAAAAATGTTGTCCTAGTGATCTTATACCTGATGAATCAGATGGTACCTTATATCATCACAAATCTATGGATTTGTGATTACTGGCTTTTCCATAGCCATGTTCTCTACCACTCTCCATCAGAACATGATGGTTAGATTTTTCTTCGATATCCATATTTTCACCTATGTGGAAACCCAGTGATTAGTATATTTGGGTAATCGTTACATTTCATACTTTAGTTTTTAAAGCCATGTTTTGGTATTCCTTTTTACGATGTGGGTTTCTATCAAAGAAAATTTTGAATAGTAAACCATTTATAACCCCGACGAATTTCGAGGGCGAAATTCATTTTAAGGGGGGTAGAATATAACGCCCCAAGATTTTATGAAAAATATTCTTTTTAATTTCATTAATGTCTTGTGTTGTACGCTACAACAAAAGAAGCTTTCACAATACGCATCCTTGACTTTCCTTCCGTTACACGCAATCGCGACCTTCCTCGATAGCGTGTGTAGTACGCAATACTGAGTTTCACGAAACAACGATATGCTATTAAAATATTATTAAAACTAGCCGTTATGAATAGTAATAACCACTTTTTGGAAATTTTGTAAATTTTATTTTTCAAAATGGAATTCATTTTTGGATTCGGAGTATCGAATTTAGCCTAAGGTGAAATTTTGGTACTTTTCGGATAACTTTCATATTCTAATGAATAGTGAAAATTACTAAATTATAATTAAAAACAACTTTTTTAATCGAAATAATTAATAGTGATAAATTATTAATTTGAGTGGTTTTAAAGTATATTTAGAATATATTTTTACAATTTAATACAATGTTGGTCATTGTTTGTAATTTCACATTTAAACCAGACATAATCAAGTGTCAATCTTTTGATAGATTTTGTTTCTTAAAAAAACACGCTATTTGTTTTAACAGCGGGATTTAATTATAAAATTAATTAATGCAACTTCTATGTTATGAATTTGGTAAAATAGACTTCATTTTTGAATTCGGAATATGAAATATAGCTTAGGATGAAATTTTGGCATTTTTCTGAAAACTTTCAATTTTTGATGAATAGTGAAACCACTAAGTGGTAGGTTAAAAACGGAATTTTGCATAAAACTTAATTTTACCGCTTCTGTGAATGGAATTTCGAAAATCCGAGAGACACGGTTAATATCAAGGACTAAAATGTGGTTCAATGAGATGAAAATAATTTTTTGGTGAATAGTAACTTTTTACTTTTTTTTACCACGGTTAATAGTAAATAGGGTAACTAAGGGTAAATATGATATTAATATTACCCTAACACATGTCCTAATTCTATTGGACAAGTGTAATTCGACCAAAAACAAACTTAGGAATAAAATATGACCATTTAGGCCCACTTGGATTAGATTAGGACATTTATTATTAATTTATTTAAAGAAGGGTTAAAATAGTTAAAATCAAAGTTTAATAAGTAAATAATTTTTAATATGGGGTTATACATAAGATAAATTCGACTATAAATATTCATTAGAAAGCTAAAAAGATTTCCTACATGATGGTATTTTATTTGTAATTTTTAGACAGCATATAATATAATTTATTTATGACACAACGATGATGCAGTAATTATCTTATTAATGAAATATTGACATAATTGATAATATAAATACCAAAATAAATGTAATTTAAGACTTTTTATGAATTCAACTAATTTTCTAGGTTACTATGATATATTAGTGTTGATGTAATCAACTTGGTTCGAATATATAATTCTTTTATGACTTTCAAAAAAATCATATATCAAATAGTGTCAAAATTGAAACAAAATAGTTTTTAAATCAAATATTATATTATTAATTGTTATTTTATTCCTAAAAATCTAAGGTTCGGCCAAATGACTTAGATAAGGATATATGTATTAATAATATACAATTTGGGGTTCGTTTGGCATGTTATAGTAAGTGTATTAACCATATAGTGAAAGAAAACAAAAAGACACGGTAAAAGTTAAATTATTTAACTTAGAGTTAAATCTAATTGATAAGGTTTAAAATAAGATCCAAACATGTATAAATTTGATTGGTTGATGAGATTACAACCCTATCTCATCTAAGCTTCGAATATGAGTCATTTTTGGAGGTTTTTAAGTGGGGTTATATTTATTATAAATTAATATTTTTAAGAATTCCTAAGGTGCCCCTCTCCTCCCTTATAAAAGGACACCTCCTCCCCCTCCTCCTCACACCAATTTTGAGCACTCAAGCTCGGCCAACCCCTGCCATTTTCTCCTCTCCACTTTCCTAGAATAATCCTAGAGGTTTTGGTCTTCTCCAAAGACCAATCTTAGTTCCTTAAGTGGAGGATTCAAAGAGGCGTTCCAAAGAAGAGGTAATATCCATTACCGATCTTTTCAATTTCTTTCTTCTTAAACTTCTTCTTCTTTAGTTGTTTCATGATAAAGTAATAACATCAGTATTACTTACATACTGATATGTTATTATAAATATGAAACAACCCTAATTAACCTTCTATCCATCCTACGGAAAAATGAAATCACCGCGCGTGCGTACGTACGGAATACCGTCTCCACGCCGTGGTGTAATCTATTTTCCACCACCACCTTACATGGATGGGTATAATGGTGTAAAGAATAACTATACATAGTTATTACAACATCATAATGATTATGATATATTTTATAATCCACTCCAATTCAATTCAATATTTATAGAAATGATATCATCGCTCGTGCGTACGTACGGAATACCGTCTCCACGACGCGATGAGATTCATTCTCCATGTTAACCATTTAAGAATGATTATAATGTATATATAAGAAATAATAATGAAATACATGACATTATAAAGCTACTGGATTTATGTATATATATATACATATGTATGTCATCTACTTACTTCCATTTCAAGACAATAAGGAAAGAAAAACAGCGTTCATGCGTACGTACGGACTACCGTCTCCATGAACGGTGTTTTTCATTTTATTTATCTATCTATTATATATATATATATACTGAATATATATGATATATAAATCATATTTTATATTCTGGAAGTAAGTAAATCATGATATAAGTAATAATGATGTCAAGAACAACAAGTCAAAACACCTACGATAAATGAAACGATTTTACCCAAAACGCTTCTTTAACATGGAATTTACAAAAGAACGGGTAATATAATGTCATAAGTGAACCATATATGATATCATAACAATGAATATGATTCTGTAATAAGTCAATGACATTATTTAAATCATTATACAGGAGGTTCGGACACATACGAAGCAAATTGGACCTAAGGTAAGGGAAATATCACAATCTCATTTTTATCCAAGATTGTTTATTCGTAAGTATTTACTGGGGTGTATTTTATCATCCACATCCATGTTTCATCAAAATGTAATATTATTTCCATCCACCTACAATTGTTTAAATCCATTTTTACCCTTCGGTGAGTTTTTAGTAATATGTATGAAAGGAATCTTTTGTCGTACGAGGTACTTTTTGACTTTTCCGACAAAAGTACGAAGAATGTTTTTTTAACTTATACGGCACGAACGGATTTCTACTGTTTTATAAAGCCTTATTTTCATGAAGCTTCCTCTAAAATATTTCATGACTATTTTCAATAAAATCTCTTTCTTTTAAAGTTGCATGATGTTTTGTGAAAAGAAATTGATTTTGAAGAAGAAAGGATATTTTCCTCAAGAATTCAATTCAAGTGTTTTATCAAAATTATTTTCCATCTAAGATAATAAAGAGTTCTGTTTCTATCCATATTTTTACATTGATTTGACTATGTTGTGATGGAATTATGTTTATGAATTCCTTTATCTTATATGAATGGTTTTATGATGTCATGTTGTTTAAGAATCCCATTTTTATTACATGGGTTATGAAATGATGTATGATTTATGATTTTGTGGCACACATAAGAAAGGATTCATTAAGAGATGGGTGGGACCTATATCTCCCTCCAATGCATTGGGTAAAGATTTTATATCTCATGAGATAGACATGGCTGGAATGGTAGGTTATACCGGTTCAGTGAAACAGGACTGAAACGAGGATTACTCGATTCAGAAAGGGACTTTGTCCACTAAGATAGTCTTGGCAATGAGTCTTGACTAACAAGAAATGATTCTCTATGATTATGTGTGTATGCCACAATGAGTAATGTTTTAAGTTATGATTTCATTTCACTACTATGATTTATCCCATGTTATGAAATTATGCTCTCTTTTGCAGGTTAAGATTTCCAAAAATGTTATGTTCTTATGAAAATTATGTGATTGATATTTCCTTTGTTTACCCTTACTGAGCATTTGAGCTCACCCTTTTATGTTTTCTTTTCCCCAGGATATAAAGAAAGGTTTTAGGTAGAAAAAAGGGATGACCTTTATGGGAGATATTGAAGAACTTTCACCACGATTAGAAGATTACGTTCCGAGTTTCCAAAGACACTAAACTATTACGATCCTTTAGTGTGTGTTTTTGTTATGTACTAAGTATTCCGCAAATGTAATGTAATGTCCATGTACGTCAAGATACGGGTCTCTACAGACCTGCCAAGCCGGGCCGGGCCGACCCCCTAGCCAGGTCGGACCCGCCGAGCCAGGTCAGGCCGACCCGCCAACCAACTGGGCTTGACGGCCCGTGCCCGACTTCGCTTAAATGCGAATATCTTCAAGACCACGTGTTTGAACGACGCGCCGTCTGTGGAATTAGGACCCTCACAACGAGGTGGTCATTTTACGATACTCTAAGTGAATTTTTGACAACCTTGGAAGACGTCCAGGTTTGGACCGAGCATTAATCCAACCAGGCCCCTGGAACGGAAATGTCAATAACTCTTAGACCCGGTGTCCGGTTGACGTGCCATCTTTCACATTGGGTTCATTTTGATGAGATGGAACTATGGGATACATCAACTCAGGACTTCATGATAGTTGATTTATCGATACTTGACTCGAGGAACGAACCCTCCCGGAATCGAGCGTGCTGTGTGCAGGAACCCTAGAGCAGGCTGCGACGACTATTGTACCAGAATCCTATGTGGGTTCTACTGCGATGACTATTGTACCAGAATCCTATGTGGGTTCGACTGCGATGACTATTGTACCAGAATCTTACGTGGGTTCGATAGTGACAACTACTGTACCAGAATCCTACGTGGGTTCGACAATGATGACTACTGTACTGGGATCCTCTGTGGGTCCAACAGTTTTGACTTCTGTTCCTGTATCCTGCATGGGTCTGATAGAGTAGCTGGTCTTGTATCCTATGTGGGTCCGACAACTTAGCTGGTCCTGTATCCTGTGTGGGTCCGACAGGTTAGAGGAATAAGTGACTGCAACTGATCATCACTATCACTCTACGAAAGAAGTTTACCTTCGTGATTTGAGTCTTGACTTCAATCATTTATCTTCGAGGTGATTGACTTTACTTCCTGTTTGGACTGGTTTGTGCTTGGGGTCGAGAGTTGGAGACGAACTGTGATTGGTAACTTAGGTATATGTATTGGAATATACCTATGTAGGGTTGGTTGATAATTCGTGATTGTATATTTCTTCTCTGGTTTATACTTCATGGATTCTAGGAGACCTTCAGGGGTCTCGGGGTCCCTACTAAGAATCATTATACTCACCCCTGCATGGGCTATGCCCGCACTTCATTGTGTTGGTTGAAGATGACAGACAACACTAATTGTGGTAGAGAGTTGTAGAGTTGGACGGTACCCAGAGGTGGACCACTTGGTGGGATGTACACGGAGCAGACGGATGGACCTGGGGTGCTGAGGAGGCCATATGTACCCACCCTTCAAGTGGAATTCCTAGAGGACAACTTAGTAGTTATTATTTTACCTTTATGCAGTTGTAATATCTTTTCAGTTGTTTGTACTTTACTGTTGGTCTTGTATTTCTGGCCCCCTTTTCCCTTTCAGCACTTTCTTCTGTATATAGTTTTACTTAGTATTTACTTCCAGTTGCATACTCTGTTGTTTTAGTTTACTACTTAAAGGCAACGCCTTCCCTTTTTATTGGGATTACGCCTTTGGTTCCAGTCGCCAGCCCCTGACCTATTGAAGGCGGTCTTGGGGTAGTCAAGGCACGGGCCCCGAGGACGGGTCATGACAAATTGGTATCAGAGAGATCGGTTCTACCACATAACTTAGACTCTGATTCTTTAAAAAATAATAGTGTTAAGTGTTTTGGGTGTGGTTATCAGTTTAGGGAAACCGATGTCGGTGCGGAGGCTGACGTATCTATACACTAGGACTCTGACTTCTGATCTCCGACTCAGTGCACGAAAACACTGATTGTGTGAGTGTTTCCTTTGAAAAATTTTTCTTAATGATTAATTTGTGTCAGCTCACTAGGTATACTATTTTAACCGTGGTGCACCTGTTTATTTTCAGGATGGCCCCATGAAGGCAGCCAACTAGGGTTCTGAGTTTCGTACAAGATGGTGGCCCACCGAGCGACGAGGCCTCAGTACAGGGCTCCATCATAGCGGAGGTACCAGCGGTACCACTACCCACTGGGCCATCGATACCACCAGCTCTAGTAGCAGAGATTGCATGCCACCTGAGTACGTTTCACGAGTACCAGCGCTATAGGCCACCCAGGTTCTGGGGAGAGACAGACCCATAGGCAGCTGAGGATTGGTTGGAGGATGTCGTGAGAGTTTTCAGATTGGTAGGGGCACCAGCCAACCTCATTTTGATCCTTGATGCGAGTGTCCTACATGCAGTAGCAGGAAGATGGTGGAGACTGATGCTCTAGGTGCATGACGAGGCATCATTACTCTGGATAGACTTCGAGAGTCTCTTTTGCTCAGAGTTTGTTGCAGCCACCCTTCGTGCGGTGCAGATTCAGGAGTTACTTCATCTGCAGCATGGCAGCATGATAGTATGTCAGTACTCAGTGTGGTTCACTGACCTCTCATGATAATCCACATATATGGTATGAGACCTATTCTTCAGGGCCCGAACCTTCAAGGAGGGACTCATGAATGAGATCAGAGCTTTGAATATTCCCCTAAGCATTTCGACGCAGGCAAGGGTGCTGGAGCGAGCCCTTCTAGTGGAGAGTTTTCTCACTGAGCAGTCACCAGCGGTGAGACCCACCACAGGGTGACACGTAGTGGAGTCTTCTACAGCCAGTAGTAAACAGATGACATAGAGGTCCAAGTGGACTAGGCCATCAGGTGGGCGACCCCATGATACAGGTTCGGTTGTGTGGGGCACACGAGACAGAACCATCTATACGAGGAGCAGGTAGTGCTATGCATGTAGTGGGCAGGGCCACATGGCTCATGAATACTAGACCTGCCATGAAGATGAGCAGAAGATAGTAGAGGGACCTCCTAGGAAGAGGAATAGGTTCAACCATGGTGGTATTCTGGGAGCAGGCAGACATCTAGAGGAGCTGGCTGAGCAGCGGGTGGTGGATGACGTTTCGAGGCTCTTCCACCACCACCACCCGGAGGTCCACCCCGACCACAGGGATCTGGAAGACAGAGGCGGGCTTAGCTCTAGGTAGTCAAGTACTATGACCACGATGCACATGAGATGATTCTAGGTACTATATGTGTCTACTCCACCCTTGCTGCAGTACTTATTGACACAAGTGCGAGTCATTCTTTTATTTCTACTGCCCTTGTTTGGAGCTCGAAGATTACGATGGAGCTGTTGGCTCGATCCTTACAGCTAGAGACTTCTACGGGAGCAGAATCGATGATTACGCACTTGTGCCGGTAGTGTGAGCTTACTCTAGGAGGCAAGAGCTTCGGCTGGGATCTTCTTGTAGCGGCGTTGAAGCCTTACGACGTCATCTTGGGTATGAACTGGTTATCCACAGTTCATGCTCAGATTGACTGTATTAGGCACAAAGTGTGGTGTATCCGCACAGATGAGATCATGTTCACCTTCACTAGTGAGAAGGGAGCCTTAGCAGTGCAGGATTAACTTATGCATAGGAGGGGGCAGCCGATCACACATTAGTTGGCTTGTCTAATCCTCAGAGCAGTTGATGTGTGGAGTCTGAGTTTTTCTGTTGTGGTGGATCATTATGTGGATTTTTTCCCTAACGACGTTCCAGGACTACCTCCTTGCAGAGAGGTATAATTCTACATTGACCTGTACCCCGGGACCACACCGATATCTACTCCAGCATATCAGATGGCTCCCGCCAAGCTTCGCGAGCTATGGGTATAGATGAAGGACTTACAGGGGAAGGGATTTATCCGACCCAGTGTTTCACCCTGGGCATCTCTGATTTTGTTCACCAAGAAGGTGGATGGGAGATTCCGACTGTGTTTTGACTACAGTCACCTAAATAAGGTGACTGTGAATAAAAAGTACCAAATCCTGAGGATTGATGACATCTTTGATCAGCTCAAGGGAGCACGATGGTTCTTGAAGATAGACCACAGGTCAGGCTATCACCAGCTCAGATTTTGAGATGAGGATGTGTAGAAGATGGCCTTCAGGTGTCGGTATGGCCACTAAGATTTCTTGGTTATGCCCTTAGGCATAACCAACACTCCAGAAGTGTTCATGAGTCTCATGAATAGGATTTTCCAACCTTACCTCAATCGCTTTGTCATAGTCTTCATTGAAAACATACTGATTTACTCGAATATTGAGGAGGAGCACGCCTACCATTTACAGGTGGTACTGGACACACTTTAAGAGCACCAACTTCATTGTAAGCTCTCGAAGTGCCATTTCTATATTTGAGTGGTTCAATTCTTGGGACACGTCATATCGGAGGCTGGAGTTTCAGTGGACCCAGCGAAAATCAAGGCAGTACTTGCTTGGGAGCCACCGAGGAGTGTGACAGAGGTACAGAGTTTTCTGGGACTGGCTGGGTACTATCGAAGATTTGTGCTAGACTTCTCTAGAGTTTTAGCACTGATTTCATCTTTGACGAAGAAGGGTAAACCCTTTATGTGGTCAGATAGATACCAACAGAGCTTTCAGGAGCTGAGGTAGAGGTTGACCAGTGCACCCATATTGAGGCTAACAGAGGAGGGAATATGGTATGTCATTTACTGCGATGCATCAGGGACCAGACATGGGTGTGTCCGGATACAGGAGCGAGTAGTGATCACGTATGGTTCACGGTAGTTGAGACAACACGAGAAGAACTATGCCACCCAGGACCTAGAGTTAGCAGCAGTGTTCTTCGCATGGAAGATGTGGAGACACTATCTGATGGGCGAGTGTTTAAAAGTCTACTCTGACCACGAGAGTCTCAGGTACATCTTCTCGCAGAAGGACCTGAACCTGAGACAATGACGATGGCTCGAGTTCCTCCAAGACGATGACTTTGAGATAGTCTATACTCCTGGGAAGGGAAATGTTGTAGAATATGCTCTCAGTAGGAGATCGGGCATTTAGACACTAGGAGAGGCGATAGAGAAACTGGCCATGTTATAGATATCCTTTGTGGATAGAGATGGAGAAGGCTTTCTGCAGTCTCTCATAGTCACTCCTCCACTTCTTCAGTGAGTCAGAGAGGCACATCATGTGGATGTTGACTGTGAGACGCGACGTGCTCAGATATCCTCAGGGTAGGAACATGATGGGTTTTATGAAGGTGGGGAGCATGTCATCATCTTCAGAGGACGTACCATGGTACCAGTTGCACTATAGGAGGAGGTGTTGAGGGAGTTCCACACTTCCCCTCTAGCAGTACATCCAGGAGTGGTGAAGATGTATCAGGACCTCAGACGACAACACTGATGGCTAGGTATGAAGAAGGTGGTAGTAGAGTTTGTCTCACAATGCCTCACTTTTTATTAAGTGAAGGCGGAGCACCAAATTCCAGCAGGCTTGGTTCTTCCCTTAGAGGTCCCAGAGTGGAAGTGGGACGGAATATCCATGGATTTCGTGATGGGACTTCCACGTAGATCTAGAGGACACGACTCTATCTGGGTGATTTTTGACCGACTCACCAAGTCGGCCCACTTCCTACTGATTGGAGAGAAAGGGTCAGTAGAGAGCTTGATACGCCTCTATATTCATAAGATCATATGGATTCATGGTGTGCCATCGATGATCATCTCCGATCAGGATGCTCGTTTCACTTCCCGGCTATGGAAGGGGTTGCAGGAGGATTTCAGGACGTAGCTTCACTTGAGCACCATCTTCCATCCTCAGATGGATGGTTAGACTTAGGGGACCATTTAGACTCTCAAGGACAAGATCTGTGCATGTGTCATTGACTTGGTTCGCAGTTAGGAGGATCAATTACCCTTGGTGGAGTTTTCGTACAACAATAGCTATCACTCCACCATCGGGATGGCACCGTACAAGGAACTGTATGACCGACCTTACAGATCACCACTGTGCTGGACTGACCCAGGGGAGTCCGCACTTGTAGGACCAGAGATGGTACAGGCTACGACATAGAAGTTTTAGAACATCCAAGATCGAATGGAGACTTTATAGAGCAGACATAAGTCTTATGCTGATAGGAGATAGAGACCACTGGAGTTTGAGGATGGAGACCACGCCTTCATATGGGTCTCACCTCGATGAGGTCTACAAAGATTTGGATGAGGCGGTAAGTTATCTCCAAGTTTCATCGGACTGTTCTTGGTCCTCATCAGGGTAGGCGAGGTGGCTTACTTCTTGCCCCTTCCACCTTAGCTGCACCGGTTGCACGACGTTTTCCATGTATCTTAGCTAAGGAGATACGTGCATGACCCGTCCCACATCATCGACCATAGGGATATAGACATTGATGAAGGGGTGAATTTCATGGAGGTTCCAGTGGAGATTGAGGATCGATATGAGTGAGTCCTACGTGGACTATCGATTCCTCTGGTGCGTGTTTTCTGTCAGCATGAGAACCTATAGGAGAGCACATGGGAGTGAGAGGCTCAGATGTGTGCTCAGTACCCCCATTTGTTCCTTTAGTATGTGTTGTAGCTTATGGGGACGTAAATCCCTGAGGTGGGGAGAATGTAAATACTCAGAAATCCCATGGTAATTTTTTTCTTAAATACATGGTAATTTTACGAGTCCGCAATTTCTGACGGTGCCTGATTCGGAGGCCAGGTGTGCCCGGAATCAATTTCTGAAGTTTTGTTCGGGTATGTTCAGTAAACGTATGTCCAGGATTTTATATCTTTTGAACCAGTACTCGAAATTGAAATCCGAAGACACCGATGAAATCGAAGTGCCGGTATTCACTTAAGGAGACCTTTACCGCAGTTTCTTTTGGTCAAAATCAGAAGTTAATTTTTGGGTATTCTTAATAAATTAAATATAATTATGTGTGACATAATTTTTATTTAGGTGGTGATTATTTTTATCCAAAGGGAAGTTGTAGGTGGGGCTCATCCCCCAAATAACCTCCCGTGGGAGGATATTTTGTGGTGGGACCCACATGATCTCAAACCCCTCAACTCCCCTTGAACCCATTAAACTATTGAACCTACCTCTTAATCTGACAACTCGTACTTGTATTTAGTTAATTGAGACCATTGAAATTCTTGCCAACTCCTTGCATTTAATTAAGTGAACCAACTTAATTAATTAATTTGAGTGTTTGAATTCTTTTGAATTATTTTTCCTATAACTAAATAATAGACAAGTCTATTATTCTTCCTGGGTTTTCATAATCCTTATAGAGAGCTTTTGGGTGGAACCTTGAGAGAGCCTTTCCTCTCCAACGAAGAATGCACCATCACTAACGAAGAATGAGGATGACGCTTGAGCCCGGAATTGGTGATGTGTGACGGGCGCAACATTCGATGATGTCATCGAATTCTTTTTCCGCGCCTTCAACAACGTACTTCAAATCACGGTAGGGTTTACTCTGATGTTTGATTCTACCCTCTGTTATACATCATTAAGTTGGTGGAATGATGTGCCGATTGTTATCAATGTAATGAGAAGGATTCAGAACGCACGAACACGACCTGACCCTCCCCTTTATTATTTCCATTTGATGACGTCAGAGATGAAGCCAAAAGGGCATAGTGTCGTCGCACTGTGCCAGAGAATAACCGTGGCCAGGAGGATTGTAGTGGATGGAAGAGGAACCGTAGTAGGGAGGGCCGCGACAGATAAAGAGGCGCGACACTATTGCGCCGCACTGTGGAGCCGAAGGTTGTGGCCAGGCAGGGCCGTGGTGGTGGTGGACCGGCGCCGTCATGCTAGCCATGTGGAGGAAAAATGGGTCCCCGTTTCCGTGGGCCGCTCGGGCGAACCAAACCGGCCGGCCACCTGCTGGCCGGGCTAAAGATCCACGACACCCACAGGCACCGCACAGAGAAGGCCGCAACCCGCTTCCACGGGCCGCTCTGCTGGGCGAACCGGCCGGGCTGGAAGATCGCGGTACTCGCAGGCACCGCGTGGGAAAAACCGCTGCCCGCTGCGCAGGCCGCGTGTGCCGAGGAGAACTGACCGACTACAGCCAGCTGGGCAGGGGAGAGGCGGTGGCGCCAGGCGAACCGGACCGGCCTGCTGCGCGGGCCGGGCTGACCCCTCAGCTGGGTCGGACCCGCCGAGCCAGGCCGGGCCGACCCCCCAGCCAGGTCAGACCCACCGAGCCAGTCCGGGCCGACCCCCCAGCCGTGTCGGACCCGCCTAGCCGGGTCGGGCCAACCCGCCAGCCCACTGGTCTTGACGGGCCGGGCCCGACTTCTCTTAAATACCAATATCATCAAGACCGCGCGTCCGAACGACACGCCGTCTGCGACATTGAGACCCTTGCAACAAGTCAGTACTTTTTTGATACTCTATGTGAGTTTTGGACAACCTTGGAAAACAACTAGGTTTGGACCAAGCATAAATCCAACTGGGCCCCTGGAACGGAAATGTCAATAACTCTCAGACCGTGTGTCTGATTGACGCGACATCTGTCACGTTGGGTTCCTTTTGATGAGACAGAACTACGGGAAACATCAACTCAGGACTTCATGATAGTTGATGTATCGAAACTTGACTCGAGGATCAAACCCTCCTAGAATAGAGCATGCTGCGTGCGGGAACCCTAGAGATGGCTGTGACCACTATTGTACCAGAATCCTACGTGGGTGCGACCGTGATGATTATTGTACCGGAATCCTACGTGGGTTTGACTGCGATGTCTAATGTACTAGAATCCTATGTGGGTTCGATAACAATGACTACTTTACCAGAATTCTATGTGGGTTCGACAACGATGACTACTGTACTGGGATCCTCCGTGGTTCCAACATTTCTGACATATGTTCCTGTATCCTGTGTGGGTCCAACAAAGTAGCTGGTCCGGTATCTTGTGTGGTTCTGACAGCTTAGCTGGTCCTGTATCTCATGTGGATCCGACAGATTAGATGAATCAGTGACTATAACGGATCATCTCTATCACTCTACAAAGGAAGTTTAACTATGTGAGCTGAGTCTTGACTTCAATCCTTTATCTTTGAGCTGATTGAATTTACATCCTGTGTGGACTGGGTTGTGCTTGGGCTCGAGAGTTGGAGCCGAACTGTGATTGGTAACTTAGTTATCTGTATGGGTATATATCTAAGTAAGGTTGGTTGATACTTCTTGATTGTATCTTTCTTACGTGGTTTATCCTTCGTGGATTTTGGGAGACCTTTGTGGGTCTCGGGGTCCCTACTGAGTATCGTTATACTCACCCCTACATGGGATATGCCCGCACTTCATTGTGTTGGTTGCAGATGATGAAAATCACTGATTGTGGTAGAGAGTTGTAGAGCTGGACGGTACCCGGAGGTGGACCACTTGGAGAGATGTACACGGAGTGGACGGATGGACCTGGGGTGCTAATGAGGTCATCTATACTAACCCTTTAGGTGGGATTCCCAGAGGATGACTCAGTAACTTCTGTTTTACCTTTCTTCTGTTGTATTAGCTTTTCAGTTGTTTGTACTTTATTGTTGGGATTGTATTTCCGGCCCCCCTTTACCTTTCAGTGCTTTCTTCTGTATACAATTTTACTTAGCATTTACTTCCAGTTGCATACTCTATTGTTTTAGTTTACTACTTAAAGGCAATGCCTTCCCTTTTTATCAATATTATGCATTTTTGTGCTAGTTTACAGCCCCTGGCCTATGGAGGGTAGGCTTGGGGTAGCCACAGCACGGGCCCCGAGGACGGGTTGTGACATTAGGCTCGATATCATTGTTTTGGTTTGGGTGAAGGGTTAATGCTTAAATTCTCTTCTTCCACTAATCCTTTCTCTCAGGATTTATATTGTAGGTTTGGTCTAGGGGAAGATTACATCATGAGTTTCATAATCATACATTATTTTTGTTTAATTATTTCTTGTTTTTATTTTTATTGTTATGCTTTCTTTAATTTCTACAATAGTATAACATCAATATGTTTTTATATTCAAATAATTAGGTAATTTTATCCTAAAATACATGAACATGATTATAGATTGAAGTGAAAAGTTGATCATGATAACCAGTTCCATCGTAATCTATGTTGATATAATGATTTTTTGGTTTATAATTATATATGATGTTGTATTGATATTAATAATTTGAGTTGGAATATCTATTGAATGTGGAAATTAGTATGAAAATGAAAAATCAAGACCCAAATTAATGTGATAGAAAGTACCTTAGGAATGGTGTAACGTCTTAATCCCAGTTACCTAGAATCGGTGAATTATTACATAACATTGGCATGATACAAGGGATCATGTCTTGAAATACTGATCAGTTTAGTAGCATTAGAAAGAATAGATACATACATAAGTTTTACATTACATCATGAAATAAAAAAAAATTATGTCCCCTTTGAACACTCTTATATCCCTTAGCCTATTCCTGCAGGTTAAACTTAATAAAATTCTTTGCATCATGGAAAAAATAAAACATAATAAAGGGGTGAGATCAGATGATCAGTAAGGGTAATAAATATAATGTAAGATAACATAAACATTAGGCATGGTGAATAATTGAAAACACAAGCCTTTACAAATAATAAACATGAACACTTTATGGCAGGAATATGAGCTGATTAAATAGTACCATAATAAAAAATAGTAATGGATATTCTACTAGTCTAATAACCACATGAACCAACAATAATATTTTCATGATTAGGGAATGTATAATACGGGAAATTCTGAAAAATTTTGTCAAGGCCTCGACCAAGACGTCTAAAAATAATTACAGCCTCATCCAAAACCATATATCCAAAGTGGGAAAGGCCTCAACCAATTCCATGTATAATTGTCTCATGAGACCTACAGATGCATCGAGGAGATATAGCAGGCTCCACATGGCAATTACTAAGTCCAATACATTCCTCATATTAAAGGTAAAAACATAATCGAAACATTTATATTAAAAATGGCATTAGAAATTTCAATATTTTAACCACAAACCATAAATGGAAAAAAATAACACATCCACAATCAAATATAACTCATTTAATACAATATGGATTATTTTATTTTGATATATAAAACTCAATCAAAAATAAAATACAGTGAATTATATTGACATAGATGAAAATAGTCTTTAAAACTATTTGAGAGACAAATCCCCTTTTTCTTGAAAACATTTAAATGTCGCACTATTTATCAAAGAAGTCGTTTAAAAGAGATTTTTGAATAAAAGTGTTCCACAAAACATTAAAACTTTTAAATATAATTTTAATTTCAAAACATTCATTTCCATATAAATAAATACTTAAAAACATTTTTAAAACATGGACATTAATGAGAAAGATTTAGAAGAATAAATATTTAAAACATTTAAAACAAAAATTTAGTTAAAGAGTTCCTAACCAAATAAGAGACACTTGAATAAAATTAATTGAGGAATAAAATTAATCAAAACATTATAATATTATAAGAATAAATGGATTCATTATATAATATGTAAAAGGATAGTATATACACAATATAAAAGTGAATTGGTGCATAACAACAAAGAGGTCTCAAAGGAATGTAAATTGAGACAAAATAACTTATAAAGACCGTATCATTAGATTAAGGATAAATCAATGAAATAATTATGTGTGAAAATACAAATACACTCAATATAATGGGATATTTAGTGTAAATCAATCATATTGAATTCACACATATTCTTGTAAAAACAAAACCAATGACTTGGATGTTTAACTCAATGAATGGAAATTGAGTTAAGATTACCCTTAACATGTTCATATCAATGGAATGTGAATTTATCAATGGAGTGATTATGTGTATCAAAGTAATATCCATATAAAGGGTATTGGAAATTACCACATAAATAATAAATAGTGATTCCACACATAATCTTGGGGTAAAATAATCAATGAAGTATGCGTAAAGCCCAATGAGTGGAAATTGAAATTTGAAATTCCTTTACCGATTTGGTAACTTATGAACATACACCCCATGAAAGAAGTATCATACAATGAAGATGTAAATACCCATAAATTAAATTATATTACACAAATAATATAATCATGGGTAGTACATACACCATACAAAATTAAATAGGGGCAATGTAGTATAAATCTCACGGGAATAAGAAGTGGGATGAAAAACCCTTACCTTGTAATTTTCCTTTGTATAGGGTAGGTTAGCCTCTTGTATAATGGTGAAATCATTGTCATTAAATTATAAAAGAACAGAATACATAAATATTATATCATATATGATCTTCTAATATTGCTTTGTTAATGATATTTCAGTAGTATCATTGTTTTGGTTGTTAACTGATTCATTTTCATTTATATGTCTTGTTATGTAAGTCATGTTTGTTATGGATATGATGTATTTTATTAATATCCAGAATTATATTAAGTCATTAAAAATTAGTTTTATTCATAAAATTAAAATTATTCTTGAATGGTTATTATGGAAAAATGAATCTCATCGCGTTCGTGGAGACGATAATCCATACGTACGCACAAGCGACAATATCATTATTTTGATATTACGATCGTATGTAAATAGATGGTATATCATATATACATAATCATTAAAATGTTATATTTATTATTTACATCAGTTATACACCATTATTATACCCATCCAAAAAAATGTATGGAACAATAAATACACAACGACACAGAGACAGTAAGTCGTACATACCCACGTATGGTGACTTTGTCATTCATACGATGGATAGAATAATGAATATTATTATATCATTTTTATAATAAAATAAAAGTATATAGAATATAATGGATTTATTATTTTAGAATGGAAATAACAAATAAAGAATAAGTGGAAGAAGAAACAGAATTTGAAAGAGGTGGTGAAATATTTACCTCTTCTTTAGGTTTTTCCTTTTGATTTGATCAAAAGGGCTCCTTAGGTTAGATTTATGATAAAAATATTGCATCTAGGTTTAATTAAGGGAATTTTGGAGGATATTTGGGAAGGGGTTGGCCGGAACAAATGGATTTAGAGGTGTGATTTTGAGAGAAGGGGAAATGCCCTTTTATTAGAGAGGTGAGTGGAACCTTAAAAAAAGATTGAATATTATTTTAAAATAAAATATTTTTCTTTTTATAATGGCTAAAAGATGATTTATTTAGAGTATAAGGTGCGTATGGGTATAAAAACTCTCAAAAAATATGTTTTAGATAGGTTTGGGTTACCATATTAACCTTATCTTTTAGATTTAACTCTTAGTTAAATAGTTTAACTTTTACCATGTATTCTTGTATTGTTATAATAATTGGTTAATAAACTTACTATAAAATTCCAAGAGAATCTTAAGTGGTTCATTAATGACATAAATATAATTATATAAGTTATTTGGAAGAACCATAGATTTTTAAGACTATTATATAATTTAATAATATAATATTTGTTTTAAAAACTAATTTTTGTCAATTTTGACACTATTTAGTATTTGGTTTTTGTGAAAGTCATAACAGCATGATTACTTCAAAAAAAATAAATTTAATCAAACATAAAATGTACTATTAACCTATAATATTCGTGTATGGAATCACAACTTTCAAATTATATTTATTTTAATATTTATAATATCATTTATTTGATTCTTTTATTAATAAGGAAAATACGGTATCCTTATTATGTCATAAATAAATATATTTATTATATGTCTAAAAAGTATAAATAAAATATAATCATGTAGGAAGTATTTTTAGCTTTCAAATGAATATTTATAGTCCAAGAGATAGATTATATAACCCCATATAAAAATGTTTTACTAAAAGGTATATGCTATTGTTATTTTTGTCTTTACTTTAGATTAATTAATATAAAATGTCATTATCACTCCCAAGTGACTCCATGGAGTCCCAAAATATACCCAAGGATGACCATGGTCATATATGTATTATAAAATAGGTTTAGGACATGTGTTAGGGTAATTTATTATTATTATTATGTTATTTGTTTACCTTTATTTATCAGATTTACCCTTTAATCATGGTAAATAAAATATTTACCGAAGTAATTATTCATAACGTCTAAAAATAAAAGTTACCTATTTACAAAATTTGGACCTAATGATTTCAAATATGTAATCCATTTTTACAAATTCAAAACATATAAGTATCATAAATTAATTTAAAATTAATTTCCGTTGTCAAAACAAAAAGCGTGTTTTTAAGAAATAATAACTATCAGAAGATTGACACTTGTTTATGTCCAGTTTAAATGTGAAATTATATCCAATGATCTAAATTATATTAGATGATAAAAATAAAGTCTAATGATACTTAAAAACCATTCAAATTTATAATTTAACACTATTAATTATATCTATTAATAAAGTTGTTTTCAATTAAAACATAGTATTTTTCACTATTCATCAAAATATGAAAGTTATTAGAAAAGTACGAAAAAATTATCCAAATTAAAATTTTTATTTCTTGATTCTAAAGAAGAATTTAATTTAATTAAATTGAATATATAAAAGTATCATATATTTGTTTTAAAAAGGGTTCTCTATTAAAAGGTGGTAAAATTTCATTTTTTGAAAAATACTTATTTTATTAGAAAAATGAATTTGTTCTTACATTATGTCTAAGAAACACATAATATGGATTCTAAAATTATATGGAGTATTCAAAATTCAGTTAATACTATTCATAACTAATTTTTGAATGGCTAGTTTAATAAGTCGTGGTGCGCTCGAACTCGGTGTTGCGTGTAGCTCAAGCCATTGATTTACTTTATGGAAAATAACTTACTATGAAATCTTGGGGTGTTACATTTTCCCCAAATTTGGAAATTTCATCCTCACAATTTAAAAAATGGGCTTGTGAACTTAATTGAAAGTCCCACATCGGAAAAAGAGTTAATAAAACCATCACTTTAAAAGAAAGAAAGATAAGTAAAAAGGTCACTCGAGATAACCCATAATAGGATTCCATGTAGGAAAACATGGATATGGAAGATAAAATAAGTTTCATGTTTTGATGGAGGGTGATAGAAAACATGATCAGGATAAAGTTAACAACAAGAAAACCACAAACTTATGATGGTATAAACGATCATTAGTTTCCCAGTACAAAAAGTAAACAAACAATGTTTTTTAAGTACCATTTCATAAAGTTGAGGAATTTATTAATGAGATTGACTAATAAAATAAAGAGATATACTTAATTTTTTAAGTACAGTTTCATACTTTAATAAATTTCTGCCACCAACTCATCCTTTTTTTTCCAAATGACGAGTATTCAAGATGACTTGGTCACACATGAAGTGCCATAATCAACTTATAGAGAATCACATGATCCACAAAGGATAAAATATATATTTCACTTGTCTTTAGAGGTTAACCAAAACCGAAATGATTAGTATGAGATCAGATGACCCCCAAAAACAATAATTCTTTAGAGAAAGAAATACGAATCTTAATTTCTAAAATTAAACCAACAATACCCAATGTTCAATAAATACCATTAAATAAACAATTGTGCTTAAAATCCATCACTATAATCCAAAATAATATTGAAACAAAAAACTTAGAAGATTTTCATTATATAGTCTTCCATGTTAAATTGTATCTCAAAATAACATCGACTACTCTTAAAGTCACATACTTAAAAGTAATTAACCTAATCAAAAATTCTATATGATAGGTTAATCATTTCCATAAATAACCAAAATATCTATAAATCCACAATAAAAACATATATAAAATTCACCATTACTCCTCAAATGAAATCTCATGGTATTATATTTTCCTTAGGCATATAGTGTTCCCAACAAAGTGAACGTCTTCCAAAATAACATTTATCACTTAATCACAAAATGATTTTCTTATAATAAGGATATCCATTTGATAAGACATAAGATCCCAAATCAACTTATTATTGATCAATAAAATCAATTAACTAAAAAATAATTAGTCACATTAACCAGGGATATCACGTAGTCTAGTGGTAGGTGATAAATCCCTATCACACTTTGGTCGTGGGTTCGATTCCAGCATCTTTATCCGACACGACAGGTTTCCACACGGTCCGTGTGTTGTCATTTTTTTCAAAAACTATATTTATAACAGTCCCAAAATGAGATAAATTCCTTAAAATAACCATAACATAATTTAACCTCAAATTTTACCTCATACCTCACATTTTCATCCCAAAAATTAATAACATCTAATGGCATCAAATTCAAGGATCATATAAACCCAAATGGTTTTTTATAACTATATCTACAAGAGAAAAGATAATTCTTCCTCAAATAGAATTTTCACACAACAAACTATTGGGATATAAATACAAGAGAAAATTATTCCAAAGTAATACCATCAAAAAAGAGTACTAACACTTTTAAACATTTCTCCATCCATTTATTTCCACATAGGTTCTTTCTTGACCAAGAGGTTATCCTATAAAATAGGTAATTCACTAGGGTAATGACTAGGTCCCCTACATTTATGAAAAATAACTGTAAATATATCCTTGGAATCATTTTTATTTTCTTCCATATTACTCTTCATTTTTCCTTGGAAATTCTTTAATTTATGTCCTTATTTCCCACACATAAAGAATTTATTTGTTCCATTGAGACACTTTACTAGGTGTCTCTTTCCACATTTCCTACATGATGGAAATTGAGCCTTCTTTTCTCCATGGTCTCCACTACTAGAGCTCTTATCATTCACCAAATTTATCTTCTTTGTTGAGTTTGGGAGTTGGTTAATATATATGTTGTTGATCATATTTTCGGAAACCTGATTTAGCATGAATACAATATCATTTACACCTATCAACATTTCATTTAGTTGCTAATTTCCACCACCATTCCCACCTTGTACATCATGTTCAATGTTACTATGACTTCCTTAGAATCCATCCATTGACTAACACAAGAAAGAATAGTATGAGTCATAAAATTATTTATAGAATATCATAACACCTTATTTTTAATTTAAAAGACCTTTAGATTATCCAAGGTTATTTATTCTCATATTATATTAAAATACTTCAAATTGATTTGTAAATAAAATGTGAATTATCCTAAGCATATCCCTAGGAGTGTCATAACCAAGAGTGCAGAAAGGCCTATTGTTGTGTACTATGATACCTCGGGTCAAGCCCGGAACTTCTTGTTAGAGTTTTCACTCCTAGGTACATATGTGCCAGAGCCGCCTGTACCTACTTGTATCCACAAAGGGATGTATTTCTTGGAAAAACCACATAATATTCACATTACCAAATTTTTTGGATGTTCTTATATATGAATCCTCAATGTATATATTAGGGTAGTGTTTTCTTATTAGTGTTTTTTTCTTAATCTATCTTCCAAGGATTGTTCTAAACTTCCTCTGATACCAACTATAACGCCCCGATCCCAGTTACCCAGAATCAGTGCATTATTACATAAAATTGGCATGATAAAAGAGATCATGTCCCGAAAGCCTGATCAGTTTAGTATCCTTGGAAGTACTAGATACATACATAAGTTTTACATTACACCATGAAATAAAAAAACATTGTGTCCCCATTAAACACTCTTATATCCCTTAGCCAATTCCTGCAGGTTAATCATATTATACTTCTTTGCATCCTGGTAAAAATAAAATATATGAAAAGGGTGAGATCAGATGCTCAGTAAGGGTAAGAAATACCGCGGAAGATAACATAAACATTAGGCATGGTGAATAATTGAAAACACATTCCTTTAAAAATAATAAACATGAACACTTTATGGTAGGAATATGAGTTGAGTAAATAATGCCACAATAAAACATATTTATGGGTATTATACTAGTAGAATAACCACATGAACCATCAATAATATTTTCATAATGAGGGAATGTATAATGCGAGACATTATAAAGCATTTTGTCAAGGCCTTGACCAAGACGTCTAAAAATGATTAAGGCCTTGGTGAAAACAATATATCAAAATTGGGAAAGGCCTCGGCCAATTCCACGTCTAATTGTCTCATGAGACCTACCGATGCACTGTGGAGCTATAGAGGGCTCCACCCGTCACTTACTAAAACCAATACATTCCTCATATGAAAGGGTGAAACATAATCTAAACATTCGTATTAAAACTAGCATACAAAATGTCAATATTTTAACCGGAAACCTTGAATGGAATAAAAATAGCACATAAACAATCAAACACAACTCATTTAATATATTATGGATGATTATATTATGATAAATCAACCTCAATCAAGAATAAAATACACTGAAGGATATTAACATAGATGAAAATAGTCATTAAAACTATTTGAGAGAAATATACCATTTTTCTAGAAAACATTTAAATGTCACACTATTTATCAAAGAAGTTATTTAAAAGAGATTCTTGAATCAAAGAATCCCATTCAAATTTGAAAATTTTAAAAGGAATTTTAATTTCAAAACATTCATGTCCATATAAAAAAATAATTAAAAACATTTTTAAAACATGGACATTAATGAGAAAGATTTAGAAGAATAAATATTTAAAACATTTTAAAAAATAATTTAGTTAAAGAGTTCCTAAACAAATAAGAGACGCTTGAATACAAGTAATTGAGGAATAAAATTAATTAAAAAATTATAATATCATGAGAATAAATGGATTCATGATATAATATGTCAAAGGATAGTATATACACCATATAAAAGTGAATTGGTGCATAATGAAAAAGAGGTCTCAAAGGAATATAAATTGAGACGAAATACCTTATAATGACCGTATCCTTAGATTAAGTATAAATCAATGAAATAATTATGTGTGACAAATATAAATACACTAAATATAATTCGATATTCAGTGTAAATAAATCAGATCACATTTACACATATTCTTGTAAAAACAAAACCAATGACTTGGATGTTTAACTAAATGAATGGAAATTGAGTTAAGATTACCCTTAACATGTTCATATCAATGGAATATGAATTTATAAATGGAGTGATTATGTCTATCAAAGGTATATCCATAGAAATGGCCATGGAAATTACCACAAAAATAATAAATAGTGATTCCACACATAATCTTGGATTAAAATAATCAATGAAGTATGCGTAAAGCCCAATGAGTGGAAATTGAGATTTGAAATTCCCTTACCAATTTAGTAACTTACGAACATACACCCAATGAAAGAATTATTATACAATAAAGATGTAAATACCCATAAATTAAAGTATATTACATAAATAATACAATCATGGGTAGTACATACATCGTACAAAAGGAAATAGTGTCAATATAGCATGAATCTCATGAGAATAAGAAGTTAGATGAAACCCATTATATTGTAATTTTACTTAGTATAGGGTAGGTTAACCTCCTGTATAATGGTGAAATAATTGTTATTAAATTATTCAGGAACCAAATACATAAATATGATATCATATATAATCTTCTAATATTTATTTGTTAATGATATTTCTATAGTATCATGTTTTGGTTATTAACTGATTCATTTTACTTTATATGTCTTGTTACGAAAGTAAGGTTTGTTATGAATAGGATGTTTTTTATTCATATCCAAAATGATATTAAGTTATTAAAAATTATTTGTAATCCTAAAATGAAAATTATTCTTGAATTGTTGCGATGGGGAAATGAATCTCATCAAGTTCGTGGAGACGGTAATCCGTACGTACGCACAAGCGACAATATCATTATTTTAATATTAAAATCATCTATAAATAGATGGTATATCATATATACAGAATCATTAAAATGTTATATTTATTATTTACATCAGTTATCACTAGTGTAGAAAACATTTTTTACGTCGGTTATTTTTCATTTTTTACGTCAGTTATTTATAAACCGACGTAAAAAACATTAAATTGCGATGTTTATCACGTCAGTTATTTTATAACCGACGTGATAAAAAAATGGGAAGGGTTTATAACGTCGGTTATTTCATAAACAACATGAATAAAGTCCTGAGAAATAGTTTATCACGTCAGTTATTAAATAGTCAACGTGATAAAAGTAGTTTATCATGTCGGTTAATAAATAACCGACGTGAGAAACCCCTCGGACTGGTTTAGAACATCAGTTATTTTATAACCACCATGATAAACTGGGGGGGAGGGGGTTTATAACGTTGGTTATATAATAACTGACGTTATAAACCCAGCCCCCCTGTTTCACGTCGGTTTTTAATTAACCGACGTGATAAACTCCTGGGAGAAGGTTTATCATGTCGGTTATTATATAACCGACGTGATAAAATAGTCGGGGGGGGGGGGGGGGGGGGTTCTCACGTCGGTTAATAAATAACCGACGTGATAAAACATTTCCCAGGCCTTTTATGACGTCGGTTATGAAATAACCGACGTGATAAACCAATTTTTTTAAAAAAATACAATGCAATCATCTGCTCTCCCCCAGAATAAACCAGAAAACAAATCCAGAAATCGTACCACAAAAAGAGAAGGAGATCAAATTTAAAAATTTACATTGATAACATATAAAACATACCCCACTAGACAGCCCCCACCCTCATGTATACCCCATGGACAGCCATCCCCCACCCCATTGTAGCGCCCACCCTCATGTATACCCCCTAGAAAGCCCTCCCCCACCCCATTGGAGCCCCCACCACACCCCTGGACTGCCCCCCGACCCCCTGGACAGCCCCAAACACCCCTCGACAACCCCACCCTCCTAAACAACACCCCCTCACCCCACTTGAAAGCCCCCACCCCATTGGATCCCCCACCACACCCCTGGAAAGACCCAAACACCCCTGGACAACCCCCCACCCTCATGTATACCCCCCACCCCCTGGACAGCCCTCCCACACCCCTGGACAGCCCTCCCACCCCACCAGACAGCCCTCCTAGACCCCTGGACACCCCCAAACCCACTGAACACACCCCCACACCCTTGGAACCCCTCCCCACAGACCAAAATCCATAACAGACACCCCCACACCCTTGGAACCCCTCCCCACCCTCATGTATACCCCCTAGATAGCCCTCCCCCACCCCATTGGAGCCCCCACCACACCCCAGGACTGCCCCCCCGACCCCCTAGACAGCCCCGAACACCCCTCGACAACCCCACCCTCCTGAACAGCACCCCCTCACCCCACTTGACAGCCCCCACCCAATTGGAGCTTCCACCACACCCCTGGAAAGCCCCAAACACCCCTGGACAACCCCCCACCCTCATGTATACCCCCCACCCCCTGGACATCCCTCCCACACCCCTGGACAGCCCTCCCACCCCACCAGACAACCCTCCCAGACCCTTGGACACCCCCAACCCCACTGAAAACACCCCCACACCCTTGGAACCCCTCCCTTTAGACCAAAATCCATACTAGACACCCCCAAACCCTTGGAAACCCTCCCCACCCTCATGTATACCCCCTGGACAGCCCTCCCCCACCCCATTGGAGCCCCCACCACACCCCTGAAATGCCCCCGACCCCCTGGACAACCCCAAACACCCCTCGACAACCCCACCCTCTTGAACAGCACCCCCTCGCCCCACTTGACAGCCCCCACCCCATTGGAGCCCCCACCACACCCCTGTAAAGCCCCAAACACCCCTAGACAACCCCCCACCCACATGTATACCCCCACCCCCTGGACAACCCTCCCACTCCCTCGGACAGCCCTCCCACCCCACCGGACAGCCCTCCCAGACCCCTGGACACCCCCTAACCCCACTGAACACACCCCCACACCCTTGGAACCCCTCCCCATAGACAAAAATCCATACCAGACACCCCCACAACCTTGGAACCCCTCCCCAACCTCATGTATACCCCCTGGACAGCCCTCCCCCACCCCATTGGAGCCCCCACCACACCCCTGGACTACCCCCCGACCCCCTGGACAGCCCCAAACACCCCTCGACAACCCCACCCTCCTAAACAGCACCCCTCACCCCACTTGACAGCCCCCACCCCATTGGAGCCCCCACCACACCCTTGGAAATCCCCAAAAACCCCTGGACAACCCCCCTCCCTCATGTATACCCCCCACCCCCTGGACAGCCCTCCCACACCCCTGGACAACCCTCCCACCCCACCAGACATCCCTCCCAGACCCCTGGACACCCGCCAACCCCACTGAACACACCCCCACACCCTTGGAACCCCTCCCCACAGACCAAAATCCATACCAGACACCCCCACACCTTGGAACCCCTCCCCACCCTCATGTATACCCCCTGGACAGCCCCCCCCACCCCATTGGCGCCCCCACCACACCCCTAGACTGCCCTTGACCCCCTGGACAGCCCCAAACACCCCTCGATAACCCCACCCTCTTGAACCGCACCCCCTCACCCCACTTGACATCCCCTCCCCATTGGATCCCCCACCACACCCCTGGAAAGCCCCAAACACCCTTGGACAACCCCCCACCCTCATGTATACCTCCCCACCCCACCAGACAGCCCTCCCAGACCCCTGGACACCCCCAACCCCACTGAACACACCCCCATACCTTTGGAACCCCTCCCCATAGACCAAAATCCATACAAGAAAAACCATCATAAGTAGAAAAAACAAGAAGTAGAGAAAAATTAAAGATTCACATATATAACATTAAAATATTACACTGTCAACTTAAAAAAAAACAAAATACAACCTAAACAACTACCAAATACACAATTACAACGACAATATTCAAAATTACATTTTACATTACAAAAAACTAAAATTTAATCAAACATGTAAAATAATTTGACCACTCCACTTGTAAGTGTTTGATGTCTTCAGCAGTATAAGGTTGAGGGTCATCAAAAAGCTATAAATGAAAAGGAAAGTAGTTATCGTGTATAATAAATAAATCAAATTGAAATATTATGGAAAAGTTTAAGAGAAAATCGTACCAGGTCAAAATTCGCAACTGTCCCAGTTGTTATTATTTCATACATAAATCTTAACATATAATATCCGCATTTGATGATGCCTTGTTGTTCATGAAAAATCTGTTTGAATGAGTGTAAATTCAATATATTATTTTTATGTAATAAATCAAAAAGTACAAATTATAAATGGATATTTACCTTCGCCTTTACATATTTTATCTTTGCACTCTTTTTCTTTGCATTTTTTCGAAAGTAGGCCCATGCACTGTTAGAAAATAATACGAATTGGGTAAATTTAAAATTCATTATAATATATAAAACTATTGAGAAATTGAAACTTACTTTTCCAATATATTCTTAAAACGTTCCTGCACATCATCATGGACATATCATATCCAATAAAGTGCTTTCTCCCATGGGAAAAAAACCCCTAACATCCAATGATCACTGATAAAAGAAAATTTAACGTCAGTGGTTTTTTATGTTAAAATATAATTAAATCTTTGAGAGAAATGTGTTTCATACCTATCACAAAAAGGCATCATCCAACATTGTGTGACTATATTCTTTTCAAGTATTTCAGCAATATAAACCATTCTTTGTTTCTCATTCAATGAACATGCTTTAGGGGAAATCAATTGCAGGTCTATGAATCCATATACATCTATCAGCTCATTCCTCTTAGAAATTTTATAAAGATAACTAATAAAAAACATACATAAGTATATATTTTAATAAATATAACGTAGCGAAAAGGTGTTAAGACTTACATGGAAAATATTTGCACCACGTTGATGCCCAACTTATCTCTATTAACAAGCTCCATGATATCACTTTTCATAATCCCCATGTTTATTTCATGTCCACAAATATGATCTTACATTGGAAACTCATAATGACCCGCCAACAAATTTGAATATCTTGACAATATGTCAAGACTATTAGAATCTGTATCTGATGTCATATCCATATGTCTTTTTTGTTGTCTATACAATATTTCTTTACCTTTGAAGTATTCCTGTAAAAATAAATTGAAAAATATATTAGTTTTCAAATGATAAAACAACTTTAATAAAAAAATAAAATAAAAGATATAACATTCATACCTCTATGGTAATGAGTCGAAGAAGTCTGGATGGCCAAATTAAAAAATGGTCGATACTCTGTCCAACTGTCGCCACCTCATCCGTAGGTATTGGTACCCTAGCTGATCTATCTATAATATCCTGTACAGTGACCCTCTGATTCTCTACATCTAATTTTTGATGATGAACTGTATCTCCTATACAATATACCCACCCATATGCTACTATATGATGTTGAGAATCATCAACATACAACTCATAATAAGTAGGAAGCTGCCACGACGGAGTAGGATAAAAAATGGGGTCCGCAGGCTGAGGTGGGGGAGTGGAAGCTACCTGCGGAGGTGGAGGATAAATAATGGGGTCTTCATGGGGAGGTGGAGGAGTGGGAGCTGCAGTCTGAAATTGTCTTTGAATTTCTGCAAACATAGACTGCATGGACGCTCTAATCTTGTCCTCCATCGTCGCATTAATATTATGAACTTCAGCCTCCAAGGATTCTATTTTTTTATAAACCCCCTCAACGTTAGAAGTTGAAGAACGTGGCAACACCTTTCTTACCGATACACCTGACAGATATCCTCCTACACGACCAGGATGTTCGGGCCTTCCCAATGTTGCAGATAAAATATCTTCCCTCCCAGTAGCTGTAAATGTCCCCTGTGAACTCTGATCCTCAAGCGAGTCCTGTATTAATTAATTGAACATTTTGGCAATGATTGAAATTATATTAAGAGAATAGTTAACTTAAATAAATAAAATAAATATCTTACAATCCTCTCAGCTACGATTCTCGATTCATCTGAAAGATATTTCCCTTTTTTCCCTTCTGAGATCTCTTCCATTTTTCATGTCTAGATGGAGGGGATGGAGGGGCCACCTCTTTAGAGCTTGAAGACTCAGCTCTTAGTTGTTGAAATTTTTCCTCCATCATTTGTTCTTCCAATAATGCATACCCTCCCCGAGATAAACTATGAGGGTATACATTTTTAGATTGGATCTCCTGATGAGCTTTCCTTGTTTTCAGTAATTTAAGAATAAGAAATCATTAAAAAAACAATAATAAAATCATTTATATAAGAAAGTTTATAAAAGTTTACATTGCCCTTACCAGAAATGACTCTTTTCTTCTACTTTCAAAAAACTGTCTCCATGTGTCTTCATCTGTAAAAGGATATATACGACATGGATTGTCATGACTCCTATGACCATAAATGAAATTAGATGAGAGGGTTGATTTGAAATCCCTCCATCTCCTGGCAGCCAATGATAAGCATTTCTTCCTGACTCCTCCAGTGTCAGAAATATCAAATGTCATCTGATAAAGAAGAGGTTAAACATACTATATATACTAGAAACATTAAAAGAATAGTCAAAAAATGACAAAAGATCTTACCAAAATCATCTCCCACAACTGAGAGATTATCTCTTTATCCACACTTCTCCAATCATCATACAGAATGCTTACTTTTCTCTTGTCCTGAGTTGCTACAAAACTCTTAAAATCTTTCGTATTCGGACCTCTAGGAATATCATTATCATCAAACTCAACGACTATCCTCTGATCCTGCGTACGGGCAACTGATAATTTTGGTAAACGTGTGCACCCATGTTTACCAACCTTTGAACTATTTGTCGTAATAGGAGCATGTGAATGTTCATCCCCAGAGGTATGACCAGCAATATGCTCATCTCCAGAATCACGTGGTTGATCAAATTAATGATATGTCATTATCCTTCAAATAAAAAAAACAAACGTCAGTTCACAAATATACAAATTCAAATATTTTAATACTACTATAATCAAAAAATAGAAAAGTGTACTAAGTTATGTGATAGTAAACATTGGTAATATGGTAATCATGTTAAACAATAGTAAAGATGGTAAAGATGGTAAATATGGTCAAGATGGTAAACTTGGTAAACATGGTAAACATGGTAAACATGGTAAAGTAATTGTCACTAAACAAAAATAATAGATATATAATTCATTTAATGGTTATAGACATGATAAAGTAAACTAAACAAACTTAAAACAAACAAAAACTTATACTTATTTTGTTTTAAAACATGTTTTAATAAATAAAAAACTTAGAATATCTAACATTTATGAAAAAAATAAATGTAAACAAGAAATGAACATATGTTACCTATAATATTAGGAATGTACAAATGGATTGTTTTCCCAAATTCCTTTTTCGTGATCGTTCCTTATGGCACAAACCATGTCTTCAACATGTTCATCATTATGTTCTGTTAATCTTTCCATGGAAGTAGGGATCTCACATAAATCAGCATCTTCATCAAGTTCATCCTTACCAACATATTGTTTTTCCCTTGTAAAACAACAGCCCACTGCATATCTGATTGATCTACTACAAAGAAAATTTGTTTTGCATGTGTTTCCATTATAAAAGAATCAGTTGTGTCTTCCAATCTATTCAAATTAACAAGTGTCATTCCAAATTCATCGTGTCTGACACTGTTGTTACCGATAAATCATTTACAGTTAAAAACAGTAACATTAATTTTAAATTAATCAACCTCCCATATGTCTTCAATCACTCCATAATATGCACTTGATGCAGAAATTGAGTTTTTGTCCTTAACACTCGAAAAATGCATTGCTTCTACAAACACCAATACACCACTATTTTTAACTGCACTTCTGTTGTCCTGAGCTTTCGTATGAAATTTATAACCATTAATGTCATAACCGGACCATGTTATCACATTTAAACATGGACCACCCACTATCCATTTTAATGTCTCTGATACATCTGATCTACAAAGCAAAGTCTTTTTAATCCATGAAAAAAAGTTTTTTTGTGCTCATTCAAAATCCACATTTCTTTCTTCTTTGGATGACATTGTTTCAACTCATTAATATGCAATGTGATATACGGTTGAGCATCAGCTATATTATTCAAGATGTATGATTATAATTTCTTCATCTGTTCAGCTGACAATGATTTGAATTTCAAGCCACGAATCCCCTTTCCTTAATTATTAACTCGTTCATGGCGAGATGGAGGCAAACCTATGTGTTGCACCACAACCAAGTATCACGTACAAAACTCTTCTACCTCCTCAGAAATATACTTTTCAATAATGGAGGCTTCAGGTCGATATGGATTTTTAACATACCCCTTTAATATTTTCATATACCTTTCAAAAGGATACATCCAACGAAGATATACAGGTCCACAAATATTTATTTCTCAAACCAGATGAATCATTAAATGCACCATTATATCAAAAAAAGTTGGAGGAAAATACATTTCCAATTGACAAAGTATAAAAATTGCATCCTTTTCAAAATGTTCAAAGCATTCACATCAATTGCCTTGTTACAAATTGAATTGAAAAAATAACACAACTTCATTATAGTATTTCTGACATGAATGGGCAATATTCCATGCAATGAAACTGGTAGAATTTGTTGCATCATGACGTGACAATAATGTGATTTCATACCTATCAACTTCAAGTCCTTCAATGAGACAAAATTTTTTATATTAGAATAATAACCTTGAGGCACTTTGATATCATGAAGACACTGACAGAATATAATTTTCTCCCTCTTCGATAATGTATGACAAGCCAAGGGAAGAAATGTTCGTCTTCCTTTAGAAGTGGGAGCTAACTCCAAATGTATTCCCATTGATAGTAAGTCTAATCTTGCATTCAACCCATCTTTTGTCTTTCCTTTAATATCTAAAAATGTTCCAATAAAACAATCACAGATATTCTTCTCCACGTGCATGACATCAATATTATGTTTAACTTCATGATACATCCAATATGGTAGCTCAAAAAATATTGACCTTTTCTTCCAAATATGTCTTTCATTACCATATTTATGTGTCTTTCCCAATGTCACATCAAGGTTTTTCACCCTCTCAAAATACAGATCATGGGATAAAGGTTTTGGAGCAGTATCAAATTCGTGTGAGCCATTGAATGCCTTTTTTAGTCTTCTATAAGGGTGATCCATAGGAAATATCTTTCGATGACCCATGTACATTGTTTTCCTCCCATGATGCAATTGACAATATGACGTCTGTTGTTCGAAAATTGGACATGCTTTATGCCCTTTAACAATGTAGCTAGATAAATTTCCATACGCTGGGAAGTCATTTATAGTGAACAGAAGCACTGCATGGAGTTGAAAATATTCCATTTTATAAGAATCATACACCCTAATACCATCAGCCCATAATAGTTTCAAATCATCAATCAACGGTGATAAGTAAACATCAATATCATTTCCGGGTTGCTTTGGACCAGAGATCATTAAACTCAACATGAAATATTGGCGCTTCATACAAACTTCACAAGAGAGGTTGTAAATTACCAATAAAATAGGCCATGAACTATGTGTTCTACTAAGGTTTTGGTATGGATTCATTCCATCTGTGCACAACCCTAGTATGAGATTTCTAATTTCATTCCCAAATGTAGAATACTGCGCATCAATTTTCTTCCATTGTGGACAATCAGATGGATGCCGTATTTTTCCATCACATACCTGCTCATCAGCATTCCATCTTAACCTGTTTGCATCATGTGAATTAGCAAATAACCATTTGAAACGATGAATTATAATAAGATACCAAAATACCTTTGAAGGGAGCTTTGTAATCTCTACATCACCCTATGATTTTTCTTTCACCTTGTACCGTGATGTCCCATATTTAAGAAACTATGACAAAAATTCATATTCTTTCCTATATATAATGTAGTCATTCGGACATGCATGTATTTTCTTTTATCCGAATCCCATAGGGAATAATATTTTCTTGGCCTTTTAATGTGAATCTGGAAGATCGTTATCTTGTGGAAGAATGTCTTTCATCAATTGTAACAGTTCTGTAAAACTTCTGTCACTCCATCCATGTTTCACATTTAGGTTAATCAATCATAACACCGCAGACAAAACCGTAAAATCTGTACAACTAGGATATAATGGGTTTTCAGCATCACAATATAGAAGCACAACTGTCGGTTCTATCTCAATTTGTTCTGCTACAATATCGCAAATCATTTTTTCAATTCCATCGAAGTTACCATCTTGCGAATCATCATCATTAGTGATATTCCGTCTAGTTTCACTATGCCAAATCCAAGGGCTATAACTCGAATTAAAACCATGACAAATCAGATGATCTTTTATCTCTCTACTTTTCAACTTCTTCATATTCAAACATTTCAGGCATGGACAGAAAAAAATGTCACTACATGGAACATTTCGTTTAGAAAATTCCAAAAAGGAATCAACACCTTCCTCAAATTCATTGCTCATTCAATGTTCCGTAATCCAACTTTGACTCATTATTACCTATAACAAATATCAAAAATATATATACTTTTAAGATAAGACAAATATATGTTTATATGAAAAAAATCATAATTTGAATGTAAAAATTTTTTGAAATATAAAAAAAATCTATGGGTATTTAAAAAAATATGCTTGAATATTATTTTTAAAACAAAATATATTTAGATATAACAGTTTTAAATTCCATTAAATCAAAGAAAACCATGGCGCCTACATGGTTGATAGAAAATTGGAGAAAATGGAGTAAACCTGAGAATCACCCCCACCCCCCGGACAACCCCCAAAACCCTCTGGACAGGCCCCCACCCAATTGGAGAACCCCCCACACCCACCCACCCCCTTGGACCCCCCTGGACACCCCAACCCTCCGAACAGCCCCCACCCCTCTTGACAGCACCCACCCACCCCCCGGAAAACCCCCAAAACCCTCTGGACAGGCCCCCACCCCCTTGGACAGCCCCCCACACCCACCCACCCCCTTGGACCCCCTGGACACCCACAACCCTCCGAATAGCCCCCATCCATCTTGACAGAACCCCCACCCCTTCTGGACACCACCCCCACCCCTTACCCCCTTGGACACCCCCCTGGACACCCCCAACCCTCTGGACAACCCTTACCCCCTAGACAGCCCCCACCCCTCTTGACAGCACCCCCACCCCTCTTGGACACCACCCCACACCCCCTACCCCCTTGGACACCCCAATAGACACCCCCAACCCTTTGGACAGCCCCCACCCCCTAGACAGCACCCCACCCCTCCAGACAGCACCCCCACCCCTCAGCAGAATCCATTTTTATTTGGAATCATGAGACATGGCGATGCATGGAAGGGACATAGAGGTCAATAGCCATTACGTTATATGTCTAATAGATTCTCATATAAAAGAGGATAAACATAAGCAATTAAATTGAGCAAAAATTTGGTGTTTAATCGAGAAAATCAATTGAATTGGGCTTAGTGTCGTTAAAAAAAGTGATCTGAGGTAATAATGTCATAAGTGTTGATAGGGAAATGAGGAATGATGAAGGTTGCAGGAAATGGAGGAGAAATGTTGGAATATTTTATAGAGTCAGGTATGGACTCAACTAGGTGAATTTAGGTGGTGATTATGTGACTTCAGTTAGAAGGTATCATAGCTAAGTAGGTACATGCCAAAAGTAATGTTTGGTGTTTCTATGATGATTTGGTCTATGATGTATCTCCTCATCTAGTTAAAATAAATACATGTAGTGTGTTGTAGTCCACCTATATTTGATGTTATTAAATGATAAATCCATTTTTGGAATGGGTTCAGATGTTGGGTAAGAACAAAGTTGTATTTAGTTGATGTTTGAAAGGTATATGTATGTCCATTCTAGTTGATTTTCAAGGAATGTTGGATGCCAATGTAATATGGTATTCTTGTGGATGTTTGAGAACAGTGGAGTGGTAGAAGCATCCAGTACATTGTGATTCTTGAGGTTGAGGTTCTATAGGTAATTATTTATACAATAGAAGTTCTAAAAAGGGAAAGATGGTGGTTATAAGACTATGTGTGTTATTATGAGAACCATATAGGGAAAGTGGATGACTAATGACGTGACAAGTGCCGTCTAGTGTAAATGTGTGTTGAGCGGTTCTGTATGAGAATGAGGTAGGTGGACTTTAACATTTTCTCATAGTATTATTGTTTTAATTATGTGTATCTTGTTGTTCCAAGTTACCACCTCAAATGGGTTTTTATGTATTTAGATATGGAAGAATCTTACATAGTTTAAACACAAAAAATGCAAAACAGAAATTTAGACTATCCGGAAAAAAAAAATGAACGAAATAAATTCTTGGAAGCTTACTTGAGTTTTTCGAGTTGAGATGATAGATCTGAGGAGAGTAAGGATGATAAATGATGAAGGCAAAATGAGTTTAACACAGCTATATTGATGAGCCGATTAGGGTTTACCGCGTGAGAGAGACGAGCCGCCGGACGTTTGATCGAAAAATCATAAATGACAGTCCATGCGGCTTGTTAATTTTTTAAATGTTTTATAACGTCAGTTATTAAATAACTGACGTTAAAAACTATTCTTTTACATTTATAATGTCAGTTATTATAATAACCGACGTTATAAATGTATCACATACGAATTTTTTTTACGTTGGTTATTTTATAACCGACGTTATAAAATCCGAGTGTTGGTTTTTTACGTTGGTTATGGAATAACCGACGTAAATAATACATCAGAAATCACAGTCTTTTACGTCGGTTATTGTATAACCGATGTAAAAACTTCTGCGAATTGTTTTGTTACATCGGTTATAAAATAACCGATGTCAAAAAGGTCTCAGAAGACCCATTTTTTACATCAGTTATCAAATAACCGACGTAAAATCCCCCCCGGGCTTTGGTTTTTTATGTCGGTTAATTTATAACCGGCGTAAAAAATGAACGCGCTCGATTTATAATGTCGATTATTAAAATAACCGACGTTAAAAATATTCTCGCTGCATTTTTTACGTCGGTTATAAAATAACCGATGTAAAAAACCACGTTTCATAGATTATCACGTCGGTTATATATAACCGACATCAAAAATGATGACGTAAAAAATGTTTTTTGCACTAGTGTATACATCATTATTATACACATCCAAAAAAATGTATTGAATAACAACTACACCACGACGTGGAGATGGTAAGCCGTACGTATACACGTATGGTGGCTATGTCATTCATATGATAGATAGAATAATCAATCTGATTGTACCATTTTTATAATAACATCACAGTATATAGAAGATACTGGATTTATTATTTTAGAATGGAAACAGCAAAGAAAGAGGAATTGGAAGAAGAAAAATAACTTTTAAGAGGTGATGAAATATTTACCTCTATTTTAGGTTCTTCCTTTTCATTTAATCAAAAGGGCTCTTTAGGTTGGCTTTATGATCCAACTAAGGCCTCTAGGTTTATGTGAGGTAAATTGGGAGGATATTCGGGCATGGTTTGTCCGAGCCAAATGGACTTGGAGGTGTGATTTTGAGAGAAGGGGAAGTTCCCTTTTATAAGAGAGTTGAGGGGCACCTTAGGAAAATATTGAATTATTATTTTATAATAAAATTATTTTAGGTTTATAATGGCTCAAAAATAATTTATTTCTAGGATAAGGTGGGTATGGGTCGCAAAACTCTCAACCAATAGGTTTTTTATAGGTTTGGGTCACTATATTAACCTTATCTTTTAGATTTAACTCTTAATTAAATTGTTTAACTTTTACCATGTATTCTTGTGTTATTATAATAATTGGTTAATAAACATACTATAAATTTCCAAGATAACCTCAAGTGGTTCATTAATGATATAAATATCATTATATACGTTCTTTGAAAGAACCTTATATTTTTAAGACAATTATATAATTTAATAATATAATATTTGTTTTAAAAACTCATTGATGTCAATTTTAACACTATATAGTATTTGGTTTTTATAAAAGTCATAACAGTATTATTAATTCAAAAAAAATTCATTAAATAAACCATAACATGTCATATTAACCTAGAAAATTCTTTTATGTCATACAAACTTTTATATTATATTTATTTTAATATTTACTATATCAATTATTTGATTATTTATTAATAAGGAAAATACTACATCATTATTGTGTCATAAATAAATATATTTATTTTATGTCTAAAAATTATAAATAAATAATAATATTGTTTTAAATATTTTTATGTTTGAAATTAATATTTATAGTCAAAGATATAAATTATATAACCCCATATTAAAATGTTTTACTAAACAATACATGCTTTGGTTATTTTTGTCTTTACTTTAGATTAATTAATATAAAATATCATTATCACATTCAAGTAGATACATGGGGTCCAAAAATCTACCCAAGGATGACCATTTTCGTATATGTATCATAAAATAGGGTTATGAAATGTGTTAGTGTAATTTAATATTATTATAATATTATTTTTTTTCTATTATTTACTATATTTGCCCTTTAATCATGGTAAATAAAATATTTACCGAAGTAATTATTCATAATGTATAAAATAAAAAGTTAACTATTGATGCAATTTGTACCTCTGGATTACAAATATGGAATCTATTTTTCCCAATTCAAAACACAAAATTGGAAGAATTAATTTAAAATTAATTTCCATTGTGAAAAAAACATGTTTTTAAGAAATAATAACTATTAAATGATAGACACTTGTTTATGTCCAGTTTAAATGTGAAATTACATCCAATGAACAAAATTATATTAAATGATAAAAATAAAGTCTAATTATATTTAAAAATCATTCAAATTTATAATTTAATACTATAAATTATTCCAATTAAAAAAGTTGTTTTCAATTAAAACATAGTATTCTTTATTATTCATCAAAATATGAAAGTTATCAGAAAAGTACCAAAAAATTATCCAAACTAAATTTTTATGTACCAATTATAAATAAGAATTTAATTTAATTAAATCTAATATATAAAAGTGTATAATATTTTTTTAAAAAGGTTTCACTATTAAAAGGTGGAAAAATTGCATTTTTAAAAAAATACTTCTTTTATCTGAAAAAAATGAATTTGTTCTTAAATTATTTCTAAGAGACACATAATATTGATTCTAAAATTATATGGAGTATTAAAAATTCAATTAATACTATTCATAACCACTTTTTGAACGACTAGTTTGGTAAGCCGTGGTGCGCTCGAAGTCAGTATTGCGTGTAGCTCAAGCCATTGAATTACTTTTATGAAAATAACTTACTATGAAATATTGGGGTGTTACAAATGGGAAATGAATAGGATGGTAGTCTTGAATTATTATAAATGATTATAAGTAATGATTAATTTAGTGTGTTAGGCAGTTGAGTTGTTGGGATTTCATTTTGATTATGGGTTAGAGTCTTAGGATAAATTTAAAGGGTTGGATTATGATTATAATTATAGTTCTTACATTTCAATTTAGGTAGTCTCTATTGGTATGGTTATTATCTGTAGGAGAGATGGAGAGTTTTGTTAGTAATATCTTTGTGTGTGGTCACTACTTTGTAAGTCTTTCCCTTCCCTAGTGTAATGTCATGATATTGGGTAGGATAATGATAATTTAGAGGTCCCTAGATAAGGTGATCTAGTGTTTCCTTTCTTGGGTAATAATGCTATTTTTGGTTAATATAGGTTGTGTGATATGATAGAATAAAATATAGAAGTGTAGAAGTATACCCAGGAGTGTTGGGTAAGGTTTTAAAAGTAAGGTATGAGTGGGGATTATTCCTAGAATTTAATATGTTATGTGATTTTGGAGAGTTTTGTAGTTGTAGGCCTGGATTAGAGTTGTATAGGGGTTAACATGATTGATTAAAGGGGTATATTTAAACTACTCAAAGTTATGGGTTAATGTTTTAAATTAATTAAATGAGTACAGAAGCAAAATAATTAAATAAATTGACTCTTTAAAATTGAGTTATTCCCAAGTAAATAAATGAAGATTTAATAAAAACATGGATTGAAATATTGTTAACGTGTTTAAGAATGAAATAATAGGATGAATAATTTAATATTTTAATATTCTTAGTAGAATAAGTATATTGGTAACCCTAACTTAGCGTTAAATTGTTAATGTGACAAATGATTATGTAATTAAATAGTTATAAATGCTACTGATATGAATTTTAATAAAAATTTAATAATACAATTAAATGATAACATGATGGATTATGTTATGAAAATAATTAATTTAATGAATACATTAATTAATTAATAAGATATTAAATTTTAGGGTTGTTATGATTATTACATTGGTTGTGATATATTGTTTGATGTAGTGATTGTAACTATTGCATATTTCCACCATAATTCTTAGTTATTAAATATTTTTTATTTATTGTTATGACGTTACAATAATGCATGGATTGATTTTCGGTATGATGTGATGTTTGGGTCACAAGATTTGGTGTTATCTATGAATTGATGGTAATGGTTCAAGGATTATGTTTCATGAGTAATGGATGATGCAAAAATGGTGATACTGATATGGGTATGGTGACATAGTTTGGTAATAAAGGAATGATGTATTAATATGATTATTGTTCTATTATCATATTCTTAGTTGGTTAGTGAGGTAGTTTTCTATAAAATTGTTACTGGTTTGAGTTGAAAGCGCCTATGAACTAAAATAAAAGAGTGGTGGTAGATTTTTCAAGACCCTTTATTTTATTATTATATTATTAATGATATTTCCTTCAATGATTGATGGATATGATTTATTGACATACATATATGGTTCTAGGAAAAATAGTTACTGGAGGAGATTATAATAACCTAAGATATTATACCTTACCATGATTATCAGTGGTTTGATGAAATTTTTTCTTTATTCCAGCATTACCTATGTTTATTTATTTTCACACATGTCTATCCTATCACATTGGTTTCACATAGATATTGAATTGTTTAGAAATATGATCCAACTGAGTACTATAATGTTCTCACCCCTATTTATTTCTTAAATTTGTTTTGTAGGGTAGTTCATGTAACCACATTGTCTTTTTGTACATGGAAATTACATAACGTATGAGGAATACTTGAAACATTATTCAAATAAACACCCAAATACCATATTAGTTTAGTTCATTTAAAAACTTGGAAACATGGACAACTGGTTCATAACCGAGCTAAATTATCTCCCAATATGTTCTTCATGACTACAAACCTTATTATAAACATCATACTTAATATATATCTTCATAACCTAGTGAGGGAAACATAAAAATGGGTGAGATCAGATGATCAGTATGGGAAAACAAGAGATACATGTAATCGTGAATAAGAGCATAGGGTTATGAGAACATGATCACAATATTAGAAGATCATACCCTATATACCAAAGATCATAAACATGAATCAGGACATAAATACTAATAGTTCATAAGATATGGAATCATATGAAAATAAAGAACATAATCCATGAAAGTATAACATTGGAATAATATATAGAATTTTGGAAGATACGTAAGCATATACAATCATATGACAAGCCTGCCTACCAAGACATTCACAACATGTTAGGCTTGGTATAATAACTCATGTACATGCTTTGGTATTGGGATTCCATCCATCAGAAACTCTTGTTTTGGGCTTGGGATATCCACATGTGTACCTTATTATTTTGGGCTAGGGATTTCCACCAGTGTACCCTCTTGTTTTGAGCTTGGGATACTCTCTTGTGTACCCTATTAAGCTCATAAAAAATTTATCATTACATAATGCATTGTAGGGAGATATAGGTCCCACCCATCACATAATGAAAAACATAAATATGTGTTCCAAAAGAACATAAATCATTCATCATATAATAACCCATGAAAATAAATGGGTTTCTTAAACATCATTCAATCATAATATAACCCACAAAAAATAAATGAGTTTCATAAATATCATTTCATCATAAACATAAATCATTTATAAAAAAAATACGAATGTAAACATTGAAACATAATCCTAGTAAAAATTAAGTAACATAAAATAATATAATCTTATATGGAAAATAATTAGGAGATATTACTTGAAAACAATTCCTAAGGAAAATATCATTTCCTCTTTGAAAACATTTTCTTTACTTGAAATGTCATGAAATTTTAAAAGAAATATTTTTGTTTAAAAATAAACTTGTAATATTGTAAGGTAAGATTCAATGAATTATGTAATCATGAAATCGTTCATTCCGTATAACCTAAAAAACATTATTATCATACTTTTTCTAAAAAACTACTAAAATACCTCATTAGGAAAGAGACAAAAGATTCCTTTCAAATTGTTTAATAAAAACTCATACCTTGGAAAAAATGACATTAAATAATTTTATAAGAATAGTAATAATATTATGGAATTTATTTAAGAATAATGAATATGGATGATAAATATACCCTAGAAAATACTTATATATAGACAATCTTGAAAAGTTATGAGATTGTGAAATTAACCCCTTTTACATTAAAAAACGCTTTTGAGAACTTAATTTTTTTGAAGAACCTTTTTCTTTGAAAATAGATTTGGAAAATTATAAAGTAATATTTGATAAAAAAACACTTTAAAACATAAACTATTTCTTTATAATCCTTTTCCTTTAATATGATCTTAAGAGATAATTTTAAAACATTTCTTAAGAGAAATAATCTTCAAACATTTCAAAGTGTCCCATACCACTTTGAAACATTTGAATCATAATCCCCTTGAAATAATAACATAAACGAAGATTAAAATATCATTAAAATAAGGATATTCTTTATATAACTTGTTAATTGGAAATTTGTACACCTCGTAAAGGAATATAGGTGCATAAAAAAACATGTGTCTCAAAGAAGGAAAACTAGGACCAAACTACCTTACTCATTTGGTAACGTTTGAACCATAAAACCCCCTGAAATAAAGATAATCAAATGGATATTTGAATAAACATTAATTAAATTATAAAATTCATAGAATATATTAATGGATATTATGTGAACTAAAAAAAAATAAATGAGTGGTGAATAAGGCATATATATCATGCAAATAAAAAGTGAGACGAAATTCCCTTAACTCATGTTCGACTTCCTTAAACATGTAAAAACCTATTTTAAAAAAGTATATTTTTATTATTCATATATCAAAGAAAAATATTCATATTTATAATATCATATATGATTTAATTAAGACATTATATTACCGATTTATTATTATTACCATGTTTAAGTTATGTTTCTTGTGATATTTTCTTTGTTAATCATATATATTTTGACTTGTTATTATTGATTATAAAGATTTAATTATTTAAATAATATAAAATATGATATTAATTTCTTATATATTAAATATATAAGTATTTATAATAATTTTTAAAGATAAAAAAACACCATTTATGGAGATGGTTGGTTGTACGTAGACCTGAACGCTATTTTCGTTTTCTTGTCATATTGAAATAATGAGAGTAAATGGCATGTATGTAAATATGTATATATATATATACAATATAATTAGATGAGAATTAATTTTTCATTCATATCATATATTTTTACTAAAACAATCCTTAATACATTCCATGTGAAGTGTGAACGAATCACCTCACTTTGAGAAGGTAGTAGTCCACACGTCCACAAACAAAGTTATCATATATCCACAATATGGAAATAATGATGGTATATTTAAAATAATATTTATAGAATATTATATAGGTTTAAATATACATACTAAAATATTATTTAACCATAAAAATATTTTCAGACAAGATATTAATGAGGTAATGGTAAAAGAAAAAAGAACATTATTCACGGAGGAGATTAACCACCATAACTTGGATAATAATTTTGTATTTTTGAATAAGAAGATATGAGAAATTAAATGGATATGAAATATTCTATTAGAAATATAAAAATATTGTATATAAATGATTATGGAGTTATCATGCATTGATGTATTACGTAGGTGAGGAGAAAGTATAAAAATAAAAGAAATTAAGAGAGGTACTATGAGAAAATTACCTCTTAAATATCACATCCTTGAGAGACCCTTGAGGACCTTGGATTTTGTCATTTGGTAATATGAAAAGCTCTTGGACATGGATAGAGTGTTGAGGAGAGGTTTTGGAATGTATTTTATGAGATAAAAAGATTTTGGGTCGAAATGGGGTGGTGAGGGGTGGTATTTATACTTGAGGAGAGGTGGGTTTAAGTGATTAATTAATGAATATTTTATATTTAATGCCAACCATTTTGAGTATGCATTAAATTAAACGACTTAGTCTAGAAATTAACATTTTTAGTATTTACAGGTTCTATAAGAACTTCAAACATCATTTTAATGTTATATATTTCAGTTATTTTAATACTTTAACCATTTAACTTTAACAAGTTTCATTTTTTACCTATACTGTGGTAAATAATTTTTTTTTACCATGGAAATTTTTTATACCTAAAAATAAAATTGACCTTATAACCTAATTTTTAACTTTTTATTCCCAATATTAAATCCATTTTACCTAACTTAATTCACATAATTTTAAAAATTATATTTAAAATTAATCCTGCATACACAATGAAAACACATGTTTTTGAAGTGAAAATCCAAAAAAATGATTTTTTTAATATCTAATTTCAATGTGAAATTTATTACAATGGGATAAATTTGTTTTATTGGTGTATAATTGAAATAATTTTACATTAAAAACAATTTAAAATATAATTTAACTTTATAAATAAATTATATTTATAAGTAGTTTTCAAATAAAATGTAGTATTTTTCTCTATTCATTAAAATATGAATCTTATCAGAAAAATTGAAAAAATTTTAAAAAATTAAATTTTGATACACATATTTCGAATAATAATTTTATTTTGTCATATAAAAATTCTAAAAGTGTCACAATTTATATTTAAAATGGGTTCTCAGTTAAAATGTGGTAAAATTATCCTTTTAAAATATATAGGGTTTTATGCGTAAAAATAGGGTTGTATTTATATTCCTACAAAATCTATTAGATGAATATTAAAAATATTTTATTGAATATATAAAATATTTATTTCATTAATATCATTCACTAAATTAAATTAATTAAATTAATTATCTCAAAATGACTTTCGGAGCATAAAACTATTTTCTTTATAATGAAATGTTATATATATTAATTGGTTACCAATGAATCCATCTTATAGACCATATATTTTCATAATTTAGTTAATAATATTAATAAATGATAAGTTAACAACTAGGTTACATCTTATTATATTAAATAATAATGTTTTAATAATATATTATTGTTCTGTAAAACTTGATCTAGCGTGTAATACAAGCTATCGATGGAACTCGACATTGTGTGTAACATAAGCCAAAAACAATGTTGCGTATACCACAAACTAAGATAGTGTTTTGGGTAGCACAATATTATCTTGGAATTGCATATAACACAATCCAAAAATATTTTTTTTTCATATAACAAAATACATATTCAGTATTGCGTGAAATGAAAAATATCGAAAATATTTAATTAATTCGAAATTTTTTTTTCACAAAATCTTGGGGTGTTACATATCAACTAATATTTTGGATGGTACTGTTTGAGTATATGTAGTGGAATTCTAAGAATTTGTTCTTACATTTTATCTGATTGTATTATGCATGTTGTCCTATTGAGATAGTTTAAATATGGTATTTTTTGTCTTTTCGATTTATATATGAAGTTTATTGGTGGTTTCACTTATTTTTCCTAGGAATTATGATGATAATGCCTCTAATATGTGTGATAGATACCCAACATGATAGTCACTAGACCACGTACTATTAGAGGTGGTCTTTGGGTGTCACAATCATCTTCACTTCCAACTTAGGATTATAGAGACCCTCACTTTTCATTCATGAAAATTCCATAACATTTTCAGAATACTTAAAAAATTATACAAATAGACAGCCAAAGACTATTCTAGAAAAGTGCCTTTGGAAACTTGTAAACATTAAAACTGGTATATAAATGAGCCACATCATCTCTCACTGGGTTTTCTTAACTTTTACCCTTCTTAGAAACATTAAACATAATACATATCTTCATAACCCGAGGGAAGGAAACATAAAAAAGGGTGAGCTCAGATGCTTAGTAAGGGTAAACAAGGGAGATACATAAGAATAAGCATGAGCGTAAGGGTATGAGAACATGATCATGAAAATAGATGATCATAACCTGTATTTCAATGATCATAAAGATTAATCATGTCATAAATCTTAGTATTTAATAAGACATGAATCGTAAATAAATAAATAACATAATCTATGAAAGAATGAATTAGAAATAAAACATGGAAATGTGGTAGAAACATAAGCATATAATATTATTTTCATAGTAGCCAAGACATCACTTCTAAAACAATAATTGTATTATGGGTTCATTCCCCATACCAACCTAGCTATCATGGTTCACTCCCATTTCCATCTTAGTAGCATGATTTCACTCCTAATACCATATTGGTAGTCATGGTTCACTCCTATGGACATATTAGTAGTCAAGGTTCATTCCCAAGACCATATTAGTCTATATTAAAAGATATAAATATATACCCAATACATTAGAGGGATATATAGGCCCCCCATCTCATAGTGAAATAATACATACATGTTCCACAAGATCATAAATAATCATATCATAACACATGAAGTTAAATGAGTATTATAAAAATGTAATCATATCATAACCTATAAAAAAATATAGGTTTAAAAATCATTTCATCATAAACATAACCCATGAAAAGAAGTGGATTTGAAAAGAATATAACCCATAAAAGAGAAATGAATTTCATAAACATATAACCCCTGAAAGAGAAATAGGTTTCATAAAGACCATGACATTAATTATAACCATTCAAAAAAATAATATTAATGGAACCTTTAGATAGTTTTCTAGAAATTCATGTGTAACATCAATGAATGCCATATTATATGGATAATAATTTTCAAATATCTCTTAAATTTTTTTTGAGGAAAATATCCCCTCTTCTTTGAAAAATGATTTTTAATTCATAAAACCATTTGAAAATAATTTTCTTATAAAATACCTTTAAAAATTATAAATGAGACTTGAAATAATTTTGAAAACTTTTTTCCTTGAAAACTTATAGAATAAGTTTCAAAAACATTTTAAAAATAATTTACTTTGATAAAAATTTTATAAATTTAAAAGAAATATTGAAAATGTTTTTAAAACAATTTCATTTAAAATATCTTTTAAAACTTGTAAAGAAATCTTGAAAATGTTTTGAAAACAATTTATTTGAAATTAACTTTGAAAAATTATAAGGATAGATTGAAAATGTTTTGAAAAAAAATTCTTTGAAAATTTATAAAGAGAGATTTGAAGTGTTTTGAAACCCAAATTACATGAAAACTTAAAAAATATTCTTGAAAACATTTTGAAAACAATTTTCCTTAAAAAATTATAAAAGAAGTTTGAAAATATTTAGAAAACAATTTTCTTTGAAAAAATTAATTGAAAAATTATAAAAAAATCTTGCCTTTTTTTTAAATTATTATTTTTTAAAATATTTTATAAATTAAACTTTTAAACATAAAAATGAATATTCATAGAAATGGTGGTGGGTAAATTCATACATTCTGTAAGAGGTAAGAAGAACATTCCTTTTTTTTCACGGTAAAAGGTTAGAAAACTACATTATTCAAAAAAAGAAGATTCTTTTGAAAATATTGATAAAAGAAAAAAGGGAAAAAAATTCTTTCAATTATTATAGTAAAATTATATAAAATTCTTGGAAACCCTTTTTATAAAACATGGTATTGAAAGAGAACATATTTCTGACCGAAGAGAGGTTAAAGTTAGACTTCCTTAAAAAACATTTATTAACTATATTATGTACCAATGATTGAAAAAATGGTACTAATACGTGAATTGATTATTAATAACTAGAGGATAAGAAATTTCATGAGTTTATTTGATATATGGATAATAAAATTTCATCAAAGGAAACATAAAATTAAACAATCTTGATAAGAGATGGGATTGTTTCGATAAACTCTTATAACTAGATAAAATTGGATCATAATATCCATGTACGAAAAGGAAAGTACATGAAGCTTAAAATATCATGAAAATAAGAATATTTGAGATATAACATTTAAAATGGAAGTATATACACCTATAAAATAATTTAGGTACATAACAAACCATAAGTATCAAAGAAGTAAAATTGAGACAAAGCAATTTTTCCTATATGGTAACTTTTGAAACATAAACACCATGAAATAAAGATCATATAATGGATATTTAAATACCAATAAATTTAAGTATAATAATCATTGAATATATCTATAGTTAGTATACACACCATACAAAATGAATTGGTGGTGAATTAAGCATGTGTCTCATAGAAATCCAAAGTGAGATGAAATCCCCTTACCTTGTGTCTTGACTCTCTTCGTACTCATTCAAAAAAGCTGTATAATAAATATAAACTTATTACCCATATTTTGTAGAACCATATTATTATATCTAATACCATATATGGTTTTATTATGACCTTATATTACCCTCTTGTTAACAATCCTATGTTATGGTTTCACTTATAGTAATATACGCTTTGTTCTTCACATGTGTCTTAATTTGTTATATCTTTGGTCATGATAACTATTTCATGATTTAAAGAATTTAAACCATTATATAATTATAAAGTTTCTTCTATATATTATTATTATAATAATCTATAGAATATAGAATCATGAAATGAAATATACCATTCATGGAGATGATAAGCCATACATATGCATGAACGCTGTTTCTATTTTTATTTTTGTATTAAAAGAAAGAAGGTAAATGAAATATGTGTATATATATGTATATATATAATTGTTATAGTATCATTATTATATCATATATATCATATAATTTCACTAAAACTTTCCTTAATACATTCCATGTATTGTGTGAATGAATCACATCGCTTTGAGGGGGTGGTACTCCACACTTCCTCAAATGAAGTTATCACATTTACACTAAATTGAAAGTATAAAGATATGTGTTGTAAAATTATGATATAATATTAAATAAATAATAAATATATTATATAACATATATATAAATATATTTTCCATCATAATTTCACCATGATATGTGGTAAAGGGAAAAAATGAATAATCATCATTTCGTGAGGCGGTAGCTCACCATACACATAAATAGTATGTTCATTACATATTAGATAGAAATGTGAGAAAGTTAAGGTCTAACCATTATCATAAAAATATACTATTATATTTTATATTCTGGTGTTTTATACAATCATGGAATAAGGATAGTTGAGGGGGTGTAGAAAGAAAATAAAAGAATGGATCTTGAGAGAACACAGTACCCCTTAATCAGTTAACCCCTTTTGGTTTGTGCTAAAAGGATTCCTTGGATTGATTTCTGCCCAAACGGTTCCTTCAATTAGTAATGTATGGATGTTTTTAAGTTTATTTGGCATATATTTTCTTAACCTAAGTGGTTTTATAGGTTTTAAGAAGAGGGAGAGGTGGTGGCCTTTATAATGGAGGAGGAGTGACACTCTCGTAATATTTTGGATAAGGGAAAACCCACCAATGTTTTTATTGAAATTTGATACAATAATGATACAAATTAGATAAAATTTATTATAGGGTCTAAATATTTCCATGAAAGGTCTTTTAGAAAAGTTTATAGATCGTTTTGGGCATTAAGGTTATGGTTTAATCCCTTATTAAGCTTAATTTAACCTTAATCATTGTAATTAATTTTAATTACTTTCACTAATTTTTTTAGTCAAAAAACAAGTTGAATTTATTATAAATTATAAATTATATCTATTACAAATACTTAATCTATTTTTAAAAATTATAATCACATAAGTTTCAGAAATTAATTTAAAATTAATCATGCAGTTGGGTCGACAATACAGGTTTCTAATGTAAAAAAAATTCAAACAATTTCTATGTTTTTATATCCAATTTCAAATTAAAATTGATATAAAATACCTAAATTTTATTAATTAATAAAAATATAATCTAATTAAACTTTTAAACAAATTTATTTTATAATTTAACCTTATAAATGAATTATATGAAAAGTAGTTTTGAATTAAAATTTAGTATTTTAACTATTCATTAAAAAATGTAACCTTACAGAAAAATACCAAAACTTTATCCTAACCTAATTTTTATATTTATATTTCTAATATGAAGTTTATTATGACATTTTAAAACTATAAAAGTTCTCAAATTTGTATTTACAATAGGATCTCCATTAAAAGGCGGAAAAACTACTATTATAAAAATATAGGTTTTTAAGCATAAAATTGTGTTTGTTCTTATCTTATGTTTGTCAAACCTATAGGATGAATTTAAAAAATATTTTATTGAACATATAAAATATATATTACATCAATATATTTTCTAATTATAATTAATTTAATTTAGTAGAGTAAAATATCCTTGTGACCATAAGAATATTTTCCTTTATATTCAATCGATTTTCATTTTCATTTCTAATTATTACATAACCTATGAATTCATATTCTATTTTTTTAAAGAATATATTTTCATATGTTAGTTAATACTATTCCTAAAATTTAATTTAATAGCTATTTTATATATTATTATAATCACATTTTAATGATGTACTATTGTTTGGTAAAACTCAGTCTTGCATGTTACACAATCCATTGAGGAAAGTTCTTATTGCGTGAAACATAAGCTAACATCGGTGTTCCATGTACAGTAAGATAAATTTTATGTTTCATGTAGTGTATGATTAACTTGGTGTTGTGTATAAATCAAGCCAATCATAGTTCTTTAATATAAAATAAACTATCTTCAGTGTTGCATGAAATACAAAAAATCAAACATGTTAAATTAATTCAAAAAACAAATTCAAAAAATATTAGGTTGTTATAAGGATATGTTTTTAGTAAGGACCCATTATTGAGTAAAATTTAATAAATTAACACACCTAGTATATAACTTATTAAATTATTCTATGATAATTTAAAATAAGTAGTTTAAAAACATTTAAACTATAATATATATCTATTCGTAATATAAGAAATTTATATTCATGAATAAAAAAAATAATAAAATAAAAAATAAAAATTTTATAAATTGAGAAATGAGATAAATAATTTAATAAAATTTCATAAAAAACAATTATAAACAATTTATAATTGAACATGATTTATAAACATAAATAAATGTAAATAATTTATAGCTACATCATAAATATGAACATTTCATATTTCATTTTAATATGAACTATTTAATAATATTTGTTTACAAAGAATTTAATATGAAATCCTTCTTATTTTGAAAATATATGATATTTTATGAAAAAATTTATAATTATATAAACATTTCATATTTTATGCAAAACATTTACATAAACTAAACATCATACATTTTAAAAAAATAATACCCTTAAATATAAACATTTTATATCCATATTTATAAATCATTCATAAATAAATATAAGTGATTTTTGGTTTTGAATTATTTTTATAATTTATAAAAACTTTATTGTAAGATTGTGTGTCAGAATGAGTTTCAAATCTCAGAAGAAATCAAAGTTTTCATTTACTGGAAAGGTTTGTTTTGGTTGGAGATGAAGAACAAAATTATGAGTGTTGTAATACCTTGAATTAATTTTTTTAGATGTATAATGAGGATTATAAGGTATCTCAAAGGTTTTGGTAGCATCCTTGGGGTTTGAGGCCTGGAGTCAATCTTTTGGAAAAGTGTAGCCTAGGGAGAATTATTGGAACATAGTTAGTGCTAAATGTGAAACCTAACCATGCATCTCATTTTTTATTGGTGAATGGGTTGGGAAATTTTTTTATGAGGCCTATAAGACCATATGAGCCTTAGTAATAAAGTGGAGACATACAACACAGTCTATGCATGTTTTATTAAACCATGTACCATTCCCATGCATGGTGGGTGTGCCTTGGATAGTGGGTGTGCATGGCTTAGAAAACCATATGACCAAACCATGAGGATCATTAAAAAGAGGTAATTTACCATTTCCCATCATGATATTTAAGATGGAAACCCCCTTTTATTCCTACCTCCCTTATGTGTCACCTAGGAATCCCCTCTTGTCCTTCCCTTCTTCAAACCCCTTAAAAGGGGTGTTTTTGGTGGTTTTTGAAGTAATTTTCCAGTGTTTTGTGGTAATTATTTGACTTCATTGACCTACATTGTAATTTTTTATTCATACTATAATTTATTGATTCTTTAGTGGGGGATTTTTAATTCGAATTCCACCATATCATGGTGGAATCAGATACTCTTGATAGTTCTTTTTCTCTACCTAAAAAGAGGGTGACCCAAGAAGCTATCTTCTCTTCATTACATTCCATTACATTGAGGTATATCACCATGATTATTTTATAAATATTTAAATAATTAATTAAATTTATTGGGTGTTTTTTTTGATCCATGGATTATGGATTATTTCTAGTTCAAGGTTGATGACGTGGTGCCGGTTGTTTGTGAGCATTAGGTTATAGTTCTAGTGTGACGAGATCAGTCAGTGAGTTTTAGGGATTTATACCCATGAAATTGATTTTGTTTAATTGTTTATAACTTTTTTTATTAATTAATTATTCATAATTTAATTATTATTAATTAACATCCAATGGTTTGGTAGTGAGATAGGACCTCATATGTCTAGGATGACCTTAGAAAGGCCTTGGAGGCTACTTCAGACCGTTGAAAAATAATGACAATATTCTTATGATGTAGGTGGTCTATCATATATTTACGATTCCATTATATATGTTTATGGTAGTATGTGAATTATTGGTCTCTCCCTTGAGGGTGATTACCCCCTTTTAAATTATTCCAAAGAATTTTTAATGAAATTAATTTGGTTAATTATAATTGATGGATTTTAATGATCATGAATAACCCATGTGTTCTAGCTTCACGCCTCATCCATATAGGCCAAGATCCAGATCCTTGGGACACCTAGTAGCCTCCATAAAAATTAGTAGGTGAGGATGGACTCGATGAGGAATGTCATCCCTTATAGAGGGCTATGTGGAAATACCATAGGTAGAATCAACATAGGTTATGTATATAGACCATCCTAGAAAGACCTTGTCACCAAGATGGATCATGATCCATCTCTTAATGGTTTTTTTAGTGACACGACCCTATGTAGCTGGCAAGGATGCACTAATATACTCTAAATGTTGTAGGATGTGACATTCCAGTGCATCAAGTGTTATCATGAGACTATGAAACTAATTTAGAGGATTCCCAAAGGGACACCTCTACTCATGTGTAGACCATGAGGACGCTATAAGGGAGGCCACTTCTATGTATCAACATTGGTGACCCCAGTGTGTAATGAATCATATTTTAATCAAAATTATTTTTATAAATTAATTGAGAAAACTATGAGACCAGTAATTGAGAAGATAAGAGATTTTGAGTCCTGGTGTTCTAGGAATAATTCTTTGAATAAAGTTCAGTTGTTAATTAAAATTTCTTGGATAGCTAACTTTGAACATTAATAACTTCTAAATGGGTGCTCTAATTGAAAATCCAAGGTCATCGTTGCATTCAAAACAATGACTTTACCTTAGGTGGGGCCTAAACTTTACCGGCGCAGGTTGGGGGTAAAAGTTAATTTTTGGACATTTTGAAGAAAAAATAAAATAAAATTAAAGAAGTTTATTTTATTTCTTTTTTAATGTCTCATATAGATGCAATGACACTATGATACAAGGATGAGTCAACCCATTTTATATCATAAATTAAAGAGTGTGGTGATGCTGAAATGATGAAACATTTTTTCTCTATTTAATGGATTAACCTGGATACATGGTAGGATTCAAAAACCTAGATAAAATTATTTAGACGACTCTAAAGAGGGAAGTCATTGGTGAAACCCCTCATTGGAGAGCAATGGAGAACACTGGAAGATCGATGATCAGATTAAGAGAAAGCGTTGTTGGATGGAGTAACAGTGAATGCAGGACTCACTCTTCATCATAGATCGATCCAATCCTTGAGGTAGGGGTTTTATTTCTATGTGATGTCTCTTTCCCCATTCATTCTTTTTAAATGAAGAACGTAGATCAACCCACTAATAGGTTGATCCACAGTTTCATCATCCATGGAGGGATTAAATGGGAATAATATCTTTGTGATTATTAATTTCATTCTTCAGGATCCTTATAGTAAGAAATAACTAAGCCCAACATGAGTAAAGACCCAGATCGTTCTTTGGGTGTTTTTGTGCTTCTCTTTTCCCCCCGTTCTTTGAATTCGTCGTGATCTTGAGAGTGAGCAGTTATTGTGCCTTGAATACATGGCGCAAAAAACCGAAACCTAGAATACAATGCATAAAAATGTTTCGGAGGTATGAAAACCTGGAATCTGGTGGTGGTTACGACCCATGGTCCAACAAGACCATGGTGACTGGACAACCAACAGTAGGGGAGCAGCGGGTGGCGACGATGGATGCCATCGACTTGATAGATAGAAATGGTGCAAACGTGGGAAGAGATAGAATCCATGGATAGAGAGGTCTGCGATGGTGCAGACAGGTGGTGTGACATGGCTCTATGTCATTTGGTGGGAACATGATCTCGCGGATCGCGTGCTAGAGGAGCTGTCTGCTCATCAGCCGACCGCATTGGCGAGGCAAGACGTGGAATTCACCGCACCCAGGTGGATCAAACCAGCCCACATCGGGCGAGTTGGGATGGTGGTGGTCCGAGATGGTAGAACGGGCTAAGCCTAGCTGGGGCAGACTTGTCCTAGTGGGTTGGGTCAGCCCAACTGGATCGGATCAGACTCAGACCTAACCGACCCCTTTTTACTAAAATGCCCATAACTTTCAAACTGTATGTCCGTTTGATGAGCCATTTGTGGAGTTGGAATCCTTACGATGAGGCAGTACTTTTGAGATACTCAATGTGAGTTTTTTTAGAAATTTAGTTATAACTATTGGATTGAGGATTAGGTTATATTAAATCAAGATCCCTAAGAGTGGAATCCTATGGTTGGCTATGACACGGAGACTATGTGACTTGAAGACTATGTGAGTTGAAGACTATGTGACTGTGGGGATTTGTGACTCACCGAAACTGATTGTCTTAGCAAGAATAAGTGTCTCATCAGGACCAAGTGTCTCATCAGGACTAAGTGTCTCATCGATACTGTGTGTTCTGTTGACTATGTCTGATAATATTTCTTTTAGTGACATTGATTTATATCTGTGTGAGCTGACAATAATTTATGTGTACGTTTCTTTGTGATCATTCCTTTGAAGTTTCATGGAATCTTACTGACAACTATTTTACACACCCTTGCATGAGCTTTTCCTGCTCTTGTCATGTCTTGTGTAGACAACTTACATATTGACATAGACCTAGGTGGTCCTGGACCATATGGTTCCTAGTGAGTCAGACAAACGAGGCATACTACGATGACTTCAGGTAGCTTCCCTTCACCTACGCTTCATGTAGGGTATTCTGCTAATGAGTTTATAGTGACTTGTGTATTTTCTTGTTTATAGATTTTCATTTTTAGGCTTGTATACTGGCCCCATTTTCATTCTATTTTGTACTGCTACTCTCAGTGGTTATCGTAGTGGAATTCATGGTTTACTTATTGTTTTTTTGATTTTATAATTTTTGGGCTTGGTGATGTGTGCATGCGTATACTTATAAAGGAAATGTGTACCATGTTAGTGATATTCCTTCTTGGTGCTAGACATCATCCCCTGGCCTATTGGAGGCAGGCTTGGGGAGTCATAGAACTGACCCCTCAAGGATGGGTTGTGACAGAGTGGGTTCCCCGATGGTTGACCCAACTTGACCGAGTGTGTTATAGGATGGGGTAGAGATGGTGTCAGGTTTCACATTAGAACCCATACAGAACATATGACCTTAAGGGAATGTTTCACTAGAGATGGGTTTATTAACATAGCCAACCCTACTCTCTTATTTATGCATTACTTGGTTACCATTTATACAGCTACATAATCCATATGAACTTCCTAGAATTCTACGTATGGGACTGTTGTTATATGATGGTATGGTGTGTCTTCCTATAGGCCCTTCTTAGGATCCATATTATGATCCTTATTTTTATTAATACTACTTTATTAGGATTTCTAGTGTAATTGGGATACCTCCCTGTAAAGGGTACATAAATGAGGTTGTCGGGTGGATGTTCTTCCTCCAAGAACTAGAAGACTATGACATCCCTGATAATTGACGATGATCTCCTTAATAAATTTGTATGATACTCCTCAGGATCCGGTGGATGGACCTTATTAAATTTTCCAGAGATTCCTAGGAATGGTATACTAAGACATTAGTTGAAGGATACTGATTTATTATCCTAGATCTAGGAAATTATTCCTTACGAATTGCCTAAGGGTCACCCCTTAGTAATCACCATGTTTTTAATGTATTGATTAAATTCAGACTAAGTTATAGGGATCTAACATCAAAATAGATTAGGGAACACCAATATTTCATCTAGGTTCCATTGTTTACACATGGATTGAGTGGTATAACATTCAGCTCGTTGACTTATTTACAAGATGTATATTTGATACATGGAATCCTAATTTATGTTTATTATAGGTGAGTATGGGTGATCCTAGGGATAGAAATATTATCCCCTTGTAGTGACATATATTTCTTAGAGACATTTTAGGCACTAACTGAAGCAGGTATGGTCTAAATGGAGTATCCACTAGGCCCTAGGTACAATATTGATTTTATTTATTTTTTGTAGTTTTATTTAATTTATTGTTATATAGTTGATTATATCACATGTAAATAAACTAAATTTACTAGATATGTAATGGACTTTGTTGGTGGTGCGATACTAGGTTTTGTACTCACACCCTGATTGGTCCACCATTGCACTAGATTACCTGAGTATATGTTCACTTGGTTGAAAACACAATATTGGAATAAGTCTTGGGGTGGATCGAGCAAGATGTCTTAGATATGTATGGGGATATGGGTATGTAGTTTGGATCAATGTGGACAACAGAGCCAAATACTTTTTACTTATATTTTATTTTAGTTATTAATTTATATTTGGTTATCCTAGTGGGTGATTAGTTTTGTATGTGTGTGATGGTTGTTCGAGACTTTAATGCATTTCATTTTATTACAGTCTTTTTTATATTTAATAATTCTTCACTCTGACAACTTACTATTATAGATGATGTTTGTTATTTTTAAGGGTTTCTTACCCTGATATGAGGGTATTGTCTCCCAATGGACACACCCTAGGACACCACTACTAGTCAGTATCCTCTGGTATACAGTGTGGCATACTTGAGGCCAGGTTGTAAACTAGTTTGACTAATGTTAATAGAGTGAGTTAGGCTCAGATATGAAAAATTAGTAACATTTTAGTTTCATTATAGTTGTTTTACTATCTGGAACATCATAGATAGGAGGTTTCTAGTGATATTGGATTGCTATTCTTGATATGTGATGTTACAATTGTATATAATTTTCTCTTAGAGAGATGCACATGTGGTGTGGAGTTTATGATTAGTTATTGATTTTTGGCTCTGAGCCTATTCATGGGAGGTAATTGATAGATTTTGAATCTTAGACAGAAGAGGTAAGATACCTTTGTTCATGCATCATATTTGGTACATAGGGTCCATATGTTATAGGCCTTCTTGTGTGAAATTTTACTATTGATAATGAGGAAAACTATTTAAAGTTTTAGAAATAACCTGAATGGTGTTTTACCATATCGGTTCTTAGAGACATTTCACTTAGTAAGACGACCTTGGTTATATTCTATATAGAAGGTCATGTGGATCTATAGTCACTAGTAAAAAATAGTCCTTTAACTGTGCTGGTATTTATCAGTGCTAAAAAAATCACTAATAAAGAGGATATTTTATCAACGCTTTTTTAGCACTGATAAAAGCTTCCCTTTATCAACACTTTTTATCACTGATAAAGGGTACCCTTTATCAGGGCTTTTTTATCACTGATATAGGGTATCCTTTATCAGCACTTTATTTTTAGCACTGATAAAGGGTACCCTTTATTAGTGCTTTAGTTTTAGCACTGATAAAGGGAAACCTTTATCAGTGTTTTCTTAGAGCTGATAAAGGGCCAAAATATAATTAAATAATTAAACCAATAAAATTTAAAAATGAATAAAGAAAAAAATGTATTAAAAATTTTATTAGCTAAATAATTATTGATAAAAATGAATAAACTTAATATATATATATTACAAATACTAATAAATAGTATATATTAAATATAAAGATTTGTAAAATGAATAAAATTAAATAATTAACGAGATAAAAATTAAAATTTGGTAAATGAAGAAATATATTAAACATATTATTAATTAAATAATTATTAATAAAAATGAATAAATTTAGTATATATATAATATAAATATTAAAAAATAGTATATTAAATATAGATATATAAAATGAATAAATTGTAATAACTAAATAGAAAATTTAAAAATGAATAAATGGTAATCATTAAAAAAAATTAAAATAAATAAATAATAATAATTCAACAAAAAAAATTAAAAATGAATAAATTAAAAAATTATTAAAAAATTTAATAATGTAATATTTATTATTAAAAAATGAATAAGTTTAACATATATATATATATATTAATTATAGATTATAATAAATAATATATATTAAATAAAAAAATAAAATTAATAAAAAGTAATAATTAAAAACATATTAATTTCTTATTCATTTTCAAAGGTTTTTATACATAATTATTAATTAATATATTTAATATAGAAGTATATTCATAGATATAAATATATATTTCCTAAAAATGATTTATATAATAAATTTTTTTATGCTTTACGTTAAGTAAGTCATTTATTTAGTGGAGAATGGTTTATAATTAAAAATAAAAATTAATTAAAAATACTGACTAATTACTTCGAGTAATAGACCTAATTCATTATAATTTTATTTTTATATCTAACATATATCCAACATGTGTTACATTTATTTCACATACATATACAAAATTAATGCAATTAACACACAAAAAATATTTACATAATTAATGAAATCTTATATAGAAACACATACACCTAATATTTATGTAATTTATTCAAATTTTCATATTCCTTTTATAATTTCTTTATAACATGATACATTTAATATATTATGTTTTTAATCAGTAAATTTGATATATTAATTTTTAATATTATTATAGTTAGGTATTAATTCATTTTTTTTATTTTTTAGTTTTTCATTTTTGGGAAATTAATAATTTTCTATTATTTGTTTATATATATAATTAATATGTTTTAATATCTTCAATATATATTAACATTTATTTTAATATATATCCATATTTTTTAATAATTTATTTAAAATTAGTAAAACTTATCTATTTTTTGAATATTTTTAATGTGTACTCATTTATAATTATTCAATTCCACTCATTTTTAACAAGCATGCATTTAAGATTATATATTAATTAATAATGTTAAAAATATATTAATAAATATATATAAATAAATATATTAGTAACTTTATATTTACTATATTTATACATTTTTATATTTATAATTATAAGTGAACAAATATTTTTTTAAAATATTTAGTTAATTGTAAATAAATAATTATATATATTTAAATATTTAAAAAATTATAATAATGTTATTTAAATAATGAATTTATTTACTATATTCTTATTTTTCTTTGTAACACCCCAATATTTTGATGGTATGTCTATGTGTTTTTAATTTAATTTTTTTGATTGTTTACATCGCACACAACAATGAGCTTATACAAACAACTAAATATTATTATATAAATGTTATTATTATAACTTAGCTGTTAAATTAACTGTTAATAATAATATTAACTAACTTATAAAATTATATGGTTTATAAAAATATAATATTAATTCCTTGGTTACCATATAATTAGAAATGAAAATATAAACCAATTGAATATAAATGAAATAGTTTTATTTTTATTCTCCCATTGAGTTTTTTCTGAATAAATTAAATTAATTGCAATTAATAAATGATATTAATGAAATATATATGTTATATATTCAATAAAATATTTTTTATATTCATCCAAAATATTTTAAAGGCATAATATATGAACAACCCACTTTTAGGCATAAAACCTCTATTTATCTAAAGGTAGTTTTACCGCCTTTTAATAGAGAACCTATTTTAAATCCAATATTTGATAATTTTATATATTATATTTATAAAAAAAATAATATTTTAAATAGTAATATAAAATTTACTTTAGTTTTTTTTTGTATTTTTATGATAAGTCTCTTGTTTTGATGAATATTTAAAAACACTAAATTTTAATTGAAAACAATTTTTTTCATTGAAATAATTTATAGTATTAAAATATAATTTTGATTGTTTTTAAAGTATAATTATATTATTTTGTTATAATTTAATCCAATTTATTTAAATGATATAAATTTTACATTGATTTCAGATTTAAAAAGGTTTTAATCTTTTGTATGTTTTAAACATTAATAACCTGTTTTCTCACCCCATCAACGAGATTACTTTTAAATTAACAGTTGGAACATAAGTGTTGTGAATTTTAAAAAATTGATTATATAATAATAATTAGTGATTCCAAATTATTTTAATAGAATTATTTTATTTTTAGGTTTTATGAATAGTGAATTTAGTAATATTATAATTACCACAATTAATTGTAAATCATGTAATTTTGGTTTAAAATAATATTATAAAGACAATAAAATTACCCTAACACTGGTTGTAATTTCATTGTATGTGATAATTTCAACCAAAATAGTCCTTGGGATAAAATTAGAACCTTTAGAAGCCACTTGGATGAATTTAATCCGTTTATAGTATTTTATTCAAAGTGAAGTCAATTTTGTCACACTTTTGTTTTTAACAAGTGAATTATTTTTAATATGGGATAATATAATGGATAATTTGGACTATAAATAGTCTTTATAAATTTAAAATTTATATATATATCATATTTATTTATTTATAATTTTTAGTGATTAAATAATTTCCTTAAATGGTGAAAAATTGATGATGTAATAATTGTTTAATTAATGGAAGAATCAAATAAATGATAATAAAAATATTAAAATAAATATAATTTTACATTATTAATATCATAAACTAATTTTATAGATGACTTTTAAATTTTAGGTATGTATTAAATGTTTTTTTTGAAGTTATGATGTGTTTTGATATTTTTTAAAAAGTCATGAATTGAATAGTTTCAAATTTGACATTAATGATATTCTAAAATAAATATTATTTTATTGAATGATGTAAAATTTATAAAAATATAAACTTCATAAAAATTATTGGGAAAAATTTTAATTTTTCATAAATGGTCTATTTATGGATCTTTTGACATTTTTGATTAAATATATTAACCTTTAAAGAGTAAAAACTAAGCTACCACAATAAGTGTTAAATGGTTTAACTAAGGGTTGAAGCTAAAATATAATGTTAATAATGTGATCTAAACATGACTAAAAATAATTGGTTGAAATTATTTCTATCCATAATCTTCTTATATTATAAATTAATAAATTTTGATCCATTTTTATTTGAAAATTAATTTATATTAATTCAATACTTTGAGAGATTCCAATATTACCCCACCCCTCAATTATAAAAGGGAACTTCCTACCTCACTTCCTCACATAAATTTGAGCCTTCTAGATTGAATAATTCCAGACCATTTATCCTAAAAATATCCTTATCCAATTTCTAGAGATCCTAGTCTTACAAAAATTCCAAATCTACATCCCTTGAGAAGAGATCTAAAGGAATTCCACCGAAGAAGAGGTAATTGTTTTATCAACTCATTCAAGTTCATTTTATCTTTTTACTTTTTATTCACGTGTTATTTCCGTACTAAATAAATAATTCCAGTATCATATATATATATATATGTTTATATATCATTATGATTTTGGTACAACCATATTACATGATTTATCTATCCTATGAAAAGCTAAAGCACTGCGTGTGCATACGTACTGTTTACCATCTCCACGCCATGGTGTAATTTATTTTTTCATCACCACTTTGTTTGGATGGGTATAATAATGGAAATAATCAATATAAATTATAAATATGGAATTATATTTATTATTTATAATTAATATACAATCCAATTTCTTACTCTATCACCATTAATGGAATGATACTGTAGATTTTGCGTATGTAAAACCTACCATCTCGACGACAAAATGAGATTAATTTTCCAAGTTAACCTTTTAAGAATGATTATAAAAATTATATAAAGAGTAAATATAATATCTATGAACTTGAAATAATTATTTTTATTAAATATATATATCATATTCATAATAAATAGGACTTTGATGACAAAACATTCATAGGAAAATGAAACTGGTAACACCCCAAACAAGGGTAATAATGAAATATTATTAATAAAAATATATAATAAGATCATATATGATATAATGAATATGGATATGGTTCTAGTATAAATTTATAACATGTTTTAAACCATTATGCGTGATTATTAAGAACATTCAGTTAATGAAAAGTACATGGTAATAGTAAATTTCACGATCTCATTATTATTCAAGATTGTTTATACGTAAGTATCTATAAGATAATATTTTTCATCCATATCCATTTTTTATAAAAATATTTTCCCAAATATTTTTACTATTATCCTATCAATGTTTTAAGTCTTTTAACATTGTTCTAATTTTTATAAATTTTTTTGAAAACAATATTTTTGTCATTTTCCAGATGTGGTATTCTTTTGAAAAACATACAAAAATAATGTTTATTTTTAACTTATACATCTTGAGAATATTTTACCACCATCATGATCCCTTGATGTTTTTAATATTCCTTTAAAATTTTACAAAGTTATTTTTAAATATAAAATTTTCATTTATAAATGTGCGACTTTTAAATAAATGATTTCTAATTAAAAGGGTATTTTTATCAAGATATTTCTAACGATTTTATTAGAGTATTTTCATCTATATAAAAATACTTTATTGAATCTTATTTTTGATAAAGGTGTAACTCCTATGATACAATCAAACTTATTTTATTCAAGGGTTTATGATCTCTTTGACCGTGGATATTCTATTTTGACACCATTCATGGTTTATGGATAAACTATTAACATTTCCTATGCTAGTTTTTCAATAAAAAATTTTATTTTGTTGATGTTTTCATACGAGGACTACATTGGACTTAGTAAGTGATAGGTGGGGCCCACTATAGCACCTCAATGCATCAGTAGGTCAAATGAGACAAAATAGTTTTGGTATTAGCTTATGTGTTACCCGTTTATGTATGGTGTCTTAGACGAAGCTTTGACAATATTTTTATGATGCCCAAAATTATGTATTACCTCATTATGAGATCAGATATTGATATTCCATGTGATTATTTGACTAGTACAAAATTCATGGTTATGTTATCTAGCTCATGTAATTATTTTATATGGTATTATTTGTTCTTACCATATTATGATCAAGACTATTTTTAAATGGCTTGTGTTTCAGATATTCACCTCACCTCAATGTTTCTGCTTATTTATGATAGATTATACTAAATTATTACCCTTACTGAGCATCTGAGCTCACCCCTTTATTATGTTTTATTTTTTCCCCAGATGAAAAGATATGTAATATGACTGACATGTAGGGTTAATTTTGGAGAATATTGATTCTTTTAAAGGATTGACTATATTGTATTTTATAGTTTCAATTGTAATGTAAGGTTATCATATCTAATATGGAATTAAAAAACTACTAAACTGGCCAGTCCTTCAGGATTTGATTCCTTGTAATCATGCCAATGTAATAAAATAATGCACAGGCTATGAGCTTCTGGGGTTGGGGTATTAAAGTTGGTATCAAAGGAAGTTTAACAACAACCTTAGAAACTAGAATTTGAAATAAAAGATTAGGTAACATAACCCAAGATAGAATTTTAGGATGAGAATATAAGAACATCCTATAATTTTGGTAAGGTAGAGATTATGTGGGTCTTTCTAGAAATACATCCCTATCTGGATATTACAAGTAGATGCATTTCTAGAATATATGTACCTAAAGGTAACGACTCTGACAAGGGGAATCAGGCCTAACTCGATGTAACCTATTACTCGACAATGTGCCTTTTTGAACACCTGGTATGACACTCCTAGTGGATATTCCTAGGATAATTCAAATTTTATTTACAAACCATTATGAAGGATTTAAAAGTAAATATGACCCCAATGAAACCATTTTTTTGATTTTGAGATTTGATATGCATAAAATTTTTAATTTATGTTAAGTGTTTTACTATTTAAAAATTATGCATTATGATTCAAAACCTAATATTGTATATTCCATTATTTAGAATTGGATCCAAATAGAAGGAATGGAAACCTCACCAATGTATGTGATCTAAAGAATAAATATGATAACATATTTTCTGAGACTAATCCAATATTTTTAAGGGAACTAGTCTCCAAAACATTCTCTTTGTATAAGGAAATAATATCATATGCTAGCAATGTAGAGAAATGTTTTTCTAAGTTGTATAAATTTGGATGAAAGAATGAGAAGAAGAGGAGGAAAGGGAAAATGATGGATAAAGGGAAGAATGGAAAGAAGTATTTTACCACATGTTATAATTTTGGAAATAGAAACATGGTATATGATTAAGAGGGAAATTATTTTTCTTTAAATGTAAAGAAAACATCCACCATTATCATGATTACAAGTGAAGGAATTAATTTTCCAATCATCAATGATTCAACTGTAAGGATATGGGGAACTACGAAAGAGAATGCTCCAAGATTCAAAGGGATATGTACCAAAAGAAGTTAATGGATCATTGTATAGATTATGATATTAGCACATATGAATAAAAATGATGCTTGGATTAAAGAATTATGTCATTTGAGTACTTTATCCATGATGTACTGGTTATACAAATTCTATAAATAAATAAGGATTGTACTGCAGTACTTTTGCTATAAGTATTTGGAAGAATAAACATTTTTAATATGGTTTTTAAAGTGATCAAATATTTGGTATGTGACAATAGGATATACATTACGGTGTTAAGAGAATCTGATGTTAAGATTGATTTCAGAAATTTAGAGACCTTTTTGGACTGTTAATTTTGACAGAAGTATTTTGGATGAGCCTCAAGGATGAGATTGATTAGTTTGAACATTGGATATTATTCATTGAGGTTATAAAATTTATTTAATGTTTAATATATTAATATTATTTATATAATTTTATAATATTATTGTTTTAGAAAAAGGACAACTCACAGGTCATAAGACAACCCTCCACATCCGGCAAGGCTGCATGACTTGAACCCATAACCAAAGGGCGACAAGGGTGCTTTAAATACCATTAGCCTATGCAATTTTCTAGTTAGTATAATTTTTTTCATTATTTAAATGGTATTATAGATAAATTATAATTCCATTTTTGGAAACCTATAGGATTAAAAGAAATATTTTTTTTAATTTTATTATCTTTTGAAGAGAAAGTGGAATTTGTGGTAAAACCCGATTAAAGGATGAAACTCTAGTTTTCAAGTAAGTATGTTTCCTTATGTTATTAGTATATGAAGTAAATAAATTCTTCAACTCTATGGAAAGTGTCTTGAAACCAAATTTTTTTATCCTAGTACCTTCTTTTCTGATGAATCAAATGGTCAGTTAGATCATTGCAGATTTATAGCTTTGTAATGGTTTACTTTCTCCAAATCATGTTCTCTATCACTCTCTATTATAAATTTATGGTTAATTTTCTCTTACAATTCCATTCTTTCCTACATGGAGCCCTAGTGTGTTTTATATTTGATGACGTTCGTACTCCCCTTTCATTATTTTAAAGTGGATGTTTTATTGACCCCTTCCCGATGTGGGATTTCAATAAATGTATTTCGCATAGTCAAACCTTCATTATCAAACCCAAATTAAAAAATTATGAGGACAAAATTTATTGAAATATGGGTTAATGTGACACCCCAATATTTTATAGTAAGTATTTTTTTAAATTCAATTTCTTTAATAGCTTATTCTACATGCAATAATGATCTTAAACAAACAAACAAATATTATTATTTAAATATTACCATTATAAATTAGCTGTTAAATTAGTAGTTATGAATATTATTTACTAAATAATGAAAAAATATGGTTTATAAAAATATAATAATAATTCACTAGTTACCCATTAATTAGAAACGAAAATATAAACCAATTGAATATAAAGGAAATATTTTTATTTTTATGTTCCCAAAGGCGTTTTGACTTAATAAATTAAGTTAATTTCAATTATTAAATGATATTAATGAAATATATATGTTATATTTTCAATAATATATTTTTTTATTCATATAATATATTTTATATTCATTAGATATGAACAAACCCAAGTTTATACAAAAAAACCTATATTTCTCTAAAGGCCATTTTACCACCTTTTGATACTGAACGAATTTAAAATACAATTTTTTACACTTCTATTTATTTTATTTGATAAAAATAATATTCCTATTTTTAATTGGAATATAAAAATATACTTTGGTTTAACTTTTTATTTTTTGATAAATCTCATGTTTTGATAAATAGTAAAAAATACTAAATTTTAATTGAAAAAAACTTTTTTCATAATAATAATATAGTGTTAAATTATAATTTTGGTTGTTTTTAAAATATAATTAAATTATTTTGTTATAATTTAATCCTAATTTATGTCATTTACATCAATTTTATATTGAAATAAATGTAAAAATATTTCAATCGTTTTCATGTTTTAAACAATAATAACTCGTTTTTTCACCCCCATCAACATGACTAATTTTAAAATAATTACTACAAATTATTTGTTTTGAATTTAAAAAAATAGATTCTATATTTTGAATCAGTGAGTAAAATTTATTTAAATATATTTCTTTTATTTTTGGTTATTATGAATTGTAAATTTAGTAATATTTTAATTACTACAGTTAAGGGTAAATCAGGTAATTACAGGTAAAAATAATATTACAAGTACTATAAAATTAAATTAAAACTTATCCTTATTTCATTGGATTCATTTATTTCATAAAAATTCATCCATGGACTTAAATTATAACCTTTTGAAGCTACTTCTATGACTTTAAACCATTTATAGTATTTTATTCAAAGAAAAGAAAATTTTGTCACACTTTTGTTTTTAATAAGTGAAATATTTTTAATTTGGGATTATATAAGGGATAAGTTAGACAATACATATTATTTTTAAATATAAAATGTTTTATCTACATCATAGTAATTTATTTACAATTTTTTGTGTTTAAATAATTTTAATAAATAGTGATAAAATGATGACACATCAATTATTTAATTAATGGAAGAATGAAATAAATAATATTAAAAATATTAAAATAAATATAATTTGATATTATTAATATAATCAATGGAATTTTTGGATAAATATCATGTTAGGGATGTATTAAACGTTTTTTTTGAAGTTATCTTGTGTTTTGGTATTTTTCTAAAATTAATGAAATGAATAGTTTCAATATTGACATTAATGATATTCTAAAATGATTAATATTTTATTAAATGAAATAAAATTCATAAAAATATAAAATCTATAAAACTAATTTATATTAATTTAAATATTTAACAAATGGTCCATTTATGGATTTTTTTGGAATTTTTGAGTTACTATATTAACCCTTAAAGAGTAAAACCCAAATTGTCACAGTAAGAGTTGAAGGGTTTAACTAAAGGTTAAAGCTAAATGATTTGAGTAATAATGTGACCTAAGAATGAAAAAATATTATTAGTTCATATGATTTAGAACCATATTAATATTATATTTTAAATAAATCAATTTTTATCCATTTTCATTGAAAATTAATTTATATTAATTTAATAATTAGAGAGATTTCAAAAGTACCCTTCACTACAATTATAAAAGGGAATCTCCTCCCTCATTTACTCACAACACTTTGAGACTTATAGATCAACTAATTCATGTTCATTTATCCTTAAAATGTCATTATCCAATTTCTAGAGATCCTAGTCTTACAAAAATACCGACTCTATATCACTTGAGAGGATATCTAAAGGAATCCACAGAAGAAGAGGTAATTGTTTAACCAACTCATTCAAGTTCATTTTTTTCTTTTACTTTCAGTTCATGTGTTTTTTTCATACTAATTTAATAATTAAAGTATATTATATATTATTTTATGTTATTATGATTATGGGACAACCATATTCCATGATTTATCCATCCTACAAAAAACTAAATCACCACGTGTGCATACATGCGACTTACCATCTCCACGTTGTGGTGTAATTTGTTTTTCATCACCAATTTGTTTAGATGGGTATACTGATGAAAATAATGGACAAAAATAATAGATATGAAATGATATTTATTCTTTATAATCAATATACCATCCAATTCCTTACTCTTTCATCATTAAAGGAATGATACCGTCGCTCGTGCGTACGTACGACCTACCATCTCTATGACGTGATGAGATTAATTTTCCCCATTAACCATTTAGGACTGAGTATTAAAATTTATATAATGAGTTAATATAACATATATAAACTTAATATAATTCGGTTTATTAAATAGATATATCCTATGCATAATAAATGGACTTACATGACAAAACGTGCATAAGAAAACGAAGAAGTTATCACCGAAAACAAGGGTAATAACAAAATATTATTAACAAAAATGTATAATAAGATCATATATGTTATCATAAATATGTATATGGTTCTGGTATAAATTTATAACATGTTTTAAACTATTATACAAGAGTATAAATCACATTAAACTAAAGCAATGTACAAGTTAAGGGTTAATTTCACAATCTCATTATTATCTGGGATTATTTATACATAGGTTTCTATTGGGGAATATTTATCATCCATGTACATGTTTTTTAAAATTATTTTCCAAAATATTTTTAATATTATTTGAACAATTTTTTAATTATTTTATCTATGTTCTAATTTTTATAAAATGTTTTGAAAGTAATTTTTTTTTCTTTTTACAACTGAGGTACTTTTTCAACAAAAAATTCAGAAATAATTTTTATTTTCAACTTATACGGAATGGAAAAATTTTACCACCATCAATATGCCTTGTTTTTTTGAATATTAATTTAAAATTTTACCAAATTCTTTTTAAATACAATTTTTTCTTTTAAAAATACGAGACTTTTAAAAAAATGATTTCAATGTAATAGGGTATTTTTCTCAAGATATTTATAATGATTTTATTAGATTATTTTCATATATGTCAACATAATTTGTTGAATTTTTTGTTTGATTAGGGCTTATATCTTAAGATAAAATATATCTTATTTTATTGAATATTTTATGATCAGTTTGACCATGGATGCGCTATTTTGATACCATTCATGGTTTATGGTTAAATTATTAACATTTCATAAGCTAGTTTTTCAATACAAATGTTTATGTTGTTTATGTTTTCATATGAGGGATGCATTATAATTAGTAAGTGATGAGTGAGACCCACTATATCACCTCGATTCATCAGTAGGCCTCATGAGACAAACTGGTTTGTGTATTTTCTTATGTATTACCCATTTATTTATGGTGTCTTAGACGAAGCCTTGACGATATGTTTATGATGTCCGACATTATGAATCCCCTCACTATGAGATTAGTTATTGATATTCGATGTGATTATTCAACTAGTAACATATACATGGTTATGTTTTATAGCTAATGTGATTATTTTATATAGTATTATTAGTCCCTTCCATATTATTCTCAAGACTATTCTTAAATGTCTTGTGTCTTAGCAATTCACCTTGACTTAATGTTTATGATTATTTATGATAGCTTACGTTGTAAGCTTACCCTTACCAAGCATCTCATCTCAACCCTTTCTTATGTTTTATTTTCTCATAGGATTCCAAGTTATGTATTATAACTGACATGTAGGGTTAATCTAGGAGAATATTGATGATCTCAAAGGATTGATTATATTATATTTTATAGTATCAATTATAATGAAAGGTTCATGTTTATAATATGGATTTACAAAACTGCTAAACCGGTTGGTCCTTCGAGATTTTGTCCCTTGTAATTATGTTAATGTAATAAAATAATGCACCGACTTTAGGATTTTGGGGTTAGGGTGTTACAATATTTATATTTATATATATTTATTAAATATATATATATAATTATATAAATATACGTAATGATATAAATATATAAATATATATAATGATATAAATATATATATATAATGATATAAATATTTAAAATTATAATAAATATATTTAAATAATGAATATATTTACTATATTTATAATTTTATATATTTATTATATATATAATCATATGAATATTTTTACAATTTTTTTGTTTATAATTGTAATTATAAATCCTTTATCACTGATAAGAAATCACTTATAAAGATGCATTTTATTAGTGATTATTAATTTCGTGATGATAAAAGAAATATTTATCAGTGCTTTTTTGGAATAAATGATAAAAGTTGTCCCGATCTATTTAAATAACCCTAACAAGTCATGAACCATTCTTGATATCCAAAACATTATGTGGATGCCCTCTATTGTTGTCACTCCTCCTCATCAAATCCAAGATCAAATCAAGGCTCGAATCAAGGCTCAAACAATTCCAAGGCTCAGATCCATGGATTAAACGATTCAAAGATAGAATGAATCCAAGTCTCTAAAGAATCCAAGGTTTATTGATATCTCTACTTTCTCTTAAATGATTCAAAGGTTCCAGCCAAAGTACGCTATTTTATCCTCCTCCTCACTTGTTGATTACTTGTTTAGTGATATATTTTTATATTTTTTGTCCATTATCTCTTACTATTTATTATCCATCATTGCTTTCCCATATGAAATGAATTACTAATTTGGAGTTTTTATGATTTTGGGTTTTTTAACCTTTTAAGGGATTTTCTTTCTTCCATGTAGCGTATTAAGAATTCCACACACAGATTTTATCCTTGTCCATAATAAATTTAAATGTTTTAAACTTCTATGGAAATAATTCACACAATGTGTTTCTTAAAATTCCCATGGTTTTTATTTAATAAATCAAAATGGATTTCATGTAATGATTTATTGAATTAGAGGTGAATGTTTTTTTGGGTTTTCTCTCTTTTGAATCTTTGGTGGTATTATATGTAGTTTTTTATTCTATGTTAAGTGTCATAAATTTTATATCTTTATTTTTTTATTAATATCCTATATAAAAATCCACACACACACACACACACATATATATTCATTTTGAAATCTATATATATATATATGAGAACATTATTTCATGTACATATGTAAGTATTTAGTTATATGAAATATATATAAGATTCATTCAATAAAGTAGATGATAATTTTTTCATGGTTTCAGAAATTAGTTCCAAGAGAGATAATTGATGTTTGTTTTTTAAAATTATGACTTTAAGGCATATTTGGAACTTTTTAAAATTATATTGATTATACATTTTTTTGAATAATATATAATGAAATAAGTTTTTTTTAAAAATAGTAGTAGTATAAAGTGTTATGGCTTTATTAGTACCATGAAATGGTTTTTTATAAAAAGTTATCACCATCTATGGAAGTTTTATATATTAGTTTTATAAAGTAATATTTTTTTTTATTTTAAATACATAGATCACACTGATGGGCATTTTTTGGATGTTTGAATAGATATTTTTGGGTTATATTGATTGTATATTGATTCATTTTTTTTGAAAACAAGACCATACCTCCCATTATTATCATAATGGGGATCATATGTATCTTAAAAAGGGATAATAGATAGTTTCAATGTATTCCCATTGAATTATATGGGTCCCCACTTGTATCAAAGTTCATATGGGAGTTTAACAAGGTAGGCTAGTTGTGGGTCTCTAGTAGTTTTTAGAAATATAAACTCATCATCATTATTATAGGTGATTCCAACCCAAGTATGTCCAGAGTCACCTTACAAGTTGTTTGGAATTTCCCATGATTACATATAAGGACTTGTCCTTAAACATTACATAATATTAAATTATATGAGTAATTCACATTGAGGATCTTTTCAGGTTTATAGTTTTAGAGAATTAGGACATAACTATTACATCTAAAAAGATTAAAAAGTAGACACTTCTACACAGTTTCCATTTTTTTTCATAAAATAAAAACTCATGAAAAAAAGAGTCATGTCTAGTTCCAGGTTTTAGACATCATGACTTTTCCTTGATCCCATCCTTGAACCTATTAATCTTTAAGTCTTGTGAAAACATATCAAAACTTGGGATGAGCATAAAAATCTCAGTAAGGCTTATAAAACAATGAAATAAAACATTAGTTCATTTACACATGCAAAACATAAACTCATTTACGTACCTCATAAAAACATAATATTTATGAATAACACATAGAAATCATAAATCATAAGGTAACTTGTGGAATCCATATCATACTTACATTGTAGCTATCACAGCTACATAGGGAGTTACTTTGGAATACCCATCATAGTATATTACCTAAATCTCTTAGGAGAAACATTCATGTTTACCTCCGTCACATTACCCAATGCATTGGAGAGCTATCTCGAGCTCACCCGCCCAAGGTTTATCACGAAATCACCCTTATAAATAAATAATGCCCAAGAAACATAACATGATCGTAACAAATAACATAAGAATAAAGGAAAGATAAAATTTCCACATTGCAATAACAAAATATCATTTAATGATATTGAAATAATAAATCTATTATCAAAATCATTTTCAATATCAAAATACGTAAAAAGAGTATGTGGTTTTTATTTTCTCCTTTTAAAAACATTTTGGCTTGTTAAAGAAGCCAAAGATCAAATAATACTCGCAGTGGTAGAAAGGTCATTGTCACCACTTACGAAAAAAAACATTCCATTTTGTCGTTTATAAAAACGCTTCATATAAAAAGATTCCCTTTGAATGAAATGAAATTTCAAAGGTGTTTATACAACTTATAAAAGAAAATCATGTATTAAAACAAAATATGCCTCAATGAAAGGAGATTGAGACGAAGTCCCTTACCACGTGTCCGACCCGACCCTTCATTCTTTAATCTCATGAATAATAAACTTAAGTTAATTTATACTTGCTTAAGAACATTTTTCAAGTTTATTAGTTATTTTATATCAATTATTACCATGTTATAAACATTATGTAATCATTTAAGTTAATAACATTCATTTTGTCGATATTTGGTACTTGAGTAAAAAATGAACACCTTATATTTACAAGTTGTCCATATGGTCAATAGTACATTATATAAAAAAATATATTTATGATTTAGATATCATATATATCATATATATCCAGTATATACATGTATTTATAATAGTACATAACATTTGGAGGTAATAAATGAAATGCACCGTTTATGGAGACGGTAACCCGTACATACTCATGAACACTACTTTCATTTATATTTCTTATTTTAATGGAATTAAAACATAATGATACATATTTATATTATAATTATAGTATAATATAATATATAATATCATTAAATCTATCCTTTATACATCCTACATAAGGCATTAACGAGTCACATCACTTTGAGGGGGCGGTAGTCTGCACTTCCTCAAATGAGATTATCATATTTACCCACTATGGAAACCATAAAGGCGTGGTATGAATGGAAAATAAATAAGAATAAAGAAAACATAAACATAATATATATAATATATAAATACATTGCCATTATAATGGACACTATGAGAGGCGGTAAGAGGTAATTGAACAATCATCGTTTCGTGAGGTGTTAGTTTTCCATCACCAGAAACATTATGTTCTTCATCCATTATATGGAGGTGTGTGTAAGTGTAGTTTTAATAATTCTCATAACAACATCATAGTATATTGAGGATGATGGTTTTTTTACAAAATAAATAAATAAAAAGAGTTTATGGGTTAGAGAAGTAAAATAAAAGAAAAAAATTTAAGAGAAATTGTTACCTTTAATTTAGGTAACTTCATTTGGTTTGAACCAAAAGGACTTCTTTAAGTGACTTATGCCTAATATAAGGATTCTAGGAGAAGGAGAGGGATGTAGGGAGATTAATTGGGTAGATGTTTGACGAGAAACAAGGCTTTAGAGGTGTGAGGAATTGGTTAGAAGTGGTCTCCTTTTATAAGGGGGAGGAGGGGATTTTAAGAAAGTGTGAAAATATTATTTTGTTATAAACATATATTCGTTTTCAAAAGTTCCCAAAATCATTAAAGATTAAGATAAGATGAATCATGGTCGAAATAAAATCATAAAATCAGAATTGGACATGTTTTGAATGATATTTTAATCATTATAATCTTATTTGTTTAAATGATTTATTAATGAGGTAAACACTACATTGTTATTATGTCATAAATAATTTAATTTATTTGTTGTCTAAAAAATATAAAAAAATATCATGATGTAGGAAATATTTTTAGATTTCCAATTAATATTTATAGTTGAAAAAATAACTTATATAACACCATGTAAAAATTAATTTACAAATAGATATTTGTTTATGTCATTTTTGTCTTTACTCTAAATTAATTAATATAAATTGTCATTATCACCTCCAAGTTTCTCAATGGGGTCCTAAAATCGACCCAAATATGCCCATGGTCGTAAATGACTCAGAAAATAAGGTTTTTACAAGTGTTAAGGTAATTTTGATTTATTATAATATTCTTTTAACCTTGAATTACCCTATTTACCTTTAACCGCAATAAATAAAAGTCAAAAGTTACTATTCACAAAAAATTATTTTCATCTTATTAAACCACATTTTAATTATTTATAAAAACTATGTATGTAGGATTTTATAAATTTAATTCACAGAAGTGGTAAAATTTCATTTAAATGAAAAAGTCAATTTTTTTAACTACTACTAAGTGGTTTCACTATTCATCAAAAATTGATGTTTTTCAGAAAAATACAAAAAATTAAGCCTAAGATATATTTGATATTCCAAATTCAAACATGATGTCTATTTTACTAAATTCTAAACATAAAAGTGGAATTAATTAATTTAAAATTAATTTCCATTGTTAAAAAATAGCTTATTTTTAAGAAACAATAACTATCGACAGATTGATATTTGTTTATGTCCAATTTCAAAGTGAAATTAATTCCAATGACCAACATTGGATTAAATGGTAAAAATATATTCTAATTAAACTTAAAAAAAAATTAAAAATATAATCTATCCATATAAATAAATTACATTAAAACATAGTTTTGAATTAAAATACAATATTTTCACTATTCAATAAAAAATGAACTTAATCAAAAAAATTCCCAAAATTTACACAAAGTAAATTTTGATGTCACAATTATGAAGAAGGATTTTATTTGGTCAAATATAATGTATTAAAGTTTCAAAAACTAGATTTAAATAGGGTTTTCCATTTAAAGGTAATAAATCGGCCTTTTAATGTAAATTATGCTTAAAATTAGATTCATTCACATTTTAAGACTCTAATTTTTTTTTGGATAAATGTAAATACATTTAAAAAATTTATATAATCATATTGTAGTTATATTTGTTCATTCCCACCAATACAATGGCTAGGAGTTAAATACTATTTAAAATTATAATATTATATTATTAGTGTGCAATGTAAGATTTCAAAGAAATATGTTTTTACATTTCAGGTACGCTATCGAACATAGAAACTCCTTTAAAGTAAAATTAATATTTAATTCACAAATATTAATAAATAAAAAAATCTCTTATTATTCATTTACCTGGGATGTTACATCCTTCCCCCCTTTTGGAAATTGTGTGCTCACAATTTTTATTCACTTTTTAAAATAAGTGGGGGTATTTATCCCACATAGAATTTTTAGATTCCCACATTGCCTCTTCAACAATATGTTTTTTCCACAAAACCTTTACCTGGTGAATTACCTTATTCCGCAACACTTTCTCTCTATGGTCAAGAATCTGGACTGGTTGTTCTTCATAAGAGAGATTCTCTTCCAATTGAACTCTTTTTGGGATCAAAACATGATATGGATCTGGTATATACATTCTCAACATAGAAACATGAAAAACAATGTGTACCTAGGATAAACTTGGAGGTAAAGCCACTATGTATGCAACTGATCCAACTTTCTCTAGAATTTCATAAGGTCCAATGAACCTCATACTCAACTCTCCCTTCTTACCAAAACGCATCACACTTTTCGATGGAGAAACCTTGAGAAAGACATGATCACCTACCTCAAAAGAAAGATCCTTCCTCCAGTTATCTGCATAAATTTTATGTCTGCTTTGAGCTATTCTCACGTGCTTCTAAATCAACTAAACCTTCTATGCCATCTCTTCTAACAATTCCGGTCCCATCAGCTTCCTTTCACCTAATTCATCCCAAAAAGTTAGAGTTTGACAACGCTTTCCATATAATGCCTCAAATGGAGCCATCTGTATACTGGAATGAAAATTGTTATTATATGAAAATTCAACCAAAGAAAGATGTTGGTCCCAACTTCCCTGATAATCCAGTGAACAAGCATGTAGTATATCCTCCAAGGTCTGAATTGTTCATTCTGACTGTCCATCTGATTGAGGGTGAAAAGATGTACTAAAATTTAATTCAGTACCCAAAGACTTCTGAAGGCCTTTCCAAAAGTTAGAAGTAAACCTGGGATCATGATTAGATACAATGGAGAGGGGAACTCCATGCAACCGGACTATCTCCTTAACATACAACTGAGCAAGTTGATCTCGAGACAAAGTATCTCAAATAGGACGGAAATGAGCAGATTTAGTCAATCGATCAACAATAACCCAGATTTCATTATTAACTCAAGATGTGTTTGGTAATCCTATAACGAAGTACATGGATATTTTTTCCCATTTCCACTCTGTCACCGGTAGAGGATGAAGCATCCCTTTCGGTAAATGCTGCTCTGCTTTAATCTACTGACAAGTCAAACACTTCATAGTAAAATCAACAATATCTCTTTTCATTCCATCCTACCAGTAATACTCCCAAAGATCGCTGTACATCTTAGTACTACCAGGAAGAACTGAAAATGGAGAACTATGAGCTTCACATAACAACTCATTATTCAATTGTGAATTAGAAGGTACACATAATCTCTTTCCAAATCTGAAAACACAATCATTATCAATGTTAAATTCAGGAAACTTACCCTTCTGAACCAACTCTACCTTTTTCTGCAACTCACTATCTTCTTTTTGTGCTTTCTTTATTATGTCTAATAGAGGTGATCTCACTGAAACCTGAAACAAAAAAGAAGAATTTCCTACACCAAAAACTTCTATGCCACAATTAATCAGATCAAAAACCAATGGATCTCGTTCCAAATGTAGCATAGTTAATGAAGTATTACTTTTTCCTCTCAAATCATCAGCCACTTTATTTTCTTTTCCCAGATGGTAATGGACCGTGAAATCGTAATCCTTGATTAATTCCAACCATATCCTTTGTCTCATGTTCAATTAATTTTGAGTGAATATATAAATCAAACTTTTGTGATCAGTATATATTTCACACTTCACTCCATACAAATGATGCCTCCAAATTTTTAAAGAAAAAAAACAGCAGCTAATTCCAAATCATGTGTAGGGTAATTTAACTCATGAGGTTTCAACTAATGTGAAGCATAAGAAATTACCTGATCATTCTGCATTAGGAAACAACCCAATCCTTTCAACGAAGCATCACTATAGATAACAAAATCACCATTTCTGGATGGAAGTGCCAAAACTGGAGCATTCAATAATCTTCTTTTCAATTCTTGAAAATAATCATCACATTATTTTTTCCAAATGAACTTAACACCTTTTCGAGTTAACTTAGTCATTGGACTAGATAACTGTGAAAAATTTTCAACAAAAATCTGGTAAAAACCTAAAAAACCAAGAAAACTACAAATCTCAGTTATATTTGTGGGTCTTGTCCATTCTTTAACAAATGTTGTTTTAGAAGGATCAATAGTTATGCCATTTTTTGAGACAATGTGACCAAGGAAAGAAATTTTTTGTAACCAAAACTCACACTTGATGAATTTCCCATAAAGTTTATTTTCTTTTAAGTTTTTTAAGATGACCCTTAAATGACTTTCATGCTCATATTTACTTTTAGAATAAACCAAAATATCATCAATGAACACAACCAAAAATTTATCCAAGAACTCACAAAAAATTCTATTCATAAGATCCATGAATATAGCAGGTGCATTGGTTAACCCAAAAGGCATAACTACAAATTCATAATGGCCATATCTAGTACAAAATGTGGTCTTCAGAATGTCTTCTTCTTTCACTTTCAATTGATGGTACCCTGATCTCAAATCAATCTTCAAAAAATACTGAGCTCCCTGGAGCTGATCAAACAAATCATCGATATGAGGCAAAGGATACTTATTATTAACAGTGATGTTATTCAATGCTCTATAATCAATGCAAAGTCTCATTGAACCATCTTTCTTTTTAACAAAAAAGATAGGATCACCCCATGGTGATGCGCTAGGTCGAATGAAACCTTTATCTAATAACTCCTTCAATTGCTTCTCTAATTCTAAAAGTTCAATTTGAGCCATTCGATAAGGGGGTTTTGAAATTGGCTTAGCATCAGGAACTAAGTCAATATTAAATTTAACTTCCTAATCAGGTATAATACTAGGAAACTCATCAGGAAAAACATCAAGGTACTCATTTACCACTGGTATATCATTAATCTAAACAGTTTTATTGTTTTCAACAATATGTTCAAGGTAACATTCATTTCCATCTTTCACCAGTTTTCAACATCCTAATATATTATCAAAAGGAAGGGTTAATTATTGTATAAAGAATGAAAGTATTTCTAAAAAGAAACCACATTATCTCTAAAATCAATCTTATCATGATAAATAAAAAGCCAATCCATGCCCAAAATAACATCAAACTCTACTAGAGGCAAAAAATAAGGTTTGTAGGTAGATTCTTTCCACACACAAGGACATAAATGTTCTTATGTTTTCTTTTTGTCTCAACATTTATTACATGGGTTTTTACCATAAGTTCTATATTCATATTTTGAGAGGGAATTACCAATTTACTAGAAAATTTTTCAGAAATGAAAGAGTGTGTAGACCCTGAATCAAACAACACATTGGCATAATATGAACAAACAAACAGTGTACCTGATACAAATTCATTTGATGACCCAACATTTGTTGAAGTGGTTGCAAAGTATTTCACCACCCCTTTCTACTTGTAGTCTGGCTGCTTTCCTTCGGTTGAGTTTTTTGTTGGACACTCATTTTCATAATGACCCATTTCATTGCACTTAAAACATTTTACTGACTGTAAATAAAATTTTTTCCTACTATTACCATGATCTTTTTCAGTTCAATTACAAGCTTTATTCCCCATTTTACCACATTGGTATCACTTACCAGAATTCAAAAGACATTCCCCAACATTCTTTTTACCACAATTTTCAAAAACTATAAACTTTGGTTTCTTACCATTATACTTTTTTAAAGAGTTCTTCCCTTTTGCCTGCCACCTCAACATCTTATTCTGTTATTTTTCAAAGAATACATGATCATCAGCAAACTCCATTTCCACCTTCTCCTCACGATGAACATGTTTTACTAACATTTAAACTCACAATAAGCTAAAACCCTTTGATACTTTGGATTTAATCCTGAGTAAAAATGGTTGATTTTACTATCAAGATATCATATGAAATTTGGAGCATACCTTGCTAGTCGAGTGAATTTTTCTTCATAAGTAGCCACTGAGTCATCCTCCCACCTCAATTCTAGGAATTGTTTTTCCATCCTAAGACGAACCACCTTAGGAAAATATTTCTCAAGAATCATACCATTTAATTCATCCCAATCGAGAGCATCAATCTCCTCACTATACCTGATATTTTTCACCAACGACCACCACTAATCAGCTTCACCTTCAAAATGGTAAACATCGAGACTAACCTTTTGATGTTCTGAACAACCCATGACATCAAAAATATTCTCCAGTGCTTTATTCCCCCCTTGATCTAGCACAGGGTCAGATGATCCTCTGAATGATGGGGGATGTTGCCTCATGAAATGCTCCACTACTGACATGTTTCTCTATGGTTGATCTGGATGATCTCGTACATGGATACCACAACTATTTATTTCATGATTCAACTGTGCCATTACTGCAACAAACTGTTCAGTTCTGATTCCAACCATATCAGGTTACTAATTTGGAAGGTTTTCTTCCTCCTGATGTCGTCCCAACATAGCTGCCCTATTTCCTCTGCAGAAAACCATTCTGAACATAGAAATATCTTAGGTGATGAAACTTGGTAATCTGAAAATGCTATATGATTTTAATATTATCATAAATTAATTTATGGATATTAATTTAACAATACCCTAACTCTTAAAGTTTATCTAAACCAACCTCTGATACCAACTATAAGGACCTGTCCTTAAACATTACATAATATTGAATTAAATGAATAATTCACATTAAGGATCTTTTCAGTTTTAGAGTTTTAGAGAGTTAAGACATAAGTATTACATCTCAAAAGATTAAAAAGTAGACACTTCTACACAATTTCCATTTTTTTTTCATAAAATAAAAACTCTTGAAAAAAAGTGTCATGTCTAGTTCCAGGTTTTAGACCGCATGAATTTTCCTTGATCCCATCCTTGACCCTATTCATATTTATTTCTTGTGAAAACATTTCAAAACTTGGGATGAGCATAAAAAGCCCAGTAAGGGTTATAAAAAAATGAAAGAAAACATTTTTTCATTAACATATGAAAAACATAAACTCGTCTACTTACCTCATAAAAACATAATATTTATGAATAACACATAGAAATCACAAATCATAAGGTAACTTGTGGAATTTATATCATACTTACATTGTAGCTATCAGAGCTACATAAGGAGTTACTTTGGAATACCCATCACAGTATATTCCCAAAATCTCTTAGGAGAAACATTCACATTTACCTCCTTGATGTTACCCAATGCATTGGAGAGCTATCTCGGGCTCACCCACCCTAGGTTTATCACGGAACCACTCGTATATATAAATAATGCCCAAGAAACATAACATGATCATAACACATAACATAAGAATAAAGGAAAGATAACATTTCCACATTGAAATAAAAAAATATCATTTCATGATATTGAAATAATAAATCCATTATCAAAATAATTTTCAATACCAAAATACATAAAAATAGTATTTGGTATTTATTTTTTCCTTTTAAAAACATTTCATCTTGTTAAGGAAGCCAAAGATCAAATAATACTCGTGATGGTTGAAAGGTCGTTGTCACCAATTACATAAAAAAACATTCATTTTTGTAGTTTAGTAAAAAAAAAATTTATAAAAATATTCCCATTGAATTAAATGAAAACTCAAAGGTGTTTATACAACATATAAAATAAAATCGTGTATTAAAACAAAATATGCCTCAATGAAAGGAGATTCAGACGAAGTCCATTACCTCGTGTCTGACCTGACCCTTTGTTCTATAGTCTCCTGAATAATAAAATTAAGTTAATTTATACTTTCTTAGGAACCTTTTTCAAGTTTATTAGTTCTTTTATATCAATTATTACCATGTTATAAAACTTATTTAATCATTTAAGTTAATAACATTCATTTTTCGATTTTTGGTACTTGAGTAAAAAATGAACACCTTATATTTACAAGTTGTCCATGCGGTAAGTATTACATTATATCTAGAAATATATTCATGATTTAGGTATCATATATATCATATATATCCATTATATACATGTATTTATAATAGTACATAATATTTTGAGGTAAGAAATGAAATGCACCGTTCATGGAGATGGTAAGCCGTACGTACGCATGAACGCTACTTTCATTTATATTTCTTATTTTAATGGAATTAAAACATAATGATACATAGTTATATTATAATTATAGTATAATATCATATATAATATCATTAACTCTATCATTTATACATCCCACATAAGGCATTAACGAGTCAAATCACCTTGAGGGGGCGGTAGTCCACACTTCTTCAAATGAGATTATCGTATTTACCCACTATGGAAACCATAAAGGCATGATATTAATTGAAAACACAGAAGAATAAAGAAAACATAAACATAATATATATCATATATAAATATAGTTCCATCATAATGGACACCATGATAGGCGGTAAGAGGTAATTGAACAATCATCGTTTCGTGAGGCGTTAGTTTTCTATCCACAAAAACATTATGTTCTTCATCCATTAGATGGAGGTGTGTGTAAGTGTAGTTCTAATCCTTATCATAAAAAAATCCTAGTATATTGATTATACTGTTCGTTTTACAAAATAAATAAATAAAAAGAGTTTAGGGGTTGGAGAAGTAAAATAATAGAAAACAATTTAAGAGAAATCGTTACATTTAATTTGGGTAACTTACTTTGGTTTGAACCAAAAGGACTTCTTGATGTGTCTTATGCCTAAGGTAAGGCTTCTAGGATGAAAAGAGGGATGTAGGGAGCTTAATTGGGTAGATTTTGGGCGATTCAAAAGGCTTGAGAGGTGTGAGGAATTGGCTAGAAGTGGTCTCCTTTTATAAGGGGGGGAGGGGCTCTTTAGGAAAGTGTGAAAATATTATTTTATTATAAACATATATTGGGTTTCAAATGGTAAAAAATAATTAAAGAGTAATATAAGATGACTCATAGTCAAAATAAAATCATCCAATCAGAATTTTAGATGTTTTGGATAATATTTTAACCATTATAATCTTATTTGTTTAAATGACTTATTAATGAGGTAAACACTACATCATTATTATGTGATAAATAATTTAATTTATTTGTTGTCTAAAAATTATAAAAAAAGAACCATGTTTTATTAAATCTTTTTTATCTTTCCAATGAATATTTATAGTCGAAAAATTAACTTTTATAAAACCATGTAAAAATTAATTTACAAAGAGATATTTGTTTATGTCATTTTTGCCTTTACTCTAAATTAATTAATCTAAATTGTCATTATCACTCCCAAGTTGCTCAATGGGGTCCTAAAATCAACCGAAAGATTACCATGGTCTTAAATGACTCAACCAATAAGGTTTGGACAAGTGTTAAGGTAATTTTGAATTATTATAATATTCTTTTAACCATGAATTACCCTATTTACCTTTAACCGTGGTAAATAAAAGTCAAAAGTTACTATTCACCAAAAATTATTTTCATCTTTTTGAACCAAATTTTACTTATTGATAACAACCATGTGTGTCAGATTTTTGAAATTTAATTCACAGAAGCAGTAAAATTTCATTTAAATGAAAAAGTCAGTTTTTTAACTACTACTAAGTGGTTTCACTTTTCATCAAAAATTGAAGTTTTTCAGAAAGATACCAAAAATTCAGCCAGAGCTATATTTGATATTCCAAATTCAAAAATGATGTATATTATACCAAATTATAAACATAAAAGTGACATTAATTAATTTAAAATTAATTCCTGTTGTTAAAACAAATAGCTTGTTTTTAAGAAACAATAACTATCGAAAGATTAATACTTGTTTATGTCCAATTTCAAAGTGAAATTAATTCCAATGACCAAAATTGGATTAAATGGTAAAAACATATTCTAATTAAACTTTAAAAAAAATTAAAAATATAATATAACCTTATAAATAAATTATATTAAAACAAAGTTTTGAATTAAAATACAATATTTTCACTATTCAATAAAAAATAAACTTAATATATAAAAATTACAAAAATTTACAAAAAGTAAATTTTTATGTCCCCATTATGAAGAATTATTTTATTTGGTCAAATATAATGTATTAAAGTGACCAAAACTGGATTTAAAGAGGGTTTTCAATTAAAAGGTGATAAATCATCCTTTTAATGTAAATTATTCTTGAAATTAGATTCATTTCCATTTTAAGCCTCTAACATTTTATTGGATAAATGTAAATACATTTAACAATCATGTATAATCATATTTTAGTTAGATTTGTTCGTTCCTACCAATAAAATGGCTAGGAGTTAACTACTATTTAAAATAATAATATTATATTATTAGTGTGCAACGTAAGATTTCAAAGAAACTCGTTGTTGCGTATCAGGTACGCTATCGAACATAGAAACCTCTTTAAAGTAAAATTAATATTTAATTCACAAATATTAATAAATATTAAAATCTCTTATTCTTCATTTACCTGGGTTGTTACATTACATATTCTTCATTTACTACTCTTTACATGTATATTGTTTTTGAATTACTCCACATTTATTATTTATCCATTATAACATGATCTATTTTTTATTTTTTATTTGGTTATATTGATTTATTTATTTTTCTGAATAATATTTCATTTTATTATTATATATTATTCTTGATGTGTATGGTTATAAAGAGGAATATTAAAGAAACCTAGAATATTTACAAAGCCTATAAGTATCTTTATTCAATAAAATATTAGTTTTTAAGGTGAAAATATTTATTAAGAGAGGTTATAGATATTAATGATATTTTATATACCATTTTTATTAACTTTACTAATTATTTATTCTATTACATCACTTGTTCCAGAAAAAATGGAGGTTATAAAATTCTATATATGTTGGAAAAATTATTAGATTTTGTTAATGTATTCATCATTTTAGGTCTACATGTATTGGTTCCAACCCAAGGAATATATGATTACTATCCATGTTTATGGATAAATATTTATTTATTAATTTTTTTTATCAATACATTATTATATCTGCTAGTTTATGGAATGAGAGTTTGTTATTCTTGTTATTTATATTCTGGTTTCTTATTACTCTTTAATTTCCTATATTATATTTAAGTTTTTGGGGATTTAAGAAATAAATGATGTGTCATTTTAACAGAGGGATGACTAGACTTAGTTAGAGAATTGGAAGTATTAAAAATGGAATTTATCCTATAAATATATAATTCATAGAGTAACCAAGGATTTATATATCATAACATGTCCCTATCCAGACCCCTTGAATCATAGACAAGAATGTGCATGCACCCAAATGTCACATTCAATAAAAAAAAGTTTATAACTAGTTCCAATGTTGTAATTCTCAGAAATGGGAGGCATTACCCCCTTTATAGAACACAATGGAGTACAAATGTCATCCTCATATTCCTCCAAACATTTATTATTCCAATTTCAGATTGAGAATCACCCCCCATTTCTTTTATGTTTCTAAAACTAGTCCAACCAGTAGTAATCTCATGTCAGAATACTACTTAGTGTATGTAAGGAAACATATGTGGATGTCCAAAAGATATGGAGGATGGGTCTCAAGAAAAAAAATTCAATCATAAATATTTAGGAGATGAATTTTCGGAGGATGAAAATTGTCTATAACTTTTATCTTTTGATGAATTCAGAGGATAACACATACCAAAGTGAAGTAATTCTTTTATTAAGTTAAATTACCCATTTCTTTCAAAGCATACTGAAATTATTTGAAACAATAAAATGATGTGTTCTTCTTATTATAATTATTTATAAGCTTCACCTTTGATAATGAATTTCATATGTGTATTTATTTATTTATTATAAAAAATGAATATTTTATGAACTTAATAGGATGAATATGAATAAAAAAAGGATAAACATTAATCTTTGGATAAAAAAGTTTGAATATGGAGTTAAAGAGTTCATCCTGTTTTCAATAGAGCATGAATATGACCCTTCTCAAACCCTTTTTCTATGATTAAGTTGTTTTTATTCAAGAAAAATTAGTATAAAAGAGTTGTAAGAACATTTTATTTTTCACGAAATAGATCAAAGCTATAAATGTTGGACTTAAAATAGGAAAAACTGAATTTACACACCAATTGGGATGGTGCTATGGTTTATAGATCATTTGATATGAATGCCAGTGTAAATGAAAATGTAGATTTCATAGAAGAAATGAAAATGGAAATTTAAGGTGACCTTCGTGATTGTATAATGTTATTTGAGAAGATAAATAGTATTTCTAAGAGACCATTATATACCATTTTTACTAAATACACAACATTTTCAGATAAATTGATGTAATATAATTTTAAAGATGGAAGAAGATAGAGTAACACATGCTTTATAGAACTACTTGGTCTCCTGAATGATTTTCTTCCAGAAGAAAATAAAATTCTATGTCGAACATATGACACCAAAAAAATTCCACACTCAATGGGATTGATCTCTATCAAATAAATTATTTTCCAAATTATTAAATATTGTTTTGAAAGGACGACAAATCAATCATAAAATTCCTTAAGAGTGGCACAAATAAATATAAGAAAAATTAATCAAGTCCTTCAAAAGTTTATGGTGCTTTCTTATCATTCTATGATTTAGAATACTATATGGATGTCATAAAACTGTGAGAAAATTAACATGGGATACATATAAAATAATTAAATATGGGAACCCAAGTCATCTAGTATATTCTACTCAGTGGAAGAAAATTTATCATGCATATCCTAAATTTTGAAATGAGAGGAGAAAGTTTCATCATGAATTATCTATAGATAGAATTAATACTTTTTGTGTATAGAGTGGTACTCATAGTACATATCTAGTCATATTGTTAAATTATAACTTTATGGCATATTTATCCATGAATCAAAAATACATTAAGTTTTCTCTTCTTATATCTGGACCACAAAAACCCAATAATCACATTGATGTTTATTTGGGTCCATTGATAAATTATTTGAAATTAATGAGGGATACAAGTGTTACAATGTATGATGCTCATAGAAGTGAATAATTCACATTGAGGTCAATGTTGTATTGGATGATAAATGAATTGCATACTTATGAAAATTTATCAGACTATAGAATTTAAATAATTTTGGGGTGTCCCATTTTGGAAGAATGAACACACTCAGTTTGGTTGAAACATTCCTTGAAGACTATTTTTAGGGTATCATAATTTTTTACCTTATCGACATAAATACCAATATTACATGAAAACATTCGATGGGAATATTGAACAAGGTACAACACCATCTCCACTAATAGGTGATCAACTTTTTGATAAAGTAAAACATATTGACATTATTTTTGGTAAACCTTTTTCGAAAGACCTTATGAAATTAGGTCAGAATAAGTGATTAATTTTATTTGAATTATCGTATTGGAATTGTTTCATCATAATTTTTTTATTGATTTCATGCATGTAGAAAAAATGTATTTGATAGTGTTATTGGCATTTTAATAATGTTTATAATAAAAGGAAATATGACATCAATTCTATGTTGGACATGATTGACATGCAAATAAGGGAAGAGTTGGTGCCAAAGAAGGGTGAAGGGATGAATTTTCTTCCTCTAGTAGCTTACAATATATCTAGATAGTGAAAATTACAATTTTTACTTTTCCTTAATAGTTTAAATTTTCTAGATGGGTATTCATAAAATATCAATAATTATATGTCAATGACTAATTTGAAGTTACAGGGACTAAAATCACATGAATATCATGTTTTGATGCTTATTGATTTCCATTGCATTTTCCCTAAAAATTTATGACATACATTTACCATATTGTACTTCCTTTTCGAAACCATATGTAGTAAATTTATAGACACAACAAAGTTTCCGATCTTGAATAAGGAGTTCATTGTCATATTATGTGAATTAGATATGTTCTTCTCACTATCATTCATTGATATATTGGTCCACTTGATGGTTCAATTGGTTAGAGGGGTTCAATTATGTGGTCCTATCCATTCCAAATGGATGGACCCCATTGAATGATATATACATATTTTGAAAGTGTATGTCAAGAATCAAATTCAACTAGAAGGTTTTATTGAATAATGACATACCGTTGAAGAATATGAAGAATTCTATACCGATTACCTATCCGATGTTGATAGCATCAGTCTCCAAAAGTCTCATCATAGAGTACACCTTATGGGTGAAGGGATTTTCGGAAGAAATGTAGTTATAATTACCTCAACATAGTGGGAGAAAACAAACCTTTTAATTTTATGTAATTTTGAAGATATTGATCCATACATTGAATCCCAAAAAGAAATTATTCGAGATTTGAATCCATAAAGCGATGAAGGATTGATATAAAATACACATAATCAACAGTTTATAGGATGGTTCAAAGATAAAATTTATATGGAGATATCTAAAAATAAAAATTCAATTTCTGAACAACTTCTATTAACATCTTTTGTACTTATTAAAAATGTTATGTCCTACACTATTTTTGTAATCAATCTTTATACCTTCTATACAAAAGAACATGATGACTATAGTAAGATTCAAAATAGTGGAGTTACATTGAGGCAAAAGTGATACAAATATATGGTTCTAAGGATAGACATCCAAATTATGAAAATATGTCATATTTTATAATTATCAATTTGATATACAAGTTGGATTATACAACATTTCAAGTATTTATTTTATGTTGTAAATGGGTTGAAAATAGGAGTGCAGTGAAATTTGATGAAATGAGCATCATGAAGGTGAATTTTAGTATGGAATGGGAAATCAAAGATCCATTCTCAATGGAACCAAAAGTAGCTCATTTAATTTATGTCTTAGATATATCAAACAAGAATTGGTCGATTGTCCAACTAGCGACTAAAACAACTTCCATGTTAGATGAAAATTTGATTCAAAGATGAACATTTCATTTGGAGACCACAATCAGTTCATTTCAGTCCCAATGTAGAAAATGTATTGTACATTATAGGGGACCACAAAGAGGTTTTTTTTATTCTTAATAGAGGATAAAAATCCCTAAAACCTTTAAAAAAAATAAAGAGAGTTCAATGATAAGGAACATGTGTTTTTTTATATTATGTTTTTCTACATAATATTATCTATTATCTCCTATATTAACACGATATAAATTAAATATTCAAATATTCATGCATATAATATCTCTTCCATATGGTTATGTTATGAATCCCATGGAATAACACACTATAATGAAGGGAAACCTTTAGAAATTTGTAAATGTAATGTTATGATATAATTTATCTATTTTACTGAAAAATTAGATAATGAAATTTTGATTTAATATTAATTATTACTTATAGAGTTTGTTTTTTAGAATATTTATATCTATTTTTCAAGCCTTTCCACACCAAAACTTCCACAGAATTCTTCTACCTCAAAACCTCTTCACCCCTATAGTGTTGTAATTTATCACTTATATTCAAGTTTCCTCCACTAACTTTGTAAGAAGATAAATGGTTCTACCTATTATTAATTATATAGGTAATATTGATGTTTTTACCATAAAATCATTATACAAAGAATTAATTTATTATTTCATATTTATATTAATTTATTTATTTTTAGTATTACTCACATAAGAATTGTTTTCTTATTGTCGTAGATTCTTTTGTTCAAGTTGGGGTGGTTTGAATCTATAGTTGCTTGTGATAGATTGGACGTTGAGGCCACAAGTGGGATAATAACAATAAAGAAATGGGTTAAGAATTTATATAAACATCATTAAAAGATGAATTCCTACTAATAGTTTAATTAATTTTTTCATCATTTTATCTACTATTTGTAAGTTAATTTTCATATTACTTTTATATAATATTTATTTAATTTTTTCAAATATCTTTAGGAATTCATATTTTTTAAAACAATATACAACAAGAAAAAAAATTGATAACATGTTCATTTCTTCCAATATTTCCCTAATTCCCATTACCTTTCTTGGTCAAACTACCAACACTGCATATTGAGTTGACATTCTTAGATAACAAACCTTTCTCATTTTCGAAAACCAAAAGAATTAATAAAGGAATTATTCCCATTTTGGTGAAATCTCATGATATAATGGGAGAAAAATCATTTTATACTCTTTTGTTTTTCAACAACAGGAAATGTTTTCCAACTAAGAACATCAACTCAATATGAAGTGTTGGTAGTTCGAAAAATAAAGGCAATGGAAATCATAAAAAATATAGAATTTCATATTTTTTAATACTTTGAAAAAATGATACATAATTCATTTGAGACATGTAATAATAAAATACACCACAATTTGACAGATGGTGTGACGGGTATGACTCCAAGTGCAACATTTTATTTAAAATTAATGTTAATTTTAGTAAAAAACAACAGACATACTCAAAAATGAGAAAACAAAATTTGGATTGTTTTGATACTTTAGAAAAAATATCCATAAGTCATTTGTGGTGTGTAAGAAATAGAAAAAACTCAATTTTATACATTATGTTCTCGGTATGACTCAAAGTGTCCATTAATAGTTTAAAATTGACATTTTTGTTCATAAAGTGTGACTCACTAAAAGCTGAGAAAACAACCTCATATTTTATTTATAATATAGAAAAATGATTTATAACCCTTTTTGGAAAATAGAAATTAGTCTCACATCGAACCTGCACATTATGTGACTGGTATGACTCAATGTGCGGGTTTATAGTTTAAAATGAGATTTTAGTAAAAAAAAAAGCAACGTACTGAAAATCGAGAAAACACATTTGAATTATTTTATACTTTACTAAAATGATCCAAAATTAATTTTCAAAGTTTAGGAATCAACCACACCTCAATATTATGCATGGTGTGACTGATATGACTCAAAGTGAATTTTTTATTTAAAATTTACATCCATTTTAATATAAAAGTCAACTAAATAACTCAAAACTTAGAAAAACAATTTGGGTTATTTTGATAATTTAGGAGAAAAATACATATGTAATTTTTAACATGTAGGAATCATCCTAACCTCAATTCTATACATGATGTGTTCAGTATTACTCAAATTGTTTGTTATCAGCTTAAAATTGACATTTTAGTTCAAAACGTTTCACTCATGAAAACCAAACAAACACACTTGAATTTTATTTATAATTTAGTAAAATATTAATAATTCATTTTTATGTGTAGTAATTAGTCTCATGTAAAACTAACACATGATATGGCCAGTATGACTCAAAGTGCGTGTTTCTAGTTTAAAATGACATTTTATTAAAAAAACAAGTGATGAACTAAAAACAAAGAAAATTAATTAATATTGTTTTTATAATTCAGTAAAATTATCCATAGGTCATTTGGTATGTGTAGGAATAATATTTTAGTCAGTCTAATGCACGATGTGACTGATATGACTCCAAATATGTCTTTTTATTTAAAATTGACATTAATTTTAGTGAAAAATAAAATTGACAAACTCAAAACCAAGAAAATTCATTTGGATTATTTTTATACATTAGTAAAATTATACATAATTCATTTCTAACATGTAGGAATAATCTTCACCTTAATATGTTACATGATATTCCCAGTATGACTCAAAGTTCCTGTTATTAGTTTAAAATTGATATTTTAGTTCAAAAATTTTCACTCATTGAAAACTGAGAAAACACACCTATATTTTTTTGATAATTTATAAAAGTGATTCATAATCCATTTATGACATGTAGAAACCACTCTCATGTCAAACTGACACATGATGTGACCAGTATAACTCAAAGTGTGTGTTTCTAGTTTAAAATGAAATTTTAGTAAGAAAGGATAGTGACATACTCCAAACTGAGAAAATACATTAAGACTATATTAATACATTATTAAAATTATATATAATCCATTTGGGACATGTAGGAATCAAACTCACCCTAATTAGACACACAGTGTGACCAGTATGACTCAAAGTGTATGTTTTTATTTAAAATTGACATTAATTTTAGTAAAAAAGAAAACTAACATACTCAAAACCAAGAAAACACATTCATATTATTTTTATAATTTATTTGAACAATACATAAGTCATTTTTATGCATAGGAATCAGCTTCGTCTTAATCGGATATAGGATATTCCCGGTATGACTCAAAGTATCCATTATCAGTTTAAAATTTATATTTTAGTTAAAAAAGTTCCATTCAATGAAACCAAGAAAAATAATCAGATTATATTAATAATTTTGAAAAATTATTCATAAGTCATTTGTTATGTGTAGGAATCAAACTCATGTCAAACTAACATATGATGTGACTTGTATCACTCAAAGTGCATGTTTCTTAATAAAAATGACATTTTAGTATAAAAGATAAGTGGAACACCCAAAATAAATAAAACACATTCATATTTTTTTAATAATTTAGGAAAATAATCCATAATCAATTTGAAACATATAGGAATCATTTTCACCTCAATACGACGCACAATGTGACTGGTATGACTCTAAGTGTGTTTTTTCAATATATAAGTGTCATTTTTGTTTAAAACGTGTATCACATTGCCAAAACCAAGTAAACGAGCCTAGTTTTTTTATCATCATTCGACATACTATTAATTAATTAATTTCTTTATCATTTTTATATTATACTTATTTTGTTAATTTTCATAGAGATAATTCTTGAAGATGAATAAGAAATAGCGTGATGTGTAAGAATCAACCACAACTCAATCTAATACACATTGTTCCTAGTATGTCTAAAAGTTTAGTTTAAAATTAACACTTCTAGTTTAATTTATTTCATTAAATTATTACTAATATATGTTTTTTTTTATATAGGTGCATTATTATCTCGAGTAGGATTGGTTCGTTCAATAATACCATGTGTCGTGGTTAGGGGAAAAAGACAAAGGAACATTGATGTTTTTGAATGCATGTAATAATTTGTACTAAATCTTGTAATTGTATAAACTAATGTTTTAAATTTATATTATATAGTTTTTTTCTTTTATTTATATTATAATTTTTATTTCATTTAAATTTAGTATTGGTACCTGATTTTTCTATTTTTGGTGCTACAGTGTGCTGCTACAACACAATGTACTGGTGCTATAATTTTCTATTTAAACAAAATATAGTATTCCTCTTTATATACGATATTAAATGAACTAATAAATGGGTCTTCTATTAGTACTTTTAGAAGTTCTGATAAAATCAAAGGGGTTTTAATCGCGCTACAGTAGTCACCACTTGTCTAGAACTAATAAAGGACATTTTTAGTGCTGTTAAATGCCTATTTTTTAATAGTGAGTGAGATATTTGACGATGAGGATAATGACTCAATACTCTTGTACAAGAGGTGTAGTGACCCTAGTGGGTTGATAGGGAACATGATGCCCATGTGCTGGACCCCTCAAGGGGAATTTTTACTTGGGTTTGTTCATTAAAGTGTCGGTAAGAACCACTTTGGCATTTTCCATCATATATTGGATTAAAATTATACACAACTAAACAGTGTGAATTTTTATGACACGTATTTTTTGAGACGATGTTGTGTGTGTACTATGGATCCTTATGGGTCAACATGGATAGCTAATACATTTCTAGTATAACCTCTATGGGTGTATATTTTTTTGTGGTTTAATAAATGTTTTTAGTAATGAAAATGTAGTTTCCCGCCTATCTTTATTTTATATTTTACATAATCAACCTTCATTTATAGTTATCTAGTAACATTTTCTAGTGCGATTATAATTGGTTCCTAGACATTTATAGTGAAATAGATTCTTGAGAGGGTATTAGCATAAATTAATTATTGGTGATGATTAGTTTATTATCTTAATGCTGTTTATATCGTGACCCTATAAGGATTAGTCCCTTATGAGGATTCTCTAAGAAGATTAGGACCTTGGTTGGATGACACTTGAAATGTGACACATTAAATGTTTAAGAAATGAAAATATTTCTTGAGTTATCAATGGTTTTCCAATAATAGCTTAGATAGTATTTTATTATATAAATTTTAATTAAAAACATGTATAATCGAACCCATAATGACTAGTTTTTACATCCATAGGTCGACGATATATTAACTCCCTTAGACAGGATTAATAGGCGCGTTATATGTTGTGTAATAGTTGAGGCAGAAAAAGGATGTTACCCATGCGTTGATATTAAAATAGGTTGTAACCTAGATTTTTATCAATCTATGGGATATATGGTCATAACTAGTGACCCAGATTAGATACTTGATTGGTAAGTCCTGGTGGGAGACATAGAGGCACTTAGTTACGATTTGGACCTTAGAGAGTTAGTGGTTTGTTGGATTGAGTGTAACCTATGAGTAAGGTTAACCCAGGTTTATAGATGGATATTTAGGCAGTGATATTAGTGGCATGATCATGATTAGGTTGGTGAAAATGATGTTTTATAGAGTTTATGACCTAGGAATGACAATGCCTTTGGTTTTTGAGGAAGCACATAGGGTTCTTAGGTATCAGGACCAGTTTCGATGGGCATGATTATTCGGTTCCTAGCATTGTTTACCAATGAGTGTGTTGTTAACAATGTGGTTAGAGCGTGGTTGGATTCTCATGACTCTAATCATAATGGGTGGTGGCCGTATGTGTGGATTTGGTCAGACTAAGGATTCATAGATATGGTTCTAGTATGATTCCATGAAGAGGGCGATTATTTGGTGAATCGTGTCACAAGTGAGGTGCCTAATTTTGAATATAAGTTCCAAGGGAGCTACTCCTGTGCCAAGAATAATGTGTGATGTAGCAAGGTAAACCAAGACATAGTAAAGTGTCACTCATGAGAGTGTGATTTAGGTGGTATGGATTTTTATACATGCCAAATAAGAGTGAGTTTAGTTCAAACTGGCTACAAACGATGAATTTTAGAAATGGAATGTAGATGAGAGGTCGAAGTGCAGGACGCATATCAATGGTTTCAAATGAACTTCTTGTGGTAATGGTGGACATATCTTGGGTGAATTAATATAAGTTCTAGGTGATGAGGCCAATCTTGGAAATAAATCAAGTTCCTTGAAATGGTTGACCCAAAGGTGGACCCTGACATGAACTATAAAAGACCCAGTGTTAGGGGTTAGTTAAAGGAAACTGAATCCTAGATTGACATGATCATGGATCAGTAGGAGTGGAACACATTTAACTATATATTCTTTTGAGGAAATACTCAAGTGTGGTTGCCTCTTTATGAGATGGAACTAAATGAATTCTAAGGATTTCCCCGTAGATTTAGGGATGGGTGATTTCTAGAATTTATGTTGGACCTTAGGAAAGAGAGAGTTTCTATCCATGTTGTTCATTTTGTCTAGAAATATATGGGGTATATACAATAGTGATTGGGAACTCATTTCGATTATGTGATAAAAAGGATTCTGCAAAGGTGGGTTGTGGGGTGTTGGTCATTAGTGTGTGGACCTCATGCGAAAAAGAGTCATGCAAGGATGAGAGTAGTTGTTGAACTATAATTTTTGATATCAAATTCCATTGGATTAATGGAACTAATAACCAATACATTTCTTAGTGAATTCTAGGTATATTTTCAAATAATGACATGTGTATAGTCTGAGCATAGGTGTTGGTCCCAAGATAACTTGTGATGATCCATGGTCTTTGGATCCAGAATACACTGGTTTTTGTGTTGTGGAATGGAAATAAAAATGGAAAGGTAACTTTTAGGCTAGAAAATTTCACCAAAATTTTATTATAGGATTCAGTGAGAATACTTGTAATGATCTCAGTGTGCCTTAGTATCAGAGTCGCTGAAATCAGGTTTTGGTGACAGATCAACTATTGGAGCAAAGCATTTTTTAGAATAGTTTTCCAAAAGTAGTTTGAATTTAATTCTCTCTAATATTTGTATATGGTCAGTGTAGAACCACATTAGGAATACCATTAGGATGAGATGGGTGCAATTCAAAGTCCATCAATGTCTTTTCATGGAAAATCTAGTGTGACCATGTTGAGCTTGTTTGAGTGGAATTAAACTATTTAAAATTAGAATCAAGGATCATGAGAAGTTTCCTCATGTATGATCAGATGTAGAAATTTGATATGTATATTGAGAGCTTTATTATAATTATAAGGTAATTTTTCCTTAGGAAATTATGATTGTGGAAGTACCTTTCCTTGAAATTGGTTGTCAAAATTAAAAACCTATAGTGGGGAGCGCTATAGGCTAGTTGATGGAGGAGACAATGAAATGGTAATGTCTCAGGTTAGATGGGATAGGTTAAGAACTATATCAATTATTTGATGGTATTTACAAGATTTAGTTTAGGTTTCTACGGTTTAAGTTCTGTATGATCATAGTGGTGCTTGAAAGCGTGTTGGGTGTTAAGAAACACAATGTCCCCATTAGAGTAGGAGTTCACAACCCAAGTAGGTTGGGATGTTTGGTTGTATTACCATTGAGACTTATTTAGGATGTTAAGTGTTAAGGTGGGGAGTTTTTAGGATCATGAATACATATTTGTTTGAAATAATAGATGAAATTTGATTCTTTAATTAACGAATAGGTAGTTTTTTATCGGAGATTCGGAACAAAATTTTTAGGGTAGAAATACCTCGAAGTGATTTTTAGGCATGTAAAGAGGCTTAGAAGGTACCTTAATGGTTTCATAAGATTCATATGGGTTTGGGGTCCATATTATAACTTTTGGAAAATCTCAACCTACAGATCAATGTTGTAAAATGGTTAGCTATAACCACGTGACCTAAAAATGCATCATAGTTTGTATAAGCACATGAGTTTGGGAAACTATAAAGGACACCTAGAAAACTATGTGAGACTCTATAATAAATTTTAAACATGCCTCATATTTGGTATATTTTTGATTAAACTACACTTCATGTTCATTAATTGTTCCTTTTCTTCAGATAGTGGGGGTGCACGATTTAGCCTACTGTATAGTTAAACAACATGACTCATTAAAAAAGGTCGAATTTACCCTTTCAACCTACAAGACTTAAGATAAAACCGCTATTTTCTTCCTCGCTCACTCATTCATGACCTAGGTATCCTTACCCTGTCCTTCCCTTCTTTAAGCCTCTTTCTGAGGGAGATCTTGGTGGTAATTTGAATATATTTTCATCATTTTAATTGTTAATTTTGAACTTAAATTCCACTAAAGCATAGTGGAATCAAATATAAGTGATGGTCCTTTTTCTCTACTTAGTAAGAGAGTGACCTGGGATGTTGTATACATTTCACCATATACCATTTCATTAACGTATGTATCCATATTTATTTTCTAAATATTTAAAGCTTAAATTACATTGATTGGGTATTTTTTACATCATGTATAGAGAATTATGCTTGGTTAAAGTTGAGTATGTGACATGGGTTGTTGGAGAGTGTTAGGCCATAATTATAGTGAAATGAGATAGGCCGATGAGGTTTAGAGATTTATGACTCTAAAATTTATTTTTTTAATTGTTTATAACTTGTTATATTTTTTAATTAATTATAATGTAATTATAATTAATTAACTTATGGTGATTTGGTTGTGATATTGGACCTCATATGTCTTGTATGAACATGGATAACCGTTGGAAGCTACTTCAGACCATTGAAAAATAATAGAAATATTCTTATGTGGTAGGTGGTCTTTCGTATTTTCCCCATGAAATTATGCATGTTTATGATAGTATGTGAATGATCAGGCTCACCCCTAAGGGTGACTCACCCAGTTTAAATTATTCCAATGACCTGTTTAATGAAATTAATTTTGTTATTTATAATGGATTGATGCTAGGGGTCATGAATAACCCCTGTGATCTATCTCCATTAATTAGTCCTAGGGGTCATGTATGAAACCCTTACAACACCGAGTATCCATATGTCCTCTTAGGAGGTGAGGCTGGACCTAGTGAGGCATTTATGCCCTTGTATTGGCCTAGGTGGAAATACCTTAGGCAGATCGAGACCTGGTTGGGTATATAGACAATCCTAGAGAGGCCTTGGCATTGATTTTTCTCATAACCCATTTCCTGATGGTTTCCATTGTGACTAGACCCTATATATCTAGAAAGGATGCACTACCATATTCATGATGTTGTAGAATGTGACATCTTAGTGCATCAAGTGTTGCCCTGGGTTTTATGACCCTAACCTAGAGGATTCCTAGTGGGATACCTATTCCCATTTATATACAATAAGGATCTATCAAGGAATACCTCTCTAGTGTATTAACCTAGGGAACCCCAGTGCGTGCCCCGATGGTTGAATGACCCTAATTGAGTGTGTTATGGGATTGGGTAGAAATGATATCTGGTGTCAACTTATATCCCACACTAAACATGTGATCCCAAGGGGATATGGAAGTATATATTTCTTTAGGTGTTTGGATAACCCATATCTATTATTTATTCTTTACTTGGTTACTATTTATGTAGTAATAAAAGATAGGGGAACTTCCTAGAATTTTAAATAAGGGTCTAATATGATGTGATGGTATGGTGGGGATGGTTAAAGGTACTTCTTGGGATCTAAATTATGAGTCTTTTTTTCTTAATTATAATTTAGAAGTATGCCTTGTATCATTGGTATCCCTCCCTTAAAAGGGTACACATATGAGGTTTCTCGGTGATTTCACTTCCCCCGAGCACTGGATGATGGTGAGATCTTTGAGGATTGTTGATGATCATCTCAATGAATTTCTGGGATAATCCCTTGTATTGATTGGAAACATATTATTATATTCCATAGAGATTTATAGGAATGGTATTTGGAGACATTTATTGAAGTATTTTGAGTTTTTATCTTTGATCCTTGAGAGTATTCATTATATATTACCAATGGTTTATCCCCATTTGGAATCATATTGTTTTGATTACTTGATTGACTATATATTGGGACCAACATATCCGATATTGAATTAGATTAGAGAAAGATGAGATGCGGAATGGGTTCCACTGGTTATATATGGATCAAGTGGTATTGCATCCAACTCATTTGTTTATGAATGGTATTTATAGTTAATACCTAAAATAAAACTTTATATTTTTTTGGATACAAGTACAGGTGATCCTAGAGATATGAATTGAATCCCCATATGGTGATGTAGCATTCCCAAATACATTTATGGAACTAGTCAAAATAGGAATGGACAAACCAAGGTTTCCATCAGGCCCTAGGTATGAAATTTGTTTTCATTTATTTTTAGCATTTATGGTTTTCTTTATTGTTTTCTAGTTTAGTAGATCACATGTACATGAACTAAATTTATTGGCTATGTATGAGGTTGTGCTGGTGGTGACCTTTTGAGTTTTGTACTAACACCTTTCTCAGGTCTCCATTGTACTAGTGTACCTAAGAAGACATTCACTTGGATGCAGACATAGGATTGGAATGAGGCATAGGGATAATTGAATAGGATAAATCATATATGTAAATAGATCTATGTATGTTTTCTGACTTAGTGTGTGTAGTAGATCCCCATACCTTTTTACTACAATTTTCTTTTAGTTATTCTTTTATATATGGCCATACCAGTGGGTGATCAGTTTTGTATTTATGAAATGGGCGTTTGAGACTTTACCCTTTTCCATTTTTTCATAGTAATTTTTATATTTATTAGTTTTTTAATCTGATTATTTAATGATATGGATTATTTTTGGTTATTTATACTAATTTATTACTTTGATATGGGGGAATAATATCTACACAAGAATACCCTAGTCCCTTGTTGATAATTAGTGGAATCTAGTATTGTGGAGGTGAGTTTGAGACCAGTTTATGAACTGGTCTGGCTACTATTCATAGAGTGAGTTAGGTTGGGACATGATTCACAAGAAGGGGTTGAACCACCAAGAATATGGGGGTGGGTTTAATCACCGATTACATTTTTAACACTTTCTTTAATTTGAAGATAATTTTTCCAAAATTTAAAGGTTATGATCTATTCAAATAAAAAGGATCAACCTCACTGCATGATGTAAAGTAAACAAAAAGTAAATCACATGGATTTTTTTACATGATTTATCCTCAATAAGGGAAAAAATCTTTTCCATGATCAAAATTTCTGAGTCATATATTTTTCACTATAATCAATAAATAAATACAATGGTGTGGGAAGTTATCAGCCTTTACCCAAAATTTCATCTCATACATAAGTATCCCAACTAAATTATTATACTAGTTAAAACCAGTTACAATTATTTTTTTATCCTCCAATCCTCATAAATAAAAAAAGAAATTTTACTCACAAACTTCAACCTATAGAATTTCATCATCCAATACTTCATTCTTTCAGTACTTAATAATATATTAAAATCAATTCTGTGAGTTCATTATTAAATTTAGGGTATCTTTTGATGAATGTAATTCATACTCTTGGTTCTCTTATTCAATTAAACAACCTCAAAATAATTAGTGACAATGATAGTAGAAACAAATATTTCTCAAAAACTATTCCCCCTTTATTTTACCAAAACATCTCCAATAAAGTGCTGAATGTATGAGCTCTAATTTGAAACTCCTTTTTATTTTAAGACTTAAGTCAACATTCTTGTAAATTACCAAAGATATCAGAGTTTTGATCTTTTCAAATTCTCCCCAAGAGTTAAAATCAATACTCTCCAACCCCTTTATAGATATCATCTTGAATTAAAATATTTATTTCATGAATACTGAACATTGATCATCTATCTTAGCATCATTACATTGGTTTTGAATTCAAAATGTTAATGTGAAGTCACATGGAAATGTTTTTTGAATGTAATTCTGGTATATTATCTTCTTCTTCTACCTCTATTTCGATTCAATTCATCCTTCTGGGGACATTAGCACCTCAATAAGTTTTGCTGAAAAACTATGCATCTGGTGGTATTAACATATTACACTAAATATGCATTATAACTTCATCAATCACCATCCTCTTTTTATTATCTCATTATATGTATTTCCACTGCTGCAAATTCTTGTAAAACCATAACTTTAATCCCTATTGGTATTATTATATTGTGATGTTCTTATATTGATTGAATAGTAAAACATTTGAGTAGTGAACTAGAGGTACCTCTAATATAAATTTGACTTTTATGATTTTATGAATTTTTATGTAACATTACAAAAACCTCTTGACTTAGTCCTTCACATTTAAATTTTTTTTTATCATGAATAAAAATTACTCCTTCAACCAATGTGTGAAAAAAATACAAAACCATCAAATATCAAGGGGAACTTCAACGTTTTTTTCATTGTTTAGATTTAGTGATTTTTTACCTCTACTATATATATATATATATATATTTCATTCTAGTTATGTTTTATGACATTCATTCATTCTACATTATTGTGATATCAATTTACCATGGATTCCTTATTTTTTATGGATAAATGTTTGAAATTTTATTTTAAATTATTTAATTGCATTATTAGAGAGAAATACCTTCAATTTATGAAATTTATAACCTCAAGACTATTTTATAAGATATTAACTTTTAGAGGATATATTCTGGGGTTACACATGGATTTATCAATAAACAAGGTGAGGTTATAGTTAATTTTGTTTTATAGGTAACCCAATGAGTTAGGTAACCAAATAAATGGAATTGAGATAATTAATATTATAGATTAGGTGTATCTATTTTCCACTCAACTATATAAGAGTTATGTGTGATACAATTGATATAAATTTATACCTAAAATTCTAAGTGAATAAATTCAAAAACGAAATTGAAGTTTTGTAAAATAATGATCCTATATTAGTAATAAAATAATTTAAAATTCAGTCATTATTTTAGTAGAAATATATTCAATAAAATTAAATATTTAATAATTTATAAAACATGATAGTCATATAACAAATACTTTTATTTCAGATTAAAATTATGATAAATATGATTTCAAATGTATATTTGAGATCAATTTTAGAATTATAAAAGTTAAATTGATGAAATTTTATTATATGGAATTAAAACTAGAGAAAGTATTATAGAAAATACATATTAAATATGTACATTTTTATGATTCTAATCAAGATTAATAAGATTCATATAGTAAGAAGAATAAATATTGTCTTGATATATCTATAATTATTCTTATTTTAATAGATCTATGTTTTAAAAACAACATTAACATATATATTCTTATATAATGCTATGAAAATTGAAGAGGATGCATCATGAAAAATCAAGTAATAATAGTTTTAATGTTTCAAATATGTTGTTTTATTGTATAATGACTGGGGGAATTTCATCTTATACTCATGTGATCGATATGATTGGGTATTTTAATGATCTAAGAGGACTGTGTTCACTACAAAATCTAGATATTTTCTATATATTTCATCATAAAATCATTACCAAATAAGTTTTTTAATTTATTAACAACCATAACATGAATTAGTTTAAAAAAAATTAAATAATATACCCATTATGTTAATGGTAGATGAGTGTTACATATGATTTCCACGATCAATTATTATGATGATGTTATAAAGAAGTAAGGGTAAAAGTTTTTTCAAAAGAAGAAAAATAAATTTCATAGAGAGCTCATGACTACTTGTTTAATGATAAAAGGAGTATTAACGAAGGGGAAATGTTTTTATTTTGAGAAAATGGAGTATTGAGAATGAAATTTCTATGAATACCTAAAGTATAAGTGAAATAATCATTCATCATCAACATCAAATATTTATACTATAGAAATTAATTCTTTCGATTCATAAGGGTATATGATATCGACTGTATATTATACAATTGATGTGTATACAAATATAAGTTTATAAATATTAATTTACTAATAAATGGAGTAAGATGACTTTTTTTGAGAGATATAATGGTTTAATATTTTAAAGGAATTTTTTTTACCAACCCAAGATTGATGGATACAATTTATGAATCAATGTTAAATGTTATATTATTATATCTTATTTGAAAATAAACATATATTTTATGTATAAAAAGTGTGTATTAAGTGAAATAAAATCATGTTTAAATCACATGGTTTATATTTTTAATTAAATATACAACATAGTATTAAAATTGAGACAAGAATAAAATTGTCATTAATTTTCAATTATTTTAAAATAAAAAATTTATTCACAGATAAAAATTTTAAAATGAATCATATATTTACTATTATATGAGACCAGTGAGAGTTAATATTGATCTCAGAGAAGTTAAAATTAAAATAAATAATTTAATATAATAAAAATATTAAAATATGAGGTGAAAATTTAATCCATTTGAAATTCACTAAGAAAATATCCTAGATCTTGAGAAGTATTTTAGATATTTTAATAAAATAAATATCATTATATGGGTTACATTTATTTTTGTTTATAAAATAAATGATCTCAAAGAGATTTTTTATTTTTTAAATATAAATGTTTAAAATCTTAGCAATAAATTTTAAAACATATAAATGATATAAATATTTATTATTTTAAGAAATATAATTATATATATGTATATATATATATATATATCATATTTTGAAGAAATTTTATATTAATTGAAAATTAAAGAGTTATGTACAAGGATTTAGAATCTTACTCTCACCATAATCCAAATATTCCTTCTTAAATTATGTTAACTTATTAAAGAGTTTAGTAGGAGGGTTTTTTTTGATGATTAAATCATGTTATAGTATGTCACTCTATAATTTATTTGGTTTCAAATAGTGATGTTAATTTTTTTGACAAAACTATTAAAAAACACATGTTCTTTTAAGGTATTTTCTTATTGTTATGTGAAATAAATGGAAATTATATATATGTTTTTATTATTATATTTTTAAAATATTCTAATAATATATACATGTATCATGTTATTCATAGGAATTTCCTCTTTATCATTTATTTTTTTTGTACAAGATAAATCATGAGGGTTCAATCATAACTAAAACCTTAGAGGTTAATCTATAAGTTATCCCAAGTCAATGATTATTTGGTAAATACATGTATATGATGATAGGTTATGATTAACTTGATCAAAGTATTGTATAGAGACATATAGTTTACTCATGAGAAAGAATTGTAACTTATTTTTGAGATTTATTTATTTTATTATACCATATGGAATGTCATATATAGTGACATTGGTATTCTTGGGGTATATGTTTCATAATAATATTAAATAAAGGATATTAAAAATATACCATATATTATAACCCTAACACATTGATTCATAATTTATACCAACCTAGGGGATAATTTATACGTGGTGTGGTTGGGAATGGTTATGAAAATGTGGTGAGTTTTACTTAAGGAAGATGGGATTCTTCCTATAGTATGGAAGGTATGACATATAATACATTGATTAAAAAGATTAAAGATGTTTATAAAGAAACCTATCAATTTGACATGTGATATACTCATATATATAGATAAATATGTTGTAATGTATTCATATAGAAGAATGAAATGTGATGTATTAATTAGTTTTGGTCAATATTTATATAGATAATCAATAATGTATGAGTTTTCCTATATGAGGTTGACACATAACAAGTCTTGGGGTTATATTTTACTTCATGGATATAGAAATTGTATTATTATACATGATGTATAATATATTTCTATCAGAAATTTATATAGTGAAACGCATGTTTTATAGAGACAAAAAAATTTATTTGTATCTTGAGTAGCACCAATTCTTTAAAATATACCACTCTATGATTATAGTTATGGATTAAGGATTTATAATCATTTTCAATGCAATAAAAACCCATAGTTCTACACAAAAGGTTGTGAAAATGAGGTTTTATTTTAGTAAAACGTATTTATAAAAAACTAATAGTGTTATTTGATATCTTATCCAAAATATTTTTTGATATGCTTTGAAATATTATCACATTTAATGTAGTGACTTGGGATTTTCCTTATGAAGAAATATCTTTGTTTTGGGTTTTTAATTACCAAGACCTTTATAGGTGTAAAAATGTAAATTTAACCGTGTATATAACCTCAAAAAAATTTATTATGGTTTTATTGATTCCAAGGTGTGGTTTTTACTTCTAAGATGAACTGGAGAAGAGTTATGAGCACCATAGGGACTCAAAAATATCAAATTAGTTTTATCCAACGTTTATATATTGGTGTTGAATTTATTATATATCCTAAATGAGGTCTTAATTGTTTTTGGATTGGGACCATTGGGTGTTTACAATCACATACGGGTTAATCAATCAATCCATTAATTTATTGATTGATTAATTATGGAGAAACCATAGACAATGCTTATAAATACCCATCCAATGACTTCTTTCTAGGGTTATCCATTTTGACCAAATATTAAACCTAAAGAGAGAAGAGAAAGTTGAATGAATTGGAGAATTATCTATTCAAAAGCCATCAATATATTATAATGGATGTTTATTGGATTTCACAATAATGATGAGAAAATACTTGATTGAAAAAAAATATTGAAGAGATGTTGATTTTTCTTTGAGGAATGGCATGCTATTTATAAATAGTTTCTTCATTATTCATGAATTCAATGTTGGATTTGTAAACTAAATATCCATTATTTTTCAATAAACTAAGGTAGATTATTTATTAAATATCTTTATTTGTGGATTATTTTATAAACCATGTTCATAAATTGTAAACACTTTCACCATGAATTTTAGTGTAGAACTATTTATCCATAATATTGTTCTTGACCTTTGGAGATGTCTTCAGTGGTAAAAAAAGAATTATGTGTCTGAATTATTATCTTTTTTCTCCCCTCTCTTATCTACATCTCCTCAATTATCACTATTTTCATATTGTGTGCAGATGAAGTGGTCAGTGACCTTTTTAATGGAAGATGATAGTGAAGGGAGGTGGCTGTGAAGCTCCAATCATGACCTAGAGGTGCAGAAGATGGAAGGGATGACACAAATTAGGTGGAGATCATTTGGGGAGGATGGGAGGTGGCTCCATGGTAGTACGAATGGTGATTGGTGATGGATGGAATAAAATAGGGTGGCTAGAAGAGAGGAAGAGGCACATTAGAATGACATTTGTAGTTGAATATAGATGGTGTGGAAATAATGAGACTAGTAAGGGTTGGTGTATGGTGGACATAAGGAGTCGGGAAGATTATAATTACTCAAAATAATCATGAAGAATCACTGGATTTTGTTGAATAAGTAAAAAAACACCTATTTATCTAACATGGAATGGAGGAGTAGTGTCCCATAGGCCACTGTGATGAAGAGGAGTGGTGGCCATCTAGCTACCATGGTGGGCTTCTCTTAGTGGGGATCAACCCACCGACGTGACCTGAGCTAGATAGACTTCGAGTCATAAATCTATGAGTCTAGATCATTTGGGATGGATGGAAACATGGCATATTGTTACTGTAATCACAATTCTAAACCCGTGGACCTAGAAACACATGGATGGCCTTGCAAGATGGGTGTCCCAAGCCAAACCATGGTTGGTGAGCCCATATTGGTCATGTACCTAAACCTTAAACAACCTACGATGTTCTGGGGATCACATGGGTACCATATTTCCACACATTTTCATTTATGATTAGGGCATGTGACCTCTTCTTGATAAAATCCCACATGGTGTGTCTGAGGGCCGCCATGTGGCCAGATAGCTGCCAACATGATGTTTTTCATGGCTTTCTCACCGAGTTCCCATTTTTGGAAAATGATTATGCAATATTGAGTATTTTCCATGTAGATTATAATGTAATAGTTCATTTTAATATCCATTTTTATGAGGAGATATTAGATTATTTAAATTTTATATTCAAAGTTCCTACAATATTTTTCCGGTATAACGATTAGATTATTCTTATCCCATGGGAAGGTTTGATATCCCCCCATTTACTTAGAGCATAAGATCTTATATCTCTAGGTTGGTTTATAGGTTTGTTCAAGTATACCATTCACATAAGTAGGGTGTGGTATCCTCTATCTCATTATATAAGTATAGTTAGGTGTCCCCCCTATATACCTAGGGTGTGGGAACCTCTATCTATGTGTTATTTTATATGTAGGGCTGGTATCCCCCTATACTCAGGGAACATGATCCTTTATCTGCGAAGTCAAAATTTCCCCAATATAAGATCTCTTTAGGGGAACAAGATCATCTACTAGGGTTGGTAATCCATCAATTGAAGTTTATTCAAGTGAGTTGAATGTTCTATACTATAGGTTTTGTGAGGTCTCATGGTTTTTTGGATTGGTTAGGTCATATATATGGAGTCGTGTACCAACGTTTCCTATGGATTGATGTGAGGAATGATATTTTATCCAATGTTTTGGGTTCTCTCTTTCAAAATATATTTGAGTGGTTTTAATAATATGGTTAATTAACCACTTTAATGAGTCCTATTATCCATCATGGAATAGGTTCCACTATGGTTTTCTAGATTAATGGAATGGATATGTTGAGAAGTAGGTGAATTATTACCCTAACTGAAATGATTAACTTAGAGAGGAGCATGTAACCCTTATATAGTTCCTAGTGGAAATGTGGGAGTTGATGTGGTGGTGAAGATTTGGTTTTTTCATTACATTTGATATATAAAGAGCACCAAGATTACCTTTTTGAATTTTTATATATCTTGGATAATGAATTCAGACTTTGTGGGATTTTTGGTTGTATGGGAATCCCCAGTTTCTCATGGGTCTTAGAAGATCAAGTATTGGAGTTTAGATAAACAAGACTTATTTTTCATCCCTATGAAATCTAGTGGCTGATCATATTTGTTTATTTTATTTTCCTCCAATTGGTTACTCTCACACCAGGGGTTCTATGCTAAAAATTTATTTTTTTACTTAGTGTTTTCAGAGATTTCTATTGGGTATGTTTATATAGACCATTTAATGGGCTTTGTTGCCACACCTGTTATGTATATGCAATCAATGCAGGGTTCATATATTTTATTGGGGATCTTGGAGATAGTGTGTCTTGTTCAAAGTAGATTCCCAGAGATTTTAAGTGATTCATGGTTAAGCATGGTGGTTCATGATTATGAAAATAACCATTTCCATTAGATGTCGATTTCATAGTACTCATAGTGAGGAGGATATTTCCCATGTACTGTATTAATTGGGCTTAATATCCTATAAGATGAAAAAGTCCATTGATATTTTATTATGTGGTGTTTTGTTTTATTTTATGTATCATGAATGTGTCTTATATATCTTATTTATTAGTATATATACAAATGTATCTTATATTGTTAGGTTTTTGTGCAAGGATATAGGTGTGTATGTTTCAAGTTGATATAGGCTAAGTCCTCTCATTTGTGTGATATTCCTATACGATGTAGGTCACTAGCCCCTATCCTATTAGTGGTAGGGATGGGGTGGAACTGTTTACTTAAAATTGTCCTAATAAGTCCCCCAGTTGATTGATTTATATCATAGTGGTTTTAGTGTAGGTTTTTTCAAAGAATGAAGTTTGGAGTTATTTTTCAAGTGAGGATTGGTTTGGGAATTTAGGGTAGTGGTGTTAAGGAGGCATTGTGTTTTATTATTAGACTAATTATACCATCATATGTGTGGAGACCAATATATCCATTATATTGGACTTTGATACCCTAATAGTTAATATAGAGCTTTGTGACATTGTTCTAGGGTATAATAAAGATGGTTTATGTATCATGTAATGTTCATATATGATCCTTTATTCCATTCCTATGTTATACAATATAAATATTATCTTATCCATATGGTCTCATACTATCTAATGAAGTGTTCTACCCACTAATATCGAGCTTGTGTTTAAAGGTAGCTTCATGTTGTTCCCATTCTAGTTGTTGGGCTCATCGCCACTAATTAGCAAGTAATGAGGTGATGTTTCTTGAAACGCATTTGAGAGATATTATTGTTACACAATATAAGGTTGTATCTCTCCCATTTTTCTTAGTGTAGATATTAATTGTAATGTAGATGGGTTTTCATACTGGGTTGGATGAGATTATTCCATGATTGGATATGTTGTGTGTGTTTCAACATTAGAGGCTTCATGGGGTTTCAAGGAGAGATTGATCCTCATGTGAAAGAGGTTTATATGGAGTTATAGACTCATGTTTCCACCAATTATAGACTTTTTCTAATAAGATGACAATTATTTCTTTGATATCTTAATATAATACAGTGAGCAATTAGTGTATGATATTTTCACTAAAACTCAGGAGGAGTCTACTCTACCAGGGTTGGTGTTTTATCCCTTTTTTAGGATAGAGTTGTACCCATGGATGTTGGACACTCTACAAGGTAGTTTTACCATGTTTTTGTATGATATGATACCGATATACCTTTCAGGGTGTTACCTAGGTGTGTTTTAGTGTGGAATTATTTGAGATTAGTGGTTCATGTGGAGACTCTAGAGAAACAATTGAAATCCATGATTGTGTTTTCAAAAAATTACACCTATACTAGAGACCATGCGTGATCTTTGATAGTTGAGTATTATTAATAGTAATTAACCATATTTATTTGACAAGAATAGAAAATTACTTAAATAAATCCAGAGTGATGTTGTGGATAGATATCCACATTAAATATAATTATAAAATCATAGATTTACTTATGGAAGAGATAAGCCTAGTAAGGATATACTTTAGTTGGAAAGTGGGTGGTTAATAAGTAGATATAGATGAAACAATATAATATACCATCCTATCAACACCACCTTATATTGGTTCCAGTTAGATATTGGGAGATGGCTGTTAGAGATTTTGGAAGATGCATGTGATGTATGAATATAGCCTAAAATTAATGTATATAATTCAAATAATGATTTGTGTTCTATTTATAGGGACCCTCAAACTTATTTTGACAAGATAAAGATAATTTTTTAGCAACATATTTTTGATATATTGAAATTCTAGTGAAATACCTATCTAGAACCTTATTAGCTATAAGTTTTCAACGAATAGTTTCTTTCTTTAACTCATCCTTTCTAGTGATGTGTGATTTTCATATTTAGGGATGGGTTTAGTGAGTCATAATTTATTTAAGTTTTTAAATTTTAACTTTATCATATCATAAAGTCTTACAAGATCCTTAATGAGAAGTTATCATAGAAGCTATTAAAGATAATTCACTCGATATAGATATGGAGGAGTGTGTAGATGTTTCCAAATGGTGCACCATTATAGAACCTTTACTGGAGACCATCATATGAAATAACTTTAACTACATGTATAGAGATATAGTATTCCCAATTGGAATGATGAATAACATCTGTTCAATTTATAGAGAATTTGGAAAAATGTTTTTCTATAGGTTGGTTTTTGGTGGATCCAACAAGGCATTAGAGAAATTAACTAGTAATATCATGAGATCATCAAAAGTGTAGTGAATTATAGTATTGTGAGCTAAAAATACTACGGGAAAAAGGGGTTTTTGCGACGGGTTATTTGCAACGAGAAAAAATCCCGTCGCAAATAGTCCCGTTAGAAACTTATTTGCGACGGGTGGTAACCACCCGTCGCAAATAACCGGCGGCGGTAAAAACTATTTGCAATGGGAATATACCCCCCGTCGCAAATAACCAGCGGCGGTAAAAACTATTTGCGACGGGGATATACCCCCCGTCGCAAATAATATGTCGGCAGGTTATTATTTTCGACGGGACCCGTCACAAATAACTATTTACCCGTTGACCGTGATAAATGCGGGATAAAGTATTTGTGATGGGTCCTGTCATAAATAATACTATTTGTGATGGGATACCCATCACAAATACTCCCGTCGAAAATAAGCTAACCTATAAATACCCCCACCCGTTTTTTTCCATTCATTCTCAACTTCTTTAAAAACTCTTTTTTTAGAGTTCACAGTTTCTTAAGTATAATTTTTATTTCCAGATTTGATATTGATGTCTTCAACAATTATCGGAGATCAAACTCAGACCAATTTTAAAGGTATTTATGTTCTTTTTAATTTAATATATATTTTTAATTTTTTATTAGTTTTATTTATTTTTAATTAGTTGTAATTTAATTATGTTTATATTGTTTTGTTATTTAATAAATTTAAATTATTAGTATTAATCGTTCATAGTTAATGGTAATTAGTAGTAATTAATAATAATTAGAAATAATTAATAATAAATAGGAATAATTAATAATAAATAGGAATAAACCTCCCCCATGCGCGCATTAACCTTTACAACTAAGACATTTCATTTTTTTATACATTTAAGGATCTATCTATATATATATCGTTATATTTATTCGTATATTAATAAAGATTTATATTAATATAAATATATTTGGTTATATAAATAAATAAATATATATATATTTATTCGTATATTAATATATATTTATTATATTTATATATATATGTAGTTATAAGTTTTTATTCGTATATTTATTTGTATATTAATTAATATATATTTATAAGCTTAGTTTTAAATAAATTGATAAAAAATGGGTTTTTATGTATATGTATAAATAAATAAATAAATAAATACATACATATATACAATAGACACACACACACACACACACACACACATATATGTATAATTATGAATGAATACATAGAAATGAGGGGGTGAAAATCCACCGAGAATGTTAAAACGACTATAACTTCTAATCCGTAAGTCCGTTTCAACTCCACAACTAGTCAAATTGGAGAACATGAAATGATCTTCGATATGATATGCGGTACAGGCCAAACGGACATCCGGATCGGATGTTATAGCCTTTTGAATGTTAAAATGACCATAACTTCTAATCCATAAGTCTATTTCAGCTCCACAATCAGTCAAATCGAAGAACATGAAATGATATTCGATATGATATATGGTAGTGGTTTATCGGACATCGAGAGCAAAAGTTATAGCTGTTTAAACGGTGAAAAACTGGGGTACCCCGACTAAAAACTCAGTTTTGGAGGCCTTCTGAGCATTTTTTCACCTCGAAAAAACCTTTGACTAGTTTGACCGGTTCATAGCGCTGTAGAGCTCATCACAGGCTTCGATTTGATATGCTATGGAGCTCAAACAGAGTCCCGGATAAAAATTTATGGCCGTTTGAAGTTTGAGTTTCATTTTTAACTTATTTTCCATCTTTCATTAATTTTTTTATTTTTTATATTCAAAGAGTTATTAAATGACTATTAATTGATAAAAATTACATAATTACTAATTAAAAATATTTTTTAATTTATTTTATAACCCTCTTTTACTGAACATCTTATACATTCATATTTGATTCTCATTCTTCCTTTCTAAAACATATTTAAAAAATAAATATTATATTTATATCAATATAAATAGGTTTATTGATTTATATATTAAGAAATAAAATTTTAAATTTTTTTTTTATTATTTGTGACGGGCCCGTCGCAAATACCTGCTTCGAAGCAACCATTTGCGACGGGAAAAGGGCCCGTCACGAATACTTGTTTGCGACGGGCCCGTCGCAAAAGATTTTTTTTAAAAATCCAGAAACCTATTTGCGACGGGCCCATTTCCCGTCGCACATAAGTGTTTTTGCGACGGGCCCGTTGCAAAAAAAAAAAAGTTGTGACGACGTTTTCTGCAACGGGCGATTTGCGACGGGGCCCCGTCGCAAAAGGCTATTTGCGACGAGATCCCGTCACAAATCGCCCGTTGCAAATATCTATATTTCCCATAGTGAAATCCTTGTAATTTTGTGATACATAATAAATTTTAATCCATGGTATTTTATGAGACCTATGTGGCGTAGTTTTGGAATGGTAGTGAACAATTATGGTAGAGGAATCTATATCTTGTTGGTTGAGGATATTCTTGAATATATTTATTTAGAGTAGTTCAATATTTCATGGATAGGGGGATATTTCTCACCCTCAATTTAAAGTGGTGGATCCACACCCTTCCCTTATTTGTGGGAGGATTATTTTGGTGATGTCAACTTAGAAGTCCTTTGTTGTTGTGTATTCTTATGTGATAGACCCTGATGGGTTTTATTGAAGGAAAAGATAATTTTTCCCACTTTAATAGGAGGATGGTAAATTTACCGTAGAGTTTATAGAGAATTTGGGAAAGGGAATATTAATAGGAGACCACCCCAGTGAAGTATGAACCTTAGTGTTGTATGTACATTAGATATTTGTGGTTGTATCTATCATATGAAAACACTATATTACGGTGGAGGAAGAAGACATATTTGGAGGTTTTGGTTTGTAATAAATTTAGTTTTGTGGGTGTTTTCCTGGGATCTAGAGCCAACAGAGAAGGTTTATCTAAATGGTTAGGACTATAAGCTTTATATTTTTGGTATATTGGGCCACCAAATCAAAAAAGGTGTGATATTGAATGATTTGATGATATCAGTGCTATTCCTGATGTGATTGTTGCTATATTTCATGAAAGAGTGATGGTGACACAACCGATCATTCTTAAATTGTGGATAAAAACCTATTAAAGACCGAGGTGTGGGAAGAGTATTCTTGTGAGTGTTGGTGAAGAAGATGTAGAGTAATTCCCATGTTTCTCTTCTTCAATGATAATTTGACATAGGTTCCATATCCTTACAGACAAGATATGGTAGGGAAACTAGTACCAGTCTAGGGGTGTTTAGTAGTTTTCAAATCTTTTGGTGTAAGTGTCATATTTTGTGAAGTGATTAGTGGTGGAGTGTGGAATAGATGGGCTTCTGTTATACTAAAACCATCAAGATTATCTTTGAATTTGGGGGAATAAATTCTCTCACCAGTGATATCCTTAATAAAGAACCATTTTGAGGTGGATATCGATGGTTCATGTAATTTTTGGGTATCATATTTCATGATGATATTTATGATGGGAAAAGATTTTTGGATCATTGTATTGGAAATAATCACCTATATAGGATGCATTTTTCTCTACAGGTATTTCTTTGAGATGGGATGGAGATGATATATTTGTGGTTGGAATAGGTTGATTTCCTTCTTGGGTGGTTAAAAAACATGTTATCTTAGATTTAGGACCCCTATGGGTGAATAAGCTGTGGGAAACTGTGGTAAGTTTGTACATGAGTTTGTTTTTTAAGAATCCCTTTTGAGGATGCCCATAGTTTCCTTTTTATGGGAGAAAAGGTTTAAGGTGTGGAGGATATAGTGACTTGGTTTCTCTTGATCAAGACTTAGCTTGAATTAGGGTTTTCAAGTCCTAGGACCTATATAGGGCTGAAATGTTAAATTTAACATATTATAGGGTCTCATAATTTTTTGATGTTTTTTTGATTATAGGTTGTGCTGTTTACGCTCGATTCTAGTTGTCACCAAGTTGTGAGTGTTCCAATCCCTTGAAAGTAATATATTGAAAATAATATATTACTTTTAGCCCATACATGTGTTTCTCATGAATTTCTTATATATCCAAATGGGGCCTGAAATGGGAAAATTGAAACAATAGTAGATTCGTGAAAAAGGTTTTTTCTCTAGGGGAAGTATGAATTTGTTTCACACTAGGACCCTTAGGTGTTTTACATTATAGATTGGTTGATTAATTAATTTAATTGGTTTAATTAATTAATTGATTTGTTTATTTTTTATCGATAAACCCTATGGGAAACTTATAAATGCACCTGCTAATGATTTTTTATAGGGTCAAATTTTTATACAAATGATGAAACCATAAAGGGACAAGTAATAATTAGAGGGATTAGAAAATTTCCTCTTGAGAATACATAAACAAATTTTAATGGATGAAAATTATATTGTGTGATTACTATGAATAGAATCATAGATGCAATGATGGATTAAATAAACAATGATTTTACATCAAGGCATGGCTCATTATTTTTCATTTTTACCCATTCATCATGAATTTAATATTATATTTTAAATGAAATATCTATTTTTCATCAATGTTTTGAGGTATATTATTTACTAATAATATTTATTTTTTTTATTATTCTTCAAACACCATTCTAAAATTCTAAACCACTCTTCCACGTTTTTTATGGTATAATTTTTTATCCTTTATCTTATTCTTGACCATTGCTGATGACTTCGATGACAAATGATGAAGTATGAGGCATCCATATTACACTATCTTCTATCCACTCTATTATCTATATAGACCATCCCTTATCTCTCTATTTTTAAATAACATGTGTATTAAGTGTCCAAAAGCCTTATTAATGGATGATTAATGTAAAGGGAGGTAGTGATGAAGGGATGTGTGTGACTTGGAGGACGTAGAGAAGGAAAGGACGGGGAGCCTTAGTAGAGGTCATTCAGGCCGTAGGGGAGAAAAAATAATGATATAATGATGGGAGTTCAGTGGTTAATAGAATGTTATATGTTGGATTAAAGAGAGTATGAGGTGTATGGGAATGAAAATATCAATAGAGGATTGATAGTTTGGTAGTAGTGGGACTAGGCTGGGTCGTCGTGTGGTAGATTTAAAGAGTTGGGAAGGCTAGCCATGAAGGAACATTTGTTACATATAAGAAGTAGACCACATTAGTGGATGAAACTTAGTAGGGAATGAGTCAACCACTGAGACACTATTACATAGAGTAGTAGCCAATGGGTCACCATGGTGTGGAGGAGTAAGGACCAGCTGGCCTCTATGGTGGGGTTTTGGTGGTGGGGATTGACCCATCGACATGGCTTGAGTTACCCAAATGTCGAGCCTACAATGCACGATTATATAAAATAGTTATCCTTATGTATTATATCCCAAGACAGACCATGTGGGCTTGACCACATGGGGCCAACCACATAGGCTTTTCCTAGTGAGTTAAGCAGACCATGCCTACCTGTGGTCAGGGGGACTAGGAGGGATAAGTTCCTTGACCCAAAGTTGGTAATGAAAACCATGAAACTACATGTGTGGGGTTGAAACATAAACCATGGGCACCCCCTTAATTCCATGATACCATGTTACACTCCTAGAGGACCCTATATAGCCAAATAGTTGTCTTCTTATCATTTATTTGGGATTTCTCATTGAGTTCCCAATTTTGGAAAATAAATATCCTAACCTGATTATTTTACCATATAGTTATTAATTATAAGGTTTTTTAAACCATATAATATTTTTTTATGATTTAATATAGAGATATTTATAATTTATTTCTATAAGGTCAATATTGGGGTTTGAGGGTAATATCAGAGCATTCTAATCCCACAAGTAGGGTCTGTATCCCCCTGTCTACCTAAGGCACGAGATCCCCTATATGTGAATTGGTTTATAGATAGGTTTAGGTATATAATCTCATATATTTGAGGCAAGAGATCATATATCTCATACTATAGATAATTTCATGTATCCCCTTGTATACCCAAGGAGTGTGATCCTCTTTTTAAGGCTTTTTTACAGGTGGGATTGCTATTACCCCCACATACTCAGGGAACACAATCCTCTATATGAAGATAAAATATTCCCCCAATCTAAGTTATTAAGTGAAGTGTGGGATCCTTTATCAGGGTCAGTATTACCTTGAATAAGGTGTATTGTAGTGAGGATAAAGGTTACCACTATGATTTCATTGATATTGTAAAATTACTGGATTAGTCAGTTCAAATTCTTAGATCCACATCATGGATTCACTTATGGTTTTTTGTTAGGAGAAATATTTTATCATATATTTTTGGTTCTGTAATTCATAGTATATATAGTTTTCTATGACAATATGGGTTTTTACCCCATGAAATATGCCAATTATTGTGAATGGTGAAAGATCCCCTATAGGTTTCTAGATCAATGACATAGATATATTGTGCAACATGGCACAATATTTTCTCAAATGATGTTCTTACCATAGAGAGGAGAAGTTACTGCTTTTAAAATTCCCAATGGGGATGTTGAATTTGAAGAAGTGTAACTAATCAGGTATTTTAGAGACTGATGATTTCTTAGGCACTCGTCCTTTTCCTTTGAGATATGTTATATAGTTGGGATAATGAATTCAAGCTTTGTGGGATATTCAGTGCTCGAAGAATCCTCAATTTCTTGTGAGTTTTGTACCTCCATGGATTAGAGATGAGATGTCCAAGATTTTTTTTAGCCCTACTAATTTTATTGGTTGATTATATCCGTATATTTTCATGTCTTCCACCAAGTTAATTTCATATACCGGGTGTTTTGAGATGACCATTTATTTGATTTCTTTTGTGGTTTTAGTGAGTGCTCTTAGATACGTTTATACTCACCTCTGTATGGGATTTGTACTCACACATACTATGCCTGTACAATCTACATAGGATTTAGAGACTGTCTTGATGGACTTACATCTAGCCTGATTTTTTTGGAGTTGATTTCTTGAGATAATTGGTGATGTGTGGTGATTCATGTTGGTGGAAGTTACCATTGAAGTTGGAGATTGATCCCACAATACTCATATTAAGGGAGAGATTTCAAGTGTCTTGTAACTATTAGGATTGGCGGATTTTTTTCAAGTAATTTTCATTTCATATTTTTTTATTTTGGGTTTCTTTCTATATTTTGTTTCATGAATCTGTTTTATAAATTTAAATTACTCATATATATATATATATATATATATATGTCTCCTAGTTTTTGTTTTTTTGTATAGTGGATATAAGTGTGTCTATTTTTGGTTGATATAGTCTAAGGCCACCCATTTTTTGTGATATACCTATAAAGTGCTAGTATTGAACCCTTGGACTATTATAGGCAGGATTGGGGTGGAATTTTCAGTTTATCGATGGCTCTGGTAAGGGCCTAGTGGGTCAGATCGTGTCCTCTGATATAACATAATGTGAAGTGTGGACAATGTCTAAGATTATATAATGAAAGTGGGAGGATAAATATTTTTTTTCATTAAATAAAAATATCAAAATAAGTGATATTACCATATCACATAGATCAATATGGAGTTCCATAGGTATATCACATGGAATGATTAGCAAGAAGTAACTTATGATTTGTGATATCACATATCACTTCCACTTAATCACATCCATGTCAGAGATTAATCATTCAATTTAATAATCATTAGATTATTTTTAAGGGAGTTATGACACAACAAAATGGGGTTTCAATCATTAAATATTCAAAAAGAGTATGAATTGAGTTTACAGTCTTGTTACAAGTATTTTAATGTATGAAGAGTTTTTTGGAATGATCAATCATTTTCTCAATCATTGGAGAATCCAATGGTCACTATATAAAGAGGATCAACCCAAGGGAATATATAAGTGATTCCTAGTGCATATAAATTGCAAAGTCCTCTATAATTTATTTTTTCCTTATTTAAAAGGATAAAATAGAATCATTTGGTAGAAATAAGGTCCTTAGAAAAGAGTTTGGATATTCTCAAGGATGATGGATACTTATAAATATAAGAATGTTTTTTATAATATTTAGAGGTCTTTATCAATAACATTTTAAAGAAAAAGGATTAATAATATAGTAATGTAATGTTCTTCATTTTGTATAATTTATTCAAATCCTCTCATGAATGGTCATGTGAACAAGTTTTTTTTTCATTTTATCCATTTCATAAAGACAATTTAATTTTCCTTCAAAACTCAACACAATCACTTTCTCGATATAAATCAATCAAGAATCATGATTTAATGCTTGTCCCATTATTGGAAAAACCCCAATAAATATTTGAGTGATGTACAACCCTTGATTTTTAGTATATCTAATGACCATATTTTTCCTCTATCTATAGAATAATGTAGTATGTAAGAATAATATTTAATGTTTTCATGAGGGGAATTCCTCAAACCCATTAGTCAAATAATACATAAATAATACGCCATAATAGATATTACAAGACATCAATGAAATGAAAGATGCTATATTTTTCATGTTGAGTCAAATTTGATTCAAAAATATCCAATTTTAACTCATGTGAGAACCATTTATAAATGACTATATATATATATATATATAATTGTCATCATAATCTCATTTTATAATCCTTAATTTTTAATGTTTATTTTCTAAGAATAAGACTTGGTATATGAAACAATAAAGAAAATTGTTATCATGATACAATGTTTTAAATCATTATAACACAATGAAACACCCCATTATGATTTTCAAGAAATACCTTGTTTATACTTTTATTATCGTCCTTTTTTATAAGATTTTGTAGGCTTCTCAGGGATGTAAATCCGTTTTTGGGAAAAATCACCTAAAGTTCAAGGATTAATTTTAATTTTAATTAATAGAGTATGGGTATAAATGTGTTTAAGGATTTTAGGGGTTCTACCCATGTTCAGAGAACATCATATATCACTACAGAAAAATCACCACATAGTTGCGGATTTTTTTGGATATGGATACCGTTTAAATTTCCTCCATATGCTTTAGAAGAGGTTTCAAAAAACTGTCACTAAATTGTGTGTTGGCATAAAATATGCAATTATTTCTTCAATTTGGCGATGGTTTCAGGTAACCATCATAGAGATTGAATTTTGCAGCGGTTGGTCGTGGGTTTAGTGATGTTTTTCTTGGAAAATATGTTTTTTTCATTGAGGTTTAAATTTCTGCGAAAAAATTCCTTTTGTCCAAAAAAACTTCCACTAAAGTAACGACTAACCACCATAAAATGATAAAAAAAATGAAAACTATCTTTCAGCAGTTTTAATCGCTGCTAAATTATTGTATGTAGCGGAGGTTTTAACCACCACTGGTAGTAAGATACCAAATTATAGCGGCGGTTAAAACCGCTGCTAAAAATAATAAATTTAATTAGTGGTGGTTTAAACCACCACTAAATGTAGATTTATAAAAATATTAGTTGAATCTGCAGCCTCAGTACCAGTTCCCTGAAAAAAAAAACATGCCAATTTCACATGCACATACATCCTACATCCAAAAGAATACTAGGAAACCAAAATTTTCATAAGAAAAACCACTTCCAAATCCACACACTTATTCAATTTGGTAATGAATAATAGAGATAAATAATATTGTAAGGTGATGAAATATGATATTATAGGATACCACATTGTGGTCTAAATATTGCACGGTAATATTTCAAAAAGAAGAAGCTCATTCTATGGAGGGATTTTCCATTCCATTTCAATCATAATGTCATAAGGGAAATGTACTAATAAAGCCATAACTCATACCATTTATTCCTATGGGATATTTACCAATTTGTTGGGATCCTGATTCATGGTGTGATATATAATCAATTATACACTATAGAAAATGTGTGGGAGGACCAGGAGAAAATTACAACTCTTTTGTGGCCATTTCCATGTTTGGTGAAAGGGACCAATGTAACAAGCTATGAGTAAAGGACATCCCATTCAAGAATTAGTTGAACTACTTCTTTAACAAGCTAGATGAAAATCTATTAGGGTGGTAGAACACATTCCCTTGTGTATTAGAATAGGGAAGGATAAAATGTACATAAATATATTATTGAAGAGATATTGGATGTTGTGGGTATATAAAATAATGTCCAATTCTCCCATGTTCAGGCTTACAGGGTTAATTTCCAAACTGATCTGTAGCTGGATTCTTCTCATGAGGGAAGAACACATACGGGTTTGGTCAAGGACCATCACTAAGGTGGTGATTTTTGATACAGGGTATCCCATCAAACTAGATGTTCCTATATTGTAGGATTTATACAAGGTTCTATATTAGATTAGACAAGGGCAGACACTGCTCCATGTTTGAAGGACCTTTCACTTTTTATATTGCTATGTAGTATCACACATGGGGGGATATGATTATTGATACCACATCTCTCCACCTTGCACCAATTTACATCCAATAATTCAGAACATCTATTAAAGCTTCCCGCTCATGTAGGACCCTATGGATATGCTTAAAATGGTCATGTCAAGAGAACGAATCATCTTCCACCCATTCTACCTCCCAACAGGGATGGTGACTGATGATAGAGTAAAATTTGATATAAAATATATAGGTGAATACTTTAGTGAAACCTTATCTAGTTTAAGATGCAATCCATACAATTCAAACTATGGGTCAAGTGGGTGTTGAGAAATTAGAACATGTAGTGGATCATGGATCAGAATTTAGTAAGAAGAATTCACCCATCTTCCGTGGCGACAAGGAAACCTAGGAATCTGAGGAATAGCTTGATCAGATTGAGAGGATCCTCAATTTCTTGAATACTCATAAGGACTTACAGGTGGGTTTCTCCATCTATATGCTTAAAGGATCAGGTAGGAGATGGCGGGACTTCATCGTGCAAGCTATGTTTCACGAGGAAATTACATTGACTTCTTTCAAGAAAATATTCAACCAATAGTTTTACCCTGAGGAATTATTTTTGGAAATTATCAGTAGTTTCTAAACTTAGAGAAGGGGAAGTGTACCATTATGAATTATTCTGCCCATTTTTTTGAGTTGGTGCATCTAGCATCAAAGCTAGTCACCAATGATTAGCTAAAGGTTAAATGGTTTATGTTATGAATGAGTCCAGATATTCAATAAATATTGACTATCATGTTTATTCTGACATTCATAGAGGTATTCTAAAAATAAGGTCTTCATTAGGTAGATATATCTAGAAACATAGGTTAGGGTGGATATTTAGTTGGAGGGGTTGTTACCCATGGTGTATTTTTTTACAGAAAAGAATATGCAAGGGCAATTTTATTTACGATTTGTTTTAGGGGATTCATTAGGGTAACACAAAGTTTTCTTATAATAGTGTGGAAGGTGTGTTCATACAAATCCTAATTGTGTGTAGGATCCTAATAATTGTCATCATTTTGGACAATTTGGTCATCTAAAGTCTTTTTGTGAATGGATATCCCAGGAAAGTAAGGAAGGATCCACTTTCACCAGGGGTTCAAAGGTTCATAATGACGATTCCAAGGGTAGTGGGTCTAATCCTTAGGCAAAGGGGGATTTTTATTTGGATAATACTAGATGGATTTACATGGAAGAGTATACGATATATGAATCTAAAGATGGTCGAACTACTATTAGAGGTACAATGTTTATTTAATCTTTTATGTTTCTAGATTTGTTTGTTATATGTGATAATAATTCCTTTATATTTTCAAAGATAGTTTACATGTGGGAATTAATTTTTGAGCTTATGTCATTATTATTTTATCTTTACACACCTTTGGAAAAAAGGTCTGAACATGGTTTCAATTGTCCCACATGTCAAGTGATGATAGATGACTTCAAGGTGGTGTGTAAATTTTTAGTTCTTAATTTTGAGATCTTCAAACTAATACTTATAATATATTAAATGATCAAAATTAAGGCCCACATAGACTTTTATCTTCCTTATGTACAGTTTTTGTCTTCCAATGGGGTCACTCATGATTTTTAGTGTGAGTGGGATGCTAGATCATGAATAGTGGGGATTGTTTTTCCTTATAATTGGGTAATATCATGCTAGTTGTCACAAATATTTCTTGATATCAATGAACCTTGTTTGGAATTTTAACTTCCTTCTATGGTGTGTGCATACCCGAAAGTCTTTTAGGATGATTTTTCTGGTTTAACTGCATAGAGAGAGGTCATATTTATTATTGATCTTATCTCTAGTATGATGTCCATTTCTATTCCATCTTATCAAATGACACCTAATGTGTTGGTGGAATATATTGTTTCGATTGTAGACCTTAATGTGAAATGATTTATTTATTCTAGCATGTCACTGTGGGATTTTAATATTCTCTTTCTAAAAAGGAAGTTGAATGTCTTAGAATATTTTTATGGATTATTAAAAGGGAATTTGGTTTTAGTTGCATTGAGCATAAAATTACTAAAACAAGATATGAAGGAATCATTTAGGGATGCGATTTGGGTGATCAATGAACAAATTAAAAAACCTATAAAGAAAATGATACATGTGGGGAACCTTAGAGACTTTTATGTGTGAGGGATTATGAGAATTCATGGGTTTTCCTTTAGGATTTTGTAATAGGGGCCCAAGGTTCACATACAAGTTCTTTATAGGTTTGTACGAGGTGATGGGTTCCTAGATAAAATTGAGTATGAATTATCATCCATAGATGGATGGATCGGCAGAGAGAGTTATCTAGGTTATTGAGGATATGATTCATAAATATAAATATTCATTAATAAAACATTAGGATCATAAATTCCTAGTATCTTTGGAAGACTGGGTTCATAATTCATAAACAGAAACATGAGAAATCAAGAAAATGTTAGGTCATGAAAATATTAAGTGACAACTCTATTCCACACATGATACATATAAAAGTATACTTTTATAATATTTTTCCAACATATCAAAAATACCACTAATCACTATCTGATGATGAACACAACTCATCACCCTCTCCACCTCCATCTCTACTTCCTTATACCACCTGTAAGAAAATTATACTGAAAATTAAATATTATTGTATATTTATATTTAAACATAAAACCAAGAAATGTTTGAAAACTAAATGATTTTGTTTCTTTATTTACCTACTCACCACCAGTCGATGCAATACAACCAGGGGAAGATCTGGTGGTCTTCTAATATAAATCAATCACCAATTTCTACAAAGTGGATATCTGAGTCCCATGTTCCTGAACTGTGTTTCATAAAGAAACAATATCTCTATGAGTATCTTGGGGTATGACCTGACTACAACCTAGAGTAGATGTAGCTGTAATCCCTGGTGGCCTACTAAGGACCTCAGATAGTACGAGTCCCAAACCCATCCCACACAGTCGACCAAGATGCTCCTTCCCAAGAACTTTAGCAACTGGGTCATCCTGGGAGACTTAGTAGGACTGTGTAGGATTGACATCCCATAGTTTGTTAATTTTTACATATAATTCAAATATCATTCATATTAGAAGCAATAAATATTAAAATAATGACAACTGATAATAAGTTATTATAATGAAAAATGAGTTCATACCAAAAATTCTTTAGAAAACTCATTAAGAAAAGTTCCATCACGTTTTTTGTGAACATTCAACCACACTTCTGATTAGGATGCTGGGTGTTCTAAAATCTTTGACTGCATTAATCAAAGATAAATAAAAATTTTAATATATTAAATAGATAATATTGTCTTAAAAATATTTAAACTAATGAAAATATTACCAGAGTCGATTGTCTTCTAGAAAAACTCTTTGACTCGGCAGTGTGATGGATGAATTAATTAGCCCTACTTGATTCATTCTTCCTTGAAAGATCCTAAAATAAATAAAATGTAATTTAATTGTAATGTATTCAATGTCATTTCCTCTTCATATACAAGTATAAATTTAAAATGAGATTAATATAATAATATATATTAAAATACAATATGCTTATCATCATGTTGCCTGTCAATAAAAAATTTTCATTGCTCTTTGGGTACCCCATCAGGTAGCTTGTCATACATCTGTTGGGAGGTCAATGAAGTATCGTTGAAATCACTTCACAATCCTCATTTAAGGTCTTTCCATTTGTTTCCTATATTTTTCAATGTCCACTTTCATGCTAGCACATCAGCAACCATAAAGTAGAAAACATCTGTACACAAAAATTTATTATGAAAATATTATAATTTAATAACATAATGAAATTTAATTACACCATAATGTATTAAAATTACCTTTATTTTGGAATAAAAAAAATCATTTTTTCATGTTGAAGGAATATGCCTCCAATCATCATATGAAATAGGATGATTAACTAAATCCACAGCCAGCTAGCTAATAATTTGGCCAAGTAATCTTGTGGCGTCATCTGTTGGGACCTCATATGAATCAAATGGGACAACAATCTTCTCCCCGACCAGATTCCATACATCTTCACTTTTTATATTTTTCTCCATAGTTTCATTGTTTCCATATTTAATAAACAAGTAGTTAGTATAAAAAATTGCAATAAATTTATTCATAATAAAATTTGTACCTATGACAGTCACCCTATAGCATCCCAGGGAAGAACATGAAGTGGCGCACTTCTCCATCACTACTAAGGCTCTTGAAGGGGGAGGCAACAACCGAGATGCTAAATGGACACTCAGAGAGGGTTTAAGAGATGGTGCAGGGGGATATGGTTCAAAGGGGCAAGAGGATGGTGGCTTAGATGTCGTAGGGAGGGAGAAAAATTGATTTTCATACGTTGGTGTGGTCAATGAAATATCATGATGCTTCCTCCTTGGAATTCCTATCACTTAATCAAATAAAATTAATTTCAGAAGATATATTTCAAAAACTTTATGAAGAAAAATAAAATAAAAATGATAATAGATTCACAGTACTAACAGAAAAAATATACATAACAATGATAATGAATGATAGCACAAATGAAATAACTGGTTATTAAATGAATGCATAACTATACATACAATCATTTTCTCCTTCAATAATGTCAGTTTCAAGCTCCATTACATCATCCAATTCATCCATCCTTTCTAGAATAATATTTTCAATATCATGATGAAAAAATAATTCCACTTCTTGCTGTTTATGAGATTCAATGTCAGAGGTCAAATCTTCCACTTCATCACCTATATCATACAAATTTCTTTGTTTTATGTGAGAAACTACACTCCAAACTTTATCGACAACATAATTCACATAATATAACATTTTATCTTGTGATGATAAGATATACGGATCATGTAGTTTATGATCACCAACATCCATCAAGTTTGAGAATTTCACAGAAGTAAATTGCAAGGAATATCATTTAACACCTCTAATAATATCGACCCAATTTATTTTGAAAAAAACAACTGAAAAATGCCTGTGGTAGTTTAATTCAATAATATTAGTCATCTTTATATATTAGTCCACTTCATCAAATGTAAATATACCACAATTCTGTGTTTTCAAACCGTCTTCTCCATCGACTGTACAAAATCTAAATCCATTCACATTGTAAGCGTCAAAATTTCTAACTTGTTTAGAGGATCTCGAGAAAAAAACCTCAAATATTTTGACAAATCTACTCAAGTATTAGTATTAATGATCTAAAAAACATTATTAGATTTATAAAATATATGTTTCAACCTAATATCCATATTTATTGCAATATTTAGGAACTTTCACATCATGTAAACTATTCTATAAGCTCTTTCTTAACAGCTTTCGTTATATCTTTCTCATTTCGTGCTCAACCTCTCATTCGTATCATTTTTTGTATATTCAAATATTCAATAAAAGGATTTTGAATTTCACTATTCAACATCACATATCTATGTTCCCCTAATAATTCCATTTCTGTCTGTGTAACATTTGAGGTCCTCCAAAATGATCGACCAATAATAGGAAATATTTTTGATTTCCCATGTATTTGTGTTTCAGTCGATGAGTCATCAAAACATCCAACTCGATTAAATCTTCTCTCAATATCATCCAAGTATCTAGAACAAAGGTTAAGACACTATTCTTCCAAATTTTCATCAATAATAGAGCATTCCGATTGCTCTTTATTTCTCACGGATGACTTCAAATACCCAAGATATATATGAAATAAATTAAACAAACATACTTATGAATTTAATTAATTGTCCTGAATTTTTAACTTAACTAAAAAATATATAAATATTGTACCTATCAATTGGATACATCCATCGATAATGTACAAGACCTTCTAATTTAGCTTCCTTAACCAAAGGCATTGTTAAATGCATCATGATAGTAAAAAATGACGGAGAAAAGATCATATCTATTTCACAAAGTGTCAATACAAACCTCTCCTAAAGGTTTTCAAGATCAAATGGATGTAGAGATTTCTTACATAGTTTTATGAAAAATGTGCACAATTAGAGCATAACAACAATAAATTTTTCAGGTAATAATGTATGCAATAACAATGGTAGTAACTACTATAACAAAATATGTGAATCATGAATTTTAAATCCATGTAACTTATGATGCTTTAAGTCAAAACACCATTATATGTTACTTTAATACCCATCAGATACATTCAAATTCTTTTAAAATTATAATTAATGTATCTTTATCCCTATTTTTCATTGTAAAAAATGTCGGAGCATACTTTTCTTTCTCATCTGGCTATAGATCACATTTTTTGTTCATTACTTGTAAGTATTTCCGATAATTGATATGATCCTTCAAATTTTCATGCTCATTAAGCAATATAAAGATCAAAGTTTCACAAAAATTCTTCTCAATATGAATCACATTAATATTATTATACAAAAAATTAAATTCCCAATATGGATGTTTGAAGAATTTGATTTTTTTTCTTCCATTGTTGTGTTCCTATTTCACACGATGATGCAATTCAAACTCATTTCCCACTATAATTCAAATGATGAACCTTCCTAAATTATGTTTCAACATTTTTATGTTGTTCCCATATTTAATAACTGGTTAACAACTTTAGAGGTGGTCTAAAATCAATTAAACAGTTGAATTTTGATTTATTTAGTCTAAATCTATGAGATGCATCGAGAAATATTCGATGGAACAAGAAGCACCATTTTCTACTATGAGGTAGTCATTTTAGATCAAAATCAAAGTTACCAATAGGATAAGACAAAACCTTTTAAGTGTTCCAACCAGATAAATTCCCATGTCCAAGGATGTCACTAATGGTCCACATTAGAGCAGCATGCATTTTGCACATTATTTTAGAAGAAGCATCTTATGTATCAATACCATTTCTCTATAACTCATGTAATTATTAAATTAAAGTATACAAGTATACATCAATATCATTTCCAGGAATTTTTTTCCCAGAAATAATCATTTAAATGATAAAATATGTTTGTTTCATACACATCCTCAAAGGAATATTGTAAGGGATCAATACAACTGGACAAATGTTATAACTGATTCTCAAAGTCCCAAATGGGTTGAATCCATCAGTAGCCAATCCCAATAAAAAATTACTAGGATATTATATGAAATATAGATGTAATGAATCAAATGTCTTCCATGATTTTGAATCTCATGTATGTTTTATTTACCCATCATTGTTATGATCAACAGAATTCCACATCATGTGTTCGGCAGTTTTTGATGACATGAATAATCATTGAAATCCTGGATTTAAAAGGAAAGTAATGAAAAACCTTTATAGGTGTGTTCCCTTTCTTCTTATTCATGGTAGTATGTTGATTTAGACTTCCAACATCACCCGTTGACTTCCATCTAAAAGAAGAAATTTTTTTACAATCCTGTCTACTTGAATCCTCTCGCCAATAAATCATACAATCATTGGGGGCACACATGTATTTTTGTATAATTTAGAAAAAACAACTTTTTTCATATCATAAAAAAACTCAAGGAGGTTTGCTTTAGGAAATGCATCACACAACAATTATAATATCATGGACATTTATTTATTTTTAATTCTACATAGGCATTTGATATGGTACAACTTCATCATAAAATAATTTTTTGAATATTTCAGACGTCCACTATAAAACTCTTGATTTCCATCTTCATCTAAACCATGAAACAAATTTTCCTCAGTGTGGTTTTCTCTTAAATTATTCTCCAAAGAATCAAGAGAAGGATCCAATGATATGTTACAATCTTGATCTGGTTTTCCTAGTGTCTCAAAAATATCACTTGTCACGTTGGTATTTGTAGCACCCTCATCTGGTTGTTTTGATATATTTTGATGTTTTTGTTGGTATTTTGCAATGAAAAATGCATCATTTATAAGGTTCAGAATTTCATTTCCCATTATTGATGAAGTTAAGATCTCTTTCTATGGATTGATATCAGTCATCAACTTTTCAGTATTGTTTGATTCTCCATGCCAAATCCAACAGAAATATTGAGTAGGTATTTAGTTCAATATTAAATGTTCATAAACTTGATCTCTCTTCAACCATATTCTAAATTTATAGTTATGGAATTGAATTCTTATTATACCTTCAATAGATCAATTTTAAAATTGAAATATCTAAAAACTCCTCTAAACCCTTAGCATACCGAGGTGTGTTCCTTAGTAATGTGATCTATCTTTTGTCCATGTATATCACAACGTGCCAAAAAAATATTTACAAAATTATAACACATAACTATTACTAAATAGGCAAAGAGATTCATATATACTAGTTTTAAAAAATATAAATATGTTAAAGAAGGTTTTATTATATAAATACATAAGGTAAATAATGAACCCACCCACTAGAAAACCAAATCATGAAAATTAAAAAGATCAATAAAAGATGAGTAGAACAAGGATCCCATCCCTATAGTTTTTTTATGTCATGATACAGAAAAATAGATGGACAAACTGATAATTCCATAACTTTGATATCACTATGTTAAGGGCTTGATAAATCCTATAATAATTGAATAGAATTTAGTAATATGAAATTTAAACAAACTCTTACCTTAAACATGACTCACTACTTTAGAAAATACATGGGGAACCAAGATGTAGAACATGCTAGGAATCGTCATGTGAAAGAATTAATGGATAGTGTAGATGAATCCAAGGCTAATGAGTAATGCATTTATTTTTCTAGACTCAAAGGAAACATTAAATTCCTATGATAAATGAAATCATGTATATTAAATTTCCCAAAATAGATCCTGGAATAACACTGAAAATTATTATTGTCAATATACATTTTCAATTTCCATTTAATTTTGTTTCTATTATAGAAAGTGGGAGGACCTATTAAATATATAGTTTTTTTGGAATTAAAATAAAGTATTAAATTCCAAAAACTTACCAACATACCATTAATGGTTAGATCATAAGTATATGGTAAACATGAGCATGGAATAAATAACATATTAAAAATGTAATGGATTCATGAGAGTTGATAACATGTTATGATAGAAGGACATGTAATATCAAATGACCAAACATATAAAATAGTGTAATATTACAGAAACATAATATAATAAATATGATACATTAATCATAAAATTGGTATTAAAGAGTGTGACATAAAATTGTTACATATAAATAATCATAGTAAATCATATAATAGCGGATCAGATATCACTACATGTTTCCCCTAATATAGAAGAGTATGTATTAACACTTGATTCTCATAAAATAGTGGATAAGAAATAATTACCTAATATCATGATATAACCCAATATCATTTATTAAATACTCAAGAATCCAACTATAATTACTCATATTTACACAATTCATGGAACACATTTAGAAAGTATAAAAAAGAATCCACACATGAAACCTAATAAATTTCATTTTCAAAATCATCTTTCAACCCATATGCACCTCAGAACCCTTTTAAAACATATTACACTCCATTCAAAAAATTCATAAAACACAATTAATAATCACATAAAACACACTAAATTCATTAAATAATGTTAAATTATGGAATCACATACCACAAGATTGAATGCTTCTAGAATCTTATGGAAAACCACAAACACAAAGAAAGGTAACATATAAATGCAAGATCACACCACAACCATAAATATAGAAAATAAATAACGAAGACCATCACCAAACCATTCCATTTTAGCATGAAAACGCTAAAATGGAATATTGGTTCTGCTCCAACCAAGCACCATTTCCAGTGCTATTTTGAATTAAAACCATAGTAATACTCTATATTTGATGCAACCTTGTTCCCGCTCTATATGATTTTCATGAATTATCACAAAATATGGTGCTGATTGGAGATCCTTCCAATTTCTATGCTATTTTAGGGTAATGACTACTAAAATTTAATGATGCACATTGGAATTGATCTAATATTCAACCAAACCAACTAGAAATCATACCAAAATCACATCATAAAGGTATACAGACCTGTACAAAGGGGTGGTGAAGGTACTGACAAGAAGCGATGGGTGGAAAGGCACAATGATAGGTGACGAGACACATCGAGGGGTTTAGGGGGGTCGTGGGGGTTTCCGGGGTTGCTGGGGTTGCAGTTATTTCTAGGGTCAAGGGATCCTAGGGCTTTTGGGGGTCTCCTAGGTCGTTATGGGGTCGTAGGGTCACCGGGGTTGTGCGGTTCACTGGGGGTTGTGGGGGTCACCAGGGTCGAGGGGGTCATGGGGGTTTCTGGGGTAGCGCCTAGGGTCACAGGTGTCTAGGGGGGTTGTGGGATTGGGGGTGTCGGTGGAGTCGGGGTGGGGGGAGAGGGGTCATGATTGTAAAAAAAACATGTTTAGTAGTGGTTTTTAATAAACCACCCCTAAAAAACCACCGCTAAAGGAGAATAATGTTCTAATGGGTGATTTGGTGTTTTTCTGATAGAAATTTGGCTATTTGCCTCTATTAGAATATTACACGCCATTGAAAGGTATTATAATCCATGCACTACAAAAAAATAGTACATTAGAGGGGGTTATTTATAGGGGGTTATAGACAACCCCCTCTAAATTCATTTTCTGTAACATTAGAGGGGGTTCTACACAACCTCCTCTAAATTTTTTATCTTTTTTTTAATATGTAGTTGTATTTTAGAGACAGTTATGTTAAAATTGTCACTACATTAATAATTAGCAGTGTTATATATTTAGTTGCATGCAAAATACATATTAGTTTAGAGGCGCTACACACACACACATCCAGTTAGATTTTAGAGATAGTTATGTTAAAACTGTTACTACTTTAATAATTAGTAGCATTATATATTTAGCTGCAGGCACTATATATATTCAGTTAGAGGCGCGACACACACACACACACATTCAGTTGGATTTTTGAGGTGTTATGTGTTTGTGTGTGTGTGTAATACGATTTTTTTAAGAAAATAGTGGGGGTTCAAAACCCCCTCTAATGTAAGACATTAGTGGGAATTTAAAACCCCCTCTTGAACCCCCACTAATGTCTTACATTAGAGGGGGTTCACAACCCCCTCTAATTTAAGATTTGAGGGGTTGTGAAATCCCACTATTTCCTTAAAAAAATCATAATATATATATATAGTATATGTTGTATACATATATGAATGTATTTATAAAATGTATAATATAATATATTCATATAAATATGTAATATATATATATATATATTTAATTTTGTGTGTATAAATATAATATGTATATATATATTTGCATAATATATGTGTAAAATATAAATATATATATAAATATAAATATATATAATATATATACGTGAATTCAAATAAATATAAACAATTACAAATAAATATATAAATACACATTTGTGTTTATGTGGGTTTGATATAAATGTATTTATAAATACATGTATACATAATTTTATTTAAATATATAATTTATAGAGGTGTGCAGAAAATATATATATACATATATATTTATATTTATATAAATATAGATACATGTTATTTATTAAATTTATTTAAATATATTAAGAAAATAATGTTTATTTTAATAAAATTATTAATATATATAAATACAATAATATATAAATTATGTGTAAATTGGTAAAAATATATATGTTTATTAATATATATGCTTATTTTAATAAAATTATTATATGTATTTAAATATATTGTTTTAATAATGTTTATTTTAATAAAATTATTAATATATAAAAATAAAATAATTTATAAGATTTTGTGTAAATTTGTTAATATATATATATGTTTATTAATATATATGCATATTTTAATAAACTTATTATATGTATTTAAATATATTATGAAAATATTTTATATTTTAATAAACTTATCTATATGTATAAATAGAATAATATGTGTAATATAATCAAAGGGAAACTTGGGGTAGTGGTTTGAGCGCAGATGGAACCTCGTGGAGGTTTGTTGTTCGAATCCCGTTAGAAACATTATTTTTGAATCCCTCCTAATTTATGAGTAGACCGGGGGTGGGGCTGGACTGGGGGGACACCGAGACACCGAGGGCAGGGCTGGACAGGGGGACCGACACCACCAAACTGACACCAGGACCACCAAGGGGAGACCTAGACAGGCACTGGGACAAACACGAGACAGACTGGGCGGACACGACATATATAAGGGGTGACCCAGACGGACACCGGGGACACCAGACGGATAGGGGAAAACGGACGAGCCCTAGGATAGACACGAGTGAGATAGGGGGAAGATGCTAGATGGACTGGGGGAGACACCACAGGAGACACCGACACCGGGACATCAGGAAAGGCACGACAAACACAGGGGGAGACCCAGACAGACACTAGGGCATCAGGGGAGACACCAAACGGACCGAGAGAGACACCACAGGAGACATTGACACCGGGACACTAAGATGGACATGACCGATATAGGGGGAGACCGAGATAAACACCGGGGCATCAGGGAAGAGAGACACCAGACAGACAGGGACAAGACCGGGGGAGACCCAGACGGACAGGGGACACCAGACTAGGAGAGACCCAGACACTAGGACCCGCCACCAGATGGACAAGATGGGAACCATTCATAGCCTATGTTTGAAAAGAAAAATCATTAGGGGTGGTTGTAAAAAACCACCCCTAATGATGTAATCATCAATTAGGGGCAGTTCAAACCGCCCCTAACGCCTCTATTAGCGGCGATTGGGGTTATAAACACCTCCAATGGAAAACATTTGTGGTAAATTTTGGACAAAAATAGAGGGGGTTTAAACCCCCTCTAATGTAACAACCGCTAAATTTATCACACATTTACCAACGCCTGCTCAAAACCGCCTCTAATAACAGTAGGTTGGCACATTAGCGGTGGTTCCTCATAACTGCCGCTAATGTCTTTAGAAGGGGTTATAACCCCTTCTAAAGTCAAAAATAACCCCTTCTATAGTGGTCATTTTTTTAGTGGTAATGGTCACCTGATATACACTATGAAACCTGTTTATGGTGTGAAAGGTTTATATGTTGTGTACTCGTTTCACATCATGTAATGGAAAAATAATATTTTTTAATTAAAAATGATGCATTTTTTTGGAGATTTCATCCCTTATGGAATACACATCATGTAATGGGATTACACACCGTGTAAATCGCATGGCCTGTAGGTTTTAGGAACTGGTCAACTGATTTATTTTTCACTCTACATACAACCTTTCCTCTCTCAACCCAAAGCTCACCCTAGGTGACTTTGGGTGATTCCATCCATTATAGATCACTTCGTTTGGTGATCTATCATTAGGGTTGTTATGGTGCACGTATATGGGTAAGTTTTACTTCTAGTTCTTCTTTATTTTGTTTTCAAATATGACGTTGGTAGTGGCTAGGTTTCTTATTCATGATCAGATAGTATTTTCTCTCGATCCTTGGTAGTTTCTTATCATGCCTTGTATTTTGAAGGATAATCTTGCAGTTTCAAATCACTATTGTCAAATGAGTATATGTTTATATTGTTTTGAGTTTGTTGTTTCTATATGTTGGTTAAATTTAATGAATTTATTATTATTATTGTAAATTTAATTTGGTTCGTTCATTTTTTAAGTGATATTTGGTTTTAAGGGATTTATTGGAAAATTAAATGTTTATAACTGGAGTTTTCTTTGAAAACAGATTTAATTTATTTGGAAATGGGTTTTCAAACACCAAAGTATATTGTATTGGCTTTGAAAATGTTTTATAAAATTGTGATCATGGTTTTGAAATTTATTTTGACAAGATAAGAACTTTGGGAACTTTGGGAGCATCAGGAAATTGATATAGGTAGACTTAGTGTGTATGTCACCACTAGGAGGTAACCTTTGGGATATTTTTGGACTATGATAAGAATCAATATTGTTTGGATCTAACATTATGACTATTTAGGCTCTTGAATTTCTAGTATGTAAATTGGGTAGAACCCAAATGATAGCATGCTTGGTTATTTAGAGATTTTTATCACATGATCGTTTTTAGCATGGATTGTTGCTCACATGTTTTTATATATAGTTGTATTACATGGATTTACATGATGGTATTTCATGGATGTATTTTTACTTTATTTATTTATTATAAATGAATATGATTTATTTTTTTATCACTTATACTTGTCAAATTTTTCTTTTGAGAATATGAAATTATTTTATGAAACAATAATGGGAAAATGATTTACAAATGGATTTGGGTTTTATTAAAATTCATTGTAAAAAAATTTTTAAAATCTAGAAATATTTAATTATTGATGTCAGACCTTTGATAGTCTCTATAGTGGTATCTTAATGGGATTTATTCTCACACCCTAATTTTTCCTTTAGGAGGTTACAGATACTGTATTGTAGAATTATGATATTGGGAAGGGAATATTGTAGCATGTTGGCTTTTATTATTGTCACTAACTATGGTTTGGGTTGGTTTGGAGGTGACAATTTGTCACATGGATACTTTTTGGTCTTTATTTATTCACACTTTTTTCCTGTTTGTCTTGGATTGTAGGGATATAGATATATCTTTTTCTTTCACATAGTACTCTAGTTGTATGTCTTGTTTTGTTATATTCAAGACTTGTTCTATTTTCTTGCTTCACCACACCATGTTACAATAGGATCGAGATTATGATTTGGTTGACCGACATTGTTTTATTACACACAAGTTAGTGATAATGGAATAATTTATCTTTATTAATAATAGTTATACATGAAAAACTTATTTTCCTAAATGAACACTTCGTTATTGGAATTTAAGAATACATTTTTGACACGCAAACATATAATAGGTCTCATATCCCATTAATATAATACCTATAAAGAATATTACACTCCCACTAATCCATTTTTACATAAAAATATCACCTTTATTTCCAATGAATATAAATTAATTGGTTATTTTAGAAAATAAAAAAAATTATAACTCTAAAAAACATTTACATGTTAATAAACCAACATTAGTAGATTACACACCTTTGTAGTATTTTTTTGGATTTATAAAACTTATAGGTTATATCATATACATTTCCTTGAGTAAATTAATATTAATTAAAACTATTTTTACATTGATATTATTTATTTTAAAATTCATATAACAACATAGTCCCTTGTATAGTTTCTATTAATGAAAACTATTTTTAAATTCAAATTATATTTTTTGTTGATTTAGTAATTTCAGTAGATGCTAAGGTTTATTTATAGTTAGCCGTATAATTTTTCTTGAAATATAATTTTTACCAAACATTTTTATGGTAGAAACTCTACCATCTATGTTAGTATTCCTCTTGAGGATCCATTTTCACCCTATAGGTCTTAACCCATGAAGTAAAATGGATAAATACCAAACTTAGTTAGTTCACACGGATTCCATTTCACCCTTCATTATTTTAAGAAATTATTCTAATATAACCCATGAATTAATCTCTAATAGGTTGTTTTATCATCATTAATTATGATGAAATCACCATAATTTTCCATGATAAGTCAATATCCATCAAGATAAAGACAAATCATACTTGAACTTCTAGGTTAATTTTTATAAATTGTGTACTAATCTACCACAATCACTTTTTGAAATAACTCATATATCTTATAAATTAAATCATTTTATTTCTATAAATTCAATGAATATATAGTTTTCTCACAATATTCATTTTCAAAAATAATTCATTTAACATAAAAGAGAAACTTTGAGAAGCTAAAACATTATGCTATAGGGAATTATAAATGTAATAATGATTTATTTCATAAAATTAATATATTATTTAAAACCCTACATATTCAAGGAATAAATTTTATTAATGTAAATATTTTATGTCTCATAATATTTCATTTTGAATGTTTTAGATATAACATTATTCAATGTAAAAAAAGTATTTATAGAGCAAAACCCCAAAAGCAGGGTGGTAAGAAAACACAACTCATCCTTGATCGATCCATATTCAATAAGGTTTTATTTTTTTTTCAAATTATAACGACTCTAGTTTTCCCAAAATGATTATCAACACCCATACCCTAGGGCCCGTGCCCTGACTACCCTAATCCCACCTTCAATAGGCCAAGGTCTGGCGACTAGCACTGAAAGGCGTATTTCACTAAAAAAACTGAGAAGGCATTGCCTTTTTAACCTGTAAACTCACATAACTAAGCACAAAGTAGGATACACGTACAAAGTAACCTATAATGTAAACAAGGTGTGTATAGAATGTAAAGGGGGCCATAATACAAGCCCAACTGAAAAGAACAAGTAAAACTAGAAAGTACAAGTAAACTGAAAAGTAAAAGTATAACTAAAAACAATTTCTGTGAACACCCACCAAGGATCCTACCTCAAGGGTAGGTACATCTATCAAAGAGTCGTCTCTGTGATACACCTTGTCTAATGTACACCTCTGAGCCACCTCCAGTCTTGGTACTCTCATCCTCAGTCAGCACTATCTTCCATTTTCACCAAACACAACAAGGTGCGGTCATAGCCCATGTAGGGGTGAGTATAACGATACTTAGTAGGGACCCTAAGACCCTCGAAGGTCTCAAAAAATCCACAGATTTTAAACCAAAAAGCATGAAAAAAACTGAAAAACATAATTAGGTATATTCCTATACATATACCTAAGTTTTCGAGTATACCCATATCAATCATGAGGAAACACAGTGCCTAGCTAAAAGACCAAATCTCAACTGTTCCACAAAGGAAGGAATATCACGAAGGTGAGTACCACAAAGGTAGTACCACAAAGGTAATTCCACATAGAAAAATACCACAAAGGAATCATCACATAGAAGTGTACCACAGAGATAAGGACTCAACTCATACCAGGTATAACTTAGGTATGGTAGTAAGGATGATTAGATGTAACTACTGAAACATCTTACACTGTTGAGAGGCAGACCCACATAGGATCCTAAATCATCAGACCCACATAGGATCCTAGTATATCAGACCCACGTAGGATCCTCGAGTAGTCCCATGTGAATTACTAGAGCAGATCCATGTGAGATACTGGAACACAGACCTATATAGGATCCCAAAGCACAGACCCATGTAGGATCCCTTTCTTATTTTACTACCAGCCATAGGGTTCCCACTCTAAGCTCGCTTGACTCCGAGAGGGTATGATCCTCATGCCATAGGTCAATACTCCAACTGCCACGAAGTCCCATGAACAATTATCCCAATGGACCTCCATGTAAAAGGAGTCTCAACGCAATAGACGATGTGTCAATCAGACGCCCAGTCTGTAAGTTATTGTCCTTTTAGTCCCAAGGGCCCAGTTGGATTCGTGTTCTATCCAACTTAGCCATACCCCAAATTTATCCAAAACTTATGCGGGGTATACCAAAAGGACCATCTCGATCCAAGGTTCTAGGTTCCATATACAGTTCGTTAAACAGACGCATGTAGGTCAAATTATATACAAAAGAGTGAAAAGGGGTCGAAGCTGGTCCATGTTCGGTCCGACCCGGACGACTGGCGTGACCCAGACCACTGTGGCTCGCAGCTGTGTGGCCCCACGGTGGGGTCCTCCCTAGCCACCAACAAAGAGAGAGTCACCCCATGGGTACCTCGAATGACTGGGCCGTTCAGGTTGGGTGGTCGACAGGCCGGCGCCACGTGGCGCCGGCAACAGGCACACTGGACCCGGGGTCATAATTGGCTCTTCGGTTGGCCAGAAGGCCACCCCACCTGCACATCATGGTTGTTTTCCGCGCCACCAACAGTGGAAGACAGTGAGTTGACCACCCCTCTTTTACCTCCGCGGCCCCTGCACGCCCGGCGGCGCAGACGTGCTTTGCCAAACCCATGACGCGGACAACCGAGCATCAGCCGCCGCCCTGGATCCACTGCGGACGATGGGGTACAGACCTTCTTCGATGGCATGGTTGTGCTGCCGCCATCATCGCGGATGGCCGGAGTGCTGTCCCCCGCTCTTGATCCCTTCTAGCATCTGTCATTGGAGATGTTCCTCAGGTTACCGGGTGCGCCCCGGTGGCCCGTTCTTCATTCTGTAGACTCCTGCACTCATCTTAGGACATCGTCATCAATTCATGACCACCATGGCTAGAAATTTCTCAACCCAAAAACAAGCCATGAAGAACAACAAAATCTACAAGGGTTGCAGAGAGTTCGGGTCGTGTTCCTTTGGCCTGCACTCTCCGTGTTAGAACGGTAGCGAGCGACATATTTGTTCTTGAATCGCGAAGGACAACAAGCACAGGTAAGGGGTATACAAATTCCAAAATCCCTAACTTAAAGATTCATTGACGTTAGTGAGGAGAGGGAAAGACAGATTTCAGTTCATCACTATTGAAGATGTTCCTCATTGGAGATCCTTCAATGGAGTTCTTCATTAGAGAAATGTTCATCATTTGGAGGAAGTGTTTCTCAAATGTTTTCTCCATGTATCCCTTTTCCAACACTCCCCCAATTCAACAAAAAGAAGATCCATCTTATTAAAATAGTTTTATTAATTTCACTAGAGTTGGCACATTAATTGATTTTGAAGTGGTCAAAATTAATTGGAAAAGAAACCAAGAGTCACCTCCCTTATTAAAGAGGGAGTTCAAGGGGTTGGGTGGTCCCCATCAAAAAATTAAAATTGGGAGGATTAAAATTCAAAAATAAAATAAAGCTATTTTATTTTATTTTCTCCCATGAAAGTCCAAAAAATAAAAACCACCTTCGACCTACTGCGGTCGAAGTGAAGATCTCCTTAAGAGAATATCAGTTTAGAAAGATCAATGGTGCCCTCAGATTTCAATTCCATGCATCGGTTCAAATGTTACAAAAACCCACTCACATACTTACTAAAATTACTTAAGAAACTTCAGAAAAACATTCCGGGCTCTCCAGGACTCAGAATCAAGTACAGTAAAAAACTACAGACTCAAATATTTCTATATAATTTTAAAAACAACTTACATGGAATTTACGAGTCTTTAAATTCTCCCCACCTCAGGGCTTTGCATACCCGAAAGCCACATCACAAAAAATAGGAAAACAAGTTGGGGTACGAAGCACAAATTTGTGCCTCTCGCTCCCACGTGCTCTCCTGGAGGTTCCCGTGCTGCCAAGGTACACACACTAAAGGTATCAACTGACCGCAAAGGTCCTACTCCTGTCAATCCTCAATATCTAGTAGAACCTCCCTAAATTTATCCTTATCACCGATGTCCATCTTGTTGTGGTTGATGACGTGAGATAGGTCATGCACGTATCTCCTCAGCTAAGATACGTGGAAAATGTCATGCACCCAGTGCAACTTAGGTGGAAGAGCAAAGTGGTAAGCCACCTATCCAACTCTGTTGAGAACATGAAAGGGTCTGATGAACCTCAGAGATAACTTGCCGCCTCGGCCAAATCTCCACAATCCTCGTTGAGGTGAGACTCATAGAAAGACATGGTCACCATCCTCGAACTCCAGAGGTCTCCATCTATTATCGGCATAAGACTTATTCTTGCTCTGTGCAGTCTTCATCTGCTCTTGGATAATCTGCACCTTGTCCATGGCAGCCTATACCATCTCTAGTCCCATGAGTCTTGACTCCCCTGGGTCTGTCCAGCACAAAGGTGATCTACAAGGTCGGCTATACAGATCCTCGAAAGGTGCCATCCCAATGGTGGAGTGGTTGCTGTTGTTGTATGAAAACTCAAACAAGGGAAAGTGATCCTCCCATCTACGAAAAAAGTCTAGGATTAAAGCACGCAAAACGTTATTGAGGGTCTGTATGGTCTGCTCAGTTTGGCCATCCGTCTGAGGATGGAAGACAGTTCTCAAACGAAGCTGCATCCTGGAAGCCTCCAGCAACCACTTCCATATCCGGGAAGTGAAATGTGCATCATGATCTGATAAAATCATTGAGGGTACTCCATGTAACGACACAATCTCCTGCACATAGAGGCATCCCAATATCTCTACTGAACCCTGCTATATGATCGGTAGGAAGTGGGCTGACTTGGTGAGTCGGTCAATGATCACCCAGATATAATCATGACTCCTAGATGTACATGGAAGTAATATCACAAAGTCCATGGATATCCTGTCCCACTTCCACAGTGGGACCTCTAAAGGCTGAACTAAGCCTACTGGTACCTGATGCTCCACCTTCACTTATTGAAAAGTGAGGCACCGAGAGACAAACTCTCCTACTTCTTTCTCCATTCTTGACCACTAGTATTGCCTTCAGAGGTCCTGTTATATCTTTTACAATACTGGATGTACCTCTATAGGGGTTGTGTGGAACTCCCTCAACACTTCCTCTCGAAGAAACACTGGTACCATGGTACGTTCTCTGAAAAGGATGACGTGCTCCCCACCTTTAGAAAACCCATCAGGTTCATGTCCTATAGATATCTGAGCACATTGAGCCTCACAGTCAGTGTCCCCATGCTGCGCCTTCCTGACTCACTGAAGGAGTGGGGGAGTGACTGTAAGAGACTGAAGAAAAGCTACTCCATCTCAATCCAGAAAGGATATCTACAAATTGGCCAGCTTCTCCATCGCCTCACCTAGTAGCTGTATACCAGATCTTTTGCTGAGTGCATCTGCTACAATGTTCTCCTTCCCAAGAGTATAAACTATCGTGAAGTTATAGTACTAGAAGAACTCAAGCCAACATCACTGTCTCAGGTTCAGGTCCTTCTGGGTGAAGATATACTTGAGACTCTGGTGATTAGAGTAGACCGTAAAATGCTCACCCATTAGATAGTGTCGCCACATCTTCAAAGCTAAGACCACTTCTTCTAACTCAAGGTCATTGGTAGCGTAGTTCTTATCATGCTATCTTAGCTGTCGAGAACCATATGAGATAACTTCTCAATCCTGCATCAGGACACATCTGAGCCCGGTACCTAATGTGTCGCAGTAGACTACGTACCCAACACCATCCTCCGAAAGCCTCAAGATGGGGTACTGGCCATCCTCTACCTCAGCTCCTAAAAAATCCATTAGCATATCTCCGACCACACAAAGGGTTAACCCTACTTATTCAATGTTGATAAAGGTGATGCAAATATAGAGAAATGTAGAACAAATCTCCAGTAGTATCATTCCAAACCTAGGAAACACTATACCTTCATCACTCTCTTAGGTGGCTCCAAAGAATGTATCACCTCAATCTTCACTGGATCCATCGCAAATCCAACCTCCAAGAAGACATGTCCCTAAAATTAAACCTCTCAGATCAAGAATTGGAACTTCAAGAGCATACCATAAAGCTTTTGCTCTCAGAGTGTGTCCATAACTACCTACAAAAGATAGGCATTCCCCTCCATGGTAGCTGAGTAGATCAGAATGTTGTTGATGAATACTACTACAAAGTGATCAAGGTATGGATGAAAGATCCTGTTCATTAGTCCCATGAACATATATGGAGCGTTGGTCACACCAAAATGCATGACCAAAAACTCATAATGGTTGTACTAACATCTGAAAGCCATCTTCTGTACATCCTCATCTCATACTCTAAGCTGGTGATAGCCTGACCTGAGGTCTGTCTTCAAGAACCACCATGCTCCCTTAAGCTGATCAAAGAGGTCATAAATCCTCAGAAGTGGGTACTTGTTCTTCACGGTCACCTGGTTCATGCGCCGATAGTCAACACAAAGTCTCAATCTCCCATCCACCTTCTTGGTGAACAAAATCGGGGCTGCCCAAGGTGAAACACTGGGCTGGATGAACCCCTTCCCCTATAAGTCCTCCAACTATACCCGTAGCTCACAAAACTGCGCAAGAGCCATATGATATGATGGTGTATATATCGGTGTCATACAAGGGTATAAGTCAATTTAAAAGTTCACCTTTGTGTGAGAAGGTAGACCCAGAACATCATCAGGGAAGACATCCGTGTACTGGTCCACCACTATAGGATAACTCGAACTCTCCGCATCAATCACTCCGAGGGTAAGGCTAACCAACTGACGAGTGATCGACTATACTCTTCTCCAGGTAAGTCCATCTTGTGCTGAAAAGGCTCCATTATCTCCGGTGAAGGTAAACCTAGTCCCATCCTCGTGGGCACACCACACTATTCACCTAATGCATTTGATCTGTGAATGGACTGTAGATAACTAATCCATACCCAAGAAGACGTCGTAAGGACTCAATGCCACTACCAGAAGATCCTAGCCGAAGCTCTCACCTCCTAGAGTAAGCTCACACCGCTGTCACCAATGTGTAATTGTCAAATCCTCTCTCGTATGAGTCTCTAGCCGTAAGGATTGAGCCAATGGCTCCACTAGAATATCTGATCTCTGAATGAGGGTGGTGGAAATAAAAGAATGAATAGCACCAATGTCTATAAGTACAAAAAAATAAGGTGGAGTAGACACAGATTGTACCTCGTATCATCTCCAGAGCACTGTGATCGTAGGCCTCAATTTCCTGGAGATGAGCTCGCCCTAGTCCACCCACTCCCTACGGTTGGGGTGGACCACCTGGTGGTGGTGGCAGTAACACCTCAAATCATCGCCCGCCGCCAGCTGCACAACCCACTCCTCTGCCATGTCCTCCTGCTCCCTATGGACCTCCTCAGCCGAACCTTTTTCTCTACCTGGGCAGTCCTTCAACCATCTAATGATCATCTGTACGGTAGGTCTGTAGTCACAATCCATGTGACCCTGCATGCCGCATGCGTAACACTTCCTATTCCTCACATGACTGGATCTGTCTCGGGTGCCCCACACAACCGACCTTGAATCTGGAGGTCGTCCACCTATAGGTCTGGTCCTCTTGGACCTCTGTGACATCTATCAACTGTCAGCTATAGAAGACTCTACTACGTGATACCAAGTGGTGAGTCTCGCTGCTGGTTACTGCTCAGTAAGAAAACTCAATACTAAGAGGGCTCTCTCTAACACCCCCTCCTGGGTCGGGATGCTAAGAGAAATCATCGAAGCCCTGATCTCCCATCTGAATCCCTGCTTGATGGTCTGGGCCCTAAAGAATGGGTTCTGCACCATATCAGTGGAGTAACACGAGAGGTAGGTGAACTTCGCTGAGTACTGAGCCACAATCATGCTGCCCTGCTGCAGATGAAGAAGATCTGGTATGCAAAATGTGTGAAGGGTCACTGGGACAAACTCTGTATGAAACAGGCTCTCAAAGTCTACCCAGAGAAGTGTCACCTCGTCATGAACTTGGGGCATCATGCTTCACCATCTTCCTGCTGCTTCCTATAGAAGACTAGTGGCAAGGATCACCATGAGATCATCTGGTGTCCCTACTAGTCAGAAGACTCCCACCATAGCCTCAAGCCAATCCTAAGCCTCCTATGGGTCTGTCTCACCCCTGAACCTGGGTGGCCTCTAGCACTGGAACTCGTGCAACTTTCTCAAGCAGCGTGCATTCTCTGATACTAGGGCTGGTGGCACCGGTGGCCCAACGGGGAATGGTACCACTAGTTCCTCCACTGGCGCCTTTACTGAAAAATGGCCCTGCACCAAGTCCTCATCGCTCGGTGGGCTATCACGAGGACACACATGGACCAACTCAAAACCCATAGCTCAACTGTTCCACGAAGTAAAGAGTACCAAGAAGGTGAGTACCACAAAATTAGTACCACATAGGTAATGCCGCACAAAAAAATAACATAAATTCATCCTCACATAGATGTGTACAATAAATATAAGGACTCATCTCACACCAGGTATAACTTAGGTACAATAGTAAAGATGACTAGATGTAACTACTGAAACATCTTACTCTGTTGAGAGGCAGACCCATGTAGGATCCTAAATCATTAGACCCATATAGGATCCTAGTATAGAAGACCGACGTAGGATCCTAGAGTAGTCCAACATGGATTACTAAAGCGGATCCATATGGGATCTTGGAACACAGACCCACGCACGATCACAAAGCAAAGACCCACGTAGGATCCCTTTCTCATATTACATCCAACCACAAGGTTCCCACACTAAGATCACAAGATTATAGGAGGGTCTTCTCTTTAAGACATAGGTCGATACTCCAAATTCTAGGAAGTCCCACAAATAAGATTCCCAAAGGAAGACCACATAAAAGGGGTCTCAACGCAATAGATGATGCCTCAATCAGACACCCGGTCTGTAAGTTATTGTCCTTTTAGTCTCGAGGGCCCGGTTGGATTCGTGTTCGATCCATTCTGGATGCACCCCAACATTATCCATAACTCAAGTGATGTATAAAAAAGGATTGTCTTGATCCGAGGTTTCTGGCACCATAGACGGTTCGTCAAATGGACACCCGTAGGTCAAGTTATAGCCGAAAGAGTGAAAAGGGGTCGAAGCTAGTCCGGGTCTGATTTGAGCCAGCCCGACTCAGCCTGGGATGACCCGACCTGGTTCAGGTCGACCCGGCCCGCCGGTGCGGCCCGACCTGTCGGGCGTACCACTATGGACCACAGCTAGGTGACCCCACGGTGGTGTCCACCCTAGTATCCACCCAAGGGGGAGGCGCCCCCTAGGTACCCCAAACAGCTGGGCCGTTCGGGTTGGGTGGCGGACCGGCCGGTGCCATGTGGGACCGACAACTGGCACATATGACCTAGGGTCTCGCTCAACACCCCAATTGGCCAAACGACCAGACCACCTACGCAACGCGGTCACGCGCTTGCCAACTCCGGAGGCCGGCAGTGAGCCGACCACCCCTCCATCGCAACCGTGGCTTCGTGTCGCGACCCCTGTGTGCCTGGAGGTGCAGACACGTGCCACCACACCCTTAACGCAGTCGATCGAACATCGGCCACCGCCCTTTCTCCACCACGACCGACAGTCCACAACCCTTCTCTAGCAGTGTGGTCACGCCGCCGCCATCGTCGTAGCTGTCTAGAGTGCCGGCCTCCACTCTCGAGCCCTTCCGGCACCGGTCGCCGACACCGGTTGCCGAAGATGTTCCTCGGGTTACCAGGCACCCCCGATGGCCTATTCAACATTCTGTAGACTCCCGCATTCATCTCACGATGTTTCCATCAATACAATATCACCACGGTTGGAAATTTCTCAACCCAAAAATAAGTCACGAAGAACACCAAAATCCACAAGGGTTGCAAAGCGGTCAGGCCATGTTTGTTTAACTTGCACTCTCCGCATTAGAACGGTAGCAAGCGGCATAGTTGTTCTTGAATTAAGAAGGATGACAAGAACATCTAAAGGGTATACAAAAGAAACAATCCCTACCTTAAATATTTTTCGTCATCGGTGACGAGAGGGAAAGACGAACGTTGGTTTATCTTCATTGAAGATGTTCCTCATATGAGATCCTTCGATAGAGTTCTTCATTGGAGAAATGTTTTTCATTTAGAGGAATAGTTTCTCCAAAGTTCACCATGAGTCTCCATTTTCCAACACTCCCCCAATTCAAAAACAATAGGAGCCAACTTATTAAATTATTTATTATTAATTTTACTAGAGTTGGAACATTGATTAATTTTGAATTTAGCACAATTAATTGGAATAGAAACCAAAAGTCACCTACCTCATTAAAGAGAGAGTTCAAGGGGTTAGTTGGTCCCCATCACAGAAATCAAATTGGGAGGATTAAAATTAAAAAATAAAATAAAGCTAGTTTATTTTATTTTCTCCCATGAAAATTTTGAAAACTAAAAACCACCTTCGACCTACTACAATCGATGTGAAAGTCTCCTTTAGCGAATATCGGCACTGTGAGATCAACGATGCCATTTTATTTCAATTCCGAGCACTAGTTCAAAAGTTACAAAAACCCACTCACACGCTTAATGAAAGTACTTAAGAAAATTTAGAAAAAAATTCCGGGCTCTCCAGGCCTCGAAATCATGTACCATCAGAAACTGCAAACTTGAATATTTCTATATAATTTAAAAAAAATTAAATTGAATTTCTGTGTCTTTACAATGATACTTAGTTCAATTTATATTTTTAAAGTCTTGATATCTCTCTAGGGGTAAAATGAAAAATTTACACTATAATACATCCTTGAAAAAATTATTCGATGGTTCATTTGATTCTATGGTGTGGTGTTTACCCCTCGCCTAATAAAACACTAAAAAAAACTCAATAAAATATATTAAGTATAAAAATATTATTTTTAACCCTTGAACATTAATTTTTTATAAATATTCTCTTCCTTCTAAAAAGTGTTTGAGATGAAATATCTAACATCATATTTTCTTCCAGAATGATGGTTTTCCCGTTATATTGGTGTAATGTTTTTTCACATCGGGACCCTTTTATGTTCTTTCCATATATAGATTAAATAGTTGAATTAATTAAGTAATTAATAATATTATTAATTCAATATCTTACCAAGTTTTATCTATATATTTCTCCTTATCTCACATAAAAGGGTTAGACACTAAAAATCTATAACTAGAGATCTTGAGAGATATCTTGAAGGATTGTTAGGAAAATCTAGTGGAATCAGGAAACGAGTAATGGATCATCGATATCACCCCGGAAAATCTATGTAGAAACAATCATCATCAATTAATGTTCAAATATTTCGCTAGGGATCATTATTTAAAATTATGGATTTATTCTTCATGAATTCATTATTGAAGTTATGATAAAAAAACCTCATTTATTTGTTATTGAATAGGGGTAGATTATTTGTATCAATTATGAGAAGCCGATTATAATTTTCAAAACCCTCTCTGATGGATACAAGCCTTTCCCCATATTAATTTTTAGGAAGAATTATTTTTACAAAAAATTTATTCTTGGTAGTTTCATCTTTTCATTGGTGGATTGTTAATGAATGAATTATGTTTTCTACATCAAATGTTCAAGAATTAGAGAATCTACCAGGATACCTATCCAGACTATTGTTGGATTAAGAATTTCCCACTAACAGTGACCATTATTTACTCAACCATTCTGGTGAATTGAGGTCATAATATTCCGATTTGGGGTTGGAAAATCACATTTGGGTACAATTTTAAATTTAAAACCTGATCGAATCATAGAGTTCTATAAGTAAATTTATTAGATATAGTCACTGATGTTTTTGGTGGGAATTTATTCCTGGTGGATATAAAGGAGTGATAAGATGTTTTTAAAGGGTGAACCAACATTTTTCCTTGATAGAAGATTGATATGAGTATTATATTGCATTATATATATGTAATTTTAATTGATAGCTGAGTGGGATAATTAAAACCCTTGTAGAATTTATAGAGAACCAAGATCAAATCCACCCTGGTATTTGTTTATGGATAATCCTATTGGGTATTTAGGGAATTTTTCCTTATCATTCCATGAGAGTTCCAACTTTGTAGTAAAATTTCATAGTATGGGATATAAATTCATATGGTATAATTGGTATTCTTGAATTTTACTCTAAAGAGTTTGATGAGATTTTGGTGGCATAATAGTAGTGTGGTAGTTGAAACTTCAAGAAAACGAATTTCTATCCAGATGAAAGAGAAGGTTCCTGAGTAGATGGATTTAGAGATGTTTTTGTGGCATGGATTGGGAGACATTTCTAACCTTTTATTGATATTGTTTTACACCACACTCTTCACTAGTGTGAGAGAGTCTAGTGATGTTATTGTTTACCTATTGGTCCTGTATGACCAAATGTTCTTAGGTGATGAACCTGAAGGGTTTTTCTGAAGGTGGAGAGTATATCACCCACTTTACAAGGTTCATAGTGATATTATATTGGTTTTTATATTAAATATGAAGATATAAATCTTGAGTAGATCCCACCTTATTTTATCATGAACCACATAACCTAATATGTAGTGGATCTTTATGGTTGTACCCATCATATTAAAAATAATTATGTGAAATGGATGAAGATGTTTTCTCATGGGGTTGTGGATTTTGGTCACCCATGTAGATGTTATATTGGTCTTCGAATTCGAAAAATTAGAGTTATCTAAATGGTTAGAACCATTTAATTTGGATTGTGGTTTATTGGGCCACATAATGGTGTGATGTTGATAGTTTGAGTGAGGTTTCTGTTGTTTCGAAGATTCTATTCAGTAGATTTCATGAATGAGTGACGATAACATAATGAAGTTATCATGAAATGTTGATGTGATCCTACTGGAGTTCGAGTTGTGACCATGGGATTCCCATGTATGCTTGTATACAGGTTGAGGAATAAAGACTATATCACTTTAGTGATAAAATCCAGTGAAAATGGTGCATGTGACTTTTTGGAAGGAGATAATATCATAACCAATATCCTTTTAAGGAGGAACGATTCTTTCTCCCTCTTTTGGTGTCAGTATAAAATCTCATGAACCTATTAGTGCTGATGTGAGGAGAAAAAAATACCATCATTAAAAACCTTGTCAATATAATATTTTGATATGGGTATCATTGGTTCTGGGTTTCACTTCATCGCATGTAATATGATGACCTATTTATGAGAAAAGGATTTGAGTTTAGAGGCATCTAAAGGATATCCTAGTGAGGAGTCATGTTTTTTCTTAATCTATGCTTTAATATCTCATATAGATTGTATTTTTATAGATTAAATCATATATTTCCTTTCTAGATGGTTGTGTGTCAATTTTTTTGGAGCTCAAACCTTCAAGACAAAGGAAATGTGTGCATATGTGGGTTGAATTCCACTTGAGGTTATTTTGAAAACTTCCATTTTGGGGATCCCCAACACTTTCTTATCCGAGGATTATTTTTTAAGATGGTAAGGATTTATTAAACAAAGCTTTTCCTGAATATATATTAGATAAATTTTGAGTTTCAAAGTTCTAGGATCCCTCAACGGGTAAATAAAAAATTTCCCTAGAAAATGAAATTTTAATAACTATCAGATGGTTCTATAGATTCCAGGGTTTAGTGTTGATCCCTCGACCAAGAAAATGTGAAATTTCAAGGGTTATTAGGCCTTGATAAAATATATTAAGTAAAAATCTAATTTTTTTTTCCAATGAGAGCACATTCTAGAGAAATATAATTTTACAACTATTTAGGGTGTTTTATGGAAAAATAAACACCACAATTATGTCTAGAATACTGGGTTTTCCTAGTATATTTATATGATTTGATCACACCCTGACCCTCGAGTGTTTTTATCATGGGTGGAATAAAAGGTGGAATTAATAAATTATTAATTGGATTATTAACTCATTAGTTTACCAGGGTTTTTCTATATATCTTCCTTATATCTAATCCTAGGGTTGGTAAAAAAAAAACCCTATAATTAGAGAGAATATATTGAGAGAGATCTTGAATGGATGTTGGGAGAATCTAGTGGAATCGAGAACTAAATAATGGGTCATCCTTGTCACCAATGACAATCGATGCAGATGCAATCTTCATAAATGAATAATCCAATCTCAATGTAGTTATTGTTATTTAAAATTGTTTTACTTTTCTTCATGAATTATTAATTTAGGATATAATAAACTAAAATTTGTTATTTATTATCAAATTGGGATATATTATTTTTAATAATTCCTAGATTCCCATTATAACTATCAAATCCTCTTTCATGGATTTAAGCCCCTACACTATGGTAATTCTTGGGTAGAATAATTTCTTCCAAAATTTGTTCTTGGGGATTTAATATTTCCAATAAAGGATCATTGAAGAATTATGCTATAAAATATTTATTTTCTGTCTCCTATATCTCTATAATTTTCTCTCTCTCCCTATCACACATGTGAAAAATGAGCTTCTTGCCTTAGAGGTTGTTATTTGTAGTGAGACATGACTTGAGGTTGATATCATGGTGATGGGAATGTGTCCAATAAAGAGGAAAAGGGAGGGGTGGTCAATCATGTAAATATAGGGGGACATGAGGGAAGATAGTTTGGGTAGAGGAAACATAATATGAATCATGGTATGTGGCCTATCCAAATTACCTACAGTGATGGTGGATGAGATGACCATACGTGACAACAACAAAGGGCCTGAATGTATCTATAGCCGATGGGCTGGGGGTAGTGACAAAGGGTCACTGTAGTGCCTAAGGTGAAAGAAGCAGGTGATTTTACCTAGACACTCCAGCTATCCAACCAATATAAGATTAGACTACACTACTCCAGCCACATGGTGGGTGGAGGTGAGGTTGACCAAACCGTCCGACCAGGTAGAGGGGATGGTTTAGTTCAATAAAAACCACATATAGGGTGTGATGGTTCATGAACATAGACATGAAACCCATGTGGGGAACCAAACACCCATTAATAACGTGTTTACATATCCTAAAATACTATGTGGCATGCCTAGGGGCCGTCACATGGACAGCTCCTCTACCATGTTTCTTGGTAAAACCTTCTACTCGTGTATGTATTGGGAAAATAAAAAGTTTATCCTGATTAATTTTCAATGTAGATCACAATAGTTTAGTCTATTTCACTAAATGATATTATTTTATAGAATAATAGGTATATTTTGTATTTAGCTATATAAGGCCTTCAATTGTGTTTATACATGACAATATGAGTGTTTTTGGGGATACCTTCCCACTCTGGATGTGAAGTTGCATGATGTTATTATATTATTAATAATTTTTTATTTACTTCCTTCAATTATTTTCTATTAAAATTAAATAATTGGTTTGAAATATTAATGTTTTAATATTAAATATAATTTTTGAGCATTATTTGAATTAATCTAGATTTGAGCCAGTTTAATGTTTTAATCATAAATCTCATACTAATAATTAAAATTGTGTGATTATTATTTTTTAGGGTTCCTTATTAAATATTAAATATATCATTAGAAGGAAAATTTTTCCAATTCAGATATTTGAATAGTCATATGGTCCACACAAGAAATCCTAAAGAATCTGTGAAGAAAATGGACCGGCCATGAAGACTAAATTATTGAGATCAATACATAAGTCCAAAATTTTTTATTATCCACCAAAATTCTGGTGAAAATACCATTCATATTGGATAAAATTTAAAGGCCCAAATCTACTAACAAAGGGCCCAAATGATTCTATGATGTCTATTCGACCATTCTGTCCATGAATTGAAATCATCACACCATTATTTATTTTCTCTAGATATACACATCCATTGGAGTTTATATTTTGAAGTGGGAAATATATTATATAGGAGGAATATTTTATATAAGAAATGGTTCGTATTTGAAGTCATATTACTATTCACAAATCTGTTCACATTCCAGCCTTCAAAAAAGTGGTGATAAAAATGGGCGGATTAGAATTGTTTATTCAAACTACCATAATGTTTTCTATTTAAGTAAAATGGACACAAAATATTAATAGTATACAAAAAATATGTTTATATATTCAAATTTTTATAATAAGATATTTAAATCTTCTTCTGTCTGGATGGTACAATATTTGATCCAAGTGGAGAGATAGATTTTCAATGAAAACAGTCCAACTCCTTGGGCTATAAATAAATATCCCTCCTCTCCATGAAAGGATATGAAATTTAAAAGAAAAAAAAGGATTGTTTGGAATGAAAAATGATATACCAAAGTCTTGGGATGATCTTATGTAATCAAGTTTCTACTTTAGATACTATTCCCCTATGATTCTTTTGATTTACTTTTTTATTCTTCTTCGTTTGTAATCTCGTAAGTGTTTGTTTTATAATTATGTTTTAATGAAAATATCTTTCTCATTAAATCTTATTATAATATAACCTCTATTTTGAAGTATTAATGTTCTTTAAATTTTTTATATCATATTAAAAATCAATCTCTTATTTTTCTTTTTCATTCAATTGAAAGTATATTCTTAATTACCTTCGTCGCTTATGTGTGTGTTCAACACACCGCTATTTTCTTATCCCTTTATTTTTATTATTTTTATAATTCATCATTATAAAAATTAAAATTAGATTATTAACCAAAAAATGGATGATTAAATATACCATTTGTGTGAGTTATAATTTGGGGGTGTTAAGTGATTTAGAGAATTTTCCTGTTGAATATTCATTGAATTTACATTGTTTATATTAAACATAAATTGTCATGGATTAATGACATATTTTTCTTAAATTATGGATTAAAAGGATTATTGGAACCATAAATACACTACTATAAACATGTAATGACTTCTATTAAAACCCTAAGTTAATTTATGGCTTGGATTAAAGCCTCAATACATGGAAATTTCAATCAACATCTTCTTGTGATGTGGGTGTTAATTTAATTAAATATAATGAAAAGCTCAAGGATATCAAAAGATTGGCTCTATAATGATGAAATCAACCTAATATTTATTAAAATTTTAATTAAATATAAATCAGTCAATAATTTAAATTAATCTCTATAAACACACCCCCCAATAAAAATACAATCAACTAAAAACAATAGACTATTAAAAAGTATTATCCCTGAGGGTTCGACCAGAGTGATGCTATAAACATTAGAAGAGAACCATAAAGTTTAACCTTTTGTAGGAAACAATCGACCATGATTCAATTGGAACTGTTTCTGGGGTTGGTTTATTAAGTAGTCATTAGTTTTTGGTTATTGTAAAAAAAACAAAAAAAAATTATTTCTTGAAGAAAAAGACCAAGAAAAACCCGTCTCCCCATAAAAATCATAAATTGAAACAACACAAAGAAAAAACCATCTTACTCTTTCTTCCAAAAAATATCATAATGCCCTGTATCCTTCCAATAAATCCCTTGGATTTTTTTGATCCTAAAATTGAGCAATCACTTTTCCAAATTAGGAAGACCATTAGGGATAATCAAAACCTTTTCCAACCAATTGATTTAGACATGGATAATACTAGGGAACAAGCAATTAAAGAACTTTTTTCCCATGATATGAAATATCAACCCCTTAGTATTCAATATCCAAACATAGAGGCTGATTTTGAACTCAAATCATGTTTTATTCATCTTCTACCTCATTTCCATGGGCTAGCCAGTGAAGATCCACATCTTCATCTTAAAGAGTTCCGAGTGGTGTGACCTACCATGAAGCCTTAAGGGATTTCTGAGGAACAAATCAAACTCCAAGAATTACCTTTCTCTCTAGATGAAACTTCCAAGTCATGGCTCTACTACCTTCCTCTAGGTTCCATAACCACATGGTATTACATGAAGCGACTTTTCATATAAAACATTCTTTCCTAATTCTCGCACTGCTTCTATCTGAATGAAAATAAGTGGTATCTATAAATTCCCAAATGAGTCACTCCATGAATATGGGGATTGGTTCAAAAATATTTTGGAAACCTACCCACACCACCAGATACCTGACCAAATCTTGATCCAATACTTCTATGAGGGGTTATTGGCTATAGAGAGAAGTCTCATTGATTCCGCAAGTGGTGGTTATTTTGTTGAAAAAACTCCTATAGCTTCACAAGATATCAAAAGCAATATGGTTGAAAACATGCATAAATTCCATACTCGAGTACATGCTCAAGTAAGACAAGTCCAAGTGAATCAATCTATAAAGCCAAAAAGAAGACTGAGTGGATGAGCGAACTTACAGGTCTTGTAAGACAATTAACTATTCCTTCCAAATCCCCAACCTCATCTTCTCGACAATATATGTTCACTAGACCTATCAAGAATTATGGAAGCTATATCTCACCCACTCATCCAACTGACACATACCCACAACTTCAAGAGGATCCATCTGATTCAACCAGACTAATGGAGCTTAATGCATCATATTCTTAGAGGAACACCAACTCTCAACAATCAAGTTAGTTCATTAGGAACTTCAAACTATTCTAATATAAGACTTTCTTTTCTACCTTTAAATAAGGATCGAGGTATGGTAATCCCATTTCTCATCCCCCTCAATTATCTTCTCAAAACCCAATCTAATTCCAATATGGTCAAGGTGTTAGTAGCTTCCAACAACATTACCCTTTTGTTCCTCAAACTAAAAGGATCAATCCTCCTCTTTCTCATCCTATATTCCACTATCTAAATGATACTTACCAATTCCAAACCCAATACAAGAACTTTCCCAAGAACCAAAATCAAGGTAATCTTAATTTGGGACAAGCCTCTTCTTCCAAGAAACCATGGGAATGTGCAGTGGAATATCTTCCCGTCTTCACTCATTCAAGACATAACAAAATTGAAACCCAAATTGTTCATATTTTATCCCACCATATCCAAAAGAAACCATCTAATTCTTTCTAACTCTCAACTTAACCATTCCCCAACCCCAAGGGTAATGTAAGTTCAATTTCACTTAGATCGGGATTTTTTTTTCAATCATGTGATGGATCATCAAATGAACCATTGGTTATTAATCTTGAAAATGAAAAGAAAAAAAATCCAAAAAATGAACATGAAGAAACTCCTTCACCTCCTTCCATCCCTATAAAAAACTGAATTACTTTTCCCCAAGTCATATCTAAGCCAAAGAAGTCCTTTGAACCCGATCATGAAATGATCAACATGTTTATACGTGTTGAAGTCAACATTACCCTATTATATGTCATCAAGAAAATTACTAACTATTCCAAGTTTCTTAAAGAATTGTACCCTCATAAGAGAAAAATTAGAACTATTTAGAATGTCTTAACAAAATAGTTCATACCCTTGATGTGCAAAGATCATGGGACCTTTATAGTTCCATGCCATATAGGAAGTTAAATCTTGGATGATGCACTTATAGACCTAGTATCCTTGATAAATGTCATTAATAAATCCATATTCTTCAACCATGGTCTACGTACCTGCACCCAATGGGTGTTTTCATCCAGTTATCCAATCAAAGAATAGCCAGTCCTGAGGGAATAATTATGTATGTCCCAATCTGAGTTAATGATTTTATCTTCCCCACTAATTTCTTTGTCCTTGACATAGAAGGTGAGGTGACCACTTCTCTAACTCCCCTAATTATAGGAATACCATTCCTCTTAACAGTTATAACTAAGATTGATGTCCATGCAGGAATCCTATCCATAGAATTTTATGACCAACTGGTCAAGTTCAATATCTTTCAATCCATGTGATACCCATTAGAGGATCACTCTGCATTCTTAGTACATACTTTTGAGGAAACTTCTGAGAGTCAATTGAACCTGATTCCATCATGTTCATCATGTTATAATGAGAGAGTATATTTTGATATTTGTACCATGATTAACCAAGTCATAAATAGGGATGTTGATGCTGAACTCTCATTTGTAGACTCCACTAATCTAAAAAATCATGAAAACTCTCTTGAATATCATATCAACTCTGATCTCTATTGTTCCAACTTGGACAGTATTGAAGAAAATGAATCAAAAACCAACTGAAATACCATACTCCATTATTGAGTTTTCTATCCCAAAAAAGAAAGATGGGACTAATTTGAAACCTCTTCCCACACACCTAAAATATGAATTTATTTTCCATGATCACTCTTTTCTTGTCGTTTTCCCTTCCACACATACTGAAACTGATGTGTCCAAACATGTTCAGGTGTTAGAGGAAATCAAAAAGGAATTTTTTTGAAACCTATACGACATAATAGTAATCAACTCCTCCCTTTGAATTCATCACATCCATCTTGAACAATCATCCAAACTAATTCAAAAACCACAAAGAAGACTCAATCCACTCATCCAGAAGGTAGTTAGGGAATATTTTACCAAGATGGGGAGGTAGTCTAATTCAAGTGTTACATAAGAAGGGTGGGATAACAGTTTTCAAAAATGAACATGGGGAGGTAGTCACAACTCTAGTGAAAAAAAGTTGTGTGTATGCATCGATTATCGAAAATTGAATGTTTAAACATGAAAATATCACTTCACTCTTCCTTTACATGAACAAATGCTAGAAGTATTAGACATGAAGTAACATTATTTATTTCATGACGGATACACTGACTACTTCCAAATACCAATAGCACCTCAGGACCAAGAAAATACAACATTCACGTGCCCCTTTAGAACATATGAATATAGTAGAATTCCTTTTGGCCATTTTAATGATACTAAAACATTCTAGAGGTGTATGATGAGTATAGTTTTTGAATTAATTTAGTATTGTATAGAGGTATTCATGGATGACTTTACTATTTATGGTGAGTCATTTTAATCCTTCTTTCATTCACTCTCTCTAGTCATTTAAAAGTATTTTAAATGTAACTTGTGTTGAATTATGAAAATTTCACTCCATGGTTACTAGTGGGATTATTCTAGGGAACAAAATTTCACAAGATGTTATTCAAGTAAATCATTCCAAAATTGAGCTGATTCAATCTCTTCCTGGACCCCCAACAGTTCAACAAATCTATTCATTCCTTGGTCATGCTGGTTTCTATCAAATATTCATACATAACTTTAATAGAATTGAACTCCCACTAACTTAGATAATCCAAAATGATGTTTAATTCCATTTAGATGAAGATTAAATGAGAGCCTTCAATGAACTCAAAACTATTCATACAAGTACCCCAATAATCCAACCCCTAAGTTTCTTTTTTCCATTGAATTGTTGTGTGATTATTCTGATAGGGCCAATATGGCCGTTCTTGGTCAAAGAAAAAAATTCCTCATGTCATATATTATGCCTAAAAGACATTGGATAAAATTGAATCTCACTACACTATGGATGAAAAATAACTTTTAGCTGTAGTTTTTCTATAGAAAAATTCCAGCCCTATCTCTTAGGTGAAAAAATCATCATCTTCATAGACCATTATACTATTAAGTAAATACTCAAGAAATGTGTTTCCAAATGAGGCTAATAAAATAAATCTTGATACTATACGAGTTTAACATTGTGATTAAATATATACCTATAAAAGAAAACACTATGGCAGATCACCTTAGTAGAATTTCTAATTCTTTTCATTATGAAATAATTGATCCTAAATTTCCAACTGCACACCTCAAATCTATCAGTCCAAAGTTACCATGGTATGCGCCAATTGTAAACTACTTGGATGATAGTGTTTTTCCATATATTTTTCAAAAGAACAAAAACTAAAGCTGAAAAGTGATTCAAAATTCTATTTTTGGGAAGATAATAAACATTGGAAAATTGAGTCTAACATGGTAATTAGGAGATGTGTTGATGAATATGAACGTTCATCCATCTTGGAATTTTTTCACTCAATTCCTGGTGATGGACACTTTGGACCACAAAGTAACTACCAAAAGGTCATAGACTCAGAATTATTCTACCCTTCACTCTTCAAGTAATCACATTAGTTCTGTAAATCATGTCCCCCTAGACAAAAGTTTGGAACAATTTCCAAACAAAATGAAATGCACCAAACGCCTTTAATTTTATGCAAGATCTTCTATGTTTGGGGCATTGATTTCATGGGACCATTTCACCTTCCAATGAATTCTCATATATTCTTATAGCTATTTATTATGTTTTTAGGTGGGTCGAGGCCAAAACCAATAAAAAGAACTATTCACATACTATTAGTGAGTTACAAAAAACCCACACTTGCCACCGGTTTGGAATACCACGTGATTTGATAAATGACTTAGGAACTCAGTTCTATAATCAGACCATAGAATCTATTTTGAAAAATAATGGGGTTGTATATAAAACTTCAACTGCATATCACCCCCAAACAATGGAAATAACTGAACTTTATAATATAGAAGTTAAAAGAGTACATGAGAGAATTGTAAATCCCACTAGAAAGAAATTTGTTGGAAGACTTGGTGAAGTGCTTTGGGATTATCTAAATTCCTTTAAAACACCCATTGGGATGTCCCCTTTTAGGGTAGTTTTTGGTAAAACATGTCATTTACCAATTGAAATCCAACATAAGTCATTTTGGGCAGTGAAAACCTATAATTTTGATTGTAAAAAATCTGGTTAAGAGAGAGTATTTTAGTTAAATGAATTAGAGGATCTTTGAATTTATTTATATGGGAATTCCAATCTCTACAAAGAAAAGGAAAAGGTAGTCCATGACACACACATCTTGTGAATGGTTTTTCATAAAGGTGAAAAGGTAATGCTCATCAATTCTTGATTTCAACTTCACCCAGTTAAGATTAATTCTCATTGGGAAGATCCTTTTATTATTCATAATGTTTATCCATTTGGTGCAGTGCAAGTCCAAGACCCCCTTCCATAAGTACATCCATGGTTAATGGACATCGGTTAAAGAAACACCATGAGATCACCCACATATCGGGAACCACATCAGCTTCCATCAGATCCACAACTTCTACAGTAAACCCACCACTGGATGGGGATTATGACCCACTAATTCCAAACCAGGGGAACCTCTTCCCCTTTAACTCTCTCTCCCAATATCTCTTCCTCTCTCTCCCTATTTCTTGTTATTCCCCTCTCTTTCATTTTTACCAATTTCTTTATCAATCCCTTTATTTTTATATTTCTCTTTTGTGTGGGTGTGTATCTTAAAAACACTAAAAATAAAAAAAATAAAAAATAAAAAATGAGAAAAACAAAAATTATCATACTTACTCACTATCCAGTTTTGGAATTTTGTCCAACCATTTTGGAGTCAAAATACATTTTTTTATCTATTTTTTTTTATTTTCATCATGAATTTTGATAAATAATATTGTGTAAACACCAAAAAATTTTGAATTCTCAGTTTTAGATTTGGAAAATGATTCTTCCCTAACAATGAGGATCAAAATTATTTTACCTTCCAAGGTCACCTATATATATTTTTTAAAATATGTGTTTTTACCCCTGATTGTGAGTCTAGAGTTTGCGGACATTCAAGATGAATTTCCTACTTTGGTGTTCTTGAATATGATAGAGGCATTTTATAATATACATGAGAATCACAATATCCAAATGGCCTCCCATTAACTTTACATTAATCATACTTTGGAAATCACCTTCAATCCTATGAAAATATTTTCTTTGATAGACACATTACTAGCCCAATACATTTTCCCACCCAACATCTACATGGAATTATATTACATAATTTATTGAAATTTTAGTGTGGGGGGAATGGATTTCATTTTGAGTTCCATTACCTTGATATTAAATATGTTGTCATATGCTTGAGGACACAGATTAGTTTTAGTGTGAGGGAGATTTTTTCATTTAGTGATTTTGTGGAGTTTATTTTCATTTATGTATTTTTGTAAATGTTAATGAAAAGTGTTCAAAAAAATTGAAAAAAGTAAAAAACAAAACATAAAAAATGGGTTGTGTCTTGACCAGGTAAAAATCACTCTTTATCAACCTTTTAAATTATTATAAATTTTACAAATAGTGTCTTTAGGAGATTAAACATGTGTTGGGAGATGAGTGTGATATCTATTTCAAGTTCAACTTTTGAAAAAAATAAAAAAAGAAGAATAAGAGAATAAAACAAAAAAAAGACCACTTGCATTATATATTCTTATGTTATTGGGAGATGTTTTCTGTTTTGTAAATATTTCATCTTCTCATCCCCTTCAATTTTTCTTCCTATTTTGTGTCTTTCTTCCCCCAATAATTGCCTTGTAAATATGTGCTTCCATTTCCTTACATGTTTTATTTCAAAAAAATTATGCATTCTTTTAACCATGTTGATGTTTTACCCCTATTATACTCTATATTTGACATTAAATTCCAACCATCCCATAGCAACAAAACCCCCCCTTGAAAATACCTTTTGATTCTTGTGAAATTTAGGATAGGGAATTTAATCTAATAGATCCTTCAAACTCTTTGATTTTCACTATTGGTTAGTGAATGGGTGAACCTCAATAAATAAATTTTTTCATCTTGAGAGGAGTATGTTTCGAATGCCCACATTTTCCATTTATAAATTTGATCATTATGAATGAATTGTTTTTTGAACATTTTTTCTGTAACAATTTGTAGTGGAATTAAATATGGATGAGTGAAATGATCTAAACCTCCCCTGATTGGGGAAAACAAAATTTTTATATTTTTTGGCAAGTGAGAATGAGTTTGTTATGTTTTTATATTTGTTGCACACGTGGACATGCACAAAACTAAGTGTGAGATATTTGATGTTATTAACTTATTCATAACTTTTTTTACTCCCTTTAATGATTTTATATTAAAAGTTAATAATTGTTGTGAAATTTTCATATTTTAATATTAAATATAAATTTTGAGCATTATTTAAATATATCCCGATTCAAGTTAGTTTAATGATTTCATCATAACTCTCATCCTAATGATACAAATTGTGTGATTATTCTTTTTTACGGTTCCTTATTCATTATTCAACATATCATTGGAAGGAACATTTGGCCAATTCGGCTATTTTTATTATCATATGGTCCAAAAAAGAAGGCCCAAATAATCTGTAAAAAAACTAGACCATCCATGAATATTGAATTACTAGGATCAATCCATAAGTCCAAAAAATTTTATTCTCCACAAAAAGTTTTAGGACAATACCATTCATATTGTATAAAAATTTCAGGGCCCAAATACACTAAAAAAGGGGCCTAAATGAATCTATGAATTCTAAACCACCATTCTGTCTAGGAATTGAAATCCACATACCATTATTGATTTTTCTTCTGATAAAGTCATCCATTAGAGTTGATATTTGTCAGTGTGAAAGAAAATATATAGGAGGAAAACGTTTCACAATAAAGGGTTCATATTTAATGGAATTTTTTTATTCTAAAATCCATTCATATTATAGCCTTAAAAAAAGTAGTGATAACAATGGATAGATTAGAATTATTTTTTCAAACTGCCATAACATTGGCTCATTAAGTCCAATGACCACCAAATTTTCCGAGTAGACATTAAACATGTATATATACAAATTCTAATAAAAAATATATTACAAGATTCAACTTTCTAGATGGTCCAATATTAGATCTAACTGGAGGGATATATTTGAAATGAAAACAGTTCAACTCATTGGGCTATAAATACACCACCTCTTCTCCTTGAAAGGATTTGGAATTTTGATGAAAAAGATGATAGTTTGGAACAAACAAGGCACTTCAAAAGTATTAAGAGGATCAACAATAAACAAGTTTCTACTTGAGATACCATTCCTCCTTGTATATTTCATTTTATTTTTGTATTCTTCTTCATTTGTAATCTCTTAATTGTTTGTTTTGTAATTATGTTTTAATGAAAGTATCTTTCTCATTAACTCTTATTAACATCTACCCTATGTTATAAAATATTAAAGTTATTTAATTTTTTTAAATAATATTAAAAATAAATCTATTATTTTTTATTCTAATTCAATTTAATGTTTGTTCTTAATTCTCTTCATCACTCGTGTGTGTGTTTGGAGTAACACCATTTTCTTATCCTTTTTTTCTTTTTATAATTCATCATCATAAAAATTCCAACTAGATTATTAAAAAACCAATGGATGAGTAAATATACCTTGGGGTAAGTTATAATTTGGGAATGTTAAGTGATTAATATCTTTTTCTCGATGAATATTCTTTGAATTAACATTGTTTATGTTAAACATAAATTGTCATGGATTAATGACATATTTATCTTAAAGTATGAATTAAATGGACTATTGGAACCATAAATACACTACTATAAATATGTACTGATGGATATTAGAACCCTAAGTTATGTTATGGCCTAGATTAAATACTTAACACTTGGGAACTCAATCAATGCCATTTTGTTAAGAGGGTGTTAATTTAATGATGTATAAATAAAAACCCAAGGATATAGAAATCTTTACTCTATAATGATTAAATCATAATAATATTTATTAAAATTTTAAATCCATCTAAATCAATAAAACATTTCAATTAATCTCTGCAAACAAACCCCCCAATCAAAATAAAATCAACTAAAAAAATTGACTATTAAAAGGTATTATCGCTGAGGATTCAAACTGAGTCCTTCAATACACATTAGTAGAGCACCAGAATCTTGAAGGGTCGATAGGTGACTATAGATTCCTAAAAATGATCAAGGGCTGAAAGAAGATTTGGTGCGACAAAGCGAAGACATATTTTGACCCGACGATCCATTACGGGGGGCCAGGAAGGGCCGTGCGAAAAAATCTCAAGTTGGCGTGAAAACAATCTCTCCCATGTGGAAAACCCTGGGATCCAAGGATGTTTTATGCTCCTACATGAAAACTTCGTGCTGCACGCAAACTTACAGGCCGTGTGGAAACTTCCGTGACACCAACTGTGGGCGAGGAAAGTTGCGCGTGCCGCCCCCGCATGGATGATATTTCACACTACTGACACTGGCACAACAACATTCATGCATACCTATTTACTTAATGATCAGGAAATCCCATGAGCCTATAAATAGAAGGGCGCCCCTTCAACTTAGGATGGCTAAAAAATCTGAACCATCTTTTCTGCACGAAATCCACCTCTCCTATGTGCAAAAGATGGATTTTAGGTACAAGATTTTGCGTGGCAGGTCATCCTGAGGTCCACCTTCACGCGAGACCACTCGGGCTTAACCCGCATCCAAATCCCTTTCAGTCTCATCCCCTACGTGCAATAACTTCAAATTGCATGCAATCCTTTACAATTGTGCGCAAGCTCTTCCAATTGTGTGAAACCCTTACGCCTTGCACACAATCTCTTCTATTTGCGTGCAAAACCTCACTACCCTTTACATGCCCAGACTCTTCAATTGAATGCCGACCCAGGATTTTTCACACAAGAGGATCAATTACGCGCTGACCAATAATTTTTCATGTAATCAGCTCAATTACGTGCCGACCAGGTCTTTTCCACATAAGTTCATCAATTGCACGCAGACTCGGCATTTTCTATGCAACTATTATGTTTGTGCGCAAGCCTCCATCATTGTGTGCATGTGTTCGATGTATCTCTTCCGGACATCATTTTTGGGGGCCTTACATGCCCAAAACATCTACAACACACAACATTTTCCTGTACAACCATCTAGGATCATACAAAGTAACTTTAATGTCCCTTGGGCGGTGTTTCACATTGTGTTCCTTCACCTTATTCTTCTTCTCATAGGCATACTAACAGATATTGCTTCTTCACATAGCCACACTAACATGGACCTCTAATGGGATCACCTCATGAAATTCCCTAGCCACAGATTTTCCTATCCCTTCTCTTCACTAAGGTGTAGAAGGTGCTGGTTATGTAAGTCCTAGGGGTGCGGAGTGAACACGCCTCGTCTGAGCTGCAGGATGCTAAACTACCAAGCGCCACCATCCTCAGCACATGACATTAAATTGTGACCTCGACCTATGCCACACATGCGGGGTGCCCCATCTTGGACATTCTCTATGCCCACTGGTCTCCATGGGAGTGAAATCATTCTTCACATGGAATGACATACTCTTTATCAGAGCGATATCTATCCACGGGGAAAGGGAAATTGCCTTTGTGTAATACCCTAGATTTCCTTACAGGAGGCAGAACCCCTAATCCTCTTATCTTCTTGGGTGAAAAATCCCTCTACCACTGGTCTTTGTCACCACCCCGGCCTCCCTCCGAGAGTAAGTCCCATTCTTCATTGCTTGGGCTGCTAACCATGCGTAAGCCCCTGTTTCCTCTTTGGGATGCCAACTATGCGTGGCCCTAGTCTACTTCCCACGGACGCACCTTTCGTGATGAGATTGTCAGGTCTTTTCTGTCTCTTGTTTCTCACACCGAGCATGACTTATGTGGTCTTAGACCAAGCATCGACCATGACATCCTATCTAGGAAGCTTAGAGTGTAAGCCCCAAACTACCACATGAACTACATGGACTTTGATCATGGCCATGGAAATGTATGTAGGAAGCCTCCCGGTGGTTCAAGCCCACCAACCATTGGTCCTGACTACCTTCTCATCGGTTCACCGAACCCAAACTGAACTACATGGTCTTTGATCCTTACCAATGCAGAGTACGTAGGAAGCCTCTCTGAGGTTCAAACCCAACACTCCGTCGCTCCGAACCCCCTTCAGGTCGGTTCGCCAAAACCTACCTAAACTATGGGGTCTTTGATCTTTTCCAAGGTGAGGTTTGTAGGAAGCCTCCCTGAGGTTCAAGCCCAACACCCCATTGGTTACGACCACCTTCACATTGGTTCCCACCACCTGAACTACATGGTATTTGATCCTTGCTAAGGTGAGGTACGTAGGAAGCCTCCCTGAGGTTCAGGCCCAACACCCAATACGTTGCGACCACCTTCACGTCGATTCCCTCCCCATCATGAACTATGAGTTCTTTGATCCTTAACAAGGAAAGGTACATAGGAAGCCTCCTTGAGGTTCAAGCCCAACGTCTATTCGTTTCGACCCCCTTCACATCGGTTCACCAAACCCATCCTGAACTACGTGGACTTTGATCCTTGCCAAGGCAAGGTAAGTAGGAAGGCTCTATGAGGTTCAAGCCCAACACCCATTGGTTCAAACTCCCTTCATGTTGGTTCACCAACAAATTGGGCTACCTCGGAGCATAATCCCCTAAATTCCCCCATTCATGAAATATGAGGTCTTTGATCCTTTCTAGGGAAAGTTACATAGGAATCCTCCATGAGGATCAAGCCCAACACCCGGTCGTTCCGACCCCCTTCACGTTGGTTCACCAAACCATCCGGAACTACCTAGACTTTGATCCTTTCCGAGGCAAGGTACATAGGAAGCCTCCCTGAGGTTCAACCCCAATACTCGGTCTCTTAGACATTCTTCACGTCGGTTCTCCCACTCCACCTAAACTACATGAACTTTGATCCCTAACAGGGCATGGTACGTAGGAATCCTCCATGAGGGTCAAACCCACCATCCATCTGAACCCCAGGTCTTCATTCGCATTAGTCCACTGACCCCCATCACATATAAACTATGTGGGTTTTTTCTCTGTCTCCTAGGAAGGGTACGTAGGAGTCTTCCATGAGGATCAACCCCATCCAGTGGTAAGCCTTTGTGACCTCGTCCAGCGGTAAGCCATTGTGACACCATCCAGTGGTAAGAGACTAAAATACCCAATCAACGGTATGTTGTTGTCAGACTGTACTATGTGGAATTCGATTCCATGCCACGTGGATACGTAGGAAGTCTCTTCAAGACTCAATCCCAACATCACCATCGTCCTCGGGTCGACTCCATCTCATTCTCCACCTACTTCATTAAACCCTCCATCATGCATCCTGATTTTTACCCGGGCCACCACATCCCGGTGAGATCATGACACCTCATTACCAATTCCCCTCAATTACAACTGGGAATCTGACCACAAATTTTTCCCTACATAAGTGTTCCCTCCAGGGGTTGAACCCATATGATCCACTCTAATTACTATTCTGATCAGTCTGATCCATCTCCACTAGACGTTAAACCTGAGGCATACCATGTGTTAAACATGTGAATTTAAGGAAAAACATTGATACATGCCTATGGAATATGATTCCCCGCATTCGACGTGGGATTACTTGGGCTTACATGCCCTCGATAAGCCTTATAATAAGGGGAAGAAACCCAGACACGCCAGTGTCCCAGCGTTCAGACATGCCAGTGATGTCCAATGTGACTACTCCCCTGACCAAAGGTTCTTTCCCTGACCAGACCCTTTGGAATTTCCCAACAGAAGCAGTGTAATTAAATGGTGCCATGAAGATATTGCACTAGGAAGAGTTTCACGAACAACGTCTTAAATATATAAGGGAGACCCAGACTAGGTGACGAGTTTTGAGGAGGAATCCATAGAAAGAATAACCGACATCCCATCATCCCATTTCGATCAAGGTGCCGACATCCCTGAATAAGGAACAGATGATGCCCAACTTTGGAAAGTATAAATATGGGGAAACAAATAGAACCTCTATCCCCCATCATGACAGATGCACACACCCTAGTGAAAGCATCAGAAACAGTGACAATCCGCCACACTTCATTGTGTTAGGGTGAGGGTTTCCCCACAATCCTCAAGTTCAGTCATTATTTCTCCTGAAATAATTTTTGAATTGGATCCTCTTCCTATAAATTTTATAGGGTCAAAATTTTACCCATATTCTAAGGACTGGGATCCTCTATATGTGGAGTTAGTATTTTCCATATCTAAGAGATAAAATAGGGTTTGGATCCTCTACTCGAGTCATTACTTCTCCCCACCTTTCTGGGAATGGGATGCTCTAAAAGTTTCTTTGAAATTACAAGGGTTTATTTGCAATGGTATTTTGGATATTTGATTAGAAGTAATGAATTGATAGACTAGAGGATGTGGTGTTCCCTTGATTAACAAATAATCCACAATGATGAGTAGGATCTACCATTTATAGATTCTAGTAGTGGTGTAGAATTTGGAATAAATGAGTTTTATTATATTTCATTGGGACCTGTGACACCTTGACATCCCATGTTTTAGCTTTGAGATTTGTTATATGTCATGCTATTAAATTTATGATTGTGGACTCTTCGGTGCTCCGATCTCCAAAATTTTCTTGTATAGTATGACTTATAAGGATTAGAGTTGTGATAATTGGGACCATAATTATATCCTTGAGAGGTATAGTGATTGTGAATATATAGATTATCCTTTCTTGTACTCCTTCTTGATACTCTCTCATATCGAAGGTTTTAAGTTGATGGTTTTTCTTTGGCTTTGACTTTGTAGTTTTGGGGAACCCTATTGAGTATGTTTATACGCACCATTGAATGGGCCTTTTCCCAATATGTGTTGTGTTTGTGATGATAAAAAAAGTTTAAATAAGGTCTTAGTGGATCTGTAGTAGGTGTGGCTTTCTTGGAACCGGTGTAGAGTGACGCTGGGTAGTGTTTGATGAAACATGGTGGTTCATAATGGTGGCAATGACTATTGAAGCTTGAGATCAATCTAGTAGTAAACAAAGTGAAGAGAATATTTATAGTGTTTAGGGTCTAGAATATTTAGATACTTAATAAATGAATAGGTCTTTTGGTATTTTTATACATGGTGTTGTTCTTGTATTTTTTTATCATGCATGTGTTATATACTATTCAATTATTTATATATTTCCTTTTAGTGTTACTGATTGTTAATATGAATTAAGGATATGTATTTTTTTAAACTTTATATAGTAAAAGTCTTCCATATTGTGTGATATTCATACTCGGTGCTTGTCACCACCCCCTTACCTATTATTGGTGGGCTTGGTGTGGCACACTCGTCATACTACTAGCATGAATAGGGCCCTAAGTTGTTTGTTCATTCCATGAATACACTATCCAATTATGGTACTTGAGGTTTCATGGTCTATGATATAGTAAAATGTTTTTTTATTAGTCACTATACTATTGGCTTAAGTACTAACCACCTTGGGTTGACTAAATATTTTCAATACTTTTGAAAATATAATCATGTTTTTTCAATTCGTTGAATTTATCAAAGTATTTGTTTTTTTGGTTTATAAGAAACAAAAATTCATAAATATTATAATCATCATTAAGGGATATGATGTATTTATGAACACTCTAATATTGAATACTTATGGTTATAAATACATTAATATTTATTAGGTAAAATAAATCATTTATATTATCTCTCTATTTTTTGAAAAACGTAGTTTTTTCATCTTACCCTTCAACCATGATTTGAATATATCATACAATTCTTAATAAAATGACTATAAGTGACCAATTTTATAGAGAATTTGATTTTATTTTTATTTTTTATATGACCTCAACAATAATTCCATAGGTTTGAAAGATTATAATCATTTTTCTTTGACTATTTCAAATCCATGTCATACACCAAAATTTCATGTTCAAATTCCTATATAATATTAATCATATATGAAAAATAATAAAATTTACTTCAAATACCTATAATAATGTTTTCCATGAATACAATGAAAAATCCCTAGTTAATAATTAAAAAGACATAAATCATGTTTTTGTTAATGGATGATATACTATAAGCCCACCCAAGTCATCCTTTCCTGATACCCATACAAACCCTTCAAATGGACAAAAGTGTATTCCTGATCACCAAATTCTAGGATAAATTCTAACGAAATAAATCTATTATATTGGGAATGATTTGTCATTTTTTATGATAAAGTATAAATTATGGATTTAGATTGGAAATATGGGATGATATGTCCATATGTTATATTAATAACACATATGAATATTTTTTTAAAATAAATAATGACAAAATAGGAATAAAATCCAAATTATTATTAAAAGAAGCTAAAAATCATGAATGAAAAACATCTACCATATCAAGAATGAGGTAAATAAACACAACCGCTATTTATAAATAATACAAGTTTGTTACATATTAATGATAACCAAATTAAAAAAATATAAGAATTAAAGAGATAGAATTGAAAATAAGGATCAATAAACTTATTTGAAACATAAATAAAACATGTGAGTAGAATCTATATTTTTACCATGTGGAATATGATCACAAATTTTATACCACTTCTTCTATTAATTGAACATCACTATGACCCTCTATCACATCAAAGAGGATCCTTACCTTTATTAGTGTCAGATATAACCATATCAATATATGTAACATCTCAAATGAAAATCCACACACCAGTGCCCCGAGATAGTCAGTTACATGACCTCAAGAATGCCTCTCCGTATGCCCGAGGATGGAGACTAGAAGTGGGGGTAAAATATACAATATGGTGAGACTATATCCTCTTTATCAAAGCATCACAACAATGAAAAAAATAACAATAACCAAATGATAATAACCATAACTAGAATAATACTTGTATCACGTGATGAAAAAATAGTAATAAAGTATAAAAAACTAAAGTGGTATATATGTCATGTCATATATATTTGATGTGTCTAAATAAAACCCAAAAATGATGAAACATTGGAAACTACCCATGCAGGTCCCAAAATCACGTCTGATTCCCTCATCTAATTTCCATCCAAAGTCATCCATCTAACATAGGTATATTTCCATTATATTGTCTTATAAATATGAAGTATATTCAAGTAGTGATCAGGTAGCTTGAGTAGGGTGTGAGTACAATTCCATAGGCCACAAATAATGATGTGTAAAACAATATCCAGTAAATAATTGTTTATGTAGTTATATAATGAATAAAGTACAATGGATAGAGTAAATAATTATCACATTTCATTATTCTTTAACTAACCACATAATTTTCTGGGTTCACAAAGTCACCCAAACCATCAATAACTTCTTAAACTCATTCCAGAGTCTGAAATATCCCTAAGGGATATCACATATCACATAGAGAATCACAATTCATTATCACATAGTATTTCTTTAACTAATTAATTTCAATTCATATCACAACTAATTGGAACCATAGTTTAATGCCAATATCATGGGTTTAGAACATCATGTCTATCAACCCATGGGTATTTGAAGAATCAGTACCTATCCCACACCCCATGGTTATTTGAAGCATCGATCCCTGTCCCATTTAATAATATTCATATGCATGCATTTGGGTCTAAAACTTTCGGACTCATGCCTTGTGGGTATTTAAAACATCAGTCTATGTCCCACAACCCATTTCTGAATTGTTCACATTTTTCTTAATATATCAGATTCATCATGGTTATTCAAAATTTACCCTCCCATAAACATTTCACATCATGGTATACCATTTCAACTATCAAATCAATTGTAATTATTTAAATTAATCAAATTGAGTAATATGAATAATCCACCATTAAACCATATATCAAAATTTAATAAAAAACACATTATATCTTTAAGGTTATATAAAATATCCCTTAATTTCTATTTTCAACCAATTTAGTATTCCATCAATTAAACAATTACACAATCCCATTCACCCATTAATTTCATGACCACAATTAAACCAATTTAAATTTTCCGATGTTTAACCCAATTTATTATCACATGAAAATTAAATTTAATCAATTTAATCTCTAATACAATTCAACTATCATTAAAATTATAAATTTAACAATTATATACATGTAATTAAATCAATACTATGTGATTTTAAATTTATACCAACTATCCCAAGATTTTTGACAGATGCTCGCCAACAAAAATCCACAAATTGAAGCGAATTCAATTTCATAACGAAGAATGAGATCGTGATCCAAATCCTAGTTCCATGATCAAACATATTAGATCCATGAAAACATATATCAAAACCGTCCCAAATATAGGAAATAATCCCTTCAGAATATGAGAGAAAGATGGGGGGTGGGGACCAATCGGGATGAGAATATCATATCAAGATAGGTACAGATTATTTAAAATAGTATTTGATTCATCAAGAAGAAAGTTTTTAAGGACTTGGAATCCCATTAAAGTCTTAAATAAACTCTATAATTATTTTAGGCTAGATTAGGGGTGAATTAGGGTTAATATCAAGTGGTTTAGTATTTTTTTATAATTTTTCGTGGGATTAAATTCCCCTGTGCACAATTTACTATATGGGGTGCATTGTTTTCCTTAATCGTTCTCCAAACCATGTGCCTCCTATTTGGGCTCACAAAATTACTACTAATAGGGTGAATAGTTATAATAATGGTTCACCAACCATGTAAATCTTATTTTTTTTGGTTTCATATGGTCTACTGGGGGTTGGTGCAAGGTTTGGGTATCCCGTTTTACACCCTTCAACTTCCCCTCATCCTCAAAAAGTCTATATTTCACCTAAAACACCCCAAAACAAAAATCCACCCAAGATATAAAAAATAAGGGTAACAGAGTACTTGAAAATGTGCTCAATAAATCATCAAAAAAAGGTTGGGGTCTTACAATCTCCCAACATTAAAATAGATCATCCAAGAGATGTACTCCCAATAATCTCTAAGATTCTAAGGTAAAAAGATCAGGCCACTGAGCCCACACATATATTTCTCTATCCCATGTTTCATCCAAATCATTCCCATGTTTCCACAATACATGAATTATTGGCATGGTCTTTATGCACAACACTCTATCAGTTTGATCCAAGACATGTATTAGATGTTACTCAAAGGTTTTATCAGTCTCAAGAACAACATCATTCAAATCGATCACATGATAAGGGTTAGGGTGATACCACCAGAGCTATGACACATGAAAAACATCATGCATGGAATAATAACACTATAAAAAATACAATAGGTACACCACTGGACCGATTATATATAGGAACTCAAATGGTAAATCAAACCTAGGTTCCAACTTTCCCAGCCTCTGAATCCTATGGTGACCCAATCTAGTTGACACCTGATGGAACAGACGATCACCCACTACAAACTCAAGGGGACTTTAACATATATCAGCATAAAAATTCTACCTACTTGGATGCACATCCATACATTTCCAAATCAGGTGAACCTGATCTTATATCTCCTTCACAAGAATTGATCCCAACACCTCTAACTCACTCACCTCCATCCAGTATAGAGGTGATCTACATGGACTAACACAAATATCCTCATATGGGGCTATTTATATTTTTCCTGATAACTATTTTTATTGAATAAATCCACCAATTGTATGTGATTATCCTAAGATCTACCAAAGTCTAAATCATATTCCCACAGTAAATCCTCAAGAACATGTATAGTACATTCCAACTGCCCATCTTTTTGTGGGTGGAATGTAATACTTAGTAAAACCAGTGTACCAAGAAACATCTATAATACTTTCTAGAATAATGATGTAAAATGCGAGTAACAGTCTAAAACAATACTCTATAGAACCCTATATAGACGAACTATCTCCCGAATGTACAATTCATTACACTGATCCATTGATAAATCCTTGCATATAGGCAAGAAATGCTCTACTTTCATCAGTTGGTCCACAACCACCGAAATAGAGTCATTCTTTTGAGTTATCCTCAAGAGACCCACCATATAGTCCATAGAAACATCATCCAACCTCTATTTTGGAATTAGAAATGACTATAATAAACCACCAGATCATTGATGCTTGGCCTAACCTGTTATAAGGCCCTGGTCATAAACGTTACAGAATCTTTAGTTATGTAAAGAATTTTCATTGAGGATATTTTTAGTTAAAGATATTTAGAGAATTAGGCCATAAATATTACATTAAAAAACACAGAAATACAAATTGGAAACTTCCAACTGTATCTATTTCTTCCATAACATAAAAAATTTGAAAAAGAAACATGGTTTTTTTCATGTTTAATCACCATAACTTTTCCATGATTCCATTTTTGACTCTATTCTACCTTAAATCCCATGAAAACATTTAAAAACTTGGGATGATTACAAAAATCTTATTAAGGTACATAAAAATAAAGAAAAATCATTAGTCTAGTTAAAACTGATAACCCATTCAATGTTCTTTGAGCATATAAAACAAAACATTTTCAAATGAATAACACTCATACTTTTTTCTCAATGAAACACACTAAAACTAGTATCAAGCAATTAAAACACCTTTAGGTGACTTAAATAATCATATATAGACAAACCCTTAAAACATATTCTAATTGAAATAACCATATGGTAGACTTAAAAATTGAAGAACTATAATGGGGATCACCCTTCGTAAAAGCTATATTGTGCTCACCTGTGAGCTATAAAGGGGCTCAAACCTTCATATAAGATGTTTTAGGATCACTCATGAGCTATAATGGGGCTTAACCCATCGTATAAGCTATATTTGGCTCACCTGTTTCATATAATTCTCACGTACCATTTCATGAATAAAACACGTTCACCATATAACCCTTTTTTCGAGTTCTTCTAATCCTATATGAAAAAATTTCCGTATAAGAATATTATTTTCCTTTAAGAACCCATTTTGAATATGAATGTACCCAAAATAAAGAAATAATGTATTTAGTTTCATTTTAAAAGACATAAAGGATTATAGAGGAAGCCAAATATCAAATAACGGTTGCGGTGGTGGAGAAGTCGTTGTCTCAGTATATGTTAAAAAAATTCATTTTTTTCAGTTTGTAATGAAAGTAAAAATATTCATATAAAAATATCACTTTTGAAAACTTTTAATAAAATTTAAGAGTTAAAAAAAATTTCCTGTATATTACTTTTATACCCAAATAAATAAATATGTAATTTAATATTAGGAAGAAAAGGATTTAATAATTAAATATTTAAATGTTCAAGGTGTCCCATACCACTTTGAAAAATTAAATATTAATCACCATGATTTATTAGATAACATTATTATAGATAAATTATGTTTATTAACTGTCATATTGGATTTATATACACCTTATAAAATAATAAAAGTGTATATTATTAAGAAATTCCTCAATCAAAGGAGATTGAGACGAAGTCCCCTACCCTGTGTCCGATATGTCTTGTTCATTCTTTAATTTCCTGAATAATAAAGTTAGGTTAATCTATAATTTAATTATAATTTTTTTAAATATTATTATTCATTTTAAATCACTTAATACCATGTTATATCAACTAGTTAATTATTTGAGTTTATATTGGACATTTTGTCGATGTTCAGTATTTAAGTCAAAAATGAGATCGTTTTGATTCAAATTATCCATGTGGTCATAAATCTGTTATCTCCAGAATATTATTCATGATTTAAATATCTTATATATCCATTATATATTTATTTATAATAGTCCATAACATTTGGAAAGAATAAATGAAATTCACTGTTAGTGGAGATGGTCGGCAGTACATGCACATGAACGCTACTTTTATTTCTTGTCATATTAAAAGAATAAAAAATAAAAGATACATTGGTGTATTATAATTAAAATATACAATCTATATTATATATGTTACATAATTTATTTAATTCCATCCTTTATATGTTCCATTTTTTGCACGACTGAGTCATATAAATTTGAATGGGCGGTAGTCCACACTTACTCAAATGAAATTATCGTATTTACACACTATAAAAATAATAAAGGTATATTGTAAATAAAAATTATAGAAGAATAGAGAAAATATAAATATAATAAATATAATATATAAATATAGTTCCATCATAATGTCCACTATGACTGGTGTTTGGAGAAAATTTAATAATCATCATTTCATGAGGTAGTAGTTCTCCGTATAGAGAAATGATATGTTTTATATCCATTAGATGAAGGTGTGGGTATGTTAAGATAGAACCATTTGCATATAAACATCCTAGTATATTTTGGATACTATGTTTTTTATTAAAAAATTTAATAAAGATAGATTTGGGGGTTTTATGTGGAAAATAAATGAAAGGAACTTGAGAGAAGACGTTACCTCTAAATCGGGTAAATCCTTTTGATTTTAGCCAAAAGGTTTTCTTGAATTTCCTTCTGCCCAAGGTAAGGATTCTATGAGGAATGAATGGATGTTCAAAGATTATTTTGTTAGATTTTGGATGGATCAAGGGGCTTGAGAGGTGTGAGTAAGTGGTTAGAGGTGGTGGCCTTTTATAACAGGGTGGAGGGACACTTTAGGAAAGTCCTGAAATATTATTTTATTATAAATTTATTTTGGAATTTTTGTAGTTCCCAAGAGATAAATATAGAAGATAAAAATACTATTGGTTGTAATTCTATCATACAATAGGTTTTAGACAAGTTTATGTTACAAAAGTAACCTTAATTTTTTCCTTTAACCCCTAGTTAAAAACATTAACTCTTACCTTTTCTTTCTGTATTTTCATAATAAATGGTTACTATAGTTACAATAAAATGACAATAAAACCAAAAGTGGACATTTAATTAAAATTTTAACATTATTTAAGTGATTTTTCCGAATCCTAGATTTTTAGGACTATTATATCATTTAATATAATTGTATTTGTTTTATAAACTCATTGATGTCAATTTTGACACTATTTAGAAATTGATTTTGGTTAAAGTCATAAAAACTTGATTCCTTAAAAAAAGAATTAAATCATCGATAACATGTCAATTTCATCCAAAAAAATCATGTATGGAATAAAAATGTTCAATTAAATTTATTTTAATATTTATAATATCATTTATTGAAATATTTCATCAATAATGTATTCGTTGCATCATCATTATGTCGTAAATATATTAATTTATTTAATTTATAAAAATTATAAATAAAAAACCATGATGTAGGAAATATTTTTACCATTATAATTACTATTTATAGTCTAAGGGATCATTTATATAAAGAAAATTAAAATTATTCTAGTTAAGAGAGACATGTTTATGTTATATTTCCATTTTATTTAAATTAAATATTATAGAAGGTCATTATCACACCTATGTTGCACCATGGGGTCCCAAATTCGAACCTAGAATGATAATGGTCAGAAATATCTCATCAAATATTATTAAGACACATGTTAGGGTAGTTTTATATTATAATAATAATTTTTTTACACTTATTTACCTGATTTACCTTTTAACCATGGTAAACAAAAATAATCACTAAAGTTACTATTCATAATTTACAATTATAAAATGTGTTTATTTACATAATTTGGACCTTATAATTATGAATATAGAATCCTATTTTCCAAATTCTAAACACAGAATTGACAGAAATTAATTTAAATTTAATTTCTGTTGTCAAAACCAGAAAACGGGTTTTTAAGATGTAAAAACTATCAAAAGATTGACAAGTGTTTATGTCCAATTTAAATGTGAAATTACTTACAATTAACATAATAAGATTAAATGATAAAAAATAATCTAATTACACTTTTAAAATAATTAATATAATAATATAACTATATAAATAAATTAGATGAAAAGGCTTTTTTGAATTAAAATGTAGTATTTTTCACTATTCATAAAAATATGGATTCTATCAGAAAAATAAAAAAATTTCGACCAAAGTAATTTTTGATATCCCTATTCTAAATAAAAAGTTTATTTCATCAAATATATCATATAAAAGTAATAAAAAATATTTTTAAAATGGGGTTTTCATCGAAAGGTGGTAAAAAGACCTTTTAAAAATATTGGAGTATTTTATTCTCAAAAATTGGATTCATTCTTTTTTTAAGCACTAAAATTCATTGGATTGATGTAAAAACATTTAAAAAATATTTAAAATCATAATATAGTAAATTCTATTCATTCCCACCAATACAACGACTAGGCGTTAACTACCTTTTAGAATAATAATATTTTTGTTGTATTATTTTTCGGTATAACTCAGTGTTGTGTGAAAAGTTAGATTTTAGAGAAACCCAATGTTGCGTGTCAGGTACACAATCATACATAGTGTCTAATTTAATTTAAAATTAGAATTATAATATTAAATATTAATATATATGAAAATGTATCATTCTATGAATACCTGGGATGTTACATCATTCCCCCCTTTTGGAAATTGCGTCCTCACAATTTTAAAATTAGGCCCAGAAACTTCATTGAAAATACCACATTGAAAAAAGTGTCAATAAAACCATCACTTTAAAATAAATAAAGAGGAGTACAATGGACACCTGAGAAATCATTTTTTATGGTTCTCTGTATAAAAACATGGACATGAATGATAAAACTAACTCTCAAAGACAAATAAATATTGATAGAGAACATAGTCATTGGAAGGTTATCCATTACAAAACAATAATTATGTAATGGATCAAAATACCATTGATAATTGTAAATGGATTATGTTTTTGTTTTTATATTATTTTTATAGTGTTGAGTAATTAATTTACTTCATTGAATAAGAACAGAAGGAAACATAATTACTTGATGTATTTCTATTTTATAATCACAATTTCATCCTCATAATATTCCTAGAATAAGATGTACATATCTAAGAATAAACTTAAGTAAAAAATATCATAGAAACCATAAAGTATATCAAAATATTAAAATTGATGTTCAAAAGTAAATTCATAATTCCACATTAAAAAAACCATACATAAAAATAAACCTACAAAACATCTCCCAAAAAGGTCCTTAACAACATATTATCACATCACATAAAACCGTTCAATGTGTGTCTAAAACATGGAACTTATGGTTATCCTTCAATAAATATCAGGCTCTCAAGAGCTTCCATCACTTCAACAGATGTATCAACATCAATTGTAGTAGCAGATATTTTTTTTACCAAACCTTTTTGCTTCTGATCATACTGATTTCCTCCCTGTGTAATTAATTTAGTTTACTAATTTGAATAATGTCCCAACTCATTGAAGCTAAAGCATATTACTGTAGACTGGCTATATATTATCTCATTATTGGACTATTCAGGACCCTTTTATTTTTATTCATGAACCTTGTTACTGAACTTACCACACTAGTAACACTTTTTAGATCCTAACATACATTCCCCAAAATGTATTTTACCACACTTGGAATAAGTTTTGGGATTACCTCTAGAATTATTAGTTGGTTTCTTCTCTGCTTCCTAGAACCTTAACTATTTCATACTCTTATCATCTCATGGAACATAATTATCCACAAACTCCAATTTGAATTTATCAGCACAATAAACCACTTTTTTTATAACTTTTAAATTCTCTGGAGGCCAATCCTATTAGTATCCCTGGTTTCGATCCCGAGTAAAATCTATTAATTTTACTGTCAATGTCTTCAATAAAATCAGAAACATACCAGACTAATATTTGGATTTTATCTTTATATGAAGAAATTGAATCATTATCCTTTTTCTTTAATTCCAATAATTGATTCTCCATCATAATCTGAACAATCGTAGGGAAATATTTATGAAGGAAAATTCCCTTAAATTCTTCCCATTCCATGGCATAAAGATCATTTTTCTCTCTAGTATTATTTACTAATGAACACCATCAATCATCTTCACCTTCAAAATGATAGATGGAAAGAGTTTCCTTTTGATGTTCATAACATCTCATGAATTTAAATATCTTCTCTAGGGTATTGATCCATCCTTAAGATTCCAATTACTCAGATGATCCATTTAATGATGGGGGATATTGCCTCATAAAATGTTCAACTACTAAAAAATTCTTCTATGGTTGATTGGGATGATCTCGTGAATGGATACAACTACAATTTATATCCTGATTCAACTACTCTATCATTGCAAAAAACTATTCAATTCCTATTCTCAACACCTCATGTTGTTGATTTGAAAGGTTGTTTTCCTCTAGATGCCTTCACATTAATACATTCCTATTTCCTATGTAGAAAAACATTCTGAATAGACATAGATTAGAAGAAGAAAAAGGGTAATCATAAAATTATACATAAATTTAACTTAACCATAAAGTAAAATCTTCTAATGGAAATAAATTAACCCCATCCTAACCTCTAAAGTTCTCTAAATTGACCTTTGATACCAACTATAAGGCCCCAACCTAAAATGTTAAATAATCTTGAGTTAATTAAAGAATTAACATTGAGGATATTTTCAGGTTTAGAGATTTATATAATTAATCCATAAATATTACATAAAAAACATAGAAATACAAAGTGGAAACTTTAAATAATATCCATTTCTTTTATATCATAAAAACTTTTAAAATGAAATGTGGTTTATTTTCATGTTTAATCATCATAAATTATCATTTATTCTATCCTTGACTCTATTCTCCCTTAAATCATGTGAATAAATTTAAAAAGTTGGGATGAGCAAAAAATATCAGTAAGGGACATAAAAAAACCATTAGTCTAGTTAAAACATGATAACCCATTAAACTTTCTTTGAGTAGATGAAACAAAACATTTTCACATGAATAACACTCATACTTTTTTCTCAATAAAAAACACTAAAACCAATACTAAGAAATTAAAACTCCGTTAGGTGGATGAGATCATCAAATAAATAAAACCCTTTCAGCCATATTCCAATTGGAACAACCATATGGTTTACTAATAAATTAGAGAAGTATAATGGGGATCACCATTCATATAAGCTATATTGGCCTCATCCATGAGCTATAATGGGGCTCAAACCTTAGTATAAGCAATGTCGGGCTCACCCGTGAGCTATAATGATGCTCAACCCTTTTTATAAGATATATCGGGATGAACCGTGGGATATAATGGGGCTCAAACCATCACATAAGCTATATTGGGATCACACATTTCATATAATTCTCATGTACCATTTCATAAATAAAACACATTCATCACAAAACCCATTTTTTGAAAGATTGTTGTAATCCTATATGAAAAAAATTTCCGTATAAAAATTAGATTTTCATTTAATAAACCATTTTCAATACCAAGATAACCAAATAAATTAATATTGGATTTATTTTCATTTTATAAGAAATTAAGGCCTATATAGGAATCCAAATATCAAATAATGGTAACAATGGTGGATAAGTCATTGTCATCGTATACATTAACAAAACATTACTTTTGTCATTTTGTAAAGAAATTAAAATTCATTGAATAAAAATATTTCTTTTGAAAAATTTGAATGAAATTCAACGTTGACATAAAATTTCATGTATATTTTTTTTATACCCATATAAATAAATATGTAATTTAATATCAGAAAGAAAAATATTTGATAATTAAATCTTCAAATGTTTATGGTGTCCCATAACACTTTGAACATTTAAATATTAATCTTTGTGATGTATTAAATAAAATTATTATAGATAAAATATGGTTGTGAAATGTCATAGTGGCTGTATATACACCTTATAAAAGAATAAAGGTGCATATTTTCAAGAAATGACTCAATGAAAGGAGATTGAGACGAAGTCCCTTACCTTGAGTTCAACTTGTCTTATTCGTTATTTAATTTCCTGAATAATAAAATTAAGTTAATTTATACATTCATTAGAACATTTTTAAAGATTATTATTCATTTTATATCACTTATTACCATGTTATATAAATTATTTAATTATTTTAGTTCATATCAGATGTTTTTTCGATATTTCTTATTTGAGTAAAAAATGAACTTGTTTTGATTCAAATTGTCTCTATGGTCACAAGTACATCATCTCCAAAATATTATTAATTAATTAAATATCATACATATCTATTATATATTTTTTTATAATAGTATATAACAGTTTGAGATAAGAAATGAAATGCACCATTCATGGAGATAGTTGGTCGTACATACGCATGAATGCTACTTTCATTTCTTGTCATGTTAAAGGAATTAAAAAAACAAAAGATAAATAAGATTATTATAAATCCACTATAATGTATATATTATATATGTTAGATAATTTATGCTACTATATCCTTTATACTTTCCATGTATGGAATGAATGAGTCATATCACTTTTGATGGAGCAGTAGTCCACAATTCCTCAAATGAAATTATCATATTTACACACTATGGAAAGTATAAAGGTATATTGTAAATAAAAATTACAAAAGAATAGAGATAATATAAATATAATATATATAACATATAAATATATTTAAATTATAATTTCCACCATGAGATGTGGTAGAAGAAAATTGAATAATCATCGTTTTGTGAGGCAGTAGTTCGCCGTACATAGAAATAATATGTTCTATATCCATTAGATGGAGGTGTGTGTAAGAGTAGGTCAAAACCTAAGAATAAAAAAAATACTTTTATATTTAAGATAATTTTTTTGTTATAAAATAATTTAATAAGGATATTTTTGGGGGTTGTATGAGGAAAATAAATGAAACGATCTTGAGAGAAGATGTTACCTCTAAATTGGGTAACTCTTTTTGATTTTAGCAAAAAGGTTTTCTTGAATTTAATTTATACCAAATTAAGGATTCTAAGAGAAAGGTAGTGATGTTGGGAGATTATTTGAGAAGAATTTGGATGATCCAAGGTGATTTATAGGTGTGATTATGTGGGTAAAGGTGGTGGCCTTTTATAAGAGGGAGGATGTGCAGTTTTGGAAACTCTTGAAATATTATTTTATAATAAATTTACTTTCGAAATATAATAGTTTAAAAGTGCTAAATTTATATATTAATATGATTATGGGTATAAATAATCTCAACCAATAGGTTTTAGATAAGTTTAGGTTACAAAATTAACCTTATCTTTTAGCTTTAACCCTTAGTTAAAAACATTAACTTTTACCATGTCTTCTTGTATTTTCATAATATATGGTTACTATAGTTACTATAAAATTAAAATAGAACCAAAAGTAGATAATTAATTAAAATTTTAACATTATATATGTTATTTTGATGAATATTATATTTTTTGTACTATTATATTATTTAATAAAATAGTATTTGTTTTAAAAACTCATTTATGTCAATTTTTACACTATTTATAATTTTTTAAAATTCATAGAAAATTGATTCCTTAAAAAAGTCATTAAATAATCCCTCACATATAAATGTCTCCAAAAAAACTCTTTTATGGCATAAAATGTTTTAAATTACATTTATTTTAATATTTATAATATCATTTATTTGAATATTTCATTAATAAGGTAATCATTGCATCATCATTGTGTCATAAATATATTTATTTATTTAATGTTTAAAAATTATAAATAATAAACCGTGATGTAGGAAGTATTTTTATATTTTTATTTACTATTTATAGTAGAATAGATCATCTATATAAACCAAAGATTTTTTTTAATTAGGATACACATGTTTATGTTATATTTCCATTTTCTTTAAATTAAATATTATAAAAGGTCATTATCACACCCAAGTGGCTCCATGAGGTCCTAAATTAGACGCAATGATGCACATGGTCAGAAATGTAGCATAAAATAGGATTAAGACATGTGTTTGGGTATCTTTATATTCTTATAATATTATTTATTACACTTATTTACCTGATTAACCCTTTAAACCTGGTAAATAAAAACAATTACTAAAGTTACTATTCATAATGTTGAAAAATAAAAGGTAACTTTTTAAATAATTTGGAAATTCAAATTCAAATTAAAGAATCCAATTTTCCAAATTCAAAACATATAATTAGAGTAAATTAATTTAAAATTAATTCCTGTTGTCAAAACCAGAATACGAGTTTTTAAGAAGTAAAAACTATTAAAATAATGACATGTGTTTATGTCCAATTTAAATGTGAAATTACATAAAATGACCATAATTGGATTAAATTATAGAAAAATAATCAAATTAAACACTGAAAACAATTAAAAGGATAATATAACTATAAAATATATTAGATGAAAAGGCAGTTTTGTATAAAAATGTAGTATTTTTCAGTATTCATAAAAATATGGATTTTATCATAAAAATACCAAAATTTAAACCGAAGTATATTTTGATTTTAGAATTCTAAATAGTAAGTTTATTTTATCAAATAGATCATTTAAAAGTGAAAAAAAGTATTTTTTAAAATTGTTCGCCATCAAAAGGCAGTAAAATGATCTTTTAAAAATATTAGAGTATTTTATGCTTAAAATTGGATTTATTACCATTTTATGCCTCTAAAATTAATTGGATAATTGTAAAAGAATTTAATAAATATATAAAATAATAATATATTTAATTATGTTCATTCTCACTAATACAATGACTAGGTGTTAACTACCTTTTAAAATAATAATATTATTGTTGTATTTTTTTTTATTATTACTCAGTGTTATGTGCAACATAAGATATCAGAGAAATCCATTGTTGAGTGTCGAGTACAATATCATACATTCTATCCCCTTTAAACTAAAATTAATAGAAATTAACAAATATTAATAGATATGAAAATGTATTATTCTATATATACTTGGGATGCTACTCCTGTAGAAAAGTGTAGTATCATGTTACAAACCCTATAATCTCCTTTTTAATGCTCAGACACCAATATTGTTGATGTAGATCATGGTAAATTTTGGATAAAACTAGACGTATCACTACTTGGAGGTATAAAATTCATGAATCTTCTCCTCATGCATACAAGTTGACATAATTACATGGCTCCATCCATAGATGATATCATACTCATCTATAGTTCAATCAGAACATGTCTCCCAACATTAAAGGATTACCCTTAAAACCAAAAACTCACGATCCTCAAACTTGCTATCCTTGATCCATATCAAGAGTGTATACTCCACTAATTCTTATTTGAGAGACATATAATCTTGGTCTTCCTAAACCAAAACATGCATCTCATTGAAGAAGGTCATCATCTTCTACTATAAACTGGACTCTTGAACCGCCTGAGTCTAAGTTTATCGATTAAATTGTCAACAACACTGTTTCCCTTTTCAAGTGTATATGATAGATCAAAATAAAAGAAATATATATACTCAACTCATGTTTTTCTATATATTCAAATCTCATTGTGAAATGATGTACTTTAAGATCTTATGATTAGTATACATAGTAAAAATTTCAACAAAAAGATAACGCCACAAACAATTTGAGGCATAATCAACTGAAATATACCCTAGGTCATGCATAGGGTAATTACATTCATGTGGACTCAAATTCCATGGACCATATTCCACAACTCCCCCTGCATCAGCACTGCTCTAAGTCCGATCCCAAAAGCATCAAAAAATAATGTATAATCATCCCCTTGCTCAGGTAGGATCAATATTGGTGTGGTATTTAGGTGATTATTAAAACTATAGAAATAATTTTTATATTCTATAGACCATTAAAAATTTATCCCCTTCTTGGTCAAGCCCAAAAATGGCGTTTTAAGTGGGGAAACTCTTAGATGAACCTCCTATAATAGATCGCAAAACCCAAAAAGATTTAGATATCAAAACCATTCTTGGGATACTCATAAGAATCCACTACCCAAACCTTCTCTAGGTCCACTAACATAAATTCCTTCAAAATGATGTGAACAATGAAATGTACCCAATCAATACAAAATTGAATCATATATAGCTTGGAACATAACTGATTCTCTCTTAGTATAATTGAGACGATGTCAAGGTGATAGGCATGATCATCATGAGTCTTGCAGTACAACAAGATGTCATCCACAACTACTACCAAAACATGATATAGTTAAGGGTGGAAAATTATGTTCATCGAACCCATAAACACCACCAGAGAATTCACCATCTTGAACGGAATCACAAAAAACTCATAATGGCCAAACCTGCTTCTAAAAGGAGTCTACGGTACATCAGAAAGTCAAACTCTTAGATGATGATACCCAGATCTCTAGTTGATATTAGATAAAAAACAGGCTCTTATAAACTATTCAAATAGATCATTAATACATGGATGTTGATAATGGTTCTTCACAGTCATCTGATTCGACTTCCATTAACCATCAAAAAAGTGCAAGGTTCTTCTGGCCTTCTTTAAAAACAAGACTAGGGAACCCCAAGGTGACGTACTTGGGAAGACAAACCCCTTATATGTCAACACTTCCAGTTGAGTATTAAGATCATGAATCTTTTTTGGTTCGATTATGTATGGGGGAAAAATTGTCCCAACCCTAGACATGAGATCAATTGTAAATTTCACATCTCCTTCAGGTGACAGCCCTAAGAAGTCCTAAGGAAACACATCCTATAATATATCCTCTATAGGTGTAAGGAAATCATTCCTTACACCCCCATTATCCAAAAACAAAATATCTACCTAGGCATTGAGCTCCCCTAGTTACTGATGAATTGGACCTCCATAGCCTTCTTGGATATCCCACTCTCCATGATGAACATAATTGTATCCCTCAAGAGATTCAAAAGGTACTCTCCTTAGATAAGAATCTATATGGGCTTGGTATACCACTAACCCGTCCATACCAATAATTAGGTCAATTAATGAAATGTCATGTGTAACAACCCAGACCCAGATATCCACCCAAATAGTTATAAACAGGTCAGGTGTTACTACCTTAGGCTCACCTACCTAAATTCCAAAGGTTGTCTACTAGTAGTGAGGGTTTGATAGGTATAATAGGGAGGATATACCCTCTCAGAAGATAATAATGGTACTGGTTCGAGAAAATATATAAAACATGTAGTAGAAATAAAGGACTCAGCAGGCTCGAACCTGACCCACATAGTGGAAGCATATCCAATATCAATAAATAGCAGAAGCAATATACAAACTACAGTAGTTGAAAGTAAACAGAACAACATGCTAAGCACCACATGTAACTACTAAACAAACCAAGAATACATCCATAGTATAACAATATACAATAGGGGATCCAATGGCTAACCAATAGTAGCTACAATAACAAGTAAGCATGCATATACACAATGGAAAACTAAACAAAGTAAACTCCAGCTAGGAATGAATTCCAGGTCCATACCATCTCCATGAGACAACTAATATAGTCTAGCTCCAAAATCTGACCTCTTTCTTTCACATAAATCCATAATGTCTACACATGTACCAAAGGGCCCATGCATGGTGTGAGACAAATCTCAGTAGGATACCAACCAATGATGCATACCTAATATATTTGTGTAAGCAGGAATGCATCTATGAGGAAAATAGTAAACAATACAATGCACAAATAAACACAAACTCCACTTGTTCTTAGTAGCCACCACGGAGTGTCACCTGCTTTGGCCAATGCTGGAATCTCTATCATGTAACCCGAGACCATGTTCCACCTTACACATCATGTCTCAAGTACCAAAATCCTGATGGAACGCCCAAGAAGTAGTAACTCGGAGGAAGAATGACACCTGTCCTCAAATAAGTAACCAGAGGGACAATGATGTCTGCCTTCAAATTGAGTAACCGGAGGGACAACGATGTCTGCCCTCAAATCACGATGAGCCTATGCCCCCAACCCGATAGCCTGAATAATATCCCCTAAATTCTCTTCACCTTTCATGTTTATTCCTATGAAAAGAACCCCCAAACCAATGGTACTTAACCGTAACTAACAGGGGCCTCTACCCACATGAGTGGTCAAAATCACCTCATCATGGAGTCTCTCTGTGTGCACACTACTCAAAGTCTCAGGTGAGTGGTAATCACCAAAATAGTACCAAAGCCTCAACCTCTCTAACACCTCATTCCCCTATGACCATGCCGCTCAAGTCTTATGGATTTACCATCCATGTAACCCAGGCCATGCCAAACCTAATAGTCTCACTGCCTCAATCCCGACCTCCATGACGCCCAATACCATGGTCAAAACCACCCAATGTAATCTGGGCCAATCCCAAAAAATTGTCAACATCACTCAATAATATTTGGGCCATGCCCAACACAACACAAAGGGTTTCAGTATATGCAAATTATAAATTACATATATAATCAAAGAATCACTTTAAAACCCAAAAAAAACTAAATAGTTGAATTTCACTAGCCCAAAAAACAATCACATATAAGAACCAAGGTCTTTAATAACTTTGATACATTTAATCATACTTAAACAATATAAACTCAGTAGTTTAATCATCAAAGATCATTTTAAAACCAATATGGCATAGCCGACCAAAATGACCCTTTTGAGCAACGACCCCTCGCTCGGCCTCGCTCAAGAAAAAATGGTAAGGGAATACCGAATGACATCCCATATGTCTAACAATTAATTCAATATGAAATAGAAGATAAAACAAGTGCCCCTCAAAATTATCCAAGGATGCGCCAAAGAATGGGCCACCCAAATGTCCATGAAAACACAAAACAAGGTATGCACAACTAACCTCATACTAGTACGATGATACTATTTTGATAACATCCTCCAATTATTTCTAAAATGTGGTAGATCTATAAAAGAACTAAAATTTATTAAACCCCTATAACGTTTCTTATAACATAAATCAAGAAGAGAAGATCAAGAGGAATCAAGGCCTTATTGAGGGGATTATAACACATCCAAAGATGATCTAAATGGAGTTTAGACATGCGATTGGGAGAAAAAATAAGCTCCGACTTACTCTCCCCACTCAAACCCGTTGTGGCTCTGGGTTTCTGCCTCAAAATGAGGATACTACCTGTTTTAGGAAAAAAAGAAAATACATGGCATTGACATAGGGCTACAAGTCGTGTGTATCATTTTACTATTCATAAGACAACTGGAATTTTTCCAAGGGCCTACCGACATAACTACACTGTGTGTACCTATGGTACACAGTGTGTACCTCTCTACCTGGACGACTTCCCCAACACGCCATGTATATCCCCATACACACCCCCTCAACACAGCTTGCACAAATAGTGTACGTCGTGTATTAGCTAAAAACATTCTACCCCACCCATAGACTTACACTCCCTGTATGTCCTTCACACACAGTCTAGAGTGCACGACGTGTAATATGGAAATTTCCAGAACTTCCCAGATTTTCCCAATTTTCTCAGCAACAAGTCAAAGTTTCAAACAGGGTTATAATTTTGACCCGTTCTAAAAAATCGGGTTCTTACACCATGGATATAAATTTCCTATAGAAAATTATACTCCCAAACCTCTGGAGAAAACCCCTTAGATAAACTAATGTCCCTTGACCATACTCCCAATGGTGTATTGATTGTCATCACCCTACACATGAACTCCATAGTCAGAATCAACCCATTATCTAATTGTATCTATATAAGAGAATGGGAGGATCCAATATCAAATATGGAACTAGAAAGAATAAAAGCTATAAAAATAGTACCTATAATAGTTGATGGTCCAAACTCTCTATCCAAAAGTGTAGGATAAATTTCATGGATCTTTGTTTTCCATATTCCTTATAATGTAGTCTGAGTCCACTGAGTTGCAGCAGTCTACTGATATAGTTTCTCTTTCCTAGAAGAACCTCATCCACTACCTTGATCTCCATGACCAGTAGAACTCTAAATGCCAGATTGATAAGGGGTTTAAACGTATAGCAAACCTGGATTAACATACATGGATATTATATCATTTTAGATGAATAATCAGTACATTACAAAAAATAAATTCTTGAGGACCATAATAGTTTAGTTTATTTAGAAACTTGGAAACAAAATATTATATCCTAGTGAAATATCTCTAATATATCCCATAAATATCTCAACATTTAGTAATTATACCTAAAAACATTATTCATAACATGTGGAAAGGAAACATAATAAAGGGGTGTGATCAGATGCTCAATAGGGGTAAATAAAGGAAATGTGTAAGCATAATGTGAAATAAAAGGAGTATAACATTTGAAGGTCATACCTTACATATTATATATCATAATAAAGACTGGATGTTCTTAAGACATAGATCATAGGAGGATTAAGAGAAGAAGTCATTAAAGTATAACATATTAATAATACATGGAATTTGGGGCATGAACATTTGTTTATAACATTGTAAAGATGTATTAGTAGAAACAAGTTAACCCATTAAGTTAAGGAAATGAAATAATTATCCCACATCAACTTATGGACATGAAACCAGGTCCATGAAAAACAATTTGAACGTGTAATCAGGTTCAAACTTAACCTTATGGATATGAAATTTGGTCCATGCATAACATTGTGAACATGTAATCAGGTTCACACATAACATTTTAAACATGTAATCAGTTTCACCCATAAAATTATGGGCATGAAACCAAGTCCATGAATAACATTGTGAGCATGTAATTAGGTTCAAGCAAAACATTATGAACATGTAATTAGGTTGACTCATAAAATTATGGACATGTAACTAGGTCCATGCATAACAATGTGAACAAGTAATAAGGTTCATGCACAACTTTATGGACATGAAACCAAGTCCATGCTCAACATTGTGAACATGTAATCAGGTTCATGCATATCATTTTGAATATGTAATTAGGTTCATGAATAAAATTATAGATATTAAACTAGGTCCATGCATAAAATTCTGAACATGTAATCAGGCTCACACATAACATTTATACTCATGAGTCCTCCATTATTACCTCATACATTGGAGAGAGATATAATTACTAAAAATATCATAATAAAATCATTCATACATGTTCCATAAGATAATAAAACATCATAATATCATGAACCATAAAAAGAGATGGGTTTTGTAAACATCAAATCTTAACACATGATACTAATTGGGCATCATTAACATTTCATCACATCATAAATTATGAAAAATTTAAAGGTTTCGTTTCTTTAAATCATAACCCATGAAAATAATTTTATTTAAAATTATATAACTAGTGGAATAGAAATTCATTTCATAAGCATCATTCTATCAAAACATAACCATTCAAGAAAGGATATGAATGGAAACTTTGGATAATTTTCTAGATGGGAATGAGTAACCTCAATGGATGTTATATTAGAATAAAAATAACTTATAAGAATATTTTAAAAATATATCTTCAGAAAAATATCATTTATTTTTAGAAAAACGTTCTTTTAAACATAAAACATTTTGAAAACCATTTCCTTTGAAAAAACATTAAAAACATAGAACTAAGACTTGAATTTTTTTTGAAAACATTTTTCCTTGAAAACATATAAAATAATATTGTAAATTTTTTGAAAACCTATTTCCTTGAAAACTTATAAAATAATCTTGAAAACATTTATGAGAACTATTTTCCTTGAAAAATTATAAAATAATCTTTATTTTTTTGAAAACTATTTTCCTTGAAACTTGCAAAAGGAGTTTGAAAAAGTTTTCAAAAAAAATTATTTAAAAATATATTTAAAAAAAATCATAAAAAATAACCCTTAAGAATGAAAATAAAGCATCAATGTATTGAAGGAAGATAAATCCGTACATGTCGTATTAGGTAAAAAGAACATTCCTTTTGTATGGTAAAAATGATATAAAAATGAATTGTTAGGAAAGAGATAAGAATATTCATTTGAAAACATTGGTAAATGAAAAAAGGGTAATTTTTTTTAATGATCATTGGTTATTAGTGTAATATTCTTCAAAACCCTTTTTAGAAAACATGGTTTTAAAGGAACATATATTTATGAACGAAGAGAGGGTAAAGTCAGGTTTTATTAAAAGAAATTTCTTACCTATATTTTCTACCAAAGAGTAGAAAAATGGTACCAATACATGCATAAATAATTAATAACAAGAGGATATGTAATTTTATTGAGATATGGATCATAATATTTTATCAAAGGAAATATAAACATAAACAATCTCAAAAATCGATGAGATTTTCTCAATAAAATCTTTTAACTTGGTAACTTGGGATCATACCTTCCATGTAAGAAAAGTAAAGTATATGGATCTTAAAATTTCATGAAATTAATTAAATTCATGATATGAAATGTATAATTAATTTATATACACCTTGAATAGAATTTAGGTGTATAAAAAAACATGGGTCTCAAAGAAATAAAATTGAGACAAATCTATTTTTACAGATTTGGTAACTTCTGAATCTTTAACCCTATGAAAGAATGATCATAATATAGATATTTTAATACTCATAAATTTAATTATAAGATACATATTATAAAAAAATGATAAGTATATACACCATAACACATTAGAGACTGGAAAATATAGGATGTATCTCACAAAAATACAAAGTGAGATGAAATCCCCTTACCTTATATCTTAACACTTTTCGTACCCCTATAATATTTCTATATAATAAATATATGTTTATTATAAATCCTTTATAGATGAATATTATTATACATAATACAATATATTTTTTAATTATTACCTTATATTACCCACTTGTTAATGATCCTATGTTAAGGCTACACTTTGGTAAATATTTACTTTATTTATATCATGAGTCATAACTTGTTATATCTTTCGTCCTTATAATTATATCATGATTTATAGAATTTAAACCATGATATAAATATCATATATATATATATATATATTATATTTTTATTATAATACGAATTAAATTAAATACACAGTTCATGGAGACGGTAGCTCATACGTACGCATGAACACTATTTTTGTTTAATTGTCATGTTGAAAGATAAAGAAAGAAAGTAAAATACATATGTAATATATATATCATTATTATAGTAGATTTATGATATTATATATATAATATATATTCACTTAAACCATCCTTAATACAATCTATGTGGTATATTTATGAATCATATCGCTTTGAGGGGGAGGTAGTCCACACTTCTTGAAATAAAATTATCGAATTAACCCAAATTGGAAAGTAAAAATATATGCGTTTTAAAAAGGAATGAATAAGATTATATAAATAAAAAATTTACTATATAAAATATATAGATACATTTTTCATCATAATCAAAACCATGGTAGTTGGTAATGTAAAAATGAACAATCATTGTTTTGTGAGGCAGAAGTGCACCTTACATAGAAACAATATGTTTGTTACCCATTAGATAAAGGTGTGGGTATTTTTAGGCCTAAAAATTTACATAAAAAATATTATAGTATATTTATTATACTGTTTTTTTATATAATCATATAATAATGATATTTTTATGGGTGGATAAAGAAAATAAAAGAAATGACTTGAGAGAAGATGTTACCTCTTATTCGGATAACTCATTTTTGTTTATGCCAAAATAATTACTTGGATTTCCTTGTTAACAAGGGAATGTTTATAGGATTAAGGGATAAATGTTTGTAATTATATTGGGAAGATATTATTTAAACATAATCAGTTTTATTTGTGTGAATAAGTGGGAGAGGTGGTGGACTTTTATAGGGAAGGAAAATGACTCACTTGGAAATTTGGAAAACAAGTTAGGTTTACACATGTTATTGCCTAAAAAAAGTAATATAAAACCAACATAAATATATAATTTGAGGTTTATAAATTAATAATGGCCATAAAAGTGGTTTTTGATAAGTTTATAGGTCATTTGGGCCCCTAAGATTAAGGTTTAGTCCCTAATTAAGCTTAATATGACTTGAACCACTGTGATCAATTTTAATCATTTTTACTAATATTTTTGGTAAAAAAATATTATTATATTATTATAATATAAATATTATACTGATTAAAATGTTTTATGTAGGTTTTTTTGAATTTAATTTATAGAAGTGGCAAAATTAAGATTAATTCTAATCCCATGGACATGGCGAGATATCAGGTTTTTAAAGTAAAACGTTCAAATGTTTATTAAGTTTTTATATTCAATTTCAAAGTGAAATTAACTATATTGACATAAATTATATTAATAGATGTATAATTGATCTAATTTGACATTAAACCAAATTTAAAATATTATTTAACAATAATAATTATTTAAAGGAAATGGAATTTTATAACTAAAAAGTAGTAATTTTTCACTATTCCTCAAAAAATGAAGTTTTTCAAAAAAATCCCCAAAATTCATGATAAGCTAATTTAGGAATTATAAATTCAAAAAACATGTTTATTTTATCAAATTTAATTTCTAGATTTTTATAAAACTAATTTTAATGTTTTTCATAGAAGGGTGTGACGTGTTGTTCATTTGAGAAAATAGTAATATTTAAACATAGAAGGTATTTACTAAATATTATTTATTTGGTTATCAATGTGATTTATTTATATAAAAAAATTATAAAAAATATTTGAAATTTTTTATTACTATTCATATTACTATGTTTAATTACTATGTTATAATTATATCAACTAAATAATTTTAAAAATAAGACGATGTTTTGTAGAAAAAATTGGTGTTGCGTTTAACGTATTCCAAGTCGGTTTTTTGTGTAGAGAAATCTAGTTTGTTATTACATATAACATAAGTCAGTATTGTTTGTATCACAAGACAACTCGGTATTGTTTTTAGTACAAACAAAGTTGGCATTGCATGTGAAAGGTAGGTTTGACTTAGTGTTTTTAATATTTATACATATAAGAACTATATCTAGTGTCACGTGAAATGAAAAATATCAAAAATATAAATTTATTCAAAAACAATATTTCACAAAATCTTAGGGTGTTATATTCTTCCCCAATTAAAATGAATTTCATTCTAGAAATTATTCTGAGTTATCAAAGTTTTAATACTTTGAAGTCTAATTTATAGAAAACCACATCATAAAAATGAATACAAAAACATTCCTTGAAAATGGAAATTTGGAACGAGAATAGTTACCCAAAGTAACATATAAATATGTTTTCTCATATGATAACATTGGTTGGGAGTGAATATTTTGGATCAAAGAAAAAAATAAATATACAAAGGGGGGGATTGAGTTCATCAATCACAAACAAGTGAATGATCAACCAAAAGTTAATGGACTCAAAGTCATAAATCTAGGATAATTTAAAATTTCATCGGTTCAAAAGAAATTAATGTATTAAGACAAATTTTTTTTATCATTATCATATCTTTGATTAATTCTTTTTATTGACTAGTAATATAAGGAAATATACTTATTTGATTTTATTCCCCTTTTTATACATAATCCCAGCCTTTAGTTATGCCTTGATAGATTTCCACTTCATCACTTACCCTATGAAATGAATGAGAATTATTTTTTATTATTCCTGAAGTACCAATAGATCATAAGATCCATGATAACTCAACCCATATTTATTTAGTTACTATAAAAAAATTGTAGTTTGATCAGGATATCAAATATTCATAAATCTTCATTTAGAGAGATACCATTGTAATCTTACTAACATCATCTGATGTTTAACTTAAACATTTCATAAATGGTTAACCATAATATCCTTTAGAAAGATTAAAATTCATATGTTTAGAAATATTTTCATGAAATCATATTAATATTGATCCCCCATATATCGCAAAGCACCACTTGGTTGTTACATTCTAAACATGTGAATACCCTCATCGTATATTCCCTTGAAACATGGTAACAAACTTAATTACCAGAAACACTTTTGGAAAATATGGATACTTCCTTATCAAAAATGTTACTAGATATATTACATAAATCCAAGAAGTTGTAAACTTCATCCCTGATTAAATATCCCACTTTTTCTACCAATAAACAATTAGATCTAGGGTAATTAGTTCATTCCAATTTACTTTATCCAAATCAACCATCTCTTTATCCAAGTGAAACACAATGTTCTCAACATCTTGATCACATTAAGGGATACATTTCCTTAACTAAAATATCACTTTTATAAGTATTAATAACTATTAAACACATCCTTTTAAATACTTAATAAAAACATATGCTGAAAATATATATATATTTCATGATTCATATAACATAATCTTCAAATTCAAAAACATGAGTTTTCCATTCATCCAACCATTATTCTTAAACCATCACTCATTATTCATAAACTTATTCCATAATACATATTTCATATAACATGAAACATGAATAATATTTTAAATTTCCTAAACTCAATCTGATCATAATTTTTATGAATAATGTAAACAATAATCGAAAGAACATCACATAACTTTCACATTTCGTTTGCAGTTTCTTTATCTTCATAAGTATAACCAATACTCATACCACCTTCATGTTTTTTTATGAGATTTTCAGTTGGGAAATAGATTTTGATAATTCCCATATTTCCACATCTAAATGTTTAAATTTTAACCAGGTTCCTTATAGTTCTATACATTGAATAAAACCAAAAATCACATGGTGAGAAATATATATCATAGAAGAAAACCATATAATCATGAAAAATAATTTATAGGATGTCTAAATCATAACAACGACCTTTAATCGATGACAAATATGATTTATCCTAAGTTATTCATACCCAAATTCTAATTAAATTCTTTATTATGGTTCATAATGAGTTTTTGAATTCCCAATGCATATCCCTCTAGAGTGTCAAACCAGTTGTGTAGTAAGGCACGTTGTTATGTACCAGATTACCCCGAGTTTGGCCTAAAAAATCTTGTTGATGTTTTTACCACTAGGTATATCTGAACCAGTTCTACATCCACTAATTTTATCGATTAATTAATTCATTTATAAAAAACCACTCACTCTATCCTTTACCAAAATTCCACGACATTTTCTTAAATGTCAAATCATCCTTATACTTATCGTTAGAGACATCCCTAGACATATCCTTAGAAAAACACCTAGGGATCTCACTAATGTTTTCTAATCATAGTTTCCAAATTATGAATAAACCCTTCCTTTACTACCATCTATAGAGTCATAGGCCTTATATACAAATATATTACACATTTTAGATGATTACTCAGTACATTATAAAAATACATTCCCAAGGATTGTAATATTTTAATATCTTTATAAATAATGAAGAAAAATATTTTATCGTGATGAAAGATACTCAATATCTCCCATAGAGATCTATGCCTTTATCACTTCTACCTAAAACCTTTCTTCATAACCTCGCGAAAGGAAACAAAAGAAAGGGGTGATCTCTGATGCTCAATAAGGGTAAATAAGGGAAACATGTAAGAAAAAAGTGAAACAAAAGGGTATGGAACTTGATAATAACAATTTAAGATCATATGATGCATATTAGAGATTATAATAAAGATTTACCATTCATAAGACATATATCATAATAGGATTAAGATCACAATTCATGAAAGAATAACATATTAATATGACATGGAATTTTTGGCATACACAATGGTTTATATGGTTTTTAACATATATAAGTAGAAACATGTTCACTCATTATGTTATGGACATGAAATTATGCCCTATGAAATTAGGTCAATTCATAATAATGTGAATGTGTAATTAGGTTCATGCATAACCTTATGGACATTAAACTAGGTCCATGTATAACATTGTGAACATGTAATTAGTTTCACACATAACATCATGAACATTTAATCTAGTTCACGCATAAACTTATGAAAATGAAACCAAGTCCATGCATAACATTGTGAACATGTGATCAGGCTCACACATAACACTGTGAAAATGTAATCAAGTTCACGGCTAAACTCATTGACATACAATAGGTCCATGAATAACAATGTGAACATGTAATGGATTTCACACATAACCTTATAGACATGAAACCAGGTCTATGCATAACATTGTGAAAATGTAATCAGGTTCATGCATAACATTTGTAAAATGTAATTAGGTTCAAACATAAACTTATAAACTTGAAAATAGGTCCATGAATGACATTTTGAACATTTAATCAGGATCACACATAATATTTATACTCATGAATCATTCATCATTACCTGATGCATTGGATGGAGATATAGGTCCCACCCTTTTCACGATAAAATCAATCATACATGTGCCATAAGGTAAAAAAAAATCATCATATCATGAACTATAGAAACATATGGGTTTCATAAACATAAAATTATAACACATGAAATCAATTGGGCATCATTAACATTTCCTCACATCTTAACCTATTGAAAATAGATAGGTTTTATTTCATCAAATCATAACCAATGAAAATAAACACATTTCAAAAGAATATAAATAGTGGAATAGAAATAGGTGTTATAAGTGTCATTAAATAAAAACATAACCATTCAAAAAAGGATATGAATGGAACCATTGGATAAATTTTTAGATGGTAATGAGTAACATCAACAGATTTCATCTTAGAAGGAAAAAACATAGAAGGATATTTTGAAACATTTATTGAGGAAAATATATGTTCTTATTTGAAAAACTCTCTTTAAAACATAATAAAATTTGAAAAACATTTCGATTGAAAATAATTTGGAAACATATAAATATGTCTGAAAAAAATTTTGAAAACTTTTTTCCATTAAAACTTATAAAATATGATTGAAAATATTTTAAAAACCACTTTCCTTGAAAAATTATAAAATAATATTAATTTTTTTAAAAATAATCTTCCTTAAAAAAATATAAAATATCTTGAATTTCTTAAAACTATCTTCCTTGAAACATAAAAAATAAACTTGATTTTTTTAAAACTATTTTCCTTAAAAAATAAAAAAATAATCTTGATTTTTGTTTTAAAACTATTTTCCTTGAAAATTATAAAAGGATCTTGAAAAAATTATGGAAATCATTTATTTGAAAATATCTTTTAATTTTTTTTATCATAAATTTACCTTTAAATAGGAAAATAAATCTTCAAAGGATTAATGGATGATAAATCCATACATGTCAGATGAGGTAAAAAGAACATTCCTTTTACTTGGTAAAAAGGTTAGAAAAATTCCTCGTTCAGAAAGAGAAAATAATATTCAATTGAAAAAATTGGTAAAAGAAAAAAAGGGTAATTTTTTTTAATGATTATAGGTTATTGGTAGAATATTATTGTAATCCCTTTTTATAAAACATGGTCTCAAAGGAACATAAATTTTTGACTGAAGAGAGGGTAAAGTCAGGCTTTCTTTAAAACACTTTATTAACTATATTATGTACTAATGAGTATAGAAATTGTACCAATACATGCATAAATAAACAATAACAAGAGGATAATGAATTTTCTTGATATATTGATCATAATATTTCATCAAAGGAAGCATAAACATAAACAATCTTAAACAGTGATTAGATTTTCCTAATAAACTCTTATAACATGGTAACTTGGGATCATACACTCCATGTAGGAAAATGAAATTAAATTTAGCTTAAAATATCATTAAATGAAGTAAATTAATTATATGACATGTAAAAGGGAAGAATACACACTTTTAATAAATTTAGGTGCATAAAAAAACATGAGTCTTAAAGAAGGAAAATTGAGACAAAACAGTTTTTACCGATTTGGTAACTTTTTAAAATTTAACCCAATTAAATAATGATCATAAAATTGATATTAGAATACCCATAAATTTAAGTATAAGATAAATTTAATGAAATAATGGGATGTAAATACACCACAAAAAAGGAAAGATTGATGAACCTAGATTGTATCTCATAGAAATAAAAAGTGACATAAAATCCCCCATCCTTGGGTCTTGACTCTCTACGTACTCGTACAAGCTTCTTGTATAATAAATATAAGTTTATTATACATATTTTTTGGAATAATATTCTTATACATAATAATATATATGGTTTTCTTATAGCCTTGTATTACCCAATTGTTAAAGATCTTATGTTAAAGCCACACATTGGGAAATATTCACTTTATTTCTCACATGTGTCTTGACTTGTTATATCTTTGGTCTTTAAAATTATATCACGATTTATAGAATTTAAACCATGATATAAATATCATTTTTATATTTGGTCTTTATATCTATACATCTTGTTATATATTTGGTCCTTATATTTATATAATGATTTAAATAATTCAAAACATGATATAAATATAATTTATATAAAGTATATGTGTATTATAATAATCTATAGAATATATAACTTGTTATATATTTGGTCCTTATGTTTTTATAACTTGTTATATCTTTAGTCCATATATTTATATCATGATTTATAGAATTTAAAACATGATATAAACATAATTTATATATATTATATGTTTATTATAATAATATATCGAATATATAAGTGTGAAATAGAATACAATGTTCATGGAGACGATAGCTCATACGTACGCATGAATGCTATTTCCATTTAATTATTGTGCTGAAAGAAAAAATGAGTAAAATAAATATGTATATATATATATAATTATTAAATAATCATTATTATATCATATATATCATATATATCCACTAAAACTATCATTTATACAATCTATGTGGTGTATGAACGAATCGTATCGTATTGAGGGGCCGGTAGTCCACACTTCCTCAAACAAAATTATCGTATTAACACAAAATGGAATGTGAAAATATATCTGTTTTAAAAAGTAATAAGGAAGATTAATGAACTATTAAATTTAATATATTACATATATAAAAATATTTTATATCATAATGACTATAACACCCCAAGATTCCACAGTATGCTTCTCTTTGAATAATACAGTAGCGTGTTGTACGCAACTTCGAGTTCTAACACACACCACAACCAATCAAACTAGCCGTTATGAATAGTAATACCCACTTTTTGAAATTTTATACATTTTATCTTTCAAAATAGACTTCATTTTTGGATTCTGAATATCGATATAATCCTTGGATGAAATTTTGGTACTTTTCGGATAACTTTTATATTTTGATGAATATTGGAAATTACTAAATTTTTATTACAAACAAATTTTTTAATCAAAATAATTAATAGTGATAAATTATGAATTAGAGTGGTTTTAATGTATATTTATAATATATTTTTACCATTTAATACAATGTTGTTCATTGGACATACTTTCACAATTAAAACAGATATAAACAAGTATCAATCTTTTGATAGTTAGTATTTCTTAAAAACACGCTTTTTGTTTTGACAGCAGGAATTAATTTTAAATTAATTTCTTCCACTTATGTGTTTTGAATTTGGAAAAAATGGATTCTATATTTGGAATCAGTATGTCCAAATTATGTAAATAGGTAACTTTCATTTTTAGACAATTTGAATAATTACTTCGGTAAATATTTTATTTACCATGGTTAAAGGGTAAATCCGGTAAATAAGGGTAAAAAAATAATATTATCATAATAATAAATTACCCTAAAAAGTGTCCTAAACTTATTGGTGGATACATGTCCGACCATGGGCATCTTTGGGTCGATTTTGGGACCCCATGGAGCCACTTGTAGGTGATAGGGACACATTATATTAATTATGTTAAAGTAAATACAAAAATGACATAAGCATATATCTTTTAGAAATACAATTTTTACATAGGGTTATATATGTTATAATTTAGACTATAAGTATTCATTATAAAGATAAAAAGATTTACTATATAATTATTTTTTATTTATAATTTTTAGACGTCAAATAAGTTAATTTATTTATGACACAATGATGATGCAGTAATTACCGTATTAATGAAAGATTAAGATAATTGATATTATAAATACCCAAATAAATGTAAAATTACAAAAATTTAATTGGTTAATATGACATATTAGTATGGTTTATATAAATTTTTTTCAAATTAATAATGTTTTTATAAATTTATCAAGAACAAAATACCCAATAGTGTCAAAATTGACATAAAAGATTTTTGAAAACAAATATTATATTATTAATTTATATTCAATTCATAAAAATATAAGGTTTGGCAAGAGACTTATATCATGATAGGTGTATCATTAATGGACCACTTGGAGGTATATTTGAGTTATATAGTATGTTCATTAACTATATAATATAAACATACAAAGTGACATGGTAAGTGTCAAACTAATTAACTAAGAGTTAAAAATAAAAGATAAGGTTAATATAATGACCCAAACCTGTCTAAATTATATTTTTTGAGTGGTTTTCGACACATAACCACCTTAAACTTTAAATAATCCACTTTTTATCTATTTGAAACCGAATATGAATTTATTATAAAATAATATTTCTAGATTTTCCTAAGGTGCCCCTCCCCCTTATAATAGGACACCACTTCTAACCAATTCGTCACACTTTCAAAGCCTTTTGGTTCGGCCAAACCCTGCCCAAATACTCTATCAACTTCCCTCAATTCAACCTATAGGCCTTAGTTTGATCATAAATCCAAGCTAAGGGGCCCTTTTGATCAAATCAGAAGGAAGAACCCGAAGAAGAGGTAATGTTTTCACCACCTCTTTCAAGTTCCTTTCTTCATCAAATTCTTCTTTCTTTGTTATTCCTAATATAAAATAATAACTCCAGTATCTCCTATATACTGGGAAATTATTATCAATATGGTACAACCATATTCAGTATTCTATCCATCCTTTGAATGACATGTCACCATACGTTCGTCCGTACGGCTTACCGTCTCCACGTCGTGGTGTAATTGTTATTAAATATATTTTTATTTGGATGGGTATAATAATGATGTATAATTCATTTAAATAATAAATATAACATGATAATTATTATTTATATATTATATACTATCCAATTATATATTATTTTAATATCAAAACGATGATATTGTCGCTCGTGCATACGTACGGACTACCGTCTCCACAAACGCGATGAAATTCATTCCCCATCATATCCATTCAAGAATAATTCTCATTTGATGATTAAAAGTAATGTTTAAGAACATTATATCATTATTTATATTAATAATATAAAACCTATCCATAACAAACACGACTGATGCAATAAAACATATAAAAGAAAATGTGTTAGTTAACACCTGAAACGACGAAAATACTAAAGTATTATTAACAAAGCATTATTAGAAGATCATATATGATATCACAATTATGTATATGGTTCTTTTATAATTTAATAAAAATGTTCTAACTATTATACAGGAGGTTAACATACCATCTACTAAGGAAAAGTACAAGGTAAGGGGTTTTCATCTCACTCCTTATTCCCGTGAGATTCATTCCATATTGCCACTATTAACTTTTGTGTGGTGTATGTACTGCCCATAATTGTATTATTTATGTAATACACTTTAATATATGTTTATTTACATATTCATTGTATGATACCTCTTTCATGGGGTGTATGTTTCATAAGTTACCAAATTGGTAAGGGTTTATTTCACAATCTCTTCATTATCCGAGGTCGTTTATACGTAATTATCTACTGGGACCTCTTTATCATCCACATCCATGTTTCTTAAAAATGTATTTCAAAACATTCTTAATATTTTTAAGAATATGGGTTAAAGTCATTTATACCATTGTTTGACTTTTTATAAGAAGTTTATAAAAGAATATTTCTGTCACTTTCCAAATAAGGTCGTTTTAACCTTTTCGACAGAATTAAGGTAAGAATGTCTTTTTTTAACTTATACGGCGGGTGAGACTATTTCCCATTGTTATAAAATCTTTGATTCTTCCCTTACAAGCTTATAAGAATATTTTCAATGTAAATGTTTTTTTATGATTATGTAACATTTAAATGATTTAAAAAAAGAGATATTTCTCTCAAATAGTTTTGATTTCATCTATGTCAACATCCTTTGATAAATTTTACACTTTTTTGAAGTTTATTTATTATGATACAAATCATCCATGTTGTATTTAATTTTTTGTGATATGTTTGAATATGGATGATTTATTTTTTTTCCATTAATGGTTTATGATTAATGTTTTGGCTTGCTAGTTTTAATACGAATGTTTATGTTATATTTCATCCTCTACTTAAGATGGATGTGTTGGAATAGTATGTTCTGGGTTGGGGACCAGTAAAATTAAGCCCTTTGGTTTGGGGTCTGGTTATAGAGGACCCTCTGGGTTGGTGTCCGGTTCTTAAAGGCACTCCGTGTTGGTGTTTGGTTATTAGAGGAACTCCGGGTTGGAGTTCGGTTACAGAGGCTCTCCGAGTTAAAGTCCGGTTACAGAGGCTCTCTGGGATAGAGTCCGGTTATAGAGGCTCTCTGGGTTAGGTTCGGGTTACAATTATCCCTTAGGTCTTGGCACGAGTCCTTGACACAGAAATTTATGTTCGGCATTATGCATTTCAATCATTATGAATGTGGTCAGTGATATTGCATGTGATTATTCAACTAGTAGAATATCCATGTGAATAAGTAAAAGGAATTATTTTATTTTATCTTTGCCATATATTTCTTGAGTTCAAGTTTTAAAGGATTTTGTTTTAGTTATACATTGCCTCAAATGTTTATGCTTCTTTATGAAAGCTTCCGCTATATTGTTATCCTTACTGAGCATCTGAGCTCACCCCTTTCTATGTTTTATTTTTCCCAGGATGTGAAGAAATATTTTATGACTTACCTGCAGGGATAGTCTGAAGGGGATATGAGTATGGACTATGGAGACTATATTATTGTAGTTTTTCACTTTATGATGTAATGTAAACCTTATGAATGTATCTAGTGATTCCAAGGCTACTAAACTAATCGGCCTTTCGAGACTTTATCATTCTTGTGATCATGCCAATGTTATGTAATAATGCACCGACTCTGGGCAACTAGGGTCGGGGAATTACAGTTGGTATCAAAGGAAGTTTAGTATAAACCTTGGAAGCTAGATTTAGGTAAAATCTGGTTAGATCACATAGACCTAAGATATAATTTGAGGATTAGTATAGAAGAACTTCCTAGAATTTTTGTATTGTAGAAATTTTGTGAATTTTCCGAGAAATACATCCCTAGCAAGATACGAGCAGGTAGAGGTGGCTCTGGAACAGATGTACCTAGGGGTAAAACCCGAAAACACCGCTTTGAGATAGACTCGAATAGGAACTGGTGCACGACAACGAGCCTTGCTGCAATCTTGGTTATGACCCTCCCAGGGGATATGCTTAGGATAATTCTCATTTTCTTTATAAACCATTATGAAGGGATTATGAGTATATACTTACTCAATGAATTTTTTTTATGATTATGGATTATATCCATAAACTTTTTAATTTATGTTAAGTGTTTTACAAGTTTGGGATTAGGTATTTCTATTCATAAACTAATCTAGTGTATTCCATTGTTTAGAAATGGCGCCCAGTAGAAGGAATGAGAACTCCAGCAATACGCATGATCCAAAGAGTAAGAAGGATCATATCTTTCATAGGCATAATCCAGAATTTATAAGGGAAATAGTCTCCCACATATTATCATCATATGAAGAAATATTATCATGTGTTGATAAGATAAGTAATGAATTCTCAGAGTCCTATGGCTTTGAAGGGAAGCCAGAGAAAAAAAGTATGGTAGAGAGAAGAACATATAAAGTGAAAATGGTAAAGAAGGATTTACCCATATGTTATAACTGTGTAAAGAATCACCTTGGAAAATGCTTTATGGGAATTTGAGTATGTTATAAGTGAGGAGAAAAAGGACAACACGCAGACCGTGTGACAACCCGTCGCGTTGGACAAAGTTGTGGGAATCGAACCCACAACCATAGTGCGATAGGGATTTATCACCTACCACTGGACTATGTGAAGTCCCTGGATTGTATAATGTAGTCCCTTTTTTTAATGGGTCTGATATGGGAATTATACATTCAATATATTTGGAACCCTATATTATTAGGATAAATAGAGTATTCTTGAGTTGTATTATGTGTTGTAGTGAAAGATGAGTTTGTGGTAGAAATTAATTAATGGATAAAACTCTAATTATAAAGTAATTATATCTCCTTATGATCTTATCCAATCTCATAAATAAATTCCTCAACATTAAGAAATGGAACTTAGAACAAAAATGTTGTCCTAGATGGTACCTTAGGTCATCACAAATTTATGGCTTTGGGATTATTGGCCCTTTTCATATCCATGTTCTTTAACACTCTCCATCAGATATTGATTGTTAGATTTCTATTCCATATCCATATTTTTCTAAATGGAACCCTAGTATGTGTTATTTTCAGCAACCTTCATACTTACCACTCTTTATTTTAAATAGAGGCCTCATTAATCCATTTTTCGATGTGGGATTTCAATGATATTTTGAAATGTGAACCCCATGTTTCCAATACCGAGAATAAATTTTGAAGATGAAATTTATTGAAGGAGGGGAGAATGTAACACCCTAAGCTTCCACAATACTCTTCTCTTTGAATAATACAGTAGCGTGTGTTGTACGCAACTTCGAGTTCTAACACACACCACAACCAATCAAACTAGCCGTTATGAATAGTAATAACCAATTTTTGAAATTTTATACATTTACCTTTCAAAATGGACTTCATTTTTGTATTTGGAATATGAAAATTATCCTAAGATGAACTTTTGGTACTTTTCGGATAACTTTTATATTTTGATGAATAGTGAAAATTACTAAATTTTTATTAAAAAATTTTTTTTAATCAAAATAATTAATAGTGATAAATTATGAATTTCAGTGGTTTTAAAGTATATTTATAAGATATTTTTACCATTTAATACAATTTTGGTAATTGGAAATAATTTCACAATTAAACCAGACATAAACAAGTATCAATCTTTTGATAGTTATTATTTTCTTAAAAACAGGCTTTTTGTTTTGACAGCGGGAATTAATTTTAAATTAATTTCTGCCACTTCTTTGTTTTGAATTAGGAAAAATAGATTTCATATTTGGAATTAGGATGTCCAAATTGTGAAAATAGGTAAATTTAATTTTTAGACATTTTGAATAATTACTTCGGTAATTATTTTATTTACCATGGTTAAAGGGTAAATCCGGTAAATAATGGTAAAAAATAATTTTATAATAATAATAAATTACCCTAAAATGTGTCCTAACCTTATTGGTGCATACATGTCTGACCATGTAAATCGTTAGGTCAATTTTGGGACCCCATGGAGCCACTTGTAGGTGATAGTGACACTTTATATTAATTAAGTTAAAGTAAATACAAAAATGACATAAGCATATATCTTTTAGAAAAGAAATTTTTAAATTGGGTTATATATGTTATATTTTCGACTATAAATATTAATTAGAAAGATAAAACTATTTCCTACAGAATGGTATTTTATTTATAATTTTTAGACATTAAATAATTTAATTTATTTATGACATAATGATGATATAGTAATTACCGTATTAATAAATGATTATGATAATTGATATTATAAATACCCAAATAAATGTAATTTGAAACTTTTTATAAATTCCAAAAAATTTCTAGGTTACTATGACATATTATTATGGTTTATATAAATTTTTTTCTAAGTAATAATGATGTTATAAATTTATCAAGAACAAAATACCCAATATTGTAAAATTTATATAAAAGAGTTTTTAAAACAAATATTATATTATTAATTTATATTCAATTCATAAAAATATAAGGTTCGGCCAAGAGACTTATATAATGATAGGTGTATCATTAATAGACCACTTGATGGTTTCTTGAAGGTATATAGTATGTTTATTAACTATATAATATAAACATACAAAGTGACATGGTAAGTGTCAAACTAATTAACTAAGAGTTAAAACTAAAAGATAAGGTTAATATAAGGACCAGAACCTATCTAAATTCTATTGGTTGAGTTATTTTCGACCCATACCAAGATTAAAATTTAAATAATCCACTTTGGAGCCATTATAAACCTAATATGAATTTATTATAAAATAATATTTCTAGATTTTCCTAAGGTGCCCCTCCTACCCCTTATAAAAGGACACCACTTATAACCAATTCTTCACACATTAAAAGCCTTTTCGTTCGGCCAAACCCTGACCAAATACTCTCTCAAATTACCTCACTTCAACTTAGAGGCCTTATTTTGATCAGAAAGACAACCTATGGAGACCTTTTGAACAATCAAAAGGAAGAACCCAAAAAAGAGATAATGTTTTCACCACTCTCTTTCAAGTTCCTTTCTTCTTCAACTTCTTATTTCTTTGTTATTCCCATTCTAAAATAATAACTCCAGTATCTCCAATATACTGTGATATTATTATAAATATGGTACCACCATATTCAGTATTCTATCCATCCTTTGAATGACATGTCACCATACGTGTGTACGTATGGCTTACCGTCTCCACATCACGGTGTAATTGTTATTCAATATATTATTATTTGGTTGGGTATAATAATGATGTGTAATTCATTTAAATAATAAATATAACATGATAATTATTCTTTATATATGATATACCATCCAATTATATATTATTTTAATATCAAAAGGATGATATTTTCGCTCGTGCGTACGTACGGACTACCGTCTCCACGAACATGATGAGATTCATTCCCCATTGTATCCATTCAAGAATAATTATCATTCGTTGTTTAAAAGTAATGGTTAAGAACTTTATATCATTCTGAATATGAATAATATACAACCTATCCATAACATAAATGACTTATGTAACAAAACATATAAAAGAAAACGAGTAAGTTAACACCCAAAACGATGATAATACTAATGTATTATTAACAAAGCATTATTAGAAGATCATATATGATATAATAATTATCAATATGTTTCTTGTATAATTTAATAACAATTTTTTAACTATTATACAGGAGGTTAACATACCATCTACTAAGGGAAAGTACAAGGTAAGGGGTTTTCATCTCACTCCTTATTCCCGTGAGATTCTTGCCATATTGCCACTATTAACTTTTGTGTGGTGTATGTACTGCCCAAAATTGTATTCTTTATGTAATAAAATTTAATTTATGTGTATTTACATATTCATTTTATGATACCTCTTTCATGGGGTGTATTTTTCGTAAATTATCAAATTGGTAATGGTTTATTTCACAATCTCTTCATTATCCGAGGTTGTTTATACGTAATTATCTACTGGGACCTCTTCATCATCCACATCCATTTTTATTAAAAATGTATTTCAAAACATTCTTACTATTTTAATGAATATTGGTTAAATTCATTTATACCCTTGTTTGAATTTTTATAAGAATTTTATAAAGGAATCTTTCCTTCATTTTCCAAACAAGGTCCTTTTAACCTTTTTGACAAAATTAAGGTAAGAATGTATTTTTTTAACTTATACAGTGGGTGCAGCTATTTTCCGCCATTATAAAATCTTTGAAGCTTTCCTTACAAGATTATAATAATATTTTTAAAGAATTTTTTTTTATAATTATGTGACTTTTAAATGATTTAAAACAAGAGATATTCCTCTCTAATAGTTTTGATTTCATCTATGTCAATATCCTTTGAAAACTTTTACACTTATTTGAAGTTGATTTATTATGATACAAATCATCCATATTGTATTTAAGGTTTTGTGATATGTTTGACTATGGATGAGTTATTTTTATACCATTAATGGTTTATGATTAATGTTTTCGCATGCTAGTTTTAATATTAATGTTTATGTTATATTTCATCCTCTTCTTAAGATGAATGTGTTGGACTAGTAAGTTACGGGTTGGGGACCGGTAAAAGTAATCCCTCCGAGTTGGGGTCCGGTTACAACAGACCCTCTGGGTCAGTGTTCGGTTATTAGAGGCACTACGGGTTGGTGTCCGGTCATTAGAGGCACTCCGAGTTGGAGTTCGGTTACAGAGGCTCTCCGGGTTGGAGTCCGGTTACAGAGGCTCTCCGGGATGGAGTCCAGTTACAAAGGCTCTCTAGGTTGGGTTTCGGTTACAGTTATCCCTCAGGTCTTAGAACGAGTCCGTTACATAGAAATTAATGTTTCTCATTATGCATTTCAATCATTATGAAAGTGGTCAGTGATATTGCATGTGATTATTCGACTAGTAGAATATCCATGTGAATAAGTAAATGACATTATTTCATTTTATCTTTGCCATATATTTCTGAAGTTCATGTTTTAAAGGATTTTGTTTTAGTTATACATTGCCTCAAATGTTTATGCTTATTTATGAAATCTTTCGCTATATTGTTATCCTTACTGATCATCTGAGCTCACCCCTTTCAATGTTTTATTTTTCCCAGGATGTGAAGAAATATTTTATGACTGAACTACAAGGCTAGTCTGAAGGGGATATGAGTGTGGACTATGGAGACTATATTATTGTATTTTTTAACTTTATGATGTAATGTAAACCTTATGAATGTATCTAGTGATTCCAAGGCTACTAAACTAATTGGTCTTTCGATACTTGATCCTTCTTGTGATTATGACAATGTTATGTAATAATGCACCAACTCTAGGAAACTGGGGTCGGGGCATTACAAAGACCACCATAGTTGGTGTTAATGGAAAAATGAATAATCATTATTTCGTGAGGTACTAGTTCACCATACATAAAAACAATATGTTTATTATTCATTAGATGAAGTTGTGTGTATTTTTAGGTCAAAAAATTTAAATAAAAACATCCAAGTATATTTATTATAACTTTTTGTAATATAATTATAGAATAAAGAGATTTTGTGGGGGTGGATAAGGAAAATAAAAGAATGTACTTGAGAGAAGACATTAGCTCTTAATCAGGTAACTCCTTTTGTTTTGTGCCAAAAGGATTCCTAGGATTGACTTATACCCAAGGGAAGGATTATATATGGAAGGGAGGGATTTTTGGAAGTGTATTGTGAATATATTGGATGAAACTAAGAGGTTTGGGAGGTGTGATGATTTTGGAGAGTTAGTGGCCTTCTATAGGGAAGGAAAAGGACTCACTTGGAATTTTTGAAACCATGTTAGGTGTACACATGTTATTACCTAAAAAAAGTCATAAAAACCAAGATAAATCATTAATTTAAGGTTTATTTATGACTAATTTCCATTATATAGGTTTTGGACAAGCGTATATATCATTTGGACCTTTAAGATTAAGGTTTAGTACCTAATTAAGCTTAATTTGACCTTAATCGATGTGATTAATTTTAATCACTTTTACTAATATTTTGGGTCAAAAATAAAGTTTATATTATTAGACTCTAGAAATTATACTTACTAAAAAGGTTTATTTATTTTTCTAAATTCAATTAACAAATGTGTAAAAATTAAGATTTTTGCTAATCCTGCAGACGTGGTGAGAGAGCCATGTTTTAAGGTAAAACATTCATAATTTTATTAAGTTTTTATATTAAATTTCAAACTAAAATTGATTCTAATGACCTATATTTTATTAATATATTTATTAATGATATTATTTTACCTTAAAAAATATTAAAATATAATTTAACATTTAAAATTATTTAAATTAATAGGCGGTTTTCAACTAAAAAGAAGTATTTTTCACTATTTATCAAAAATTGACGTTTCTCAAAAAATCCCCAAAAATTACCCTATGATAATTTTGGAATTATAAATTCAAAAATGAATTTTATTTTATCAAATTCAACTTATAGATTTTTATAAAATTAATTTTATTATTTTTCATAGAAGTACATGAAGTGTAGTTTATTTGAGAAAATATTATTTCTAAACATATAAGAATTTTACAAAAAATATATATTTAATTATAAATATGTTTTATTTATATAAATAAATTATATAAAGTATTTTATTTTTTTAATAATATTTATATTAGTGTGTTTAATGGCTAGGTTATAATTATCTCAATTAAATAATTTTAACAATTAGATGATGTTTCGTAGAAAACATCAGTGGTTCGTGTAACGTATGCAAAATTTGTGTTGTGGGTAGATAAATCCAGGTTGGTATTTCATGTAAAATAAGTCAGAATTGCATGTCATTCAATCCAATTTGGTATTGCATATAGCGTAAGAAAATTCGTTATTTCGTGTAGTGCAATCCAAGTCCGTATTGAATGTAGCGCAAGCCAAATTAGTATTTAGTGTGAAAGGAATGTTTTAATTAGTGTTTTAATATATATATATATATATATATATAAGAACTATTTCTAGTGTCATGTGAATTGAAAAATACCCAAAATATAAATTAGTTTGAAAAAAAATATTTCTCAAAATCTGGGGGGTGTTACAAAACCCCCTTGTATCACTGTGATTCTTCCTATCTCCTCTATCATTACCCATATTTCATGGGTTCCTCTAGAACCACTGTAGATGTCCCATCCTTCCGTAAGTTATACCATTAACCAATGGTCAGAGAAAAATTTCTATGAATGTGACCAGGCCTACCACACTCAAGTAGGATCCTGAGTAATTTTTCCCCCCTATTCACTATATTTTCCACTTCTCTAGTTGACATTCTCATAAAAATGCTTCCTACTCTCAGAAGCCATACATCCTGATCGTTCAGTAGAAACCACCTATCCACCACTGGAAACATCATTTAGGATCCCCTCAGATATGAGAGCTTGTTCCACTACCTCTACAAAATTATTTAACAGAAATATATTAACTTGGGACTTAATATTATATTTAATCCCATATAGAAAACATCTTTCCATAACTATCTCATCCCCTTACTGTTATGGAGAAAAGTGATTCAAGTCTGTAATGTGACCAACATCATCCATCACAAAACATGATTCCCTATTTTAACCTAATAAACTATGATCCACTCTCCTGTCTTAGTGTCCCATGATAAAATTGATCCATGAAATTCTCTTAGAAATCCTTAAATACCATGTTTTATAGATATCCATAAGAAGTTTGGATGTCCCACTATCACTTTTCTGATCCTCCCTACATATAAGCTAGCACCTTTAATATTTTCTCATAAGGAGTCTCTATGTTGTCAAGAATCATCTCGATAGAGACAATCTATAAATTTTCTATTTCATGTCCACCATATCTAGTGAAAGTTGGAGAGTGATTCATTGGAAACTCTTATGTCAATCCATAAATATTCTTCCCAATCTGACCTAGGTCTCTTTCAATAAATTTCATGAAGCAGAAAAAGTTCTCATAGAAATACACTCTGGCTTCTTCACCCAGAACTATCAGAGCTTCATGTTCCACTACTGGAAGCACATTTCCGGCCAAGTTATCCTATAATCCTACTAAGAAGCATCATTATGGAGGAATATATGTCAATTCCAAACAAATGTATTAGGACAAATAAAAAAAATTAACACATTTAACAATAAATATTAACATAAATCCATAAAATTAATCCCCCTTTCCCACCAGATGATTAAAATTGAGTAATAATCACTACCCATACCATGATACATCTAGGTTATGGATAAAAAGGGTAAAAACATTCTCAATTTCCAATTTATCATTAAACGCACAATTATTCCCAATTTTCATCATTTTACAACTTTTAATTCCATATCAGGAACCATTTTAAGTTCAATTATAAATGAAAGGAAAAATATTTAAATTTCAATAAATTACCCAACTTCTTCTTTTACATGCGTGCCTACAAATAATTCATGTCACAATAATTATTGAGTTTCTAGATTGATGAATTTAGAGTCAATTGTCATGCCATACTGGGCTATGAGTCAAATCTCAGAAAATTTCAGAAAAAGTAATCACATTACACAACAAGTTCATAACTCATGGTAAAATAACATCCAACTATAAAAACAAAACTAAATAACAACAATACCACCCAAGGTACTTGGTTTTTCCATCATACATGGGTTAGGTACTCCCATGTAGAAGATCATGCTCATGGATTGACTGTTCCAAGATTCTTATCTATCTTTATTAAATAGTATGATAAAAGAAAATAAAAGAAAACTCCTCTGATAACACTTTGTAACATATTGAACCAGGTACCACACACATGTACCATGAGCTGGTCAGTTACATGACATCAAGTGCACCTCCTCATATTTCATAGGATGCCTACTAGAATCAATGGTCAAATATTCAATGTGGGGATACTATACCCTCTTTATAAAAGTAAAACAATAGCAAAAACAAATAACAATAACAAAATGAAAATAAACATAACGAGAAATAATACCAGTATCACATGATGATAGAAACAAAAACAAAATATCAAAAACTAATGTAGTAGATATGTCATTCCATATGTGGGTCATGTTTGTAAATGAAACTAAAAAATGAAGACACACCAACAAATCCCCAAGGAGTTCTTGACATCACATCTGGTTCTCTCATCCAATCTTCATCCCAATTCATCCATCTAACATAAGTCTCTTTCCCTTATCATTTCCTAAAAACATGAAGTCTATTCAGGTATCAATCAAGAATGAAAAGTAGGGTGTGATTAAAACATTGTAGGCCACCACCAATGGTGTCTAAAATAATATACCATCAATAATAGTGTATGTATTTGTATAAAGAAAAAAAATAAAATTCTTAAGGTAAACAATTATCACATTTCATTATTATTTAATTAATGAAATAATTTTTATGTGTTCACAAAGATACCCAACCTTTTAATAACTTCTTCAGTCTATGCCGATGTCTAAAATATCCCCAAGGGATATCACATGTCACATAGAGAATCACAATTCATTATCACATGGTCTTTCCTTATCCATTTAATTTCTATTCATAACATATCCATTTGGAACCATAGTTCGATGCCAATATCATGGGAATGGAATTTTGTGTCTAGAACCCCATGGGTATTTATATCTTCATCACCTAGCCAACAACCCATGATTATTTCTAGAATATATCCCTTTCCTATACAATAATATTTACTTTCATGCAATTGGGTCTAGACTTTCATGGCTATCACCCCGTGGGTATTTGGAGCATCATTCCATGTCCACACCCCATTTCTCAATCAATCATATTTATCACATATATCACATTCAACTATGTTAATCAATATTAACCATCCCTTAAACATTTCACATCATGGTATACCATCTCAATTATCAAATAAATCATCAGTCACATGGAATAATAAAATAAATCATCATTAAACCTTATATCAACATTAAATCAAAACCCATTAACTATTTAAGGATATGTCAAAAATCCCTCAATTACCATTATCAACCAATTCAAAATTCAATAAATTAACTAATTACGCAATCCCATTAACTTATAAATGTCATGATCACAATTCAACTCAATTAAATTTACACAAGTTTAACACAATTCATTATCATAAGGGAATTCAATTTAATAAATTCAATATTTGATGAAATTTCCAAATCCTAGAAATTGAAAATATCACAATTACATACATGTAATTAAATTAATACAATGGGTATTTTAATTTAGACCATGTGACTCAATATCATTGATGATCACTGACCAACAGATATCCACAAATTGAAGCGAAACATTCAATTCCACAAAAAACAACATGATCTTGATCCAAAACCTAAATCCATGGTCAAACAGATTAGGTCCATGAAAACATAGATCTAAACCATCACCAATACATAAAATCATCCCTTAAAAATATGAGAGAAATATGGGAAAGTTTTGTGAAACCAATCATGATGATATTCTCTTCCCGAGATAGGTTTAGATTATTCAATCCTGTATTTGATTCATCATGAATGGATTTTTAAGGCATTGGAATCCTCTTATAGGATTTAAAAAAAATACATTAATGTGTTTAGGTCTAAGTGGGGGTGATTATGGGTTAATACTAGGGGTTTGGATATCTTTATAATTTTTTTGGGAATTAAAATGTCGCGGGCATATTTTTCTATATGGGGTGTGTTGTTTTCCTTAACCGCTCCTCATAGGGGTTTCATGATTACGACTAGGAGGGAACATAGTTAAAAAAACAATGCACAAACCATGTGAATACCATAATTTTGGGTTCATTTGGTTTACTGGGGTTAGGTGCATAGTTTTGGAAGATCAAATGCCAAACACGCACCACCCCTCTTCCTATAAAATTCAAAACTTTTCACCCAAAACACCCATAATAAAACCCAAACAAGATATACCAAAACAAGGGTAAAATAGTACCTAAAAATAACCTCTAGTCATCTCTAATAAAAGGTTGGGATCATGAAATATATTTACCAATGTTTTTATATTGGGAGTGAGTTTAAATCCCTATAGTATAACTCTGATAGATGCTATACTCACCCACTAAAATACCAAAATAAACAGACTAGTCTCTAAATGATAAGAAAGAAAACATATATCATATCATAATTTTGGAACTTTATAAATAAATAAAAGTTATATTTTAAAATAATTATTTTATAACATGATTTAATAAGGCCTTTTTAAAACTAAGAAATAGGAAACATAAGAGATTTATAAATTTTTAAAATAGGACCCAAGTCAATTTATCTCATCATGGACTAATACGATCTACAGAATAAATTAAAAAAATCAACTAAATTGAACCAACCTACTATAAGAAATGTGATTCTACCCACTCACTAAATTTTCATTATCTAGGCATGATTGGGAGCATCCACCAAATTTGCATATTCCATTCCTAATAAGTGGAGTACTTATTTCTAGGATCCCCTCTTAATCATATTTATCTGATGAAATTTTAAATTTTAACACAGATAAATCATTCCATTAAAATAACAGATCTCGATAAATAATTACCCCTCTATAGATATAACCCAATTTGGCTAAAAAATAACATTTCATATATAAAATAATATATAACTTCATTAAAAATTAAATAAAATCAAGGAATAATTTTTTTTATAAAAATTCAATAAAATTTATTCTTTGCAAGTCAAAAAAGGATTTAAAATTAAGTGAACAACCTTTAATAATTCTCAAAAACTCATTAAAACCAATTTAAAATCCAATAAGAAATTGAGGAAGATCAAACATAGCAAAAAATACACTGAATTAATTTTACACCACCCATTTAAAATATAACACACCCACGAGTAGTTTTTATACAAGATTTATAGATAAATTTGACATAAAAAAATATATATTTTAAAAATAACAAAAAGGATGACTTAAAAATGTATGATTATACTACATAAGAGATGTCACATTATACCCAAGAGTGGTTATAAAAATGTAATGAATAAAATTCTTTTTCAAACAATGGAGGGTGAATAGAATCACTATTTGAAAATAATAAAATAAAATCAAATCCATTAAGAGGAAATAGATCAATACATTTAAAGAGGTATGCGCACTCTAAAATCCAAAACCCCTTAATTATTGGGACTCAAAATGAAAATCTAGACTATTATTGATATATTAGGTAAACAAAATATGGGAATAAAGGAGAAAATATAAGGGTATTTGAGTCTCCCATGTTAATAAATCATTAAATATCATAGGGAAATTATCTAATGGACTAAGGAAGAAGATGAGGAATCTGTTGTGAACTCTTCCATGTGAGATCTAAGTCTCTTAGAAGTAAAATGAGATAATTTTCTTGAAATTTAAACTTTAAAAATATAAAATATTCCATTTTTATGAAAATTAATGGCCTAAATATATGATATTAGGGACCTTGTGTGGGATAGTTAAAAACTTAATATCTTGAATTTTCCACCTTTTATGGTATTATTTTATGATCCCACCATCCATGCATCTAAATGTCACATTCTAAAAACTTTTTCTTTATTTTAAAAGGATGAGGACATGGATCTCTCATCAATGACTTTTTATACCAAGTTTTATTGTAATCATTTCGATGATTAAAAAAATCTAAACAAGAAGAATCGATTTCCCCCAGAGTATCTTATTTTGATAATCAAGAACATGGATTGACTACTCAATCAAGGTAACTTACTGCTAAAAATCTAAATCAATCCAAATGAGAATATAAGATACATCTAACTGATATTTATTTAACCACGAGAGAGTAAATACATTGCGAATTAAATTCAATCGAGAAGGTATAATTATATAATATTCCACTTTTATTAGTCTTTCCATGATCTTAAATGGATTAATATACCTGAACTTATGTTTCCCATTTTTCCTTAATATTTTATATAGCAGTCATGGTTAAACATTAAGAAACACTTGATCTATAATTAGGAACTCGAAATATCATTGAAAATGATTCAAAAAATATCTATAGGGATTCTAAGTCACCATATTTACTTTTAAATTTATAATATTATTATTCATATCTTTCAAAATAATTAAACCCTCAATTAATTATTTACCTACCTATATAAAAAATAAGTTTTATACTTTTTTCTACCATAAAAATCCTTACATGGGTCCATCTTGCAAAAATATTGATAGCTATTGTTATATGAGAATTTAACCATAGACAGATGGTTCTCCCAAGATCCCCTAAAATATAATATCCAATAACAAAGAATATTATATTAAATTTGAGTTTATATTTCCATCTAACTATTATTTTGAGGGTGGTATATAATATTAATCTTCAACTAGGTTCCCATGGATGCTTGAAGACCCTTCCAAAACTGAGATATGAAATCGGGATCTCTATCATTGATAATAGTTGAAGGTACACATTAAAACATTACCATCTCATACATATATATCTTTATAATATCCTTAAATTCAACTAATTTCTTGGTTAGGTGGAAATAAACTAATTTCATCTTCCTTTCAATGATCATTGATATGCAATTCTTTCAATATAGGGTTCAAGGGAGTTCAACAATACAGTTTATGGAAACCTCTTCCCACTTCTATATAATAATGGGTAATTTTTTAAGCATACATATAGTATTTTGATATTTATACTCTAATTTTCAATAATTAAGGCAATAAGAAACATAAATAGAAATTTAATTTTTCATTTAAAACCACCAATATTTATGTTTAGTATCATATTACATCTTCATAGAACCCAAATGAACAACCTGTTGAGAAAGATAATTATTTTAAATCAATTTCTACCTTTAGTAAGAGGGAAATATAATATATTTTTTAAATAATATCCCCAATAGAGGAAAGTTACCATTAACCATTGGATTACCTCAATTTAAATTCTTCTTATAAGTTAACATTTGAAATTTTCAAATTCTCTGGATAAATTGGATCTAGGAGAGAAGGGATAATTCATAATTTTTGTAGGAACATAAAATCACTTTTTTATTTTACATCTAAATATTCTTTTTTAGAGATATTCATAAAATATATTGATCTCTAGATTCCTTCAAAATATTTATTTTAAATTTCATATTGAGGTAGTTGAAGATAAAATTCCCATTCTGATGAGAATAAGTGAGGATGAAATCCAAAATTTCAAGAAATTATGATCATTGAATTTATTTTTGATTTAATTTTTTATATTAAAATATAAAATTTGACTCTTATGATTGGTTTAAATAGTAAATTTCTCAATGACCATGTAATGCTACCAAAACTTGAGCACATGTGTATAGACATCTGATTCAAGATCATGGGTTCTGTAGTTCTTCTTGAATGGAAACAACTACAAAGAACTATGCACTGAAATGTAGTTATTTTATATTATAATGCATCATGAACCCATAAATAAAGAATTATTATAGAATAAAAAACCTTCCTCAGTCTTAGGTAAAGTGAAATAATGTTTTTTTAATATTTTTTTAATCATATAATGATATTTTTGATTTTATTCACTCAAAATAATTTTCACCCCCTTTGGTGGGATCAGTTAAATGAGATAAAAAAATATAACAGTCTTACACAAACCACCTAATACACAAGGAAGTTTTATATCTCCAAAAAATTATTTGGAGTCTCCCATAGTATTATAACATCTATATTTCTCACGATTAACTAATATTACTTTTTCAGAAACTATATTCCGTAATAATTTAACTTCTAAAATAAAAAAGGACACTTATATAATTTTTCATACAAGAAGGGATTCCTAATCATTCCTAGAACGATCTCTAAATGATGCTAATATTTATCCTTTAAATAAATACCAATTTCATCCCAAAATAATCTTAAAAAAGTTCAAGATATCACTATAAATATAATTCATCAATGTTTTAAAGACCACATGATCACTAGTTAAAACAAAATCCATAATAAAATATTTAAAATGACTATGCCTACTTCAAAAATATATATTTTCAAAGGTATTTCTCTTTAACTCAAAAATGATAGTACCAAAAGTTTTGGTTAATTTAAAAAAAAATATTTTATTCCTTTGAATTGATAAAAATGGTTATAAATATGAGACTTAGGGTACTTATTATTCATCATAAATATTTTAATCTTTTGATATCTGATAAAAAGTTGTAAATATGAATTATATTTCTTTTTATATGGGACATGAGTTGACCATGGTGAACAATGAGATAAATAAATCAATTTCCATAGATATATAATAATTTAATATTCAATAAATTTAATATAGTAGGATTCATATGATAATAAAGAAAGGATATTATACTAGTTCCTTGAATAATATTGATGGAAAATTCAACTTCTAACTTTGGTTTCCACTTAGAAAAATTATTATATAATCATTTATAAAAATTATTGATCACAAGGAGAATCTATTTTCCTAAATTCCATTCAATGGATTCAATAAAAATATAATCTAGATAAAAATTAGATTACTAACATTATAATAAACAACTCGAGCCTAACATGACAAATGATCTCATTCACTTCATAACAAATAACAACACTCTGTCAGAATACCCCCTTCATCAGTGATAAAAAATACCATTCTTAGTTATTTATTATCATTGGTAATGTATGTGATTTGAAATGGGATACTTCCCTATGATAAAAAAATCACCGTGGAAGGGGTTTTTTTCATAGTTATTAAAATCATTAATAAGGGGTTCATTTCTCTGTGATTTTTAGCAACGATAAAGGTTGAACGAATTTTTAAAATAATTGAACAAGCCTCGAAGATTCTGAGAACACCACCAATTGTATTTTTTCAATGTTAAAAGACTAATTATATGAAGAAAAGGATAATTAAACTCATACTGGTAGTGTTTTCAATGTGATTTATGCACTTCACTAGGATAAGATGTTCAAAGGTGTGTGATGGGCCATTTTGAATAGGTTGAGGTGGCATGATGGCTTATAAACTCTCAATAAAAAAGAAATTATATCTAATGTTGGATGAGTGGGAATTTATAAAAAATAAAGTTGATAACATGTGAATATTTTTCTGATTTAAAAAATAATTGTGAAATCCTACCCTTTATCAGTTTTACAATATCATTGCGAATGAGTGAAAAAAAGCTCTGAGAAAAAGTGGCATTTATTTTGGAATTTTCTAATCCATGAGAAAATTTATTGTTGAATAATCTCTACTCTATTACATTGTAAAATAGTTTATATGAATAGAAATTCACCCTTCATTGATAATAGTTAGCACAATATTTTAACAAGATTTTTTAGTCTATTGCTATAATAAGGCAAAATTAAAATATATCATGGATAAGAAAATCCCATGATATCTTGAAAAAAAATATTTTTATTACATAAAAATTATATTTAAATCCATAATATTTATTTATTAGTTTAATAGAGAGTTATTGATTTTATAGATAATAAATCTTATCTATATATCGTTGAAAACATCTACCAAACCTTATTTAATCCATACTATTAACTATTTTTTTGGTCTAAATAAAATGAGATGAAGAATAATTTACTTCCCTATATTGATATGATTATTTTCAATTTATTATACATGTAATTGATAGTGATCATTGATATGTATCCAATAGACTCATATCTCCCAGGTCATCCATGAGCTTTTTTATTCTTCCAATTCTTGGAAATGATTACCTCTTGCACGTGATTTTACAGAAACCTATAGTTAACTAGAAAGAGAATGAGAGGGAAATAGGGTTTCAAGCAAAGAATAATTCATAGCATGTATATCATATTTGATTAATAAACAAATCAGATACCATTATCTAGTTTACATATCCATCGAAGGACACTTCTTAGATTCCAAATGATCACCTATTAAATAAAATGCCTTATAAACATTTTATAAATTAAAAATACTTAAAACTTACAAATCATTATTGGGATTCATTTTCTCAATATTTTTAAAAAATTTATTGAACATTTAAACCCCACTAGAATTTAATCATAAGATAACAAACTAATCATGATATATTGAAGTAAGAGAACATGGACAAGCCATGTAATATCACACATCATGAATACTTCTATAAATAACACCATGATGTAGTGACAATAACTATATTATGGTTCACACCAGCATAGACTAGAACACGACCTAAACCAAAATTATATAGTAAGGACATTAGGGAACTTTTAAATTAATATCTCACTTAGACTAAAGCCTCATAGACTTATCACACTTTTACCTTATGTCACATCATCTATAACATGTTTTGAAACCATATCTCAAACTCATTTTGGTAATTAAATCATTTATTTTAAAAAAATGTAAAATAATATTTAATAAATTGTAAAAATACATCCAAAAATACTTTTGGTTATCTTCCAAAATACATTTATGGTAGAACTTAATTTTTTATACAAACAATTTGTAAAAAAACTTAATCATCATTCATCTAACAACAAAGTGTGACCTCATAGATCTTTATAGAATTGGAAACAATTATAAATTATATAATTTATAATTTTAATATAAAATAGAATTATAATAAATAATCATTTATACTTAGGATATAAATGGAATTGGAATGATCTCAATAAAACCCATGTATCTCCACACCTATGTCAACCAATTTTATCATATATAAGTATGCATAATCATATTAAAAAATTTTATAAGACATTGAGTGACTATAATACATGAAGTCTCTCAATCATATATATTAAACTCATACGTTCTCAATTTCATGTGTATATATGGACTTTATAGAAGAACATGTCACATGTCACTACACCAAAATCACTGTTTAGCAGTGGTTTATTTAACTATAGCTAAAACAATAATTTTTTTTTCAAAATTCTGACACTTCTCCCCCTAACCCCAAACTCCACGGACCCCTGCAACCCCGCTAACCCCTAACACCCCATATCCCTACCATGACCACTCTTCTCTGCTGTGCCTCGCCGTCGGTCCCGAGCATCGTCGCCCTTCTCTAGGCCTCACTGACAGTCTTGAGCCTCGCCGCTTCTTGCCACTGGTTTTGAGCCTCGCTGCCCCTTTGTGGTAATTTTTTTGGATTTATGTATATGGGTTTTTAGGTTATTTAAATATATATATTAAAAGAATATATTTGAAGATATTTGTGTGATAGTTCTAGAGATTCAAAAAAATGTTTTGACTCTAATTATGATGACCAAACTATATGATTTTAAGATTATAATTTTGAATAGTTTCAAATTGAGAGATCATTTTACTAATGATTCTCATAGACTTTATATTTTTAATATAGGAAAATATCATCATGGTATTTTAGGATTTAAATAGGAGGAAATAATTTTAATAATAGTTTTTAGGAGTAATTAAGTAAGACAAAAAATCTAAAATTGTTTATTAAATCATTTTCTCATCAAGTTCTTAAATCAGGAAGGTGCTTGAATTTATAGTGAATCTACATTAGGAACAATTGGAAGAGGTGAAATGGATTTTTCAACATATAAATGGTTTTGTAGACCTATATCTATGTTAAATAATGGATAGTATAATGTTGGGGTGTGTGGATATGGAATTTGGAGGAGATTCAAAATCACATAAAAATACCTCTTTTTTTGTGTTTACCTTTGTGGGTTTGGTTGTGATTTGGGTGTCTTAGTTGTAAACTATAGTTTCTATATCAAACTTTAATGTGGGGTATGTTGTTATTATTTTATTAGGTAAGGAGTTGACCAAGTTTAAATGTTTATTAGATTAATTCAAAAGAAGGTAAAAAGTTACATTACTCTAAAATAGATAGAAGTGATTTATCTTGAAATGTATATGGTGTTATAATATAATAAAAAATACATTCAAATTATGTGTCATTTCATATGGAATATTGTAGTTGATATGGTGTTAAAGGTATAAATGATTATTGGAACTTTGAATTCATTAAACATAATTACTAAAGTTTTGGCCTGGAAAGTTTTGTGTGACAATGTATATTAGTTGGTCTTATATGATTGGTGATCAATTGATCACATAATACACATCTAAATAGAATATTTATATGTTTCTAAAGTGACTAAAGACATAGTTCAATCCTTGAGATCAGTCTACAGATTAGAGATTGTTTGGATTGGCTATGTGAAAAACGTTTTCTATCTATGTGTCTAGAATTTTGGAAGGGGATAATTTTGAACTATGATACAGAACCAAATGGAGGTGGTGAAAACAAAACCAAGGGTCTAGAAGGGGTAGTATTAGTGAAGCAATTATGTTTTTATGAAAAATTATAAGAGGTAGGATAGATGCTTTATTGATACTACACTATTTATTGAAATAAGTAAGAGTTCAGTGAATCAGTGAGAATATGGTAGTTTCCTTAACCAAGTATTTTCATTTCTAATTTGGACGCCATTGTAAACCATATGGATCTAGTTTCATGAAAGAGAGGATACATTTTTATTGGGGAATGGATTTATGTTAAGGATGATACATACCCTACAGTAGTCACTTTATTTCATTATTGATACATCAATATCTTAGAATTATCTTGGGTATAGTAAGGAAACTGCCACTCACATTGGGGGTGAACACTGTAAAAAAATTGTGTGCTTTGTGTTCATGTTTGTTTTTTGAAAATGGGTAAGTGATAGTGTATAATGTCGAGGGGTTTTTGACTTTAACCAATAATATATGGTTATTTAGAACTGAAATTATAAATACTTAGTAATATTAATTCAAACCCCTTTATAGTATTACATATCTGATCACCTAGGAAAATTAGGTAATTGGGATGAAAAACCATTGATAATACCCTTAGTTATATGGAGAGAGCATAAGTGGATGGGGATAGAATTTTATTCTCAATTTTTTTTAATTTCATCTAAATTAATTTTTTTAAAATTTCTAAGATGGATGGAGGAAAGAGATGCATTGATAGGAATTCCCGATGTGGTGGATACAATAGTCAATGTGATGATTATCCATATGTTCAAAAAACTACAAGGTGATAATATTGAAGACAACATGGTTGTATTAACATAATAACTCAAGTTATGGATAATAACCATAACCACATGGAAAGTCCTACTTCATCATGGCATTGAGCTATGGAAATGAACTATTTTATTTTGTGGGCCTATGGATACACTTATAGTTTAATGGTGGGTATCATTATTGGAAAAGTTATTTAATATAGGGGAACACTATGAACAATAGAATTTTTTTTAAAAATTTATCATCTTGAAGGAAATTTTGATCAATGGTGTGCATGAATAAATAATATAAATAATGAATAAGACTTTTAATCTATGTTATGGTGTGATTTCATGGGGTTGTTCCTTGAGAAATACTTACCTAGAAATGCAAAAATCTAGATGAGATAAAAATTACTTAAACTAAAGTAGAAGAATAATGTATCCACTATGATATATGAAGTTAAATTTACTCAGTTAGAAAGGCATGCTTTTGTATTTTTCATTGATCTAGAATGTAATATTGAAAGATTTAATAATGGATTAAATCCAAGTATATATAATACATTAGAAATCCAGAAGGAAAATATTTAAAAATAAACGTTATGTTATACTAGAAAGATGTAAATATATTTATTGAATAGTCAATGATCTATGAGTCTTTGATAATAAGTTTAAAGTGGAGAACTATTCTATAATTTCATCTAATAAAGATAGATAAATGAAGAAGTTTCAATATCCCACATGTAATAAACCAACCCAGGCTTCCCCCTCCAAATCCATGATTCATCCCACTATAAGGCCTAATTTGAAATCTTGATCACCATGTGATAGAAATTAGTTCCTTAGAATCAAACATACTCTATTGGAAAAAATTTCACCTAATAAAATATAATACAAGACACGTGGGTCCACCCCAAAACTCAGAATATCCTTCTATTAAATTGGTGGGTCATACATAAATGATAATATGTTTTGAAATAACATATAACCAAACATGGTATATAAATTCAAAAACAAATGTAAAAAACAAGGAAAATTATAATATAAAACAATAGGTATATAAATAATTATAAAAGAAATGAAATAATGTGATGGTAAACCTATTAGGCTGAATATACAAGAAATACCAAGATAAATAACAAAAAATAACCAAAACATGGACCATTGTTACACATTGCTATGTGAATAAGGGGTATCTACCACCAATCCACCTCCTCCACAATACAAAAAAAATATACAATAAAACTACTAACTCATAAATGATCCTTTCCTCTAATCAAGTAAAATAATACAAAATCTATATACACCATAAAAGTGGTTATAGTGTGTGAGTATAATAACACCCATAGGAATACACAACATATTATAACACCCTATTCTCTATTTTATGTTTATAAATTTATAATATTATATATTATATTATGTTTAAAGTGTTTAGGGATGAAAAATATAATCAATTTGATTCTTTTCTAGGATATAAGGTTTCAACCTGGTTTTGTGAACCATGAAAGTAAACTGGGTAGGCAAAAAATGAATCCTGCTCGAAAAGGGGAATTTTTTTATTTTTTTACTTTTTAAATATTTTTCCCTAATTTTATTCCCCTCATTGAATAGTAAGTTCAAGATACATACCCCTACCTACTCTCTCCCTCTTATATCCTTTAATAGTGTAATCGAGGTGATTTATTAGTGGCTTCTCATTCAAATCATAAGGTGAGGGTCCCTACACTCTTGTCCTTCCTTATTCACTTTATTTCTTCCTTGGTTCTCACATCTTCTCTAACCCTAGAAGCCATGGTGTTTGAACCTCATGTACAGGGATGTCTTAAATGGGGGTTTTGTTTTCTAGTTATTGTGATGTTCCTCCCATGATTTCATATTCTATTATTCATTGAAGGTGATTTGATTTTTTTCACTGAGGTAGGTGTCTCCATACCCTTATATTTGGGAGTTATTTTAATGATTGTCTTTTTAAACTTGTTTTTATTAACTAGAAAACTAATTTTAATGATAATTGTAATGGTTTTATCAAGGGAAACCCTACTTTCCCATGTATTACTTATGAAAAAATCAAAATAATTCATAATGATAAGGTATTTCAATTTCAAATGTAATTATTTTCATGTTTCATGTATGAGATAATTTCAATGAGGGTTTTCTATAAAATAAATGAAATACTCATGATGTTTTCAACTAAATTGATTTATAATTGTGGGTACTCCATGGTTTAAGCATTTTCTTTACCTGAAAAATATCTTCTTAGTTTATGGAAATGTTTTATTATTCTTATTTAATGATTGTGATTTTAATTTTATATTGATTTTATATTATTTGTATTACAATTTTTTTGGGTTTTTAATGTATGATGGATAATTAAGAAACACACATGTGTAGAAGTTTCAATGGATTTCGAAAAGAAAATTTTCCATTTTGGTTTTTTCTATAAATAAAAGCTAAGTAAAGAAGTGGATAAAGATTATGAAATACATTTAGAACTTCATGTATTCATTGTACTATTTTTTGAGGTATTTATAGTTTCCCTATATTTCTTTATTTTGTATCAATTAATAGAGGGTCGAAGTTCACTACTCCACACCAGTTTCTTCAACGACATTTTCTAATAGTCTGAATAGTTTTATTATTTTTCATATGTGTATATAATTATTATTTCACAGATTTTTATATGTACATTTAAAAGTTAGTGTATGGTTATTTAACATATTCATATTTTATTTAAAATATTATTTAGGAATCTCTTTTCATATTTAGTAATAGTTATGTTTTTTAATTTTTCATAATGTGTAGGAACATCTTGATATATATGGATAAAAGCTGGATCACATTACCTATGAACACATCTCATTATTCTAAGGGTTTAGTGTATTTTTTAAATTTTGAAATTTCCAATGGATTTGTTGATGGGAGAATAAGATGTCTGTTGCCGAAATGTTAATTTAGAAAGTGGTTGAAGAGATATTATGTTTATGAACACTTTATATTAAATCAATTTTATGCTCATTATTTGTGTTGGATTTGGCACGGGGAATTGAACGTTACAGAAACGTTGAGCACCGATTTCAATCAACAAAACGAGCTCCCTAATTTTTCAAAAATTGAAAATGAAATGGAAAACCTTATAAATGATGCATTAGGAATCGAAAGACACCAAAATCAACATAAAAACATATCAAAACAACTAGTTGAGGGTGCTACAAATAAAAACATGAATAGTGATGTTTTTGAGCTTATTGGACATCCATATAAATATTATAACATATCATTGGATCCTCATCTTGATTATGTGGAGATTAATGTAAGAGAAAACTTCAATGAGTAGACAGATGTCTTTCATGGTTTAGTTGATGATGGAAATCAAGATTTGTATAGTGGATGTTTGAAATATTCCAAACATTATTTTCTAGTGAAGTTTTACCATATAAAATGCCTATGCGGAATAAAAATAATGCGATGTCCATGATATTGGAATTTTTGTGTGACGAATTTTCTGAAGAAAATATCCCTGAGCCTTTTTATGTTATGGAATGAGTTTTTAACAATCTTGGTATGAATTATAAAAAAAATCATGCGTCTCCCAATGATTGTATCTTTATTTGGGAGAGGAATTAAGAGGACAGGATTTCAAGAAACTTTATTCCTCTATATGTAAGTATATGGGTGATGTTGGAAGTATGAATAAACATAATACCATGAAGAATAAGAAAATGAACACACCTACAATGTTTTTTCATTCCTTTCTTTAAAGACACTATTACAAAGATTATTCATGTCATTGAAAACTGATGAACACATGAAGTAGAATTCTATAGATAATAAAAATAATGGGTTAATGTGACATCTAAGAGATTCAAAATCATGGAAGAAATTTTTTTAATTACATCTGGATTTTTCATCTAATCCTAGGAATCTTCGATTGGGATTGGCTACTGATGGATTCAACCCATTTGGAACTTTGAGTACCATTTATAGCATTTGGCCAGTTGTTTTGATCCCTTATAATATTCCTCCATGGATGTGTTTTCAAAAAATGTATATCATCATTTAGATGATTATTCCTGGAAAAAAATACATGGAAATGATATTGTTGTATACTTGAAGCTTTTAATTAAATAATTACAGGAGTTATAGTGCAATGATGTTGAGACATATGATGCATCTTCTAGAATAATGTTCAAAATACAAGCTACTCTAATGTGGACCATTAGTGACTTCCCTGGACTTGCGAATTTATTTTTTTGGAATAGTTACACAGGTTTGGATTATCCTATTTATAACTTTGATTTTGAGCCAAAGAAGCTACCCTACAGTAGAAAATGGGGGTTATTGTGTCATCAATGATTTCTCGATGCATCTCATATATCTTGGATGAATAAGTATAAATTCAATGGTTTCATTGATCTTAGTCCACCTCCAAAGATGTTAACAGGTTTTGAAATACTGACACAACTTGGAATAGTTGAAACATAATTGGGGAAGGTGCATCATTTAAATTATTGTGGGAAAAGAGTTCAAATTACATCATCTAGTGAAATCAATGGAAATAATGGAAGAAAAAAAGTATATTATTTAAACTTATATATTGAAAAATTAATTTTTTGTAGAATAATATTGATGTGATGCATATTGAGAATAATTTTTGTGACAATTTTATCTTCACATTTCTTAATGAGCATGGAAAGTCGAAGGATCATCTCAATGATTGGAAATACTTACAAGCAATGAATATAAAGTGTGATCTCTAGCTAGATGAGAATGGAAAGTTTGTTCCAAAATATGTTTCAATGAAAAATAGGGATAAATATACATTCAAGTGAAATTTATAACATTTGAAGGTTTTTGATGGGTATTCAAGTAACATCTCAAGGTGTTTTGAGTTAAATAATCATAGGTTACATGGATTGAAAATCCAAGATTCACATATGTTGTTACATCAGTTACATCCATCGGTATTGTGTACATTATTAAATGAAAAGGTTACTACAATTGTACTCCAATTATACACATTTTTTACACAACTATGTGAGAAAACTCGGCATCTATTTCATCTTGAAAACCTTAAGGAGAGATTTTTATTGACACTTTGTGCAATAGAGATGATCTTTCCTCCAACGTTTTTTACTGTCATGATGCATTTAACTATGAATTTGGATGAGAAATCTAAATTAGTAGGCATCGTACATTATTAATGAATGTATCCAATTTAGAGGTACTTTATTTAAATGTTTTTCATTTTAATAAACAATTATTGTCACTTCATTAAATACATAATTATGTTTTTTAATTTATTTCCCATATATCTTGGGCACTTGAAATAATACTTGAAAAATAAATCTCAACTTGAAGGCTCTATTTCTGAAGAATATTTGGAAGAGGAGTGTCTTACATTTTATTCTAGACACTTGGATGATATTGAGACAATATTCAATCTAGTTGGATGTGTTGATGACACATCGACTCAATCTGAAACACATGGGAAATAAGAAATCTTTCCTGCTTTTAGCCAATCAGTTGAGAGGAGATCAAATGTTATACTAAAAGAAACGGAATTATTAAAGGAACATAGATATGTGATGCTGAGTAGTGAAATTACATATCCATTTATTGAAGAGTTGAGGATAAAGATAAAGAGATGAATGAGAGGAAGATCATGAAATGAGAAAGATATAAAAAAATCTGTTAAAAAAAATATTGTATAATGGTTTTCATGACATGTAAGTGTTAGGTTGGTATAGAGTATGATATTATCAAATGATTCCAACTATAGGATCGAAATGATAATGTAGATACTCAATATACAATAGGGGGGGGGGTTAATTATATACTTTAAAAATTATTTATAAATTTTTAAAGTTGGATATAAACCTTTCTATTGTTTAATAGGATTAAACAAGGTAAATTCACAAAACCTCTAAGATTTACAACTTTCTTGATTCTAGAAATACGATTCTGAGAATTCAGGTACCGGATGTATGGTTCCAGAAATGAAACTTAAGAAAAGTTTACAAAGATAACGATTCTACCTTAAAGCGTATAGAATCTCACTATATCAGAGTAAAAGTATAAGGATTTATAATATAGTTATACTTTCTTCAAAAACCAAAATGTAGCGGAAAACTTGAAACAATACAAGTAACAAGTAGTAAATCATTTAACCCAACAAGAAGGGTATCCAACAAACTTGGATAATGGTCCGTTGATTTATACTTTCAAGAAATTCTGTTTTTCCCACACCAGGGTAAGACCTCGATACAAAGATCAGAGTCTGTCTTACTATCCTCCCAAACCCTCAACTTCAAGGTAGTCGACAACTTTGACTTCCTATCCCCAAGAAGCCCTCAACTTCAAGGTAGCCGATACCTCTGTTTTCCTATCCCTCAGAAGCCCTTGAATGTACTCAACAACATTAAGAGTATCACAAAGCAATTATGAACAAGGTCTTCAGTACAAAAAAAGCAATAAAGTCTATCTCTCTATAGAAATCGAATTCAACAACATGTAATCTCTAGGTTGATCAACTTGTTCATCAAAGTTCTGAGTTCTTTCAAGCACATCTTCAATGGTCAGCTCCCTCCTCCAACAATTATATTTTTCCTTGTATTTTGGAGGGACCTATACACGTGTCACTCAAATAACAGTTAGTTAGTAATTGAATGCATGACATCGTTCTGTATCAAAAACATGAGTAAGAAAAAATAGGGTTACTTAACCAAAATCATTTTTTGGAAGATAAGTAAAAATGAACATTCGGAGTCTACCCAAAAAATATTTGGAGTCTATAATACATGGATATTCAGATTCTGGTTATCAGAAGAATTCAGAGTCTGAATTTTAAAGAAATTCAGAGTCAGAATTCATAATAATTTGAAACCCAAACTCATAAGACTTTGGAGGCTGAATTCATAGAACTCGGAACCTGAACTCATAAAAGTTTGGTGTCTGAATTCAGAGAACTCGGTGTCCGAATTCAGAAGAGTTCGGAGTCTGAAATTGGAGAACTCAGAGTCAGAACTCAGAAGAGTTCAGAGTCTAAATTTAGAGAACTTGCAGTCAGAATATAGAAGAGTTTAGAGTCTCAATTCAAAGAACTCAGAGTCAGAACTCAGAAGATTTTGGAGTCTGAATTTAGAGAAATCGGTGTCAGAACTCAAAAGAGTTCGGAGCCTGAATTCATATCCTAAAAACAGAATGCTTTATATCTAAGTATATATATGATTCCGAGGTGTTGGATATGAAACAAAATTTTATACTTATACAAAATGAATAATTAAAAACAAGGTAAGGATACATTTCCTTAGGGAAGGAAAATTTTCCTTATGAACCTAAACCATAGGGTAAATGATATTTTTTATTAAGATAAGGTGTTTTTTATTTTCAAAACATGAAGAAATGGTAATTTCATAAGGAAACCTTATTGACTCAACAATCTCCCCAAACATGAATTAATGGAAAATTCATAAGGAAACCTTATTGACTCAATAATCTCCCCCTTTTTTTTAAATCACCAACAAACTTTCAAAAAAAGAATATAAGGACTTAGAAAATATTTTCCTAGACTTTGAATACAAAACTTATTTCCCTTATCAAATAAGAAATAATGAATACGACAAAATCTCCCTTAGGATTTGGAACACTATGGATCATATTCTAGATTTTCTAAATGAGGCTTAGCATTTTATTTCATATTAAAATCTTTTTGGATAAGAACTCCCCCTTAGATAAACTCCCCCTCAGGGAAATTTCTTCTTTTCTTAGAATTATTTTTTCCTTTCTCCCCCTTTTTGATTTTCAAAAAGAAATATAGGTAATGTAAAGTAAATATGGTACCTACAATATTAGTATAGACAAAAAAATATACGAAGATCAACCAACAATTTCATTACGATTTAAAAAATTTATACAAAAATGTAAGTACAACAAAAGATCGGATTGGGTCTACCATCCTTCCTTTTCCTTCAGCATCAATTTCTTCACTATAGTTTTGAGCTGCTTGAGCTCCTTGTGATATTTCTCTGCTCTCTTAAGAAACTGATCATAATCTTATGACTTCTTCTATAAGGCTTTGATTTTTTCTACCTGAGCCTTGATAACCTCTTCCTGAGCCTTCAAGGCTTCTTCCTGCTTGGAAAGATTTTCTTCTACCTCAATCTGAAGATCCCTTTCTCTCTTCAAACTCTGAGAAACTGAATACAACTTCCCATTTAGATCTTTAACTTCTTGAATCTGGGAATTTTGTTCCAGAGTAAGCTTCTCTTCAAAGCTATTTGTGAGATCCTTGATCTTCAGATATTCTGTGTCAACTGCATCTTTGACACTATCTTGTAAGTCATCAAGATTTCCCATGTCTTCTATAGTTTTTATTGACCAACTAGTCATATTCTTGCAAGATCATTGGTGGGATTCGTAGTTAATGAAAAAATATTTGAATTCACCCTCCAGCTTGATACACATATCCATCACCATGGATACTGAATTCGATTTCTGATTTAGGGTGTGTTGGAGCATCTGGCATCTTAAGTCAATACTTGGAAATATCAGAATAGTCCCGACAATATTCTTCAATGATTGAACTACGAAATCTTGTACAAGGGAGGATGATTCCGAATATGAGACTTTACTTGGAGAGGGATCTTTCTCTAACTTTGCTGCTTTTATCTTTGATGAAGCACCCACTTCTTTATTCTTCGATACTACTTTGCTAGGAGAATCAACAACAAATTGTTTTCCCTTATTAGGTTTCAAAATGGCTTCCTCATCTAGAGATTCTTGTTCACTGTCAGACAACTGAACAATTTTATCTTCATCTAAGTATTCTTTCTCAACTCTTGCCTCAACATCCTCTAGGTGTATGAAATCAGGTTTAAAACATTCTTCTTTAGACATCTTATTCACTTTTTCTACATCCTTCTCTTCATTATTTCTAGGAGTAACAATATTTGATTATTTGGCTTGACAAGTTAGGATTGATACTTTTTTTGAAGGTATTTATTTCTCATGGAAATCCTCCACTTACTTAATCAACTCTACGGTGTCACCACTTCTCTCTTCTTCTTCTTCAGCTACTTTTTCTTTAACTTTTTCTGGAGTCACATACATCTTTTTTGGTGTTTCTGGTAAATCTTCAACCAAGAAGGATTATGGTACTAGAATATTTTAGGAAGCTCACTCAACATCCTTCAGAAGTGATTGAACTATTTCAGCCTCATAAATATTATTATTTTGTTTCTTTTATTTTTCTTTCTTTTCAAGCTCATCCGTAGTCTTCTCCTTCAATGATTTTGCTTTAGTAGGATCCAAACCAAAGCTATACTCCCCTACATTATTATTCTTCTTGTCTTCCCTCCACTTAGCTACTACCTCATCTAGATAAGGTTTTTTGATTCTTAGGATTTGGTGGTGCGGATTGGGTTTCCTTGGTTGCTAGAAATTTTTCCTTCTCTTCTACTTCCTTCACTTTATTATTCTTTGCACCCTTCTCAAAGGTCTCAACAGCCTCCTGTTTCTTCGAGATAGCTTCAACTTCTTCCTCAGTAAAGTTATAAAATTCTTTGGATTCCTTATCAAATCCAACATTTATTCTTCTTCGTGTATCATCACTAACCAGCATTACTTTTCAATTCCTTGGCTTTGAAATTCAAGGAATTTTGAAAGACTTTAAGCATCGAATAATCATCTTAAAAAGCATGGCTAGATACATAATGATTTGAGACTTCAGATTTCCATTATTTATATTCTCGATCTTAATGAGAATTTTTTTATCCAAGTTGATATTTCTCAGGTTCACCAGAAAATCCAAAATATACATATCACTATTCTTCAATGTATCCTTGTCACCTTTTCTCGGTATGATGAATCCTTGAACCCATAATTCAAGAATCTAAAAATTTATAGTGAGGGGAAAAAAATTTGGAGTCTTAACATCATTATGACCGAGGCCCTCCATAGATTTCACCTTAAAAAATCTTCCTTGAACATCTAGAAACTTATTAGAACAAAATTCATCTTCTCCTTCATACAAAACTCCAATTAAATTTACAACCTTGGTGTATGAGAGTTTATAAGTCTTACCATTGCTTTTTAAAGAGAACTTATCTCTACCTTCTTCCTTAAAAAAACTTACTGGCTCATAAAATTAAACTATAAAATCCAGATACAATAAATCTTAAGATCCTGGCTTTGATACGCAAATACTCTACCATACATTCAGCTTGATGTTCTTTGAGATGATGGGATCATACTTAGAAAAGAAGATTGGATGCACCAACCTTTCTCCATACAACTATCACTCCATGATTGGCTTGACTGTAGACATGCCTTTTTTAGAAGATTCATTGACATACATTCGGATTTGAGAAAACCTTGAGAAGTTCGGAACGAGCTTAAGTAGGAGGGAAACACTTCAACACACGAAATATTTGGAATCAATGTGGGACAACCATAGAGGGTCCTTTATATAGGAGTTTGAAGCGATAGTTCAGCTACCCTGATTGATCCAACAACTGACATACCTCTTGATAAGATTCGGCGGTTGTGATGATAACTGCACAAAGATTTTGAATAAATCTGATCTTTTGATGTTTTAATAAAAACATTTGGATTTAAGGAAAAGAGAATCCGAAATTCATTCAAACAAATGAAAAATACCAGTATGTAAATATGATTACAAAAACTAAATAAATGAAACATACCTTTTGGATTTCTAGAAAGAATATTTGTATTGGGGAAAATTTTTCTTGAAGAACTTTAGATTATGAAAAAATACTTTTGTTTACAAATTTTTTTGAAAAAATGTGACTACAAAAATCTTTGAAAATATTCATTAAAAAAATTTAGAAAATCTTTACTATGAAAATTTTCATTATGAATGATTTGAAAAATCTGACTATGAAATTTTTCATTACAAACGATTTGATCTAACTAACAAGAAAATGTACTCACCCTATGAAAAGGAGTTTATTACTGTAAGAATATTGGTTTCAACAAAAAGTTAACAAGGAATATTACCTTATGGTTATCATTCCTAACTTTTATTTAATGTATTAAAATCTATCAGAGGGTAAATATTTTGGGGAAATATCAGCAAGTTGATCTTGTGTTCTGATAAATTGAAGAATGATATCCCCTTTTAGTGTGTGATATCTAAGAAAGTGATGCCTAATATCTATGTTTTTTGCACGAGAGTGATGTATAGGGTTTTTACTAAGTGCAATGGAACTATTATTATCAAAAAAAATCTGTGTTTTGGTAAAAATCATACCATAGTCTGTGAGTGTGTGTTGCATCCACAACACTTGATCACAACAAATTCCAGCTGCTATATATTCAGCTTTAGTAGTGGAAAGTGCCACTAAGTGTTGCTTTTTTGCATGACCAAGAAACTAATGAATATCCTAAGAAATGACAAGTTCCAGATGAAATTTTCCTATCCGTTCTACATCCACCAAAGTCAGTATCAGAATTTTTTTTAAACAAAATCATTTCTAGAGGTATAAAAGAGTCCAAGATTCATGGTTCTCTTTAAGTAGCAAAAAATTATTTTCACTGCCTTTAAATTTTACTCCTTAAGATTGGATTGATATCTTGCATATAAGCATACCAAAAAAATTAAGTTTGGACGATTATCTATTAAGTAAAGTAGACATCATATCATACCTCTAAAAGATGTTTTATCTACCAGTTTCCCAGCTTCGTCTAGATCAAGTGAATTTGAGGTACCAATGAGATTAATTATAATCTTAGTGTTTTCATATCCATACTTTTTTAAGAATATCTCTAATATACTTATTTTGGGATATATAGATTCATTATAATTTTTGTGAAATTTGAAAACCAAGGAAAAATGGTAACTCACCCATCATTCTCATTTCAAACTCAGATTTCATTAGATCTACAAAGGAACCAGTTAAAGATTGCTGAGTTGAACAAAATATGATTTCATCAACATAAATTTGAACAATCAAAACATTTTTCTTATCATTCTTTATAAGAAGTGTTGGATCAAAATCTCCCTTAACAAAGTTATTTTTAATCCAAAATCCTGTAAGTCAATCATACCAAGCTCGAGGGGCTTTCTTAAGTCCGTACAAGGCTTTGGTAATTTTGAAAACATGTTCAGGGTGTTTTGTATCTTCAAAACTAGGACGTTGTTCAACAAAAACTTCCTCTTGAACATAACAATTAAGGAAATCACATTTTACATCCATTTGAAAAAGTTTGAAATTGAAGAATGCTATAAAGGCAAGTAGAATACAAACAGATTCAAGTCTAGCTATTGGAGAATAGGTTTATTCATAGTCTATTACTTATTGTTGATTACAGCCTTTAGCAACCAATATAGATTTATTACTTAAAATGATTCCATTTTCATCAAACTTATTTATAAAAACCCATTTTACTCCAATAACATATGTTTCCTTAGGTCTTTCAACCAATGTCCAAAATTTATTCCTTTCAAATTTATTGAGATTATCTTGCATAGCTTTTATCCAATCATCATCACTTAATGCTTCATCAGTGCTTTTTGGTTCAAATTGGAAAAGAAATTCTAGATGTTCTACTTCATTTATTAAGGAACTTCTAGTCCTTATAGGTTGATTTACATCACCAATGATACTATCAATGGGATGATTCTTAAGAAACAACTGATTTGGTTTTTTTAAAACCTATTCATCAACATAGGGTAGGAAATCGTCTGGGATAAATGTTTCCGAATTATCCTTTTGGACATTTTACATATCAGAAGAATCTTCTAACAAAGGTTGATAATCAGTTTTTGAAAACACATCCAAATATGTTGGTTGAGGTTGATAAAAAACAAAAGGATTATTTTCATCAAATTTGACATGCACTATTTCTTCAATAGTACAAGTGTTTTTATTGAAAACTCTATAAGCCTTAGAAGTTATGGAGTAGCCTAAGAAAATTTCTTCCTTAGATTTTGGTATGAATTTTTGTAAATTATCTTTAGTATTCAGAATTAATACCTTGAAACCAAAAACCTTGAAGTAGGAAATTCTAGGTTTTATACCATTATATAACTCATAATGGGTTTTATTTTGAAACGGTCTCGATTTATAGTATAACAAGAAGTACATATATCTTCAGCCCAAAAATGTTTGGCTATAGAATATTCACTCAACATGGTTCTTGTTATCTCTTGAAGAATTATGTTTCTTATTTCAACAAAACCATTATGTTGATGAGTTCTTGGTTCTGAGAAGTTATGAGTAATGACTTTTCTACTAAAAAAAGTTTCAAAATCAGAATTTTTAAATTCCCCACCATGATCACTAGGAATAGTTATAAATTTATGGTTTTTTTCATTTTTAACTTGGGCTCTAAATCTTTTGAAATACTAAAAATCTTCATATTTCTTTGATAGAAAATAGACCCATGTAAATCTAGTGTTATCATCAACTAAGACAAATACATAATATTTTCCTCCAATGATTCCAGTTTTTGTTGGACCAAAAAGGTCCATATGCAGTAACTATGATGCATCAATGGTTGAGACTTCACAGACTGATTTAAAACATGATTTATTTTTCTTTCCATATTAACAAGGATCACAAACTTTCAAAGAATCTAATCTAAGCTCCGGTAGATCCTTAACTAGTCTTTTCTTAAAGAGTTTCCATAGGTTCTTAACGTTATAGTGTCCTAGCCTTCTATGCCATTATCAATAATGATATTCCATTTCACTAAGGAAAGGTAAGTCTAGGATCCTATGGTCTTCTAAGTATAGTGTGTATTCATTCCCTTGCCTATGGGCAGAAAGGATTAACTCTTCCTCGGAATTGTGTACTAAGAACTTATCATTCCTAAAGTTCACAAGGTAATATTCATCACATAATTGACTTATGCTAATCAGGTTGTTCTTAAGACCTTTAATAAATAAAACATTTGAAATCAATGTTTTTCCAAGAAAAATAATGTTACCTATACCAATAATTTCTCCCTTAGCCTTATCTCCAAAAGTTACTTTTCCTCTTTTCGTCTTGATAATCTTTTAAAAGAAGTTTTTGTTACATGTCATATGTCGGGAATGTCCAATATCTATGTACCATGTATTTTTGTTTTCACTTTCTTTATTTTCATTAAAATAATAATTTTATACTTTTGGAACCCAAACATTCTAGGATTTAGATATTTCAGAAAGAAAAATTATAGGTACCCACATTTTCTTAAAAAAATAGGCTTTATGAAATCCTAAGGACTAGGTTTTGTTTAAGGAACAATTTTTTCCCAGTGTCCACCACACTGATACTTAGTGCATAAAGGAGCACTTTGAGAAACAAAATAATTGTTACTAAAAATTAGTTTTGTAATAGTATAACCAAATGCGAAATTATTTCTTAGAGGTCAAATTTGAGAATACATCTTATAAAAAATTTCCTTACCCAAGGTAATGTTTGACAAACACTTCCTCAAAGGAAATTTTCTCTAACTTCAGTCTAATAAATAAGTTATTGTCTTCCAAAACCTTTGTTTTAGAAGTAGAGATAGTCTTTAAAACATTTTTCTTAGAAATTACATTTTATAGATCCTTAGAAAGTTTATCCTTCTCAGAATTTACTTCCCCAAGAATTTTTGAAATAATTTCAAAATAAATGTTTTTTTATCAATATATTTAGAAAGAAATGATATTTCCTTAGTAAGAATAGTATTCCTAGAATTTTCCTTATCAAGATTTTTCATGAGTTTTGAATTCGCATTATCAAGAAGTTTACCAAACCTAGAAACTTATTCATAGGTAGGTAAATTATTATCTTCATCAGAAGAGTTATAATATTTATCATTACTATAATTAGCATTCAAAGATACATTGTTCATGGATTCAACATTGTGTACCTTAGGCATTAGACAATGATTTCAAATAGGTAGTCTGGATATTAAACCAAGATTCTTCTTTCCATAAGATTCATAATATGATGATTCATTTGAAAATTCTCCACCACTGGCACTCTAGGTGTCATTAGCTTTCAAGACTTTCTTAGATTTAGCTTTTTATTACTTCTTTATATTTCTCTCAGAATGCTTTTCATTTCTTTCCTTTCTTATAAGCATAGGAAAATCTGGCCTTATATATCCAACTCTTTTGCATTTATAACATGTGACTTATGAATCTTTCTTATCTTTCCTTTCTTTCTTCTTGTATCTGGATTGGATTTTCTTCTGTCCAACAATATTATTCATCCTTCGAGAAAGATTGGCTAATTAATTTTCTAAATAATCACTTCCACTAGATTCGGATTAAATATAAATCTTTTTAGATTTAGATCGTGTAACTCTATCAGGTGTCTTTGGATTTCATATGATTTGAATTTTTTGTAAAATCAACACTGAAATTACCATTCTTCTTCTTAACATTATCATCATCTCTCTTTATTCTAGTCTCATGTTGAAGAAGAGTTCCAAAAAGTTCATCAAGGGAAATCTGTGTAACTTTTCTATTCTCATCTATAGATGTCCTCTTAGATTCATACTCATTGGGAAAGATATCTATGATCTTTTCCACAAGAGCTTCATCAACTAATACTTTCTCACTCATGGATTGTAAACTATTAACAATTATCACGAATCTCTGTAACACCATACATATGAGTTCTCTATAAGGAAAGAAATAACCATGATATTCATCTCTGAGAATGGCTCTTCTATTTTCAATAACTTTGGATGTTATAAAGTGTGTAACTTCAAGTTTCATCCAAATACAATTTGCTGCTTAACAAGATGAAATTTGGCTATATATATTTTTAGTAATAGAATAAACCAATGTATTGAATACCTTATAATTCAGTTTATATTCATGCTTTTCTTGGTTGGTGAAGGTACTAACCTCATTTTCAGGGATTTTATATCCTCCAGTGAGCATAACAAAGTTATCTACTCCAGTATTGATAACAAAAGTCTTCATGCAATCTCTTCAATATTCATAATCATTCCTATCAAAAATAGGTGGTCTAGTTGTATTTAGGTTGTCTATGGAACCAACATTGATTCTGGCCATCGTAAGAAAAATATATTTCAACACAAACTTATTAGTAATAAAAGTTTGTAAACAAGTATAAGAATATCTTAAGCAAGGAAAATATAGAACAATGAAAAACTTGAGCAAGAAAACTTATATGTGAATATAAGTATTTCAGAGACCAAGCTCTGATACCAATTGTTAGATTAGTTTAGATTATGAGGTATCCAACCTCTGATATCAATTGTTAGGTTGGTTTGGAGTATGATATTCTCCAATGATACCAACTGTAGGATCAAAATGATAATGTAGATGATCAATATACAAGAGGGGGGGGGGGGGGGGTGAAATTTATACTTTAAAAATTCTTTAGGAAATATTAAAGTCAGTTAGAAACCTTTTTATTGTTTAACATTATTAAACAAGGTAAATTCACAAAACCTCTAAGTTATACAACTTGCTTGATTCCCGAAATATGATTCCAAGAGTTCATGTTCCGAAAGTATTGTTCCAGAAATGAAACTTAAGAAAGGTTTACAAAGATAAAGATTCTACCTTAAAGCATATAGAATATCAATATATCAGAGTACAAGTATAAGGAAGTATAAGATAGTTATACTTTCCTCAACAATCAAAATGTAGTGGAAAACTTGAAACAATACTAGTAAAAAGTAGTAAATCTTTTAACCCAAAGATTAGGGTATCCAAAAACCTTGGATAAAAGGCCCTTGATTTATACTTTCAAGAAATTATGTCTTACCCATACCAGGGTAAGCCCTTGATAGAAATATCGGAGTCGGTCTTGCTATCCCTGCAAGCCCCCAACTTCATGGTAGTTGGAACCTCAGTCTTCCAATCTTTAGAATCCCTAAAATTCAAGATTGTCGGCACCTATGTATTCCTATCCCTTGAAGACCTCGAATGTAATCAGAAACATTCAGAGTCACCCAAAGAAATTCTGAACAAGTTTTTCTGTACGCACAAAGCAATAAAGTCTCTTTCTCTAGAAATCACTTCAGCAGCATGTAATCTCTAGATTTATCAATTTTTTAATCAATGTTCTGAGCTCTTTCAAATGATCTTCTATTTATAGGCACATATTCAGTGGTCGGCTCCCTCCTCCAATGATAATATTTTTCCTTGAATTTCAGAGGGACCTGTACACGTGTCACTCAAACAACAGTTAGTTAGTAACTAAATGCATGACATTGTTTTGTAACCAAAACATGAGTATGAAAAAATAGGGTTACTTGAATAAATTCAATTTTCACAATGTAAGAAAAACTAAATGTTCGGAGTCTACCCAAAAAATATTATGAGTCTATAATACATGGATATTTAGATTCTGTGTATTAGAATATTTCAAAGTTAGAATTAAATTGAATTCAAAGTCTGAATTTTAAGGAAATTCGGAGTCTGAATTGATAAGAATTCGAAACCTAAACTCATAAGAGTTCGGAGTCTGAATTCAGAGAACTCAGAACCTGAACTCATAAAAGTTTGGTGTCTGAATTTTGAGAACTCAGAGTCAGAACTCAGAAGAGTTCAGAGTCCGAATTCATAGAACTCAGAGTCAGAACATATAAGAGTTTCAGAGTCTAAATTCAGAGAACTCGAAGTTAGAACTCAGAAGATTTCAGAGTCTGAATTCAAAGAACTCGGAGTCAGAACTCAGAAGAGTTTAGAGTCTGAATTCAGAGAACTAGAAGTTAGAACTCAGAAGAGTTCAGAGCCTAAATTCGTATCCTAAAAAATTATTTATATCTAATTATATATTTGATTCCGAAGTTTTGGATACGAAACCAAATTTTATACTTAGACAAAATGAACAATGATAATCATGGTAAGGATAAATTTCATTGGGGAAGGAAAATTTTCCTTATGAAAGTAAACCATAGTGTAAATGAAATTTGCATTAAGATAAGGTGTTTGTGATTTTCAAAACATAAAGAAATGGTAAAGTCATAAGGAAACCTTATTGACTCAACAATCTCCCAAAATATGAAGGAATAGAAAAGTCATAAGGAAACCTTATTGGATCAATAGTAAGTTCATAAATTTTGAAATCAATATAGATATTAAGTTGATAAATATATTTTGTAAATATAATAATGTATATTAATATTTTCAGATCATGAATACTAATATTCAAGTAGAGTTTTAGGAATATTTAAATTTTCTTTCTAAAAGTTGTCTAAAATAAGCTAGAAATTTTGAAACTTATAATGTTAATGAATTTAGATTCCATAAAATTGATTGGGAATAGGGTTTGAAAACACAAAATAATGGATTATTTACATTTTTTGAAGTGTAATACAGTGGAAAATTGATTGATATTATCGAATTAAACTACCACGGACATTTTTCAGTTGTTTTATTCAAATGAAATTGGGTGGATATTATCAATGGTGATAAAAGAGATTAATTTAAATTTACTTATGTGAAATTATCTTGCACGGTGTATGTTGATTATTGTGAACTACATGATCTTTATATCTTATCATCACTAGAAAAAATGGTATATTTTGTGAAAGATGTCATGGATGAAGGGTGTAGTGTAGTTTCTCATGTAAAACAAAGAGACTTATATGATATGGTTGATGAAGTGGAATATTTGACCTCTAACATTGAATCTCATCAACAAAAAAAATAAAAATTATTTGTTGATGAGGATATTGAAAATATTAGTCTTGAAACAGTGGATGATGTAGATAAAGTAATGATGGAGCATAAAACCGACATGATTGATGGGGAAAATGATTGTATGTGAAGTTATCCCGTCATTTATCAACCATTTATTTCATTTGTGATGTCAGTCATTATCATTGTTATGTAATTTGTTTGCTAGTACTGTGCATCTATTATCATTTTTTTTCTGCATGAATTTTTCAAAATATATTGTATGAAGTTAATTTTATTTGATTAAATGAAAGGAATACTGAGGAAGCGTTATACTCACACTACGAGGTCAAAGAGTTTTTCTAGAAATTGATTGACTATGGTAATATTTTAATTAGTTTAAATATTTATTATACAATTTTATCTATTTAATATATTAAATTATTGAATTATATTTGTTTAATTCAGTCACCGAGTTTAGGCCACCAAGCATCCCGATCATAGGTGTGGTTGAATGTTCATAAAAAAATATGATGGAAGTTTTGTTAATGTGATTTCCAAAGAAGTTGGGGTATGAATTAAATTTTCATTATAATAACTTATTATCAGTTGTTACTATGTTAATATATATTTCTTTTAATATGATTGATATTTGATTTATAGGTAAAAATTATAGAACTTTGGGATGTCAATCCCACACATTCTTACTCAGTCTCCTAGGATGACATAGTTTGTAATATATTTTGAATAGAGTATCCAGGTCGAGTGTGCAGATGGGTTTGGGACTATTACCATCTGGGGTCTTTCTAAGACAAACAGATATTACACATGATGACTGGTGGTGAGAAGGTAAATAAAAGAAATTTAAAACCATTTATTTCACAACTTTTTTAGTTTAAAAATAAATATAAAACATTGTTTAATTTTCAATATAATTTTCTTATAGGTGTGAGAAGTAGAAAGTAGAGATGGAGATGAAGAGGGTCATGGGGGGAGTTCATAATTGGGAAATGATTAGTGGAGAGTGTTCATTCATGTATCAGTATGTACAATGTGGGTATTTTTATATATTTTTCTTATATTTTATATGGGATAGGGACAACGGGTACTCTATGTATGTGTTTTATAACCATGTGTCTATATGCTGTGTTTCAACTATCTATGGAGATTTAAATTTCTATATGATGTTTATTTTCTTATCTATCTTTTAAATATAGGTTTATTCTTCTAATGTGTTGTGTTTTGTTTGATTATTTCAATGTATTGAGAAATGTATTATTTCTTTCAATGTGTTGTTTTCCTTAGTCAATGTGTCGATTTTTTATGTTTTGGTGTGAATCAGTGTACATTGATTCTTTAGTTTTCACATATTGTTTTACTTGTACATTGATGATATATTTTATAATCTGGTAAAATTTTTAGTGTCACTGTTGTATTGTTCTGGATACAGGTCCTAGGGTTGCAAAACATGCAACTTGTTCTGAATAAATTTATAATATAGAGTCATTTTAAACTGCTACAAGAGATAGATTTATTTTTTGGTTGTTTGAATCATCACTTTATTATCACATTTTTTATGGTTTCCAGTTAAAACTGCTGCTAAATATGACATAAATTTTATTAAAATCTGTTTTATTCCTATTCGTGGTAATGTTTTCGGTAAAAAGGCTAGAATTTAGTGGCGGTTGAGAACTTCCACTAAATATCAGTTATTTTTTAAGTGAAAACTGCCTCTAAAACAAATAAAATTTCCACTATATACGTCTTCTAAGACACTTTCTAGAAACTGTTGCTAAATGGAAAAACTGTCACGTGTTGATTGCTGACATGAATTTTAGCATTTTTTTGAAACTATCATACACCCATATAGCAGTGGTTTAAATTGCCACTAGATTAAAAAAACAACCGCTATACAGTAAGTTTTTTATAGTGTGTCAATAACCATGATAGATGATCACATCATATACTAATCATCCAAATTGATAAACACATAAAATTTACCCTATCTAGGTATGGTCGTAAACTTCTTTGTAATATCTCAATTGAGGAAAAAATACCATAAAGATCATATAAGAGGAAACATTTCATCTTGGTTAAGCTTTAACTGAGGACATTATCGACAACATACTCAAACACACCTTGATTTTATCAACCTCAAGGATCACATAAGAAACACATCAATGCATGAAAGTTCTCATTCTTGGTATCTTGACAACCTTATGTATGAGGATCATTATGAAAAATTCACCCCTAATATATCAAATATATATTGTATGAAAGTTCATGTGATATACATTGTGGTTTATCTAGAACACAAAACTTATTTTGTGTATCATGAGAAAGTTTTGAATCTTTATAATAAATTTTACAAAAACATGATTTTTTCCAAAAATATTATTACTCAATGATGTAAATCAGTAAGTATAACTCAAATTCACAGTTTGAGAGGTTAATTTTCATTTCACTTCATTGATATGTGCAACCAACATGAATGAATGATAAAATGGATACTAACTTTTGAATAACATGATATGTTTTATATTCTTAAAATTATTTAAGAATACTGATAACAACATACATAAGAAACCATATAATCATATCTGATATGACATATCACCATAGAGGACTTATGTTTATTCTACATTTAGTGGTTTTTCAAAATCATTACATCTCAAATAAATTCATTCCCTATCTCTATGATACCATTTAATAAAACCTCACACCAAGCTAATTTATCGAGTAACATCTATGAAAAAAGTTTTTCTAAATAATGAAAAGAGTTAAGAATCACTTTCCTAATGTTCAAATATTTGAACATTGTATTCAAAAAAACTTTTCCTCCCAACATAAAATGTTATGAAAATAATACATATTATTTTGAAATTAAAACTCTTTCTATATTCATCATTATCACTATATAACCCTTCCATTTAAACTCTCATTAAGATGATATTGGTAATAAAATGTTGTTCTTTATATTAATATCAATCTTTAGTAACAAATTTTTAACTATTTTAGGGTTTCAAGTTACTTGACAATAAAATTATAACAGTGTAATGTTTTATTTTACATAATTTGAACTTATCTTAGTCTAAAAAATACTCCTACTAACCTATTATTAACTATATTTTCTCCAAAATTTCATTCTAAGATAATCAAACTCCTTTATGAATAGAAATAACTTTTATTTATTTTTATATAAATATTTAATAAGTAAACTATTAAAATAATATCTTATATTGTATTCTATATATTTAGAATAATATTTTAAATAGAATGTTTTATTCGTTAAAATATACCACCATTGGGTAGTGGGATCATATCCCACATATTTTAAAAAATAAATTTTATAAACTCATTTATCCTAGAATAAAAAAACTTTTATCTTTGTTTCTTTTTCAAACATGTTGTAGAATTTTATGAATCAAAAACCAAATGTACTCAAATAATCATCACATGTTGATTATAATAATTATTTCTAAACCAAAAAATATCGGTTATCATGTTTTAGATAAAAATAAACACCCTTTATTTAGATATATCTAAGACTTCATTTTTCCTTTTTATTATAAATATCTGTAATACCAACCTTTCCAAAATTATTTGAATAAAAACTATAGTATTAATTAAACCTACCCTGATTTATAACTCTTTTATATTTAAAAAAAATATAAAATAGATATTTGGTATCATATACTCTTAAAAATTTAGGAAATTATTTCTACAACATTAATACCTGACGAGGACTCTACACAAAATCTCTCAAACCCCTTTAGGTATCCCATATAATTCCATTTAATATAGAAACATTACTGATTCTTCATAACACCTCCTTTATGTTTCAAAAGACTAGGTCATAAAATTGTACCATCCAATTTTCCTTTTATGTCTTAAACTCTTACCCTATTATATAGCCAATACAACACTGAAGCCTAGACATCAAATGACATGTTAACCTCTCCTTAACGTTATGGGGAAATGAAGTAAAATATTATTTAACTAATTTTTATGATTAAAACCATTTAAATTAAATGAATTCCACTGACAATGCCTTAATATAAACCTTTAGTCTCTCTAACTCATTAAAATACCCCATTATATTGACAATATTAAAGGGGACTAAAGTTCCTGGGGTCTTTTTTACATCTATTTCCTTTTAATCCTTATGTGTTTTTAATATTATTCACTCAATCATAAAAAACACCTAATTAAAAAAATTAACATTAGGTTATATAGGAAGGGTTTACTCTAACACATATAATTTTTTTTTTCTTCCAAAAAATAGTTATTATGTTTTTGAACGAGTCTATAAAGATTCTTCTATTAATTTTATCCTTTTATAAGATTTATCTCAAATATATGTTGGATGATGATGATGCCTTTTTTATCTATAAAAAATATTTAATTATATTGATATCATTTTTTATAATCATTTAATAAGGACTTTTATTATATGTTCTCCCATTTAAATAAGTAACACTTTAAAATTTAAATCATATCCATTAGTGGGAGAAGATCTATATTTAACTATGTCATGAGTCTGATTTACTACTTCTCCAATCACTTATCTATTTGGGTAGGTCATTATGTTAATCATATCGTATATGAATCATAGATATTGATGGGAAAAAATCCATTACCAATCCATGTTATGGATAAAATAAAATCTATTCCTATGATATCCTAGCTATGTGTAAAAAATCATACACTGAATATGAGATCCTAAATATTAGGGTCACCATAACATTCTTTCCTTATAGAAGGTAATCAATGTGAAACTTGATTTGAAAAAACCTAACTAGTAAGATGATTAAGGTCTTAATAAGTTTTTCTTTGCAATTAACATAACACTAGAATTTTATTGGGTTTTATTATCTCACTATATTACCTAATTCATTTCATTTACATGTATGTATTCTTCTTATGATATAATTTTTAATCATTATTGCTTATACCAAATTGATATGTTTAAACCATATTGACATGTGACTAATTAAGAAACTCATGAATATACTAAATTTAAGGAAGAAGAAAACTAAATCAATTATCATATCTAACATGTAAGACTTTAAATACACATTTTATAAATTAAAGAAGAAATTTTCACACATTTAAACTAAAGGATACATAAATTCATAATACAACACTTATATTCATGAATAATGTTTGGAATAAAAATAATAAATGAAAAATTGATAAGTTTAGACATGAGATAAATATTTATTATTATTTTATAAATAAAATATTTAAAACACTTTATAATTTTGGTATAATCTTTTGTAATTCCATAATGTAAATAAAAATGAACATTTCAGATTTAATTTAATATGATCTATTACAAATTATTAACACACTTGGAATTTAATATGAAATATTTTATATTAAAATATATTATATTTTAAGGAAAAATTTATAATTCAATAAAATTTTAATATATTATTAAAATACTTTATATAAACTAGGCATCAAATATTTTCAAACTTTTAAAATCAATATAAAAATTTTATTTCTTATTTTTGAAAAATTCATAATTCAATATATTTTTTTATATATTTAAATTATTTAATAATTTATAAACACTATATATATTATTAACTATATAAACCCAATTTAAACCTATAATAAATATACCAAAGCCTTTTTGGTATGGTTTTGAAGGTTTTTTAGAATTTTAAAAATTATTTTTCGATAAAATTTTATACACCGCAAATGTTTTGGGTATAGACCATTGTGTGGTGATGACCTAAATTTCAAATTATTCCATGGGGATAATCTAGCACCCTCAGTTTCAATTATTTACCTCTTTATTTATCTATTTTATGTATGTAAATTGTTTTGGTAAAGTTTAGGTGGGTTTGGATGATTTTTAGAATTTTTTAGTGCTTTTATGGAGGTTAACGATTTGAGAATAGTAAGTAGAAACCATCAAAAACCTCTAGGAAACCATTTAAAGTGAAACATTGGATATTAGGTAGGTACACAATTAGGCACATGGTTTGAACAAACCATGCATCTAGCTAGGAGAAACCATACTTTTGGTATAGGGGGATTATTTATGGTTGGAACACAATTTGAATAACCATGTGGGACAATCATTCAAGCTACTTCTTGAGGTATGTTCCTATGTATGGTTAGTGCCTAATTTTCCTAATAATATGATATAACCATGAACGAATAAAAGAGTGGTCAATTTTTTTTGGATATCACTTAGTTTATCCTCTTAACCCCACATTTTATCTATTTTTCAACCCTAAGTTGGTTTTCTCTCCTCTCAAAGTCTATGGACACTCATACCTTCGATATAGGGGTGATTTATTGGAAAATATTGGTGTGTTGAAGCTTGGATTCCTTGGTAAGTATCCATTCTTGGTGTTTTTTCTTAGATCTCTTCTTATCCCTTCTCTTGGATTCATATAGATAGTCTGTTGGGTATATAGCTATGATAATTGATTCCAATCATGATGAAAATTTGGCTATGTTGATGATTGGGAATGAGATCCAAGGAAGGGTTTTGGAGTTTCAACCCATTTTGTGGAAGAATTCATGCCATTTTTTCATTTTCACCATAGTTTCTCAAGAAGGTGGATTCACTCTCAACTCATCTTATTAGAACATATAGTATATAATTCATATTTCTTGTATTACATCAAATTGATTGTGAAATTATCGTGCAATGTTTGGTAGAAACCTTATTTAATGATGGTTTTTGGAATTGTGGAATTGTTGTGTAATGTGATTTGTTGAATGATTTTAAAATGATGATTTTAAAATTGTTTCTTCATTTGATTCATGGGAAAAGATTTTTTGGAAAGGTTTTCAATAAAAATATTATTTTATTGAAATTATTTGGAATAATTGGTTTGGATTGGTTTTTGGAATAATGGTTGGTGTGTGTTCATGTGCATTTGGGATAGAAAAAGGGTATGAAGTTTCCCCTATCAATAGTAGTATGAATAAGGGTATGGACTTTCTCTCACCAAAATGGTTCACCAAGTGATGAATTGGTGAAAGGATTATTCACCACTCGTGAGTATTTGTAGGTCCTTAGTTTTATACATGGTTGGATGTTTGGATAAGTGTAATGGAATGGATTATCACAAAATGGACGTTTTGATGATATTTTAAATTATTTTTTGGTTTCTTTCTTTGGAAATGGATTTGGTTTGGGAAAAATATTTTTGTATGTAAATTGTTTTATATTCTGATATAAGATATTTTATTTTTTACATAATTGTGATAAAATGTTTTATCCTCGTTTTATGAGTTGGGAATTCATTTGGGGAAAACCTACTAAGTTTCATTACTCAACCCATTCTTGGGAACAATGGTGTTTTTATAATTTTTTTTATTAAGGCACAAGTAATGGAAAATAATCTCATTTATTTGGTGATTCATCATGATACATTCCGTATGACTTGGGGAGTTAGATCTTGGATCTTGTTTGGAGAATTGAAGTTAGTTTCATAATAATATTTGAGTTTTATTTGTTTTTTTTCCACATTTACTCTGACATGGATTTTGGTTTAGTTTGGTATTGTTTTATTTTTTTTCTAATACGGTTTTATGCATCATTTAGAAGTTTTTTTATTTTGGTATGTAAGTTTTGGTTGTTTATTTTCAAAGGGAAAATCATCCCCCAGTGGTATTGAAGCACTAGGAATTTAATGAAAGCCTTTTTTGTCTTAGTGATGTCAACTAAGGCCAAGGAGAAATTACACTTTATCTTATGACAATGAGAAAAGGATGGGTGTTAAAAGTTATATCAGTTTGTTAGATCCATGGGTTTTAGTTTTTTTGGTCTTGAATTTAAAAATTCATTTTGGTTTAGTCCTTGTGTGTAGATGGTAGCATTGATGTAGGATCATAAGAACATGAAATGTATAGAATAAAAGTCAAAAGTAACCTATTTTTGTTGAACCTCAAGTTACTAGAGATTTGAGTACATAAGTGTTTTGGATACACCTATAAGAGTTATAATATCATTGTCATGGGTTTTGCCAATGAGAAGAGCGTGACATGAATTGATTGAAATCACTTCTCACTAATAGTTAATATTTCATTTTGAGTAATGAATTATGATTTTGTGATTCTTTTTTGATTTTATAAGAGTGATAAAACTATTTTAAAATGTGGTATTTTGATAAGGCATGCTACTGGTATTATGAATATGGTTTCATTTTCAAAAGCATAGTGTAAATTTCAAAAATGGGTTGAAAATGAAATCTGTGGAATTTTGGGAAATCCTTGATTTGATATCAAAAAATTGAAACTGTTAAACACTATGTTGTTATAGAGTGAGAATTATTGTTATTTTTTTGGATATAGAAATGGATTCTAGTAGGAATAGAGGAATCCAACCAGAAGAAGCTAATGAGAATGTGGTTGCACTTGAGCCACAGGTGAACCAACAGTTGGTTCAAAGTGTTGCCCAAGATTTTCAAGCTATGGATAGTGGGAACAATAGGTATGGGCCAAGGAAAATGGATCATTCATTATAGTTCTAGAAATAGAATCCATCCATAATTTGGGGTGATTCATAACTATAAAAATAACATGTATGACTCAATAGGATGAATCAAATCTTCTAATTTCTCAGCACACCGACATAGTTGAAAGTAAAGTTAGAAACATATATACATGAGGATCTTCCATGCCTATAGTGACATTTAATGGTTTAGGATGAATTTTACTACGGAATTTTATTCGATGATTTTTAATAATTCTTCAACAAACAATTCTATCCATACATATTCAGGATTTCTATAATGACATACTATTTCAGATCGAAGTAGAAGAATATCTTGGTGATAGAGTATACAACTAAATTTATGAATTTAGTCCATTTTATCCAAAATTTTCTTCGAGTTCCTCATTGAATGAACATATTTTTTAATCATGGATGAGGATAGAAATTCATTCTAAGATTACAATGCTTTTTTACAACATATTTTATAGAGATAGTCAATAGAGAGACAGTAGAAGAAATAGAAATCTAAGGAATTACTGGTGGAGGAAGCATGTTGATACCTTTGGGAAATGGATGGAACCCTAATGTTGGGAACAGGAAACATAAGGACACCTAATTCCAAGGTAGTGGGATGAATTAGAATAAAAAAACTGGGTTAGTGAATCTTCCTCCAAAACCAAAGGGTGGACCTATATATTTTCAATGTGGTTCATTCAACTGCATTATGCGAGATTGTACAACACCACCTAGAGCATACCACAACTACGACCAGATAGAAAATATTTGGCACTATTTTCATAGTGCTCTATGTTTGAGTGCTAGGGACATATCCCATATTCACAGACATTGTATACTTCAATAAGATGAGGATGATGAAATAAATCTCATTAGTAGAACCTATCTAGCCAGGGTTACTTTAGGAATACCATAAACCCTCAGAAAGGGAAATCCCAATAAGTAAATAATGACCAAAGTGATATGAGTCATAAGTTATAAGAAGATGAGAAAGTTATTTTGGATGATCAATATAGACCATTTATGGTGAGAGGAACAATTCTAATTAATTCTATCCTAATGAATGTTTTTTTGATACATGTGCATCCCATTAGTTTATTTATTCGCATGTTGTTGATCATATGGATTTTCAGGTTGAGATGTTTTCTACCATTTGGAATCTTCAAACTCCACTTGGACAATGATAATGTTGAGCCTTTATGTGAAAATTATGTTCTATAATGATTGATGGAGCTGAATTGATATGGTATTTATCAATGATTGAGAATGATTTATATGATATAATCATGGGTATGGATTGGTTGAAAATGTTCAAGGATCACATCGACTGTTATACCTGAACATTCAGTTTTACGACTGATTAGGGATTCAAACATCTATTTATAGGAGAAAGGAATGAAACAGAAGGTGAAAAAGGCTTGTTGAAACAATAAATTAGAAATATCTCATACCAATTGGCATATTTAACCTTGGAATTAGGGGATGAAATTTGGAATAGTGGACTTCCAATTGTTATTGATCTGTTTCTAGAAGTTTTTCTTGAAACTTTCTCAGGGTTTCCACCCAAAAGAGAACTGGATTTAATGATTGATCTCCTACCATGGACCAATCCTATATAAATTCCATCTTTTTGGAAGGAACCAACTAAATTAAGGTAATTCAATGTTTAGTTGGAAGAGTTATAAACCAAATGGTTCATTCAGCCTAGTACATCTCTTTGGGCAACAATGGCCTTATTTGTCAAAAAGGAGGATTGAACTCTTTAGTATTGTGTGGATTATTGTAAGGTTAATCAATATTATGAATGCACCAACATTCTTTATGGAATTGATAAATCATATATTTCAATGGTATCTAGATTATTTTGTGTCGGGTTTTTTAGATTATATATCAGTGTATTCAAGGAAAAGGGATCAACATGAACTACACTAGGCAACAATGTTGGGAATTTTGAGGGATCATCGTATGTTTTCCAAATTCTCAAAGTGGTATATTTTGATACAAGATGTACACTACCTTGGCCATGTCATATCTAAAACATGTGTTATTATGGATCCAAAAATATATAGGTTTTGATATCTTGGAAAATTCCAAATAATTTCTTCAATATACACAATTTATTTGAAATAGATGGTTATTACCGATGCTTTGTCTGTGATTTTCCATGACAATATTCAGTTATTACATATTTGAAAAAGAAGGGTGTTCCATTCCAATAGAATGAGTAATGTTATAAGTCTTTTAAAGATATTAATTTTCAAATTTTATCTGCACAATCTTGTTTTTTCTAGAATCTAGACAATGGTATATTGTGTATTGTGATGCTTTGTGATCTGGGTTGAGATGTGTTATTATGCAGGGAGATAATTTAGTTTATTATGGAATAAAAAATTATGTTTTAATGAGAAAAACTACCCTAAACATGATTTGGAGTTAGATGATGTTGTCCATGCTTTGAAAACATGGATTCATTACCTATTTGGTGAGAAATTTATGATTTTTACAGATCATAAGAGCTTGAAACAGATTTTTGCACAAAGGGATTTGAATATGAGATATAGAATATGGATTAAATATCACTAAATGATTTAAATTGACTTTATTTGTATACTGGGAAAATGAAATTCAGTGTAAAATACATTAATCATAAATTCATATGATTAGTTAGGAAAAGAGGACTGAGATCAGCAGTAGTGGATGTAAGTGATAATTGACATGCACATGGATTGTGAAGACCGAGGTAGTGTTGTGGTTTTATTCTTAGTTATATTGTTCTTAATTTGGTGGAGATGGTTAAAGTGAAACAAAAATCTAATTCAAAATGTGTCTCTATGAGATCAAAACTTAATGGCGTAGAGACCATTAAGGGATGGAAGTTGGATGGGAGTTTGATTTTTGGGTTTTCAAATTTGATTGTCATACCCTTGGCTTATTAAGAAAAAGCTTCTTCATACTTATGACCATTCAAGATGGGCTATTCATACTATAATATAGAAGATGTATAAGGTGTTGAAACCATATTTTTGGTGGGTTGGAATGAAATGGAAGATGGATGATTTCATTTCGAGATAACTCACTTGTTAGTAGGTTAAATAAGAGAATCAATGACTAGCAGACATGTTGCAGTCTTCAGCTAATCCTATTTTTAAATGAAAGTATATAACTATGGATTTTGTGATAGATCTACCAAGGGAAATTTTGAAAAATGATTCCATATGGGATTTAGTGTTTTAGATCACAAAGAAATTCTATTTCAACCGTATTCATGAATCTCATACAGTGGTGGACTTGTCTAAAATTTATATTGGAGAAGTGATAACGAGGCATGGAGTACCAATTTTTATTGTATCAAATAGAGATCCAAGGTTCGTACATCATTTATATAAATCCTTACAGTAATCCCTTAGGTCTCCGTTGACCATTAGTATGATGTATCTTCATTAAATGGATGGAAAATACAAATGGATGATAAAAACATTAGAAGAAATTCATCAGGATTATGTAATGGATTTTGGTGGCTCAGAGGTGGAGCACACACCATTAGTTCAGTTCTCGTATAACAATAGTCATTAGGTCTCGATAAATATGGATCATTTTGAAGCATTTAACGGGATTCATTTTTTCTCTATAATTTTTTGTTTATAAATAGGCAATAATTCACTAGTTAGTCCAAAACTTGTCTAACAGATAATGACGAATATTAACTTGATCAGGAAAATGATGAAGACAACTCATAGTCATCAGAAATATTATGCGGATCATTGCCTATAACCATTTTCATTTTATGTGAGTGATCATTTGTTCATGAGAATCTCTCTAAGGCCTGATAATCTTCATTTTAAGAAGTAGGTAATCTTATCTCTTCTATATATAGGACCTTTTGAGGTACTGAAATGGGTTGGAGAGGTGGAATATTGGTAGGCATTTCCATGATAGTTCAATTCAGGGTATAATGTGTTTCATGTATCTCAGTTGAAAAAGTATCAGCATTATCATGAACATGTGATTCTATGGGATGATATTGAACTTGAGTTAGATGCTACATTGGCACATGTGCCAGTTCAGATTATAGATAGGTAATGAAGGGATCCTTTAATGATACACCATAAGGTAATTTCTATAGAATTATCATTTGAAAACATATGGTTATGATTTCCGTATTTATCTTTGACATTCATGACCTCAAGATATTGATCTACCAGTAAATCCGATGAATGTTTTCCATGAATATAGTGCAAAAATTTATTGAATATTCTTAGAGTGATACCAACCTATTCAATAGGTTTATACATCCTAGACTATCAAATGAAGTGGAATTTTCTCCTTGATATAATTCCACAAGAAATCCATTGATAAGATTTTAAATGTTGATGATAACTATTTTTGGGGACTATGATAATAAAAAACACATGTATGGGAATGAATAAAATCACACCATGGATGAGTGTGATCCTAATAAAAAAGGATTAAAGCACGATCTTCTAATTAGTATTATGTGTTGTGATCTCGTCGGTAAATACATAAATGTGATGTATGAATATCCTACACGAAGAGAGTGGATCTTCTTGGTACAATATTGGAAATCTACTTTTAGGGATACCAAACCAATCTTCAACAAACGTTTCACATCCGCCTACATATTTATTAGAGATATATCCATTTATATTACATTTATTAATATGTTTCTCACACAATTATTTATATTCATTCAAAATAATATTGAAACCATGAATGGAGTTATGCCACCATTATGAAAGAAAAGAAAATCCTCCAATAAGAACATATGAGAGATTCCAGTGATACTATATCTTCCCCTGATTGAGTAAATATACACATTTGAAATACCATTATTAATATTTTTATAGAGGATGCATTATTCCACAATAAAGAGGCTAGGGGAAAGTAGATAACTCAAATGAAGGCTAGAAACTGATTTTATTAATCTAATCTTTTACCTATAAGTAAAATTGAGAAGTACATAGATGAATTAAAATAAAATTAAAGTTCACATACCTACACTAATAACCCATATAATTTCATAACTCTCAAGATATAATTCCATTCCAATATTTTGTATCCCTTATCCATATCAAATTTAACAATAATGTTGGTCCTAATGAAATTCCTACTAAGGACTTATATTATTTCTCGTGTAATACCAATGGATTGTTGAACATTTATACTATTTATAAAATAATTTTTTTCACTCAATACCACTTTGATGATAAATTGAGATTCTATTCTTAATAATGAAGGCCATAATTTTATAAGAAACATTTCACATACTTATGGGTAGATACTAATTAAAAGAGTTAATTTTATTTACTCTATATATGAGAATGAGGGTATAGATATATGTAACTCTAGAAAGAGTTCCCCATATAAAAATATATTAAACCAACATAATGAGTTACTTCTTAGTAATATACCAAGTAATAATATAAAATGATCATAGAAACCCATTAGAGATAGGGGCTTTTTCTGGATTGAGGTTTTTGACAACTTCCTTGATTTATAAAAATTCATGGATTCTTAATAAATAATAATTCTTGTTATATTTCTTATATATATAAATTTTATGAATAATTAATCCTTAGGATATTACTTTAGGTAACTCCCATTCATGTTTAACCTCATAATTGTGTGTAGAGAGTTGAAATGGTTAATAACAAGGTGAATAATTACCTCAACATAACTTGGGTAAATACCATTGTTGTGGATCATGTTTAGTTTTCCCATTAACATATTCATCATAATAAATTAATTAATGAATAAAGTTCTCATATAAACCTCCCTCATTCATAAATCTCTATATTTTTACCTGGAATCTTTCCCACCCTTGAAAAGTTTTCTTACCCGGAATATTTTCTTTGACATGATAATAAAGATGTCATCATTCCAAAATTATTATATGATGGTGTCAAGTAGATTAATATCCTTTTTCAGATCCTCTAGAATGGTGTGAGAGTTATTATAATTACCTTTCTAGGAGACCCAATTTATGTATCCTGAGTTTGTTTAGGAAGCCCAACCATGCATGTCCACACATAGAAGAAACCAAGGAAGCATGTTCCATATACATGAAAAAACTATATTTTGTCCATAACCATGTGTGTAATAGTCAAGTGAGGAAATTAAGAACTCCCATGAAGATTTTTCAATCATATATCCAGATGGATATATATTTATAGTGACCTATGATTATCATACATAGATATAAGATAATGTTTTGATGAATATTAATTACTTTACAAAAACACACACATGATGACCGTAATAGTTTACTTACTTTGAAAAATTGGTATTTAATATTATCATTTCATGAAATATATTCAATGTATCCCGTAAATATATTAACTTTTAGGAATTTTACTTAAAATCATTCTTCATTACCCAGGGAGAGAAGACATAAGAAAAGGTGAGATCAAATATCCAGTAAGGGTAAAAAATAGAGGTATGTAATCATAACATAAACATAAGGTTCTGAAAATATGAGGAATTTTTTTTAAAATCGTACCTTTCATATAAAATATCATAATCCTAAGATGTGCAAAAAACATTGGAAGATTATAAGACATGAATCATAAGAAAATGAGAGAACATGATTCATGAGAGTGTAACATTGGCATTATACATGGATTTATGGAATGCATATAATTATTAAATATAATTTATATATTAGTTAGGGCTCACTTACAAGGATATTATAATGGAATGGGTTAACTAGATAAATTTTCATAGTATTCAAGGTTATATATTGAGACCATCATAGTGGAAAAGGTTCCTTACTAAGCCAGGTTCACTCCCCATTCCATCCCTATCTTACTAAACTAGGTTGACCCCATATTCCAGTCCTATCTTACTGAACCAATTTCACTCCCCATTATAGTACATTCTTACTGATCTAGGTTCACTCCCTATTCTAGACCTGTATTACTGAACCAGGTTTACTCTCCGTTCTATCCCTATCTTAGTAAACTAGGTTCACTCCTCATTCTGGTCTTGTCTATCTCATGATAGATAAATCTTTACCTAATGCATTGGAGGGAGATATAGGCCCCACACATCTTTGGTTATAGCACAACCAAAATCCATGGTTATAACATAAACACCTTCAGATAATGAAAATCATACATATGTGGGCCATAATATCATAAAACATTCATCATATCATAACCCATGAAATGAAAATGCTTCTATAAACATTTCATCATATCATAACTTGTGGAAACACGATAGGTTTTATAATAATTTTATTATTTTATCATTTCATAACCTGATAATAGAAGTTGGTTTCATAATATTTCTATCATGGTATAACCTATGGAATAGAAATAGGTTTCATAAATATCATATCATCATGAATGTAAAGAATTCATAAAAATAACAAGAATGGTATCTTTGGTTTATATCCCCAATAAATCATAAATTATATAAAATTATGTCATATTATATGAAGAAGTATTTGAAAATATCACTAGGAAAATTTATTAATGAAAAAAAACATTCTATAAAAATAAATTTTTAAAATAGAAAATATTTCCAAAAAAATTATCTTTGAAAATATAATTTTAAACTTATAAATAGAGCTTTGAAAAATCATTTAAAACATTTTGTGAGGAAAATATACTTTCCAATTTAATTAATTTTTTTGGATAAATTAATAATTTTAAAAATAATTTTATTACAAAATAAACTTGAAAACATATAAATCAAACATCAATTTAAATAATATTCATGATGTCAGAAAGTTTTCTTCATTCTGTATAAGTTAAAACAAATATTACTTTTTATATTTTCATTAAAATCCATACAAGAATTGTTTTTGGAAAATAATAGAAATATTCCTTCTATTTTTTAAAAAAATTATAAAATGGGTAAAAAATTCATTGACAAATCATTTGAATAATAATATGAAAAATAATTATTTATATTCTATTAGAAAAAATTATTTTAGAAGAAACCTGATTTCCAAATAAAGAGAGAAATAAAGATAGATTTTATTACAATTTTTTTTCAATTACTTTATGTACAAAAGAGTGGGAAAATAGTATTATTAATTTAAAATTTCATGTATAATTGGATTATAATATAATATATTATAATTATTGAGAGTTAGATCATATGATATCAATATTGGAGACTTAATCATAAAACATCTTGATAAATAATGAGATTGTAACATTAGACCATTACCAATTTGGTAACCTTGGATCGTAAGCCCCATGAAATGATAAAATAAAATGAAACATCAAAATTTCATTAGCATAAATAAATTCATAATATTACATTTATAATTGGATTTTTAGAGACCTTATAAAAAATATAGGTGTATAACATAACATATGTCTCAAAAAATTAAAACTGAGACAAAAATACCTTACTACATTGGTAAATCTGAAAATGTAGACCCCATGAAAGAAATATCCTCAATATGATATTAATATATAAAAAATATTCTGGATAATAATCATAAAATACATTCATGGGAATTATATACACCATATAAAAGGAATGGGTGGTGTCTCACAAAAGTAAAAAGTGAGATGAAAATACCTTACCTTAAGTCTTGACTTCCTTCAAACATTTCTGAACCTCATGTATAATAAATATAATTTTATTATAAATATATTTAATAACCCTTAAAATATATTTTATACAATATATGATTTACTTAATTCTTTTTATTACCCTTTTATAAACAATTATCTATTAAAATTTTTTTGGTAAGAAACTCTTTGTTTTTAGTATATGTTATGATTTGTTATTTTTGGTCCTATTACTTTGATAATGGTTACATGAAATAAAGAATAATAATTATGAAATAATTAAACTATATATACATCAAATATACTTTTAATACCAATCATAAAAGTTGGTTTTTAGAAATGAAGTATGTTTCAATCATGGAGACATTTGACTGCAATCATACATGAGTAACATTTCCATTTTTCGATGATCCTTTTGGAAAAACTTTAAGTAATATATTATATTTATATAATTATTAAAATATATTAAAAAACATATTATTTCTTTAAATATATTAATACATATCATACATGTGGTGTGATTATGAAAGGAGAGTCACAATGCTTTGTGAAAGATATAGTCCACATGTACATAAGCAGTGTTATCATATTTCATTGATTGAAAAGGTAATAAAGAGAATGATATAAATATTATTTTAACAATTTTAAATATGTCATTAATATCATAATTATTTCATTTATATTACAAATAATCATTAACTTCACCCTTATCACCTTCTATGTAAACTGTGAACAAATCACATTACTTCACAAGTCGGTAGTCTTCTGTACACATGAGTGGCGTTATCATATTCAAAAAAATGGAAATAATAAATCTATGTGTGATATAATAATTAAAAAATTATAATAATATCATAAATATAATATATATATATATATAATAAACCCATCATTATGTCCAACAGTTAGAGGTGGGAATGAAAAAAATGACATCGGTCTGCGAGGTGATAGGCCACCGTACACTTGAACAATGATTTTGTACGCCATTTTATGGAAGTTAAGAATATTTTAGGTCATTACCATTTTATAAAAATATCACAGTATATATATTATAATTATGTTATTATATAATAATGGTTTAGAAACAATTGATGAAAGTAGAGGTATAAATAAGATAAATACGCCTATTGAAGAACATTACCCCTTCTTCAGGTATTCTCCCTAGGTTTAAACTAAATCCTTCCTAGGTTGTATTTATGTCCAAACTAAGGATTATAGTATTACAGTTGGGAATTTTGGAAGTTATTTGGGTAGTAATTGTCTGAACCAAATAGTTTGAATGGGTGAATAAGAGATAAGAGGGGATAACCTTTTATAAGTGGGTGAGAGGACACACTTGGTATTTTTGAAAAGAAAAAGGTGATATCTTTTATTTTATATGTAAAAAGAGTACAAGGTAGTATATTATCTATAATTATGGGTTTAATGTTAGAAATATCACCATAAAATAGTTTTTAGACAAGTTTATATTTCATTTTAACACTTATTAATTTAGTTTAACCCCGAACAAACCCATTTTACCTTAACCACTATAATTAATCTTTACTACATTCACTATTCATTTTGATCAAAAATTAAGTTGAAATTTTTATAAGTTATATATTATTTTTATTTGAAATATTGAATTGATTTTTCCACATTACATTCACATAAGTGGAAATGCTTAATTTAATATTAATCCCACAGATGTGATGAGAAAGTGAGTTTTTAAATTAAAAAGGTTCAAAAGTTTGCAATGTTTATATAAAAAAATTAAATACGAAATTGATTAAAATAAAATAATTTAGATTAATGGACATAAAATTGAACTTATATTACATTAAAACCAACTGAAAATATAATTTAACATTGTAAATAATTTAAATGAAAATGTATTTTTCAATTGAAATTTTATATATTCAATATTCAACAAAAAATTAAACTTTTCAGAAAATAAACAAAAAATCACCCTAAGATAATTTTTATAAGCCGATTTAAAAAAAATGAAGTTTATTTTTAAAATAAATTTTATAGAAGTTTCAAATATTATTTTAAAAATAAATTCATTATAAAATGATGAAAAAACTATTTTTTGGAAAATAATGTTTTGAAACATAAAATTGGACTGGTTATTATCTATGGTATATAAAACTCACAATATTAATTTTGAGTATTTAAAAGAATATATAATATATAAATTTCATTATAAAAATTCACCAAAAGTGGTTTTTTTATTTTATTAATGTATAATACATTTGTTTTCATAAAAAAGTAGACTTTTAGAAAAATATTTCCTTTATTTTTAATTAATATTAAATTATAATTTACTGGTTTGAAATTAATTCATTATATATACATGGGCAAACCATATTTTTCATAATTTCATCAATTCTATTTATACTGTCAATTCATATGACTAAGTAACAACTATCATAATAATATTTTAATAATATGTCACATTTTGTTCAAACTCATTGTTGTATGTAATGAAAGCTAACATCAGTGTAACATGTAACACTAGATAAGATAATTTTTATATGCCGATTTAAAAAAATGAAAGTTTATTTTTAAAATAAATTTTATAGATGTTTCAAAAATTATTTTAAAAATTCATTCATTATAAAATGATGACAAAACTATTTTTCGGAAAATAATGTTTTGGAACATAAAATTGGATTGATTATTATCTATGGTATATAAAACTCACAATATTAATTTTGAGTATTTAAATGAATATATAATATATAAATTTCATTAGAATAATTCACCAAAAGTGGTTTGTTTATTTTATTAATGTATAATACATTTTTTTTCATAAAAAAGTAGACTTTCAGAAAAATATTTCCTTTATTTTTAATTAATTTTAATTTATAATTTATTGGTATGAAATTAATTCATTATATATACATGAGTAAACCATATTTTTCATAATTTCATCAATTCTATTTATATTGTCAATTCATTTGACTAAGTGACAACTATAATAATAATATTTTAATAATATGTCACATTTCGTTCAAACTCATTGTTGTATGTAATGAAAGCTAAGATCAGTGTAACATGTAACACTAGATAAAATAAATGGTTCATGTAACAAAATATGTCGAAAATTTTAATTTTATTTTTAAAAAATATGTTACAAAATCTCGAGGTCTTACATTCTACACCCCTTAAAAATAATTTCTCCTATAAAACTCATCTCTGTCATCAAAGGTTTATTATTTAAAAAATTTATTCACAGAACACCATATCATAAAAATTAAGAATAACACTTCATTTAAAAAGGGAAATTTGGAAACATAATGGTTACCCAAATTAATTCCTATCTAGCTTTTGACATTGCAGAACATAGGTAGGATGTGAAAACATGGACATAAAAGTTAAAGCAAACACAAAAATATTAATGGAGTGAGAGAAATTTGATCATAAGAAAGTGGGTGATCCAAATATGGTCATGAAATCCAAACCTTAATTTTGTGATGATTTCTGGGACTATTTCATTCATCTAAAATGAAGGTACTAGGATAACATTTTTGTTTCAAGACTCTTTTCTTAAAGTTCCTAAATTTTCACAAGATGATATACTTAATTGATTTAATTCCATTTTATAAGCACCGTCTCACCCTTTAGTTATGTCTTGATTAATTTCCACATCATATCATACACTAAGAAATGTTGGTGACTTTGATATTCCTGAAGCACTGATGGATCATAAGATCCATAATAGAATGATAAGGCATTCATTCTATATTTTTTTTAAAAAAAGAACACCAGTTATACTATATTGATAAATCTTTATATGGTGAAGTAATATGTAAATATTAGGAAACTCATAAATAATTAAACTTAAACCATTCCATAAATGGTTAACCTTATAAACCTTAAAAAATGTTAAAATCCAAAATTTTATAAATAAGTGCACTAAATTTCCCAAATCAAATTCTCATTAATCCTCCCACGCACCATAAAATGTCTCTTGATTGTCACATACCAAACATGTGAATAACTTTATCATGTATTCTCTTAAAACATAGTAATAACCAATATCGCCATAAAAACATATTTAAAGAATACATGATTCATCATTAATTGAATAAAACAACTGATTATTTAATATATTCCATACATATAATAATTTTGTAAATGATATCAATTATAACATAATCCTCTTTGTCAAATTTTTTTTATCATTTTTTAGGTCATTAATACTATCTAATTTACTTTATCCATATTAATCATCTCTTTATCCAAACTAAACACCATTTCCTCAACATTAGTAACATATTAAGGGTTAACTTACCATAATAAAAATGTCACCTTACCATCAATTCACTCTTACAGTATATTAACATTAATTCTTATATTTTTTCAAATACTTAAGAAAAACTTACACTAAATAATACCTATATATATTAAAATTCATATAAAATAATTCTTGAATTTAATAGAAAAAATAATTCTACCCATCTAATTAAATGATTATCATGGAATAGGCCCTTACTTGGTCTAGAAGTTAATTATTGGGTTAGGGAATTGGGTTGGGTAACTCCCATGTTTCCCAAACATATGACATTGAACTCCTTGACAATTTGCCACTATATAATCTTCTTTTTTGAAAAGATTAAATCATGAAATCCATTTGAGATATTTCTTTATGTTTTTATTACAATGTTTTTGAAATTTATAAAACCTAATATTGTTTCTTCTATGTTCATTACCACAATATCTTTCATAAAGGTTCATCTTCCTCTTATTTGATGTGTTAGAAATCTGAATGATGTTTACATTGTTAATCATATATTGTGATTTATGATTATCCATTATCATAATATATTTCTATCTATTCATAATAAATTTTGATTGCTTATAGTAAAATAATTTTCCATTAGATTTAGTTTTAACATGATTCCTTATAGTTCTATCCATTTATTAAAACCAAAAACATTGTGTGAGAAAAACTAATCATAGCGGGGAACCACATAATCATGAAAAATAACTTATAGCGTGTGCAAATAATGATACCATATTTTAAATATTCTATAACGTAGTTTTAACCTAGTTTATTCATAGTCATTATCTATTTAAATCATTCATGATAGTCCAAAAAGTGTTCGTAAATTTCCAAATCATATCCTCCAAGAGGGTCAAACAAAGTGTGATGAAAGGCCCCTTGTTGTACCCCAGTTCGTGATTGAGTCCATCTCAATATGGCGTTTTTAAGGTTGTTACTCCTAGGTCTATATGTTATAGAGATACATACACTTATAGTATCTAGATAGGGATATATTTAATGAAAATCACTCACTCTATCCTTTACCCAAATTCAAGGATATTTACATATACTTTGACTCATCCTTAGACTTATTATCAGACATGTCCTTAGGGATATCACTATGGTTCTCTCATCCTATTTTCCAATTGTTAACTAAAAAATTCCTATAATACCAACTATATCCAAAAATACTTACCATATATAGTTATTAGATCAATTTTTGATAAATATTCATTAGATTACACAAGCACACTTTTAATGATCGTAGTTGTTTAGTGACTTTGGAAACTAAGAATAAAATCTTCTTAATTCGTTAAATATATTAAATATACCCCATAAATATATTACACTTTAATACTTCTACTTAAAATCTTTCTTCATAACCTAGGTAGATAAAAAATAAGAAAGGGTGAGCTTAGATGCTCAGTAAGGGTAAAAAAGAATGTACACAAGTACAACAAGAGCATAAGGGTATGATAACATGAGAATAACATTTGAAAAACATAATCTATATATCAATTATTATAATCCACGTAATGGAATAAATATTGTTCTTTTATAAGAAATTAATCATAATATATTCAAAGAAAATGATCCATGAGAGCATAACATTGGCATAAGTCATGGATTTGTTGAATACACATAAGCATATAGAATAAATTTCATATTATCGAAGGATCACTTCCAGGTATATCATATTGGAATGTGTTCACTCCCCAAACCATCATAGTAGTCAATATTTACTCATGATACCATCATAGTGAACAACTTCCCTTACTAAACCGGGTTCACTTCCTATTACAGATCTATCTTATTGAACTGGGATACTCCCCATTCCATCCCTATCTTACTAACTAGGTTAACTCCCTATTATAGTTTGATCTTACTAAACCTGGTTCACTCCACTTTCTAGCCCTGTCTTACTAAACTGGGTTCACTCCCCAATCTGTACACATGTTATTGAACCATGTTCACTTCCTGTTCCAACCCTATCTATCTCATGAGATATAAATACTTACGCAATGCATTGGAATGTGATATAGGCCGCACCCATCTTTGGTAATAACGTAACCACCAGCCTTGGATAAAATGTAACCACCACCACATAGTTAAAATCAGATATATATGTGTTGAAAAATATCATAAAACACTAATCACATAATAACAAATGAAATGAAAAGGGTTTCAGAAACATTTCATCATATCATAACTTTTAGAAGAGTGACAGGTGTCATAATATTTTTACCATTTCATCAGAGCATAAACCATGAAATGAAGTGGGTTTAATAATAGTTATATCATGCTATAACCTATGGAAGAGAAATGAGTTTCATAAATATCTTGTCATCATGAACATAAACCATTCAAAGAAAGAATAATAATGATATCCATGGTTTATATCCTTAATAAATCTTAAATTATATCAAATGACATGATCATAGATGGGGAATGATTTCGAAATATCACATAGAACATTTATTATTGAAAATAAAATTTCTTTAAAAATCACTTTTGAAAACATAAAACAATTTAAAAATAATTTTCATTGAAAATATCATTAGAAACTTATAAGTAAATCATTGAAAAATCATTTAAAGCATTTCTTGAGAAAAATATACTTTATTATTTAAAAATAAAATTTTAAAATATAAAAATTTTTAAAAATCATTTTATTTTATAATAGCATTGAAAAATTATAAATTAATATTCAGTGAAAATAATGTTCATGATTATGCGTAGTTTTGTTCATTATTTAATGTTAAAACAAACAATCCTTTCATATTTTCAGTAAAAGCCAATGGAGTATTGTTTTTTATAATAGTAGGATTATTACTTTGAAAACACATTTTTTTAAAAGAAAAAATGGCTAAAAATGACTTTAATTAATAATTTTAAGAATAAGAAAACATTTTTCAAAAAAAAATTTAGAAATCATTGTTTTGAAAGAAAACAGGTTTCCAATTGAAGAGAAAAATAAAGTTGTATTTTATTAAAAAAAATTTCTAAATTATTTTAAGTAGCAAAGAGTGGGAAAACGGTACTATTAATTGAAAATATCTTGAATATAAAAATGATAATAAAATTCATGAGAATTATTTATTGGTAGATCATGAGATGTCAACATTGGATATTTAATCATAAATAATCCAGTTAAACAAAGAGATTATAACATAAAACCATTATAAATTTGGTATCCTTGAATCATAATCCCCATGAAAGGATAAAATAAAATTAAACATGAATATATAATAATGATAAATAAATTAATGACATTAAATGTAAAAGGGTCTGTATACACACCTCTTTAAAGAATATAAGTTCATAACCGGACATATGTCTCAAAGAAGGAGAATTTTGAAAAAAACCCCTTATCAATATAGTAACTATTGAACCGTAAAACCCATGAAAGAGAGATAATAAAATGGATATTAAAATAAAAATAATATGTATGATAATAATAATAAAATACATATATGGTCAGTATACACCACATAAAAGGAATATGTGGTGTCTTATAAAAGTAAAAAGTGAGACAAAAATATCTTACCTTAAGTTTTTACATCCTCCATACACATTAAAAACTACTATATATTAAATATAAGTTAATTATACACATATTAAAGAATAATACTCATATATATCATACTATACTTTATTTATTTAGGTCCTTTTTTCCCTTTTATACACAATTCTATGTTAATGTTATGATTTAGGTAATAATATTTTTTTCATATATGTTTTGATTTGTTATTTTCAATCCTCTTACTTTGATCATGGTTCCATAAAATAAATAATAATATATAATAAATAATTATAATATATATATTTAATATACTTTTAATACCAATTATTAAATATGGTTTTGAGAAATTAAGTATGTTATGATCATCAAGACGACAGGTCGTACATATACACAAGTAATGATTTCATTTTTTAATGATAATTATGGAATAGAAGTAAGTAATATATTATATTTATAAATGATAATAATATCATAAAAAATATTATTTTTATTCAATATAGTTATACATATAATACATTTGGATTGGTGATGAAAAGAGAGTTACATTACTTCTTAAAGGCGGCAGTCCACATGTACACGAGCAGCATTATCATCTTCCATTGAGTGAAAAGGGAAGAAATACAATTATATATATATGTATAATATTTTAATAATGATAAATATGTCATGAATATTATAATTATTCCATTTATATCACATATAATCATTAAATTTACCCTTATCACCTTCTATGTAAAGCGTGAACGATTTATATCCCATCGTGAGGCAATAGTCACTGTACACACAAGCGACAATATCATATTTCCAAAATATGTAAATAAAAAAGGTATGTGTGATATTATAAATAAAAAAACATAAAAATATCATAAATATCAAATATAAACAGTAAATAAATCATAATTTTTATCTTTTTGAGGTGGTAACGGAAAAATTAATGGCATCGGTTCGCTAGGCGGTAGTTCGCTATACACATAAGTGATGATTTCATAACCCATTTGATAATAGTGAAGAGGGATTTATGTCATGAAATTATTATAAAAACATCCTACAATATATAATATAATAATGTTATTATATAATAATGGTTTAGAAATAATTTAAGGAGGTGGAGCAAGAAATGAAATAAAGATGCCTGTTGAAGAACAATGCCTCTTCTTCAGGTATCCTCTAGGTTTGCACTAAATAATTCCTAGTTTGGATTTATATACAATATAAGTAATACAGATTACCATTAGAAATTTTTTTAATTGAATATTTTTGTTATTAGATATACCAAAGAGGTTTTAAGGTTTGAAAAATATAGGATATGGGGTGGCCTTTTTAAGTGGGGGAGAGGAAACACTTGGTAGTTTTGAAAACAAATAAGTACTCCCATAGTTTCCATATGTCAAAATGGAAAATGTAAGGAAATTAAATAACAATAGAGGTGTAATTGTAGATATATGTCCATAAAATAGTTTTTATATAATTTTATAGGTCATTTTACCAATATCTTTTTAGTTTAACCCAGAGTATATCGAGTTTTACCATAACTGTGGTAAATAATTTTCACTGCATTCTATCTTCATTATGGTAAAAAAATAAGATGAAATTATTAGACATTATAAATTATTATGATTCCAAATTTTTATAATTTTTTTCAAATTACATTCACATAGGTGTAAAATTTTAATTTAAAATTAATCTCATAGGCATGATGATAAAGTGGGGTTTTAAAGAGAAAAGGTTCAAAAGATTGAAATGTTTATATATTAAAATTAAAAATGAAATTGATTAAAATGAGAAAATTTATATTATGGGATATAAAATATAACTAATTTAAACATAAAACCAATTATATATATAATTAAATATTATAAATTATTTAAATGAAAAACAGTTTTCAATTATTTTTTTTATTTTTCAGTATTCATCAAAAAATATAAAAAATACTAGAAAAATACCAAAAAAATAACCCAATGATAATTTTTATATTATGATTTCAAAAGTAAAATATATTTTTAAAAATAAATTTTATAAAAGTTTTAAAAAATATTTTTTTAATAAGTTCACCATAAAATGTGATAAAACTGTTTTTAGATAAATATCATTTTTAAGTGTAAAATTGGATTTATTATTAGACCTTTTATATAAAAATAATAAGATTAATATAAAATATTTTATTGAATATATATTATATACATTTCATTAAAATCAGTCACCAAAAGTGGGTTGTTCATTTCATTAAGGTAGAACACATTTGTGTGCATAAAAAAGACTGTTTTTCATAAAAAGATTTCCATTATTTTCGAATAGTTTTTATTTTCATTTATAATTAATTATTTACAAAATAATTCCTTATATATAAATGTGTAAACCATATTTTTATAATTTTATTAATCATATTTAAACCCACAATTCCAATATGAGGGTGATAAATATCATAATAATATTTTAAAAATATGTCACATTTTATTCAAACTCAGTGTTGTGTGTAACACAATATAAGATCAGTGTTTCAATTAATGGAAGATAAACCTAGTGTTTCATGTAACAACAAGTTTCAAAAGGATTAATTTCATTTGAAAAAATCATTTCAAAAAAATCTCTATCACGAACCAACTCGGGTCGACCCTGAACTGGTCACCCAAGCCAATCCATGGCAAGTCTCGAGAGGTGTTCCTAAACCTTGTAGATTAGCGATAAGTACCAAGGGAATAATAAAAAAAATGGGAACAATTTATCCCAAAATAGTAAAAAAGAAAACTGAATAAATAAAAGAGAAAACAAAACTAAATATGATTTCCAAATATTACATTCTTAACATTTTCAATTAAAGAGACTAAAAAATGAAAAAAACATTACTAGAATAACCAAACTGAACCTGAAACCCAAAACACCTCCATGTGACCTCGACATACACTCTCCAATATAATAAAAAACATCGCCTAAGGAGATAAAACCAAGATGGAACCTATAGTAGAAACAAAAAAAAATCTTAAAGGCATGAGTATTAAAACTTAGTTGGTAGGCCTGAATAATTCTATTCCCGATTCACACCATTTAAATAAATAAACATTTATTAATAGGTTTGAAAAAAATATTCAAGGATAAATTTATCAACACTTTTCATTTTAATGAAAACAAATCACAATTACAAACCATTTCCCATATTATTTTAAAACAAGGCTTAAGTTGAGAAGTGAAAAAGGGACCAAATTTAAATCATTCATTTTTCATAATAGTGAAAAAGGAGAAGTAATTTTTAATTCAAAACAATCATCCTGAAATCCTTTTTAAAAAGACACACATTCACCATTTTGAAAAAAAAACAAAATAAACAAGCATATGAAATATATTTCTACACAATGAGGGTAATGGAACTAACCATACTAGTATCGAAGAAACACGAGAATACCTACGAACTCAGAGGATAACCATAACATACATTACATATGACTCATCCAAAATGAATGACCTACTCAATGAAATCATAATTCCCAAATGCCTGATTGTCACCCTAACGGGCCTGAACAAGGGGCCAAATCCCATATAAATAATAACAAAATATCCCTCTAATAATGGCCACTAGTGGGTGCGTAATTTTAACTAGTGTAGAAATCATTATCAGTTCTCTTTGTAGTTCTGTTGGGTTCCCATTTCATATTCAGAAAGGGTCATGCCAAAAAAATAAAGTAACAATCCATACATATATTTCATCATACAAGCACACAAACAGGCACCACCCTGGCCTCCTCAAATAATGGTCCCTTTCCTTAAAGAAATAATCATGCAAGGGAGGTCCCATACTGAGGACACTCATTCCTGAAGGTAAACCAATAAGGTAGGCGACTCACCCATTTAATAGGGTTTCCAAAAGAAACAACATAAAAAGGTCAAATATATCCTCATTGGATTTTTAAATAACAATCATTTACACAAAATAGCCGTATAATTACATTTTTCAAAAACCAAACACACCTTTGTAAACTCATTTAATCAATGAAAACCACCATTTAAGTGTAAAACATTTTAAAAGGGCCAAAGTAGTATTCCAAAAAGCACTTGGTGTGCACAAACCATTTTAAAAATAGCAACCATCATTTTGGGCATCACAAATACATTAACCAGATCAAAACATGATTCTAAAACCATAAAGCACATGTAATGTCCAACTAAGCTATTTAAAAACTATATGGTGTGCAAATTTTAAACAAATCACACCACTTATTCAAAATAATCACATAAAACACCCTATTTCACATGAATCAATTATTCTAGAAATTATATATCACTATTTAAATATCAAGTAGGGTGAAAAAAGAAATTAATCAATGAAATCATAACATTAAAGGCAATGGTAAATGGGATCCTACCTTCAGTGATGAATAACTTCCCAAAATCAGTTTGAAACCTCAATTGTACCTCAACAGCTCCTTTAAGGGTTCGTAAGGAACCTTAAACATGAATATCAAACCCAATGTTTTAGGAATCAACCCTAAAAACCAGAATATAACATCTAGGGTTTTTCTAAACCAAAAAAACCACAAATTACCCCAAGATGAGAGAAGGAAAAATACTCATCATAGGGGGGGTAGTCATCCTTGGGAGAGAGGAGCCACCGTCGGGGGAGGGGAGGCCATCTGGAGAAGGTGGCGTGCCTGAGGAGGTGGTGCACTAGAGAGGGGCTAGCCAGGGCGGCTGTGCATACATAGTAGGCTGTGTGAGGGAAGGCGAGGTACGGACGTGGTGCTCACAAGAGAGAGGTCACTGGAATAGAGGGTGGTGCCAAATGTGGGTGCAAATAGGGACATGTGTGCACAAGGGGGAGAGGGGGAGTGGCTGTGTGAGAGGAGGGGGAAGGGGACAAAAGGGGATTAGGGTTAAGTTTTTTTAGTTTTATTAAAACCCTATTAATAAAATACAAAAATAATAATAATATTGTTAATAAAAATAATAATTAATATTCACAATAATTATAATATTTTTAATAAAAAAAATAAAAAAAATAACAACATGAAATTTTTTTAATAATAATATTTACATTGTCCACAATAATAATAATAATAATAATATTATGGTTAAAACGCTCCCTTTTCTTTAATTTTATTCTCATCTCATTTTATTTTATTTTCTTTATTTGAACACTAGTTAACTGCGTTGTCTTCCTATAACCAGACGCGCGGTTGAGAAAACTATGCTCAAATCATTCCACCCAGCACTGCCCACTTATAGAGGGTAGGTGCACACTTGTCATATAGCTTAATTAACCGTGCAAAAGTTGTGCGCCACAACCCAAGCCCCTCTGGGAAACTGCACTGGCACCACACAGTTACCCCTAGTCATGTGGGATAACTGTGAAACAATAAAGGGGGATTACAATTTTTTTTAACATTTGACCCACTAACTACCAAAAATCAAAATAAATACTAAAACTTATTAAAATAATTAAAATAATTAATATACAAGGTTAGAGTAAGACAATTATCCCCACCATAATGCTTTTTCCCCCCAGAAAGACACAACAAGGCTTAGACCGAAACAGAAAATGACACCCCTTCATAGCTTTAGAAGATCCCCAAAGATTGAAAAATAATGAGAGGAAATATTACTATCAATAAAAAAGAGACTTAAAAAATAAATTTAGGAGACCTAGAATGGATTCCCTTCTAAGTTTCACATTCCCCCATAAGATAAGGAACCTATAGTAGAACGATCATTGGAAAGAAACTCTCACACTACAAACCAAGATATTAAACAAAAATGACTTGGACATTTCCAAATGGAACCCATACCAATTTCCTAAAATGAAAAAAAAAATAAAACCACATCCTAACTTTAACAGAACTTCTGAGAGCACTTTTAAAATGTTACATCAATGAAACCATAAGTTTTTCCCTTATCCAAATGTTTACTCAAGAGAGGATCTCAAGGTTATATAGATATGGATGAGACCACGTACTACCAATATGTCACTATAAATAAAGCCAAAGTACTGCCATGGGGAGTCTTGAATGGAATTCCCATCATTAGAAATAACCTAAAAACTGAAGCGATACTGAAATGCCAATATAGGGAGGCCATAACAGACTCCCTACCATTAGGAACAAACTAACACCTGAGATGGAACTTGAATCTCAATCGGGGGGGAGGCCCGAGCACACTCCCAAACATATAGATTAGGCTAACAATGGATTACTTCAAGGGTAACTTTGCAAGAAAATTGTGGGTATCCCCACCATAAGGAATAACTAATTCATCCCAATAGAATGAGCTGACAAAGAAATTTACATGAGATAGCTTGAAAACACCCCACACTGACTAGATCCCCTATCAAAAGGGATTTGACGTAAGTGGAATATAGGCCCAACAGTAACACACAACATGGTTATTCTTTTCTATGGGGCATCACCATCCTTAGATGAGACTAAAAAAATTGGGGTCTATTCACCATGAAGGCCACACAAGGTCCACCAAACAGAGACTCACATTTGGAGAGACACAACCACTGGAGTTTAAAAAAAATGGGATAGCCACAACTCTTTATAGTTGAGGAGAAACTCTTACATTGATGTAGGTCACAACATGGAAGTGGGGTCCCCATGCCTCTTTCCACTAAATGGGACCATTAGAATGAACCACTAAATAGGGATTAAACTGTCCCTATTTCCCATTAAAAAGATAGATGTTAGACTAAGATCCCCTATACTCATGTGATTCCTGATTATGTTCCATCTTCACTATGGTACATATGGATGGAGTTCTAGTGTTTGAAGCATCTCCTGCCTCTAGTCAGACATTAGAAACCCCTAAACATAACACACAAATTATAATTTCACAAACACACTTCCATTAAAATAGAAGTTTTGAAAGGTTAAAAACATCCATTAATACAATTGAAAGAGCAAAAAACACTACAAAACACCTCCAGATATAAATATTACATCCAAGGAATATTATAGAGAGAAAACCCCAAACGGATCCCAAACATCTCCCAACTCATGTGAATGGGTTGCGGTGACCTTTCAAGAGCTGGTTCTTGCTTCACATCACTTCTTGGAAACAACATGACATAACCGCTTCAAGTGAACCAAGCATCCACAAGTGTGGAAGATTCTTGTACCACTTAGTAATGAACACTTATTGTGATTGAGCTTTACACATTGATGACAAATCATGGTATTTCACCCTTAAGAGGTTGATGAGAGGTCTGGAGGCCTCTTAATTCCCCTACTAATACTACTATCATCGGGCCTCTTCCCATTATTCTTACCAAAATCCTCCTCATCAATTCCAAAAACCAGAGGAAGAGTCTTCATCTCGAGCCCTCCTACCAACTTAGCTTTGGCACAAAAGGCTTACCTCACCATATAGAAATAGGTGGTAAGGTTGATCTCTGTTACTTTCGACTTCAGTTCAGGATGAATCCCAAACTCAAAATTTCGAGCCTTCATAGGATCATTTTCAACATACCCTAGGTCATATAGAATTAGGTCCAAGAAGTGATGATATATTTCTACCACTAATCCAACACCCTATTAATGAAAACACATCTACATCCTCTTTCTCACCTTCATCATCTCAAAAAAGTACCACTGAATGAATGAATACTTGAAGAAATCCCAGGAAAGATCTTCTCTAGGATTTCTTTGAGACACAAAATTCCACCATTTATAACATGGATCTTCGAGCATAAAAGTAGAAAATTTCACATTTAATTAATCATGAAATAAAAGGAAACTAAAGTGCATATCAATCCTCTACATCCACTCCTCCACTTCAAGATGATCTTCTTGACCATAAATTAAGGGATGATTCAACTTCCATAATTCAACAATGTAGTCTATGGTTTGATCAAATCGAGTGTATACTAATTATGTACCACTAGAAGGTACACCTTAAGAATCCATCTAATCTTTGCGAGGTTAGACACTAAGAAACAAGGAAAAAAGGAACTCAATCAAGACTAATAAACCAACCTGGATTCTTCATCTCAAACACCATAAAAGAAACATCGATCTCAAAATAAAATAGAAACACCACACCAGTAAAAGATAAAAAACATTTCATTTTCCTTTAAAATCACTTTAAAAAAATGAAAAAATCTTAAAGGATGTCACTCCCACCAGTGGTATCCCACGGGCCTCACCCATGCATATCCTCTTGCCTTACTGAGCACCCATCTACTTTACAATACATACCTATGGATGTGGTCACCCATGGAAACACCAATGGTTAATGACACCTTTCCTGGAAAAAAATTCAACTCACACATCCTTTTAAACCCCCAAAAGTACTCTTTAAAAAAAATAACCACAAACCCCAAAACCAAATTTGATTCTCACAAAAATCTTCCAGAAAATGGAAATAGTTCAATTGGAAACCCATTTACAATATTTTCACATCAAATCTATGACATTTCATTCATTTAAAAAATTTATTAATATTTTAAAACATTCACTAACTACCCAATAAAAACCATTTCTAAACTCCACACCTTTATTTTTAAAACATCTCATCCTGATCAAATTACTTCTAAATATCAATTGTCCAGTTCAAAACATTTTTCAATAGATCAATATGTCTTGTTAAACCATTTAAATATTACCCCAAAAATTCATTGCACAAAAAACCAATTTTCTATGACATTCTTATGATGAGTCATTAAAATATATTCTCCACTTTCGAAAAAAATTCATTAATATTTTAAATTCAACTTTTCATATATCCAAAATAGAACTATTCAAAACAATTATTTTCAAAATTAAAGAAGACAAAAAATAGACCACAAAGGGGAAACTGGTGTCGATGGGTGACTTGGACATATGGTTAGAGGCTATATTCTAATCAAAACATCATCATGTGAAGTTCATTAGGACCACATGCCCAGAGCTACATGGATTTATAGGCCATGCAAGCTCACAACTACCACTTTTACAACTCCCTTTTCATTTCCCAACCCCAAATAATCCATAAGAACAAAAAGAAACGAACAAAATCAGACATCCCATGGTATCCTGAGGTTCGGAATAGGAAAGGGTTCATGATTCCCTTATCGTTCCAACATTATAAGCCCTGAAAATCCTACTCCATCTACCTTGACACCCCCAATTAATAATGGATACTCTAAAAAGAGAGGTATACTAAAGATCCGACCATATATGATTCAATTTTTTCATGAACCAACTTGGGTTGTCCCTAAACTCGTCACCCAAGACAATCCATAGAAAGGCCCGAGAGGTGTTCCTAATCTTCCCAGGTTAGCGATAATCACCAATGGAATCATAATACATAATGGGAACAATTTATCCCAATGAAATAAACAAGGAAACTGAGTAAATAAAAGGGATGAAAACTCAATATGATTTTCAAAATTTACAGTATTTAAATTTACAATTAAAGAAACAAAAATATGAACAACAAACAATACCAGAATAAACAAACTAAACATGACACCAAAACACCTCTATGTGACCATGAGGGTCACATTAAAATATAATACCAAACATCACCTAAGGTTATCAAACCAAACCATAACCTTTAGCAGAAACATAAATTAAGAAAAGGCTATAGGTTTTAGTATTAAAACTCAGTAGGTAGGCCTGAATAATTATATTACTATTGAACACCCTTGAAATAAAGAAACATTCATTAACAGGTTTTAAATACAATATGTAAGGATAAATATTCCACACTATTCATTTTAATGAAAATAAATCACAATTACAAACAATTTTCCCCTTGCTTTTAAAAAAAGGCACAAGGGGAGAAGGGATAAAGGGACTAAATAGAAATAATTCATTTTTCATAATAGTGAAAAAGGGGAAATACTTTTTCATTCAAAACACACTTCTTTAAAACATTTTTAACAAGACACACATTCACCATTTTTTAAGAAAACACCAAAACCGAGAACATGAAATATGATTCTACACAATGAGGGAAATGGAACCAAACAAACTAGTATAAGAGAAACATGTTAGTACCTAAAAACTCATAAGATAACTAGAACATAATATAAATGTGACTCATCCTGAATGAATGACCTACTCGATGAAATCATAACACCCAAACACCCGATCATCGCCTAACCTTGCCAGACCGAGGGGACTGATCCCATAATAATAATAAAAAATATCCCTCTACTATGTGCCACTAGCCAGTGATTAATCTAAACTATTACATTAATCCTTCTCAATAATAAACATAGATATGTTATGTTCCCATATCATGTTCACAAAGGGGAATGCCCAAAAATTCAAGCAACAAGCTATACATATATTTCATCATAAAATCATACAAAATAGAACCACCATATCCTCCTCTAGGAGTGGTCCCGTGCCTTAAAACAACCATCACCACATGGAGGTCCCATACAAAGGACACTCCCACTTCATGGTCAACCAACAAGGCAAGTGACTCACCCCTAGGAGGTTTTTACAAAAGAAACCACTTAAAAAGTGTCAAACAAGACTCTCTTGATTTTCACATAATAACCATTTTTCAAAAAATACTCATACACAAACATTTTCTAGAACCAATCACACCTTTGTAAAATAATTTGATCAATGAAAAACCCCAATTAAATATAAAACATTTTTACAATGGCCAAAGAGGCATTGAATCAAGCACTTGGTCTAAAAAGCCCATTTTGAAAATACCAACCATCATTTTGGGAATCACAAATACATTAACAAAATCAAAACATGCTTATAAAAATATTAAACCACATGAAAAGGCCAACTATGCTATTTTGTAACCACATCGTGTGTACAATTATGATAAATCACACCACATATTCATAATTATAAAATAAAACATCCTCTTACACATGATAAAATTATTATAAAAATTATAGATCACTATTTAACTAGTAAAGAGGGTGAACAAAGAATGTAATCAATGAAATATTATCTTTGAAGGAAATATGCAATGTGGTACTAACTAAAATGATTAATAAATTCCCAAAACAGGTGTGAGACCTCAATCGCACATCAATCTCACCTTTGAGGGTAAAAAAGGAACCCTAAACATGAATATCGAACCCAATGTTTTTGGAATCAACCCTATAAATTTGACCTTAGCTTCTAGGGTTTGACCCAAGAAAAAAACCCACAAAGAACCCCAAACTTCGAGAAGGAGGAAGAATACTATCCAGAGGTTGGTAGTCAGCTGTGCGAGGAAGGACCAATCGCCTAAGGAGGGGAAGACACCAAAAGTTGGTGGTGCGATGGTGGAGGTGGAGTACCAGAGTGGGGTTATCTAGGACGGCCACACGTGAGAAGTAGGTCATGTAAGGGAAGGTGGGGCACCAGCAGGGTGCTCGTTGGAGGGAGGTTGCTAGAAGAGAGGGTGGCGCCATCTGGGGGTGTGTACATGGAGGGGAGCGTGTAGGTTGGAGAGGGGGAGGGGGTGTGTGAGAGGATGTTGAAGGGGGGAGAAGGGGATTAGGGTTTTTTATTTTTATTAAAAAAATATTAATAAAATACACTAATAATAATGATAATATTAACAATAATAATAATTAATATTACTAATAATTTTAATATTTATAATAAATATAATAAAAATTATAATAGTAAGAATTTTAATATTAATAATATTATTATCCACAACAACAACGATAATAAAATTCTAGTTAAAACATTCCCTTTTCTTTACATTAATTTTCTCCTAATCTCATTTTATTTTATTTTATTTATTTAAACATGGGGCAACCACATGGTCCAACTGCAGCAAGACGCATGGTTGAGAAAACCGCGCTAAAACCACACAACCTGACACTGCCCACTTATAGATCAAAGCCACATATTTTTTACATAGTTTAATAAACCGTGTTCAAGTCGTATGCAACAATCCAGACCCACCTGGGAAACTATATGAGCACCACTCAATAATCTATGGTTAACACTCATGTTGTTGAAAAATGTTAAATTATCACCAAAATACCCAAATACCCATGATTACTTTATGTAATAAGGTTTATTTAAAATAATTCAAATTTTACTCCATGTTTGTTCCTTCTCATATCTTCAAAAATTATACAACTATGGTGTTAAAGTTTCTCGATTAGCCAAGCTAGACACCTAGGTTAAAAATATCAGAGCTTATTCTAGATAAATTTTTCTTTGTAATGAATCTAATTTATTATAAAGAATATATAAATACATTAAAAAGGATGAGTGGAAATCCTTGATCATGTTGTTTTGAAAGGAAGACTCAATAATCTCCCCATGTAGTTGAGCCTTCTAGAAGATCCAAATGTGTTTATTTTTAGGACTTCCAAGCACGTAGTTTCTAACATGTTATTTGGAAGAAAACACCTGAATAACCAATGATTTTTAATTTTAATCAATGAAAATAATCAATGGAATATTTTTGGAACAATTTAAATTAGAGAGAGTCAAATTTATCATGGGATCCAATTCCCCAGAAATTCTAGATGATAATAGAGACCATGTTGAAATCATATGAAGGGCCATGAAACCAATCACCCTTGGGCCATGGTGAGAAGAAAGAACTGTACCAAAGATACATTTATACCTTGATCCAGTAGTCATGAAACCATAAGTGAAAAGAGGAGACTTCTTCTTATAAATATGACCACTATAAGAAGAATCCACATGGTACTCTTTATTTATGACGGTCAAAGAATCATAAGGGTTGGGATAAATCATACAATATTCTTATATCTTAACATTAATAGGTTCTAAAGGGTAAAAAGGAGATATATAAGGGACCTTGACTAGCATAGGGTCTACTCTAGAATCTAGAAATGGATGAATTATATTTGAATAATGAACATCATTTATAAGATATTTCATAAAAACAATATCTTTAGAAGGATCAACATCCATATGTAACAAAAAAATTGATGTAGGAGCTTCAAGAGAGGTAGCAGGGGATGGGGAAAGATACCTAATATAAAGAAACCAATGATATATAAAATAGGGGATTCCTCTAGAGGATTAAATATGGAAAATAATTTTCCTCAGTTGAGGGATACACTAACAGAGGAACAAATGTAGTGTTTAGTATAAGAAGGAATAACTTGTAAATGGATATATTAATGTTGGGAGAATCCAATGGAAGACAACATTTTGTGTAAATGTCCACCTTCTAAAGAATTATAATATGATAAATCATAGCACTATATCTAACCGGGGATGGGATATGAAATTTGGGACTTGGTTTGTCACAAACACCAACCAAAGAAAATATTCCATTAGTTATGACAACCTCTACATCAGTGAGGATCATTCTCAATAGAGGGGGTTTTGGAGAAACTCTTATTATAATGGGGATTGTTATTAGAGGAAAATATATATTATATATGTGAATTAGACAAATAACCCACCTAGGGGATAAAGGATTTCTCCTTATTGGTTTCTAGAATAGGTGGAGTTTGAGGCATATAATGAGTATATAAGATTAATGAGGTAGAAAATGAAAAAGATCTATATATAATTTTATAGGCTTCTGCTCAAGGGTGGAAGTTGTGAAGACTCAAACTCCTCACAAGGCCGAACCACCCTCAAACCTATAATACAACACTTATAGGGGATGGAAAATTCCCTCATAAGTTTCAGTAATTAAAAAAACCAATCCTAGATATGAATAATAACCTCATCCAGTAAGAAATAAGGTTACCTTCTCCGATCAGGATACATTTGGGAAACAATAAAGAGATTTCTATCTCAATTAAAATGTGAGATGCTATTTCATGTTACACATAAATAATTCCTTCATCCATGAATAATGTATGACCTATTGAATCTATAATTCCCTTTAACACCATATGGTTTTTGAATGGAAGTTGTAACCCTAAAATTAAAATATAGGTCGCTTCTATTATGGGGTATCATCCCAAGTATATCTCCATCGACCATAAAAAAAATGAACTACCACCTTCCATAAGAGAGATCTTACTTCACCCATGATTTCAAGAAGTATTATAAAGATAAAAAATAGATAAAAGTAAATTTTTTATTTATCAAATAAAATTACACATGTGAATATAAATACTATGTACCAAAAACATGATGGAAGATGTGATGAGGTAGATGATTCATTTTGAATTTAGAATGAATTTATACCAATGATAGTGAAAAATTCATCCATTGACATAGTGAATGTGGGGTATACATTAAAAATGGATAGTTACTAGAACACTATTTATAAGGCCCCAGCCTTAAACCTTACTTAATCTTGAGTTAATAAAAGATTACACATTGAGGATCTTTTCAGGTTTAGAGTTTTAGAGAATTAGATCATAAAACATGCATTACATTCCACATTTAAACAAAGGGGTTACATAAGGATAATACTCATTTTTCCCATCAACGGAAACATATTTAAAATAAAACATGGATTCTTTCTTCACACTTCCTTGAAATTATCATCATATCATGTACCTTTCCCTTGACCTATGAAAAAAATTCCAAAAACTTGGGATGAGCATAAAAAGATCAGTAAGGGATATAAAAATATCGAAAGGAAACATGAGTTCATATATACATAAGAATGAAATCATACTTTACCCATAAAATATAGGCATATCAAATCATGAATAAATCATAGAAATCATAAGACATAAAGGTAACTTGAGGCATTCATAACATTCTTACGTAGGGAGTAACCCTCTTGGTTACGTTTGGAATACCCACCACAATATATTACCTAAATCTCTTCGTAGAAACCTTAATGTTTCACTCATTCACATTACCCAATGCATTGGAGAGCTATATCGGGCTCACCCACCCTTAGTTTATCACGGAACCACCCATCTTCATAACAATTCCCAAGAACCATAACATAATCTAATCACATAAAACATGCATAAAGGAAACATAACATTTCCACTTTTCAATCACAAGATATCAATACAACACATTCATATAAAAACATTATGAAAACCATTTTCAATACCAAAATAAATGAAAGTTAAAACATGGTATTTATTTTTCTTTTAAAAAGAATGTATGTCTTGTAGAGGAAGCCAAAACTCAAATAATGGTCACGACGGCGAAGAAGTCGTTGTCGCAGCATACGTACGAAAAAACATTCCATTTTGTCGTTTAGTAAAACACTTCATATAAAAAAGATTCCTTTTTGGATAAACATAAAAGTCAAAGGGGTTTATATACCGTATAAAAGAAGGTTGTGTATAAAACAAAATATGCCTCAATGAATGGAAATTGAGACGAAGACCCTTACAAAGACGGTATCCTTGGTTTAAGGATAAATCAATTACATAATTATGTGTGACAAATGAATACACCAAATATAAGTGGATATTAAGTATAAAAAAAATCAGAGGTTATTCAAACATATTCATAGAACGAAATATTCAAGGAGTACAAGTTTATCCCAATGAATCAAATTTGGGTTAAGAAGTTCCCTTGCAAAAATTTGACAGCCTAACAGCGTCACTACAAAATTCAGAAAATGAGTTGATGAGAGATAAAAAGGGAATCTCATCACATGGACATAAAATTTAAATCAATAAGGATATAGAAGAACATATCCCAACATAATAGTATGTGAATTAAAAGACATAACAAAATAAGTCTTTTAAAAAGAGGAGGGTGAAAGGTTCCCTTACCGAAATGGGTATCTTTCGAAACATACACCCCATGAAAGAGGGACAATACAACATTGATGTAAATACTCATAAATTAAAGCATATTACACAATGAGTTAAATAATGTTCAGTACATACACCACTCAAAAGAAATTGTGGCAAATGTAGCATAAATATCACGGGAATAAAAGTGAGATGAAAAATCCCTAACGAAAACTCGGCAGCCTAACGACGCCACTTAAAACTTCCAAAATGGATTGATGAGATCAAATAGGGTCTCTCATCATATCAAAATAAAGTTTAAAGAAAGAGTAATATAAAAGAAAATCCCCCAACATAACAAAGAGGAGCTTAAAAGAAGTGACATAAAGGAGAGTACTTAAAAAGAAAGAGAGAAGTGTGATCTCTTACGAAAATTCGGCAGCCTAACGGCGCCACTCAAAACATCAAAAATGGATTGATGAGAAAGAATAGGGTCTCTAATCATATGAACATAAAAATTAAAGTAATAGTAATATAAAATAATATCCCAATAACATGAAAGATGAGATTTAAAAGGAATGACATAAAAGAGTGTACTTTAAAAGAAAGAGAGGAGTCAGATCCCTTACCTCAAGTCCGACTTGTCTTGTTCATTTATTTATATTCCTAAATAATAAACTTTGGTCACTTTATAATTTCCTAAGGACCTCCTTTAAAGATTATTATTCAGTTCATATCACATATTATAATGTTATAATAATTGTTTAATAATGTTAGTTCATATCAGATTTTTTTGCCGATGTTTGGTACATGAGTCAAAAATGAACTTGTTTGAAAAATGATTGTCCATGTAGTTATAAGTAAATAATTTCCAGAATAGTATTAATGATTAAAATATCATATATTTCCAGTAAATATTAATTTTATACTATTCCATATCATTTGGAGATAAAAAACGAAAAGCATCGTTCCTGGAGACGGTAGGCCGTATGTACGCATGAACGCTACTTTCATTTTTTCTTTGCCATATTAACCGAATTAAAAATAAATGATTTATATATATTATAATTACTGTATAATATATATGAGATTTAGGTCACATATGTTCATTAATTTCATTCTTTATACGTTCCATGTATTGCATGTACGAGTCACATCACTTGAGGGGGCGGTAGTCCGCACTTCCTCATATGAAATTATCGCATTTACACAACATGAAAAGAATAAAGTTATGTTTTAAATATAAAATACATAACCTTATAGTAAATATAAATACAATATATATCATATATAAAATACAGTGACATCATAATGTCCACCTTTAAAGGTGTTAATAGAATATTGAACAATCATCATTTCGTGAGGCCGAAAATCGCCAACCACAGAAATAGTATGTTCTTTAACCATTAGACGAAGGTGTGTGTAAGTGTAGCTTGAATACTTCTTATAACAAAATCCTAGTATATTGAAGATACTGGAGTTGTTACAAAAGAAATGAATAAAAAGAGTTTAAGGGGTTGGAGAAGCAAAATAAAACAAAAGGACACAAGTGAAGACATTACCTTTAAATCGGGTAACTCCCTTTGGTTTGAGCTCAAAGGCCTCCTTGGGAAGACTTATGCCAAAAGTGAGGCTTCAAGGAGTTATATAGGGATGTTGAGAGACAAAATGGGCAGGGGTTGGCTGAGCGAAAGGCTTTGTAAGTGTGGGTAAGGAGGTATAGGTGGGGGCCTTTTATAAGAGGAGAGGAGGTGTACTCTTGGAAAGTAAAGAAATGTAACTTTATTTTAGAATGAGTTTCGGATTTTAATGGTCCCACATTGATTTTTTTCGAGGATAAAGTGATAAGGGTTCTAAATACACCAATTCAATAGGTTTTGGACATGTTTAGGTCTTAGATTTTACATTATCTTTAAATTTTATTTAAATCGTTAAATAATGAGGTCATCACTACATCATCATGATGTCATAAATAATTTAATTTATTTAATGTTTAAAAATTATAAAAAAATACTATGATGTAGGAAATCTTTTTATATTTCCATTTATTATTTATAGTCAAAAATATAACTTGTATAACCCCATGTAAAAATTGTTTTAGTAAAACATCTCATGTTTGTGTCATTTTTACTTTAACATTAAATAAAAAGATATTTATGTCATTTTCCAACCAAAGTGGATCCATGGGGTGCCCAAGTTGACCCATGGATTTTATTGGTCGGCCATGACACATCCAATGAGGGTAGGACATGTGTCTAGGTCATTTAATTTTATTAAAACATTATTCTTACCTTAAACTACACTAATTACCTCTAATCGCGATTAAAAACTTAATAAGTTACTATTCACCAAAAAATTATTTTAATCCCATTGAACCACATTTTACTTCTTAAGGAAAACCATGTATGCCGGATTTTTGAAATTCAAAACACAAAGATAGCAAAATTTCATTTAAATGGAAAATCAGTTTTTATAAGTACCACTTAGTGGTTTCACTATTAATCAAAAATTGAAGTTTTTCAGAAAAATACCAAAACTTCACCCTAAGCTATATTTGATATTCCAAATTCAAAAATGATGTCTATTTTACAAAATTCAAAACATATTAGTTTCATTAATTAATTTAATAATTAATTTCCGTTGTCAGAGCAAATAGCGTGTTTTTATGAAACAATAAGTATCAAAATATTGACACTAGTTTAAGTCCAATTTCAAAGTGAATTTAATTCCAAAGACCACCATTGTATTAAATGGTAAAAATATATTCTAATTTCACTTTAAAACCAATTCAAAAGATAATCTAATCATATAAATAAATTATATGAAAAAGTGGTTTTGAATTAAAATACAACATTTTTCACTATTCCTTAAAAATTGAACTTTTTTGGAAAAATGCCAAAAATTTACACAAAGTAAAATTTGATGTCCCGAATCTAAAGAAGAATTTTATTTTGTCAAATATAACACATAAAATTGTCAAAAAGTGGGTTTAAAAGAGGTTCTCCATCCAAAGGCTGTTAATCGACCTTTTAAAGAATATTAGAATGTTTACGCTTAAAATTGGATTCATTCGCATTTTTAATCCTCTAACATTCATTATAAAAAGTGAAAATATTTGACAAACATATATAATCATTCTGTAGTTAGTTCTATTAATTCCCGCCATTACAACGGCTAGGCGTTAACTACTATTTAAAATAATATTATTTTATTACTAGAGTGCAACGTAAGATTCCCAAGAAACTCGTTGTTGCGTGTTGGGTACGCCATCGAGCATAGCATCCCCTTTAAAGTAATATTAAAATTTTATTCACAAATACGGATAAATATAAAAATTTCATATTCTTTATTTACCTGGGGTGTTACATCCTTCCCCCCTTTTGGGAATTGCGTCCTCACAATTTTAAAATTGAGCTTGGAAACATCCTTGAAAGTCCCACATCGGAACACGAGTCAGTAAAACAATCACTTTAAAATAAAGAAAGATAAGTACAGAGGTCACCCGAGTTAACCCATACTAGGATTCCATGTAGGAAAACATGGACGTGGAGGAGAAAACATAGGGTCATGTTCTGATGGAGAGTGATAGAAAACATGTTTAGGAGAAAGTTAACCACAAGAAAATCACAAATTTGTGATGGGTTAAACGGTATTCGATTCCCCAGTAGGAAATGTTAATAGAAAACATTTTTTTTATGTTACTTTTTATTGAGGAATTTATTCATAAGGAAACATAATCACTTATCATGTTGAATTTCAACTTTTATTAGATTCCTTACACAAACTCACATTTTCTCCAAAAGATGAGTATTTAGGAAGACTTGTTCACATTAAGTGTACTATAATAAACTTCTAGAGAATCACCTAATCCACATAAGATAACTATATAATTCCCATGTATTTATACTTTAACCAAAACCGAAACCAAAAAGGTTAGTACAAGATCAGATAATCCAGAAAAGGAAAACCCTTTATAAAATGAAAATCAATTCTTAATCTCCAAAATTTTTCCAACAAAACCCAAAGTTCAACGAGGACCATTCGATAAACAATTTGTCCATAAAATTCTTCAAAGTAAACCAAACTAAGACTGAAACCCAAATATTTGAAGGATTTAATCACAAAGTCTTCCAAGGTAAAAATTAACTTTTATCTCCAAATAACATCTGTTTCTCTTAAATTCTCATATTGAAAAATAATTAACCTAATCACATATCCTCCATGATAGGTTAATCATTTCCATAGATAACCCAAAATTAACTTAATCTTGATTCCTAAAATCATCTAACTAAAAAAAAATTATTCAAACTAACCAGGGACTTCACGTAGTCCAGTGGTAGGCGATAAATTCCAGTCGCACTTTGGTTGTGGGTTTGATTCCTGCAGCTTTGTCCAACGCGACGGGTTTTCACATGGTCTGCGTGTTGTCCTTTTTCAAAAACTATATAATTCTCAAATCATTCACCAAAAAGAGATAAAATCATCAAAAATAACCATAACATAATTTAACCTTAATTTTATCTCTTGCCTTTCACTTCCATCATAACATATAGTAACCCATAATTACCTAAAAAGTAAAGATCATATAAACCCAAATGGTTCTTTATAACTATGTCCACAAAAGAACAGATAACTATTCCTTGAATAAAATTATCATATATTAAACATTAGGGTTACACATACTATAAAAAGTTTTCTAATGTAACCCCATCATCAAAAGAGACTTAATACTCTTAATAATTTCACCATAACTCTTGAAGCCCTTATATATTGACTTCTTACTCACTCATCATTCTTCATGATCCATTAACCATTCCTTTCCAACTTATTCTAAAATACTTATTTCCTACAAACAAAATCTTGAATCATATCCTAAGATTCCAAAATAGGAAAAAAAAGTTATGAAATAATCCATACCTTTGATTGGTCATTGTCAGTTTCTTCATCCTCAATCGGAATGGCATTAGGTATTGGTAAACCAATATTTGTACGATCTTGGTGATACCATTCACGAAACTTGTTCATAGGACATGTGTTTGCATAATGACCATGCACCCCACATTTAAAACATTCAATTGATCCCTCAGAAAGAACTTTTTTCCCTTTCCTCGAGTCAACTAGATGATTCCTTTTTCCATGGAAGGTTCTTGCTTTATGACCTTCATTTCCACATCTATAGCATATTTCTGTCCCTTTGAAACATTTTCCTAGGTGTTTCTTTCCACATCTTTGACACATAGGTTTTTGAATACACTTACCTTTATGATTATTACCTGTATTTTCGTAGGGATTTGTTTCAAGCATATATGATGCCTTAGAGAAATCACCAAGGTTTAGGTGGTCAATCATGACTCCAGATAGTCGGTTGAGGATAAACACAAGAGTTCTCATTGCATCTCCCATATCATTTAGTTGCTTTCTCAAAAAACTGTCAAAGTTTCCTTCACATCCACTGTTACTTTGGTGCCTGCTAGATCCATCCATTTACTAAAACCAAAAAGGTCAGTGTGAGTATATCAACAAAACCATCATGTACTAATGAGGAATATAAACAGTAAGATAAACTTACTCATTCACTTTATCTAAAACTAGGACTCTTTCTAAAATCCTAACCATTATGGTAATGTCACTTATGCTTAAAGAGTACCCTAACCTCTAACGTTATCTAAACCGGCCTCTGATACCAACTATAAGGCCCCAGCCTTAAACATTACTTAATCTTGAGTTAATACAAGATTAAACATTGAGGATCTTTATAGGTTTAGAGTTTTAGAGAATTAGATCATAAAACATGCATTACATTAAACATTTAAACAAAGTGGTTACATAAGGATAATATTCATTTTTTCCCATCAACAGAAACATATTTAAAATGAAACATGGATTCTTTATTGACACTTACTTGACACTATCATCATATCATGTACCTTTCCCTTGACCTGTGAAAAACATTTCAAAAACATGGGATGAGCATAAAAACCTCAGTAAGGGATATAAAAATATGGAAAGGAAACATGAGTTCATATATACATAAGAATGAAATCATACTTTACCCATAAAACATAGGCATATAAAATCATGAATAAATCATATAAATCATAAGACATAAAGGTAACTTGAGGCATTCATAACATTCTTACGTAGGGAGTAACCCTCTTGGTTACATTTGGAATACCCACCACAGTATATTCCCTAAATCTCTTCGGAGAAACCATAATTTTTCACTCATTCATGTTACGCAATGCATTGGAGATCTATATCGGGCTCACCCAACCTTAGTTTATCACGGAACCACCCGTCTTCATAACAATGCCCAAGAACCATAACATAATCGTATCACATAAAACATGCATAAAGGAAACATAACATTTCCACCTTTCAATCACAAGATATCAATACAACACATTGATATAAAAACATTATGAAAACCATTTTCAATACCAAAATAAATGAAATTTAAAACATGGTATTTATTTTTCTTTTAAAAATAAGTTATGGCTTGTAGAGGAAGCCAAAACTCAAATAATGGTCATGGCGGTGAAGAAGTCTTTGTCGCCGCATACGTACGACAAAAACATTCCCTTTTGTCGTTTAGTAAAACGCTTCGTATAAAAAAGATTCCTTTTTGGATAAACATAAAAGTCAATGGGGTTTATACACCGTATAAAAGAAGGTTGTGTATAAAACAAAATATGCCTCAATGAATGGAGATTGAGACGAAGAACCTTACAAAGACGGTATCCTTGGTTTAAGGATAAATCAATTACATAATTATGTGTGACAAATGAATACACCAAATATAAGTGGATATTAAGTATAAAACAATCAGAGGTTATTCACACATATTCATAGAACGACATATTCATGGAGTACAAGTTTATCCCAATGAATCAAATTTGGGTTAAGAAGTTCCCTTGAAAAAATTTGATAGCCTAACGGCGTCACTACAAAATTTAGAAAATGAGTTGATGAGAGATAAAAAGGGTATCTCATCACATGTACATAAAATTTAAATCAATAAGGATATAGAAGAACATATCCCAACATAATAGTATGTGAAATAAAATACATAACAAAATATGTCTTCTAAAAAGAGGAGGGTGAAAGGTTCCCTTACCGACATGGGTATCTTTCGAAACATACACCCCATGAAAGAGGAAAAATACAACATTGATATAAATACTCATAAATGAAAGAATATTACAAAATGAGTTAAATAATGTGCAGTACATACACCACTCAAAATAAATTGTGGCAAATGTAGCATAAATCTCATGGGAATAAAAGTGAGATGAAAAATCCCTTACGAAAACTCGGCAGCCTAACGACGTCACTTAAAACTTCCAAAATGGATTGATGAGATCAAATAGGGTCTCTCATCATATTAACATAAAGCTTAAAGAAAGAGGAATATAAAAGAACATCCCCCAACATAACAAAGATGAGCTTAAAAGAAGTGACATAAAGGAGAGTACTTAAAAAGAAAGAGAGAAGTAGGATCTCTTACGAAAATTTGGCAGCCTAACGGCGCCACTCAAAACTTCCAAAATGGATTGATGAGAAATAATAGGGTCTCTCATCATATGAACATAAAAATTACAGTAAGAGTAATATAAAATAATATCCCAATAACAAGAAAGATTAGCTTTAAAAGGAATGACATAAAAGAGTGTACTTTAAAAGAAAGAGAGGAGTCGGATCCCTTACCTCAAGTCCGACTTGTCTTGTTCGTTTCTTTATATTCATGAATAATAAACTTTGGTCAATTTATAATTTCCTAAGGAACTCCTTTAAATATTATTATTCATTTCATATCACATATTATAATGTTATAATAATTGTTTAATAATGTTAGTTCATATCAGACGTTTTTGTCGATGTTTGGTACATGATTCAAAAATGAACTTGTTTGAAAAATGATTGTCCATGTAGTTATAAGTAAATAATTTACAGAATATTATTAATGATTAAAATATTATATATGTCCAGTACATATTAATTTTATACTATTCCATATCATTTGGAGATAAAAAATGAAAAGCACCGTTCATGGAAACGGTAGGCCGTACATACCCATGAACGCTACTTTCATTTTTTCATTGTCATATTAACGGAATTAAAAATAAATGATATATATATATATTATAATTCCAGTATAATATATATTTGATTTATGTCCCATATTTTCATTAATTTCATTCTTTATACGTTCCATGTATTGCATGTACGAGTCGCAACACTTGAGGGGGCGGTAGTCCGCACTTCCTCATATGAAATTATCGCATTTACACAACATGAAAAGAATAAAGGTATGTTTTAAATATAAAATACAGAAGCATATAGTAAACATAAATACAATATATATCATATATAAAATACAGTGACATCATAATGGCCACCTTTAAAGGTGTTAAAAGAATATTGAACAATCATTGTTTCGTGAGGCAGAAAATCGCCAACTATAGAAACAGTATGTTCTTTAACCATTAGACGAAGGTGTGTGTAAGTGTAGCTAGAATAATTATTATAAAAACATCCTAGTATATTGAAGATAATATAGTTGTTACAAAATAAATGAATAAAAAGTGTTTAGGGGTTGGAGAAGCAAAATAAAACAAAAGGACACAAGTGAAGACATTACCTTAAAATTGGGTAACTCCCTTTGGTTTGAGCTCAAAGACATCCTTCGGAAGACTTCTGCCCAAAGTGAGGATTCAAGGAGTTATAGAGGGATGCGGAGAGACAAAATGGGTAGGTGTTGGCCGAGCCAAAGGCTTTGGAAGTGTGGGTAAGGAGGTAGAGGTGGGGGCCTTTTATAAGAGGAGAGGAGGGGCACTCTTGGAAAGTAAAGAAATGTTACTTTATTTTAGAATGAGTTTCGGAATTTAATGGTCCCACATTGATTTGTTTCTAGGATAAGGTGATAAGGGTTTTAATTCCACCCATCCAATAGGTTTTGGACATGTGTAGGTCTTAGATTTTACATTATCTTTTCATTTTATTTAAATCGTTAAATAATGAGGTCATCGCTGCATCATCATGATGTCATAAATAATTTAATTTATTTAATGTCTAAAAATTATAAAAAAAAATACTATGATGTAGGAAATATTTTTATATTTCCATTGATTATTTATAGTCAAAAATATGACTTTTATAACCCCATGTAAAAATTGTTTTAGTAAAACATCTCTTGTTTGTGTCATTTTTACTTTAACATTAAATAAAAAGATATTTATGTAATTTTCCAACCAAAGTGGCTCCATGGGGTCCCCAAGTTGACCCATGGATTGTCTTGGTCTGAAATGACACATAAAATGAGGGTAGGACATGTGTCTAGGTCATTTAATTTTATTAAAACATTATTCTTACCTTAAACTACACTAATTACCTCTAATCGCGATTAAAAACTTAATAAGTTACTATTCCCCAAAAAATTATTTTAATCCCATTGAACCAAATTTTACTTATTAATGAAAAACATGTATGTCAGATTTTTTAAATTCAAAACAAAAAGATGGAAAATTTTCATTTAAACGGAAAATCAGTTTTTATAAGTACCACTTAGTGGTTTCACTATTCATCAAAAATGGAAGTTTTTCAGAAAAATACCAAAACTTCACCCTAAGCTATATTTGATATTCTGAATTCAAAAATGATTTATATTTTGCAAAATTAAAAAAATATTAGTTGCATTAATTAATTTAATAATTAATTCCCGCTGTCATAGCAAATAGCGTGTTTTTATGAAACAACAAGTATCAAAAGATTGACACTAGTTTAAGTCCAATTTCAAAGTGAAATTAATTCCAATGACCACTATTGTATTAAATGGTAAAAATATATTATAATTTCACTTTAAAATCAATTAAAAAGATAATATTATCATATAAATAAATTAGATTAAAAAGAGGTTTTTAATTAAAATACAACATTTTTCACTATTCATAAAAAATTGAACTTTTTTGGAAAAATACCAAACATTTACACAAAGTAAATTATGATGTCCCGATTCTAAAGAAGAATTTTATTTTGTTAAATATAACACATAAAATTGTCAAAAAGTGGATTTAAATGAGGTTCTCCATCAAAAGGCTGTTAATCGACCTTTTAAAGAATATTAGAATGTTTACGCTTAAAATTAGATTCATTCGCATTTTTAATCCTAGAACATTTATTGTAAAAAGTGAAAATATTTGACAAACATATATACTCATTTTGCAGTTAGTTCTGTTCATTCCTGCCATTACAACGGCTAGGTGTTAACTACTATTTAAAATAATATTATTTTATTTTTAGAGTGCAACGTAAGATTCCCAAGAAACTCGTTGTTGCGTGTTGGGTACGCCATCGAGCATAGCATCCCCTTTAAAGTAATATTAATATTTTATTCACAATTATGGATAAATATAAAAATTTCATATTCTTTATTTACCTGGGGTGTTACACTATTATAATAATAGTATTTATTGAATGGGGTATCTATAGCTAGTGGTGATTCTTTGGAAAACTCATATATGAAGGAGAGATACATAGACCATAACCTTGTCCTCTCGATCCAGAAACACTCATCATAAAAATTAGATCCACTATCCCCAAAAGGATTAAAACTAGTATAAGTTGGTATATTAGATTAGTGTTGTGGACTTTCCTTGTTGTTTAGATAGATACAAGTAATGAAATCATTGTCAACTAAATGGGGAACCACTATTGAGAATGAGTTTGGTGTTAGAAGAGCCTATCCAATAGTCAAAAAATAAAAACAAAGGGAGTTTTCTTGGGAAAATTTAATTCAATATACATTATCACATATGTGGTACCACAAATGTACATATCCACTATGTCAATTTTAGTTAAATGGTGATACCATAATAATAATCATTTTAAATAGAGCCTTATTGTTTCAGTTCAATAGTCATACTCTAAACCTTGAATTTTCAATGTTCACTATAACATGGTTTATCCACATAGTTCACATAAGCATAATCGAGTTTTTATTTACTACAACATGATAACCTTAAAAATTATTATTTTTTCACAATTATTTTCTACATTTATTTTACATAGGCTTTGACATGTTCCTATAACATTTATAAAACCACAGTTTTTTTCCATTTCAAAACATACCACTACCTAGAAATATTCAAGAATTAAATATGTTTTTAATTGAAAACACTAAAGATTTAGAATTATATTTTTTTATAGATTCTTCATTAAATTATGGAATCAATTTAAATGAGATGTAAGTGTCTCTGATACCACTTAAGGGGTTTGGAACACTTATGAAAATTCAATTGAAAAGCTTTATCCAAAAACTATCTAAGCCACAAGGTAATGTAGTTATTTGGTATATATAAAATGAGATGAATAATTGAATACATTTTATCTATTAATATGGTTAATTTAAATCTCTTAAGTATGAACTTGGAAGTTATCACTAATAAATAGAAAAAAAGAATCTTCTTAGGGTATCCACAGGCAATATAAATCTTCCAATACTTAAAGAGGATTCCCTCTTCCTCAAAATTTTATGAAATTGTGAAGTTAAATAGAAAGAAATAAACAAAGTAAGAGATATTATTCAAAAGGATAATTCAAAAAATGTATCTAGTATTTAAATTCCACAAAAATCACATACTTTTAGATCCCTTATATATCTATATAACTAGACAACTTGGATTCTAAATGTTCAATTATTAAATGAAATGTTTCATAAATATTAATAAGATATAACTCATTATAACTTAAAAATCACCATCTTGATTAATTTTTTTATTTCAATAAAATGTTTGGGAGGTTAAAAATCATCTATATTTTCATTACTTGATAATAATAGAAAGAAGATATATTTTTGTAGGATAATTTGTTTGACCCATATGATATCACATATCATTTATACTTTCATACATAATAACATGTTATAATGTAAAGAAACTAACCCCAATATCTTAGGGTCGATGGTTACATTATTACATTGGCACTAGATATAAGGAATCACATCTTGAAGGACCAAATAGTTTAATAGTCTTCGTAAACTAAATATACACTTCAATCACACATATATTTGAAAAAAAAATGCATTTTATTTTATAAAATCATTATTCTCTCCAGAATATCATTTCATCTGAATCATAATACCCTTGCTAGTATATTTGTAAAGGGAAAAAATATAGGTGTGATCAGATGACATGGAAGGGTTATGTATAATATAAATTTTTATAGAATAAACAAGACATAATCAGTATGTTAAGGTAAATAATAGAAAACAAATTCCATTTATTCAATAACTTGATCGTGAATAATAAAATGTAAGGAATAAATAATGATGAATGAATATAATAAAAATAATTACATGAGCTTGAAACATATCCATGGATATCATAACATTTAAAATAATCACATGGACATGTATAACTGCTTTCGTAATGAAGAAATTCACAATTACGAACATCAAAAACATACAATAAAGGTTTTATTCCAAGAAATATTACATTAATTGGTAATTACTCATCCAATTTCCCAAACTAGTTTGTTTAATGAGACCTACTGATGTGTCCAGGGGTTACAATGGGCCCTACTCATCACTTATTAAGTCAAATAAATTCATTATATTAATATATAATAAAACATAATAAATATACACTAATAATAAATAACATCTTGTATGGGAAGAAATATAATATAGAATGTTATTAATTTCCATATTAAAACTAAACATAAACCATCCAGATAGGTAATAAGGATGGTATCATTATAAAATATCCCTAGTAGAGCATAAGTGAAATAACGGTTTATTGTATTTGATAAATTGAAATATCATAAAAAGGTATGGAAAAACATTATTGATGAAAATACTCTTTTTACATTGATAATTACATTTTAAAAATCAATATATTTAGATATTAATTAAACTTTTGTCTCTAAAATAATTCATGAAACATATAAAGGAATATTCATTGGGTGGTCCTAAATTTTTGAAATTATTTTCACACTATGTACGTTATGAAGAATTCTTTTCGCGTTTTTGGTAAAAAGTAAAATGTTCCTCATTTAGAAAATAAAAAAGGATTCATTGTAATTTAATTTTTTAAAAGTTATACATGAGTAAAAATTTATTTAATAATTCATTATAGAATAGTGAAATCATTCTTTAATAAATTTTCATGAAAATATGGGCATAGAAGAAAAATATTCCCAATAGAGTAGAAAAACAATGTTAGTTTTACTTAATAACTTTATTTCTGTATATTGAGTAGTTGAAGAGAGGAAAATAAAATGAAAACATGAAATTCATAGAGAATCTATATAGAAGAAGAAATACTGGGTATAAGGTATAATGATCAAATAGCGCAGACATAAATATAAATATCCTCGAACAATTATGAGATTGTGAAATAAACCCTTACCACTTTGGTAATTTTCGAATCAAAATCTGCATGAAATAAATAACAATAAATGAAACATTAAATACCATTAATATAAATATATTCCTGATATAAAATATAAAACTGGAATTATATACACCACAAAAAATAAATAAGTGGTGAACATGGAATATTTCTCACAAAATTAAAAGTGAGGTGAGAAACCCTTAAAAAAATAATATCATTTATTTGAGAATTGACCAGTGAAGAGATTATGTGAAACAAATTTAAATACATAAAAATATGGAAATAAAATATTAATCAAACAAAGTCCATTTCACACAAAATTTTGGCATATTATAATCAACGAAGAATTGGTATAACCCAATGAAATAAAATTGAGTTACGAAATCCTTAATAATTGGTAAATTTCAAGTAAAATACAATTAGATTAAATAACATAAATTGAATAATTAAATAACATCAATAATTAAGGATTCATGATAAAATATGTAAAAGGAGAAACATATACACAATATAAATTAAATTAGGTGTATAAAAATTAAATTATTCTTTAATAAAAGGAAATTGAGAAAAAATCACTTACCTCATATATGACTTTCTTCGTATGTGTTATGAATTACTATATAATAAATATATATATTATAAATATATTTTAAAACCATAATCATATATATCATTCCATTAATTATTTACTTACAACCTTTTATCACACTTTTATTACAAATCTTTTATTAAACTCATTATTACGGGTGATTGCTTCTTTGTTTTTCAGGTATGTTTTGGTTCTATCATTTTGGCCATTGTACAATGATCATTGTTCCATAATTTAACTAATTATAATCATGATATAAATATTATAAGAGTTGGTTTTATAGAACCAACTATTTTTTACTTTGATCACATTAATATTTAATATATTTAAATATTAAACATCTTATTACATATTGTTTATTATTCTACATGACTATAGTTTAATAATGTACTAGAGTATTTTTCACATTGAAAATGTCATAGTATTTTTCCACTATGATGAGAACCTTTAAGCTCTATGACAATATTCTTAAATATAGTTCTGTAATTGGATTTAATACTATGATGGGAAACATAGTATACATAATGTCAAGTGAAAGTACTTGTAATCATAAGAGACTTCTTCTCATGAAGTTCCCACTTGGTAATCTCCAAGACGGGATATCATGAGAATAGGCCAACTAGTTGAAACTCTATATGTTTTGGTTTAATCAGATATTCTTATCTATGAGCATGTGTAATCATCCATTGACTTTAAGATTATCTATAATACGCATCATGACTCTCGCACTTTGATTTACTGATGAAAATTGTCACACAGATAGTTGGCGAGAAGTAGTTTACATTTGGTACATCATGAATGACATGTTATTAATGGATAAGCCAGGGAATGATTTGTCCCTTACATTTAGGGAAGTTGATATCTCATCCCTTTGATTGAAATAGAACCATCACATGAAATTCCATGGCCATGGTTTAATAATGAGTTTATTTCAGGTAGTAAAAGAACAACATATTATGAATAAAGGTTGATGAAACTATGATGATACCAACATGATGAGATATTGAGAAAAAGGGATTATATTACACAGTGAGCGTTCATATGTGGATGTCATTGTTGCGACTATAAGTTCTTTCTCTTAGGTCCCCTGAATCGTTTCTAGATAGTACTCATAGACTTTAGGCAATACCGTATAATTCCAATGGGAAAGAATCCTAGAGGGTCACACAATAAGTGTTTCTAGAGGTCTTGGTTAAATTATATTTGAATTTTATTAATGGAATAAATATTATTCTCAATATAGTGGAATAATTTTATTCAAGATAAAATGAGTGCATAAATAAAATTAATATTTATTAAAAGGATTTTAAATAATTTTTTTTATTTTATAGAACATTTAATAAATATTTATTTTCTAGTTTGTAAATAAATTATTTATTTAAGAGAATAAATTATTTATTAATTTATTCAGGTGTTCAATAAATGTAATTGGAGTTCAACTAGACCAAAGACAGTCCGGTATTAAAATAATTATTTTCAAGATGATAAATTATAATTTAACTAGTTTGCACAAAGAAAAATAATAATAATGATGTTATAATTATAAAGAATGGGATTTCGTTAATGATTTTGTTTTGTGCAAGTTGTCACACCATAAATAATGATGAAATTATTGTTATTATTGATCATGGGTGTTCTCTATGGTTATGAATTTATTTAATTAATATTATGCAATTAAATATTATGACATAATCCCCATATTGATAAATATATAGGTACATCTATTGTGCCAAGGATGGGAAATCAGTGACGCCAGAGCAATTCCAATTCAATAATTTTTTCTCGACTCCTCTCAAATCACCCTCTTAAGAAGTAGAGACACTCTTAAAGATCGAATAATGGACAATCAATATTGATCAATGGAAGACATTTTTTACTCTGTTTTAGCACCCGAAAAGTGAGTGGAATCAATCAAGGACCATTGGATCACATGTGGATCACCACTAGAGTGATTTTGATTTGGATCCTCACAAGTGTAATGAGACAATCTGAAAGGGTCATCCCGGATGATCAACATCATCAATGCAGAATGTACTAAAGAAATATGTATTTTGTTTCTTTATAAATTAAATTTAAATTAATTATAAACTTGATTTTCAAGATCCTCCCAAAAGGTTTTGGGCCTCTTCCTCCCTTATATAAATCATTAATTCTATTCCATAAAGACTGATGTACATTCTCATATTGATCCCAGAATAATCATTGATCATGGTCAAAATTAAAGTTGGGCACCGGCCCAACCACACTTGCACTGCACTCAGAACCTATAAGTGGTATCAGAGTGGTTACATAATAGTTTATAATTATTAAAATAATTAATTTATGTTTTATAGTTTAATAATAAAGTTTTTCAATTCGAGGATAATCATTCTTGTAATCTGGATTTCAAAATCTATTCTCCCTAATTTCATTTCTCGTAGATATCACAAAAATGAATGATTTTTTAATTAAAATTTTAACAGATAACTAATCAGGATGCACCGAATATTCTTCCTAGGTGACACAAAAGTACATTCTGTGTGTTCGGACTTACACACTGTGTTCTTTTCCATACACATCATGTAATCTAGACTTCACGTTGTGTAGTTGTGTTTAGCACATCAGGACAAATTTAGAAATTACTCAATCCATGTACATTTATTACACACTGTGTATTTAATTCTACACGACATGTTGAACAATATAAATAGGCACACGCTTATAGGATTACATGATGTGTGGCTGACTGAAATGAAGTGTAGTCCCTTTAGGTTAGGGGCCAAACCATGTATCCCATAGAAGGCTAAGATGACCATTAACTATGTAACACAGAGACAACATGGCGTGTTTCCTACTATGAACACTGTGTACTCTGAAATTTCTGAACCATGCTTCACATGCCGAGTCCCTAGGCATGTACTTCAGGATATATGGTGAAGGTAGTACACACCATGTAGTCAGATCTATACAACGTGTACTTTACCAGATTACACAAAGTTAAAAATTTAATGTTTGTGTAATGTTTTGAACTACACATCATGTATAAATCATTAGAAAGGTTGGTACTCTATGTTTTGAAATATATTTTATCCCATAATTTATAAGAGTAAAACAATATTTGAATATAATACATATTACTTAGATTTGAATAGGTATTCACCAGTATACCTCTAAGGTGCATTTATGTACAAATATGAGAATCTCAAGAAAATTCAGAAAATGATTATGATAAAAGTATTGATAAATTATATAAAATTATAAATTTATTAAAGTGAAATTTATCTTAATAAGAATGGTTTCAGAATTTAATACTAGTTTATTAAATGTGTAACTCATTTCATGTATGTGGGTGATCATGAGCTAGACCAAGACCTTTGTATGTGATTTGTTTCCTTTTAATTTATCTATTAAATTAATTGTTTCCCTGCGAACCATATATCCTTATTAATATATAGGGACCACATTCCCATGGTTTCTTTTATATAAACCCCCTATTTACCCCTCACCTTCATGTTAGTTAACAATCATATGTAATGGATGGATCTCCCGAGCTTGTGGAGGCAGTGCTAGTGAAGATTTGGGGAGAAACCAATCCAAGGTGATACAATGTTGGATAGGTGGAAAGATGTAAACATGAAGGTGTTTCTCCCCTAGTTTAGGGTTAATTTATCAATCCCTATATAAACTAACCATTTTAAAAAAATCATGATCATTCCCTTTATTTTATTTCTGTCTCTTTCAATATTTTTCATTATGTGTGTGTTGTCGTGATCACATAATTAATGAACTAACAAGCCTGCAAGATGAAAATAAAATAAACTATTCTTGTGTGTAAATATTATCAAGACATGTTTAATTACTTATGTAAGTTCTACTTAATATTAACAATCATGTGATAAAGCTAATAAGGCAATTTACACATAAGATATAAAAATCCCTCAACAAAATATTAATTTAGACTAAGCATTCTGTTACTTTATTAAGGGGTAGACATACTAAAACTATGTGTTTGACCAAACCTTGTTTGGAAACTTAATTTTATACAAGAATCCCTTATAAAATGTTTCATGTTGACTTAACCATATTAAATCAAGAGGACTATCCCTTATTAGACTTGGGGTAATATTATAGGCAATTGTTGAGGAAATCAACGTCAGGATTTCCAGATTAGGGAGTCCACTCAACAGATCAAGGTGTTTTAAGCCAATATTTGGCAAAGACCTACCTACCTAAAAACCTTCAAATATCTTGTCTAACCCTTGTTGGGGTTATAAAAAGAGGAATTTGGATTATTTCCACTAGAATGTCATGAAAACAAGACATTTTGAGTTCAATGGTGAGGGCCATTGGGACATGATAAAATAGTGGGAGACTTAATATAATTAATTTATTATTCCTCATAAAATGTAATCAAGAATGCTTTAATCATCTGCTCTTTTAATTGTAGAATAAAATGACAAGCTCATCTAGCAGACTATCCCAGTGATCAATTCTGGATAAATACAACATCTGCATCAATAAAAACTTACAATAATGGTTTAGATGCTTTTTGGTTATTCTAAGCCATGAACAGAAGTCTTACATGATGGAGTCATCATTACCTGATCCGTCTACCCAAGAGGTGATTGATGAATATTTCTTGGTCTAAGAGAAACGTATGAACGACTCGGTCAGCATTCAATGTTTTATGCTATCACCAATGTCTAGTGATCTCATGAAATCTCATGAAAACATGGATCCCTATAGCATGATCAAGAACCTCCATGGTCTTTACCAAGAGAGATAAAGACTGAATGGTTTGTGATATCCAGGGCACTCTTTCATAGTAATCTTAGAGAGGGTTCTCTAGCTAGGCCTCAAATAATCATGTTCATTGGCTACAATGAGCTCCTAGAGGTTCTAGGGTTTTAACTCCATGAAGATATAGGTAAAAATATCATTCTTGTGTCACTCCCTCATAGTTTCTTTAGCTTTGTTATTAATTTCGATATGAACATCTTTGAGAATCCTCTATTTGATCTTATTATCCTAATTCTTCAAGTGGAAAAGACCTGAAGCATGAAAAGACTTTTGTCCTTATGGTGAATAAGAGGGAAGTGAAGATGAATAGATTTAACCCCAGAGCTTCTTCACACCCTTCTACGAAAATGAAGATCAAGTGGGAGGTAAGGGAACATGAAACTGTTTGTTTCGCATGTGGAAAGAAGGTCCACTAGAAGAAGAATTGCACCTATTTTAAGAAGCAAGGGGAAGCATCAGGTGTGTTTGTTATTGAATGTAATATATTTATTTATAATAATTTGGTATTATATATAGCTTGTGGTGCTCACATATGTATCCAAATACAAGAACAAAGTAGATTCATGAAGATTGACTGAGGGGAGGAAGATCTACGAGAAGCCAATAGAGCCATACTTGCTGTTGTAGCTGTTAGAGACTACCACCTCAGATTTCCAACTAGGATGATCTTAGCGTTAAAGGGTTTTTATTATTTACCATCTGATACTAAAAACATTATTTCTTTATCTATATTAGATAAAAATGGATTTTTTTCATGTGTGGCAATGAATGTTTCTTCTTTTACAAATATAATTTTTTTGGTAGGGCACATTAATACAACATTCTATAAATATTGGATTACACAAACCAAGTAATGTTAATCAGTAACAAAGATAATTCTCATGACTCATACCACACCCATCTTTGGCATCACCAGTTAGGTCATGTAAACGAGAAGTTCTTGACAAAGTTACATCCAAATGGATATTTATATTCTTTCGAACTAAAACCACTTAGAGTATGTCATGAATGTTTACAAGGAAAAATAACCAAATAACCATTTTTGGGAAAGGTGAAACAACTAAAGAGCTTATTTAATTGGTTTATACCATTGTGTGTGGACCATTTCTAGTTGAAGAATGGGGAGTGTACTCATACTTCATAACTTTTACTAATGATTCATTAGATATGGATATATCTACTAAATGAGGTATAAGTAGGATTATTTGGATATGTTCAAAGAATACAGGAATGAAGTTGAGAACATTGTTGGTAAGAATATTAAGAAACTCTTCTCATATCTAGATGGAGCATATCATAATCAGGACTTCATTGATTACTTATGAGAGTTTGGGATCCTATCCCAACTCACTCTTCCTTACATTCCCAAGTGTAATGGTGTGAGAAAAAGGAGGAACCGCACCTTGTTGGACATGGTGAGAGAAATGTTGAGTTATGCAAGTCTTCCATTTTCGTTTTGATGATATCTGTTACAAAGAACAACACACATACTAAACCAAGTTACAAAAAATTTATAATTGGTATTTCACATGTGTTCTAGGGTGGGAATAAATCCAAGTTATCAAATTTACATGTTTGGGGAAGTGAAGCATTTGTTAAGGCCTCTTATGGTAATAAACTTTCACCCAAGGCACAATGTGTACCTTTTTAGGATATCCATGGAAAAAAGGGGATATTACTTATAAAATCCCTTAGATGAAAAGGTTATAGTGTAAAGACATACCATATTCTTTGAGAGGGACAAAATCTCCAAAATAGATAGTGGGGAGAGATAGAATTTGATGAAGTCGACACACAATGTATATAAGAGTTGGTACAAGAACACATTCCAAAAATCCCCGTGGAATAACAAATTGTTCATGAGTCATAACAACTGTGTAGGAGTAAAAGAGAAGTTAGAGAACTAGAAATGTACATTTTCCATGTTACTGGGGAAGGTGACTTATTAAAGGTTGATAATAATGATACTCTAACCTACAGGGAAGCCTTAAGTGGAATAGATGTTTCCAAGTTTCTAGGAAACATGAATTATGAAATGGATTACATATAACAAAATCATGTCAGAATTTTGATAGATACTCTAGTTCATGTAATGATTATTGGTTGCAAATGGGTATTTAAGAACAAACTGGACAAGGAAGGATAATTCAATACATATAAGTCACGACTGGTTTCAAAAGGGTTAAAGTAGCATCAATGAATTGACTATAATGAAACCTTTTCACAAGTTGTAATGATGAAATCCATCAGAATTATATTGGGCATTTCCACTTACCATGATTATGATATTTGGAAAATGGATATCAAAATAGCCTTCCTTAATAGGAACCTTTAAGAAGATTTATACATCATACAACCTGAAGTGTTTATGACTCCAAATGATTCCAATTAGGTATAAACGTTACAAAAATCCATTTATGGATTAAAACAAGCATCCAGGTCATGGAACATTTATTTTGATGAATCCATAATGTAATTTGGTTTTATCAATAATTAATGTGAGCCTTGTGTCTACAAATGGTTTAGTGGAAGTGCATTAATTTTACAAATAGTTTATGTTGATGAAATATTACTTATTAGAAATGAGATATATGTCTTATAGTATATTAAGGTATGGTTAAATCTATGATTCTCAATAAAGGACTTGGGAAAGAAAACATTTATTCTTGGGATCAAGATCCATCATGATAGATCTTTGAGATTTTTGGGCTAATTTCAAAGTACATACATTGACAAGATACTAAAGAGATTTTGTATTAAACATTCCAAGAGGGGATTTTTTCCATCCTAACAATGAATTCATCTTTCCAAGAAAATTTGTCCTCAGACATATGAGGAAAGAATGGGAATGTAAATAACTCTATATGCATTTGAGATTGGGTTAGTCATGTATTCCATGTTATGTACTGGGTTGGATGTCTCCTATGCATTGAGTGAAGTATGCATATATAAAGCTGACCAAGGTGACCACAATTTGATGATAGTCAAGAATATCCTAAAGTATTTTAGGTGTACTAAGGATATGTTCTTGGTTTATGTAGGATATGAGGAAATAGTCATAATAGGATATGCAAATTCCAGTTTCTATACTGATAAAGATGATATGATGTCACAAATGAGATAAAGATTCAATTTTAATGGAGGTGTAGTGGGCTAGAACAACTCAAAGAAGAGTGTGTTCCCAGATTCTATAACAGAATCTGAGTATATCACAACTTTCGAAGAAGATAAATAAGTAGTTTGGACATAGAGTTTCGTCTAGGAGATGGATATTTTACCTAGTAGTAAATATCCCATTACATTATATTGTGATAATACTGCAGCGATGGCTCTCGTAAATGAGCCAAGGTCACATCAGTGGAAGAAACACACAATTCAAAAGTATCATATTTTGAGGGATTTCTTCCAAAGAGGAGAAGTTGTAGTGATTATTATTTCCATGAAGGACAATGTGGTAGACCCCTTGACTAAAGCCTTGACTGAATAGAAACATGATCATCATGTGCGTTCTAGCAGACTGAAATTCATAGGCACTTGGCTCTAATCCAATTGGGATTCTGTAATTGTTGGTGTTCTAGAACCAACTATTTTTAATTTTATTACATGAATATTTAATATATTTAAATATTAAACATCTTATTACATATTTTTCACCATTCTTCATGACTATAGTGTATTAATGTCTTGGAGTATTTGTCTCATTGACAAGATCATTTCATTTCCTCACTATGATCAGAACCTTGATGTACTATGAAAGTATTATTAAATATTGTTCTGAAATTGGATGATATACTATGATTGGAAAAATAGTATATAGACCTTCAGGTGAGAGTACTCATAATCATATGAGACTTATTCTCATGTAGTTCACACTTGGTAATCATTAAGACTAAAGATTATAAGAACAAACCATCTAGTATGAATTCCTCAAGTTTTTGTGTCATCAAATATTCATATCTATGAGCATGTATAATGGTACTTAGGCTTTAATATTATCATTATTACATGTTTTCACTTTCGTAATTTGATTTACTAATGAAAACCATCATATAGTCAGTTGGTGGGAAGTAGGGTACATTGGGTACATCATGAATGACATGTTATTAATGGATAAGTCAAATAAGGATTTTTCTTTTCTATTATTGGAAGATGATATCTCTTCCATTTGATTGAAATAGAAATGTCACACGATATTCAATATCCATGGTGTAATGATGAGTTTATTTCAAGTAGTCAATGAATAAAAAATCAATCATAAAGTTTGATGACACTATCATGAAACCAGATTGATGAGGTATTAATCAGAATGGATTATATTATGCAGTGATCATTCGTATGTGATTTTCATAGTTGCAACATTAAGTTATTTATCTCGTGTAACTTAACCCATTACTATATATTACTCTTGGACTTTAGGCAATACCACCTAATGCCAATGAGAATGAATCATAGAGGGTCACACACTAACTGTTTCTGGTGGTCTTGGTTAAATTCTATTTGAATTTAATTAATAGAATAAATATTATTCTAAAAAAAGTGGAATAATTTTATTCATGTAAAAATTATTGCATAATTTAATTAAACATTTATTCATGGGGGTGTGGATAAAAAACATATTTATTTATTTTATTTAATATTTAATAAATATTTATTTACTAGTTTGTTAATAAAATATTTATTTAAGAGATAAAATTATTTTTTATTTTATTTGGGTTTTCAATAAATGGATGTGGAGTTCGAGAAGACCAAGGATGGCCTGATAGTAAAATAATTATTTTCAATACATTAAATAATTATTTAACTAATTCTCCCATAACAATATAATAATAACATAGTTATTCTTTTACGCTATGGGATTTCATTTATGATTTTGTTTTGCGCAAGTTGACACACCATAAATAATGACACAATAAATTTTTTATATAGCGTGGGTTTTCTCTAAGGTTGTGAATGTATTTAATTTCTGTTACAAAATTAATAATTATATCTGCATCCCCAAGTCAATAAATCGACAGGTATTTCTATCATTCTAGGGTTGGAAAATTGGTGATGCAGGAGTATTTCTATGACATAAATTTTCTCTCGACTCCTCTCCTCTCTCCCTTTCAAGAACTAGAGACATTATTCAAGATTGAAGAACATGAGATCACGATCGATGAACACAAGGTATTCACTTCACCACACAAGAACATGGAAAACGAGTGGCACCAATCGGAGACCATTGGAGCATATGTGGATCACTGATAGAGGTATTATGACTTAGATCATCACAAGAATAATGAGACCATCTAGAAGGGTCATCCCGGATGATCAACATCATCAATGGAGAAAGTATTGAAGAACCATTTATTTTATTTCATTAGAAATTAATTTTAAATTAATAATAAACATGATGTGAAATATCCTCTTCAATGGTTTCATGCATCTTCCTTCTTTATCTAAATCTTTGATTCTATTCTATGGAGACTGATATTAATCATTGTATTAATCCTGGAATAGTCATTTATTATGGTAAAAATTAATGTTGGGAACCATCACAACTAGGCTTCTGCTGTTCATAGAACCTAAAAATATCATATATATTAATTATATATCTATATATAAAGTATAGAGATATAAAAATTCATTACAACATTCATAAAGATAGTATTTCGTACGTACTCATAAGCGCTGTTTTCACTTTTAAATAGATGGAATAAAATAAAGGTAAATAATAATTCACCTTTCCAAGATCATTATAATAAATATATATCTTATATATTTAGTAAATAAATACTTATAACCATTCATATAATGGATAAATGAAAAATTGATCAAATCACTTTGTGGAGGTGGTAGTCTACACGTACGCATGAGAAATATTATCATTTTCTAATTGATTGGAAGGTAAGAAGGTATATATGATCATATACTTACAGAAGAATATTTATTTCATAAATATATTATATTCATTAGTTTTATCTCAATAACCATCCATGTAAATTGGTGATGAAAAATTAATTACACCGCTACAAGGAGACGGTAATCCATACATATTCATAAGTGATGTTTTTACTTTTCATAGGATGGGAAAGAGATAGGAAATGATTGTACCATAATCATAATAACTTGTAAGTATATTTATCGTACTAAAGTTTTTATTTTAGGATGGTTAAAATATTTATAAATGAATTTTAATAAGAAATAAACATGAAAGAGCCGATAAAGATGATTAACTATTTTTTGAAAGATCTCCTTTAGATATTCTCTTATAAAACCTATGTCTGGTCTTTTAGGAAGAGCACAACCTCAAAAACTTGGATAATAGTTTATAGATTTGTTTTTAGGGGTTTTTGGATTCAATTTTTTCTATTTTGTGTATATAATATTGGATAGGTGGTTCCTTTTTATATTGAATGAATGGAAACACAAGAAATTAATAAAAATATTTAAATATAATAAATTCATTTTCATGTTAAAATGGTAAAACATGGCCATAATTTCGAATATAAGAGAGGAAATGGTTGAAATAAATTGAAACAATAAAATTTGAATATCATTATGTTTTATGTTAATCCTTATCTTTTAGTTTAACTCTTTAGTCAACATATTTTAACCATAACCGGGATTAAACTGTTTTCACTCTCAAGGGGTAAAAATTTTAATTATAAGATAACAATTTTCCAATAAATGGAAAATAGATGAAATTATAATCCATATATTATCCCATTATTACTCTATATATTTTTATCATTTTTAAATCATTTAATAAAATATTATATAATATAAAATATCATTAATGTCAATTTTGACACTATTCATTAAATTTGAAATTAATGACATCAAGACAATGTTTAATTAGAATATAAAATTTTGAAACATCTATAATATGTCATATATATCAATAATATTCTTGGGTAAATATAACTCACTCAAAAAATATTACTTTTGGAGTTTTTAAAATCATTTATTTTATTTTTTTATTAATTTAATAAATACTCTATTAGCATTGAATGATCATTTAAAGAAATTATTCAATCACTATAAATTATAAATAAATTACCATAATAAAAAATATTTTAAATTTTAGAAAAACATTTATAACATAACCTTTTTAATTTGTATCATTATAATCAAAATTTTGATTTTTTAGAGTAAGGAGAGTGACTTTTTGTATTTATTCTTTTCATAAAATAATATAAAGGTCCTTATCAATGAAATATGGAACTAATTGTCAATATATTCAAGAATTGGAAGTTAATGGATGAAATAAACTCATAGAATAGTATAAAGGAATGATTTAGGGTCATTTTTTGTCTTATCATATTATTTTAAAACATAACTACCAAATTTACCCATACCGTGGTGATGATTTTTACTATGGCTAGTATTCATAATGAAAACAATAATAAGAAAATATTTACCTAATTTGTAACTAATGAATTTAAATATGGAATAAATTTTTAAATATTCAATTTCTATAAGTGGTGGAAATTAATTTAATATGAAAATTCAAAATATATGGAAAAATAGTTTTTTTAGAAAATTCCTTTACAAGTATAAAAATATATTTATAATTAATTATACCATAAAATTGATTCCAATGAACTTAATTAGATTATTAATAATATAATAGAACCAATTTCACATTCAAAACATTTTAATAAAAAATGAACATTGTAAATTCTTGAAAGAGAAATATAGTTTTCATTACAAATTAGTTTTTTCACTATTTACTAGTAAATCAATATTTTTAGGAAAGATCACAAAATTTCATCATAATTTAATTTTTATATTTTGATTTAAAAAATTATGTTAAAATTATAAAATACAATTCCAAAAATTTGTACAAATTAAATATAATTTCACAAGACAAAATGAAAAATAAAAGCAATTTTGATGTATAAAATGATTTTACTAAAATTTAAGTTTTTATCTATTATTATAAAATTAATTATATAAATATTTTAATAATATGGTAAAACCAATTAATACCTTATAATTCAATGACTATGTTATAACAATTATATTAAATAATAAAACTTCGTGGTTTTCATAGGACGATGTTGCATATAGTATACACGTTCGAATATAGTGTTATTTTCAAAAATATGGGTGTTAAATTGACATCATTAAATAAAATAGAATCCTATAAATTTGAAATCATTCTTGGTAATCAGTGGCTTAACATTTTAAAATTAATTTTTTTAAACCCTCAATGTAAAACATGTTACTAAATCTTCCTTTTAAAAGAGGGAATGAGAAATAAAAACGTCATCCAAAATAACACACAACTAAGTTTACTAATAGGGTACAATTAGTGGGGAGTGAATATATGAATAAAAATAAATAAATTTCCTAATATTGTTGGAGAGTGATAAATAACATTGATCAAAAGAAATGGTATGGCAATGAGAAAGTTGACAACCAGAAAAACATAAATCAATATGGCGGGAGAAAGAAAATCAATTCCTCGGGAATGAATGTAATCAAGCAACATTTTTGTTTCAATATCTTTTATTATTGTTGATTAATTACTTTACCATCCAGATTGAAAGCATTAGTATATATACGTACTTTAAAATTATAATTTTATTCTTCATTCTATTTCCACCAATATCTAATCTTTTGATCAAAATTTTTTGTATTAATGATGAATTTTTATGCATGAAGCACTAAAATAAACTTCTAATGGATAAAATAATCCAAAAATCGATAACAACTAAACCTACTTTCTTTAAATATTAACCAAAAATGATATTTTTATAAAAATGAAAGATAATATCTAAAATTTATAGACATTCATATGATTAAACAATACAATTTACTTCAAAAATTCCACAATAACACCAATGGTTTATCTTAAATTATTCCACAAACAAATAACCATACATCCAAATTAACCTCAATAACCTCAACAATAAATAATTTTTTAACCTCAAAGATGATCCCACACCTTTTAACTTACATCCAAAAAAATATCATTAATCACCGTGATAAATAACTATATTATATTATAATGTAGTTAACTTCACACAAAAATATCATTCATAAAATATAGATATTAACCTAAAAGGTAATCCTTTGATTAACTATAAATATCAAAAAAAAATTCCCCTTTTTAATGAATCACTTATAAATAATTAATATTTTTTATATACCGGTATCCAATAGATCATAATTAACATAAAATAAAATTATATACTATCCCAAGGTCTTATTAAAACCTCAATATAGAATTATTCCCAAAACTCAATAAAAGTTTCAAATCACCTTAAAACCCCATCACTTAAAACCAAAATAGACTATCTGTTCCATTAAACGTATAAAACCATGATGGTATCTGTAACTCATATGTTAACCTCATTTGAAATCATATATGCTTCCAATAATTAAACCTATAATTATTCATTAAATAAAATATTATATTAAAAAAATATATTCTACAAATCGATAAATATAAAAAACATCAACATAGTAACCATAAAAAAACTAATGAATTCCATGGTCACCAATATTATCCTATTTTTTTATCAATATCAATCATCTCTTTATATCAAATAAAAATTATTATCTCAGCATTATAAACATATAAATAGTTATATTTCCCTCAATCATGAGTTTTTTCATAAAATATCACATTACCATTATATTACTTTTCTGGTTCATTAGTACCGTTGAACATATACTTTCAAATCCTTAAATATAGTACACTATGGTATAGTCCTTAGATGTTTCATGATTAATATATCTATAATATCATTGTTAAAACACTTTTATAACATAATTATCAATTCCCAATACATAAAAAATTTAATCCTAACAATTAAATAGTTGGAATAACATTGATTAGTCATTGGTCTAGGTATTAACCATTAGACTAAATCATTGGTTTAGTTAATGAACATGTTATCCATAAATAATAAATTTAAGTCCTTACTACTTTGTTTCTCAATAATCTTCATTTACACTCATAAAACATCTTCCCATTCCTTTGAGACATTCTCTAGGGTGTCTCTTTACACATTTCTTACATGAATAAAATTGGTCTTTCTTTCCTCCATGGTCTCCACCACCAAACCTCTTTGAAAATTATATCCTTCTCTTCTTTGTAGAGTTTGAGAGTTGGTTGAGTTTTAGATCGTTAATAATATATCTTGATAATTTATTCGGTATACTCCCAATATATTTAACTCTAGTAATCATAAAATTTGGTTTATCATAATCACCAAATTTTCCATCACATTTATAATTAACATGTATCCTCCTAGTTCAACCATTAACAAAAAAAATTGTGGTATGAGAAATAATAATCATAGTGGGAAACCACAAAATCATGAAAATAATTTATAAGATGTATAAATAATTACACCTTATTTTAAATCTAAGAAACCTTATTTTTAACCAAGGTTATTCATTTTCATAATCTATTCAAATTCTTCTTAAAAGTTCATAAGGAAAATATGAATTTACACAAGTATATCACATAGGAGTGTCAAACTAGGTATGTAGTTTGGGAACACTCAGTGTGCATTTGAATGATGATCGATATAAAGTTGACCAGATATTTTCAAGGTTATTACCCTTAAAGGAATCTATTTTATAACCAAATACAATTATATTATTTGAAAATGAATCTATTTCTATGAAAATTATATAATATATACCTTATTAAAACTTTATTTTGTTATCCTATACTTAGAAACAACCTCAAATTTAGTCATAGGGAAGTGTTCCTTAATCTATGTTATCTTAAATCCAGTCCCAAAGGCTTCTACTAAATTTCATTTGATACCAACTATAAAGGCCCTAAATCTAGTAGCCTAGAGTCAATGCTTAATTTATTAAATTGGCAATAGATGTAAGGAATCACATTCTGAAGGAAAAAATAGTTTATATATCTAGGTAAACAAGACACATAATTTAATATCAAATACATTTGAAAACATAAAAAATTTATTTTCATTGAGAAAATCATTATTCTTTCTAGAATAACCTAGAATATAAATCATAGGACACTTCCTGATATCAAATGAAAAAGAAAAAATTAATGGTATGCCTATATGCTTATTAAGGGTTATTTACGATGGAAGTTATAAGAAAATAAATAAGTCATAATCAATATGTCAAGTAAAATAACTGAAAACACATTCCATTTAATTAATAACTTGAGCATAGATAATAATAAGGAATGAATAAATAATGATTAAATAATACTATATAAATCAATAAAAACATGTTCATGGATATTGTAAATATTCAAATAATAACTTAGAAATCAATATCTAATTTTATAATTATGGAATGCACCATGCGTGACATCATAAAATTATCATCAAGTCCTCATTAAATGAAATCATAAATAAATGGGAAAGGATTTGGTAAAAATTCCCAAATTGTTTTGTCACATGAGATATACTGATGGATATAGGGGCTATAACAGGCCCTTCCCATCACTTAATAAGTTTTTGTATTCATCATATAAATAAACAATTCGACTTAATCAACATTCTTTAATATTTAATAACTATCTGTATTAGAAGAACTATAATACATAATGTGAAAAATTTCCCTAGTCAATATGAACATAAACTATCCATAGAAATAACAATTATAATATAATTACAATATATCCCCATTATAGAATATGTAAAAGAAAGGGTTATTATTTTTGATGAGTATAAATTCCTTAAAAGGCCTTTAAAACATTATTTATGAAAATACCCTTTTATCATTGAAAATTAAGTTTAAAAAAGAAAAAATTCATTAATATTAAGAAAAATATTTGTTTCAAAATATCAATGAAAGCTTGTAAAGTAATATTCAAAGCATTGAGTGTTCATGATAGAGAGAAATTCTATTCATTCCATATACGTTAAAATAAATATTCTTTTGACATTTTCAATAAAAAGTCAAAAGTGAATAATTCGGAAAATAACAATGAGATTCCTTTTAAATTTTTTTAAAAAATTTCTACACAGATAAAAATTTATTTAATAAATCATAAGATAATAGTAAAAAAAAGTTATTCAAAAAAATTTCAAGAAAATATATAAGTTGAATTAAATGATTTCTGACTGAGTAGAAAACAATGACAGTTTTACTTAAAAACGTTATTTTGATATCTTTTCTAGTTAAAGAGAGGTAAATGAATAGAAAAATTATAATTGTAAGAAATAATAATAGGAGAATAAAACATATTTTTTTTAGGTTAGAAAGATCAAATAATTACCCCAATAGACACTTAAACATAAATAATCCTGATTAATGATGAGATTGTGAAATAAACCCTTTACACTTTAGTACTTTTAAATAACAACCATTGTGAAAGAAAAAACTTCAAATTAAACTTTAAATACCATATATTCATGATATATAATATCAAAGGTGTGGTATATACACCACACAAAATAAATAAGTGGGGAATATAGAATATGGTTTATTGAAGTAAAAGTGAGATGAGAAACCCATACAATGATTATATAATTGAATTGAGAAATAATAAATGGAGATATTATGTACATAAAAAGGAAATACAATTTTTTTTAAATAAAACATAAATAAGAAAGGCCATTCCACACATAATATTGACACAACATAATCAATTAAGAAATGATATAACCCAATTAAAGAAAATTATGTTATGAATCCCCTACCATTTGGTGGCGTTCAAGTAAATTTACATTGGATGAATTAATTTTAATTGAAGAATAAAATAAAATTAAGTATAAAGGATTCATTATATAACATGAAAAAGTGTAAACATATATACCATATAAAATATATTAGGAGGGTAACATTAAAATATGCCTCAATTAATGAAAATTGAGATGAAATATCATAACTCAAGTCCGACTTCTTTCATATATGTTAAATAATAATATATATATATATATTACACATAAGTTTTATAGACTTAATCATATATATCATACCATACATGATATACTTATAAACGTTTATCACCCTTTTATTAACAATTCTTTATTTAAATCACTATTCTCAGTGATAACTGCTTCATTTTTCAAGTATGTTTTGGTTCTGTAGTTATGGTCCTTATAATTTGAACATGGTTATATGATATTAATAATGTTAATAATGACATATATATCACATATATTCATTATATATACATATACATATGTGATTGAAATATAAAAAATGAATTACACCATTCTTGGAGATGGTATACGGTATATATATACATGAATACTATTTTCATGTTTCAAAAGAACAAATGAAATAAATTAAATAATAATTAACCTTTAAAAGAACATTCTTATATCATATATATCTTATATATTCAATAATTTCATCCTTATTACCATTCATTTAAATCATAAATGAAAAATGGATCACATCGCCTTGTGGAGGTGGTAGTCCATATGTAAACACGAGTGACACTATCATTTTCCAATGGATTGGAAGGTAAGAAAGTATATATGATATTATAATTTAATAATAGTCGTTATTTATTAAAAATAATATATAATAATTAATTAAATATTTATAATCATCTATGTAAATATGTGATGAAAAAAGAATTACACCGCTACGTAGAGATGGTAAGTCATACGTACACAAAAGTGATGTTTTCAATTTTTATATGATTCAAAAGAGATTAAAAAATGGTTGAAAAATAATCATAATAACATATACGTATATTTCTGATACTATATTTATGATTTTAGGATGTTTACAATAGATTTAAAGTATTTTTAAGGGGATTTGTTTGAAGGAGTCGGTAAATACGATTACCTCTTCTTCAAATGAGCTTCTTAAGATAATCTCTTAAGGGACCTACGGTTGGTATTTTGGGATAACCAATACCTCTATAAATTGGATAAGGTTGTTACAAAGAGTTTTTAATGATTTTATCATGATAAGTGCATTGAGGTGTTTTATAGAAGATAATAGAGGTTGTTCCTTTTTATAGTAAATGAATAGGACACACATAGAATTAGTAAAATGATTTAAATATAATAAAATAATTTTCATGTGAAAGTGAAAAATATGGAAATAATTTGGTATATAAGATATGATATTGTTTAAATCCATTTATAAAATATTATTTTCACATGTTTATGTGGTATTTTAAAGCTTATCTTATGGTTTAAACCCTATGTTGACCTATTCTTAACCGCGTTAATTCCTTTTTCACTATTAAAGGGCTATAAATTTACTTATAAAGAAACAATTTTCTCATAAATGGAAAATGTATGAAAATTTAGACCTTATATTATATTGTTTTTCATTTTTAAGTATTTTTAAATTTTTATATCATTTTATTAAATATTATTTTTTTATGAAATATCATTAGTGTCATTTTCAGTACTATTCAATTAATTTTACATTAAAGACATCCATAAAATATATAATTAATATATATTATTTGAAACATCTATAATATGTTTTATACATCTATAAAATTTTTTCTTCATTGAAAATCACTCAAAAAATATTAATTTTAGAGTTTTAAACAAATTTTTTTTATGTTTCTATTAATATAATTAATACTATATCAGCGTTATGTAAGTATTTAAGGTAACCATATGATACCTAAAAATAATTAATAAATTACCAAGGAAAAAAATTAATTTTATCTTTTAAATGAATATTTTTAACCTAACATTTTCTATTTTATCCCCACAAAAAAATTAGTGTCATCAAATTCTATAGAGTGACCTTTTTTAATTTTTATTATCTGGAATTTATATAATTTCCCCCATCAAGTAATTATAGAAAATGGGACATATATTTAAGGATTGGATTTAAAAAAACAAAATAAACACATAAAATAGGATACATTATAGTTTTAGGGTCATTTTTAGTTCTTGTCATATTATTTTTAAACATAATTACCCGATTTACCCTCACTATGGTGACAATTGTTTAATATCACTCTATTCATAATAAACAAAAATAAAATGGAATTATTTAAAATTTTTAGATATAGATATTTAAAATATTTAATCTATTGCTTAATAATGAATTTATATAATTGGTAGAAATTAATTTATTATTAAAATGAAAAATTCAATGATAACAGTTATTCAGAAAAAAGATTTTCAAGTATAAAATCTTTTTATACTAAATTAAACAATAAAATTGATTAAAATGTATATAATTAGATTATTAATAATATAATAAAACTGATATTAATTTTAAATCATTTTAATACAAAATATAACATTTTAAATTCTCAAAACAAAAATACAGTTTTCAATGAAAATTAGTATTTTCACTATTCATTTGAAAATCAATCATTTTAGAAAAATCCCTAAATTTAATCCTAAGTTAATTTTGATATTATGATATTAATAATGAGTTTAATTTTATAAAATAAAATTTATAAAAGTGGTAGAAATTAATGATATTTTTTACCCACAATATAAAAAATAAATTTTTTTTGAAGTATAAAATGATTGAATTGAAAAATACGTAAAAATTTATTAATAATAAATTAATTATATAAAACATTTATATGTATTTTCATAATTTGGGTAACCCTGTTAATACCCTCTAATTCAATGAATAGGTTATAAAAGTCATATTTAAAAGATAATATTTCATGATATGTTTAGATCAGTGTTGTGTACTGTATACACTTTTGAACATAGTGTTCTTAAAAAATTTGAAGGTCGTATAGATAGTTACCCTCACTATGTATTGGTTAAAATTAATATAGTCCAGAATGAGACCTAAGACAACATGTTTTAACTGTTCATTTAGTGAAATTTTTTGTTAGGGAGATATAAAAAAAATACAGCACACACACATATGAAAAGTTATGTAAATAAATTTATCCTACATAAATGAATGATTTGGAGGCACATGTATCAAATAAATAAATAAATATAGAATATACAATTAAAATAGTACCTCAAATTGTGGTAGATTTGAATTTATAATTAAAAATAACATGATTTGTCACTAATAACTTCCAAGATTTAAGTTGTGTCTAATACTTCCCATTGAGATGATCCTCACTTGACATTTTATTATGCCCAAAATTGGGTTAACTTCTAATTCCATGATCACGATGATGAGGTTATATAGAATAAAATATACTCGATTAAAACGGTTACCCCTTCATATCTATATTACTAGTCTTACTCTTTAATTAGGTTTCATTCTATAAAATCATTGAAGATGGAAAAACCATTTGTAATAATGTTAAGTTTTATGAGATTCCACTCTAAAAGAGTTAGCATGCATTTTATTTCCACATTAATAAATCACATGTGTTCGATTAAATATAAGAAATGAGGTAATGGAATGATATTTTTTACTATAATTTCAATTACTTCCATGCCTAAACATGTCTAACTTCCTCTATTTTTAAGAAAACTAGGTTTACTACCCTTATGTATAAATAAAACACAAGATATTCTAGACTTTCCTTATAGTTATATCTTCATTATTATGGATTCATTACTTATTTTTACATAAAAATTTGGGTATAATAATAATAATTTCTATATGATATTATAGTGAAGACCGATTATAAAACACAAATCTTTAATTATGTCAATTGTGAAAAGACTAGGTGAAAATTACATTAGACATGTGAAATGAGTGGAATATTCTACCATAGTCAGATTATCCCACAAAATATATAAAAAATATTTCACTTTTGAAATATTCATAGTTTCATGTAAATATATATGAGTAAACATATTCGTGAAGTCATTCTAAGAAATTTAATCATATAAATTTTCCAATAGCATGGATTCCCATGATTTTCAATTCTATCACTCACTCATGAAAGCAAGAAATCGGAAATTATGTCTTAAAAAATTTTATGAGAAAATATCTTTTTAAACCTATTAAGACACTCTTCTACCCATTGGGGATATTTAACAATTCTAGTGGTAGAAGGACTGTCCTAATTGAATTCCTGATCCAAATCCCCAACTTGAGACAGATCAGGATCAACTCCCTTTCCCCAAGAGAGGATAGTTTGGATAACGATTTATACAAACTTATGATTAATAGGAGTATTTTTTTTATTAAAAATATCCCCAACACCCTCTTGGTGGTTTACTAGTACTCTATTTTGAGGCATGACTCTATAAATCCTATAAAATATAAAACCATGCAAATATATAATAAAACAAAAATCATAATAAAAAAATAATATTAAATAGAATAAAAAATCATGTATAGTGAAATAACTCGATCACATCATATAAATATCATAAAATCAACTCAAAAAATATATAAATACCCTACATGTTTATATAAAGTCAATGAAAGAATAATTAAATAAAAAAATATTTTTTTTCAAAAACTACAAAATCATGTGGTCCTTATATTGTGTGTAGAACCATGAAAAATCCTTTAGAAACTATGGAGTGATCTATATAGTACACATGAAAGTCCAACAAACCACACATCATAACATTGTAACGTAGATTTATTCTATTTTTAAATCCAAATACTGAAATTTTTAAGAATATTTTATATAACCATGATATTAATCATAATAAATCTAAATTAAAAGAATATATAAAATGAAAGTAATTAATAAATAAATATTAAATAAATATAAACTTGCAAAAAAATTCTTGGTAACTCAAGGATCATTGCTAAAATTGTAGGATATAATCTTCTTCTCAATACACATCTTCTTCTCTGATATCTTTTTCTTACATGAAATCCTTAAATAACATATTTAAATTGGGAAATTTGAAAAAATATTTGTAATAAAATCAATGGATTTATCCTATCTCTATATTTTTTTCAGCCCTTCACATTACCTAAAGATCATTTTGGATAACTATAGAATGACACATGTTCTAAGGGAATAAAATCCATAATTTAAGAGATTTTTTTTATTAAACTAAAGAATAAACCATTAATTTCTACATAAAATATAGAATGAAACATCAATATATTAGACTAGTCACACTTATTAAGAATAAATATTAAAATCAATGATAACAAATTGGTATAACATCTATATCACTTATAAATGAAATTATAAATCATTAACCTAGAACATAAACCATCTCAATATTGAGAAAAAAAAAATACAACCACCAAATATATAATTAGTGGTAGTTATATATGGACAATAACCAAATAAGAATAAAATAGGTAATAATGAAATGGAACGATTGATAAGGATCAATAAACAATTCGAAAAAAATCCTAGCATTACTATGCTCTTACACTAATTAAAAGTGGATCTTTTTCACCTCTTTCATGTAAAATAATATATATATATATATTCACTAAATTGTGTTTTAAAAATGAGTAAAAAAATAATCATATAGCTCCCAGAGATTATATACACTCCCACCTAAATATTAAAACCAAAATTATAGTTTTTAAATAAGAGGAAAGAAAAAACACCACTTTTTATAATTTGAAAGCTTTATAAATTAAATAATGATTTATTTTCAACCATAATTTTACAAAAAAGAATCACTATTTTTTTAAACCAAAAATGTGAGATATAATAGAGTTATAAACTTTTAAAATAAAATGAAAGTAAATCAATATCATTATAGGTTAATAAGATATGGGGACTAAACAGATCATTCCCCTAAATGAAACCAACCTACAAGTAGTGATTTAATCTTATAAACTCTTCTAGAATGTATAGTCTTGACATGATCAGGGGTTCCCACCTAACATACATAATCTAGGAATAAATACTTGAGAATTTATATCAATTGTTCTTTCTGATCCCTTTTACCATAATGTTTTATAATATAACAAATACAAATCATTCTATTAAAACTAAACATATTATAAACTACTTCGACCTTTATTAAAATAACCCCTTTTAATTTAGAAGAAACATTCCATATTCAAAATAAAATACACCTCCATAAGTAATTGAATTAAAATCATGGTATAATGATTTAATATAAATATATATAAAACCCATTTATTACCACCCAAATAATGCTTTAAAATGAAGTGAAGAAACGTTAATGAATCTCAAAATCACTTTATAATCAATTTTAAATTTAATAATCATTCGAGGGAGACTAGACATTTAAAAATTCCCTCAAAATGATTTTTAATTTGTTGATTTAATGTATAATACACCCATTAGAAACATACCTACAATATTTATTGATAAGATTATCATAAAAACATGTATATTTTTATAATAAAAAAATTACACATTAAAAAATAATATTAGACAACATGCGAGTTCTCAAATCACACCGAAGAGTTATTAAAAAAAGTAATAATATAATTATATGATAAAGAGAAGAGGTAGAATATATACATCGACCATAACTAAAGAAATATAAATAAATCCATAAATATTAAGTAATTATTATAAATTAAATGTGGTAAAAACACCCTGAAATACAAAAATCACTAAATTATTTGGACTTAAACTAAAACCCAAGCCCCCCATGTCCATATTATACGAAAAAGATAAAAAAACAAAGTAGAAGATAGACTAGAAGATATTTTTGGATCATAACTCATCAAATCATCAAAAATAAAAGGGGTATCACCTAAGGTTGTAGGGAAGAAGAAAAGGTTCTAGTTGAGAACACTTTCCCGTGAGAGTTTAGTATCATAGAATTAAAATTATACAAGTAATAAAAAATTAAATCTTATAAAATATAAAATATATAAATTTATGAAAATGTATTGCTTAACTACATAGTCTCAAGGAGCATGCATGGGACCATTAAAAACCTCACATACCAGATTTTAAACTTGAAAGATATCATTACACATTTCTATAATCCATGTATCCATACTATAAATTTTATAAAATTTTATAAATTATAAAAATTTATTCCCAGAAATAAAAAAATAATAGGTAAAATAAATACCACCATGTGACATCATGGGTGTCACTTGTTATATAATTTTTTTTCTATCACATTATCTAATATATATGTAATATTTATTATATGGATCCCCATAAATAAGGATATATATTTTCCCTATTAAATATATAGGTAAACTTCTATGCTAAAAAACTCTCTTCCACTTAAAAACTTTTTTATATTCACGTAAATTTGAGATATTCATATGATATTTTTTTTAAAAACAAGTTCTAGGGAAATTGGATTAAAAGAAAACGATGTATAGAAGTCCAACTTCTATCAAGTTTCTTTAAATAATCTCTAAATTTCTTATAATAACTCATCCAATTCCCTTTTATACACAATATAGGAACCAATTCAATTTAAATATATTTTCATGGGGTTTTAAAAAATTTAAATATTAATTATTATGTTTCTTGTTATTGATTTTTAGAGATTTTTTTCTTTATCTTCTTTATATTAGTTGTTATGATTAAAATGGGCTATGAACTCTTAATTTATATCATTATGGTCCTTAATAAGATAAGGTTATCATGGAGGGTATTTTTAATCTCATTCAAATCATAATTATGAATGAACTGATTAAATAAACCCAAAAAACAATAGAATCATGTTCATAAATAACTTCAATTTTGAGAGGAAAACCTAGACTCTAAAAATTATTAATACAGCCAATCACATTGATTAAAATATTTAATATGGGAATAAAAATATTTTCATCAATATAATAACACTTTTAGTATCACATATTTCTCTTTTATATCATTTTTTTGGTAAAAATAATAATTTATGTATAGTAATTTGGAAAATTTTCTTCGATTAATGAAATTTTTAACAATTTAGAATTCATGGTCTCAAGAATAAGGAATTTGAAATTAAGATAATTTTTTTATAATTTTTAAAAATAAATTTTTTACTCTGGGTATCAAAGGTTACATTTTCCTTAGATATATGTTTCTACAAAATTTATAAATTATTCTCAGCATAGAGGGATCTCCATAGGTTTTGATTCTAATTATTAAAATTTATTTTGTTCATAATATGATTTTATAGGAAAAACTCAATTGGAGTTTCAAGTTTGTGTTATCGGTTTAAATATATTAATAATTTAGGTAATGCTAAATTAATCAGTATTCTGTATGAAAGATATTAAATATGTAATTTTATTGAATATTTTCTACCAGAAAATACCGATGTATATCAGGTGAACAGAGATAAATAATTTACCATGATTTAGTTTTTTTACAATGTCTCTATTAAACAATAATTACAAAGGTTAATATTCATCTAATAAATAAAATATAATACTCATCCTGGTTGGTTTGGTGGTGTATCTGATGTTAAGAAAATACATACCATGAATTTTCCCAACACCTTGTCATTAGGTCCCAAATATAAGTAAGAACTCTATTAAGTGTGATATTCAGGCCCAAATGAATTATTTAAATTCCTCCTTGACTTATAAAAGATAGGCCATAGGTGATGAACTTTGGTATTAATCACTTTATTTAATATATTTATTCTTTCACAAGCATGATCATAAGAATGAAAACACATGATATTTATATTAATGGTTTTTAAATTAATATCATTATATTAATAAATGATAAATTTAAACACCATAAATATCTAATTTTTTTGTATATCAATCAATGAATTATTACCATTTATAATTTTTTAAAATATTTTATTTATAAATAGAAAGTTACATTGAATGTACATTATCATTCCTGATGTCTTTTATATAGACATATGGATAACACACATCCATCAATCCTCAAAAAAGATATTGTATATTGAGAAAAGTATGTCTAATCAATGTTAGATGAATATTAAGCTACCAATATCATTAAATATATTAATATAATACTTAACAAAATTTCATCCAAAGTGTTATGTTTTATAGTGTTTACCAAAATAACCAATAAAAAGAAAAACATTATGAACTTATCAAGTTTTTTTAGTGTATAGAGTAATCATAAATAAATATATATTAATTAATGATAAAGGTTGTATTTCCTCTAATCCTTTAAAAATTACACGAGTTTAAGAATAATTAAGAAGATATAAAAAGTTATTAAAAATTAAATAATCTATAAACTATCTCTTAATATATAAATAAGTATAATATGGGGTCAAAATTTTAATATTACTATTTTATTCAAGATAATATTCATTTTGATATATTATAAGACACATAAATCTAAAAGGCTTAATTCCTCCCCGTTTTAATTTTCTAAACAATACCAAAAAATAATTTTATAACATAAAAAATTTTAAAACATAACATATGCCTATCTTGGAGAGGTAGATATGTATCTCTTGAATATTATAGTGGGTCTGGGTTAAAATCCGTCTAAAAACTAATTATTATTTTTATTATATTATAATTGATGTGTCAGAGAGTAATGATCTGTCATGGATCACCCATTGTCCAAGAATGAACCACCACATTACCCTAGAATGATTCCAAATTCCTTGAGGATTATGATCAGTATAAAGGGTCTAAGTAGATCACTAGACAATGATTTAAAATCCTTTGGAAACACATATAGATATTATTGTGATATACTAAAAATTTAGCATTAATCAATCATATATTTTATATAATAACTTGTAAATAAAATAAAATTCAACCCCACAATTGGGTATCTATAGTCCTAGTATAGAAACACCAAATAAAAAAATTTCTATATGAATTTATAAAATACATGAATACTGTCTATGTAATAAATAAAAAAATCATATATTAAAATAAAAATATAAAATAGACTAAGGATACATACTGGATGATGTATCTTTCCAATACTATCCACCCTTATTCCAATATATAGTAGAGTTATAATCTATTTCTATGAAAACCTTATAGAAAATTTGGGAATTTATCTCCACATATTTTCCTGAATCATTAATTCCAAGGATGAATCAATATGTGGATTAAGTGTACATTTAGTGTTTGAGTAAGAGAACTCAATAGGCACTAAAAATAGGCCTCATGTCCCATAATCATATATAATCATGTGAATGAATGTGTGGGTATCAGTGGAATTTATAATAAAATATCAAAATAAAATAATTAAATAGAATTTTTTTATAGATTACCCATTAGAAAATGCTAAGATAATAAGTGATTAGTTTCACACCACTATAAGTAGCTATATCAAAAGTAATTATCTATAACTATTTCACTACTAGGTAAATCCATACAAGTTTAGAGTAAAAATATTGGAAATGCCTTTATGAATATTTTCCACACTTACATAATATCCAGCATATCAAAAAATAAATTAGGTCCCTTAGAAGAAAAATCATACACAAATATAATATACAAGTATACATAATAGCCCTTAACAACCCCAATCCTACCTCTAATTACTAAAAAGGCCAATTGGAGATAGAAATCATAAAAACCAAATGATAATACATAAAACTCCCCTTAAGTAAAATAAAATTACCTTCCAGTAAATAATACATAATATACACATGGAATAACAAGACATATAATATAGTATATAAATTATAATACCAACCAATTTTTAGTAGAATAAAAACAAATCAATAAGGAAAACATAATATGTACCTATGAAATGATTAAAAAATATAAGATGATATATTGAATGGTAATCCAAACTAGGTGTTTTTCCATCACATAATTTATCCCAAATTTCATTATAATAATTAGTCATTAAGGAGACTAACTAAGAAAAAAAATAAAATTTAACTTACATAAATGATATGAAATAATTCCCCAAACCATTACACTAACAATGAAAGGCCACATAATTCTCATCACTATTAATTTAAAAAAATATATATCACCTTACACACCATATATTCTTCTATGAGGTAAACATCAAAAATAAAATCACAAATAAATCATTTCACAAAAATCATAGTTTACCATAAGACTCCAACCATACCTAAACCATTAAAATATAAGAAGTATCCTCAAAGAGATTATATCCTATCCGGGACACCACCACTATCTAATGCCATTTTTATAAATGATAATCATATATGTAAACTAAGGAACACCCCACACATCCTATAAAACCATTACATCACTAAATTCCTATGAATTGTCTCACTATAATAATAACATCACTCTTATTGTAAATTATTTTGATCGACAATGAAATCCACTAAAAATTATTCACACATTAAACATATCTCACACAAACTAAACCTAAAATAATTCAATGTATTTAAGGACATATATATAATACAATCGAAGAGGCACTACTGGAAAGGGGAGTTTTCCCAAAACTTGTATACCAAAGGTTCAAAGGAGCCATTGGCTTATGTTGTCTTTCCCAACGGTTTATATAAACCATTGGTAAAGACCTTGAAGAACTTACTTTTCCCAACAGTTTCATAAAACCGTTTGGAAAAGTGGGGGAAAACATAGTTTTCCCAATGGTTTCGTAAAACGGTTGTGAATGATTGGTTTTTCCTTAGTTTTCCCAATAGTTTTATAAAACTGTTGGGAAAGATTGGTTTTTCCCAACGGTTTTTAAGAACCGTTGGGAAAAAAATCCCCAAATACCAAAATGTAGGCAGCGGCATCCCCACGATTCTAGAAGCCTTCCGCTTGTCTCCTGGAGCAATTCCTTGGGAGAAGCACTTCCCAATCCCCACATCCTCCATTGGATCAGCACCTACCAGGTTATACTCCTTCTATATTTTATCAAGGATACAGTTCCACCTCTTATAAATAATATCCTTCTATTCTCAACGATTTCGTTATTCCCAATTTTTAGGGTTTTTGTAAAATTTTATTATTGTTCCATGAATTGTGTACTCAAATCCCTATATCGGTGTATGTCCAATTAATGATTTCATTACACATTTACATTTATAAGGGAATGGTGTCTCTTTATTGTGTTCTAATTTTGATGATTCATAGTTTTTTTAATCTACTTCAAATATTATAGCTTCATGTATAGGAACTAATAACAATTTTTTTGTAATATTTATTGATATTATTTCATGAAAATAAATCATTTCATTAAGATCATGCCAAACATGAAGATCTTGTTCATCTTAATTTTTGTACACTATGTGTATTACATAATAAGTATGTATCATGTTTCTATAAATATATATATATATATATAAAGTGACACACTTTTCACTTATCCTTTGCACAATAGAACATATGGAGTATCTTCTTGAACTTTGCCAAATAGTATGTGGTCCCTAATTAGTACTTCTTCCTTCTTCATGAAACTAATTCACAGAATGTAAAATTTGTAATATTAGTGAATATTAGTTTTTCTAATATAACCATTAATCATTCTTCCTTCGACATCGTACATGTGTTATTCAATCACCTTTTTAAAACACAATGACCATTTTCACTGATTTGGGGTTCCTCAAAATGCTTGGGAATATCAGAAAAATGCATGTATTGAATCGTGTTTCTCATATGGTTTCATGGATACAAGTTCATCTCGAAAATCATGACTGTGTGGTTCAAATATCATGAGGACCATGAGATTATTATTCTTCACACAAATGATGTTTTTCTACAACTATGTGTTTTTGTTTTCACTTTTGATTTGGCCGAAAGGGGAGCTTTGTGGTCATTAATCATGGTTGTGGGTGGTCATTTATGATGTAAGATAGTTTGACTTCATTTTACTTGATATATCCAATATTATTATTTATTTATATTCAATTTAATTATCTTTAACTAGTAATGTTATTTAATAAGTTGTTATTAATGGTTGTAATAATGATGATATGGTATAAGGGTTCATATGGTGTGTATAAGGGTTCACGTGGTGTGTATAATGGTTGACATGCTATCAGTGAACTCAATTCATTAATTTAAGCCTTCATTCTCACTAGCATATAAGAAATTGAGTGATGTCAAATCATCTTCACATGATTTCTTACCTTAGATAGTGTCCAAAATGTGGAATACGAGCTTTTGAATTCACCAGTTAACCAGGATCATATATTCCATTTCCCACAAGATGACTGTACTAATATAACTTTAGGGTAAACTAAATATGGTTCTCATTGTACGTTGTATATTATGTGTCCTTCAAGGCCAATACTCACTTTTATGAGGGTGAGGTGCTTTTCACTACATCGACTAGAAACTTCCTCCTTTATCGTTTACTTAAATGTATTTTCTATTAAAGTTCAATCCTATTGAATTGTTTATGAAAAAATGACTTATATAAATTCTTTTTACAGAATGTATAGAAGTTGGATGTATGAAACTGATCGGATCTCGAGTTATTTTCAAAACAATTTGGAGAGATTTATATATTTTTCATTTCACAATGCTTCAGATAGTGGTCGCATACAATTCCCATGTTCCAATTGTGTTGGTCGACCTTGGTTGAGCCGTGAAGAAGTTAGCTACCACATAACCAGAAATGGTTTTCAAGGAAACTACTTTGTGTGGTATCACAATGGGGAGAAAATTAAATCTCATATTGGTGATGATCAAAATGAAAATACTAGAATGGAGAATTTGTTGGATGATCGGTTTCCGTTTCTTCGTCATCATGAAAAAGAAAGGATTTCGACTCAAGAAGATTTTGATATGAGAACAGCTGATGCATCTAGTGAAAATGATGATTTTGATAGGGTGAAAAAAATTTAATGATGCTGCAATGACTCCAGTATATCGACAATGCGATAAAATGAAAAAGTTGGAATTTTTAATCTGATTGTTTCATGGGAAAACTATGTATTGGATTTCTAATACAGCAATCGATTACATTCTTACCCTCTTAAAGGATTTACTTCTAGATGATATAGATATTCCCTCAAACCACTATATGGCATGGAAGTTAGTTGAGGAACTTGGATTTTCAAGAAACAAAATTCATGCTTGCCCGAAAGATTACAGTTTATTCTGGGAGGAAACCGATGAACGAAATGATTGTATTAAATTTGGTACATCCCACTGGAAGTCAAAATCTGATAGAACACCATCCCGCATTCCACAGAAAGTAATGTGGCACTTTCCATTGATACCCAGACTCCAAAATCTTTTTATGTCTGATGACATATCAATAAAAATGAGATGGGATGATACCGAGATAAAGAAGACTAATTATGAGTTGGTTCATCCTGCAGATGGATTTGCATGGCAGAGATTTGATGCTCAACATCCTGATTTTGCAGCTGACGTGCGTAAGGTGAGGCTGGGTCTTTCATGCAACGGTTTTAATCCGTTTGGGCAGATGCATACTTCGCACAACACATGGCCATTTTTTATACAAATTTATAATCTTCCCCCATGGTTGTGTATGAAAAAACCTTTCAATTTCATGAGTATACTCATATCTGGTCCTTCTGATCCCGACATTGATATTGATGTCTACATGAATCCTTTAATAAAAGAGTTGAAACTTCTTAGGGATGTGGGTGTGCACACATACGATGCATGTTCTAAAGACATATTTCAGATGCGTGCTGCGCTTATGTGGACGATCAATTATTTTATAGATTATGCAACGATGTCTTGATGGAGGACGAATGGAAAATTGTCATGTCTAGTTTGTATGAAGAATACATGATCCAGAAGACTGAAACATCGTTGTAGTTTCAGTTTTATGGGACATAAATTATTCTTGCCAAAGGATCATTCATATAGAATGAATCGTCGAAGATTTGATAATACCATAGAGACTGATGATCCACCTCAGCGTATGTATGGAAATGACATGCTTAATGAATTGAAAGATTTCAGTTTTTCATTCGGGAAGGGTCAAATGAAATCTAGAAAGAGAAAGAATGTTTCCACTGAAACCTGTTATAATTGGAGTTAGAGGGGTATCTTTTTTGATTTGCCTTATTGGTCAAACAATTTGTTATGTCATTTCTTAGACGTAATGCATATTGAAAAGAATATATGCGAAATGTTGCTTTCGGTTCTTCTAAATGTCAAGGGGAAGACACAAGATGATTTACGATCATGGTGTGACTTGGTGGATTGGGGCATCAGACCAGAATTACATCATGTATGTATCAGTGAAAATAAATGGCAACTTACATGTTCTTCTTATGTAATGACAACTACGAAAAAAAATTCTGGAAGTATTAGAGACTATTAGAGTTCCAGATGGCTATTCAAGCAACATATCTAAACGGGTCAATATAAGAGAGTTGAAGCTAAAATCTTTGAAGACTCATGATTATCACAGTCTACTACATGAGATTCTTCCAATAGAAATCCGTCATCTTTTGTTCAATAATGTAAGGGTGGCTGTTATTCGGTTGTACCATTTTTTAGAGATCTTTGTGCTAAGAAGTTTTCAAAGTCATTCTTGCAGAATATGTTGATAGATGCCCCATTAATTTTGTGTGAGTTGGAGAAAATATTTCCTCCATCATTTTTCACATGCAAGCTACATCTGACTATCCATATTCCCACTGAAATACTTCTCGGAGGACCTGTTTATTTTCATTGGATGTATCCAACTGAAAGAAATATGTTCACATTAAAGTATTATGTCCGAAACAGAAATCATCCCGGAGGTTCTATCGTGAACAGTTACTTGGATCAAGAATGTATGGATTTCTGCTCGATGTATTTGTCTAGTCTCACTAAAAGATTGAACAGACCAATGAGAAATGAAGAAGAACAATATGAGCAAATTGAACCCAGTTTTCCATCACTTTTTCAAACAGGAGGAATTCCTGGATCATATACATTGAAGACATTAATCCATGAAGAGCGGGAGATGGCACATCGCATAGTTTTGTTCAACTATGATTTGTTCGATGACTATATCAGGTAGCTAGATTGATTATGTATATCTTACATATATATATATCTATTAAACTATTCATATTTTTTGTCTACAGGGAACATAAAACAATGATAAATAGGAAGCATAGTTCTTTATCTTTGAGAAGGAGAGAGACTTTGCATAGAAAAGAGTTTTCTGATTGGTTAAAATTGAAGGTATAAAAAATTAATGTTTAAAATAATTATATCAATATTTTATTAAGTTTAATAGTCATTTATATTGTAGGTATTGAGTTTTTTTGCTGACTCTATCTCTGAGGAAATAAGAGCTTTGGATTTTGGTCCTAATACCGTGGTTTGTGACTGTAAATCAATTGTTATCAATGGGTACAAATTTATTGTCACTAAATGAGAAAAGAACATGAGAACACAACATGATGGTGTTATGGTTATTGCCACAACAGATTGTTATGCTAGTGCGTCAGATAGTAGACCGCGATTTGAAAATGTGGGTTATTATGGTGTTGTTGAGAAAATAATAATATAGGATTATTACTCTCATGGATGAGTCACAATGATGAAATTCCATTGGTTTGATTAAATGATGAGACATGGCACATTTATTGATGATTGTGGATTTCGAGTAATTAATATGACTCACACTCTTGCTACCGAAGAACCATATGTGTTGGCATCAATGGATAAACAAGTTCTTTATGTCGAAGACCAACTTCGACCTGAATTTGGTGTCATAGTTGAAGTAATTCCAAGACATATTTTTGATGATGGTGATGATGGAATTGAAACTGTCCCTAGTTCCATTTTAACCAATATATTTATTTCTTTTAATGACTCAAATAGCTCAATTTTCAGAGTTGATTGTGAACCTGAAGTTGTGGTTGAAAATATTTAGAATCATTTATCCATGTTCTCAATTATTTTGGTTTACCTCGAGCTGGGTTTTTAAGGTTTGTAATATTCAAATTGATTTAGTATTGATCACAAATATGTTTTAGCTGACTTGACTATTATGTGAATTTTCAATGTTTATTGGTTGCAGTTTTATTTGAATTTCATTTTCTAATTTGGAATTGAACTGTATTCAAACATAGTCAAACAATATTTCTATCTTGGTTAACATTACAACTTGTATGATTTATTAAATCCATTCAATCTCTTCTAAAAGAACTGATAGCTGACTTGACCATTATGTGAATTTTCAATGTTTATTGGTTGCAGTTTTATTTGAATTACATTATCTAATTTGTAATTGAACTGTATTCAAACATAGTCAAACAATATTTCTAACTTGGTGAACATTACAACTTGTATGATTTATTGAATCCATTCAAGCTCTTCTAAAAAAATTGATAGCTGACTTGACCATTATGTGAATTTTCAATATTTATTGGTTGTAGTTTTATTTTAATTGCATTTTCTAATTTTTAATTAAACTGTATTCAAACATAGTCAAACAATATTTCTAACTTGGTGAACATTAAAAGTTGTATGATTTATTAAATACATTCAAGCTCTTCTAAAAAGATTGATAGCTAACTTGACCGTTATGTGAATTTTCAATTTTTATTGGTTGTAGTATTATTTGAATTGCATTTTCTAATTTGGAATTGTACTGTATTCAATCATAGTCAAAAAATATTTCAAACTTGGTGAACATTACAACTTTTATGATTTATTAAATCCATTCAAGCTCTTCTAAAACAATTGATAGCTAAATTACCAATGAATCCCCCAATTCCATCATATATTTATTTTTTTGGGTTACAAATTAGTTTTATTTTTCTAATTAATTACATATTTGTTTTCAAATGCAGGAAATGAAGCCAATTGAAGAGAGAAGAAGGAAAAAAATGATGGAGAACAATCATCGAATGATGGAGTTGGGAATTCCATCATTAGTCCCTGTAGTGAGTACTTTATTTCAAATTGATATATTTAAATAATATATAATGTCATGTGATTAATTTTTTTGTAAACATTTTTGTAGGATCCACCTATACGTCGACATTTATTCAACAAGGATCCCAGTACTGGTCCTAGTACTCAGGCCGGTGGTATGAGGAGGGTTCGTACCAGAGGTGGACGAGCAGCTGCGCGTACCCGACTAGACTCTGCCCCTCCCACTGACATGTCATCCTTCCCACATTCTGATCCCGGTGTGTCGTTAGGGACACATGGGATATTTAGGCCTCCCATGTTTTCGCTACCTTCTGCATCTTCTGGCCCATCATTTTCACATCCCATGATGATTCCCACTCCCTAGTCTGCATCCGGTCAGACAGCTGTCCCATCTTCTTTTCCTTCTACTTCTGTCTCTCCGAGCTTCTATATTCCATCGTCTTCGACTCCTGTTCCACCACCGGGTGTTCCATCAGTTTCTGTGGATCCATCGATGCTCAGCGATCAGACCGGCACATATATATTTATAGAACCCTAACAAATTTTTATAGCAATATTTATTTTCATTATAATATGTTTTGATAAAATATTTGTTTTTCTATCATGAAAGATACATCTACTGATAGGAGGCATGGGCGGGGGCATACATGCATGCGTTCAGTGTGGAACCACCGTACATAGGTTATGGTGGATTATAATGAAGACAACCAAATGGTTGAGAAAATAGGGCAGTAATGTCCAAGTTTTTTGGCGACGCTTTCCAAATACTGTTACAGCATTCCCGTCAGCCCGCTATCGTGGAGAAATTTGCCACATGAGGTCAAGGATAGAGCTTGGACAGAGATATGGGTAAAAAAATCTGTTCTATTTAATTCCATGAATTATTTTTGTATTTATATGAATTAATATTTTGATTTCAGCTTCGATTTAATTCTCCCGATGGTGAGGGTGCAAGACCAGAACGTCTAAAGGATTTAGGCGAGCCTGGGAGAGACTACAAGCATGAGTTGTATATTGGTTGGGATGCTAGAGTTGGCACTGAGTTAGAGGTGGTACCAGTGGTGGATGATTGTCCTATAGAGCAGTATCGTCAGATGATTACTCATTGGACGAGTACCCATTTTAAGGTATTAATAACATTTGAGGTATTTGAATAATAACTTTCATTTTTTGCATTAATACTATTTGTTGAATTTTCGAATTTTATTTAGGAATCATCTGGAAAAAATAAAAAGAACATTGATGCAAAAAAATACCTCCACACACTGGGACGCACTACGATGCCTGATCATGAGAGGAAGTAGGTATGACAATTGTTTATAAGTTTTCTTTATGCCTTAATCTTTCTTTTATTTCCTCAATTATTTAATATTTTGCTAATGTTTTCATATATCATTAGTTTTCAATGACATTGTAGAGGAAAATACAAAATATTGAAGGACGTGTGCCTCGAGAAAAACTGTTTTGCTCGAGTAGACAAAAAAAGGATGGAAGTGCCATTAACAAAGCGACTCAGCAGCTGATTTTATGTTTTAATCTGTCGAATTTATCTTTTAATCTCTATTTTGTAACATAATGATATATTTATATTTGTAATAGGATGCTTTAGAGGCCCTCTATGCCCATGAACCAGACAATTTTGGGCCAATAGATCACTTACATCAGGTCTTGGGAGAGGAGCATTCTGGCAGAGTATGCTGCCGACCTAGGATAGCCCCGATGAGGTATTTGGCCTCCTCAGGTATGAGCTGTAGTGCCACCGAGTTGCAGCAAGTTAGGGCACAGGTAGCACAGGCTGAGAAAAGGGCCACAGAGACGGCAGAACAGTCTGCCAGGGAAAACATTGCGTTTATGAAATTTATTAAAGTTCCACGTCCTACACTTCCAGCAGAGGCCAGAACATCTTTCGATGAGTATATGTCGTCGATAAGTTCTATATACGGTGCACCAGGTGGCAGTTCTAGTGGTGGTCAGGATGATCTCCTGCTTGACGATGATGATGGCGAGGAGTCTGATACGGAAGAGGAGTGAGAGGAGGAGGGCGAGGCGGGTGGCGAGGGTGAGGAGGAGGGCGAGGACGAGGAGGAGGGCGAGGGCGAGGAGGGCGAGGACGATGATGGGGATGAGGAAGAGGGTGATGATGGTGATTGTGATGTGGGAAAAGTTGATCCATTACCTTTTTGACTGATATTACTGAGATTTGATATTTAATCTATTCGAGTTGTTTGTTTTATCTAGTCTCGTAGTATCGTATTGGAGTTGAGTTATTTTTATATATTATCTGTTTTAATGGATTTTGTTGTAATTTAGTGGTTGTGTGTTTGGGAACCCCCCTCCTTCCTGGACCCTCAACAACCCCCCACCCTCCTCCCTGGACCCCAGACAGCCCCGCCAGACAGCCCCCCCCCCCAGACAGCCCTCCGAACAGTACCCCCACCCTCTTCCTTGGACCCCGGACAACCCCCCGAACACCCCCCGGACAGCCCCCAGACAGCCCCCGAAATAGCCCCCCAGACATCCCCCGCACCCTCCTCCCTGGACCCCAGACAACCCCCCGGACAGCCCCCTAGACAGCCCCTCGGACAGCACCCCCACCCTCTTCCTTGGACCCCGGACAACCCCCCGAACACCCCCTGAGTGCCCCCGGATAGCCCCCCAGACAACCCCCCGGACAGCCCCCCAGACAGCCCCCCGGACAGCCCCACACCCTCTTCCTTGGACCCCGGATAACCCCCCGAACACCCCCGGACAGCCCCCAGACAGCCCCCTGAATAGTCCCCTGGACAGCCCCCCACCCTCCTCTTTGGACCCTAGAGAGCCCCCCCACCCTCCTCCCTGGACCCCAGATAGCCCCCCGGACTACCCCCCAGATAGCCCCCCCAGACAACCCCCCCACCTTATTCCTTGGACCCCAGACAACCCCCCGCACAACCCCCCCACCTCCTCCTTGGTCCCCGGACAGCTTCCCGAACACCAACCGGACAGCCCCCCGGACAGCCCCGCCGAATAGCCCCCCACCCTCCTTGATTTCATTTTATACTAGAAAATCTATAATATATATTTTATTTATTTTCATCATGATAATCAATGTAAATTACATTTACACATCTAATCAATATCATTGATTCTTGGTATGTTATAAAAGAGATGTATTCATTGGGCATGACTTTGTTAGCTCCGAAATGTTTCATAGCATTATAAACTAAAATATAATCCATACTAAGAATTATATAAAAATATTTTATATAAATATCCACAAGATTTTAAGTAAATACCATTCCACTAATAGACACATGAGGATTCTCAAAAAATGAACAACATTTTAAGTACATACGGAAAACCGACCAAACGCATTGGGTTTCCATTGAAACTTTAGTATAATGATCCATGGGTCATATGCGATGTGTACGAATCAACCCCGCCTCAATCCGAGGCGCGGTGTGGCCGGCACCACTCCAAGTGTCTGCCTTTTGTTTCAAAAGGACGTCATTTTAATTGAAAAACATCAACTAGCATAAAGAAAACCGACCTAACACATTCAGATTTTGTCGATACTTTAGCACAACAATCCTTGGGTCATATGTGACGTGTACGACTCAACCCCGCCTCAATTTGAGGCGCGGTGTGGCCGCCAATAGTCAAAGTGTCTGACTTTTGCTTCAAAAGGACGTCATTTTAATTGAAAAACATCAGCTGACATACGGAAAACTGACAAACGCATTCGGATTGTGTCGATATATTAGAACAATGATCCATGGGTCATATGTGACATGTACGAGTCAACCTGACCTCAATATGAGGCATGGTGTGGACAGAATCACTCAAAGTGGCTCTCTGTTGCTTAAAATGGACAACATTTTAATTACATACGGAAAATCGACCAAACACATTCGGTTTCTATTGAAAATTTAGGAGAATGATTCATGGGTAATATGTGACGTGTATGAATCAACCCCACCTCAATCTGAGACGCGGTGTGGCCGGCACCACTCAAAGTTTCTGTCTTCTGTTTCAAAAGGACGCCATTTTAATTGAAAAACACAAACTGGCATACGGAAAACATATCAAACGCATTGGGATTGTGTCGATACATTAGCAAAACGATCCATGGGTCATATGTGATGTGTATAAGTCAACCCTTCCTCAATCAGAGGCACGGTGTGACCAGAATCACTCTAAGTGGCTTTCTTTTGATTAAAATGGACGTAATTTTAAGTGAAAAACATCAACTGGAATATGAAAAACCGAACAAACACATTTGGATTGTGTCGATACATTAGAACAACGATCCATGGGTCATATGTGACGTGTACGAGTCAACCCCACCTTAATCTGAGACACGGTGTGGCCGGAATAACTCTAAGTGGGTCTCTTTTTCTTAAAATGGACAACATTTTAAGTACATACGAAAAACAGACCAAACACATTTGGTTTCTGTTGAAACTTTAGGAGAATGATTCATGGGTCATATGTGACGTGTACGAATCAACAACGCCTCAATCTGAGTTGCGGTGTGGCTAGCACCACTCAAAGTGGTTGCCTTTTGATTCAAAAGGACGTCATTTTAATTGAAAAACATTAATTGGAATACAAAAAACTGGCCAAACGCATTCATATTGTGTCGATACATTAGTACAACGATCCATGGGTCATATGTGACATGTACGAGTCAACCCCGCCTTAATACGAAGCACGGTGTGGCCGCCACCACTCAATGTTTCTGCCTTTTGTTTCAAAAGGACGTCATTTTAATTGAAAAACATCAACTGGCATACGGAAAACCGACAAATGCTTTCGGATTTGGTCGATACTTTAGCACAACGATCCATGGGTCATATGTGACGTGTACGAGTCAACCCCGCCTCAATCTGAGGCGTGGTGTGGTCAGAATCACTCTAAGTGTCTCTCTTTTGCTTAAAATGGTCAACATTTTAAGTACATACCAAAAACCGACCAAACACATTCGGTTTTCGTTGAAAATTTAGGATAACGGTTAATGGGTCATATGTGAAGTGTACGAATCAACCCTGCCTCAATCTGAGATGCGGTGTTGCCGACACCACTCAAAGTGTCTGTCTTCTGTTTCAAAAGGACGTCATTTTAATTGAAAAACATAAACTGGCATACGGAAAACCGAACAAACACATTTGGATTGTGTCAATACATTATCACAACGATCCATGGGTTATATGTGACATGTACGAGTTAACCCCGCCTCAATCCGAGGCGCGGTGTGGCCGCCACCACTCAAAGTGTCTGCCTTTTGTTTCAAAAGGATGTCATTTTAATTGGAAAACATCAACTGGCATACAGAAAACTGACAAACACATTCAGATTGTGTCGATACATTAGCAAAACGATCTATGGGTCATATTTGAGGTGTAGGAGTCCACCCGGCCTCAATACGAGGCGCGGTGTGGCCGCCACCACTCAATGTGTCTGCCTTTTGTTTCAAAAGGACGTCATTTTATATGAAAAACATCAACTGGAATATGGATAACCGACCAAACACATTCTCATTGTGTCGATACTTTAGCAAAATGATCCATGGGTCATATGTGACATGTACGAGTCAGCCCCGCCTTAATATGAAGCACGGTGTGGCCGGAATCACTCTAAGTGTCTCTCTTTGGCTTAAAATGGACAACATTTTAAGTAAATATGGAAAACCGACCAAACACATTTGGTTTCTGTTGAAAATTTAGGAGAACGATTCATGGGTCATATGTGGCATGTAAAAATCAACCCCGCCTCAATCTGAGATGTGGTGTGGCCGACACCACTCAAAGTGTCTGTCTTCTGTTTCAAAAGGATGTCATTTTAATTGAAAAACATAAAATGGAATACGGAAAACCAAACAAACACATTTGGATTGTGTAGATACATTAGAACAACAATACATGGGTCATATGTGATGTGTACGAGTCAACCCCGCCTCAATGCGAGGTGCAGTGTGGCTGCCACCACTCAAAGTGTCTGCCTTTTGTTTCTAAAGGACGACATTTTAATTAAAAAACATCAACTGACATACGAAAAACTGACAAACGCATTCGTATTGTGTTGATACTTTAGAAAAACAATCCATGGGTCATATGTGATGTGTACGAGTCAACCTCGCCTCAATCTGAGGCGCGTTGTGGCCACTATCACTCAAAGTGTCTGTCTTTTGTTTCAAAAGGTCGTCATTTTAATTGAAAAATATCAACTGACCTACGAAAAAGTGACCAAATTCATTAGGATTTTATTGATACTTTAGCACAATAACCCATGGGTCCATTGTGACATGTATGAGTCAACCCCGTCTTAATTGGAGGTAAAATGTGGCCGGAATCACTCTAAGTGGCTCTCTTTTGTTTAAAATGGACAATATTTTATGTACATACGGAAAACCCACCAAATGCATTCAGTTTCCGTTGAAACCTTAGGAGAACGATCCGTGGGTCATATGTGACGTGTAATAGTCATCCTCGCCTCAATATTAGGCGCGGTGTGGCCGACACCACTCAAAGTGTCTGCCTTTTGTTTCAAAAGGAATTCATTTTAATTGAAAAACATCTACTAGCATACGGAAAAACAACCAAATGCATTCAGATTGTGTCGATACATTAGCACAACGATCCATGGGTCATATGTAATGTGTACGAGTCAAGCCCGCCTCAATCTGTGGCGCGGTGTGGCCGCCACCACTCAATGTTTCTGCCTTTTGTTTCAAAAGGATGTCATTTTAATTGAAAAACATCAACTGGCATATGGAAAAATGAACAAATTCATTCTTATTGTGTCGATACATTATCACAATGATCCATGGGTCATATGTGATGTGTATGAGTCAACCTCGGCTCAATCTGAGGCGCATTGTGGCGGACACCACTCAAAGTGTCTGTCTTTTGTTTCAAAAGGACGTCATTTGAAGTGAAAAACATCAACTAACATACGGAAAGCTGACCAAACGCTTTCAGATTGTGTCGATACTTTATCACAACGATCCATGGGTCATATGTGATGTGTACTAGTCAACCCTGCCTTAAGATGAGGCACGATGTGGCCGGAATCACTCTATGTGGCTCTCTTTTGCTTAAAATAGACAACATTTTAAGTACACATGGAAGACCGACCAAACACATTCAGTTTTTGTTGAAACATTAGGAGAATGATTCATGGGTCATATGTGACATGTAAGAATCAACCCTGCCTCAATATGAGATGCGGTGTGGCCGACACCACTCAAAGTGTCAGTCTTCTGTTTCAAAAGGATGTCATTTTAATTGAAAAACATAAACTGGCATACGGAAAATCGAACAAAAGCATTCGGATTGTGTTGATACATTAGCACAACGATCCATGGGTCGTATGTGACGTGTACGAGTCAACCCCGCCTCAATCCAAGGCATGGTCTAGCCCACACCACTCAAAGTGTATCCCTTTTGTTTCAAAAGGACGTCATATTAATTGAAAAACATCAACTAGCATACAAAAAACTGACAAACACATTAGGATTGTGTCAATACATTAGCACTATGATACCTAGGTTATATGTGATGTGTACGAGTCAACCCCTCCTCAATCTAAGGCGCGGTGTGGCCACCATCACTCAAAGTGTCTGTCTTTTTTTTCAAAAGGACATCATTTTAAGTGAAAAATATCAACTGGCATACAGAAAAGTGACCAAATGCATTCGGATTGTGTCGATACGTTAGAACAACAATCCATGTGTCAAATTTGATGTGTACGAGTCAACACCATCTTAATCAGAGGCACAGTGTGGCCAGAATCACTCTAAGTGACTCTCTTTTGTTTAAAATGGATAACATTTTAAGTACATACGGAAAACTGACCAAACACATTCGGTTTCCGTTGAAAATTTAGGAGAACGATTCATGGGTCATATGTGACATGTATGAATCAACCCCGCCTCAATCTGAGACGTGGTGTGGCCGACACCACTCAAAGTGTCTACCTTTTGTTTCAAAAGGACGTCATTTTAATTGAAAAACATCAACTAGCATACGGAAAACTGACCAAATGCTTTCGGATTGTGTCGATATTTTAGCACAATGATCCGTGGGAGATATGTGACGTGTATGAGTCAACCCCACCTCAATATAAGGCGCGGTGTGGCCACCACCACTCAAAGTGTCTGTCTTTTGTTTCCAAAGGACGTCATTTGAAGTGAAAAACATCAACCAGCATACAAAAAACCAACCAAACGCATTCGGATTGTGTCGATACTTTAGAAAAATGATCCATGAGTCATATGTGACGTGTACGAGTCAACCCCGCCTTAATCTGAGTTACAGTGTGGCCGTAATCACTCTAAGTGGATCTCTTTTTCTTAAAATGAACAAAATTTTAAGTACATACAGAAAACCGACCAAATGCATTCAGTTTCCATTGAAACTTTAGGAGAACGATTCATGGGTCATATGTGACGTGTAAGAATCAATCCTACCTTAATCCGAGATGCGGTGTGGCCGACACCACTCAAAGTGTCTTTCTTCTATTTCAAAAGGACGTCATTTTAATTGAAAAACATATACTGGAATACGGAAACCGAACAAACTCATTCAGTTTCCGTTGAAACTTTTGGAAACGATCCATGGGTCATATGTGATGTGTACGAGTCAACTCCGCCTCAATCCGAGGTGCGGTGTGTCCGGTATCACTCCAGGTGTATGTATTTTGTTTAAAATGGACATCATTTCAGGTAAAAATATATGGTATACAAAAAACCGATCAAATTATGAATTGAATTCTGGATTCCACATATAATTGTCATATAAATTTTAAATTTAATTCTAAATGAATTATGTATGTTTATAATTACGTTAGGAATTCTAATTTAATTATGGATGTGTATAGCTCTAGCATTATATGTTAAATGTGTGTGAATTTGTTCTCTATATTTATGTGTTAGTTGGTTATTGGAGGTACAATAATTGTATATGTCTGTGTTAGTTTATTTCAGGTATAAGGATTGAAAATGAGGGGGAACCACAAAATGAGACATGGTGGGAAAATTGGAGAGCTGCTGGGAAAATTGCAGAGCTTCTGTGCAATTTTCCCAACAAAGGCTATGCCAACGGTTTTAAACCATTGGCATAAAATATCTTGCTACTATTTTACCAATGGTTCATGGAACCATTAGTAAAAGACTTTTCCCAATGGTGTAGAAACCGTTGGGAAAGAGGTGACATTGTGATTTTCCCAACAGTTTGGGAAAACCGTTGGGAAAAGCTGGGTTATTTTTCTTTACCGTTGGGGATAGGGTAGTTTTTCTCCACCCTATTCCAACGGTTCACTGTAAACCATTGGGAAAAGTTTTCCCAACGGCTTACTTCCCTACGGTTTGCAGAACCGTTGCTATAACTTATACCAATAGTTCTACAGCCTTTTCCAACGGTTTAGAACCGTCGGGAAATCCTTTGTTTCCAGTAGTGAGGGTACCAAAAAGTATGGAATTATCATTCCAAGGAAAAATTGGTATGATAACTCATATATATACCAATATCTCTTCATTACACCCTTAGAATAACTAACATCATTCAGTCATCCCTAAATCACTACATATGATCAAGATACCACTCCTAAAACCAACTTAGGTCAAATAGTATGAAAATGATTTAGACCACTCATCCCTATATATGCCATTTATCTAGTTACAAAATCTTTTCAGTAAAAAGATAACATATTAAAAAATATTAATGAAATAATTAATCTAATTAAGTAAACCTACACTAATACTAAATAGTCAAGCTAACCCTTTACATTCCATCTAACCCATCCACCACATAACCACTAATGAAAACACTTAAATGAATATTAAGTGTCATTCCAGAACTATAATTTGACAAGGTTATAAATAGTAAGAAATACATTTACTCATGAAATAAAAATAGAGAATCCCAAATATGTGATTAAAATAACCAATTACTGAACACGCCGTTCATAAAATACTAAATCATAGATATAAATGGGAAAATAATCATTAAAAATTGATAAAACATCATTTAAAAATAAATAATCTTGGAAAACTTCTTACCCAAAGATCCATACATGAACAATAATAATAAAAAATTTACAAATAAATTAATCAATTCATAAGAGAGACACTATAAAAGATAAAAATAATTGGTATATAATTGAACATAATTGGGTAACACTATAACAAGGAAAAATCTATTTTCACATGATAATTCAATTTTTAAAACCTTAAATTCACTTTTTATTCATTCAATACTTGAAACATGAAAATTTAAATTTTATAAAAAATTTGGAAATAACTAGTAGAAACATCACAAAGAAATCCCAAATAAGACATTTATTGGAGATAATACCACTCACAAGAATAATTTGATAGAGAGCACTTCCTAATTCAAGAATCACTAAATATCTCCATAGAAATAAAAAACAAAACTATATAAAATATTACAGCATAATAATTATCCAAAAATTTAAAAAACTCTTAATGTACCACATACACCTCTATAAGTAAAATCCCAAAATTGTATAACCCTAGGAAATTAATTTAACGAAAAACAGATAAAATCCATAAAAACCATTGGTAAACTCAGTTTAATTGAAATAAAAACAATAATAAAAGGGATTTTCACATTTTAAAACACTATTTAGCTATCAAACATTAAATCACCCTCATAATGGATCAAACATAAAATCTATAACCTGATCAATGATAAGCACAAAATAATCAATGAGGAGTGAAAAAGAAGAGGGAAAATATTTATCTTGATTTAGTTATCCAAAACCACCCTGAACCATCTAGATTGATAGAGGAATAAGGATAGAAAATAGAAAAGAAAAGGGGGAGACTCTCCCTTTATTAGGCCATCCAGAGACCCAACACCCTGAAGGGGTGCTCAAAATAAAAACAAAAAAGATGGAACTCCTTTGTATTTTTTTAAATAGTTTGGAAACCACTGGAAAATTGATAGCTCTACGACAACTACATATGTGCTAACCAAGTATCTAGTGGAATCACAATAGCCCCTTGGTGGAAATATAGTGGTATACCCTCTATAGTTAGACCACTAGAAACTAAGTGGTACTCTATCAGGTACCTTGTGACTACTTATAGTTACCTTCCCTTTTATTTCACTATACCAAACATTAAAATTTCATCATATAGGATTTTCCAATCACATTACCATATCTAAAAAATCAATATAAGTCTTCAAAACATTATCAATAATCTCTCTCATGATCCAGATTTATGATTTTATATTTATATATGAAATTCACCCCTTTTCAAAATATTTAAACATAAAAATTATAGTTAATTAAAATGTTAAAGACATGGTTCATTAGAAACTCTCAACTATAAAACTTTTCATCCTATAAAATACAAACTGATCTTTTATTTGAAAATTTAGATCTATATTGGTAAAAAAATTATTTTTGATAAGCTATAATTTCACTTAAATGTTCATAAAATTTCCAATACAAAAATCTCACTAATGGAACACTTTTATCACTACCCAAAATAGTATTCCATGATAATGCAATAATACTCTATTTATTCTCAAAGCAAAAATAATATATCCATCCCTATGTTATATTTCTCCCTATGATAATAAATCCCCACTATTTACTAACTACTATATTTCCACTAAATTTATAACTAAATATACTCTTGAATAAAAAATATTATCAATTGAATGAGATCATTTAACATATGTACAAAATATAAATCAAACCAATTTCATGTAAACAAAAGTATTTATTTAAGAATTTTATACCAATCACAATGTTAAAACCATCTAATTTTACATGGAAAACCGCATTTTAAAAATTCCATTAGAAAAAACAATTTACCTATTTATTTTTAATGAAATTATAATTTCTATAAATTAATTTCATCCCTAAATTCAATGTCATTTAAAACAATCCATTATAACACCATTTTTTACTTTTTTTGAAATTCCAAAATATTTCACTAAAATTTTAAATTTGTAAGCACTAAAAAACCTACACTATCCTGGCACTAATTAGAAAAAACCATTAATGATACTAGAAAATACATGCATAAATTTTGTTAATTAAATAACCATTAATAATGTAATTAAATAAAATCTAATTAATCTATTAGTAACTTTATATTAATTAATTTCATTAAATTATAATAATCATAATATATAATATACACATGTCCTATAACATCAATGTTTTTATTTCATAAATGGACCGCTCTTGAGTTCTTTTATGTTTCTTGAGGGGTTAAAGGTCTACTCGAAGCCTTTATGAAAGTGTGTACTTCAACCTACTGTTAGTGAATCTTTAGGTGGCCCACCGACTATTTGGTGGGCTGGATGATGGTTACAACACTTCTTATGTAACCACTTATTGGTCAGTGGTGTCGATAGACATGGTTTGGTGTTCGTGTAGCATTGAAAATTAACCCTAAACCCCTATCTATTTTATTTTCCACCCTCCATAAAAAAATCAAAAAAATCAAACATTTGGAGAATCATGGGTGATTTTGGTTCTCCTAAGCTCGTCACAAGGTTGATCCTCTACCTCCAGTGGCTCAAAGGCCTTCCTTTTGTGTTGATTTTTGATAATAAACCTTTCAATGGGTGAGTTGGAACCCTTATAAGGCCCATAGGCGTAAGTATTACATGGCCAGTATGCCTAGTAGGAATTCATTACCCCTAGGCTTCAAACATTACATACTACCCAGAATAACTACTAGGAACTGCTCCTCACCAGCATCTTCATCATGAAATCAGCTCTCCACCTTCACATGGCTGTTCGGATAGGTATTTCCATGCATGCACAGGCTAGCCCCGATGGCAGGTGTCATACCCTCTCATTCTTACAATCCATTTAGCTTCTGAAATGGTGAACACCCCTTGCTCATCCTCCATCAAGAACTTATTCCTTGTAAGTTGTATTCTTTACATCTGCACTTAAGGTGTCCCTAAGGACTTGAGGTGTTCCGAAGGCCTTACAAATCCAAATTCTTTGGTGGCTCGAAAGCCATAAAGGACTCGGGGACCAAATCGGTCGCCTGAAGTCCCAAACAGGGGAATATTCTCAGCTGCTACAGTGCCAAACAGTACCTACTACAGTATCTACTACAGTACTGCTACAGTCCCACTATAGTCCCACTATAGTGCCTATACAATACTGCTATAGTAAAGCTACAACACAACTACAATACCTTCAAAATTATGCCTCCTCCTAGATTTGATCTCAGGTCGCATGGATGCACTTATAGAGTCCTCACCAACCAGGCTGAGGCTAATGTGCCATCACATGGTAGATTAATCTTATACTTGAAGATACACTCCTATTTTAGTAATTTTTTATATTCTTGGTCTTTGATTTCCCATCTTCCTTTCATCCTTATTTTCTAGGGGCTATGATATCCATGAGAATTATTATACCTTGAATGTTTTTTTATGGAATTTTGGTTCTAGTGTTTCTTATCATATCTTTATGGATTATCTTCTCTGATTTTGAGTTCAACGTTAGAGGTGAATCATCTTAGATTATTTTCCTCTTGATCCAAAAATTTAAAATTCAGTGTTTATTTACTTTTCCTTAATATTGTGACTAATTATTTCTTGAGAATTAATATACATGTATTTATTCATCTTAATATATGTTATATAAAACATGGACTTCAATTTCCTATTGAAAAATTCTTTTATCTGATTCTTTATGATTTGAACATGTCATGGGTACAATTGATTGTTTCCTTGATTATTCTCATAGTTCAATAATCATTTAATTCCATTATTATTTTTATATAATTTCAATGATATTTTTAAAGGTTATTTTAGTGAATGTGAGGCCTTATGAGTAGTTTTGGTTTCTAGAGTGAAATTCCTTTAATTAAATGGAATGGGTTGATTCGCTTAATATTTTTAAATGGATATGAAAAATTAATTTATGAAATGTCCAAGAGAACTTTTTGAATAATTTTCACCATTTTTATAAATGGGAATTATTAGGTGATTTGAAATGATTAATTTGTTTATATGAAGAGGGTGTAAATACATGTTTTTAAATCAATTAAATAATTTTTAATTATGGATTTCCTTTTTCAATTCCTTAGGGTTTTTTTTAAGTAATGATTTTTTAAAGGAATACTTTGAATTTTAAAGATGAATTATGAAATGAAGAGGGTATGATTACTATTTTTATTATTTATTTGAAATAAATAAATTGATTTAAAATTGATGATCCTTGATGGCCCAATGGGAACCATATGATGATCCTATCTTGTGATATTAAATTGATGTGAATTACTTAAATATTGTGATTCTTATTGATGGATGTTGATAAAAGAATTATTCAAATTGATGGAGTTTTGGGTGATGGTGAGTTGTGAACTAATGATGGGATGAAATTATGAGGCCATGAGGCCATGCTGATGTTAATGAGAATCCCCTTTATGATCCATGTGAATTAATTTCCGAATTAATCTTTTTTTATTGGTCATGGTAACCTAGACAGTTAGATAGAATGGCCAATATTTTTGACTTCTAGGTAAATCACACCTTGACTATTGGATTCATAGAGAACATGAAAGGTTATTTTTAGAGACACATAACACAGAAAGTGGGTGTATATGGACTTAGTTTTCTTGAAATCCATATTAAACTGATGTAATCTTAGTGATATGTCATGTTTTATTGATTATCTAAATTATGGTGGACTAAGTATTGTATCTTGGTTATAAACATGATATCCTCATACTTTTAACTTGATATATGAATGTTTTATTTCTCAGTACTTGTAATTGTAGTTACCTTGCTTGATTGATTACCTTTTTTGATTCATTTTGTTATTGATAAGATGCTCCTAGATTCTACTATATTGACTATTGTACAAGTCATTGATATTTTTTAAGGCACTATTACCATATTTATATGAATTAATCTTGTGATATGGTTTGTAAATATATTCTATAAAAGGATTATTTTTTAAATGAATGAATGGATTTCATTTGGATTTGGTTCCAAGATTATATTGAAATGTTTAAAATTTGATTTAATCTTAGCCTTAATATAATATAATTATTGTATCATTAATTTCTTAATTAAAAATATAAATCCTTGTAGTACCTTTTAATATATTTGTATTACCATATGAAGTAACTAAGTAGTATTCTTACATGGAATCCAACCAGGATTTATTATATAACACCCTACTTGTACCATTTAGTGTTTGTAGTAATGATGTTACTATAAAAGGTTCTTATATTCTCTTTACCTTCTTTTTTTTCATTAATTATAGAATGGATAGGGGTGGGTGAATTGGGTAATTGTGGGTGGTTGTATACTCCTAAGATATGTGATGTGGTGGTTTTGTTTCCACTTTATTTTATTGGATGTTTTTTCCTCATATCATTATATCTATTTTATGTTGTGCTATTTTATTTATGTGTTTATGTTTATATATTGTTAATTGATTTATAATGTCTTAATGGGGTGAAATCATTCTGAATAGATGATTATTTATTCTTGGGAACATGTCACAATACCAAGGGGATTATGGATTCCCTTCAGGATAGGGGGGAAATGGTTCATGTACCAATTCTGAAGACACACTAGGCAGGTTTGTTATAACTGGTATCAAAGGAGGTATCTTACTAAAAGACAGTACCTTTTCTGAAATCCATTATTCTACAAGGGGTGAGACATAGTTGAAATGATATTATGAAAATTATGGTTGTAGAGACCCATATCTTGACATACATATACATTACATTACTTTTGAGGAATAATAAATACATGAAAAAAAAACAGACGCCCAAAGACCGTATTAGTTTATTGTCTTTGGAAACATGGAACATAATATTCTAATCATGGTGAAAGATCTTCAACATCTCCCATAAAGATCTTCCTCTTTGGTTTTATTACCTAAAACATTTCTATAAATCCTAGGGAAAAGAAAATATAAAAAGGGTGAGCCCAAATGCACAGTAAGGGTAAACATGGAGAACTTAAAAACAATCCATAAACATTTGAACATCAAAACATAAACATAAAACATAAAAATCTTGAGAAATGACATAAATCTTGGTATTAAATAAGAAATATATCATAAAAGAACATTAATCATGATAAAATAAAACTTGTAATTGTGGAAAACCATTAGGAACATGATATGATTTCCATAGTAGCCAAGGCATTGCTGGCCAGACCATCATTGTGGACGAAGTCCCATACTGAATTGAGTTCACTCCTCATTCCAGTCCTGTATCAATGACCCAGATAAAATTTCAGTTCCATCCATTTCTATCTCATGAGATATAAATCTTTCCCCAATGCATTGGAGGGAGATATAGGTCCCAACCATCTCAAAATTAAACCATTCTTTTGTGTGCCACAAAATCAAAAATCATATATCATATCATTAGCCATGTAATAAAAAAGGGATTCTTAAACATCATGCCATCATAAAATAATCCATATTAGATAAAATCACCACATAAAAATAATTACCTCATAACATAATAATATCAATGTAAAAATAGGGATAGAAATAGAACCCTATATTATCTTGTATGGCAAATAATTTTTATAAAACACTTGAACACAATTCTTGAGGAAAATATCCTTTATACTTAATGTTTTTTTCCTTTCTTAACATGTCATAAAATTTTATTCTAAATGAATTTAATTAAAAATAAACTTGAAAACTTGAAAATTAAGCTTCATGGAAATAATTTTCTATGAAATCATAAAAATCCATTCATTTCGTATAAGGTAAAATATTCTTCTCATACTTTGGCTGGAAAAGTCAAAAAGTATCTCGTACTGAAACTGAAAAAAGATTCATTTCATATCTTTTAATAAAAACCCACAAATAGGTAAAATTGGATTTAAAAATTTTAGGAGGATATAAATAATATAACGTATTGAGGAAACATGGATGTGTATTATAAATATTCCCCAATAAATTCTGAATTATAAACAATCTCGGATAAAAATGACATTGTGAGATTTTCCCTTACCTTATGTCCAATTTATTCCATATGTGTCCGAGACTCCTGTATAGTTCATTTAAACATATTATTAACTTTTAACATAACCATAATAATATTTTTAATATCATATATGATTCACTTATGACATTAAATTACCCGTTCTTTTGTAAATTTCATGTTAAAGAAGCGTTTTGGGTAAAATCGTTTCATTTATCTTACTTGTTTCAACTTGTTATTCTTGATATTATTATTTATATCCTGATTTAATTAATTTAATAATTAAAAACATGATTTAGATATAATATATATTCAGAATATAGATATATATGTTAGATCGATAAATGGAATGAAATACACCATTCATTGAGACGGTAGGTCGTACGTACGCCTGAACGCTGTTCTCGTTTCCTTATTTAATTGAATGGAAATAAGTAAATGAAAAATATATGCACTTAAAACTTGTATCATTATTATTTAATAAATTTTATTGTTATTTATTATATATACTTTATAATCATACTTTAATGGTTAATTATGGAAAATGAATCTCATTGCGTTCGTGGAGACGGTAGTCCGTACGTACGCACGAGCGACAATATCATTATTTTGATATTAAAATCATATATAACTGGATGGTATATCATATATAAAGAGTCATAATCATGTTATATTTATTATTTATATCATTTATACTCATTATTATACCCATCCAAATGATCAACTGTTTGAATAACAAGCTACACCATGACATGGAGACGGTAAGCCGTACGTACACACGTGTGGTGAATTTTTCCTTCATAGGATGGATAAAATAACTAATATGGTTGTAAAATTTATATAATAACATCACAGTATATATAAGATACTTTATTTATTATCTTAGAATGGAAAAAACAAAGAATGAGGAAGTGGAAGAAGAAAGGAACGTGAAATAGGTGTTGAGATATTTACCTCTTCCTCGGGTTCTTCCTTTTGATTTGATCAAAAGGGCCCCTCAGGTTGTATTTCTGACTAAAGTAAGGCCTCTATGATTAAGGGATTAATGTTTAGAGGGTATTTGGGCAGGTTTTTGCCGAGCCAAATGGATTTGGAGGTGTGAATTAGAGAGAAGGGTGAGTGCCCTCTTATAAGAGGGGTGAGGGGCACCTTAGAAAAAACATAAAATATTATCTTATAATAAATTCATATTCGGTTTATAATGGCCCCAAAGTGACTTCTTTAGAGGCTAGGGTGGGGGTGGGTAGAAATACTCTCAATCAATAGATTTTAGACAAGTTTAGGTTACCATTTTAACCTTATTCATTAGATTTAACTATAAGTTAAATAATGAATCTTTTACCACGTCTTCTTGTCTTCATACACTATATGGTTAATAAACATACTATAAACAACCAATATGACACCAATTGGTTCATTAATGTGATATATATTATTATATATGTCTTTTGGGCGAACCTTTTATTTTTAAGACCATTATATCAATTAATAATATAATATTTGTTTTAAAAACCCTTTTATGTCAATTTTGACAGTATTTGGTATTTTGTTTTTTATAAATTTATAACAACATTATTAATTCGAAAAAAATTCATCTAACTAAGACTAATATGTTAACTTAACCTATAAAATTAGTTTAATTGATAAAAAGTCTCAAGTTACATTTATTTGGGTATTTATAATATCAATTATGTTAATATTTCATTAATAAGGTAATTACTGCATCATCATTATGTCATAAATAAATTAAATTATTTAATTCATAATAAATAAAAATAAAATACAATTATGTAGGAAATATTTTTAAATTTCTAATGAATATTTATTATCGAATTTATCTTCTGTATAACCCTATATTAAAAACGTTTTATTTATTAAACTATGATTTTAACTATTTTAAGTCTTCTTTAAATAAAATAATAATAAATGTTCTAATCTAACCCAAGTGGAACAAAAGGGTAATATTTTATTACTAAGGTTTTTTTGGTCGAATTACACTTATCCAATATAATTAATACATGTGTTAGGGTAATAATAATATCATTTTACCCTTAATTACCCTATTTACTTTTAACCGTGGTAAATAAAAGTTAAAACTTACTACTCACCAAAAATTATATTCATCTCATTGAACCACATTTTACATGCTGATATCAACCATTTTTCTCAGATTTTTTAAATTCAACTCACAGAAGCAGTAAAATTTAGTTTTATGTAAAATTTCAAAAGCTCTTAGGAGGTGAGTAAAAGACGGTAAAAAGTTCAATAAAATTTTTATATATCGAAAATTATTATAAAATGTCTCCAATAAATTACATTGTACTTATATAGGTATTATGAATCTATTTTGACCTAAAATAAATTTAAATAAAATAAATGATTATTTAAATAAAAAGTCGGTTTTAACAGATAACTCAATGTTTTCACTATTCATCAAAAATTGAACATTCTTAGAAAAATACCAAAAATTCACCCGAGGCTAGTTTAAATATTGAAAATCCAAAAATGATGTCCATTTTGAAATATAAAATTTATAAAATTTAAAAAAGTGGGTATTACTATTCATAACGGCTAGATTATATAATATTTTAATAACATATTGTTGTTTAGTGAAACCTTGTATTGCGTACTACACACGCTATCGAGGAAGGTCGCGATTGCGTGTAATGTAAGCCAAGTCAGGGATGCATGTAGAGAAAGCTCCATTTGGTGTTGCGTATAACATAATCAAAATTTATTTCATTTATCCATTAAACAAAATCTATACTTAATGTTGCGTAGAATAATTTCCGCAAAACGAACATGAAATTGTGTGTAACATGAGGCAAGAATAGTGTTGTGTATACTGCAAGCTAATATGGTGTTGTGTATAGTACAAGCTAATCTTGGTGTTGTGTACATTATAATACATCAAATAAATTAAAAATAATATTTCTCATAAAATCTCAGGGTGTTACACTCTACCCCCCTTAAAATGAATTTCGCCCTTAAAATTCGTCAGGGTTATAAATGGTTTACTAATTGAATGTTTCATTCATAGAAACCCACATCATAAAAAGGAATACTAAAATGTAATTTTAAAAAGTTAAGTATGAAACATAACAGTTACCCAAATTAAATCATCATTGGGTTTCCACATAGGATAACATAGGTGAAAATATGGATATGGAAGAGAAATCTAACCATCATGTTCTGATAAAGAGTGGTAGAGAATATGGATATGGAAAATCCAACAATCACAAAGACATAAATTTGTGATGATATAGGGTACCATATTATTAATCGAATATGAGGGTACTAGGACAACATTTTTGGTTTTCATGATCATTTCCCTAATGTGGATACATTTTTTCACAAGGAGAAATACTTATTTGATTTCAGTGTAATATCATCGTTGGTCATACCATGAACAATTTTCCCTTCATCTCTTATTTAAAGAAATTAAGTTGAATTTGTCCTTCTTGAAATGTTTACAGATTATGTGAAAGAATTATAGGCTATTCCATCTGTCACAAAAAGTTGGAAAAAGTTATTAAAAAAACATAAGTCCATCTATGGTGAGATTAACCATAAATGATTCCAAAAATGGACTGATACTTCAACGATCATACCGCTTAATAAAAAAAACTAATTTCTACTAACTAGAGACTTCTTGTAGGCCAGTGGTAGGCGATAAAGGCCTATCGCACTTTGGTTGTGGGTTTGATTCCCGCATCCTTGTCCAACGTGACGGGTTGTCGCCCATCCTATGGGTTTTTTTCTAAAACAATACTATTATAACATTTCAGATATAAAATCAAAAAGTTACAGCCTTAAGAAATACTATATGATATCTAAATTAATCCATTCCATCCTTTAGGCTTATTGAAAATACTTTTGTCCGATTACAAGAAATGTCATGTACCGAGCATGTTAATTCCTTCATTTTTCACCCATATATCATATGATATATCTTGTTGTGGGTCACATTCCAAACATGTGAATACCTTAATCATTTATTCTTTGGAAAAATGAATACCCATTAAACCTTAGTGAAAACATGAATGCTATCAAAAGTTAAATCTTTCCACATACCAAAATCTGTAAATTTATATATTCCCAAACCATGATATCACTTTGTCCTTATATCAGTCATTAGGTCATTAATAATATCAATCATATTATTTTCTTCTTATCCCTTCATTATGCGCATATCATCTGCTTTCCAAAAATATTTCAATCACTTTTCTTGGTTACCAGTATTATTCAAAATATACTGTCAAATAATTTAGGAAAAACAATAGTGTAAAAATATTTATATGTTTCTTTATTCCATAATACCATTAACTTAACTCTAGATAAACATACAATCATTCAAATACCTTCTTAAACCATTGATCGAGCTTCATAATTTTATTCCTCAACACTTCTTTCATCTCATATATAATTTGTAGTCTATTCATCACCATCAACATAAATACTACTCATACAACCATGCTGATTCCCTTCAAAAGATTTTCCCTTAGGTCATTGGTTTAAATAATGCCCATACATACCACATTTAAAACATTTAACCATTGTTGATATCATAGAAATACCATTATCCTTGTCCATGGTGTTAACTGAACCTTTTTTTTTAAAATACAGGCTTTGTGTCCTTCTTTTCCACACCTAAAGCATCTTCCAGTTCCTTTGAAACATTCGCCTTGATGTCTCCTACCACATGATTTACATGAGGAAAATTGGATTTTCTTTCCTCTATGATCTTCATGAATCTTCTTCTTTCTATTATTAACTAACTCAGGATACTTACCAAAGCTGAGATTATTGATCATATTATGAGATTTCTGAATAGTCATGATAACGATGTTTCACCTTCCAAATCCCATTTCATTTTCTTGATCATGAAGAATATCATTCCATTGTCCATCATATTCACCATTAACATGAATCTTCCAGTTTCCATCCATTTTCTAAAACCCAAAAAGAATAGTGTGAGAGGTAAAAATCATGCTAGGAAAAAAACATAATAAATGGGGAGTACCTTCAATATATAACATCTTAGGTTTGATTTTAGGATCGTTACCATAATTCTAGGACTATAACATATACTTATTCTAAACCTTAGCAACATTCCTAGACATACCTTAGAAATATCTCTAGGGATTTCACTAATGTTTTTACATCCTAGTTTCCAAAGGTTAACTAAAACTTCCCTCTGATACCGACTATAGATACCAATAGCTTGATGTACATAGACATTACATTACTTTTTCAGAATACTTAATACATGACAAAAACAAATTCCCAAAGACCGTATTATTTTAGTGACTTTGGAAACTCGGAACATAATCTTCTAATCATGGTGAAAGGTCTTCAACGTCTCCCATAAAGATCTTCCCATTTGGTTTCATTACCTAAAACCTTTCTTTAAATCCTTGGGGAAAGAAAACATAAAAAGGGGGAGCTCAAATGCTCATTAAGGGTAAACATGGATAACTTAAAAACAATCCATAAAAATTTGAACGTAAAAACATGAACATAAAAAATAAAAATCTTGAGCAATGACATAAATATTTGCAGTACATAAGTCATAGATCATAAAGTAAAATTAATCATGATAAAATAAACCATTTAATTGTGGAAATCCATTATGAACATGATATGGTTTCCATAGAAGCAAAGGCATTGCTGCCAAGACCATCATAGTGGAAAAAGTCCCTTACTGAATCGAGTTCACTCCTCATTCCATTCTTATATCACTGAACCAAATTAACTTGCCATTCTAGCCATGTCTATCTCATTAGATATAAATATTTACCCAAATAATTGGAGGGAGATATAGGTCCCACCCATCTCATAATGAAACCATTCTAATGTGTGCCACAAAATCATAAATCATAAATCATATCATAACCCATGTAACAAAAATGGGATTGTTAAACATCATGCCATAATAACATAATCCATATAAGATAAAAGGAATACATAAAAATAATTCCATCATAACATAATCAAATCAATGTGAAAATAAGGATAAAAACAGAACCCTATATTATGTTATATGGAAAATAATTTTGACAAAACACTTGAACTCCATTCTTGTGGAAAATATCCTTTCTACTTCAAAAACATTTTTCCTTTCTTAACATGTCATAAAATTTTAAACTAAAAGAATTCAAGTAAAAATAAACTTGAAAACATGTAAATTAAGCTTCATGGAAATAATTTTCTATGAAATCATAAAAATCCATTTATGCCATATAAGTTAAAAAAAATTATTCTTGTACTTTGGCCGAAAAAGTCAAAATGTATCTTTTACTGAAAATGAAAAAAGATTCCTTTCATATATTTTACTAAATATTTACCAATAGGTAAAATTGGATTTAAATTTTTTTTAGGAGGATAGAAATTATATTACATATTGAGGAAACATGGATGTGGATGATAAATATGCCCTAGTAAATTCTGAAGTATAAACAATCTCGGATAAAAATGAGATTGTGAGATTTTTCCTTACCTTATGTCCAATTTCTTCTACATGTGCCCAAGACTCCATTATAGTGGGTCTAAACATATTATTAAGTTTTAACATAACCATAATAATATTTAGGACATCATATATGATTCACTTATGACCTTATATTACCCGTTCTTTTGTAAATTCCATGTTAAAGTAGTGTTTTGGGTAAAATCGTTTCATTTATCGTACGTGTTTCGACTTGTTTTTCTTTATATTATCACTTATATCCTGATTTAACTTTTCAATAATTTAAAACATGATTTATATATAATATATATTCATAAAATAAATATATATTTTAGATCAATAAATGTAATGAAATACACCATTCATGGAGACGGTAGGCCGTACATACGCATGAATGCTGTTTTCGTTTCCTTATTAAATTGAATGGAATTAAGAAAATAAAACATATATTTACATAAATATAGTATCATTATTATGTAATATGTTTCACGATTATTTATTATGTATACTTTATAATAATACTTGAATGGTTAATTAGGGAAAATGAATCTCATCGCGTTCGTGGAGACGGTAGTCTGGACGTACACACGAGCGACAATATCATTCTTTTGATATTAAAATAATATATAATTATATGATATATCATATATAAAGAATCATAATAATGTTATATTTATTATTTAAATCATCTATACTCATTATTATACCCATCTAAATGATGAAATGTTTGAATAACAAACTACACCACGACGTGGAGACAGTAAGCCGTACGTACACACATGTGGTGACTTTTTCATTCATAGGATTGACAAAATAACTAATATCTAACGACCCATACATTACATACATTTTTAATACTTCAAAATTAAAGCATACTTATTAAAACATATAACAAAACCATGGAAGGACCGTATAGGTATAGTGTCTTTAGAAACTGGGAAACATAAATAACTGGTTCATAAAGCGTCTACACTGTCTCCCATTTATTTCATCATATCTATAGTCCCTTTTGGAATATCTTACTTATTAAACTTCTTCCTGACCTGGGGGAAAGAAAACATACAAAAGGGTGAGCTCAAATGTTCAGTAAGGGTAAACAAAAGAAAAATAAATCACATCATGAACATATCATTTTGGAAATCTTAACCTGCAAAAGAAATCATAATTTTATACCATGGGATAAATCATAGAAGTGAAATGTATTCCCAATAATCATAACATAAAACATTGAACTTTGTGGAATACACACATAATCATAGATAATCATTTTTTATTAGTCAAGACTCATTGCCAAGACTATCTTAGTGGACAAAGTCCATTTCTGAACCGAGTTCACTCCTCGTTTCAGTCCTCTTTCACTAAACCTATTTAACCTAACATTCCATACATGTCTATCTCATGAGATATAAAATCTTTACCCAATGCATTGGAGGGAGATATAGGTCCCACCCATCTCATAATGATACCATTCTTATGTGTGCCACAAAATCATAAACCATACATCATAGCATAACCCATGTAATAAAAATGGGATTCTTAAACATCATGACATCACAAAACAATTAATATAAGATAAAGGAATTCATAAAAATAATTCCATCACAACAGAATCAAATTAATGTAATAATAGGGATAGAAACAGAACTTTATTATCTTATATGGAAAATAATTTTGATAAAACACTTGAACTCCATTCTTGAGGAAAATATCCTTTCTACTTCAAAAACACTTTTCCTTTCTTAACATGTCATACAATTATAAACTAAAAGAAGTTGATTAAAAATATACTTGAAAACTTGTTAAGTAAGATTCTTGGAAATAATGTTTTAAATATCCATTCATGACGTATAAGTTAAAAAACATTCTTCTCGTACTTCTGTCAGAAAAGTCAAAAAGTACCTCGTACGAAAAATGAAAAATGATTCATTTTATATATTTTACTAAAAACTCACCGAAGGGTAAAATTTGATTTAAACAATTATAGGTGGATGTAAATAATATTAAATATTGTGGAAACATGGATTTGGAAGATAAAATACACCACAGTAAATACCAAAGTATAAACAATCTCGGATAAAAATGAGATTGTGATATTTTCCATACCTTAGGTTCAATTTGCTTCGTAAGTGTCCGAACCTCCTGTATAATGATTTAAATAATGTTATTGACTTATTCCAGAATCATACTTATTTTTATGATATCATATATGGTCATATTATTAGCTTCTTATTAGTAATATTTCATTACTACTTGTTTATTCGGGTGTTTATTACTTTTTGTTCTTATGCGTGTTTTTTCGAATAAATTCTTATCCTTCTTTTTAGGTTATAGATACCTCATTTTCAGAATGGTATTAGTGTAATATATATCATATTTATTCACTCAATTCATTTATATACTCATTATGCAATGAATATCATGTAGAACGAGTCGCATCACATCGTGGAGACGATATTCCGTACGTACGCACGAGCGATGATATCATTCCCATGATCGTGGAATTGTATTGGAGTATATTTATACTATTTCAGAATCAATATCACTTTATTATAGTCATATATAGTCATTATTTAGACCATTATACCCATCCAATTAAGGTGGTGGTGGAAAATAGATTACACCACCGCGTGGAGACGGTATTCCGTACGTACGCACACGCGGTGATTTAATTTTCCGAAGGATGGATAGATTGTGAAATAGGGTTTTTTCATACTTAAAATAACATATAATTATATTAGTGATACTGATGTTATTACTTCATAATGAAACAACAAAATAAGAAGAAGTGGAATAAGAAATAAAGTTGGAAGAATCGGTAACAGACATTACCTCTTCTTTAAAGCGCTTCTTTGAGACCTCCTTTTAGGGAACTAAAATTGGTCTTTGAAGAAGAAAAGGTCCTCTAGGATGTCCCTAGGGAAGTGGAGAGAAGAAATTGGCAGGTTTTGGCCGAGCATGAAGGCTCAAAGTGGTGTGAGGAAGAGGGAGAGGAGGTGCCCTTTTTTAAGGGAGGAGAGGGTCTTCTTTGGAAAAACTAAAAATATTATTTTATTATAAATCAAAATTCGGTTTTAAATATCTCCAAATTGATTTATTTAGAAACTAAAGTTGTTATGGGTATAAATCCTCTCATACAATAGAATTTATACAAGTTTACGTTCCTATTTTAACCTTATCATTTAGATTTAACATTAAGTTAAATAATTTTACTTTTACCGTGTCTTCTTGTGTTCTTATACTATAAGGTTAATAAACATACAATAAGCAGCCAAAAGAACCCCAAGTTGTTTATTATTAATATATATAACCTTATCTAATTCATTTGGCCGAACCTTATATTTTTAGGAATAAAATAACAATTAATAATATAATATTTGTTTTATAAACTATTTTATATCAATTTTGACACTATTTAGTAATAGATTTTTGTGAAACTTATAATAGAATGATTAGTTCAAAAAAAGTTACTTAAATCAATAATAACATGTCATATTAACCTATAAAATTATTATAATTCATAAAAAGTCTGAAATTATATTTATTTGGTTATTTATAACATCAATTATGTCAATATTTCATTAATAAGATAATTACTGCATCATCTTTGTATCATAAATAAATTAAATTATTTAAAGTATAAAAATAACAAATAAAATATAATTATGTAGGAAATCTTTTTAGCTTTCTAATGAATATTTATAGTCTAATTTATCTTATGTATAACCCTATATTTAAAATGATTTTCATATTAAACATTGATTTTAACTATTTTAACCCTTCTTTAAATAAATTAATAATAAATGTCCTAATCTAATCCATGTGGGCCTAAATGTTCATATTTTATTCCTAAGGTTGTTTTTGGTCGAATTAAACTTATCCAATAGAATTAGGACATGTGTTAGGGTAATAATAATATCATTTTTACCCTCAATTACCCTATTTACTTTTAACAGTGGTAAATAAAAGTAAAAAGTTACTATTCACCAAAAATTATTTTCATCTCATTGAAACAGATTTTACTTACTGACATCAACCGTGTCTTTAGGATTTTTGAAATTCCACTCACAGAAGCGGTAAAATTATGTTTTATGAAAAATTCAGTTTTTTAACTACCACTTAGTGGTTTCACTATTCATCAAAAATTGAAAGTTTTTAGAAAAATACAAAAATTTCACCCTAGGCTAATTTTGATATTCTGAATCCAAAAATGAAGTCAATTTTGAAAAATAAAATTTTCAAAATTTCAAAAATTGGTTATTACTATTCATAACGGCTAGTTTTAATAATATTTTAATAGCATATCATTGTTTAGTGAAACTCGGTATTGCGTACGATGAAAGCTATCGAGGAAGGTCACAATTGCGTGTAAATCAAGACGAGCATGTGTTTTGTGTAGTAAAATATTACGTTGATGATTTATATAACAAAAAAGTCTTGGGTGTTACATTCTACCCCCCCTTAAAATGAATTTTTCCCTCAAAATTCGTCACTTTGTAACAAACAGATGAGGATACCTCTCCCTCATCATATCCTCAAGCTCCCATGTAGCTTCTTATAATCGGTGGTTCCTCCATAAAACTTTCACCAATCGAGTGGTCTTGTTTCATAGGACTTTTTCACTATGATCTAAAATCTCTATCGGTTGTTCTTCATAAGAAAGATCTTGCTCCAGCGGTACAACTTCTGATCTGAGTACATGTGAAGGATCAGGTATGTACTTTCTCAGGAGAGATACATGGAACACATCTTGAACTTGAGAGAGATTCGGTGGAAGCACAAATCGTTAAGCTACCTTCCCAACACAATCTAGTATTTCTAAAGGACCGATATGTCTAGGGCCCAACTTCCCCTTCTTTCCAAATCTCATGACCCTCTTCCAGGGAGATATTTGTAAGAACACTTTATCACCCACTTCAAACACTAGGTCTTTTCTTCGGTTGTCGGCATAACTTTTCTACCGACTCTGAGCTGCTCTTATGTGTTGTTGAATAGATCTGACCTTTTCTGCCATTTCATTAACAAGATCAGGTCCTAATAGCTTTCTTTCCCCAACTTCATCCCAGCTAGTTGGAGTCCTGCATTTTTTCCATAGAGAGATTCATAAGGATCCATCTGAATACTGGAGTGAAAGCTATTATTATAAGAAAATTCCACCAAAGGTATATGTTGATCCCAAAAACATTTGAAATCCATAGAGCAAGCTCTCAACATATCTTCTAGAGTTTGAATTGTTCTCTCAGACTGACCGTCTGTCTGAGGATGATAAGCAGTGCTGAAACTCAACTCTGTATCCAGAGTATGCTGAAGACTTTTCCAGAACTTTGAGGTAATCCTCGGATCCCGATAAAATATAATAGAATGTGGTACTCCAAGCAATCTTACCACTTCCTTCACATATATACTGGCAAGCTAATCCAGAGAGAAATAATATGTAATAGCGATGAAGTGTGCAGACTTTGTAAGACGATCAACAATGACCCAGATAGCATTATTTCCTTTGGATGTTTTACGAAGTCCTGTGACAAAGTCCATAGTGATGTTTTTCCATTTCCATTCGGGTATGGGTAATGGTTGTAACATCCCCTTAGACTTCTGTCTCTCAGCTTTAACTTACTGGAAAACCAAACATCGAGAGACATATTCAGCAACATCTCTTTTAATTCCATCCCACCAAAAGTACTTTTTCAGGTCCCTATACGTCTTCGTGCTTCCAGGATGAATAAAGAATGAAGAACTATGATCCTCATCCAGCAGCTCCTTCTTTAATTCGGGGATGGGAGGAACACAAACCCGATTCCTGAACTTTATTATCCCATCACAATCAAGGTTGAATTCAGGAACATTTCTCACCTTCTTTTGTAACTCACCATCTTCTTTCTGTGCCTCTTTAATATTCACATGTATAGATGGTTGAACATTCATTTGATAAAGATATGATTTTTCCCATTTCATTATAATTCCAAGATCCATCCTTTGTAAATCCATAAATATTGGATCTTTTGTGATCTTCATCAGGGATAAACTGGCATGGTCTTGTCCACTTAATGCATCTGCCACCTTGTTTGCTTTCCCAGTGTGGTAATGGATTGAGCAGTCGCAATCCTTAATCAGCTCCAACCATCTTCTTTGGCGCATATTCATCTCCTTTTGTCTGAAAATATACTTTAAACTTTTATGATCAGTATAAATGTCACACCTTTCTCCATAAAGATAATACCTCCAAATCATTAATGCAAAGATTACCGCAGCTAACTCCAAATCATGAGTTGGGTAATTTTGCTCATTTATTTTCAACTGTTGTGAGGCATAAGCTATCACCATATCATTTTTCATAATAACACACCCCAATCCCTTCTTGGATGCATCACTATAGATCACAAACCTTTCTCCACTACAGGGAAGTGTGAGCACAGTTGCACTGGATAACCTTCTTTTCAACTCCTTGAAATTCTCTTCACATTCCTCCGTCCAAACAAACATAATTCCTTTCCGAGTCAACTTGGTGAGTGGATTAGATAATCGTGAAAAATCATTCACAAAATGTCGATAATATCCAGCCAAACCAAGAAAACTTCGGATCTCAGTTACTGTTGTTGGTCTCAACCATCTTTTGATAACCTCTGTTTTTGCTGGATCCACAAATATCCCCTATTTTGAGATTATGTGACCCAAAAATGAAACTTTTTGAAGCCAAAATTCACACTTGGTAAATATGGCCTAAAGCTTCTCTTTTCACATGGTCTTCAATATAATTCCCAAGTGATCTTCATGTTCTTTCTTCCTATTTGAATTGAAAAGAATATCGTCTATAAAGACTACCACAAACTGATCAAGATAGTCTCTAAAGACTCTATTCATCAGATCCATGAAGATAGCAGGGGCATTAGTAAGACCAAATAGAATCACTATGAATTCATAGTGTCCATACCTTTTACGGGAAGCCATGTTTGGTATATCCTCTCTTTTGACCCTTAATTGATGATACCCTGAACGGAGATCAATCTTGGAAAATTATTGAGCTCCGCGTAGTTGGTCAAATAGGTCATCAATGTGCGGGAGAGGATATTTGTTCTTGATAGTGATCTTGTTAATTTCTCGATAATCAATGAAGAGTATCATTGATCCATCTCTCTTTTTTACAAACAGAACAGGTGCTCCCCAAGGCGACGCACTAGGGAGTATGAACCCCTTATCAATATTCTCTTGGATTTGCTTCTTCAATTCTTGAAACTCAATTGGGGCCATTCTATAAGGTGTCTTTCAAATAAGCAAAGCACCCGGTATGAGTTCTATTGAGAACTCAACTTCACGATTTGGTGGAAGACCCGACAATTCCTCCGGAAAGACATCGTCAAACTCTCGTACAATGGGCATATTCTTAATCGTGAGTTTCTCACCAACCATTTGAGATAAATAACCTTAATTTAGTGAAATCAAGACCCATAAGATGGATGAAATTTCCACTGGAAGGTTATGTTCATCCTTGCATCGATAGACGATCATAGATTGATCTGGAATAAGAAATGTGACTTCCCTTCTTTGGCAATTGATATCAGCTCCATGTAGAGAAAGCCAATCCATGCCAAGAATCACATCAAATTCCACTATAGGAAGGATCTCAAGATTTTCAGTATGCACTTTCCCACAAACTTCAATCGGAGAAGAATTATAAACTTTTTATGTGACTGTTGTGCCATTAGGGGTTGTCACAGCTAACGCAACATCTAATTGTTGAGGTAATATGGTGATATCCTTAGAAAATTCTTCATAAATAAAGGAGTGGGTGGATCCAGAATCAAATAAAACATTTGCTACTTTAGAGTGGATGGTAAGTGTACCTTTCAACACATCGTTATTTTACTCCACATCGCTGATAGAAATTGCATGTGAATTTCCTTTTTATTTAGCCTTAAGAGTTTGTTGACATTGACCATCATCATCAACCCTTGGATTTGGGCATTGATTGGCATAATGCCCCTTCTCCTTGCACTTGAAACATTGAAGTGTATTAGGTTCATTATGTGTATCCCTTCCTTTGTTTGCATCATTAGACATCTTCTTCCCATCATTGCGTCATTCAAATGCCCTATGTCCTTCCTTTCCACATTTGAAACATTTAATTTTTCCTTCAAGACAACTCCTTCCTTGTTTCTTTCCACACTTTAAGCATAAGGGAAAGCTCATATTCTTTTTAGTGTTCTCTTTAGATTTTCCTTTGAATTCCATTTTCCTCTTCTTATCAAACCCATATGACTGATGGGTTACTCCAATCTCCATCTCGAAATTGAGAGCACATCGAACAATTTCCTTGTAGCTATTGAAGTCCCTTATAGCTAACACCCTTAGAAGACTTGGTTTTAAGCCACTAAAGAATCGATCAATCTTACTATCAGGTTGGATAATAATACCAGACGTGTACCTTGCAAGTCTTGTAAAATTTTCTTCATATGTACCAACAGATTCATCATCCTTTTTCTTCATTTCAAGAAACTCTTTCTCTATCTTTGTTCGGAGAATACGAGGGAAGTACTTATTGATAAATAAGTTCATGTACTTGTCCCATTCCATGGACTCAATTTCATCTCTTTGCCTCCTATTCTTGATAAGATTCCACCATTGATCAGCGTCACCTTCCAAACGATACACTGCTAAGATGACTTTATTATGTTCAGAACATTGAAGAACTAAAAATATCTTTTCAGTAGTACTAATCCATTGTTCAGCAACTAATGGATCAGTAGACCCGCTGAATGAAGGTGGACGCTGCCTCATGATGGATTCAACAGAATGTTGCTTCTTCCATTGCTCGCTTGGAAGTCCTACATGATTCATAGCTTGAGAAAGTTGTGTGACCATGGCTACAAGATTTTGCATTCCAGCTCCCATAATGTTTGGTTTCTCAGGGGGACAATCATTGCATTGCTCGTCGCATTCCGCATTAACATGGTTCCTTCAGGTTCCAGCCATTGACTAAAACCAAGAAGAATAGTGTGAGCAACACGAATTATAATAGGAAAACCACATAATCAAGAATAAAATTTCACACTTAAGGTCTCATCCTAGGTTATTTATGGCCATTTCTAAAACACTAAGATTGTGTTCTATTCTTAGACTTGTCCTTAGGATTCTTACTAAGGCTTTCACATCCTAGTTTCCAAAGGTTGACTATACCTTTCCTCTGATACCAACTATAATTACCCATAATTTACATACATTGTTAATACTTCAAAATTGAAGCATACTAATTACAACATATAACAAAACCATGGAAGGACCCTATAGGTATAGTGTCTTTAGAAACTGGGAAACATAAACAACTAGTTCATAAAGTGTCTACACTGTCTCCCATTTATTTCATCATATCTATAGTCCCTTTTGGCATATCTTACTTAATATCCTTCTTCCTGACCTGGGGGAAAGAAAAAATAAAAAAGGGTGTGCTCAAATGCTCAGTAAGGGTAAACAAAAGAAAAATCAATCACATCATGAACATAACATTTTGGAAATTTTAACCTGCAAAAGATATCATAATTTCATACCATGGGATAAATCATAGAAGTGAAATGTAATCCCAATAATCATAACATAAAACATGGAACTTTGTGGAATACACACATAATCATAGAGAATCATTTCTTATTAATCAAGACTCATTTACAAGACTATCTTAGTGGATAAAGTCCATTTCTGAACCGAGTTCACTCCTCATTTCAGTCCTGTTTCACTGAATTGGTTTAACCTGCCGTTCCAGCCACGTCTATCTCATGAGATGTAAAATCTTTACCCAATGCATTGGAGGGAGATATAGGTCCCACCCATCTCATAATGATACCATTCTTATGTGTGCCACAGAATCATAAACCATACATCATAGCATAACCCATGTAATAAAAATGGGATTCTTAAACATCATGACATCATAAAACAATTCATATAAGATAAAGGAATTCATAAAAATAATTTCATCACAACATAATGAAATCAATGTAATAATAGGGATAGAAACATAACCCTTTATTATCTTAGATGGAAAATAATTTTGATAAAACACTTGAACTCTATTCATGAGGAAAATATCCTTTCTACTTCAAAAACACTTTTCCTTTCTTAACATGTCATAAATTTCTAAACTAAAAGAAGTTGATTGAAAATATAATTGAAAAATTGTAAAGGAAGATTCTTGGAAATAATGTTTTAAAAAGCCATTCATGCCGTATAAGTTAAAAAATCATTCTTCTCATACTTTTTTCGGAAAAGTCGAAAAGTAACTCGTACGAAAAACGACAAATGATTCCTTTCATATATTTTACTAAAAACTCACCGATGGGTAAAATTGGATTTAAAAAATTATAGGTGGATGGAAATAATATTAAATATTGAGGAAACATGGATGTGGATGATAAAATACATCCCAGTAAATACCAAAGTATAAACAATCTCAGATAAAAATGAGATTGTGATATTTTCCTTACCTTAGGTCTGATTTTCTTCGTAAGTGTCTGAACCTCCTGTATAATGATTTAAATAATGTTATTGACTTATTCCAGAATCATAATTATTTTTATGATATCATATATGGTCATATTCTTAGCTTATTATTAGTAATATTTCATTACTACTTGTTTATTCGGGTGTTTATTTCTTTTTGTTCTTATGCGTGTTTTATCGAATAAATTCTTATCCTTTTTTTAGGTTATAGATACCTCATTTACAGAATGGTATTACTGTAATATATATCATATTTATTCACTCAATTCATTTATATAATTATTATGCAATGAAGATTATGTAGAACGAGTCGCATCACATCGTGGAGACGGTATTCCGTACGTATGCACGAGCGATGATATCGTTCCCATGATCGTGGAATTGTATTGGAGTGTATGTATAATATTTCAGAATAAATATCACTTTAAAATAGTCATATATAATCATTATTTACACCATTATACCTATCCAAGTACGGTGGTGGTGGAAAATAGATTACACCACGACGTGGAGACGGTATTCCATACGTACACACGCGCGGTGATTTCATTTTCCAAAAGATGGATAGATGGTGAAATAGGGTTGTTTCATACTTATAATAAAATATCAGTATATTAGTGATACTTATGCTATTACTTCATAATGAAACAACTAAAAAATAATAAGTGGAAGAAGAAATAAAGTTGGAAGAATCGGTAACGGACATTACCTCTTCTTTAAAGCGCTTCTTTGAGACCTCCTTTTAGGGCACTAAAATTGGTCTTTGAAGAAGACAAGGACCTCTAGGATGTCTCTAGGGAAGTGGAGAGAAGAAATTTGCAGGGGTTGGCCGAGATTGAAGGCTCAAAGTGGTGTGAGCAAGAGGGGGAGGAGGTACCCTTTTATAAGGGAGGAGAGGGGCTCCTTTGGAAAAACTAAAAATATTATTTTATTATAATGCCAAATTCGGTTTTAAATAGCTCCAAATTGATTTATTTTGAAGCTAAGGTGGGGATGGGTCGAAATAATCTCATATAATAGAATTTATACAAGTTTAGGTTCCTATTTTAACCTTATCATTTAGATTTAACTTTAAGTTAAATAATTTTACTTTTACCGTGTCTTCTTGTGTTCTTATACTATAAGGTTAATAAACATACTATAAGCAGCCAAAAGAACCCCAAGTTGTTTATTATTAATATATTTAACCTTATCTAAGTCATCTTGACGAACCTTAGATTTTTAGGAATAAAATAACAATTAATAATATAATATTTGTTTTAAAAACTATTTTATGTCAATTTGGACACTATTTAGTAATTGATTTTTGAGAAAATTATAACCGAATTATTAGTTCGAAAAACGTTACTTAAATCAATACTAACATGTCATATTAACCTATAAAATTATTTTAATTCATAAAAAGTCTCAAATTATATTTATTTTGGTATTTATAACATCAATTATGTCAATATTTCATTAATAAGATAATTACTACATCATCTTTGTGTCATAAATAAATTACATTATTTAAATTCTAAAAATTACAAATAAAATATCATTATGTAGGAAATATTTTTAGATTTCTAATTAATATTTATATTCTAATTTATCGTATGTATATCCCTATATTAAAAATTATTTTCTTATTAAACATTGATTTTAACTATTTTAACCCTTCTTTAAATAAATTAATAATAAATGTCCTAATCTAATCCAAGTGGGCCTAAATGGTCATATTTTATTCCTAAGGATGTTTTTGGTCGAATTAAACTTATCTAATAGAAATAGGACATGTGTTAGGGTAATAATAATATCATTTTTACCCTTAATTACCCTATTTACTTTTAACCGTGGTAAATAAAAGTAAAAAGTTACTATTCACCAAAAATTATTTTCTTCTCATTGAACCACATTTCACTTACTAACATCAACCATGTCTCTCGGATTTTTGAAATTCCACTCACAGAAGCGGTAAAATTATGTTTTATGAAAAATTCAGTTTTTTAACTACCACTTAGTGGTTTCACTATTCATCGAAAATTGAAAGATTTCAAAAAAATACGAAAATTTCACCCTAGGCTAATTTTGATATTCTGAATCCAAAAATGAAGTCAATTTTGAAAAATAAAATTTACAAAATTTCAAAAAATGGTTATTACTATTCATAAAGGATATTTTTAATAATATTTTAATAGCATATCGTTGTTTAGTGAAACTCGGTATTGTGTACGATGCAAGCTATCGAGAAAGGTCACGATTGCGTGTAAAGCAAGCCGAGCAAGTGTTGTGTGTAGTAAAAGATTCCTTTGATGATTTATATAACATAAAAGTCTCGGGTGTTACATAATATGGTTGTAAATTTTTTATAATAACATCATAGTAAATAGAAGATACTGGAGTTATTACTTTAGAATGGAAACAAGAAAGAAGGAGGATGTGGAAGAAGAAAGGAACTTGAAATAGGTGGTGAGATATTTACCTCTTCCTTGGTTTCTTCCTTTTGATTTGATCAAAAGGGCTCCTTAAGTTGGCTTTATGAATAAAGTAAGGCCTCTAAGATGAATGGAGGACAGTTGAGAGGGTATCTGGGTAGGGGTTGTATCAGCCAAATGGCTTTGGAGGTGTGAATTAGAGAGAAGGGGGAGTGCCCTTTTATAAGAGGGGTGAGAGGTACCTTAGGAAAAACTTAAAATATTATTTTACAATAAATTCATATTCAATTTATAAAGGATCCAAAGTTACTTATTTCTTAGATAGGGTGGGTATGGGTCTAAATAATCTTAACCAATAGGTTTAGACAAGTTTAGGTTACCATTTTAACCTTATCATTTATATTTAACTCTAAGTTAAACCATTTAACTTTTACTATGTCTTCTTGTATTCTTACACTATATGGTTAATAAACTTACGATAAACTACCAATAGAACACCAATTGGTTCTTTAATGTCATATATATTATTATGTAAGTCTTTTGGCCTAACATTTTTATTTTTAGGACCACTATATCAATTAATAATATAATATTTGTTTTAAAAACTCTTTTATGTCAATTTTGAGACTATTTGGTATTTTGTTTTTTCTAAATCAATAACAGCATTATTACTTCGAAATAAATTCACATAACCAACCCTAATATGTTATATTAACCTATAAAATTACTGTAATTCATAAAATGTATTAAATTACATTTATTTGGGGATTTATAATATCAATTCTGTAAATATTTCATTAATAAGGTAATTACTGCATCATCATTATGTTATATATAAATAAAATTATTTAATGTTTAAAAAATATAAATAAAATACCATTATATATGAAATCTTTTTATCTTTCTAATTAATATTTATAGTCGAATTTATATTCTTTATAACCCTATATTGGAAATGTTTTAGTTATTAAACTTTGATTTTAACTATTTTAACTCTTCTTTAAATAAAATAATAATAAATGTCCTAATCTAATCCAAGTGGACGTAAAATGAAATATTTTATTACTAAGGTTTTTTTGGTCGACTTAAACTTGTCATATAGAATTAGGACATGTGTTAGGGTAATAATAATATTATTTTACCCCTAATTACCCTATTTACTTTTAACTGTGGTAAATAAAAGTTAAAAGTTACTATTCAAAAAAAATTATTTTCATCTCATTGAATCAAATTTTACTTACTAATATCAACCATGTATCTATGATTTTTTAAATTCAACTCACAAAAGTAGTAAAATTATGTTTTATGAAAATTTGTAAATGCTCCTAGGAGGTGGGTAAAAGACGGTAGAAAGGCTAATAAAATTTTTTTATATCTAAAATTATTATAAAATGTATTCAATGAATTACAATGAAAATATATAGGTATTATGTATCCATTTTAACCTAAAATAAATTTAAATAAAATAAATGATTATTTAAATAAAAAGTCAGTTTTAAACAATAACATAGTGTTTTTACTATTCATAAAAAATTGAATGTTTTCAGGAAAATATTGAAAAATCACCCTATGCTAATTTCCATATTCCAAATCCAAAAATGAAGTCCATTTTGAAAGATAAAATTTATAAAATTTTAAAAATTGGGTATTACTATTCATAATGGCTAGTTTATAAAATATTTTAATAACATATCATTGTTTAGTGAAACCCGATATTGCGTACTACACACGCTATCGAAAAATGTCACAATTGTGTGTAATGCAAGCCAAGTTAGGTCTGCATGTAGTGAAAGCTCCCTTTGGTGTTTCATATAACATAATCAAAACTTATTTCATTTATACATTAAACAAAACTTATACTTAATCTTGCGTAGAATAATTTTTGCAAAACGAATTTGAAATTGTGTGTAACACAAGCTAAGAATAGTGCTGCATATACTACAAGCTAATATGGTGTTGCATATATTACAAGATAATCTTGGTGTAGTGTACAATAGAAGACATAAATGAAATTAAAAAGAATATATCTCTTAAAATCTCAGGGTGTTACAATGTGACTCAATAGTTGGTTCACTAATGGGTTCTTTATAACCACATATTTTATATGAGATTTGAGATACATTTGAAATTGGGGATTTTAGAATTTTTTAGAGTTATTGGTTTTATGATGTCGATGACACATGGATTCTAAATGAGACTATCATTGATTTTTGGTAAATATTTGACGAGTTTGGTTTGGAACAAAAAGATGACTAGATCTATATAGTACCTTCATGGTTTGGTAAACATTAAAGAAACAGTGTGGTCAGTCTGAGAGTCAATCCTAGAATCATCATATTGTTGGTACATGGTTTACCAACCCATGAGACAAATCCATTCCTATTTACACATTTATATTAAAATTTATTCCTTTTCCATTTTATTCCAAAATGACTTCATCTATTTGGGTTAGTTTTTAGGATTCTTGTTTTTGATTGGGAAAGAAATGGTGTAGTTTGTTTATTAACTTATTTGATTGTTTTGGTTAAATCCTTCTCATTATGATTTTAAATCCTTTCTGAAAACAAAATTTGTAACTCAAAATAGATTTTTTTTGTGTTCTTTCAAATTTTTCTTAATTACCAAGAAGTGTTTTTATATGATGTTGAGTTAATAAAAATGATTTTCAAAGGCTCATATGTGGTATTTTAAAAGTAATGTTTTAAGAATAGATTCTGGTATTTTAATGAATTTAAAATAGAAATGGTTTTGAAATTGGGGAAGTAGATTAATGTTCTTGTAACCAAGAAATAATTTTTATTATATGTGAAAGATTTTTTTTACTTATGATAAATATAAATCATGAATTAAAATTTGGAAAGTAATGGGAAATATTTTAATAATTGGGAATTTTTTTGTGTTTTAGAACAACAATGTTTTTTTAAATGTGGTTTGGGATAGATTTTTTGGTTTTTTTTGTGTTATATATTTTAGTTCTTACTTATGCACTCTTTAAGGAAATTTTGTTTTGTGATATCATAAAATTTCTCCTAGAATGTTTTCCAAGAAATATAGAAAGTTAGTTCGACGTTCTGATCATCGAAGTATCCCATTTAGTTTCTAATAAGTGATATTCCCAGTTGATAACTCTACCTAGAATCCGAATTGAGTAGTGGATCCATAGACATTATAGACTTTATAATGCATCCAAGTATTCTTTTATCATTATCCACCTACATATAGGGGTGATCAATGTTTTCTAATGTAATGATGTGGGTTGAAGAAGTTGAACGAACCTTCAATTTTCTCAAGACTTCTGATACATTGAAGATCAATCCTATATATTCTTTGTTTTAGGTACTTGACTGAGAGTGGTGGTAATTCTAGGTTTCTCCCTATATTAATTAAATAATGTCTTTATAATTATTTAAGTCATTATTTTTTCAGTGGTAATATTTTATGGATGTGAAGAAGAAAGAAGTTTTTGAGCTCTGACACCTTAGTTAAGGTGAGAATTCAGTTGAAGAGTATGCCAAGAAATTTTTATGTTTGGAATATTTATCACCAAATCTTTTTGATTATAAATCCCTTAAGGATATCCAATTTAATGTATGTATTCACCTAGACCTTTTAACAATCATACGATACATCTATATGACCATTTATCCGATGGTTTTTGAAAGAGATTTATCAGTTTATGAAGAGATATTTGAGTGATAAAAAGTGGTTAGTTACTTAATTTCATTCATATTAGGTGAGATTTCCTATATGGTGGATTTTACATGTTGTTTTATAGAGGATAAAATTATCAAAAAAAAGAGTCAACTCATGTGATTCATGTATGGGTCCCTTGGTCAATCTAAGAAGTTATTTTTGAAAGCTTCGAGTGTTTATGATCAGTATGGACAATTGTGTCACCTTAATATGTTTTGTATGATGGGTTACCAAAATAGGAAGTCTTGGTAAGAAAAAATAAATTACTAAATAATGCATAATAGAGGCATTAATATTACATGGTTCAAACTATTGGACTCAGAGTGAAGAATTTTCATACAGGGAAGGACTTACTGGTGGAAGTTGATGACTACTGAACTTATTGTTTGGAATGATGATGGGATGATCATTTGAGATTTACTTACTCTTATTCATATTATTTTGTGGATATCTTATGTATTTTTGGGATATTTGTGGATGTTATATTATGTAACTATTTACTTTATGTCTCATTAGTTTCTCCTTGAAGATGTGATTTATTGAATGTATTTTAATACATTGTTGTTTTTTAACTCTTGGGGATGGTAAGAAATATTATGTCAAAACATATTAATGTTTTGGATTATTGGATTTCAATTTCACTTATGATTCCTTAAATGGGTAGATTTCTATAGTTAGTGGTGGATACCATTTGTGTTGGTTGATGATCCTTAGTATCCACTATTTCATACTACTTTTGTTAAATATCAATCTTGATGTGATGGGCAATCTCCCCTTTTGAAATATTGTTTCCCACTGTTGTGAACTGGTCTAGTTTTTTATCTCTTTCTAGGTAGACTAAGATTTTCCTTGGGTTTATATTTTGGAAACCATGATGATGTTGATTCTTATTGGATGAGAAACCCAAAGGTGTTAGTGGATGTTTTATTGATCGTATCAAGTGGTGAGACTGTGTTTAAGAAATCCTAGTTTATCATCAAGAAATTTCCAGAAATAAAAAATAATTTTTAGTTATATGCCTTTATTATTGTTTTTTGGATCAATGATGGATCATTTTTAAATTTTCTATTGTTGGAATCATTGAGATGTTTTGGACGTGTATTTTCTTTATGGTTTGGTTTTTTTAACGGATATCTATAGAGAGTGATCAAGGTATATTCTTTAGTTGAAGGGATGTGTTCTTGGTGGTTATTATTCTCATATTCCACAATTCTAGTGAAATTTTTAATAGAATGGAGACCTATTCTATGTCTCAATTTTTTACCTTCTCAGTATTGTTGGTGTTTCATTTTTATATATGGAATGATCTTATAATATCTTCTTAATGTGTTGTTTGGAATTTTTTTCATTAGTTATTTTGGGGTTCATGTTTGATATATTTTCCTCTGACGAGTCTTCCTCTATTATGTATACCTTCTGCCACAAAGGTTCAGTATGGACGTTATTTTATATCATTATTTTATACCTTTTAGACCAGATTATTTATAGGGAATGAAATCAATATGGTGGCGATAATTGTAATATCTTGATTTTTCTTTTATGAATAGAAAACATTTGGACCACCCTTTGTATTTTTTCAGAATGATTGAGTGGGTTTAGGTAAAATTGAAATCTTAAGGAAATTGTAGACCTAAAATTTCATCTAGGGAAGCTAAAGGCGGTCCACTAGCTAGTTGGTGAAGGTTACAAGCCTATCAGTGGGCTAGAAAGTGACTATAGAATTCCTCTATAGCCACTAGCTAACTGGTGGGTTGGATAATGGTTAGATAAATTATTCTGTGAACACCATATAGCTGGTGGTGCATCTATATGTGGGTTAACATCACGTTAGCAATTTGTATTAACCAAAACCCCCCATTTATTTTATTTTATCTCCTCCATCAAATAAAATTCACCCACTCTAACCATAGGAGCCTCTTGGAGTATTTTGTCTCTCCTAAAATCATGTATTAGTGGATTAAAGTTACATTTTAAGTAGATATCCTCTTCTATTATGTTTTTCTCTTCTTAGTCTTTGATATTATTTATTCTCTTTATCCTTTATTCTGATGGGATATGTGATACTAGAGATTTATTAGACTTATAATAGTTGATATGGAATTATGGTTATAAGATCACTTCTCACCTATTTAGAGATCCATATTCCTTGATTTGGTGTTCACCGTAGGAGGCGAATCATCTCAGATATTATTATAGTTTTATCCTAGAATTTCTAAGTATGTGTTTCTATTATTTTCTTTTATCTTTTGATTCATTATTCCTTGAGGTTTCATATATAGGTATTTATTTGTATAAAAAATTTTTCTATTAAATTTGACCTCGAATTTCCTATTAAAATAATATTTGATCATATTCCCTATGATTTGAACATGGAAGGGTATAATTGACTATGATTTTTATTATTCTCATTGTTTTTTAATCATTGACTACCATGATTATTTTGATTTATTTTCAAATATATTTTTAATGTCTCTTTTAGTAAAAATGGGGGCATAGGCGTAGTTTTTATTTCGAAAGTGGAATTCATTTATTATATTTAAATGAGTTGATAAATTTAATGTTAACCACATAATTATGAAAAATTTATTTATCAAACTAACAAGAATCCTTTTTGAATGATTTTCCCCTTGTTTACAAATGGATATTTTTGGGTGATTTTAAATGAGTGTTTTTATTATAGAAAAATGGTGTAGAACAATGTTTTTAAATGAATATATTTCCTTTTAATTGTGAAACATTCTTATTGAATGCCTTAGGGATATTTTTAAAGTAATGATTTGCCTAAAATCTCATTATTTATTTTGATAATGACTTCTTAAATGAATTTGGTTTGATGAACCTTTTGAATGTTTATTTATAATAAAGGTTTTTATTTGAAATGGACTATTCTTAATCGCCTTGTTCATACCTTATGATGATCTTTTCCTGTGATATTCCCTTGATGCGACTTAATTAACCATTGCACATAAAATTTATGGGTGTTGATAAAGGGTGAGATATATCGAGGTCAGTTCAAAAATCAGTGACTGGTCTGATTGGCTACATGGCCTTAAGTGCACATCCTTGCATTCCAGAGGCTGTTGACTAGCAGTGAGGGTTAGTGATGGCATGGTAGTGAGATTATAAACTCATTATAAAAGTGAAGCATAGTAGTATAATATATTACTAAACAACAAAAGAAGATAATATTGAAAAAGAACAACATAACAAAATCATCCCAAAAAATTAACAAGAATATGAAATTATAATCAGAGTCATATACAGAATGATGTCATGTTTGTATGCTATATATAAAGGGATTACAAGAGAGAAATAATAATAGAAATATACAATGAGATATATGAAATTAACCAAAAAAATAATATCCAATAGAATCAAAAGTGAAATCTTGGTTCCTTGATTACATGCTCCATCCCATCATATAAAATCAGGAATCCATAGTGGGATGCTTTCGTTTGTCCCTACCTTTATCCATGAGATCTTTTTGGGTACCAATTGGTGGTCTGAATAGGGTATGAGTAAAAATCATAAGGACACCACCAATGGTTTCTATTATAGTCCAACTAGTGAATATAAAATGAGAAGTGTTCATGTACTATAAAAATAAATCAATGATGAAAACTGTAACCATGTTAGCTTGAGTTCCTAAAGGACACCCATCTAACTCTACTAGCGTCTGCCTAAACTGTAATGTCTCTGAACACATGTAACCATATAAAAAAACTCACACAAAAATATGAATGTATATATATATATATAATATGTTCAAAAATATATAGACACATATATATATATATATTCATAGTACTAGTCAAGACCCAAGTCATGAAACCAAGGCATCCATGCATAATCATAAGAGTCTCATTATTTTAATAACGGAGTTGGACCAAAATTCAACTAGTGATATCAAATTTCATGTCAAGAATCCTAATAAATGATTTTAGTCTCCATTCTAACACACTATATAAGATAACATGAAGCATCATGTCTAACATCCAAATAAACAATGTGAAATGTAATGTCCAACAACATATGACATGGTCATGCCACTCAATTTTAATTTAATTCCACAAATCCATTAAAATTTGGTATTAAGTAAAATCAAATTATATGGTGCTTTGTTTAGAAAAGAATTTATAATGATTTGGGAATTTAATAAACACACCCAAATTAGTGGCACTCATTGTGGTAGATGAACTATGGCAATAACAAGGGTCTATTGGAGTATCTATAGTAAGAGTAAATTAATTTAAAAAGGATTTGATTTTTATTAACGAAATTCACATAAGATTCATCATGAAACACAATGGAATGTAATATAAGTTATAATTAATTGAGGGAAAAGTATTATAAAACCAACCATGTGGTATTAAATAAATCCTCATCAAATATTGGAGTCTAATCCATGCTAGAACATGATAAATTAAAAGAATAGATGAATACCTTAAAAATGGGCATATTAGCTTGTAAGGATTTTGAATTCCATATGGTGAAATAAATGAATATAGAATTTAAGAGGAATGAATATATTACATAAGTATATCCAACACGATGATTAGAGAGATAATTAGATGTTGAACGATAGAGGAATGACTAAGCCTAGGGGAGAGGGAGGTTCTTCAAATTGTGGTGGAGAGATTCTATGTGAAGGGAAGAGGAAAAGGGTGGAGAATTTTAAAGCAAAAGAGTGGAAAAAACATTATTTCACCCATTTTAAATATTTAAATTTTTTCTACATCGTTGGGAAAACCATGCACCACCACTGTCTTTATGGAACATCCTCTTGCATGGAAAGGCACATATTTAGAGAAACCATGCTCTAACCATGAATTTTAGCTCTAACATACAAATGAAACATTTCAAATATCCATGAAACCTACCTAAATGTTTTTTCAAACCTTTATCCTCTATATATGGGTCTCGTGGTTGATCCACATGGTTACTACTGACCATGTGCTAACCATGCACCTCATCCTTTTTCTCAAAAAAGTAAAGATCCAGGATCCAAATAGGCCCCAAACACTCTTAAAACCTTCCTTAAAATCATAATAAATTATATATATATAAAATTAAATATTTATACCTAAATTTAAAGTGTATATACCTTATAATAAAAATAGGGATGTTGCAAACTCCGCTCATTAAGACAACTCATCCAAGAGTTTCCATTTTGAGGGTGGAAAACATAAATTGAGAAATATTCTGACCACTGAGCATGGAAGTCAACCTCTATATCCTAGGTATCATCATTTAAACATAAATAATACAATATCTTTCATATAATAGGATATGATCTTCTACATTGATCCTTAATGATTTGACTAATGCTACATATGGGACACACCTCCAATGAAGTATCAACCATCAAATTAACCACATTAGGATGAATAACATGATATGGGTATTGATAATAATGATGTAACTAAGAAACATGAAATACATTGCAAATAACTCGATATCTCTGAGGAAGTGTTATCTGATTATAATCTAATTAACCCTCTCTAAAACCTCAAAAGTTCGGACAAATAATGATGTGAGATTAATTATTTGTTTTTCTAGTCTAGGAAAAACATGTTAGAATACATGATACTTAACCTTAAACTCTAGATCCCATCGATGAAAATTAGAATAAGAATTATTCCTATACTAATTGGTATCCATATAATTCTTGATAAGCTAAAAATACTTAGAGGTCTCCTAAATAAGATAAGTTCCTAGTATCATTTCCTCTCCTATTTCTAAATAGCACATGGGTGAATGGAATGACGTACCATACATGGAATCATAAGGATCCCTCTGTATAGTCATATAAAAGATGTTACTATATGAAAACATATAAATATGTAGGTGTTTCTTTGAAGAAACTCTAAAATCTAAGACACATGCTCAGATCATGTCCTATAACACTTGTATAGTATTGTCATACTGCCCGTCCGTCAGAGGGTGATATGCTTTTCTCAAAATCACCTAATAACCAAAATCCTCCAACACACCCTACTAGATCCATGATGTAAAATGATCATACCTATCTCTTATGAATGTATTTGGATTTTATTGAAGGCTTAGAATCTACCTAACATATATCCTACCTAGATATTTCACTAAAAGGTCTCCTGAATAAGCAGGAAGTGAGATACCCTTATCAGTCTACCAATGATCACCCATAACATATCACTATATTGAGGGGATCTCATTAAGTGAATCATAAAATCAATGGTGAAGTTACCCCATTTTCACTCAGAAATGGGTAATGAATGTAAAAGCAATACTGGTCGGTAGTGTTTTTCGGGAAACTGCTGACAGGTGGTACACCTTGAAATGAAACCATCTATATAACTTTACATATTAGGACACCAATAATTGTGGAAAAATTCACTGTACATCATCATAAGCCAAGGGTTCACCACCTAACTCGATGTAGGATATTCCCACATCAATTCCTTTTGCACATATGCATGAACCCAAACAAAAACATGAATACACATGATCTCATTCTCATCAATGACCCCACCAGGTTGTGGGTCTTCAATTAAAACACTCTCCCATAGGACCAATCTCTCAATATCATAAAGCTACCTTGTATTAAATTTATCCATAAGTTAATTGGTTATTTATATCGATGTGAGTAAAGGCTTCCCAATATGGTCATATTGTTCCAAGTGTAACTCAGAAGACAAGGACATCAACTACCACTAACCACTATCTTCTTGTGCATCTTGTGTATGAGGTTTCATACTCAGAGCATTATCCATTGAATTTTGTTTCATAGGCATGTAAGAAAGTGAAAAATCAAATGACTATAGGTATTAAACCCATATTCATTGTATAATATTCAAGACAAAATGAGTGAATATATATTTAAGTATATTGTGGTCTGTGTATACAATAAACTACTCTCCATGATAATAATTCCTCCCAAAGTGAAAGGCATAAACCATATATTATTTATTGATATAATGTGACTGATAATCCCACTCATGAGTTATCAACTAGTGCAACCCATATGCCACATCTGAGTCTCCCTACATCAAAACTTCTCCCAACCCAATTTGTGATGCATAATAGTATATTGTAAATGCTCTTTTAGGTTCAGGTAGAATTAGGATTAGTGTTGAAGTCAACCATACTTTTATATCCTAAAATTCTTCCTCAAAAACTGAAGATCAAGTTAACTTATCACCATTATTGGTCAAGACTATTAGAGGTGTTCCTATGTATGAAAAGTTCTAAATAAAGTGCCCATAATATCACATTGTCCTCAAGAAAAATCATATTTCACATGTTTCTTGGGATTCTCCCAAGAAACTTTGGATCCCATCTTGTTTAGGGTATATAGATACTTTTTTATTTTAGATAATGTGACCCATAAAGTAAAATTTATCAATAAAAATGTTAAATGTTATGATCTTATCGTATAACTAGTGATCCCGTCAATGTAATCAATATGATATCAAGGTGTCTTTGATGATTGTGTCTAGTATAAGAGTGCACCAATATGTCACCCATTAAAACTTCTACAAATTAATCCATATATGGATTGAATACCTAATTCATGAAATCCATGAATTCTTATAGTCCATTTTCTAACCAGAGGACATTACTAGAAACTCAAAAAATCAATACCTACTTCAATAATATATAAAATGTATATATATATATATTTAACTCACACCTGGAGATAGCCCAACCTCAAATCAATATTTTAGAAAGCTTGAGCACCATAGATATAGTCAAAGAGGGAGTCTATTTGAGGTAATGGATAATGGTTTTTATATATATGCTGATTCAATTTTCAGTAGTCCACATAGAGTCTGAGGGATCCCTAAAACATCTTAGTTAAAAGGATAGGCGAACCAAAATGAGATATACTAGTTCATATAAACCCATTATCATCTAGGTCCTCTAACTATATCTTGAGTTACGAAAGCTCAGTAGGTGTCATAAATTAAGGAGGAATGGACAATGGTGACGCTCTTGACACTAGCTTCATAGTATATTCCAATTCACTCATAAGAGGTAAACTAGAAAAGTATTTAGGGAAAATTTACCTGAAACAATCCACCAATTTAGGGAAGTGTTTTTGACATGTTCCATGATGGTTACTAGAAATTTGGGTTATCGCCCCACCCAGATAATGATTCTCAGGTCTTGATCGACTCTCTAGGATGACCCATCTATCCCTTTGAATGTGGTTATCACACTCATGAGATAATGGAGTCACCCTATTTTGATTACAATATTGTTTTTCTTGATAAGTGAGTAAATTTTTCATCCCAAGAATAATATCATATCCTATCATGTCAGGAACAAAAATGGTCCACACTAAAAGATAACTGTCTCTCTCAATGTGCAATTCCTTACACTGTCCTGTGCTCTCAGATCATAACTGTAATAGAGCATCTAAGGTCATTAAACCAAATTAGTACTCTATATCAAGTCCTATACTTTATATAATGTCCATAGATATACAAAAATGTGAATCGTACATGTAAAATAAAGAAGACACTAATGTAGAGGCTATTGATATCATACCTCATACAATAGAAGGCCTGATGATCAGTTAATTAGGTGTTAGCTGTACTGGATATATCTAGCATGAACCATAACTGTATCATACAACTAGATTACCCTGAGCAGGTTTACTCTATTGGCTCTATGAGTCATGTGTCTTCCTCCCTCTACTATGATCACTTCCTTATCCCGAACAACCAGTAATACTCCAGCTACCCACATGACAAGGATCTACTGACCCCACTCATAAATTTGGAATTAGTGAAGACCCTCTTACACTATGTATTACTATAATGGTTAATTAGAATAATTTAATATGACCCATAATTCCACATACTCGACATGCAACTGGGTCCTAGCTATATATGGGGTTTCGTGTGTCTAGAAATTTCAAACTGGTCACATTTCACGCTACTCTCAACATGTTCCATCTGATTACCACTACCCCTACAAGTAGACCCCAGGTGTCACTTTCTGCCTCGAGATGAACTAATCCCATATCTAGGTGTTAAACCTCTTCAGACCACAACATTAACTTCTCCCAAATTTAACTCAATGCTGAGGGTCGGGTTCAACAACTTAGAAATAGTTTTCAATCAAAAGATATTAAACTAAAATTAGATGTTGTATATGGGCCAATATTCAAATCCTCTTAATTTCATCATCTCATCACTAGAATGCTTCACTACCAAAATATATTGGTCAGTTAAATGAGTCGAATACTCAATCAAACACTTAGATCCCTATTGTATATATATAAACTATATAGTTCAGTCAGACCATAGCATATATAGAAAGAAGTAATCATATAAGACCATCTATAAGTCCCTCCTGAACATATCCCTATGAATATTTTATTAGGTAATAACATCCCACCGAAACTTAGTATAACACATAATCATATATTCTATAAGTTTGTCCCTATATTCTAAAGGAATCTCCAGGTTCTCAAATATATAAAAAATGATTTCTATCCATGAATGAATAGCCTAGGGGCCATTGTCCCCCAGGAGATTATGTGGATTTTACTACTCAAAATATCACATCAATTACAACATAGTAGGGGTAGTTCATGAAGAACACTATATGGGAAACATCAAATATAAAAAACCCTCATAGAACCATGTTTGATTTCTCAAGTTAGGGAAAACATGTAGTGTCGTAAGTGGCACTACTGTAGGTAATACTTGTGGGTCCTGGAAAACCATCTCTAGATTATTTTTTTCACTACCTTACTACTATAAAATTCAATTCCATAAATTTGGGGAAATTAAATAATTTAAAAATCACATATTAGATAATAATTAATCAACTAAAACAATCATAGATAAATGAATAAGATAGTTACATGCCTTCCTATATAAGAATAAAAACCCAATTTTCTATTCTTGATCCCAGGTGCTGGTGGAATAAAATATCATGATTTTTTAGGATACACTCACAACTTCCAACAATAAAGTTTGGGTTAGGGTTCAAGTCTCATACCTCATAGCACATGCTCCAGTATATGGATTTTCAATTGAGTGTTATACAGGAAATCACCCTTTAAGTTGAAATTTTAATCCCCATTTAATAGAAACCATTTTATTCAAGAATTTTACATTCTGTAGTTTATATGTATATATATATATACAATGGTATTATTATATGTGTATGTGGTTCAAAATTTATAATGTTCTATTGTTTATAATATTCAACTAGTACTACATGGAACAACCACCATCCTTTTTTATGTTTAAATTATATGGATAACCATTCCCAATTTATATAGGCACACTCACACTCTTTAAATGGAAATTGGAATCCATTTAATTGGAATTTTTAATGTTTCATCTTATAAAACCAATGGCCTATGGTCAAACTTCTGATCATTGTCTAAATTATGGTTTCACCACAATGTTATATGGGAAAACCATTTAGATTTATTGAAGAATATTAAGTAATCCAATTAATTTATCCCTACAATAAATTTTAACCCATTATCAAATATAATAGTAAATACACCAACAATATATAGCAATAAAGGCACATAAAAATATAAGTTTGGCATGAAATGTTCATGAAATGTGAATACATAGTTTTCTATAATGATTCATGCGATAATACCTCTTTACCATACTAGTTCAAGGGTAAAAATAAAATCCAAAACAATAATAAATTCCACAATACACAGGATTCACCCAGTGGTGAAATCAATACAACTATATTAGTAAAATACCAGATTATCTTGTCCCATCCTAGGAAACTTGGCCTTTCCCTATATGTGGGTTAGCTACACCCAGAAAGCTTCTCATTACTATGTTCCAACACATTCCTAGTCTCATTTCTATGAACACTATATGGTAATAAAAAAAATGTAAATGTGACTATGATACCACTTTGTGACATCCTAAGGTAGGTTCATAAATCAATGACTTTTTCAGTTGTCCACATGGCCTCAAGCGTGCATCCCCATACACTAGAGGCTTCTGAAGAGCAGTGAGGGTCTATAATGGTACAGTGGGGATACTATACCATCATGATCAAATTAGACCACAATGGAATAATAAATTTACACAAAACATAATTAGATAATAATGTACAAGAATATTATAACTCAAGCATCAAGTTAAATAAAATTGGTTGAATTAATTATATCTAGATTCATATACAAAATGATTCCATGTTTGTATGCTATATAAAATGGGGATTCAAGGGAGATAGAGTTGCAGATATATACATCATGATATAAAAAATGAAATAAATTCCAAAATATATATCTAATATCATTGAACGTATAAAATCGATCCTCTTCTATGGTACCTCATCCTAGTATATAAAACTGGGCACCTACATCTAGACACTTCCCTTTGTCCCTACCTACATCCATGAGATCTATTCGAGTACCAATTGAAAACCTAAGTATGTTGTGAGTAAAAATCAATCAGACAACACCAATGGTGTCTTGAATAGTATAAATAGATAATATATAATTATTAATATGTATTTATAATAAATAGAAATCAATTATGGAAATTGTAACCATGTTTGATCGAGTTTCTGAAGGACACTCATCTGACTCTACCCACTTCAGCCAAAGTTATAATGTCTCTAAACATATATCACCGTGTATATATATATATACAAACTACGAATAAATATATATAGGCATATATATAAATATTGAGTATTATCCATGATATAAGGTGTGAAACTAATTCATCCATTCATAATCATAAGAGTTACATGATTTAATTAATTCATTGTAACAAAATTCAACCAGGGATACAAAACGTTATGTATTAAATACCAATAAATGATGTGAGTCTCCAATATCACATAATACACAATATAATGTGAAAACTCATGTCCAATGTTAAAATAAATTATGTAAAACATCATTTACAATATCACATGATAAGAATGCATGATGTTTCATTTTCAACACTTTCCTTAACCACTTGGCAAAGGGGTGGAACTCATTGAGGTGGATGGACTACTACAACAATAATATCTTATGGTAGAATATCTATTAAGAGATTATTAATTTTAATTTTTTCATTTTTAAAGAAACACATGGAAGGTATGGTTTTCATCACCACAAAACAAAATATAAATTACAAGGGTTAGAGGGAAAAGTACTAGACCACCTTACTTAGGTTGGTAGATGGATCCTCATTCATTACTGGCCTCTATTCCTAGATAAAACATGAGAAATCATAAGAATAAAAGAATTAAATAAAAATATGGAATATTTGACCACATGTGTTTAGTATTCCATTTGTTGAAATAAATGAAGAAATTAAGGAAATAAAATGATGTTATTTCCAAATGATACCTAATACGATGCATGGAGAGAGAAATAGATACCAAATGGTGGTGGTATTCTAATGTCTAGAGGAGAGGGAGAATATTTCAATGGAGGGTGAGTGGTGATATCTTAATGGAGTAGGGAAAAGGGGACAAAATCATCATTGAAATGATGGGAAGTAATATAAATTGAAACATTTTTAAAAAGTGTATGGTTTGGACTCACGGTTGGTCGAACAATGCACTAACCTTGAAACACATCTATCTATGTATCCCACCCCATTATATGGTTAGGCACATAGTTAGAGACACCATGCGCTAACTATTCATTTTGAATCTTTAACACACCTACACAATATCACATAGCCATGTACCCTCCATCACACGGGTTTTAAAATCATGATCCTCTTCATGCTGGTCACATGGTTGATCAAAACATTTAATAATAACCATGAACCAATTGTACGCCTCCACCAATTTCATTAAAAATATGAGCTCTCGGATTTGAACAAGCATCATATTCCCTTGAACCCCTACTTAAACATATTACCACATTTATATAGTAAAAAATAAAAATTTAAATTTAAATTTAAAGGGTCCATACCTCACATGAAAAACTAGGATGTCCGAAATGAATTATTCACTTTGCAAGAGCTGGTTGTGATAGTGAGATGAGAGCTGAGGATGAAATGAAATAATTCAGAAATTATCCCATGAATATATTGATGTGGATACCCTTTTTTAACCACTTCACATTATTTCTACACTCAACTCATTTAACTCTTCATGGGAACCTGGGTAGTAAGATGAAATGACCTAGATTTATGCTTCACTGGTGGACTCTCACCCTACTAGTAGATATATAGAGAACATGAATGGTTTATGATATGAATGTGCATCATGTATAGATGGTGTGTGTGTAATTGGTTTTATTTTAAATTTTATATATTTTATGTACGTCAAAATATCAACTAGGTTTTGTTTGTTAAATATATTATAGTAAAATCAATACGATATCTAGGTCACACCCATGAAATCCTAATACTCGTTACTTGATATATGAAAGCATTTATTGTCACTACTTGGAACTAGAGAAACCTTCCTTGATTAAATAACTTTCTTTATTTATCTTATTGATAAGATGTACCTTGGCTCAATTGTATTGAACATTGTATAACTCATTGATATTTAGTGAATGTCACTATCACTTGATTTATCTAACTTTAGATTGTGAGATGGGTTTTCAATATTTTAACGAAAAAACCATGGGTTTTAAAATAAATAATGGATTTATTTCATATTTGATTCCAAAATCATTTTAAAATGTTTACAATTCTATTTTAAACAATGATTTTTTGAAATTGAATTTTGATTGCTTTAATTTTCTATTGTGAAATGTAAAGTATTTAATCTATTTTAAAAATTTTACGATTTCCATGTAAAGAAACAATACTGAAATATTAAGGCTGTAAAAATTTTCAAGACCCCCTAGTTGATGTTGTATGGTTTTATTTATCTCCTGATGTCCCTATAGTTTTTTTGATTTATATTTCCTTTTGATGGGAGAACTAATTCCCAAAGGCTGATTCTTGATGCTCGAGTTATTTTCTCTAACCTATGGGGATCTAGAATTTTATTCAGTATAATCATGAAATGTTTAAGATACATGTTTAGATGGAACACCAAGTTAGTTTGTTACATTATGCGAAACAATCCAGATGATTCATGTGTTGTACCACACTCTTTTAGGCATTGTTAATGATAAAAAAATTATATATAAGTTTTATATATTTATATTACATGGATTTATGTATTTTATGATGATACATCATTCCAAGAAGTTCCTAGATCAAACATAGGAATTTATAGGCATGTGGAGGCCTCACATGAAGTTTGAAGAAGACTAGAACCCATGGTCAGATGGTGACACCCACTAGCTACCCGATGGAATTTTGGTAGGAAAAAACCATAGCCATTTTGGTAGACCCAAAAACCTTAATTATTTTCCTAATTCATATATAAGACCCCCATAGGTACCAATATGGTCTTAAAATATATAAATTTTATAAAAAACCCAAGGGTTCTTGGATTCTTGTGTTTACCTTGAATATGTTGAGTCAAAAGTCTTTATTATAACTTTTCTATTATTTTAGTTTTGAAAATCACAAACACTCTCTTAAAATTTTTTTAATAACTTTCTATGTCCCATGTATTTTATTATGTTATTGTAGAACACATTACTTTTATCATACATGGAAAAAGTTAGTGTATTACAGTTATACACCTATCATTATTCAGTATGACCCATAAGATAAAGTATGCGTTCAATTAATCATATAAACCATTATATAGACCAGTGGTTAGAATTTTTTCTTGCACAATATAATGAAAAAATTCATGACCATCAGATTGATTCTAGTACCAATTTACAGGAATAAACCTCATAAGGATAATTTAATGGGTAATCAATAAAGAAGACCATCTAGGTGACCAAATTTTATAATAGGAATACATAAAAAACTATTTATATAATAATAAATGATTTTAGAATTATAGTAGTGCTAACATATAACAGTATCAGACATTAAATTTTTCCAGAACATTATGAGTTGTCTAACGCCAACTATCTGATACCAATACAACAAAACATAGAAATAAAACTATTAGTGTTTCACCTATAAATATTAGAACATTTGAAGAGTTTGGTTTTGATACCTTTTTCAGCTCAAGTTTTCTAAATTTTTATATTTTTGAACATCTCATTATTAGTCCTTGTAATACTTTAGAGAGTTTTTTTCAAAGTAATCCTTTTTATGATTGTTTCCTTAAAAAAATTCATTTCTATACTTTGTATAATCATTATTACAATTGAGGGATTATAGGGATTATAATTTGGTGAATATGATCCATCATATTGAGGTCTTATGGGTCTAGGAAGATAGACTCTGATCATCATATCAAACACTTTCGAGGATAGGAATAAAAATCCTCCTCTGATCATCTTATCATGGTATTTTTTGATAAGGAAAGACAAAATTAAACATAAGTATAAAAATATGGGTACCTTTAGTTGAGGTAATTGACTAAATTTACTCTTATGTTTAAAAGAGTGTATTCTTTTAAAATATCTTTTAACTCATTCTTAATTTTACTAGCTATTGTATTACTTGTTTTTGTAAGTCTATTCCATTGTGCATGTAATAGAAGGTTATTCTCTATATTTATCTTTAAATTCTATTGGTTTTATTTGTGTAAATATGATTAAGATAAAAACATACATTATATAATCCTATTAACTATGATTATGATTCTTTCACTCTTATCATCATACAATGTTTGAGTTTGATTATTTACTTTAAGTGATTTTTTGTTTTGATTACTTTAGAAATTTTAAACTACAATTCTACCCTCTCTTGCAAGTATAGCCATAGAAGATACTTTTACGATCTAAAAAATGGTATAAGATAAGTTCTCTACTACTTATATGCTGGATAAGTTTTTACTTTATTTGTATATTATGCTTCCTTTATGTTTTGATATAAACAACCTGTTCATAAACGTTTTTACACTATCATGTAAATTTTAATTTTTTTTTGTATTTATGTTAAGATGGAAGGTATGAATATTGGTTCTCTTGAAAATCCTAATTCTAGGTGACCACCATTCTTTTAAGGAAATGAATATTTGTATTGGAGAGGAATAATGAAAACTTTTAGGATAAAATCTAGAGTTGATAACTTCTTAATGATTACAGGAAATTACAAGATTCTTGATAGGAAAGTTTCTTCTTTTACAAATGAAGATATGTTAGAATATTATATGAACTAAAAGTTATAAATTATTTATTATATTCTATGAAAAAGAATATCTACAGTCAGATACCATCTTTTGAAGATGTCAATAGTATTTGGAGTAAATTGGAAGTATCACATTTTGGTACATACAATGTTATGGAAAAATGAAGATCATTGATTAGATACGATTACCAAGACTTTGATTTTATACATGGTGAGAAAGATTCTAAGATGCACCAAATATTTATGACTATTTTTAATAGTTTGATTTCTTATTGGGAAAAAGGTCTCGATGATGAAATTTTTTAAAAGATTACAACCATAATGCTGAATGATTGGGACGAAAAATAAATTCTATAAATGATACAAGAGAGAAAACTAGTTTTACTTTAGATTATCTGATTGGTACTCTCATGAAGTATAAGGGATTAATTAAAAAAGATATAGAAAAATAAAAAAAATAAAAAATGTAGAGTTTCTTTTTCTATAAAATCTTTTTTACCTTCCATGGTTCAATCGGTATGTAATGTAGTTAAATCATAAATAATGAAGAAAGATGTTATTTAATCTAATTCATGTTAATCACCACCTATAAAAAATATTTTAGCTAATATTGTAAGAAAGATGAATAAGATAGTTGGAAATAATATTTTTAAATATAGATATAAAAATGATTTATTAGGATAAAGGTGATAAGAAGGATTCTGAGGTATCTTTTTATGAAAGCAATAAGGTAGGGAAAATATGACATGATTGTCCTAAGATAAAAAGAAAATAAAAGAAGCATATAAATTCAAAAAAAAAGTGCCAAAAAATTTATAATCCAAAAGGTAAGAAAATTATTAAATCATTTGAAAAATAAGTGATAGTGCTGGAGATTATTTTGAAAATTATTTTAATAATGAATGTTCTGAACAAAGGGACATTGGACTTTTTTTAAAAGTTCTTATGGTAAATAAATGTCTATTGGCTAGAGTACACACTATAGAATCTTTTAAAAATATATATTTAAAAGAAAATTATCATGATGATGAGAAAAATTCTACATCTTCTTATAATGAATATTAATTAGTAGAAATAATACTTTAGTTAGTTATGATGGTGTTTCTATATTTTCAAAATTTCTTGAAAATGAAAATTTTAAGATTTGTAAGAAACATTATAAATTCAACGTAAATCTTTCAAAAGAAAATTGAAGAATATTTTTTTTCAAAAGAAATATAATATATTTCTAAATAAGTTGATAAAAATAACATTTTAAAGATATTCTTTCAATATAACTTGAGAAAAAAATTCATATACAAATATATTTAAAAAATTATTTTGGTAAACTTAGTTATAACACAATTAAAAATGAGGATAAAAAATTAGTTGTCAAACTAAAATTAAAAATTTTTTATTTTAAGAAACTTTTATCAAAGTCTGACACTAGTAAGGAAAACTTATATAAAATTTATAAACAAATTAAAACTTGTGGTGATAATATTGGAATGGGTTATACATATAAAATAACTATTTTTAGAAACAGTTACATTTTTTTCTAGAAGTGAACCATTTTAAACTAAGTTCCAAAGTGGTGGAAACTAGAATGAATATTTTTCTTTAAGTAGAGTCCAATATTTAGGACATCATAATTATTATTCTTACATAGAAATTACATTTTACCAAAAAAATAAAATTGGATAGATGTTGTTACCCAAAACAATATTTTATGATAATACCAATCTCAAGAAGGTTTGGGTTCTAAAAAACTTTTTTTTTGGTTTCAAGAATAGAAATATAGTAAAAAAAATATGTGGTACATGGATAGTGATTTTTATAGAAAAGTCAATGAAAAAAATATTTCATTAAGAAAATTGTATAGATCAAAGGTGGGAAATTAACTTTTGGAGATAATGATAAATGATAAATCATTGGTATAGGTAACCTTGTCCTTATTGAAAAATCACTAATTTCAAATGCTTTATTTGTTTTATGACCTAAGAAAAACATTATAAGAATATTTCAATTATGTGAAAAAGGATACCTTATGAAATTTAGGAATGATAAATGCACTATACATTGTTCCAAGAATGAATTTATTCTTTTTTCTTATCGATATAAGACTCTCTACAAAGTAAACGTAGAAGAACATTAGATAAAACAATTACCTTGTCATAGCGAAAAGGAAGATCAATATTGGTTATGGAATAAAATTTTATGACACTATAGCCTTATAAGTTTATCTTAGTTGACTAAGAAAGTACTTGTTATGGATCTACGAAAACTTTTTTTGATACTTAAAAAGTCTTCGACCCATGTCAATATGGTAAGAAACATATGCCATGTTTTAAATATATTAGTGAATTCTAAACTTTTGATGCATTATATTTATTGAACATAGACTTATTTATTAATAATAAATCTAATTCCTTATGTAATTTTAAAACTACTTTTTCCAAATTTAAAAATGAGAAAAACCCCTCTTTGATAACTATTTACAGTGATCATGGTATAGAATTTGATTATTATTATTTTGAAACATTTTATAGAAAAAAAGTATATAAAATTAAATTTAAACACCTAAAACCCCAAAAAATGGTGTATTAGAAAGAAAAGTAGTGTCCTTTAGAGGATTACTAGAACCATGCAGAGTGAATACATATTTTCTAAAAGAATTCTGCAAAAGTAGTTAGTACTTTCTACTATACTATAAATCAATATTTAATTTGAAATTTTCATAATAAAAATCATTATCAGTTATGAATATAAGGAAAATAACGATTTTCTTACTTTAATGTTTTTAGATTCAATGTACTAATTCTAAATACTATTTCTAATCTATATATGTTTACCCAAAAATTTGATGAAGGAATATTTTTATGTTATTCCTCTACTAGTAAGGCTTATATATTTTTTTATAAATATTATTGTACAATTGATGAAATAGTACATGTTGTGTTTAATGAAACTTATCCTTTTGTTTTCAAACAACCCTAACCTATATCCTCGGATGGTATTTCTAAAATTGATTTTCAAAATTTGTTATAAAATTATTCTCATAAGGAAATAACTTAAGAATATGTTACTGAAGATGTTCCTCAAGAATATTTTCCACCTAATATTCAAAAATATATTTTTGAAAACCCATTAAGTCAGTTTTTTCTTAAGAATAATCCTAGTGAATGTATCATTGGTGATGTAGGTCAACCAGTTGGGACTATAGGTTCTTTGAGAAATGAAATTGAACATGTAGAATGTTTATCTCAATTTAAACCTAGCAGTCCTGATGAGGATTCAGGTGATGAGGATTGGATAAAATAAATTCAAGATGAACTCAATGGGTTTGAAAGGAACAAACTTGAGAATTTAGTTGAATGCCCTAATGAAATATAAATAATTTGAGTCAAATGGGGTTTTCAAAATAAATGCAATGAAAATGGAATAATATTTAGAAATAAATATATAATTGTTTTTGAGAGATATATAAACAAGAGGGAATAGATTATGAAGAAACCTAAGCATTGGTAGGATGACTTAAAGCTATTCAAATACTTTTAATCTTTACAATATTCTCCAATTTCAAAACATTTCAAATGTAAAAAAATTATTATTTTCTTAATAGATATGTTTAGGAGGAAGTTCACATAGAACAACCCCTAGTTTTGAAAACAAAAAACATCAAGAATATAATTATAAACATTTAAAATAATTATATGGACTTAAATAATCACCTAGATCTTGGTATGATTGGTTAAATAGATTTGTGTCACAAAATAAATTTGTTAGGGGAGCTGCGAATCCAATTATTTTTATAAAATAATAACAAAAAAAATGATTGTAAAAATTTATCTTGATTACATTATATTTGGGTAAACTTAAAAATAATTAATAGATTCTATTTTGGTTTTTATGAAGTTGGAATTTTAAATAAGTATGATTGGGTAGTTAACATATTTTACTGGTTTTTAATTTTTGCAAAAATTAGAAGGAACATTTATATCTCAACATAAGTATATAAAATATATAAATAAGAAATTTGGAAACAAAAGACCTAAATATATTATTACTCTTATTCGTACCTCTAGTAATATAGATCTTGATGTGATTGAGAAACCTTTTGATCAAAATATTTGTAGAGGTATGATATGAAGACTACATTACTTAAGATCTAGTCATCGTGATTTAGTATTTTTATTATTCTTATGTGCTATATATTAATAAAATACAGTGGAATAACATCATAAAGCTGTAATTTTTTTCATTATCATAAGGTAACTATTCATTTATGTTTATTCTATTCTTCTACAAATTTCTTTGTATTAATTTTTTTTCGGATACTGAATTTAGTGGATTTGGAAAGGATAGAAAATGTAGATATGGAACTTGTCATTTCTTAGGTGCTTTTTGATTTTTTTGTCTTTTAAAAAATAACACTCAGTAGAAATTTCTACTAATGAAGCTAAATATATGGATGATGGATGTTAATTGTGCTCATGTTTTATGGATGCAACACACACTCATATAATATATCCTGTGTTTTAATAAAAATTAAATTCTTTGTGATAAAAAAGTTCATTTCTTTAAGTTAAAACCTAAAAAACCACTCAAATTCTAATAACATAAATATACGACACCATTTCCTTTGAAATCACACACTTAAAGTAGATATAATATTATAATTTATTGGAATATAAGAACAACTTGATGATATTTTTACTAAAAACATTAGTTATGATAGATTTAAATAAATAAAATAGAATCTAGGAATTATCAATGTAAAGTGATTAATAATATATAAATATTTTTTACCAATATCCTTACATTAAAATACTTTTTTTCATAAGGGGAGTATGCATGTTTTTATTTTTCAAAAAACTTTTACTTTTTCTTAAAATATTTAGCTTTTGTGAATAATTTGTTTGATAAAAATCTATATTCATAATTACTTTTACAATCCATAATTTTATAAATAATTTTGAATTCAGAATTATTAAATTTGTTTCTAGACTCATCATTTGTTATAAAATTTCCTGACTCAAAATTTATTACAAAATTTTCCAGATTATTAATATTTTATGGTAATTATTTTTTTGAAATAAAAATATCATATTTAATTTTTATAAATAAAACTATCATAATCATTTTTTTATAATAAAACTATCATAATCTGTTATTTTTGTAATAAAAATATCATAATAATTTTAAGTTAAAAAATCATGAGGAAGAGGTTATATGTATCGATGAAACATTCTACTCTGAAAGGTATTTATCTTTTAATATTTCCACTAATTCATTACTTTAGTTACTATTTTATGATTAATACTTATTATTTTAGTTTCATGACTTTGATTTGTTTTTAAAATTTTACAAATATTAATAATCGAAATAAAACTCACACAAATAAAATGTTTTAGAACATTGAGAGTTCAAATAAACATTTAAAACATTATTCGATTAAACCTCAATAGTTAGATAAAAAATGGTATTAATATCACCCATTTAAATCAATAATAAAGATGAACCATAACCACTATCACCTATATAAAGGTGGTTCACCACATTATCCCACATTGGTTCTCACGGTTTTTTCTCCCGAGCTCTTTCACCCTTCAAAGTTTTTAGTCCGATTAATTTAATTTTCATCTGATCTTCATCAAAATTTTCAACAATTGCAACCAAAGAAGATTACAAAAAATGGTAAGTTTTCATATAAAGACTTATTGAAGTATCTTAGTTCGATAATGTGATTTTAATCTCAAAATATTAATTTCCTTTCAAGGATGGGATGGGGTTTATGTAGAGAAAGAATATAAAGATTTTAATATTTGTTTTTCAGAATTGATTAAATAATTTTATGCAGAAGTTTAGTTTGATAGAGTAGATGGTAAGGATAATGTATCGTTTAGCACGTTTTATCAAAAATATAATCTTTCATATAAAAGATTAGAAAATATTTTTTTGTTCTTTATGATGGAGAATACATTTTACCCTATGAAAATTTACTGTACACACATCATTCTTTCCAGAAAAATGAGACTAAATAATATTTTTTCTCATTTTATATGAAATTATGCAATGTGTCTCATATAATTCTCGTAAATAGAGTAATTTCATTATGGATACAAGGATATTTTATACCAAGGAATGGTGAAAGGGATATGTTAATTTTTTTTTTGTTATTTTATTCATGACTATTTTTTCAATATGAGGAAAATAAAGAAGGAAAAGTTGATTTTTATTAAAGTTAAAAATATTAAAATTTATTCTGTCAACTCAAATATAATTATTTTTCAATATTTTATCAGAAAGATGATTGTGAAATGTACGAATCTATTTATGGTTTAAATTTAATCATACCTATTTAACAAAAATATTTATTTAATTAGTGAAGATATAACTTCAAAGATGAAATTGAATTTTGACTACAAATAAAAAAATTGATGAAAAGGTCGATGGTGATTCATTTGAGGGACAACATTGAATAAATGGTTAGGAAGATAAAAATAAAATAATGGTTGAAACCTACCCACCTATAAAAAAATAAAGAAAATAGAATTTTTGATGAATATTTTATGAATTTGATGATACAAATGGCTCAAAAGAAACCAGGGGATCCGATGTTTGGTCTTGATCTTACTGAGACAAAACCATTAAAAATTCAAACTACAGAATAGTTAGAATAAGAAGAAAATATAAATAATAAAAATAAGATACTTATTGAATCCATAATTATAGAATGTTTATTGTATGGCACTGAGAAAGATTCTCATAATCTAGTCCTTTCAATTTCTAATAATGATCATGTTATTCCGAAAGCATGACTTGTATTTGAAGAAACCTCTACAATTCCTTCTAGTATACCATCCATGTTTGACAATGGAAAAAAATTAGTTGATAAAGAATCATTCCTACCATTTTTGATAAATAATACCATTCTAAATTAGTTGGTAATGGAGCTTTAAGAACAACAAGGAATATAAAGGAAGAGTTTGAGAAAGAATTTGGGGGAGAATAAAAAGGAGATGAAATAGAAGAATATTTGATGTAGATGTAGAATAAGAAGAACAAGAAGAAAAGGAATATACCAAAAATAATAAAATTTATGACTATTTAATGGAAATTAAATCATTTAATTACTAATTATCCTTAAAAAATTTACCTTCAATATATCATAATGATAAAATCCTAGAAATTTATCAGGAAGAAAAATAATCAACATAAATTTGAGATGAGTCTTATTCCTTGGAAGAAGAAACAGACCAACAATCAAATACCAAAATTAGTGATGAGAAAAAATAAGATAAAGATCATGATATTATGAAGGTTTCATAGGAAACAATAGTTCCAGAAATAGTTCCACATAATGTTTCATATAAATTTGAAGAGAAAGAGAAATAAGTTGATATAGAAACCGGTAGACCAAAACCTCATTAGGTTGATCTTAATCAATTAGACTCAAAAGAAATGGTTTGTCAAAAAGGTTATGATTTTAACAATAGTTATAAATAAAAATACCCTTTTTGATTTAATTAAATTTCTTTTCTATATAGAAGACAGACGAACATCTTTTGATTATTATATCTAGTTGAATTTAAATTACCATAAAGTATCATTATTGGTTATAATATATCCATTAAACATCGATCATATGACTTGTATAAATATAGGTTTTTAAAAAAACCTTTTCGCACATAAAATCGATGTTATGGCCTCAACTAGTAGGATTATTGCCTATAAATCCCATTTATTAAATCTTCCAAGGGAGATAGAATTTATTGGATTTTCCCTAGAAGAATCAAAACTCAATATCCAATAACTTTACAATAATTGAAACCATTTATGGGAGAAATTAAAGCCCATCGAGATCCCATCCCAAATCATGATCACTGAATGGCCCCATGAAATCCCAACCATCACACAACATACTATTAGGTAGTATGCTTGTGTAATAAAGGGATATGTAACAAAACCCTATAATTATGATTATCTACATTAATTATTTATAGAATAATTAATATATTTTCATTCTATTGTTGTTACATTGTAAATTATTTTTAAAGTACAAATATTATTTTTGGTTGATAATAAAATTCAATTAAGAAATCAATTTTTAATGAATTAATAGATTTTTGAAATAAATATTATTCTAATAATATATTATTATTAAATTAATTTTATTAAATATAAATTATCATATAATTTTTATGAATTTAAAAGTAATTTTTATCAAGGTATCAAAAATGTTTTTGTCAAAACTCATCAATTTACAATAACTATCTGTTTTTTATTTGAAAAGTGAGAATTCACATATTTAAAAAATTATTTAGATAAAATTAATATTATTTTTGGAATCAAGATGTCAAAATTATACAATGGTTATGTTTTCATGATTTTATAAGATAATCAAATTTTGGGTTAATAATTAAATACTGTATAAATATATGGTGTGTTTTATGACATCATAGTGGACCAATAATCTTGTAATAAATTCTATAAATGGTATATTTATTTAAATATATTTTTTAATTTAAAATAATGTAATTTTAAGTTTATTTTAATTATTTTATAAATCCTTAGTGAATCATCCAAAACATATAATATATTTTAAGATTTTAAAATAATTTCCAGGAAAGTATGACTCAAGTCCACATAGGTAAGGGAAATATTTTAATATATTCGACCCTTATACATATAAAATAATGTACACCACTACCCTTTTTGAGAAACCGTTGGACAAACTGTGGTATGGTTTTTGGTTTTGAATATTTTATTTTGAGGTGTCCAAAACCGAAATAATAAGGAAATCCCCTTCTATTCCTATATAACACACCCAAACCTCCATGTCTCTTCTCTAAAACTCTTTGAAGCTCAACCAACATCTTCCCCTTTCTTCCAAGATTTCTCCCATGGTTCCCCAAGATCCCAATAAGTCTCTTCTTGGCCTTTGGAGTTACAAATCCATGTAAGGGTTCTTCCACTCTCCACTTTTATCATGCACTCCTTTTATGATATATATTTAAAATTCACTTTAAATATGTTGAGATATGTTCAAATATACCCCCTTACAATAAATTTTATTTATAAATAATTATATCTTCTTTTAAACACTCATTAATCCATCCATTTTTCTTTATATACACCAGTTACCATACCAAAATTCTGTAAGATATTTCTCTCTCCTCATTCAAATTAAAGCATTTATTTTACATTATTCATATTAAATTCCATTTTATATGTTGGGATATTATGTTCCATAGACCACTTACTATCCATTGCATGTATAAATGATGAGATATCCCTTTCTCTCTCATCAACCCATTTTATGAATTTCTATATGACGTCGTTATACTATGGAAATTGCACCACGATTTTCCTTTCCAAAATCATCATGTAGTGAATACCATACTCATTCCTCTATCAAGGGTATTAACATTTCTTCCCATATATATTTTGATTGAGTACTTACATGTATGTGTTTCACATTCCTTGATAATGGAATAAATGATAACATTGAATGAATCCATGTAATATGATCTATGTGGCACACTTAAGCATGTGATTGAAATGATTATGAAGGGTGAACCCTAATATCACTCTAATGTATTCGGTAATGTTTAGTATAATGATATATCATGTTGGAATAGATGTTTATCAGATTCCTTTTTGGGATTTTACCACCATTTTGGTATAGGGGTTTACCTGATTATTTTTTGTTTATTATGTAGTGTTTTAATTTGTTTCCACATTTCTATGTTATGATTATCATGATATATCATTCATTTATATTCATGTTCCTTAATATCTAATTAATACACCTTGTCTAACATGTATTATTATCCTCACGTTACACTATTTTTTCATCCTTTATTGGGATTTATAGCTCACCCCTTTCTTATGTACATACACATGTTATCCCATGGAGTGTTAAGTACGACAGAATGTTCTGGTCATGTAAAATAAGTTTTCAATAATGTTTTTTTATTTCACGTTTTTTGTGCAATTTTCTTAATTTCCCAAGACTCTAGACCTCTCTATATTCTGAGTTCTATTAAGTTAAAATCAATGTAATAAATAATGTCTAAATGTGTAGTAAATATAAGGGTTTTTATATTGATTATATATACCATACCATGAAAAGGTTATGTGATCAGATTACCTATTTAGCTAATATAGAAGATAAATTTATGTTTATTCAAGAATATTTGAATGAAAAATTAGAGTCACTAAATTTTTTGACGGAATATGTGAACAAGATCTAGGAAAATTTGAAAGCCTTTGAAGAATATTTCGAGGAACAAAAGTATTTATACAATCAGATGGTGAAATGGTCCAACCAAATGGATTTTGATATTCGAGAGAATGATGACCAATTTATTAAAGTAAAAAAACATTTGTTAGAAACAATAGATTACATCAATAAGTTATCCTTATATATTAGTGTTAATATTAAGTTCAATGAATAAATCAAGGATATAAATGATGATCAAACAAAGGAATTGAATGTTTTTAATGAAAAAGTTCATATTACAGAATTGGAAAAATAGAATACTGAGGAATTACGAAGGCATGTTTATATATATAATAGAAGAAGTTAAAATCATGAAAAATTATGTTTGGAATCCGACTATAATGTTAGATAAGAACATCAATCTTGAGAAGGATCGACATGAGTTCCAAAAAGTTGACGGATTTCATGACGAACCTTATGAAGAAAGATTAAACTTTTCATTTGAACTCTTGATGAATATTTTTTAAAACATTTTTATGGTTTCTTATTATGAAATACTTTTGTTACAAAAATATTTTTATTTAAAATTTTCCAATTACATTTGTATATATTTTCTTTCATATTATTCATGAATGATTATTTAGTTTCATTTATTGTTTCATATGTTATATTTTCAAAAATTTCATGCAAATTTTTATTCTATCCCATTCCATTTGAAAATAAAAAAAGGGGGAGAATGTTTTAAATAGTGTTAAAAGTTTTAGTAAAAGGGGATATACAATAATTACAGGGAGAAGTATTTCTTAGAGGGAGAAGTATTCTTAATGGGTGCATGTTATAATACATTCCATCGTATTACATAATATTTATAAACATATGGGAGTTATAAATAACATCTTACAAGTTCTTAGAATAACTATGTAAAGTATGTTTTGTATGTTATATTGTTTCATTTAAGTGTTTTTGGTTTGTGATTTCCAAAAATGCGGAGATTGTGGAGTCAGAAGTCTTACTTCTTACTTTTCCATTCCTTTAGTTCTGGAAATCACAAACACTCTCTTAAAACAATGTATAATAAATTTTTATGTCCTAATTATTTTAATATGATTTTATAGAAAACCTAGCATTTATAATACATAGAAATGTTCTAGTGTATTAAGATTATAACCCTATAATTTTTCAATTTGATCTATCAGATCATGTATGCATCTGATTAATCGTACTTATCAGTATCCAAACTGCTGGTTATACTTTTTTTATATATAGTAATGAATAATTCATGACCAAAAAATTTATTTTGGTACTGATACATCATACTGACCATCATAAGGATATTCAAATTGATTATATATAAGAAATTACATCGTACGGAATAAAGTTTATAATTATAATACATAATAATTGTTTCTATCATAAGGAATTGCTTTATCATTTTAACGGTGCTAAAACAAAATGATGTTGAACATTAATTTATGAAAAAAAATTGATCTTCAAAGTGCCAACTGTCCAAGGTCATTGAAAAAAACCTATAAATATTAATGTTGGAGATTCTCTTCTAAATTGTTGGTCATTTGAATAGTTTTGTGTTTATACATCTTGAAACTCAATTCTTATATAGTTTTCTCTTTGTAAACATATCTTTATTAGTCATCATACTAATTTAGATAGTTATTGTTCTAAGGAATAGTTTTAATGGTTGTTTCCTTAAGAATAAGTTTTTTATTCTATTTACGATCATTGATTCAATCAAGGGATTCCAGGGATTTGAAGATAGTGAATTTGAACCATCAGATCATAGAGTTCTAGGGAAAGGAAGATAGACATTGATCATCATATCGAGGTATTCATTGGATAGGAATATAAATCATATTCTGATCATTATATCAAGAGATTTAATGAAAATCAAAGATATAATTTATAATAAGTACCAAATTTTGGATACCTTTTGTCAAGGTTATTGTCTACCATTACTCTTAAGGTTAAAAGAGTGTATTTTTCAATATTTCTTGTAAGTTATTATTACTTTTACCAGCTATTATATTACATTTTTAACATGATTATTAAACTATGAAAGTAATTTAAAGTAATCCTTTATAAGTGTCATTCTATTCTATTTTTTATTAGTGTAACTGTGATTAAGATAAAAAAATACATTTATATAATCAAATTAAATGTGATTTTGATTGTTTCACTCTGATCATTCGATGATGTTTGCATCCATTATAGCATCCCATTTGCGTCATATCCAATATCTATTTCTTGTTATAAATTATTTTTTGAGTATTTTCAGTGTTCTTCAAAAGGGTTATATAATAAAACCAATTATTCTTTATTTCTTGGGTTCAAACTACCATTGAGTGTTATGGGGTTTGGTGCCGACAATCGTAAGTAAGGGAGATTTGGTTCTCATTACAATTTGAGTGTGAGTGGCTAGTAAACACTACAATTAAAGTGAGAGGATTGGGTTTCCTTCTAAAACAACTAAAATTCAATGATGACTTGGTTTCTTGATTCAATCATTAAAATTAAAGGGTTATAATTTTGTAATGATTTTCTTGTCTAACACTAGATCCAAGGGTTTAATCTAAAGCCTTTTAAGGATCTGGAAGGGAGGAGACATAGGGATCCCTTTATGGATTATTATCAAAATCTTTTATAAAAATAATTATTTCATTTCATTTTAATTTATATTTATATTGTGCTTTAGATATCAAATGTTATTTTATAACTTTAATTATTTTTATTACAGATAGTTTAGTTTAAATTTCAAAATGTTTTTAAAAGGAAATCCGCCCCCTCATTCTAGCATTACTCTAACCAATAACATGAGACTCCAATGTAATTGATATTTTTCAATACTATATAGAGGAGTCATAGAATAAAATTATATATATATAGTAGAATAAATCATATCTCACTCATTTATATAGTTCCTATAATAAATAACCATGAATCCCTAGTGATTAAGGTACTCACTGCAGTCACGTTAGACAAACTTGTTTGTAATTCACCCCCCATGTTACAATATCCTATCTCCATATCTAAATAACTCTATTCCAAAACCAAACTAATTGATAAAATTGTGTAATGACCTTTTTCATATCACACATAATCTTGTACTAGACCATCACATGCCCCGAGCCTGTTTTCTAATCATCAGTGGTTGACCACAAGATTCAATTATACTAAAAAACATAAAATAAAAGATGTGTTATTTATACATCATAATATTTTTGTATATATATTTAAAGAGTTAATCTTGTTTGGACCCTATAGTCCTAGTAAAATAATATAATATATATATATATGAATGAATAAAATACACAAAAAACTATAAGGACCTGGCCTTAGTTAATTCATAAATTGAATCTCTAGAAGGTAATTCATTTTATTTTATTTTTTGGATATTTTCAGGTTTAATGTTTTATTGAATCATTTTGTCATCCGTACATTAATAAATATTACATTTAAAATTTTACACTTAACTTAGGATCTATTTTTTTCAGAAAATAACTTTAATGGTATAATAAGTTTTCTATTCATGTAATATCATCACAATTATAATATTTTACTTAACATTTCCCTTACTTATCCTTATAATTGAGTGAAAAACAAATTAAAAATTTGGTTGAGAAAAAAGATTATTAAGGGACATAAAAATAAATAAAGAAACCCATTAGTTCCTGAATACATATAAAAAATTGTTGTTTCCAAAAATAAACATTCAGATATATATATTCCATTTATTTCTCAAGAAATAAAATTTTATTCCAAAATATTTTCATAAAATATTTTTATGAAATATTGAATGAAAAATAAAACCCATAATGGAAATATGGAAAAAACATGACATAAGTATAAGTCAAGAATAACTACTAATGAAAAATCACATGGTGGATAATATCACATCATGGAGTAGTTTTACTCCCTAATACCCAACATAACATCTCTTGAGACATAATCATTACCCAATTCACTAGAGATCTATAATGGACCCGCCCATCATTAGTTTATAATAGAAATACCAATCATTATTTTATAATGGAACCAACCAACATTGGTTTATAACCAGACCACCTATCTTTGGTCAATAAAAGGACCACCTATCAATATAAAAATTTTCCATGAACTATAACATAATCATAATAATTGAATTATTTCATACTTATAAAAATATTCCTTTCACTCATAAAAAATATTTCAAAATATTTAAATATCCATTCATTTAAAAATGATTTTTTAAAATACCTAAAGCAAAGGGAAGTCATGGATTTTTTTTCAAGAAAACATATAATATTAAAAATATGTCACATAAAAAATAATTTTTATTATTTGTGGGATATGTTGATAATATCATATACATTAGAATAATGCATTTTTTCCTTTTTAAGGAAATTTAAATCATTTCATATAAAATATATAGAAATAATCCTTTTAAAATCCACTGAATAAAAGTCAATAGAGACATAAATTTTTCTATTTAATTAATTCATTTCCACATTAATAGGTTCATAAAATAAATTTAATATTATTTACATGGAAGAAAATATTTTAAAAATAGGTAATTAAAACATTTAAAATGATGTTTTTAAAGTAAAGTATCCCTTACCACATGTCCGACTCATCAGGTATATTCCATTATTTCCCAATTAATAAAAATATGTCAACAAATTAATTTACTAAGAACCGTTTTCAACTTTACTATTTACATTATTCCATTCATTACCATGTTATATATAATTAGTTAATCAATTATGTTTCCATATGATATTTTGACAATATCCAGATCATATGTCCAAAATGACATCACTATTTTGGAAATGGAAAATAATTTAATTATTAAATTATATAAATAATAATAATCATAAAATAATTATTATTTTTATAAATCACTTATAATTTTAAAACTATCCATCTAATATGTTTATAGAAAATGAAATGAATTAGATTCATTGAGACGGTAGGCCATACATACACATGAGTAATCTTTCAATTTTCCAATGACCATGATGGATAAAAGGTATGAATTATGTTATATTACAATAATGATCATAAATATCATATAATTTCTTAAAATTATACTAAATATATCATATATATGATGTGGTTATGTAAAATAAATCACATCACTTTGTGGAGATGGTAATCCACATATACACACAAAAAACGTTATCATTTTTAAATGGATAAGAAGGTAATAAAGTATATGATATATTATATTTATTATAATTATAAAAATTTCATTAATATAATATATAAACATTAAATACATCATTACAACTCTCCATGAGAGGCATGATTGAAAATGAATTACATCGGTTCATGAGGAGGTAGTCCACCATGAACATAAAGGACATTTTTTTTCTTATTTGATGGAATATGTGACGGATATATTGTATAAATTAACTTAAAAACATTTATGTATATTTAATATACCAATTTTATTATTTCATCATGTTGTATAAAGATTTTAATGTTTTATAAGAATAAATAAAATGAAAATTATTGGTTAAGAATTATACATCTTTTTCAGACAACCTCTTTTTCTTTACACCTTAATCCATCTAAGGTTGATATTTTTCCAAAAATAAGACCTCTAAATTTTGGGAAGGGATTTTAGAAAGGAATATTGTTAGGGATTCGATTAAAAATTGTTCTTTAATTGTGTATATAAGAGGATATAGGGGGGATCTTTTATAACGAGATGAGGGGTATTCGTAGAATTTCATAACATATTATATTATTTAAAATTAATTTTTATGATATAGTAGATTCTAATTAATGTAATTAAAATATAATATAACTATGAATCTTAATTATCTCATTTAATAAAACATTTATAATATTAGGTGATTTTTTCACCATTATATTTATATTTTAACCCTTATTTAACCCTTTGATGAATATTGTGATAATAATGTTTTTTACTCTTTAGGGGCCAAGATAATTACAATAAAAGGAAAATAGGACCAAAATTAGGGAATGGTTGATATTTTAATACATAATAAAATAAATTGGATATATAAAGGATTTTTAGTAATTTTATATCATTTAATAATATATTGTTTATTATAAAATATCATTTAGGTCATTTAAAATAATACATGAAATATTATAATATAATATGCGTCTCACACATGTAAGTGGTTCCAAAATTACATTTATTTGAATATAAATAAGATATCATATTAATATATACATTCAATAATATTTTTATTGGTTTTTATATCATTTAAAACCTGATCATTTGGATTAACCCCTTGGTTGACTAATTTTATCCTAAACCGCAAAAATGACTTTTTCAATATTAAATGGTTATAATTTTATTTATAAGGAGAAAATTGGATTATAAATTTTCAAGATATAAAATTTTATACCATTTATCATCCTAATTTTAATTTTAAAATATTATTATGACCATTTAATAATTTAATAAAATATTATTTAACATAAAATATCATTAATGTCATTTTTTACACTAGTCATTTAATTTTACATTGAAAATTACATGAAAATAATGTAATCAATGTATAATAATTTAACAAATAAATATAATTTTATATCAATATAAAAATAAGTTAAATATTTTTTTTTCAAATTATATTAATTTTTATATTTATCAAATAATTTATTTTATTTTTCAATTTATAAATACTATTTCAACATTTCATAAACATTTAAGGTAATTATTTTATTTAAAAAATATAAATAAATTATGATGATAAAATAAAATAATTTATATATTAAATAATCCTTTTATAACAGAAAATATATTCTATTAATTACTATATAAAAAGTTTAGAGTTAATAAAACAAAGGAGATGATATTTTTTACTTTTCTTTTCAAAAAGTAAATTAAAGGTTAAAATATGAGATATATGGAACCAAGTTGACATATATTAGAAAATTGTTCATAAATTTCCAAATAGTAGTCATAAAATAAGATTAAGGTATGTCTCTGGGTCACTATTTCCCTTATTATCTTCTTTTTAACCTTAATTACACAGATTACCCTTACCGTGGTGACTGTTATTTACTATGGTTAGAATTAATAATGAACAAAAATAAAAGGTAACTATTTAAAAATTTAAAATAATTTATTATAAATATATAATAAATATTTCAATATTCAATTTATATAATTCAATGAAATTAAATTAATATTTATGGATAAAACACAACAAAAACAGTTTTTCAGAAAAATTCCTTTTTATTTTTAATTTGTTTATAACAAATACAAGTATAATATAAATTTAAAAAGACTATAATTGGAATATTTTTAATTATAATGTAATAAATAAATTTTAAAACTAATACAAAAGTGAATTTTAATTTTTTAATACTTTAAAATAAAATACAGCTTTCAATGAAAATTAGTATTTTCACTATTTATTGAATAATCATACATTTCAGAAAAATAAATCATTTTCACCAAAATATAATTTTGATATGATTATTTAAAAATAGATTTAATTTTTATCAATTATAATTTATCATAATTTCATAGATTAATTTTAATATTTTCCAAAATAAATTAATAAAGACTAAATTTTGAAAATATATATTATTGAAGAATAAAATGACATTAATAAAAATTGAGTGATTATTTTATAATAAGTTATCAATGAATATATATTGAGTAGTAAATTTAAATATATTTCATAAATTATCAAATCCTATTAATACCCACCAATTTAATGACAATTTTATAATGGTAATATTTAAATAATAAAATTTTATGGTTCATTTAGGCTCGGTGTTGAATGTCATATTTCCTATCGTAAGTATTTTTATTTTTTAAAATATAGGGGTGTTTCATTATTCCACTTTAATAAATTTCATCCTCTCAATTTAAAATTAATCTTGGTAATAAATGTTTTTTCATTTGAATATATTTTCTAAAATCCCAAAAAAAAAATTGTTAATAAAACATCCTTTAGAAAGGAGTGAAATGGGAAGTACTAAGGTCATCTATAATAAAAAATTATAGGTTTAAAAAATAGAATAACAATAGTGGGAAGAAAAAATATTGATGTTTAAAAAAATAGATGTCTAAATATTGATGTAGAGTGAATTATATCATTTATTAAAATAAAGTAAATGATCACGAGAAAGTTAACGCCCACAAAACCAAAAACCAAAGAGGTCTGAATAAGACCAATGATTCCTCAGAAAATAAGGAAATAAGATAATTTCATTTTTCAGGATCATTTTCCAAAATTTGAGGAATTTATTTTCCCTCAATATTAAAAGAATAAATTAATATACTTACTTTATAAGTATAATTTCATCCATTAACTAATTCCCACCATAATCTCATGTTTTTATCTCTTGTTGAGTATTCAAGATGAATTGTTTTATGCATGAAGCACTAAAATTATATTCTAATGAATAAAATAATCCCAAAAAGAAATTATATCTTTAGAAATTAACAGAAATAAAAAATTATTAGCATAATATAGTTTTCAAAATGAATAAACTATCAAATTTAGAAAGAAAACATTAATCACCATAGTAATCAAAATATTTCCTCTAATATCAAATGTAAGGGACCCAACCTGAATTAATTCATAAATTTAACCTATAGAATATAGTTCCCTTTATTTTATTTGTTGTATATTTTTAGGTTTATAGTTTTATATAATTAGGATATCATCCTTATATAAATAAATATTACATAAAAAGGTGGACATTCCATTTAGTATCTATTTTTCCCAATTAAACCGAATTTTTATTATATAAAAAGTTTTCTTTTCCGGAAATAACTTTGTAATTTTAATATTTACCTCATCTTTATCCCTAATAATCCTTAAAAAATGTGAAAAATATTTCAAAGCATGAGATGATCATAAAAAACTCAACAAGGTATATTAAAATAAAAAAAAATAAATTCGTTAGTTCATAAATACTTATACAATATTTCTACTAAAAAAATAAACTTTTTTCTTAAAATAATCATTTTAGTACTCAAGAAATATCATTTTATATCCTAATATTTTCATAAAACATTTCATAAGAAATATTGATGGAAAAATAAAATTCATAATGTAAATTTGGGGAAAAAATTAAATAAGAAAATACCAAGGTTAACTTCCAGGATAACTTCACATAGTGGACAAAGTATCATTATGTTTTAGTTTTAATCCCTAATACAATACATAATATCTCATGAGATATAATAATCACCAATGCCTTAGTGATCTATAACAGACTGACATATCCATGTTTTATAACATAACCACCCATCCATGATTTATAATTGTACCATTCATACTTAGTTTATAATGAAACTACACACACTTTTTTATAATGAAACCACACATAAATATAAAAAATTTCCATGAAAAAAAACATAATCATAACATGTGAAATATTTTATACTGAAAAAAATTCCCTGGACCCATAAAAACATTTCTATATATAAAAATATACATTTATTTCAAAACCCTTTTTGAAAACACTCATAACATAGGTAAGGATGGATTTTTCTTTGAAGAAAACATGGAATCTTATATATGAATTCTAAAATAAAATTATGTCTATGATGATGGGAGACCTTTTTAATTCTGTATATGTTAGAATTAGACATTCATTTTTTTCTTTTGTAAAGAAAGTAAAAACATTTCGAATAAAATAAATAAAAGGATTCCTTTTGAAAACCATTAAAATAAAGTCAATTGAGGCATAAAATGTTCTTTATAATTCAGTTATATCCATAAAAATACATTTATAATACATTTTTAAGAATATCTTCACAGACAAAAAATATTTAGAAAATAAATCATTAAAACATTTAAAATGATGTTTTTTGTAAGGCCCAAAACATAAATGCTATATAATCTTGATATAAGTCATTAATTTGAATTTAAATTACATTTAGGAACATTTTAGGTTTATATTTTTAACGAATTATTAAATTATTAATACATTAAATCTCAATTATTACAATGTAGACACTTCTACTTCATCCCATTTTTTCACAATAATAAAACTCTTTAAATAAAACAATAATTATTTTCAAGATAAAAATCTTATTGAATTGTTCTTTTTTTACCCTGACTTATACATTGTGAAAAATATTTCAAATACTTGGGATGAGCATAAAAATATTAGTAATGGTTAAAAAATAAGGGAAAAAACACTAGTCCATGAATACATACAAATCAATGAAATCATAATTTTCACTCATAAAACATAATCTCTTTAACATACATGAAAAAATCATATGATTTATGAATAAATAATAGAAATCATAAATTCTAAACGTAACTTGTGGCATCGATAACATACATACATTGTATCTTTCACAGCTACATAATTAGTAACCTTCATGGTTATGTTTGGAATACACATCATAGTATATTCCATAAATCTCTTAATATAAACCTAAACGTTTACCTCTGTCACATTACCCAATGCACTGGAGAGAAATCACGGGCTCACCCACCCTTGGTTTATCACGTAACCCCCCGTATACTTAAGCAATTCCCTAGAACCATAACATAATCATAAAACAAAATACCATATTAAAGGGAAAATATCATTTCCACATTTTCATTCACAGTATATCATTTCAAGATATTGACATACTCAATCAAAATTAAAATACCCATTTGAAACAATTGAAAATAATATTTATGAATAAAAGTTTCCCATAAAACATTGAAAATTTTAATGGAATTAGTATTTTTAAACATTAATATCCATATAAATAAACCATTAAAACAATTTTTAAATCATGGACATTAGTGAGAATGTTTTAGAAGAATAAATCATTAAAATATTTAAAATTATGATTTAGTTAAAGAATACATTACTACTTGATAAAAAATTGAATAAAAAAAATTAATGAATAACACTAATCAAATATTATAATATCATAAGAATAATAAGATTCATGATATAATATGTCAAATGGTAGTATATACACCATATAAAATTGAATTGGTGCATAACAACAAATACGTCTCAATGGAATATAAATTGAGATGAAATCCATTTCAAAGATCATATAATTAGATTATGGATAAATCAAGGACATAATTGTGTGTTAAAAATATAAATACACCCAATATAAGTGGATAATATGTTAAAAACAATCATTTTTCATCCACAAATATTCTTGGAAAAATCAAATCAATGACATGTGTATTTAACTCAATGAAATGATATAAGGTTAAGATTTACCATACAAAATTTGTATCACTAACATAAGAATTTATCAATGGGGGTATTAAGTGTAGAAAAAGTATATCCACAAAATTTTATGTGTAAATTAAAATATTAATAAATAAATAGTGACTTCACACATAATATTATCATAATATAATCAATGAAGTATGCGTAAAACCCAACGAATGAAAATTGGGTTAAGAAGTTCCCTTACCTTGAGCCTGACTTGCCTTGTTCGTTATTTATCTTCTTGAATAACCAACCAAAGATAATTTATAATTTATTCCAAACCTTTTTCCTATTTCTTATTCCTATTACATTATTCATGACCCTATTATAATAATTAGTAAATTAATTGTGTTCATAGAAGATGTTTTGTCAATAATCGGTTACTGAGTCCAAAATGAACATAGAATGATGTCGGTAGACCATGTGGTCATAATTACATCATATTTAGAGTATTATTAAGAAAATATTTATCACTTTTACACATAAATCATATTTTTTATGTTAAACTATTTATTATGGTTAAGAAAAATGTACAATGTTATAATCATGGAGCTGTAGGCTGTACGTACAGATGAGTAACGATTCCATTTTTCATTGATCATTAGAGAAATAATTTAATTATCATTTTATCTTAATAGAATTATAATGATATTATTAAATTCATCAAAATAATTTAAATATACTTATATATATCATACAAGTGATATAATAAAAAAAATGAGTCACACTACTTCATGGAGGTGATAGTTCACACGTACGCACGAAAGACATTATCATTTTTATGGACATGGAAGTAAGTATTAAATTAATATATTATGATATTATAATGATTAGTATGTAATTAATATTAAATAAAAATATTATTTCCATAATTATAAAGAATCTTAACAGATGGTAATGCAAAACGGACTAATTCAGTTCCTGGAGGTGATAATGCACACGTACACAGAGATGATTAATTTATTTCCCATTTGATGGAAGTAGAGATGGAGTTAGGGGATGATATTAACATAATATAATTTAACTATATTTATTATTCCTTAGTTGTTATCTCATCATGTTTGGAATATATTTGAGGATGTGGAAGAAAAAACAAAATAGAAACACCTAAAGAAAATCTACCTCTTCTTCAGTTGATCGCCTTTGGAAAACACCTAAAAACCTCTAGGAAGGGTGTTATACTTAAAATAAGGCTTCTAGAATGTGAGGGGGGGATTATAATAAGATTATAGGATAGATATTGGGCGAACTAAAATTATTTCAATGTGTGAGTAATAGAGAGGGATGGGTAACTTTTTATTGGAGAGGGGAGGGGCACCCATGGAAAGTATTAAAATATTAAATGAATATAATTTTTTATCTAAGTGGATCGAACAATAGATATAGAAAATATAATATGATTATAGATCTTTATACTATCATACACTTATTTTTAGATATGTAGTGATATTATTTTAAACCATATCTTTTTGGTTTACCCTTAATTATTATCTCTTCATTTTAAAAGTGGTAATAATATTTCAATTGTTAGGAAGCTATAAAGTTTACATATATGGTTTAAATGTCCCATAATTGGACACTTGATGAACCTGTAGACAATATCATAATCAATTTTTTATTTTAAAATATTATTAGGAATTTTTACTAATTTAATAATTTATTATTTTTATAAAACATCAATTATGCCAATTTTTACACTATTAACTTTATTGAGTTTAAATAAAATCCAAACAGAGAGATAACATAAAAAACAAACCGTTTTATAGTCTAATAACATGTCATATTTGTCTATAAAATTCATGTATTACATAAATAATGTCATATAATATTTATTTTAATATTTATAATATCATTTATTTCAATCCTTTATTAATGAAGCAATCACTTCATCATCATTATGTCATTATTAAATTTATTTTTTAATATGTAAAAATTATAAATAAAATTAAATAAAGTATGGAATTTTTTATATTTCTAATTATTATTTATTTTATAGGATATCAATTATTTAACCCCACATTAAAATTATTTTAGTAAAAATATACATGTTTATGTTATATTTTCTCCTTCTTTAAATTAATTATTATAACATTTCATTTTCACAAACGAGTGGCTCCGAAATGACAAAATTTTGTCCTAAAGATTTTTTTTGGTTTCCCATGACTCATAATATAATATTAAGACACATAATATGGTTGTTTTATATTATATAATAATATTTTTACCCTTATTTACTTAATTAACGCTTTAACTGTGTTAAATAAAAATAATTATTGAAGTTACTATTCATAATATCAAAATATTAAAGGAATATATTTACATAATTTGGACCTTATAATTAAAAATATGGAATATATCTATACAAATTCAAAACATATAAGTTTCATTAATTAATTTAAAATTAATTCCCATTCTCAAAACCAGAATTTGAGTTTTTAAGAAATAAAAGATATCAAAAGATTAACGCGTGTTTATGTCTAATTTAAATATGAAATTACCATAAATGAACAAAATTTAATTAAATGATGAAAAATAATAAAATTAATCTTTAAATACAATAAAATATATAATTTATCTATAAAAATAAATTAGATGGAAAGGTAGTTTTGACATAAAATGTGATATTTTTCACTATTCATTAAAAAAAATGAAATTTATCCGAAAATTACCAAAAATTTATCCAAAGTGTATTTTTATGTACCGCTTCTATATAATAAGTTTATTTTTTCAAATAGAACATATAAAAGTAGAAACAACTATATTTAAAATTGTTTCTCCATCAAAAGACGGTAAAACTACATTTTTGAAAAAGTTGAGTATTTTATTCTTAAAATTGGATTCATTCTCATATTATGCCTCTAAAATTTATTGATAAAATCTAAAAAAATTACAAACATGTGTAATCATAATGTAGTTAGTTCTTTTCATTCTCTCCAATACAACATCTAGGGCTTAACTAAAATTTAAAATAATAATAATAATATTATTATATTATTTTTCGGTATAACTCAACGTTTTGTGCAACGTAAGATTTTAGAGAAACTTGTTGTTATGTGTTGATTACGTTATCAGAAGAAGAATCCCATTTAACATCAAATTAATATCTTATTCCTAAATATTAATATATATGAAAATTTATTATTCTATAAATACCTAGGATGTTACATCATTCCCCCCTTTTGGAAATCACATCCTCGCAATTCTAAAAAATGGTTTTGGACACATTATTGAAAATGCCACAACAGAAAAAGAGTCAATAAAACAATAACTTTAAATGAAAGAGAGAGAAGTACAAAGGTCACCTGATATAACACATACTAGGACTCCATGTAGGAAAAAATGGATATGGAAGTGAAACTATCTGTCTTGTTCTAATAAAGAGTGATAGAAAAAAAGATTAGGAGAATGTTAACAACAAGAAAACCATAAAATTTTGATTAGGTAAACTATATTTGATTTCCCAGTAGTAAAATTAAACATAATTTTAGTTTGTTTTTAAGGTCCTTTTCATAATGTTGAGGAATTTATGTATGAGATTTACTAAGATTATAAGGAAACATATTTACATGTCAAGTAAAATTTCATCCTTTAACAAAATTTATCCACAAACTCATCTTTTATCTAAACAAAGAGTATTCAAGATGACTTGGTCACACCTGAAGGACTATAATAAACTTATGGAGAATCAAATAATTCACAAAAGATTAACTATCTATTCATCATGCCTTGAAAAATTAACCTTAACCAAAATGGTTAGGATAAGATAAGATAATTCCCCAAAAAGAATAATAATTTATAAGAAAAAAACTACTTTTAATCACTAAAATGAAATAGTAATACACAAATACCAAGATAAATTATTACTGTTATCTCCAAATAACATAAATCAATCATAATGTTTGATACCAAAAGTAATTAACCTAGTCATATATTTTACAATATATGTAAATCAAATCCTTAAATTCTTTAATTCCCCAAAATCCCAAAATTAAAATCATGGATTATTCCCAAAATACAATTCAACCATTATTCCTCAATTAAATCCCATAGTATTTTATTTATCATAATCATAAAAAGTACCCAAAATAGATAACGTCTTCCAAAATAAAATTTATCACATAATCCCTAAATCATTTTCCAATACAAAGTATGTGACAAAACATGCCAGGTTGCCATCCCACCAGGCGTCTGACCTGGTCCACAGCATGGCCCGAAGGGCATTCCCAATCCCCACAGGCTGGCACAAGTGCCGATGTATCAAAACTAACACATGGGAATGATTTTCTCAAAATAGTAAACAAAAAACATCTAAAAATATAAATAAACTAAAACTAAAATACACAATCGAACTGGACCTTAAAATAATTAATTTTAACAATGTACAACTTGAACCAACATTCGAAAAATAACGACAACGAAAGAAACTAAAACTATAACTCAAACCTCCAAACAATAAGAGAGGTGAAACATCAACAAGATAAAAACATGAACCTACATGAGAAGACCATCAAAAACTAGAACCACCATCATTGACTATGATTAATCATCCAGGAATACACATAGAACAAGGTCTACATACACCCAAAAGTGTATGTAGGGTGTGAGACAAGATCCCATTAGGAAGTCACCCAAAAAAGGTTCCACATATAAAAATTAAATGAAGAATACATTTTCAATTCTAATTAAAGAAGGGAATTGAATGATTAAATAGTTTTAAAGAAAACAGTATTAAATAAAATAGTTCAAATGGAGCAACTAAAATTAAAACAGACACTCACATACTTTTTTAAATTACCAATGGGTCACACTAATGAGTGTAAAGTTACCAATGAGAACCAAATATGGGAAATTCCTCGTGGGTGTTAGCTATCTTGGGTCCCTAGATCTTCGTGTCTCTGTGAAACATGGCTTAGAAACCATGAACCTCAGAAAACGTGGATTAGAAGGCCACGACCCTAAAAAACAAGGCTTTGGAGACCATTACCCTTAGAAAAGCACATGTTTAGTTATGTTTGCAATCATCAGTCCTTCCAGTGAAACCAGGTCGAGTAACCTCCTAAACACTTGCCCACTAGTCTAGTCCACCCTCATAGATACTCAAGCTTCCCGCTTTGTGCTCAAACAAGTTTCAAGTTCATGTCACATGTCACTCTTATGTATAAAATCCAAACAGAGTACTTACACAAATAGAATCAATATTTTCACATTCAAAACCCCCTTTTAAAACCATACGCACACCAAAAGTGTTTCCAAAACTCAATCTACATAGGTTACGTACTCAGTTAAACCATATAAACAATTTAAATAGACGCTTATCATTAAAAAACCCACCACTAACACACATAATCACCATTTTGAAATAAGGCACACTAATTTTTTTTTTCAAACATGTTTCACACCGTTGTCATAATTTAAAACACCATTTAAAAAAATTACAAAGCAGTAGAAAAAGAGTGTTACATGGCATTGCACACACTAAAGTAACCATTTATAAATTTAAATGCACTCCAACATCACATGCACTCAAATATAATTTTAAAATGTGACCTTAACCACACATATAATTTGATGGAAAACCATACATCATATGTAAAACACATTTTCCCAAATCATATAGTCTAATAAGCCAAAAATAAAAGCATAATAAACAATTTAATAGAAATCACTTGGCGTTACCAAGTAAACCCACGCAAAACCTTCTTTGACCGCCAGACGCTCACGATGCCTTGTCAAAAATATTATTCAGACCACTTTAAGAGATTAAAAAGCTAAATGCACAATTTAGAAATGAGAAAAATCTAACTAAGTATGAGTTTTAAGCAGAAACAACAGACATAAATTATACATGCTACTAAATAGTTTAATGCAAATCAAACATCAATGAAAACCAATTTTTCACTACACAAATTAACTAAATTATGTGCTAAACAAATTAAACTTGAAAATTAATTTATCAAATAGTGATTATATATGTAACCACCTACCATAGGGTAACAGACTTCACAAGCATGGTGCGCAAAGACCATCACACTCCAACCACACATCCAACAACCTAGCACAAATCAAATACAAGGAATAATCAAAAAAAATAAAATTAAATCCTTAACCCAAACCAATACACATTAAATTGAATGAAATCCACTAGAAAAAGAAGGGGGTTTACCAAAGGTGTTGGCCACCGGAAGAAGGATGTGCGGTTCGTCGGATGGAGGTCAGCCAAGGGAAGAAGGGGGTGGTGAAACGCGAGGGAGGTGGCTTGAGCAGTTCTGGTTGGATGGGGGCACGTTTGGGCTTGGTTCACATAGGGGAAAGAAGAGGACGACATGACAGGGCTAGCCAAGAGGTCAGCATGCAGTGTGACAGGGCTGGCCGGGAGGTTGGGGCACAATGCGATGGGATTCAGCCATCAGGGCAGTGCATTGGGTGTCTAGAAGGGAGAAGACAGACGGTGTGCGTGCGGCTGGCACGAGGGAGGTTGGGGCGCAGCGTGAGCAGGGTGGCTGGGTGGGGTTGCAGGCAATGCAAGACAACTCGACTGGGAGGGAGGCACGATTTGAGCTGTGGATCCTGGAGGGAGGCACGTCATGGTCGGCTGAGAGGGTGGCTATACGAGAGTGTGACTTGGAGTCTAGGGGAGTGGGGTGTAATGGCGGACAGCTGAGGGATGTTGGGTGAAAATGCAAGCTGGGGCGGCGCGAGTTGTAGGGGTGCAGTGACCAGCCGGACCGAGGAGAGGTCATGGCAGATGATGGACTAGGAAAGGGGTGGTGAGTGCGGCGCTTAGGGGCTATGGGGGAGAAGGGGGTGCAACCCGAAAAAAATAAGAAACCCTAACACCGCTACGAAAGAGGGAGAAAAAAACAATAATAAAATAGAAATGAAACTAAAATAAAACTTGTAATAATAGTAAAATAAAATTAGAATAATAATGACAATAATAAATAAAAAGACAAAACTCAAATGATGAAAGTAAAATAAAATAAATATTTATAACAATTATGATAATAATGATAATGATAATAATAATAATAATAATAATAACATTATAAAATAATAATAATAATAATAATATTATCATGAGAACAATTTATTAAAGTTTGTTAAACTTATTTCTATTTTATTTTTACTTCACTATTCATTATTATTTCATTATCTCAATATGTTTTTAACTAATTTTGAATGTCGGGCAGACTGCGCGGTCTTAGAACCGTGCCCTGCCCATGCGTCTGGTGACGCAAAACTCAAAACACTGATAATAATAATAATAATAATAATAACAAACTAAAATATGAATAATGTTGTAAATAATAATAAGAATAATAAAACACAATTAATAGTACAAAAAATTAAATAAAAAGGTATATCAATAATGATAATAATAATAATAATATCCCTAAATAATACACTTATTATTATCTTTATAAAAACTCTTATTTTATTTGATTTTTATTTCATCACACCAATAATTCTATTACTTTATTATTAATCCATTTTATTTAATTAATTTACCATAGATCAGGGCATGCAGTGAACCGGGCAAGGTCGTGCAGCGACCCAGGCGAGGCCGCACACTATCGACTGCGGTGCGCTAGACACAGTCAATTCTAAAACATTCAAAAAAAATTAAAATAAGAGCTCTGGAATTTTAACTCAGGTCTTGAACAAAACTACCCAATGCCAAATAAAATAAAATAAAAAAATAATTTAAACACAAATACGGTGAAAATTCTCCCCAACATAGTGCCCTCCATCTCCAGAATGCTACAACTAAGGCTCAACTCCGATGTAGCAATAGATTACCCCTTGGTGTTAAAAAAGGATCCCTATGAAAACCAAGTGAAAAGAGGCAAACACACCATGCTTAGAGAAAGTGACTAAACTGAAAAACTCAAGAAACTCATACAAAAACTTTCTGATATGTGCCACCCGCCCAAAAGACCAGAACACCTCTAGTTGACTGATCAAGGAAAGTGACTGTCGCACCTGTGGGAACCAACTTCACAAGTAGAAACATCTCAAGCACTATTAAATGAAAACCACACCATTTGACTTGAATGAACAAACATGACAAACCACTTATAAAGAGTACTATTATCACCTATCACCCAATCATTTCTCTAAATAGAACTAAATTTTCACCATGGGGAAATCCTGAAGGGGGATCCATCCTATTAAAAACTTACTAATGCCCGAGACAAAACTAGAAAACCAACACGAGGAGGCCCGGACTGGCTCCCCACCCTTATGAAGAAGGGCCAACCAGTTTCATTCCATAGGCAATTGTGCGAGACCCATAATGTGTCTCCCCACCGTTAGAACTGAAAGAGGATACAAAACTTTGATAATTTCCTAAAGGTGACCAAACACCCCACCCCAAGGGCCAGGGAGGGAGGGGCCCGACCACCGAGCATCAAAACCATGACCTAAGACGAACCAGCATCACTACATCCCTGGATGAGAACTATTCAAATCTGAGGCCGATTTACCTAACAGATCCCATAAGGACCACTAAAAGTGATTACATATTCTAGGACGCAACCCCCAGGACTTTAAGGTAACAAGAAGACCACACCTCCTCATATCCATAGGAAACATCGCGCACCCAAACGGGTCGTTTGGAATGGAACAAAAAAAGAGAATAATTTAAACCGTCTTCACCTTCAATAATGACGAAAAAAATATGCTCGGGGTCCCATACACTCCCAAGGTTCCTGACCACGTTCGAGCTTCACTTCGAGGCCTATGGATGGAGCTCTAATGTTTAACGCATCTCCTGCCTCGCACTCAGGCATGGAAGACTCCTAAACAGAGCTTCTCCTTTTGGTGTCACACACAACCACACCGTAACTGAGGCAACACCAACAAACAAAACACACCATGACATAAAAATACTACCTCATGGCATATCCACCAGAATATAGGTTTAGATGATTCACATGCATCACCTCTTCACCTTAACCATGAATCATAATAAGGAAAGATGCATGAAAAACACTCATCTTTGAATAGAAAAAATTATAACCCCTTGAGAAGACATACTGTTATGGAAACATGGATTCCTCAAGGATCCTATGAAATCCAACCTTGCTCTTCAAAGAGAACACACACAGCTAGACACCACCAAACATGACCCTTGCGGCAAACAAAAGCACTACAAAGCCCTTCAAGACACTGGTCAACACTGATAATTCTGAACTGCCTTACCCTTCCCTTCTGGGATTCCTTTTATTGATTACAGGGGGAACCTTTAGATGCAACGATGTTAAACTTCATACCTGACAACTAAGACAACTCAAGGAGACCAAAGATCCAATAAATTTTCCTTGTACCTATCATCCCACTGCGAGAGGATCCACAAAACCGAAAAGAAAAAGGAATACACATAGCACTATCACTCAAAAGGGAGAGTCCTTGATTTAATCAAATGGTGGGTAAGCCAACAACAAATTACCTGTGGCTTCACTTCAATCGCATGTTAACGCTTTATGGGGGTGTACACTAGTTAAGAAAGAAAACCATAGACCGAGTCAAACTGGTCCTATGGCCAAGACATATCGTAAGTACACACTAAACGTATAGGGTAACCATTACAAGGGCTTCGTGAATCACTTTTCAAAATAATTCACTGACTACACAATTTCACACCAACTTACAAATAAAAATTCAAACTCAAGACAAAAATCAGTAAAAAAGGATTCTCAGCTCTAAATGTCTCACATCCATCACTTCCCAAAATGCAAGGACACATCACACAATCACCGGTTATTAAAACATGAATTTTTTTTCTTAACCAAAACTTTTGAAAATAAATAAAGCTGGTGGGATGTAAAGACATCAATGGTGCCCCATGGGCCTCACACATGTATGTTCCCATTCCACATCAGCACCCACCTCATATCTATGTAGGAATGAATATGCTCGTATTATTAACCATTTCTCTTTCCATATGAATTCATGCATGTGGTTTCTCATGATAACACCAAGAATCAAAACCGAACCATTATATTTTTCAACACAAAAACATTCAACCCACACTTTTCAATCTTCATAGATCATTTTCTTTTTAATGTGATTCATTTCAAAACATTTTCCAAGACCAAATGATTTTTACTTAAAAAAAATTCCCACAATTCCAAAATAAGGTTACAAGGAATGGTGAAAGAGAAAAATAGTGTCAACGGGTGACTAGAACATATGGTTGGCAGCCATACGCCAATCACGCCACTGCTAAAGTGGGTATTATAGGACAGCATCCCCAAATACACATGGCTTGCCAAACCCTGTGATCTCACTAGGACCACTGATCCTACTCCCTTTACATTTCCCATAGACAAGATTAACCGTAAGGACCAAAGACTTAGGAAAACCGTAAATTAATTTGGTAACTCGAGTCCTGCCATGTGGTGTGCTTCCCAGGCACCTTACTCGTAGCTAGGACACTGAGTTCCAAAAACTATAACTCTAGTCTACCATGAATCTATCCCAAAAGAACACAACCCAAGAGAGAAAACCTCCTCTGATACCATTTTTTCATGAACAAGGCTAGTTCGCTATCCGACCCAGCTCCCGAACTGGTCTACGAAATGGCCCAAAGGGAGTTCCCGATCCCCATGGGCTCACACAAGTTCCTGGGTATCAAAACTAACACTTGGTAATGATTTACTCGAAATAGTAAACAAAAAACAACTGACAAGATAAATAAAATAAAACTGGAATAGATAATCAAACTAGACCTTAATAAAAATTCAATTTTAATGATTTAAAACTCGAACCAACATCAAAAAAATAATGACAACAAATGAAACAAAAACACTAACTCAAAATTCCAAGCAACAAGAGAGGTGAGACATCCACAGCTACAAAAACCAACCTGCACGAGAAGACCATCAACAACCCGAACCACCATCATTGAGCATGATTCCCCAACCTGGAATACATAGAGAACAAGGTCTACATACACCCAAAGGTGTATGTAGAGTGTGATCCAAGAGCCCAGTAGGACGTCACCCAACAAAAAGGTTCCACAGATAAACATTAAATCACAAATACATTTCCAATTCTAATTAATGTAGGGAATTAAATTCTTAAATAGTTTTAAAGAAAACAGAATTAATGAAAACATTTTCAAATGGAACAAATTAAATTAAAACAAAAACACACACACTTACATTTTAAAATATCCAATGAGTCACATTGATGAACTTAAAGTTACCAATGAGCACCAAATATGGTAGAGGCCTCGTGGGTGTTAGCAAGCTTAGGTCCCTGGACCATCGTGTCTCAGTGAAACATGGATTAGAATCCACAACCCTCAGAAAACGTGGATTAGAAGGCCATGAGACTCAAAAAACATGGATTAGGAGACCACGACCCCTTAAAAAGCATATATTTAATTAATGTTGCAATTGTCAGTCCTGCTAGTGAAACCTGGTCGAGTCACCTCTGGAACACTTGCCCACCAGTATAGTCCATTCTCATAGCTACTAGGCTCCCTACTTTGTGCTCAAACAAGTTTCAAGTTCATGTCACATGTCACAATTATATATAAAATCCAAACAGAGGACATACACACATGAAACCACTATCTGCACATTAAAACCCTCTTTTAAAACCATATTCACACAAAAAGTGATTCCAAAACTCAATCTGCATAGATTACGTACTCAGTTAAACCGTATGCACAATTCAAAGAGATGATTATCATTAAACCAACCACCACTTACACACATAAACACCATTTTTAAATAAGACACACAAAAAAAAATTTGAACACATTTCACACCATTGTAATTATTTAAGACACCATTTAAAAATAATTAAAGTAGAAGTAAAATAGTGTTACATGGCTTTTTACACACTAAAGTTACAATTTATAAATTCAAACACACTCCAACATCACACACACTCAAATAAAATTTTAAAATGTGACCTTCACTACACAAATAATTTGATGGAAAACCTTACATCATATATAAAACACCATTGCTCAAATCACAGTTTAATGAGCCAAAAATAAACTCTTACAAAACAATTTAATAGAAATAAAATGGTGTCACCAAATAAACCCACGCAAAACCTTTTTTGACCACCAGATGCACACGACGCCATTTCAAAAATTTTATTCGCACCACTTGAAAGGATTAAAAAGCTACCTGCACAATTTAGAAATAACCAACATCTTACTAAGTATGAGTTTTAAGCGGAAACAACAAAAATAAATTAGACATTCTAGTAAACAGTTCAATGCACATCAAACAACAATAAAAACCAATTTTTCACTACACAAATTAACTAAATTATGTACTAAACAAATTAAACATGTAAATTGATTTATCAAATAATGATTAGACTTGGAACCACCTACCTTGGGGTAGCAGAATTCACAAACATGGTTCCCAAAGACCGTCGCATTCCAACCACTCCTCCAACAACCTAGTGTGAATCCAAAACAAGGAAAAACCACCCAAAATAGTAAAATTAAACCCTTAACCCAAAACAAACCACATTAAATTTAATGAAATCCACTAGAACACGAAGGGGGTTCACCCAAGTTGTTGGATACTAGAAGGAGGAGGTTCGGTTCATCGGACGGAGGTCTACCGAGGGACGAAGGGGACTTCACAATGTGAGGGAGGTTGTTGGAGCAGTTCTAGTCAGCTGGGGGTACGTTCAGGCTTGGTGCGCATAGGGTAAAGAAGGGAACAACATAACCGGGCTGGGTGAGAGGTCAACGCACGACACGAAAGGGCTGGCCGAGAGGTTTGGGAACAGTGCAATGGGGTTTGGCCATCTGGGTCGTACGGCGGGTGTCCGAGAGGGAAACGACAAACAATGTATGAGCGGCTGACACTAGGGAGGTCAGGGCGCCACATCAGTAGGGTGGCCAGGTGGGGTTGTAGGCGGTGCAAGATAGCTCAGCTGGGATGGTGGAGCGGTGTGAGCTATGTTGTCTAGAGGGAGGCACAACGCATGATGGTCGGTTGGGAGGGTGGTTGTACGAGATTGCGATCGGGATTCTAGGGGAGGGGGTGTGACAGCAGATGGCTGAGGGAAGTCGGGTTGTGATGCTAGCTGGGCGGTGTGAGTAACATGGGTACGAAAACCAGCCGGACCGAGGGGAGGCCATGTGAGATTAGGGACTAGGCAAGGGGTGGGGAGTGAAGTGCGTAGGGGCTATATGGGAGAAGGGGGTACAACCAAGAAAATAAAAAGAAACCCTAACAACGTAAGAAAAGAAATTGAAAAAAGCAATAATAAAATAGAAATGAAACTAAAATAAAACTAGTAATAATCGTAAACTAAAATTAGAATAATAATGATAATAATAAATAAAATGATAAAACTCAATTGATGACAATAAAATAAAATAAAAATTTATAAAAACATTGATAATAAGGATAATAATAATAATAATAATAAAATCCTATAATAATAATAATAATAATAATATTATTATTATTATTATCATGAAAAAAATTTCTTAACATTTGTTAAACTTATTTCCATTTTATTTCTACTACATTATTTATAATTATTTCATTATCTCGTTATGTTTTTAACTAATTTTGAAAGCTAAGCAGACAACACGGTCTCATAGCCATGCCCTGCTCATGCGTCTGGTGATAGAAAACTCAAAACACTCATAATAATAATAATAATAATAATAATAATAATAATAAGAAAATAAAATATTAATAACGATTTCAAAAATAATAACAATAATAAAAATCAATTAATATTACTAAAATAAAATAATAAGGTATAACAATAATGATAATAATAATAATAATTATAATAATATCCATGAATAAAATTATTATTATTATCTTTAAACAAACTCTTATTTTATTTGATTTTTATTTCATCATATTATTAATTCTATTGAATTATTATTAATATGTTTTATATAATTAATTGTCCATCGAGCAGGGTGTGTGGTGAACCAGGCGAGGTTGCACAGTGACCCAGGCAAGGCCGTGCTCATTTGACCTCGATATGCTAGACATAGTCATGGCCAAAACATTCATTTTTAAATAAAAATAATAACTCTAAAATTTTATGTCCGGCCTCGACCCGAACTACCCGATGACAAATAAAAATAATTAAATAAATAATTTAAACACAATGGGTGTGAAAAATTATATCCTTTTTATAAATAAGATGTACCAAAAATGAACTTATTATGACTCCATAAACTCTTTAAACTAAAAGGTAAAAGTCATACAAACCAGGGACTTCACATAGGCCAGTGGTAGGCGATAAAGCCTTTTCTCACTTTGGTTGTGGGTTCGATTCCCACAACCTCGTCTGATGTAATGGGTTGTCACCCTTCTAGCGAGTTGTACTTTTTCTAAAACTATAAAAATCTTAAAACATTCAAAAAATGAGATAAAATCTTCAAAAATAACCATAACATAATTTAACCTCATGTTTATCTAATGACTTACATTTTACATCTCAAAATGTAATAAACCATAATTACCTCAAAATCAAGGATCATGTAAACCCTAAATATTAATTATAATTATATCCAAAAAATAAAAGGTAATTCTTCCTCTAACAGATTTTTCACATAACAAACTTCAGGGTTACATATACTAGAGAAAAGTTATCCATAGTAATCCCATCAACAAAAGATCGTTAATACTTTTAAAAATTTCATCACTCATAGATCATACATAACTCTCAAATTTTTAAAATGTAGACATCTTAATCATCCATAATTCTTCATTATCCCTTAACCATGTTTTCCAACTTATTCTATAATATTTATTTCCTACAAACCAAATCCTGAATCATGTACTAAAATCTAATGATATCAAAAAATGAGCTAAGAAATAGTCCATACCATTCATAGGTCATTTTCAGTTTCCATATCCTCAATTAGAATGGCATTAGGTATTGGAAAACATATATTTTTATGGTCCTACTAATCCCATTTCCAAACATTTTTGTAGGAAATGTATTGGTTTAGTGACCATGAAAACCACATTTAAAATATTCAATTGATCCTTCAGAAAGAACATCTTTCTCTTTCCTGGATTCAACTGAACGTTTCCTTTTTCCATGGATGTTTATTGCTTTATAACCTTCATTACCACATCAATAACATCTTACCATCCCTTTGAAACCTTTTCCCTAGTGTTTCTTTCTACATCATTGTCACGTAAGCTATTTAATATACTTACTTTAAGGATTATTATCTTAACTTCAATAGGGATTCATTTCTCACATATGTGATGCCTTAGAAAAATCACCATGGTTAAGGTGGTAAATCATGACTCTAGATAGTTGGTTAAGAATAACCACAAGAGTTCTCATTACTGATCTAATTTCATTTGGTTTCTTATTCAAAAACCACCATAGTTTTCTAAACACCCATTGTTACTTTGTTTCCTACTAGAACCAGCCATATACTAACACCAAAAAGGCCAGTGTGAGTATATCAGTAAAATCATCATATAATATCTTATGAAGAGGGTAAACACTAAGATATACTTATTCATGTTATCTTAAACTCATTCAATTTATCTAAAAAAACTATGACTCTTTCCAATAATCAAACCATTTTAGTTATATAAAACATTTCCCTTATTCTTAAATAACACCCAAACCTCTAAAGTTATCTAAACCGACCTATGATACCAACTGTAAGGCCCCAGCCTTAAATGTTAAATAATCATGAGATAAGACATTAATTTTACTTTAAATCACATCAAGGATCTTTTCAGGTTTATTTTTCTAAATAATTAGGTAATTATTAATACATTATATCTCAATTATTACAAAATAGACACTTCTAATCCATCAAATTTTTTCACAATAATAAAAAACCTTAAATAAAACAAGAATTATTTTCTTGATAAAATTATTCATCAATTATTAATATCTCTTACCCTTCCTTATAACCTATGAAAAATATTCTAAAAACCTAGGATGAGCATAAAAATCTCTGTAAGGGTTAAAAAATATGGAATAAAAACATTAGTCCATGAATACAAACAAATCAATGAAATCACAATTTTCACTCATAAAACATAATCTCTTTATCATACCTCATGAAATCATTATATTTATAAATAAATCATATAAATCATTAATCATAAATGCAAATTTTGGAATCTATAACATACCTACATTGTACCTTTCACAGTTGTTTCTGATGCTTTTGTTGGGGAGCACACATTTGTTTGCTTGAGGACAATGAGGACAATGAGGACACACTGGATGTTTCCCCACATTCTTGCTTTCCAAATGTGGGAAGCATCCATTATTTATTTAGGGATGTTTTCTCCATGATCAAAATGGGTTGATGGGATTTCGGTTCTTCCATATGTGGATTTCTTCTCAGAACTCGTTACCTAGTCAGGGTCTCTTTTATAGACTAAGTCATTGTTTGTGAAACTCTTCCTAGTTCTATATCTTCATGGATACTGGTTAATTACATTGCTTCTCTTGGGACATTCCAAGGGGTCTGGCTAGGGCAGAAACCTTTGGTTGGTGGAGTAGTTACGTTGGACATCACGGGCATGTCTGGACGTTGGAACACTAGTGTTTAACACCCCAAGCTTCCACAGTACACTTCCCTTTGAATTATACAGTAGCGTGTGTTGTACACAACTTCGAGTTCTAACACACACACCACAACCAATCAAACAAGCCGTTATGAATAGTAATACGCACTTTTTGAAATTTTATAAATTTTATCTTTCAAAATGGACTTTGTTTTTGGATTTAGAATATCGAAATTAGCCTAGGGTGAAATTTTGGTATTTTTCTGAAAACTGTCAATTTTTATGAATAGTGAAAAAACACTGAGTTATAGTTTAAAACTGATTTTTTATTTAAATAATTTTTTATTTAAATTTTACTAAGGTAAAAATATATACATAATACCTATATAAGTACAATGTAATTCATTGGAGTTAGTTTAGAATAATTTTATATATATAAAATTTTTATTGAACATTTCACCGTCTTTTACCCACCTCCTAGGAGATTTTGGAAATTCACATAAAAGTTAATTTTATCACTTTTGTGAGTGGAATTTCAAAAATCCAAGAGACACATTTAATATCAAGGAGTAAAATGTGGTTAAATGAGATAAAAAATAATTTTTATTGAATTGTAACTTTTTACGTTTATTTACCACGGTTAAAAGAAAATAGGGTATTAAAGGGTAAAAATGATATTAATATTACCCTAACACATGTCCTAATTATATTGGAAAACTGTATCTCGACAAGAAAAAACTTTTGGAATAAAATATTATCATTTAGGTCAACTTGGATTAGATTAGGACATTAATTATTATTTAATTCAAAGAAGAGTTAAAAGAGTTAAAATCAATGTTTAATAACTAAAATGTTTTTAATATAGGGTTATACATAAGATAAATTCTATTGTAAATATTCATTATGAAGATAAAAAGATTTCATACTTGATGGTATTTTATTTATAATTTTTAGAAATTAAATAATTTAATTTATAAATGAAACAATGGTGATACAATAATTACCTAATTAATGAAATATTAAAATAATTCATATTATAAATATCAAAATAAATGTAATTTGAGACTTTTTATGAATTACACTAATTTTCTAGGTTAACATGACATATTAGTATTGGTTATATAAATTGTTTTCGAAGTAATATTGTTGTTATGAAATTATTAAAAACAAAATATCCAATAGTGTCAAAATTGACATAAAAGAGTTTTTGAAACAAATATTATATTATTAATTTATATTATATTCCTAAAAATATATGGCTAGGCCAAAGAACTTGTATCATGATTGGTATATCATTAACATACCACTTGGAGGTCTCTTGGATGTATATAGTAAGTTTATTAACTATATAATATAAAAATACCATGTGACATGGTAAATGTTAAACTAATTAACTAAGAGTTAAAACAAAAATATAAGGTTAATATAGTGACACAAACCTATCTGAAACCTTTTGGTTGAGTTTTTTAGACCTATCCCCACCTTAACCTTTAAATAGTCTACTTTGGAGCCATTAGAAACTAAATATGAATTTATTATAAAAAAATATTTCTAGCTTTTCCAAAGGTGCCCCCCACCCCTCTTATAAAAGGGCACCCCCCTTTCTCACTAATTCACACATTTAAAGCCTTTTTTTTCGGAAAAAACCTTCCTAAATACTCTCTAAACATCCCTAACATCAACCTATATGCCTTAGTTTGATCATAAAGCCATCCTAAGGAGCCCTTTTGATCAAATCAAAAGGAAGAACCCGAATAAGATGTAATGTTTTCACCACCCTCTTTCATGTTCCTTTCTTCTTCATCTTCTTCTTTCTTTGTTATTCCCATTCTAAAATAATAACTCCAGTATATTATATATATTGTGATGTTATTATAAATATGGTACAACCATATTCAGTATTCTATCCATCCTTTGATTGACATGTCACCATACGTGCATATGTATGGCTTACCGTCTCCACATCGTGGTGTAATTGTTATTCAATAAATTATTATTTGGATGGGTATAATAATAATGTTTAATTCATGTAAATAAAAAATATAACATGATAATGATTCTCTATATTTGATATACCGTACAATTATATATTATTTTAATATCAAAATAATGATATTGTCGCTCATGTGTACGTACGGACTACCGTCTCCACGAATGCAATGAGATTTATTCCCCATCGTATCCATTCAAGAATAATTCTCATTGAATGATTAAAAATAATTTTTAGGGACTTTATATCATTCTGAATATGAATAAGATACAACCTATCCATAACAAACATGACTTATGTAACAAAATATAAAAAAGAAAACGAGTATGTTAACACCCGGAACAATGATAATACTAAGATATTATTAGCAAATCAATGGTAAAAGATCATATATGATAAAATAATAATATTTTTGATTCTTTTATAATTTAATAACAATTATTTCACCATTATACAGGAGTTTAACCTACCCTCAACCAAGGAAAAGTAAAAGGTAAGGGTTTATTTCACAATCACTTCATTATCCGAGGTTGTTTATATGTAATTACCTACTAGGATCTCTTTATCATCCACATCCATGTTTCTTAAAAATGTATTTCAAATCACTCTTACTATTTTAAAGACTATGGGATAAATTCATTTCTACCCTTGTTGACTTTTTATAAGAAGTTTATAAAGGACTCTTTCTGTCATTTTCCAAACAAGGTCATTTTTAACCTTTTCGACAGAATTAAGGTAAGAATGTTTTTTTAACTTATACGGCGGGTGCGGATAATTTCCACCATTATAAAATCATCAAAGATTCCCTTACATGATTGTAAGAATATTTTAAAAGTAAATGTTTTATTTTATAATCATGTGACTTTTAGATGATTTTAAAAAAAGAGATATTTCTCTTAAATAGTGTTGATTTCATCTCTGTCAACATCCTTTGATGTATTTTAAGCTTATTTGATGTTTATTTATTATTATACAAAACTTTCATATTTTATTAAAGGTTTTGTGATATTTTTGACTGTGGATGTACTATTTTTATACCATTCATGGTTTATGGAGAAAGTATTGACATTTCGTATGCTAGTTTTAATACGAATGTTTATGTTATGTTTAAACCTGTTCATATGATGAATTCATTGGATTTAATATGTGATGGGTGGAGACCGTTATAGCTCCTTAATGAATCAGTAGGTCTCATGAGACAAAATAGTTCCTTGGCATAAGGCATTGACAAAATATTATTTGTAGTCTTGGCATGAGGCCCTAACTATGTGGTTATGATAGTATGGCATTATGCATTCCATCATTATGAAAGTGGTTATTGATATTTCATGTGAATATTCAAATAGTAGAATATCAATGTGAATAAGTATATGGAATTATTTCATTTTATTTCTGCTATATTATACTGATGTTCAAGTTTAAAAGTCTTTTGTTTTAGTTATACATTTCCTTAAATGTTTATGCTTATTTATGAAAGTTTCTTCTATAATGTTATTCTTACTGGGCACTTGAGATCACCCCTTTCTATGTTTTATAGTTCCCAGGAGGTGAAGAAGTATTTTATGAATGACCTATAGGGATAGTATGAGGGGATAAGAGTGTGGACTATGGAGACTATAATGTTGTACTTTTCATTTTATGATGTAATGTAAACTTTATGAATGTATCTAGTTATTCCAAGGATACTAAACTAATCGGTCTTTCGAGACATGATATTTCTTGTGATCTTGCCAATGTTATGTAATAATGCACCAACTTTGGGTAACTAGGGTCGAGGCGTTATAGTTGGTATCACAGGAATTTTAGTACAAACCTTGGAAGCTAGATTTAGGTAAACTCTAATTAGAGAACATATACCTAAGATAGACTTTGAGTATTAGTATAGAAGAACTTCCTAGAATTTTGGTATTGTAGACATTCTGTGACTTTTCTGAGCAATACATCCCTGTCTATAAACGAGCAGGTAGAGGTGGCTCTGGAACATATGTACCTAGGGGTAAAACCCAAAAACACCGCTTTGAGCTAGACTCGAACGGGAACTGGTTCACGACAACGGGCATTGTTTCACTCTTGGTTATGACACTCCCGGGGGATATGCTTAGGATAAATCTCATTTTTTTTACAAATATGTATGAAGGGTTTATGAGTTTATACATTCTCAAAGAAAAAATGTTTATGATAATGGATTATATCCATAAATAGTTCAATTTATGTTAAGGGTTTTTATAGGTATGGAATTATGTATTTTGATTCATAAACAGATCTATTTTCTCCCATTGTTTAGAAATGAAGCCTATTGGAAGAAATTGAAACCGTATCACTGCACGCACTCCATGTAGGGATTTGTCTCCTGCTCCAGATAATTATAGTGGAGCTGGTGATGCAACTGGTGTTGATCAGCTAATCACCATACTAGTACAACTCACTCAGGTTATGAATAATAACCTTACCCGTATGGATCACCTGGATCCTCAGCATGAGGGATCAATGATAGATCGCTTCATGAGGCAACAAAAACCAAAGTTCAATGGGAGTAAAAATCCCTTAGTAGCTGAGAAATGGATAAATTCCCTAGAGAAAATATTTTAGGCTTTGGGGTGTAGTGAAAAGGAAAAAGTTATCATGGCAGTCTACCGCCTCATTGGAGATGCTGATCAATGGTGGTCATTGATTCAAAACACGAAGGAAGATGATGAAGTATCAAATATGTAATGGAGGGAGTTCAAAGATATTTTTTTATAAAAATACTTACCACGTGACCATCGAGCAGATATGGAAAGACAATTTCTGAGAATGAGACAAAAGGAGGATGAGAATGTCGCAAATTATGACGCTAACTTTACAAGGTTTTCAAGGTATGATGGAGATTATATATGTAACCCAAGATGTAAGATTGATCATTTCTTTGATGGGTTAAAACCATTTCTCAGTCGAGAATTACTCCCACAATCCTTCTCGTCATACAAAGACATTGCCTCATGTGCTATCAAGACAGAGAGGGAATTATCTAAGTCTGATGACTTTAAAGAAAATCAAGAGAAGAAAGGATCTTCTGATAAATCTAGGAATGGAAATAAGGGGAAGAAGGGAAAAGTTTAATATCCATCCGGCAATAATTGTGGGAAGAAACACCCCGGTACTTACTTAAAAGGAATGGGAGTCTGTTACAAGTGTGGTGAAAAAGGTCACCAAGCTCGTGATTGTAAGGGGAAGAAGGAAGATACCGATTTCCAATGCTACAATTGCAGGGTGATTGGACATTATGAAAATGAATGTCCTAAGCATTCGGGGAACATACCTCAGAAAAGTCCAAGGGATCAAGGCCAAGCTTATGCTATCACTACTGCGGAGGTAAAAGATCCAAAAGACGTGGTGGCAGGTAATTTAATGGTTTCCTCAAGTTTAGAAAATACATTATTTGATTCTGGATCATCGCATTGTTTTATATCTTCCCAGTTTGCTAAGAAAATTAGATATTTCCAATTTGATTTAACAAGGGAGTTGTCAGTTAAAACTCCTAAGGGATGTATCATTGCAATAATGTTTTGTGAATCAGTCCCCATTAGAGCACATAAATGTTCTTTATCCGCTGATCTCATCATCATACCTACGATTGAGTTTGATATAATCCTTGGTATGGATTGACTTTTAGACCATGATGAAAAAATTTATTATAAGAAGATGGAGGTTACAATGTTTGATGATGATGATAAGGAACACCTTATCTTTAGAGCAGAATTATCACCACCTAATTCTTACCTAGACCCACCCCCAGTAGATCAACTAAATTAAATTATTGGGGAGGAAGAGAATGAAATGACTATGGGTGAGGAAAGTAATGTTCAAATAGAGGATTTAACTATTGTGAAATAATATGTAGATGTGTTTCCAAAAGATTTACCTAGACATCCTCCAGAATGATAAGTTATGTTTTCCATTGATTTAATCCTTGGATCAAGGCCTATATCAAAGAACCATTATAGAATGGCCACTATGGAATTAGTTGAACTAAAGAAACAACTAGAGGAATTGATTAATAAGGGATTTATTCTCCCTAGTGTTCCTCAATGGGGAGCCCCTGTTATTTTTTTTAATGAAAGATGGATATATGAGGTTATGTATCGACTATAGGAAAATCAATTAAATAACAATAATGAACAAGTATCTCCTACCTGTCATTGATGATTTATTTGACCAACTGCATGGAGATCAATACTTTTCAAAGAATGAACTTCGATCTAGATACCATCAGTTGTGTGTGAAGAAGGAAGACATTCTGAAGACAACATTTCAAATAAAGTACGAGCATTATGAGTTTACATTAATGCCTTTTCGATTGACTAATGCACCCTCAGTATTCATGGATCTAATGAATATAGTTTTCAATGAATATCTTTATGATTTTGTGGAGGTATTTATTGATGATATCTTGGTATACTCCAAAAGCTACGAAGATCATGAAAATCACTTGTGCATTATCCTTAAGACTCTTAGAAGGCATGAATTATATTGGAAGTTTATCAAGTGTGAATTCTGGCTTCAGGAGATCTCTTTTATTGGCCATATTGTCTCCAAGGATGGATTCTCTGTTGATCCTTCAAAGACAAGAGCAATCCAAGAATGGCCAGCACCAACAATTATAACCGAGGTATGCAGTTTTATTGGTTTAGCAGTTTGTTATCGATGTATCATCCAGAACTTTCCCCGATTGACTAACCCATTAAAAAAGATCACACATAAAGGGGTTAAATTTGATTGGAAAAAAGAATGTGAAGAATGTTTTGAATAACTGAAGAGAAGATTAGTCAATGCTCCTATATTGACTCTACCATCGTGGAATGATGGGTTCGTTATTTATAGTGATGCATCAATGAACGGACTTGGTTGTGTCCTTAAGCAGAATGATAGGGTTATTTCTTATGCATCACGACAGCTAAAAATTCAGGACCAAAACTACCCTACTCATGATCTTGAGTTAGCTGCTGTAATCTTTCCTTTGAAGATATGAAGAGATTATCTCTATGGTGAAAAATGTGAGATTTATACTGATCATAAGACTTTTAAGTATATTATCTCATAGAAAGAACTCATCATGAGGCAAATGAGATGGCTTGAACTACTTAAGGATTGTGATTGCACGATACACTACCACCCAGGGAAGGAAAATAAGGTGGCAGATTCTTTGAGCAGAAAAGATCATGGAGTTTTGAACATGATTATAATTGAAAGGGATCCTATTTTCATGGATCTAGTGAAGATGGATATGGGAATTACCCAGTAAAGTGAGACATTGATACTTTTTCAATTTGTTTCCAAACCATCTTTACTAGAAAGGATAAAGAGTTCTCAGATCGGTGATGAAGAGTTTCAAAAGAAGATTAAAGGTGTGAAGGATGGAAGATTGAAAGACTTTGTGTATGAAGATGGAATTTTGAAAACTGGGAAGAGACTTTGTGTTCCCAATATACCTAATCTGAAAAGGGAATTTTTAGATGATGCTCATAGCTCCAATTTGTCTATACACCCTGGGAGCACCAAAATGTATAGAGATTTGAAGGAACATTTTTGGTGGGACAATATGAAGAGGGAGATTGTTAATTTTGTGTCAAGATGTATGGTTTGTCAACAAGTGAAAGCTGGAAGGCAAAATCCTGGAGGAGTTATGCAACCTCTTCCCATACCGGGGTGGAAATTATATAATATCACGATGGACTTTGTCATGGGACTACCAAAGACTCCTAGAAGGAACGATGCAATATGGGTTATTGTTGATCGTCTTACCAAGTCAGCACATTTTCTTGCTATAAGAGAAGATCTACCACTGCAACGTCTAGCAAGACTATATATTAATGAATTTGTGAGACTTCTTGGAGTACCCCTATCGATTATTTCTGATTGTGATCCCCGTTTTACTTCCCGATTCTGTAAGAGTCTTCAGAAGGCCCTAGATACTGAACTTCATTTGAGAACTTCCTACCAACCTCAAACAGATGGACAATTAGAATGGACTATTCAAACCTTAGAAGACATGTTGAGATCCTGCTCACTTGACATTCAGGGTATGTGGGATCAATATTTACCTCTGGTAGAATTTTCCTATAAAAATAGCTTCCATTCGAGTATTCAAATGGCACCATATGAAGCATTATATGGAAATAGATGTCGCACACCAACCTGTTGGGATGAAGTTGGTGGAAGAAAACTTGTAGGCCCAAAACTGGTGGAGGAAACGATGGAGAAGGTAAAGGTAATCCAAAACCACATCAAAGCACCTCAAAGTAAGCAGAAGAGGTATGCTGACAACCGAAGGAAGGATTTGGAATTTCAGGTAGGAGATCAAGTTTTCATGAAGGTTACTTTCATTGAAGGGAGTTATACATTTCAGCAAGATAGGTAAATTGAGTACCAGGTACATCAGACCTTTCAAAATTCTAGAGCGAATTGGGGTTGTAGCTTACCATTTTGCAATGCCGCCAAGTCTCTTTAACGTTCACGATGTGTTCCACATATCACTATTGAGGAAATACATGCCTGACCCAATGCATGTACTCACCTATGAGGAATTATAACTGGAACCTGATCTGTCTTATTTCGAATAGCCTATCAGGATTCTTGATACGAGAGAACAAGTACTGAGAAACCGGATGACTCGTCTAGTAAAAGTTTTGTGGAGAAACTATAAGATGGAAGATGCAACATGGGAAACCGAGGAACTTATTATGAAAAACCACCCAAGTCTTTTCATGTGGTAGTATTCTAGAAATTTTGAGGACAAAATTATTTGATGGAGGGGGAATGTAAAACCCCAAGCTTCCACGGTATGCTTCCCTTTGAATAATACAGTAATGTGTGTCGTACGCAACTTCGAGTACTAACACACACACCATAACCAATCAAACTAGCCGTTATGAATTGTAATACCCAATTTTTGAAATTTTATAAATTTTAAATTTCAAAATGGACTTTGTTTTTGGATTCGGAATATCAAAATTATCCTAGGGTGAAATTTTGGTATTTTTCTGAAAACTTTCAATTTATGAGGAATAGTGAAAAAACACTGAGTTATAGTTTAAAACAGAATTTTTATTTAAATAATTATTTATTTACATTTAATTAAGGTAAAAATAGATACTTAATACCTATATAAGTTCAATGTAATTCCTTGGAGTTATTTTAGAATAATTTTAGATATATAAAAATTTTATTTAACTTTTCACCGTCTTTTAACCACCTCCTAGGAAAATTCAGAAATTCACATAAAACATAATTTTACCGCTTCTGTGAGTGGAATTTAGAAAATCCGAGAGACACAATTAATATCAAGTTGTAAAATGTGGTTCAATGAGATGAAAATAATTTTTGGTTAATAGTAACTTTTTTACTTTTATTTAGCACAGTTAAAAGTAAATAGGGTAATTAAGGGTAAAAATGATATTAATATTACCCTAACACATGTCCTGATTCTACTGGACAAGTTTATCTCGACCAAAAACAAACTTTTGAATAAAATATTATCATTTAGGTCCACTTGGATTAGATTAGGACATTAATTATTATTTAATTCAAAGAAGAGTCAAAAGAGTTAAAATCAAAGTTTAATAACTAAAACATTTTTAATATTGGGTTATACACAAGATAAATTCGATTGTAAATATTAATTAGAAATATAAATATATTTCCAATATAATGGTCTTTTATTTATAAATTTTAGACATTAAATAATTTAATTTATTTATGACTTAATGGTGATGCAGTAATTACCTTATTAATGAAATATTAAAATAATTAATTTTATAAATATCAAAATAAATGTAATTTGAGACTTTTTTTGAATTAAAATAATTTTATAGGTTAATATGACATATTATTATTGGTTATATAATTTCTTTTAAATTAATAATTCTTTTATGAAATTATTAAAAACAAAATACCCAATAGTGTCAAAATTGACATAAAAGAGTTTTTAAAACAAATATTATATTATTAATTTATATTATATTCCTAAAAATATAAGATTCGGCCAAAGGACATGTATCATGATAGTTTTATCATTAATGGACCACTTGGTGGGTCTCTTGGATGTATATAGTATGTTTATTAACTATATAATATAGAAATACAAAGTGACATGGTAAATGTTAAACTAATTAATTAAGATTTAAAACTAAAAGATAAGGTTAATATAGTGACCCAAACCTATCTAAAACCTATTGGTTTAGTGTTTTTCGATCTATACCCACATTATCCTTTAAATAATCCACTTTTGACCCTTTATAATCTGTATATGAATTTATTATAAAATAATATTTCTATCTTTTCCAAAGGTGCCCCTCACCCCTCTTATAAAAGGGAACTCCCCCTTCTCACTAATTCACACATTCAAAGCCTTTTAGATCGGCCAAAACCTTCCCAAATACTCTCTCAACTTTCCTCACATAAACCTAGAGGCCTTAGTTTTATCATAAAGACAACCTAATGAGCCCTTTTAATCAAATCAAAAGGAAGAACCCGAAGAAGAGGTAATGTTTTTCACTACCCTCTTTCAACTTCCTTTCTTCTTAAACTTCTTCTCTCTTTGTTATTCCCATTATAAAATAATAAATCTAGTATCTTATATATACTATGATGTTATTATAAATATGGTACAACCATATTAAATATTCTATCCATTCTTTGAATGACATGTCCCCATACGTGCGTACGTACGGCTTACCGTCTCCACATCGTGGTGTAATTCTTATTCAATAAATTATTATTTGGATGGGTATAATAATGATGTATAATTCATGTAAATAATAAATATAACATTATAATGATTCTGTATATATGATATAGCATCCAATTAGGTATTATTTTAATATCAAAAGTATGATACTGTCGCTCGTGCGTGCATACGGACTACCGTCTCCACGAACGCGATGAGATTCATTCCCCATCGTATCCATTCAAGACTAATTATCATTTAATGATTAAAAATAATGTTTAAGGACATGATATAATTATATATATGAATAATATACAACCTATCCATTAAAAACATGACTTACGTAACAAAACATATAAAATAAAATGAGTAAGTTAACACTCTAAACAACGATAATACTAAGATATTATTAAGAAATCAATGGAAAAAGATCATATATGATATCATATTAATGTTTATGATTCTTGTATAATTTAATAACAATTATTTCACCATTATAAAATAGTTTTACCTACCCTCAACGAATGAAAAGTACAAGGTAAGGGTTTATTTCACAATCTCTTCATTATCCGAAGTTGTTTATATGTAATTACCTACTAGGACATCTTTATCATCCACATCAATGTTTCTTAGAAATGTATTTCGAATAACTATTACTATTTTACAGAATATGGGATAAAGTCATTTATACCGTTGTTTCCTTTTTATAATAATTTTATAAAGGAATCTTTCTGTCGTTTTCCAAATAAGGTCCTTTTTAACCTTTTCGACAGAATTATGGTATGAATGTTTTTTTAACTTATACGGTGGGTGTGACTATTTTCCGCCGTTATAAAATCATCGAAGCTTCACTTAAAAGCTGATATGAATATTTTCAAAGTAAATTTTTTATTTTATAGTCATGTGAATTTTAAATTATTTAAAAAAAGGAGATATTTCTCTCAAATAGTTTTTATTTCATCTATGTCAACATCCTTTGATGGATTTTAAGCTTATTTGAAGTTTATTTATTATGATACAAAACTTCTATATTGTATTGAAGGTTTTTTGATATTTTTGACTATGGATGTGATATTTTTATACCATTCATGGTTTATGGAGAAAGTATTGACATTTTGTATGCTAGTTTTAATACTAATTTTTATGTTATGTTTAAACCTATTCATATGAGGAATGCATTGGACTTAATATGTGACGGGTGGAGCCCGCTATAGCTCCTCGATGGATTGGTAGGTCTCATGAGACAAACTTGTGTCTTGGAACAAGGCCTTGAAAAAATATTATTTGTAGTCTTGGCACGAGGCCTTGACTATGTGGTTATGATAGTCTGGCTTTATGCATTTCATCATTATGAAAGTGGTTATTGATATTTAATGTGACTATTTGACTATTAGAATATCCATGTGAATAAGTATATAAAATTTTTTTATTTTATTTCTTCTATATTATGCTGAAGTTCATGTTTAAAGGGATTTTGTTTTAGTTATACATTGCCTTAAATGTTTATGCTTATTTATGAAAGTTTCCGCTATAATGTTATCCTTACTGGGCATTTGAGCTCACCCCTTTCTATATTTTATTTTTCCCAGGATGTGAAGAAGTATTTTATGAATGACCTACAGGGATAGTATGAGGGGATAAGAGTGTGGACCAGGGAGACTATATTTTTTTAGTTTTCATTTTATGATGTAATGTAAACTTTATTAATGTATCTAGTTATTCCAAGGCTACTAAACTAATTAGTATTTCAAGACTTGATCTTTCTTGTGATCATGCCAATGTTATGTAATAATGCACCGACTCTGGGTAACTGGGGTCGGGGTGTTACATAGTGTGTCTGGGTTTTCCCCCTTATTATCAGGATTCTCAAGGGCGTAGAAGCTTGAAGCATCCCACGTCAAATGTGGAGAATTATATGCCATATGCATGTCTCTGAGGTTTTCCTCAGCATCCCATGTTTAACACAGGGTATACCTTGAGATTAAAGTCTAGAGGAGATGGATCAGGTTGATCAGAACACTTACAAAGCAGATCATATGGGTTCGACCCCTGGACGGAACACTAATGTTGGGGCTAATGTGTGGTTAGTTACACAATTGTTGTTAAAGGGAATGAGGAATGAGGTGGAGTAATCCCAACGAGATGTGGCTTCCTGGGTAAGAATCAAGATAGATGATGTATGGTTAAGTGAAATGTATGGAGAATGAAATGGAGTCGACCCGAGGGGGATAATGATGTTGGGATTGGGCCTTGAAGAGACCTCCTATGTATCCCCATGGCAGGGAATCAAAGTCCAAGTAGTTCGAGATGGGGCATAGGATCAGGGAGTCCACCAAAACTACTACAAATAAACCTTTTATCATCACTAAAAATGGCCTTTAATAGCGCTAGAAAAGTGCTCTTAAAGCCGGTGAAGATAAAGGGGGGGGGGGTCCCCTTTAACAGTGCTCCAAAAAGCACTAATAAAGACCCCTTTTATCAGTGCTAAACAAAAGTGTTGATAAAAGTTGTCTTTTATCAGCACTTAAAAAGAGGTGAAAAAAGAGTGCTTTATCATCACTTTCTTTTTAGCACTGATAAATGACCCCTTTTCTCAGCACTTTTTTTAGCGCTGATAAAAGTAAGAAAAATAAAAAAAATAAAAAAAAAATTAATAACAAATAAAAAAAATAAAAAAAATCCTTCTAATCGGGGGGAGGGGGATTTATAGCGCTTGAGACCCCCTTTTAACAATACTTTCCAGTCCCTCAAGCACCCGCATGTAACCCCCTCTACCCTATATCAGTGCTACACTAACCCCTTTATCAACTCTAGCCCCAAAATCCACCCCCATGCGCGTTCCCTTTCCTCCACTAAGATTTGATCTCAAAACCTCCCCCTTATGAGCCTAAAGCCTTTACCACTCTACCATATTGATTTTTTCTCCAGTTAATGATATATCTATTTATTTATATATATATTTAGTTATATTTATTCATATAGAAATATATAGTTATATTAAAATATATATAGTTATTTTAATATATATATTTATAGTGATATTAATATATATAATTATTGTTACATAAATATATATTTATAGTTATATTAATATATATATATATAGTTAGATTAATATATAGGTATATAAATATTTATGTATTGGTATTTTAAAAAAAATTAATATTAGTTATTATTTAGATAAAGCTAATATATTTTATATGTAAATGGTATATAAATATTTATATATTGGAAATTCAATGTTACCATTTGAATGAGACTTCAGGACCCCTGTAGGTCAAGTGATATTTTAATTATTCCTAAAGGCCTCTCATGGATGATAAGTTTTAAGGGGGGAGGTTGTAATGACCCGTGTTTTCAAAACTGGGTATAATTCCATGGGAAATTGAAATTTTGGCATTTAGTGGATTGTCCATTCTTTTAACTGAGCTTCAAAACATAATATGTAGTTATATTAATATATATATATAGTTATATTAATATAGTTATAATATATATATATATAGTTATATTAATATATATATATAGTTATAATAATATATATATTTATAGTGATATTAATATATATATTTATAGTTATATCAATATATATATGTAGTTGTATATATATATGTATATAGTTAGATTAATATATAGGTATATACATATTTATATATTGGTATTTTAAATAAAATGGATATTAGTTATTATTTAAATAATGATAATATATTTTATATGTAAATATATTTTATTATTTATATTTATAATTAAATTTTTATGTGTGAATATATAAAAAATATGTATATATTGTTATATATTTGATTATAAATAGTAGTGAATTTTAAAAAACGATAAAACATAAAATAAATAATATCAATATGATTGCAATGCCTTGGAATAAATTCAGTCCCCACAAATAAAATCTAATAATACCCCCTTAAACGCGGCTGAAAATCCACAAAATGTTAAAACATTAGGGTATCCAGACTAAAAACTCAGTTTTTGAGGCCTTCTGAGCCTTCTTTTTCCTCAAAAACACCTTTTCTAGGGTCCCCTCATGTAATAGGGGTGTATATCTCGTCACATAATTCGATTTGATATGTGGTAGAGCTCAAACAGACACCCGGATCAAAAGTTGTGGCTGTTTGAAGTTCAAGTTGCGTTTTGAACAAATTTTGGATCTTTTTTTTAATTTTTTTTAATTTTTTAGTCTTAAAATTGTTATTAAATGACTATTACTCAATAATAATTAGAAAATTATTAATTAAAAATATTTATTTAATTTTTTTATAAGCCATTTTCACTAAATATCTTATATATTAAGTATAACTGTATATTTATAATTATCTAAAATATATTTAAAATTATATTTAAAAACTATATATTATATTTATATCAATATAAATATATCTATATATGAAAATATTAATATACTTTTTAATGATTTTTTTGGAAATTGAACCTTTATCAGCGCATTTAAAAATAGCATTCATAAAGACCCCCTGTTATCAACGCTACTAAAAAAAGCACTGATAAAGGTACCCACCTTTATCAGTGCTTTCTCATTAGTGCCTGTAAAGGGTGGAACTGGTGTTTCCCCGTTTTTTAGTAGTGTAAGGACAACAACCTGACGATATACTGGGGCATACATGTGGTTTGCAGCCAGAGTTGGTCTAATTCCATTGGGGTGGACCAGAGATGCAGGTCCCAATGAAAGGGATGACAACGAATTGCTGTCGATTGAAGAGTACAATAGCATACCATTGAATGGGATTGAAAACGACATATTGTTTGATGGGGGTGACACTGGATTACCGCTAAATGAGATTAAAAATGGCTTATCGCTGAATGAAGATCACAATGGCATACCACTGCCTGGGGATCACAACGACTTACCGCTAAATAGGGAATACATTAGTGTCATGTAGGAAAAAAGGGGCATACAGTTTAACTTTAGGCATGATAGGGGTGAACTGGCATGAAATGGTTGGGACCAATAGGTGTTGGGCTTGAACCTTAGGAAGGCTTCCTTCGTACCATGTCTTGGAAAGGATCAAAGTCCATGTAGTTCAGAATGGTAATTAGGGGAACCGACGTGAAGGGAGTCGGGACCAATGGTTTTTCAGATTGAACCTCATAGAGGCTTCCTACTTACCTTTCCTTGGAAAGGATCTAAGGCCACAAAGTTCATACTATTGGTGAACCGATGTTAAGGGAGTCAGGACCCATGTTTTTTGGGATTGAACCTTAGGGAGGCTTCCTACATAACTTTCCTTGGCATGGATCATTGTCCACGTAGTTCGGACTGTTGGTGAACCGATGTGAATGGATTCAGGACCAATGGTTTTTGGTCTTGAAACTTAGGGAGGCTTCATATATACCTTTCCTTGGTAAGGATCAAAGTCCACATAGTTTAGAATAGGTGGTTGGTGAACCGACGTAAAGGGAGTCAAGACCAATGGTTATTGGGCTTGAACCTCAGGGAGGCTTTTTACGTACCTTGTCTTGTCATGGATCGAAGTCCACGTAGTTCAGAATAGGTGTTTGGTGAACCGAAGTGAACGGAGTTGGGACCAGTGGTTGTTGGTATTGAACCTCAGGGAGGATTTCTAAGTACCTTTCCTGGCAAGGATCAAAGTACACATAGTTCTGGACAATTTTTGGGGATTACACCCTAGGATGCCTAGAGAGGATTTCATGGTCGATGCTTACTCTAAGCCCACGTGAGTCTTTCTCAGTGTGAGAAACAAGAGGCGACAAAGACCTGATGATCACATCACTAAAGATTCATCCGTGGGAAGTGGAATGGGGCTGAAACGTAGTTAGCGACCCAAAATGGAAATAAGGGATTACATGTGGTTAGCAGCCCAAGGAAATGGATATTGGGACTTACTCGATTGTGGAGGCCCAAGTGGTGAAAATTCCCAAATGGAGAGGGATTTGGCACCAAATAAAGAAGGGCTCCCGTGCCCAACCCCCACTCTCTGGTCCTTAGAACCGAGAAAGAGATGAGGAGCAGGGATGCTACCTCCTGCAAGAAAAGATAAGGGCTTACACCAAGGTGGTTTCCCTTTTCCTCGAGGACATACACTATTCCAGTAAAGAGGATATCATTCCATGTGAGGAATGATCTCATACCCGCAGAGACCAGTGGGTGTAGAGAATGACTGAGACATGGCACACCATGTATGATGCATGATGTGAGACCATAGTTTAACGTCATGTACTAAGGATGATGCTACTTTGTAGTTTAACAAACTGCAACTCAAACGAGGGGGGTTCACTCCACATACCTACGACTTACATAACCGATACCCACCCGCCCATGGGGAAGGCAAAGCATCCTCAATACCAGGATGAGGGGGTGTTATGGAGTGATCCATTGAGGGTTCCACGTTAGCGTGGATATGGGAAGAAGAAATTTTCTCTACCATGCCTATGAGAAGAAGCGTGAGGTGAAGCAATGAAACGGGAAGTACCACCCAAGGGATCTTGAAATTACTTCGTGGAAACCCGAAAGTTTGCATGGAAAAAGGAGTTTCAGAGAAATAGGTAGAAGCCTCATGAAGCTATGGTGCTCCATGTAGTGGAAGAGATTTGCAAAAAGTTATGCTTCATAAAGTGAAGTGGCCTAGACTAGGTGTAGGACATAGGGGCATGTGGGAGGTTCTTCGCGAAGTGTAAAAGAATTCACAAAGTAGTGCTTTGGGAAGCAAGGGTGCCCTGTGAAGCATAGCATTGCGTATTAATATGCTTCGCGAAGCACAGTGACCCTGCCTTACCATGTGGGTCACATGTAAATGGAGGGTACTTCTCGAAGATTAGGTGCTCCGGGAAGACCCGAGTCCCCTTGGGGATCCCCTTTCTTCACGGAGGACTGTGGGCTCTGTGAAGGTCACCCGCTTTGAATAGGGGCTAAATTCAGACCAAGGGATAGGCACTTCATGACGCTAAACTACCTTGAGGAGCTCAAGGTTTGTGGAGTAGAAATTGCTTCATGATTTGGGAGCTAAGAAGGCGAAAGGTCATAGGAACCTTACTTTGGGATCTAGGAGAGACTAGTATTTACAGGCTAGAGGTGGAAAGAATTGGAGCTTGCTCTGCAGAGGGTTCACAAACATCAAAGGGGCTCACAGATCCACCTGCCTCCTTGCTTTGTGGAAACATTAGAAACATCAAAGGGGATTGCAGAGCCTCCAGCCTCCTTGCGCCATGGAGGGTTCATAAACATCAAAGGGGCTAGCGGAGCCTCTAGCCTCCTTGCTCCACGGTGGGTTTTCCAATGTCAAAGGGGCCCACAGAGCCTCCCGTATCCTTGATCCATAGTGGGCTCCCAAACATTAAAGGGGCTCACAGATCCTCCTACCACCTTGCTCTATGGTGGGTTCACAAATGTCAAAGGGTTTTGTGGAGCCTCCCACCTTCGTGATCCATAATGGGTTCACAAATATCAAAGGGTCATACTGAGCCTCATGCCTCCTTGCTTTGCGGCAGGTTCATGAACGTCAAATGGGTTCATGAATCCTCCCACCTCCATGCTCTGTATTGGGTTCACAGAGGGGAATCTTTTCGCCTGTCATGGTGTTGTGGGGGCTCTGAGAACAAGATTTGCAAGGCAGCCCCTCCAGATTCCCATTTTTTCTTGTTCTTACCAAATTTTGGTGTCCTCAAATGACCCCCCCTCAGGCTGGGAGCTTAAGAGAAAGAGAGGGTCAATGTATGAGGATCAATCGCCAAAATTTATAGGCCCATCGTGAAAATGACTCGTTAAGGAGGCTCACAAAGAGGAGGGGCGACGTACGGGCTGAGCATGCCATGAAGCTCACCTCGGTTGGACGTTCCATGAAGCACCAGGGGCCCTCGCCTATAAATAAGGGAGGCTGGCCGCACTTTTTTCCTTTACTATCTCATCGATTTTGGGTTTTAGTTCTCTCAATTTGTGAAGCTCCGTGTACCCCTCGATTGCTCTACATGAATCGAGCCTTCTAATTCAATGTTCACATCATGTTTTTTGACTTCACAACGATGTGATCTGCGGAATGTGTCTGAAGTCTGGGGTAGGGCTTCACGAACAGTTTTCTTCAATGACCTCCACGAACGAGCTATGCGAATGAGCTTTGCGATCCAAAACCAAAGAATTCCCAAACCCAAAATCTGAATGGCTCACCAAGAGGCTACCTGGGGGGTCCTTGCAGATGCTTCCCAGAGGGAGGATATGGTGGATATCTTGGGTATATGGGAGTTTATATGTATCCATTCTGATTATAATTATTTGGTGGATCTGCTGTTGGAAAGAAAAAAGAACTATCCTCTATGAAAGAGGCTGCCTCTACCAAGGATTCGCGATAAATATGAGAAGAGTGGGCCTGTATGAGGTAGCATGGGCCTCCAAATTCCACATCTATTAGTCGAAGCAGCTGATGCCAGAGTTTATGAGAATATGGTCATCGAGGACCAATACCTTCTATTTTCACCATGGAGAGGTCGACATTAGTTTATGGGATGTGAATCAAATATCGGGGGTCCCAATACTAGTGGTGATGTTCGATGAGTCCCTCCTTGTTATGGGTCTGTGGGAGGATCCAGAGTAGATTCCATCACTGGCGATGGCGTTAATGAACCTAGTACTAGGAGAAGACAAGAAGTTGGTGAGGGATGTCCACTTCAAATGGTTGTTCAAGCAATTTTTGAACTTCTCAAAAAACATGCAATTACCTATGGGGCCTTAGACTTTCCCGAAGGGGGCTCAACGAGGAAAAGAGAACTCATACTGGAAGCTTTTAGAGGATATTCGCTGGAAGATATGGGGGTTCAGTGTTAGTACTGAGCAACAACTGGTAGTTAGGATGAATGCATTCATTACGGTGCTCATATACTGTTGTATCCTATTAGTGAGAGACATGAACATGGGTGTGCGACCGAGCACATTTATCATGGCATCCTTGCTAGTGACAGGAGGGTGGGTCAAACTTAGGATCTCGATGCTTTCCAAGATGTACAAGATGTTGTGGAATATCCGTGAGGGGAAGAATCCATAGAGAATATGCGGGCCATTCCACCTTCAGTATGGGTGGATAGCGGCGCATTTCAGGGGGATCTATGAATATCTGAACCCCATCACCCCTCCATGATCAAACTCCCACCTGTTCATTTTAAAAGTTGTATGGATATTTTAAAACAATCTAACTCTACAGGTGGTACTAAACCAGGTCTAAAAGGTAGAGGATTTCAACATTAATCTTTTCCTATTTCCAACAGGTGGATTCACCTATAATGGACAGGGGATGGAAGAGAATCTATCCTACCACTTGGAATTTCAAGGGTGAGACTTGGTGGCCTGGGTGGACCATGAACCCCTATGTGAGCCATATACCCCACATTGTTTTGCCTGGTAATTCCGGTGTATGCATCAACTAACCCCACAGGTCTATTTAGGGGTGAGCTATAAGAAACTCCCATGCGTGATGAGACAGATGTGGATCATGTTCACATGAAAAGATGGGAAGATGCGGAATGAGCTGCCTCCACAAAAAACTATCTTCAGATTAGTGAATGATTATGCAAAATTCTAGGAGTTGACCTACCATGGGGAGATACTGAAGCAACAAACCATTCGGGCCAGTGATGGTGTGCCTCCCCAACCTCAAGGTCAGGGCAAGAAGATGGCAAGCACATCCCTCAGTGGTGGGGCTACTGTGGCGGCGAGACCCGCACTGGTTGAGGGGGAGGAAGAAGCAGCGGATCCAGCGGCGGCAACAGACCCGATGGTCCCAGGAGAGCAGAATTATCTGAATGGAAGGCCGCTAAGGGGATTCGGCAGAATATCCACCCGGGCTCCAGGGAAGCAGTTTTGCCATATAGACATGCTGGAGAATGTTGTCTTCCTAGATGCTTGGGACATCTGGGATGTCAACAAGAAATTCCATGGCCCGTTTGAGATGTGGAAACACTATAACCATATCAGTATGGATTTACTAGGATTCCGCTCAGTCAGGGACGACTTTTCAGTATCCCAGGTAGAGGAGGAGCAATTTCTAGTCGAGTGGGAGGACTTCGTGCACTCCTAGGGTGCATCGCTTCCAATGATAGACCAGGTGAATATGTTGTTGAATCGAATGGCCCCTCAATAGCTGTCAGCAACAGAATTGAGGGAGTTCTTCCCATTTCCGAAATAATCGAACGAGTCCTCCTTGGGGGAGGACGCCCGTAGAGGGATCCCATAGGAAGAGGGTGAAGTTGGGGACTTGGATCAGGAGCTCGAAGAGTTTGTAGATGCTCTCCAGGTAAAACCCGGAGTCCATTCCTTTGAATCCTCTTCTATTCTACATTAGACCCCTCACTAAAATTTAAACTATGAAAGAGGGCCTTATACGTAGAACCCACTCTCGCCCCTCAATATATGAAGATGCAGTGGCTTTAGGATCTAAACATGTGGCTATCGAAATTACCACATCCAGTGGGGCCAGCACTCCTGAGGTGGATCCCTAGAAGTTTTCATACATTCAAAAAATATATGGAGGGCTGCATCTCAGGGTCTTGATGGTAACAACCTATAAACAAGACCGATAATTATCTCTCTGAAAGTATCCTCTACAAAATTCATGACTGACACCCATTGATCTGGTTAACTAACATCCATGCACTTTTGGGTATGCAAAGTTCTTTAAATGGAGTGGGCTGTATTGGCAAGGCTGGTCGGTACTCCTGATAGTGGCTTTCCCAGGGGAATGTCAGTGATAATGGAAGAGGATATTCAGGCCTATCAAGAAGCATCACTCCCAATAACTGGTGGGACCGTTATTTGGGTAATGCCTGAGTTAACTGACATGAGGTCCGATGATGATGATCAATCAGACCGTGTGGGTCCTTCCATATATGATCAAACACCAGATACAGAGTCTACTAATGAGTTCATGGGGGTGTTCCCCATGTATGAGCCTGCCAACCCCACAGACTAGAACGAGATGAACTCTGACGAAGAGGATAACAAGATAGTATGTCTCTAGTAATTGAATTTGATCAAACACTTTATCGATAACACCCCTCGAGTAGAGTGGATAGACTAGATAGGGAGACTTTATTCGTGATTGTGCGAACTATGCACTAGGGGAGTGGATGCCCAATGTATCCACATGCTTGTCTGAGATCTCATGGTGGAGAAGATCCAGGAATATGATCATGGCCTTGGTGTGGGTTGGTAGAGGAAAAAAGTGGTGAACATCAAGAGGCTCTAGGAGGTTGAAAACGAGATTCAGCGGCTACACATATGGCATATGAACATTCTTATTCCCTCAATGCATAGTTGGATATTATATCGAGGGTAAAGACCCAGCTGGTAAAGGCTGAAGATCACATGAGGCCAGCCTCCAAGGAGATGACCGTTATTTGAACCAACAAATAAAAGGACCGGATCACAGCTTAGGAACTACGCCACATTTTTGTCGAGGAGGAGAAATAATTGAATAGACAACAATGAGTCCTAGAAGCCACAAGCTAGAGGTTGGCAGAGTTGCAACACTCTTTTTACGGGGTCAACCCATTAATGGGAGGGGTCGATCCTCGGGTACTATGATGCATGCAACTCTGAATGCACCTTTATGTGTTAATTATTCATTCTAAATTCATGCATGAGTTATATTATTCATTTTTGGCCTATTTAATTTCTGTTACATTCGTGGAATATCCAGTAATCAGACCCTAAGATCACGTGGGTTGGGCCTGATGCAAGAAACAAGGGATGAACACCTTTCCATTCCATACGAATATAGTAGTCCAAAACAAGATCTGGAAATCTGTGATTTGAATAACCAATCCGGATTTTTTGGGAAGAAAGAGAGAGGCACGACTTGAGGATGAGGACCTCAGAACAATCGATGTGTTTTCTTCCCAATGTGCTCTAGTGCACGAGAGGGGTAACACTAGGGGCGTTTGGAATCAACCTGAACACAGAGCGGTGGAATGCGTGAATCACGATACCCCAGATTTGGAACACTGTGGGGGTGGTGTGAAAATGAAGGATAACTGTTGATTGCATTCAAATCATATTATCCTTATTGTGTTAGCCTAAAATGGAGATAATAATTGAAGGATGATCATTGACCATGTTTGAAACATGGGGCCTGACTCAAAATTTAATCCATTAGTTTTACAAAACATTGGCCAAGGATAGTTGGCGAACCCTAGGCCTAACATCCATACTGTTTGGGGGTAATTTTAGATGTGAAAGTGGACAAGAGTCTGAATAAAGGACACACAAAGCGTGGGGTGTGGGGGGATGGGTTGTTCGAATGGAGTCCAACACTCTTAAAACCATTCCACCATGGTGGAAACACATTAAGTGGGTATACCTATCTGATCAGGGATTTAACATACTTCTAATCATGACCTCTCTAACAAGGACCCGGTGCATCCCATGACTAACATGGGGAATCCTGAACTTGTTTAGGGTAAAACCGTAGTTTAGTGTCATGTATTGAGGACATATTTAGTTGTTCAATTTAACATCATATGATAGGATGGGGAGTGGAAGGGAATATCCCAGAAAGGGAGTATGTGCTGAGGTAGCTATAAACCCAACATGAATGAGAACTCAAGAAGTCCCCAATACACCACATATCCCTGGATGAAGTTTTTTCAGGTTGAGGGACCAAAAATGAAGGTTAGTTTGGGCCTGGGCCAAAGTAAATGGGCGTTTCTATGTACCCAATGAAAATGGGAATCAATCTACATATAGTTTTGATAGCGCAGTCTAATTTCATTCAGGATGAAGATGGGCATGTGTGGCATGACTGCTTCAATACACGTCCCAACAAAACTGCTAAGCCCACGTGAGTCGTGCTCGATGTGGGAAACAAGAAGTAGTGATGGGACTTTCCTAACATAGTAAGGCACAAATTAGGGGTAGTGGGATGCTAGGTGAGTGACATTCCCATAATACTGACCTGCCTATTTAACACACCTTGATGCGCAATGGGGTAAAGCCGAGTATGTCGGAATTACACTTGAACATAAGGAAGTTGAAATGTGCGAATCTTAATGCTCAAGATCTTGACCACAATGATGGTGGAAGGATGATAGGGGATTACTTTTGACCATGTTTGAAACACAATATTTGTAACACCCCAAGCTTCCACGGTACACTTCCCTTTGAATAATACAGTAGCGTGTGTTGTACGCAACTTCGAGTTCTAACACACATACCACAACCAATCAAACTAGCCATTTTGAATAGTAATACCAACTTTGTGAAATTTTATAAATTTTATATTTCAAAATGGACTTCATTTTTGGATTTGGAATATTGAAACTTTCCTAGGGTGAAATTTTGTTATTTTTCTGAAAAATTTCAATTTTTGATGAATAGTGAAAAACACTGAGATATAGTTTAAAACCGAATTTTTTTTTAAATAATTATTTATTTAAATTTAATTAAGGTCAAAATAGATACATAATACCAATATAAGTTCAATTTAATTCATTGGAGTTAGTTTAGAATAATTTTAGTTATGTAAAAATTTTATTGAACTTTTCACCATCTTTTACCCACCTCCTAGGAGAATTTGGAAATTCACATAAAACATAATTTTACCGCTTTTGTGAGTGAATTTCAAAAATCTGAGAGACACGGTTAATATCAAGGAGTAAAATGTGGTTCAATGATATGAAAATAATTTTTGGTGAATAGTAACTTTTTACTTTTATTTACCACGGTTAATAGTAAATAGGGTAATTAAAGGTAAAAATGATATTAATGTTACCCTAACACATGTCCTAATTCTATTGGACAAATGTATCTCGACCAAAAAAAACTTTATGAATAAAATATTATCATTTATGTCCACTTGGATTCGATTAGGAAATTAATTATTATATAATTCAAAGAAGAGTTAAAAGAGTAAAAATCAAAGTTTAATAACTTAAACATTTCTAATATAGGGTTATACATAAGATAAATTAGATTGTAAATATTCATTAGAAATATAAAACGATTTCATACATAATGGTATTTTATTTATAATTTTTAGAAATAAAATAATTTAATTTATTTATGACACAATGGTGATGCAGAAATTACCTAATTAATGAAATATTAAAATAATTCATATTATAAATATCAAAATAAATGTAATTTGAGACTTTTTATGAATTCCAATAATTTTATAGGTTAATATGACATATTATTATTGGTTATATAAATTATTTTCGAAGTAATAATTCTGTTATAAAATTATCAAAAACAAAATACCAAATAGTGTCAAAATTGACAAAAAAGAGTTTTTAAAACAAATATTATATTATTAATTTATATTCTATTCCTAAAAATCTAAGGTTCTGCCAATGGACTTGTATCATGATAGGTGTATCATTAATGGCCCACTTGGTGGTCTCTTGGATGTATATAGAATGTTTATTAACTATATAATATAAATATACAAAGTGACATGGTAAATGTTAAACTAATTTACTAAGAGTTAAAACTAAAAGAAAATGTTAATATAGTGACCCAAACCTTTCTAAAACCTATTGGATGAGTGGTTTACAACCTATACATACATGAAAATTTAAATAATCCAATTTATAGCCATTATAAACCAAATATGAATTAATTATAAAATAATATTTCTAGCTTTTCCAAAGGTGCCCCTCACCCCTCTTATAAATGGGAACTCCCCCTTCTCCCTCATTCACACATTAAATGCCTTTTGGATCAGTCAAACCCTACCCAAATACTCTCTCAACTTCCCTCACTTCAACCTAGAGGCCATATATTGATCATAAATCCAACCTAATGAGCCTTTTTGATCAAATAAAAAGGAAAAACCCGACAAAGAGGTAATGTTTTCACCAACCCTTTTCAAGTTCCTTTCTTCTTAAACTTCTTAATTATTTGTTATTACCATTATAAAATAATAAATCCAGTATATTATATATACTGTGATGTTATTATAAATACGATACAACCATAAACATTATTCTATCCATCCATTGAATGACATGTCACCATACCTGCGTACGTACGGCTTACAGTCTCCATGTTGTGGTGTAATTGTTAATCAATAAAATATTATTTGGATGGCTATAATAATGATGTGTAATTCAAGTAAATAATAAATATAACATGATAATTACTCTTTATATATGATATAACATCCAATTATATGTTATTTTAATATCAAAATAATTATATTTTCGCTCGTGCGTACGTACGGACTACCGTATCCACAAATGCAATGAGATTCATTCCCCATCATATCCATTCAAGACTAATTATCATTTAATGATTAAAAAAAATGTTTAAGGACTTGATATCATTATGTATATGAATAAGATACAACCTATCCATAACAAACATCACTTATGTAACAAAACATATAAAATAAAACGAGTAAGTTAACACCCGAAACAACGATAATACTAAGATATTATTAACAAATCAATGGTAAAAGATCATATATGATATTAAATTAATGTTTATGATTCTTGTATAATTTAATAATTATTATTTCACCATTATACAGGAGGTTAACCTACCCTCAACCAAGGAAAAGTACAAGGTAAGGGTTTATTTCACAATCTCTTCATTATCCAAGGTTGTTTATACGTAATTACCTACTGTGACCTCTTAATCATCCACATCCATGTTTCTTAAAAATGTATTTGAAATCAATCATAATATTTTAAAGACTATGGGATAAAATCATGTATACCCTTGTTAACTTTTTATAAAATTTTTATAAAGGAATCATTTTGTCGTTTTCCAAACAAGGTCCTTTTTAACCTTTTTGACAGAATTAAGGTAAGAATGTTTTTTTAACATAAACGGCGGGTGCGACTATTTTCCACCATTATAAAATCGTCGAAGAATCCCTTACAAGATTATAAGAATATTTTCAAAGTAAATGTTTTATTTTATAATCATGTCACTTTTAAATTATTTAAAAAGAAGATATATTTCTCTCAAATAGTTTTGATTTCATCTACATCAACATCCTTTGAGGGATTTTAAGATTATTTGAAGTTTATTTATTATGATACAGAACTTCCATATTTTATTGAAGGTTTTGTGATATTTTTGACTGTGGATGTGCTATTTTAATACCATTCATGGTATATGGAGAAAGTATTGACATTTCTTATGCTAGTTTTAATAAAAAAATTATGTTTTGTTTAAACCTGTTCATATGAGGAATGCATTGGACTTAATATGTGATGGGTGGATCCCGCTATAGCTCCTCGATGCATCGGTAGGTCTCATGAGGCAAACTAGTGTCTTGGCACTAGGCATTGACAAAATATTATTTGGAGTCTTGGCACGAGGCCTTGACTATGTGGCTATGATAGTCTGGAATTATGCATTCCATCATTATGAAAGTGGTTATTGATATTTCATGTGATTATTCTACTAGTAAAGTATCCATGTGAATAAGTATATGGCATTATTTCATTTTATTTCTGCCATATTATGCTGAAGTTCATGTTTAAAAGGATTTTGATTTAGATATACATTGCCTTAAATGTTTATGCTTATTTATGAATTTTTCCGCTATAATGTTATCCTTATTGGGCATTTGAGCTCACCCCTTTCTATGTTTTATTTTTCCCAGGATGTGAAGAAGTATTTTATGAATGACCTGCTAGGATAGTATGAGGTAATAAGAGTGTGGACTATGGACACTATATTATTTTAGTTTTCATTTTATGATGTAATGCAAACATTATGAATGTATCTAGTTATTCCAAGGCTACTAAACTAATAGGTCTTTCCAGACTTGATCTTTATTTTGATCATGCCAATTGTTGGTCGGAGTGGACACTCAAGAGGGGGGTGAATTGAGTTCCAATTAAAATTACTGTTAAAAACAATTTCTATTAAAATCCCCCAATTTCAAAAACAAATTAAACTATAGTGAATTTATATAGATTATGAAGGTTCAATTAATTTCTCAAAGATTGATTAATTCTCAGTTAACTTAATCTTATGATTAAATTAACCTTTGAAACTAACTTACTGATTTATAACAAATATAAACACTTGCTAATTTAATTATCAAAGTAGCTTTGAAGATAGATTGTATTTCAAAGTAGTAGCAGCGGAATCTGAAATTAAATATGTATAGTATGGATATAGAGTATAACTACAAACACAGTGAATTAACCAAGAGGTTCAGTCTCAAGCCGAGACTTAGTCCTCTTCCACTTGGTGATCACCTGCCACCAAGCAATTTTATAAAAAAGATTGATACACAGCCTGTATCGGGCTTTACAACAGTTTTCACAAACTGCCCAGGTTTGACAACCTCTGCCACAGTTATACGTGGGAAAACAGACAACAGCAGCAAGCTGTCCAGGTCACAAGACCTCTACCACTATCCACAGTGGGATATGGGGTGTAAAAGGGTTTGCTGAGGATTTACAGATCCTCCAGTGAAAGTACATGAGTCAGTGTGTGTGTTTAATATAGCAGATAACACACACTGCTCAAAAGGTAGAATAAATCACAGAACAAGAGATGTAGAGTTTAGAAGTAGTTCTGGTGATCTCAGTGTAGCTCTTGACTCCTTTGTATTCGATCAGAAGTGAGTTTGAGTCCTCTTCTCGTTTCTGTTTTAGAAACAGAGTGTCGTATGCTCCAGGTTCACAGGTAGTGAGAATGTAGTCGATGATGTTCTTCAGGGTTCTTCGTGTATGCACATAACACTTCTCTGTGTTCTTGATGGAGCTCGTTTTTGTTTTCTTGTGTTTCTGGTACACGACGCCCTTTGCTAGTTCGCATGCTCTGTGTATTCGTTGTATGTTTTTTTGGGCAGCGTAGTCTTCTCGTATTTATCTCCCGACAGGGGACAGAAAAGATTTCTTTTCAGCAGGTACGAGGTACGGGTTCCTGACATCCGACAACATTTATCAGATATTTGACAAATCATCAAAATGTATGATATGACCGTTAGATAAATTAAATAAATTAAATATAGGAAATAAAGAAGTTAAAACAGTGAGTCGAGAATGTATGTCACTGTTGACTTCAACTGTGGTCTTCCAACTGTGGACTTCCAACTGTGGACTTCCATCTGTGGACTTCCAACTGACTGCTGACTTCAACAAAGGGGCTTGCTGTCTGTAGGCTTGTAATGGTAGCTTTTACTCCATGTAGCTGTAGCCTTTCTAACTGTAGACTTGTAACATCAAATTTGTAGAGCTGTAACCTTTGTCAACTGTAGACTTCGATCATCTGTAGACTTAGTAGACAGAAGCTGTCTAACTGTAACCTCGACTGTAGACTTATGACTGTAGGCTTGTTCGACTGTGAACTTGTTCCAACTGTAGACTTGTTCGACTGTGAACTAGTTCCAACTGTAGAGTAAACTTTGAACAGAAGTCTTGTAACTGTGACCTTCGTCTGTGAGCTTTGACAATAGATAGCAGTAGACTTGTAGCTGTAAGCTTGTATTAGTCTTTGACTGTAACCTTGTAACTGTGAACTTCGACTGTAACCTTGTGGTGACAGTTAACTGTATCTGTGACTTTGAAAATAAAACTCTGACTGGTAGCTAACAATACCAAACTTATGTAAATGCTAATGTAAGCTGTTACAGTAAAGTTATGAGAGTAAGAATATGAACTGTTTAGAATAAAATACGTTTAAGCATAGAATAATAAGATTAATGTAAAGGTTTAATACATCATAATTAATGTTTAAGCATGATTTGGGATTATCAAAACAGGTGATTCCAACAATCTCCCCCTTTTTGATAATCACAAATTATGTCAGTATGAAATATAGAAGTATCAGAGAGAAGTGTGCAAAACACAGTATTGGCAATATGAGCACAAAAATTAGGTATAATCCGCAAGAATTTCTCCTCTGTATAGTTTCACTTTTCCCTTGAGTTTCCCTATTTCTCCCCATTTCTCCCCTTATCTATTTCTCTTTATTTCTCCCCCTTTGTGATTAACAAAAAGAAAGACAGAGAGAGAGAAAAGAAACATTGTATTAATAAGGAGTACAATACATGACCCAATATGTGAATACATGATCCCTATCAAAAAAAACATAAACAGACTCAATCCTCTTCATCTGGAGGTAAGGGATCTTTTCCTTTGGAGGAGGAAGATGGAGCAGGAAGTGAAGGGTCAACAGGCTGAGGAATGGCAGCAGGAATGTCTGGAGGGGCAGCAACAGAGGCTCCTGAAGGCCGGTAGTGAGTAGCTTGTCGAGGGATCAGTGGTCTAAGGCTTCTGAGGGCTTCAGCAGGAGACAATATGGAAGAACCACTGGGGTTGGAGACAGGTAGGGCAGGAGGAACTATAACAGGTGTGCAATCCACATGAAGAAAAGGTAGGAGCAGATTCCTGAAATCCATGATAATGTTTCCTCCTCTGTCCATGGCAGATAAGAAGTCATCTTTGTTTTCCAAGAATTTATCCAAAGCCGGGGTCAACTCTCGTAGCTTGCTAACTTGTTCTTTGAAGGCTTGAGTTACAGGAGGCAGCTTCATAGTTTCTAGCATGAGCTTGAAGTGGTTGGTCAACTGATGCTTGGTGAAAATCCGATCAAAGTAATAATCCACTTTACTTTTGATAGCCTCCTGAGAAGCAGTAGCAGCCTGCAGGTGCTCACGAACAAAGCCACTGACTTCTCTTGTAGTGGCAAGAATCTGTAGGTCTGATGTGTCATTTGCACGGGCCTGAGTAAGCTCTTCTCTGAGCAGGCTTCTAAACTGCTCAAGGTCCACAGGAGAGCTAGATGAAGGAAGGGACTTGACTGAGAATGCCACTGTCTCCTTGAAAGACTGAGTCAGATTTCCAATCACTTTCTGAATGACAGCATCCTGATTGCTGAAGTGTTCTTTGACTGAACTCTTGAAACGCTCAAACACTTCCACAAATTGTTTGATCACCTCTTTGATGTACCGAATCTCAGCGGCCACTTGAGTTTGAGAACTGCTCATGGCAGTCAAAGAATCAACTGATTGTCTTAGGGCAACCACAGCTGCAGTCCAGCTTTCAATCTGAGTATGACATACTTTAACTTCATTCATAGTTTCTTTTACTGGGCTTGCCACAACACAGCCCAGGGATAATTCTAAAGATTGCTCCACATTTTTCAGCTCATCAAAAAGACTGGTTTTCAACTCTTCCATGGATTGTCTTATAGCCTCCTTCATTTCAACCTTTAAGGATTCAAGGTCCTCCTTGGTTGCCAAATTGTCAGTCTCAAGCATTGGAAGGTTGTTAGTCAGGATAACTGGATCCCTTGGTGGCTTGTCTTCCTCATCCGAATCTTCATAGTTAAGTCCAAGGACCATATATCCTGGATCTGATGACCATCTTTCTATATCATAAAGTACAGAGACTGAACCAAAATGCTCCCCCTCACTTGGAGCTTTCTCTTGAGCATTTTCCTCTATCTGTTCGGCTTTGGGTAACTCTATATTTTCTTCTGCAGTCCCAGCAGGTTCGACTGTAGTTTCCTCTGTTGGTTCAGCAGTGAGGTTAGCCTCTTTCTCTGTTGAGTCAACAATGTCTTCCATATCAACAACAGTGGATGCCACTCCTGCTTCCTGGTCATACACCGACTTAATTGTATAGCCTATTGGAGGGCTCAAACTGAGCTCTTTTTCTTTCTCTTCATCATTGTCCTCTTCTTCAGTTTCAGCAACATTTTCATGTTTCTCATTCTTAGCCCCAGCCTCTTCTGTCTCAACAGTTTCATCCTCTTCAGAGGTATCTCTGACAACGTATTGAGATTCATCTTCTTCTTCTTCAGTAGACTCGGTGTCACTGTCCCTTAGAACAGTCTCCCTACTTGGCAGTTCTTTTGGAGGGCTTGCTGCTCCAAACGTTATTGTCCTGACAGGACTGTGAGGTAGCTCAGGGTCACTCCCATCATCAATGGGGGTGTTCTCTCTTGTAGGGTCACTAGCTTCTTCAGCCTCCTCTTCATCTGAATACACAGGTTCTGGCTCATCAGGTTTTAAGCCTGGATCTCTTTTGTTTCTTGGCCTAGATGGATGAGTAGAGGGATCAAAATTCTGATTAATTTTCTCTTCATCATTCACCCATGCTTTTTTCCAAGGATTCCAGCTGATCTTCATGAATTTGCAGATTACCTTTGAGATACAGACACTGTTTTTAGCCACAATTACTTCTTCTTGATTTCCAGCTACACCCTTTACTTTCAGCATCACCGAAATAAGCTTAGCATGAAACAAGGCATTGGATTTTGAGCTGGCCTTAATCATATCTTCCATCTGTGCCATCAGCAACCTACATAGGTTGATCTTCCTTCCATGCTTCAGTAAGTACATCAGGAATATGTCCTGGTACTTCAGTACTGCAAAGTCTCCTCTTCTGGGACTTAGTACATGCTGAACAAACTTAAACAGAAGTCTATCTTCTCCATTCATCTCGGCAGCAATAATCTTCCTTAACTTACCATCACCTGTCAGTTCTTCCAGAGCCTTCTTATACTCAAATATTCCACTATCCGGAGGAGCTACTCCAGAATAGTAGTCATATATTCCTTCATGAGGAACTCTTAAACAGGCAGCCCATTCGACAGAAGAGAAACTAACTTAATTGCCGTTTACTCTGGATATTAGTCTATGCATATCATCCTCCTCTTCTAACTTTAGGAATTCATAGAATTCTTTCACAAGTTTTGGGTAGTACGGTCCATTGTTGTTGGTGAAGCATTCGGTCCATCCTTGCACATTTAGTGCTTCCAGTACTAACGATTTGCTTGACAACAACCATTCTTCACTTAGCTCCTTTCCCGCAAAGATTTCTCTCTTGGTCAGATGCGGGTTTGCAAGTCTTGTTAGGGTATTACTGGTGCCACTGGATTTGGCTCGAGTTCTCTTCGGCATTGGTGCATCTTCGTTGACAGTCGGGGGTCGCTTTGTTCTGGCCATTGGAACTGAATGAGGTTTCGAGGTTCGGTTGAAGGTTTAGGGTTTAGGACTTGAGAGAGCAAGGGTCGAGATGAGTGGATTGAGATATGTTCGATGTTCTCAATTTTATCATTTAGGGATTTAGAAATAAAAGTATAAAGAAAAGAAACGGTTCGAATTCCCGCAAAAATAAAATAAGATTAAACAGCGAAACAGCCTACAGAGAGATGTAACAGTGAGGTACACCGGTGAGGTCTAACTGTGAGGTTTCAACTGTGAGGTTTCAACTGTGAGGTTTCAACTGTGAGGTTTCAACTGTGAGGTTTCAACTGTGAGGTTTAACTGTGAGGTTTAACTGTGAGATCTCAACTGTGCTATAATTAATCATACCTAACTCATGTTTGATGTAACTTAATCTCTCAGAATTCAAAGGCTTTGTAAAAATATCAGCTAACTGATGTTCAGTGCCAATGAACTCAAGAGTGATATCACCTTTTTGATAATGATCCCTCAGAAAGTGATGTCTCACATCAATATGTTTTGTCCTAGCATGAGATACTGGATTTTTAGAAATGTTAATAGCACTTGTATTGTCACACCTTATAGAGACATGTTTGAATTGATATCCATAGTCTAGCAAAGTGTGTTTCATCCACAAGATTTGTGCACAACAGCTACCAGCAGCTATATACTCAGCTTCGGCAGTAGACAGTGCAACAGAATTCTGCTTCTTACTACACCAAGATACTAGTGACTTGCCTAAAATGTGACATGTTCCAGAGGTGCTTTTTCTATCTAACTTGCAGCCAGCAAAATCAGCATCAGAATAACTTAATAAATCAAATGATTGTCCTTTTGGATAAAATAATCCCAAATTGGGAGTATGTTTTAGATATTTGAAAATCCTTTTAACAGCAGTCAAATGAGACTCTTTTGGATTGGCTTGAAACCGAGCACACATGCATACACTGAACATGATGTCAGGTCTACTGGCAGTAAGGTACAGTAGACTACCTATCATACCTCTGTAATTGGTTTGATCCACTGGTTCACCAGTTTCATCACTGTCCAACTTGCAAGTGGTGCTCATAGGTGTGTCACTGCCTTTGGTGCCATCCAAAGAAAAGCGTTTTAGAAGATCTTTAATATATTTACTTTGGTTCAAAATAATACCATTTTTATTTTGAAAGATCTGAAATCCAAGGAAAAATTTGAGTTCTCCCATTAAACTCATTTCAAACTCATTTTGCATTATTTTTGAAAAATCAACACATAAAGAATTTTTAGAAGATCCAAAGATAATATCATCCACATAAATTTGAACTATTAAGACATCTTTAGAAATCCATTTAATAAACAGAGTAGGATCAGCTATCCCTTTAGTAAATCCTTTTGAAATAAGAAAAGAGCTGAGCCTATCATACCAAGCTCTTGGAGCTTGCTTTAAACCATATAAAGCTTTAGATAGTTTAAAAACATGATTAGAAAAATGGGGATTTGTAAAACCAGGAGGTTGTTCCACAAATACATCCTCAATTATATATCCATTTAGAAAAGCACTTTTAACATCCATTTGATATAGCTTGAAATTCAGATGAGCAGCATAAGCAAGTAATATCCTAATGGCCTCTAGTCTAGCCACGGGTGCAAAGGTTTCCTTATAGTCTATTCCTTCTTCCTGACTATACCCTTGTGCAACTAGCCTAGCTTTGTTTCTGATTATGTTACCAAACTCATCAACTTTGTTTCTAAACACCCATTTTGTGCCTATGGTAAGAGTGTCTTTAGGTCTTTCCACTAATTCCCAAACTTTGTTTCTTTCAAACTGATTTAGTTCTTCTTGCATAGCCATTACCCAGAATTCATCACTGATAGCATCATTGACATTTTTGGGTTCAAGCTGTGAAAGAAAAGCTTGATGTTCAACCTGATTTCTTAGAGAAGCTCTAGTTTGTGTTCCTCTATCAAGATTACCAACAACAGCATCTAAAGGATGATTCTTTAGAATCCTAGTTGATTTGGTAAAGGTTGGACTAGAGATTTCAGGTTCATTTATAGGTTCGGGTTCCACAGAGGAAGATTCTGGAAAAAGTCCAGAACTGGATGTTTTTATTACAGGTTCTTTGGATTTGTCATTTAGGTCCAGAACAGATAAGTCTTCTTCAACATCTTCAAGAGAAGTTTTAGACTCATGTGGATCAGTCTCATCAAACTTGATGTGAACAGATTCTTCCACGCATTTGGTTTTCTTATTGAACACTCTATAGGCTTTACTAGACATAGAGTAACCCAGGAAAATTCCTTCATCACTTTTTGGAGCAAATTTATCAAGGTTATCTTTAGTATTCAGAATAAAGACTTTGCAACCAAAAACTCTAAAGTAATTAACCTTAGGCTTCCTATTATTCCACAACTCATAAGGGGTTTTCTTAAGAACCGGTCTGATCAAGACTCTATTAATGACATAACAAGCTGTATTAACAGCTTCATCCCAAAAGTAAATTGGCAGGTCATATTCATTGAGCATAGTCCTAACAATTTCTTGCAGGGTTCTGTTTCTTCTTTCTACTACACCATTCTGTTGGGGTGTCCTAGGGGCAGAAAAGTTATGAGAATAGCCATTGAGTGAGCAGTAAGATTCAAATTCTTGATTCTCAAACTCACGGCCATGATCACTCCTCAGGGTCTTAATCTTGAGTCCACTAAGATTTTCTACAGACTTGGAGTATTTAACAAAGTAAGAACAAGCTTCACTTTTGTGAGCTAGAAAATATACCCAAGTATATCTAGAAAAGTCATCTACAAGAACATAGACATAGTGCTTCCCATTTAGACTTGAAATTCTTGATGGTCCAAACAAATCCATGTGAACCAGTTCAAGTGGTTGAGAAGTTGAAACTTCTTTCTTTGGTTTAAAAGAAACTTTGTGTTGTTTTCCCTTTTGACAGGGATTACACACTTTGTCATTTGGGAATTCAAGCTTAGGTAGGTCTCTAACTAGGTGTTTCTTAGAGAGTTTTCTAAGTGAGTGAATGTTGCAGTGTCCTAATCTCCTATGCCACAGCCAAGACTCTTTATGAAAAGCATTTAAGCAAGTAACATCATATTTAGCTAAAGTGTTTAAGTCAACAGCATAAACATTTTCATTTCTTAAGGCAGAAAATATTAAAGCATTTTTGGAATTATAAACATCACAAGAATTGTTTTCAAACTTGACATTAAAGCCATCATCACATAATTGAGAAATGCTAAGTAGGTTGTACTTAAGTCCATCAACAAATAAAACTTTGGAAATTAATACTGAGTCAGTGTTACCAATCTGGCCTAGGCCGATGATTTTTCCTTTTGAGTTATCACCAAATGTGACATATCCTCCATCAACCTTTATTAAGCTTTTGAAGCACGAATAGTCCCCAGACATGTGTCTTGAACATCCACTGTCTAAGTACCATACCTTCTTGTAATTGCTTTTCAAACAGATTTCCTACAAAACAGATTAGACAAGAAATGACTTTGGTACCCAGATTTTCTTGGGTCCAGATATGTTAGCAATCAAGGATTTAGGTACCCAGATTTGTTTTATGGGTCCCATACAATTAATAGATGCAACAGATTTAGAGAGATATACTTTACTTGATCTACAACTATTTAAGTAACCAGTTGAGGCATACGAATTTCCAAAACTAGAACTAGCAGGATTTTTTTCAGACTTAATAAACCGGGTTTTAGCAAACTGTCTTTGTCCAGGTTGGTATCCCACGCCAGTAGCATACTTAGGTGCAACTTGCTTTCCTAGCAGTTGGGTTAGAGTATCTTTTCCATTTGTGAATGTTTCTAAGTCCTTTCTAAGTTGTTCATTAGATAGTTTCAGTTCTGTATTCTCCTTTAATAATTGAACATTTTTCTCTTTTTCTACATCAAGTGCAGACTTGACACTTGCAGTAAGAGCATGCTGTTTCTTTAAAGACTTATATTTATCCTTTAGTTCATTACACGTTTCTTCCAGCATATTACAGTATTCAGTCAATTCATCTTTAGACATATTTTCAGAATCAGAACCAGATTCTGCTTCACCTTCAGAATAATAAGAGTTTAGAGTGGGAGTGTCTAGGGTTACCTCAGATGTGTTTGTCATGAAACACATATTAGCACGATTTCTTTCAAAATCACTGGACTCTGATTCACTTGTGCTGTCTTCTGAAGCACTCCAGGTGGCCTTCATAGCTTTCTTATAATTCTTGTCCTTGTACTCATATTTCTTCTTGAATTTTAACTTAGGACAGTCAGCTTTGATGTGTCCTTTCCTTTTACATTCATAGCAAACTATGTCTTCTTCTTTATCAGTTTTCTTCCAATCTTTCTTCCACTTACCTTGTCTATCATACTTACCTTTGTAGTTTGGTTTTCTGAAGAACTTCTTCTTCCTATAGAACTTCTTGAATCTCCTTGCTATTTGTGTCATCTCGGCATCACTGTCAGAATCTAAGTCTTCACTAGATGAGCTTTCAGTTGGTATATGCACTTTCTCCTTGTCTTTGCTCTTTGATGCAGTAGACTTAAAAGCTACAGATTTTCGTTTTGGTTCCTCATCTTCCTCTTTATTCACCTTTAGCTCTTCTTCGTACATCATCAGCTTACCAATTAGCTCCTTGACAGGCAAAGTTCCAATATCACAGGATTCTCTAATTGAAACGGATGTGCCTCTCCATCTGTCAGGCAGACATCTCAACAATCTCATGATTTGCTCCTTTGCTGGAACAATCTTTCCGAGTGAGCTCATTGTGTTGACTATCTCATTAAACCTGAGATACATATCAGAAATAGGTTCATCAGCTTTCATCTTAAAGTTATCATATTTGATAGTATAAGTGTTTAACCGCATTTCCTTGACATTAGTTGTTCCTTCATGAGAAACAGCTAAGGTGTCCCAGATTTCAAAAGCAGTTTTACATGCAGAAATTCTATTGAACTCCTCATCTCCTAGAGCACAATAGAGAGCATTCACAGCCTTACAATTATTATTGTAAGCCACCTTAGTAGGTTCATCCCAAGTTATTCTTTCAGTTTCTGGAATCTTGTATTGAGACTCTATAGCAGTCCAAATATCAAAACCCATACTTTCCAAATGAATTTTCATTTTGAGCTTCCATTGGGCATAATTCACACCATTAAAGAAGGGTGGCCTGTTAGTAGCAGCACCTTCTAGTCTATTATCCATAAGGAAATTCTAGAAAATATTTTAAAGAGATAAAATTTAGAACTAACAGAAATTTAAGATCTTTTAGATAAAACCACAATTACAGTGTAAAAACAGAGAGTTAAAATAAAACTTTGAGCAAGTAAAACAGAGATAAACACAACCTTTGATACCAAATGTTGGTCGGAGTGGACACTCAAGAGGGGGGTGAATTGAGTTCCAATTAAAATTACTGTTAAAAACAATTTCTATTAAAATCCCCCAATTTCAAAAACAAATTAAACTGTAGTGAATTTATATAGATTATGAAGGTTCAATTAATTTCTCAAAGATTGATTAATTCTCAGTTAACTTAATCTTATGATTAAATTAACCTTTGAAACTAACTTACTGATTTATAACAAATATAAACACTTGCTAATTTAATTATCAAAGTAGCTTTGAAGATAGATTGTATTTCAAAGTAGTAGCAGCGGAATCTGAAATTAAATATGTATAGTATGGATATAGAGTATAACTACAAACACAGTGAATTAACCAAGAGGTTCAGTCTCAAGCCGAGACTTAGTCCTCTTCCACTTGGTGATCACCTGCCACCAAGCAATTTTATAAAAAGGATTGATACACAGCCTGTATCGGGCTTTACAACAGTTTTCACAAACTGCCCAGGTTTGACAACCTCTGCCACAGTTATACGTGGGAAAACAGACAACAGCAGCAAGCTGTCCAGGTCACAAGACCTCTACCACTTTCCACAGTGGGATATGGGGTGTAAAAGGGTTTGCTGAGGATTTACAGATCCTCCAGTGAAAGTACAGGAGTCAGTGTGTGTGTTTAATATAGCAGATAACACACACTGCTCAAAAGGTAGAATAAATCACAGAACAAGAGATGTAGAGTTTAGAAGTAGTTCTGGTGATCTCAGTGTAGCTCTTGACTCCTTTGTATTCGATCAGAAGTGAGTTTGAGTCCTCTTCTCGTTTCTGTTTTAGAAACAGAGTGTCGTATGCTCCAGGTTCACATGTAGTGAGAATGTAGTCGATGATGTTCTTCAGGGTTCTTCGTGTATGCACATAACACTTCTCTGTGTTCTTGATGGAGCTCGTTTTTGTTTTCTTGTGTTTCTGGTACACGACTCCCTTTGCTAGTTCGCATGCTCTGTGTATTCGTTGTATGTTTTTTTGGGCAGCGTAGTCTTCTCATATTTATCTCCCGACAGGGGACAGAAAAGATTTCTTTTCAGCAGGTACGAGGTACGGGTTCCTGACATCCGACAACCTTTATCAGATATTTGACAAATCATCAAAATGTATGATATGACCGTTAGATAAATTAAATAAATTAAATATAGGAAATAAAGAAGTTAAAACAGTGAGTCGAGAATGTATGTCACTGTTGACTTCAACTGTGGTCTTCCAACTGTGGACTTCCAACTGTGGACTTCCATCTGTGGACTTCCAACTGACTGCTGACTTCAACAAAGGGGCTTGCTGTCTGTAGGCTTGTAATGGTAGCTTTTACTCCATGTAGCTGTAGCCTTTCTAACTGTAGACTTGTAACATCAAATTTGTAGAGCTGTAACCTTTGTCAACTGTAGACTTCGATCATCTGTAGACTTAGTAGACAGAAGCTGTCTAACTGTAACCTCGACTGTAGACTTATGACTGTAGGCTTGTTCGACTGTGAACTTGTTCCAACTGTAGACTTGTTCGACTGTGAACTAGTTCCAACTGTAGAGTAAACTTTGAACAGAAGTCTTGTAACTGTGACCTTCGTCTGTGAGCTTTGACAATAGATAGCAGTAGACTTGTAGCTGTAAGCTTGTATTAGTCTTTGACTGTAACCTTGTAACTGTGAACTTCGACTGTAACCTTGTGGTGACAGTTAACTGTATCTGTGACTTTGAAAATAAAACTCTGACTGGTAGCTAACAATACCAAACTTATGTAAATGCTAATGTAAGCTGTTACAGTAAAGTTATGAGAGTAAGAATATGAACTGTTTAGAATAAAATACGTTTAAGCATAGAATAATAAGATTAATGCAAAGGTTTAATACATCATAATTAATGTTTAAGCATGATTTGGGATTATCAAAACAGGTGATTCCAACACCAATGTTATGTAATAATGCACCGACTTTGGGTAACTGGGGTCGGGGCGTTATAGTTGGTATCAGAGAAAGTTTAGTACAAACCTTGGATGTTAGATTTAGGTTAAATCTGATTAGAGAACATATACCTAAGATAGAATTTGAGGATTAGTATAGAAAAAATTCCTAGAATTTTGGTATTGTAGAGATTATGTGAGTTTTAAGAGAAATACATCCCTTTCTGGATACGAGTAGGTATATGCGGCTCTGGCACATATGTTCCTAGGGGTAAAATTCAAAAACACCACTTTGAGCTAGACTCGAACGGGAACTGGTGCATGACAATGGGCCTTGCTGCACTCTTGGTTACGACAATCCCAGGGGATATCCTTAGGATAACTCTCATTTTATTTAAAAATACTTATGAAAGGTTTATGAGTATATACATCCTCAAAGAAAATATTTTTATGATTATGGATTATATCCATAAATATTCCAATTTATGTTAAGTGTTTTTATAAGTATGGAATTATGTATTTTGATTCATAAACTGATCTAGATTTTTCCATTGTTTAGAAATGGAGCCTAGTGGAAACAATTGAAACCGTATCAATGCACGCACTCCATATAGGGATTTCCCTCTTGCTCAAGATAATTATAGTGCAGCTGGTGATGCAACTGGTGCTGATCAGCTAATCTCCATACTGGGACAACTCACTCAGGTTTTAAAAAATAACCTTACCCGTATGGAGCACCCTAATCCATAGTGTGGAGGTTCAATGTTAGATCGCTTCATGGGGAAACAACCACCAATGTTCAATGGGAGTACAAATCCCTTAGTATCTGAGAAATGGATAAATTCCCTAGAGAAAATATTTCCGGATTTGGGGAGTAGTGAAAGGGAAAAAGTTATCATGGCAGTCTACCGCCTCACTAGAGATGCTGATCAATGGTGGTCATTGATTCAAAACATGAAGGAAGATGATGAAGTATCAAATATGGAAAGGAGGGAGTTCAAAGATCTATTTTTAGAAAAATACTTTCCTTGTGACCATCAAGCAGATATAGAAAGACAATTTCTATGTCTGAGACAAAAGGAGGATGAGAATGTCGCAAAGTATGAGGATAACTTTACAAGGTTTGAAAGGTATGTTGGAGATTATATACGTAATCCAAGAAGTAATATTGATCGTTTATTTGATGGGTTAAAACCATTTCTCCATCGAGCATTAGTCTCAAAATCCTTCTCGTCGTATGAAGACATTGTCTCATGTGATATGAAGACAGAGAAAGAATTCTCTAAGTCTTATGACTTTAAAGCAAAGCAAGAGAAGTAGAGATCTTCTAATCAATCTAGGAATAGAAATAAGGGGAAGAAGGGAAAATATTAATATCTATCCTGCAATAAATGTGGGAAGAAACACCCTGGTACTTGCTCAAAAGGAATGGGAGTCTGTTACAAGTGTTGTGAAAAAGGATACCAAGCTCGTGATTGCAATGGGAAGAAGGAAGCTACCGATGTCCAATGCTACAATTGAAGGGAGATGGGAAATTATGCAAATGAAAGTCCTAAGAATCAGAGGAACTTATCTCAGAAAAGGCCAAGGGATCAAGGCCAAGCTTATGCTATCACTACTACTGATGTAGAAGCTCCAAAAGATGTGGTGGAAGGTAATTTAATGGATTCCTCAAGTTTATGAAATGCATTATTTGATTCTGGATCATCACATTGTTTCATATCTTCCCAGTTTACAAAGAAAATTAGATATTTTCAATTTTATTTAACAAGGGAGTTGTGAGTTAAAACTCTGAAGGGAAGTATCATTACAACAATGTTTTTTGAATCAGTCTTCATTAGATCACATAAATTTTCTTTATCCACGGATATCATTGTCATAGCTATGATTGAATTTGATATTATCCTTGGTATGGATTGGCTTTAGCGCCATGATGCAAAAATTTATTGTAAGAAGAAGGAGGTTACAAGTTTCGATGATGATGATAAGGAACACCTTATCCTTATAGAGGAATCATCACCACCTAATTTTTACCTAGAACCACCCCTAATAGCTCAACTAAATTCAATTAATGTGGAGGAAGAGAAATAAATGACTGTGGGTGATGAAAGGAATGTTCAAATAGAGGATGTACCTATTGTGAAAGAATATGTAGATGCGTTTCCGGAAGATTTACCTGGACATCCTCCAGAACAAGAAGTTGAGTTTTCCATTTATTTAATTCTTTGATCAAGGCCTATATCAAATACCCCTTATAGAATGGCCAATGTGGAATTATTTGAACTAAAGAAACAAATATAGGAATTGAGGAATAAGGGATTTATTCACCCTAGTGTTTCTCCATGGGGATCCCCTGTTCTTTTTGATAAAAAGAAACATGGATCTATGAGGTTATGTATCGACTACAGGGAAATCAATGCTATAACAATAAAGAACAAGTATCCCCTAGCTCGCATTGATGATTTATTTGACCAGCTGCATGGAGCTCAATACTTTTCAAATATTGACCTTCGATATGGATACCATCAGTTGTGTGTGAAGAAGGAAGAAATTCCGAAGACAACATTTCGAACAAGGTAAAAGCATCACGAGTTTACAGTAATGCCTTTTGGATTGACTAATGCACCCTCATTATTCATGGATCTAAAGAATAGAATTTTCAAAGAATATCTGGATGATTTTATGGTGGTATTTATTGATGATATCTTGTTATACTCCAAAATCTATGAAGATCATGAAAATCACTTGTGCATTATCCTGAAGAATCTTAGAAGACATGAATTATATGGGAAGTTTATCAAGTGTGAATTATGTCTTCAGGAGATCTCTTTTATTTGCCATATTTTCTTCAAGGATGGAATCTCGGTTGATCCTTCAAAGACAAGAGCAATCCATGAATGGCCAACACCAATGAGTATAACCGAGGTACACAGTTTTCTTCGTTTAGCAGGTTATTATCGACGTTTCGTCTAGAACTTTTCCCGATTGACTAACCCAGTAACAAAGCTCATACGCAAAGGGGTTAAATTTGTTTGGACAAAAGATTGTGAAGAATGTTTTGAAGAACTGATGTGAAGATTATTCAATGATCCTATATTGACTCTACGATCGAGGAATGATGGGTTTGTTATTTATAGTGATGCATCAATGAAAGGACTTGGTTGTGTCCTTATGTAGAATGGGAGGGTTATTGCGTATGCATCATGACAAATAAAAATTAATGATCAAAACCACCCTACTCATGATCTTGTGTTAGCTACTATAATCTTTGCTTTGAAGATTTGGAGACATTTTCTCTATGGTGAAAAATGCGAGATTTATACTGATCACAAGAGTTTGAAGTATATTTTCTCACAGAAAGAACTCAACATGAGGAAAAGGAGATGGCTTGAACTACTCAAGGATTATGGTTGCACGATAAAAAACCACCCGTGGAAGGAAAATAAGGTGGCAGATGCTTTGAGAAGAAAAGATCATGGAGTTTTGAACATGATGAGAATTGAAAGGGATCCTATTTTCATGGATCTAGTGAAGATGGATATGGGAATTACCATGGAAGGTGAGACATCGATACTTTTTCAAATGGTTGCCAAAACATATTTACTAGAAAGGATAAAGAGTTCTTAGATCGATGATGAAGAGTTTCAAAAGAAGATTAAAGCTTCGAATGATGGAAGATTGAAAGACTTTGTGTATGAAGTTGGAATTTTGAAAATTGGAAAGAGACTCTGTGTTCTCGATATACCTGATTTGAAAACGGAATTGTTAGATGATTATCATAGCTCCAATTTCTCTATAAACCATAGGAGCACCAAAATGTATAGAGATTTGAAGGAACATTTTGGTGGGACAACATGAAGAGGTAGATTGCTGATTTTTTTGTCAAGATGTATAGTTTTCAACAAGTGAAAGCTGGATGGAAACAGCCTGGAGGAGTCATGAAAACTCTTCCCATACTGGAGTGGAAATGAGATAATATCACGATGGACTTTGTCATAGGACTTCCAAAGACTCCTAGAAAGAACAATGCAATATGGGTTATTGTTGATCGTCTTACCATGTCAGCACATTTTCTTGCTAAAAGATAATTTCTATTACTTGAACCTCTAGCAAGACTATATATTAATGAAGTTGTGAGACTTCAGGGAGTACCCCTATCGATTATTTCTGATCATGATCCCCAATTTACTTCATGATTTAGGAAGATTCTTTAGAAGGCCTTGGATAATGAACTTTATTTGAGCACTGCCTACCACCCTCATACAGATGGACAATCAGAACAGACTAGTTAAACCTTAGAAGACATGTTGTGATCCATCTCACATGACTTTCAGGGTATGTGGGATAAATATTTACATATGGTAGAATTTTCCTATAAAAATAGCTTCCATTCGAGTATTCAAATGGCACCATATGAAACGTTATACAGAAAGAGATGTAGCACACCAACCTGTTGGGATAATTTGGTGAAAGAAAACTTGTAGGCCCTGAACTGGTGGAGGAAATGATGGAGAAGGTAAAGGTAATCCAAAACCACATCAAAGCAGCTCAAAGTTGGCAGAAACGCTATGCTGGAAACCGAAGGAAGGATTTGGAATTTCAGGTAGGAGACAATGTTTTCTTGAAGGTATCTCTATGTAAGGGAGTTATATGTTTCAGAAAGAAAGGTAAATTGAGTCCCAGGTACATCGGACCTTTCGAAATTGTAGAGCGAATTAGGGCTGTAGCTTACGATTTGGAAATGCCTCCAAGTCTCTCCAAAGTTCATGATGTGTTCCATGTATCACTATTGAGAAAATACATGCATGACCCAACGCATGTACTCACCTATGAGGAATTAGAACTAGAACCCGATCTGTCTTATTGAGAAGAGCCCGTCAGGGTTCTTGATACGAGAGAACAAGTACTGGGAAACTGAATGACTCTTCTGGTAAAAGTTTTTAGGAGAAACCAGAAGATGGAAGAGGAAACATGGGAACCCAAGGAACTTATGATGAAGAACCACGAGAGTATTTTCATGTGGTAGTATTCTAAAAATTTCGAGGATGAAATTTTTTGAAGGAGGGGAGAATGTAATAGCCCATGCTTCCATGGTACGCTTCCCTTTAAATAATACAGTAACGTGTGTTGTACGCAACTTCAAGTTCTAACACACACACCACAACCAATCAAACTAGCCATTATGAATAGTAATACCCACTTTTTGAAATTTAATAAATTTTACCTTTTAAAATGGAATTCGTTTTTGGATTGGGAATATCAAAATTAGCATAGGGTGAAATTTTGGTATTTTTATGAAAACATCCAATTTTTGATGAATAGTGAAAAAACACTGAGTTATAGTTTAAAACCGAATTTTTATTTATATAATTATTTATTTAAATTTAATTAAGGTCAAAATAGATACATAACACCTATATAAGTTCAATGTAATTTATTGGAGTTAGTTTAGAATAATTTTAGATATATAAAAACTTTATTGAACTTTTCACCGTCTTTTACCCACCTCTTAGGTGAATTTGGAAATTCACATAAAAATTAATTTTACGGCTTTTGTGAGTGGAATTTCAAAAATCCGAGAGACACAGTTAATATCAAGGAGTAAAATGTGGTTCAATGAAATGAAAATATTTTTTGGTGCATAGTAACTTTTTTACATTTATTTACCACGGTTAGAAGTAAATAGGGTAATTAAGGGTAAAAATTTTATTAATATTACCCTAACACATGTCCTAATTCTATTGGACAAGTGTATCTCGACCAAAAACAACCTTAGGAATAAAATATTATCATTTAGGTCCACTTGGATTAGATTAGGACATTTATTATTACTTAATTCAAAGAAGATTTACAAGAGTTAAAATCAAAGTTTAATAACTAAACCATTTTTAATATAGGGGTATACATAAGATATATTCGATTGTAAATATTCACTAGAAATATAAAAATATTTCCTACATAATGGTATTTTATTTATAATTTTTAGACATTAAAAAATTTAATTTATTTTTGACACAATGGTGATGCAGTAATTACATAATTAATGAAATATTAAAATAATTCATATTATAAATATCAAAATAAATGTAATTTGAGACATTTTATGAATTCCACTAATTTTATAGGTTAATATGACATATTAATATTGGTTATATAAATTGGTTTCTAAGTAATAATGCTGTTATGAAATTATCAAAAACAAAATACCCAATAGTGTCAAAATTGACATAAAAGAGTTTTTAAAACAAATATTATATTATTAATTTATATTATATTCCTAAAAATCTAAGGATCTACCAAAGGACTTGTATCATGATATTTGTATCATTAATGGACCACTTGGGGGTCTCTTGGATGTATATAGTATGTTTATTAACTATATAATATAAAAATACAAAGTGACATGGTAAATGTTAAACTAATTAACTAAGAGTTAAATCTAAAAGATAAGGTTAATATAGTGACCCAAACCTATCTTAAACCTTTTTATTGAGTGGTTTTTGACCTATTCCCACCTTAACCTTTAAATAATCCACTCTGGAGTCATTAGAAACCGAATATGAATTTATTATAAAATAATATTTCTAGCTTTTCCAAAGGTGCCCCTCACCCCTCTTATAAAAGGGAACCCCCCCCCCCTTCTCACTAATTCACACATTAAAAGCCTTTTGGCTCAGCCAAAACCTTCCCAAATACTCTCTCAACTTCTCTCAATTCAACTTATAGGCCATAATTTATTCAGAAAGCCAACCTAAGGAGCCCTTTTGATCAAATCCAAAGGAAGAACCCGAAGAAGAGGTAATGTTTTCACCAAACACTTTCAAGTTCCTTTCTTCTTCAACATATTCTTTCTCTATTATTCCCATTCTAAAATAATAACTCCAGTATCTTATATATACTGTGATGTTATTATAAATATGATACAACCATATTCATTATTCTATCCATCCTTTGAATGACATGTCATTATACATGCGTGCATACGGCTTACCGTCTCCACGTCGTGGTGTAATTGTTATTCAATAAATTATTATTTGGATGGGTATAATAATGATGTGTAATTAATGTAAATAATAAATATAAAATGTTAATTATTCTATATATATGATATACCATATAATTATATATTATTTTAATATCAAAATAATGATATTATCGCTCATCCGTACGTACGAACTACTGTCTCCACGAACGCGATGAGATTCATTCCCCATCGTATACATTCAAGACTAATTCTCATTTAATGATTAAAAATAATTTTTAAGGACTTTATATAATTCTGGATAAGAATAAGATACAACCTATCCATAATAAATAGGACTTACGTAACAAAACATATAAAATAAAATGAGTAAGTTAACACCCGAAACAATGATAATACTAAGATATTATTAACAAATCAATGGTAAAAGATCATATATGATATAATATTGATGTTTATGATTATTGTATAATTTAATAACAATTATTTCTCCATTATACATGAGGTTATACTACCCTCAACCAAGGAAAAGTACAAGGTAAGGGTTTATTTTATAATCTCTTCATTATTCGAGGTTGTTTATACGTAATTACCTATAGGGACCTCTTTATCATCCACATACATGTTTCATAGAAATGTATTTCAAATAAATCATACTATTTTAAACACTATGGGATAAAGTAATGTATACCCTTGTTTACTTTTCATATGTATTTTATAAAGGAATCTTTCTGTCATTTTCCAAACAAGGTCCTTTTTAACCTTTTCGACAGAATTACGGTAAGAATATTTTTTAACTTATACGGCGGGTGCTGCTATTTTCCGCCATTATAAAATTGTAGAAGCTTCCCTTAATATATTATAAGAATATTTTCAAAGTAAATTTTTTATTTTATAATCATGTGAATTTTAAATGATTTAAAAAAAGAGATATTTCTCTCAAATAGTTTTGATTTTCTCTATGTCAACATCCTTTGATGGATTTTAAGCTTATTTGAAGTTTATTTATTATGATAAAAAACATCCATATTGTATTGAATGTTTTGTGATATTTTTTACTGTGGATATGCTATTTTTATACCATTCGTGGTTAATGGAAAAATTATTGACATTTCATATGCTATTTTTAATACGAATGTTTTTGTTATGTTTAAACCTGTTCATATGGGGAATGCATTGGACTTAATATGTGACGGGTGAAGCCCTCTATAGCTCCTCGATGCATTCGTAGGTCTCATGAGACAAAGTAGTGTCTTGGCACAAGGCCTTGACAAAATCTTATTTGTAGTCTTGGCATGAGGCCATGACTATGTGGTTAGGATAGTCTGGCATTATGCATTCCATCATTATGAAAGTGGTTATTGATATTGCATGTTATTATTAGACTAGTAGAATATCCATGTGAATATGTATATGGCATTATTTCATTTTTTTCTTCCATATTATTCTATAGTTCAAGTTTAAAAGGCTTTTGTTTTAGTTATACATTGCCTTAAATATTTATTCTTATTTATGAAAGTTTCTGCTATAATGTTATCCTTACTGGGCATTTGAGCTCACCCCTTTCTATGTTTTATTTTTTCTAGGATGCGAAGAAGTATTTTATGAATGACCTGCAGGGATGGTATGAGGGTATAATAGTATGGACTATGGGGACTATATTGTTGTATTTTTCATTTTATGATGTAATGTAAACTTTATGAATGTATCTAGTTATTCCAAGGCTACTAAACTAATCGGTCTTTCGAGACATGATCTTTCTTGTGATCATGACAATGTTATGTAATAATGCACTGACTCTGGGTAACTAGGGTCGGGGAGTTACAATATTTGTTTCCCATTATCCTGGAATGGGTAATGATGAATGAGGGTCGGCCGCTGACCATGTTTGAAACACAGGACCTGTCGAAAATTCCGTACGAGGTCCTCAGGGACGTTGGACCAAGACGATAGGTAAGCCAATGTGGCGCGAGACCCGGCTATAATGGGGGTCCCTTTAGATGTGGAAGAGGATGAACATCCAAATAAAGGGATCACCAAGATTTCACATGGAATGAGGGAATTTACCTATGAAGATTCCACAATTCTGTATCTTTGTCACAACACATCTTAGTATGGAGAGAAGACATATTAGATAAAGGGAGTCAAGTCCCTTTCCAAGGACAAGGGTCTTGGGGTTTCTTAATTCCAGCTTAATTATCGTAGGATGTTATATTAAGGGGAGATTGATTCAATGGACCATGTGCAGGGTGGCGGAGTAGCCAATTCCAACGCGTAGTTACCATGGGTAGATCTTAGTTTATGGACATAGAACACATACCAGGTTTGGAAAAGACAAGGGAGGAACATTATGTTGATATTTCCAAACACGGGGTGAATGAGATCCTAAGAGGTACTCATCTCACCACATGCCCCTGAAAGATTTTGGGCATATGGGCATAAAGAGAGGGGAAGTGATTTTATATTCTTGGGGCTAGACCTAGAGACAATATGTCAGGGCGTTCCTATGTATCCCATGATGATGGGAATCAATCCATACATAGTTCTGTGAGTTTTCATACTGTTTAACGTCTTGTGACAATGAAATAGAGTGGTCTTAGTTTATGGTCATAGATCTTGGACCATGATGTAACTGAATAAGGGAGACATGTGGTGGAATAATTACTAAACCTGACGTGCGTGAGGATAGTAGGGGTCTGTATTAGCATAATGTGCTCCCCGGTAAACATCTAGGTTAGGGGACCAAAAGTAAAAGTTAGATCGGGCCCAAGGTAAAGTGCTCGGGAGTTCCTACGTACCCCAAGAGTATGGGAATCAATCCATATGTAGTTATTTGGGTGTGATGGTAAGATACCAGTTCTATAGATAATAAGGTCATGCGGGTCTGTCCCTCACACAAAAATAAGCAACAATTGATAGATATTTTTTATCCTTTAGGATAAATGTATTTATTTTTTGTGAAGAGATGAACCTAGGATAGAATGTCCAGGAATTTCCACAAAAATCATGCCATATGGAGGCATCGACAAATGGTATGGTGTGTGACTGATACCAAACATGATGTACCCTCGAGTGAGGACAGCACGACGTAGTTCCGGTTTTCATCTTGTGTCCAGGACGATAATGTCATATTTTAAGGTCAGGTGATGGGACCAACCATGCACTTTAACGCCGTGCAGTATATACGTAACAACTTAAATTCTAATAGGACTAGGCATCATAGATTAATGTTGTATGGATCAGACATATACATGAGCGATGAGGTTCATGAGGGAATGAGCACGAGGTGATAATGAATACTCGATGTTAATGAGGATGAGGTCCACATCACACCACATGCGATTCCAAAAAATGAAACCTCAGGCCGAGGGGAAAAAATGTTTATAGAATATGGGGCCGGAGAGACTAGCTCTTAGTTGAGCGGGACCCATGGACGAGATGTCAGGGCGTTCCTATATATCCCATGAGCATGGGAATCAAGATAGATGTCGTTCTAGAAGGTAAAATTTAACGTAATGTGGGACATTATACAGTTTATTTTCATGCATGACAAGAGGTAGGAGGGACTAACTCTTTGAAGGGGAGTACGTAGTGCAGCTATTGTAAACGCGACATGAACGAAGCATAAGACAACACATGCCACACCACATGGCTCTATAATAGTGAAGGCCTAAAAGGCAGAACATAAGAGATAAATTAGTGTAACTCTTCTATGTAGGCGTAGACCTCGATCCAATCCCTAAGCCCACGTGAGTCCAACTTGTTGTGGGAAACAAGGGAAGAAGAGGTCTTTGCAACACATGTAATACATATCCAGGGGAAGTCGTTACGGAGCCCTGAATTATTCCTTACCATGGATTTGTCCTCTTAACATGAAAATGCGCACTGAGGGATAGTTCTAAGAGTGTTGAAATTCCACTTGGACATGATGTGGTGGAAAATTATGTGAATCATGTAACTGAAATTTAAGGCTTGAAGGGGTTGGCATGACAATGGAGGATAACATTTGACCATGTTGGAAACAAAGCATCCATTTTCTGTGTTCAAACGGGAACAAAAAATGAGCGCAACTACTGACTATATTCACAACTTGAGACGTGTATCAATTTGTTGCATGAAACCCTTGAGGACATTGGCTCGTAATGGTAGAAGAGCCCTTGGACTGAGTATCCATGCCATTTGAGTGTCCCTTAATATGTTAAAGATAATGAAATCCCAAATGAAGGGGAACACAAAACCTAAAAAATGGGTGGAAGCATGTCCTGTTAGAATCTAACATACCAGACCCTGAACCAGAGTACTCATGGGCACATTGGCGAATCACCAAAGGGAGTCGAGGGACCCAACTTAAGAGCAATTGACTCGACAAGATGAGTATAGGGAAAGGGGGAAAGGGGGCTCAAGAGAGATAGGTATGTGGTGTGGTTGTTATAAGCCCGATGTGAATGGGGAAATAAGACCATACCACACCATATACCCCTCTCATGGAAGAACACAGGCCAAGGGGCCAAGATGACAGGGAGGTTTCTAAGAGATGGGGCAAGAACCAATGACTTAGATGTTCGAGCAGTCCTATGTATCCCATAAGTATGTGAATAAATCCACACAATGTTCTAGAAAAGGATATTGCACAGTATTATCATCATGTAGCGGGGATGGTGGTTATCTTAGTTTAAGGTTTTAGGGCTTGAACCGTATGACTATTTTAATGTCATATGCATGGGACAACTAAGTAGAGGGTGAATTATTGTGCCTATAGAAGAGCACAAAGAGGCAACGATGATAGAGGATAACTATTGACCATGTTCACAACATAGTATCGATATCTGTGTGACTAGAGGTTGGGGGACAATAATTGAGGGTCGACTATTGACCATATTCACAACATGGAACTTGTATCAATTTTCCTCTTGCAATCCTAGAGGACATTGGCCCATAATGGTAGGAGAGCCCTTGGGTCAAGCATGCATTCCATTCGGGGGCCCTTTTGGATATATAAGGTGATGGAAACCCAAATGATGGGGCTCATATAGCATGGCAAGAGATTTTCACGTGGAACAAATGATAAATTAATGGAGGGATGTCTCAAGGGGATATGTGTGGTGTGGTGAAATAGCCCGACGTGAGTCCATACCACACCACACAATCCTAAATGAGAACTCAGGCCAGGGGGTTGAAATTGTTGAGGGACCTGAGGCTGGGAATCCTGAACAACTGTAGCCAAGTGAGATCTCATGTGGGTATTTCTTTACCTTAGCCCCTCATCCCACATAAGCAATGATCAATGTGGGAAACAAGGAGTAGGACTAGGCTCTTCCCATCACATAAGGGTCTGACGGATGCAATCACACTCCTACCTAAGGCAGACCGATGCTTAAAGAGACTGCGGGGTAGAAGGAACCACTACACTCTATTTTTGGGACATATGGGGGTGGTGAAAACGACAAAAGATAACTGTTGATGAAATTTGAAACACAGCATCCACATCATGGTGACCTAGAATGGGAACGAAAAAGGAGCATAGATTGCTTACCGTATCCACTACGTGGGAATTTTATCAATTTTTTGTTTTAAATCCTCAAGGGTGTTGGCCCGAAACGATAGAAGAACCCTTAGGCTAAGTATCCATTAAAGGTTCCGGGCGCAGCGGAAGTGCGTGGGTGGATGTGCCCACTTGGATTTTTGTCATTAGAAATAATCAATCCGGGATCAATACGACAATAAATGCCAGTCTCCATGGATCGAATCATAGAAAAAGACAAAGAAGATGGTTTTCCCAAGAAACACAAACAAGAATCGTAACAGGTTGATTATAATTAATTTAAATAATTATAAAGAAATACCTTTTGGGAGTTCTTTCTTCATTGATGTTCTTGATCACGTTGTCTAGGTGATCTGTCGTTGCATCGCAAAAGCCAAGTGTAGACTCCCTCTAGCAGTGATCGACACATGTACCTCGTATCTCTAGACGTCGCCAAAGGATTCTCCAAGTGCTAGCGTGGAGAAGCCTTTTCATGCGTTGTCCACCTTAGATCGTCTTGATCTGACGGAAGAGGATCTCTCTCGGTCTCGAGAGAGTTCTTGGAGGAAAAGGTTCTTTCATCCTTGAAAGAATTCTCCAGAGATGTTGTGTCCAAAGATTCTCTTGTGTGTGGGAAAAGAGTTCGGGTTGTGAGGATATTTATAATCGGGTGTGTGGGGTTATAGAGTTATGATAATAAATAAATGCGTTATACATTTTATTTATTTCATTGAATCATTATTTAAAACCCCATGTCGAATAAATAATTCCTTGACATGCACCCACGCTGATTATAATAAATATAATTTAAAACAATATTATATCCTCAAAATCCCGACTGGAAAAACTACACAATGTATAATAATAAATACACGGCATGTACTTTTTTTCATTGAAAACTACACGGCGTGTACATTAAATGTACACAGCGTGTCTATCTTGTTTTCATTTATTCATTTCCTTTCCAAAATAAAACTACACGGCGTGTAATAATAATACACGGCGTGTACTTGTTTTGTTTTATTTTTCCTCCATCATTAAAAACAACTTAGGCTTGCTTGAATAATTATTAAACCACGTACGGGAATAATCTTTATTCAACTTGAGATACTTGGATACACTTAGTGTGTGACCCTCTAGACTTCTTTCTCGTTGGAATTAGGCAGGCTTGCCGAAAGTCCAAGATTACTATCTAGAAACGGGTCAAGGCACCCAAGAGAAAGAAGTTGACGCCGCATTGACGTATCACCTCATACAAACTCTTACTGTGTAATCTAATCCATTTGTCTCGATATCTCATCAAGCAGGTTTCATGGCAGTGTCATAAACCTATATACTTGATATGTCGTTCTTTGACTACCTGAAATAAACTCATCATTTACACCATGGCCATGGAATTTAATGCGACAGTTCTATTTCAATCAAAGGGCCAGGATATCAACATCCATAAATGGAAGGGACAAATCCTTCCTCGACTTATCCATTAACAACATGTCACTCGTGACACACCCAATGTACCCTACTTCCCGCCAACTGTCTGTGTGACGGTTTTCGTCAGTAAATCTAAGTGCGCGAGTCATGACATGAGTTAATGATAATCTTCCAGCCTAAGGACCATTACACACGCTCGTAGATAGCAATATCCGATGACAGCAAGACATGCGGAATTACTACTGGCGGGTCTGTTCTCATAATCTCCCATCTTGGAGATTACCAAGTGCGAACTCCATGAGAGAGAGTCTCGTCTTCTAACGAGTACTCGCACATGACAGTCTGTATACTATGTATCATTTCATAGTATGTCATCCAACCGCAGAACTTTATTTAAGAATATTGTTATAGCATTTCAAGGTTATCATCATAGCGGGGATCTGCTATGACCTTATTAATGCAACAAATATTCCAGGACATTATTATATTATAGTCATGCAGAACAATGAACAATATATAATAAGTGAACATTTATGTAATCAATGTACAAAACAGTTGGTTCTGAGGACACCAACCCTTACATCCATATCATTCTGGAGACCTTTAGAATGTTAAAGATAATGGAAAACCAAATGATGGAGTGTGTGGAGCATGAATGTGTCCATGCATGTTAAAGTCAAGCTAGGTAGTAGAAGAGGTGGGGATATTCAGTGAGGAGGGATACACGGTATGGTCATGATGACCTTGACGTAATCAAGGGCCAAATACTACCCCACACCATGTGTTTTGACCCAAGGGGAGATCCCAAAGTTCAGGGCTAGGCCTACGAATGAAATGTCTGGGTGTTCCTACATAACCCATAAGGATGGGAATCAATCCACACATAGATTTGAATGCCTTGGAGTTTTATGTCAGGCGGGACGACATATAGTTTAAAGTCATCTAGGAAGACATACAATTTAACATAATATGGGACAAAATGCTGTTCAATTTCATGCGGGATGACATACAGTTTAACGTTATGCAGGACAAAATTTCATAGTTTATGGCCATGTAGGACCAGACTATTTAAGGTTATGTAGGACCGTAATACAGTTTAGGGATGTGCGAGACCACGTAGTTTAAGGTCATGTGGGACCACATAGTTTAAGGTCTTGTAGGACTAGGTGACTTAGGCAATGTATGGCTTGATGAACTTGGTATTGGTTGAGGAGTTATACACTCACCGTCCATGGTTACCAGGTAGTATGCACCATTGGTGTAAACCTTCGGAATTATGTAAGGTCTTTCCCATTTGGGATTTAACATGGGTGGTTTACTGCTAGGTATAATTGGTGTTCTGAGGGCCAATACCAAGTCACCATGCATGAAGGAGTGGATGTGAACTTTCTTATTGAATGATCTAGCTATATTGTTTTGATTCCTTTCTAGATAGTGCATGACATGAAGGCCTATTCTCATCGAGCACTTCCAACTCAGTCATATGGATTTTAGCTACTTTATCTAGCACTTGCTGATCATAGACAACTGTGAGCAATGAGGAAAATCAAATCTCGATGGGCAGGACGACCTCTTTTCCATACACCAAGGAATATGGGGTCACCTAGGTGGATTTATGAATCATCGTCTGATAATCCCAGAGGGCATTGGGGAGATTTTCTGGAAAACACTTCTTGTTCTGACCAACCATTTTCTACAGAATGTTAGAGAGGGTTTTGTTGAACACCATGATCTGCCCATTTTTTTGTGCATGACAGTGGTATGTATGGTTAAAAAGGATATTGTACTTCACGTATAAATTTCATCATATCAGCTGCCCGGAAGATCATGCCATTATTGGTGAGGACAGTGTGAGGGATTCCAAATTGATAGATGATTTTGGAGCTCACAATGTCAATGATGGAATGTGCCTTAACATCCTTGAGTGAAACAGCCTCTCCCCACATAGAGAAGAAATCTATAGTAGTCAGGATGAACATGCACTGGCGAGCTGTCACTAGTGGTTATGGTCCCCTGACATCGAGTCCCCATACCAAAAATGGCCAAGAGTACTTGGTAGTGTTGAGAGACTCTATCGGGTGATACATAAAGTTGGCACAAACTTGGAACGCATAACACCTTTTTGTGAACTCGATGCAGTCATGGATCATGGAGGTCCAAAAATACCCTAGTATTTGGATCTAGTGAGATAGTTTTGACCTGGTCTGTGGAGCACTAAATGAACCAGAATGAACCTCCGGCATGACTTGATAAATCTCGACTCCTTGAATGCAACGAAGGAGAACCCCATCAAACCCATGCCTATAGATGATCTTATCTTGACTAGGACTGTCTTGGAGGGTAAACTATAACACGCGGCGTCAAATTTTCTCGCACTCAGCCTGATCTTCCAGGAGATTTCCATTTTGGAGGCACAAGAAAAAAGTGGTTCTCCAATCAAGAGCCACTTTAATCAGTGCATCTCGGGGACCTGGGCGTCCTGACGTGGAGGCACTAGTGGTAATGTGTCTTACCTGTGGGTTGTCACTATCATCTGAAGTTATGGGATCAATGTATCTCTGGTGTGGCACATGGACAATCAAATCATTCTATTCAGGATCTATAAGTGATGCAGTTAGGTTGGCCAGGGTGTCAGTTCGACCGTTCTGATATCGATGAAAATGAGTAACTTTTGGATGAGATGGGAACTGGTCCATTAGGTGGAGAGTGCGTTCCAACAACAGTATGAGCTCTAGATTTCTAATGACATAGTCACCATTGTTATGTTTGATGAATAGCTTAGAGTCCCCTTTCACATGAAAATGGGGCATGTCAACCACGAGGGCCAGCTCGAGGCCAGTAATGAGACCATAATACACTATCTCATTGTCGGTGAACCCTTCTTAAAACTGCAATGAATACGGCAGAACGACCTATGCTGGGGTAATGACGACACTACCCATGCCTACTCTATTGAGTCTGGGGTCATTGAACCTTCTTCCGGTGGGCTCTAAGAAGCACCATCGATGTGCATTTTCCAGTATGACAAGGCTTGGTCTACTGATAGGATCTCTTCATCAGGGAAATCGATATCCATGGAATAGTCTGGAAGAGGTGGATGGGCGACAAATAAGTCTTACAATGCTTACCCCTTAATACCTTCGGGGGGATAAACCTAATGCCAAACTGCTGAAGGATTACCACCCACCGAGCTAGATGACCTGTCAACATGGGGCAATTCAAGATGTACTTCAAGGGATCTACTCAAGGCACTGGTTGTACCTCATGGTTCTGCAAGTAATGTCATAATTTATGTACCAAAAATACTAGCGCAAGTCATCTCTTCTCAATACGGAAGTATCAGGTCTTAGTATCGTGGATCATGCGACTAAGGTAGTAAAGACTGTTCTCTATCCCCTCATTATTCTTCTGTGTGAGAAGGGTTCCAGGAGACCATTCCAGGGTGGTCATGTAAAGGACAAGTGGCTTTCTAGAGATATGTGGCATTAACACCGGAGGCTGGAGCAGATGCTACTTGATTTCCTTAAAACCAGTCTGGCATTCTTCGTCCCACTTGTAGATAGTGCCTTTCTTCATGAGTCATGAAAAGGGATTACACTTGCCGACCATATTCATGATGAATCAGAATATGTTGGCCAAGTGGACTTGGAAACCTCAATGATCCGGGAGGTTTCTTGGTGGAGACATATTAATAATGTCCTTGATCTTCTTCGGGTCAATCTTGATGCCCCTATATATGAAAAAGAAGACGAGAAACATTCTAGAGGTGACCCTAAAGGTGCACTTCAACAGATTCATCTTCATGTGGAGAGAATGGAGAAAGATGAACAATTTATCAATGTCTCTGATATGGTCCTAAAATTGTGGAGATTTGACCACCAGGTCTTCCACATAACATTCCACCAATGTTCTGAGGATCAATATACATATGTGATTCACAACCTGCGGATAGGTGGCACCTGCATTCATTAAACCGAAGGGAATGAATTGGTAACAAAATGTACCTTTTGGTGCCCTAAGGGATATAAAATCCTCATCCATAGGGGCAATTAGGATCTGGTTATACCCGGAGTACCCATCCATTAAAGGGAGGGCTTGTAACCCAGATTTAGAGTCGATCTGCAATTCCGTCATAGGAGGGGAAAGTCATCATTTGGAAAATGATGATTGAGATCCTAAAATTCGATACTGAATGTGATCTGTCTATTATTTTTCTTGACCGAAACAATTTTGGCCAGCCATTTTTGGTACTCTACCTCCTTAGAAAAATTGGCTCTGATGAGCTTATTAACTTTTTCCTCAACCATGGGGCCGTGAGAAGGGTGCATCTTTATCGAAGGATGCTTGAACTAGCAATGATTTTTCGGGAGACCGACGTGGTGGATGGATACCTAAGAATCTAGTCCTGGAACCTCATCATAACTCTAGGCGAATACATCATTGTGCTGTTTAAGGAATTATATATACTATTGTTACTCCTTGAGGGGGCATGAAGGCACTGATATATGAGGGTTTTAGGTCTGCCTCGCTATTGAGGTTCACCTGTACAAATTCATCAACCATGGAGGAAATGACCTCTTCCATGGAAGGGGTAGAATCCCTTAAATACTCTTCTTCACTTATGGAGAAGTGATCCTCAGTGGGAGGAGTTTCCTCTGAGTTGAAAGATCCTGATTGGAGGCTCCAGCCTAAGCGGTAGTGGACACCTCACCGGGGAACTCTTGTGCCGCCGAAACCATAGCGATGAAGGCTGTTGATATGATCCCATCTGTTCTTCATCCCAAGTGGCCACAATTGATTACATCAAAGAAATAGTGGTGTGTCAACTTGAGCTGTTTTTTCCCAACTAGGAAAAACAATAAAGTATGAAGTATTTCCATTTCCATGGGGCATACATCTTGATAACTTATGGGAGTAGGGGGCTCCGAGATCACCGGAGCCTGATTTGGGTAGGAGTATGAGGTGATCTTCCAGCATCTCTTAGACTTGGGATTGTGTCCCCCACTCATTCCAGAAATAATGAAGCATTGTCCCATGTCCGTAGTTTTAGCCTCCAACTGGTGGATTGGAAATATGTAGGCGTCATCTAGATCCGTCCACGGGTCAGTTGCTGATGTGGTATGCTCAACCTCATTTTCCTGAATATGCATGTATTTGCTCTTGTAATAGTCAGCATCTAGATAGCAGGTTTCACAAGAAGCAAATGGAGATTCTTCACCTTGAATCACACCCACTCAACCATTAAGGGAGTACTTAAGGCACTACTGATATGATGAAGAGACCATTGCATGCCTGTGGAGCCATGGCCTTCCCCTCAATGCATTTTAGGTAGTGTCCTAGGAGACCACCATAAACTTGGTGCTGGAAACTAGACCAATGAACTCGGTCTTCAAGCGGATCTTTCTGACCAGTGTCTATTTCGTCGTGTAATAACCTTTGATTCTTAGGTCAGAGGGACTCAAATCATCCTCGGATAACCCTAGATTTTATAGTTTCTGAGTTGGGATTAGGTTGATTCTAGATCCCATGTCGACAAGACAATGATGAACCTCCACAACATTGAAATGGCCGATGATGTATAGAGAGCGAATGTGACCCTATATGGGAGAGGCATCGTCTTCTCGAGTGAACAAGATGATGTCCTGGAATTCAACATTCTCAACCACCTCAGCATGGAAGGATTATGGGGCTGCTACCTCTCTCTCAAACTGGAGAGAGCTTCTCATAGCCTCGATGAGGGCCTCACACATATTCGATGAGAGGAAAAGGGCCACAAGGATGGAGACCTTTGCTAAATTACTGGAATGATGTTTTAGAAAATCATACTTCCATTCCAGGCATGAAATTCTGCTTACATAGGGTCTCTCTATGATAGGAGGTATGGTGGGCCCTGTCGGTTGGACCAGTGGTCACTGATCACTAGTCAAAGCCTGCGGAGTGACTATTGGATGAGGGCTCGATGACTAAGACCGGTCCATAGCCAAGAGTGTCAGGTCATGACGTGGTCAAGATGGTTCTTCCTGGTCCAACAACACAAAATATAGTGAAGGCAGACCTTATGGAACCAGTTGAGAAGGCTGCACGTGTTGAGCTCTGTGCTGGGCCTGCTTCCTGGTTTCGGTAGTATACACAACCTTGCTAGAAGTACTGACTAGGGAACTCATAAAGCCCATGTATCCACTCCTCCATTGATGCTAACAATGGCTGGGGACATTGGGAATATCCGTCCAATGATCCTCATCGTCGGGAATCATGTATGGGTTTACTAGCTCTACAGTATTAACCGAGAATTACCCTTGGATATCACTCGAAGAGTCGTCCACTACAAGACAGATTCTGGGAGGAATCTCCATCTCTGAGGGAATTAAATCAACTAGATTATGGGATTACAATGGCATTGCTGGTGCAATTTGTTTTCCCTTTCGTCATCCAAGTATTCTCTTCTGAGAAGGGGACAGCTCTGATGATGATGCAGAAGAAGTCACTATAGTTTTTGAGGGCTCTGGCCGATTCTAGCTACATGGATAACACCATGGGAATTAGTGATTGTTTTATGAGCCATCCAGTCATCATATTTTCCGGACCTGCAGTTTAGCACCTGATTTCACCCGCCTTCACTGTCACTACTTCTATCTGGCCTCATGAAGACACATGCCACTTGTGATGGAGCTAGGCCTAACAGGACTATGTTGTTATCCACCTGATCTTGTAGATAATATTTAAACACATAGCACTATTTGAGGGTGTTCCCAAGGATCCAGTGATAGAGGAAGTAACCAGGGCGATCAGTGAGGTTCACCTCTTTTGTCCTCCTACACATAGGCAAACATACAATCCCTTTCTCCAAGGCACTTCAGAAGTAGCTGGGGACCTGTGCGTCATTGAATGAGTAGGTCCAGTTTCACCTGTCCGGGAAGGGGCCCTTGGATCCTAACCCTGACATGGGACTGTAGGGGTATTCCTAGGAGGTGGATCCAGGTTATCTCACATAGGTGGCGACAACGCATTGCGCGGGGGCACCTGCCGATTCTGAGGTAGGCGCTGCTAGTCCGGATGTAACACCCTGATATTTTATGAGAAGTATATTTTTTATGTCTTATTTTATACACAACATCATAGGAATATTTCACGCCACACAACAATAGCTTGGCTTGTGTTACACGCAATCACGACCTTCCTCAATAGCGTGTGTAGTATGCAATACTGAGTTCCACTAAACAACGATATATTATTAAAATATTATAAACTAGCTGTTCTGAATAGTATTAACTGATTTTTAAATTTTATAACATTATTATTTATCTTAAAGTTTTTCTAGATAATGTTATGGGAAAAAAATAAATTTTTTAGGTAAAATGAGAATTTTTCAAAAAATGCAGGTTTGCCGCCTTTTGATGGCACACCCACTTTAAATATATTTTTTGAAATGTTTAGAAGTTCAATTTGACAAAATAAATTCTTCTTTGGAATCATTATATAAAAATTTACTTTGGATAAAATTTTCATATTATTCTGATAACTTTCATATTTTAATGAATAGTAAAAACACACTATATTTTAATTAAAAACAACTTTTTTCATCGCAAAAACATATATGGTTAAATTATAATATTTAATGGTTCTAAAGTATAAATATAATATATTTTTACAATTTAATACTGTTTATGTCATTAACATTAATTTTACATTGAATTCATAGGTAAAAACATTTCAATCTTTGGCAATGTTTTAACTTTTAAAAACTCGTTTGCTTAACAACGAGATTAATTTTAAATTAATTACTGCAACTTCTGTGTTTTGAATTTTGGAAAACGGATTCCATATTTGGATGCATTGGGTCCAAATTATGTTAATAGGTTACTTTTATTTTTTTGAGATTATGAATAGTAACTACGATGATTATTATTTACTGTAGTTAAAGGTAAATCGGGTAATTAAGGAAAAATATAAGATTATAAAATTAACCTAACACTTTCAAAAATCCTATTGGATGAATAAAAGTCGACCCATATAACCTAAGGGTCTGACTATATTCATTTCATGGACTTTTGACCATTATATAATATAATTATTATTAAAACCAAAGAAAGTGACAACATGTCACTCTCTTAAATATTATAAGTATAATAATTTTAATTTAGTGATAAACTTCATGAAACTTCAAAAATGAATAGAATCCAAAATTAAAATAAAATTATATATATCATATGAATTTATTTATATTTTTTAAAGATTAAATAATTATCATTAATTATAAAACAATAGTGATGTTGAAATTATTTTATTGATTGAAATATCAAATAAATGATTTTAAAAGTATAAAAATAAATATTATATGAACTATTTAATGTGTTCCACTAATTTTATAGATAAAAATGATATGTTATGAATCTATTAAATATTTTAGTTTCAACATAACTTTCGTATATATTTTATTTAAACTCAAATAAATGAATACTGCCAAAATTGACACTATTGTTAATTTATAGAAATTACATATTATAAAATTGTTTAAAAATCACAAAAATATTTAAAAATTGTAAATTAAAATATATATGGTCGAAAATGTAATAAATTATAAAGTTTTGGACAATTTACAACATATAAGTAATTATTTATAATGATTTAAAATTTAGAATATTATTACCACAAATAAAATTAGATATATTATATAAGGATAAATCATGATGATAATGATTAAAATAAATTCCTAACTTGTCTAAATTTTATTGGTTGATGATATTACAACCATATCTCATATAATATTAGTATTTGAGTCATTTCTTGAGGTTTTAGGTTGGTTTGGAAATTATTATAAATTAATATTTCTTATAACTCCAAAGGTGCCCCTCTCCTCCCTTATAAAAGGGCACCTCCTCCCTCTCCTCAAACCACATTGAGCCTTCATGCTCAGCCAACCCCGGCCAATTTCTCTTCTCCACTTCCCTATAAACATCCTTTAGGTCCTGGTCTTCTTGAAAGACCAATCTTAGTGCCCTAAGAGGAGATTTCAAAGAGGCCTGTCGAAGAAGAGGTAATATCTGTTACCAATTCTTTCAAATTTATTTCTTCTTCTACTTCTTCTTCTTTAGTTGTTTCATTATAAAGTAAAAACAACAGTATCACTCATATACTGATATTTTATTATAAATATGAAACAACCCTATTTCACCTTCTATCCATCCTACAGAAAATGAAATCACCGCGCGTGCGTACTTACGGAATATCGTCTCCACGCCGTGGTGTAATCTATTTTCCACCACCACCTTACATGGATGGTTATAATGGTGTAAAGAATAACTATATGTGATTATTTTAAAGTGATATTGATTCTGAAATATTATACATACAATTCAATACAATTCCACTATCATGGGAACAATATCATTGCTCGTGCGTACGTACGGCTTACTGTCTCCATTATGTGATGCGACTCATTATACATGATCTTCATTGAATAATGATTATATAATTGAATTGAATGAGTAAATATTATATATATTACACTAATACCATTCTCAAAATGAGGTATCTATAACCCAAAAAGAAGAATATGAATTTTATCGACAAAACACACATAAGAACATAAAGCAATAAACACCCGAATAACAAGTAGCAATGATATATTACTAATAAAAAGATAATAATATGACCATATATGATATCATAACAATGAATATGATTCCGGAATAAGTCAGTGACATTATTTAAATGATTATACAGGAGGTTCAGACATGTAAAAAGCATATCAGAACTAAGGTAAGGGAAAATCTCGTAATCTCAATTTTTATTCGACATTGTTTATAATTAAGAATTTACTGGGGAATATTTATCATCCAAATCCATGTTTCCACAATATGTAATATTATTTCTATCATCCTAAAATTTTCTAAATCCAATTTTACCCATTGGTATGTTTTTAGTAAAAGATAAGAAAGGATTATTTTTTCGTTTTTAGTATGAATTACTTTTTTGACTTATTCGGACCATGTACGAGAAGAATGTTTTTTTAAATTGTACTAAATGAATGGATTTTTATGATTTCATAGAAAATTACTTCCATGAAGCTTCCTTTACAAGTTTTCAGGATTATTTTTAATCAACTTCTTTTAGTTTAAAATTTTAAGACATGTTAAGAAAGGAAAACTGTTTTTGAAGTAGAAGGGATATTTTCCCCTAGAATGGAGTCTAAGGGTTTTACCAAAATTATTTTCCATCTAAGATAATATAGGGTTCTATTTCTATCCCTATTTTTATATTGATTTGATTATGTTATGATGGAATTAAGTTTATTATGTGCTTTTATCTTTTATGAATTATGTTATGATGGCATGATGTTTAAGAATCCCATTTTTATTACCTGGTTTTTGCTATTATGTATGATATATGATTTTGTGGAACACATAAGAATGGTTTCATTATGAGATGGGTGGGACCAATATCTCCCTCCAATGCATTGGGTAATGATTTATATCTCAATAGATAGACATGGCTGGAAGGGAAAGTTAATCCGGTTCAGTGATATAGGACTGGAATGAGGTGAGAACTCGGTTCATTAATGGAATTTGTTCACTATGTTAGTCTTGTAAATGAGTCTTGACTAAAATGAAATGATTTTCTATGATTATGTGTGTATGACACAAAGTCTAATGTTTTATGTTATGATTATTGGGATTACATTTCCCCACTATGATTTATCCCATGTTATGATATTGTGATCTATTTTGCAGGTAAAGATATTCAAAATGTTACGTTCTTATGAATATGATATGATTGCTATTTATTTTTTTACCTTTATTGAGAATTTGTGCTCACCATTTTGTATGTTTTCTTTTCCCCAGATCATGAAGAAGGGTATTAAGTATGATCTACCCAAAGGGAGTATAAATATGATGAAATAAATGGGAGACAACGTAGATGATTTATAAACCAGTTGTTTATGTTTCCCAGTTTCTAAAGACACTATACCTATATGGTCCTTTCATAGTTTTATTATATGTTTTAGTAATCATGCTTCAATTTTGAAGTAATAACAATGTATGTAATGTATGGGTCGTTATAGTTGGTATCAAAGGAAAGGTATAGTCAACCTTTGGAAACTAGGATGTGAAAGCCCTAGTAAGAACCCTAAGGATATGTATAAGCATAGAACACAATATTAGTGTTTTAGAAATGACCATTAATAACCTATGATAAGACCTTAAGTGTAAAATTTTATTCTTGATTATGTGGGTTTCCAATTATGATTACTGTTTCTGACACTATGCTTATTGTTTTTAGTCAATGGATGGAACCTGAAGGAACCGTGTTAATGATGAATGTGACGGGTAATGTAATGACTGTCCCCCTGAGCAACCAAATGTTATGGGAGCTGGAATTAAAAATCTTGTAGCCATGCCCACACAACATTCTCAAGCTATGAACCATGCAGGACTTCCAAACGAACAAAGGAAGGAGCAACATTCTGTTTAATCCTTCATGAGGCAGCGTCCACCATCATTTAGTGCGTCTTCTGATACATTAGTGTCTGAAAAATGGATTAGTACAACTGAAAAGATATTTTTAGTTCTATAATGTTCTAAACAAGAAAAAGTCATCTTAACAGTTTATTGTTTGGAAGGTGATTTTGATCAATGGTGGAATATTATCAATAATACGAGGCAAAGATATGAAATTTATTCCATGGAAAGGGATGAGTTCAAGAACTTATTTTTCAATAAGTACTCCCCTCGTATTCTTCGAACAAAGTTGGAAAGGAGTTTCTTGAACTAAAGCAAAAGGATAATGAATCTATTGGTACCTATGAAGCAAATTTTACAAGACTTGCAAGGTACGCTCCCAGAATTATTATCCAACCTGAGTCTAAAATCGATCGATTCTTTAGTGGCTTAAAACCAAGTCTTCAAAGGGCGTTAGCCATAAGGGACTTCAATATCTATGAGGAAATTGTTCAATGTTCTCTCAAGGATGAGATGGATATTGGAGTAACCCATTAGTCATATGGGTTTGATAAGAAGAGGACAATGGAATTCAAAGGAAAATATAAAGACCACACTGAAAATAAGATGAGTTTTCTTTTATGCTAAAATTGTGGAAAGAAACATGGATGGAATTATCTTAAAGGGATAAGAAAATGTTTTAAGTGTGGAAAAGAAGGCCATCGGGCAGTTGAATGTCGAAATAATGGGAAGAAGATGTCTAATGTTGGGAACAAAGAAATGGATACACATAATGCACCTCTTACACTTCAATGTTTCAAGTGCAAGGAGATGGGGAATTATGCCAATCGATGCCCAAATCCAAGGGTTGTTGATGATGATCGACGTCAAAAAACTCTTCAGGCCAAAGACAAAGGAAAGACACATGAAATTACTATCGGTGATGTGGAGTACGATAACAAAGTGGTTAAAGGTACACTTACCATCCATATAAAGTAGAAAATGTTTTATTTGATTCTAGATCCACCCACTATTTTATTTCTAAAGAATTTTATAAGTGTATCACCGTATTACATCAACAATTAGATGTTGATTTTGCTGTGGAAACTCTTAATGGCACAATGGTCGCATCAAAAGTGTATAATTCTTCTCTGATTGAAGTTTGTGGGAATGTTCTCCCTACAAATCTTGTGATCCTTCCTATAGTGAAATTTTATGTGATTCTTGGCATGGATTGGATTTAATTATACAGAGCTTATATCAATTCCCAACGAAGGGAAATCACATTTAACATTCCCGATCAATCTACTATCATCTATCGATGCAAGGATGAATATAATCTTCCAGTGGAAATTTCTTCCATCTTATGGGTCTTGATTCCAATAAATGAAGGTTATTTATCTCAAATTATTTGAGATAAACTCACTATTAAGAATACACCCATTGTACGAGAGTTTGATGATGTCTTTCCAGAGGAACTACCAGGTCTTCCACCAAATCGCAAAGTTGAGTTTTCAATAGAACTCATACCGGGTGCTATGCCTATTTCAAAGACACCTTATAGAATGGCCCCAATTGAGTTGCAGGAATTGAAGAAGCAACTCCAAGAGAATCTTGATAAATGATTCATATGCCCTAGTGCATCACCTTGGGGAGCACCTCTTCTATTAGTTAAGAAGAAAGAAATATCAATGAGACTCTACATCGATTATCGAGAACTTAACAAGATCACTTTCAAGAAAAAATATCCTCCCCCACGCATTGATGACTTATTTGACCAACTACACGGAGCTCAATACTTTTACAAGATTGATCTTTGTTCAGGGTATCATCAATTAAGGTTAAAAAAGAGGATATACCAAAGACGACTTTCCGTACAAGGTATGGAAACTATGAATTTTTAGTGATTCCATTTGGTCTTACTGATTCCCCTGTTATCTTCATGGATCTAATGAATGGATTCTTTAGAGACTATCTTGATCAGTTTGTGGTAGTCTTTATAGAAGATATTCTTGTCTATTGAAAGTGAAAGTAAGAACATGAAGATCAATTGAGAATTGTATTGAAGACCCTGAGAAAGGAGAAGGTTTATGAAAAATTTACCAAGTGTGAATTTTGGCTTCAAAAAGTTGCATTTTTGGGTCACATAATTTCAAAAGAGGGGATATATGTGGATCCAGCAAAAACAGAGGTTATCGAATGATGGTCGAGACCAACAAAAATAACTGAGATTCGATGTTTTCTTGGTTTCTCTGGATATTATCGACATTTTGTGAACGAGTTTTCATGATTACCTAATACACTCACCAGGTTGACTCAAAAAGGAGTTAAGTTCGTGTGGACGGAGGAGTCTAAATAGAATATCAAGGAGTTAAAAAGAAGGTTATCCAGTGCACCTGTGCTCACACTACCATGTAGTGGAGAAAGGTTTTTGATCTACAGTGATTCATCCAAGAAGGGATTGGGGTGTGTTCTCATGAAAAATGATATGGTGATAGCTTATGCCTCACAACAGTTGAAGATCCATGAGAAAAATTACCCAACTCATGAATTGGAGTTAGCTATGGTAATATTTGCATTAAATATTTGGAGGCATTATCTTTATGGTGAATGGTGTGAAATTTATACTGATCATAAAAGTTTAAATTATATTTTCACTCAAAAGGAGCTGAATATGTGACAAAGAAGATTGTTGGAGACGATTAAGGATTACGACTGTTCAACTCATTATCACCCTGGGAAAACAAACAATGTGGCATACACATTAAGTCAATAAGTCCATGATAGCTTATCCATGATGCGGATCACAAAAGATCCAATATTTATGTATTTACAAAGGATGGATCTTGTAATTATAATGGAAGGGGAAAAATCTTATCTTTCTTAAATGAATGTTCAACCATCTATGCATGTGAAGATTAAATCAGAACAAAAAGATAATGTGGAGTTACAAAAGAAGGTGAGAAATGTTCCTGAATTCAACCTTGATTGTGATGGGATAATAAGGTTCAGGAATCAGGTTAGTCTTCCTCCCATCCCAGAATTAAAGAAGGAGCTGCTGGATGAGGCTTATAGTTCTTCATTCTCTATTCATCAGGGAAGAACGAAGATGTATAGGGACCTGAAAGTGTACTTCTGGTGGGATGGCATGAAAAGAGATGTTGCTAAATAAGTCTCTCGATGCTTGGTTTGTCATCAAGTTAAAGCTGAGAGACAGAAGTCTAAGGGGATGTTACAACCATTACCCAGACCCGAATGGAAATGGGAAAACATCACTATGGACTTTGTCATTGGACTTCCTAAAAAATCCAAAGGCAATAATGCTATTTGGGTCATAGTTTATCGTCTTACGAAGTCGGCACACTTCAATGCTATTAGAGAATATTTCTCTCTGGATCAGCTTGCTAGGATATATGTAAAGGAAGTGGTAAGATTGCATGGAGTACCACCTTCCATTATATCTGATCGGGATCTGAGGTTTACCTCGATGTTCTGGAGAAGTCTTCAGCATACTCTAGATAGAGAGTTGAGTTTTAGCACTGCTTATCATCCTCAGATAGACGGTCAGTCTGAGAGAGCAATTCAAACTCTATAAGACATGGTGAGAGCTTTCTCTATGGATTTCAAATGTGGTTGGGTTCAACACCTACCTTTGGTGGAATTTTCTTTTAATAATATCTTTCACTCCAGCATTCAGATGGCTCCTTATAAAGCTCTCTATGGAAAGAAATGCTGAACTCCAACTTGCTGGGATGAAGTTGGGGAAAGAAAGATATTAGGACCTGATCTTGTTGATGAGATGGTAAAAAAGGTCAGATCTATTCAACAACACATAAGAGCAGCTCAGAGCCGACAAAAAAGTTATGACGACAACTGAAGAAAAGACCTAGAGTTTGAAGTCGGTGATAAAGTGTTCCTACGAATATCTCCTTGGAATAGAGTAATGAGATTTGGAAGGAAGGGCAAGTTGAGCCCTAGGTATATCGGTCCTTTCGAAATACTGGATCGTGTTGGGAAGGTAGCTTAACGATTGACACTTCCACCAAATCTCCCTCAAGTTCATGAAGTGTTCCATGTATCTCTCATGAGAAATTACATACCCAATCCTCCACATGTACTCAACTGAGAAGTTGTACCGCTGGAGTAAGATCTTTCTTATGAAGAACATCCAATATAGATTCTAGATCATAGAGAAAAAGTTCTACAGAAGAAGACCACTCACTTGGTTAATGTTTTATGGAGGATCCACCAATTAGAAGAAGCTATATGGGAGCTTTAGGATATGATGAGGGAGATGTATCCTCATCTGTTTGTTACGAAGTGACGAATTTCGAGGGTGAAATTCATTTTAAGGGGGATAGAATGTAACACCCTGATATTTTCTAAGAAGTATATTTTTTTATGTCTTATGTTATACCCATCATCATAGGAATCTTTCACGGTACAGAACACTATCTTGGCTTGCATTACACGCAATTGCGACCTTCCTCTATAGCGTGTGTAGTACACAATACCGAGTTCCACTAAACAATGTTATATTATTATAATTTTATAAAATATCCGTTATGAATAGTAATAACTGAATTTTAAATTTTATAACATTATTTTTCATCTTACATATTTTCTAGAACATGTTATGAGAACAAAATAAATTTTTCAGGTAAAATAAGTATTTTTCAAAACATGTAGTTTTGCCGCCTTTTGATGGCGCACCCACATTAAATATAGATTTTGACGTATTTATAAGTTCAATTTGACAAAATAAAATTCTTCTTTGGAATCAAGATATAAAAATTTACTTTGGATAAATGTTTCATATTATTCTGATAACTTTCATATTTTAATGAATAGTAAAAACATGCTATATTTTAATTAAAAACATCTTTTTTCATCGCAATAATTTATATGGTAAAATTATAATATTGAATGGTTTGAAAGTATAAATAGAATATATTTTTACAATTTAATATAATGTATGTCATTAGCATTAATTTTACATTGAATTCATAGGTAAAAACATTTAAATCTTTGGCAATGTTTTAACTTTTAAAAACCTGTTTGCTTAACAACGGGATTAATTTTAAATTAATTACTGAAACTTATATGTTATTAATTTTGAAAAATTGATTCCATATTTGGATTCAGTGGGTCCATATTATGTTAATAGGTTACTTTTATTTTTTTGAGATTATGAATAGAAACTACGATAATTTTTATTTACTGCAGTTAAAGGTAAATCGGGTAATTTAGGTTAAATATAAGATTATAAAATTACCCTAACACTTTCCAAAATTATATTGGATGAATAAAAGTCAAACCATATCACATAAGGGTCAGACTAGATTCATTTCATTGGCTTTTGACCAAGAAAAAATATAATTATTATTAAAACCAAAGAAAGTGACAACATGTCACTCTCTTAAATAGTATAAGTATAGGAATTTTAATTTAGTGATGAATTTTAATGAAACATTGAACAAGAATAGTCTCCAAGAATAAAATAAAATAATCTATATCATATGAATATATTTATTATTTTTAGAGATTAAATAATTATCATTAATTATGACACAATTATGTTGTTGAAATTATTTTATTGATTGAAATATCAAATAAATTATTTTCAAAGTATTAAAATAAATATTATATGAACTATTTAATGTGATCCACTAATTTTATAGATAAAAATGACTTGTTATGAATCTATTAAATATTTTATTTCGAACATATCTTCTGTATATATTTTATTTAAACTCAAATAAATGAATAGTGGCAAAATTGACGCTATTGTTAATTTATAGAAATTACATATTATAAAATTGTTTAAAAATCACAAAAATATTTAAAAATTGTAAATTAAAATATATATGTTCTAAAATGTAATAAAGTATAAAATTATAGACAATTCACAATATATAAGTATTTATTTATAATTATTTAAAATTTAGAATATTATTACCACAAATAAAATTAAATAGATTGTATAAGGATAAATCATGTTGATAATGTTTAAAATAAATTCCCAACTTGTCGAAATTTTATTGGATGATGATATTACAACCCTATATAATCTAATATTATTATTTGAGTCATTTTTGGAGGTTTTTAAGTGGTCTTGGAATTTATTATAAATTAATATTTCTTATATTTCCAAAGGTGCCCCTCTCCTCCCTTATAAAAGGGCACCTCCTCCCTCTCCTCCTCAAACCACTTTGATCCTTAAATCTCGGACAAACCCTGCCAATTTCTCTTCCCCACTTCCCTAGAAACATCCTAGAGGTCCTGGGATTCTTCAAAGACCAATCTTAGTGCCCTAATATGAGATTTCAAAGAGGCGTGTCGAAGAAGAGGTAATATCCGTTACCAATTATTTCAAATTTATTTCTTATTATACTTCTTCTTATTTAGTTGTTTAATTATTAAGTAATAACATAAGTATCACTCATATACTGATATGTTATTATAAATATGAAACAACCCCATTTCACCTTTTATCCATCCTACGGAAAATGAAATCACCGCGCGTGCGTACGTACGGAATATCGTCTCCACGCCGTGGTGTAATCTGTTTTCCACCACCACCGTACTTGGATGGGTATAATGGTGTAAATAATAACTATATATTATTATTATAAAGTTATATTGATTCTGAAATAGTATAAATACACTTTAATAAAATTCCACGATAATGGGAACGATATCATCGCTCGTGCGTACATACGACCTACCGTCTCCACTATGTGATGCAACTCGTTCTACATGATCTTCATTGAATAATGATTATATAAATGAATTTAATGAGTAAATATGATATATATTACACTAATACCATTCTGGAAATGAGGTATCTATAACCTAAAAATAAGAATAAGAATTTATTCGACAAAACACACATAAGAACATAAAGCAATAAACACCCGAATAACAAGTAGCAATGAAATATTACTAATAAGAAACTAAGAATATGACCATATATGATATCATAAAAATGAATATGGTTCTATAATAAGTCAATGAGATTATTTAAATCATTATACAGGAGGTTCAGACACATACAAGCATATCGGACCTAAGGTAAGGGAAAATCTCGCAATCTAAATTTTTATCCGAGATTGTTTATACTTCAGAATTTACTGGAGAATATTAATCATCCACATACATGTTTACTCAATATTTAACATTATTTCTATCCTCATAAAATTGTCCAAATCCAATTCTACCCATTGTTAAGTTTTTAGTAAAATATATGGAAGGAATCTTTTGTCATTTTTAGTACGAGGTACTTTTTTGAGTTATCCGGCCAAAGTACGAGAAGAATGTTTTTTTAACTTATACAGAATTAATGGATTTTTTTTGATTTCATAGACAATTATTTCCATGAAGCTTATTTTAAAAGTTTTCAAGCTTATTTTTGATCAACTTCTTTTAGATTAAAATTGTAAGACATGTTAAGAAAGGAAAAATGTTTATGATGTAGAAAGGATATTTTCCTCAAGAATGGAGTCCAAGTGTTTTATCAAAATTATTTTCCATCTATGATAATATAGGATTCTGTTTCTATCCCTATTTTTTACATTGATTTTATTATGTTATGATGGAATTAATTTTATGATGTCCTTTTATCTTATATGTATTATGTTATGATGGCATAATGTTTAATAGTCCCATTTTTATTACATGGGTTTTTCTTTATGATGTATGATTTATGATTTTGTGGAACACATAAAAATAGTTTCATTATGAGATGGGTGGAACCTATATCTCCCTCCAATGCATTGGGTAAATATTTATATCTCATGAGATAGACATGGCTGGAACAGAAAGTTAGTCCGGTTCAGTGATACAGGACTGAAACGAGAAGTGAACTCAGTTCAGTAATGGACTTTGTACGCTATGATAGGCTTGGAAATGAGCCTTGACTAAAATGAAATGATTTTCTAGGATTATGTGTGTATTCCATAAAGTTTTATGTTTTATGTTATGATTATTGGGATTACATCTCACCACTATGATTTACCCCAGGTTATGATATTATGATCTCTTTTGCAGGTTAAGATATTCAAAATGTTATGTTCTTATGAATATGATATGATTGATATTTCTTTTGTTTACCCTTACTGAGCATTTGAGCTCACCCTTTTGTATGTTTTCTTTTACCTAGGACAAGAAGAAGGTTATTAAGTCGGATATGCCAAAAGGGTGTCTAGATATGAAGAAATAAATGGGAGACAATGTAGATGATTACTGAACCAGTTGGTTATGTTTCCCAGTTTCTAAAGACAATATTCCTATACGGTCTTTTCATGGTTTTGTTATATGTTTTAATAAGTGTGATTCAATTTTGAAGTAATAACAATGTATGTAAAGTATGGGTTGTTATACCGGATGCTTTACTTGAGGTTGGTGGCCTCTGATAGGCTGTGGAGGCATCTCCACTGGTAACAAATATAGTTGCATGGGCCCCTCAATTTTGTCCACTACAGAGGGCTGAGCCCTGGTGGCCCTTCTCACTAGGATTTCAAGAGGCAACAGATGTGCTTACATAGCCTTATGGAAGGCTTCCTCTAGGCACTAGGCCTTATCAGAGAAGTCTCAAATTCCCCCAGGATAGTTCTGGGTGATCAAAGAGTGGGCATGTTCTGTCTTGACATTACCTACAAACATCGTCAGATGTTTCTCCTGAGTCAGTGGCATGTTAGGGGAGTAAGTGATCCCTTTCCACTAGGGGACAAAAACTGCAACACGCTCATCAGGCCTTTGCATTCACTTGAAGCAGTCCACAATATTCGTCTTCAAAGTGGTGTAATTGAACAAGTAGAGGAATTGCCTATGGAGTTCTTCCCAACTAGCTACCGGTCCGATGGGGAGATGGATGTACAATATGAACTCCGACCCCTCCAATTTCTGTATGAAACACCATAGTTTGGAGGCCTCCTGCTACACTGGGGATGCCAACATGGGTCCAAAACATGAGATAAAGTGGGATGGGTGCTGGGGCAGGTCCCCTGTCCCATTGAAGCGGGAAAATGTAGGATTTACAAAACCCAGGGGTGCTGGCATATCATCCACCCATGACAGATAAGGCTTTCCATCAGGCGGGATTTCCACCTGTCGCATCTCCAATGCTCCGAGGAGGATGATGAGTGCCCCCATTAGATCATCTAGGTGGGGGTTACTATCTTGATTGGGATCCCTAAACACCAGTTCCTTGGAGGTCTCTTCAACATGATAAGTAGGCCCAGTGGCTCGTGGAGCGGCTAGCGGAACAACCTGTAGAGCAGTTGGGGGAAACTGAGCTCGGTCCCTTGGATTTTCATGCAATTCATGTGTATTTGGTGACACATACCACGCCCTCTTGCTGTAATTTCTAGCCTCAACCCTTTCTACATGGTCATCATGGTCAGGGTTACCTGGAAGAAATTAACAGAGGGGATGTTGTGCCTACCCCTGCTGCCCAAGCTAAGGGTCACTGTAATTAGTTCGTCGCTCTGTAGCATGTTCAACAAGGAGGTCATCAAACATCTTCTTGTGTTAAGTGAGTTGTTAATGAAACATGGATTTTTTCGGGATAGTCTTCCACCTTCTACACTAAGCCAAATGGGTCGGAGGTTTTTGATGGCTCCGAGGTGCTCCATACCCATGATTGGATTTTGTCTTAGGACCAATGCCTCGGTGGGCATGTGAAGACCCAATAGATTCCACTATTGACTAGTAATCCATCCCAACAGATCCAAGAGGTGGGAAAATCCCTCGGGGGGGGGGGTCCTCTCCAAGGAGCTCCAGCTCGGTCTCACCCCCAGTAGGTCGACCATGTTAACCGCAACCCTTCCCAGAGGCATATCCTTTATGTTGCCTGGAAATTATGGCTAGCACTGGATGTAACTGAAATGGAGGGTTTCACACTTCTCTGACCCACAAATTTTTACGTGGGGAGAAGCATACCCGATTAACCTATGGAGAAATTTAATGATTTGAACACATCATTGTTGGAGGGTCCTATGGTGGCCTAGTGACTCAAGGAACTGATCCATAGGGAGTGCGGCCAAATAAACCAAACGACATTGTTGGCCAATTTATTTGTAGTTTGCCTGACTCTTGGGGTAGGCCACTCATCCATAATGAAGACAGAAATGAGTGCCCAGAAGGAATGGTGAAAAAACTCAACCTCTTCCTAGGTGAGCGATTCTGGAAACCTGAAATTTGGCACTGCAACTGGCCAAAACATCTTAGGGAAATAGTTTTCTACGAGAATGGCCCACAAGCTACTCAGCTCTAACATGGGGTCCATCCCTTCATTTCCCCACTCATCAAATAGAGGCAGTTAGGGAACCAATAGTGGTACTGAGGTAGATCGCTGGGATGGTGGGCTGGCCGATGGATAATAAAGTGAGCAAGATGACAAATTGCTGCATGTAGATCTATCCATCAAATCATGTAGTGACTTAGCCACTACATCGTTGTAAGACGGGCTAAATAATACCATTTACAGTGTAGGGACTATAAATACTAGCGATGGGCTATGCTGCTGCTCATCCACCAATGGTCCCCCGAATAGTTCCCTGTGATCTCTAGTCAAGGTAGAGAGTTCTTCTGGTGATTATGGATGCGATTGCATGACCGAAACCTGTGGAGCATCCATATTTTTGTCCTCCTGGATAAACCTATGGAGGGAGGTCAGATTTTGATGGAAATCACATTCTATAAGTATGAGACTGATGCGCTTTGTTCCTAACCAAACCGTTGACATAGTAGATCTAGGAGGGGGTTCCATCGCTGAGTCAAATTCTGCCTTAGAATCTTAGAAATAGACTGGATTGATCTCAGTCAGAATCTTCTCAGAATTATTTTTAGGGTAGTGATGACCCAACCTCTTACCATGGGATGGTTCTTCAGGACAGGTTATATTTCCAGCATGAGGAGAATCTTCGACTATACTAGTGCTGAGTCGGAGACGATTTCCTCCCGAGTAAGCTGGGGTGTGAGGTGAACCTGGACAGATATCAAAGGGAACATGGGGAGGACTATCATTCCCACTAACTAATATGTGGAGGGAATCTCCGCGGGAATTCCTGTAATGGGTAGGACGTCTGCTGGAGCTGATAAGAGCATGGGTAGGACATCCATGCTTGTTTCCCCTGGTAGAATTAGCATGAGGAGGTTCCTCGTACTAGTGAAGCCAAACATTGGTAGGACCTCCATGCTGGGTGCTGGTGAAGCGAAGCTAACCATCACCCCTCTTGTTGTTGAGGCGAGGTGGACCTTCACCAACTGCTGCAAGGACAAGGGTAGGGCCCCCATGCTGGAGATTTACCAGATGTGCAGCATCCCCACACCATCGATCTGTGGTAGTTGGAATGACTCTATACCCGATATAATGAGCACATGAGAGGCATCCTTACTAAGTGTCACCATCGGGGGGAGGTCCCTCATTCAGACTGAAGGTAGCACGAGGAGGACCTCCATACTGAGCTTAGAAGCAGGGGGAATCTGTGTTTCCATGGTGGAGGTATGGGGAGGACCTTCGTACTAGGTGTCGTTGCTGCGGGTCAGCCTGTGGCGGGCACTCCCTACGCTGATGACCAAGAGAGTCGACCAACCTGCTCGTGGGCGGTTGGGGCCTCAATTAGGGTCGGGTATATAAGTCCCGTTCTCAACATACACAGGGGATGATGATACACATCAAGGGTATCATAGGCCACAGTAGTTGTATACATTGATACCCCAAGGGTGGTGTCCTCCTCGGCCTATGCCCGAAACTAGCGTTGGATCAGCTGGACTAGAGTCGGTGGTGCAGGAACACGACTTACCTGCTCCTCGACTCATGGGACCGGGCATCCGTGCTGGAGTGGCCTAGTGGGAGCCCTCCTTAGGAGCCCCTGAAATGGAATTCTAGTCAAGATAGCCCAGAAATCCCCTACCTTGTCAGTGTAGGGGAGGGAATGATCGAGGAATTCCTAGGAGAGGCCCCTGAAATGATTGTACGTTTGTGTGGGGAGTAGTGGATCCCTGCGTGACCCTTAGGGGTGGCGGTGGCAATGAGGCGTAGATGCCTCTAAATCCTGACTGTCCATATCCTGAGTTGGGATAATCCCCTCCTCCTCGTATCAGCATATGAGGTCGTTTATCTCCCTTCATTGAATGAATTTAGAAGGAGATATGGGGTGTATCCACCGAACAACTGAGGGTGTGGAAGCTGTCATAGAAGCGGTGGAGCCATGCAGGATTGCTGTGTTGGAACTGCCTCTGCCCCTATGTTGGTGGGTGGGTGGAAATCAAATTCTTGATGCAACAGCTTGGTACCTAAAAAGATGGAAGATTAAACCATTAGTGCTGAAACAAAGAAATAAACATCCAATACCCCAACTCCATTCCATCTTCCATTATTGGTAAGAAGGATCCATGTTGACAACGCTGCAGAATAGGATGTCCAATGTTTTAACTACCCCCACTTTTGGTGATTTTCATGCTGGGCCAACTATTTTCTTAGAGGGACCCGCCAATGGATAACTGGATCCGGTGACATGCTGTTACACTAATGTCTCTAATGCTACTAATCTCCACATTGAGGAGAAGAACCTTCATGTCAGATTCACCATTATTGTTTCTGATTCTTTCACCGGGGCACGCACAATTGTATGTTAGAGGTATATGAGGAAACACTAGCTATTTCCCCACATTCACACTTTCTAAAGGTGGGTGGCATATGTTGCTTATTCAGGGATGTTTTCTCCTTGATCAAAATGGGATGATGGGATGTCAGTTCTTCCTTTAATGGATTCCTCCTCAGAACTCGTTATCTAGTCTGAGTCTCCCTTATAGACTAAGACATTATTTGTGAAACTCTTACAAGTGCCATATCATCATGGATGCCGGTTAATTACACTGATTCTGTCAAGACATTACAAGTGATCTAGTCAACATAGCAACCTTCGGATGAGGGAGTATTCATGTTGGACATCACTGGTGTGTCTGGATTCTGGAACACTAGCACGTCTGGGTTTTTTCCCTTTTTATAGGACTTATCAAGGGATTTGAATCCCAAGGAATACCACGTCGAATGCGAAGAATTATATCCCATAGGCATGTCTCTAAGGTTTTCCTCAGCAAGGTTAATGTTTAGCAGAGATAGATCAGGCTGATTAGAACACTGACTAGAGCAGATCAGATGGTTTCGACCCCTAAAGGGAACACCTATGTTGGGGATAAGGCGTGGTTAGTTATGGAATTGTTGGTAAAGGGAATGGGGAATGAGGTGGCCTGATGCCACCGAGATGTGGTGACTCGGGTAAGAATCAAGATGGTTGATGGTTGGTTAAGTAAAATGGATGGAGAATGAGATGGAGTCGAACCAATGGAGATAGTGATATTGGGCTTGTGCATCCAAGAGACCTCCTAAGTAAACCTGTGGAAGTTAATCAAAGTCCACGTAGTTCGGGATGGGTTATAGGATTGGGGTGTGATCAGAGGATAGCACCCTAATGATATACTAGGGATTACTTGTGGTTAGCAGCCTGAGTTGGTGTGATGCCATTGGGGCAGAACAGAGATGCGAGTCCCAATGAAGGTGATGAAAACGGCTTACCATTGATTGCAGTGTACAACAGCTTACTGCTGGATGGGATTTACAATCACTTATCTCTGGATAGGGGGGAAACACCTTACCACTGAATGAGATTGAAAATGACTTAACATTGAATGGGGATCACAATGGGTTACCACTGTCTGGGGATCACAATAGCTTATCGCTAAATAGGGAACAATTTAGTGTCATGTGGGACAAAAGGGGTGTACAGTTTAACATCATACATGATTGGGGTGAACCGACATGAAATGTTCAGGAAAAATATGAGTTGGTCTTGAACCTCATAGAGTCTTCTTACGTACCTTGTCATGGAAAGGATCAAAGTCTACATAGTTCAGAATGGTAGTGGGGGGAAATGGAGTGAATGGAGTTGGGACCAATGGTTGTTGAGATTGGCCTATATTGAGGCTTCCTACACACCTTTCCTTGGAAAGTCCAAGTTCCACATAGTTTAAACTATTTGGTAACTTCAGTGAAGGTTCTCGGGACCAATGGTTGTTGGGATTGAACATCAAGGAGGCTTCCTACGTACCTTGCCTTGGTGAGGATCAAAGTCCACATAGTTTAGACTGGTGGTGAACTGACGTGAAGGGAGTTGAAACCAATGATCGTTGGGCATGAACCTCAGGGAGGCTTTTTTACATACCTTGACTTGGAAAAGATCAATTTTCACATACTTCAGAATAGGTGTTTGGTGAACCGACGGGAAGGGAGTCAGGACCAATGGTTGTTGGGATTTAGCCTCAGGGAGGATTCATATGTACCTTGTCTTGGAAAAGATCAAAGTCCACATTGTTCAGAATAGGTGTTTGGTGAACCAACATAAAGGGAGTCAGGACCAATGGCGGTTGGGAATGAACCTCAGGGAGGCTTCCTACACACCTTGCCTTATAAAGGATCAAAGTCCACATAGTTTGGGATAGTGCTTGGGGCTTACACTCTAGGTTTCCCATAAAGTATGTCATGGTTGATGCTTACTCTAAACCAATATGAGTCTTGCTCGGTGTGAGAAACAAGAGGCAGTAGAGAACTAATGATCACATCATGAAATGTGTGTCCCTGGAAAGTGAAATGGGGATGACACATAGTTAGCAACCGAAAATGGAAACAGGGGCTTATGCGTGGTTAGCAGCCCAAGGTAATGGAGATTGGGACTTACTCCAGGGTAGAGGCCTGAGTGGTGACAAAGACCAAAGGGAGAGGGATTTGGCACCAATGAAAGGAGGGATCTGGTGCCCATCCCCCTTCTCTGGTCCTTGGTGCCGAGAAAGAGGGGAGGAGAAGGGATGCTACCTCCTGAAAGAAAAGATAGGGGCTTACACCAAGGTGGTTTCCTATTACCCCGTGGACAGACATAGTTCCAGTAAAGAGGATCTCATTACATGTGAGGAATTTTATCACTCCCGTAGAGACCAGTGGGCATAGAGAATGACTGAGACAAGGCACCCTGTGTATTATGGACGAGGCGAGACCACATTTAATGTCATGTGGTAAGGACGATGGTGATTTGCAGTTTAACATCTAGCAGCTCAGACGAGGGGGGTTTACTCTGCACCCCTATGACATATATAATTGAAACCCACCCGAAATTGGGGAAGGTAATGCATCAGCAATTCCATGATGAGGGGTGTTACAGAGATATACATTGAGGGGTCCACGTTATCATGGCTATACAAAGAAGCAATAACTGTTAGCATGCCTATGAGAAGAAGCATGAGGCGAAGCAACACAACCAAACGTACCACCCAAGGGATCGTGAAATTACTTCATGAAAACTTTGAGTGTCGTATGAGAAAAGGAGTCATAGAGAAATAGGTAGAAGCCTCATGAAGCTATTGTGCTACATATAGTGGATGGGCTTCGTGAAGGGGGATGCTTCATGATGTTAAGTGGGCTAGCCTAAGTGTGGGGAATATGGGCATATGGAAGGTGCTTTGTGAAGTGGAAAGGCATTTGTGGAGTAGTGCTTTGCGAACAAAGGGTGCCTTGAGAAGTGTAGAATTACAAAGCAATGTGCTTTGTGAAGCATATCAACCCTGCCATAGCATGTGGGTCACATGTGTTTGAAGGGAAATTCGCGAAGCATAAGTCACTGCGATGACCCGAGTCCCCTTGGGGATCTCCTTCCATCGTGGAGGCCCGTAGGCTCCGCAAAGGGAATCCCTCTTTGAAGAGGGGATGAATTCAACCCAAGGGAGAGGCACTTCATGATGATAAAGTACCTTGAGGAGCTCATGGTTTGCAGAGAAGAAATTGATTCATGATTTTGGAGCTAAGAAGGCGAAAGGTCATAGAATCTTTCCTTCGGGCTCGAGGGGAGCCTGATATTTATAGGCTAGAGGAACCACAAAGCAGAGCTTGATCCAAAGTTGGTTTCCAAACATCAAATTTGCTCCGTGGCGGGTTCACAAAAATCAAAGGGGCTTGCGGAGACTCTCACCACCTTGCTCTACGGAAGGTTCACAAATGATAAAGGGGCTCATAAATCCTCCCACCACTTTGCTCCATGACAGGTTCTCAAATGTCAAAGGGGCTCGCAGAACCTCCCCCCACCTTACTCTGCGGTGGGTTCAAAAACATCAAAGGGGATTGTGGAGCCTCCCTCCACCTTTCTCCGTGGTGGGTTCACAAATGTAAAAGGGCTTGTGGATCCTCCCACTTCCTTTCTCCACGGTGGGTTCGAAAACGTCAAAGGGGCTCATGGATTCTCCCTCCTCCTTTCTCCATAGAGGGTTCACAAATGTCAAATGGGTTTGTAGAGCCTCTCGCCTCCTTGCTCTACAGTGGGTTCATAGAGGGGAAGCTTTGAACCGGCCGCGGTGCTGTGGGGGCTCCATGGACAATCTTCACGAGGCAGCACCTACAGCTTCCTGTTTGTTCTGGTTCTTCAAAAATTTTGGCACCAAGAATAGCTAAATAAGGAGTAACCTTCATGGTTACATTTGGAATACACATCACTTTAAATTCCCAAACTATTCAAGGAGAAACCTTAACCTTTACCTCCATCACATTACCCAATGCATTAAAAGAGATATCACGGGCTCACCTGCCCTTGGATTATCGTGGAAGAAACATTATACATAATAAATTCCCAAGAACCATAACATAATCATAAAACATAAAACCTGTTTAAAGGTAAAAACATTTCTATATTTTCATTCAAAAGATATAATTTCAAGATATTAACACAATCAATCAAATTGAAAAGACTCATATAAAACATTTAAAAATAACATTTTTGAATCAAACTATCCCAAGCCACTTCGAAACTTTTAAGTAATTAATATTTTAAAACATTAATGCATATATAAATAAATTTGTAAAACAATTTTATTAACATGGACATTAATGAGAAATATTTAGAATAATAAGTCTTTAAAACAATTAAAATTAATTTTCAGTTGATGAATCCCTTACCACTTGATAAACACCTGAATGAAAATGGTTAATGAATAACATTAAGCAGAACTTATAATATCAGTACAAGAAGGAGATTCATGATATAATATATCAAAGTGTATTATATACACCATATAAACATGAATTGGTACATAACACCCAATAAGTCTAAGTAGAATATAAATTGAGACTAAATCAATTAAAAAGATCATATCATTAGATTCAGGATAAATTGGTGACATAATTATGTATGATAAATATAAATATACCCCATGTAAGTGGATATTAAGAATAATAAAATCAGAGGTTATTTGAAAACATTCATAGAACAACGAAAACAATGACATGGACATTTAACTCATTGAAATGATATTGAGTTAATATTTCCATTACAAACTTTCATTAATGACATAAGAATTTCTCAACAGAAGGATTTTGTGTATAAAAATCATATCCACCCAAGGATAAGTGGAAATTACAACATTAAAATATATAAAATTATTCCACACATAATCATCACATAATATAATAAACAAAGTATGCGTAAAACCCAACGAATGGAAACTAGGTTAAGAAGTTCCCATACCTTGAGTCTGACTTGTCCTGTTCATTATTTATGTTCCTAAATAATAAAATTAGGTTAAATTATACTTTAGTTAATTTTTTTTTCATATTCATTATTTCCATTGCATAAATTATGACCATGTTATAATAATTTGTTAATTATTTGAGTTCATGTCCGATGTCCTGTCAATAATCGGTTCTTTAGTCGAAAATGAACATGGTATGATGTCATGAGTCCATGTTGTCATAATTACATCATCTCCAGAATTGTATAAATGAAATATTAATCTCTTTTAAACATAACACATATATTTTAATTTAAGCCATCAAATATGGTTATGAAAAATAAACAATGTTATAATCATGGAGATGTTAGACTATACATACACATGATTAAAGTTTCCATTTTTCATTGATCATTATGAAAATAAGGTAATTATCATTTTATATTTCTAGAATTATCTTGATATTATTAAAATAATAATAATAATTTACATATACTTATATATAATATACAAGTTGTATAATGAATAAGAATTAGTCACACCACTTCGTGGAGGTGATAGTTCACACGTACGGATGAACACTATTTTCATTTTTATGCACATGTAATAAAGATTGTGATTAATATATTAATATATTATAATGATTAATATGCCATTAATATAACATATAAAAATTATTTCCATAATTATAATCAATATTAACAGACATTAATGAAAAAAACTAAATCAGTTCATGGAGGTGATAATTTACACGTACACACAAACAATTAATTCCTTTCCAATTTGATGGAATTAGAGATTGATTTAGGAGATGATATTAACATAATATAATATCCGTATATGGATGATACTGGATTTATTATTTCATCCTGGTTGTATGAGTTTTTAAGAAGTTTAGGAAGAATGAAAACAAAAAAACTTAAAATAAAACGTTACCTCTTTTTCGGTTGATCGCCTTTGAAGAACACCTAAAAACCCCTTTGAATGGTGTTATACCTAAAATATAGCTTCAAGAATGTATGTATATATTATAAGAAGAGTTTTTTATAGATATTTTATGAAATAAAAGGCTTTGAAACTGTGAGATATAGAGAATATAATATTAGGATATATCTAAATCCTCTCATATAATAGTTTTTAGATGTGAATTGCGTTTATTTTAAACCTTATCATTTTGGTTTACAATTAATTATTCTCTTTTAATTTTAAAAGTGGTAACAATATTTTAGTTGTTAAGAAGCTATTAATTTTACTTATATGGAGTCAATTTTCCATAATTAGAAACTTAATTAACTTTTATACAAAATCATAATTAATTTGTGATTTTAAAATATTTTTTTTATTTATATATAATTTAATAATTTTTTTATAAAACATCAATTATGTCATTTTTTACACTATTCCATTTATTGAATGTAAATAAAGTTCAAACCCAGAGATAAATTAGAAATAAACCATTTAATAGTTTAATAATAGTTTATATTCATCTAGAAAATTAATATATTACATAAATTATCTCAAATAATATTTATTTTAATATTTATAATATCATTTATTTGAATCTTTTATTAATGAAGCAATTAATTAATTATCATTGTATCGTTATTAAATTTAGTCATATAATCTATAAAAATTATAAATAAAATACGATGATATTTTAAATATATTTATATTTCTAAATAATACTTATAATTTAATAGATAACATAAATAACTCCACCTTGAAATTGATTTAGTAAAAAGAAACATGTTTATGTTATAATTTAATTTTCTTTAAATTAATTATTATAACATGTAATTTTCACTCCTATGTGGTTCCCAAATGTGAAAGGTTCAACATAAAGATTTATTTTGGAGAAAATTACTCATCGAATAAGATTATGACACGTTCTAAGGTAGAATTATATTATTATCATATTATTTTTACCGTTATTTAACAATTTTACCCTTTAACTGTGTTAAATAAAAATAATTACTGAAGATACTATTCATAATACCCAAAAATAAAAGGTACCTATTTGCATAATTTGGAACTCATAATTCCAAATATGTAATATATCATTCCAAATTAAAAATAATGATGTTTCATTAATTAATTTAAAAATAATTTTCCTTGTCAAAACCAGAATAAGAGTTATTAAGAAATAATAACTATCAAAATATTGACATGTGTTTATGTCCAATTTAAATGATAAATTAATTAAAATGAATAGAATTGAATTAAATTATAAAAATATAATATAATTACTCTTTAAAATAAATTAAAAATATAATCTAACTGTATAAATAAATTAACTAAAATGGCACTTTTGACTTAATATGAGGTATTTTCACTAATCATTGAAAAATTGGCTTTATCAAATAATTGAAAAAAAATTATCCTAAGTAAATTTTGATGTCCCACTTTAATAGAAAGAGTTTATTTTTTAAAATGTAACCTATAAAACAGAAAAAATAGATTTAAAAATGGTTCTCCATCAAAAGAAGGTAAAACTACATTTTAAAAATATTAGTGTATTTAATGCTTAGAATTAGATTCATTATCATTTTGAGCCTCTAAAATTTATTTGGATAAATGTAAAAACTTTTAAAAAACATGTGTAATAATATTTTGGTTAGTTATTTTCATTCTCTCTAGTACAATGACTATGTGTTAATAACCATTTAAAATAATAGTAATATTATTGTATTGTTTTTCCCTATAACTCAATGTTGTGTACTGTGTAAGATTTCAGAGAAACCTATTTCTGCGTGTCAAGTACACTATCTGAAAAGGTGTCCCATTTAATGTCAAATTTTAAAACTATTTATAAATATTAATAAATATGAAAATTTATTTTTCTGTAACTACTGGGGATGTTACAATTTTAAAGTAATGTGTCCATTGTATTGAGTCCAACTCATCACACACATTTACATTCATATAAAATAATATAAATATTTTAAATATTTACTTTATTAAAAGCTTTTATTAAGTTTATTATTTCATTTAGTTCATTTATTACCATTTATATACAATTACTTAATCAATTATGTTCACATCGAATGTTTTTTTGATATTTGACCCACATGTCAAAAATGACCTCAGTACATTGGATATAGCCAAATAGCCCATTAATATATTATATCCAAAATAATAATAATGAAATAATTATAATTTTGATATATACATTATAATTTTTAAAACTTGTTTGAAATATGGTTATGAAAAATTGACTACATAACAATCATTAAGATGACAAACCATACATAAGCATATGTAACATTTCCAATTTTCAATAATCATGATGTAAAAAAGGTAATAATTATTATAAATTTACAAAATTATAATATATAAATTATTATTAATTTAAATAAAGTTATATATAATACATGTGATGTGGTGATGGAAAATGAATCACATTGCTTCAGGGAGGTGGCAGTCCACACATACGCTTGAATAATATTATCTTTTTTCAATGGATGGAAAGGTAAAAAAATTATATGATATATTATCTTTTTATTATGATTAATATGTCATTAATATCATATATAAACATTAAATATATCTTTATAACCATCCATGAGAGGCAATGATGGGAAAAAAATTACAGTGGTTTGCAAGGTGGTAGTTTGCTGTACACATGAACAACGGTTTTGTGTCCCATTTGATGGATTATGAGATAGGTATTTGGTATTCCATAAACACAAAAAAAAATTATATATAATATACTATTGTTTTTATTTCATCAATTTTGAATAATATTTAAATTATTCAGAGTAAGAAATAATATGAAAACACGTAGTTAAAAATTATACCTCTTCTTAAAACAACCTCCTTTTCATTATAGCTAAAGACCATTAAGGATGGTGTTCTGTACAAAATAAGAAAACTATAATATGGTAAGGGATCAATTTTGAAGGTTCCGGGCGCAGCGGAAGCGCGTGGGTAGATGTGCCCACATGGCTTTTTGTCATTAGCAGTGATCAATCCGGGATCAATACGACGATAAACGCCAGTCTCCACGGATCGAATCACAGAAAAAGACAAAGAAGATGGTTTTTCCCGGAACCACAAACAAGGATCGTTACAGGTTGATTATAATTAATTTAATTAATTATAAAGAAATACCTTTAGGGTGTTCTTTCTTCGTTGATGTTCTCAATCACGTTGTCAATGCGATCCGTCATTGCGTCGCAGAAGCCAAGTGTAGACTCCCTCTAGCGGTGATCCACACGTGTACCTCGTATATCTGGACGTCGCCAAAAGATTCTCCGGGTGCTAGCGTGGAGAAGCCTTTGCTTGCGTTGTCCGCCTTAGATTGTCTTGATCCGATGGAAGAGGATCTCTCTCGGTCTTGAGAGCGTTCTTGGAGGAAGAGGTTCTTTCGGCCTTGAAAGAATTCTCCAGAGATGTTGTGCACAACGATTCTCTTGTATCAGAAAAGAGTTGGGGTTGTGAGTATATTTATAATCGGGTGTGTGGGGTTTTAGAGTTATGACAATAAATAAACGCGTTACGCATTTTATTTATTTCATTGACTCTTTATTTAAAACCCCATGTCGAATAAATAATTCCTTGACATGTGCCCACGCTGATTATAATAAATATCATTTAAAACAATATTATATCCTCAAAATCCCAACTAAAAAAAACTACACGGAGTGTATTAATAAATACACGGCGTGTACTTGTTTTTCATTGAAAACTACACGGTGTGTACATTAAATGTACACGGCGTGTATATCTTGTTTTCATTTATTCATTTCCTTTCCAAAATAAAACTACACGGCATGTAATAAAAATACACGACGTGTACTTGTTTTATTTTCTTTTTCCTCCATCATTTAAAACAACTTAGGCTTCCTTGAATAATTATTAAACCACGTACGAGAATAATCTTTATTCAACTTTAGATACTTGGATACACTTAGTGTGTGACCCTCTAGGCCTCTTTCTCGTTGGCATTAGGCGGGCTTGCCTAAAGTCCAAGATTACTGTCTAGCAACGGGTCAAGGCACCCAAGAGAAAGAAGTTGACGCCGCATTGACGTATCACCTCATACGAGCGCTTACTGTGTAATTTAATCCCTTTGTCTCAATATCTCATCAAGCAGGTTTCATGGCAGTGTCATAAACCTATATGCTTGATATGTCGTTCTTTGAATACCTGAAATAAACTCATCGTTTACACCATGGCCATGAAATTTAATGTGACAGTTCTATTTCAATCAAAGGGCCGAGATATCAACTTCTATAAATGGAAGGGACAAATTCTTCCTTGACTTATCCATTAACAACATGTCACTCGTGACGCACCCAACGTACCCTACTTCCCGCCAACTATCTGCGTGACGGTTTTCGTCAGTAAATCTAAGTGCGCGAGTCATGACATGAGTTAATGATAATCTTCCAGTCCAAGGACCATTACACACGCTCGTAGATAGCAATATCCGATGACACCAAGACATGCAGAATTACTACTGGCGGGTCTGTTCTCATAATCTCCCATCTTGGAGATTACCAAGTGCGAACTCCATGAGAGAGAGTCTCGTCTTCTTATGAGTACTCGCACATGACGGTCTGTATACTATGTGTCCTATCATAGTATTTCATCCAACCACAGAACTTTATTTAAGAATATTGTTATAGAATTTCAAGGTTCTCATCATAGCGGGGATCTGCTATGACCTTATTAATGCAACAAATATTTCAGGACATTATTATATTATAGTCATCCAGAACAATGAACAATATATAATAAGTGAACATTTATGTAATCAAAGTACAAAATAGTTGGTTCTGAGGACACCAACCCTTACAAACTCCCACTTGGACTAGAGCCAACTGCCTACGACTTTTAGTCCGCTAGACCTCACATGATGATCATGTTTCTGCTGAGTCAAGGCTTTAGTCAATTTGTCCGCCACGTTGTCTTCCGTGGAAATACTGCTCACTGCAACTTCACCTCTCTGAGAAAAATCCCTCAAGAGATGATACTTCCGAAGTGTAGAGACCCGTATCCTGACGTACATGGACATTACATTACATTTGCGGAATACTTAGTACATAACAAAAACACACACACACAAGGATCGTAATAGTTTAGTGTCTTTGGAAACTCGGAACATAATCTTCTAATCCTGGTGAAAGATCTTCAATATCTCCCATAAAGATCTTCCATTTTTTTTACCTAAAACCTTTCTTTATATCCTGGGGAAAAGAAAACATAAAAGGGTGAGCTCAAATGCTCAGTAAGGGTATACAAAAGAAATAAAAATCATATCATATCTTTTTGAAAATCATAACCTGCAAAAGAGATCATAATATCTTAACATGGAACAAATCATAGAAGTGAAAATGAGATCCCCATAATCATAACATAAAACTTGAAACTTTGTGGCATGCACACATAATCATGGAAAATCATTTCTTGTTAGTCATGACTCATTGCCAAGATTATCTTAGTGGACAAAGTCCCTTTCTGAACCGAGTTCACTCCTCGTTTCAGTCCTGTATCACTGAACCGAAATAACCTTCCGTTCCAGCCATGTCTATCTCATGAGATATAAAATCTTTACCCAATGCATTGGAGGGAGATATAGGTCCCACCCATCTTATAATGAATCCTTTCTTATGTGTTCCACATAATCATAAACCATACATCATTGCATAACCCATGTAATAAAAATGGGATTCTTGAAACATCATGACATCATAAATCAATTCATATAAGATAAAGGAATTCATAAAAATAATTCCATCACAACATGAACAAATCAATTTAATAATAGGGATAAAAACAGAACCCTTTATTATCTTAGATGGAAAATAATTTTGATAAAACACTTGAACTCCATTCTTGAGGAAAATATCCTTTCTTCTTCAAAAACATTTTTCCTTTCATAACATGTCATACAACTTTAAAATAAAAGAAGTTGATTAAAAATAAACTTGAAAACTTGTAAAGGAAGCTTCTTGGAAACAATGTTTTAAAAATCCATTCATTCCGTATAAGTTAAAAAAACATTCTTCGTACTTTTGTCGGAAAAGTCAAAAAAGTACCTCGTACGAAAAAACGACAAAAGATTCCTTTCATATTCTTTACTAAAAACTCACCTAAGGGTAAAATTGGATTTAAACTATTGCAAGTGGATGGAAACAATATTACATATTGAGGGAAAATGTATGTGGATGATAAAATACACCCCAGTAAATACTTACGAATAAACAATCTCGGATAAAAATGAGATTGTGATATTTCCCTTACCTTAGGTCCGACTTGCTTTGTAAGTGTCCGAACCTCCTGTATAATGATTTAAATCATGTTATTGACTTATTACAGAATCATATTCATTGTTATGATATCATATATGGTTCACTTATGACATTATATTACCCGTTCTTTTGTAAATTCCATGTTAAAGAAGCGTTTTGGGTAAAATCGTTTCATTTATCGTAGGTGTTTTGACTTGTTGTTCTTGACATAATTATTACTTATATCATGATTTACTTACTTCCAGAATATAAAATATGATTTTTATATCATATATATTCAGTATATATATATAAATAATAGGTAGATAAATAAAATGAAAAACACCGTTCATGGAGACGGTAGTCCGTACGTACGCATGAACACTGTTTTTCTTTCCTTATTGTCTTGAAATGGAAGTAAGTAGATGACATACATATGTATATATACATAAATCCAGTAGCTTTATAATGTCATATATTTCATTATTATTTCTTATATATACATTATAATCATTCTTAAATGGTTAACATGGAGAATGAATCTCATCGCGTCGTGGAGACGGTAGTCCGTACGTACGCACGAGCGATGATATCATTTCTATAAATATTTAATTGAATTGGAGTGGATTATACAATATATCAGAATCAATATGATGTTGTAATAACTATGTATAGTTATTCTTTACACCATTATACCCATCCATGTAAGGTGGCGGTGGAAAATAGATTACACCACGGCGTGGAGACGGTATTCCGTACGTACGCACGCACGGTGATTTATTTTTCCGTAGGATGGATAGATGGTGAAATAGGGTTGTTTCATACTTATAATAATATATCAGTATATGAGTGATACTGATGTTATTACTTCATAATGAAACAACCTAAGAAGAAGAAGTGGAAGAAGAAATAAAGATGAAAGAATTGGTAATGGTAATTACCTCTTCTTCGAAGTGCCTCTTTGAGACCTCCTCTTAGGGCACTAGAATTGGTCTTTGAGGAAGACCAGAACCTCTAGGATGTTGCTAGGGAAGTGGAGAAGGGATTTTGTCAGGGGTTGGCCGAGCTTGAGTGCTCAAATTGGTGTTAGGAGGAGGGGAGAGGAGGTGTCCTTTTATAAGGGAGGAGAGGGGCACCTTAGGAATTCTTAAAATTATTAATTTATAATAAATCTAACCCCACTTAAAAACCTCCAAAAATGACTCATATTCGAAGATTAGATGAGATAGGATTGTAATCTCATCAACCAATTAAATTTAGACATGTTTGGATATTATTGTAAACCTTATCAATTAGATTTAACTCTAAGTTAAATAATTTAACTTTTACCGTGTCTTTTTGTTTTCTTTCACTATATGGTTAATAAACTTACTATAACATGCCAAACGAACCCCAAATTGTTTATTATTAATATATATATCCTTATCTAAGTCATTTGGCCGAACCTTAGATTTTTAGGAATAAAATAACAATTAATAATATAATATTTGATTTAAAAACTATTTTGTGTCAATTTTGACACTATTTGATATATGATTTTTGTGAAAGTCATAACAGAATTATATGTTCGAACCAAGTTTATTAAATCAACATTAATATATCATAGTAACCTAGAAAATTAGTGGAATTCATAAAAAATCTCAAATTACATTTATTTTGGTGTTTATAACATCAATTATGTCAATATTTCATTAATAAGTTAATTACTGCATCATCGTTGTGTCATAAATAAATTAAATTATTTGATGTCTAAAAATTACAAATAAAATACCATCATGTAGGAAATCTTTTTAGCTTTCTAATGAATATTTAAAATCGAATTTATCTTATGTATAACCCCATATTAAAAATGATTTACTTATTAAACTTTGATTTTAACTATTTTAACCTTTCTTTAAATAAATTAATAATAAATGTCCTAATCTAATCCAAGTGGGCCTAAATGGTCATATTTTATTCCTAAGTTTGTTTTTGGTCGAATTACACTTGTCCAATAGAATTAGGACATGTGTTAGGGTAATAGTAATATCATATTTACCCTTAGTTACCCTATTTACTATTAACCGCGGTAAAAAAAAGTAAAAAGTTACTATTCACCAAAAAATTATTTTCATCTCATTGAACCACATTTTAGTCCTTGATATTAACCGTGTCTCTCGGATTTTCGAAATTCCATTCACAGAAGAGGTAAAATTAAGTTTTATGCAAAATTCAGTTTTTAACCTACTACTTAGTAGTTTCACTATTCATCAAAAATTGATGTTTTTCAGAACAATGCCAAAATTTCATCCCAAGCTATATTTCATATTCCGAATTCAAAAATGAAATCTATTTTACCAAATTCATAACATAGAAGTTGCATTAATTAATTTTATAATTAAATCCCGCTGTTAAAATAAATAGCGTTTTTTTTTGGAAACAATATATATCAAAAGATTGACACTTGATTATGTCTGGTTTAAATGTGAAATTACAACCAATGACCAACATTGTATTAAATTGTAAAAATATATTCTAAATATACTTTAAAACCACTCAAATTAATAATTTATCACTATTAATTATTTCGATTAAAAAAGTTGTTTTTAATTATAATTTAGTAATTTTCACTATTCATCAGAATATGAAAGTTATCCGAAATGTACCAAAATTTCACCTTAGGCTAAATTCGATACTCCGAATCCAAAAATGAAATCCATTTTGAAAAATAAAATTTACAAAATTTCAAAAAGTGGTTATTACTATTCATAACGGCTAGTTTTAATAGCATATCGCTGTTTAGTGAAACTCGTTATTGCGTACTACACACACTATCGAGGAAGGTTGCGATTGCATGTAATGCAAGGCAAGTCAAGGATGCGTGTTGTGCAAGCTCCTTTTGGTTTAGCGTACAACACAAGACATTAATAAAATTAAAAAGAATATTTTTCATAAAATCTTGGGCTGTTACATTCTACCCCCCTTAAAATGAATTTCGCCCTCGAAATTCGTCGGGGTTATAAATGGTTTTCTATTCGAAAGTTTCCCACATCGTAAAAAGGAATACCAAAACTTGGCATTAAAAACTAAAGTATGAAATGTAACGATTACCCAAATAAACTAATTGTTGGGTTTCCACATAGGTAAAAATATGGATATGGAAGAAAAATCTAACCATCATGTTCTGATGGAGAGTGGTAGAGAACATGGCTATGGAAAAGACAAAAATCACAAATCCATAAATTTGTGATGATATAAGGTACCATCTGATTCCTCAGGTATAAGATCACTAGGACAACATTTTTGGTTTTCAAGATCATTTCCCTAAAGTTGAAAATTTGAATTAGAATAAATACTTACTTTATTTTGGTACAATCTCACTGTTGTTCGTGCCTTGAACAATTTCCACTTCATCTCTTAAATAAATGAAGTTGAATTTGTTATTCGTGAAGTGTTAGCAGATAATGTGATAGAATGACGGGTCATTCCATCTGTCTCAAACAAAAGGTTAGCAAAAATTATATACATAAGTCGATCTATAGTGAGATTAATCATATATGGTTCCTAAAATGGGCTTATACTTCATATATCATACTGCTTAATATAATAACACTAGTTTCTACTAAACAGGGACTTCCTGTAGGTCAGTGGTAGGCGATAAAGGCCAGTCGCACTTCGGTTGTGGGTTCGATTCCTACAGCCTTGTCCGAAGCGATGGGCTGTCGCCCGTCCTGCAGGTTGTCCTTTTTCCAAAACTATATTACTATAACATCCCATCAATAATATCGAAAAAAAAATTTCTATCCTTAAACAATACTAACTTACGTCCAACATAATCTAGTCTAATCTTTAGGCTTATACATAATACTGTAGTCCACTCTCATAACATAGTGAAAACGATTACCAGAGATTTAACACCATCGTCGATCCCCATAAGATATGTCTTGTTGGTCACATTCTAAACATTCAAAGTCCTTAATCATGTATTCTCTTGAATACCTTAGTGAAAACATGAATGTAGTTTAAAGTTAACACTTTCCACATACCAAAATCCTCAAAATTCTATATACTCAAACCATGATATCACTTAGTCCTTATATCAATCATGAGCTCATGAATACTGTTAAACATTTCATTTTCTTATTTTCCCTTCATTATGCGCATATCATCTTATTTCCAAAAATATATCAATCACTTTGAATACCACATTAAACCAATACATAAATATTCCAATACTCCATGATACAACATTATTTTGGAATCCCATTACATAAACACTTAATCATTCCACCACATCGTTATCATATTCAACATTGCCAATAGTGATCGCATGTGATTTCCCTTTGTCCTTTGCCTTCAGTGGTTGCTCATGTTGATCATAACTAACCCTTGGATTAGGGCAATTATTAGCATAATGCCCCATTTCCTTGCACTTGAAGCATTGAAGTGTTGGTGGTGCGTTCTCTGCAGTGTTTGCTTTATTCACATCATTAGAAACCCTTTTTCTATTACTTCGACACTCAGCTGCTCGATGACCTTCTTTTCCACACTTAAAACATTTTCTAGTCCCTTTAAGACAATCTCCACCATGCTTCTTTCCACACTTTGTGCATAAGGAAACATTCATCTTCTTTTCACCATTATTCTGAGATTTCTCCTTGAACTCCATCTTTCGTTTCTTGTCAAAACCATGAGATGGATATGTAACACCAACTTCCATTTCTACCTTGATAGCACAACGCACAATTTCTTCATAGCTACTGAAGTCTCTTATAGCTAATGCCCTTCGAATACTTGGTTTTAAGCCACTGAAAAATCGATCAACTTTACTTTCAGGTTGGATGATAATGCCAGATGCATACCTTGCAAGTCTTGTAAAATTCGCTTCGTATATACCAACAGATTCATCATCCTTCTGTTTCAGCTCAAGAAACTCCTTTTCCATCTTCGTTCGAAGAATACGAGGGAAGTACTTACTGAAAAACAAGTTCTTGAACTCGTCCCATTCCATGGACTCAATTTCATCTCTTGGCCTCGTATTCTTGATAAGATTCCACCATTGATCAGCTTCACCTTCCAAACGATATACTGCTAAGATGACTTTATCATGTTCAGAACATTGAAGAACTGAAAATATCTTTTCAGTAGTACTAATCCATTGTTCAGCAACTAATGGATCAGTAGACCCACTGAAAGAAGGTGGACGCTGCCTCATGAAGGATTCAACAGAATGTTGCTCCTTCCTTTGCTCGTTTGGAAGTCCTGCATGATTCATAGCTTGAGAAATTTGTGTGAGCATGGCTACAAGATTTTGCATTCCAGCTCCTATATCGTTTGGTTGCTCAGGGGGACAATCATTGCATTGCCCATCACATTCTGCATTAACACGGTTCCTTCGGGTTCCAGCCATCGTCTAAAACCCCAAAAGAATAGTGTGAGAGGCAAAAATCATGCTAGGTAAAACAACATAATAAAGGGGGAGTACCTTCAATATCCAACATCTTAGGTTTAATTCTATGATCGTTAGCGTAATTCTATTACTATAACCTATACGTATACTTATCCCTAGGGACATCCCTAGACATACCTTAGAAATATCTCTAGGGATCTCACTAACGTTTTCGCATCCTAGTTTCCAAAGGTTGACTAAACCTTTCCTCTGATACCAACTGTAGAGACCCGTATCCTGACGTACATGGACATTACATTACATTTGCGGAATACTTAGTACATAACAAAAACACACACACACAAGGATCGTAATAGTTTAGTGTCTTTGGAAACTCGGAACATAATCTTCTAATCCTGGTGAAAGATCTTCAATATCTCCCATAAAGATCTTCCATTTTTTTTACCTAAAACCTTTCTTTATATCCTGGGGAAAAGAAAACATAAAAGGGTGAGCTCAAATGCTCAGTAAGGGTATACAAAAGAAATAAAAATCATATCATATCTTTTTGAAAATCATAACCTGCAAAAGAGATCATAATATCTTAACATGGATCAAATCATAGAAGTGAAAATGAGATCCCCATAATCATAACATAAAACTTGAAACTTTGTGGCATGCACACATAATCATGGAAAATCATTTCTTGTTAGTCATGACTCATTTCCAAGATTATCTTAGTGGACAAAGTCCCTTTCTGAACCGAGTTCACTCCTCGTTTCAGTCCTGTATCACTGAACCGAAATAACCTTCCGTTCCAGCCATGTCTATCTCATGAGATATAAAATCTTTACCCAATGCATTGGAGGGAGATATAGGTCCCACCCATCTTATAATGAATCCTTTCTTATGTGTGCCACATAATCATAAACCATACATCATTGCATAACCCATGTAATAAAAATGGGATTCTTGAAACATCATGACATCATAAATCAATTCATATAAGATAAAGGAATTCATAAAAATAATTCCATCACAACATGAACAAATCAATTTAATAATAGGGATAAAAACAGAACCCTTTATTATCTTAGATGGAAAATAATTTTGATAAAACACTTGAACTCCATTCTTGAGGAAAATATCCTTTCTTCTTCAAAAACATTTTTCCTTTCATAACATGTCATACAACTTTAAAATAAAAGAAGTTGATTAAAAATAAACTTGAAAACTTGTAAAGGAAGCTTCTTGGAAACAATGTTTTAAAAATCCATTCATGCCGTATAAGTTAAAAAAACATTCTTCGTACTTTTGTCGGAAAAGTCAAAAAAGTACCTCATACGAAAAAACGACAAAAGATTCCTTTCATATTCTTTACTAAAAACTCACCTAAGGGTAAAATTGGATTTAAACTATTTCAAGTGGATGGAAACAATATTACATATTGAGGGAACATGTATGTGGATGATAAAATACACCCCAGTAAATACTTACGAATAAACAATCTCGGATAAAAATGAGATTGTGATATTTCCCTTACCTTAGGTCCGACTTGCTTTGTAAGTGTCCGAACCTCCTGTATAATGATTTAAATCATGTTATTGACTTATTACAGAATCATATTCATTGTTATGATATCATATATGGTTCACTTATGACATTATATTACCCGTTCTTTTGTAAATTCCATGTTAAAGAAGCGTTTTGGGTAAAATCGTTTCATTTATCGTAGGTGTTTTGACTTGTTGTTCTTGACATAATTATTACTTATATCATGATTTACTTACTTCCAGAATATAAAATATGATTTTTATATCATATATATTCAGTATATATATATAAATAATAGGTAGATAAATAAAATGAAAAACACCGTTCATGGAGACGGTAGTCCGTACGTACGCATGAACGCTGTTTTTCTTTCCTTATTGTCTTGAAATGGAAGTAAGTAGATGACATACATATGTATATATACATAAATCCAGTAGCTTTATAATGTCATATATTTCATTATTATTTCTTATATATACATTATAATCATTCTTAAATGGTTAACATGGAGAATGAATCTCATCGCGTCGTGGAGACGGTAGTCCGTACGTACGCACGAGCGATGATATCATTTCTATAAATATTGAATTGAATTGGAGTGGATTATACAATATATCAGAATCAATATGATGTTGTAATAACTATGTATAGTTATTCTTTACACCATTATACCCATCCATGTAAGGTGGCGGTGGAAAATAGATTACACCACGGCGTGGAGACGGTATTCCGTACGTACGCACGCACGGTGATTTATTTTTCCGTAGGATGGATAGATGGTGAAATAGGGTTGTTTCATACTTATAATAACATATCCGTATATGAGTGATACTGATGTTATTACTTCATAATGAAACAACCTAAGAAGAAGAAGTGGAAGAAGAAATAAAGATGAAAGAATTGGTAATGGTAATTACCTCTTCTTCGAAGTGCCTCTTTGAGACCTCCTCTTAGGGCACTAGAATTGGTCTTTGAGGAAGACCCGAACCTCTAGGATGTTGCTAGGGAAGTGGAGAAGGGATTTTGTCAGGGGTTGGCCGAGCTTGAGTGCTCAAATTGGTGTTAGGAGGAGGGGGGAGGAGGTGTCCTTTTATAAGGGAGGAGAGGGGCACCTTAGGAATTCTTAAAAATATTAATTTATAATAAATCTAACCCCACTTAAAAACCTCCAAAAATGACTCATATTCGAAGATTAGATGAGATAGGGTTGTAATCTCATCAACCAATTAAATTTAGACATGTTTGGATATTATTGTAAACCTTGTCAATTAGATTTAACTCTAAGTTAAATAATTTAACTTTTACCGTGTCTTTTTGTTTTCTTTCACTATATGGTTAATAAACTTACTATAACATGCCAAACGAACCCCAAATTGTTTATTATTAATATATATATCCTTATCTAAGTCATTTGGCCGAACCTTAGATTTTTAGGAATAAAATAACAATTAATAATATAATATTTGTTTTAAAAACTATTTTGTGTCAATTTTGACACTATTTGATATATGATTTTTGTGAAAGTCATAACAGAATTATATGTTCGAACCAAGTTTATTAAATCAACATTAATATATCATAGTAACCTAGAAAATTAGTGGAATTCATAAAAAATCTCAAATTACATTTATTTTGGTGTTTATAACATCAATTATGTCAATATTTCATTAATAAGATAATTACTGCATCATCGTTGTGTCATAAATAAATTAAATTATTTGATGTCTAAAAATTACAAATAAAATACCATCATGTAGGAAATCTTTTTAGCTTTCTAATGAATATTTACAATCGAATTTATCTTATGTATAACCCCATATTAAAAATGATTTACTTATTAAACTTTGATTTTAACTATTTCAACCTTTCTTTAAATAAATTAATAATAAATGTCCTAATCTAATCCAAGTGGGCCTAAATGGTCATATTTTATTCCTAAGTTTGTTTTTGGTCGAATTACACTTGTCCAATAGAATTAGGACATGTGTTAGGGTAATAGTAATATCATATTTACCCTTAGTTACCCTATTTACTATTAACCGCGGTAAAAAAAAGTAAAACGTTACTATTCACCAAAAAATTATTTTCATCTCATTGAACCACATTTTAGTCCTTGATATTAACCGTGTCTCTCGGATTTTCGAAATTCCATTCACAGAAGCGGTAAAATTAAGTTTTATGCAAAATTCAGTTTTTAACCTACTACTTAGTAGTTTCACTATTCATCAAAAATTGATGTTTTTCAGAACAATGCCAAAATTTCATCCCAAGCAATATTTCATATTCCGAATTCAAAAATGAAATCTATTTTACCAAATTCATAACATAGAAGTTGCATTAATTAATTTTATAATTAAATCCCGCTGTTAAAATAAATAGCGTTTTTTTTGGAAACAATATATATCAAAAGATTGACACTTGATTATGTCTGGTTTAAATGTGAAATTACAACCAATGACCAACATTGTATTAAATTGTAAAAATATATTCTAAATATACTTTAAAACCACTCAAATTAATAATTTATCACTATTAATTATTTCGATTAAAAAAGTTGTTTTTAATTATAATTTAGTAATTTTCACTATTCATCAGAATATGAAAGTTATCCGAAATGTACCAAAATTTCACCTTAGGCTAAATTCGATACTCCGAATCCAAAAATGAAATCCATTTTGAAAAATAAAATTTACAAAATTTCAAAAAGTGGTTATTACTATTCATAACGGCTAGTTTTAATAGCATATCGCTGTTTAGTGAAACTCGTTATTGCGTACTACACACACTATCGAGGAAGGTTGCGATTGCGTGTAATGCAAGGCAAGTCAAGGATGCGTGTTGTGCAAGCTCCTTTTGGTGTAGCGTACAACACAAGACATTAATAAAATTAAAAAGAATATTTTTCATAAAATCTTGGGCTGTTACACGAAGTATGTGCTTTGTCCGCTGATGTGACCTTGGCTCTTTTGCAAGTGCCACCGCTGTAGTATTATCACAATAGAGTGTGATAGGATCTTTACTGCTTGGTACAACATCCAGCTCTTGGACGAAGCTTCACATCCATACTGCTTCTTTAGCTGCCTCAGAAGCTGCGATATACTCGGACTCCGCTGTAGAATCTACCACCACACTTTGTTTTGAGCTCTTCCAGCTCACTGCACCTCCATTCAAACTGAAGATGTATCCAGTTTGCGACTTCATGTCATCTTGATCAGTCTGGAAACTAGCATCTACATGTCCTCTGATGACTAGTTCCTCATCTCCTCCATAAACCAAGAACATATCCCTAGTACGCCTCAGATACTTAAGGATAGACTTGACTTCCATCCAATGGCGGTCTCCTAGATCAGCTTGATATCTGCCTACCGCACTTAATGCATAAGCAACATCTAGCCTCGTACATAGCATAGCATACATGACTGACCCAATCGCGGATGCATAAGGGATCCTTGCCATTCTCTTTCTTTCCTCGTGTGTTTGAGGACACATTTTCTTGGAAAGATGAATGCCATGTGACACTGGCAACAATCCCCTCTTGGACTGTTCCATACTGAATCTCTTCAGTATCTTGTCAATGTATGCACTTTGACTTAGGACCAACATTTTCTTGGATCTATCACGATGGATCTTGATCCCAAGAATATATGCCGCCTCGCCCAAGTCTTTAATGGAGAAGCATTTATTCAACCATGTCTTAACTGACTGTAAGACAGGTACTTCGTTTCCAATTAGCAATATGTCATCGACATATACTATTAGGAAAACGACTGCACTTCCACTAAACCTTTTGTAGACACAAGGCTCACATTCGTTTTTAACAAAGCCAAATTCTGTAACAGCTTCATCAAAACGAATGTTCCATGACCTTGATGCTTGCTTTAATCCATAAATGGATTTTTGCAACTTGCATACCTTGTTGGCATCCTTTGAAGTCACAAACCCTTCAGGTTGTGCCATGTAGACATCTTCCTGGAGGTTCCCGTTAAGGAAAGCTATTTTGACATCCATTTGCCAAATTTCATAGTCATGGTAAGTAGCAATGGCCAATAGGATTCTGATAGACTTCAGCATTGCAACCGGTGAAAAGGTTTCATCATAGTCAATTCCTTGACGCTGTCTAAAACCTTTTGCAACCAGTCGTGCCCTGTAGGTGCTGACTTGACCCTACATGTCCAGTTTCTTCTTGAATACCCATTTATTACCAATAGGCTTTACATAAACTGGAAGATCTACCAAAATCCAGACTTGGTTTTGGTACATGGAATCCATTTCAGAATTCATGGCTTCTTGCCACTTGGCAATGTCTGTTCCTTCAACTGCTTCCTTGTAGGTAAGAGGATCATCATTGTCAACCAATAATGAGTCACCATCCTCAGTGACAAGAAAACCATATCGTTCTGGTTCTCTCACCTCTCTCGTGCTCCTACGCAGTTCTTGTGTCTCTTGAACAGATTGTTCTTCCACGGGGCTTTGTGGAATCTGTTCTTGTACCAACTCATGTGTATCTTGAGCCTCGACTTCATCGAAGTCTATCTCGCTCCCACTATCTCTTCTGGAGATGTGCTCCCTCTCAAGGAATATGGCGTGTCTTGCCACTGTAACCTTTTTTTCTGAGGGGTTGTATAGGTAATATCCCCTTGTTTCCTTGGGATATCCTATAAAGATACACTTTGTGCCTCGGGGTGAGAGTTTGTTACCTGAAGAGGCCTTAACAAATGCTTCGCTACCCCACAAGTGTAAATTCGATAACATGGCTTTGCGTCCACTCCATAACTCGTATGGAATACCATTTATCGATTTAGTTGGTACTTGGTTTAGTATGTGTGCAGCTTTTTGTAATGCATATCCCCAAAAGGATAATGGAAGACTCGCATGACTCATCATTGATCTCACCATGTCCAACAGGGTGCGGTTCCTCCTTTCACTTACACCATTCCACTGCGGTGTGTAAGGAGAAGTGAGTTGAGACAGAATCCCAAACTCCCGTAAGAAATCAATGAAGTCTTGATTAAGATATTCTCCTCCTCTGTCTGAGCGGAGTTTCTTAATCTTCTTACCAAGCTGGTTCTCAACTTAATTCTTGTATTCTTTGAACCGATCAAAAGAATCTGACTTATACCTCATTAAATAGATATATCCATATCTACTAAAATCATCAGTAAAAGTTATGAAGTACGAGAACCCACCCCTTGCTTCAACTGGAAATGGTCCACACACATCTGTGTGAACTAATTCTAGAATCTCTTTAGCTCTTTCACCTTCCCACTAATTGGGGCTTTGGTTATTTTGCCTTGTAGACACGCATGACATACACCAAGTGGTTTTAGTTCGAAAGAATCTAAATACCCATCTTGATGTAATTTTGTCAAACGTTTCTCATTGACATGACCTAGCCGGTGATGCCAAAGTTGGGTGTGGTATGAGTCATGTAAATTAACTTTGTTTTCAGTTGCCATTACTTGGTTTGTGTAGTCTAACACATAAAGGCCGTTATATAAATGTGCCCTACCAAAACAAATGCTATCTTTATAAAAGTAGCAACATTCATTTCCAAACTTGAATATGAATCCATCAGTATCTAATATGGATACTGAAATAATTTTTTTGGTTACAGAGGGTACATAATAACATTCTTTCAAAACCAAGACCATCCCGGTAGGCAATGTGAGGTGGTAGTCCCCGACAGCTACAGCAGCAAGTCTGGCTCCGTTGGCTGCTCGTAGATCTATCTCCCCTCGATCAATCTTCCTGAATCTACTTGGTTCCTGTATTTGGATACAGATGTGAGAACCAAAAGCAGTATCTAATACCCAATTAGTAGAAACAGATAGATTGCATTCGATAACAAATGCACCTGAAGCTTCCCCTTGCTTCCTCGGCTGGGTGCAGTTTTTCTTCTAGTGACCCTTCTTCCCACATGCGAAACAAACAACATCCTGTTCCTTTGCCTCCCCTTTGATCTTCCTTTTCTTGGAAGGCCTTGAAGAAGCTTTGGGCTTAAAGCTCTTCGCCTTCCCTTTCCTTTTATTCACCATAAGGACAGAAGGTTTTTCACGCTTCATGTCATTGTCCACTTGGCGAATGAGGATAAGAAGATCAGATAGAGACTTCTCAATATTGTTCATGTTGAAATTAACAACAAAGTTTGAGAAGCTCTGGGGGAGTGATGCGAGAATGAGATCGGTACCCAGTTCTTCAGGGAGTTTAAACCCTAGAACCTCCAAGCGCTCAATGTAGCCAATGAGCTTGACTACATGAGGCCCAGCTGGGGCACCCTCTCCAAGCTTTCTCTGAAACAGAGCCTTGAAGATCTCAAACCTTTCCTATCTTGCTCTCTCTTGGTATAAACCACGGAGGTGCTCGAGCATGCTGTAGGCATCCATGTCTTCATGAGACTTCATGAGCTCACTAGACATAGATGACATCATCAAACATTGAACGTCGAGAGCATCGTTCAAATGTTGATCATAGACTAGGAAATCTTCATCACTTGCCCCTGGGGCAGGAGAATCAGTAAGTGAGGACTCCAGCACATAAAACATCCGTTCATGGAGTAGGATAACCCGAAGGCGCCTAAACCATTCCTGAAAGTTACTGCCGGTGAGGATGTTGTCTTTATCCAGAATTGATCGTAGAGAAAATGTGGTTGATGTGTTTGTCATTTTGATTCTACAATTTAAAAGAGCAGATTCATCAGTACTTTCTTGATTACATTTTATGAGAAATAATAAATTTTATTAAGTCTCCCACTATTTTATCAATTCCAAATGGCCCTCACCCTTGAACTCGGAATGTCCAGTTGCTTTGACATTCTAATGGCAAGGATCCATATTTCCCTTTGCATAACCCCAACAAGGGTTGGTCAAGCTATTTAAAGGTATTTAGGTAGGCGGGTCTTTGCCAACTGTGAGCTTACAGTTCCTTGATCTGTTGAGTGGACTCCCCAATCCTAAAATCCTGACTTGGATTTCCTCAACTCTTGCCTCCAATATTACATCAAGTCTAGCAAGGGCTACTTCCCTTGATGTAATATGGTTAAGTCAACCCGAAACCTTTCATAAGGGCTTCCTTTATAAAAGTAAGTGTCCCAACAAGGGTTGGTCAAACACATAGTTTTATTGAGTCTTTCCCTTAATCAAGTAACGGAAGGCTTGGTCTGACTTAATATGGTATTTGAGGGATTTTATTCTTTATGCGTATCTTTTCATTATCACATGCTTGTTAATATTAAGTGATGCTTGATTAAGTGATTAACCATGTTCCGATAATGTATACGCATAGACCGGTTTTTATTTTATTCCATCTTTGCATGCTTGTTCATTTTATTAATTATGTGATCGCGACAACACATGCATAATATATAAACCATGCAATCAGACAGAAATAAAATAAGATGGCATGATCATGAGCTTCTATTTGGTTAGCTTATCTAGCGGTTTTGATAAGCTTACCCTGACCTAGGGAAAACACCTTGAACCTGATGGTTCATGTTTTGCAGCTCCCACCTGTCCACCTTTGTATCTTCTTGTGTCGGTTTCACCTCGGCTTCGGGATTTGAACCGTCTCCTCTGGCTTGGGAGATCCTCCATTACATGGGTTTACATTAAAGAAACCATGGGCACGCAGGCCCTACATTTTATTGGAAGAAGGCTCACAGGCCAACAAATTTAAATTAAATAAATTTAAATGAAACCATACACATACAAAGGGTCTTTGGTCTAGCTCATGATCATCCATAGTATGAAACGACATTTACGCATATTTAGAATTCAAATTCATTTAATCGTTTTATTTAAGATAAGACACGCTCGAATTCAATTAATTATGATCTTATAATTAATCAATTCTTTATCTTAAATTCCTTTCTGAATTTCCTTGAGATTCTTCTCATCCATATTCCTTGTACGGGTCTTTGTACATTGGAGGAAACCTGGTGAAATTCCATTTCTGGAAAGTACACGACGTGTAGTTTATAATTACACGGCGTGTATTTTTCTTTTCACCCTTTGTCCAAAGTACACGCCGGGGCTTTGGCGTGTTTTTCTGTACTTTGGAAATTTTAGAGTACATGGCATGTAGATGAATCATACACGGCGTGTACTTCCTTGTTACGCGGTAACCGGCCTGGCGATCCCGTATACGCGGTACTCGACTTATCTTTGTACACGGTTTCACCTGGGTCGGAACGGACTACACGGCGTGTTGTTCCAACATACACGTCGTGTATTCCAGTTTCCACGCGCCGTTCTATTCTGGTCAACACGGCGTGATTAAAACTTAGGCATAATCAATTCACAGGACGTGGTTTGGCGGACCAGTGCCGGTTCGTTGAACCTAAGTACATGACGTGTAGTTTTAATTACACGCCGTGTAATCCTGTGTTGTACAGACAGAAAGAGCGGCTCCTCCGGATGAGTTCCTCGTTTTTATTTTAATCAAAATTAAAATTAAAAGGTCGTTTTTGTGATATGAATCGAGAAACGAAGGAGGAAGAATAGATCTTGTTAATTCAGATTTATAGAACGATTTATTTCGAATTGAATCAAATATGAATGCGTAAATTATCAACGAAAATTAAATAACTATAATCAACGTTGTAACCTGCTCTCATACCAATTGAAGGTTCCGGGCGCAGCGGAAGCGCGTGGGTGGATGTGCCCACTTGGATTTTTGTCATTAGCAATGATCAATCCGGGATCAATACGACGATAAATGCCAGTCTCCACGGATCGAATCAAAGAAAAAGACAAAGAAGATGGTTTTTTCCGGAACCACAAACAAGGATCGTTACAGGTTGATTATAATTAATTTAATTAATTATAAAGAAATACCTTTTGGGTGTTCTTTCTTCGTTGATGTTCTCAATCACGTTGTCAATGTGATCTGTCGTTGCGTCGCAGAAGCCAAGTGTAGACTCCCTCTAGCGGTGATCCACACGTGTACCTCGTATCTCTGGACGTCGCCAAAAGATTATCCGGGTGCTAGCGTGGAGAAGCCTTTGCTTGCGTTGTCCGCCTTAGATTGTCTTGATCCGATGGAAGAGGATCTCTGTCGGTCTTGAGAGCGTTCTTAGAGGAAGAGGTTCTTTCGGCCTTGAAAGAATTCTCCAGAGATGTTGTGCACAACGATTCTCTTGTATCAGAAAAGAGTTGGGGTTGTGAGGATATTTATAATCGGGTGTGTGGGGTTATAGAGTTATGACAATAAATAAACGCGTTACGCGTTTTATTTATTTCATTGACTCTTTATTTAAAACCCCATGTCGAATAAATAATTCCTTGACATGTTCCCACGCTGATTATAATAAATATCATTTAAAACAATATTATATCCTCAAAATCCCAACTAAAAAAAATACACGGAGTGTATTAATAAATACACGGCGTGTACTTGTTTTTCATTGAAAACTACACGGTGTGTACATTAAATGTACACGGCGTGTATATCTTGTTTTCATTTATTCATTTCCTTTCCAAAATAAAACTACACGGCATGTAATAATAATACACGGCGTGTACTTGTTTTATTTTCTTTTTCCTCCATCATTTAAAACAACATAGGCTTCCTTGAATAATTATTAAACCACGTACGAGAATAATCTTTATTCAACTTGAGATACTTGGATACACTTAGTGTGTGACCCTCTAGGCCTCTTTCTCGTTGGCATTAGGCGGGCTTGCCTAAAGTCCAAGATTACTGTCTAGCAACGGGTCAAGGCACCCAAGAGAAAGAAGTTGACGCCGCATTGACGTATCACCTCATACGAGCGCTTACTGTGTAATTTAATCCCTTTGTCTCAATATCTCATCAAGCAGGTTTCATGGAAGTGTCATAAACCTATATGCTTGATATGTCGTTCTTTGACTACCTGAAATAAACTCATCGTTTACACCATGGCCATGGAATTTAATGCGACAGTTCTATTTCAATCAAAGGGCCGAGATATCAACTTCCATAAATGGAAGGGACAAATCCTTCCTTGACTTATCCATTAACAACATGTCACTCGTGACGCACCCAACGTACCCTACTTCCCGCCAACTATCTGCGTGACGGTTTTCGTCAGTAAATCTAAGTGTGAGAGTCATGACATGAGTTAATGATAATCTTCCAGTCCAAGGACCATTACACACGCTCGTAGATAGCAATATCCGATGACACCAAGACATGCAGAATTACTACTGGCGGGTCTGTTCTCATAATCTCCCATCTTGGAGATTACCAAGTGCGAACTCCATGAGAGAGAGTCTCGTCTTCTTATGAGTACTCGCACATGACGGTCTGTATACTATGTGTCCTATCATAGTATGTCATCCAACCGCAGAACTTTATTTAAGAATATTGTTATAGCATTTCAAGGTTCTCATCATAGCGGTGATCTACTATGACCTTATTAATGCAACAAATATTTCAGGACATTATTATATTGTAGTCATGCAGAACAATGAACAATATATAATAAGTGAACATTTATGTAATCAAAGTACAAAACAGTTGGTTCTGAGGACACCAACCCTTACAAATTTAAGGTATTCAAGTAAGGTTTTTCTAAACCAAATAGACCTTGAAGTGTGTAGAGAAGTGGAGGGGGGTCTTTTATTATGAAGGGAGGGGAATTATTGGAATTTCACTAAGTATTTAATTAATATAAATTAATTGTATAGTTAAAATGTATCCAAATTAATTTAAGTATAATATTATATGAGTATTTGGAAAAATAATATGATCAAATAAAAATTATAAAATTTTAGGTGATGTTTTTACCATTATCTTTTTTTCACCCATTATTAACCCTTTTGATGATTACTATGTTAATAAGGTTTTTTACTCATTAAGGGTAAAAATAGTTAATATAAAAAGGAAATTGGACACATGGATGAATATTGTTTTTTTTAATTTTAAATCATTTAATAAAATATTGTTTATTATAAAATATCATTTATTACATTTTTGGAAATACATGAAATATTATTATATAATATGTATCTAACTCATGTAAAATGGTTCGAAAATGACATATATTCAAATATAAAGAATATATAATATTAATATAATAATCCAATAAAATTTTCAAGGGTTTTGATATCATTTAAAAAAATATATTTTTGGATAACCCCTTGGTTGTCCAATTCTATCTTTTTCCAATGACAATAACTTTTTCAATGTTAAAGGGTTATTACATCACATAAAATGTAAAAATTGGAACATAAATAGAAAATATAAGTCTTTTTCGACCATTTTTAATCCAAATATTTATTTTTTTAATATTTTATTAATTTTATATAATTTAATATAATATTATTTAATATTAAATATTCTCAATTTCATTTTGAAACTATTAAATCAATTTTCCTTTGAAAATGACATAAAATAAAAGAAATTAGAATATAGTCCTTTCAAACATTACTAAAAAGATATATTTCTATAAAAAATTAATGGAAAACAATATTTCATTCAAATTATATTAGTTTTAATATATTAAAAATAAGTTATTTTATTTTTCTATTAATGAAATACATATCATGTCAACATTGCATATTGATTTATGATAATTATTTCATTACTAAAAATATAAAATTAAATTACCATGATAAAAAAACATATATATAGAATAAATATTTTAGAAAAGAAATATCATATGTTTATGCCTATGTCAAGAATTTAGAGACAATAAAACAAATAGAATGATATTTTTAACTTTTCATTGTATAAAATAATATAATGGTTAAAATTAGAGAAATATGTCCCCATGTTTCCATGTTTCGGAAACATGGATGGATATGACAGAACAATGATTATCCAATAGGATAAAAGATATTGTCAGGGACATTTTTTCAATTTATCATATTAATTTTAACCTTAATTACCCTATTTACCCGTACCATGGTTACAATTATTTAATATGGTTACTATTCATAATGATAAAAAATAAAAGGGAATTATTTACCAGATTTGAAACTCTTGATTCCAAATATGGAATATATTTTTCATGATTCAATTTATAGAAGTTTAAGAACATAATTTTACATTAGAATGAAAAATGCATGGAAAAACAGTTTTTCAAAAAATCCATTTTAAGTATAAAAATTCTTATATACCCAATAGAATTATAAAATTCATTTTAAAGACTATTATTAGAGGCTTTGTAATAAAATTAAACTAATGAAATTATAAAACATATACAAAATAGAATTTTACTTTGTAAATAATTTACAATGAAATACCATTTTTAATAAGAATTAGTATTTTTCACCATTCATTGAAAAATCATAGTTTTTATAAAAATCAAAAAATTTAACCATAATCTAATTTTTTTATTATTATTACAAACATGATATCATTTTTATCACATAAAAATTATAAAATTTTCCTAAATTAATTATAATAACTACTCACAAAAATCAATAAAAACCATTTTTGAAGAAACCTTATTTTTGAATTGTAAAATGACGTTTCTAAAAATTGAGTGATTATTTACTAAGAAGTTATTAGGAAATTTATAATGAGTAAAAAATTTATATATATATAATAAAACAATTAATATTATTCATAACCACAATTTTAATTTCTAGTTTATAACTGTCATTTTCTAGTAATAATATTTCATGGTTCATTTATGTCTAGTTTCCCGCATCATACACAATATCAAACATGGTTTTATTTTTTATTTAAAATCTTAGGGTGTTACAAATATATTACATATACCAAATTAAGAAACATTAAATCTCCAAAAATGGCTCATTCTTTATATCGAATAATTAATTTTGTAACATATGTTTTCCTCACTGTATTACCTAGTGTAACACTTCTTTGATACTTTGATACCAGATAGTGGTTAGAAAAGTCTCAGAATTTATCTTCACATAGCTTCTCAAGTCTATATATCCACTGATGATGTTTTATTTTCATTGAATTGTAGATAAAAGGTGTGATTATGAAAACCTTGTAGGTACCACCAAATAGCCTTGACTCCCACAAGTGTATATAATCGGGTGAATTCATCTGCCTGTGTCTTTAGAATTTATAATAATATATCAAATAAAATTAATTATTAATTAGTAACACACCAAACATCACCCATTTGATAGAAAAAAGAATAGAAATAGATTCCTACCTCACAAGTAGAATGATTTATACCAAAATTACATATCCGAAAATCATACACCATTAGAAGGATATATACATTCATTGGGTATACGATTTGAAGTTTCATTACCCATATATAAGACACATCAAGGCCATCCACCATATAAACCCTAATATTTTACCCATTAAATAATAACCTATATATAAAAAATATATTTAACTATGTGTATCATCCCCCCTTAATACCATCCTAATAAACAACCATTAAGTAATACATATAGAAATAGAAAAAATACATTATAATAATACATATCAACTCCCTAAATGGAAACACATACTATACCTACCAACAAAAAAATAATAATATCAATATCAGAAAAAAAACATATTATCTGTTTTATAAAATGGTAAACCAACCAAGTGGTAGTAGGAGATATAAATGTCAATAGGCTATACAAAATTCATGCCTATGAAATACCATTTATATGTTTTAATATGTTAAAAGGTATCCAAAATCTATTAATTTTATACCACATAATCTATTCCATGTGAAATCACTATAATAGTTCATTGATAAGATAAACCATCAAAAAAAAAACAAGTCAAATTACCTGAATCCAAATAAAGTATTTTCTAAAACCATTACACTACACACGCAAAACTATATCATAATCATATCTAGAAATATCAAAAATATATGTTTATTTATAACCCATCACTCGCTTCCAAGATTATAATCTTAAATAAAATAACACATAAATAATTTTACAATTATTATAATTTTACATGATCCTTTAGCCTCTCCTAAACCATTACTAGTTAATTTACACCGTCTAAGAACATATAACTTATATGAGGACACCATCAATATCTAATACCAATCTGTTGAGTAAGAATCAAATGATTACTCTGAGAAACACACTCCCACATCCCATGTAACATTTATATAAAAAAATTATTTACCTCTATCTCAATACCATAATAACATAACATGCTTTATACATTCTAAAACCCAAGAACTCAATCAATCCCACTCAAAAGTACACTAAAATCAAACATATATCACATCAATTAATCAAGATTAAATCTTTTACAAATAATTAAGGGAACAATTTCTATTCATTGAGGGATATAGGGGGCATGAAATATTTTATATAGGTAATAATTAGTAGAATCACCCAAATATATCCTAGTTGTGTAATATATAAATAATAGAATAAAGAGATCAAAAGGGTAAAAAAATAACCAATTAAATAAATAATTATAAATATTTCCTCTAGACCCCCTTCAAAGGTATTATCCTCATTTGGTCATCCCAATGTCATTACCCATGATTAAGATACCACTATAGTGACTGTATATCATTATTCATTACAATTACATTCTAGACTACTAACCCCAATAAATTCCATTACTTAGGTAACCCAATCCTATAATTAATAATTAAACTTACTAAAAATATTATTATTAAACTATTATAATTAAAAAACAATACAATTAAGTGAATGGTTTCTATTATTAAATATCCAAACCACCCCTTTACATTCTATATAAATGATCCATCATATCATTACCGATGAAAATGTGCAGCTGATAATTAAGTATTGTAAATTTATTAAGGTAATCAAAGGTAAGAAATAACATTAATATTAAAATTATACAATGAAATATAACAACTTTTTTATAATTTATAATATATAAAAAAACATGGAACATGAACCAATCATATATCATGTGGTTAATAATATAATAAATCAGATACATATATATAGACATAATCATAAGCATAAAAAACAAAAACAACTTTTAAATAAAAATAATTAGGTAAATATTACAACTAAGGATCTGGATGTGAGCTATAAAAATGAAAGAATCATTAATAAATTAACAAAATGATAAGGAAACATTACAATGAATAGGAAAAATAATAGATATTCCAAGAGAAATTATAAATATTCAGATAACACTACCTTAAGTAACAAATCATTTGAAAAAATTAATTCACGTATTAAAAACATCAATTTACATCCATTTAATTTTATATTTTAACAAACAAAATTTAACATGTTTTGGTATTTTTAAAATAACTAAAAGGTACATGAAAAGAAAACCCCAGTTAAAGAACTTATAGAATATGAATCCAGTAACATAAATAGGATAATAGTGAGAACCTCATAATTTGATAACCATTAAGAATATACATAGAAATAATAAAATAATTTCAATAAAAAAATTAAACTCAAATGTTAATTTAGAGAACTTTTAGGTAAATATTGATTTATCTTTGACACTCTTATGAGTAAAATATTTAAATTCTATAACATATGTAATTGTTAATTTATCCTACAATTGTTTAAATCGAAAAAATATAATTTAAAATGGTTAACAAAAGTACAATATTTATTTTGTTATATTACTAAATTCATAACAACGGTGGGCCTTTGGAATATCAAAATTTAAAGCATCTATTTGGGAGTTTATAGGTGATAAATATTGGTATGATGTCGAGGATTAATGCCATTTATTGGAGATGAATGTTAGGTGGGGTTCAAGCACAATCAAGGATAAGTAAAATTGAGCGACGGATGCAAAAAATAGTAATTTCAATAAAAATAGAAGTTTGATATGATTCATATGTACAATAGTAAGAAGATGGTGATGATAGAAGGGGTGACCAGAATCTAGAATTAAACATGAGTGATTACACCACATATCGCAAAATATGTAGGAAATTAGGTGCTAGTAAAATTTGATCACCTCAACTGAGGGTATCATGGGCATGCTTTGACTACCACTTAGTTAATTCTATGCTAAGAAATTCGTAAAAAAATTAATTTGGACGTGTTGAATCATTAAAAAATTATCAAAATATTTTATTTAACATTTTCAATCCTTCTATATCAATCACACATGAAATCCTATTCATTTTAGATGGATTTTATATGTTATTGTGGAATCCAAAACCAAATACCATACTCAATCAATAAAAGTCAAATAATAATCAATGTAGAAATAAATAAACACGACATGTGATATCATTACATTGACTTGGAAAACCAAAAACACCAAAAACAACGCTAATTGATGGAGGAAGTTAGATAAGAAAAATAGGAAAAAAAGGGAATTTTTTTTTTCTTGACACTGTAGAACACCAAGACCTTGAGTGACTGTTTAAAATAATAAACCAAAAATATGGAAAATAAAATAATTTTTAAAAATAATTTTTGAAACTATCAGGTACCTTTTGAATCTCTATTGGAGACTTGATTGATTTCTATATACCTAGTGGAAGCCTAATAGACTCTTACTATCCAATAAGTTGAAGACCTCAATAATTGGCCCACCAAGTACCTAATGGTACCTTAATGGGAACCTGAGGGATATTAGAAACCACCTCCCCATTTCATTACATATAAATTAAAAAATTTATTTATTTTAAATTTTTTTGATATTCCCTTATATAAACATTAACATTAAAATCTTAAAAAATAAAATGAATTATCTCCATCTTCAACCAAATTCAAATTTTTATTTTTTTTAAAATATTATTCTTTTTTAAAATATCCAAAAAAAAATTAATTAAAATATTAATAATACTAGTATTTATAAAATTCCAATCGTGACAAAGTTTGTCTTAAAAAATCTAGGAAAGCGTTCCATTTAAAAATTGCATCCCATATTTGGGAAAGGATCATTGAGGATCCATGTGATCAATGGGAGGAGTAGGGGGTGAATCAGTGATGTTTTGTTTTTATGATTTATTACTTAAGAAAAAATCTTCACCTTCAGTTAGAGGTCAATACAATTTTTGGAAAAAAAATAAATAAGAACAACCATAAGAACCTATGTATTTATATGTTTCACAACTCAATAAGAGTAGCTAGTCTTTGGATTTTTTTTGACGTAATCCAAGACCAATAAAACCACTATAAAGTAATAGTTTTGGTGGTGTTAGTAATAAGGGTGTATTCTTCACATTCATGTCACTATATTTCTTCTAACAGTACATGTTCTCCATGCATAGATAATAACATGTAACAATGTTTTGTGACTATAATAAGAACCTTCATCGATAAGATTTAGTACGTTTTCATTATATTTATTTAGATTTTTTCACACAGGAATATATTTAAAGTACTTCTTATTCTAATCTACATTATTGTATAGTGGTCAGAAATAAATTTCATCACAAAATTCTATGTATGAACCTATCTATTTGTTTTCTCCTCTACTCAATAAAAATTCAAATCTTACCCTCATTACAATAGCTTCTTCACGTTTTTCTTAAAATAACAATTAATTTGAATCATCTATCCTATAAAACCTAATACATGTTCATTTGGTGGCCTCTCCACCCTTATAATCCAATTCCTCCTCACAATATTAATTTTAGGTCTTCCATTCACAATGTTTTTACAATACCAAAAGATTAGAATACGCCAGATCAGTATATTGTCCTCTACCAATAGATTCCTTTGTTATAAAATTGTTCCAAAAATACTAAATCACCACCACTATCTCATGTGTAAAACTAGTTTCACATTGTATGGTTCCATCACCCTATAATATGGGAACCCATTCTCTAAAACCTCAGGAGATATCATAGACTTATGAAAATTGAAACTCAAATTTTTATACTCATATTTTGGGATACATACTAAAATATTTTAGTGATTTACCAAATTCGAACGTCATGAAGGTGATGAACTTTTCTTAAAACATTATTTAAACTATCTTCTAAAAAAATCCTAAAATGTTGGTTGTAATCATGATTCTTCCCTTCATTATTAATTAAACATTTAACCTCATGTTCAACATCAATACATTTGATAAAAGTTCTGAAAACCTTCATAAATATCATGAAGCATTCAATCTAAAATAACTTTATAAAACATCTTCCATATGTTGAAACTTAATTCATAAACAAATTTTAGAGGAATTCATACAATGTCTTACGTTTGATTACTCATGGACTCCTATTTGATCACTCTGAAACAAATTCACCTAAAATATTTGTAAAAGTATGCCTGATAGGTTTCATACACATGCACACACAAATATATCTTTTTCATGAACATATTCATTTTTATTTTTTAAAATATGTAAGATTCCTTTTTAATGGTATATATTATGGACTCCATCTAATGAAATTTCCATGAGACCTCTATTCCGTACTTAAGAAAAAATTCCCTTGATCGATGGGGAAAATAAAGGTTTGTTCGATAATAATTTTTACTAATAAAACGTCATATATTCATAAACCACAAACATTGAATAATGAAACTTCATTACTTCGTGTATTGGAATTTTCAGGGTGACACATTGTTCTAACAACATCATTTTGCTGTACTTTACAGTAATTTATAGCATGAAATTTTTACAACCAAACCTCAATATCCCCTTTGTAACCAATCTTGGATTGTGATAAATATAAATAATCAGTATTTTTAGTACATTGAAGGTAAAAAAATAATTGATCAATTTCTATAATAAAAAATATATATTCATAGGAAATGTGAAAAAAATCATATAATCATTTAGAGACACTTTATTTGATTACATTGATCTACTGGACTCCATCGGTTAGATTTTTTCCATTAACCTTACAGAACAATGTCTTTCCAAACTTTTAAAGAATGATTTAATAATTCTAAGTGATTTATATTGGACAATATTCTATACTCAAGAAATCCTTATCCATTTATTAAAATGATTTCTTTTATCATGGTAACTCCTGAAACCCCCTTTGCCTAAAAAATATTCCTTTTGAATTTTATTAGAAACTATGTATCATGAATGATAGAATATTTTTTAACTCATGAAATGTATTACTTATCCAATTGTTCTAATCCCATGTTATTGAACTCGGTGCATGAAATAATAATCATTGAACAATAATAATATGATATCCATAAATTAATTATTTAAGAATCTTTTCTTAAAAACCGTACAACTTATTCCATTCAATCCCAATTTCATCAATGATTCAAACCTAAACCTATATTAAAAAATATCCCATATCACTATAAAAAACTATTTAAATAGTTCACACATGTTGAAATCATATCTTACACCTTCTAAAAACAGCCCATAAATAAATTATCTCCCAACATTGGTAATTCACATATAAATTGATAGATATATACTATATATTTTCTCCCGTTTTAACATCACCATCCAAAGATAGAATGAGGTTGGGGATGGATATTGTATGCATTATCCTTGATGATAATAATATTTTACTCTATTGATCAACCTCGTCTTATTAAATGTTTCCTTCACCAAAATTTGAGTAAATATAATATAAAATTTCTCCATTATAAGAAAAAACTCAATATTTAGTTTATTTCTTTCAATATTATATTTGATTAAATGAAATTTATTTTCAATGTGCTTAAACTGATAATGTTTCATTGGATTATTAGAAGTATTTTTAGTTCTATGATTATCATAATCCTTTATAAGGGAAAACATCACATCAACCAAAAAATCTTCCATCCAATTATTCATACCCATTAATTGTGTTACAACTTTATAGGTACCTACATACTAAGATTATATAGTGCTAAGGGTTAATAAATATTTTTTTTATTTTCCTTAAAACTCACAGATCCTTATCCCATGAAGAAAAATACAGCTTATTTGGTTCTTATGCCATTAACATAACCTTCCATATCAGAATCTACACAACTAAACAGATCAATACTTCCTATAGTACCAAATTTTATTCTAAAATCAATTATACCTTTGATATATATGTGAATTAGTATTTCATCCATAATATGATATTCCTTTAGATTAATTTGATAGATGGAAAAATTATTAAAAAAATGAACTATATATATACTCAATGTTTTTAGACATAATAAACTTTTATTCAACTTTATAATCCTTTTAGGATTAACCTTTCTTTTATTTCACATATTTGAAAACTTTTTTCCCACTAAAATGGGTGTGGAAATAGGATTGTAATCATCCATGATAAACTTATTCCAATGTTAATTAGTGTACTTTTCTTGATATATATAAATAAACTTCTTATATTGAGATAATTTTAGGAAAATAAACTATTCCATTTAACCTAGAATGGAAATTTCAAATCACTATTTTATCTCTTTTTTAAAAAAATTAACATTTAATCATTATTTTTTAAAAATATGATATCATCAATATACACAATCATAATGATGGAATCCTAGAAATTTTCTTTTATATTGAGGTTACTATCAACTCTTAATATCTTGAAATTAAACTTACATAGGAAAATATTGATTTTAGAATTATATGGTATCAGATATCTTCAACACATACAAATTTTTCTTCAACTAGAACACATAAAAACATTCTTGACCAAGCACAAAGACACACATTTGTTCAATATATACTTCTTCGTTGAACATTTCATTAAGAAAGTCCCACATTACATCCATCTAGAATATATTATATCTTCATCATGTAGAGATAACAAGAAATATTCTAATAGTTTCAGGGATTTAAACTTGGGTAAATGTCTGATCAAAATCCATCAATTTAATGTATGAGTAGCCCTTATAAACTAGCAGTTCCCTATTTTTTATCACTTCATCTTTTTCATTCAAACTTATTTCAAAAGACCATTTTTTAATTATATTATAATTTTATAGTTTGGAAGTTACTATATAACATTCATCTCAATCCAATTTAATTCTTCATTCATGTCATCAGAACACTCTTGATTATCCATAGATTCTTCAACATCTCATGTCTCAATTTGTGAATATAAGGTAGTATGTGAAAATAACCTAAAATTTCTTATGGTATGAACTTATTTTCCTTGATATCCAATGATTTTTTGGAATTCCAAAAATTTCCTCAGCATATGATGAGAGGAATGAGCTTTTCCTTCATCACTTGAAATATCCACGTAAGAATCTTATTCATCAATATCTTTTATATATTTATCTTTGTAAAAAAATTGCTTATATTATTCAACAATAACAACTTTATCTTTATATTCTCAAATATGTACACTAAACTATGAAAACATTCTATTAGAATTTTCTAGAACATTCACATATACTATTTCAATAATCTTTCTAGTTTTTTAATTATATAACTGATATCCTCTACCATTAATAGGGTATCTATGAAATATTCCATCGACACATTATCCATAAAACTTACAAATATTTTCACCTTTAAATATGATAAACCAAAGAATTCAAAAAGTCATTTGGAATTCTAATCACGGGTTTTATTTATAAAACAAATCGTAAGGATTCATATCAATGTATTTCTTTTGGAAACAATAATTCTGAAGGTGAATAGATGGAAAAATATATTTCATCTAAAAGTATCAAGAAATATCATGTTCAATCAATAGAGTTCGTTCCATCTAAACCAAAGTTATATTTTTTTGGAAAAACTATTCTATTATGGTGTTTATAGTGGAATAAATTCACGATGAATAAATTTATTTTCAATATAGGCTCTAAAAATACCATTTTTGTATTCAGTTCAATTATCAGTTTGAATATTATTAATAGAATGACAATATTTCTTTTCAACACTTCTAAACAAACTCTTAATTTTTTTTAGATCCTCTAACTTATGTTACAAAAACATAATACATGTAAAGTTTGTAAAATTAAAAATAATATCAATAAAGTACTTATATTTTTATTGATTTTTTTTCATTTCATTGTACATAGAATAATTTATAAGCTCTAATATATGGGTTGAATATATCACAAATTTCTTATGTAATGAGTTTTAATCATCCCTTTCTAGGATATTAAACAAAATCAATATATTTTCTTTTCATATTAATAATAATATGAATAAATTCTCCCTTTTCATTTTTTTATATTATTATGGAATATATGTCTCAAACTCTTATTATATAACTTATTTTTTTCACCATGCTCAGATAACAAGAACACATTGAACTAACAACATGAAATAAGTTATTATTTGTTTATTTATCTATTTTAAAAATTATTATGTATTCTAAAATATACACAAAATATTAACTTATTTTTTTAAAAAATTTGTTTCCATCATCATAGATCCCTGAAAAATTTAATAACTGGTGTTTAAGTCTATAAATAAATAAGCCCCTTTGGATTTTAATTTTTTTTACAATGATACCATATCTAATGCATTTGATTGCAAGGGATTAATTATTTTCAAAACCTCACAATCCATTCATTTTTATCTTTCAAATTTTCCAACAAATATATTTTCATATGTAATGATCATCCACTACCCAGTATCCAAGGTCATTTACTTTTTACAGGTTTGAGAAATGTTTCATAAACTAAGGATTTCTCCTTTTTTATTTATTCTGTCTCATATTTTATGTTTTGATATTAAAAAATTTATTTTCATTATAAAATAAGATATCATTTTTAAGATTTCCATGCTAATCAAAACATTCAAAAAATGTTTCCCGTGGTTGAAGTATTTTTCCAATTTTCAAATTACATTTTCAAGTTCCCATCTTTGAGTGGGTAAAATTCCCATAAAATTTTACCTCCATTTCCACTAGATTCATTATATTGTTAATTATTGAACTAATAATTTTTCAATATATTCAAAAAGCCTCTACAGTACCAAAAGTATCCATATAAATCATATTTTCCTCTATAACATACATACTATTTATACTATTCCCACATTATTTCATCTTCATTACTATCCACCATAGATATTTTTTGGGAACAAAAGTTTCAGTGGAATACCTAGATCTTATTATTTATTTTAGTTTTCATATAATCCTTAAAAATATCTCTAGTAGGTGAAAATTGTGATTCAGACATTTAACCATTAAAATTTCATTATTTTCAACCCTACTTGTTTTGGATAAATACACAGTCTTCTTAACTTTCTTCTTGATCTAAGATAATTAAAACGTATTGTTAAACTATGAGGAATAATTTTTTTAAATCCTTATAAGGTATTAAATTATAATAACATTAACCAAATTCTGATAATGATTTTTGGAAGTTTTATATTCCTCGTTCAGCTTTAATAAGTTTTTGTTATAAAAGATCATATTCATTCTACTTAACCTATATATTTTCTTCAATATTGATTTTGATGTTTTTATCTTCTTAAATAAACTTCTTCATATCATCAATCACCTTTAGAAATTATAATTTTTCTTCAGTACATGATTTTATAATTTTTTTAATGATCTTATTTCTTCAACTTAATATTCTAATTTTCTTGTATAAAAATATGTGAGAGACATCATAACAATTATTTTTAAGTATAAACTCCATTTGAGACTCTTACTCTTATTATTCAGATATTCTACTTTTATCACCGATAAAATTCTCAGCATTTACTTTTTTAATAAGTAATTTTTTAGAAGTATAATCATTAGAGTTTATAGCTTTCCCTTCACGGTCATCTACCTCCCCACATTCTGAAAAAAAGTTTATATTTTTATATTTTTATAACTTTTTATCCTTACCATTTATATATAACTTTGATTTATCTTACTCATTTTGAGAGAAATTATTTACATTATATATTATTCATCACTATCTTAATCTTCCATTAATATTGGTAAATTTACCGCAAAGTGTCCAATAGATCCATAAACAATGAATTTAAACTATAACATTCCTTTGAACTTTCTAGAGTCTTTTTTAAACATTCTAGAAAATAAACACATTAATTCATAAAATTTTCTACTAAACGAATCTTCATTTATAGAGTAACTTAAACCATACTCAAGAATTTTTTTAGAAATTCCATGCTTTGTAGATTTGAAATAGATTTCCCAAAAAAAATCTCTATGTCATTGATAGTCTATTAACTTCTCATTCCTTATGTGATGATAATTATATAAAGATCATCCCAATATAAAGGTTTTGGGTCTCTATATTCTATATATTATACCTTGTTATAAAATTTATCTAGAAAAAATCTTATAATATTTTCAACAATAGAAAACGCGTCTAAATTCTTGTCAAAACATCTTATGGTTCTTATAATGCCATTTACTCTTGTAATGAAGTCACTAAAAGATTTATCATCATCAATATTAATATCATAATACTTAAATAGGTACACTTAAATTTTCATTCCTCACATTCATATTTTCTTCGTATCTTTTATTCAAATTTTATTAGATACCTTTGGATTTTACAATACTTTTAACCCTCAGAAATTCACTTTTAGAGAGTGAGGAGAACAGAACATTTACAAATCACCCATCATTTTCCTAATTCATCTTATCATTTGTTGTTAAGGAAAAACCCTTGGTTGGAGAAGGGAAACCAATAGTAATAGCTTCAAGATTTTTATAGCCAATGAATATAAGATAATGTAAAATTTTATCATTATAGTTATGAATGTTGGTCCGATTTAATATAAGAATCACCATACTATTAAAAAATTGATGAACATAAATGTAAGAATTAATTTTATTCATAATTTAGCAAATATTCCATAAATTAAACCTTCCCTTTGATCTAATTTAAAGGACCAATTATGATATATATGATCACTGAGAGGGGATGGGGTAAATTAATGTACTTCTCTTTTTATAATTTCATTCATAATAGAAAACCTTTGACTATGATTAGTGATAAAAAACCTACTAGAAAACAATAAACATGAAAAACAACATGAAAACATGAATTTACATGTTTCACTACCTAATAACATTATCTAGTAATTTTAAGGACTTAGAATGAATCCAAGACCGTATAGACCACTAGAAAGTAATCATTTTGGTGATTACAATAATTAGGGAATTTCCTTTACTTGCATAGCACTATAGTCCACATATTTCATGTTATCCTCAAATATATAATAATATCTAAAAATTTTGTTCTAAAAATATTAAGAACCTTCATTGATAGGATTTAATAAATTATCTTTATACTAATTGATCATTCTCCACACTTTCCATTCTTGAAAGTAATTCTTGTCCCTCTTAACTCTTTTATACAACAGTGTGGAAGAGATTTCTTTAGAAACATCTCTATCCAAACCTATCCATCTAGTGTCTTCTCTATCTGATAATATTCTATCTAGAACTCTCAGTATGATAACTTATTTTCATTATTCATCTAATACTAATTTCATTATTCCATATTCCCGGTAAAACTAAATTCATGTTCATCCAATCACTTCTCTGTAATATTTTTCTGTTGCCTCTGTACACTATTCATCTGATGTATTCTTCGCAAAATATTTATCCAACATGTTCTACACAAAATTTTTATCTTATACAAAAAGTGTAACGACCTAAAATTTTGAATAATATTTTGTTTCATGAAAATGTATGTTTTATTGTGCAATAATCAATTATAATATATAAGTTTAATTGGAATGTAACCTTAGAGTTTAAACCATTGTATGATCGTTGGTTAATATGATCGTTGGAAACCATAAAAGTTTTCCATATTATTATTATAATTTATAAATAGAAATTATAATGGATAATTAATACATAAAGAAGAGTAGATGGCCTCTACCGGTATAGGCGATCCATAAGAAGACCATTTTTTAGAGCATGGGATGGAGGTAGCATCACTGGGTCGTGCTTTGGACAATGCCCAAGTTGAGCTTTAACATTGTAAGCTTGAAAAAAATCACATAAAAGAGAAATTCAAGTTGATAGAAATTACCCCTCAGGAAATGTTGTATAAGCCACCCCATGATTCTATCACCATTATAAACCTTTCTCTTAGGTCCTATGCAGGTGTTAAAAGGGGTTATGTAATGATGCCATAGTTACTTTGTGTAATCCATTTGTATAAATAAAATTGGTATGTCATCATTTTCATTTTTTGAATAGTTTTTTTAATAAGACATATGTTTAATTAATACAAATTTGATAAATTAATTTTATAATTAAAAAATGTACTTTTATAATATTTCACATAATAAGAGAATTATTATGGTCAAATAAACATAATTTTTGAATTCTAAATATCAAAATTATTCTTGGGTGAATTTTTAGTTGTTTTCTAAGAAGTTTTAATTTTTCGATGAATAATATTTTTTAATGAATAGTATTGGATGAATAGTTTTTTCTTGATGAATAGTATTTGATGAATATTATTTTTATGAATAGTAAAAAAAATATTTTTAAAAATATTTTTTAAATTATTTATTCTGTGAAATGAATTTCAAAAAATAGGCACACATGGTTGCGTTCAGTATGATAATTAGCGTCTCATAAGATCAACATAATTATTGGTGAATAGTAAATTTGGAATAGTAATTTTACCCATATTAATAGTAATTTGAACAATAGAATAGCAACCTCACCTAATGAATTATAAATATATTTTAGTCATCCAAAATGGTAATGTGATATAATTATATCATAGTGTATATAAATAAATATCTTAAAGATTATTAGTTAAGTATTAATGTTTTAATTAAGTTATTTAATTTAAAATGAAAAACATTTTTATAAAATGGAGTTCATTTTTTAACTTTACACATCAAAAAATGTTTAGAGTGAATTTTTGGGATTTTTTCTATATAGTTGAATTTTCTTTGAATAGTAAAAATTCAGTTTTGAGTTTTCAGTATATTTAATGACATCATAACTGTTTCATAATGATGTAATGAGTAAGATAAGATTCTGGTAGAATATTTTGGATTAAAATATTATATTAAGTCTCCCAAGTGAAAAATACCATGGGAAATCCATTGGTTTTTAAAATACCACAAAAGAGGTGTCATTTGAAATAAGAAAAACATTTCCTCACTTTTTCTATAAATACCCACACATTCGATCATTTTATTAAGTTCCAAAAACATTATCCAAGAATTTATGATTTTACTACCACCCAAGGAGACCTCCCAAGGTTCCCACAAGCCTCCAAAGACCCAATAATTGAGTTTTAGAAGTTACTCTACAAGGTAAGTGGATTTTCAACAACTATTTTCCTTTCAAGTTCACTTTTAAGTTGTATGTATTTCAAATTTCCATACAATTTTCTTATTTACATTTTATCCATTCCCTTTAAAATATTATTAGTCTTTTATGAATGCGTTACCCTTTCACCCTCTATTTTTAAGGTTTTCTAAAACCTTATTTCATAGCGATTATAATGTAGAATTTTCATCTCAAAATATATATCTTTTTATCTTGATTTTCTTATTTTCTTTATATGCATACCCAAACCTCTTTAATTTCCATGGGTATTCACCATGACATAAAATTATTTATTTGATTCTGTATTTTAAATAAATAAAACCCTCATTCTATTTCTGTGGGTTTTAAATGACATAATGATCATGTTTTTAAGCACTATTTAAAACACCATGATTTTGATATGAAACTCCTTTTTTATTCTATATGGGTTATTTATGAAATTTTTTATTTTGAAATTTTTTGTATCATATGAAAATAAATAAATATTAAGGGTGATCCCTGATATCCCTTTAATGTATTGGGTATCAACATTAATCTCTAGAGATGACAAGATTTACGATACCTTAGCGAAAAACCTTGGTAATTTTTATGACACGTTGGGGATAGACCTTGGTGACATGCTTATGAATGTATAAATTAAATGGTTTAGCCTAATTTTGAAGTAATGATTCATATTATTTTTATTATTACAATTATTTTTTTTCCATTTCTCATATATTTATGTATTTTATAAAGATCTTATTGATATCCCATGTAAATTGCTTCCCTTGTTTTCCCTTACTGGGCCTTCTACTCACCGTCTCCTTTGATGTATATACCTAGGTTATGAGAGGTTGTAATTGAACATAGGATGCACCTATGATAAATCATTACAGGTGTATTAGAATAATTTTTTATATTATCATTGATTATGTACCATATTTTCAAGACACTAAACATTAAAGATCCTCTATTTGTAAAATGTGATGAAACTTTATGTATTAAAAAAGAAGGATTCCATAGTTGGAATCAAAGGATAGTTTGGTTGTTTATGGAAATTAGGAGTTGAAAACTTTAGGAGTAACCCCATAGAAAATTTTAAATATAGTAAAACATTCAGTTATTTTGGTGAAATATTAGGTAAGTGGTTTCTGAAAAAATAAATCCTTGTCTGGATACAAACAAGTGGTGTGACCTTATCATAGATGTATCTATGTGTAAAAATTGAAAACACCACTAGATCTAGACTCGAATAAGAACTAGTTCATGACAACATGGCTTGTTGTACTCTTGGTTTGAATCTTCCTGGGGATATGTTTGGTTAATCACAATATTTTTATGAATCGTTATGAAGGAAATGTAATTGTTGATAATGAATAAAATGTTCAAGCATAATGTTTTAGTACATAAAAAACATAGAGTTATAGGATTATTAAATGAATCTAGTTTCTCACTATGATTTTCTTATTTTTATAAATGGTGGGAAGCATGAGAAACCATTAAAATAGTGACCTCAATGGACTATGCACTAACGACCTCCCAATGGAAGCCAAAATGGAATATTTTATGAGAATGATGAATCAAATGACCCAAGTTATGGGATATAACTTCAATAAAGCTAAGAGAATGATTTCACCAAGAAGATAAACAACATTCCTTTGAGTCCTTTATGCATCAACTAGCACCAATGTTTAGTGTATTTACCAATTTTCGAATAGTGGATAAGCTCAATAAAATTGATCTTTTCCATAATTTGTACTTATAAATAAGAGAACGTTAACTTGGATGTTTACCAATTAGAGGGAGAAGATGATAAATAGTGGAAATTTATTAAAAACACGAGGCTTAGAGGGAATATTGAATTTATTTAGTGGGAAGAGTTTAGGGGGATCTTCTTCAATATTTATTTCCCTCTTTAAATGAGAAAAAATAGACAAAGAATTTATTGAGATGAAGTAGAAAGAGAATGAAAATGTAGGAATATAAGAGAGGAAATTTATAAGGATTTAACATTGCACCTCTAGATTTTTAATTGATCCTAATGGGAAGGTAGTTAGATTCATCAGTGGACTAAAACCTCATCCACATAAGAATCTAGCCAACTCAGACTATAGGAACTATGAGAAGATTGTATGATGTGCTATGAAAGTTGAGCTGGGGTTTGGCGAGACACAGTGGTCTCACAAGTTAAATGAAAACAAGAGATTAATGGAGAAAATATTTGGAAGGATATTTGAACAATGAAATAGTTGGAATGTAAGTGAAACATTACACATGCCATTGATATGGGAAGTAGAATTCACAGAACTACCTAATCAATAGTGAGAAATGTTACAATTATGGAAGAGAGTCATGTAGTTTGGAAAGAAAGAAATGATCAACCCTAGGTACATTTGCCCCTATGAAAGACTTGATGGAATTGGAGCGGTGGACTATTGACTTGGACTTCCTCAAAATCTAGATCATGTTCATGACGTATTCCACATATACCTCTTGACGAATTACTTACCTGACTTTTTACATGTACTGAATCCTAAGGTGGTGAAACTGAAACATGACCTATCTTATGAGGAGTAGACAATGGAGATATTGGATCATAGAGAAAGGGTTCTATGCAACAATACTACATTCCTTGTTAATGCGTTGTGGAGGGACCAGAAATATGGAGAAGCCATGTGGGAACCAGAGGAGACTATGAGGAAGAAGTAACCAAACCTTTTATTTTTGGAGTGTACGAGCTGAAATTTCAGGGACAGAATTTTTTAAGGGGGGAAGAATGTAATGAACCGAACTTTTGAATAATTATTTTTTCCTAAAAATGTATGTTTTACTTTGATATATTGAATAAAAAAATATAAGTATAATTGAAATATAACCTTAGATTTTTCCCATTCGATAACTGTTGGTTAATATTACTATTTAAAACCATAATAATTTTTAATGTTTTAATTATTGTTTATAAATAGAAATGATAATGGAAAAATAATGTAGAAAGAAGATTAGATGGCCACTACCAGTAGAATCATTCAATTAAATGCCCATTTTTTGGAACATGGGAAGAATGAAGCATCACTAGGCTTCACATTGGAATAAGCCCAAGTCGAGCTTCAACATGTTAAACATGAATGAAATCACCTACGAGAGAAGTTCAAGTTGATATAAATCACCCCTTGGGAAATGTTGTTTGAGCTGCCCCAAGATTCAATCATCATTTCACAACTTAATCTTAGGCTTTATGCAGGTGTTTTAAGGGGTTATTATAACGACCCATACTTTACATACATTGTTAATACTTCAAAATTGAAGCACACTTATTACAACATATGACAAAACCACAAACGACCGTATAGGTATAGTGTCTTTAGAAACTGGGAAACATAAACAACTGGTTCATAAATCTTCTACAGTGTATCCAATTTATTTCATCATATCTAGGGTCCCTTTTAGCATATTCTATTTAATATCCATCTTCCTGACCTGGGGAAATGAAAACATACAAAAAGGGTGAGGTCAAATGCTCAGCAAGGGCAAATAAAGAAAATAAAAATCATATCATATCTTTTTGAAAATAAAAACCTGCAAAAGAGATCATAATATCTTAACATGGAATAAATCATAGAAGTGAAAATGAGATCCCCATAATCATAACATAAAACATGAAACATTGTGGCATGCACACATAATCATGGAAAATCATTTCATGTTAGTCATGACTCATTTCCAAGACTATCATAGCGGACAAAGTCCATTTCTTAACCGAGTTTACTCCTCGTTTCAGTCCTGTATCACTGAACCGAAATAACCATCTGTTCTAGCCATGTCTATCTCATGAGATATAAATCTTTTCCCAATGCATTGGAGGGAGATATAGGTCCCACCCATCTTATAATGAATCTTTTTTTATGTGTGCCACATAATCATAAATAATACATCATCGTATAACACATGTAACAAAAATGGGATTCTTGAAACATCATGACATCATAAAACAAATCATATAAGGTAAATGACTTCATAAAAATAATTCCCTCAAAAAATAATCAAATCAATGTAATAATAGGGATAAAAAACATAACCCTATATTATCTTAGATGGAAAATAATTTTGCTAAAACATTTGAACTCCATTCTTGAGGAAAATATCCTTTCTACTTCAAATACATTTTTCCTCTCTTAACATGTCATACAATTTTAATCTAAAAGAAGTTGATTAAAAATAAGGTTTAAAACTTTTAAAGGAAGCTTCTTGGAAATAATGTTTTAAAAATCCATTCATGCCGTATAAGTTAAAAAAACATTCTTCTCGTACTTTTTTCGGAAAAGTCAAAAAGTACCTCGTACGAAAAACACCAAAAGATTCCTTTCATATCTTTTACTAAAATATCACCGAAGGGTAAATTTTTATATAAACTATTGTAGAAGGATATAAATATTACATATTGGGGAAACATGGATGTGGATGATAAAATACACCCCAGTAAATACCAAAGTATAAACAATCTCGGATAAAATTAGATTGTGACATTTCCCTTACCTTAGGTCCGATTTGCTTTGTAAGTGTCAGAATCTCCTGTATAATGGTTTAAATAATGTTATTGACTTATTACAGAATCATACATATTGATATGATATCATATATGGTCATATTCTTGGCTTCTTATTAGTAATATTTGATTGTTACTTGTTACTCGGGTCTTTATTTCCTTTTGTTCTTATGCGTGTTTTTCCGAATAAATTCTTATTCTTATTTTAAGGTTATAGATAACTTATATCCATAATGGTATTAGTGTAACATATATCATATTTATTCATTCAATTCATTTATATAATTACTATGTAATGATGATCATGTAGAACGAGTCGCATCACATCGTGGAGACGGTATTCCGTACGTACGCACGAGAGATGATATTGTTCCGATGATCGTGGAATTGTATTTTAGTGTATTTATACTATTTAAGTATCAATATCACTTTATAATAATCATATATAGTTACTCATTACACCATTATACCCATCCTTGTAAGGTGATGGTGGAAAATAGATTACACCACGGCGTGGAGACAGTATTCCGTACGTACGCACGCTCGGTGATTTCATTTTTCCGTAGGATGGATAGAAGGTGGATTAGGGTTGTTTCATATCAGTATGTAAGTAATACGGATGTTATTACTTTATCATGAAACAACTAATTAATAAGAAGTTGAAGAAGAAAGAAATTGAAAAGATCGGTAATGGATATTACCTCTTCTTTGAAACGCTTTTTTGAATCCTCCACTTAGGGAACTAAGATTGGTCTTTGAAGAAGACCAGGACCTCTAGGATTATTCTAGGGAAGTGGAGAAGGAATTTTGGCAGGGGTTGGCCAAGCTTGAGTTCTCAAATTAGTGTGAGGAGGAGGGGGAGGAGGTGCCCTTTTATAAGGGAGGAGAGGGGCACCTTAGGAATATCTCAAAATATTATTTTATATTAAAGTCAAAATCGGTTTATAATGGTTCCAAGGAGTCTTATTTAGAAGGTAAAGTGGGGATGGGTATAAATCCTATCAACCAATAGGATTTAGACAAGTTTAGGTTATTATTGTAACCTTATCAATTAGATTTAACTCTAAGTTAAATAATTTAACTTTTACCGTGACTTTTTGTTTTCTTACACTATATGGTTAATACACTTACTATAACATGCCAAACTAACCCCAAGTTGTTTATTATTAATATATATATCCTTATCTAAGTCATTTGGCCGAACCTTAAATTTTTAGGAATAAAATAATAATTAATTATATAATATTTGATTTAAAAACTATTTTGTGTCAATTTTGACACTATTTGATATATGATTTTTTTGAAAGTAATAACAGAATTATATGTTCTAACCAAGTTGATTAAATCAACACTAATATATCATAGTAACCTAGAAAATTAGTTTAATTCTTAAAAAGTCTCCAATTACATTTATTTGAGCATTTATAACATCAATTAAGTTAACATTTCCTTAAAAGGGTAATTACTGCATCATCATTGTGTCATAAATATATTAATTTATTTAATGTCTAAAAATTATAAATAAAATATCATTATGTAGAAAATCTTTTTAGCTTTATAATGAATATTTATAGTCTAATTTATCTTATATATAACCCCATATTAAAAATGTTTTAGTTATTAAACTTTGATTTTAACTATTTTAACTATTCATTAAATAAAATAATATTAAATGTCATAATCTAATCCAAGTGGACCTAAATGGTCATATTATATTCATAAGGTAGTTTTTGGTGGAATTACACTTATCCAATAGAATTAGGGCATGTGTTAGGGTAACAGTAATTTCATATTTACCCTTAGTTACCCTATTTACTATTAACTGCCGTAAAAAAAGTAAAATGTTACTATTCACCAAAAATTTGTTTTATCTCATTGAACCACATTTTACTTACTGATATCAACCATGTCTGTCGGATTTTCGAAATTCCATTCACAGAAGTGGTAAAATTAAGTTTTATGCAAAATTCAGTTTTTAACCTACCACTTAGTGGTTTCACTATTCATCAAAAAAATTGAAAGTTTTCAGAAAAATTCCAAAATTTCACCCTAGGCTAATTTCGGTATTACGAATCCAAAAATGAGGTCCATTTTGAAAGATAAAATTTCAAAAAGTGGTTATTACTATTCATAACGGCTATTTTAAATAATATTTTAATAGCATATCGTCGTGTAGTGAAACTCGGTATTGCGTACAACGCAAGCTATCGAGGAAGGTCGCGATTGCGTGTAAAGTAAGCCAAGCTAGTGTGTAGTGAAAGATTCCTTTGATGATATATATATAACATAAAAAAAAAATATTACTCATAAAAATCTCGGGTGTTACATTCTACCCCCCTTAAAAAGAATTTCGCCCTCGAAATTCGTCACTTTGTAACAAACAGATGAGGACACTTCTCCCTCATCATATCCTCAATCTCCCATGTAGTTTCTTCAAGTTGGTGGTTCCTCTATAAAACTTTCACCAATCGAGTGGTCTTGTTTCGTAGGACTTTTTCACTACGATCCAGAATCTCTATCGGTTATTCTTCATAAAAAAGATCTTGCTCCAGCGGTACAACTTCTGAGCTGAGTACATGCGAAGGATCAGGTATGTACTTTCTCAGGAGAGATACATGGAACACATCGTGATCTTGAGAGAGATTCGGTGGAAGCTCCAATCGGTAAGCTAACTTTCCAACACGATCCAGTATTTCGAAAGGACCGATATATCTAGGTCTCAACTTCCCCTTCCTTCCAAATCTCATAACCCTCTTCTAGGGAGATATTCGTAAGAACACTTTATCACCCACTTCAAACTCTAGGTCTTTTCTTCGGTTGTTGGCATAACTTTTCTGTCAACTCTGAGCTGCTCTTATGTGTTGTTGAATAGATCTGACCTTTTCTGCCACTTCATCAACGAGATCATGTCCTAATAGCTTTCTTTCCCCAACTTCATCCCAGCAAGTTGGAGTCTTGCATTTCTTTCCATAGAGAGCTTCATAAAGAGCCATCTGAATACTGGGGTGAAAGATATTATTATAAGAAAATTCCACCAAAGGTAGGTGTTGATACCAACCTCCTTTGAAATCTATAGAGAAAACTCTCAACATATCTTCTAGGGTTTGAATTGTTCTCTCAGACTGACCGTCTGTCTGAGGATGATAAGCAGTGCTGAAACTCAACTCTGTATCCAGAGTATGATGAAGACTTCGCAAGAACTTCAAGGTAAATCTCGGATCCCGATCAGATATAATAGAAAGTGGTACTCCATGCAATCTTACCACTTCCTTTACATATATCCTGGCAAGCTGATCTAGAGAGAAATCCTCTCTAATAGAAATGAAGTGTGCAGACTTTGTAAGACGATCAACTATGACCCAGATAGCATTATTGCCTTTGGATGTTTTGGGAAGTCCTGTGACAAAGTCCATAGTGATGTTTTCCCATTTCCATTCGGGTATGGGTAATTGTTGTAACATCCCCTTAGACTTCTGTCTTTCATCTTTAACTTGTTGACAAACCAAGCATCGAGAGACATATTCACCAACATCTCTTTTCATGCCATCCCACCAGAAGTACTCTTTCAGGTCCCTATACATCTTCGTGCTTGCAGGATGAATATAGAATGATGAACTATGAGCCTCATCCAGCAGCTCCTTCTTTAATTCGGGGATGGGAGGAACACAAACCCGATTCCGGAACTTTATTATCCCATCACAATCAAGGTTGAATTCAGGAACATTTCTCACCTTCTTTTGTAACTCGACATCTTCTTTCTGTGACTCTTTAATCTTCACATGTATAGATGGTTGATCATTCATTTGAGAAAGATAAGATTTTCCCCTTCCATTATAATTCCAAGATCCATCCTTTGTAAATCCATAAATATTGGATCTTTTGTGATCCTCATCATGGATAAACTAGCATGGTCTTGTTGATTTAATGCATCTGCCACCTTGTTTGATTTCCCAGGGTGGTAATGGATTGAGTAGTCATAATCCTTAATCAGCTCCAACCATATTCTTTGACGCATATTCATCTCCTTTTGTGTGAATATATACTTTAAACTTTTATGATCAGTATAAATATCACACCTTTCACCATAAAGGTAATGCCTCCAAATCTTTAATGAAAAGATTACCGCAGCTAACTCCAAATCATGTGTTGGGTAATTTTGCCCATGGATTTTCAACTGTCGTGAGGCATAAGCTATCACCATTTCATTTTGCATAAGAACACACCCCAATCCCTTCTTGGATGCATCACTGTAGATCACAAACCTTTCTCCACTACAAGGCAGTGTGAGCACAGGTGCACTGGATAACCTTCTTTTCAACTCCTTGAAATTCTCTTCACATTCCCCTGTCCAAACAAACTTAACTCCTTTCCGAGTCAACTTGGTGAGTGGATTAGATAATCGTGAATAATCTTTTACAAAGCGTCGATAATATCCAGCCAAACCAAGAAAACTTCGGATCTCAGTTACTGTTGTTGGTCTCAACTATCTTTCGATAACCCTTGTTTTTGCTGGATCCACAGATATCCCCTCTTTTGAGATTATGTGACCCAAAAATGCAACTTTTTGAAGCCAAAATTCACACTTGGTAAATTTGGCATAAAGCTTCTCCTTTCTCAGGGTCTTCAATATAATTCTCAAGTGATCTTCATGCTCTTTCTTTCTCTTTGAATAGACAAGAATATCGTCTATAAAGACTACCACAAATTGATCAAGATAGTCTCTAAAGACTCTATTCATTAGATCCATGAAGATAGCAGGGGCATTAGTAAGACCAAATGGAAACACTATAAATTCATAGTGTCCATACCATGTACGGAAAGCCGTCTTTGGTATATCCTCCCTTTTGACCCTTAATTGATGATACCCTGAATGAAGATCAATCTTGGAAAAGTATTGAACTCCGCGTAGTTGGTCAAATAAGTCATCAATGCATGGGAGAGGATATTTGTTCTTGATAGTGATCTTGTTAAGTTCTCGATAATCAATGTAGAGTCTCATTGACCCATCTTTCTTCATAACAAATAGAACAGGTGCTCCCCAAGGTGACGCACTAGGGCGTATAAATCCCTTATCAAGATTCTCATGGAGTTGCTTCTTCAATTCCTGCAACTCAATTGGGGCCATTCTATATGGTGTCTTTGAAATAGGCAAAGCACCCAGTACGAGTTCTATTGAAAACTCAACTTCACGATTTGGTGGAAGACCCGGTAATTCCTCCGGAAAGACATCATCAAGCTCCCGTACGATGGGCATATTCTTAATCCCGAGTTTCTCACCAATCATTTGAGATAAATAACCTTCATTTAGTGGAATCAATACCCATAAAATGGAATAAATTTACACTGGAAGGTTATGTTCATCCTTGCATTGATAGAAGATCATAGATTGATCTGGAATATGAAATGTGACTTCCCTTGTTTGGAAATTGATATGAGCTTCGTATAAAGAAAGCCAATCCATGCCAAGAATTACATCGAATTCCACTAAAAGAAGGATCACAAGATTTGCAGGAACCACTTTCCCACAAACGTCTATTGGAGAAGAATTATAAACTTTTGATGCGATTGATGTGCCATTAGGTGTTGTCACAACTAACTCATCATCTAATTGTTGAGGTAATACGGTGATACCCTTAGAAAATTCTTCAGAAATAAAAGAGTGGGTGGATCCATAATCAAATAAAACATTTGCAACTTTAGAGTGGATGGTAAGTGTACCTTTCACCACTTCGTTACCATACTCCACATCGCTGATTGAAATTGCATGTGACTTTCCTTTGTCTTTAGCCTTAAGAGTTTGTTGACGTTGACCATCATCATCAACACTTGGATTTGGGCATTGATTGGCATAATGCCCCATCTCCTTGCACTTGAAACATTGAAGTGTAGTAGGTTCATTCTGTGTATCCCTTCCTTTGTTTGCATCATTAGACATCTTCTTCCCATTATCGCGACATTCAAATGCCCGATGACCTTCCTTTCCACATTTGAAACATTTACTTGTCCCTTTAAGACAACTCCCTCCATGTTTCTTTCCACACTTTGAGCATAAGGGAAATCTCATCTTCTTTTCAGTGTTCTCTTTAGATTTTCCTTTGAATTCCATTTTCCTCTTCTTATCAAACCTGTATGACTGATGTGTTACTCCAATCTCCATCTCGACTTTGAGAGCACATCGAACGATTTCCTCATAGCTATTGACGTCCCTTATAGCTAACGCACTTCGAAGACTTGGTTTTAAGCCTCTAAATAATCGATCGATCTTACTCTCAGGTTGGATAATAATACCAGAAGCATTCCTTGCAAGTCTTGTAAAATTTGCTTCATAGGTACCAACAGATTCATCATCCCTTTGCTTCAGTTCAAGAAACTCTTTCTCCATCGTTATTCGGAGAATACGAGGGGAGTACTTATTGAAAAATAAGTTCTTGAACTTGTCCCATTCCATGGACTCAATTTCATCCCTTTGCCTCGTATTCTTAATAAGATTCCACCATTGATCAACATCTCCTTCCAAACGATACACTGCTAGGATGACTTTATCATGTTCAGAACATTGAAGAACTGAAAATATCTTTTCAGTAGTACTAATCCATTGTTCAGCAACTAATGGATCAGTAGACCCGCTGAAAGAAGGTGGACGCTGCCTCATGAAGGATTCAGCAGAATGTTGCTCCTTCCATTGCTCGTTTGGAAGTCCTGCATGATTCATAGCTTGAGAAAGTTGTGTGATCATGGCTACAAGATTTTGCATTCCAGCTCCCATATCGTTTAGTTGCTCAGGGGGGCAATCATTGCATTGCCCATCGCATTCCGCATTAACACGGTTCCATCGGGTTCCAGCCATTGACTAAAACCAAGAAGAATAGTGTGAGAAACACTAATTATAATAGGAAAACCACATAATTCAAGAATAAAATTTTCAGGCTTAAGGTCTTATCCTAGGTTATTCATGGCCATTTCTAAAACACTAAGATTGTGTTCTATGCTTAGACTTATCCTTAGGGTTCTTACTAAGGCTTTCACATACTAGTTTCCAATGGTTGAATATACCTTTCCTCTAATACCAACTATAACGACACATAATTTACATACATTGTTAATAATTCAAAATTGAAGCACACTTATTACAACATATGACAAAACCACAAAGGACCGTACAGGTATATTGTCTTTAGAAACTGGGAAACATAAACAACTGGTTCATAAATATTCTACAGTGTCTCCCATTTATTTCATCATATCTAGGGTCCCTTTTAGCATATTCTACTTAATATCCATCTTCCTGACCTGGGGAAAAGAAAACATACAAAAAGGGTGAGCTCAAATGCTCAGCAAGGGCAAATAAAGGAAATAAAAATCATATCATATCTTTTTGAAAATCATAACCTGCAAAAGAGATCATAATATCTTAACATGGAATAAATCATTGAAGTGAAAATGAGATCCCCATAATCATAACATAAAACTTGAAACATTGTGGCATGCACACATAATCATGGAAAATCATTTCTTGTTAGTCATGACTCATTTTCAAGACTATCAGAGCGGACAAAGTCCATTTCTGAACCGAGATCACTCCTCATTTCAGTCCTGTATCACTGAACCGAAATAACCTTCCATTCCAGCCATGTCTATCTCATGAGATATAAATCTTTACCCAATGCATTGGAGGGAGATATAGGTCCCACCCATCTTATAATGAATCCTTTCTTATGTGTGCCACATAATCATAAATCATACATCATCGCATAACACATGTAACAAAAATGGGATTCTTGAAACATCATGACATCATAAAACAAATCATATAAGGTAAATGACTTCATAAAAATAATTCCCTCAAAACATAATCAAATCAATGTAATAATAGGGATAAAAAACAGAACCCTATATTATCTTAGATGGAAAATAATTTTGATAAAACATTTGAACTCCATTCTTGAGGAAAATATCCTTTCAACTTCAAATACATTTTTCCTCTCTTAACATGTCATACAATTTTAATCTAAAAGAAGTTTATTAAAAATAAGATTGAAAAATTTTAAAGGTAGCTTCTTGGAAATAATGTTTTAAAAATCCTTTTATGCCGTATAAGTTAAAAAAAACATTCTTCTCGTACTTTTGTTGGAAAAGTCAAAAAGTACCTCGTACGAAAAACACAAAAAGATTCCTTTCATATCTTTTACTAAAATATCACTGAAGGGTAAAATTTGATATAAACTATTTTAGAAGGATATAAATATTACATATTGGGGAAACATGGATGTGGATGATAAAATACACCCCAGTAAATACCAAAGTATAAACAATCTCGGATAAAATGAGATTGTGACAATTCCCTTACCTTAGGTCCGATTTGCTTTGTACGTGTTCGAAGCTCCTGTATAATGGTTTAAATAATGTTATTGACTTATTCCAGAATCATACATATTGATATGATATCATATATGGTCATATTCTTAGCTTCTTATTAGTAATATTTCATTGTTACTTGTTACTCGGGTCTTTATTGCCTTTTGTTCTTATGGGTGTTTTGCCGAATAAATTCGTATTCTTCTTTTATGGTTATAGATACCTTATATCCAGAATGGTATTAGTGTAACATATATCATATTTATTCATTCAATTCATTTATATAATTACTATGTAATGATGATCATGTAGAACGAGTCGCATCACATCGTGGAGACGGTATTCCGTACGTACGCACAAGCGATGATATTGTTCCCATGATCGTGGAATTGTATTTAAGTGTATTTATACTATTTCAGTATCAATATCACTTTATAATAATCATATATAGTTACTCATTACACCATTATACCCATCCTTGTAAGGTGACGGTGGAAAATAGATTACACCACGGCGTGGAGACGGTATTCCGTACGTACGCACGCGCGGTGATTTCATTTTTCCGTAGGATGGATAGAAGGTGGATTAGGGTTGTTTCATATCAGTATGTAAGTAATACTGATGTTATTACTTTATCATGAAACAACTAAAGAAGAAGAAGTTTAAGAAGAAAGAAATTGAAAAGATCAGTAATGGATATTAGCTCTTCTTTGAAAAGCTTTTTTGAATCCTCCACTTAGGGAACTAAGATTGTTCTTTGAAGAAGACCAGGACCTCTAGGATTATTCTAGGGAAGTAGAGAAGGAATTTTAGCAGGGGTTTGCCGAGCTTGAGTGCTCAAATTGGTGTGAGGAGGAGGGGGAGGAGGTGCCCTTTTATAAGGGAGGAGAGGGGCACCTTATGAATATCTCAAAATATTATTTTATATTAAAGTCAAAATCGGATTATAATGGTTCCAAAGGGTCTTATTTCGAAGGTAAAGTGGGGATGGATCGAAATCCTATCAACCAATAGGATTTAGACAAGTTTAGTTTATTAGTTTAACCTTATCAATTAGATTTAACTCTAAGTTAAATAATTTAACTTTTACTATGACTTTTTGTTTTCTTACACTATATGGTTCAAACACTTACTATAACATGCCAAACGAACCCCAAGTTGTTTATAATTAATATATATATCCTTATCTAATTCATTTGGCCGATCCTTAGATTTTTAGGAATAAAATAACAATTAATAATATAATAATTGATTTAAAAACAATTTTTTGTCAATTTAGAAACTATTTGATATTTTTTTTGTGAAAGTCATAACAGAATTATATGTTCGAACCAAGTTTATTAAATCAACACTAATATATCATAGTAACCTAGAAAATGAGTGGAATTCATAAAAAGTCTCAAATTACATTTATTTGAGCATTTATAACATCAATTATGTTAACATTTCCTTAAAAGGGTAATTACTGCATCATCGTTGTTTCATAAATAAATTAATTTATTTAATGTTTAAAAATTATAAATAAAATATCATTATGTAGGAAATCTTTTTAGATTTATAATGAATATTTATAGTCGAATTTATCTTATGTATAACCCCATATTAAAAATGTTTTAGTTATTAAACTTTGATTTTAACTATTTTAACTATTCATTAAATAAAATAATATTAAATGTCATAATCTAATCCAAGTGGACCTAAATGGTCATATTATATTCATAAGGTTGTTTTTGGTCGAATTACACTTATCCAATAGGATTAGGACATGTGTTAGAGTAATAGTAATATCATATTTACCCTTAGTTACCCTATTTAATATTAACCGCGGTAAAAAAAGTAAAAAGTTACTATTCACCAAAAAATTATTTTTATCTCATTGAACCACATTTTACTTACTGATATCAACCGTGTTTGTCAGTTTTTTGAAATTCCATTCACAGAAGCGGTAAAATTAAGTTTTATGAAAAATTCAGTTTTTAACCTACCACTTAGTGGTTTCACTATTCATCAAAAATTGAAAGTTTTCAGAAAAATACCAAAATTTAACCCTAGGTTAATTTCAGTATTCCGAATCAAAAAATTAGGTCCATTTTGAAAGATAACATTTCAAAAAGTGGTTATTACTATTCCTAACGACTATTTTAAATAATATTTTAATAGCATATCGTCGTTTAGTGAAACTCGGTATTGCGTACAACGTAAGCTATCGAGGAAGGTCGCGATTGCGTGTAAAGTAAGCCAAGCTAGTGTGTAGTGAAGGATTCCTTTGATGATATATATATAACATAAAAACGAAATATTACTCATAAAAATCTCGGGTGATACAGTTATGTAATGATGCCTTTGTTACTTTTTGTAATCCCTTTATATAAATAAAATTTTCATGTCATCATTTCTATTTTTAAGAATACTTTTTCTTAATAAGATATATGTTTAATTGATTCAAATTTGATAAATTGATTTTACATGTTAAAATGGTACATTTCTGATATTTACCATACATAGAGAATTATTTTGGTTAAATAAACATCATTTTTGATTTCCAAATATCAAAATTAATCTTGGGTGAGTTTTTAGTTGTTTTCTAAGGAGTTTCAATTTTTCGATGAATAATTTTTTTTGATGAATAATATTGGTTGAATAGTTTTTTCTTGTTGAATAGTATTGTATGAATAATAAAATATATATTTTTTAAATAATTATTTAAAAATTAATTCTATGAAATGATTTTTAAAAAAGCACATACATGGTTGCGTTTAGTAAGATAATTAGAGTTTGATAAGATCAACATAATTTTTGGTGAATAGTAACTTTGGAATAGTAATTTTACCCTTTTGAATGGTAATTTGACCAATAGAGTATTAACCTATTTGAAATAAGTATAAATATATTTTAGTAATCTTAAATGTTAATGTGATATAATTATATCATAATATATGTAAATAAATGTTTTAAATATAATTAGTTAACTATTAGTATTCTATTTATTTAATTTAATATAAAATGATATTCATTTTTATAAAATGGAGTCCATTTTTAAATTCTATAGGATGAAAAATAGTTTTGGTGAATTTTTGGAATTTTCGTACAATAGTATAATTTTTTATGAATAATAGAAATACAGTTTTTTTTCAGTATATTTAATGAAATAATAACTATGTCCAAATGATGTATTGAGTAAAATAAGATTCTGGTACACTCTTGTGGATTAAATTATGATATGAGGTGTCCATGGTGGCCAATACAATTAAAAAATACCCTGCTGAAGCCCATGGTTTTACAAATACCATTAATGAGGTGTCCTGTAAAATTAATATGATATTGCCTCACTTTTTTTTTATAAATACCCACCAATTACTTCATTTATATTATTAAAAAATCATTTTCCATGAAGTATTGATTTTATTACAACCCCAGAAGTACTATCAAGGTTCCTTCAAACCCCAAGGTCCCAATCATTGAGTTTTAGAAGTTACTTTATAATGTAATAAAATTATCAACTTCTCTGTTCCTTTCAAGTTCTCTTTTACGTGGTATGTATTTAAAATTTCCATACCATGTTTTTATTTCCATTTTATCACTACTGGGAAAAAGGCCTATACCCATTTTTCCAAACTGTGGGTATAGCACCCAAAACTATGGGTATAGCCTATACCTAAGGTTTTGGGAACCATGGGCTGGAAAGACATCGGTATAGGTCCCTGGCCTTTACCCACGGTTTTCCAAAATCATGGGTATTGGTTTTTGGCCACCATGTCAAAGAAACATACCCAATTTCAATGGTGTCAAAGGGTTTTACCCATAATTTCAAAACCATGGGTATAAATCCTAAAATAATTCAGGCGGCGGGTTTCGATCCCGTAACCTCTTCATTGAAAACACCACGGCTAACCACTACCCTAACATCACCTATGTGTGTATATATATATATATTTTGTTAAATATAGTTATATAGACCGTGGGTATAGAGGGAAAAACCGTTGGTATAAGACTCCCGCCAAAAAAATTTCCTTCCCGCAGGAAAAAATTTTCCCCTGCACACACGGGAAACCTATACCCACAATTTTTCATAACCTTGGGTATACGTATTTTATCCCAGACCTATCCCCACAGTTCTGGGGAAAACCATGGGGATAGGTACCCCTATACCCACAGTTTTAAAAAACAGTGGGGATAGGTGACTTTTCAGGACCTATCCCCACGGTTTTGGAAAACCATGGGGATAAACCCCCCTATACCCACGGTTTTGGAAAACTGTCGATATAAGTCTTGAAATGTGACCTAGTCCCATGGTTATAAAAAACCGTGGGTATATGGGGTACCTATCCCCACAGGTTTGGGTAAAACCGTGGGGATATGTCCATTTTACAGTAGTGTATTGTGGCCCCCTAATTTATTATAATTATTTTATTAATGGGTGACACTTTTCACCTCTCTTTTTAATGTAATCTAAAACCATGTTTCATAGCCATTATGTTGGATAATTTTTATCTCAAAATCTATCGCTTTTTATCAAGAAATTATTTTATTTTCATTATATGAATACAAAAAATTATTTAATTTATAGGGGTATTCATCATCACATAAAATTATTTATTTTTTTCTTTAATTTACATACATAAAACCCTCATTCCCTTTCCCTTGGTTAGAAATAACATAATGATCATGTTTTTAAGTACTTTTTAAAATACCATGATTTTGATGTGAAACTCATTTCTTTTATTTTATATGGGTTATTAATCAAATGTTTGATTATGATCTATGTGAATTACATGAAAATAAATAAATATTAAGTTTACTCCTTGATATCACTCCAATGAATTGGGTAAATAAATTAATATCTAGAGATGAAAAGTTTTACGATACCTTGGTGAACAACCTTGGTACTTTTTATGAAACCGTGGGGATATACCATGGTTATAGGTTTATTAATGTATAAATTAAATTTTGTAGCCACATTTTCAAGTTATTATTTATGCTATTTTTTTATTATATTCCTCTTTTTCCATTTTTCATGTCTATATGTATTTAATCATGTTCTTATTGATATCACAAGTAAACTGTTTCCCTTGTTTTCCCTTACTGGACATTCTACTCACCCGATTCTTTCAGGTATGTTCCCATGTTATGAGATGAAATAATTGAACTTAGGATGAACCTTTTATTGATCTTTGAAATTTTATTATAATAATGTTTTATGTTTTTATGGATTATCTACCTTATTTCCAAGATACTAAACTTTAAAAATCCTCAATTTGTAAAACGTAATTAAAAGTAATGTAATTAAAAGCTGAGATGCCATAAAAATATTCAAAGAACTTTAATTGGTATATTTTACTCAACCAAGAGATTCCTTTTTTAGTAACAATCACCAAAAAACTTATAGAACTCCTACTCTCTCATGTGTAACTATAATATTACTTTGTATTGTGAATTCACCAATCTATATAGGCACCCATCCTCTCAAACACTTTGAGAAAGAACAAACCAGTAAAAATTTAAATTTAAAATTTCCCTATTGTATTTTTAGAATTTCTTTTCAAACATTGAAAACTTGACTACCTTATAACTTATTAATAGTTAATAACTTTACTTAACACTTGACATAAAATTTCATTTAAAAAGTTCCAAAAATATTTTCTAGAATCAAGATTCATCAATTCATAATTAATGTAATATTAAATTTCTAATTCAAAATCATCACATTTAACGAAGATAAAATTTTAAAAAATATCATAAAACCATCCCTTAGTAGGAACCTCATAACACCAATTCCATATAGTAAAACATCATTCATAATAATTTTCTGATGACTTCATATGAATACTATTGTCTGATGACTCTAAGAGTTTTTCCTATCATTCTAAAACATATTTATATGGAATATATAAATAATTACATTCAATAGAATCTATAAAAAAAATTATTTTTTTGTATGTATATATAAAATTTTATTTAGACAAATATATAAGATAACTTTGATAAGGAATTTCCATGAAACTTCATTCGAAGAAATTTCTTGGATACCACTATTTAATATTACTTCAAACTTACACAATTATAAATACAACATAAATATTTGTTTGATAAATTTTTTTAATACAAAAACTCTAAATACATATAAACCTCGAACCTGGAATCATTCAATTTCATTACATCACATCATAAACATTTCATTACTACAAATTATCGGATATAATCCATTAGGTGTACTTCAAAATACATCATAGCCTGAAAATTGTATAAAAAAAGCTCAATGTACCCCATGTACTCAATATATGATCAAGATAACTTTTAGAAATCATGATTTTTGGTAAATTGAAGATAAATAAATATTCACTTGATTTCATTAATATTAATATCTGTCTAATATTAATTTGATCAAAATCAGATAAACATTTAGAACCACACTCCATCTGATTCTATTATTCAATTGGAATCCATTCATTTAAATAATTCCATTCCCATTGAAAAACTCTTATTGTTCACAATTTTAAGGAAATATTTTACAATGTTGAGTGATTTATGTTCAAAAAAAGACAATACTCAAGAAATTATTATTCTTTTATGAACAAGATTCTTCATATCATAGAAATATATCAAAACCTATTTTCTTCAATACATGGTCACCAATTCACTACTGATATACCACATTCTATCCCAAAATACTCATCATTCATTGATTATAGAGATAAATTTCACTTTATTCATAATGTAAAAATTAAATATTTATTCTTAAGGCACAAATGGTAAATTCCATACTAATTTTAACCAATATTGTTCACAAATTTACTATTTGATCATAGTCAAAATCCTCATATCAACATTATTAATTAAAAAAATCTTCATTACTGAGAAACAAAGGGTATATTCATTATAGTCTTATAGAGATTACAACCATAGGAATAACCTATCACTAATTACTTGGTACCATACGACTACATTTCAAACTGACCAGACTCATATATAGAAAATATAATCATCCAACTAAATTACAAAAAATATAGACACAAAATAATCATATTATTTTTACTTTAATTTAGACCATTATTTTAAAATTACAACAAAAAATCACTATTAAAAACCAATTTTTTTCATGGTCAATCACATTTCATAAACTCCATTATCGAAAAAAGTTAAATTTATTTTAGAATAATTTAATATTTGAAAATTTAGAATCTATTTAGAAATTATATTCTATTTAAAAATATACATTTTAAAACTATTATTCAACTATTTTTAAAAGAAAAAATATATTACTGATGTTTTATATTTTGAAAATATTAAAACACTTAAAACAACACATTTTTTATTTTCAAAAAACCATAAAAAATAACAATATATACACTTCAGTAACATTTATAAATTTAATCACCACTAATAATGTATTTGGGTAGGAATTTATTAATTATTTGGTAATTTTAATTAATTTAAATAATTTAAATATAAAAACCAAAATATATAATATTTTCATTTATTATATGCCATTATCCAGCTGAATAATACACCTCTAATGCAATGGCCTCCTCTCTGAGAAGTATAATTTCTGTAAAAAAAATCCAATTTTGTGTGTAAAATAGTTAAAATCACACCTCAATAATTCATATAGTGGTAGGGAAACACAATAACATACATTCTAACTTTCTTTTCCACTACTTTAATTCTATCATGATATTCAAATAGTCCACCATCCATGTTACAACTTCCAATATCTACCTTTAAAAAACTATATCCTAAAACTAAATGGGCCTCATTAATTTTTGAAATGAACCATACAAAATCTAAAAATCATCCTAGAATAGACTATAACATTCACCTATAACATTGCATAATCACCTTGGTATGAAAACATTTGTTAGGAATCTATTCAGGGTGTTGAATAATATTTTATCTTCTTTTAGAAACACTTATAGTCATTACCATATTTTACCCAATATTAATTATGAATCATCTATATATTAGATATAACAAGTATTAAAAAAGAAAATGACACAATTTATTTATTCCCTCATAGTGATAGTATAAAAACATAAAATAAAAAAACATCCCATATAAATCTAGATAATAAAAAATAGTAGTAAACATAACAAATAAGATAACAACCAGTCTACAAATTATCAAAATAAAACAAACTCAGGTTATATTCAAGATGATGCCTCTGGATAATACTTTCTAACATCACTTCATTACTAAGTAATGTCCTTCCCTATTACTATGATACCCTACCAGTCTATATAAGAATTCACGAATCTTCCTCTATATATATTCTAGTAACCACAATTTAATAGATAAATTTACATATGTGGTGAAGTCTATATTTAGGGTGTTAGTATAAAAACACAGTAAGTACTTATTAGAGGCCTTAAAAACCAAAAATTTATATAGTTTAGGGAATAAATGTGATTGTGTATATGAAATCTACAAGGAGAAAGGAACAACATTCCCAAAGTGGGTGAATATTATCTTGGACACCATCCCAATTTGTTAGCTAGCAAGTATATGAGATTCCATTGATTTCCCACAAAACATCGAAAACTACCTTAGAAACATAAAAAACCCATCCTATTATTTATTACAAATGAAAATTAAAATAAAAAAATAATGTAAAAGTAAACAATATTTCTCCAGTAGTTTCACATCTAAACCAAATGGAAATTAATAAATTTATATATTTTGTCCATTTAGATCAATTTTTTGAAAAATAATTATGAAAAAATTTAAAAAATAATTATTAATTGGTAACTAATACCATAATTATTCATTTTTAGATAATAATAACAACATTTTTTTTAATTCATTTATATACATAATTTGTGTCCTGGATTTTGATTTTTAATCCATCTAATAGTGATTCAAGATAAAAATAATTCTATAATGAAGAAAACATTTTTGATGTAAATTTAACAAATAAAATATAATTATAATTTAGTTATTAATAATATAAATGAAAATTAATCACTATAAATAATTTTAAAGAATTCTAAAAAGTTTAAAAATCAAGAAAAAAATAAATCACATCTTTTGACCATAATGTGGTTGTTTATGATTTTGTAGTTTTAATGAAATTATAAGTTAAGATGGAGATTGAAGAATACATGATATATTTAGGGAAGAAAAATTAAAAAACAAATGTAATTTAAATTGAGGTCATGGTATCGTTATATTTTATTTTTAATATTAGTGGTTAGATAATTTAATAGAGACAATTCTCTTAGTGTGGTTCATGTATTCATAGAACTGAACTTCTAGTGTTGTGATAATATTTTTGAAAATTTTTAAATGTAAAATCAATTTTTTATTGGCATGATAAGGAGTTTTAGAAAAAAATATAATTGTGTGTTTGAATTATTATAATTAGTTAGTAAATAGAAAATCATTTTTATAAATATTCTAGATGGTTTCAAGTAGAATACTTGAATTTTGTTAATTTTATAACGTATTATTACATGGCGTTAATTGTGTAACATGGGACAAGTAGAGATCAACCATTGATATAAAATACACACATATTAAGGGGTATATTCCTCTTTTTATCACAAAATAAATAATATTGATATAAAAAGTTAATGGAATTATGAGTGTTGAGTGCTTTATAAATTTATTTTAAATAAAAATGAAGATAGAATAGTGGTCTAAAATTATTATTATTATATAATAATTTTACATAAAAAATTATATATTTGACTTTAGATATTGGTAATAAATATTTAATAGTAATTTATTACTCAATTATTGATTTTTAAACACATATTTGGAATATTGAATAATTGTATATTAAAGAGGAGGACCTCATTGTATTTAGAGTTATCTTTTTTTGTGATTATTATTTAGTGGTATAGTATTTTTATGTATGAAATGTTTATATATATCTTATAATGCAAGAAAATATGAATATAATATTTATTTATTTCTAGTATAAGTATTGTATTAAAATATTTAACGATATTGTTTGATGAAATTAACATTTCTTAAAGAACATGTTTCTTCCTGGTTATGAATAGTGTTTAATTAATACTAATGGTGGTTTATAATGAGTTTTTTTGGATTTATAAAAATTTGAATTTGATATTAATTTTCTTTGATAATTATATAATATTTTTAAGTGAGTGACCATATGAATTAGAGGTGAGAAGGCTTATCATTGTATACAGGTTAAAAGATATTCTTTACTCATTTATTTTCAATCTTGCGATTATAGTAAATCATATAAACATTTGTAATTATAGTAACAAAAAGGATATATTATTTCATAATGAATTGATAACCTCATTAAAATTTCATATGTTATCAAACTATTTTAGTTCATTATATACATAGAAATAAAATAAAATTGAAAATAAATTTTATCATTTTACATAATCACTACATGTTTTTTATTTCATGTTAATTCTTATATTATTATAGAAAAAGTATACATAGATTTTAAATAGGACAGATTAAATGTCATTGTGTTTTATTTAATTTTTTATTTAATATTATTTGATATTATGTTTACTATTAAATATTTTCTATGATTTTCTATATGATTTTTTTAATTTTTAATAGTTTTAATGGGGTTCATAGTTAACCAACATGGCTTGAAAAATTGTGAAACAATCATGTTTTTCAACTCTGTATGGGACATTTCCATTTTACAAAGTTAGTTCACTACTTTTTATATCATGCGAGATCATAATATTAACAACATTAGGTGTTTTTTAGTGTATGGTGTTGGAAACATGGTTTCCTTATAGTTTTTTAAACCATATGAGTAAATTGTGTGTAGATCCTAATTAAAAACACTATTTTTATTTTTTCATTATTTATTTATTTATTCTTTTTTATTTTATTACCCTTTTCTTCCCTTTTACGTTGCACAACACAACTAGGATGAGCCCCCATCACCATGACTCCCTACTATCCTTATGACCCTCTATAGTGAATATTTATTCTGGATTATTCAAGATTATTGGTTAATGTCTCAAGGTATGGAATCCTCATATCCCTGTCCCTTATTTTCTCACGATTTTCCATTCCCCCATCACCATCATGGTTTATATATACCCTAGGTTAAGGTATTGACCCTATTTTTTATTTCATTAATTATTAGGGTTCATAAAGGTTTCTTCTTTCATGTTTGGGTGTTATACATCTCATACAATACAATTTGGACTATTCACTATCAATTTCTGATAGGTTTTCCCTTACCCAGTATTTTAATTCAGAAATTGGTTATTTCTTGGTGTTTCAAATTTACATTTTAATTAATAAATTATGATGTTAAATTATGGTTATTTATTTTCTAAAGAAAAAGTGGTATTTTATTTTGGTTTACACATAAAAAGGAAAATTTAATTATTTTAACGGGTGGTGTAAATATGATTTCAGTAAATCAGGTGCTCTGATTATTTTAAAAATTAATAGAATGATTTTTAAAATATTATATGGGATTTATAATTTTTTTAAATTTATTGGAAAAAATTTATTTTATAGAATTTCAAGTGGAACTAGAAATACTACGCATGCAGAAATTATTTAAAGAATTATTTTTAATTAATTTGAGTGATTTAAATTGATTTTACACTATTTGGTTCATGGAATAAATTAATGAGTATTGGTTTGAACCCATGAGGATTATAAATAAAAAAATGGTTTAATTTTAAATTAATTCTGAGGATGATTTGTAATATCGTGTTTTCGAAAATTGTTCTAAAAATGGTTTTTCATTATTAAAGAAAAGGATCAGTATCCAAAGTGAATTTTCTAAAGGCATGGTTAGAACATTTAAACTAATTTCTAACTGTTGTGATTCCCATTATTTACCCATTATATTGTTTCACCCATTTTGGGTTATCTATTTTATAGTGATGGTTGGATGGATTGATTGGGGATATTTTTGTGCGAGGGCGTCAAAGGTGAGGGCGTCACCTTATTATGATATTATGCTTTCTTTAATATTTTTAACCTAGTAGCCCTTACACTTCCATATTGGTCATGGGAGATCTAGGTCAATATTTAGATTCCTAAATGAGAGAAAACTATAGTTTGAAATTTTCTAGATAGAGACATACCGAGTTACTGAGTTTTCCAAGATTAACTGCAGTTATCACACATCTAGAGGGTGTTAGGTCTCTATGAGGTTGATAGGAATATATGGATAAACAATTTATTATAGGATGGATTAGGATTGATTTAACTAGTTTAGTATAAGATTAATTTAGGACATAGTTTAGATCACATGAAAAATTATTTCATTATTGTTTCCTCATGGAAGGGGTACAACTATATTACCTTATTTCATGATCCCTTTATTTTATTTCTCAAGTATCCTTCTAATTTTATATTTTACATGGTTTCTAATTTGACTTATGGTGCTTACTTGAATCTTGAACCCTTGTGTTTATTCAATTTCATAGACTAAAAAAAAGATTGGAAATTTTTGCAAATGGTGGCCTTTATTTTATATTTTCAATTGTATTTTGAAAATGATATTTTAATTTTTAAGTGGTTTAGGTCAATGAAAAATGGATTTCAGGTGATTGTTTTAATTTAAGGAAAATAATGTTGGAAAAAATTATTTAGTTGTTTTTAAAACATTATTGGAATGGTTTTGTCAATAAATTTGTGGAATGTGGAAAGGTGGGTGGTGGAGTGCTATGTTTTTTTATTCTCACACATATATTATCATTTAAGTTTCATAATTGAGATTAGCTATTGACTAATCTTAGCGTGTGGATTAATTTTGGTGGTTTTTGGTTAATTATTTTAATTTATTTATCCAATTCAACTATGTGTTCTTAATAATTTATTTTTTATGACTCACATTTACTTTCAAAAAATTTATAGAGTGTGGCCATTTAATTGATTTCTTTTTGGATTTTCATTATGTTTATCAGTGGTTTTCATTATTTATGTAGAGACTAGGTGATTTTGAGCTACATCATGTCGAGGGAGATTGGGGGGGTGAGAAGAGGTATTACCACTATGAATGGGAGTGTGGAGGGTGAGAAAAGTGATTATTTTACATATTTCAATATTTTTTTCCTTGATTTTGTTTTTTATAACTATTGATTTATTTTAGAATAGAAATTAGACGTATGAATGGGTCATGTCCAATGTTTTTGAAATATTCTTCATATTTTACTCTTATTAAAGGGTGAACAAATTTCTAATATAGATATATTTAATTTCTCTGGTACTTTTTGCTAACATATGGGGATCAAGAACACACCTTGGGTTAGTAGCGTACAGGTTTGGGTGCTTGTTTGGGTGGTAGGTTGAGCCATATCATTATAAAAGGTATTAGAGGCTATGTTCTATAGTGGGAGCCTAGGTTTTTTTACTATACTTTTTTTAATTTGGGAGTATGAGTAAGATCAATTTATAATTTTTGGTTGAAACTTGTGAGGTACACATTGGGAGAATACTATTTTCTCAAATCTTTCTAGAGTCTTGAGTTTCCATGGGTAGTAAATATTGGATTTTTTAGAGACTATTTTTTTATGATGTATTTATCTTTATAGGAATGATTTATTTTCCTTATGGGTTTCCCATTATATTTTTGAAAAAATAGGGGATGGGTCATTGAATGAGTTTGTCAAGTATGACACTAGAGACAAAGCATCAATCAAATGGTCAATGTTGAGATATATTAGGAATTATTATGTGGAAATAATGTGGTACCTAAAAACTATGTGGTCCAATCAATAGTAGTTCAAATCATGTTTGGTAATATATATATTTTCCCCTTTAGTAGGACTCTATGATAGGGGTGAGCCCATGGAAGTCCTGTTATATATTGATGCTATGGTTTGAATTTTTGGGCATCTAACCTTGTGTTAATTTTGGTAAAATATTTTTGAAATAAAATTTTATTTAATAAAATGTTGGCTTTGAAAATGTTTTTGGACGATTATTTTAAAAAATTTATTTTTCTAATTTTAAAAATGTTGGGTCAAAAAGTATTTTGGAAATAGACATTGGGTTTTTTATTTTAAAATGACTGTTTAAAATTTTTAGAAGAATAGTTTTTAAAGGAAATGTTAATTTCAAGTGTATATTTTTGGTAAAATTTGTTTTTAAATCCTTTTTAGTAATTGAGAAGTTTTAAATGAAAATTATATTTTTTGTAATGTGTTATTGATATTACAACTTTTTTTGGATTATTATTTTGAATTTTCCCTTATGTTTAGGGGGAATTTTTTTTGAGTGTGTGAAACATGATCTAGTTGAGTTCATTTTTCATTTTATTTGAATTATTCATCTCTAAAAGGTCATTTAATGAATGTATTTTCTATTCTAATGGATGAAATTTAGGCAGATTTTCACCTTTATCTATGTGAAGTTCCTATTGTTGGTATCCCTACCCAGACATAGGTTCAAGTGGTAAGGCTAGATTCTCTATTTTAATTGGAATTTTCTTCAATATATCTATATTAGTATCATTTCATTCTTCTGGGGTCATCTATGTTCAGCATGAGTGGGTTAGAACATAGGCGGGAGTTTTAGGATTATGTGAATGTTTGGTTTTTTGGGAGGTTATCTTTTTTCAATTGAATTAATAGTCAGTGGGATTTGTTGAAGTGTATTTGACCAAATTTTGATTAAGGTGATTTTGTGATTGTAATTATAATATGTTATTTGTTTTGGAGTGCTTATGATTTTATGATGATCATGTTCTTTATGGTTTTTGTGTTGGAATTGAAGCTTTAATAATTTCTAGTTTTGATGGGTTAAATAAGGGAAACCATAGGGTCTATTATTGGGTAACATGGATGAGACTTGGCTTCACAATGTTGGGAACTAAAATATATGAATTTTATTTTAATGGGTATTCCCTGAGATGGTGTCCCTGTTATGATTTCCTACTATACCATGTGAGTATGGTGACATAAATTTAAATCCCCTATCATTATTTGAGTTTGGTTGGGATCTTCATCATTTTGGTGACTTTAATTATTTGTTCATAGGTGTACTTGTGGGTTGTTTCTCATGTTTTTCAAATGTATGTGTGGATGGTTTGAGGTTGATTTTTTTAGTTTTCTTTAAGATTTGAGTAATTATGATCTTCATTGGATGTGTTGTGAGGTGATACATTTTGGTGTTAAAAATTTTGGAGTCTATTTGTGTTGTTAACCCACTATTTTAATTTAAGTATAAATAGTGGGGAGATCATAATTGGTATTGATATTCATTAAGACTTATATCCCTTATTTGATGGGTTATTCCTTCTTAGAGATGTTGAATTCTGTTTGAGGATATAAACTATTGTTCATGAGGAGTGGTGTTGGTTAGTCTTTATACCCTTTAGTGTTTGTTCAATTCACTTCTATATCCCACAACATTCTTAGGGTGCTATATTCTAAGTTATTTGTTGTTTATTATCCCTTAAAAATGGAATTATAGGGGTAACAACATTATGTTAGGGATAATTCTGACACCCATAATTTAACTACGTTTTATTTGATGTTTTGTTTAATATTATTTGACATTTTTATAAGTCTTTATAAGTTTCATAGAGTTTAAATATAATTTTTTTAAATTTTGGAAGTTTTAAAAGATAACACATTTAGGAAGCACAAATTTCTTGACCATGTGGAAATCATGTGTATTGGGTCCTTTGAGGAGTAAAAATGTGAGGTGTTTTTTGGTGTTCAGTATAGGTGGATTGGTTTTTTCATAGTTTGTAATTCTATGTAATTAAACCATGAATTGATATTGATAATTTTTTAATATATTTTTATCCTTGTAATTTTTATTTCATTAAGCCTTATTTTTCGTTACTTCCCATTTTCTTTATTGCTATGTCACAAAAAACACCAGGGATAATCCCTCTGATTCACCTCCATAATCTCATTATATCCCTCTCCTGTGTTTATTTATTCCATACTCTTCACTATTATTGGTCAATATATTGAGGTAATGACTCCAACTCTCTCTCTCTCTCTCTCTCTCTCTTATTTTATGGAGTTTTCCCCTTCCCATATCACAGTTGTGGTTCAATTGAACCCTTATTCAAGGTATTAACCTGATTTTAGTGATTTATTTAATGATTAGGGTATCTTAAGGTTTAATATTCCATTTTAGGTGTCCTACATTAGATGAAACACCTTTAAGAACAATAATCACAATTTCATTTTTATTTTACCATGCTCAGACTTTCAATATATGAATCATTGATTTCTTTGTGTTTTGAATTTATATTTTAATTATCAAATGATGCAATTAAATTATTTTTATTCTTTTCAAAGAGAATATGGGTTTTTATTTTTGTTTATAGGGAAAATGGTGAATTTACATATTTTAATGAATAATGTAAATTGATTGTCGGTAAAACAGGTGGTCTAGGTGTTTGAGAAATTTCTCAAATAACCTTTAAAATATTATTTGCGATTTATAAAAATATATAGAATTTATAAATTTATTTTTCAACGGGTTTTAAAAAATATTTCATGTGTAACATAAAATATTGAGTATGGATAAAATATTAAAAGGTAAATTTTCAAAAAATTTGAGTGGTTTGAAAATATATGACACCGTTTGAATCCTAATATAAATTAAATAAGGGTGTTTTATACCCTTGGGAAATTTTAATTAAAATAAGGGTAATTTTTTAAATTGATTTTGAGGAGGATTTATACTATAGTGTTTTAGAAATTTTTTATGTATTTTTTTGAATGATTAAAGAAAAGGATCACCATTTTGAGTGGATTAATTGAAGTCCTGGTTGGAATTTTTAAACAAGTTTCCCATTGATGCGTTTCCCCTTTTCCCTATTTCTCTTATTTCACCCACTGTGGGTTTCTATTTTAATTCAATGGTTGGATATATGAAATGGGGTATTTTTGAGAGATATAATTAGAGGTGATGGTGTGATCATGTTATACTTTTCTACATTTTTTTATCTTGTCTTACAACTTATCCTCACTCTTTTATATTGTCCATGGGAGTTCATGGTCACTATGTAGATTTTTGGTTGAGTGAATACTCTAGTCAGTGTCTATCTAGTTATTGGGAGACTATTTTGATAAGTTTTCAAAGTTGGACCCCAACCTTCCTATACTCGATATTGTGTTTTGGATCTATAAGTTTTAGGGGACTACCAAGATAGATAGTTTATTATAGTCTGACCAAGGATCTGTGTCACTAATTTATGATAATATTACTTGATTTCGAATGCTAGAGACCATGACACTAGATTTCTTGATAAATGGTTAATGAAAGTGTCCCATATATTGTAATTTATTTCTTTATCCCCCACTTTTATTTCATTAGAAACTTAATATATTTTCATTCATCATTGACTTGTGGTGCATGCTTTAATATTAATCACATCTGTTAAGTCTATTTTGTTGAAAATGGGTTTTTAAAAAGCCTTGGAAATTTTTATAAATAAAAGGATTCATTATGGATTTTCTAGTGGATTTGAAAAAATATGTTTTGGTTTCAAAAGTGGCATAAGATGAAGAAAAATTGATTACATGTGATTGTTTTTATTTATAAAAAATATATTGGTATTTTTTATAATCTTGTTTAAAACTAGTCTAAAATGATTTTATTATTAAAAAATTAGATTTTTGAAAGGCGAGTGGTGGCCTACTATGTATTTTTATGGTCATTCCTATATTATAATTTTAGTTTTAGGATAATGATCATATTTTATCCACTCGTAGAGTATTTATAGATTTTTGGTATTTAAGGATAGTGGTTTTATTTTATATAATGAATTCATCTAAGTGTTCCTATTACTTGATTTTGTAATGCATGTAATTATTTTCTTCCAATATCGAAATGATTGGCCTCTAAATTCATTCCTTACCATATTCCATTTATGTTGTTCGTGGTTTATATTATTTATATGGATATTGGGTAATACTAGAGCTTCAACATGTTATGGGAGCTTGGGGGTGTGTAGTGGTTTGCTGGCTAGGTGAGGGAGTTTGGGGTGTGAGAATGGGTAACCGTTTGCATCTTTATATATATATAATATATATCTTTCTTATGAATCATTTTTATTTTATGATTTATTTTTTATATACGGGATATGTTGATTTTTTAAATATACATCTTATTTTAATCTGATTAATGGGATAAATAAATCTAAATATTTATATATGTGAGGCCCTATAACTTATCAAAACCTTGTGGGGATAAATAAGGGCATTTGGGTTAGCGATGAGCCTGTTCACATGACGATTCCAATGGTATTTGTAAATCCCTAAAAAAACATCAATATTTAGTAATAAAACATTCTATGTATTTTTTGTATAATAGATAATCGAAAAATACATAGTACGTTATAAAAATGAGGGCCTTTTTCAGTATAGGTTCTAGAAAATTAGACAAGAACTTAGATACATTGAATCATAGTTTACAAAAAGTAACAACTAATATAAATATTTGGATTCATCTGCATTAGAACCTTAACTATTATTGGAATGTATAATGATTCCTATAATTTTTTAAAAATCATGTTATGAGAAAAATAGCCCAGTAAGGGATATGAAAAAAAAGAAAAGGAACCGTTTGTCTGGAAATACCTTTTAACATATTTGAAATTTTTTAAAATACATACTTCTTATCCATAAAGTATCATATACATACTTTGTGAAAACATAGAAAAAATAAATTAAACATGTTGGTAACTTGGGTAAATAATTAAATTAAATTTTTACCATAATGGATACCATATTATTTTTAACCCTCATGGATACCTTACAAAGTAACCCTCCCGGATACCATACAATGTAACCCTCATAGCTACCTTATGGTGTAATCATCACAGTAATACATGGAGTAACCGTATGACCGACCTAAAACATAATCATACCCAATGAATTTATGGGAAATAAAGGTCCCAAAATTCATCATAAAAAATAAATAAAACCAAAAAAATCATACAACATGAATAATTTAAAAAAACAAGACTTTTGAATTTGGTAATGCAAAATTTTGAAAGAGGATTTTAAAAGAAAAGGCCCTTACTAATATAATATAATTGATGGGAGAATTAATAGAGTGGCAGTAATATATATATATAATGTAAATACACATTATTAAACATAATATAAACGAAATTCTTCACACAAAAAATTTTAATACCACATTAGTAATGAAGTAGAATGTTAACCCAATGAATGGAAATTGGGTTACGAATTCCCTAACAAAATTTCGGCATGGAAATTGACGTACATGGGAGGGATTAATGAGATATAAATGGGGTATCACATCATTCGTATATCATAAGGTATGTTTGGGGGAGGTTTTAAAACATACCCATTCATTAGGAACTAATAATAATAAATCATAACATAAGGGTGATTCTTGAATAAAAGTGAGAAAAAGAGGATCCCTTACCTCAGGTTCGACTTCCTTAAAACATGTCTAAAACACCTGTATGAAGGTTAAAATAGTGTTATTAATATTTTGAAGAAACATATTCATGTTTATATCATATTTCATGATCATTTTATAACATAATTCCACCCATTCATTAATATTTTTTAATTCTATTGTTTTGGGTGCGTGCATTACATTATTTCCATGAGTAGTTCGTAGAGGATTTTCATGTCGGTTGTAAAAGAAAATACATAAGTGGAATGAAATTTTATTTTCATATTTACATAACATTAAATTAGACCATTTATACTTTTAATTCTGATATGATGATGATTCATTAGTTAAAATATTAATGATGTTTGTTTGGATCGTTTTGGCGGTCCTTTGATAACAAAAAACTCATTTGGTTTTGTAATTTAATATCATGTGTAAAAAATGATTACATAACATTAAATAAGATATAATACATAAATTATAATCTGGTTCAAAATTAAAAATGTTTTTTGACCTGTCTTTATGGAAGTACAAGAAATTGAAATCACATCATCCATGATGTCGGTAAATCTACACATCATAGACGGTGTTTTAATTTCTTAAATAAGTGGGAGAGGAGAAGAAGTATAATGGTGAATCATTAATAAACAAGATAAAATCTAGAATATTTAAGATATCAGATCATTCATGCCTCTTTCATAAGTGGAGATGAGGAAATATGATGAATAGGAAAGAAAATTAAAAGAAAAGAAATAAAACAAAAGAGGATGTTTTCCTCTTGATCTCTTCTCCATGAGATCCTTATTAAGAGCCTTGGTTTTGGAATTTTGGTGTAACCAGTAGGTCTTGGAAATGGGGAAGAGTATTGATAGTATTATATTTCAAAACACAGTCAAGTCTCAAGGATTGATAGGTGTGTGTGGAAGAGGGGGCGAATGGATGGTATTTATAGTGGAAGAGAGGAAGAGTTTTACATTATTCTAGCCTTTAGTTTAGTATTATTTCTCAAGACTATGAAATGTATAAAATCATGTGAAAAATTATAAAAAAGAGCATGAAGGTTCTAAAAATGTGTCCTTACATCATCCATTAGTTCAAAAATAATGTATTTAATTTATAATTTATATATACGATATTTTATGATATTTTATTATTAAAAAAAATTCAAGTACTTCAGAAAAATCCCAAAAATTCACCCAAACTATTTTTCATCAAGTAGAATCGAAAAATTGAAATCCATTTTTTCAAAATGATTTTTTAAATATGAGAAATATATTTTTATGTAAAATAATATTTTATTCAAAAAATAACAATTCTAAAACATTTATTACTTATTTCAAGATATGGGCATATCATTATTTAAATTAGATCTTATATATATACTATAATATGAGGGGTTTCTATTCATAAGGATATATTACTATTTATAAGTGTAAAAATAATATTGGTAATGGTAACATTAATATTTATAATGGGATGTTACTATTCACAAAAAATTAGGTTTACCTTATAATACTCTATAAAACTTATTGATTGTAATCGTGTTTGTCTGTTTTTTGAAATTAAAAATACAGAAGCAGGAAAATGATGTTAAATGGTTTGTTTTTAAAGTTTACATATTATTTAGTAGTTAATTTTAACACATTGTTTTTCTTTTTAAAATATAGGGTTGTTACATTACACCCTGCCACCCCCACCCCCCCCCCCCCCCCCCGTAAATGAATTTCACCTTTGCAATTTGTTTAATACACTAATATTTCTGAATATACATATCGATTATTAAGAAAAAAATATTTTCTTAGGTGTATATAATTAACTAGAAGTTTAAAATTAAACACTATTAGTTAAATTTTTCAAGAAAAATGACAACGTATAATCTCAAATTTTTTCTAGACCGTTCCTCTTACACCAAATATAAATCCCTGAACCGAAAATTCCAGATTTAGTACTAAAACCTGCCATGTATTTTTCTTTTATAATAGATAATTGAAAATTAAATAGTACATTAAAAAAATTAGGACCTTTTCCAATCTAGGTTATAGATAATTATACAATAAATTACATATATTGAATCAACGTTTAAAAATAATTATCTACTAATATAAATAAATGGATTCATCTACATTAGAACATTTACTATCCTTTAACATCTAGGGATTCCTATTAATTTTTTTAAAAAATCATGGGATGAAAAAAATATCTCATTATGGGATATAAAAATGAAGTAAAGGAACTATTAGTCCATAAATAATTTTAAACATATGAAAACATTTTCATAATACATGCTTATTATCTATAAATTATAATATATATACTTTGTGAAAATATAGAGAAAATAAATAAAACATGTAGGTAACATCAAGAATTAATTACTTAAAATAGTAACCATCATGGATAATATATTATTTTTATCTCTCATGTCTACCTTATAATGTAAACCTCACAACTACCTTGCAATGTATCCCTCACGGTTGCCTTATAGTGTAAACATCAATGTTACACATGGATTAATCATACGGCTGACCTACAATATAATAATACCCAATGAATTGAAGGGAAATATTGGTCACACCCTTAATCATAACATACAACATGAATAATTTCGTAAAAATAGTCCTTTGGAATTTTTTAAAACAGAATTTTAAAAGCGGATTTTAAAATAAAATCCCCTTACTAATATCATATAATTGAAGTGAGTCTTAATAGAGTGGATGTATTATGTATATAAACTATAAATAAAACTAATTATGAATAATATAAACAAAATTTTTACTCAAACAATTTTAATTAAACAAAAGTAATGAATTAGAATGTTAACCCAAAGAATGGAAATTGGGTTAATAATTCCCTTATAAAATTTCGGCATGGTGATGGATGTACATGGAGGGGTTAATTGTAACGCCCCGACCCCAGTTACCCAGAGTCGGTGCATTATTACATAACATTGGCATGATCACAAGAAAGATCAAATCTCGAAAGACCGATTGGTTTAGTAGCCTTGGAAACACTAGATATATTCATAAGTTTTACATTACATCATAAAATGAAAAACTACTACAACAACATAATGTTTCCACAATCCACACTATTAACCCCTCATAAAATCCCTGCAGGTCATTCATAACTTACTTCTTCACATCCTGGGAAAAATAAAACATAGAAAAGGGGTGAGCTCAAATGCCCAGTAAGGATAACAATATAGCGGAAACTTTCATAAATAAGAATAAACATTTAAGGAAAAGTATAACTAAAACAAAAGCCTTTTAAATATGAACTTTCAACATGGTATGGCATAAATAAAATGAAATAATGCCATTTACTTATTCACATGGATATTCTACTAATCGAATAATCACATGCAAAAATAAATAACCACTTTCATAATGTTGGAATGCATAATGCCAGACTATCATAACCACATGGCCAAGGCCTCGTGCCAAGACTACAAATAAGATTTTGTCAAGGCCTTGTTCGAAGACACTAGTTTGTCTCATGAGACCTACCGATGCATCGAGGAGCTATAGCGGGCTCCACCCGTCACATATTAAGTCCAATGCATTCCCATATGAAAAGGGTTAAACATAACATAAACATTCATATTAAAACTAGCATATGAAATGTCAATACTTTCACCATAAACTATGAATGGTATAAAAATAGCACATCCACAGTCAAACATATCACAAAACCTTCAATACAATAAAGAAGTTTTGTATCATAATAAATCAACTTCAAATAATCTTAAAATCCATCAAAGGATGTTGACATAGATGAAATCAAAATTCTTTTTAAAGAAATATCTCCTTTTATTTTGAAATAATTTAAGATCCATATAAAATAAAACATTTTCTTTGAAAATATTCTTATAAGCTTGTAAGGGAAGCTTTGAAGATTTTATAACGGCGGAAAATAGCCGCACCCGCCGTATAAGTTAAAAAAAAAATTCTTACCTTAATTCCGTCGAAAAGGTTAAAAAGGACCTTGTTTTGAAAACGACCGAAAGATTCCTTTATAAACCACTTATAAAAAGTCAAAAAGGGTATAAATGACTTTAACTCATATTCTAGTAAATAGTAAAAATGTTTTGAAATGCATTTTTAAGAAACATGGATGTGGATGATAAAGAGATCCCAGTAGATTATTACGTATAAACAACCTTGGACAATGAAGAGGTTGTAAAGTAAAACATTACCTTTTACTTTTCCTTGGTTGGGGTAGGTTAACCTCCTGTATAATGGTGAAATAGTTGTTATTAAATTATACAAGAATCATATATAATAATATGATATCATATATGATCTTTTAACATTGATTTGTTAATAATATCTTAGAATTATCGTCGTTTCGGGAGTTAACTTACTCATTTTCTTTTATATGTTTTGTTACATAAGCCATGTTTTTTGTATCTTATTCATATCCAGAATGATATCTAGTCCTTAAACATCATTTTTAAATCATCAAATGATAATTATACTTGAATGGATACGATGGAGAATGAATCTCATCGCGTTCGTGGAGACGGTAGTCCGTACGTACGCACGAGCGACAATATCATTCTTTTGATATTAAAATAATATATAAATGGATGGTATATCATATATACAGAATCATTAACATGTTATATTTATTATTTACATGAGTTACACATCATTATTATACACATCCAAATAATATTATATTGAATAACAATTACACCACGACGTGGAGACGGTAGTCCGTACGTACGCACGTATGGTGACATGTTATTCAAAGGGTGGATAGAATACTGAATATGGTTGTACCATATTTATAATAACATCACATTATATGTGAGATAATGGAGTTATTATTTTAGAATGGTAAGAACAAAGGAAGAAGAAGTGGAAGAATAAATGAACTTGGAGAAGGGTGGTGAAATCATTACCTCTTCTTCGGGTTCTTCCTTTTGATTTGATCAAAAGGGCTCCTTAGGTTGGCTTTCTGATCAAACTAAGGCCTCTCGGTTGTAGTGAGGGATTTTGGGATAGTATTTGGGCAGAGTTTGGCCGAACCAAAAGGCTTTGAACGTGTGATGAAATGAGAAGGATGAGTGCCCTTTTATAAGAGGGGTGAGGGGCACCTTTGGAAAAGCTAGAAATATTAATTTATAATAAATTCATATTCGGTTTCTAATGGCTCCAAAGCCTATTATTCAAAAGTTAAGGTGGGGATAGGTCGAAAACCACTCAACCAATAGAATTTAGACAGGTTTGGGTACTTATATTAACCTTATCTTTAAGTATTAACTCTAAGTTAATTAGTTTCACTTTTACAATGTCTCTTTGTATTTTTATATAATATGGTTAATAAACTTACTATATACATCCAAGAGACCCCCAAGTGGTAAATTAATGATGGACCTATCATGATATAAGTCTCTTGGCCGAACCTTAGATTTTTAGGAATTTAATATCAATTAAGAATATAATATTTGTTTTAAGAACTCTTTTATGTCAATTTTGACACTATTCAATAGTTGATTTTTGTGAAACTCATAACAGATTTATTACTTAGAAAAAAGTCAATTAAATCAATCCTAATATATCATATTATCCTAGAAAATTAGTTTAATTCATTAAAAGTTTCATATTATATTTATTTGGGTATTTATAATATCAATTATTTTAATTTTTCACTATTATAGTAATTACTGCATCATCATTGTGTCATAAATAAAATAAATTATTTAATGTCTAAAAATTATAAATAAAATAGCATTATGTAGGAAATCTTTTTAGCTTTCTAATTAATATTTATAATCTAAATCCAACATATATAACCTTATGTAACAATTGTTTTTCTAAAAGATATATGCTTGTGTCATTTTTGTATTTATTTTAACTTAATTAAAATAAAGTGTCATTATCACTTACAAGTGGATCCATGGGGTCCCAAAATAGACCCAAAGATTCCCATGGTCGACCATGTATCAATAAATAGGGTTAAGACACGTTTTAGGGTAATTTATTGTTATTATAATATTATTTTTTAACCCTTATTTACCGGATTTACCCTTAACCATGGTAAATAAAATATTTACCGCAGTAATTATTCAAAATGTCTAAAAATAAAAGTTACCTATTTACACAATTTGAACATCCTGATTCCAAATATGGAATCCATTTTCCTAAATTCAAAACACAGAAGTGGCAGAAATTAATTTAAAATTAATTCCCGCTGTCAAAACAAAAAGCGTGTTTTTAAGAGATAATAACTATCAAAAGATTGACACTCGTTTATGTTCTGTTTAATTGTAAAATTATGTCCAATGACCAACATTATATTAAATGGTAAAAATATATTCTAAATATACTTTAAAACCACTCAAATTCAGAATTTATCACTATTAATTATTTTGATTAAAAAAGTTGTTTTTAATTAAAACTTAGTAATTTTCACTATTCATCAAAATATGAAAGTTATCCAAAATGTACCAAAATTTCACCTTAGGCTAAATTCGATATTCCGAATCCAAAAATGAAGTCCATTTTCAAATATAAAATATATATAATTTCAAAAAGTAGGTATTACTATTCATAACGGCTAGTTTGATTAGTTATGGTGTGTTAGAACTCGGTGTTGCGTACAACACACGCTATCACATTATTCAAAGAGAAGCGTACCGTAGAAGCTTGGGGTGTTAAATTCTCCCCTCCTTCAAATAATTGCGTCCTCGCAATTTCTAGGGTATTACTGCATAAAAAGACTCGGGTGGTTCTTCATCAAAAGTTCCTCGGGTTCCCACGTTGCCTCTTCCATCTTATGGTTTCTCCACAAAACTTTTACCAGACGCGTCGTCCGGTTTCTCAGCACTTGTTCTCTCGTATCAAGAATCTTGACGGGCTCTTCGCAATAAGACAGATCGGGTTCCAGTTCTAATTCCTCATAGGTGAGTACATGCATCGGATCAGGCATGTATTTCCTCAATAGAGATACGTGGAACACATCGTGAACTTTGGAGAGACTTGGCGGCATTGCCAATCGGTAAGCTACAACCCCAATTCGTTCTAGAATTTCGAAAGGTCCGATGTACATGGGACTCAATTTACCTTTCTTACCAAAACGTATGACTCCCTTCCACGGAGATACATTCAGAAAAACATGATCACCGACTTGAAATTCCAAATCCTTCCTTCGATTATCGGCATAGCTCTTCTACCTACTTTGAGCTGCTTTGATGTGATTTTGGATTACTTTCACCTTTTCCACCGTTTCCTCCACCATTTCTGGGCCTACAAGTTTTCTTTCACCAACGTCATCCCAACAGGTTGGTGTACGACATCTCTTTCCGTATAACGCTTCATATGGTGCCATCTGAATACTCGAATTGAAGCTATTGTTATAGGAAAATTCTACCAAAGGTAAATATTGATCCCACATACCCTGAAAGTCAAGTGAGCAAGATCTCAACATGTCTTCTAAGGTTTGAATAGTCCGTTCTGATTGTCCGTCTGTCTGAGGGTGGTAAGCAGTGCTCAAATGAAGTTCAGTATCCAGGGATTTCTGAAGACTTTTCCAGAATCTTGAAGTAAAACGGGGATCACGATCAGAAACAATCGATAGGGGTACTCCATGAAGTCTCACAACTTCATTAATATATAGTCTTGCTAGACGTTTCAGGGGTAGATCTTCTCTTATAGAAAGAAAATGTGCTGCCTTGGTAAGACGATCAACAATAACCCATATTGCATCGTTCCTTCTAGGAGTCTTTGGTATCCCCATGACAAAGTCCATCGTAACATTGTCCCATTTCCACTCCGGTATGGGAAGAGGTTGCATGACTCCTCCAGGCTGTTGCCTTCCAGCTTTCACTTGTTGACAAACCATACATCTTGACACAAAATCAGCAATCTCCCTCTTCATGTTGTCCCACCAAAAATGTTCCTTCAAATCTCTATACATTTTGGTGCTCCCAGGGTGTATAGAGAAATTGGAACTATGAGCATCATCCAGCAATTCCCTTTTTAGATCAGGTATATTGGGAACACAAAGTCTCTTCCCAAATTTCAAAATTCCATCTTCATACACAAAGTCTCTCAATCTCCCATCATTCACAGCTTTAATCTTCTTTTGGAATTCTTCATCATCGGTCTGAGAACTCTTAATCCTTTCTAGTAAAGATGGTTTGGCAACCATTTGAAAAAGCATTGATGTTTCACCTTCCCTGGTTATTCCCATGTCCATCTTCACTAGATCCATGAAAATTGGATCCCTTTCAATTCTCATATTGTTCAAAACTCCATGGTCTTTTCTACTCAAAGCATCTTCCACCTTGTTTGCCTTCCCTGGGTGGTAGTGTATCGTACAATCATAATCCTTGAGTAATTCAAGCCATCTCCTTTGCCTCATGTTGAGTTCTTTTTGTGAGAAAATATACTTCCAACTCTTGTGATCAGTATAAATCTCACATTTTTCACAATAGAGGTAGTGCCTCCATATCTTCAAAGCAAAGATCACTGCTGCTAACTCGAGATCATGAGTAGGATAGTTTTGTTCATGAATTTTCAACTGTCGTGATGCATAGGCAATAACTCTATCATTCTGCATAAGGACACATCCAAGTCCTTTCTTCGATGCATCACTATAAATAACGAACCCATCATTCCCCGATGGTAGAGTCAATATAGGAGCATTGACTAATCTTCTCTTCATTTCTTCGAAACATTATTCACACTCTTTTGTCCAAACAAATTTAACCCCTTTACGTGTGAGCTTCGTTAATGGGTTAGCCAATCGGGCAAAATTCTGGACGAAACGTCGATAATAACCTGCCAAACCAATAAAACTACGTACCTCAGTTATACTCGTAGGTGTTGGACATTCTTGGATTGCCTTGGTCTTAGAAGGATCAACAGAGATTCCATCTTTAGAGACAATATGGCCAAGAAAAGAAATCTCCTAAATCCAGAATTCACACTTGCTAAACTTCCCATATAATTCATGCCTCCTCAGAGTCTTCAAGATAATGCGCAAGTGATTTTCATGATCTTCGTAGGTTTTGGAGTATACCAAGATATCATCAATAAATACCACCACAAATTCATCGAGATACTCCTTGAAAACTCTATTCATTAGATCTATGAATACAGAGGGTGCATTAGTCAATCCAAACGGCATTACAGTAAACTCGTAATGCCCGTACCTGGTTCGAAATGCTGTTTTCGGAATTTCTTCCTTATTCACACACAACTGATGGTATCTAGATCAAAGTTCAATCTTTGAAAAGTATTGAGCTCCATGCAGTTGGTCAAATAAATCATCAATACGAGGTAGGGGATACTTGTTCTTTATCGTTATAGCATTGATCTCCCTGTAGTCGATACATAACCTCATAGATCCATCTTTCTTTTTAACAAAAAGAACAGGGGCTCCCCATAGAGAAACACTAGGGCGAATAAATCCCTTATTACTCAATTTCTCTAGTTGTTTCTTTAGTTCGACTAACTCTACAGTGGCCATTCTATAAGGGGTCTTCGATATAGGCCTTGATCCAGGAATCAAATCAATAGAAAACTCAACTTCTCGTTCTGGAGGATGTCCAGGTAAATCTTCCGGAAATACATCTACAAATTCTTTCACAACAGGTACATCCTCTATTTGAACATTCCTTTCCTCACCGACAGTTATTTCATTCTCTTCCTCCCCAATAATTGAATTAAGTTGAGCTACTGGGGGTGGATCTAAATAAGAATTAGGTGGTGACGATTCTGCTCTAAAAATAAGGTGCTCCTTATCATTATCATCAAAAATCGTAACCTCTTTCTTCTTACAATAAATATTCGCATCATAGTCCGAAAGCCAGTCCATACCGAGGATTATATAAAACTCAATCATAGGTATGACGATGAAATCAGCAGATAAAGAAAATTTATGTGCTCTAATGGGGACTGATTCACAAAACTTTGTTGCAACGATACTTCCCTTAGGAGTTTTAACTGACAACTCCCTTATTAAATCAAATTGGAAATATCTAATTTTCTTAGCAAACTGGGAAGATATGAAACAATGCGATGATCCAGAATCAAATAATTCATTTGCTAAACTTGAGGAAACCATTAAATTACCTGCCACCACGTCTTTCGGAGCTTCTACCTCAGCAGTAGTGATAGCATAAGCCTGGCCTTGATCCCTTGGCATTTTCTGAGGTAAGTTCTCCTGACGCTTAGGACATGCATTTGCATAATGCCCCATCTCCCTGCAATTATAGCACTGAACGTTGGTAGCTTCCTTCTTCCCCTTGCAATCATGAGCTTGGTGGCCTTTTTCACCACACTTGTAACAGACTCCCATTCCCTTCAAGCAAGTACCAGGATGTTTCTTCCCGCATTTACCACAAGATGGATATTCAACCTTTCCCTTCTTCCCCTTATTTCCATTCCCAGATTGATCAGCAGGTCTCTTCTTCTCTTGCTTTGCTTTAAAGTCATAAGACTTAGAGAATTCATTTTCGGTCTTGATAGCACATGAGACAATGTCTTCGTACGATGAAAAGGATTGTGAGACTAACGCTCGACGGAGAAATGGTTTTAACCCATCAAAGAAACGATCAATCTTACTTCTTGGGTTACGAATATAATCACCAGCGTACCTCGCTAACCTTGTAAAGTTAGCCTCATACTTTGTGACATTCTCATCCTCCTTTTGTCTCAGACTCAGAAATTGCCTTTCCATATCTGCTCGATGGTCGCAAGGGAAGTATTTTTCTAAAAACAGATCTTTGAACTCCCTCCATTCCATATTTGATACTTCATCATCTTCCTTCGTATTTTGAATCAATGACCACCATTGATCAGCATCTCCAGTGAGGCGGTAAACTGCCATGATAACTTTTTCCCTTTCACTGCTCCCCAAAGCCTGAAATATATTCTCTAGGGAAAATATCCATTGCTCAGCTACTAAGGGATTTGTATTCCCATTGAACGTTGGTGGTTGTTGCCTCATGAATCAATCTAACGTTGATCCTCCACGTTGCGGATCAGGGTGCTCCATACGGGTAAGGTTATTATTCATAACCTGAGTAAGTTGTCCCAGTATGGTGATTAGCTGATCAGCACCAGTTTCATCACCAGCCCCACTATAATTATCTTGAGAAGGAGAGCAATCCCTATATGGAGTGCGTGCATTGATACAGTTTCCATTTCTTCCACTAGGCGCCATTTCTAAACAATGGCATAAACTAGATCAGTTTATGAATCAAAATATATAATCCCATACTTATAAAACACTTAACATAAATTGAACTATTTATGGATATAATCCATAATCATAAGAATGTTTTCTTTGAGGAAGTATATACTCATAATCCCTTCAAAATTATTTGTATAGAAAATGAGAGTTATCCTAAGCATATCCCCCGGGAGTGTCGTAACCAAGAGTGCAGCAAGGCCCGTTGTCGTGCACCAGTTCCCGTTCGAGTCTAGCTCAAAGCGGTGTTTTCGGGTTTTACCCCTAGGTACATCTGTGCCAGAGCCGCCTCTACCTGCTCGTATCCAGACAGGGATGTATTGCTTGGAAAACTCACAAAATCTCTACAATACCAAAATTCTAGGAAGTTCTTCTATACTAATCCTCAAAGTTCATCTTAGGTCTACGTGCTCTAATCAGAGTTTATCTAAATCTAGATTCCAAGGTTTGTACTAAACTTCCTCTGATACCAACTGTAACGCCCCGACCCCAGTTACCCAAAGTCGGTGCATTATTACATAACATTGGCATGATCACAAGAAAGATCAAATCTCGAAAGACCGATTGGTTTAGTAGCCTTGGAAACACTAGATATATTCATAAGTTTTACATTACATCATAAAATGAAAAACTACTACAACAACATAATGTTTCCACAATCCACACTATTAACCCCTCATAAAATCCATGCAGGTCATTCATAACTTACTTCTTCACATCCTGGAAAAAATAAAACATAGAAAAGGGGTGAGCTCAAATGCCCAGTAAGGATAACAATATAGCGGAAACTTTCATAAATAAGAATAAACATTTAAGGAAAAGTATAACTAAAACAAAAGCCTTTTAAATATGAACTTTCAACATGGTATGGCATAAATAAAATGAAATAATTCCATTTACTTATTCCCATGGATATTCTACTAATCGAATAATCACATGCAAAAATCAATAACCACTTTCATAATGTTGGAATGCATAATGCCAGACTATCATAACCACATGGCCAAGGCCTCGTTCCAAGACTACAAATAAGATTTTGTCAAGGCCTTGTGCCAAGACACTAGTTTGTCTCATGAGACCTACCGATGCATCGAGGAGCTATAGCGGGCTCCACCCGTCACATATTAAGTCCAATGCATTCCCATATGAAAAGGTTTAAACATAACATAAACATTCATATTAAAACTAGCATATGAAATGTCAATACTTTCACCATAAACTATGAATGGTATAAAAATAGCACATCCACAGTCAAACATATCACAAAACCTTCAATACAATATAGAAGTTTTGTATCATAATAAATCAACTTCAAATAATCTTAAAATCCATCAAAGGATGTTGACATAGATGAAATCAAAATTCTTTTCAAAGAAATATCTCCTTTTATTTTGAAATAATTTAAGATCCATATAAAATAAAACATTTTCTTTGAAAATATTCTTATAAGCTTGTAAGGGAAGCTTTGAAGATTTTATAATGGCGGAAAATAGCCGCACCCGCCGTATAAGTTAAAAAAAACATTCTTACCTTAATTCTGTCGAAAAGGTTAAAAAGGACCTTGTTTTGAAAACGACCAAAAGATTCCTTTATAAACCACTTATAAAAAGTCAAAAAGGGTATAAATGACTTTAACTCATTTTCTAGTAAATAGTAAAAATGTTTTGAAATGCATTTTTAAGAAACATGGATGTGGATGATAAAGAGATCCCAGTAGATTATTACGTATAAACAACCTTGGATAATGAAGAGGTTGTAAAGTAAACCCTTACCTTGTACTTTTCCTAGGTTGGGGTAGGTTAACCTCCTGTATAATGGTGAAATAGTTGTTATTAAATTATACAAGAATCATATATAATAATATGATATCATATATGATCTTTTAACATTGATTTGTTAATAATATCTTTGAATTATCGTCGTTTTGGAAGTTAACTTACTCATTTTATTTTATATGTTTTGTTACATAAGCCATGGTTGTTGTATCTTATTCATATCCAGAATGATATCTAGTCCTTAAACATCATTTTTAAATCATCAAATGATAATTATACTTGAATGGATACGATGGAGAATGAATCTCATCACGTTCGTGGAGACGGTAGTCCGTACGTACGCACGAGCGACAATATCATTCTTTTGATATTAAAATAATATATAAATGGATGGTATATCATATATAAAGAATCATTAACATGTTATATTTATTATTTACATGAGTTACACATCATTATTATACCCATCCAAATAATATTATATTGAAAAACAATTACACCACGACGTGGAGACGGTAGTCCGTACGTACGCACGTATGGTGACATGTTATTCAAAGGGTGGATAGAATACTGAATATGGTTGTACCATATTTATAATAACATCACAGTATATGTGAGATACTGGAGTTATTATTTTAGAATGGTAAGAACAAAGGAAGTAGAAGTGTAAGAAGAAATGAACTTGGAGAAGGGTGGTGAAATCATTACCTCTTCTTCAGGTTCTTCCTTTTGATTTGATCAAAAGGGCTCCTTAGGTTGGATTTATGATCAAACTAAGGCCTCTAGGTTGTAGTGAGGGATGTTGGGAGAGTATTTGGGCAGAGTTTGGCCGAACCAAAAGGCTTTGAAGGTGTGAAGAAATGAGAAGGAGGAGTTCCCTTTTATAAGAGGGGTGAGGGGCACCTTTGGAAAAGCTAGAAATATTAATTTATAATAAATTCATATTCGGTTTCTAATGGCTCCAAAGCCTATTATTCAAAGGTTAAGGTGGGGATAGGTCTAAAACCACTCAACCAATAGAATTTAGATAGGTTTGGGTACTTATATTAACCTTATCTTTAATTATTAACTCTAAGTTAATTAGTTTCACTTTTACAATGTCTCTTTGTATTTTTATATAATATGGTTAATAAACTTACTATATACATCCAAGCGACCCCCAAGTGGTATATTAATGATGGAACTATCATTATATAAGTCTCTTGGCCGAACCTTAGATTTTTATGAATTTAATATCAATTACGAATATAATATTTGTTTTAAGAACTCTTTTATGTCAATTTTGACACTATTCAATAGTTGATTTTTGTGAAACTCATAACAGATTGATTACTTCGAACAAAGTCAATTAAATCATTTCTAATATATCATATTATCCTATAAAATTAGTTTAATTCATTAAAAGTTTCATATTATATTTATTTGGGTATTTATAATATCAATTATTTTAATTTTTCACTATTATAGTAATTACTGCATCATCATTGTGTCATAAATAAAATATATTATTTAATGTCTAAAAATTATAAATAAAATATCATTATGTAGGAAATCTTTTTAGATTTCTAATTAATATTTATAATCTAAAATCCAACATATAGAACCCTATGTAACAATTGTTTTTCTAAAATATATATGCTTGTGTCATTTTTGTATTCATTTTAACTTAATTAAAATAAAGTGTCATTATCACTTACAAGTGGATCCATGGGGTCCCAAAATAGACCCAAAGATTCCCATGGTCGACCATGTATCAATCAATAGGGTTAAGACACGTTTTAGGGTAATTTAGTATTATTATAATATTATTTTTTAGCCCTTATTTACCGGATTTACCCTTAACCATGGTAAATAAAATATTTACCACAGTAATTATTCAAAATGTCTAAAAATAAAAGTTACCTATTTACACAATTTGAACATCCTGATTCCAAATATGGAATCCATTTTCCTAAATTCAAAACACAGAAGTGGCAGAAATTAATTTAAAATTAATTCCCGCTGTCAAAACAAAAAGCGTGTTTTTAAGAGATAATAACTATCAAAAGATTGACACTCGTTTATGTTCGGTTTAATTGTAAAATTATGTCCAATGACCAACATTATATTAAATGGTAAAAATATATTCTAAATATACTTTAAAACCACTCAAATTCATAATTTATCACTATTTATTATTTTGATTAAAAAAGTTGTTTTTAATTAAAACTTAGTAATTTTCACTATTCATCAAAATATGAAAGTTATCCGAAATGTACCAAAATTTCACCTTAGGCTAAATTCGATATTCCGAATCCAAAAATGAAGTCCATTTTCAAATATAAAATATATATAATTTCAAAAAGTAGGTATTACTATTCATAACGGCTAGTTTGATTAGTTATGGTGTGTTAGAATTCGGTGTTGCGTACAACACACGCTATCACATTATTCAAAGAGAAGCGTACCGTAGAAGCTTGGGGTGTTACATTAATGAGATAGAAATTTGGAATATCATCATTAATATATAATAATGGAAGTATGAGGGAGGTTAGAAAACAAACACAATCATTAGGAATTATAAATAAAAGAGACTAACATATGGGTGATTCTTGAATAAAAGAGAGAAAGAAAAGATCCCATACCTCAGGTTCAAATTCCATAAAATATGTTTAAAACTATTTTATGAAGTTTAAAATATTGTTTTTAATATTTTATAGAAACATATTCATGTTTATAACACCTTTAATGATAATTTTATAATTCCATTCCACCTATTCATTAATATTTTGTTAATTCCATTGTTTTGAGTGCGTGTATAACATGGTTTCTTTGAGGGATTTGTAATGGATTTTAATATATATAGTAAGAGAAACACTAGAAGGTGAATGAAATGTTATTTACATGTTTTCTAAACCTTAAATTATACCATTTATCATTTTTAATTCTGATATGAGGATGATTCATTTGTTAAAACATTAATGATGTTCGTTTAGATCATTTTGGTAGTTCTTTGATAATAATGAACTCATTTTGTTTTTTAAAGTAATATCATGTGTAAAAAAACATTAAAAAACATTACATAAGATATAAAACATAAATTATAATATAGTTTAGCCATAAAAATGGTTTCATGACTAGTATATAATAAAGTAATAGAAATTGATATCACATCTACCACGATGTTGGTAAATCGACACATCACATATGATGTTTTAATTTCTAAAATAAGAGGGAGAGGAGAAGAAGTATACGGTTGAATATTCCATAAAAATGATGAAATTATGAATATGTAAGATAATTTATCATTCATGAATCTTGGATAAGGGGATATGAAGAAAGAATAATAATAAGAAATAGAATTAAACGAAAAGAAATAAAATAAAAAAGGATGTTTACCACTTGATCTCTTTTCCTTGAGATCTATCTAAAGAAACTTGGTTTAGGAATTTTGATCAGACAAGTAGGTCTTGGACACTGATAAGGGGATTTTAAGGAGTATTGTTTAGAACTTATGAAAGGCTAATGTCGTGAGAGGTGTGGGAGGAAGATGGTGAAATGGGAGGACTTTATAGTGGAGGAGAGGAGGAGTTTTACATTATTTTAGTGATTAGTTTAATATTATTGATCATGAAAATTAGTAGTCTTAATTATTGTGAACAAATAGTAAAGAGAGAATATGAGAATGAACCAAGTGTGATTACATCATCCATGATTCCTAAAAGAATGTATTTAACTGATAATTTATATATATGGTAATTTACCATATTTCACTATTCATAAAAACTTCATGTATTTCAGAAAACCCCCAATAATTTACCCTAACAATTTTTTGAGGTTTAGAATGAAAATATAAAATAATTTTATCTAAATAATTTTTTAAATATGATTAATGGTTTGTTTATAAATTTCACATATTATTTAGTAGTTGATTTAAGCACATAGTTTTTCAATTTAAAATATTGAGATGTTACAATATCCTAGGTCAGGTAAGTAGATAAACCCACCCCAAAACTAAACCCATAGAGGTGTGTTGGTATCTTAGATTGATCTTCATAAATATTTATTATAGAATTATTTAGATTAATCTTAAAATACTATAGGTTATTATTTTCTTGATATGAATTTCTAAATATCATTTGTTATAAAAAAATAAAAAGGCTAGTTTTTTTCACGGAAATGGATTGAATAAACTAAGTAAATAGTCAATTATGTCTTATATTACTATTGAGATTATATATATATGTTATGAAAAAATGGTAAATTATTATTATTTAGTCATCTTATAAGTTCTTGATGTAGTTAAAAATGGTTATGCACAATATTTTCAGAAATTATATTGATAGTGTTTTGTTTAGATAATTATTTAGAATGATGAACATGATTGGTATATTATCTTAGATTCAATAATAAAAAAGATATTTAATTAAGTTATGGGGTATAATACCACCAAAAAAACATATTATAATACTAAAAACATTGATGTGTCAGATATTCAAGTTAGAAAATAAAACCATAAAATATAAAGAGTAACATTTAAATATGAATTCATGTTGAAAGATAAAAAATATTAAGGATTTATTCCATTTATATGGTATTGGAATATATTTTACCTATTTATGACAGGGAATCACTTGCTACCTCTCGAAAAACTCTCCCCTACATGCCGCAATGACATAAAAATATGATTCTTTCACTGATTGTGAGTCCATTTAAATTATCCTCTCACTTTTTAAAAAATTAAATTAAATATTCAAAAATTATCCTAAATTAGTGTTCGTATTATTATATAATTTATTTCATATAACTCACATATTTAATATATTCCCCTTCTTTTTAACACATTTGAAATTCAATACTCACTATGGTGGTTTTATGATCGAAAATTAAACAATGATGTTTTCATGAATATAAGTCCAACATGGGTATTCTTAAAAAATGATTTTATGAATGTATATAACATAAATATTGAATTAATTATATTATTATTATTATACAATGGTAAATTATCCATTATAACTATGAAATTAATAGTAAAAAACATATTTATCTCTAACTATAAAATGTGGTTCATCAAAGAAGGTTTTTGGGATGGTACTAATTTAATGACCTATAGAATTCACACAATTCAAAAATGATAATGAATCTATTAAATGAAACATATAGAATTTATTAAACAATATTACTAACACCATCAAACATTATTAATATATTGCACATGTTTATATATTATGAACTGAACCACCCCAAAAAGGCCGATGTTAACAATAACAAATTAATAAATGGAAAATCATGATAATAAGGGAGAATAGTAAAGGATCAAACAAGAAATATTTTCTGAATCAAGTATTACATTAATATATTTTTATTATATAAGAAGGTAGTGGATGTATGAGGCAATTCGGGAATCAAGGAAAGGTTTTTATTATCTCAACTTCTTTTTATTGGGTTATATTACTTGTTTATTATCTATGTTATGAAATTAATGTTTGTGTAATAAAATTTGATTATGTAATTGTAAATTTATAATTTTTTATGTGGATTTAAATTTTTTACACGTATTCACTTCATTGAATAATTGTTACTTCAATTTTATGATCTTTTTAATGGTTTCTTATACCCAATTTTATTCCATGAGATAAGTTACATATCACACACCCTATTTTATTGTATATGGTGCACTTACAAGACAATGAATATATTTTGATATAATATTTTATTTTATTCTTGTTATTTACATAACTATATTGTGATATAAATTTTGATATCCATTGATTTGAATTTACCAAATTCATTAGGGATTATGAATCAATGTCACTTTTAATTAAGATAGATTGTGCTTAAAACTTATTTGGAAGAATTATATGATATTCATCTCTTAAAACTGAACCATTTTATTTTAAAAATGTCTTTATATGGTTTGATAGGATTCTTTCTTCTTTACCCCTCTTGGGCAATCAAATCCAATAAATGGTTGTTTCTAAGATAATATTACAATTCCCTTTTGGTTCGAAACAATTCTCTTATATATCCATATTATTTATTTTGTTTTATGGATGTTCTATTATATATATCAATTATTTCTTGAGGTAAATTTATTTCAACTATTTTTTCTATTCACATTATTTAATGGAATCCTTTTAATGTTATCTGTACCAGAAATTATGGTTTTTTCATATTTTTTTAAAAATAAATTTTTTAAAAAAATATCTTTATGAAATTTTTTCCGACTATCTTGATACTTACTCATAGTTTAGATTATTTTCTATTTTTTAGGGTTTTTGAAAGTATTATCTACTCCCATTATTTTATTAATTTCTCACAATAAAAATTTAATATTTTTTAAGTTTTTTTTGAAAAAGTATTTCAATATAATTATATGTATTATTATCTTCCATTCCAAATTTTCTTACCTAAGTAAAATTTAGTGTCAATATTATATTATTGTAAATTAATTTTTCAAATTATATATGAAAATTATTATTTGAAGCTCATAAAATGTGTTTGGGAAGTGATTTATAACTTTTCTTAAATGTTTTAAAGGAAATTATTTATAATTTGTTTTCATTCTTCTTTCTCTCTATTTTTTCAAAAAGAAAATATCACTACTACAAAACCTTCATTTATATTTAATTTATGGTAATATTCATGTTCATATAATTTATTACCATCAATTTATTCTATATAAATTCAAGTATTTAATAAACCATATACTCATTACTCTATATGTTGTTAAATTCCCATTATATATAAACAATATTGAGGGTGTTTAGTAAGAAAGATAATAGGATTAATAATTAAAGAAATTTTCAAAATTCGTACACTTATTATTTGTATATAAATGACTATTAACTATTAAGGCATGATGAATATGTACTGGGGAAATATTGAAATTTTGTTTCCTACTCATCTAATATGAATGTATTTTTTAAGGATTATTGATTTTGTATTTAACTCTTATTCATTTCTATTATATGATGAATTCATTATATATAGTAAGCAATAGGTGGGGAAGGATATTTTGTTCCCCCTTGATGAATCAGTAGGTATTATGAGAAAATGTATCCTAGATATTTGGTACATAACATCCATATTATTTATGATGTGTTTGAATAATTCCATGATGATATGATTATGATATTTTACATTATTAATTCTATCATTATGGAACTAGTTATTATTATCCATGTGATTATTTATGATTCTATGTTATTCATTGACACATTCTCATTTTATGATATTATTTTTATGAACTATTTGATTATTTTTATCTCCACCATATTATTTATTCCTTACATATTCATGATAGTTTTCACTATATGTTTTCCCCTACCATTATTCTAAGATCACCCCTTATTATGTTTCTATTTCCCTAGGTTATATAGACGAGTAATACATATTATACTTATAGATTATTATTATTTATGAATAATGTTTTTGGAGATATTGAAGAGATATTATAGAATAATGGAATATTGGTATAGTAGACAAAAATTTTCTTTTCATGATAGTGATATGTGGTTTTTTAATTAACAATTTTAATAATTTTATAAAGCTCTAAACCCAAGGAATTGGGTACTTAAGTGACTAAAATATTTAATTTTTATGTTTTAATTATAAATGGTTTAAATTGGTTCATGTTAATTGTTATTGAAGAGAGGATAATAGAATATTTTTAAGCACCAGATCCATATGTCTGGGTCTGGGATGGTTTAGTGGTTCTGTGTTAGGGTGGATGTAGAAGTGCTATTGAATTTTATCTGAGGGAAGATGAAACTGTGAGTAATGGGTCTCTGCACTATTCTATTTGGTGTCGAATATAAAAATGTATAAGTTTCTTATAGTACAATGTGGTGCAGTTCATGGTGGTGGTCATGTGTAGTTTTATATGTCTCATAAGTATAGATGGTTTTCACATGAGATCCCTATGATTCTTTTGAATACTATGTAAATTTATTCTTTAAGTCATGTGTGGGTAGATCCGTCATTGAATCAAGGAAACTACACAATTTTAAACCTTACATAATTATTATACCTTTTTTATTAGGGTGAGTATAATAATTTCGTGAAGGTATCTTACTACATAAGGGCAATCCATATTACAATAATCCAATGCCTTTTTCACATATAGGAAATTTCTTTTCCTGTTAAAAATCTGAAATTTCATTCAATACGGTTCAACCATATAGTTTTTTAGAAAAATATAGAAATATTAAATGAAAATATCATAATTTAAATGTGTTGTGATGAAGATGGAAATAATAATTAATATATCTAAATTTTATTTTTTTGAAATATGCCTTGTTAGGGAATTAAACAGAAAACAATTAAATTTGAATTAAATTGGGAGAGTTTGGCTGAGTCTTTGAGGATATAAAGGAAAAATTGTATTTTTATTCTAAAAATACATTCTTTCCCTAATGGAAGTTCCATAATTTTCCTTGAGTCTGGGTAATCAAACCTTACCTATTGTGCCAAGTGAGATACCTATGTTTTTTCAGGTTCTATTATACACTTACATGCTTGTGTTATTATCTTCTTTCCATCTATCCATTTGTAGTGCATAGTGCACCTTCTTATATAGGTGGTTTAGGAAAGAGTGTAAGTACATGATATTATTGATCCAATGACAGTAGTACTATTTTCTACTAAGGATGTGACTAGAGTTGGAAATAGTATGGATCATTTTTATACTTTGTATATATCCTTATTTGTCACTTGGAATATGAGGTATGCGTTATTTTTAATGGTTATCTAATTTTTATTTCTAAATGCTTTTACTGTTTTCTTATATTTACCTTATATAAAAGTATCTAAAATTAAAGGAATCATTATAAAAGACAATATTTATATGAAAAAACAATTTCATATTGTTATCTAGTTTTAAATAGGTTTACAAAATTATCCATGAATTGTTTTATGTTGAAACCATTTTAAGATTCCTCAATGATTACTGAAAAATAAAGGATAGACTATGGATTAAGAATATTTAAAAAGTATATTATGAATCCCATTATTAGTGATGAGATCTATGTACTCGTGTTGCTTTTTTTTACTTCTATGTAAATTTAATTTTTTTTAAATAAATATAAATTATAGTAACCTAGTTTTTTAATTATATAGTCAGGTATATCTACACTATTTCATATTAATCACAGTAATTATATTTATGGGTTTTTAGATCTAGAATAAATTTCAACCGATGTGTAATATCAAAATAATTAATCTAGAGTTAAATATATATATATATGAAATAAAAGAAAATTAATCAATTTTGTATTGATTTATTCTATTCCTTGATACATTATAAAACTAATATAATTATATAAAATTATTAATTATAATATATTTAATGTTTAAAATTTTACATTTTAGTGTATATTGGATTTTATGCATATCATAACCATAATAATGCATGCCATATTGAATATGTTCTATACTGGGTAGTGTTTAAATTTTTTTTCAAGAGTTATTTAATTAATGAGAATTAATTTATTGTATTAGTTACTTCATAAAAATTTCTTATTATATAGGTTTTAGAAATTAATATATGAAAATACAGGTCAATGAAAGAGTTTAAAAGGCTTCATTTTTTATAAATAATCCAAAAATATATATATGTGAATGTATAGGTTGATAAATTTTATATTAATTAGTACTTTTTTGTCTTACGAATATAGTGTTACTTATTTTCAAAGTTTTGTTTCATAAATGCAGTGTCATCCTCAAAGTTCAATTTCTGAATATGGATATTATGGTTTATGATTTATTTTTAATAGTATAAAGATGAAGAAAATGATAAATTTTTAGAAATATAGTTTCATTGAATCTTTTATATTCTTTTTAAAATATATACATATTAATTTTATAACATGTAATGTTTTTATATGTTCTTGATGATGTTTCAATATATATGGATAATGAATTAAACCACCTTCAAGGTTTATTTTCATACTATTTTTTATGTTTGATTAATTATTAGATGTAAAATTCAAATATTCTGGTATGTTTACTTCTATTTTGGAAAATAATGATTTATTAAAATTTTTATTAAGTTATTTTCATCCTTTTTGCTGTTATTGTTTCTATTTTTTCAGTTGGAATTCATGTTTCTGGTCATGGTTTATTGTATTTTATTATATATATATATATATATTAAAAAATACATAAGTTTCAATTTTTGTTTTTAAAATTGGGGTTGAAATTGACTTTCAATGTCCATTTTAATAAGAAAACTATGTTGAAAGTGTAATTATATTAATAATTTTGAGACTTTCATAATCATTTTTCATAATAACTAACATTGAATGTCCAAAGAAAATATCTATATTTTTCTTAATTTTTAATGCATGTTTTTTTTATTAAAAATGATTTTAAAATAACCTCTATATCTATATTGGGTGAGGATTTCAACATAGGTTGGTATAGAAAACCTTGTTGAAAGGTTTTTAACATTAGTTTTAAATAATTTTTGCTAAAGATATATTTTTATATTTTTCTAATTCAGATCACTTTTTAACTGATGTTTAAAATGGAAAAAACCAATGTTACATATAATTTTTATACTCGTGTATAAATAATATATTTTATCTTCTCAAAACTCAATAGACATTTTCCATTTTAAATTTTATAGATTTAAAAAAACCATGCTATGTTCCAGTGTTATCCCCGAAAAAGATTCTTCATTATAATTCTAGTAGTTAACTAAAGACAACCCCCTAATAGACCGTGGAATTTTTATTATCCTCAACCATTTAGTGAAAAAAACCATACCATTAAATTCTTCCACATGCTTAAAACTTTGTTATTTTTCCAATAGAATATAGTTTCTTCATTAACAAATATCATTGAACAATGATTCCAAATGTTGTTTTTTTTCTAAAACATGAAGTATATTATAAAAAACATAACATATCTTACAACCATTTTTATCAAATGAATTTATTTTTCTCATAAAATGATCACACATTCCACCATTATAAATAACATAAGATTTTATTATAGCCATTATCTTATTAACTCATCCAATATATATTTGATGAACCATTATAGTGTGGTTTTTAATAAATTATTTTTCAGTTGATTTTATCTAATAAACATGACATTTAACCTTATTTATTCTTCTATGAATCCCTTAAAATTTTATATTCATATTCATAGTTTATTTAAATCAACTCATTTACAAAATTTATTTTATCTTTTTTTTATCACTATCAATATGTAAAATTTCATATTATATAGAACTCTTTATATCAAACAACTGTGATATATTCCCATGAGTTCTTAAACAATATAACTATAACAAACACACACACACACACATATGATAAACATCAATATTTGATATACTATTTTCCATAGAAGAGAAAACATGGTTAAATATTATTTTAATTTTCATGACAATAATTTATTATATAAAAATGTTTCATTTGATAAATCTATACGCTAAAAACAGAATGAAATTATGTGGAAATAAAAAATAGTTTCACCCTTCAAAGGATTCATCACATTCAACTTGATCATCATAAGAAAACTATAAAATATCAAACTACAATATACAGAGTTTATTTATTTGTGTGAATAAAATATTATTGGCTGTAACAATTACCATATTCTATATATTATATAGATAGTTCAATATTTTATAGTTATCCTAGGTATAATTAAAGATATTCCAAAATGTGTATCCATAAATCATCTTATTATGGTTTATTATGAGTACTTTCCCCATCAATTAATTTTAGATAGTATCATCATTTTGATATTGAATATAAAATCCAAATGGATTAATATAGTTCATCTTCTAATAGAATAATTATATGTATGTCCCTATTATAAACTAATTTCTCCCATCATGTTTTCATTCCACATAATCCATTAACTGATAAGAACTCTTCTTTGAAATCAAAAACATATCCAATAAAGAATGCATGGGATAGTCATGTTGAGGTTTAAATAAAATTTCACAGCATTGATACTTTTTATAGATCATAAAGAATTAGTTTGAGTAATGGTGAATAAAACATGAATGATGAATTGTTGAAAAAATATGATCAATGATAGAGTACTGTTGGATAATATATGAAGATACAATAAATTAATGGATTCATTTAGGAGGTAAAGTTATGGTTTTCGAAGTATTAATAAGTATGTAAGTAAAATCAAGATAATAAATAGCTAGCAATGATCTAATATTTTAGGAATATTTAGTCCATGTGTTGAAGGGTGATTGGAAATAGGTTACCAAGGTTTCTTATTAATATGTAGTATCCACAAGGATGTCTAAAGAATATCTTAATTACACTTATAATTAATGATTTGTGAAATAACTTATAACTAAATAATGTTTCCCTACTATCTACTATAGAGGATTATAGTGTTTCTTCCTAGATAGAATTAATGTACTGAAAATGATAAATTCATTGTATACTAATGTTGTTTGGGAGATTATATAATATTTTCATACAGATTTTTATTTTCTTTCTGAGATATCTGAATTGGTGGTAGGTCTAACTAACTCAAAATAGTTGGAGTCAGTAATGACATAATAGATAAATTCATTTTATTGAAAAAAACATTAAAGATGATGAATTTGTTGTTGGGGTGGAAATAGCTTTAAAACAATGGCATCTACTACTTGAAGGAAGAATTAAATAGTAAAAATAAATACATTGAACAATTGGATATAAAAGAGTTTCAATGAAAGGAAAAAATTTATTTTAGTGGAATATTATTTTTAAAACTAAATCATTAAATAATATATTCTATACATTGAGAAGTTTCATATAAGTTAATATTTATAGATCAATTATATATGAAGAAGACATTCCTTGATAGGTATTTGGAACGAGGAATCAATATGGACAAATTATTGGTTTGAGGGAAATTGGAAAAAAGGATTTATTATGAGAAACCAAACAATTTTTATATGGATGAAAAAAAGAATCTAGACTATGGAACGAAGGTTTTAATACTATAATAAAAGAGATATATTTTATTCATTGAAATACGTATCATTTATACTACTTTTAGGTATTTTTTATGTTAATTCTAACATACTTATCTTAAATACGGTTGATATTCTATTCAAAGGTTAAAAGAAAAAACCGATGGTAGATCTAAATTAATTTCTAGCTAAAATATTCATAATTAAAGATCACATAGAGCTAAAAATTATTTGGGAAAGTGGATCAGTATAGTCTAGAATATGGTAACATTGACTTTGTATTAGTTTCAAAACATTTTAATTATTTTATAATGGTTTCTAATGTATATTCCAAATACTTTTTCCACCATATTGAACAACCACTTGTTGTTATCAAAAGAGTTGGAACCTAGAACATGTGATGAACCGAATTATATATAAAGGGTTCTACATGAATTTATAGTTTAAATCCTTTTATATTTCTTGATTTTTACTAAGACTAAAGTTTCTTTTATATTGGAAGTTATTAATATATTTATATAAAATATGTATTAGGAATAATTAGAGGCCGCAAATTTGATACTCTTGTATCTAAAAAGGTTTATGGGAATATATATATTGGAATGGATGAGTCATTGAATTTTTTTTCTGGAAGTAGATTTAGAGGATATGTGAATATCTAGAGATGTACCACATGGACTGTGTTTACAAATGAAGTAACCAAATTCATTTGGATATCATGACTACAACTATAGTTTTATTATTTTCCTCAATAGTGTATTATATTGAAATAAATTTGCTTGGAAGGATTTTATATGACTTAAGGATCTATAAAAGAAAATAAAATACAATAAGAAGAATAAAATTTTATTTAGTGATAGTTAAATTGAAATTTATCTTACAAAAAAATTGGTATATTATTCAAGGAAAAATCATATTAATCTAAATTATAACATCCCCAGAATTATTTTAAAAAATATAATATTGGATCTATAAAAGGATAGTGAGAGTGGGAATTTGGTATAAATATTGAAAAATTCAAATTTTGGGAATCTTTGGTATATTTTTTTACCTTAGTGGGAATTATATAACTGAAGGTGATCATAATATCACTGTTAGAGAAGAATAATATAGATATACATATTAGAAATTTGGAAAATATAAAGACTTTATATTGTATTTAATTAGATGATTATTGGGGTATTAATAATATTACATAGCTTGTAAACTATTTATTGAGAATCACTAGATTAGCTAGAGTGTTTGCGGAGTAATTATGAATGGTGAACTTTTTCAACCGGAAGATCGATGGGGAAACATTGTTGGGTGTTGGAAAGAGATCCAATTAATTGTTGGATGCAGTGGGGTGAAAGAGTTCTATTTTCCTTATTATTTTAAAAAATTTATTTCAATTGGTATAAATATTAACCAATCTTAAAGGAATTTTTTAGGAATATTTAGTCCATTTACTGAATAGTGAATAACCCGAGGGTTTATGGTTTTCATTTAAATATACAATCTGAAGAGGGTATATTTTATGAGTACCTGTATTATTATTTCTTTTGAGTATTAATTAGAGAAATCATCTGAAACACAAGATTTTCTCTCTCTTATATCTTATAGTGTGTCACATTATTTTGTTATAGATATAAATAATCTATTGAATCCCAACAAATTCATTTCATACCAGTATATTGTGGGTATTTCTCTCGCATTAATCCGTTATCAATTATTTCTAACTTTCTAGAGTCTTATCTAATTGAAAGAGATTATGGTGTTTTCTAGATATATAATTATGAAAGGACTTCAGATATCAAGTATTTATACGAAATATGATGTCTAGAGGGTAGAATTTCTTGTAGTCACAATATATTAGTTATTATTATAGAAGTATTTCTAGAGATGAAAGAAGTAAATAAAGATATAAGAAAACTTCTATAAAATTATTAATTATTCACAATCATTTATCACTTCATTATTTATTTTTATCACTCTTTAAATATTAAAGTCATAAAAATTGAAGACGTAGAAAAAATTTCATGTAAAATTAAATTAATAAGATTCTTATTCTATAATTAACACTCTTTTTTATGACCCACCTTCACCATGATGAGGGAAGAGACATCGGATTTCCAGAGCCTTTCTTCTTCATGTAGAATGTGAGATAATGACCCCCGAGACCCACTTTCAATACGTCCTAGAGCGGTGACTAGCACCAAGGGTATAAAATCAAACACAAAATAGAATGCATTACCCTTTCTATTTAGTAGGATGGAAAGATAAGATAGTAAATCCCAAATAGCACCAAGACTAGATGTAAAATTTTATCCAAAATAATCCATTCCCATATGCATGTTCCAATAATAAATGGTACAAAAATACAATAAAACTCCAAATAAAAGTACCAAAATAGAGGAAAAGTAGTAACTTCAATGGTCCCAACTTCTGAAATAATAGGGTATAACATGGTCCTCAGAGTCCTCCTAGAAACATGAGAGCAGTTTTATATACATAGGATGAGTATACAGGTATACTCTGCTGGGAAAACCAGAATATCTCATGCACAAGTGGGGAGGAATTCTATTGCTCTGTGATAAAAAGATAAAACCAAAGCACCTAGAAAGAAAACAATCGAACCAAAACTCCCCAAGGAACACTCCCCAAATAACACAAGTAATGTAAATTAATAGTAATAACACATTGATCTTTGGGGTACCTTGAAGAACTTTCCCACTAGTTATTTAAGACATCCTACTCGTTAGAGCTCCCCTAAAATTCTCATCATAGTCCCACTGCTATACACTTCCAACACACACATGGGATACCATAAGAACACATCCCGCTCGCACACACCTGGGCCACAAAAACCACATGTAACCACACCCATAGAAACATGGGATAGAACAAGTACCTCCATGACAAAAGACACTTGGTCCAGAACAACTACTACCATTCCCAAAGACACTTGGGCCTGATCCCAAAGACACTTGGGAAACAACATGCCTCTACACACTTGGGAAAACCACCACAGCTACCCTGCCTGAAGATTCATGGTCTATAATGGACCTCAAGCCATCACATACTACCCAAAGAGTCTTGGGCTACTCTGGAATGGGAGAAAAAAGGAGCTAATAACCAGCCACTCAAAGGAGTTTTGGAAAAACAACACCCTCCCCCATGAAAGAGGGGTGTTTGGAACGATGTGTTCAACTTGGGTGGGGCACGAATAAGAAACACAAGAACTAAATTATACATATATGTAAATAAGAACTCATTCCAAACTAGGTGTTCTGAAACTATCCCATACACAAACACCCTCATTACTATTAATTCTTAAAAATCACAATAGCCACAACCAAGTCACAACTCATCCCCGGAAAAAATTCCCCATTAAACCCATTCTTGTTATTATATTCAAGTGGTTCCATTTAAATAATTATTCACTACCAGGAAACTAACAGGCATAGCCACAAGCCAAGGAATGAAAAAAAAAATCAAGAAGAAATTTAAGCATTCACACCCGGTTCTCTTGTAAAGTCACAATAACAAAAGGGATCCAATAATCCTTCGAAGTACTTGATGCAAACCAAGCCCCACCATATGACCCCACATGACCTAATATCCCCAAAAAAATCCACTACACTACAACAGGGGATCTCATACCCATACTTGTCACACCACAATAAATCAAGAACAAAAATCTCAATATTACCAAGACAGAGAAAGGGTGTTTCAAGATTCAATCACACTATTCATTGAGTTCCTTATTTCCGTTTTTTTAACTACATAGATTACACAAGGATTATTGTTCAGTGGAAATCCATTTAATCAACTGAGTTTATGTGATTAACACATTTCCATGTTACATCCATTCAGTTATCAAAGAAGATAGGGGTTATTAGTGCGAAAGTAAAGAACACCAACGCCCATGACTTTCAGTGGATAGAATCCCATAAAATTCACAACATGTAATAGAGTGTAAAAGAGTATCGAAACATCATCAAATACAACACTTCATTCTTTAAACACCTTTTTATTATCTTCGTTAAGGTTTGGTTTCATCCATACCCATAGACAAATTATTATACCCACCCCGCATGCTACACAGTAAGGAGAGGCGAAGGAAGAACCCTACCTGTATGATCAAAAATCAATGTTTTTCACTAGTCTCCAAGAACCGGGGATGCGTGACTTTATGTGGACGAACTATGGGGGCTCCAAGAGTGATCAGGAAAGGCTCCAGCAAAGGCACACCACTAGCCTCCGGAGGGGGACTCCAAACATACAAAGGAAAGGAAAGAGACGAGCAAAGAAGAAGAAAGAATCCTCATGTTATAAAAGGTGAGATCTTGGAGTTATGAGATATGAATTATGAATGATATTAAAAGTGAATCATAGTTTCAACATATAGTTGGATAGTTAAACATGATGAAATTAATTTTTAATTAAAAATTCTCATCAATGAGGTAGCCATAACGACTGTGAGTTAAAGGGTTTTTTTAAACAGATGAAAATACGTAATAGGGGCAGAACTGGAAAGTATGGGAAAAGGGTTTCACTGATGAAAATGAACAAATTTCAGTAAATCAAGGGTCACCTGACTCTTGGTGGATTTTAGATATCATTTATGGACTTTTAAATGGCTTTTAAAGGGGTATTAAAACACTTTTACGTCAAAAGATACGTTGTGGGAGTAGAAAAAGTCAAGAAATTGGAATAAAATAACAGGGATGGGACACTATTTGGGGAGACACCATAATCATGCCATGTTCACGGTGCCACCATAATGGTGCCACCCTCATGGTGCCACCATTCCGACACCACCCTCATGGTTCCACCGTTCTGGTGCCTCCCATATAGTGCCACCGTGTCGGTGAGCGACTGTGACAATGCGACCTCCACGGTGGCACCTTCATGGTGCCACTGTTTTTGTGGTACCATTTGATGGGACTGAGTTTTTGGAAAAGTAATAGACCAGGAGGTTTCATGTCATTACATAATATACCTATCAAATTATTTTCGTCCTCGATAATTCAAGGATAAACCCGAAGGAAAAAGAGGGGTTTGAAGAACCACCTAGAAGATAATTCTTAGGAGATAATCTCACCGAAATCAAGGAACACATTTCCCTCAAGTAGGAACACAAAAATATAATGGCATCACTGTACAAACATATGGACTAGGGAGTCCCTATTCCCCATGTCGAGATACTATCCTCTTTGGGTGGCACTGACTCACCGACAGAGGTTTAGTTGCATGCACTTTAATGTGTCTTGATTAGGGATACTGTCCTCCCCTCCCCAAAGTCATGACTCTCCCCACACATCTAGTGAATAATGAAAACATACCATCTCATAGTTAACAAGGTCAAGCACTTCATGAAAAATAATTACAAAATGAAACAGAATAAAATTCAAAAAATATCTGCGTACTAAGCACATATATGTGCCTCCCATTCCTAGGTACTCACCTAGTGGCCATGATTCCTCCATAACACACGAACCAAGGGAATGGTTCATCCACATAGCAACTTCTCATAAAAATCCTAGATCCTCACTAATTTCTGTATAAACGTTGCATCCTCCTCGATATCCATATCCCCCCAGTCAAGGGCATGTGAATCATCATGTAGATACCAATAGAGATAAGACACATGGAAGACATCATGAACCCTTAGTAGCGGTGGTGGTAGAACCAGCTGATAATCCACTTCGTAGACCACCAGCAACACTTCAAAGGGTCCGATGAACCTTGGAGGAAGCTTACTCCCCCTTCCAAAACCTTGATGGAAACGCCGATGGGAGACCATCAATAACACGTGGTCCTCCACCTATATCTCCAAGGGTCTCCTTCTATGATCCTCATATGGCTTCTACTAGACTTGAGCAGACTTCATCATCTCCCGTATATGCTGAACCTTCTCCATCATGATCTGCACTACCTTTGGGCCAAGAAGACCTACTTCTCCAAACATTGTCTAGCACAGAGGTGAGAGACACAACCTCCCATAAAAGGATTCTAATGGATCAATTCTAATGGTATAGTGATTTCTATTTTCATAGGAAAACTCTACCAGAGGCAAGTGACATACACAAGATCCCAAAAACTCAAAAACAAATGCTCGTAGAATATCATCCAACTTCTGGATGGGGTGATCTATCTACCCATCTATCTAGGTGTGGAAAGAAGTGAGGAGGCATAGCTGGGTTCCAAAATCATGTTGTAATCCTTTCCAGACTCATGAGGTAAATTGGGTATCTTGATTAGTGACTATGGACCTCGGTAGTCCATGAAATCACAACACCTCTTCCACATACCTCTATGCTAAGGAATCCACTGCACTCGACTCCTTCATTTCCAAGAAGTGAGCTGATTTCATCAGCTGGTCCATGAATATCTAGACAGCATCACAACCTCCTTTAACTCTGGGTAGTCCCGTGATGAAATCCATCGATATTTAGTCCCACTTCCACTCGGGGACATCTAATGGTTGTAATATACCTTTTATGATGTGGTGTTCAGCCTTCACCAGATGACACATGAGGCACTTCTTCACAAACTCTGCCACTTCCCACGTCACCTTTGGCCTCCAAAACTGATCCCTCAAGCCCCATTACATCTTGAAAACTTCTGGGTGCACTACCAGGGGTGAGTTTTGGATATCACCAAGAACCCTATTGCACATTTCCATTGGTACAAACAACTTTCCATGAAACAACATCTAATTCTTCCAGCCTTCTAACCATCCTCCTGGATCATCACTCTGGCTAACACGAATGCAAATCACTTCAACCTCTAGGTCCCCCCACTAAGACTCCTCCACCTACGACAACAAATTGGACTACACTGAAATCTGGAATAGATATCCTCTGCAATCCTCCACCCTTGCATCTAGGTGTAGGGAATCCAACTCCTCCATCGCCTTACAAGAATCTTTTGACTCTCGATCCTAATCTTTATGGTACTTCCTACTCAAGTAATCAGGCACCAAATTTCACATTCCTAGGGTGTATAGTGTTTCAAATTAGTTGTCCTAAAGAATATCCATCCACATCTACGACTTAATGTTCAGGTATCACTGATAGAAGATATATCATAAGCTCTTGTGATTTATGAAAACCACATAGTGCTCCCCGATGAGGAAGTGCCACCACAAATTTAGTTTGAACACAACCGCTGCGAACCCCAAGTCATGGGTGGCACAATTACGCTCATGGGGACGTAGCTCCCTAGACCCATAAGAGATCACCCCTACTGTTGCATCATCACACACCCCAAGTCTTGGCTTGAAGCATCAAAGAACAAATCAAACATCATACCTTCTTTTGGAAACCTCAACACTGCCAACCAACTTACCCTTCAGATACCTAAAGGATGCCTAACTCCATTAAATCCACATGAAATCCTAGTATTTTATATTCAATGATGTCAAAGGAGCTGCAACCCGAGAGAATTAGGGCATGAACCTTCGATAATAGCATGCCAGGCCCAAGAAACTACAAAACTCCATCAAGTTATTAGGTAATCCCCAAGAAAAAACAACTTCAACCTTTGACGAGTAAAATACTATTCCCTGGTTAGACACAACATGCCCAAGGAAGTTCACCTCTCATGTCAAAAACATGAACCTGGAAAAATTTCCATAGAGATGGTGCTGTTGAAGGACCTCTAAAAATGTTCTAAGATTCTTGATGTGATCCTCCTCTGATATTGATTATATTAGGATGGAATCAATAAACACGACTATGATCTGGTCTAAATATTCTCAAAAGACAGAGTTTATGAGTCCCCTGAACATGGATGGTGTGTTCATAATGCCAAACTTCATGACTACGAACTCAATGTTCCCATATTTGCATATGAAGGAAGTCTTTGAAATTTCACCCTTCTTCACCCTCAACTTTTGATATCCTGAATGCATGTGGTTTTTTGAGAACCATCATTCCCCCTTCAACTGGTAAAAAAGGTTGTCTATCCTTAAGAGAGGGTAAGAGTTCTCGAACATTACATGATTCAGTCTTTTGTAGTCTACGCATAAAATGATACTAGCATCTGCCTTCTTCACAAACAAGACTGGAGCACCCCATGGTGACATGCATAGTTGAACAAAACCATTCTTCATCTGATCATCAATCTGAATTATTAACTCCTACAACTCAGAAGGTTACAACTGATAGGGATCCATTGAAATCAGATGAGCACCATGTTGAAAGTCTATCTCGAACTCTACATCATGTCTAGGGGGTAGAGTCACCACCTCATTAGGGAAGATGTCTATGAACACACTGAAAATCCCTGGGACTTCCATAATATCTATGTCTACTGACTCCATTGACTTCTCGACTAATAAGGAAAGAAGGGCCTCCACTCTCCAGCTTCCTTCCTAGTAACCCCACTCATCCAAAAAAGTCACATGTTGTATGCACATATCTGAAAAAATGATCCTTCTCTGGATGTAGTAAATAACAAAACACATAGAGAAAAACAAGAAGATTCCAAAAATTACATAAAGGGATGGATCTACAGTAAAAGAAGGTCCCCCCTCAACTGATGTGGCCCCAATATCAGGCTACATCTTCAAAAATCATGAGACAAGGTGGTTTGACCTCCAACTACAATACTCAAAACCATGGGCATTTGAAGTATCTCAGTGTCTAGTCCTAGAGCATGGGCTAGACTGGGCGCAACAAAGGAGTGTGAATCTACTAAATCAAAGAAGGTGTATGAAAGAGTGCTAAAACAACTTATTGTACCTTGAATTACTTTTGGCCCTACTGGAACTGCTGCCTCTGCAGCATGCAACCACCCAAACCCATCTCCTCTACCCCTTGGATGTTGGTCACCTCCCCGACCATATCCTAGTCGAGGTCCCTAAGGAGCACCCTGAGATCTGCCTCCTCTTGCAACATTTACTCTCAAGGGAGGGGGAGCTCTCTATCTCTGCTACTGCTGCATAAAAGGTAGGGTTGGAAACTAATGCTGCTGAGTTGGGTGATGAGCCTTCCCACCCCCACTGTACTGCACTCGATCCGGGAACTGGTTCCGAAGATTCCCATGACTACCAAAAATGAAGCATCTCAGTGCTATGCCCACAATGAAGGGGTGATGACTAGGATATCGAAACAGGAAATTCTGGGGCTTGCTGCCTACTGGTTGAAACCTGGAAGGCACAGACACTGAAGGCATGATACTGATAGCTCTCCCCTTTGACAAGCCCAACTAGACCCCCTATTGGGAAACACCTCCCAGCATGTGCATCCTATCTACCACTTAATCCTTCTTATAGACCTCTAAGTAGGTCGGTAGGGTAATGGGAGTAAGAGAATTCTGAAAAGAAGGCAAGAGTGCATCCCCTAAACATCTTGATCGAGACTCCTCATCTAGTAAAAGGTCTGGAGAAAAGTAAAGGAGACCCCTGAACTTTATCCCCAACTCCCTCACTGAAATACTCCCATACTGAAGGGATATTACCTCCAACCTCTTCTCCGACTTCATCATGGAAGAGAGGACTTCTACCAAAAACTCCCTTGTGAAGATATTCCATGAAACATCCGCCTCCATCTTCTCCCCAAGATAGAGCATCCACCATGGACGTGCCACTCCCCACATTTGGCTTAGATCCATAGAAACCAAGTACTCTGTCGGTGCCTGGATCAAGCTAAAAGTTATCACCATCTCTTCAAAGCCATCTCTTTGTCTAAATGTATGAGATGCTACCCTCATTCTTCACAAGGGTATGCTGTAGAAAGGCACGAAGAATCCTATTCCAGTATTCATTCTCCACTTCTCGATCATCCCTCTGCTGATCAGCCAAATCAGACTCTGGGGACTCAATCACCAGCACAACCTGTGGTCGTCGTTTGGGAGCCATAGCTTCAAGTTAGTCCAGGAATCCAAAATCCCGAGTAGTGTAGAAGATTGATTTTAAATGTTTCATAGACTTTTTATTTTTTTAAATTCAAAAAGTCCTTAATCCACACATGAACATAAGTCATTATGATTCATGTACCTTTTTTAGGGTCTCTACCCTGTAATTAGTGTAGCCTCACTTGATCATTTGGTAGGTCCAGAGCCCTTGCATTAGATCATGGGGGCCCTAAAATCTCATGTCCTTGCCGGACTTCCCTGTTCTATTTTATGTGCCAAAATTGCCTAACACTGTTTCCCTACCATCCCGTGCAATCATCACAGTGCCTAGCTCCGAAATCCATCTTATCTCTCAACCTCACCTTTGATACCATTTTGTCACGACCCGCCTCCACCAAGATGAGGGAAGGGATAACGGATTTCTAGACCCTTCCTTTTTCATGTTTATGGAGAGATAATGACACCCGAGACCCACCTTCAATAGGTCACGGAGTGGCGACTAGAACCAACGGTATAGAATCACATGCAAAATAGAATGAATTACCCTTTTTATTTATTGGGATCAAGATATAAGATAGTAAATACCAATAAACACCAAGACTATATGTAAAAGTAAATCGAAAAAAATCCATTCCCATATTCATGTTCCAATAATAAATGCTACGAAAAAACAAGAAAACTCCAAAAGAAAGTACCAAAAGAAAATAAAAGCAGCAACATCAACAGTCCCAACGTACAAACTAGTGGGGTCCGACACGGTCCACAAAGTCCTCCTAGAAACTTGAAAGCAGTTTTATATACTTAGGTTTGGTATACATATATACATAGTCGGGAAAAACAAAATCTCTCGTGCACAAGTGGGGAGGTATTTTAATGCACCATGAGAAATGAAGATAACCCAAGCACCTAGCAAGGAAACTATCCACCCAAACCTTCCCAAGGAACACTCCCAAAATAATGAAAGTCAAGTAAAGTAATAGTAAAAACACATCGATGTTGGGGTACCCCGCACAAATTTTCCCCTGGTTATTTAAGACATCCTACGAGTCAGACCTCCCCCACCATTCTCACCACAGTCCCACATCTATACCCTGCCCGCACACACCTGGGCTACCCCAAACACACATCCTAACCACACATATCTGGTCGAAAAAAACCACATGTAATTGTGGCCACAGACACTTGGGCCAGAACAACTACCGTAATGCCTGAAGACACCTGGGACAGAACAACTATAGCCATGCCTGAAGACATCTAGGCCTCATCCCAAAGACACTTGGTAAAGAACCTACCCATACATAACTGGTAAAACCACCACAGCTACACTACCCAAAGTGTATTAGTCTATTATGGACCTCTGGCCTTCACAATCTATGTGAAGAGTCTTGGGAAACATGGGAAAAGGATAAGAAAAGGAGCTAATAACCATCCACTCATATGAGTGTTGGAAAAAATACCATACCCCAAGAAATGGGGGTATTTGAAACGAAGAACTCAACTTGGGTGGGGCACAAATTAGAAAAACATGATCTAAATTATACATATGGGTAAACAAGCACTCATCCAAACCTAGGGGTTCCAAAAATAGCCCATACAGAAACACCCTCATTACTATTCATTCATAAAAATCACAACAACCACAATCAAGTCACAACTCATCCATGGAAAATAATTCCCCATTGAACACTTTGTTGTTATCACATTCAAGTGGTTTCATTTAAATAATTCTCCACTACCGAGAAACTAAGAGGTATATATACAACCCAAGGAAGGAAAAACAATCAAGCATAAATTTAATCATTTAAACCAGGTTCTCCAGAAATTTCACAAAAACAAAAGGGATCTGTGAGATCCCTTGAAGTACTGTAACTAAACCAAGCCCCACTATATGGCCCCACACGACCTCAGATCCACAAACCAACAACTGCACCACAATTATGGATCCCATCCTAATTCATGTCACCCCACAAGAAAAAGAGCATAAAAAACACACATATTACCAAGAATGAACAAGGGTGTTTCCAGATTCAATCACACCATTCATTGAGTTCCTTCTTTCTGTTTTGTTACCCAGGGTGATTACACAAGTATTCTTGTTCACTGGACATCCATTTAATCAACCGAGTTTACATGATTAACCAATTTCCATTTTATATCCACTAAATCATCATAGAAAAAGAGGTCCATTAGTGCTAATGTAAAGACCACCAACAACCATGATTTTTAGTGCACAGAAACCCACTAAATTCACAACATGTAGGAAAGGGTAAAAGAGTACAACAACATCATCAGACACACCCCTTCATTCATTAAATGTCTATTTATTATCATCATTAATGTTTGGTTTCATCCATCCCCATAGAAACATTATCATACCCACCCCACATGATACACAGTATGGATAGGTGAAGGAATAACCCTACTGGGATGACCAACGATCAATGTTTTTTTCCATATTCCAAGAACTAGGGATGCCCGACTTTCCTATGAGGAACTCGGGGACTCCAAGGGAGAGAGGAAAGGTTCAAGCATAGACACAACACTAGGATAGAGAATGGGGACTATAAATTCACAAAGGAAAGGATATAGACCATCCAATAATTATAAAGAATCATCATGCAATAAAAGGTGAGACCATGGGGTTACGAGTTTTGAATTCTGAACGGCTTTAAAGGCGGATCATGGGTTAACCATGAAGTTGGACAGTGACATAAGATAAAATAGATTATTATTTAATAATTCTCATTAGATAGGTGGCCATAATAGATGTGAGTTAAATTGTATCCGTTAAACATAGGAAAACACACAACATGGGTATAACTGAAAATTATTGGAAAAGGGTGCGACACTGAGGAAAATCCACACGTGTTGATAAGTCATTGGTCACCAAAATCTTGAGGGATTTTAAATATCATTTATGAGATTTTAAATTTCTTTTAAAGGGGTATTTTAATACTTTTACATTAAAAGATACATTTCGAGAGCCAAAAATTTGGAAACTGGAAAAAATGAACAAGGGTGGGGCACCGATTGGCTAGACACCGTAGTAGTGCCAAAATCACGGTGCCATGGTCACGGTGCAACCGTGTTGGTGCGCGACCGTGATGGTGCGACCACCACAGTGACATCGTCACTCTGCCATCGTGACCAGTGCCACCATCATGGTGCCACTGTTTCAGTGGAACCATTTGATAGGACTAACTTATTGGCAATGTACTCGAGCAGGAGGGTCCAGGTCATTATACTCTTCAAGTGTGGCATAATTGTTTAAACATTATATTCTGAGAGAGAATAAATATTTTGTATTCTTATTACAAGGTGATGTAAAAAAAATTAAATATTTAGTGAGTATGTTTATTTAAAATCATATTACACAAATAAGGAATTGCGTTTTTGGATTCCATGGAGTTTCATCAATATTGAATTAAATTTTTAATGTTTTTTCTTGTTCTAAAAATACATTAATTTGATCTTAATTGTTGTTATGATTTATCAACCATTGTTCTTGGGTATGAGAACCAGAAATAGAGGCTGGAAAATTAATCTCTATATATGAGTTATAGGATATACCCTAAATGTTTATATTCACTATTATGATAATATGATATCATAATACAATATGTGATGAAATTTATACAATGGACATTTTTATTCTCAAAAAATTAAATACCTAATATTCTTTAATTCTCATTATTTATTTTATCATATTCTTTTTCACTTAAAAGATATAAAATAAAAAACCAAAATAGTCATTTTATTTTTTAATAAATGAATTTTGTTTGATGATTGTTTTTAAAAATATGAGAACTTGTATAATGTATAAATAGATTCATCAATTCTCGATGTGTATTGGTATCACCCTTGGGGATTCTTCACCGCTCTTTATAAGTGATGAAGAATGCAATGACCACTATGAAAAAATGATATTGAGAGTACAATGCCTCAATTGAGCCTCCAAGAATCATTGATAACAACCATGGGAGATTTATATTCCTTGAGAAACTGTTATTGTATGAATTTTATGTTTAAAATAGAATTAAGGGTGGTTAAAGGCACCATTACCCAATTATAGATGATTTTATAAAATCCTATAGGCATTCCTAAGTGGATCACAATTTTACCATCTGAGAATGACATGAAATTCATATCCCATATGAACTAAAAAAATATTAAGATAAATGTTATGGTATATGTTTTTTTATTACAATTGTGTTTATAATATAAAAATTACTATATTTTATTTAGGATTAAAAAAACTATAATTGACAAATAATTTTATAATCTCTATAAAAAGAAACATTCATTCCCAAATTATCATTATTTTATAGGCGGTATTTATATTAATCACCATTTTAATTATTAATCTTGTAATTTTATAAAATAAAATAATATTACATAATCAATCAATTAATCTATTTATTGAAATATTCCTAATTCCAATCCAAAACTTACATAGGTTCAATTTCATTTTATGAAGGTATGTCTATAAAATAATAAAATTTTTACTTTTTTTGTTAAAGTTTTAGAGCTATTTATCTCTATTATAATCAAATTTGTCATTTATTCATGAATCATGTTTACATTTCCTTTTATATTGTACAACTAATGTCATTTTAAAATAATTTTATGCATTTTTTTATCTTAGAAATAACTAATTGATAAATAAATTGACTAATACTTTAATCTCCTTAAGATTTCATATTATTCATTTAAGTATCACTATTTATTATGTACTATTAATTAATTTTCAAGGGGTATGGTTATGGTACAATATAATAGACTATTTCTTTAACTCAACCTCATTAATAGAGAAATGAATTTGTTACAAATAAGTGAATGCATTTTGTTAAGATAATAATAGAGTTATATATATATATATAGAATTTATCCTCAATTTTAATTTTTTAATATATAAACCTTTGAAATTTATTGGGAGAGAAATAAATTTATTGAATATAATTTTCTTCATTTTTTAATAAAATAGTAAAATTATTAATTTCTCATTTTTACATATATTTTCATCTATTTTTATAATTTTTTTATGGATTATAATTTAAATTTATTTTTTCAAATTTTATCGACCGTAGACATATCACCATCATCAAACCATTAGTAGAAAAATATGGGGCACAATATTTTTTTAGGGTTAACAATGCATTGAGAGAATTTCATAGCTTCAATATACAATGTAATCATAATTTATAATAAAGAAGGTGGAATATTTGAGTGGTTGTCTGAAATTAAAATGATGGGTCTTTTAAGGTGACAATCGATTTTTATAGACATACCAAAAAAAATATCACTTGTAATTACAAGGGGGGGGGGTTAATTTATTATTGAAAATGTAAATAAATTAAGAAATTAATAGATAAACGTGGTTCATGTATCATCATTATCACCCAAAACATATGGACATGCTTCAAATGATTTGATATGTAGGTCATTGTTGGATTAATATCCACTCAAAATACTATGTTTCCTTTTAGGTTTTGGATACATCTCATTAAAATATTAATTTAAAATGGAATATATTCCTCAAGAAGAAGGATCTCACTACCTATATTTTCTCCTTTGGTATTGTGGTTATAATGAGTCCATTTTCAAAATTTCACCATTATAGGACAGATCGTTCAGGTGCTCCTCCACCGATGAAGTTGTAGGATACTCCCCTAAATCCTGAAGATCCTCCTCTTCTTCAAGCAGACTCTTTTAGGCCAGTTTTAGTGGAAGGGACCCTTACCCATTTTCTTAATATCTTACCATTATTCTAGTCTCTCAAAAACATATAGAGATTATAGATAATAATTATTCCATATACCTATTAGTGGATTAATTCAACTTGATGGTGGAATTTAATAAAAAGACAGTAATTTTTTTGTTCAGAAAGGAAGGACCACCTCTCGTACCCTTCAAACACATCATTAGTTCATGGAGCTTTTCTGAATGAGTCATTATATCTTGTCTTAAATGGTGAGCCTTTATAGTTAATATTTTCTATTAATTAGAATTAATTCCAACATTGGACATATAATATATGATATATAAGAAACATTATTTCATCCAGTTTCATTGGTTGGTGATTGTTCATTATAGGAACAAATCACCTTTTAATGTGGTTTGAGTAAAACTCTAAATTATCCATCCCTCCCTTTCAACCCTTAAATTTGGTAAATAATAGTGGAAACCTTCATGTGTTTTTTTGGGATATGGATTCCATGACAATTAAAATAATAATGGTTGCTAAGATCTATATTGAGATGAATATTTACTCTTATTTTTTTTGGTGCATGTATCTTCAAGCTGGTTCCTCCATTTTCTCTTTTTAAGAAAATAATTTCTTCTATGGATTTGGGTTTTACTACTTGTTTCATCTGCAACGTAACTCTTCAGACATATTTAGGAGATCTACCCACTCTCATGTCCCATCTAAAGAAAGAAATATTTTTCATTCCTTGTTGTATATTACTCCTTTTCATTTGAAACCTTCACCCAATAAATAGTCTAAAGGGTGTACCTATAGTATTTTTGGATAAATTGTTTAATCCTACCCTTCCATGAAATAAGACCTTAGTGGATTCCATTATTGATTCTACTATTCAAGCCTCATAAATCCTAGAAACCCAAACTCTTATAGAAGGTCATCCTTGTTGTGGTCTCCTTACCATATAGGAACATTGATGTATCAAAAAAGAATAACCCTAGAGACCACTCAATTATCTCAAGAAAAAATTATTGATCTTGGTAGTAAAATTCATGTTTTCAATATTATGTTGAAATTAGATATGAAAAATCAAATGAAATATTAGAATAGAGGTCTATTATCAATGTAATGAGAATAATTGAGTTCAACAAGTGGTTTTATTATTTTTGGTTTTATTGTGATGCCTCAATTTTTTTGTTAATATTTCTTATGGGAAGGTGATTCAATTTTTTAAAATCACTAGAGGAATATAATTGGTTGATACCATTAACACCTCTTTATTTTTGATTTAGAAAGAGTCACTTAGTCGTAATATCAATTACTAAATAAATACATGATTCATCATTCCTTTTTGAGGACGGTATGGAATTTCAAGAATACCTCACATATTTGTTTACAGTAGATGTGATTTTATTGCTTACTGAATGGAATAGTTCTATCAAGGGCTTCAAAAAACTATTGAATCATTACTACAAGAGGGGTGGGAAACTAGTTAACCTATCTAAACTTATTTTTTATACAAATAAATATTTCCTGATCAGTCATATCAATCAAATTAATGATGATATTGGTTTTCAAAGAGTTAATTTTCCCATGGAATACCTTGGGGTCTTGTCATATATTGGTAGGATAAAAATATGACATTTTTATTTTATAATTAGACAATTACCTAATAATTTTACGAATTAAAGGAGTTAGAAACTTTCATTCATTGGTAGAAAAAAATGGGTTAATATCAACTTTTCATTGAACCTTATACACATACTTTTGGTACTCATAGATTCGAATTGAGTCATCCAAAATTTTAAAAAATTCATCAATTATTTCATTCAAGATTCTCACTGGGAAGTGGGATTACGAAAATTGATATATTAAAACTTGAAGAAACCTGTCAATGAGAGTGGAATTATAATGTGGAGAAATAAATAATCCATGTCGGGAATACTGGAAACGATTCCTGTGATTTCATATCGTGTCACTCGATATGGACATAAAATAAAAGAAAAAAATATGATAAATAATTATATTCAACAATTAATATGATTTTTCTGTCCTCTATACATTATAAAAATATACCAGTGCATATTATCATTCTTATTAGGAATTAACTATAGATAATTTTAAAAGGATAGTTTCTATTATAGATAGTAATTGGTTGGGAGAGCCTTTGTACTTACCACATCACTCGACCCTAGAAATGAAATTTAGAGAGGCATGAGACCTTCTAGTTCTTATCATTGATATCCTCAATTTTTATAGAAAGGATTCATTTAATTGTATTTATATAGAGGAAGAAACATATCTTTTTTCGACCATAGATTTGTTAGTCCTATTTAAATTATAAGATTATCACAAGCTCATCCATTTGAAACACAAGAAATTAATGTATATTAGGAAACTACCAATTGGAAGAAATATATTAAACTAATTATGAGTTTCCTAGTTTTTGATATATACCACAATAAACTACCAACAAACAATGAAATACAATTCGTGTGTTTGCAGCTAACTTCTATGTGGAAGTGTTGTTTTCAACCATAAAATGTGTTTGGGGATTAACTATCATTGGTTAGAGACTGATAATAGAGTATATTTTTATTCGTTTAGTTGAGGTTCAATATGAATCCAAATGTTGTATCATTTTATCAATTCTTATTTTAATGTTTCTATATTTATACAACCACTTTATTTTGTACAGTTTTCTTGAAATAAAGAGTTTATTACAAGTTGTTGGATAGATGGGGAAAGCCATGTTGACTATCAAAACAAGCTCTCTCAAATTACTTTCTCAATCCAAAAAATAAATTTGAACATTAATTATAAAAAATAGTTCATCTAGTATATGGGTGAAACATCCTTTATTTATTAATGATCCTATGCAGTAACATCTTAGAGGATTGCATCATGAAGGGTAGCTGTGGCCAGGGGAACTGGGTTAAATGGTGGCCACCAGATTTGGGGTACAATCTTAATAAAAATAGATCATGCTATAGTAATTAAATGTGAGGTTGGGGGACCATTTATAATGTCAATATAGAGGTTTTTATTTCCTATAGTATTTACTACAGACATATATTCTTTCTCAAGGAAGAAAAAATGGGTTTTTATACTTGTCTAACTATTTTACAAAGTATTGGTAAACCATTACTAAAATATAATCGGAATCATTACTTATTATCAGGTTCATTCAATTTCTATCTCATACTAAATTATCTTTAATTTACTTGATATGAGAATAAAAAAGATGAAAAACCAGGTGGATCTGATCTAGTATACTTTCTCTTGGTGAATAAGGTAGAATACTATCAAGAAATTATATGTAATAGGACTATTGTTGGTAATTTATTATATACTCATGATTACCAAACACCAAAATTTATTTCTTTTATTCATTAACCTGATCATATACTTCACTATTCCAGGTCCCCACAAACATTGACTCAGATACAAGAACACCCAATGAAATACGAATTTTTTTAAAAAAAATATTATAATATAAAATGAATTTAAATAGAATGGATTAAAATAAAGTATAATGAGACAAATATTATTTTTTTTGATTCATTATAACAAAAAATGATATTTAAAATAAAAAATAATTATAATTATTAAAATTATGATTTCCAAATATAAATAATTATTTCAATTATTTAATCCATGAAATAAATTAGTATATGAATAAATAAAAATTATTTAACAAAAAATTATTTTAATATATTAATGATGAATAAATATTATAAAAAATTTAAAATAACTAAAAAGTTATAATATCACTTTCTTATTTTTTAGAATGGTTTATCAATTGATTTTAATTTATATCCTAGTTTGATTCTGATAAATTTTTAGTGACCCATTGGTATTGTTTTAAAGAGACCTGTACTTTTTATACAAAAATATTAAATCTTATTTGATTAATACTCTTTATATGACATAATGATCTATACTATAATCATTATGGTTTGGGTCTTTTCAAACATGAATACATAAATAACTGGTACATTAAATATCTACATAATCTCACACTCAGTGTTTTAACTTATATAACCCTTATTAGATATATCATACTGAAATACTTTCTTCATATAATGGGGAAAAGGTTAAAAAACAAAGGGCGAGGTTAGATGCTAAGTATGGGTAATCAAGGGAGATATCAATGATCATTGATGCCTGACAAGATGATATGGGTATGTTAACATGATATAAACCTTTGAAAACCATACAAAAAAAATTCATAAATCATAGTCATATGAGATGGAATAAATCTTGGAAGTTTTTAATATAGGAATCATAAATAAATCCAAGTACACAATCCATGAGAGTAAAACATTGGCATAATGTCATGTCATAAAATAATGGAATAATGATTAGAATAATCGTAATCCTATAATTTTTTTCAAGGACACCCTCAAGACATTAATTAAATGTTATTATTAGGCCAACCACCTATCCACCTTCTAAGGTCTGCTGATAACCTCTCATGTACCCTCTTTAAGGATTGTGATAACATCTCATGTACCCTATATTGGTCTTGGTATAACCTCCACTATACCCTATTTAGAGCTAGGTATAACCTCCCATGAAACCTTTTAGTTAATAAAACATTAATATTTACCTAATTCATTAGAGGAATATATAATTTGGGTCTCAAGAATCTCATAATCATTATGCATTCAAACGTATGCCACAAAGATCATAAAACAATCAACATAGCATCATTGAATAACCTATGGAAAATAAAAAAACTTTGTAAACATATCATTATCTAAATATTAAAATGTATATAAAAATAATAATGATTTTATCATTGTATTATATCATAATTAAATTCCAATCAATATAATAAGATGATACAATCAATTAAAAATTCCATTAAAAGATCACTGAAATAATTATATAGGAAAATACCATTTTTATTTTGAAATTGCTTATTTTTAATTTAAAATCTACTAAAATATTACAGAAAATATTTTATTTGAATATAAAAAATGAAAATTTTTAAGGAATATTTAATGTAATGAACAATAATTTTGGTGGGGAATTCTATTCACATTGTTCACATTAAAAATGAGTCATTTCACATTTTGAACACAAATTCAAAAGTAATTCATTTGGAAAATGAAAAAAAGGTTCCATTAAAACATTTTTTTATAAATAAAAACATATTAATAAATTAATTTAAATAGTCATATGATAATATTAAAAAAATTCTTGAATTTTTAAAAGAATACTTGGACATGGAAGAAACATTTTCCCAACTAAAGATGAAATATATAATATTTTTCTTAAATAAATTCCAGATACATTGATATTCCAAAGTGAGGAAAATAGAACCATTATTTTAGAATTTTATGAATAAAAAGATTAGAATAAAATTAAATGTGTTTAATTTATTAATATAATATAATTTCCATCAATGTAAATTAAATTATAAATAGTCTTGATTAAAATGTGATTAATCAATAAAGTTGTTACTGCTTGGGTAACTTTTGAATCATAATTCCGATGAAATAATAACATAAAATGAATCATTAAATTTAATTATAATAATTATATTTATGATTTAACATGTCAAATTATATTTATATATAACTCATAAAATACTATAGGCTCCCAATATAAAGTATGTCTCAAAGAAGATAATTTGAGATGTCAAACCCTTACCTCAAGTCTCATCTTGCTTCCTAGAAGTTCACACCCCTTGTATAATAAATATAGATTTACTTATAAAAATATATTTATTATAAAAATTTTATATACACATACTCATATATTTCGTTAATAATATTATTTAAATATAACATTTAATTACATTTTTATTAATAAATATTTTTTAAAATCATTATTTTGTGTGATGACTGCATCATTTTTCATTTGTGTTTCCATTCAACTGTCTCAATCTTAATATATTGATCATGTATCTATAATCTATATAATTTCAATATTTACATGAGTATAATATGTAATGATTATATATAATTTTATAAACATTCTTATAAATTAGTGATGAAAAGGGAATTACATCACTTCATGGAAACGATAGTCCATGCATACACATGAGTAATGTTTCCACATTTTTATGGATGAAATTAAATATATGTAAAATATAAATCAGCATTAAAAAAATATAATATTATCATAAATATTATTTTTATTAATTAAATCAAATATTATATCCATAAATTTGAAATGGTGATGAAAAATGAAACACATATTTTTATGGAAGAGATTTCCCACACCTACGAATGAGTAATGTTTTCTCTTACCATTGGTTGAAAAAAAGGTGGATAATGGTTATTCCATCATCATAATACCTATTAAGTATAACAAAAATAAGTAATTCATAATTTTTAAATTGATACTATATATATAGAGGAGGTACAAGAATAAATTAAATTGAATGTACATTGTAAAGTGTTATACCACTTCATTGGGAAACAACCTTTTGATTACGACCAATGTCTTGAAATAATGGAATTTTGGAAGAACAAAATATCTAGTATGTATCTAAGGAATATATAAAGGTATTATTTTAGTGTTTTTTATATTCTAGAAGCCTCATTATGTGTTCTGAATAGAGGAGAGGTGGTATCCTTATATTAGGGGAAATGACACAATTAGAATTACTTAAAGGATTAATATTTACATATATATATATATATCAACACATTTTAAATAAGAACCATTGCACCCAAAATTTTGAATATAAGATGTGATAAGATATAAATAGACTCAAAAAATCCCATTTAGATAAGGTTTTGAATCATATTAAGCCTTATATATAAGTAAAATCACATTAGACCAATTTAAACCTTATCCATGATAACATAATTTTTTATCTTGAAAACATAATTATATGAAAAAATTAAGATAAATTCATAAAAAAATATATACATAATAACTACAAATTTTTAATCTATTTTATTATATTAAATTTCAAATGTTTTTAGAAGTTAGTTTAAATATAAGAAAAAAACACACATGAAAAATGGTTTTTAGTAAAATACCTCATTTAAGAGTAAAAATAATTTCACGTTGGAATAATGAAATAAGTTATTTTTGAAAAATTAATTTTGATAAAAAAATTATTTTCCTCAACTTTTGGATAATGAAAAAATGGAATGGAATCTCCAACCATAAAATTTAACAAAAATAATAAAAATTAATTTTTAATTTGAATAAAATATAACTTATCTTCCCAAAAGTCAAACTTGTGTTCCCAATTTAAAAATATTTCTTAAAATAAATTATTTAACTCCATAAAAATATCTTTTTTCAAACACCACTCATCCAATAGGAAATACTCACGTGCTTGGGTTATTTTTAAAGTCTTATCCATTAGTTTTAACATTGTTCCACTCATTTTACCCTTATCGTAGATAAAAGTATTTACCTATGTTTTTATTCATAATAAACAAAAATAAATTTGAACCTATTAAGTTATATTAATTATCCTTATTAATAATATTGAATTAATTTTACAAGAGTAAATATCATCAATTGGGAGAAATTCATTTTCAAATAAAATTATAAAATTAAATGAAAAACAGTTTTTAGAAAAATGCGTTATAAAGGAAAAAAATACTTATACCAAATTAAAGTATCAAACTGATTATAATGTAATTAGTTATATTATTACAAAATAAATGTTGTTAATGTTAACTTAAGATTAAAATAAAATCAAACTATGTATTTTCATTGAACAGAAACAACAGTTTTACAATAATAGGTATTTTCACTAATCACTAAAAAATCAATATTTATAGGAAAATCCCAAAATTTTAGCCAAAGATAATTTTGAAATGATGATTTCAAAAATTATATTCTTTTTATAAAATAAAATTATTAATAGTGTCAAAAATTAAATTTTTATTCTCTCACAAAAAATCAATAAAAACTATTATTGAAGAAAAACAATTTTAGTATCATAAACTCTCATTACTAAAAATTGTGTGCATATTTTTTAAGAATTAATCAATTAATTTTAATTATATAAAAACATTATAAAAATATTTTTAATAATTTTTTTATTCTTATTCATACATCCTTATTTAATATGTAGGTTATAACAACAAATATTAAATATTAATATTTATATTGTGGTTTTTTGAAATGCGGTGTTGTATATAAAGAAAGATAATAAAGAAAAAAAATTCATTTAAAGAAAAATATATCCTAAAATATCAGGGTTTTATAAGTTTATTTACTATTCATATCATGTTTTATAAAGAAATTAAAATTATTCTGTTATATACAAATAATGACCCCATGTGGAAAATGTTACATATATTTAAAACATTATACTAAGTTGTATTTAAAATAACATATTATTACCTTGGGTATGCATTTATATTTATAAGTGACATTAGTATTTATGGGATTTAATACCATCATATGAATATTTTATCGATAATTATAAAACTACCATCCTTAATCATTATTTTCAAACAATTTAAAGGTAACACTGAGAAGAGTAGATATAGAATTTATCAAAGAATGAGTTTAGATAAAAAAGGTAGGATTAATTAATTTCCCTCTTGCATTTGTATATATTTTAATTTATATATATATATATATATAATATTATGATTTTTAATTGATATTCATTCAATATCCTATAGTATAACATTGTCTATGTCATCCACGATTCAACAATGATCAAAAAAGTCGACCTTATATATGAAATATCACTAAGAAAAATAGTTCTTGTAAATATACTCATAATATAAGGGTCATAATAGATAAGAAGGTGTTGGATATTTAGATAGTTTGATGGCCCAATGTATATATGTCTGTATATAATTAGTGGTTTTGAGATTTTTATAGGTAGTTTTTCATGGTTCAAGGTATAGATATGATGTAATGGAATGAATGGTATTTGTGTGAAGAGGAAGCCGATTATGAAAAAAGATATAAAATAAATTATATATGGGAGAAAAATGATGATAATATAATCCAAAAAAATATATCACTAAGGGGTGGGGAACCATTATCAAATTTATCAAGAGTTAGGTTAATGATCATTTAAACTAATAAGGTCTACATATTTTAAGATAAATATTAATTTATTGATTGACTGAGATCAATTAGTTTGGCTGGGGAGGAGCTTGACCCAATCGATGCATGTTTACCTAACCCAATCACTACATGCATCAGAGTTCCCTTTCCCCATACCACGTCAAAAGTTATTATTTTATAATTAATAAATATAGAAAAGCATTAAATTTTAGGTTAGTTTATATTTTGAATATATTATTAGTCTATTTTATTCATATTTATTTTACTTATACTGTGACATTGATGTTTCTAAGGCCATTTGAGAGGATTTAAATATTTTATTTGTATTAAAAATATTTAGAAAACTAAATTGACATTTTCTTAACCTAGAATTAATATGGAAATTTATTTTTTTCTTTTATATAACGCAATAGTGTCTTCCATTGGGTCAATTTGAGCTCATATGATAATGTTTTTGATAAAAGATGTTTTTGGATATAGTCATGCATGATCAAAATATGAAAAGAGTTATGGTCATGAAAATTAATGAGGATCTACTAATGAGACATCAAATCTAAGGTAAGGGTGTGATTATCTTTTCAGATGTATGATTTAGACTAATGATAATATTTTATGGGATTATTTATAATTATGTATTGTGATGAATATTTAATGAGGTTGATGAGATATGAGTCTTCATTTGTTTATACCATCTTTGAAAAGGGTGTTGAAAAATTATATGATATATGAAATAGATTTATATGATACTTGATATTATAATATACTTACTTATCTCTATTTCTTACCCACATTTTACAAGTTTTTATGATGTGTAGTTACAAAATATGTGTGTGTGGGGGGGGGGGATATCAAATGGTTCACTATTTAACCATGAAAAATATTATGAATTGTGATTGAAACTGCAATGATGATCCATTGATTATCTTTATTAAGTCTGGAGGGTTGCCCAAGGCATTTGTTTATAATAGGAATTTCAAACTAATGGATTTTTTTTTAAATTTATTTTATTCGATATCTATAATGGTCCAAAAATTAAACAAAACATGAACCATATAAATTTAATATATTGTGACTCAGGTTTTCTCTATAGAGGAATAATATTACTATATTATTTGTGTTGTGTGTGTGAGTTTAGTTAGAAATGGAAAAATAGAGAAATTTTTTTTGTTCCTATTTAAATGGAATTAAATGTGTATTTGAAATCATTTCTTAAACAGTGATCTCACCTTGAATATTCCTGCACCTATCCTACTAAAACACAATTAAATAAATTGGAACTCTCTTTATCTCTCACTGAAGAGCCATGTTTTTAATTTATTTCCCTCCCTTAATAATTTTGATATAAACATTGATATTAAATGATCACATAATTCCCTCCTCTTACCTTTTCATGTGATTATAAACTGTTGATCACTACAAATACCATCCTTAATTACCTCTAAATTATAAAAAATGAAGAAGATCATGTGGTATTGTTTTTGTAAACTAATAATTATAGAGGTAATAATTGAAATATAAATAGTTGTGGGAGTTTTATGCTATTTAGATAAATAATAAATTTACAGAAAGACTTAGAGAGAAATAATTTTTCATTTAATGAAACAATCCATTAAAAATGGTGGGGGAGGTCGCTGTTTCTCGACCACCGTGGGTCTTGTGTTCCAATAATACTGATATAAAAAAGTAGTAAAGAATAATAAAAACTATAGAAAACCAACCAAATCCTATTAAAAATTATTTCTATTTCCTTTTATAGGGGAAGATGAGTTTATGAAAATTTACATTACTATTATGGTCATCAAAAATTTTATTCAACCAGTCATCCTGATGTAGAAATCATAGAATCCTTTGAGGTTATTTTCCAAATGTTGTGATCCTTTTATGCTATTGGATTCCATTTTCATTATCCATGAATTTCTGCACTAAAGTCCATCTCTTTGGATCACCATTAGATCATAGTACACGTGTAAGATATGATGGTAATGATTTCTCTATGTGGTCTCATCTCATCAATATTTTTAGATCATTTTTCCTCGGATGAACTTTATTCTCATTAAAAGAAAGATGGGGTTGTGTGGAAGTGCAGAATGATCACTAAAATATTTAGATAGATAAGATAAATAAAATTATTTTATATCAATACCTAAATAAATATTTTGAATTTAGGTTTCGAGTTCCACATGAAGAATTCTATATCCCTTAAATTCTAGTGAAATTACCATTACAAATAAGTAACTTCACAAAAGTGATTACATTTTGACAGGTTAACCATTACCCTTGAAACATGACTCCAATTCATACCACACTATTCTAAAATTGCACTCTATAATATCAAATAAATCTTATTAATTTTCAGGAAAACCATTAGGTTTTAAATGATCACTATTACCTTTATCCATAATGACCCTTACACTTTTTATGTATCCAAAGGACTTTGTCAAATTCACTTTTTCTACTATGTATGGCTCTTATGAAATTAAAATTTAATCTCAATTACTTGATTACTTTTTCAATTCTTAATATCTTCTTAGCATTAGAACACCTGAACATTAAATGTGTTTCTATGTAATCTTCCACAATGAATTTAGATTTGTTCCTTTAATATTTTTATTTATCATCATTTTTCAGATATAATCTGAAAACCCTGAAACAAAGGTATTTAGTGTAGGATTGTTTAAAAATAGTGTCAAATTCTTAAAAAAACACAAAATCACAAGTATCAAACCTATTTTTCATAAAGTCCAATGATTAAAAATTACCCCAATGTAATACATTTTTTCCAAATTAAAGGGATACAAAGGTGTAAAATATATAAAATATTAAAAAATTAAAAAATTTTGGATTTATAAAATTTATATAACCTATATATTTGATAGTCAAGATTTTTTGTTTATATGATATGAGCCTTCTGATAATCATGATAGAAATTCATAGTATTATTTATCACGTACCTCTATGGGTAAGAGGTTGATCAAACTTATATATGTTTCTCTAGTATGAGACTAGTGATTTGATTTTTATGGTCATCTACTTCATGGGAAATATGATGTGTTTGGTATTATATGTGATTATTATAGGATATTGTTTTTATCATTTTAGTGGTTCTATCGTTGTGTGATGTTGAGGGTGTCTAGTTTGGACACTTCAGATTATGCGACAATTACTTGTGGACATGGTTATGTGATGTAAATATTCAATTTAGGGAGTGTGTTATGGTACATCTCTAGGATGGATATATAGCTTTGACCAATACCCATCCATCGAATAAGTACTAATTGCATAATGGTATGGGATATGAGATTATGTTTGGGTGAAAAAAATTGGATATAATATTTGGGGACCTTTATACATTAATTATTAATGTATCATAGAATATATATATATATTGTATTGATGTTTTTGGTGAATCTTAAAGGGAGTTTTTTTAAGATTTGAAATTATGATAAATGACATATAAATTTTTGAGATAAATTAAATTTTTGGATAATATATTATGAAACATTAATGACGAATTAGTATTTTAGATATAGTTTTACATTGATTACCCTAGGTGGATTTTAATTATTCTTTCACAAGTTTTCAATATGATTTTTTATATATTGAATATTATACATATATGTTGTTAGCCGAGAAATTATCAATAATTGGGATGTTTTACTGGATCATTGCATTCAACCATACCCATGAACTTGTATATTTTCATAATCATGGTTATGAATTTGTTTGATGTTTTTTAGAATCACATAAAGGATCTGGAGAAAGTTGACTTGGTTTGAAGAGATGAAACATGTGATGATCATTGGTAATGTTTTGGTAGATGGGTTTATATTTATTCACCAAGGTATTTACTTTGGGTTTTACTTTACGAATAGAATACTCCATGTATGGGATATTTTATTATGAATTTTAATAACTTCTATCCATTATATATAATCTTTTTATTGATGTATGGATTTTCACACACACACACACATTTCTTTTACTTTGGTTTACCTACAGATATTCAATTCATGTGTTGTTTACTTGTTAATTTGGGGTGATTTTATATTTTATGATTTATGGAAGGATTTATTATATTTTTTATTTTTACTAACAAATTATACATAAAATTCCTTAGTCATTACATTGAAGGAATAGTGATATCGGTTAATTTCATCATCATACTTTTAAATAGAGCTCTAATAGGGCTAGAACATGGTAAATTTGTATCATGGTGTGTTTTTATTAGGGATGTATTTTTGAGTTTGGTTCATATAAGGTTTTTGTTTTTAAAAACAAGGGAATCCATGATAGATAAATTTTATTTCTATATTATTACATATAACCCAATTATAGGGTATTATAGTTAATTAAATCCTATTAAAGGACTTTGATTATATACTAAGTAACTTGATTATAAATTTCACTATTTTTGGTGTATATTTTTGTTAGAAAATGCACTATATAGTGGTAAATACATGACCTAATTTCAAATATTATTGTGAAATGGGTACTATTTTGGGATATTAAAATCATAATGTTTTATCACATGTTCTTAATGTTTCTCATCATTTCAAAATGAATGAATTACGATCTTTCATTTTTTTAAATATGGTGTGCTAGTTTTCGGAAATATTTTATGTCAAGTCCTGAGTTGGTAATTCTATGTATGTACCTAATAATGTTCTACATGTGTTCAGCCATATGGATGACGAGGTATTCATATAGGTACATGAGTATGAGGATCCTAAAAATTTTATCTTTAAATGGATTTAGATCACTACGAAAATAGAGACACTTTTTGTTGGTGGGAATTCATATGAATTTCTATGCTTGATACTACCCATGTGTTTATGCTGATTTGATGATTGGTGACATATTTTTGTCTTGATAATTTTGTAAGTATTTTTCTTTAGTGATTATATCTATATATATCTTATTCTTTTTAATAATAACAATATTTCACAGTTGATTTTTGGGTGGTAGACGATAAGTGTATTTACATAAGGGTGAGTATTTTGATGTATAGATGGTTATTAAGATTGATTTGAAATGTGTTGGTCATTGGTTTTGGAAAATGAATTTTTGAAGGGGATATAATATTATTGATAAATTTTCTTAATTTTTATAAGTTATATCTTTTTACGTGATGCACTTAAATTTTTTCACTAGATGTGAAGTGATGAGATTATGAGAAATAATTAGAACAAGAATAGATAGTTAGAGGTTATTAGATGAATATACCACCTCTAATTCAATTTATGTTTCAATATAAGTATTCAAGATTAAAATCATCTCATTGGAGCATGTATCATAAATTTATCCCAATTGATATATTAGGGAAAATTATTTATTGGAGAAACATAAACTCAAGAGTATAAATATCCAGTAGAGAGAATATATTTTATATATTGAATTTGTGAAATAGTGAATGTTATAGAGTTATGGGTTTCATATAATCCTCTAAAAATGTTATATTGTGCTATATTGGAGTGGTGTAATTTTATGAATGGGGTGAAAAAAATTTGTGATGATAAATTATCAGCATCTTTTTTGTTGGTTAAAAAACTATTGATATATAGGTTGTTGATCAGGAGTGGTAGGAAAAAATAGGTTCATTATTGTTTTGATTAGGGTTACTTGATTATATATGTTTTATCACAGGGTTTAAGAAAAATAGTTACGGACACTAGGTTATGAACACATTCTTAAACTTAAAAGGTGGTAGTATGAGTCCTCGATAAGTTTTTTACCTTTCATTGATAATAGATAGAGGTGGTGGTAGTGAAATTATATGTTTCATGACCTCCATAATAAAAATCTATAAAAAATGTAAATGAAAGAACATTATCCATATATAACTATTGATTATATAATTACAACTATGTTATAGAAATTGAGATTTTTGATCATATGGTGGTTTCTCATTTGTGATGCATAGGGGATGAAATAGTGTCATTTGTAGTGAGCTAGATGTTTAGTATTTTTTCCTCTATTGTGAGTAGGAAAATTTATATGAAAACCTTTACGGATGATGACAATAAAATTTAATCTGTCTTGGGATTATATATTAATAGATTTCTGTTGTGAGGGTCACACTATCCTAGTGTAATTTATTATTCATAATCAATTATGAATCACATCAATTTTTAATCAGTAAATATTTCATGGGATTTATATACTTTTTGAAAATTTCCTCCAAGTTATATAGATAAGTGAAAATATATTATTTTCATAACGATGATAATATTAAACAGTACTTTTAGAGAATATATTTGTTATCAGAAGTTCACATTATGTTGATAAATGAAAAAATATATTCAATTTTTATGATTAATGATAATAACAAAAAAACCAATTCTTCCTGAATAGTGGAATAAACTAAAATAAATTAATGGTGTTTCATAACATGATAAAGAAACATTATGTGACACTCCATAATGTTTCACCTAAATGTAATATAGATAAATTTACTCCCCTAAATAGTAATAGTATAGTTACTCAAGAAATAAAGGAAATGTGGTGGGTGAGTTTTGTAAATTTTTGTTGGTGTTAAACATAATTTCATTGAGTTCATACAAAAAGTTCTATAAAAAACTATTGAAATTGTCATGTAATGTGTGACCACATTGGTATATTAATTTTCTTAAATGGTTTTTTGAAAGGATGTAATATGAGGTTCTAATGTTCGTGAATTGACCCATGTGATTCTTATAATGAGGGCTAGATATTATAATAATTATTTTTATGTTTTTTCTGATTTATAAATGATATTTATTTCACATAGGTGACCACTAACTGGTTTATTTTTCCTACTTATTTTTAGATCTTCTAGGATATAAACTTTATTGTATATATTATATGATATGAAGTAGTTGATATTTTATTTTTTCATAGAGAGGTAACCATGTTTACATCCAATTAAATAATGTTTTTTATATCCCAGTGGTGATAAATATAATAATTGTTTTGGGATACTTAGTTAAATTCTATTATGATTCCAAACTATTAGGTAGATGAGAATTCTGAACAATTAGTTAAATTTTGATGGAACTATTGTGATCTTTCATGTTGAATTTTACTGAATCTTTTACTGACCTAGAGATCATTGTTTTTTTGGGTTTATGAAACATGAACTGCTAATTGAAACATTTTATTTGTTTCTCGGAATTATTTTATTAGGGTCTGTTGGTGAGGTTCTGTACCCCCAATTATTTTATTATTAAATTGTAAATATAATGTCTTTGATGAGTTGTAGCTTTGCAAATTCACACGTGAGTGGTCAAAAATCATGGATGTAACTTGAGTTAGCCATGAAAATGGATGTTTATATCTGATGAATGGATGGAAATGTGATATAGATTACAAGGTAGAGGATTTTGGTTTACAAAAATTTTTCACTACAAAATATTTTTAGAAATATTATGATGTTGAGTTGGCACATGGGAGTGTTAGATGCATACATAAATTCAGTTTCTTTTCATCTATGTGTGTTTTTTAATTTAGTGATAAAAATATGAAATTTTTTAATCCAAATTATAATATAATATTAAACAAATTAAGAATATTTGGGAAGTAGAAGTGAAAAAAACAATGAAAACCCCCTTAAATTAAATTCTTTATGAAATAAAAAAATAAATGTATGAAAATTTTACAAAAATTATAAAAAATGAAACAATCAAAACATAAATAGTCATATATTCAAAAGTTATTTTATTGTATATATTTATTTTTATTCAATTATAACAAGTGATGTTTGGAATGTTAATGTTAGTTTTGTAGAAGACATCACAATACATTCAATTAATCTATTAAGTAAATAATTCATTTTTCTTATCGTGTCACTAGTATGAAAATTAAAAATGATAATTTTAATTTCATAGAACATTTCACCACACCTTATGTTTTTTATCTAGAGTGGCATCTATTTTCCTTGATGTGAAACTATTAATTCAATCCCTTTTTATATGTCATGGTCTCCAACCTTAATGATTTTTTACTGTTATATATTATACCAATATCTCAAAGAAAGATATATTAGATAAAAATATTAGTTCTTATAATAAGATAACAAATCATTTCAAATGATAATAATTATGTTATCTAATGGACGAAAAAATATCTTTATTCTTAATGATCAACATAAATAATATATTAATGTTTAATTTAACTACAAAATTTTATCACTCAGTTTGATTAGTGAATTTATAAAATTATAGAAATAAAAAAAATACATTTAACACATTATTTATTTTACTATGATGTACCATTGATAAGAGCATTTTCAATGTTAAATTTAATTTTTTTGAATTCATAATTATACTTATACATCATCCATTTGTTAAATAATCCCCTTTCATGGAGGTTTTACCATTATGTATACCCTTTCTACTAAGTCATTATCTTTATCCATTTTATTTTTCATTTTCATATCTTATATTTAAATCACTATGGAAGATATATTAGATAAAACTATTAGTGTATTATGGTCATGAAAAGTAAAATTCTCGAGGATGGGAATTATGATATATAAATGGTGGACTAATTATCATCCCTTTATTGATGATAAAAATTCATGGAATAAAAAATAATCAATAAAACACAAAAAAGTTCTTTTGAGTTTGATTAAAAAATTTATGAAATATTTGGAAACAATATAATGAAATTCTAATCACTTAATATATCAATTGTTTAGTTTCAATTCAATTTTGTACATTTGTGATAATAAAAAATATATATGTAATATATAGAGTCATTTACTCTATCCTTTAAACAGAATCATCCAATTTGAGAAGTATGTAGGTTTCAAATTTCATTTCACCCTTTTAAAATAAGAAAAATAATTTTAAAAAATGAAATCAACTCTCCCCATATTGAGAATAGATGACCGTTTATACTCTTGTGATAAATGGATGAATATTTGAAAATGGTAATAGATAAAACTAACCCTATATAAAAAAATTTAGCATAAAACGAAAAATCATTCACCTTAATATTTACTACAATCCCAGAAAATTAAATGAAGGAAAAAGGAAAAAAGTTGATAATATAGACAGTTTCATCCTGATTGATAAATGACAATAAAGATGGTGTAAGAGTTCTTTTTTATCACCTAAAAATAACTAACTCTCTATATTAAACTATTTTTAAAGAATTAAAAAATATATACTTCAACATGTATAAAAAAAATTTAATACGACTTATTTCTTTGTGTCATAACATAATTATTTTGAACAATTATTTTGATTTATTTGGAGGTGGTACTAACAAATTTGACAATTTTCTTCAAGTATATACTTAAACAAGTGTAATTTTTACTACTATAATGTTTTCCTTATAATTTTATATTACTTGATTTACTAAATTTCCAAATTTTTAAAACACTAGGAATTTTTTCATATAATTTCAATCAAGTAATTATCAATATTTTATTAATTGATGGTTTTATCTTCTAGTCTTTAATATCAAGGGTATTTAATGATTAATATATTTTTTGGTATATGATTCTTATGATAACCTATTATGGTTAGAAAGAATATATTAATAAAGTATAAAATGGAGAATAGAAAAGTAAAAAAGAAATTATTTTTATATGACACTATAATTAAAATAATAAATATCAAATGCATAGTCTTATATTATTCTCATCCAATTTTTTATCCCTTTATCTAGTTTCCAAATAAAATGTGTGCTTCCACATATAAGTTTTAATCAATTATCAATTATCCCTTATCATTGTTATCATCATGGGGCTTATGGAAAATATTTTCAATTGAATTTTTTTAATTAGTAAACATATTGGTATAATTTATATAATTAAAGGATATAGAATACCTATTATTCATTCATTGATGGAGAATAATTTTTTAATTTATCTACCATTTATCTTCTTAGAATAATGAATATAAGGGAGATCATTTTTCCAATATGTCACTATAGATGCATCATATCAACACTACCAAATAATAAATATTTATTTCATTCAATACATTAGTGTTTTAGTGGATAATATTGATGATATAAAGGATATCAAACTCTATTAGAAAATAAATAATTGAAAAAATATATTTTTAGAGAATAAATTTGAAATATGAGATTTCATGAGATATAAAGAAAATGAGAAACTTCTATAAAATATTTTAAAAAGATGAAAATGAAAATCTCATAATAATTTTTTTAATCAAGTATGGGCTGGGGTTTTTATAATATTGAAATAAGGACTTGGAAGATGTAATACATAAAATTCAGTCATGATAATATAATTTTATCCAATATCCAACAATTAAACAAAATTATCAACGATCTTTAATATTTAAATTCACCATGAGATAATTTCCAAAAATATAAACCAACTTTTTTTAGAAAATAAATATATTAAATAAATTTATATTTATGTTTCCTTATGTATTATAGATTTTGTAATATTATATAAATATTAAGAAATGTGTTGTGTTTCATCATTATTGATTATCATTTATTGATGATGTTCTAGCTGGTGGTTGTACTCTTTTATAATATATATTTTTTGTGAGTGATGTATATGATAGATTTAAAATCCCATATATTCTTAGATCTTTATTTTATAGTGCATAATGACCTAAAAATTCATATCTTCATTGATTAATTTTATTTGAAACTTCTTGAGAAAATTTTAAATTATTTTAAAATAAAGTATAATATTATACCAATGTTTTATGTTTTATCAATCTATGAAATCTAATTTGTGTCTCTAAAAGTATAAACATGTCCATTTACTACTGTTTACTTGGTCAAAAAATTATATTTGTTTAGTAATTCAATATAATTTCATTCCATTGTCATTTGAATATCATATTTGATGTGTTTCCTTCGAATTATTTTGAAGAATAATGACTTTCACCAAATTTTATCTTCCTTTTGTAAATATAATGATACAATTCATTAGATAATTAATGTTTAATTTTAGATTATTTTACTGTTTATTGATTATTCAGAGGAAGTATCTTTTATTATTTTTTCCCTTGAAGTCCAAGGGTTCATGGAAGATATTATGTCACATTGATTAGATAAATAACTCATTTGATCATATAAAATTTAAAATATATTTTTTAGTTGATGATTCTATTACAGTACTTTCATTGGAATTTGTTCTAGATGAAAAATACATCTATTAATATTTTTGATACAAGAGTAAGTGGATTAAAAAAATTCAATTTGAAGTACGATTCTATAGAAGATGAATTTTGAATTCTTCTTTAATATTTACCATTAAATTATTTAGAATGTGTATATATCGGGCGTATTTCAATCACTATTTTGTATCTCAAGTCCTTAAAGGGAATATATTTAGAATTATATTTATATTTATCTTTTATTTTTTGGAGTATGATCTTTAAACAACGAATAACTTGCTCATTTAAAGCTCACCCCTTTTCTATTATTCTAACATGGATCATTAGAATCATATACTAATGAAAAGTTTTTATGTGGAAAAATCTAGTTCAAAATTTTATTTAATTTATTTGTTGGTGAGAAAATATTCATAAATCTAATTCAATCATCATCATCTTCATGTTTTTGGTATTAGATTTTTTAATGATTTGTTTTAAATAATATGATCTTTATAGTTTACAAATATAGAGGGATCTCAACTTCAAAAGTAGTAGTACTCACCACTAAATCCATTATAAATTTAATATCAATGAATTTATAGATTTCATTAGAATTTTATGATGATGAAATATATTTTCTGTGAACCTCTACTTATGAAGGATATTAAAATATTGAAAATATATATAGGTATTAAAGGATTTCAATCACTCAATTGGAATAAAATAAGGCCACAAATTAATAATCCAATAATAAAGAGTTATATATATATATAAATGAAATGATTCCATTAAGAAATTATTGTAAAAAAAAGTAATACCATTAATAACATGGGATATTGTAAATGTTAAATACATTTGAATTTTTTTTAAATCAATTTTATGAAAATATTGTTTCTAATTATATATTAACCATCTATACAATTTTTGATAAAAATATATGATATTTTTAGTGTTAGCACTTATAATAATTTTTGGAATCAATAAGAAAAATATAGTGGATTTTTAGACAAACTCTAGTAGAAAATATCACAAAGGAGATATTAATTGAAAATTTTATCCAAACACCATTAAATAATATATGTAGTCGAATCACTAAATTAGTGTAAAATAATTAAATACACATAAAAAGGGAAAAAATATAAATGGATATTGAAAATTAAAATAATAATTAGATGGGTAAAGAGTCTCCACTAAAATGATTTACAGATAAATGAATTTCTACCTTCTAATTATATATTGTTTATTAAACAAATATCTCTAATAAAATATGTTAATAATGTATTGATATGAATTTAAAATATATAGAATGATTAGTGATTATTTTTCATCTTACTCTCCAAACATGGTTAATCCAGATAAATAGTATAGAACTATTGTAGTTAGGGATTTATAAAAATTTAAAAATTATAATAAAATAAAATCATGTCTATATAAAATAGATATAATAAATATTAAATAGGCCTGGGATAAATTTCTCATATGACCCATATCATATATAAAATATTTTTCTACCATTATAAAGTTATTTAATTCTAAATAAAACTATTTTTAATATCTTATAAGCATATCCATAAAAAAATAAGTTTATATAATTCCCAATTTATAATAAATTGACTTGACTTTATCATAAGGACTTATTTGGTCAAATATTAGTAGATATTTGATTCTTTATACCCAGTATTTTTTTAATTATAATATTCTTAAATATCAAATCCATGGGGATTCATTTGATTTCTCTTATTTGAAAATCTATATCTCAAAAATATATTCGACTTTTTGCTTTAAATAAGATCTTATTAAGAATTTATATAGAATTTTAGATCCATTTATTGAGGGATTTAGTCATTGGTGATTATGTGGATTCTATTTTAATAGTTTCTCTTTTGAAAATTTTATTTAATGTGTCTTCTCTTGTGGTAATTCATATATATATTAATTGTAGATAAAGTAAATTATTCTGTAATAATACATATTTAATACCTCTGATCTGATTCATAAATTCGATTTTAAATTATTTATATATAGGATTTGATATTTGGATGGTAATATTGAGATAGAAAAAATACAGTTAATTTATTTCCTTATTTAATCATCAATGTATAGTAATTTTCAAGATTGGGAAATGGGTAAAATCCAAAAGAATTATTAAAAGGGGTTCATAATTTTTTCTATTTTTTATCCTTTTTCTATCCTAATTTATCCTTGGTCTTATGTTTCAGTAAGTGAATTTAGAATAGTGTAAGCAAAAGTACGGAATTAATCAATCTAATTATAGTTTACCAGTTTAGTGTGTCATCTATTTTCTTCAATGTGTCTAATGTAAGTGTATCCATGATGGTAAAATTTATTTTATAGAATTTTTAATTCAACATTTACCTCATTTATTTATTGAGTAATATTTTTCCTTGATGTTATAATGGTAAATAATCCCTTTTTAATATGTTATAATCTTTTTCATTTGTATCTATTTATTTTATATATTATAATAAGAAAACTATGTAAATATTATTAGACATAAATAGTAGTGTCCTGTGACCATTAAAATACATCATTATAGATTATGAGACTTATAACATTTAGTTTATGGACTAAAAAATGGTTGGGATGGATTAATATACAAGGGTTGCTTGAGATGGAAATTTCATATACTACTAATTTAGCATCCAATTTAATCTCCAAAAATTATATTATGACTTTATTTATTAAATTTTTATTCTACAGGATTTAATTAAGTTTTAGAATAATATTTTCAAGAAAATTTAATTTATTTAATTTTAGATGAAATGGTAACCTTGGTGAAAAAATAAAAATATCAAGCAGATAAGATATTACGTAGAAATATGATTAGTATAGTATTTAATTAGACATGGTGTTTCATTTAATTTTGAAATTAGTTATGTATATATCTAGGCTCATCACGGGTATGTTTTTTTCAATAAATAAAGAATCAAACTTCTTAATTCTCATTTTAAAAAAAATTATAGGTGATAATTGAGACAAGGAAATGGAATATTTTTGGTTGAATGTGGTCAGTCAGATTTGGAATCTTTTTTAAATTTCTTATGATTAATTTATAATTTTTATATATATATATATATAATTATATAAGATAGTGCTATAAATTTTTATTGATTATATTTATAAATTTTTGTATGAATAATTATTATAATTTTAGACAAAAAATGTGCAACCTCCCATCATCATTAGTATTCACTAATGGAAATATCCATGATTTATTTAAAATCCACTAAAAACATCATCCACACCATCCATAACATAGTTTAAATCTACTATGAAACTCAGAAATTTTATATTTGGCCACCCTCTATGGTAAAACTTTAGATTGAAAACCTCCATGGGTTGTGATGGAGAATACATTGGCAATGGTTATCAGTGAAATATGGTGAGATATCGATAATGTTAAGGAGTTATTATTGTTTCTAGATTAGATATAGGTTTAACTCACCAGTTTAATTTTGAGGTTGGAGGAAATGGTTCAGTGAGGATTGGTGTGACCTTTTACCCTATGGTTTATAGTGATTGAAAACATTTTTTTATGGGAGAAATGTAATGTTTATCAGATCAAAAAATTAAATATATTAGTGGTAGGATACTCATGTATTGTCGTTTATGTAATATAATGTGGTGTTTATATCCAATATGGACTCTATATCTTCTAAGAAGTCTCAATGAAACAACACACAAGGTTTTATTTGGTTCTTAGAAATATATCATGTGTACTGCATATGCCCAAGTACCATCTCCCCATTATATCTGTAACATCAAATTTTCATTTTCCAAAAACAAATAAAAATATTAATTTTTATACCACTTCTCATTTTGGAATATAAAAGTCAATTTTAATTTTTTTTTCATGATATATAAATGTGGTGATACTTTTTTGGCCATTTGAGATCATTTGAAGTGTGTTTATTGAATTGTAAATATTTGACCATTAAAATTGACTATAACCTGGGTTGGGAAATTATATTAGTAACTTTTATAATTTATCTAGTAGAACAAAATAATAATAATTTTTAATATATTATAGCATCTAAGATAGTAATTTTTTTAAAATATATTCAGGATAAAGATGTGTACAAACACAGTCAAATGAAAATTTCAGTGATTATGGGGCATATAGAGATCCCAATGGGACCCATGATATTAGGTAAGGTTGTAATTAAACATTAAGATGGATGATTATATATAAACAAAATATGGATGACTTTTACTATATTGATTATAATTGAACAAAATATATTGGTTTTAATGAATTAATAAATATTAGCAAGTGGAATGATAATAAAAATAAATATTTTTGACTTAAAATATTGATATCATTATTTTATATAACCCTTTATATTGTGATATAAAGTGTTCTCTCACATTATTTTTTATATTTAGTTAGTTTTTAAAAATCGTAGACATGAGATAGGGAGAGGTTATACAATGGTTCAATACAAAATCCAAATACATTAATAGAGTTATGACTAATAAAGGTTTGATATTTTATTGATCATCATATTTGGTTAATTGGACCAGTTAAAAGTTTACATATCTTTCCAGAACTCTTTATTGAGGGAAATGTTTTCTTTCAATTCATTTAATGATATATCAAATTGATAATCATTTGAATCAATTTGAGTGAGTTATCTATTTTTCTGAACTATAATCCAATTTAATAGACTTTTTTTCTAAAGAAATACTTTGGGTATAATGTAGAATATCCATATATGTGTTTCTATAACATGAGAAAAGTGATTTTCCCTTCTTGGGTTAACTAGTTAACATGGAAAATGTGAGATTTTTAATGTTATATATGATTGTATTATGATATTTTTGAGGTCTAGGTGATGTTTTCCCCTTTGTGTGTTTCTGATGGAGACTTGTATAAACATTTGTTTCCATGACTACCATATGCACACATATTCATATAAGTTTTAAAATTCTATTGAGGGATGTGTGTTATGGTATATCTGTATGGTCGATATAGAGTTTTGACTATAAATTCTTAGGCAAAGAGATTCATTAAAGGTGTATATTATTTTTTAGAAGTACATGGGGGGACTTATACTGTGATTATTACTTTGGGTGGGATTTATATATTATGTAATGTAATATTGGGAGACATTTTATTAGAGTTCTTTAAAGTTTGATTATTTGATGAGCTAGAATCATGATTTATGAATTTTAAATATTTTGTATAAATTAATCTTATAGTTGTTACCTCATGAGAAATTGAGGATTAATTAGTATATTTCTTATGGTTTGACATATATTACCCCATTTGGTCATAAGTGGTATGGTCACAATTATGTATGATGAATTTTTATATATTTATTTTTATGCATAAATGATATCAACATAGAATTTCTATACACTTGGGATAACCTACTATGCTACTGTACATACTATTTCATGGGAACATGAACAATGACATATTCATGTATTTGAAGTCATTTTATTTTTTGAAAGAAAACATAGAGGTTGTGGATTTAGTTTTTTGATGAAGATAAACTAGGTGTTTACTATTGGAACAATATTAGAAGAAATGTTTTCATTTATACATAGATTGTTTTACATTGGGTTTATATTTAAGGTAATTATTATGTCATATCAGTGATATTTTATTATGCATATTATTATTTTTATTTGACTATGTATACTAATTAACTTACTAAATATTATTTCATATATGTATAGTTGTTTTGAATTTCTATATAATTATGGGCCTTCATTGCTTGTATCAACTAAACACGATTTTAATAAATTTAATGAAACCATTAGAATTGAGATAAAATAGTTGAAAAGTGATTTTATTTTGATATTAAAATGAAATCATAGAATGTAGTTCTCCTCCAAGATATCACAATAACCAAAATGATTTTATCCCTCCATGCCTAAGTTCAAAACAAAAAAGAAAAAGAAAAATATTAATAAAAATCAGTAGTAGATTAATCTAACAGTCACTTATAGTTATTCAATGATATCTTAGGATATCTCTTAAACATTAACAAGACCTTTTATATAATATACACTCCCATTCATTCAATAAGGCTCTAGTGGTTCACTGTAAGTTTTCTTCCTAAATTCAAGGATATTCAAGTGAATTATTCTAATTAGAAACATAATTATTGAATACATGGGATTCAAATAGTAAATTCCCCTGGAGTAAAAATATTTTTTATCGTCAATTATATACTATTAGAAACAATATTTATTACTCTTATAATCATCCCATGGTTATTGAATCTTTATTTACTCTTTAAATAAAAATAATTTGATCTTACAATGATGTAGAAATTTCTCACTCATGTAGACCAGGTGATGTTAACCACAACACAAATCGTATAACCATAGAATGGGATATTGGATGATCTATGGGGTACCTAATATTTTGAGTGATATAACACAAAATCATCCCTGACACATAGATCCTCACCATTTATCATATTTAGATATCATAAGTGATACTTCTTCTAAAATATAAATGTTGAAATTAATAGGCTGTTATTATTGAACCATGGTGATACTGCTATCTATATATCATGATTCTATAGTTACTAATATTTCTCAAAGGAAACGTATCTTATAATTCCTACTAAACAATATTAAAATTATTTGATGTATCTATTTTCTAGAAATTTCACTATTTAAAATATTCTAACACATATCATATACCTCGAAGCATTATTATTATATATAATCCATAGGTAGAAGGAAATATTCCTAAAAATAAATAATATCTTTATTTAATCTAGGATGAATCTCTAAAATGATCTTAAAAATTATTTAGTGACGAAGGAAATTTTCTTACTCATTTTAGGGACTACTTTCGAAGTGTTCTTATGAATGATACAAAATTTTCTCATGCATCACTTTAGTGGCTAGTAATTTTTAAATTTATTCATTGCATCCAAGAATTATGTTATGTATGAATTAATAAATTTAAATATTATTAAAAAAACCTGAATATTAACAAAAAAGTTATTTTCATTTCCAAATATTTAAAAATTCATAAAATATTAAGTAACATGAAAATTAAAAGATGTCACTGTAATGATTTTTTTTCTTAAAACATAAAAATGATGAAATTTACCTTAAAAAATCATTGGTATTAATTAATTAAAAGTAAAACTAAATTTTATTAAAATATGAGATATAAAAATTACACTATACATAATACTAGGACGACTAGAAAAGTAATAAAAAAAGATAACAAAAATAAAATTTAAAACATAAGCCAATGAGACCGATGTAATTCAACACCAAGGAACTAAAATTTATCATGCCTCGTAAACAAACATAATTTAGAATTACCCAATTGGAACAATCAATCAATTTTAACTTCTTCTATCCTCCCATGATCATAAACACCCACCCATTGGAATTATTTATCTCAGAAAAAATATTAATTTAATAGTGTTTTTTTCATCGAAACTTAGGTAAGGGTCACTATAGGATTCATGAGTTACAAAATCTCCCCAATATGGGTAAAATAATTTTGATAATCATTATGTATTTGTAGATTTTTTCAATGTTTAATGGTTTATAGGAGTTTGATGTTAAATAATTTGACGCAGAATAAGCAGGTTTGACTATATTTATAGAAAAATGCATCATTCTTTTTTTCACTCAAAAATTGATTCTTTCTCACACCTTTTGAAATATGTACCTTCCCAAACCACTTTATATCCATGGGTATTTTATAAATATAGTAATTAATAAAAGAGAGATGTATTTTTGTCTCTGTACCATCAATAGATTTTCACTTATTATCTTATTTTAAAATCTATATTTTTTTTGAATAGTAAATTTATAGAGTGTCTTTAGAATTTTAATAAGTTATATGAACTTCCTATACCATATTTTTAGTTATAAATCATCTTATAGATTCTTATATTTTATGTTTTCCTTTTTTTCAACTGTCTTTTAACATAGTATGTCCATGATCTCATAATATCTTAAGACTTATTCTCATTAATATATTTGGACATAAAAACTTCAAGATAGTCTAACAGAAATATATTTTCTTCCAGAAAAGACTCAAACAATGTCAAAAATACAAAAACAACAACTTACCCAACACTTGAGCTCATATAAGATAATGTAAAAAATATAAATTTGGTTTAACTAGGAATCAGGTGTAGTGTGTCTACCTAACTAGGTCTTCCATGGCCACTAAGGGATTTCAAGGATATTATGTAAAATGAATTTATTAAATAAAATTAATTATGCCAAAAGATTAATTTTAAATCAAAATAATCACCCCTAAATTTTAAACACATGTAACATAAAACAATATGATTTTTATTGAAATACCAAAATTTATTATTAATCATGTAGTGTTTAGTCCTCTCATGAAATTATGATATTGTGAAAAAGATTTAAAAATTATTTTCAAATTTTCACAAGTAATTGATTTAGGTGTTGAGAAAATTTCATATAATGTGATTAAAACATTATTATTTCTTTTCATAATTTAAATATAATTTAATGTGAAATTAATTTTATTTTTTATTCATTTGATTTTAGTGGATAGTTATAATTAGTTTCTCTAAATTTAACTATTTGAAAAAATTTTAGAGGTATGTAGTTTAATCTCAAAAAGTTTCAAAAAAAAATTAATATTTTAAAAAATTAAAAAAATGAAAATTTATAAAAAAAATTTAAAAAAGTTTTTTTTTGAAATTCTTAAAAACTAAAATTGTATGAAACAAATACATGTTTCTAATACCTTGAACATAAATGATACAATGATCTCAGTTCATTCTAATTTAAAAAATATATTGAGAAAATTTGAAATTTGAAGTATATTAAACAAAGTTATGAAAGGGTACAACCTATTGATTTTAATGATTATGTGGTTGGAAGAGTATAATCCCTTCTATTGGTACATTTTTAAGATTAAAAATATACCTATATAATATGTTTCCATTAATAATTAATATTTTATTCTCTCGTTATCTTAAATAATTACAACACACAATGGATGGACATTATTAAAATTATATGGTACATTATATTTGGAATGGTGTCTTCGAGGAATTTTCTTAAATATTTAGTTGTAATGTAATACATGTTCTCCTGGACGAAATTATAATTTCTTAATCGTCTTTTCATGTGAAATATTTTTTCATTATTTATAAAATATAAATTTTACAAATGCATCTCCTATGATTTCTTATAGATCTTGAATCTAATTTTTTTTCTTTTATATATTTATCCAAATCCCAATTAATTTTCTTCACATCCCAAAAAGCCTTATGTTCAAAATCTATATGAATATGAAATTTTTACCATAAAATATCCAGAAAAGGATCATTGAAAATAGAATTTTTCATGTTCTTTTATAGGAACATAATGTTTCTTCTAAAATTTGAATCTAATATTTTCTATTTAACTTGATTGTTTTCTTCAAAATTATTTTAAACTCTATTTTGGAGACTAGATCTTATCCCTTTGTTTGAGTATGTATGGTGATAAGTTTTTTTGTGTGAAAAAAAAATTTCTCATTGAAAATTACATGATTATATTAAAAAATAATGTGCCTAGACCATTGATGATTGATCATGTAATTCAAAATGTTAAAAGGATATTAGTTCTAAAAAATATTCAAACAACATCTGAATCATCAGTTTTAGTGTCCCTATCTTCCACACATTTGAAAATATTCTACAAACGACAGGTAGTTTTAATTTATAAATGTAATGTAAATGGGTCCTATAAAATACATTCCTCATATTTCAAGTATTTCACAAAAAAATATTTTGAATTTTAGTAAATTATAATCTTTTAAAAATATTTTTTATGAATTTACACTAATCACATTTTTATAAAAATCAAGTGAATATATAAAAAATGTGGGACAATAAATTATATATTATTAAACATTTATAGATTCTCATTGAGGTACAAATTTTCCTCCATTGGCTAATGCATAACACAATTATTTTATATATTATTCCTCACTCTCTAGCATACAACTCCTAAACATTTAATTATTATAAATATTCAATTATTAAGGATAATCCAAAACATATTAATAGTATTCATCATTAATAATAAAAACGAGTTAGGTGTTCATATGCGATGTAAGATGAGAATTTAAAAGAAAATTTATCATCTTTTTATACCAATTTACTTTTATATCAAATAAATAAATATATTCACCTATATATTATAATTAATGTTCTCTTTGTATATAATTTCTTCCTCAGCTGTGTTAGGAATCTTTCACAAGTGATCTAATGTTTTATTTTAAACTCATATTTTTCCTTAATATCTAGATCAAAATCTTATTGTGGTGTCATCCATCTTACCAGTCTTTATTTTTTCATCATCCTTCCTCATCAGACACTTTAGGGATACTTGTTCAGATAAAACCATCACCCTAGAAACATAAAATATAATCTAATGTTTTCTAAAATAAAAAAAATACATAAAATTATTTTTTAGTGGAAATATACTTTTTTTATGTAGAATAATTTTTTTGAAGAATAATTATTGATATAAATTTTCCCTTTATTTTTTTATCAACACTACTCTAATATCTTGGTTTAAAATATCTTATATAAACCCAATGGGTTTTCCCAATCATGTAGTAGTATGAAAGGAGGTATGGATTATTTAATCTTTATCTCACCAACATATTTCCTATAATCATAATCAGTAGTTAATTAAAGGTCATTCAAAATAAAAACATATAGTGGTATATAAATCTTACAAAAATCCTTGATTAGTATTTTGTAAAAACATACATATCCTTGTAAATAACTCACATTATTCCCATGGGTTGGGTATGGTAATGCATTAATAGTAAAAAATTTAGTCTTTTAAACCATAATTCCATGTTTTGGAATTAACTTTCCACATTAAATTCCTCTTTCTTCAATTAAATTACACTTTACAAAATTCAAAACCATATTTTTTTTGAATACAAGTTTTTAAATCATTGCCTAGAAATTCAAAATAATAATGACGATAATTTCCAAACATAGTGAAATAATTAAGGAAAACATCAATTAATACCTCAATAAAAGTACAAAAAATTCATACCATATATATTTAGAATTTACATGGTGCGTTACATAATCCCAATTAAATTCTATTATATGAAAAATTACCATAAGTAAAAGTGTTCTTTTCATTTTTCTAGACTTCATGTGCAATGAGAACATGGAAATACCCTGGAAATCCATCTCATATGTAGTGGTTAGTTTTTACTAGAAATATTTATATAATTTTGTCAAAATATGGAATATGAAAATGATCCTTTTTTGTGACCTCATCGAATTACTTATAGTTTATACATACATTGAACTATTTTGGAATCAAAGAAGTTAATCAATTTTAGAAATTTTTTGTAGTGGTCAATCCTAATTTTTATGTAAAATGACATCCCATATCTTTTATAAAATTTAATTCATGATTTTTTTGTAATAAAACATATAATATAAACCCAAAATATCGATATTCCAAGTGTATTTGGGTAATTAGATACATATAAAAATAAATTATAATAGGGATTCAACAAAATTAATTAAAACTCCACAACCTGACCTTAATTTTTTTTATCTTATAAAATATCATAGAATAACCTATGTATATAAATAAGAATGGGGTGAGATATTAATCCAGGAAAGGGAATAATCAATATTTATAATAATGAATATAATAAAAGTTATTCAATAGAAATATAAAGGTGAACTAAATGGTGATAGTCATAATCATGAACATTAGAGCATAATATATGATGTTAACAATAGGAAAACATATGAAAGTGTTCACAAAATAAAAAAATTATATCATAAGCATATGTCATGGAAAACCACGGAGTCATCATAACACAATGTGAATAGGCTAACCACCTATGAACAATACATGTAAAATCATGAGATAAAATAATTATCCAATGTAGTGTAAGGAAATATAATTCATGTCCCACCGATCACATTTATATCACGTATATGCATCTGTGTGCCACATAGATAATTAAAAGTAATAATTTCTTTCACTAATTTTTTAAAAAAATTATAGAGTGTCGGTTACATAATTTCCTCAATAAATTAATTATTGTTCGCTATATATTAATACCCTTAAGTATAAATGGGAATGAGTATTCACAGTAAGGAAATTTGGTTTGAAAAATCATGTGATAATTATGGAAGTATAATAGGTACACATAAATGATCCTCAAAGGGTAAAATGTGAGTAAAATGGTTTATCTAATTACATTTAAATCATAAGGAATGTAAGGATATGTGTGAAAACCTATTACAATATGAGAAATTATAAATTAAAAGGCATAGTGAAAAAAGTTCTTGAATTAAAAGGAAGAAGAGTGAATCCCTTACCATGAGAGGGTTCTTATAAAACATTATGAAGATATTTTTAAGATCTTGGGAAACCCTTGGTAGGTATTTGGAGAGATATGATGATAGAGACTTAGTTATTAGTGTGTTATGAGTGAAGATGAATGAGAGGTTGGGTTGGTATTTATATACAGAGAGGGGATTTCTTTATTAATATCTAAATTTATGTTTTGGACTATAATTGATAAAATAATCCAAAAGAAAGCCTTACAATGGGGTTTTTCCATGGTTTCTGCCCAAGAGGGGTGTTTTTAAGTATTTTTAATTAAGAAAAGAACCAAACTCATTAAAATAATACCATTGATGATTTGAAAGTTACTCATGTTCATAAAGAATTTATTTTTAAACTATAAAATATAGTATAGTCTATAGAATATTAATTAGTGGTTTTGTAAAATCAATCAAATAAAATAGAAAAATTATATTACATGGGAAATCTATTTTCATCATAGATTCACTTGATAGTATTTACTATATTAATTTTGAGCTATTGTGATGCCACAATATATACTATGTTTAATTTTTACCCTAAACATCGACTTTCTCAAAAATTAATAAAAATTTACCTTTGGATAATTTCATTGTTTGGATTTCTAAAGTAATATTAATTTTAAATAAATAATTTTTTAAATTTGAGAACTTATAATTTTAAATTAATATCATTATTTATTGTAAAATACTTGTTTTTACAACCCTAACCACCATCTAACCCTTATAAAAATTAAATTTGACACCATTAAATTATATTATCATTTATATTTATATAAATAATATTTAATAAGAATATCTCATTAAAATAAAATTTATTTATGAAATTCATCATTTTATTAAAAAAAGAGCGTTAAGAGAATTTATACATTTCAAAAAAATAAATTTTAATTTCTTCATACCAAAATACATTTTTTTTAAAAGTCATTATTTAATCAGATATACATATACTAATAATGAAAAATAATAAAAATAATAGTTATTTTAATAAAATAAAACATAAAAATTCATACGGAAATGGTATAGATACATAACCCCTTATTACATTAGTGTATGAACTTTGGTTAAGGTGTGTGATGGTGGTCCCTTATTTGGTTGGTTCTAAAAACATGGTTTTCATTGTGATCTCAATAAGATTTAACTTCTCCAATAAACTATCTAACATGAGTTTCAGTTGTTGAATTTATTCTTTTTCATGGCCAAGGAAAAGACCTAGTTATGTCATCTCCCTCAGAAGATCAGATAAATGGGATTCATAGTGCACAATCCTACCATTTGATCCTAAATATTATTCTTTGTATGTTAATTAAACTTTATTATAACCCTTAATATATAATAATATTAATGATAAATATAGAAAAAATTTATTATTAATTTTTATGATGTTTAATGGTTTTTTAATCTCATCAGATAATTGTGGATATATTTTATAATGTTCCAAAATAAAAAATAAAATTTATTTCATGAGTTTTATACGACTACATTAGTTAATTAAGTATTTATTAATTTATAAGGGAATATAATTTATAAAATCTTTGGTTGTTACATTATTTCCCCTTCCAAAATTTGTAGCTCAAAATTTTCATTTCATAAACTAAAATAGATGAGGATACTTCTGTTTCATCACCTCTTCTAATTCCTATGTTTCATTTTCAAAATTATAATTCCACCATGTTACTTTGACCAGGTGAGTTCTCTTGATTCATATATTTTGTATCTATGATCTAAATATTCATTATAATATCACTTTATGAAATATAAATCTCTAAAGGTACCACCTCTAGATTCAGTACATCTGAGGGGTCTATTATACTTCCTTAATTTTGATACAAGGAACAATTCATGTACATGAGACATATAAGGTGAATTTTTTGATCAATAGGTCACAAATTGGATGTGATCAAGTATTTGAAAGGGGAGAATGTACCTTGTCTTATGGTTTCCCTTATTAAAAAAACCTCATGAAATTATTTTAGAGGGATATTTGAAGAAACACCTTACCTCTAACCTTATACTGTAGGTCATGTTGATGATTGTCTACATATATTTTCTAAAAAAAATAATTTATTTTAAATAATATTCAACAGTTTAAACTTTATATATCATATCTTGGATATGTTCAGATCCGATTATATTTTTTCTCCAACTTCATCCCATCTTGTTTGATTCTGAATCCTATCTCAATATAGATTATCATAATGTTCCATTTGGATGCTATAATCGAAACTATTTTTATATGAGATATCCAATATGGGAATGTTTTAAACCAAAAATCCATGGAATTAAACTCAAAAAGATCAGAGCATATTCTATTGATTTTGAATGGTTTTCTCATATTGACCATCCTTATGAGGGTGATAAGTAGTACTGAAACTAACTGATATATCCAAATTTTACTGAATGCTTAACTATATCCTCAAGGAAAACCTTGGATATTGATCATATAAAACAAAGAGTGGTACTCCTTGTATTCATACCACTTCACTTATATATATCATAGTTAATTCATAAAGTTATAAATATTATTTCTTTGTAATGAGATGTGCTGAATTTATAAGGTGATCGAGTATTACCGAGTTGGAATTATTTCCTTTAATTGTCTTGGGGAGTCCCATGATGAAATCCATTGTAATGTTTTACCATTTACATACTATTATGGGAAATGTTTTCATCATACCCTTATTCTTCTATCATCTAGACTTGACATATTGGAATTCCAAGAATCGAGATACAAGCTCTACATTCACTCTCATCATGTTATCCCACTAGAATTATTTTCTTTAGATATTTATACATCATAGTGCTTCCAGGAAGAATAGTTAAGGATGATATTTGTGCATCATCTAGAACATAGGTTTTTCAGTTATATTTTTTATGGTAATTATATCTTGGATCAGAACCCTATTACTCTATCTTTATAAAATTTGAGTTTAATAATATTTTATTCCATTTTTGGTAGCTCCTTATGATCTATTTTGGAATCCATAATTCTATGAAGAATGGATGGTAGAGATTTTTTTAGAACGGTTGGATAAAATTTCTTTTATGATTCCCATGTACATCCTTTTCATATCAAAAAATAGTAGATCCCTTTCAATTATTATCATGGATAGGGATTTAGGATCCTTTATACTTGGATAATTTTCCGCGTTGTTTACCGTCCTAGGATCATAATCGATTAAAAAAATCCTAATATATGATCAGATCTAGACACATTTGTAGGCACATATTTAGGTCCTTTTTTGTGAATATATACTTTGGGATTTTAGGATTTGTGTATATGACACATCTTCCCATATATATAATGTTACAAAATCATCAATATGAAGTTCACTATAACTAATTCTATGTCATGTGTTAGGTATTTTTTCCCATGGATCATTAATTTTAATGATGTATAAGATTTAAAATTTTCCTCTTACATGGGTATAAAACTCAAGAAATATTTTTGATGCATCAATGTAGATAAAAAATCCTTCCCCACTAGTGAGTAATGTGAGAACATGTATAGTCATTAGCCACATTTTTAACTCTTAAAATATCTCATCACATTCATCAGTCCCGACAAGATTCACTACATTCCAAGTTTGGTTTTTTAGCGGGACTGATAATTGTTATAATTTTTCCATAAATAAATGATATTGCATATATAATACAAGTAAACTATCGATCTTTATTACAGATGTTGGTTGGGGCCATACTTCAATTTCCACTATCTTTGAAACATCCATAGATATCCCTCTTATGGGGATAAAATACCCTAGGTATGTTACTTGATAAATCCAAAACACTTAATTTATATAATTTTCATACAAATTATTCTTTGATAATGGAATTATTACATCATCAAAAATGTTCATAATGCTCCTCCATGATTTTGCAGTAGATAATAATATCTTCTATTAAAGCTTCCATATATTTATCAAGGTAACCCTAAAATACTTTTTTAATTATGTTTATGATGATAGTTGAACAATTACTGAGTCCATATGGGATCACTATGAACTTGTAGTGACCATAAATTGTATGAATAGAATTCATAGTGATATCCTCATTCTTCTCCTTTAATTTGTAATATCCAATCAATGTTATACCTTAGCGAAGTATTAATAACAATGTAGAAGATTGAATAAGTCATCAATAAGTTGCATATGATACTTTTTAGTTATTTTAATAATATTGATATCATAATAGTAAATGTTGAGGGATAATTAACCCATAATTAATATTATTAAATAGAATTAGAACACTCCATGGTGATGAAATTTTGTGTATTAATACATTATTAATATTCTCTTGTAGTTTCATCTTTAGATATTCATGTTCAATAGTGGACTCTGTATAATGAGTCTTGGATATTGATAGAGTTCTAGTTAAAAGTAAGATTGATAAATAAAACATTATTATAAAAGAAAGACTAGAAACCCTTTGGGGAACATGTCAGTATATTCCTTTAAAATGGGAATGTCATCAAGGATGATATTTTCCTTATAATCAATCATTTGATCAAGATAAATTTTGTTGAAATGTAATAATATCGATGCTTGAGATTATGATTCCAAAAAAGATCTATCCTCCTCCTCACACTCTAATATAATTCGAGGGTGATTCATGATATTAAGGGTGATTTCCCTCTATCAATAATTTATATTGTATATATATAAGGAAAGATAATTCATAACCTAGATTGTGTTGAATTCCACTAAAGGGAGTATCAAAAGGCTCCTTGGGATGTTTAGTCTAAAAATATTGATAGGGATAAAGTTATATACATGGGATTTACAAATTTCACCATTTATTTCATTCAATGGAATGTATAAATTTTTTTGAGGTGGTTTTTTAATAGATATACTAAACATGTGTGATATAAAGGGATGCGTAGAACCAGAATAAAATAGTACATTCCCTATCACTTATTGAATAAAATTACTATCAACACTACATCATCAGGATGAAACATTTTAGTTGTGATGGTATATTATTTCCCTTTCTATCTAGTCATTCTAGGTTGTTATCAACTTTAATATTTGAAAACCATTAGCATATTGAATTGGTTTTCATAGTGTCATTTTTTCTTGTAATTAAAATATTGGATAAAAGTTTGAGGGTTGAATAAAGTATTCATTTATTCCATCAAATTGGTGGGTTTCTCAAATTAAAGTTCTCTATATAGGTTCCCCTACTTACCACACCTAATGTATTTAATTATCCCCTTCATGAAATTTATAGTACTCTTCTTCCAACACTTTTGAAAACCTAGATGTTTGACTTACCATCATGAGATTTCACTATTTACACAAGAATTAAACTTCATTATCTATATCCTATCAGTAAAATCGTGGTACCTTTGAGATTAAACAATATCTATTACAAATTTGGGGGAAATTTATAAAATTTCAGCATATACATTAATACATTCATTTTCTAATTATTTTCATTGATTCAACATTTTCTTACTAAAGAGGTGGTAAAACATACTTTCGAGGTAATCAAAGAGGGTACTGACATACCATTCAAGTCTTGTAATGTTTTAATCATACACCTGGATTGATTCATCCTCATTTTTATTGAGTTCATGTAACTCCCTCTCTATATTACATCAGAGTGTTTAAGGAAAATATTAATTGAGAACCATTTTCCCAAATTATTTCTTCTCCATCACCTTGACATCTTAATTGGGATTCATATTCTTGAACAACATACACCATTGACTTGATTATCATTCAATGTTAAAAAATACTAGCATGACCATATCCTTCCCCCCAAATTTTAAGAGAAATAATATTTTCCAATGAATTTAATCCATTTTTCCACAATTAAGGGATCAGATGATCTATTGGAAGTCAGTGCCCTTTTCCATATAAATATCTAAATTGAAACTTGATCTTTCATAGGGTAATGTTGGGTATCCCATTTTATTTATGCTTTTGATCAAATATTGAGTTAATTGCATAAGTATTTTCATGATGTTATTGACTCCTTATCTCATCTAGTTGGTCATTTCATTTTAGAATTCATCACATTTCCCAACACATTGGTTATTGAATCATTTCATTTTATTTCTGTCCATTGAATAAAATAAATATACAATTATGAAGTGATAATTTTTAAATAATTGAACTTATAAAATAGAGATAGTTAAAATTGAAGGTATAACCCATAAATTTCATATATTAATTAACAAATGAATTTATATGTTTCAATCTATATTAACTATGATCTATTTCACAAATAGAATTTTATTTTCATTTTTTTCTCACTTTATATTTTTTCATGAAGAGATTGTGAATATACCATATTATATATAATAGTATTATCAAACCAAGTGTAAAAAAATTATTCTTTTATCACTCACTAGGTTATGATTGAGTTAATACCAAATGATCTCTTTCCAGGGTTATCATCCTAAGGAATAATTGTAATAGAATCACATCTACTTGTAATATCCAAACATGGATTTTGTTTCTTGGAAAACCTAACTCTATATTTTACCAAACTTTTGTGTTGTTATCCTATATTTAATCCTAACCCTAGAGATACCACTAATGTTTTCTAATCCTAGCGTCAAAAAAGCTAGGAATTTTTGTATAACAAAAATGACAACCTATATCTTTTATACACTTTAATTTGTAATTTATTACAATAGGAGACACATATAAAAATACAAAAATATTAAATGGAATTTTGAAATTGAGTAATTAGATACGTATCATAATTACCTGAAACATGGGAAAACTATATTAGTTAAAACACTATAATATTCTTATAAAATTTCATTGATATTTTAAAATTGCAGAGGAGGACCAGGGGACATAGATAATAATTTGGTGAGATATAAAGCATAGTAAGGGAATAATCAAATTATTGAATAAGGTATGTAAAATATTTTATTAAAGAAAAATATCATAGTTTCATAATGGGAGAGAATTATAAATCTGAACCTCATAATATGATATAATATAATAATATCAAGGAAACATAAAAAATTTGAAACAACATAAAACATGACATCATAAGAATATGTCAAGGCAAACCACTGAGACATCATAACATAGTTTTTTTAGGATAACCTCACATGAACCATAAATGGTATATCATGAGTTTAAAATATTACCCAATTCATTAGAGGGATATATAATACTGGGCCCACCCACCACATTCACATCTTGTACATGAATTTTTGTTCCACATATATCAAAAAATATAATAACATATTTCAACACTATTAATCCAATTATTTAGGAGTGTTCATTAAAAACATGGATATAACCAGTCAATGAAGTATTATTACATCTAGGTGAATAACCTTCAGTACAAATGGGTATAGTTATTCATAAAGAAAATGGTATGTAAAATCAAAAGATAATTCGGTAGCATAATGGGTGTATATAAAGGGTCAGGGAAGTGTTTAATGAGAGTGAAATGTGGTCTCTAATTATTTGGGAATAGTAAGAATAATTAAGGGATGTGTAAAACATTACAACTTGAACAGTTACAAATAAAAATTCTTAGTATAATGAAATCACATGAATAAAATATAATAGGAGAGAATCCTTTAAATTTATAGGTTTATTCTAAAATATTTTAAGAAGATTATTAAGTATTTTTAACACCACATGATTGATTTACAGATATATATTGAGAATAAATTAATGATAAATGGTTTTTTAGTGAATAGGAATGGGAGTTTCGGTGGGTATTTATAGAAAAGTAGAGGGGAATTATTTATTAATATCTAAAAATAGATTTTGGACTCTAAGTGATAAAATAATCAATAACAAAAACCTTACCATCATTTTTTCATGGTCTCTTCAAAAGATTAGTCTTTCTAAATATCTTATTAGGATAAGAACCAAAAATAGTTTATCAATATAATGGATGGTGTGGAAGTGAGTCTTGTTCATAAATAATTGATTTCATGCCTTAAAATATAATATTAGTTTTGGAGGATTCATTATAGGTTTTTTAAATTAAAAAAAAAATATGTTCAAAAAATATTATTTTAAAAAGGAAATATTTTTCATGATTTTCATTTATAGTATATATTTTATCACTTTTGGGATATTATGAAATCATTATATATACCATATATTTATACCATATTTAATTTTTCCTCAAAATTTGAATTTATGAAAAATTCATAAAAAATTAAAAATTAGATAATATCACCATATTGTTTTCAAAAATAATAATTATTTTTAAAATATAATCTTATAAATATTTTAATTTATAAATTTTAATAAAAAACTTTACTTACTAGAAAATAATAATTTTTAATAACATTAAATACTTTATAACCCTTATATAAATTATATTTGACTTTAATAAATTAAATTATCATTTTTATTTAAATATTTATTATTTATTAAGAATATTTCATGAAAATAAAATTTATTCCAATAATTATTGAATTTTTAAGAAATAGTTTTTTAATTAAAAATATATATTTTCCAAAAAAAAATTTAGTTTATTCTTATAAAAATGAAATTTTAATCAACTTCATTTTTAATCATATATATATTATGTCATAATTAAAAGAGGATAAATATAATAATTACTTGGTTATAATAAATTATACGAATTGATACTATAGTGGTCTAGATACATAATCCGTTATTACACCAGCGTTTTCCCATAGAGTAAAGTGTAGGACAATGCCACTTTATTTCATTGGTTCGATAAACATGGATTGATATGTGATCTCTATAAGCTTGAAATTATCCACTAAATGATTTATCATTAATTTAAAATTTTAATCTTAGATTATTCTTAGTTAAGGATAATTTCTTATGATTCTGTCTCCCTCAATGCTTCAATAAATGGGTTTTATAAGGTAATACCCTACTAGTCAAGGCCGCCACTTATTATATATATATATATATCATTCAGAGGTCATCATTTAACCTAATATATATTAATATTAATAATCACTATAGAATAAATATATTATCAATATTTATTATTTTTAATTGTATTTTATTCCTATCAAAAAATTATGGACATATTTTGTAATGATCAAAAATAAAAAATAAAATATTATGCACGTGTTTTGAATAACAACATTACTTAATTTGGTATTTCTTTATTTCTAAGAGAATACATTTTACAAATGTATAAGTTATTACTGGAACATTTTTTATGCGATTGGCCTACTGAGTATTCAAAATTTTTTAAATGATTTATCTTTTAATAACTTCTTTGTTTATATCATAGCATCTAATTTTTTTTGATCAAGTATTTTTTGAGGGTTTCTAATAGATTTGGAATCATTTTACAATAAATTTAGTTATCAACAGATTTTTGAACTTATGTCAAGAAAATCTTGTAAATTCAATCCTATATCTCTCACATTTTGTCCCAAAACATGGATAAATGTTTTATCTGTATTGGAGGTAAAGGTATGAAATCCATATCATGGTCCTGTACAAAAAAATTATCTCATATTTAGTTTTTATAATTATATATACTTTTATTCCAATATTGAAGATAAAATATAAGAGTATTAATAATTTAATAGATAATGAAATGCAAAAAATAATTTACGAGTCACCTCCTCTTCAAATGGTTAGGAAAAAGTAACATGTTTCTTAAAAAAAAAATCGTTTATTTTTTAAATATAAATTTGTTTCCTTTAATTGTATTATAGAAAAATACTTTATTAACCTATATTAGACTCATATGAATGTGATAGTGAAAATGTTTAGTAATCATCTTTTGGGAACTTTATGTAATGAATAATATTAAAGTGCACATCATTCTCACAAATATTCATTATTGGAGGACCCTTATAGAAATTTTCGATTGTATTAAGTATTTTAAAGAAGGGTCTAGCTAGAATGATAAGTGAATTAAAAGCGTTACAATATTCCTCTATTTTTAAAACAAAAAATCTAATGTGAATATAAAATTCTATCGTCATATCAGAACATATTTGAAAACTAGGGTTTGAAATTAAATGGATCTATTTATTAATTGAACAACTACTCTTATTGGTTTGAGTCAATAATTTTATAATATCGGGGAAAAAAATATATCAGAACATTAATTTAATCACCTAGACCACATAAGGAATCCATGAAAGTTGTAGATTAAAATATTCAAGGAATATAGAATATCTCAGGAAATATAAATTTGGTTAGAACTTGTTGTGTGATCAATAAAATTTTATTGTAAATTCACTCTATCATTCCCTTATATTTTTAATGTAAATATTAATAAAGAACATTTCATAATTGAAAATTTATTTCATTTCTTCAAGAATATGTACGTTTATTTTTTAGGTCACGATGAGAATATCTAAATGGTCAAGATGGTGGGCGGTATTGACATTTTGAAATATTTTTATGATCTTCTCAAAGTTAGGTTAATTAATTGGAGATAAAAAGGATAAATAAACATAGATAATTTTGTAGTAGTTTGGATCTAAATGATCCTAGTATACTCTTCACCCCTCTCAAACATAGAGAGCTATTAAACCCACTATAATGGACTCAATCTATTTATGGGAGTCATAACCCATTACAACTAACTTTTAAACCCGAGAGACATAATACATGACAATATTTTTGCACACCTGGTTGATTAACTCGATCACCCTACCATTCTCACACATAGAGTTACGACATAAAATTAACATTTTGATGTATAGGCTAAACCAAACCTTTCCTTTAACCAACACTAAGGAACCCCAATCCCCTCTGAATTTATTTTTTATGGAAGAACATGTTCCTTTTTTATGTGGTAATATAACATAAATCCTATCTTTTATGGGTATTATAACCTAACATTATTGAGAAAATATAATAAAAGAAAAAATTATGAACTAAAAAAACTAGTTTAAAAATAATGGCTCAGTATGTAGAGGAAACATGATTCTTTATAGTAGTGATAAATCAAACAAATTAAGTTCATAAAAGAGAAATATTTGACCGCCAAGGTGCATCTCATAGTAAAATTCAAGAATAACCTCATCCATGTTCACCTGATCTTGTTATTTTGAACTTAACATATAGAGTTCTTTATGAATAAAATATACTTAAATCCTAAAGCGTATTTTATTTCCACCTTCCCAAAATAACAAGCGATTTATTCATTGAATGCAAATGGAAATTATTCCTATGTGGGTATGCATCGATAATAATTTAAAATTAAATAGGTTATATAACTAATCTTTTTATAACAATTAACAAAAAAAATGAACTCAAAAAAACCAATATAAATATTCTTGGAAATATTCCATAACACTTGTTAGATAGAATTTTATTATTTCAAAAAATTTGAATTTAATATTTTGAAATTATATAAAGTAGTGTAATATTAATAAACATTTGATACTATTTAATATAGTATAAATACAACATCAAATTTTTCCATAAATTGTTTTATAGGATCAATTAAATTATTGTGTATGTAATTACTAATAAAATCAATAGAAACATTTTAAAAAACATTCCATAATTCATAATAGAAAACAATATGTAAAATATAACATGTTTTTTGATAAAATATGAAAAATCCATAATGGAAAATAGGTCATAATGAAGGTTCATGGATTTTACAAATTTCTATCATGGTAGTTAATAAAGAAGGTTTAACAATTATGAAAATTTCAACATCATAAGTCTAGTTAAGCACTTTTAAAATTTTGAATTTACAATGTAGTTTCAATAGTTTTCCAAATTTTTGTTATGGTAGGAAGTATTTTCTTCATGTGGAAGTTTCAATTTTATTTAAGTAATCAAAGATTTTTTCTTATCATGATCAATTAATTATTCTTCTTTCATATTGATCATTTTTCATATTTTGGGAAGTAAATTTTTTTATCATTGTGAGATAATTTTTCTTCATGAGGCCAGTTCTAGACATATCCAAATTTTTATTAAAGAAAAATTCCAAAAAATTTCTAATTTTTTAATAATATTCTAAAAATAAGACTAATATGAGTCTCATTTTAACAAACTTTATAGGATATTTTTTTTGAAATAAAAGTTGTGATAAATTATTATTATCCAATATAAAATATGTAATTATCAAAACATAAATAAATATATTGGATTAAAGACCAACTTTAATTTTCTCCAGCTTTTGATAATTACAATACAAGATCCCAAATTATCCCTCATTTTAAAATTGATAAAAAATATTTAAAAAAATTTCCCTTATTTAATATGCCCATATGCTATGAAAGATAATTCGGAAATAAAACACCCCTTTAAATGTTCACATAGAAAACATAAACACCCCTTAATGATTATAGGGACGGTTACTAACCATAAAATCTACATTGAAAACATAATTAGTTATCCATTAAATTCATGAATTTTCAAACCATATGGTTATACATAAATACATTCTTGTTTTTAATAGTACAAATTATTTTGTAAAAAATAAGATTTTATGATCTATGAAAATATTTAGGATTTATGAATAATTGTTTTCAATAAATTAAATGGAATCCAAATATTATATCACATGTAGGAAAAAAGTATAAAAGTTTTTCATGAATACTAATGGAATTAATATTACCATAAAACTTATTTTAACTCCCCATAATAATATTTTATAAATATTATTTCCATTATTCCAAGTTCAAATTTAATTTTATCAAACATATCCAAATCTTGGGGTTTATTAAAAATTTCAACATATTGGTCTTCTGTAGAAATAGAGTTTAAAATATTATTTTTATTTTTAATTTGATATATTTGGTAGTGATATATGTAATAAATGTGCTTATTATTAGAGTTCAGTAATGGATTATCAGATATAAGAACTGTATAAATATTACACAAAAATTAGGATCTTCTCAAAATTAAAACCAATATCATAATGTGTTTGTTTATTCCATTAATATTATGAGTAAAAAGATGAAAAAACATAATCACTCCCAACAATTGGTAAATCCATTGAATTTAATTTCTTTTAAATCCATGAAAAAAATACATATCATGAAGGTGATACATACCTATTGTATATTTTCTATCAAATTACGACCACCAAAATCTTAATAAAAATAGATCTTTTTTCAAATGAAGAATATAATGGATTAAATAATCTGATATTAATATATCATCTAACATAATTAATTAATCATTTATCTACCTTTAAATATATTTGTTTAGGATTAATTATTAATATATCACATATTCACACTATAAACAAAAAATCATGTCTTAATGTTGTCAAATAAAGTTAAATACCAATCATTTCACTAAATGCCTTATTGTCAACAAGTTTTATAGATTCATAATAATTTATAATAAATTAAGTAATCATTAGAACATTTTATCTTTTACAACCATCATGACCTTACCTGTTAACTATTTTAGCATATTTTTATTGATTAATAAAGATACAATCTTTCCTTTAAGCTATTTATAATCCCAAAAAGTACTTATGTTCACCCATATGACCCATGTAAAACAATGAATTTATTATATCTAAAATCTCATTACAATGTAAATCACATGATTATATAACTATAATATCATAAAAATATATTTTAGAAATTAAAATTCCTTTCAAATACCTTTAAATAAATAAATTTGGATCGGCATTTCCCTTTTCAAAAGAATTATTCAAAAAAAAAACAATTAAACCAATATAGAGGAGTTTGTTTCAAACCATAAATAGATTTTTAAGGATTCATAATATTTTTAGGTTTATTTTCATTCTCAAAATCCATAGAATATTTCATAATAATCATTTTCCGAAATATATCCACTTAAAATTTCAATTTTGATAATAATTTGAAAATTTTAAATTCCACAATGAGATGAATATTCCAATATAATTATTATATATTAGAATTCAAAAACCATGGAAATTGGTTTTTTTAAATCAATTCTTTCTTTTGGATTGTATCCTTGATCCCCTATCCTAGCTTTATTTATGATTACCTGACACGAATTATATAACTTATTTTTAAAGATTCATTTTTTCAATTAATATATTGATCCTTATGAGGTTCATGTAAGATCCTAACTTTATTATTATAAAAATTATTTAAGTCTTCATGAAATCCCATAATCCAATTTGAACCATCTAAATATTAGTCAATATTTTTTGGTAAGAAAATTATAAATAAAATCATTATATAATTTTTGAAATTTTTATTTCTAACATTATCTGTTATATCTTCAATTACATTTTAAACCAGATGATCTTTATTGAAATATAATTTTTGTTTGGTAGAGATAATATTCCTCTTAATATATATATATAATTAAATTTCCTTAACATTAAATTCTCTAAAATATTTATCAAAAATTTCAACATCACATTTTCTTTCACTTGGATAACATTCATAAAATATGACATAAACATTTTCTTCCACTACTAATGTTATTTTGTGATAAACTTAATTTTCTTTAAAAGAATTATAATATACAATAAAAATAGCTTCATTTTATTTTGATTATATTTTTTTCAAGATAATATTTGTTATTATGAATATAAAGTATATATCAAAATTCTATGAGAAAATGTATGCCAGTATTATTTCCTTTCAATATTTCATAACAAAGCTCCTTTAAAAATTACCACAGTAGAATTAGATTTAATCATGATTGGTTAAGATAAGAGAATATTATTTGAAATATTTTTTCAAAGAGTACTCAATAAACAATGTCTGATACATTTATTATAAAGTAATATTTCTTCCTTCTAACCAAACCATATTCTTACAGAGTCCATTGACCTAAAAAAGTGTGATCATACCCATAATATTCATTAAATTTTTTAAACTATATATTTGAAATCCCACCACATATATCATTTCTAACTTATTAAATTAAATATCATTTTTAATTTTGATCCAATCGTCAATATGATAAAATTTTAGATAAAATATTAAATTTATCTAAATGAATATAATTCCATGTAAATATTTTATAGTCATAAAAAAATAATAAATAAATACCCTTTTAATAAAATACTAGTAGTTCTTAGGGTCAAAACAATTCTAAATCTAAAATTCAAAATAGTATTGAAATAATTACCTCTTTTATAGACTTGGAGACTCTTGATACATGTTATTTTAATCATGGATCACATAAGTAGGTTTTGTACAGTTTGAAATTAGGTAGATCTAACACCTTTTAACATTTTTAATTCTTGTGAAACAAGAATAATTTATTCATAATAAAATATTGTATTTATAATAATTTTCATATGTTTCATAATTTAAAATTTTTACATTTTATCTACTCAATATAAAGAAATTAATTGAATAAATATTTTCTTTTTATTTTACATAAAATATGACGTATTTTTATTTGAAACAATATATTTATCAATTTCAAATTTAAAATTCATATTAACATTAAAAATATATAAGAACTTATTAAATATGGTTTTAACCCTTCAAAAAACAACTAAATTTGAAATTCTACAATTTCTAAAAACTTTTTATTTTCCCTTTTTATTATAGTTAATAGTAACACTACCACCATCAAACTTATTAAGGTATATAAATTTTGAAATATCACCAATCATATATTGTGAACATCTAATAGAAATGTACGACACATCGCTGGTGATGCGTCCTAAAAAAGTATACTACATATATAAAATTATGATGTTTTTGGGAACTATATAAATTTAAGTCTAATTGGGATGGAAAAATAATTCTTGTGAACCTAAACTAAACTCAATTAACATTTTATAGGAAATCTAGTGTACACTGGTTTTTATATAAAATACATTTTGTAAAAAATTTATAATGTAAATATAAATGAACATTCATTTTCATAATGAAAATTTATTTAAAATATAAAACAGAAAAAAATTGAATAATTTCCACTTATAATTTTATAAATATGGTTTTATTCATTTGGAGTAAAATATTTTCATTTACAAGAAAATTTTTCTTTTTTTTTCATTCTATTGAAACTCATAATTTTATCTTAAGTTTCTCTTTCTTAAACAAAAATGTCATGACCCCCTCCCCACTAAGTGTACCACTTCTGGGTCGATAAATTGAAAAGCGAGATAATGAACCTCGAGTCCCACCTCTAGTAGGCCCCAGGTTGGTGACTAGAACTGAGGGTATAATAAAGACACAAATGGGATGTGTTACCCTCTATGAGAGCACATGCAGAAGAGAGAGATAAGATAGAAACCAACCAACTCCAACTCAGAATTGAAATATAAAAGAAACCGTAGTGCACGTTTGTAATGCCACGAAAAAGTACTACAACTGAAAGGGAAAAAACTGTAAGTACACAAAAGAAAGTAAAAATAGTAGCAACCACAAGCCTGAACAGCTCCTATAACCCCAATCTAGTAGAAACCAGCTTGATCTCCAACCTGCTCCAAGTGACCTGAAAAAAGGTTTATATATACATAGGGTGAGTATAACAGTATACCCAGTAGGATCCTCCTCGAATCCTATCATGCAATGTAAAGAAAGCACACTAAATCACAGTGAACAACAATTGAAACTTACTCGTCACCTAAACAGGTATACAAAGTTCCCAACCTCATTATGGATACTCTCACCAAGTAACACATACATGAATATATCATATAATAAAGAATATCAAGGGTAACCCACTACTACTTCCCCATAGGTTTGCTGCTTTTCCCCAACATCGCACATCCTGAGCATCTCTCTCCAAAAAGCCTTTCACGCAGAAACCTGGGAGAAGCACCACAATATGCACCCCATGCAAAAAAACCACCACGTCCACATAGAAAATTAACCAGGTAGTTTCTGGGATCCACCACAGCTCGCATAACATATATCATACATCGGGTATTATATCTCAAGCCATTACAACCCATACACTGAGTAAGGATCCTCATGCCATCATAGCCTATACACGTCACACCTATAGTAGTACATAGAAAACTATATCTAGAATATATGTGTGTGAATAAAAAGAAGCCATTACAGCCCTATACACACATATATGGGGAAAACTAACCAATATGCCTGCTAGCACCAGTAATTACCAAGAGAAGAGAGCGGGGCAAAAGGGGGTAGTCAGCCATCCAACCTCCCACCAGAATGTTGGGGAAAACACCCCCCAGGGCTCAGAATCCCCGGGGTTTCAGTTTCCCTTACCGAATGGGTGGAGTATCATATAGAAACATATAGAGTATAGAATATATTATATCTCACAACCACACTATAGGCATTACCTAGTCTAAATCACAACTGCAGCTAATGTCTCTCTGACTCTGGGCTGCTACTTCTAAGACTAGGTATCCTATAAGTACACAAACATTTAATGAGATTTATAAGATAAATTCATTCCCTTATTATCATCTCCAGTGTACATTAATTATTTCATTAAACATTAATTAACAAGGATAATTACACATTAAATTTCAATTGCATTACACCCAAAGTCAATTGTTCCTTCAAAAATTACTACCTCATCATTATGTTCCAGTAACTCCACCCCATGGTTTAACACCATTTATTCAATTATTCAATGTAGAAATACTTTCCCACATTCCCAGGCATTATAGAAAAACATTATATGCTACTAAAAATAAAGGGGATCAACACGGTGAGTAGATGTACTACCCATCGTGTCTTTTCCACTTATAGCAAGAGAATATACTCACCCTTCCTTGAGAATCTAAACAAGGAAATCACATGGCATACCCCATGTGTCTTCATCTCTTTCAGAAGAAGGGTATGTAAGAACAGCTTCCTTGACCAGTGGGGAAAATTAATGCAGATAAACAACCAATAAAAATTACCAAGCATCCAAAAAACAAAAACACTCCGTTCCATCATCCTTGGTGTCCTCCCTGACATCCACATGCATAAAAAGACGCATCTCGCCACTCTAGGCATCATCTGCTGCCACATCCAAAAGCCTCCATGCCCCCAAATATTACAACAATCATCCAGTATCACATCACAACACAAAAAACAGGAAAAAAAACACCACATTTAATTTGGATCTTGGACATCTAACAATCAATAGGTTAACTCATAACCCTTTAAGAAATAATCAAATAATTATTTCTTTAATCGATCATAAATTAAAAGATTTATTATTATTAGGTTCCAAATTCGAGAAACCTAATCAGAAAGCTATCACAAATAATTAAACATGCTTAATACGCCAATTTTATTAATATCTAATTAAAACTATAACAAAATTTATTTACATGCCTCTTTATCTTTAGCCAAACAATTTTCAATTAATCCCAATTTACTTTCTTTACCGATTACCATCAAGAACGAATATCTAATCAAAGCAAACATAGATATCACACTATCTAGAAAAACATGAGGAAATAACATACGATCGATATCAATTTATTTATCCGGTTAAAATATTTATTAAGTCAATTCCATTGTCATCCAGTGGGATTAAACATGATAACAATATAGTTGCACGTAAAAGAAAAGAGAAGCAACGAATCCACTACCACGAAGAGTTCTTTAAATTCTTTATCCACACAATGGGTTATGATCCTCCTCTCGCTCCAACATATATTGAAGATTGACTGATATAGCTCGATTGCATCAAAAATAGAGTGGAACCAATCCGAGGAGTAATGTTTGATTGGGAAACTCATACGAGAAGGATTGAATGGTTCTAGAATCTCATAGCCGAGAACAAAGAGGAAGAACAAGGGAGGATGATATCTTGTACCTTTTGAAGAGTTAATGGGGTGACAGTTTAAGATAAGCTTAATTCCCCATAAAAATAGGATCGCATTAACCCACACGGTATGACCGAGTAAAAACATCCCGATCCATAGGAATAATTAATATAGGATTTATGGTCTTTCAATTATCTGTCTTTATTTTAGGGTTCCAACGTCACAGATTGTTCGTCATTCCAACACCGTATGAGGGAGATTTGTTGGATGCAAGATCTCGTAATAATAACAATATTATTATTATTGGGTTTCTTGTGGACTATATCCATGAACCATAATTTAAGATCCCACATTAGACTTTAATCTATCATATTAAGGATAGCATCACATCCTCACTGACGAGAAGTCAATCGAACGTCGCAAGCGGGAGTTATGGCGAGTCAAAGATATAATAATAATATTAAATCTATTAATTCAAGAGCGTTTCAGGTACCCAATCTGAAAACATGAAAAATACATCCAATATTGGACTCATAAATTCCGTCTCAAAGTCTGGGTCACACTTCCGCAGATTGTTCGTGAAACTGAGGTCGAACGAGGAAGATACTGTCAAAATTCTGTTTTTCCAACAAAAATAATAATTACATAATTACATTATTATTATTTTTAATTTAATTTAATTTAATTCCTTAAATTATCACATTTGAAATCCATGCACAAAATCTCCCCATTTTGGTGCGCATCACCCCATTCCACCTTGATTGATTTCCTTTTTTTCTTTTTAACTTATCTATTTTACTGCTTTAAATTTTAAATCTTTACTTCCTTTAAACTATTTCTCTCTCCAATCTCTTTCTCTCTTCCACAATTCCATCACGCTTCGACAAAAGTGGCTCCTTACCTTGATTTAATCCTCTTTTAACTTATTTTTTTTATTTTAAAATTATTGGAATTAATATCATAATTATTATTAAAAGTGAAAAAATGTTCAATCACTCGCACACAACTTTATTTCCATGGATCCTCCTTCCCGCCATGTACTACTTGTGTGTGGCGCCCAACTCCACTATCACTTTAATGTTATTATTAATAAAATTAATAATAATAATACCCATCATTAATGTTCTAATTTAATCCCATTAAATTATTTTACCATTGTTATTCTCATATTCAATTAAAACAATTCCATTTAATTAATCACACACTAAAATCCACCATTACCATAAATTATTTAATATAATAGTAATAAATCCTCTTTCAATTTCATCAACGGGTCACCATAATTATCATTAATAATTATTTTTATTTTTTACGACCATTATTATGTTATAATTACTATCTCTCTCCCATCAATTAAATCCATCTCTCACTAAACTCATGTGGCCTCTTCCTAAACCTAATTTTCAAAATGTAATGGACCGGAGTGGTCTGGGCCATTACATCAGATATCTCTCAAAACATTCTCATCCCTGATAATTCAAAACCAACCTAATGAGACAAAAAATGAAATGGGGTTCGAACAACCACCCATCGAGATACCTCCAAAAAGTGATATGGCCACAATAGCAACAAAATAAATTCATGTATTAAACTTGAAATTTATTAACACAAAGGGAACATCATTACATGAAAAGAGTTAATCATCAAAAAACTCTAGGAACTAAGCACGTATATGTGACTCACATTCCCAGGTACTCTCCTCCATGCCACCGTGTCCCCACAAGACACAAACTAAGGGGATATAACGCTTGCACAACACCTTATCCTTGCGGTCTTAGATCTCCACAGGTCGCTCCTCAAAGGTTTCATCATCATCAATATCGATCTCTCCCCAATTGATAATGTGGGAGTCATCATGAAGATAAAAACAGAGCTATGATACATGGGAAACATCATGTATCCGAATCATCTGTGGGGGAAGTTCTACACAATACGCCACAGCTCCAACATGATCTAACACATTGAAAGTCCCAACAAACCCGGGAGAAAGCTTACTTTTATGATCAAACATTCACCGCCCATGATGGGGAGTCACCATCAGAAACACATGATCCCCAACATTAAATTCTAAGGGCCCCATTCTTTGATCATCATATGGTTTCTGATGATCTTGCGCTATCTTCATCCTCTCACAAATCACCTGAACCATCTCTATTGTATTCTGCACTAGTTCTGGTCTGATAATTTCTGACTCTCTGACCCCAGTCCAGCACAATGGAGAACAACAAGGCTGGCCATATAAGGCTTCAAAGGGCGCTATACTGATGGTAGAGTGAATCCTATTATTTTAAGAGAACTCCACCAAGGGTAAGTGCCTCGTCCATGAACCTCCAAAATCATGAACACAAGATCATAACATGTCTTCAAGAGTTTGGATGGTTATCTCTGTTTGAAGATCCATTTGAGGGTGAAAAGCAGTGCAAAGGCATAGTTGAGAACCAAAAGCATATTGGAGACCCCTCCACACCCTAGAGGTGAAATGATGTTATCGATCAAAAATGATCATCCTAGGGACTCCATAATGTCTCACAACCTCCTCTAGATACCACATAGATAAAATTTCCATTGAGCTCAGCTCCTTGATCACTATGATGTGGGATGATTTTGTTAAACCATCCAATACCACCCAAATAGCATCATGTCCACCTGGAGCTTGAGGTAAAACTGTAACAAAGTCCACTTAGATGTCCTCCCACTTCCACTGAGGAATCTCTAATGGTTAGAGAAGACCACCAGGAACACGATGTTTGACCTTCACCTTCTCGAAGAAAAAACATTGAGACACAAACTCCAAAACCGCATGATTCAGCCCAGGCCACCAAAACTAACTCCTTACGGATCGATACATCTTTGTCACGCCCGGATGTACTGTTAAGGGAGAACTATGGAACTCTCAGAGAACTATCTCACACATCTTCAAGGGAACAAAAATCCTTCCATGATACAACACTCAGTGTTATTCATCCTCCGACCAAACATCATGGGCCTCACCAGAAACAACTCGGTCTCTCCAAACCTCCTCCTCTAGATCGCTTAACTGGGACTCTTCCACCTTCTGCACCAGGGATGACTATACCGTTATCTCAAAAAGACAACCTATACCTACAACCTCTCCCATATCAAGATTAAATGCTGATAGTTCTTCCATTACTCTCTAGGAATCACCGGATTCATGCACAACATCACTACGTGACTTTCGGCTCAGCGCATCAGCTACAACATTCCCTTTTCTAGGATTATATGATATTTCAATGTCTTATTCCTGTAAGAACTCCATCCACCGACACTATCATAAGTTCAAGTCACACTGGGAGAAAACATACCTCAAACTCTTATGATCAGTGAAAACCACAAAGCGCTCACCAATGAGGTATTGTCTCTAAAGCTTCAGAGCATAAACCACAATTGACAACTCAAGATCATGGGTGGCATAGTTGCATTCATGGGGACGCAACTTCCGAGACCCATAAAAAACAACTGACCTTTGCTGCATGAGAACACAGCATAACACCAGATGTGGAGCATCATAGAAAAAATCAAACTAGAGTCCCTCAGTTAGAAGACAAAGGATTGGAGCACTTACTAACTTCTCCTTTAGAAACTCGAATGATACTTGACACTGATCAGTCCATATGAATGCCTGATCCTACTTGGTCAAATCTGTCAGAGCAGTCACAACTCTTGAGAAATTAGCTATGAACCTCCTGTAGTAGCCTACGAGACCAAGGATATTTCGCACCTCTGACACTGTCTTGGGGGTTTCCCAAGACACAACTGCTTCTAAATTCGATGGATCCATAGCTACTCTCTGTTGGTATACAACATTCCCCAAGAGACGAACTTCTTTAGCCCAAAACTCACACTTCAAAAACTCCCCGTACAGCTGATGATGGCGAATAACTACCAAAACGGCTCGTAGATTCTCTGAATGCTCCTCTTCAGATATGGAGTATACAAGGATTTCGTTGATGAAAACTGCCATGAATTTGTCTAGGAACTCCCAGAACGCAACATTCATCAATCCCATGAATACATCTGGAGCATTAGTCACACCAAATGGCATTACAACAAACACATAATGCCCATGACGACAACAGAAAGTAGTCTTTCGAATATCCTCATCCTTCACACACATCTGATGACATCCCGACCGTAATTCGATCTTTGAGGACCAACTTTCACCCTTCATTTGATTGAATAAATCATAAATTTGTGGAAGAGGATAGAGATTATTTATTGTCTTTTTGTTTATGTGATGATAATCAACACAAAACTGTAAACTGTCACCAGCCTTCTTCACGAACAAAACTGGTGCACCCCGTGGTGAAACACTTGGACAAACAAAACCGCACTGCAACAGACCATCAAGCAGTATATGTAGATCTTGTAACTCAGAAGTGGCCATCATATATAGAGACATAGAGATATGATATTCTACTAGGTGTAGCTCGATCCAGATCTCGATCTCTCGTCAAGGGGGTAATGCTACAACCTCTTCTGGAAATACATTAGGGTACTCCTCTATAACCCTAGGAAACGCCAACTATTGAACCTCTGAAGAACTCAACATCAACTCATACCTTATGGATGATAAATATGGAAAGCATCTATGACCCATCTGAGGGTCTCTCTCACCAAAAAACACCACTTTCTCTCCATCTGCACCAATGAAGACGACCTTTTTCCTGAAGTAATCCATAATAGCCTGCACCGAATACAACCAATCCATTCCGACAATATCACAATATGGATGTATTCGTAAATATAGGAAATCTCCCCAAGAGTGGCATTGCCTTGACACTAGATCACAGTCTCAAAATACTTCAAACAAGTCAGCTCGACCTCCAACTTTCGTAGTCAGTGCCAACGGCACTGGAATCCTCTCTACCTCAAGTCCCAAAGCATGGACAAGGGTAGGTGATATGAAGGAGTGTGTCGCTCCTGAATCAAAAAAGGCATACACCAAGGTAGAAAATAAGAAAAGGGTACCTCGAACGACATCTGGCTCACCTGGAGCTGGAAAATCTAGAGCATGAAGCTGACCATGACCTCCTCCATGACCTCTCTAACCCTGATGACGACCACCACCATGGTCGTGCTCTGCTCTTTGAGGACAGGGAGCGTCATGAGGATGTCCTCTACCTACCCCACCAGTGTTCTTCTAATCGAAAAATGGTGCAACTGGCTACTGCTACCTCGGCTAGAACTGCCTCAATGGAGGAACCTAGAGTATAGCTCCTAGTGCACGATGACCGCTCATGAAAGGTCGGGAACTCCCATTGCTGATGGCCACAAGGACCAAAAAAAGCACCTGATTCCTTGGAATTGGCCTGAGAGTTACTGCCTCTCGAGAAATGATATGTGAAGGGCTGGGACCTACCCATGGATGAACGGAAAATCTTATGCCCTATTAACTGGGAACCCCAGACCACAAATTTGCTTTATTAGGGATCATGATAATCCCCCTCTCATACTGATCTGGTCCTGGACAAATTCCTCTCAACAACCTCTGCCCTCACCAGCACCTCAAGATATGTTTTCAGCATAAATAGGGTGACCCGACGTTGGATCTATGGACGCAAAGCCTCCTCTAAATTCCTAGCTCTGGCCTCCTCATCTGGTAATAGGTCTGAAGCATATTGTAAATAGTTCCGGAAACGGATTCCAAACTCTCAAACACTGGAGCTCCCCTGTCAAAGGGTAAGAAGCTCCTTGTGAATGGAAGCCTTCGCAGTCGAAGAAATAAACTTGACTCTGAACCTGTCTTGGAACTCCTCCAATGAGATAACTAACTCCTCATGATCCCTGAGGTACAATAACCACCACTGCCTTGTTTCTCGATGTAGCATTGTCTCAACCAAGGACACCCAGTGATCCTTCTGAGCATGAATCAAACTGAAACTGATCTCGACCTCTTCTAACTAGTCTTCCATGACTACATCTGAAATGGAGCCCTCATAATTCTGTAGACCATGGAACTGAAACACTCAGAGTGTCTTCCTACAAGTGTCGTCGTTGTCTACATATACACTGTGGTGATCTGCTAGAACAGCCTTCTGGACATTTTCTACGTAAAATTGATGAGGAATTCGAACTAGATCCATACCTAAAAAATAACAACCGCTAGAGTTCCTTAACATGGAATATGGATGACTCAACATTAATTAATTAATCATTTTCTTTTATTAATTTTAGATTAAACTGTCTAAAGGTCTACCCATTTAAAAACAGGCACAAAGAAAAATTATTCATGATCCTTTCCTAGGTCTCTACACTGTAACTAGCATCACCTTGTTTAGTAGCCATTGTAAACTTAAAGGTCTGTACATCAGATCATAGGGGCCCCTAAATGCCTATGTCTCAGCCGGTCTCTAATGTTTACCTCACTTTTTAAACATGAATGACACTGTTTCCCTACTAACCCAAGCATCATCACGTATTCCTAAATCCAAACACCATCCTATCCCTCAACCTCCATTTGATACCACTCTTTCACAACCCCTCTCCACAAAGTGTACCCCTCTTGTGTTGGATATGTGAAAAGGGAGATAATGACCCTAGAGTCCCGCCTCCAGTAGGCCCCTGTTTGGAAACTAGCACCAAAGGTATAATAAAAACACAAATGGGAGGCATTACCATCTAAGATAACATATTCAGAAGAGAGAGATAAGATAGACACCAACCAACTCCAACTCAGAATTGAAATATAAAAGAAACCTGAGTGCATGAATTTAATGCCATGCAAATGTACTACAACTGAAAGCAGAAAAACTACAAGTACCCAAAAGAATATAAAAACAACAGCAACCACAAGGTCGAACAACTCCTGCAACCCCAAACTAAACCAGCTTGATCTCCAACCTACTCCAAGTGACCTGAAAAAATAGTTTATATATAGTTAGGGTGATTATAACAGTATAATCAATAGGATCCTCCCCCAAAGCCTCTCATGCATACTAAAGAAAGCATGCTAAATCACAGTGAAAAACAAGTGAAACTAACTCGTCACCTAAATAGGTATACTATGTTTCCAACCTCTCCACGGCTACTCTCACCAAGTAACGCATACAAGAATATATCATATAATAAAGAATATCAAGGGCACACCGCTACTACTTACCCAATGGTTTTCTTCCTTTTCCCCAATGTCGCACGTCCTGAGTATCTCTTTCCAAAAAGGCTTGCATGCAGACACCTGGGAAAAGCACCACAATATGAACCCTCTGCCACAAAACCACCACGTCCACTCACCAAAGTAACCATGTAGTTTCTGGGATCCAACACAACATTCATAATGTATATCATATGTCTGGTATTATACCTCAAGCCATTACAGCCCATACACCGAGTAAGGATCCTCAAGCATTCACAACCTAGAAACGTTACACCTATAGTAGTACATAGAAAACTATATCCAGAATATATTTGTCTGAATTACCAAAAGCCATTACAGCCCTATACACACATCTATGGGGAGAACTGACCAATGTTCCATCCATCACCAGTAACTAACAAGAGAAGAGAGCGGTGCCAAAGGGGGTAGTCAGCCATCCGTCCTCCCACCGAGATGTTGGGGAAAACACCCCCACAGGGCTCAGAATCCCCAAAGTATCAGTTTCCCTTACTGAAAGGGTGGATTAGTGTATATAAACACAAAAATTACAGGATATATTATATCTCACTACCACACTATGGGTATTACCTAGTCATAGACACAACTGCAGCTAATGTCTCTCCGACTCCGGGCTGCAACTTCTAAGACTAGGTATCCTATAAGTACATAACCATTTAAAGAACTTTATTAGAATAATTCATTCCCTTTTTATCAATTCTAGTGCATGTTAATTAATTATTTAAACATTAATTAACCCTAAACAATTCCACATTAAATTTCATTAGCATCACACCCAAAGTAAATTGTGCCTTCAAAAATTACAACCTCTATATTATGTTCTAGAAACTCCATCGCCATGGTTTAACACCAATTAATCAATTATTCATTATAGAAATACTTTCCCACATTCCCAAGAATTCTAGAAAAACTTTATATGCTACTAAACACAAGAGGGATGAACACAGTGAGTAGATGTACTATCCGTCGAGTCTTTGTCACTTATAACAAGAGAATATAGCCATCCTTCCATGAGAAGCTAAACACAGAAAGCACATGGAAAACCCCGTGTGTCTTCACATATTTCAGAAGAAGGGTAAGTAAGACCAACTGCCTTGAGCAGTGGGGAAAAGTAAAGCAGATAAAAAACCAACTAAAATTACCAAGCATCCAACAATAACATCCACTCCATTCCATCATCCCTAGTGTCCTCTCTGACACCCACATGCATAAACCGATGCATCGCTCCACTCTAAGAATCATCTTCTACCATAACCAAAAGTCTACATGCCCCCACATATCACAACATCCATCCAGGATCACATCACATCACAAACAATAGGAAAACAAACACCACATTTAATTGGGTTCTTGTCCCTTTAATAATCAAGAGGGTAAATTTGAACTCTTTATAAAATTATCAAAAAATCAGTTCTTTAATCCATCTTGAATTAAAAATTAATTATTCATAGGTTCGAATGTTGGGAAACCTAATCATTAAGCTATAACAAATAATTAAACATGATTACTGTGCCAATTTTATTAACAACAAATTACAAGTAGAACCATATTTGTTTTCATGTATCCTTATATTTATCCAAACAATTATCAATTAATCTCAATTCACATTCTTTACCGATTTCCATCAAGAACGAACAACTAATCAAAGAAAGCATAGATATCACACTATCTAGAACACATGTGGAAATAACAAATGATTGATATCAATTTATTTATCTGGTTAAAATATTTATTATGTCAATTACATTGTCATCCCGTGGGATTAAACATGCTATAAATACAATTGCACGTAAAAAAAAGAGAAGCAATGAATACCCTACCTCGAAGAGTTCTTGATGTTTTTTATCCACACAATGGGTCACTATCCTCCTCTCGCGCCAACTTATATCGAAGATTGACCAATATAGATTGGTTTCATCAAAAATAGAGAGGAACCAATCCATGGAGTAAATTTTGATTGGGAAACTCCTATGGGAAGTATTGAAAGGTTATAGCATCTCATAGCCGAGAGCAAAGAGGAAGAACAAGGGAGGATGATATCTTGTCCCTTTTGAAGATTTAATGGGGTGACGGTTTAAGATACACTTAATTACCCATTAAAAGAGGATCGCATTAACCCACATGGTTTGAACGACTAAAAACATACCAATCCATAGGAATAATTAATATAGGATTTATGGAATTTGAATTATCCGTCTTAATTTTAGGGTTGCAACGTCACAGACAGTTCGCCATTCCAACACCATATGAGGGAGATATGTTTGATGGAAGATCTTGTAATATTATTATTATTATTATTATTGGGTGTCTTGTGGACCCAAGCCAAGAACCATAATTTAATATCACACATTAGACTTGAATTGATCATATTAATGATAGGATCACATCACCACTAATAAGAATTCAATCGGACATCGCATGCGGGAGTTATGGCGGGTGGAATATCTAATAATAATATTAAATCTATTAATTAACGAGCATTTCGGGTACCCGATCCGAAAACCCAAAAAAGAAATAAAATATTGGACTCATAAATTCCATATCGAAGTCTGGGTCACACTGCCACTGACGGTTCATAATACTGAGGGCGCACGAGGAAGATACCATCAAAATTCAGTTTTCCTAATGAAAATAATAATTACATTATTATATTATTATTATTATTTTTAATTTAATTTAATTTAATTCCTTAAATTATCACATTCAAAATCCATGCACAAAATCTCCCCAATTTGGTGCGCATCAACACATTCCACCTTGATTGATTTCCTTTTTTTTCTTTTTAACTTATTTATTTTATTGATTTAAATTTTAAATATTTATTTCCATTAAACTGTTTCTCTCTCCAATCTCTTTCTCTCTTCCACAATTCCCTAATGGTCCAACAAAATTGGCACCTCCCCTTGATTGAATCCTCTTTTAACTTATTTATTTTCTTTAAACATTATTGGCATTAATATCATAATTATTATTAAAAGTGTATAAATGTTCAATCACTCACACACAACTTTATTTCCACGCCTCCTCCTTCCCCCATGAGCTACTTGTGTGTGGTGCCCATCGTCACTCTCAATTTAATGTTATTATTAATAAAATTAATAATAATAACACACATAATTGATATTCTAATTTAATCCCATTAAATTATTTTACCATGGTTATTATCATGTTAAATTAAAACCATTTCATTTAATTAATCACACACAAAAATCCACCACTACTATTTATTATTTAACATAATAATAATAAATCCTGTTTAAATTTCATCAACGGGTCACCATCATTATCATTAATAATTTTTTTTATTATTTACGCCCATTATTATCTTATAATTACTCCCTCTCTCCCATTAATTAAATCCTTCTCCCACGAAACTCACGTGGCCTCTTCCTAACCCTAATTTTCATAAAGTAATGGACCAAAGAGGTCCGAGGCACTACAAAAAATGCATAGATATACTTACAACCATTGAATTTAATTTATAAGTATATAATTTTCTTCTAAAGTAGAATCAGATTTCATTCATTGACATTATTGAAATTTAAAATGAAAATATATAAGGCTAGGATTTTTAAGTTGAATACATTCCATAACAGTTCATAATTTATCATTTCAACTCAAAGGATTATTTTTCAATTATTTATTTTTAGTTATAATTTTATTATTTTTACTCTTTATATTTCTGAATAACCTATTATTTATTAAAATTTATTATTGTATCTATATATATATTAACTAAACTCAAAATTATAGGGGTCAAAACTATTTTAGTAAGAGGAAGAGAAATTAGATTCACTAACACATCTCGATAAAGCCATTATGTATAGGTTTTCTAATTATTTTCCAATAATAGATTTATAGCTTAAATCTAAATATGATGTGTAACTCTAACCAACTATCATTTCTTTACTTTCCTTTTTATTCTATTATATATATTTTTATCATACTTAAGTCTTAACTAACTGGGATTAATGTTTCCTTTTTATCTATATTCATAAAAAATATCTTTTATATTACCATTACCTTATTTTATTTCATTACTCCATGAGTGATTATTTTTTTCATTTTCATGAGTGATATTTCTTTATTCTCTATTCGGAAACATGTAAAACATCATATCTCTCTTATTTTCAATTTGGAGTAAGAAGAGTGAGTGTAAACATGTCATTTTTATTGAAAAGAAATTCCTTTCTTATTTGAATTTTCTTCTTGAGAAATGTTTTTTTCAATTCTAGGACATATTTTAGTAAATATTAAATAATATTATCTACTGTATATTATTTTAAATTCTTACATTATTTTTTTACCATTCCAATATCCCATATATTAACTAAGGTTATTAAAACCATTTTGAACAGAGAATAATTAAATAAAATTTATATTAAAACAATCATTTTATTTACAATATGTGTATATCGATGAATAATTTGATTAACTATCTCATATTATCCTATATTTAATTCCTGATAGATATCTATTAACAAACCAAATTTAGTTCGTATCAATTTATCTAGACCTAAATGACAAACTTATAGTATTTTATAAATTATATTAGTTTTTCTCATGTAAAAATATTATTATTCTCATTTTTATTAATTTTATAATAAAAATATTTATCACCAAGAAATTCTTCACATGCTTTATTGAATCATTATCAATTTTTGTTTTAAGATCATATTCAGGAAGTTTCAATGGTTTTATCAAGATTGTCTAGCTGTAAATACTTTGGTGTTTACAAAAGTCCTTCATGTGAGATTTCCATCCATTATAATCAATTCCAATAAAGAGTAGAGGTCATCGAGGTGTCCACCCATCATTTACATTCATCAATACCATCTAAAAATAGTTCTTTTCCCCTTTTATATTTTATTTTAGATTATATTGATACAAATATTATAAAATATTCTTAAGATAGGGATACCACTCTAATACCAGTTGTTAGGTCCTAATGATAATTGGTCAGTAGATAAGAGAGGGGTGGGGGTTAAATGAACTTTCTTTTAAATTTTTATTCAGTCATAAAATATTGGTTGATAGAATAAAAATATAAATAGAAATTAAAATGATACTTTTATAGTAGTTCAAATATAAATGATAATACTATACTCTTAACCCCTATAAAGAGTGTAGAAATATTAAACCCATTGTATTTTACTCTATAAATTTTGAAGGGGGTTGTAAGGACTTTCAAATTACTTTTAAAACCTTCTTGGAATAACCGAAAAAAATATTTTTGGAACATATGGTGGCTTAACCTGATCATCCTACCTTTTCACATATAAAGTAAAATTATATATGATACCTTTTGATGTAGTGGTATATCCAAACCAATCCTTTTTCCTGGATCAAGCCACAACCAAACCCTTTTTCATTCAAATGTTATCATAAAACCAGTACCTTCTTAGGGGTTAGTATAACCCAAATAACAGTGTTTATAGGTTCTAAAACCTAACATGATTAGGAAAATACAATAAAATAATGAATTAAAAACTACCAAAACTTGATGAACAAGAATAGATCTAAGGGTTGAGGTAATAAGGTTTTCTCAAGAATCTTTGGAACAAAAAATTTATGTTTAGTGGAGATAATTTTATGATCACCTAGGGGTATCACATAATATATTTCAGCAATATCCTTAAACTTATTCACTAGATCTACTTCTATAGAACTAAATATACTGAGTTATTTCAGGCTCAACTAATTCAAAGTATGTAAGTATTTTCATTTTATCCTGCCAAAAGAAACATGATCTTTCTTCCTTAAATTCACATGAAAATTATTCTCACGTGGTTTTAATTTCACTATCTATAAAAATAATATATGATGTATAATAAAATTATAAAAAAAATTAATAAAATAATAAAAAACTCATAAAAAATATATTTTGTCTGCAAAAACATCATATAACACATGTGTAATTTTTTTCTTATTTAAATTAATTTTAATTTTAATGTTCCTAGTTCCATGAAAATAGTGTCTTTATTAATACACATATTATCACATTTAATGATGTTTAAATAAAATATAAAACATATCCATGTAAATTTACCTAGCTTAAGTATAATTATTTAGTATTTAAGGATTAATTAAATATAGTGAAACATATGAAACAAACATGTATTAATCTATAATATAAAATTAAATGTAAATCATAGCATGTACTGATCTAAAATATAATGTAATCATTAATTTAATAAAGGTAATAAATTAGTTTCAAGGATTTGTAAAAATATCACTTTGGGTAGGTCATATGTCAGAGTCATAACTTCTCTAAATTTAATGTTCATACCGTAGGTTAAACACATTTATAAAATTTGACTCCATATGGATTGTTCAATACTTTTCAAAATTTTCACTTATTTCAGGTTGATCTTTATTTTTGTAGTAGGTTTTTATTCTTATGGCCAATTCAGTTTTCTTCATGTGGTCATATTGATTTTCTTCTTTCATCAAGTTCTATAGTTTTCCAAATTATAACTCACATTCAGTCCTGGAATTTTGAAATTTCTCATGGAGTGAATAAAAATATACTAATAACATACCAAGAGTAACCCATGTTATTGGGAATAAATGATAAAAAAATCCATGAGAAATTATAATTATGAAACTAAAAATATTTTAATTATGGAAAAATAAATAAAAAATTGAATCAAACACACTTTAGCAATTTAAATCTCATTTAAAGAGTACAAACTTTATTTTTGAAAATTATACTCATTAATATCATTTCATTTCACCATTTATGATAGAAATTTTATTTTATGATAATTTTTCCAATGTTTTTTATAGGGGTGAATCAAGTTATATTTCCCTTTTCAGGCAAACTACCTCATTCTTTTTATTTATCCCTTTGGGATAGTTTCTAGATTTATTATCAAATTATATCTTATAATATTGAAAAGTATCTTGTTTATATTTTCATATGATTTCTTGGTTTTTAGAAGAATAATATTTGGATATGTGAAAATATTATATAAAATCTATGTTCTAACCACACTAAGAGTTCTCTTTGGGGTTTCTAATTAGCTGATTTGGAAATTTTCATTATTATTATTATTATTTTTACAATAAATTATTTATTATATTTCTGTTATAATATACTAGTTTTTATATTTTCAATCCTAGGGTCTAGTATGTTCTACACATGTGGTTGTGGACTAATTATGGGATATTAAAAAAGAATTATTTTTTGAAAATGTTGTGTTTGAAATTTGTTTGGGTTATTTTTCTTCTTGAAGGGTTATTGAAATGGTAGATGTTATTATTATTATTTTTAAAAGGGTGGTAGGTCTTGACTTTATTAGTTCAAAATACATATTAGACTTGAAAAATATCTCTCGGCCGTTGTTTTTTTTTATAAAAGTTCTGGTGTTGGTAATCTACTAAACAATTTAATGTTTCTTATAATTTTATACACTAATCAATTTAATGAGATTAATATGAAAAAACAAAAACAAACCTTCAATATTTTTATTTATACATTTTTTATTAATTTTTTTTATAAAACCATACTTGTTAGTTACTTATGTTTAGACACAAGGGTGATTTAGTTGATCTTAACACACATACTCCTCTTATTATAATACTACTTGTTCCAAACTTCTATGAATTAGTTGAATTTTTTATATTAATTCCTTTTCCAATAATTAGTGGATTATCAATCAAATATTCTCATAATGATGAATCCAAAAGATTTATATTTATATTAGTAAAAGGTTGTTAAAACTAAACTAATAAAAATTGTTCCTTAATTTTTTAGTATAGAATATTCCACTTATGTTTTGGAATCATTCCCTGTACTCATAATTTATTTTTCATGATCCTTGTCATACTGCATAAATTTATTTCCTAATGGAATAACTATTTTAGGTAAAATTTAATATTTAATGGTGATTCCTTTTATGATCATAGAAATAATTAACTTCTACAGTTTTTAAACTGTGGAACCACTTTTTATCTGCTCCTTCTAGAGAAAATGAGTGCTTTTCCATTTCACTTGGTAATAATCCACTCCCCTTTCCTTAATTATAGAACCTATTATAGTGAAGTATTTTATATTTCTGTTGGGTTCTTCCACTATATATTAACCAAATAGTTTTAAAAGATAAATTTATATATTTTCTAATTCAAAATACACTTAAAAAACCGCCTTTTCCTTTTGATTATTTGGATTAATGAAATGTGTTCATAAAAATAAATCCTTGTTTGGTTTTAATTTTATTCCATGTGTCTTGATTCAATATGAAAAACATACATTTCCATTGATTCCATTAAAGTAATGGTTTCAAAAATATAATTTCATTTTTAATCATTTTAGTCTAGTTATCATATTTTTGTTAGTATTTAGATCAAGAGTATAAATATGGTTAGTGTTATAACGAATATAAAAATTTATTTATATGAAGTTTTGAAACCACCTCAGGAGAAAAATGTTTTTTTGGACATAACAGTAATGGGTAAGTACAAAGAGATATTACTTACCAATAGTTATATTAGAGTAAAGTTGAAACCAATGAAATTTTTCCAGGATGAGTGAAAATTTCAAAACATCACAGTTAGTAAAATGGAAAAAGGGTGTTGGATTGTAATTGGACTAATATAAAAAAGATAAATATACAATAAAACAATGCTACATTTATTTATGTGATGAATTAAGTGATTTATTTAATTTTCATGTCACTAATTTATATATTTGAAAAGATTTATATTGATTAACCATATCTCTAAAAAAAATTCAATGAGAGAATTAATAAACAATTCATCTCTCACTAATGGGTGGTAATGAATTTGAGTTTTAATTAGAAGTGATAACTACTAAAAAATCCTCTTTCCCATGAATGTGAAGTCTAAACAGCAGGATCCAACTAAAATACCCCAGTGGCAGTCAATCGGGTAAAATTACGATAGAGTAATATAGTATAATATACTTAGTTTAAAAATTATATAATAAATACCATGATACATCACCAAAACACCATACTCACAACTTAATTTATGTTAAATATGATATAAAGAGAAAATTTGGCCACACTCCAAGATATAAACTGCGTGAAATATCTTATAAAAACAACCACATTCCATTAAATACAACAATAGTGAATCTTGGATCAAATTATAAAAAAATATTTTCCATTTTTGTTGAAACTCATGTATAGAAAAATATTCTCTTCCCAACTACCAAAATAAAAAAAATTATGTTATTTATTTCTAAGAAGGGTTGTAGTGTAAAAGGAAAATATAGAAAAAAATTAAAATTGAAAGAAGTTGTCGATTCATCCAACAATCCCTGATATTTCATCCTATATCTCTTTATATTTCCCATAAAATCATGCACCCCATTTAAAAATAATTTCTCCATTTCATATTACAATTCACTAATAGTTTATGTGAAATTTTCATCATACATGCATAACTCTTACCTTGAATTATTCAGGGGGAAATTACTTTACCAAATTCATGGGATGACATTAAATAATTTCTATATGATTGAAGACTTATTTATATTATATTTTATATATGTTTTAGTAATTTTTATAATTATTTTAATCCCCACAGGATCTTTATCTATTCATCTCCTCTTTAAATGAAAGAACATGATCCTCTGAAGATGTTGGAATATCTCACTGATAAAGACCATGGGATTCTATACATGATGCAAATGAAATCAAAATGACTTCATATTTGGGATAACATCTACAATATATGATATTTTGAATTATATACCATATCCTTGAACATGACACATATATCTCCACCACTTCTCACAGGTAGATATTTTAATTTAAATGCCTTCTAAAATTCCCATGGTAAAATTAGTATTAATATTTTTGTTTCTCTACAAAAAAACATATATCTCTATAGGGAGGTGATAAATATTTTTTATATTTCTAAAGGTAAATTATTATATTCAGGTCACTATACATATTCAAATTTTTATAGTTATTATTCCTCAAAACATTTATCCTTGTAAAATGTTCTTACATATCATATCTATCTTCAAAAAATCCACATATGTATTCTCTATAATAATGAATATTTTCCTCGCATATGAATAATTTTTTAGGTATTACTAGAGGTAAAAGAAAATATTTTTACATATCTAAAAAATATTATTATTTTTGATTTAGGGAAGAAGAAAATGTAATTATGCATCACTAGGAGATCTCGAGAAATTTTGTTATATATGATCCAAAATTTTCTCATGAATCATTCCATGATCTATCATTTTTACATATTTTTCACCAATTCCCATAATTATGTTACATATGAATCGAAAATATACAAAATTTCAAAACACATCATAGAAATTAATAAAAAATTGCAAGAATTTATCAAATATTCAAAAAATTAATAAAAATAATAATAAAATAACAATTAAACCTTTTTCAGAAAAATGACCAAAATTTTCTTAAAAACAAAAATGATATAATTTACCTAAAAATAAAAAGTAATGCTGATAAATCTTTAAAATTAAAATTAAATGTGATAGAAATAAAATATTGGTAATCAATCTATACATGTACAGAATTTATTTTCAAATACACAAAAGAACAATCTCATGTGGTAAAGAAAACTTTCTTTGTAATTATAACCCAAAATACATAGTTTCTATTTCAAAATATAACCTATAATATATATAAATAGAAGAAAAATAAAATATAAGATAGAGATGAATATATCTATCAATCATATAAATTATCCTATGATGACAAAAATATGAATGTTAGGAGAAGGTGGGTAGTGGAGAATCCATTGCATGATGATGGGTGTTAAATTTTTTGTCAATAGTATGAAAATATTGTAATGACCCGAAATTTTGAATAAATCATGTTTCCAAATTTCATGTGTTATTTTATTTTATTTTTATACTCAAAAAAATGTCTCATTTGATAACATGAGTATAATTAAAATGAGACCATTGGGTTTTGACTGTTATATGACCATTGGTCAATATGATCATTGGAAACTAAACATTTTGATTTTTGTCTCTAAATACAGTTAATCTTGGTTAATTATTACAGAAAGAAGATTTGATGGCCTCACCCAGTAGTCTTGGACCAGTCGAAGCCCATCTAACAGAACTTGGGAAAGAGGTAGCACCACTGGGCTTTTCTCTGGACCAAACCCAAGCTGAACTTCATCGTATGAAGCTAGAACGGAATCACCTTCACAAGAAGTTCAACCTGATAGAAATTACTACTCGTGCGATGTTGGCCGAGCCTCCCTCAGATTCTCTCACCTTAGCACACCTTACACTTAGGTTCTATGCTGGCGTGATAAGGGGATATTTAAGGAGACCATAACTACCTTGTGTAATCCTTTGTTTTAAAAAAAATTGGGATTTCTTCTTATGATAATGTTTATGACTTTTCAAATGTCCGAATAAATATAGTATTTATATTTTTTTATGAATTTTAGAAAAAGGATATTTTAAAAATGTTTATGTAAACCTTAAATAATTAAAAATGTTTAATGATTTTCAAAAAATGGTCTTCTACAATTATATTCAGTACGAAATTTAGAGTCTAGTAATATCAACTTTATTTTTGATGAATAGTAAATTATGAATAGTGATTTTATGCTTAGGATTAGTAATGTGACCAAACGGATTAGTAATCTCACTTAAAGAAAGTATTAATATAATCTAGGCACCTTGATTAAGTAATGTGATTCAATAAAATGGTTAAATAACGGTTTCATAAATTATTATTCAAGTATTAGTTTTTTTATGTGAATAGTGTTTTTTAATTAAAAATTAAATTAAAAATATTTAGAAAATTATTTTTATAAAATGGATTTCATTTTTGAACTCAGAGCATCAATATTGTGTTAAAGTAATTTTTGGGGATTTTTCTCAAAAAAATGAATTTTCAGTGACTAGTGTATTTATTTAAAAAATAAATTAAAAATATTTACAAAATCATTTTTATAAAATGGAGTTCATTTTGGAAATCAGAGCATTGATATTTGGTTAAGGTTAAATTTTGGGATTTTTCTGAGAAGGTTAAATTTTCAGTGAATAGTAAAAATACAGTTTTAGGGTTTCAGTATGTTTAATGCCATCATAACTATGTCATGGTGATGTCATGAGATATTTTATTGGTTATCTGACCAAAGGTGATGAATTATTTTATGGGGGTCCCCATGTGGCCTAACTCCATGGAAAATATGATGGGAGAGCACATGGTTTTGAGAAAACCGATTTTGAGGTGTCCCTTGGCCATTAATGCCTTGTCCCCTCACATTCCCTATAAATTCCAAGCCATCCTCTCATAAATTTCGACTTCCCACTCTCCCACAACGATGTTATGGTCTCATTACCTCCCAAGGAGTCCACCCAAGGTGCCCCCAAGCCCTCAAGGTACCAACCTTTTAGTTTTAAGTGTTTTGTTTTAAGGTAAGGGATCCGACCTCTCTCATTATTTTCAAGTACTCTCTTTTATGTCATATCTTTTATGATTCATGTTCTTATGTTGGAGGATGTTCTTTTATATTCATCATACTTTAATTTTTATGTTCATATGATGGGAGACTCCCTCTTTCTCTCATCAATTCGTTTTAAGAATGTTTATGTGGCGCTGTTAGGCTGCCGAATTTTTAAGAGATTCTTTCACCCTTCTCATTTTTTTAAGTTCTATTTTCATGTAAAGTATTTCATGTTCCTTTTTATTATGTTGGGGTATGATCTCTAAATTTATCATACTGATATTTTATGATCATATGATTAGAGACTCCATTTGATCTATTCAATTCAGAATTTTTATGTTTTAAGTGGTGTCATTAGGCTGTCGAATTTTCAAGTGGTTCTTTCACCTTTCTCCTTTTTCAAAGTTCTAATTCAATGTCAAGTCTTGGAAGTTCCTTTTTATTATTCTGGGGTATGATATCTATATTTATCATACTTATTTTTTATGATCATATGATGAGAGACCCCAATTGATCTCTTAAATTCAGTATTTTTATGTTTTAAGTGGCGCCGTTAGGCTGCCGAGTTTTTAAGTGGTTCTTTCACCCTTCTCATTTTTCAAAGTTCTAATTCCATCTCAACTCTTGAAAGTTCCTTTTTATTATGTTGGGGTATGATATCTATATATATCATACTTAAATTTTATGTTCATATGATGAGAGACCCTATTTTATCTCATCAATTCATTTTTTTTGAAGTTTAAGTGACGCCATAAGGCTGCGGAATTTTTAAGGGATTCGTTCACCTTTCTCGTTTTAAAGATCTATTTTCGTGTCAAATATTTAAAGTTACATTTCATTATGTTGGGGAATTATCTCTATATATATCATACTTATCATTAATTTTCATATGATGAGAGAAACTATTTGATCTCTTTAATCCATTTTTTATGTTTTAAGCGACGCCGTTAGGCTACCGAATTCTCATAAGAGATATCTTATTTTTTGTCTTCCTTCAAAGTTATACATTTCCTATGGTATATCATTAAAATTTCATTAAAATTTTCTTAAATAATTTAAATTATGTTCCCCTACTTTTTTATGTATCATTTTTAGTGGGTGACCTATGTCCCCTCTCTTTTCAATGTTTTCTAAAACCATATATCATAGCCGTTATGCTGCATAATTTACGTCTCAAAATGCCTCCCTCTTTATCTAAAAAATATTTTATGTTATTAAGTGAATACTAAAAGCTCTTATTTCAACAGGGGTATTCAATTATATATCAAAATGTTCTATTTTAAATTCTGTGATTTACATACGCGAAACCCGCTTTCCCTTTTCCGCAGGTTTAAAGTGACATAAAGATCATGTCTTTAAAGTAGTTTTTAAAACGTTATGATTATGAAATGAAACCCATTTATTTTATGCTATAAGGGTTTTTTATGAAATTATTGATGATGATATATGTGGCTCACATGATAATAAAGACATGTCAAGGGTGCGCCCAGATAGCACTCTAATGCATTGGGTAAAGACTTAATCACTAGAGATGACTTTTCAGACTGATACCTTGGGGAATAACCTTGGTAATTTTTAATGACACCTTCAGGATGGACCTTGGTGAAACAAAATTATTGTCAATATTAAATTTTGTATCCACATCTTAATGTTATGAAAAATGTTGTTTTTTATGATTTATCTCATGATTTCTTTCTCATTCCTTAAAGTTCTTTTCACGACCTTATTGAAGTATCTCAAGTTCATATGTAAAATGATTCTCTTTTTTCCCTTACTGGGCCTTCTTCTCACCCTTTATTTTGATGTATTTCCCTAGGTTATGAGATGTAGTAATGAACCTAGGATGAACATGAGGAGAAGCCTTTCAAGTGTTTAAGAAGAATGTTTTATGTTTTCATGTTTTAAGTTCCTGGTTTCCAAGACACTAAACATTAAAGATCCTCGGTTTTGTAAAATGTAATGAAAGATTATGTGATAAAAAGGCAGGATGCTATAAAGATAATGAGTATGTAAAGTAAAATATAAAGAATTAATTTGAATAGAATGTATAAATGAAGAGTCCAGATATAATCATGGAATGTAACACTATAAAATATTATGATTCTTGATGACTAATCGAAATGATGTAAGTGATTTTTTTCAATAGAAATGATGTTTAGTAAATATTTTATACAAAGTTACTCATATGATCACGTTAAGATGGATATTTTAAGAAGTAGTTATTTTAAATGATTATTAAGATGAACATAGTTTATAAATGATATGTGCTAATGTTGAGGGTTTTTTATTCCAAATTAAAGGCTTCTATAATTGAATATCAATCATTTCAAAAATTAATCGAATTTATATTCAAAAATATAATAGATAACAAAAATTAGTACTAATAACTGTGTATGGGTTTATAAAAATAAATTCTAGAAGATATTTTTAATCATTTAGAGGTTATAAGTATTGATAAAATTTTATAAATAAATTTATCTGTAATATTCACAGAAAAATTTTGTTAGATGTGTAAAAGTCATTTACTTATTCATAAGAGGTTAGATAATGTTAGTGAGAATACTTCCTTGGAAACTAGAGAAAATTTTAAATCATTTTCTTAGAAATTTAGATCATTTCATTAGGGATGAATATGACTAATGAGATGAATAAATAAATGTAATATATGAGTAATAATTATCATAAAGATGTTATCTAGAAACTACATCTAGATGAATACTTGGAAATAACTCTCAAAACTATGTGGTCAATCTTATAGATGGTTCGAATAAACTCTATTTTATATACTTAATTTAAAAAAATGTAAGAATCCTATATTGGTATTTAGAAATTTAGAATATGGACGATATATACAAAATATTATTCAAAAAAAAACATCAGAGGAAAATAATTATTTAAAGACCCCAGTAATTGGAATTATATAAATAGTAAAAACATTACAAAATATGTTAGCTAAACCAAATCATTATGTAAGGGTCACCGATTAGTAGAAATTTTAAAGAGTAAAAAATCCTTACATAAGTATAGAGGAGAAAAAATGTAATTGTCATTATGTAGTGTTGATAAAATGATATTTTATAGAATATTTGCCCTGTAATTAACCGTTAACATATAGTGAAAACATTTTAAAATTCAGGTATATTAAAAATTTTTTGTTATCATGAATTTTTAGGGGAAGAAATATAACAGAGTCTGATTTTTAGTTTTTAATTTCATTTGGATGATAATTTTTGGAAACACATTTTTTAAATATGGAAAAGTTAAATTTTTATGAATAAATTGGATTTGTTCAAAAAGTGTGAATTTCTAAATTGAAATATCCATTTAGAATTTTATTTTATTTTTATATGATGAATTTTAATTAATTTTGTTTATAAAAATCAATATTTTTTGATTATTTTAATGATAATGTATCACATTTAATTTAAAATAAAAGAACATAAAATTTAGTTACTAATATTAACTTTCTAAAAATTTAATTGATTTGATTTTTTTCCTTAATATTTTTTGTCATTTTTATATTTGATATGCTGTTTTTTTATTAATTTAGTCTAATCAACCATGAAAATCTCTCATCTCCTAGTTGATGCACCAATCATGATGCTCTAATATAACTAATCACTTGAATATCTCCCAATTGACCATGTATATGAACCTTTCACATCTCTTAAACCTAAAATGTTTCACCTGCTTCATGTGATCTACTGTAGGAAGGACCTTCACAAAATGAAATCTCTACACCAAAGATCATCCTTTTATTAAATCCACTTATCTCCCACATCACATATAATTCCATTCCATGACCAATCAATCTAATATGACTCCATTAAAAAAACTAATTCTTCCTGATCCAACTAGATTGCTCATCATTTAATGAAAGAATCCACTCTATAGATTCAACCACCCATATGTGAAGATCAATTGAGCTACCACATCTTCTCAACTGACCATATGTTAAGAGATACCTCTACATTTAATCTACAGATCAAATAATTCTACACTAGAATATACGACACATATCTACACCAATTTTCATGTTTAGATCTAATGAGGGTCTATACCTCCAATAGAATAAAAAATATCTATTTGTTCCTAATATCACACACCCTACTACCAAAAACTATAGTGTAATCCTAGAACCATGAAATCAAATACACTAACAATCATAACATCACTGTCCTTGACCCTTTTTATGACTCTCCCCAATCAAGAAACCATATATATCCAATATGTTACATGATGAAATATTTATATTTTTTTCATAAAAAACCAAATTGAGGCCAAAATCACAATTCTATTCCATTAAATGATTAAACAAAGGGAGGTTTGTGCATGAATATTCGAAATATTACTAAAACAAGTTGGTACAAATTTTTTTTTCAATGAACTCAATTCTATATCATAGAACATTGGGTTCATAATTAATTCAAGATTTTAGTCTTGTAGTTACAACCAGACTCCATCACACTTAAATCATTCAAGAACTAAATATATCCGTTAGTTTATTCTTAATTTTATCTTTGAATAATTCTAGTTAGTCCTTATATAATAACCTACCTTCACTACTTCACTTGAATCAAATCATTTTCCTATACAAGGATCTTATTTAAAAGATCTACACCCAAACAATTTAAGTCCCAACCCCAAAAAATATAAAATCACTATATATATATATTTCCCCATTGACTATGTGTGCATATGACTCATCTGAAAACCAATACTTTAAGTCTTCCAAATGAGGACCAACGATCAGAATTCTAATTCCAAAACCCATTCTATACTGGAAATTTACATTCCTTCTTAGTAAAATACCAATATAGAAATTATCCACAAATTACCATTTCAAAAGGACCAAATTTCTTCATGATATACCCAACACTAGTACGAGATAAATTATTCACCATGTGATCACTTATTCTGAGAAATATGAATCTTATAATAAATTAGTGAAGTAGTGAAACAAATCACCCATGATTCTTCTCAATAGAATACAAATATTGATCATGAGAAAATGTACAAGAATTTAAATATTTTAATGATTTTATCACCTGGTGAAATATTGTCCCTCCATCCACACATGTTGTGAAAATTAATGGAAATGAATCCATATATCTAATTTGAGGAATGTTTTAGAAATAAAATAATTATTGCAAGTGGAAAATAGATCAATGATACTCAAATAGGTAAAACTTTAAAGATTTCATGTAACTGTAATAATTATTCTACAAATAAATAACTTCTTATTTGATAGAGGGGTTATTTAGAAGATTTATTATCTAAATATTGTCATTGTTTAATACATTCCTTTAATTATACTATAATGAATCCTGTAATAGAATAGTAGACCATTAGTGGTTATGTTGAGAAGATTCACCCTCAACCCTATTAAATATTTTTGTTCTTAATTTATAATTTTCTTCTTTTAAACTCTTAAAAAGTATTTTATTATTGTAATTTTTATAATTCTTACACTATTTGTTGCATTTTTAATTATTCTTTTCTCATTTTCATTTTGAACACAAAGGACACATGGATTTACCTCATTTCATATGATAGTGACTATTGATATAACCCATGGGTGATGTAAAATATAAATTCCCTTGGATAGGCTAAGGAATAGGTTACCATGATCATCACATTCAACATCCTAAAATCACTTGATGAGGGTAATCAATTAAGATTTCATCTAATTAGAGAAAACATTAGAGTAAAAATTGTAATTTTGATTTGACATGTAATCTGATGGGATGATCCAATATAGAGAAATATTTATAAAACTAATTTCAAACACAATTAATTCATAATAAAACATATTATACCCACCCAAAATAATTGAACATAGAAAAAAACTTCCCAATTTGTAGAAAAACCGAGTCCCAATGTCACTATATTCAATTCAGGTTCATAAATTCATTTATTGAGGGTACAATAATATTAATCTCATTAATTAGGGACTTTTCTAGAGTATGCTAGTCTTTATTTATTTAATTTTTTTTAAGAATGGATTTCATGCATGTCTTGATCGTGTTCATATAGAATTAATGGTGTTGATCCAAAGGTTGAATCGTCTATGCTAGCTTGAATTGGGAATTTAACGATCAATTAATAAGTAGAGATTGAGATTATTTGACAATTCCCTTGACTAAATCCCCCACCCATCTACTTATTTTATAATATTTACCATTGAATGAAAAAACATGGTAGAAAAAATAGCTCAGTTTAATAGAACCTTGAGAAAACATTATATTCCCAATTTCAACACTGTTAACCAGCTTCAATAACCAAATAATCAACTAGATGGTGTCAGTAGAACTAAAATTATTAGTTTACAAACTAAATGTCATTATTTATTAAGAGAATCCCCAAATAGACACTATAATGAAAGAAGTTAAGTCTGATATAACTTCTTACCAGGTGGGGTCATCAAGGGTCAAATTAGCTGGAAGTCCTTCCACTTATCTCTAGAAGGATTGACCAATGAGTGCCTCTATAACCTCAATAAAAGAAAAGTCACTTCCTCGGATGATTGAAATAAATATTTCCTCGAGAAATTATTCTTTTCATAAATGAGTACCTAGCGAAGGATATAGAATTATTTAATTAATAATGCCAGTGTAAAAACTATCAATAAGTTCTATGATAGATTAAAAAGGCTAAAAACCTCTAACCCAAATTATCCCTTTGAAGACCCTCATTTCATAGTATTATTCTACTAATGTTTGATGTAATTTGACTAGAACATTCTATATTATTCCAATATAAGAGAACTAATATAAAAATAACCTTCTGATATCAGATAAATTTTTGAGGGGATCTCCCAACTTTCACGAAAATTTATTGCACGAGCTACCACAAGAGGAGTGAACAAGGTAAAAAATTATAACAATCATTTACATAAAAATAAAATTGATGAAATATCTTCTATTTTGAGTCAAATATATATGAATATGGTGCATGAAACAATATCTATGACACCCAATAAGGTTTTACAACTCTATAAATCCATGGATCACTACACCAACGGATGCTTCCAATTGAAAGAAAGACGTGATGATATGTACCAATGACTATATTAGATATAAAAAAACAAACAAGAAGATATCCATAGAGTATTTTAATATTATATTTTTCATTATGAACTAATGTTAGAAAACACAACCCTTAAAGCAAGGTTTTCAACCATATTCCTATCCACTACCCTTTAAATTTTAATGCTCTGAGTCCTCTATAAAATACGAATAAGAGAAGAATCAAGATAAATAAATGTAGGACTTTAGGAAACATCTTCAATAGTTTCAATATCCTCAAAAAAATCAGAAATCATAGATAAAAATTTTAGATATTGTAATGATAGCATAAACAGATGGTGACTACCATCAATGCGTTGAAAAATCAAGGTTAAGGTAACTCCATGATCGGTTAATTCATAACAACAATGTAAATTTTCTTTTTTATTTAATTAAGGAGTGGAAAAGAGATTGTAAGAAATGATGTATCACTAAACTAAGATAAATATGAAAGTGGATAACACAATAAACCTAAATTATATGTCACTATTTAGGGAATGGAAGAAGAAGAACATATGGAAACACCCCATAAGAATAAAGATAAGGGAAAATCCAAGTAGGAAGAATAAATTTATCCCTAACCACCATTCCATTCATGAAAAAACTCACCCCTTAAAACAAGTGAATAAACATTATGACTTGTAATTCTATAAATATTCATGATATTGGAGATCAATATTCATTTATTAGAATCCATCATCCAAATCCCAAGGTACTCAAGGATTATATAAGAAATGTTTATTGGGAAAAAGATATTGAAGGGGAATAAAATGGTAAATCAATGTATAATTGTATCTTCACTTTTTATAGTATAAATAACATATAAATACCATGATCCAGGTAATGTAACTATCTGTTTCACTATAAGATAACTCTTTTTTTAAATAAACTACGTGATTTGGAAGAATCAATTAATGTAGTGACTTTCTCAATTTATTCATCCATATAGATAAGAGAGATCAAAATAACTTTAATGGTTGAACAAAATGCTAACTAAACAACTAACTATATAGTTTGAGTTATAGACGATTTTTTGTAAGTATACAAGGATTTTTCCCAGATAAAATTTACATTCTAAACATGGAGTAAGAGAGGTATTGTTCACTCTTATATTACATTGGGTATGAAAATTTTATAGACTAGAAAAACATTAATAAATGATAGCAAGGTAATCCTTTCAATGACATTTTGAGAAAACATACATAATTGTTTTACATATTAAATCAATGAAATTTCCCTATGAGGAGGAATATATGTTTACATAAAACCATTTTGAATTTAAATATTTTTTAATGAAATAAATTGAATTTTTTATTAAATAATTTGATTCGGAGAATCCCTAGAAACACCTAATTCAACTAATGAATATATATTTCAAATTGAACATAATCTAGTATATGTTTTATGTACATAAAAATTTGAATAAGTTGATAAATGTGATTTTAATTATTCACTAAAAAATATCATAAAAATTTATTCTCTACATTTATTAACATCAAGCCTAGATAACACTAACTTTAAATCATTATTAGAAATTCCATCAGATCTAGAAAAAAATTTGTTTCCATCACATTTGAAATATTATTATCTAAATGAATATATTGAATTTTAGGTTATAATTTCATATAATTTAAAACCTAGAAATTATATTATTAGTACTACATTTATGCATATGATTTTTCATGAAAGTTAGTATTAGAAAATGAAACAACCCTAAAGAAGGGTCAACCGAACCGTCCAATAAGTAGTTAAAAACTAACTATGAACAATTTTAAAAAATGGAATAATTTACCCAATTTTTTTCTCTGAATAGAAAAGTCCCATTCACATCATTATTAATAAAACTGGATTTTCATTTATATAAAATGAGAAGAATGAGTTAGTGCTCATTAGAATTCCGTATTTCTTGATAGTTTTCATTGATTACTAGAAACTTAATCTTGTGACCCAAAGTAACTATTTCACCATTCCCTTTGTAGAACAAATGTTATGGAAGATAGCTAGGGGGCACTATTATTTCCCTGATAGATGTTCTAAGAATTTTTAGGATCCAATAAATCTAGATCACTATTTCAAGTACACATTACCATTCCCATTAGTCATGTTTCCTTATTATAGAATTGCCTTTGGGATTTACAATGAACCATACAAATTTCAATTTTTAATGGTAATAATAATTTCAAACTTGATTGAGAGATTCTTGGAGTTATTCATTGATGATTTTACTATATATGGAACAAGTTTTGAAACCGTTATTAAGAGTTCAGAAGATGTCTTAAAATAAGGTACTAATAAAAAAAATTTAAATTTTGAGAAATATAAATTCATGTAAGAAGAAGAATTTTTTTGGGCTAAATAATTCTCTATGTAGTATTGAAGTGAAAAATTCATAAATAAAAATTATATCAACAATTCCTTACCCCAAAAAATTGTACAAATTTTATTTAATAGGCCATTCATGATTTTAGAGATGTTTTATTAGGGACTTAACCAAGATTTATTTTCCCAAAACTAACTTCCTCAAGAAAAATAAAAACTTTGTGTTCAGTGGATCATGTAGGATGGATTTTGATATGTATAAAGGGATATAGAACACAACCACCATAATATTTACACATAAATTGAATGATTCCTTTGAGATATAGTGTGATGTTTTAAAAAAAGCTACTGGAGTTGTGCTATCACAAAACTCTTATGGGAAACTTATAGTTTTAACTTACAGTTGTCGAATACTATAAATAACCACAAAAATCTCAAAACATTAGAAATTATTTTTTTTCTTCATATTTTTGTTTCTTTATAATTTTTTTGATATTAAATTTGTTGAAGTAATGTGAATACTTATACAAATCACACAGTATTTTTGTATATGATATTGAATAACTTGAATAATATAGGGCTAGTGGATGTACATTACTACTACAAGAGTTTGACTTATTGATCAAGGACAAGAAGGGGTGTGAAACTCTTTTTTCTAATCACATAAGTATAATTACTCACATTTATGAGGTATAACTACAAATTGAAATAATCTTTGATGACTGATTCCTTAGAATGAAATAATACAATGTCTCTCAAGCACCCTGGTATGCTGATCCATTGAATTTATAGTCACATCAAAGGAACTCTTTTGTTTACTAACAATTAAAAAAATAAATTGAAATTCAAGAAAAAAGTATTATGTATGGGGGGGGGTCATCACTTATATAATATTTATAATGACCATGTAATTAGATGATATATCCCTAGGGATGATATTAATAATATTCTTTCCATTTTCTACACAATGACATGAAGTGTCTATTTTTGACCACATAGAACTAATATAAATGCACTAAAAAGATAGTTTCTTTTAGAATTATATTTTTAAACACTCATATTCATTTTTTTAAAACCTACCTGAACATTCAACATACTGGTGTTGTTTCTAAAATAAATCAAATTTCTTAAAAACCTTTAATATTTTTTATGTATTTAATTTATGGAGATTAGATTTTATGGGTTCATTTATAATTTTATTTTTTTCCATTAAAATTATTAATAGGGGATATGTTTATATATTTATTAAATTAAAATAAACCATATATTATGATTCTATAGTTTTCATTGAGTATTTAAAATGAATAATTTTTTGTTGATTTGGAGTACCCTAAGAAATAATCTATGACCAATGAACAAACATATGTAATAAGATAATGGAAGCCCTGATGAAGAAACATGAAGTGCATCAAAAGATTTAATCATCGTAATACCCATATATAAATAAGAAAGTGGAGTTTTTCAACAAAGATATTAAAAGGATTTTATATAATATATTATAAGATACCATAAATGATTGAATAAAGATGATAGATTATTCTTCTTTAGAATAAAAAACTACCAAAAAACTCCTTCAGGGATTGTCCCCTTATAAAATTATTAAGGATGTCATTTAAATTTTCCAATTGAGTTGTATCATAACGATTAATGAGTGTTATGGAAGGTAATCATATAATTTTAAAAATTTGGGAAGTAAATAAAGATAATGATTATGGATATTGAGTATATTAGAAGATAATATTATGAGAAATAACTATTGTATAAGAAGAAGTAAAAGTATTACCATGAAAAAAATATTTCCATGAAAATAATATTTATAAAATGTGATTTGAAGTAGGAGGATAAGTGTTATTATTATATTTAATAATGAGTCTATTTCCTATTAAACATCATTCCAAGTGGAATAGGGCATACAGAGTAACTAACACATTCTGATTTATTGTAGTTGAAATAATGGGATCTGAATTAAGGAATTCATTTAAGGTTAATGTCTAATAGGTGAAACATTACTGTGGAGAATTTTGGATAGAACCAATGAATGATTTTATACAAATCCCTTCTACCATTGACTAACATAATTCTATGTTATATCTTTCCCTCATACTAATTCAGATAATCACATTTTAGAAAAAAAATTCCCTTAAAAAATGAATACTACAACTGATTATAACTGTTTCTTTGATAAGGATGGGGGATTGGGACAAAGTATTTTAGGATAAAAATATTTTTTCCTCATTTTATTTGGATATTTCTATGTGTATTTAATTTAAAATTAATTAAATTGTGTGATTATAAATCTATTTTTAGTGATATCTATAAAATATATCTATGTAGTTTTATATTTTCTTTAGTGTGCCTTTTGATATGAATACATGATCTGAATGATATTTTCCCCTAAATAAATATATTTCTAGAGAGAAGGGAGTTAATTGGATTTGAAATTTTTAGATTTGATATACTTATGAGTGAATTTATTCATTACCTTCAGATAAATTAGTATATAGAACATGGAAAAGGTGTGTGAGTGAAATTATATTATTGAAATTAAAATTATAACATCAGGAATTTAGATATTTGAACTTCATTCAAGGTAACATAGACATTGTGAAAAAGAACACCTCAGGGATTAAACTCAAAATAAATTTATATAATTTGTATACAACTAGCTTAAATTATACATATGGGATACGACAATGAAGATATGGTTCATTAAGCACTGAGTATGTGAGTAAATGTCAATTTTTTATATCAAATAAGTGTTTTCATGTACATGGATGATAAAAATTCAATGAGTTCATAATTTTAAAAAATGGATTCATTCATGTGATGGAAATATTGAACCAAAATAATGAATGGGGAATTGAATTATAATAATTTTGTTTGAGTTTTATCAACGTAGTTGAAATTAGAACACTAGTTTAATGAACTTAGGAGGAAATGATAACTAGATGTGCTTGTTTGTAAAATTAAAATTACACTTAAATATATCTATTTCACTCTTGGAACAATATATTGAAATTAATTAATATGAGACAATGATATTAATTTTTTAAGTATTCATGATCATTCAAGTAGTGGGTGAAACTATTATTTTATTACTCTCATGTTTGTGTACTTATGTCAAGCCATGACTGATATATTTAAGTAATTGAATTCACTATATTATTTGAAAAAAAGGACACTAAGTGTGAGGGAGTGATAAAATGATATTTTCTTGACACTTTTTAATGAAATTAATTGCTCAAATCCACTCAACCCATTTTAAAATTAGTGTAATATTCTCATTTTTGATTCATAATGTGTTTTGAGAGGAATAATTAGAATTAATCACAATTTAAGGTTTTTAATAAAATGGTTTTCATCTTAATTTTAATTTTATGTCCATTTTCGGTAATGAATGATTTTAATATTAACATGTGAGTTTCTCATGAATACATTAGATATGGTTTAAAACTATGAATTTTAAATATTAAAACATTATTTTACAATATAAAATGTGTTTTAAGATGGTAGAACATAATTAATTTTACTGTAAAAATTTTAGATTAATTATTTTTTAATTATAAAATATTATTTTGAATTTGAAATTTTAGATACCCAAATTCAATAATTTAATTTATCTTCAAAAACTATAATTTATTTGAATTTGTGTGTGTTTTTCTTAAGTAATTTTTTTTAATATTTCTAATTTTTTGATAATTTTTTTTAGGTAATTCATTCCAAACAATCAAGAATATATCCCCAATCACATTTAATCTACTGAATTTGATGATCCCTTCTAAATTAACACATGAAGTCCATAGTGTTTACCTTGTATTATAACCTTATACATCTCTATCATAGAACAAAATACACTTACCGCAAGTGATCTATACTAGGAAAGACCTTTACAAACTAGAATTCCTATATATAAGATTTCCTTTTGGGTCCATCCACATTCTGTATGCTATTCATACTATGGTAATCCACAATCAATCAATATATCATTCCCAAATCAATCAATGACATATATCCAAACCTCCCAGGAGGCTCATTATTGACAGCAAGCCTATAGATCATACCTTTAACCTCCTAAATTTTAAGATCAACCAAGCTACCGAATCTTATCACCCTACCTCAATATATTATCACCATCCATATTAAAAATCCATAACACATAATTATCTACTAAAATATTCTATTTCTATCCACACAGATTCTCATGTTCTATTCCATTATTGTAACCTCTTTCATTTCTAATAAAGAATCTCTGTTTGTTCTAAATCTCAAGATCCCTAATCCAAGAACATGGTGTGCATTCCTAACACCATGCACACACAAACCTACACCACCACAATGACCCTATCCTAACCCTTTATCCTGTCTTAGTACAGTAAAACACCAATCGAGAGCCAATATGTTAAATGATGAACTTATGAGTAATATTCTCTTAATGTATGAAACTGAGGCTAAATACACAACGATTTCCAAATCTATGATGAATTAAAATCATCACGGGACATGAAAATTAGAAATAAAACTAATTGAATATGTTCTCCTGATCCTTGTTTGTGTATGAATGAGGATCCAAGGATATTTAATTTGATCCATTTATATGTGTTTGATTTAGAGAGGATATAAACATTTTTAAATCTATCAACCATAATACTAAAGGTGGGAACGATCATGGTGTTCAATTTTTTTCCACAATGAATCCAATACCAGGTCCTAGAACATCAAGATTATAAAAATTTTACCCTTGTGATAAAAAAACCCCAACCAGACTCCATTACGATTGAATCAACCCCTAAAAATCCAACAATTAGTTTATGTTTCATTTCAGCTTTGATCAGTGGTAATAATTTCTTACATCTATACCTACCTTTACTTCTTCAGATCCTATTGATCACCAGATCATATGAGGTTACCAGTTTGAGGATCCCCTTTATACAGAATTTCCCCCATCTCCTTGTAGTTAAAAATAACCATCATACCTTCTTGATGATATTTTTATAAGGTTCTATATAATCTATCTTATTAACGAGGATATTATAAGTAATATATCATGACCAAGACTTGTATACCTCAAAAGACACGCCAGATGATCAATTGTCAAGTTCAAAACCAAATTCAGACTAGTAGTTTATATTCCAGCTTAGTTGAAGCTCAAGAAAGGCCTACTCCCCTAAATCCCATCCCTCATGGATAAATTTTCTCTAATAATGATCCAAAAATTTCTTCACATAAATTCTATTTCACGTGATCACTTATATTGATTAACAATCATCTTCAACTAAATACACATTACAGTGAAAAACATTTCCACTCATTATTTTAGAAATAATATAGATCATCGTCATGAGATGATGTACATCATTTTCAATATTTTTGAGATGTTATCAACTAGTGGAATCTTTTACCTCTAGCCATATACATGGAGATAATCATTGGGAAGGATACTAAGTGTGGAGTTTTTGGATTATTTTGAAAATAATATAATCATGGTAAATAAAAAAAAGATTTTTTCTAAACATAGGGTTTAAATTATAATGAACATGAATAACCACTTATAATTATTCAATAAATAGTGAACTATTCACTCTAGAGAGGGGGTTACTTTCATGATTTCTGGATTAACTAGAGACATTATTTCATGTTTTCTTTTCATTCTATTGTGACAATTCATGTGAAGGAATAATGGACCCTTAGTTACCAGGAATAAAAGATTCATCTTTATGCTTATTAATTAATTTGATTCTTAACTAATAATCTTATTCTTTTCACATATCAAAAAGTATTTTATTACAATAATTATTAGATATTTCATCTATTTGTTGAAATTTAAAATTTTCTTATCTCATTTTATATTTCACACATCGGTAACATGGGGAGTCTTCATTTCGTATGACTATAAATAGTGATATAAACCAGGTGTAACAAGAAACTAATCATAGGGATAATATAAGGATGTTGTTATAGTGATAATCTCATTTCACTTACTGATCCAAAATCATTGGGTGAGTGTGATGAGTTTGTAATCAATTTGATTATACAGAGATCTGATGATTAAAAATTAGAATTACTATTTAACATGCAATTTAAGGGGATGATAATAGGTATAAAAATATTTTTAATATTTATTTTAAAATCATTTAATTCAAAATAAAACATACTAAACCCACCAAAAATAATATAACACACTAAAACACATACCTCTCTAATTATAAACCAAGTTACACTATCATTGAATTCAATTCATGTATATAAATTATTTTTCATATAGACATATGAACAACCTCTCACAATGTTCGCATAATAATATGCAATGGAAAAAACCTTAAATATATTTTTATGGTTAATTTTTATGAAATGAATTTAGTGTTATTAAAATATCCTCTAGAAGTAAAGATAAATGATTTATAATCCTTCTTTAATGTAACCAACATCATAATGGTATGAGAATAAATTATGATACAAGTTGAGTTAAAATGTAAATCGAATAAGAGATGATATGGAAGAATATTGTTCTAGATACTAACATTCAAAGGTAATTAAAGAGAATTAAATTAATGAGTAAAACTAATCATGGGATATTTATGAATTGAAAAAAGAAAATGTAGTGGATGGATGACCTTGAGTATGATTGAAATGTAAACCTAGAGGTTGAGGTCTAAAAAATGATGAAGTTTTTTATTCTTGAAACTTAGTTTGATTTAAATATGAAATTAGTTTTTTAAGGGATATATAATTTTTTGATATATAAATTGAAGTAGTTAGTGAGTATAAGTAAATACTGGATGATTCATTGATGTGAAATAATATTTGTAGAATTTTCTTAGCATGGAATATATATTATGATTATATTATAGAAGGTATTTGATGAAGGAATTTATATTCAATTTAGATGAAAAAAATATGAAAATTATATGTTATGGAAATTTAGATGTTCTGCGAGTGAAGAGATCAAAATCTAGAGACTATATGTTGTTAAGAAGAATATAATCTAAGATGTACAGTGAGATTCTATATTCAATATATCAAATGATCTGATAAATATTAAAGGAAATATCATAATAATATTATGAGATCTATAAAATTTAGTTCTAAGGTATAAATGAAATAAATTGTTCGGTAATTCATTGGAAAAGGATTAATCAAAATAAAAAATGAAATGAAGTCAATAAATGTTAAAGAATATGATGATTCTAAATTTTCAACTAATTTAAAAAATATTTTTCTTGATGTTAAAGACAATGTCGAAATTATTAGTTTCACTTAAATATATAAATAATCATAATGTTTAATTAATTGTTATAGTCAACATTTATTGTTGTTTTGAGGATAGTTGAATCTATGTTTTTGAAGGATTTGATGAATTCAAACTTTGATATTTTTAAAGGAATTAATGGAATTTTACTAAATACTTGATTTATCTAGAAATAAAAATTCCAAATCCCTTGCTTCTCATATTTATTCATGTAAGTGTGATTATATAAATAGAGAATTCATTCAGGGATTCGTTTAGGTGAGTTGAAATTGAGACTAGTAAATGAGAATATGAGAAGAAATTTACTAGTATTATTTGGGTTAAATAATATAATGATCTATAACTTGAAGTTCTAAAGAATCAAATAAAATATTTAAAAAGTTATGTAACAAGAATTTGGATAGAAAACCAATTTTTAATAACAACCAATAAAATTTTCTTACTTTTGAACTACTTGATGAAGAAGAAGTTATAATAATAGATATTGAAATAGATTGTGGGAATGAAAAATTTTATAATACTATATATGGGGAAATGATTAATTTCTTGAAAAGTTGAACAATAGTGAAATTCTGATCTTGTGTGGGGTATGAATGTTTAGTTCATAAAAATTGATTATGTTTTTATTCAAATTACTATAAAGGCTTAATGAAATATTATCATTTGCGTTAGAAGTTTCTAAGGTGTGGAAGAATTCGAAAGATAATGGATTTTACTCAATTAGTTTCTGTTACCATTGTACTGTAGTGGAATATTGTTTACATAATTATTTGGGAGACTATAAAACTGGTAGGTGATAGTATAAAGAACCCATTATGATATAGTAAATGATTTTAAGATATATTTTCTTTGAATTCACTTTCATAATATAGTGGATATTGTTTTCTCTAAATTGACCAAAATTATAAAGGGTATAAATACCCATATTGGGGTTGAACCTAGTAAAAATACAATGTAATGTGATCGATATATTTTTTTATTTCATATGTTGTAAATGTAATTGTGAAAATATGATATCCTTTCATCCTAATATGGTAGGGGTTTGAATAACATATCGTGTAAAAGTTTAATTTTGATAAATTTTTTGAAACATACATACACTAATTAACACAGTCTTAGTGTGAATGCATGATCTACTAGGCTCTACAATTGGTATTAGAGCTAATACAGGTTTCTTCTAGGGGGGATATATTTATATATTTCTTAATTTATTTACATGAATTATAGATTTTTGGAGGATATTAAGATTAAATAGTTTAATAATACTTAATTTATTCCAATTAATACCAAAAAAGATGTTTTACAAAGAACCATGAAATATATGAAGAAAAGTAATGCTAAGAATTTATTGATGATAAATTATCCAAAAAAAACAGAAAGTGTATTCACCAATATTTAAAGGTAATCAAATTTTTATTCCTTTTGTTAATATTTTTATTATGATCTTCTAGAGGAATCAAATTCATGATTTGAAGAGTATAGGGAGAATGAGTCTATTTAATTCGGTAAATATCTCAACTATGAAGTTAAAGTTTACTTGAATAATATTACAAATTATTTTTTTCACTACTATATTTAGTTTTATCAAGTTATTGTTTGATTAAAATTCACAATTAGATATACAATCCAATGAAATTTCAAAATATTAGGCTAAAATTTTGAAAATTTATGAAATATTAACCATATTATTGAGGAAAATGAATAATCCTTATTACATTTGGAAAAAAGTCTTCCCCACTATAAAAATAATTTTAGAATTATAATTGTAGGAAATTTAATATTAATAACATCTTTAAAGAGTAGATCCTACCACTAGAATAAACTCATAAAGCTATCATTAATTTTAGGAATTCCCAGTTGAAGTTTAATGATAAAATAATAAAAATGTGTTTTCAAATCTATAATAGAATATAGGAATATTTAAAAATATTAGATTGATAAGATGAAAAAATATTTGAATGAGATATTTATTTAAATTGATCTTGAGAAAAATATCCTCAATTTAATATGTTTGAAATTAATTTCAAAATAAGAAAACAAGAAGATTTTCAACAAGAAGCTTCTTAATAAGTTGAAATAATAGTTTATACAATAAATGTTTCTGAAAAGAGTCTTAAATATAAAAAGAAATATTATAGTATATATATGATCTGGAAATCATATGATTATAAATCTAATTCAATATCATAGAATATGGAAACCTTTTGTTCCAAAAAATCTATATAAACTAAATTTTATTCTTTTAATAGTTCACATCTTAATTAAAAATATATAATAAATTTTGTTAAATAATTTTTTTTGAAACCCACCACATCAAAAAGAGTTTTTTTAAGTAAAATTAATAATCTCAGCCCCCCAAAAGGCATTTAAAAGGAAGGTGTCCTTATATATATATATACATATGTGAAATAATTTTTCTTAGAGTGTTTTCAAAGTGATAAATAATGTTTTTATTATATTATTGGTTTTGTAAGAATATCTAAAAGAAGTTCATTTATTACTAGAACAATATATCAATTGTATAAAGATATATAAAAACTATATTGAGGCAGAGTAATGTTAAAGTCAAAATATATCATTCTTTATTCTACTAATTTTCAGAGAAGAAGGTAAATATATTTACATGAAATATATTCTAATATATTGAGATATTTTAGGGAAATTATAATAAAAGTGGTCATTATAATGATAATTATTAGATTACACCTACAAATAGGGACTCATTCACTAATAAAGGAATATTTATATAAGATATGAATAACAATTAATGGAATAAATATAGAGAGATCACCATTATAATGGAGAAAAATAGAGTTAATAAAAAAAATATAGCCACGTAGTATGTAAAAAATGGTGCTATATCAAAATAAGGTAATATTATTTTGAAGAAATAATGACCACATCTTGGATATTTTTAAGAATACCATGAATATCATGGTCAATGAAAGAGAGTTGTAAAAACCAATAAAATAAATATGATAAATTTAAAAGGATGTTTTTGGGGTATGATATCTATGATTTTTTTGATATTTAGGATAATTTGACCAATGTAGGAAACTTAAATGTTGTTTAAAATCTATATGGATGATTAAAATTCAATGTACACAGTCTTATAAATTCCATTATTATACTACCAAATGAGGAAAATATGGTGAATAAAATTATTGATGGATCAAGTGATTAATATAATACCAAGGTTGATGTGAAAATGAAATTTTTAAATGAGGTCAATGTTTATCATATTATTACATTATTTATAACTATTTTAAAAAATTGGTTTGATGTAGAAACTAAAACATAAGCAATAGAATAATTTATATTCTTTTCTAGCTAATATGAAAAAAAATGTTCCAAAAAATTGAAAAATTAAGGTATCCTAAATCCAATTTTACTTGTAGAAGATCAATCCTAAAAAATGAAAAAGCATGTAGGATTTAAGAGTTTCTATAAAGATATAGAATTATTTAAATGTGTTTCTATGTTTACAAATATCTCTCAAACTTGTTTACCTATCTAAGAAAAAAAAGAGAAGTACATAATTCCAATATATTTAGTGTTTATTTTAGAAAGGATAAAAAGGAATGAAATTTTTACATCTATATGAGATATCCTTTATATATTTCCGTATCTCAATTGGTATCAACCATAAAATTTCAATTGGCACCCACCAAGATTAAATAAATTGGGTGGAGTTTTTTCCATAATGAAAAATTTGGTTGAAAAACTTTTAGATATCAATATCTCAAGAAAATAAGAATATTTGTGTAACCTGGAAAATGATATTCAATAAATTTAAAAATGTTAGGTTAAATAGTTCAAAATACAAACAAATATATTGTTGAAGATCCCTAACATTACAGTTAGGGATGTTGGGATTCAGACACAATGGTTTTAGATGATTATGTGATTAGATATTTTGAAAATTATGAAATTTAATATTCTATCGTATATGCTCATAGATTATGTGTGAATGAAATTCTGAAACTAAAGGATAGATATTTTTTATATGATGAAAAAGAAAAGTTAACTTGAAAGGGGTAAAACTTTCTTTGGTAAAAATGATTTTAGTCTGTTTTTTGAGATGAATGAATGATATTATGGTTAGATTTGATGATTAAGATAATCTATATTATTTTCTACATTGATAATTGATCATATAGACTTAATGATGATTAAGTTTTAGATCTATATGTTAGGATGAGTTATATCATCTTGCTCACAAGTTAATCATTTCTTACATACAAAACAAATGATGATAATTGTGAGAAAATAAAATTTCAATTCATTGTCGGAGGATGAAATGTTTATGAATTTATGTTACTCTTGGTACATTGAACTTATTATGAATAAGGAAGAGAGAAACACATGCCAAAACCTATCACATAATTGTATTTTCTTTTTATTCGGTATTGGAAACAAATATAAATGGGGATAATAAAGAACTCAATATGTGATGATGAGTGCTTAAATTACGTTCAACAGTTTGTGTAGTTAATGGGTAATGAAAAATAAAGATAAAAAAAATTCACTAGAAGTATAGTTTGAAGTTTTTTTGGATGTTAAAACTCCAAAATAGTAGATGATTTAAAATATACATTCAAAATGTATCAATACAATGGATGGGGAGTGTAGATGACTAATTTAGACAATATAATAAAATGTGTTTTTTAAAGTGAAAATGGTGAGTAAATATTGAGGATGATTTAAATTCCACCATTGTGTAAAAATATAGATTTTAGTGAGTAATTATATCAGATTATTCATGAGAATAACATAGTTGATGAATGGAAATTACTAAAGATAAAAAAATATTTTATAGAAAAAGTTTCTATTAAAATTTTAGAACATGTATTTTGGAAGGATATCCAAGGTATATTCCTTGATACATGTTATAACTATAAATATTCAATATAACTATGTATGATTTACTTGTTTGAATGTTGCTAAGATATTGTGATATATTAAGATGTTATGGATATATAGAAGATTTGATAAGGGATTATATACACATGAATATCTTTGAAATGATAAATGATGTATAAGAATTATTAAATCATAAATAAGAAGGTAGATGGCGTTTATAAGAATCCATACGTAGACACTGGAGTAATGTTAGATGACATTTTAATGAAAAAGGAGACTGTTAATTTAATAATGGTGATATTGAATGTTCTAAATAATTACTGGTGATATATAAGGTTAAAAAATCATGAAGTAGTTATCTAGAAACTAAATAAAAAAATCACCTAGATGTAACTATTTAATATAAATAGGTTATATGATAGAATATTTTAATAATCTATGAGTTATAAAATGAAATTCATAAAGGTAATAATATAATATTAGCATGTAAGATATTTATTGTGCATAAGATACTTGATAAATCATATTGAAGAGAATATAAAAGGAATAACATTATGTAGTAGTAAAAAATTTGAGAAATTTTAGTAAAGGAAAAAACTATACACAATATAGAAGGGTTGTACAAGACAAAAATATGGGTAAACATTCATCAAAAATTTGGAAAAGTAAAAAACCATATGTCAATATATAATAGTAAAAAATAAATACATAATAGTATTGTTTTCATGTTCCCTAAAAAATGGAAAATAAAAAATATTACATGAATATCTAGGGGTTATTTGTTTAAAATAAATTGAAAATTCTAAAAGAAAATTAATGATGTTATGTCAGATGATATTGGCTTGATCATTCAAAGTGATAAACAACACAACTGTTTGAGAAAAAAATGTGATTCTGTCATAATTACCTTAAAAAAGGCATAAGAGGAGTTATAGAGGCATATTTTTATAGAAAAAAACTTTAAGATGTTGTAAACCATAATTATATTTCTAAGTACGAATAAATTTGAGGTATAAAAATTGATAATGTAAAAAGTAGTAGAGGACTGTTCTTTAGTGTGTTTGGAAGGAAAAAATTAGAAGTTGAGGACTATAAGTTGAGGTAATGTGTAATTTTGATATATTTTCTAAATTTAATTATAAAATTATTAGTATAATGAAAGGATAAATGATTCATATGGTTATTGAAAAAATTAATGGGAATTAGTGATGTATGGGGGATTCAATGATGTGAAAGACTAACTTTGGACATTCAATTTTATGGAGGATAGATATTGAGTTATGTATATAATCTATTTTAAAAATAAATTTTCCTAAATTCAGATTATTATAAGATAAGGAACAAAAATCAGAGAAAGGTTAGATATGCTGAGGTTGATGTGATTTTATGTTAAATAAATGTAGAATTTTGGAATACTAGAAGCTAAACTAGAAGGTGATATGCTGTAATATAGAGTTGAATAATGTTTTTGAGATATGGAAAAAAAACATTGGAATATCAAAATATATACCAGATTTAGTTCAAATCTATAAAGTATAATGATGATTGTGTAATGTATTGAAAATTGTATAATCTAATATATAACCATGTTGAGATAAAATTAGAACATTCCATAATTATTTAACGATATGAATTTAAAAATCTTTGTGTGAGCTTCCTAGGGTTAACATTGCATACAAGAAAAAAGTCCCACATGGGGTGTGGGAGGTTGATATTAGGAAATTTATAATAATGGTGAAACCTATCCCCATCATGAAGACTATTTAAGATATTTCAGGATTTCCTAAAAAAACTATGAAGCTGATGAAAAATACCTAGGGAATAGATTCTTGTAGAGCACAGGTGGGTGGGTACATAATCCTTTTTACTGGTATCAAAGTAGGAAACAAGATTAGATATAATAAACCATGCCATTATAGGTTAAAAAAATAAAAGTGAAATTTAATTTTTTCTATAATGGAAATACATAACCAGGTTCTAAATAGATTTTTAGATTTTTTATGGTGGGTTGTATTGTTGAATTTCACCTAAAATGAATTATCGGGTGTTGGTGGACGAATTGTGAATCTTTAAGAGGTCATTCCGTGACTATTAGTTTGTTCCATGATTTTACGTATCCTAAGAGTGTAGGACCTATAAATATTGGTATTATTTTTGCAATATAGGTGGGACACTCCTTGGAAGAGTTTGGCAGTGGTAAAAAACCATCTTCCTAGTGATGGTCACACCTCAACCATGTTCGAAGTGGGAGGCCCCTCTTCTTTGGGGGATGTCTCTCAGCATCCCAGATGGATCACACTATAATTATTTTATTTTTATTTTTTTAGGGATGGAATGTGTCTAATGTGGTGTTGAAATTATAAACCTATTTTGGAGTCCCTCATTCTTGACATCCGAACAAGAGGGGTGGATAAGAACCTCCCCTCCTCTCCTTTGCTTCACCTTGGTCACCACTTTAATCAGGGTGGATGAGGATCTCTTTTTCATGTGTATTCAAGGTATGTAATCTATACACATATATTTTTATGATCACCTTAATTTATTTAAAATATTTTTTCTTTTTTTTAATTTTCTGCTATGATTTCACCAAATCATACTGGAATCATTTTGAATGTTGGGGCATCATTTTGTGGATGTTAGTTGAGTCCTTTATGGATGGTCTTCATCATCCATTCATTATTAGCTTAAATTATGTATTCCTATGAATTTATTTAAGGTATTAGTGAAATTTGGTTTAATTGGTCATTGATTTTGGGATATTAATTATGGAATCTATGATATATAGTTTTGGTTGTGAGTTGTGAGTGGATTGTACCTTGTTTCCCATGGTTTAACATCATTACACTATAAGATAAGTTTTGGAGTTGGGGATTCCATGCATGTTTTTGGTCTAAAAAAAATTTATTTATTAAATGGTGTTTATGGTTAGTTTAGGTTGTCAAGAATTTATAGGTGGTCACTGTGATGGTTGAGTTAGGTGGATCTATGCATAACACTTTTAAATTTGACGCCCTAATTTATTTCTTATTTATAATCCATAATTTAATCTAATTAAATAAAAATAGTATAATTTACTTCTATTTTAGTTTTTTAAAATCATTATGTGTTTTTTATAGATGTAATTGTTGATAAAAATGGTGTTTTAGTTCATAAATGTCCTAAGGGGAAGGAATTATTGTTTTGTGGAATACATTACAAGCCATCGATGAAGTAAAAATGTATATAAAAAAATTTGTTTAAATTTTTATTAATATCATCTAATGATATTTTATAGAAAATTGGACTCGAGATTAGTTAGATGAGATTTATAATATTTAATTCTTAAAATAATTTTTGAGTATTTTTTTTGTTTTGGTTTTTAAGAAAATAAAATTGTAATTTTTATCAAAGAGATATTTCTAAACTCCACGTTTCCACTTTATAAAAACATCATTTTATGACTAGAGTTATCAATAAATTACCAATTACTATTCTTCACCATATAAAAATAGATTTTCATAAAAATTACATTATATATTCTCATTAGTCTAGTGAGTCTTCTTAGCTATTGATGTTGTAATGCTCACCATTACTAGTTTGTTGTGTCATCCTAACTAGAGAATATTCAACACACCTTCCGACTAGTATAATTACTCTTCCAAGCTTGTAATGTTGTGTTAAATCATTTATCTGGGTTTTGTTTTTCTTATAGACTAGTCATGTTGTATTTCTTCTTTCCACTGGTTTAATGTATAACTCTAACTACTAAACTAATACCCTTATATATGATTGGACACTGGATATTGATTGGTATATGGGAGTTGTATGTGAATATGGATTTTAACTAGTATGATTTTTTTTATGTTATCTTGAATTTAGCTTCTTAGTACCAATCCCAAAATGTAGTTAATTTTAGTTTCCTTTATATGAGTGATGAAATAACCATTTAAATCTAGTTATTTATTTTAATTTATTCAGGTAAAAATTTATCTCTTATTCTTATTTCAATGAAGTGATTTATTTCTTCTAATTTATATTCAGTTTAATGTTAATTTTGGTCTATTTTGAAACTGTTCATTTTTTTTGGTAATTTATTTTATATTAAAGTAAAATTTCACATATTTGGTATTTTAAACACATTATTTGAAAAGGGTATTTAAAAATTTTTGTTATTATAATTAACATTCTTAATTTTAATTTTTTATGGGGTTAAAACTATATCATTTACAAAAAAAATAAATAATCTTCTTAAAAATATTTTAATGATTTATTTGTTTTAAATAGAAGAAACGATTTCACAGATAAAATATATTAGAGTATTAGTTTCATGTTATTTCTTTAACTAAAATAAAATTATGACCTTCATAGATATATTTCTATACTAATATAAAATCAATTTATTTTTAATGAGTAATAATGGAGTGTAGGGAGGTTACCTACTTTTTATTTTCTCAATCAAATACATTTCATGTTAATTTTTGGTTAAATTTGTATAATAATTATCTTGGGTTTTTAATTCTATTATGATTGTGTTGGTTCCATACAATGGAGTAATTTATTGACACATGGAAATAAGAGATGACAGTCTATCTTAGTTTTTTATTTTTAACATGGTATGTTTTTTATTCACTTATATGATTCCATGTTAATGTTTTCTTTATCTTTTTATCTTTATTATGAAGGAAATGTATTTATAATGAGATATTTTTTTATGTTGGTTTAAATGTTTTTATCTTTCACGAGTTATGATTTATATTATGCTCTGTATGGTTTCATTTAATCCTTAAAACTTATTTTTTTATATTCATTATCATCTGTATTATTGAATGGTAATGTAATACTTCTAGGTGTATCTTCTTTGTTATTCTTGATTTATCAAGATAAATCATTCCCACATGAATATTTATGATACTAAGTAACTATTTTTCAATTAGTGTGGATCAATAACACCTTTTAGGCCCTATCACTGGATGGATTGGCTGCCCACTTCAAGGGTGGACTACATTGTTTCATTATAAAAAGCTTTCAAAGACTAATTTTATTTTATTATATTTAGGGATTCAAGGTAGATATATTATTTAACTATAAAAAAATAGTTGATAGGTTTCAAATAGGTTAATTATCACAAACATTCTTACCAAACATTGTTTTTCCAAGGAATGTTTTTAATATGTAATTTTATATTCAATATTGATCCCTCCTTCATAAAGGGTATAATTCCATCTTTAAAAGAGTTTTACTCTGAAATCATTTGATTTTAGGTGTAGGTTCATATGACTCATACATTTAAATTTTTCTATGTATAATAAAAGGGTATTGTTTTGGTTTTTTTCTTATAATTCTTCTCTATGTTTTTAATTAGTCCCATGATTTTATTTGTATTAACATTGATGAAATTTATATGGTTATAAGTTTCTTTTTATATATTTTATTAAATATTTATGATGAATTGAGATGAAATCCTTAATGTATCATTGTTTTTCAAATTATGTTGGGTGTCATTTTATTGTTCTATCGTTTTATGTTCACTTTTTAAAGAAGAATTTCATGGAAATGGGTTTTTAAATGAGTATAATTTGGAAAAAATTTATGTGACATTTGGGCATGAAAGTGTTTTTTAATAATAAATATGGTTAATTTTTATGTTTCATTTATAAAAGGTCCTTTTCTTATTAACCAATTTTAATGAAATAGTGAAACTATTATTTAATATTATTTATGGGTTTGAAAAATTAATTATTCCACTTGTTTGAAATGGAATATAATGTAAGAATGGTTTTAATTGTGAATTTTAATTTAAATTATTTAAAATATTGCATGGTTTAAAAATATTAATAAGAGTGGGGGTGGTGTTTAATAAATTGAATAGTTTTGAAAATAGGTTACTTGTTTTCATAATTATTGGAAAGTTATTTATTGTGCTATTTTTTACATGGTATTGTTTTTATTGAAAAATTAATGGTTTTTTGTGTTGGGTTGGTTAAATTTTGTGTTTTGTTTTTGGTATATGTTCACAAAATTGATTTGGATTTAATTAATTTACTCCTCACTGAATAAGTTTTATAACTATTTACAAAAGAATTATTCTAGTGTAATCCAAATCACCACAATGTTACCTATTGATTTTTGGGAATTTGGTGCATTAAATAATGTATTTTTTTTATTTGGATTACCTGTGTATTGATATGGTTTATATTATTTTTCTTTCCTCTTTTATTTTTTAAATTTGTAATAATATTAATGTTTTAAATAATGGGATTGAACTTTCTAGAAGTTGAGATTTTAAGAAAATGGGTTTGGATATGTTGGTAATAAATAAACTTTTGGATGGAAACATTTTATTTTTATTTATATTTATAATGGAACATAAATTTGATTATTTATGAAGGGATTTGTTTTATATTATTGTAAATTTTAATGTTGGGTTCCATGAATAAAATACTAAATATTTTCATTCTGAAGTGTTTTTTATGAGTAATTGCATTTCTGGTTTTAAATTATATAAGTTCATTTTATGGGTACGATTTATATTTTAGGGTTTCATTATTCTCATATATATTGGAAAATATTTTTTGTGTTGATGATGGTTAATTTTTTTATGGAATGATGTTTTTATGACGTTTTGGGGTTGAGTGTATTTCACTATCAAGATTGATTCCCTTATGATTAGATTCTTATTTATTTATAACATTTCATATATTGTTTTCAATTTTTCATGAAATTTATTATTTATGTATCACATTATGGTTATTATTTTGACGATCTTTGGTTTGGGAGTAAGGTAAATTTTTTTAGGAGGTGAAAAACATTCTTGGGTATGATGTATAGTTTTATGTTTTTTGATGTTTAATGGGATAATTTTTAGTGTAAGAAACTATCCTTAGTATTGTGGGGGATTCATCACTAAAGAGCCTACAAGACATTAAAATTACACATGTATTTATTGTGTGGTTTATCAAAATGAAATATATAGTTATTATTTGGAGAAAAACAATGGGGATATTATTATTTTTTCATGTCTAAGACTGGTAGTATCGACCCTGTTTTATTTAGTTTTTGGGATATATGAGTTCTGGTTGTATGGTATAATTTCAAATAAAAAGAGTTTTATAGTGTTAGTTGATGAATTATGTTTCCAGAATAGGTTGTGTGTAAAGACCTGAAGAAATCAAGGAAATTTTTTTTCTTAATTTTCTTGGAAATTTTACAAGAACGCAGCTTCTGACGACACCCGATTCTGAGGCCCAGTGTGCTCGAAATATTTTTTCGAAGTTTAACTCGGGTACGTTCAGTGAAAGAACGAGCGAGTTTTTCTAACTTTTGAACCAGTGCTTGGAATCAAATTCCGAGGGCACCAATGGAATCGCAGCGTCGGTATTTTCTTCGAAACATATTTTCCAGAGTTGCGTTTGCTCGGGTGTGGTTTTTAATTTTTGGGGTTAAGTTATGAAATAAAATAAAAGTGGCACAACAGATTTTTATTTTATTTTTAATAACTTATGTTAAGTGGATGATGTGGGACCCATGATATCCTACCCACTTGGTAGGATATTTGTGAGGTGGGGCCCACACGAATCCCACTGTTTCTTTTCTTTTATGTAATGCACCTGCAACCCCAATTTTTAATGAAGTCAACTCTTGCATTTAATCTGGATATTAAATGCCTCATTAATTAGGCGGTTTTAAACTCCTCAATTAATTTTTCGTTTCGTTTCTTTTGAAATTAAAATGTTTGATTGTGCGTTAATAATATAAGACAACTCTTATTTTATTTGTGTTGTAACTTGTTGTGTGGAGAGGATTTGGAGAAAATCCTTCTTCTTCGACGAAGAACGCGAAGAATGCGAAGAACGCGAAGAACGCCAGATCATTGGAGATCGACGATGCGATGCTTCATCCATAATGCTCCTTCTTCTGGGATGATTCTCCATGATGCGATGATCCTCCCTCAGCGACGCCTTCTTCCACGATGGTAATTTCCATGACGAATCCTCACTCATCGAATTCGACGATGTAGGGATTTATTATAGTTGTTGTTCGTGAATTCTTCCATTGCCTTTCTTCTTTTCCATTAGAACTCTCTGTTGCCACAACAACGGGAGGGGGGGTAGGACCACACAAACATGGCCGAACCTCCTCTCCCTTTTGGTTGTTTGATATTGTTGCGGCACGAGCAAGGCAATGCGGTGTCGAAGAACCGCACGAGAACTATTAAGAAAAGGGGGAGAAGCACAGTGCCATCACGCCGCGCCGTTGAAAACGAACCAAGAAGCGGCGCCGTCGTGCCGCGCCAGAGAACCAAAAAAGCACAGCGGCCGGAGTGGGGCTGTGGTGGAGGGGCGCAGCGCCATCACGCTGCACCGGACGGATGAAACCCACAGCCGGTTCTGGGCCGCGGCAGAGTAGGGGAACCAGCGGCCGGTTCCGGGCTGCCGGCGTCGGAGCAGGGGGACCTGCCCTTGCCGGTCCCGTGGCGGCAGTAGCCGGCCGGCCAGAACGGGCCGACCGGTCAGGGGAAAACTGGGGGTTCGTAACCCCCTGTCAGCCAGCAAAAGCGGCCCCCCGTATGGGGCCCACGGTTTCTCCATGCGGGGAAGCGCGCCCCCCGCCTTCTTCGCTCGGCCGTAATGGCCGAGCTGGCCGCCTGGCCACCCGGCCAGCGCTAGCGCGCCGGGTCGAGCCATTGGTTCAGGACATGCCAGCTGAGCTGGGCCATGCCCAAGCGGGCCGGACCCGGTTTGGGTCAACCTAGTTCGGGCTGACCCTGGTGGTATCGGGCTGGGACGGACCGAGCACGAACCCCCTAGTACTGAACCTCTTTCGGTCTGTTTCCCATAACATGAGCTATGGGACTCCGATTGACGTGTCGTTAGTTGAGATACGATCCTTGGATCGTGTCGGTCATTTAGGTATATCACACTCAGGGTTTCAGAGAACTTTGGGTTCGGCCAGTTGGTTCATACACGAATCCAACTGGGCCCTCGGAGCGGAAACGCTCATAACTTGTGGTCCGGACGTCCGATTGACGTGCCATCGACTTTGTTGAATTCCTATAAGTGGGATGGACCTTTTCTATTAGTCCGCTCGAGGTTTGGATGCATTTGGAGTACGGTCGTGTTGGTTTTGACTTAAAAACCAACCGGGCCCCTGGGACGAAAAAGCCAATAACTCACAGACCAGGCGTCCGATTGACGCGCCCTCTGTGACGTTGAGTTCCTGTTGACGATACAGAACTTTTGGATACATCAACTCCGGACTATGTGTCAGTTGATGTATCAGCCCTTTGGCTCGTGGAGCGGACCCTCCTGAACGATCTTTTTGTGTTCGGGAACCCTAGAGTTGGCTGCAACTGTGACGATGATGACGACTGTGCAAAAATCCTACGTGGATTCGGTGGCGATGACTACAACACTCAACGATCCTTCGTGGATCAGTGCTACCGAACCCGTGTGGGTCAGCGCTCAGTAGTCCTGTGTGGGCCAGCGCCTACAGATCCTGTGTGGGTCCGATCCTGTGGGTTTCATTGCAGTGGTTAGTTATCTATCGATCCTTTGTGGTTCATTGCGGGGGTTAGTTACCTATCGATCCTGTGTGGGTCAGATCCTTTGTGGGTCATTGCGGGGGTCAGTACCTATCGATACTTTGTGGGTCCGATGGCTTAGATGAATCAGTGGCTACATCTGATCATCTCTTTCGTCATCTGAAGAAGTATACCTGTGTGAGCAGAATCTTTTTTTTCATTCCTCTGTGGATTTTGTTGTGTCGTCCTATGTGGATTACGTTTTTCTTTCCTATGTGGACTGGGTTGTACATGGTCTCGGATGTTGGAGCCGAACGAGAATTGATGACTTAGGTATATGTAGGGGCATATACCTAAGTAGTGTCGGATGTTACTTCATAATTGTATAATTACTTTGTGGATTCTAGGAGACCTTCAGGGGGCTCGGGATCCCTACTGAGTAGCTTATACTCACCCCTGCACGGGCTATGCCCGCACTACGTTGTGTTGGTTGAAGATGATGGACAACGCTGATCGTGGTTGAGGTACGAGGAGCCGGTCGGTACCCGAAGGTGGATCACTGGGCGGGACGTACACGGAGCGGACGGCTGGACCCGAGGAGCTGTGGAGGCTATCTGTACCCACCCTTCAGGTGGGACTCCCAGTGGATGGCTCGACGTTGCGGCTTTACTTTCAGTTTCTGTTTTCCCTTTCCAGTTGTACTTTACTTTCAGTTTGAGTTTGTATTCTAGCCCACTTACTTTTCCACACTTAATGTTTTACCCAGTTTTTACTTATTTTTTACTTATTCTTTCTTGCTCTGTGGTGTTTGTTTACTTCACAAAGGCAATGCCTTCCCTTCTTACCAGGAATTATGCCTTGGTGCTAGTCACCAGCCCCTGGCCTATGGAAGGAAGGCTTGGGGTAGTCACGACACGGGTCCCGAGGATGGGTCGTGACAAATTAGTATCAGAGGAGTTCGGTTCTACCGCAGAACCTTGGACTCTGATCCTTCTTCTATGTGAAGCAATATTGTTAAGGGTATTGAGTGTGGTTATCAGTCCAGGGAGTCCAGTGTTAGTGTGGCGGCCGACGTATCCGAACAGTAGGACCCTGACTTCTGATTTCTGACTTAATGCATGGAAAAAGTTAGTGCATGTGTGTTTCAAATTTTCTTTGTGATTACTTTTTGTCAGCTCACCACGTACACTATTGGACCGTGGCACACCTATTTCCTTTTCAAGATGGCCCCACGACAGTAGCTAGCTTGGGTTCTAAGAGTTTTGCGTGACAACAGCCCACCAAGCGGCGAGGCCTCGGTACAGGGCCCTTTGATAGCAGAGGCACCGGCGGTACCTCTACCCGCCGAGCCACTGATGCTACCAGCCCCAGCCGCTGACGATGTACGTCGTCTTAGTGCACTACATGAGTTCCAGCATCAGCGACCACCCAGGTTCCGTGGGGAGACGGACCCCCAGGCAGCCGAGGATTGGCTGGAGGTAGTTGTACAAGTTTTCAGGTTAGTGAGGACACCAGCAGACCTCATGGTGATCCTCGTAGTGAGCCTCCTACACGTGGTAGCAGGAAGATGGTGGAGCTTGATGCTCCAGGTGCACGACGAGGCATACCTCCTCTGGATGGACTTTGAGAGCCTCTTCCGCTCAGAGATTGTCTCAGCCACCCTCCATGCGGTGCACATCCAGAAGCTTCTACAGCTGCGGCAGTGAAGCTTGACGGTCGCCCAGTACTCGGTGAGATTTACAGATCTCTCACGCTACTCGACAGACATGGTACATGACCCATTTCTCTGGGCCCGGACCTTTGAGCAGGGATTGAGGCATGAGATCGGGGTGTCGCTGACCTACCTCAGCATTTCGACACGGGCAGAGGTACTAGAGCAAGCTCTTCTAATCATGAGTTTTCTTACTAAGTCTACATCAGCAGCGATACCTACCGCAGGGCGGCAGGAAGTAGAGTCTTCTGCAGCATGCAGTCAACGGATGACTCATGGGTCCAGGAAGAACAAACCCTCAGGCAGACGACCTCAGGACACTGGCTCAGCAGTGCGGGGAACACAACGTGGAGCCAGTCTTTCGAGGGGCAGACAGTGCTATGCATGTGGCGGGCAGGACCACATGACTCGTGACTGCCCGACCCGCCGTGCTGAGGAGCAGCAGACGGTTGAGGGGCCACCCAGGCAGAGGGAGATGGTCGACCGTGACGGTCCGCAGGGAGCAGGCGGAAGAGGCAGAGGAGATGGCCGAGCAGCAGGTGGTGGGTGACTCTTTGAGGCTCTACCACCACCACCAGGAGGTCCACCCCGACCACAGGGAGCGTGCGGGAAGAGACAGGCACAATTCCGGGTAGCGGAGGCCTATGACCACGACGTTCCCGAGATGATTCGAGGTACTATCTGTTTCTATTCCACCCTTGCTGCAGTTCTTATAAACACAAGAGCGAGTCATTATTTCATAGCTGCTGCCCTTATTCGGAGCTCGGAGATTCCGAAAGAGCTGTTGGATCGATCCTTACGGCTAGAGACTCTTATGGGAGCAGACTCGACGATTACGCACTGGTTTCGGTAGATTGAGCTTACTCTAGGAGGCGAGAAATTTGGCTGGGATCTCTTTGTAGCAGTGTCGAGTCCTTACGGCGTCGTCTTAGGCATGGATTGGTTATCTACAGTCCATGCTCAGATTGACTGTATTAGGCGCAAGGTGCGATGTGTACGCACCGACGGGAGCAGGTTCACCTTCACCGGCAAGAAGGGAGCCTTCGCAGCAAAAGATGGACTTCCGTAGAGGATAAGATAACCCATCACTCATCAGTTGGCTAGCCTCATCCTAGGAGAATTTGACGTGCGGAGTCTTAGTTTTCCTGTAGTGGTGGATCAGTATGCAGATGTTTTCCCCGACGACGTTCTAGGACAACCTCCTCACAGAGAGGTAGACTTTTATATTGATCTGTACCCCGGGACAGCTCCGATATCCACCCCAGCATATCGGATGGCTCCCGCCGAGCTTCAAGATCTACAGGTACATTTGTAGGACTCGTAGGGCAAGGGATTCATCCGACGAAGTGTTTCACCCTGGGATTCCCCGATTTTGTTCGCCAAGAAGGTGGACGAGAGCTTGCGACTTTTTGTTGACTATCGTCGCCTGAACCAGGTGACAGTGAGGAACATGTATCCGCTACCGAGGATTGATGACCTCTTCAATCAGGTCAAGGGAGCACGGTGGTTCTCGAAGATAGACCTTAGACTAGGCTATCATCAGCTCAGAGTTCGGGATGAGGATGTGCGAAAGACAACCTTCAGATGTCGGTATGGAAACTACGAGTTATTGGTTATTCCGTTCGGCATAACCAATGATCTGGCAGTGTTCATGGGCCTCATGAACAGGATCTTTCAGCAATACCTCGATCGATTTGTCCTGATCTTCATTGAAGATGTTTTGATATACTCGACGACTGAGGAGGAGCACGCCTACCACATGCGGGTTGTACTAGACACACTCTGAGAGCACTAGCATTATGGAAAGCTCTCGAAGTGTCAGTTCTGGATAAGTGAGGTCCAGTTCGTGGGACACGTCATCTATGAGGTGGGAGTTGTGGTGGATCCTGTGAAGATCGAGGCAATGCTCGCTTGGGAGCCACCCAAGAGCGTGACGGAGGTGAGAAGATTCTTGGGACTAGCAGGATACTATCGGAGATTTGTGCCAGACTTCTCCAGAGTTGCGTCACCACTCTCAGCTTTGACAACGTTGGGGAAACCCTTTGTGTGGTCAGACAGATGTCAGCAGAGCTTCCAGGAGCTGAGATAGAGATTGACCAGCGCACCTATCTTGAGGTTGTCGGAGGAGGGAGTAGGGTACTTAGTATACTGTGATTCATCAGGGATAGGACTCGGATGTGTCCTGATGCAGGAGCGGGCAATGATTGCCTATGGATCACGTTAGTTGAGGCCGCATGAACAGAACTACGCTACACATGACCTGGAGTTAGCAGCAGTGGTCTTCGCTCTGAAGACATGGCGACACTATCTGATGGGAGAGAAATTTATAGTCTATTTTGACCATCAGAGTCTCAGGTACATCTTCTGTCAGAAGGACCTGAACCTGAGATAGCGGCGATGGCTCGAGTTCCTCCAGTACTATGAATTTGATATAGTCTATACTCCTGGATGGGGAACGTGGTATCCGATGATCTCAGCAGGAGGACGGGCATTCAGCTACTTGGGGTGGCGACAGAGAAGCTAGCCTCTTTGCAGATATCCTTCATGGATAGAGATGGATCATCCATCCTTCAGTCACTCACAGTCACTCCTCCACTACTGCAGCGGGTCAGAGAGGCACACCGTGGGGACACTGACTGTGAGACGCGGCGTGCGCAGATATCCTAAGGACATGCACCTGATGGTTTCTCCATGGGAGGGGAGAACGATATCCTTTTCAAAGGATGTACCTTGGTACCAGTTTCGTTACGAGAGGAGGTGCTGGGAGAGTTTCACACTTCTCCATTGGCGGTACATCCTGGCATAGCGAAGATGTACCAGGATCTCAGAGGACAGCACTGGTGGCCGGGCATGAAGAAGGTTGTGGCAGAGTTCGTTTCTCGATGCCTCACCTGCCAGCAGGTGAAGGTAGAGCACCAGGTACCAGCAGGCTTGGTACAGCCCTTAGAGGTCCCGGAGTGGAAGTGGGACGGTATATCTATGGACTTCATGACTATACTTCCATGCACCTCTAGAGGTCATGACTCCATTGGGGTGATTGTCGACCGGCTCACGAAGTCGGCACACTTCTTACCCATCATAGAGCAGGGCTTAGTAGAGAGATTGGGACGTCTCTATGTTCAAGAGATTGTACGGCTTCATGGTGTTCCATCATCTATCGTCTCCAATCGGGATGCTCTCTTTACTTCTCGGCTTTGGAAGGGGTTGCAGGAGGCGTTCGGGACGCAACTACGTTTGAGCACCGCCTTTCACCCTCAGACAGATGGTCAGACGGAGATGACCTTTCAGAATCTCGAGGACAAGCTCTGCGCATGTGTCCTCGTCTTTGGTCACAGCTGGGAGGACCACCTACCCTTGGTGGAGTTCGCGTACAACAACAGCTACCACTCCACCATCAGGATGGCACCATACGAGGTGTTGTACAACAGACCTTTCAGATCACCACTGTGATGGAGATACCCTGGGGAGTCGGCACTTGTGCGACCGGAGATAGTCCAGGCCATGACAGAGAAGGTCCAGGTCATCCAGGAGCAGATGAGGACAGCTCGGAGCTGGCAGAAGTCTTATGCTGACAGGAGGCGGATGCCACTTGAGTTCGAGGATGGAAACCACGTCTTCTTGCGGGTCTCACCTCAATGTGGATTGCGGAGATTTGGCCGATGCAGCAAGTTATCTCCATGCTTCATCAGACCTTTCCAGGTCCTCAGTAGGATAGGTGAGGTGGCTTATCGCCTGTCTCTACCACCTCAGTTGCACCGGGTGTATGACATCTTCCACATATCCTAGCTGAGGAGATATGTGCACGACCCGATGCATATCATTGACCATGGGGAGCTGGACGTTAATGATGGGGAGACTTTTGCGGAGGTCCCAGTGGAGATTGAGGATCGACAGGAGTGGGTCCTACATGGACGGTCGATTCCTCTAGTGCGCATCATATGGCAGCACGGGAACCTCCGGGAGAGCACTTGGGAGGGGGAGGCTCAGATGCTTGCTCAGTACCAACTTTTGTTTCCCTAGTTTATGATGTATCTTTATAGGGACGTAAAGCCCTGAGGTGGGAGTGATTTAAAGACCTGAAAAATTTAGGGAAATTTTTTTTCTTAATTTTCTTGGGAATTTTACAAGAATGCAGTTTCTGACGGCACCCGATTCCGAGGCCCGGTGTGCCCAGAATCTTTTTCCGAAGTTTAACTCGAGTGTGTTCAGTGAACGAATAAGCGGGTTTTTCTAACTTTTGAACCAGTGCTCAGAATAAAATTCCGAGGGCACTGATGGAATCGCAGTGCTAGTATTTTCTTAGAAAAATCTTTTCCGGAGTTGTGTTTGCTCAGGTGTGGTTTTTCATTTTTGGGGTTCAGTTAAGAAATAAAATAAAAGTGGCACAACCGATTTTTATTTTAATTTCCGTAACTTACGTTAAGTGGATGAAGTGGGACCCACAATATCCTACCCACTTGGTAGGATATTTGTGAAGTGGGGCCCACATGAACCCCACCGTTTCTTTTCTTCTATGTAACACACCCGCAACCCCCTTTTTAATGAAGTCAACTCTTGCATTTAATCTAGATATTAAATGCCTCATTAATTGGGCAGTTTTAAACTCCTCAGTTAATTCTTCATTTCATTTCATTTGAAATTCAAACGTTGTCTTGTGCGTTAATAAAATAAGACAACTCTTATTTTATTTGTGTTGGAACTTGTTGCGTGGAGAGGATTTGGAGAAAATCCTTCTTCTTCGACGAAGAAGGTGTAGAAAGTGAAGAACGCGAAGAATGCAGGATCCTCGGAGATCGAAAACGCGACGCTTCTTCCATAACGCTCCTTCTTCCACGACACTTCTCTGCAATGTGAAGATCCTCCCTCTACGACGCCTTCTTCGGCGACCATTATTTTCTCGATGAATCCTCGCTCATCAAATTCGGCGAGGTAGGGATTTATTATAGTTGTTGTTCGTGAATTCTTCTGTTGCCTTTCTTCTTTTCCATTGGAACCGCCTGTTACCGCAATAACGGGAGGGGGGGTTGGACCGCACGAACACGGTTGACCCTCCTCTCCCTTTTGGTTGTTTGATATTGTTGCGGCACGAGCAAGGCAACGCGGTGCTGAAGAACCGCACGTGAATTATTAAGAAAGGGGGAGAAGCGCGGTGCTGTCGTGCTATGCCAGAGAACCACAAAAGCACCATGGCTGGAGCGGGGCCGTAGCTGAGGGGCGCAGCGCCATCACGCCGCGCTGGAAGGACGAAGCCTACGGCCGGTTCCGGGCCGCGGCGGAGCAGGGGAACCGGCGGCCGGTTCCGGGCCGCTGGCGTCAGAGAAGGGGGACCGGCCCTTGCCGGTCCCGTGGCGGCAGCAGCCGGCCGGCCAGAGCGGGCCGGCCAGTCAGGGGAAAACCGGGGGTTCGTAACCCCCGATCGGCTAGCAGGAGCGGCCCCCTACATGGGGGCCGCAGTTTCTCCACGCGGGGGCAGCGCGCCCCCCGCCCTCTTCGCTCGGCCGTAATGGCCGAGACGGCCGCCTGGCCACCTAGCCAATGCAAGCACGCCGGACTGGGCCGCGCCCAAGCGGGACTGACCCGGACCCAGACTCAGTTCGGGTCGACCCTGGGGGTATCGGGCCGGGTCGGACCGGGCCCGAACCCCCTAGTACCGAATCTCTTTTGGTCTCTTGCCCATAACTTGAGCTACGGGCCTTCGATCGACATACCGTCAGTTGTGATGCGATCCTTCGATCGAGGCAGTCGTTTCAGTATATTGTACTTAGGGTTTCAGAGAAATTTGGGTTAGGCCGGGTTGGTTCGTACACGAAACCAACCGGGCCCTCGGAGAGGAAACACTCATAACATGAGCTCCGGACGTCCGATTGATGTGTCGTCGACTTTGTTGGATTTCTCTAAGTGAGACGGACCTTTTGGCTTACTCTTATCAAGGTTTGGATGCAGCTGGAGTATGGTCGGGTTGGTGTTGAATTAAAACCAACCGGGCCCCTGGGACGAAAAATCCAATAACTCTCAGACCGGGCGTCCGATTTATGCGCCATCTGTGGCGTTGAGTTCCTGTTGACGATACGGAAATTTTGGATACATCAACTCCAAAAAATGTGTCAGTTGATGTATCATCCCCTTGGCTCATGGAGAGGACCCTCCCGAATGAGCTTGCTGTGTGCGGGAACCCTAGAGCTGGCTGCAACTACGACAACGATGACGACTGTTCAGAAATCCTCCATGGATTCGACAACGACGACTACAACACTCAGCGATCCTACATGGATCAGTGCTACCGATCCTGTGTCGGTCAGCGCTCAGCGGTCCTGTGTGGGCCAGCGCCTACAGATCCTTTGTGGGTCTAATCCTGTGTGGGTCATTATGGGGGTTAGTTACCAATCTATCCTTCATGGGTCATTGTGGGGGTTAGTTACCTATTGATCCTGTGTGGGTTAGATCCTTTATGGGGCATTGAGGGGGTTAGTACCTATCGATCCTTTGTGGGTCTGACGGCTTAGATGAATCAGTGGCTACATCTAATCATCTCTATCGTCATCTGAAGAAGTATACCTGTGTGAGATGAATCTTGTTTTGCTTTCCTATGTGGATTGTGTTGTGTTGTCCTATGTGGATTATGTTTTTCTTTCCTCTGTGGACTGGGTTGTACTTGGGCTCGGATGTTGGAGCCGAACGAGAATTGATGTCTTAGGTATATGTATGGGCATATACCTAAGTAGTGTCGGATGTTACTTCATAAGTGTATCTTTCCTTTGTGGATTCTGGGAGACCTTCAGGGGTCTCAGGGTCCGTACTGAGTAGATTATACTCACCCTGCACGGGCTATACTTGCACTACGTTGTGTTGGTTACAGACGATGGACAACGCTGATCGTGGTTAAGGTACGAGGAGAAGGTTGGTACCGGAAGGTGGATCATTGGGTGGGACGTACACAGAGCGGACGTGTAACACTACGAGATTTTATGAAAATTATTCTTTTACATTCATTTATTTCTTCTATTATACAGCACACCATGTTTATCTTGTACTATACGCAACACCGTATTAGCTTGCAGTATACGCAATGCTATTCTTGGATCATGTTAGACACAATTTCATGTTCGTTTTATAATAGTCATTCTACACAACGTTGAGTGTGAATATATGTATAAATATATTCAATGTATAAATGAAATATGTTTGTATTCTGTTATACGAAACAATGAAGGATTCTTTCACAACATGCAACCCTGACTTGGCTTGCATTACACGCGATCACGACCTTCCTCGATAGCGTGTGTTGTAAGCAATACCGGGTTTTACTAAACAACGATATATTATTATAATATAATTATGAACTAGATGTTATGAATAGTATTAACTAAATTTTGAATTTTATAACATTATTATTCATCTTACACATTTTCTAGAACATAGTATAAGAACAAAATAAAATTTTCAGGTAAAATAAATATTTTTCAAAAAAGGCAGTTTTGCTGCCTTTTGATGGCGTACCCACATTAAATCTAGTTTTTGACATGTTAATAAGTTCTTTTTTACAATATAAAATTATTATTTGGAATCATGATATAAAATTTTACCTTGGATAAATTTTTCATATTATTCTGATAACTTTTATATTTTAATGAATAGTAAAAACACGCTATATTATAATTAAAAACAACTTTTTTTCATCATAATAACATATGTGGTTAAATAATAATATTGAATAGTTTTAAAGTATAAATAGAATATATTTTTACCATTTAATATAATGTATGTCATTAGCCTTGATTTTACATTGAATTCGTAGGTTAAATAAATTCAATTTTTTGCAATGTTTTATACAAAAACCCGTTTACATTCGACAACATGATTAATTTTAATTTAATTTCTGCAACATCTGTGTATTGAATTTGGAAATAATGATTCCATATTTGGAATTAGTTGGTCCAAATTATATTAATAGACTACTGTTTATTTTTGGGCTTTATGAATAGTAACAATGGTAAATTTTATTTACCATAGTAAAAGGTAAATTGGGTAATTAATGGTAAATATAATATTATAAAATTATCCTCATACTTTTCTTATTACAATTGGATGATTATAATTTGTCCTAATTCATAATTGGGTCGAAATGGAATCCATTAGAACCCACATGGAGGTGATTAAGACCTTTAGTTTATTTTATTTAAAGGAAAGTGAAATATGTCTCACTCAACTTTAATAATTAAAGTCTTTTTAATATAAGTTTATACAGAATATAAATTCGGTTATAAATACTCATTTGTAATATAAAATGTTTTTTCTTTGTCATGGTAATTTATTTCTAATTTTTAAGAGTTATTTAATTACCTTATTATCTTATATATTAATTATGCAGAAATTATTTATTTAGTGAAAATTCAATAATATAGTTATTATTGAAATATTAATACACATCAAAAGGCCCAAAAATCTGCACAAAACTTATTATTAGTGTATATATATACTCTAATCATCCACTGGCCTAATATTTGACAATTTGGATCCTTATTAAGGTTATTATGACACTTATATCATTTTATTTTAAATGATGCCAAAGTTGTCACCTTCATAATTTAATAAATATAACAATTTAACTATTGTTATTTTAAGATGATAAATTAGAGTAAAAGTATTATTGGGAAATTTAATAGATTTATCTTCATCATAGAATTTTAGTTTCAATATTTATGCAACATATAAGTATATTAAATAATTATACAAAAATGTTGTAGTAATTATTTTATTAAGAGATAAAACAAATAAATGGTTTTAAAAATAATAAAATAAATATTATATGAACTATTTATTGTGATCCACTAATTTTCTAGAAACATATGACCTTTAATTAATCTATTAAATATTTTAGTAAGAACATATCTTCTGTATATAATTTATTTAAATTCAAATAAATGAATAGTGTCAAATTTGACACTATTGTTATTTTATAAAAATAACATATTATAAAATTGTTTAAAAATCACAAAAAGATTTAAAAATTATAAATTTAAATTTATATGGTATAAAATGTTATAAATTATCCAATTATTGACAATTGACAAAAAATATGTAATGATTTGTTTTAATTTTAAATTTAGAATGTTATTACCACAAATAAAATAAAATTGATTAAATAAGGATAAATCAAGTTGATAATGTTGAAAATAAATTCCTAACTTGTCTAAATTTTATTGGTTGATGTGATTACAACCCTATATCATCTAATATTCGAATATGAGTATTTTTGGAGGTTTTTATGTGGGGTTAGATTTATTATAAATTAATATTTTTTAGATTTCCAAAGGTTCCCCTCCCCTCCCTTATAAAAGGGCACCTCCTCCCTCCCTTCCTCACATCAATTTGAGCCTTCAAGCTCGGCCAGACCCTGCCAAATTCTCTTCTCCACTTCCCTAGAAACATCCTAGAGGTCCTGGGCTTCTTTAAAGACCAATTTTAGTGCCCTAAGAGGAGGTCTCAAATAGACGCTTTAAAGAAGAGGTAATGTTCGTTACTGATTCTTTCAACTTTATTTCTTCTTCCACTTATTCTTCTTTAGTTGTTTCATTATGAAGTAATAATATCAGTATCACTAATATATCTATATCTTAGTATAAGTATGAAACAACCCTATTTCACAATTTATCCATCCTATGGAAAACAAAATCACCGCAGGTGCGTACGTACAGAATACCGTATCCACGCTGTGGTGTAATCTATATTCCACAACCACCTTACTTGGATGGGTATAATGGTGTAAATAATGACTATATATGATTATTGTAAAGTGATATTGATTCTTAAATATTATACATACACTTGAATACAATTCCACGATCATGGGAATGATATCATCGCTTGTGCGTACGTACGGAATATCGTCTCCACGACGCGATGAGATTCATTCTTAATGATTAACCATTCATGAATGATTATAAAGTATATATAATAGGCAATCATGAAATATATGACATAATAGTGATACTGGATTTATGTATATATATATATATGTATGTCATCTATATAATTCCATTCATTTCAATAAGGAAATGAAAACAACATTCATGCGTACGTACGACCTACCGTTTCCATGAACGGTGTATTTCATTCCATTTATCGATATATTATATATATGTATATTCTGAATATATATTATATATAAATCATGTTTTACATTCTGGATATAAGTAATCATGATCTAAGTATTCTTATTAATAATTACAAGTTAAAACACGAACGACAAATGAGACAATTTTACCCAAAACACTACTTTAACATGAATTTACAAAAGAACGGGTAATATAAAGTCATAAATGAACCATATATGATATAACAACAATGAATATGATTCTGTAATATGTAAATAACATTATTTAAATCATTATATAGGAGGTTCAGATACGTACGAAGCATATCGGACCTAAGGTAAGGGATAATTCTGCAAATCTCATTTGTATATGAGATTTCTTATTGGTAATTATTTACTGAGGTTATTGTTATCATCCATGTCCATGTTTCCTAAAAATGGTTTCATGTGTGTTTAAAGTCCTTTTTACCCACTTTTGACTTTTACTACATGGTATGTAAGTAATATTTCGTTTTTTTACGTTACGAGGTACTTTTTTGACTTTTCCGACAAAATTACGATAAGAATGTTTTTTAACGTATACGGCATGAAAAGATTTTTATGGTTTTATAAATCCTTATTTTCATGAAGATTCCTTCAAAATATTTCTTGACTATTTTCAAAAAAACATTTTCTTATAAAATTGCATGACATTTTGTGAAAAGAAAATGATTTTGAAGAAAAAAGTATATTTTCCACAAGAATTCATTTCAAGTGTTTTATCAAAACCATTTTCATCTAAGATGGCATTATTTCACATGTGTATGTTTCAAGTGTAATGTCTCTATGATTTACATGGTTTCACTTTTCTTATTATGAAATGATATCCATTTCTTTTAAATGGATTATGTGATGATGGGATGATGTTTATGAAACCCATTTTATTTATTGGGTTATTATGAATGATGGATGTTTATTTTTTGGCATAAGTAATAATGATTTCATTATGAGATGGGTGGGACCTATATCTCCCTCCAATTCATTGGGTAAATATTTATATATCATGAGATAGACATGGCTGGAACGGTAAGTTAATCCGGTTCAGTGTTACAGGACTGAAACGAGGAGTGAACTCGATTCAGAAAGGGACTTTGTCCACCATGATGGTCTTGGCAGCAATGCCTTGGCTAATATGGAAATCATGACATGTTCTGAATGGTTGGCACAATTAAATGTTTTATTCCCATGCTATTTTATCATTCTTAATGTTTCTTTATGATCTATGCCTTATGTACTTCCATGTTTTATGTCATTGCTCATGCTTTTGATGTTTAAACATTATGTTCATGTTTTTATGTTCAAATATATATGGTATGTTTTATTTTATCCATGCTTACCCTTACTGAGAATTTGAGCTCACCCTTTTTATGTTTTCTTTTCCTCAGGATATAAAGAAAGGTTTTAGGTAAGAAAAAAATGGGAAGACCATTATGGTAGATGTTGAAGATCTTTCACCACGAATAGAAGATTTTGTTCCAAGTTTCCAAAGAAACTAAACTATTACGGTCCTTGTGTGTCTATTTTTGTTTGGTATTAAGTATTCCAAAAAATTATTGTAATGTTCATGTACATCAACCATTGGGTCTCTTCAGTTGGTATCAGAGGAAATGTTTAGTCAACCTTTGGAAACTACGATGTGAAAACATTAGTGAGATCCCTAGAGATATTTCTAAGGTATGTCTAGGGATATCCCTAAGGATAAGTATACGTATAGGATATAGTCCTAGAACTATGGTAATGATCATAGAATTTAACCTAAGATGTTAGATATTAAGGGTACTCCCCCTTTACTATGTTGTTTTCCCTAGCATGATTTTAGCCTCTCACACTATTCTATTTGGGTTTTAGAAAATGGCTGGAAACATGAAGATTCACGATAATAGAGGATATAACGGACAATGAAATGATATTATTCATGAGAAACCAAATGAAACTGGATTTGGAAGTCCAAAGATCATTATTATGCCGAATCAGAAATCTCATAATATGATCAATAAAATCAAATTTGGTAAGTTTCCTGACTCGTCTAACAAGAGAAAGATGGAGTTTCATGATGATCATAGAGTAAATAAAGTTCAATTTCCCCTATGTAAATCATGTGGGAAGAGGCATCAAGGAAAACGTTTCAAAGGAACTGGAAGATTCATTGGGTGTGGAAAAGAAGGACATAAAGCCAGTAAGTGCAAAGGAAAAGGTTCAGTTAACACCATAAATGAGGATAATGGTATTTCTACGACATCAACAATGGTTAAATGTTTTAAATGTGGAATGTATGTGCATTATAAAAACCAATGCCCTAAGGGAAAGTCTCATGATGAGAATAAGTATGGTTGTATGGGTAATATTTTTGTTGATGATGATGAAGAGACTACAAATGATATGTGAGATGAAAGAATTGATGAAGCTCGGTCAACGGTTTAAGAAGGTAGTGGAATGATTACATGTTTATAAAGTGTAATGTTGTATAAGTAATCTCATGGTACTATTGAATAAAGAGACATCTAAGGGTTGTTAGACTGTTGTCTTTCCTTAAGTTTTGAAAGTGTGTGATGAATAGTACCAGTATTTTTGGAAAGTAGATGACATGCGCATAATGAACGGATAAGAAGATAATGAGATGTTTGATTGTATTCATGAGCTCATGACTGATATAAGGACTAAGTGAAATTATGGTTTGATTATATAGATATTTTGGGATTTTGGTATGTGGAAAGAGTTAACTTTTGACAGCATTCATGTTTTCACTAAGGTTAAATGGGTATTCATTTTTCAAGAGAATACATGATTAAGTTATTCACATGTTTGTAATTTAACCAACAAGATATATCTTATGATATATGGGGGATAAATGATGGCATTCATGTGATTGTTATGTGACATTTCAAGTAATCATTTTCATTATACTATGATCTTGGACCGAAGTATTTTAGATAATCCTAAAGATTGGAATGGATTATGTTGGACATAAGTTAGTATTGTTTAAGGATAGAACTTTTTTCGATATTATAGATGGGATGTTATAGTAATGTAGTTTTAGAAAAAGGACAACTTGTAGGACTGGTGACAACCCATCGCGTCAGACAAGGCTGTGGGAATCGAACCCACAACTGAAGTACGACTGGCCTTTATTGCATACCACTTGCCTAAAGGAAGTCCCTGATTATTAGAAACTAGTTTTATTATGTTAAGAAGTATGATATATGATGTATAAGTCCATTTTATGTAACATATATGATTAATCTCACTATAGATCGACTTATGTATATTTAATAACTTTTGCTAACCTTTTTTTTGAGACAGATGGAATGACCCATCATTCTATCACATGATCTGCTAACACTTCACGAATAACAAATTCAACTTCATTTCTTTAAGAGATGAAGTCAAAATTTTTCAAGGCACGAACAACAGTGAGATTGTACCAAAATAAAGTAAGTATTTATTCTAATTTAAATTCTTCAAATTTAGGGAAATGATCTTGAAAACAAAAAATGTAGTCCTAGTGCCCTTATATCCGATGAATCAGATGGTACCCTAGATCATCACAAATTTATGGCTGTGTGATTGTTGGCTTTTTCATAGCCATGTCCTCTACCACTCTCCATCAGAACATGATGGTAAAATTTTTCTTCCATATCCATATCTTCACCTATGTTCTCCTATATGGAAACCCAATGATGAGTTACTTTGGGTAATCATTTCATTTCATACATTAGTTTTTAAAATTAGGTTTTAGTATTCCTTTTTACGATGTGGGTTTCTATGAATAGTAAACGATTTATAACCCCGAAGAATTTCGAGGGAGAAATTCATTTTAAGGGGGGTAGAATGTAACACCCTGAGATTTTATGAAAAATATTCTTTTACTTTCATTGATGTCTTCTATTATACATCACACCAAGTTTAGCTTATACTATACACAACACCGTATTAGCTTGCAGTATACGCAAAACTCTTCTTGGATCGTGTTACACACAATTTTATGTTCGTTTTATAATAGTCATTCTACGCAATGTTGAGTGTGTGTGTATATATATATATTCAATGTATAAATGAAATATGGTTGGATTATGTTATATGAAACAACGAAGGATTCTTTCACAACAAGCAACCCTGACTTGGCTTGAATTACACACAATTGCGACCTTCCTCGATAGCGTGTGTTGTACGCAATACCGCGTTTTACTAAACAACGATATATTGTTATAATATTATTATGAACTAGCCGTTATGAATAGTATTAACTGAAGTTTGAATTTTATAACAATATTATTCATCTTACACATTTTCTAGAACATAGTATAAGAATAAAATAATTTTTTCGGGTAAAATAAATATTTTTCAAAAAATGCAGTTTTGCCGCCTTTTGATGGCGCAACCACTTTAAATCTAGTTTCTGAAATGTTTATAAGTACTTTTTACAAAATAAAATTATTATTTGGAATCAGGATATAAAATTTTACCTTGGATAAATTTTTCATATTATTCTGATAACTTTCATATTTTAATGAATAGTACAAACACACTATATTTTAATTAAAAACAAAATTTTTTCATTGTAATAACTTATGTGGTTAAATAATAATATTTAATGGTTTTAAAGTATAAATAGAATATATTTTTACCATTTAATATAATGTATGTCATTAGCCTTGATTTTACAGTGAATTCATAGGTTAAATAAATGCAATCTTTTGCAATGTTTTAAACAAAAACCCATTTTCTTTCGACAACAAGATTAATTTTAATTTAATTTCAGCAACTTATGTGTATTGAATTTGGAAAAAAGGATTCCATATTTGGAATCAGTGGGTCCAAATTATATTAATAGACTACTTTTTATTTTTCAGCTTTATGAATAGTTACAACGGTAAATTGTATTTACCATAGTAAAAGGTAAATTGGGTAATTAAGGGTAAATATAATATTATAAAATTATCCTAGTACTTGTATTAATACAATTGGATTATTATAATTTGTCCTAAGTCATATTTTGGTCGAAAGGGAATCCATTAGAACCCACTTGGAGGTGATTAAGACCTTTAGTTTATTTTAAGGAAAGTGAAATATGTGTCACTCAACTTTAATAATTAAAGTATTTTTAATATAAGTTTATAAAGAATATAAATTCGGTTATAAATACTCATTTGAAATATAAAATGTTTTTTCTTTGTCATGGTAATTTATTTGTAATTTTTAAGATTTATTTAATTACATTATTATCTTATATATTAATGATGAAAAAATTATTTATTTAGTGAAAAATAAATAATATAGTTTTTATTGAAATATTAATACATATAAAAGGCCCAAAAATCTGAAAAAAACTTATTATTAGTGTATATATGAACCCTAATCATCCACTGGCCGAATTGTTGACCATTTGGATCCTTATTAAGGTGATTATGACACTTATATTATTTTATTTTAAATGATGCCAAAGTTGTCACCTTCATAATTTAATAAATATAACAATTTAACTATTATGATTTTAATATGATAAATTCGAGTAAAAGTATTATTGTTAAATTTAATATATTTATCGTCATCATAGGATTTTATTTTTAATTTTTATGCAACATATAAGCATATTAAATAATTATACAAAAATGTTGTAGTAATTATTTTATTAAGAGATAAACCAAATAAATGGTTTTAAAAATAATAAAATAAATATTATATGAACTATTTAATGTGATCCAATAATTTTATAGATACATATGACCTTTTATGAATCTATTAATGCTTTTATTTCGAACATATCTTCTGTATATAATTTATTTAAATTCAAATAAAATAATAGTGTCAAATTTGACACTATTGTTATTTTATACAAATAACATATTATAAAATTGATTAAAAATCACAAAAATATTTAAAAATTATAAATTATAAATTTATATGGTATAAAATGTTATAAAGTATCCAATTATGGGCAATTCACAACAAATAAGTAATTATTTGTTTTAATTTATAATTTAGAATGTTATAAACACAAATAAAATAAAATTGATTAAATAAGGATAAATCAAGTTGATAATGTTGAAAATAAATTCCTAACTTGCCTAAATTTTACTGGATGATGATCTTACAACCCTATCTCATCTAATATTCTAATATGAGTCATTTTTGGAGGTTTTTAAGTGGGGTTAGATTTATTATAAATTAATATTTTTAAGATTTCCAAAGGTGCCCCTCTCCTCCCTTATAAAAGAGCACCTCCTCCCTCCCTTTCTCACACCAATTTAAGCCATCAAGCTCAGCCAACCCCTGCCAAATTATCTTCTCCACTTCTCTAGAAACATCCTAGAGGTCCTGGTATTCTTCAAAGACCAGTTTTAGTGCCCTAAGAGGAGGTCTCAAAGAGGCGCTTCAAAGAAGAGGTAATGTTCATTACCCTTTCTTTCAACATTATTTCTTCTTCCACTTCTTCTTATTTAGTTGTTTCATTAAGAAGTAATAACATCAGAATCACTCATATAATGATATGTTATTATAATTATGAAACAACCCTATTTCACAATTTATCCATCCTACGGAAAACGAAATCACCGCGCGTGCGTACGTACGGAATACCGTCTCCATGCCGTGGTGTAATCTATTTTCCACCACCACCTTACTTGGACCGGTATAATGGTATAAATAATGACTATATATGATTATTTTAAAGTGATATTTATTCTTAAATATTATACATACACTTGAATACAATTCCACGATCATGGGAATGATATCATCGCTCGTGCGTACGTACGGACTACCGTCTCCATGACGCGATGAGATTCATTATCAATGATTAACCATTCATGAATGATTATAGAGTATATATAATAAGTAATAATGAAATATATGACATAATGACGATACATTATTTATGTATATATATTTTTATGTCATCTACTTAATTCCATTCAATTCAATAAGGAAACGAAAATAGCATTCATGCGTACGTACGACCTACCGTCTCCATGAACGGTGTATTTCATTCCATTTATTGATATATTATATATATGTATATTCTGAATATATATTATATATAAATAATGTTTTACATTATGGATATAATTAATCATGATCTAAGTAATCATATGAATAATTACAAGTTAAAACACGAACGACAAATGAGACGATTTTACCCAAAACACTACATTAACATGAATTTACAAAAGAACGGTTAATATAAAGTCATAAGTGAACCATATATGATATAATAAAAATGAATATGATTCTGTAATAAGTCAATAACATTAGTCAAATCATTATACAGGGGGTTTAGATACGTATGAAGCATATCGGACCTAAGGTAAGGGATAATTTTGCAAATCTCATTTTTATCCTAGATTGCTTATTCGTAATTATTTACTGGGGTTATTGTTATCATCCATGTCCATGTTTCCTAAAAATGGTTTCATGTATTTTTAAAGTCCTTTTTACCAACTTTTGACTTTTACTACATGGTATGTAAGGAATCTTTCTTTTTTTACTTTACGAGGTACTTTTTTGACTTTTCTAATAGAAGTACGATAAGAATGTTTTTTTAACGTATACGGCATGAAAGGATTTTTATGGTTTTATAAAGCCTTATTTTCATGAAGCTTCCTTCAAAATATGTCATGACTATTTTCAAAAAAAACCTTTTCTTCTAAAATTACTTGACATTTTGTGAAAAGAAAATGATTTTGAAGAAAAAGGGATATTTTCCTCAAGAATTCATTTCAAGTGTTTTATCAAAACCATTTTCTTCTAAGATGACATTATTTCACAGGTGTATGTTTCAAGTGTAATGTCTCTATGATTTACATGGTTTCACTTTTCTTATTATGAAATTATATCCATTTCTTTTATATGTATTATGTGATGATGGGATGATGTTTTTGAAACCCATTTTATTTATTGGGGTGTTTTGAATGATGTATGTTTATTTTGTGGCACAAATAAGAATGATTTCATTATGAGATGGGTGGGACCTATATCTCCCTCCAATGCATTGGGTAAAGATTTATATCTAATGAGATAGAGATGGATGGAATGGTAAGTTAATCTGTTTCAGTGTTACCGGATTGAAATGAGGAGTTAACTCGATTCAGAAAGGGACTTTGTCCACCAAGATGGTCTTGGGAGCAATGCGTTGGCTACTATGGAAATCATGACATGTGCTGAATAGTTGCCACAATTACATGTTTTATTCCCATGCTATTTTATCATTCTTAATGTTTCTTTATGATCTATGCCTTACGTACTTCCATGTTTTATGTCATTGCTCAAGCTTTTGATGTTTAGACATTATGTTCATGTTTTTAACTTCAAATGTATATGGAATGTTTTATTTTATCCATTCTTACCCTTACTGAGAATTTGAGCTCACCCTTTTTATGTTTTCTTTTCCCCAAGATATAAAGAAAGGTTTTAGGTAAGAAAAAAAAGGGGATGATCTTTATGGGAGATGTTGAAGATCATTCACCACGATTAGAATATTACGTTCCATGATTCCAAATACACTAAACTATTACGGTCCTTGTGTGTCTGTTTTTGTTATGTATTAAGTTATCCGCAAAATTAATGTAATGTTCATGTACGTCAAGCTTCAGGTCTCTTTTGGATGGCTGGGCTCGAGGAGCTATCGAGGCTATCTGTACTGACCCTTCAGGTGGGACTCCCAGTGGACGGCTCGACATTGTGGCTTTACTTTCAGTTTCTGTTTTCCCTTTCTAGTTGTACTTTACTTTCAGTTTGGGTTTGTATTCTGGCCCACTTAATTTTCCGCACTTACTGTTGTACGCGGTTTTTACTTAGTGTTTACTTCTGCATGCTTTATCTATGGTGTTTGTTTACTTCACAAAGGCAATGCCTTCAATTCTTACTGGGAATTATGCCTTGGTGCTAGTCACAAGCCCCTGGCCTATAGAAGGTGGGCTTGGGGTAGTCACGGCATGGGCCCCGAGGACGGGTCGTGACATTGTGCCTCAACTATAAGGTCAGTTCATGATATTGATTTAAAAAATATTACATGACCTATTTTTCATAAAATCACGGCCTGATACAAGTGGGTCATGTTGTTATTGAGTCTAGGTGATGGATGATTCCATCTTCCACATGATTATTACACTGTAAACCATCTAGGTCTTTCTACAACCATTTTTTCCAAGGTATGCTCCTATAAAATTGGGACAATCAATCCATACCCTAATGGGTCTATCCATAACCATTCTCATGGGTATTTTGAAGGGGACGATTTCCCTTTGTGGGGTTTCTTAATTATAAATCCTTTTAAGAGTACCTCAATTGAGATATAAGATAATGTGGGAGGGGGGTGGCGCGTAGGAATATCTACTCCCCTCCTTTTATTATCTATGTTATCAACTTTAATCTTGGTTTTTCAAGAGTTATATGTGAAGTGGATTATAGGTAATGTCTCTATACAACACTCCTTTATTATTATTTTTCAATTAGTTTTTATTTTGGTTCCTTGCATAGGATTTTTGAGAGTTTATTCCACTAATGCATGGTGGAATCATCCAAACTCAATGGTATTTGTTGGAAAACATATAAAAAGATCCTGAATAGGGATTCTTGAGCATATGTTTATAGTTATATTTAGGTATATATTCTAGAAATTTTATTTTGGATTTTGGCAAATTTTAGTTTAAATGGAATACGATTCAGGTATATGGATTAGGGATTTTTGTGTCTTGGGTCTATTTTCTGGTAAGGAGTGTACCACACACTATTTCTTGTGGTTCAAAACTGTTATTCCATCTGATGAGTCTTGAATTTTGTGATTTAATAGTGGTATTCTGGATTTAGATGTTTTGTTTATTGATTAAAGTGAATTTATGGTTAAGTTAGGTTATTATGGACTAAGGGGAGTTCACTACAATCTTATGATCAATTTGTGAGTCCCTGGTAGAGATAGGTTGATCCATGAATAAATATTTAAATTTTATAACTAGATTTTTTCCTTAATCTATTATTTAAAATTATGAAACAAAAATTCTACAATATACAAATGTTATATTTTGTTAAAAAAATTAAGTGACCTTAAATGATTTTTTAAATAAGTTTTTTTAGTTTTAATTGTTTTGAAAATGTTAAAATTATTTTTTCATGTGATTTTTTTAAAACTAGTGATGGGTTTGGATTTCTTAATTTTTTTTGTTTCAATGTTTTTTTGAGATGTTTTATTTAGATTAATTTGAAATTAGGTTTTCAAAAGATGTTTATAATGTCCCAATATTTTACTTTATCAATAATTATTTTGTAACTCATTTTTTCAATAATGTATTATATGTTGTTTTGAAATTTATAAAAAGGGGTTTTCTTGAAAATTATAATGTTTATTTCCACTTTTTCAGTGATTCATTATATATAGTGAAGTTATATTGTTCGGTACCATATGTTTGGTTTATTATCTCTAATATTGATTTTATACTGCACCTTCTCTCTAGTATAGTGATTCATCCGTGATAGTGAAGTTACGCGACCTCTTTTCACTTTTTTAGTGTGTCTTATTGACTCTTGAAGTTATAACATATCTTCCCAAAAGTTATGTGTGTCGTGTTGAAAAGTGAGGTAATATTTTTATAGATGATTATATGTGTAATAAAGTATGATTTTTTAGTTTAACTTATCTTTATTTTTCCTACACCACTCCAATGATGTAGTTCATTTTATTTTCCATTACCTGAGTATGACTACTTTTTTCACATTCAGTTAAACATTTTATTTTATTTAGATCTTCTATTGATCGTTATTCTTGTTTCCATGTAATTATTTATTTCAATTAATGTATATTATAACTATAGTTTTTTGGATATTGTGATATTTTTCATCATTTTAGGTATTTACTTTTCTTTTAAGGATTAAAATTACAACTCTATTATTTTAATGATATGATTTAGAGAGAGGATTTAAAAAGTTAGTTATTCTCCTTTACATAAAAATGTGAGTTTCTTTTAAAAGAACTATCAGAAATTTTTTTATAATTCAACCTCATGCTAAAAAACTTTTAAATAATGGTTATGTTTAAACATGTGCAATTATTACATGAACAATGGGATTAATGTGATGGTTTCATGTGATTAGTTTCAATTAGAATGAAAAAATAACATTATATTTAAATATATAAAATTGAATGAAAGGTATATATATTTATTGAGTGTGCGTAATATGATGTAATGTTTCATGGTATGTTTTTATCACATATATAAATTTCATATTTGTTATGGGTCCAACGTGTATAGTGATTGGCCTTGATATTTAGTATGATTATGGTTTTGGTGGTTCCAAGAAAAAGTTTACATTCCTAACATATGACGATGTGAGATCATAGTAAACATTTTACTTTATTATTTTCATCATGGTATATAATTTCTTCTATTGTATGTCAAAATTTCAAAATGTTCTTTCTAATTTATTCTTGATTATATTAGTCTTCTATTTTTAGTGGGAATTTTTTTGATGGTTCCAATTGGTTTTACGATTCTTAATTTATGTATTATGATATTCCCTATTTGGTTTAATTTTTTTATACCACTTATCTTGTATGCTTGGTCATTTGAAATGTGGAATGTTCATGGTGGAATTATAGGTGGAGGTTCCATGTTATTATTGTTTTATGGGAAAAAATCATTAAAACTAGCTTATGTTTGATTCTAAGGCAACAGTTTCATTCCCATAGGGAATAATATTTACATTAATTTCATATCAAAAGCCAGTTGTAGTACCCTATTTAGCAATATCCTAGGTTGGTTCATGGCATTAGATAATCTAGGTCAAGTGTTGAGGGGATGATTGTTGAGCTGAATGTACTGGTTTTCATTATCTGTTCATGAGATGAAATTAACAATCCTCTTGAAAATTACCTACTGTGTAGACCTCTTATAAGACATGAGCCCCACATGGGGTGTGGGAGGTTAATATAAAATATTTAAATATAAGGGTGGTCATGTGGTCTAAATATATGAAATTTCAAATATTGTGTGGGATTACCTAGGGAAAAAACCATGAAATTTATTATAAGGTTAGAGTGTAATGTTTATAGAAGATTATTTTTGGGTCAGAATATCATCCTCAAAATAGAGGTGATAACATGGGTGTTCATTTGGTACTTGGTGGAACCATATATGGTACCCAATATTCCCAAGTTGTATTTTTCCCTTATAGAGGTCCATTTTGGTCATTTCCTATTAATTTTTACCAATTTATTGTGGTTACTTGAGGATAATCTTATATATATCAATGAAAAGGATATCCCATAGAATCTTATAGCCATCCTCACTACCTTTTGATTTCATAGGATTCAATGGTGATCAAGAGGAGTTCCTTCCACTTATTCATGATAAATATTCTCCCTCTCTAATCATCTTAACTCTTACGCATTCTTCATTGATAACATTTACCTAATTTGTGATTTAGTGTTCTTATTTCAAATATATAGGGTGCAATAAATCCTTGGTTTAGGAAATCTTCTTTACATTGTTTGTGAAATATCATATAGGTTTTTTTTGAGTCATTCATCACTTCTTTTAAATGATGAAATTAATATATGATTAATTTTATAAATTTTGTGGTTTAAGGGTGTAATTTAAGGATTTTATATGATATTTAATTAAATATTTTTGTTATCTTATCATTATATGGATTTATAATGTCTAATACCCTATTTTATATTAGGGTTATGTATGGTTTGGTTAGGTTATTGATATTGATTAATTATATATTTTTAGAAAAGGATTATTACATGAGGGCTTTAAGGTGATACTCTGGTAATCACTTATATTGATAAAGATCACTTATATTAATGGTAGGTGTTATAAACCCTCTAAGTGGTTCTAGAGCTATTTATATGAAAAAAACCATTTATTTTTCCTTAAAATGGTTAATATGTACTTTTAATACATTGAAATTATAAATTAATGGATTTAAAATGGATAATTTTGATTAGACTAGATTTTTTTTGAATAGGTATAATATAATACAAAATATTGTAAGTTTCCCTTCCCTTGTTCAATTATGATGTTTTTACCCCAAAATATTTTAGTTAATTCTTCATTATCCTTATGGTTATAGTGAATTTGTACCCAAAAATGTAAATCGAGTAGTCCATGTTATGTTATACCTTGTACCCCTTTGAATCCAATTTATAGGATCATAATTACAATGCATAAAGTTGTTAAAATGGAACCCTTCAGGGTTTGTTTTATACAAAACCACCCTAAGGATGTCTTGCATACACAGAGTGGTCAAAAATAATAAACCATTTAATTTAATTTATAAGGGTTTATGAATAACTTGTTATGTTTTAGGTGTAGTAATGTAATAATGTTTAAAAATTACCACATAAAGATGAATGATTCTTAATTCTAAGAACCACACTAAACCATTGACTATGAGGGTTCTTCAGCTGTGATTTGATGGATAGGTTATTTAAGTGAGAATGATTGAATAAGACAATATATCATGAATATTTAAAATAACTAAAATCATTAAAGATAAAAAATAAAATGGTTTCAAATGAGTTGAATGTGGGTTTTTTAAGATAAATACTTATTTTGTTAAAATGTCCATTTTAAAAATTATTTTCTTGGTTAAATTTTTTTTTTCCATTAAATGTTTCTATTAAATTAAATATTCAAATATACACAGAAATTATCTTTAATCATTTTTCAATGAATAAATTTTGTAAATTTTTTTGATATAGAGGTGACTAAGATAGTGGGTTTCCAACCATTCATTTGGGGAACATAATAATTTTCTCTATGTTTTAGAAAACACTTATTATAAACCCTACTAAAAAATTAATGAGAAAGGTTGGGAGTAAACATTGGTAATCTATAAATAATATTATGAAATTACATGACCTGGTACTATCTTATATGTTCTTTTAAAAATATAATTACATAAGTGTCAAAAACAGAAGATATAACTAAATGGAATGTGTGGAATGATGTTGAACCAGAATATAAGTACATAGAATATTAATTTCCATGTGAATTTGAATAAAGATGGACTAAATGGTCAGTAAAAAAACGTTTTTTGGTTGAAATAAAAGTGAATCTTATTAACGTTATGTGAATATAAAAAGGGTTCCTCGAAAACAATTTCTATAGAAAAAATTATTGAACATCAAGTCATATCTTCTCTAGTTGATTGGTTATGCCTTATATATCCTACCCATGTTCTGTCCTAAGTTGTTATTGGTTTGTAGTGCCTCAATTTTCTTTTCTAGACTATGTGTGTTGTCTCTTAATCCTTTCATGTTTCTTTATTTTCCTCGATATCAAAATATTTAAACTCTTATATATGTTGTGACTTGTAAAACATTGAATATAGATGAATAGGTATGTTTATTTTTATATATAGTGTTTTCCATGGAGTAGCCTAAGTGTTTAACATGTTCTCTTTCAATCTTAATTCCCCTCATGAAATTTAATGTAATGGTTGGTTGTATTGATAACATGAAATTTTTTATTAGAATAAGCATGTGTAATAACTAATAATGAACAATGAATAGTGTTATTATAGAGAATATTTATTTTCAATTTAAATTGTGTGTATTGTTTATAAATATCATGTCTCTTATTGATAAAAACAATTCTACATTTGATAAATTTCATGTGTAATATTTTTATTTGGAATTTATATTTTTATATTATGAAAACATTATATTATAATATCATTTCCTTGTAATGGTATCATTAAATTTTTTAGAGGTTCTCTAATGTGATTATATCATATTTTTAGCCTTTTATATCTCTGTGTTATATATGCTGATATTATTCTTTATTTTGTAGGATTATAATTGAGGTTTTTTTAAAGCATCCTACTTATATTTTATAAGAAATTATTGTTAATAATGTGGGTTTATGACTACATAAATATTTTATCATCGAGACTGAATGTTAATAATTTTTTAATTTTAACTACTAAAAATGGTACTATATTTTGGTTAGTAATATATACTAATCAATCCTGTAGTTTTTATTTTAAAATTTCCATTTTAAATTTTATATATTTATTCATTAATATGATTATAGGTTTTTGTATCATTATACATGAGAAATTTAGTTTGATATGTTTTTATATATGAATATTTAAGTATATTGTCTTAGTATTATTTAGTATTTAGAGCTTTATATAAGTAATAGTTGATTCATAATATTGGGAATATGATTTCATAATGAAAAATAGAATTTTTAAAATTAAACCACAATTTTGTTTTTAAAATGAGCTGAATATTGGTGTGAACTATTTTTAATAACACTAAGTTCTATAGTTAATGGGGGATTTTTTTCATTTGAAAATAGTTTCTTATAATAGATGATTTTATGATAGACTAATATTTAAATAATTTCATTCTACTTTTAAATTTGAAAAGAGGTATATGCTTGGATAAAACCTATTTCATTTCCTTATGTTTTAAAATTTGTATGTGGTTTTGAAATATAGTGATTAATTGGGAATTATTTCTTTTAAAATGAAAGATAAAAAGGGATTTGAAATAATATAGTTAATTTTAAATGATTATTTTTTTAAATAATAGATTGAAATTCATTTTTCAATGATGAATTGATAAAAATTCAGATTTATGAAAAATGTGTTTCCAAACACATTGAATTATGTCTTTTATGTGAGTTTTTATTTTCTATGAAACCATGTGGGTGGATAAGGTCTTGATAAATTAGAAAATATAGTGCATGGATATGAATATATAACCTTATAGAATTCAAATAGTGGGGATAACCTTAGATCAAATATTGACTTGCTGGTTTATGGAATACATGGAATCCTAGGGGATGTTAATGTGTCTTTTAGGTATTTGTATCCTTTGTTTATTGATGATTAATATCAATTTTGAGAGTTATTAATTAGAAACATAATGACTTTAGGATATATAAAAAGTTAATAGATATTAGTTTTCTTTAAGGAATTCAAGATCTATATATGTTTTTGATATGTATTAGATTTTAGAGTTATGCATCTTGTTAGTGGTATACAAATATTTTTAATTACCAATATAATTGAATATATCCTGATGATTTAGTAGGTTAGTGGTTCTTCAAGAAATATTAAACTATAATTCTTAGGGATTAGATGTTGTTTTTAGGGTGTTTTTAATAACCTATGTTCTAGTCATTTATATTTCTAGTTATTTTTACAGGTCTACATAATAGAAGCATGTGTTGTTTTGATTTTATTATTTAGAGAGTGGTTTGGTATTACGGGATTCAGTCTAAATTTTTTATTATTTAGGATTAATTCTTGGGAGATTTTGAATATGTTTTGAGGTTCCAAAGGTGTGTTAGGGATTTAGATAGGACAAATAGAGGTTTCACCTGTAATAATGTATTATAGAAAAAACGAGTACCATGTTGGGGGATTACCAGTTACCTTGTGAGCTAAATAGTTTAGGGGGGAATGGGGGTACCACAATGTATATTATGGAACCATACATAGTAAAATATAGGCCTAAGATGTATTTTCACTTAAAGAAGTCCATTTTGGTCATTTCTCGCATGCCTTTTACCTCTTTTGGGTTTTGGACTCATTTTATCTTAAAAGGATGAAAGGAACACCCATGGCCTCTTATAACCATCCTCACCCTATTCTTATTCTATATAATTCCACATTGATTAATGAGAGCTCCTTCCATCAATTCATGTAAAGGAATCTTCCTATCCTCCCCTCTTGCATTTTACTTGTTATTCTTTGTTTCTCTTTCCCTCACTATGATTTGGTTGTCAGGATTTCCTCAAGACATTTTGAACTCAATCCTAGGTCAATGGCTTCTCTTTACATTAGGTCAAAGAAGTTATTATAGATTATTTATTGGATTTTTATCACTATTATAATTTTAGGAAAGTACGGTATCAATTTTATATATATATATATATATATATTTATTTATTTCAGTGTTTAATTTGAGGTCTTTGTGTTTTTGGATAAATATAAATTGTGATTTTTGTTATCTTACAATTGGTTTATTTTTTTGAGTTTACTACCTATGTTCATCTTAGTGTTCAATTTGGTTTTGTTATGAAAATAGATTTATTAGGTTTTTTGGTTATTCATTATTTATTAAGGGTTTTTAGGTCCATATCTAGTAATAATTTAAGTATATAAATCTCTCCCATATTAATCAACGATACAATCGACCCTCTAGAAAATTCATTGGATATTATAGTGACCTGATTTCTTATTGGTTTTCTATAAAATTATAATAAATATTTTTCAAACATTTATAATTTAAAAAATGGATTACTATTGTTAATTTGGCATAATGTAGAATAAATATTGATAATGATTAATGTAATAAATATTGGGGTTAATTTCCCTTACCTATTTTTTTATTAACATATGGGTGGCCTGTTTTGGGTTTTTACATATAAACCCTTTGAAAAGAAGTGTTATACACTTTCTTAAAATGTTTAAATATTTAGAAATTAAACCCTTGGAAATTTATTTTTTATCATACCAGCATTATAATAGCTTTTATACATAGAATGGTCCTTTATAATTACCTTTCTTAGTTTAATTTAGAATTGTTAATAATTATATTTTAATGTTTGAGGTCTACTTAAAGAAAAAAGATAACTCATTCTACATAAACCAAAATTATTTATAAGTAAAAGAATAAAAAATAACTAATTTCTAACAGCGTTATCCACATTTGATGTCAAAAATAGACAAATAATCTAACAAGGATAGTATTCTGATGAAATAAGTGTTGATATAATTTAAATTAAATATTAAAAATTAAAAAAATAAAATTATTTAATTAGAGTCAAAGTTATGTGTACGTTTAAAGAAAATCTTATTATTGTAAATGGGACTCTGTAAAATTGTTAATTTTGGGGAAATTAATTTCTTTCTCTTCCATCAAAATATTTTATCAACAATTTTTATTAAAAATACCAATATCATTACAGGTTATGAAATTCATATAAAATTAAATTTTTGGTCTTAGACTATGGGATATTTTGATAATTAGAATCAAATCATTTTTTTGAGAGTTGGAATATCTTAAAGAGATATTTTTAGATGTGGTCAAAGGATTAATGAGTGTTTTAGGTGCATGGGTGAATGTACAAGATGCGATGGGATAACCCCTTTACTAAATATTCTATAGGTATCTTGCTATGATAGGGTTGGTGAGGCCCCCACCATGGAGTCTTTCCATGTGAAAGGTCATGCCCTGGAGAAATTTTGTGAAGGGATAAACATGGGTGTAGTACCTTTACATATTGGAGGGGTTTATGATTAGGTGACTTTGGTTGTAAAACCCTAACTAGAGTAGTCTAGAGAAGGTGGTTGTCTTATGAAACTAGGATAAGTATACAGGATCTAATCCCAATGGATCAAATAATTTAATAGTCTTGAGAGACTAGATACATAAACTATTCTAAAATTACCAATGAATACATGAAATATAATATAATAATTATTCAGATAACATTATTATTACTTATATAAAATCTCATATTTCATTCATAGATCAATTCATCATATTATGATGATAGGAAAACAAAATAAATAGTGAGTTATTATTCTTAATATGAGAAATAATACAACATAAGTTATAATAATGTAAATAAAACATGAATAATAAAGATGCAATAAACAATAATAAAATTTCTTATATGAACAATTCCATAAAAAGAAAACAAATACATGGATAATATAAAAACATAAATAATCACTAGAATTGTAATAATTAGTTTCATAATTATTGAATGCATAATGTTAGACATCATAATATCATATTAATGGCCTTGTGCCATGATAATATACATAAATAGGTATGGTGTACACTAAATATCTTAAAATATTTGTCTCTTGTTACCTATTGATACATCAAGGGGATATATTTGGTCCCTCCAATAATTTACTAATTCCAATGCATTCATCATACGAGTGGGGTGAAGCATAATTAATGTAAACATTAATATTTAGAATACACCATATGAAATGTTAATATTTTACCCAATCAATTAATAAAATCCTAACCAATCCAGTTTAATATCTTTAAAATTTTCCAGAGAGTACATCCCTGGTAAATCATTATATTCACCAATGAATATTGACATAGAATAAAATACTTTTGAAATACAATAGGAATATTTCTTAAATAAAATACAATTCTTATTATGAACCAAAAAAATTACCAAATATTGAGAAAAATATCCATTTGAATGTAACATTTGAAACATGTAAAGGAATCTTTAGAATATTTTATGTTCAAGATGGTTGGAAATTCTGTTCTTTTTGTGTACATATAAACAAATATTTCTTTAACACATTTGGTAAAAAGTCAAAAAGTAATTCATTTAGAAAAAATAAACAATATTACTTTGAAAATTGTTTTTAGAAGGAATGAAATTGGTAAAAATGAATTTAAAAAATCTTAGTATAATATTTAAAATATTTTTGAAAACATTTTAATGAAATTATGAACATGAGAAAAAAATATTTCTGACTGAATAGAAAAAAATATATTTTTTTAGAAACAATATTTATGTCTCTTGAAAAATTTTAACCATAAAATGAAAGGAGAATTTATAGTTTTTAAATATTACCAAAGGGGAATAAAAAATATTGGGTTTCAGATATAAGGATCATATAATTCCCCCAACAGAGTATTAGATATAAACAATCACTAATAATGATGAGAATGTGAAGTAATCTTTTACCACATGCCTGACTTGTGTTGTAAGTTGTTTTATAATTTTTTAATTAATTCAAATTTATTAAAATTACATAATATATATATATATATACATTCTTATAATATCATATATTATCCTATTATAACATCCAATCACCTGTTCACTAATACGATTTCAATGTTACTATAGTTTTTGGTCTTAGCCTCTTCATTTTCTCACACATATTTTGTGACAGAAATTACAGATCCTATGAATAAGATAAAATTACATCCTATAAGTAATTATATTAATGTTATAAATATAATATTTTTTATAAAATTTATTTTTATAATCATTCTTAAAAATTTAATACGGAAAATTAATCACATCATTTCATGGAGAATGTAGGTCGCATGTACCGATGAGCGATGTTATCATTTCATTAATTGGTGACATGGTAAGAATACAGATTTTATATTAATTTTAAAGGAAAAAATAATATTTCATATGTATCATATATATAAATTATTTATATTTTTTTGACTATCAATATGAGTTAATTATGGAAATAAATGACATCGGTTCGTGAGGAGGTTGTCCAATGTACACACGAGTGATGATTTTGTTTCACATTTTATGGAAAATGAGATGGATAAATATTATAAAATCAACATAATAACATCTTTTTATCTATTAAATATTGGATTCATTTTTTTTTAAAATATTAGGGAATATTTTAAGGTTGAAAAAGAAAAAGTAAAAAACGAATGATCTTGGTGAATATGATTACCTTCCCATAGAAAAACATCTATAGGATATCTTATTATAAACCTTAGGGTTTATATTTTGGGTATAAAAATATCTATAGAACGTTGATAATGATTATTTTGAAATATTTTATACGTAATTTGTCGAGATAAATATCTCACAATGTTTGAATGAGTGAGAGGAGGAGGTTCTATTTTACAATTGAGGTGAGTGACACACTTGTATGATTTCAACATTGAAAAAAACTCTATAGTCAATTACTTAATTCAATGGCTAAAATTGGATAATATTATAATTTTATATAATTAATGTATTAAAAATATATCCTATTGGGTTTTATTAAGTGTTTATTTCATTATAACCCTAATCATTTTAGGTTAACTGCTGGTAAACATGTTTTAACAAAAATAACAATGAAAAGTTTTTACAATTTATTATTACAAAAACATTATTATGGAATCAATGAAAAATTTGGAAATTTTAATTAGAAACATAGATTTAATTTTTTAAAATTCAATTAACATAATTTTTTGAATTTTATAAAAATATATTCCTTCAAAATATTTCGATTTTTTTTAAAAAAATGATTTTTTCCAAGAAAAAAAATGATATTACATTAACTATATGACTTGGAATAATAATTATATGTATTTAAATAAATATTGTTAAATATATAGTATATGTATTTAATTGAAATCAATAATAATTAAATATTATTTTAATCAATTAAAATGGAAAGACATTATTCCTTTAAAAGTGGTATTCTAAAAAATATTTATTTTACCTCTAAATTATATCATATCTATTTCTATCAAATTGATATTGAATAAATGGTAAATTATACATATCATAATAAATAATTATTAATAAAATAATTAATAGTTAAATAATTCATTTTAAATTATTCATAGATTATTATTTCTAATGGAAGATTTATAAATCACATTCAAGGATTATTTTGAACTATGATGTTTAACATCGATATCCACCTTACCAAATTAGAATATTTTCTCCATGAAAAATAAAAATGATAATTTTATTATAATTTTATAAAAATATAATATTCAATTAATATAATTTATTATTGGGTGTTAAAATGGTGTCTGGGGATTAGTGTTATAAGAAATAAGGAAGTGGAAATGCATGTTTTAGAGGTCATGACATAGTTGAAATAGTGAGGGAAATTCTATCATGCTCTAATAGGGGGTGTATTGAAAAGGAAACTATTCATTAGTTCGTAGGGTCCATTCCATGTTGAATCTAACTCCATTTTTTTCCATGGATAAACACATATTTTTTGAGATATCCCCACTATTGTCTTAGAGGGAGGAGAAGATCAAGGAGGGGCTATTCAGCCAAATCTCCACCATGTTCTTTCCCTCTTATTACCCCATTAAAGAGGGGTGTTAATGATAGATTTATATAATGATTTAATGTGGTTAACTCCCTCTATTACCACCCATTAATTACCTTTTATATACATTGATTTTTGATGTTTTGAGGAATGTTTTGATTTCTATTACACTGAATCATGGTGGAATACAGAAGATAAGATGGGTATTTTTCATGTGATGGTTAGAGGATGTCCTTGGAAAATGGTCACATGATGTATCATATGAATTAATTGATTTAATATCAGATATTAAAATTTTCTAGTATTTTCCACCATATTAGAATGGAATTACTACCAAATTAGGTCACATATGACAGATATTTTTAAATATGTTTACCAGAAGCATGCTAATGGAAATTAGAATTATATCACTTGAGGTTTTAAAAACTGGACCAATTTGTCTAATGTTTTACATATATAGATTCCTTATACTAAATAAAATTATTATATATAAATTTTTAACATAAATTATTAGGATGTCAGGTACTGATATAAGATCTCATGTAATGATGCGATCTTGGATAAGGCATGGATATGGTTGGTCAAGGGTACGTGGAAAAGACAAGGATGGTAAATTTTTTAATGAGGTAGCTGGTCCATGAATATATATCAATGTTTTATTCCAAATTTTTATGTAGAACATGATATTTGGTCTCACCATATTTGTTTATTGATCTTATATTTAAAATAAAAATTAAATGTTACTATTAATCTTACACGAAATGAATGATATTATGGTGATATGATGAACTTGTGAACACTAGCTTGATCCATCAATCACCACTAGATGAGTGGTTGAATAAATGTGTAATGTGTGACACATGAACCCTATATTGGTATAAATTAAATGAGTTGGATAAGAGAAAATAGTTCTAGAGACACGGTGTATTTGAGCCCCTAAGAGTTTGCTGGATTTTGTGATGAGTAATGGAACAAATATGCTTCAAGGACCCAAATCACGATGTGAATTGTTTTGGGTAAACCCCATAAATTTAACCATTGGATTTAATTAATTCACCACTTATAAATTTTAAATAAACTTTATGTGGGTTTAACCACATGAATAATTTAACGAAAGTCGATGACACCCCATGTAACTTTCTTTCAACATGTGTCAACATATCACAAAAGTAGATTACACCACGTGTTATTAGATTACACCAACTGTAATTAGATTACACCACATGTAATTAGATTACACCACATGTAATTAGATTACACCATGTGTAATTATATAACATCGCATGTAATTGGATTACACCACGTGTCATTATATTACACCACATGAATTTTTTATTAATTGTTTTTAATGGTTTGATGAAATTTAATTTAGTAAAATGGTAAAATGAATTATGATTCTTACACAACATGAAATGGGAATTCACGTCATATAATTCTGACACCCAATATATTAATGTCATGACTCCAACACTATATAAACTCCAGACTCGCCTATTCTCTATTATAGGGAAATGTAATCCTCTATCAGTTTCCGCATAAGCCTTGATCACCTCCTCCATGGACAAAATATCCTTCGCAAAGCCACTGCCTTGTTCTGGAACACCTCTACGTACCTCCACCATGGATTGAATTTCCTCCGAACACCACTATCTTCGATCGAATACCCTCCGCACACCTCTCTGGTATGGGTATTCTTCTCATTTAAGAACTATATCTCTTTTTCTCCTTTTCCTTGATAAAATAAATATTTTTATCTTTTGTTTTATCTAGATATACATCTAAAGAGTCTGGATTTAGGCTTGTTGGTTCTAGATCTATAATTTTTGACACTAGAAATTTTCTTATTGGATCTTGGTCTAGAATTGTTAAATCTAGATCTAGGCTTGTTAGATCTATATCTATATTTAAGAGATATTGTTTTGATAAACTGTTGATATAGGATTCATATATATACTATGTTTTTCATCATTTTCATGATTGATACACGTCAAATTTCGGATTTCTGTTGGCGAGAATTCACCACCATTCTTGAGGTGGGTGGTCTATAATTCAAATACAAAATTCTTAAATACATTTATGTGTATGTAATTATAAAGTTTATATTAGTTGTTTAGAAATTATGTTATTGATTAAATTAAATAATTTGGTGAATTAATTAATTAATATAAATATAAAATTAGGATATTGTGATTTTAGATCTTGAATATTTAATTTTTAAATTAATTATGGAGTTATTGAGATCATTGAATACAATTAATTAATTGTATAATTAATTAATGTGAATAGTTGGGATTATGAAATTTTTATTTGAGATAAATAATTATTTAATTAATAATTATGAGATAGATATAGTTTACATTAAATAATTAATATATGAATTAATTATTATTATATTGATGTTTCAGAATATGAACAATTAATTATGGAATTAATTGTTGGAGATTTTTATGATTATTAGATTGATTATGATGAAATAATTAATTTATGGATTAATTGGAGTGGTTCAATTAATGAAGATAGAATCATTAATTGATGAATTAATTAGTGATATTAAATTGTTTGAGATGGAATTAATTAATGGGTATACTGTGATTATTTGTTTATTAAATTAAATAATGGGATTAATTAATTAGAGAATTAATTAATTTGAGAAAACTGATTATTTAATTGTTTAATTAAACAATGTGATTAATTAATTAGTGAATTAATTAATTTTACTAATGATTTTATTTAATTTTTTAATTAAATAAAAGGAATAATTAATTACTAAATTAATTAATGTGAGTAATTTGATTATTTATTTTTTGAATTAAATAAATAAATTATTTAATTGATGAATTGATTAATGAGAGTTATGTGATTTCTTAATTAGAAATAATACATTGATTAATTTTTTGATTAATTAATTAATTGGAGTTATGTGATTATTAAATTTTTGATTTAAATAAATGGATTAATTAATTGAATTATTAACTAATGGAAGTTATGTGATTATTTAATTGATGAATTAAATAATAGATTTGAAATGGTTAAATAATTATTGAATTAATTAATTGGATTTATTAGATTAATTAATTATAGAATTAATTAATAGAGATTTCTGTGTTGAATCAATTGAATAAGTTAAATTAATTAATTGGAGAATTAATCAAGGGAGACTATTATGTTGAAGTAATTGAATGAGTTAGATTAACTAATTAGTGAATTAATTAATAGTGATCATTATGAGTGTGAAATTGAAGGAATTGGATTAATTAAAGGGGAAATTAATTAAAATGAATTGTAGGGATATTGAATTGATATAATTGGATAATTAATTGATGAATTAATTATTAAGTATTGAGATATTTAACGGGAAAAATAGTTGTGAAATTCATTATGGGATTTTGAGTTTATAGATATTGATTAAATAATTGATAAATCAATTAATGGGATTACTTATGTGGAAAATTAATATTTAAATTAGTAAGGTGATTGAAGGATAATTAATTATTGAGTTAATTATTGAATTTTTGAATATTAAAATCTAAATAATTAATTGGTGAGTTAATTATTGGATGTCGAGTTGTGAAATGAATAATTAATTTTGGAATTACTTAATGGAATTTATGTGGATAATTTATTGTGGAATGAATTAACAGAGTTGAACGGACCAATTAACTGATAAATTAATTAAAGTGATTGTTATGATTAATTAATTATGAAAATTAATTAATTAGATTGATGTGATTACTTAATGGAAGGGGTAATTAATGGGAAGGGTTTGGGATTAAATTAATTTTGAATTAATTAATGGAAATGGAGATAGTTAATTAATTATTGAATTAATTAATAGAGATAGAATGGCCAGTTAATTGGTGAATTAATTTTAGGATTTAATAAGATTAATTTATTATGAATTATTTAATTAAATGGATGGTGAAATGGGAAATGGTTGTGATAATGTTGGAATGAATTATCACATGGGATAACTACGGTGTGAGAATGGTATTAAAGGGGGAATATCGAGAGAGATTCTAATATTGTCTATATGAGGGACACGCGAGCCTTATGGGAATAAGATTAAGAGTGGTTCTAATATTGTTTACATAAGGACCGTGTCGGCAGTAAGGGTAGAAGACTATATGTGATTATAATTTTTTACTGAAGGTACCTATGATCCTTTTAGGGGAAAAGACTGTGAGAGGTTTCCTGTTTTTCCTAGGAACCATTTATGCTTCATTTTTTTATTTTACTCTTTAGACCCTTCAGGTTAGAGTATATAGTGCACATTACTCATTCTATACTGATTTACCTATTTTTATGTATTTGATAAATGCCATATTAATTTTCATGATGAATGTTAACATGGAAATTCAGATATTTGTTATCCCTTGGGGATAATGAAGAATTCAGAATGATCCGAAGAAGGTATTGTGGTTTGGGTGTCCACGAGAACCCAAAGGAATATGTGGTTAAATAAAGAGTAACTGAATAAATGAAATCTATTTAATTTATTACTTGAATTTTATTCATTATAAAACGTCATACAGTGTTATTGATTTTATTTTTTAGACCCCATGGGTTGTATCCAACAGAGTTGTATTGACCCCCTAGATAGGTTTCATGATCGATATCCAAATAGGCATTGAGTTTTCTATATAGGTTGAGGGAAAAGGCCATGAGTTTAATGGATGAGTTAGGATAGATCATGGATGAGGGATCATGACGTGGTTAGAGACCCTATTGGGAGTTTCTCTACCTTTACATTTGGTGATGTATTTTTTCCCCATGGAACATAAATTAGCATTTCATATCTACTATAAAGTTTTGAAGATGTATTTCATGTTCTGGTCTTCTTGTGATATTGGTTTTTTCTATGGTTACATGTAATCATTCATTATTGTTTATTTATTTCTATTGTTTTATTACACAGATTTAAGATATAAATAGGGTATAGTTTCACTATGATTGATATTAGAACATTTATGATAATAAACATCCTTTAGCATATGAGGAGTTTCACCTGAGGTCACGTGACTGACTAGTTCAGGGCACCCATGTGTGGGAACCAGTCCGTGATTTTACAAATTGGTATGAGATCCAGTTTCCATTTGATGTGCTGGCAAGGATGTTGGTCCCTTCTGGGGGGGATTATGGAAATACCACATCAAAGGAGGAGGATCACGAAGCATCCCTTTATAAGGTGGTGTGCATATGCCTCCCATCATGAGGCCTTTTCCTATGGGATGTCTGAGGGCTAGATCTTAGGGAATGAAAAATTTTGTGGGATAGGGTCATAACAGACAATGTCATGATCGTGGGTGGGACTAGGTCATCACATATAGTATTAGAGAATGTTTAATTTTTCTTATAATTTTTATCTTATTAATTGTGAAATTTAGATATGATACAAGGAAGAGTCAGTGGATTGGTAATGAAATTGTTCATGGGAGTAGCTAAGCCATTTATGCGGGAGAACCCAAGTACCAAGGGTGGGATTGTTGTTATTGTCCATTGCTGTTATAGTTGAATTTTATTTCACCTTGGGTGACACCCTTATTGTGTGATGTGATTTTTTTTTATATTTGATCGGTATTGACTCGTAGACCTAAATTTCATGATACTTGAGTATTCAAGCATTATTCTAGGAAGTAAGGATTATTTTATGAACATGCATCATTTTATGAATGCATGAGAAATTTTGTTTTTTGTACGTTATTAACATAATTTTTTTATTATCTTATGAAATGAAATTGAAAATGGATTCTAACATGAAATTGAGAAAGATTATAAAATTAAGGAATATGATAGTAAATAGGTTTATAAATGAGATACTTGAATAATGATAATGTGCTTTCCCTTGATTAGTATGACCTATATGTTGTATGGTTAAGGGTGGTGATAGTGCCTTAGTTTTGGCCTTGTGGATAGAAAAGAGGGAAAGGCATGATATGGTGTTTCATAAATCCCTCTTCTTAACTGTGTTAATTATTTGAATTAAAAATCCCTTATTTTGTATTTTAGCACATTACATGGGTAGTTTGGGTAGTGAGAATGCCTTGTTGGTATTGTGAGAGATTATATGGTGTTGGATCCGTGTGGTGAGTTGTTGTTGGGCAGGGAAGCCCAGTAATTTGTATATGTTAATGTATTTCCATAGTTGGAGGAATCATTGGTAATGAAGGATTGGTGGTGGTAGTCATCGAAGATTCATAGTGTACTTTTAATTATTGAAGATCATGTCCCCTACCTTGACATCATCTTGGGTAGACAAATAATGATCTAGATTTATGCATATCTACCAAAATGTGTTTTGGTTAGATATGGGGAATCTTGGAAATTGTTATTATGAAGTGATATATATCAGGAGCTGGACATTGCAAGGTACACCATCAAATGTTTTTGTATAAGGTTCACATGAGGGATTGGAGGTTGATAAATTCCATGGGCCATGGGCCTTGGTGGTTGAGTAGCTTGACAAGAACTGTTAACAGTACTCCAAAAGTGGGGAGAATTATATAAGTAATAAATGCATGGAGCCGGACGAATGAGGAATTCCAATGAAGAATCTATATGGTTTATGTTTTAATTCCTTGTGGAAAGGCCAGGTGGGCCTTAGAGGTGATGGGTATACATCCTTTCAAAGTGGGTTATGACCTAAATGATAAGTGCCAATGTTGTATTGTATTCCTGCAGTTTTTGAAAATAGTGAGTTGGGAAACACTTTAGGTATGTGGTGGAATTTTATCATGAGACCCATTAATCCTCTAAGGATAATTCGATACATGTATTGGATCACAATGATAATAATTTGTGGGGAAAAGATTTACATTTAGTTCGTGTATTGTGGAAACAAGGGCATGTTCATGAGGCAACATGGGAGAGAGAATCAGATATCATGGATCTGGGTCTTGATCATTTTTACATGGAATATTAGAGGTTCATGGGTGTAAAGCTTGTGGAAGAGTTGATATAAAGTGATGAGATTTTAAGATCTCATCTTTTTCTAGGGGTGTAAAAGGAATAAGTGATGAGTTCTAGTTGTTTATCAAATAAGCATCATGGGCCCATTCATGACTTGAATTGTTTTGGGTAGACCCTATGAATTTATTTCTCATATTGAATTAATTCATAACATCAAAATTTACACCCCCGGTAAGTGGTTTTGACTTTATGATGAAATGTCACCATAGTAGATTACACCCACTATAACTATCATTAACCACATGTCGAAATGTCATGACTGTAGATTACACCACATGTAATTAGATAACACCATGTATAATTATATTACACCAAATATAATCTTTATTAATTGTTTTTTAATGTTTTGAAATGATTCGAATCACTAAATGGGGGAAACGAGTTACGATTCATACACGATGTGAAATGGGAAATCACGTAGTGTAATTCTGATTCTCAATATATTAATGTCATGACTCTAGCTCTGTGTAATCCTCTGGAGTCACCTCTCCTCCTTTGTAAGGCCTATAAACCCATCCTTATTTACCGCATAATCCTCCACACACCTCTTCCATAAAACAAAGCTCCTCCATAGAGCCTCAACCATGGACCAAAACTCCTCTATAAACCTTTAGCTAAGACCGAAGTTCCTATGTGCACCGCCATCTTCAATCGAATATGCTATGTGCACCTCCTGGGTATGGGTGTTCTTATCATTTAAGATCTATCTCTATTCTACTCCTATTCTTAGAAAAAATAAAGATGCTTATCTATTGGTGGATCTAGATATAGATTTATAGAATCATAAACTTGGCTTGTTGAGTCTTGATCTAGATTTGTTGAATCTAGATCTTATATTATTGGATCGAGATCTAGAATTGTTGAATTTAGATCTAGCCTTTTTGGATTTAGATATATATATTTATGAGATGTTAATTTTTTTTAAATGTGGATTTACATTTCAGATGTAGACCGTTTTCTTCAGTGCATTCTTGATGGATCTGCTTTAAATTTGGGATTTACATTGGTGAGAATACATCACCGTCTTGAGTTGGGTGGTCAGTAATTCAAACCCCAAAGTGTTAATTAAATTTATGTGTATGTAACTATATAATTTCTATTAGTTGTTTTGAAGTTAGGTTCTTGATTAAATTAGTTAATTTGGTGAATTGGTTAATTAATGGAAATGTGAAATAAGGATATTTGGATTTTAGATATTGAATAAATAATTGTTAAATTAATTATGGTGTTATATATATTATTGAACATGATTAATTAATAGATGAATTATTTAATTTGAATGGTTGTGATTATGAAATTTTGATTTTAGATAAATAATTGTTTAATTAATTATGGTGAGATAGAGGTTATTGAGATTAAATAATTAATTCACAAGTTAAATATTATTATATTGATGTCATTGGATACAGATAATTAATTGTAGAATTATTTATTAGATGTTTTTAAAATTATTAAAATAATTGAGAAGAAAAAATTAATAGTGTAATAAATTTTGGATGATCGAATTAATTAAGATAGAAAAATTAATTAATGATTTAATTTGTGATATTGAATGATTTCATATGGAATTAATTAATTAATTAATTAATTAATTATTGTATTGTGATTTTGTAATTCTTGGATTAAATATGGGGATTAAATTATTGGATAATTAATTAATGTGAGTAATGTTATTATTTAATTATTAATTAAATATTGGTGTTAATTAATTTGAAAAATAATTAATATGATCAATGTGATTATTTATTATTGAATTAAATAAGGGATTAATTAAATGGAGAATTAATTAATGTGACTATTGATATTATTTAATTATTTAATTAAATAAATGGATTAATTAATTAATGAATTAATTAATGTGAATAATGAGATTATTTAAATATGAATTAAATAAATGAATAAATGAATAAATGGATTATTTAATGCGAGCTATGTGTTTATTTAATTATTTAATTAAATATATGGATTAATTAATTGATTAATTAATTAATGGGAGTTAGGTGTTTATTTAATTTTTTAATTGAGTAAAAAAATTAATTACTTGATGAATTAATTAATGTAAGTTATTTGATTATTTAATTTATGAATTAAATAATAGGATTGACATGATTATTTATTTATTTAAATAATTAATGCGATTGAGGAGATTAATTATTTAGAAAACTAATTAGTGGATATTGATGTGTTGAAGTAAATGAATGAGTTAGATTATTTAATTGGTGAATTAATTAATGTAGACTATTATTTTGAAGCAATTAAATGAGTTAGATTAATTAATTGGTGAATTAATTAATGGGGATTATTATGATAGTGAAATTTATTGAATTAGATTAATTAATGGGTGAATTAGATAATGTGGATTTTGGAATATTTAATTTATATAATTGTATAATTAATTGAATAATTAAGTATTAAGTATGGAGATTGTGAATGAGTTAATTAAATATGGGATTAATTACATGATATTTAGTTTATGGATATTGATTAATTAAGGGATGAAATAATTAATGTTATTTTTGTACTTAATTAATTGTGGAATTAATTAAGGGTATCTATGTGACAAACTAATTTCTAAATTAGAAATGGAATTGAAAGATAATTATTTTATGGGGTAAATATCGAATTATTGAAACATAAATTGTGAATAATTAATTGGGGAATTTATTATTTGATGTATAGTTGTGAAATGATTAATTAATTGTTTAATTAATTAATGGACTTTATATGGTTAAGTAATTTTATAATTATTTTACACAGTTGAACTGGCAAATTAATTGATGAATTAATTGAAGGTATTATTATGATTAATTAATTGTGGAATCTAATTAATGAAATTGAAGTGATTACTTAATTTTTGGGTTAATAAACGGAAATGTACTGTGATTAATTACTTGGTGAATTAATTAATGGAAATTTGGGTAGTTAATTTATTATTGAATTAATTAACAGAGATGGAAATACCATTTAGTTGTTGAATTAATTTACGGTTTTAATATGATTAATTAATTTCTAATTAATTAATGGAACACTTGGTGAAAGGTGAAATGGTTGGGATAATGTTGGAATAATGTATCAAATGAGATAACAGTGGTGTGAGAATGTGATTAAAGGGAGAATATTGAGAGAGCTTGTAATATTGTTTACTTAAGGACCATATGAGCCTTAAAATAATATGACTATATGATATTCTAATAGTTTTTCGGAGGACAATGTAATTTTTAAAGGCAAAATTAATGTGAGATCTTTCCATTTTTTCCTAAGATGCATTTATGCTTTATTTTTTATTACTCACTTTAGACCGTTGAGGTGAGATCCCATATTGCAAATTACTCATGCTAGAATAATTTACCTATTTTTATGTATTAAATAAATTCTATATGAACTATGATGAATAATGGTAAGATGGAAATTCAGATATGTGATATCCCTTAGGGAGAGTTCAGACTCCAACAAGAGCAGAAGCAGGTATTGAGGTTTAGATGTCCACGATAACCTGAATGAATATGTGGTTAAATAATGAGTAACTAAATAAATGTAAACCATTTAATTTATTACTTTCACTTTATTATTTATAAAACTACACAAACTAGTATTTAATTGACGTGTTTTAGAAACCATTGGTGGTGGCCTACAGAGTTGTACTCACACCCTACAAGGGCATCCTGATCGGTACCCAAATAGACATTGGGTTTTATAGACATGTTAAGAGAATGTGACTAAGTTAGATGGATGAGTTAGGATGGAACATGGATGATGGAATCAGATGCAGTTCATGACCCTCTTGGTAGTTTCAATGTCTTTACTTTTGGTTTTTCATTTTGGAACATGGAACATAAATTAGCATGTCATATCTACTATTCTATTTTGACTTTTTATTTATAGATTTGATCATCTTTTGATATTGGTTTTGTCTATAGTTACACATAATCTTCCGCTATTTTTTATTTATTTCCATTGGGGTAATTATATAATAAAACAAAAATTATCGAATAGTCTCTTAATTTTTAATATAAGACCCTCACTTCTACTCAACAAACGCTAGCATATGGGGAGGGGAGCCTAAGGTCATGTGATTGTCCGGTTCAGGGAACCAGTTCATGGTACTTGGGCCAAAACATTACATTTTATGCATGGGTTACCTAAGGCAAATCCTTAGTATTATAATGAGATTCACATTTCCTAGGTTAGTTTCATAAGACTAGATGGGAAGGCATTCGAGGCTTTTTCTTGTTGTGATAGAGAGGTGGTCATAAATTTTATGTAGGATCGGTATGTCATTATTATGGGTGGATTAGAGTATTAAGGAGATTTATTTTTGGTATAAGTCATTTGAATAAAAAATGAGCTATCACATTAATGTTTCCCCTAGATGAAGGGTTAATATATCTCTAATGGGAAATATCGAATCTGACCGAGGTGGGGGTGATGAAAAAATTTGATGACTTTTTAGAAGATTACCATGGTCCATAGTTCTAGATAGTTTTGGATGATCCCTAGTTTTCATGACCATGTTATGATGCATAGATTTTGTGGGTTTTTCAATCTTCCTCTTGATTATTAGTTCAGATATGGCCTACAGATTGAGAGAACATCTAGGCATGTTGGATACATTCAGTGCAAATTAGTAAATACTGAGTTGGGTTTTAGGAGACTAGTGTGTGGATTTATTGGTGATTTATTAATACCAATGGGTTTGTCTCCCCATTCTTGTTATAATAGAGTGTTTATGATGGAATTATCCTATGGATCATGTTTGTGGTGTGACATTATTTGAAATGTGGGCTAGGCTTCAAGTGAGAATCACCCATTAGTGAGTTGGTGATCCTTTGAGGTAGGATTCAATGCTCATTTGTGTGTATGTTATATAATGATTACTATGATATAATATTTTGTGGGTATATATGATATATATTATGATTCCAATAGGGGGTTTAATTCCCCAATGTTAAATATGATTTCATGGTGGGGTTCTATTTCCCCTGATAGTATTATTGGTGGAAACCCACTTACCTTGATAAGATAAATTACACATACAATAAGGCACCATTCCCCAGAGTATGGGATATGATATATAAAGATTGGGAGACATTCCCCAAATTATTATACGTGATAAATAAGAGGTAGGTGTTCTCCCCCTAGAGTATGGGATATTATATATACTTGGGATGTGATACCCCCCCAATATATGAAATGAGATATATGAACAGTGCACAATTCCCCCCAAGTATGAGATATTAGAGATAGGAGGAGAGTGCCATTCAACCCTAATTATGAAATATGACATTTATGGGGAAAACGCTATTCTCTCCATGTATGATATATTAGATATACAAGTAATGTTATATTTCCCAAAAATATGATATATTTGATTTATATATGGGGTTACATTCTCCTCGATATGATATATGATGATTTTATGGGTGGAGTGACATTCCACCTGATATGATATATGATAGTATTATGGGTATAGGTTCGTCCCTCCTAATATAATGTATAATGGTATTTATCGGTTGGTATATTCCCCCTAATCACATATGGTTGTGTGGCTTGTCCAATGAAATTGGGTATTGGCAGAAGTATGTATGGTCAACCTCCGGAATCACATTAAAAACCAAAGATCAATAAATAATATTTTATTTTGATTTTAAATGTATTTTTTTATTTTGATAATATAACATCATACATACACTAATTTACTAGTTAAATTAGGGATATTATTGGTGGAGACCTACTAATTTTAACTCACACCATTTTTGGGTATCCCACACACATTGGGATCCAAGTATACATCAAGATAAATGGTTCTGATATCGAAGAGGTCTATTGTTTCATTGAGGATATATATATATATATATATGATTAATTTAGTAGATGGGGATCATGGATGAAATTAGGGCCTCTAGGTTTTTAAATTTCTTTTTTTATTATATATATTTTATCACCCCAGTAGTTTAATTGTTGGGATGTATACTCGCATGAAAAAATTTCATTTTTCAATGAATAACTATGTTTATTTTATTTTTCATACACTAATTATTTTTATTTTTATTTTTTGGTTATTTCTATTATTAATATATCCTGATATGTATTTAAAATCTCACCATGATAATACCTTGGTCCCTCACTACCCTTCAGTAGATACAAATATACATGGAGGAACACTTGAGGCCCCACAAAAGTATAACCCAGACACTAAAAAGTGTTCTTAGGCCGATGGTGTTACAAAATGGGATCAAATAATATATCTTTCAACTTATTTGGGATACTGTAGCACGAGAATAATAAATTTTCAAAACTTATGATTGACCTCATATTGTTGATTCAAGAACAGATTTATGATGGGAATTGTTGGTTAACTGTAATACATGATTTATATTATTTTCTTATGATGTTGTAGTTGTCATAATTATCAAAATATTATGTTTTTATATATGATTATTATTTCATTTTTGGATCATGAATGAAGTTTCAGTTGACCTATCTATATGAAACTTATTTGGATCATTGCATTCACATGACATACATAGGTCTCTATGTGATTGATTTCACTCATGATAGAGGGTGAAATTGTTTAAAATTTCAATTATAACTATGTAATGATTTTCAATATAACATCTCAGTGGTGTTTCACTCAACTAAACCATAAAAATTTTCTTAGATGAGAGGACATGTGGATCTTACAGATGGTTATCCTTAAATAAAAACTATAAAATACATTCATGTAAGTGATGTATCATGACCCTTGATAGGTTCATATAGTCATTGGATGATTCAATGTGTAATATATAAAATAAAATGGGTTTGTTTTATTAATTCCCCATCAAAAACCTATATGGTGTTTTCCTATACAGATTTCTAGTTCATTTTGTTCTTAACTAAATAATGTGAATATTGTTTTTCATGATATGAAACAATATAATTTGATATCATTTTATGTATGTGGATGTGAAATGGTCTTCATGAGGGTAGTTTGGTATGTGGATTCTTGGTGAGGATGAGTTCTTGATAGTGGGAAGTTGATTCCACCTATAATTCATGACATTTATCTATAAAAACACTATAGTGGGTATGTTGGAAAATGATTTTCCATATGATTTTTGAGATGAGAGGAGAGATATTTCCTTATGAATTTTGGTCTATATTAGTGATGGTCCTGGTCTTGGAGGGAGAGCTAAGTGGTATCGGGATACAAATCAGGATATTGGGGAGTCAAATGTTATGATTTATTAGAAAGATGTTTTATTACTGTTTTTGAGATAATTTTTTGATATATGAGTATAAACAATAGAGGGTTTCTCTCGTACACTTAAGATCCCATGGATATAGGAAGCAATTATTGATTATTTCATTTGAGGTCAATGCTTGCGTAATCCAATTAGAAATTTCGTATATGAATGAATATTCCTAATGTATTTTGTTTGTGGGTACCCCTGAGAAAGATGATGAAAGGGAAGTGTAATGACTTTGGTTTTGAAATACATATCACATTGAGCATGTTATTTGGTATTTTATCACACCATTATCTTTCTTTCATGTATGTTCCAATCATTGTTCTTGGTTTCATTTTGTGTTGGGAAATTTTTAGAGACCATAAAATTGGCAGGATACCTATAACGTTGAATTCATGGATTTTTTTGTAAATTTCATTATAAAAATATTTATTTTTTGTATCTATCTAGGAACATACACACTATGTATGTGAATTACACACCGTGTAATAGACGCTGGGTAGAAGCCATGGAATTAGTTAATGAAATGAATGGTTTATATTACGTGTTATAGGTACACTCTCCATATATATATAAATAATTTTTTTATTTAATTGAAACAAGTTTTTCATAAATACCCCAAGGATTACATGACACACAAATGGGTCAAAAAACATTTAAATGTCACATTGTTAGTTCTTATTCTTCCTACAGGTGATATGTTTCATTCATTATCTATGTATCCTTCCCCGCTATTCCTTGAGAGAACCCTATGATGTTTTGGATGACTCATTCATATAAAAATTGATTAACATAGTGTGTTGGATTTCTTCTTCTTTTGTATGAATTACTTCTGGTGTTCTTTCGTTTTGGTTTCGGTAGTAGTTTTGATATGCTTCTATAATTAGATCATGTTTTCTATTGATCCTTTTCAATCTCTTTTTATAACCTTTCTATTTAAGGTACATCTTGGGGTTTCAAATAACTAGTGCCAATAGTGGTAAGATTTTCTACATTCATGAGGTTGGTGGATATATCTGAGCATTCTAATTTCAGGAATTTTTTATTTTTCTTATCGATTCCTTGAGTTCTAAGATGAAATTTCAAGTGTTTAAATTGAAAAATGAATGGGTTCTTTTTTAAAGGTGTTTTTTTTCATTAAAAAATAAATTTACGTGATTTGGAATAAATTGTATTTTGAAACACTAAAGTAGATTGTATTGGCTTTGAAATTATATTATAAAACTATTATCATGGTTTTTGAAACAAAAATTGACAAAAATTTCATAGTAGAAAACATGGAGCTGTTGAGAAAGTGACCTGGGTAGACATAGTGTGTGTAGAACCACTAGGAGGTAACCACTTGTATATCAATGGAGTGTGGAAGTAATCGATAGTAGATGGATCTAAACTTAGACTATTTCAGGTTTTTGAGTTTTTATTACAGATTTTCCCATAGGCTAGAGCCTGATTGGAGGTGAATTAATATTTCTAATTATTTATTGCATGATAGATTTTTTCATGGACATTATGTCAAATGTATATTAAACGATTTGTATGTTTACCGACTTTGTTCTATGACTTTCAATGTTTATGGATTTGGAAAACATGATATGTAATTTATGGAAAAAACCAAGAACTATTTAATAAATATTTTCAAATTGTTTTATTTATAAAAATACTTGTAAACGATTTTATTTTTAAATAAGAAATTATTCATTCATGATAGTAGAAATTGTATAGATCCCTCAGTGACTTCATACCGGGCTCTGTTGATAACAAACAACTTTTACCTATAGGTATTTTTAGACCTTGTTTTGTAGGACATAGGTAAATTAAAGGGAATTTGATATCATGTTGGAATATCTTTACACAATTTTTTTCAGTTTTGGGTTCATTTTGGAGGTGACGGGTGGTCAAATGGATAAATATTCTCGAAAATTTACAAACTTATTAGTTTAACACATTTGGATTAGTTGTATCTCATTGTTTCTACTTTTTTACTATTCTTCTATGTCTTGTTTTATTGAGATGATTTTTTTTATTTGTTATATGTCACTCTATAATGGGGTCACTTGGGTGACCGATCTGGTGGACTCAGGTTGGTATGTTACATTTTGGTATCAAATGATTTAATTATCTTGAAGTGTGTTAACACAAGTTGAGTTGGTTCTGTGTATGGGGTAGATAGGCATTGGATTATCATAATCCAGATAGTAGGTGATCAAAATGGCCATGTACAACTCAATCTTGTGACAGGATCTTAGTTTCCATGGTAGGTTGGAAAATATTTACAATGTTTGAGACATAGTATTTATGTACATTTGAATTGATTTTATAAGAAATATATTTAAATTGACCAATCTAATAGGTTTAGGGAGTGGGTGGGTGTAAGTTCTTCTTAATAAAATACATGTATGGTTTATTTTGATAGACCTATTCCATTAAATTCATGTTTATTGTTTATTGTAGAATTCAAAATTTCATTAAATTATTTTCATTTTAATTCATTTTTTTGGATTCAAGAATTTGGTCTAATGGGTTTTTAGTTTTGTCATGAATGAATGTTTATTGTCCCTAGTTTAGAAGTTAATGCATCCTAGAAGATATCGTTCAAATATGAGAGGGGAAGTCGTGTTGTAGGTTATGTAGGTGGATCCTTTAGTGGACCCTTCTTTGGTTGAATCTGTTATCCATATCATTAAAAATATGGGTTCAGTGCGGGTTGTAATCGAAGGACAAGTAGTGTATCATGGATAAGAATTTACCAATAAGTATCCACATATCTTCTGTGGTGAGAAATGAACCTAATAACCAGAGGAGTGTCTTGAAAATATTGAGTGAATCATTATCATTTTAAATAATACCAATTATTCATAAGTGGGGTCTTTCATGTTCTCAAGGGGCCATGGATAAGATACATCGAATATTTATTGCAAGATAAGTTGCATGAGGGTATTACCTGGTTTCATTTAAATAAATTTTGTAATAAGAAGTATTATCCTAGTAAATTTCATGAAGAAAAGTCCCATGAGTATCTAACATTGGAGTAAGGGTTGTTCACCATTCTTGAGGACTCTAGCAATTTTTCTGAGTTGGTGAATCTGAAACTATAGCTTGTCACTAATGATTACCTGAAGGCTCAGAGGTTGAATATGGGGTGGAGGGCCAATATATATTTTATGCAAGTGTTTTTTGTAATTCCAAGCATTGTGGAGGTAGATGATAATGTATCTTTGGATGATGTAGATGTAGCTGGATGTATATGTTTGAGTGGAGCATCAGTTGGCACAAAAAATATCTAGGGTTCTTCTTATAGTAAAAAATGGAATCGAAAGTGTAGTTAGTTTTCAATAGAACCAATTTTATGGGCTTCTTTAGGGTTAAAATAGGATATATTATGTAGGTGAGTGAGACATGGTTATACCATGACTCATTTTACAGAGGCTCATAGTCCTTTTGTCTATATTGGCGATCTGTCCATCTTAAACCATTATATGATGGGATGTACCAATGTAGTAAGGTGGGATCAGAATTTACCAATATAGAGAAGGTTTATTTTGATGATCCCATGTTTTTTGGGTCTCATTCCCAGGACAAGGTGGTTGTCCATGTGGTAATTGATGACAAATTTATATAGAAGAGTGTTCACAATAAGAATGTGAAGCAGGGCTAACTATTGTGAGAGTTAAGATGAATATTTCACCTTCTATAGTTCTATATTTGTCTAATATAGGTGAAATTAAATATTTTATATCATAAATGTTTTATGATGTTTTTTTCATTAAAATCATATTTCATTATAGTTAGGACTTTCCATACCTTCGGGAATGAATTCTGTAAAAGGTTTCAAGTGACTCACATGTCAGGTGGTGATGGCATAATTTGAGGTAGTTTTGGACTTCTTAGTTCTAGTACATGAAATCTTTGACAAGATTATCAACATGGATTGGATGATCAACATGAATTCCCAAATAGAGTATTATCACCTACATGTACAATTTTTATCTAATGATGGGGTCACTCATGTTTTCCATGGTGAGTGGACTCTAGATCGGTATGGGTAGAGCCTGTTGGTTCATCTGTTGGTATAATATCATTCTAGTTTTCATAAATGATTCTCGATATAGCTATCCCAATCTTGGGTTTTTTACATCCTTCTTTTGTGTGTGTGTGCCTTGAGGAATTTTCAGATTATTTTTTTCATTTACCTCCGTAGAGGGTGTCGATTTTACAATTTACCATTACCTGGAACATTGACAATTTCTATGGCATCCTATCAAATGGAACCTGCTGAGTTGGTGGAACATGAGGACCATTATGAGGACTGAGAAGTGAAAATATTTATTATCCCTAGAATTTCACTATGGGATTTCACTGTACATTTTTCTAATAAGAAATTTTTTTTCTTAGTCTTTTTATTATCTATCAAATGATTAATTGGATAACTGTTAATAAAAAATATCCTTTACATAGAATTGATGAAATAATTGATCAACATAGAGGGGGTTATTGGTTTTCTAAGATTGACCTATGGTTAGGGTACCATCATTTGAGAGTAAAAGAGTAGGAAATACGCAAGAAAACATTTCAGAGTCGATATGATCATTTTTATATTATGGTTATTCGTACACACAAACTCTCCAGTGGTGTTCATGGATATGATGAATTGGATCTTTAATAGTTTCTGGGAATATTATGTTAATGTGTTCATAGATGATTTCATGGTGTACATAATATTAAAGGTGGAACCAGCTGACCATTTGGATTTCATTCATCAAACATTGATAGAACATCGTATGTATGGTAAAATTTGAATGTGTGTGTTCTGGATCAGATAAGTAATTTTTCTGAGACATATGATATTTGAGAGGGGCATATCAGTAGATTCAAAAATGGTATGGTATTTTTGAACTAGGAAAATCATAGAAAAATGTTTGATATCTGATTCTTCGTGGGGTTGGATGGCTATTATAGATACTTTGTTAGGGAACTCTCCATGATTACATCTCTGATGCTAGCTTTGACTCATAAGATTTTAATTATTAATTGTGAAAAAAACGTCATTAATATTTTGATGAGATTAAAGTTACTTTGAAATATACTCTAGTATTATTCAACCTAGATCCCATTTCATGTTATGATGTTTTCAATGATTCCTCAGGTACAAGTTTGCATAATGTATTGATGAAAGTGAAACATGTGGTGGCATTTATCACATGAAAGTTACAACCTGATCAAAATAACAACCCTTTGCAACATCCTGAGTTAGAAGCAGTAATTCAATTACTAAAGACATGGAGTCATTATCTTTTTGGTAGATATTTGTAGTTTACTTTGATCAAAAAAATCATAAGTTATGATTTCACTCATATGTATCTAAACATGCGAAAAAGATGTGGGATAGATTATCGAAAAACTCTTTATTATGATATCATATATACCATAAGGAATGTAAAAATGGTTTCTGATGCACAATGTATAAGAGTAAAAATCCAAGGAGTGAAGAAATCTATTAAATAGTGGCCTCTGATGGGTTTGATTTTCATGATGATCTTGGGAGTAAAGGCGGTAATTGGAAAGGTGTTATAGTCTTTGGTGAAGGTTGACTCATCTTTTGATTAGTGAGTTCTACTTAAGAAGATGATAGAAACTGAGAGACAATGGTTAAGATAAATCCTAAATTGTAAGAAGACCTCAAGAAAGTGGACTCAATCTCCCAGGGGTGTTTTTTTCATTCATATCAAGTTGGTATCTCCTTTTTCCATGAGAAATGACGTGTTCAATATTGGAAAATGGTCATGTTTTTATTTACACCCCAACGGTACAAAGATGTACCATGATTTGAGATGTCAGTATTTGTTTCCGGGGATGAGGCAGTTTGTAGTGCACATTATATCTCGGTGTCTCACTTTTCAATGATTTATGGAAAAACACCATAGACATTTAGGTTTAATGTAGCCTTTACCCATTTCAGTAAGGAATTTGGATAAAAGTTTCCTGGATTTTTTCATTGTTATACCATAGAAACCAAGTGGGAAGGATTTTTTTTGGGTGATTAACAACAGAACCACCAAATCCTCACATTTTATACTAATAAAGTAAATGAAAAAAGTGGAATAGCTTGGGGAATTATATGTCATAGATATTGTGAGATTCTATGGGGTTCCCTCTGTTTTCCATCCTAATAATGGAATGAGGTTCACATCCATATTATAGATATGTTTATAAGAGGAAATAAGTTACCAGTTTAAATTTAGCATAACTTATCATTTGTAGATAGATGCATAGATAGAGAGTAATTACCATGTTTTTGAAGATAAGATCTAGGATTATGTGGTTTATTTTGGTGTATATATGGATATGTATTTTGCAATGGTTGATTTTTCCTATAACAATAGTAATCAGGCATCGATCTAGATGGATCTCTTTGAGGATTTGTAATGGGACACCATGTTTATATCCCTTGTGGTGGGTAGAGTTGGGAATGTTTTACATGGTTGGGCTGAGCCTAGTTTAGGATATTACGTAGATGGTATAGTTGATCCATAATAAGTTTTTCACAACACAGAGTCATCATAAATCTTATGTGGATTGTCGTTATTGTTGTCTTGAGTTTTTGGCTAGTTCATAGAATTTTCCCAATTTTTCACCTTTCATGGGACATCATTGGTTGGGTATGTAGGGTAAGATTCCACTAAGGTTTATGGGACCCTTCGATATCATTGAGAGACTAGTGAGGGTGGCCTACTGGTTGGACTCTAAATCTATTTAGGCTTATATCCAAGATGTCTTCCATGTTTCTAAGTTGAGGAGGTATATACCTGATCATTCACATTTTATTAGATGGGATGATGTTGTTATTGAGCCCAATGACACCTTGGTTGAGTATCTATCTCAGATTATGGATCACCAGGATAAGGAATTGTGGTGTAAAATAATACCCTTTGTCTAGGTATTGTGTAAGTGTAGACAAGATCACCACAAGATGTATGATTGAGATTCATTGGTGAGGTAATAGTGGAATTATCAGTTTTTGGATGTATAATCTTGAGAACTTTCTAGTGATAGAAGGATTTTATTGTGGAGATATTATACCACACTGTTACCTTTCTGTCAGGTATGTTATAATGTTTTTTGGTTTCCTTTTTTGTTAGGTGAGTTTTAGGAATCCAAAAATTGGGAGGATACCTTTAACAGTTAATTATATAATTTGTTTGGTAATTTTCGATAGAAAAACTATATTTCTTGTTGCTCACTGTTCACTTACAGGATGTGTATGTCAATTATATGCCATGTAGTGGATATTGGGAGGAATCCATGAACTGGGTGCATGGCGTGAATTGTTTACACACCATGTTACAAGTACATGTAATTTATGTATAAAATGTTTTTTTATACTTAAAATGTTATGGGTTTCTTAGCATATATATACACTGATGATTAAAAAACATGTAAATGAGGCACACACCATGTAAATGTCACAATGATAGTTCTTATGCCACTCTATGGGAGATATTTTATAGTCATTATATATGAATCTTTCTTTTCTGGACCTAGATAGCTCCCTATAAGATATTGGGTGACTCCATTCCATCTAGCTCAATTTTTCTTTTATTGATCAACGTTGGGGTTGGATTGTTCCTCTACAGGTAGGCATTCATTTTGATTTTTCTTTCATTTTAGTTGAGGTTGGGGTTTATCTTGGATGTTATAATCAGATCATGTTTTCTATCAATCATTTGTATTCTATCAATATACCTTGTATTCTAAAGGTAGATATTGTGGTTTCAAATCCCCATTGTCAAAAAAGGTTAGGATTTCTATGTCCTTGAGTTAGTTGGATCTATCATATAATTCTAATTTATTGAATTTCCAACGATTCTTATAGATAAAATGTTATTTGAAATGAAATTACATATGAAATTAATTAAGGCACAAGTTCATGTTTTAAAGGGGTTTTTTCTTCGAAAATGTAATTGGAATTATATTTTTGAAAATGGATAATCAAACCCAAAAGTAGGTTCTTTTAACATTAAAATGACTTTATAAAAATGTGGGCATGATTTTTAAAATGGAAATTGACAAAACATTCACAACTAAAACATTTTATGTGTCTATAGAGAGAGGGACATAAGAAACATAGCATTTTTGACAATTCTAGAAGGTAACCTATTTTATATTGATCAACTTTGGAAAGAATGAATATTAGTTGGATCCAAACTTATTAATTTTTAGGATCATGAGTATCTAGTACATATTTTCCCATAGAATAGAGCACGATTGGGAGGTGCATTTTTGTTTTTGGTTGTTTATTGCATGATTAAATATTTGGTAGATGTTCTATCATATTTATATATATAATTGGGTATTTTTACCTATGATTTTTTTTTATAAACGGCATAATTTTGGATTTGGAAAACATTATACACAATTTTTAGGAAAACCCATGTACAACTTTAGAAATGTTTCCAAATTTTTTAATTTATAAAAACACATGTAAAACTGATTTTTTGCTAGCAATTGTGCATTCCTAATATTATAAATTGTATAGATCACTTGGTGGTTTCTTATAAGGCTATATTTATCACACCATACTTCTGCCTTTGGGCCCCTTGAGAACTTGTTTTTCATGAAATAGTTAAATGGAAGATTATTTTGTGGCCTGATGGGTTCAATTTATATGGATGTTTTAGTTTGGGATTCCTTTTTGAGTGGAAAGTTGGTCACATAGTGATTTTTTGTATATACTTGTCATACATCCCAGTTTAGCCTGTTTGGAAGAGTTATATCTCTCCTTGTTTTTTCTTTTTTACTTTAGTTTTATGTCTTTTTTTATTTATTTTTCGGGCTTGTTTTCTTATCTCTCTTACAACTCACCCCATAGTGGGATAGAGTGGGAGACTAATCTGGTTGACCTAGGTTGTTCTATTACAGGTATCGAGGTTGGGTTTTGAGGGTTGCCTTGGTCTAATTTTTAGCATTGTTAATTTTTTGATCATAGATAGTTAGATATGGGATGAATATAGTGTGGGGAGATACTAGGTGTTTGTGGACAATTCCAAGTTGGGGGTGATGGTGTGGTTGTCCATGACATGAGTAGGATTTTATGATTATTGGAAAGAGTTCACCAAGTGGATTCATGTTACATGAGGCTGACCTGAAGAGGAGCATGGTCAGTTGTTTAAGATGCCATGTTTGGGTTAGATGCCACACAACTCATGGTATAGTGAGTCGAGTTATTTGATTAGGATTTATTGGAGTATACACCAGATTTTTTGGATGTTATCGAGATGTATAGAGAGTAATAAAAAGAGATGGGGTTCTATACTGATTCACTCTTCAAAAAAAAACGGTTTGGGCATGATTCTTGTTGAAATTCCATGAGTTGTGTGGTAAGTTTTGTATTGGTTACACATAGTTATTTTAATTCATGGATTAAGGATTATCAATGTTTGGGTCAATGACCAATTATTTTAATTAGATTCTTAAGATCATGGTGTCCTGATGTTTTTATAGGAATGATAGGTTCTCCACATTGGTGGTAGGAGTAACAATAAATTGATTTGAGTGCATTTTCATTGTTAATTTGAGATTATACCTTGACCGGGGTTTTGTTATTGGTTAGTGTGGATTAAGTGAATATTAACATGTCTAGTGATGGGATTTTTTGGAAATTTCACTCTAGGAATTTCTGAAGGGAAGCTATATTGTTGGAAGAACACAATTAGTTATTGGAGAGTGTGACAATTATTTTAGATGCTTTTTTGAAAATTTTGATGGAATTCTTTGTGATCGGAGAATGGGTAGAAAATATTGTTTTGTGTTGGTGATGATGTATGAGTTGGATAACCATGCCCTGTCCTTATCTTCAATAATAAATAGATAAATTTTCATATAGATAATTTGTTTTGTTCCATAGAGTGATGATAATTATACTTCTATAGTGGGAAAATTAAATCAGTCACAGTGGTAAGAAACTCCATTATATAGAGTTATCTATCTTTTAATACTAATTGGTAGATGATCAAGTTGGCACTAACACACAATTGTACATGTTTGAAATGACCTATTATTTAATCAACATAATTTCCCTTCTTATAATTATTTCATTTTAGTAAAGTAGAATAATGCCCATGAACCACAAGATGAAAAAAAATTATGTTTTATTTTATTAATTATAACATTAAATTTGGATAATAAATATGGTAATGATATCTTAAAGTATTATACAGGTGAAGAAAGATATAAAATAAGAGAATAATAAAAGTAATATTTTGATTAATTTTATCCTCTAGAATTTTCACACTCTTGAATAGAACGTTATAAATGAAGAATAATGTTATTAATGTAATATGAATTTTGAAAATGAAAATATATATAAACATGAGATAAAATAAAATTATTTTAATAATTAATGAAATATAAGATATTTATATAAGTTCGGGAACTCATATGATTTTTATGATTCAAAAAATTGGAATATAAAAATAAACATTGTAATAGAAATCTGATCATTAGGAATAATAACATGACCATTGAAATAGTATTCTCACCAGTGGAAGGGTAAAATAATATTTTGCCATACTAGAAAAATTAGAATATTAATGATTTATGACATGGTACAATTAACTAAATGTTATAAAAATGAAAAATTAAGGGTCTGCATTTTTGTAAAACATAAATGTTTTAATTGGAATTTTATAATAAATTGAATGTATTAAAAGAAAGTATATTTTCATAAATTGGGTTTATAAATTCATATTATGTTTAACTATAATGATAGGATAATTTTAAGACACCTTTGTTAAATTTTTAATGTCTCATAAAATTTATCATAACATTAAATATGATATTTTTTATATAAATTTGGACATTATTTGAAAAATAACATTATATTTTTCTTAAAAAATAATTCACAAAAAGAATTAATTTTATTAATAACCAAATTGAAAAATAGAAAGGGTAATTATTTTGTATTTTTTAAAAATATTTTAATTTTATATTGAATAATGAAATATAGTAAAATAATTTCTTTAACAATATAAGAAAAATGCATGGAATTTTGAGTCATGGATGACATAAGAACCAATTAGTTAAAAAAAATATACATCATATTTATATATATTCAAATTTTCATAATTTTTTAAACTCTTGGGAAAAAATAATATACAAATGATTATAATATTCAAAACACCCATCTCCTCCCTTTATAAATACCACACATCACCACCCCTTTTCAACACAACTTTTAAGCCATGTAACATTCCAAATATCTGACCAATTTTATTCCCAATAATCTCTCCAATATTATAGTTATACTGGTCTCCTCAAAATATAATTCCAAGTATCCTAAGGGGTTTCCAAAAAGAATAAAACAAAAATAAGAAGTAATCAATTTCAACTAACGACTTTGAATTTTATTCTACTTCTACCACACAATTGCGTTTTCCAGTAACCTAGATATAGTAAAATAAGTATCATAAATATACTGATATGTTATTATTATAGTGGAATATCTTTATTCTACCTTCCCATCATTTTAATATAAAATTAAAACAGTATTTTCAATATGGTTACTTCACTACATCCATGAACAACGAACTATAATTTTCCCAACCTCCTTAAATGTTGGTAATAGAAACAATATTATGGTTAAATATGATTAAAGTAAGTATTTTATAAACTATTTAATGTTATTTATTTTTTAAATAGTCATTTTATTATGTAAAATGAGTTTATTTTGTTTTTGTTAGTAAAACTTCATAAATGAACTAAAAACATGATGTCAACATTTTTAATAAAAGAATCAACCCTATGACAGAACACAAAAGTCTATTTGGGAACATTCAAATTTTTTAAAGTACATTAATACCATTTCATTTTACTTCGAGTGTATTATTATCATTTCATATGATCTTCCATATTTATTCATAAGTGATCTTACCCTATGACTATGAAATGAACTCCATCATAATCGAAAAATTAGACACTATATCTCCTTGAAATGGATATAAATGAAAATAATAAAATTATAATATATAAAATATATATGGAAATGTTTTTTAATTGAGTAAAAAATATATTTTATTTTTTCATTCAAGACACTAAGAGAAATTTCATAATGATTTCATAATAGACGTTGAGATTTCTCTTCAAACCACACATTTTTTTAGGTTACACACATACTATCTCTAACTCGCATTATCTCCCTCATTAATTTTAGGAAATGATTCTTGATTTTTTATATATCTACCATACATATATACTTTTATTATTCTACAATTATTTTATATGATAATTCTTTTCTTAATTTCATTTCTCAAATAACGTCCTTAAAATAAAACATGATAGAGGAAACATTTTCTATCCCTTAATCCTTTTATGTGATGATCATTTAAAGCATTTATTAAAAAATGAACACCATATTTTGAGACCGACACTTATCTACATAGATATTAATGTCTAAAATATTTATTTCCCCATTCCCTTTAGAATCATTATGTAATATTTAGTGAATTTGAAATTATGAAAATTGTGCAACCCATTTTTTTACTAGGGTAATAATGGGGTTTATGCATTATGATTGATTACCTTTTATACCAAACATAAGAATGTACATGTTAGGATGTGTGAGGAAATATAGAAATCCAAAGCATAGGGTAATGTTTTTGTCTCATGAAAAATTATGTATAGGATTTAGAAGTGAACATAATCTTTGATGGGACATTGTCCACCATTGGATATTGTCTTAGCTGTTAGACATGACTTTTTATGTCACTTTTTATGTCGCTAAAATATTCTTATGGTTCCATGATCCTATAATTAAATAATATTTATGATATTATTCCATATTATTATTCTGGATCCTTTCCTATTTATGATATCATGTTATTCTTTTTTATTGTTATATAATGATTCTCTACATTTTTTATTCCCTTTATGGGATTTATAGCTCACTCATTTATTAATCCCATTCCCCAGTTTATTCTATGATGTTTTAGGAGCTCAAAGGGATTTAGGAACTTATTATGGATAGTAAAATAAATATGTTCGACTTTAGTTTTACATCATTGTTTTATGTACATAGTCTTCAAAAAATACTAATATTTTCAATAATTTGATTGTACATAATAGATATTTATGTTAAATTCACACATATATATATATAAATATTAGTTCAATATAATTGTAATTAGTGGAAAGGGCATGTTATTTTTTTGAGATTAGTACGATAGTACAATACTAGTAACCCTACGGATAAGTCTATGTATAGGATAATGTATAGAAATTTTGGGTAAGAATAGTTAGAGTTGTCTCCAAAAAATTACATACCTTTATAGATACTACATGTAGATATAGCACTATAATATTTATTCATAGGCTTGATACCCCTAAAATTGGTGCACATTCCATTAACTCAATCATCATCTAGAGCATGTCAATGCGGCCTTACTGTATAGTTTGTTTGACACTACCATGGTATATCCTATGAAAACTCCGTGCACTTTATGAACTATTATGATAGAGATGAATAGATATTTAGGTTTGAAAATATAATAGCAAAATAAATATGGATAACCTCGGTTAAAACCAAGAGAATCATAAATTTATTATTTATATTCCATTTATAATTTATTCCTTCTATGTTCACATTTTACATCTTTATAAAAAATTTAGTTTTATTATTCCCATCCTTTTTTAAATTTTAGTTAATGGCGTGAAATATGAGGAAGAAAGCCAATAACCAACATGAATGGAAATTTGATTACTTCCAGAATGATATGCCTAACCTTTTGGGAGAGGTATCTGGGAACAGCATGGAAGTATTAGATCAGCTAAATCATCTTAGGATAAATAACTTGAATAATATGGAAGACCCCCTATATCCTAATAAAGAGTATTTCTCATTCATGTTCTTTATAAAATAGAGGACTCTTACCATTATTAGATACTCAAATCCACTCTTCATAGAGAACTCGATTATCTCCCTTGAGAATATATACACTATCTTACAATGCTCAGAGTAATAGAAGTTCATATAAGTTTCCTATTATCTTATAGGGGAAGATGATCAGTGGTGGGAATTGATCACGAAAAAAAATTATGGAGGAAATTGATCCATGGAATGGGAATTATTCATGAACTTAATTTTCAATATTTATTTTCCCCAAAACATCCATACCAAAATGGATAGTTGTTCTTTGAAATAATGATAAAGGAATATGAATCTATCTAGAAATATGTGGTAGACATCACAAGTCTTGAAGATTAAACCTATGACTTTATCATCAACATAAAAAATAATATATACCATTTTGTTAGTGGGATAAAGGAAAACCAATAGAAATAATTATGATTAAAGACTTTAATATATATTAAGAGATTTTATATTATGACCTTAAGGATGATATGAAGAATAGTATCTCTCAATGGTCTCATGGGGTTGGAGATAAAAAAATAAAATTAATATTATATTAGAAGGATCAATGGATAAATCTCATAGGGGAATGAATACACATCATGACACCATATAAAAAAAGGGGAATTCACATCAAGAAAAATTCTCGAGGGAATTAAGAGATGTTTCCAATGTCTAAAAGAGGGAGATATGGATAATAAATACTGAGAAGAGATGATTAAACCCACAAATGTGATGGAAGAAAAAAAGCTTCGATTAACAACCATTGAGTGGTAAAATGATTATTTTTTATGGGATAAGATAATTATGAAAACCAATTCCCTAAGATAATGGTTATCAAATACAATTAAGAAAATCTATATCTCCTTCCTTGAGAGAAAGGAAGATAATATGATATCACTATTATTAAGGTAAATCCCAAAAATTTTGTAGTGAAATGTTCACTGGTTATATATTCAAGAATAGTGAATGCACTATTTGATTTTGGTTCTAGGAATTTATTCATATCTTACAAGTTTTGTAGAACTATTCAATCCTGACATCAAAACATAGGGGCTTAGCTATATGTGAGAACAAAAAATAGAGAAATTTTTTAATACCATGTATATAAATCCTCAATAGTTAATGTTTTCTGACTAAACCTTTTTTGTACCCCCAGTTTTTGGTACATACCCCTTACATGATGCTTTTCATGGTTTTTAAAGTTAAGGGTGTTGAATGGGAGATTCGGGAGAACTTGGATTGATGTTTTGAGGTAAAGGGGAAGTCACACAGGAGGCGCATGGTTTGTCTAAAATGTGTGGAAAAACCATGCGCAGTGGGTCTTGGAGGCAGTGGCTTCCGCACAGTCAACCCACAATTTGTCTAATTGTGCGTCCAAACCGTGCAAGAAGGGTGTTCGAGGTAGTAGCTAACGCACGGTTAGTGTACGGTTTGTCAAACCGTGCGAATTAACCTTGTGGGCACTGTTTCTCTCTGGAATGGGTGATGACCTCATTGAATGAAGGTTCAAAAATTACAATCGGTTTCTAACGGGTTTGTTCGTAGAACTGGAAACATCCAATGATTCCATATCCAGTTGGACCTACTATCCAAAGGTAGGCGCTCATTAGTTGTGCACTGATGAGTCTTAGAAAATTGCATTGGTCGAGATGATGGGGGGTCGGACTCATCACACATTTTTTAGGGGAATTATTTTCTACTCTAGGACTCTCTTTATAGATTAAAGTTATGTTCGTGAATGCTTATTACATTACCAAGTATAAAATGAGCTTTCCTTTAGATCTGACAATCAATGATTTATATGTAGGAAATTTAGAGAATCTTTCATATGTATTTGAGGTTCTTCATCGATAGAGAATCATCTGTATTTGTTTAGAGATTCTTAGACAATGGTATCCTTCAATACATAAAAGTCTCTTGGTCATTATGATGACCATACTGGTTTTAAAGCCACTCAGTGGGGAACTTGAATTTTATTTTCATTTAGGAGGATATGGATTATTTCAGAGTTGGGATTGTACCCGCTGATGGGCTACCTACAAATCCTTTGTTTTAGAAAAGGAATCATAACCCACGTAGTTCGAGTAAGGGAGTATGATGTTTATGAATGATTGATGGCTCATGAAATATGTCATGATTACTTTTACACTCTAAGCTCAGATGAGTCATGCTCGGTTTGAGAAACAAGAGGTATAAGTGAAACTAGACAATTTATGCCACGAAAGATGCAATGATGTGGGGATTATGAGTGTATGACTGCCAAAATAGATGAGGATTAAGATTTACTTCAGGGAGGAAATCCATGAACCAGGACTATAAAGGTATATGTTCTTTATGAAGATTTGGATACTCTAATCTTGGGGCTTACTCCTAAGGAATATTCCCAAGTTAGGAGGGAACTTATGATTTGGTTTTACTCCTGATAAGGAAGCCCAGATCAAAAGGAATTATGACTGGTTAAGAGAAATTAAGACTGGGTCTTATTCTTAAGGATGAGGCCTAGGTTAAAGGGATTTGAAAACTAAGGGACTTGGGGCTTACTCATGAAAAGGAGGCCTATATTTAGGAACATTAAGACTGGGGCATACACCTAGGGAGGATGACCAGATTAGAGGACTTGGGGCTTACTCCTAAAGAGGATGCCCACAGTAATGAAAATTTGGACTAGGGATTACTCTTGAAATGGAGGCCCAGGTTAAGAGATGTATGGTTGGGGCTTACTCCTGAGGAGGATGCCCATATTTGAGACTGGGGATTACTCTTGAAAAGGAAGCCTATGTTAAGATAATTATGGTTGGGGCTTACTTCTGAGGAGGATGCCCATATTTGAGACTGGGGCTTACTCCTGAAAAGGAGGCCCATGTTAAGGGATTCTCTCATCTTAAAGGATGAGGTTGAATGAATGAAATCTCAATATTTAGTTACATAAAGATGTGTAAATCACTATATTTTGAGAGATGTTCCATGGAGTTCATTTCAGATAAGGAAGCCAAATCAAGAAATCATACCATAAATGACTTTGAAGAGTGTCTTGAAGACCGAATCTTGAATAGGAGAGGTGGAATAGCATAAGAGGGGCGAAATGGGCAGGAAAGACACCCAAAAAGGTAGGGGTGCGCAAGTCCTGGCAGGCGCGTAGGTACTGCGTGGGCGCGTAGGTATACCTGCGCGACACATGGGTGCTTGCGCGATTTTCATCCCTTAGGGTAATACTTGGGAAAGACTTGGCTCAAACCCTTGGTATTATCCCTAGAGGCTTTCCAGAAGATGGTGCGCAAGTTTTGGTGAAGAAGTAGGGCGGCGCACAAGTGTGTCCATTTCCCTTAAGTGTAAAACCACTTAGGCGTGAAAGTGTTAGTAAATTACAACACTTAGACCTTAATCCTATTTTTTAGACCTTCCAATCTAGGTAAGTAATTACCTAAGAAGTGTTCATAAGACCTTATGAAGAGACTTGGGCGTTCAGAGCTCCGTCTGTGAATTCTGGAAAAATTCCTCCTTGAAATGAGGGGCCCACAAGGTCTATTTATAGGCTAGAGAAGATCCTGAGCAGTTATTCTTTAGGGCAATCAAGTCACTTGCGCGACCATTAGGTGGCGCGCAAGCATACTTGTGTGACAGTTATGGAACTTGCGTGACCCTTGTGTTTTTTAAACCTTGTTCATTCCTTTGTCGATTTTTGATGATTTCTTCAAAGGATGGATCAATTTGTGCTAAGTCATTTCCCTTTCCATTCTTTTAGACAATGTGACGAAAACAGAGTGTCCAGAAATGTCCCCCCTCAGAGTTGGATCTGGAAGAATAAGGATGTGACTCTGAGGAAACGAAGAAAATCAAATGGAAAGAGGCATGCAGGCTATGGTGCACAAGGTATGGAAAAACATATGGAAAATCATATTTGAGGTGCCTTTAGAAGAGCTATCATCGAAGATCCCTCGATTTTTGTCCCAGTTTATCATGCTAGGACTTAGAGGTTTTGGATACCAAGAGTTCCATACCTCGGTTAAACAAGTAATATTTAGGAGGGAGAAGGAGAAAAAGTGTCACGAATATCTTACCACGGTGAAACTATCAGTCAAAATCGGTGAATTTTAAGTTGCGGTATCCCGAGCTGAGGTTGACTATGCTACCAAGATGAAGGAGATGAAGCATAAGATCAAAGAAAAATTCATCCAGAAGAAGCACCTTCAGCAATAGTTAGATGCTATTACTGGGGAACTCGACCAAGTCAATAATTTATTGGAGGGAGTTCAAGCGAATGGTATGAAGACCATTACGGATGCCAAGAAAGAACGCCATTAGGCTGAAAAGAGTGAAGTTGGTCGAGTGCATGATCTTTAAGTATCAGTTGATGAAGATCGGGATGCAGTTCTTCAATTGAAGACTTATGTCGACAGCCGTTTGTAATTTCTTGGAAAAGAGTAGAGACTCCAATCTATGGATGTCCTTCTAATTCTGATGCATCAAATGGAAAGAATGCTTTTATCTTTAATCACTTGTGCACATATTTTTCTTTTCTCTCTGCTTTAAATTACATAAAACAATGGGCCTAGTAAGCATAGTTTGATTTTTACTAGGATTAATTTAAATAAACCTACAAACTTTGAATCTTTTAATTTCTCAATATAACCTAAATCATACAAAATGTATGTTTAGTGATCTGGAACATGACTTTTATTCATAGTTCCTTTGTCTTTTGTGGACAGTTCAAATTCATGCACTTCGGACATACAGAGGATAATGTTTAAGGTTGAAATATCTTTGACCAAATGAATTAGAATTGACTCAATTCATTGACAATTTATCTGAAAACACATTACCACACTCAAGTATGAGGGGAAATATGTAAACTATGGCTTAAGAATATTTGAATATGAGGAATGATATGAAAAATATCTAAATGGAATTAGAAGAAGTAGTTTCCAAGAATGATGTTGATATTATTTAACAAACCCGTTAGGGGGTTGAATTATGCAGGGCCACCTAAGGGAATTGGTTGCATATTCGAATAAATAGCATATTTTGGCTAACAAGCTTGTTATGTAGACTGTTTATGCAAGGTCGCCTAAGAGAACGTGCTGCATAGTCAAACAAAGAAAAATCTCGTAAATTTACTTTCCTAGTGATAAAAAGAAAGTGAACATTTATGGAAATTCAAATTTTCCAATGTATTGAGTTTGCTGTATGGAAAGAGGTACTTGAATATGGAGAAGATATTTCCAAATAAGATTATCGAAGAACTGGATGGATATCACTCCTATGAAGGTCTGAACCAAACGTAGGGATGGAGAATATAAACCATAGACATGAATACTTTTAAATCATGAAAAAAGATATGGGACAAATATGTTATGGATAACTATTTTTGTGGATCCCTACATACTATCATTTATGACCAATAAAGACAAAAGAGGATTTCTTCCCAAGAATTAAGATACCAGTATCCAAAAATCCCATTAGGGGGTTTAATTATGCCGGGACACCTAAGGGCATTGGCTGCATTGTCAGATAATAGTATCTTTTGGCTGATAAATCTGTTATGGAGATTGTTTATGCAGGGCCGCTAAGGGCACATACTGCATATTCAGGTAAAAGAACTCTCATAAATTTGACATTTTTGTTACTAAAATTCAAGAAAAGGGTAATGAATATCTGAAAATATTTAAGGTTAGGATTATAACAAATTAAGATGGGTATTTTCCAATGTATACAGAGATACAAAGATCAATGCTAACCATAATCATGTTGTGGATGGGTCCTGAATTGAAATGTTAGACTATACTACGTATCCCAGATGGATAGGAATCAAGCCATACGTAGTTCTTGAACTAAAGTTTAATGTCGTGTGGGACAAAAGGATTAGAGATCTTAGTTTAGGGTTATATAGCATGGACCATTATAAGAAATACACAATGTGTGTTTTCATGGGGACTTTTCAGCCAGGGGACTAAAAGATGAATTTGGGATTATACCCAAAAGGCTTGGGGCTGGATTCGAGGGACACTCAAACGTTCCTACATATCCCATAAGGATGGGAATCAAGCCCACGTAGTTCTAAAACTACCCTCTGTACAAATTTGGTTCGTACATGTGAAGGGTGAAAGGGGACTTTAGTTCAATGATGGTTTAACCCCAGATAAAAGGTTTGGGCATTGCCTTGTATGCACGTAGTCTTTGGAATGAAACATGATTGAAAAATCAATGTAAATAATGGTTCCCTCTCATGTGAGGGTATAAAAGAATATTGTAGTTTTATTTTCGTACATGACAAAAAGTGTTGTATAGTTTAACGTTATATATCAAGGACGAAATTGAACTAATGCAAATGTATTGATTCTAGGGGTGGTTTCACGAATCAACATCGTATGAGATGGAGTCGAACCGATGTTAAGAGATTGATTTTGGTCTTGAACCTTGGGTGGTTGCCTACATACCCAGCCCGAAAGGCAAGGATCAAAGTCCGCGTAGTTCAATTAAAGAATGAATTAGTGATCAAGTTGTTCTTGGGGACAACGATCTAAAATATAGTGTTGGGACATACACATGGTTAATATCCCAATGATAGAGTTATGGTTGAAGTTTTTCAGTAAGCTCACGTGAGTCATATTTGGTGTGAGAAACAAGAGGAAACAACAACCTTAACAATATACAATTTAATATCATGTAGGACATATAAAGGGACTATGAAGTTTAAAGTATTGTAGTTAGGACAATTGGTGCTGCACAGTTTAGGGTCATGTAGCAGGGTCAAAGTAAGTTTAATGTCATGTAGGTTGTATCAAGGACTTTCTGTACAGTTTAGCATCATGTAGTTAGGACGATGGGGACAATATAGTTTAATGCCATGTTGGACGAAAAGGGGACTGTGCAGTTTAATGTCATGCAGGGAGGACAAAAGAGTACACCATTTAACATCATGTTGGACGAATTAGGGTACTTTTTCATAGTTTAGCATCATGTTGGATGAAATTACACATAGTTTAACGTCATATGTATCAACTGTTGTTGTATAGTTTAACGTCATATAGCAAGGACGATGAAGGGTACATAGTTTAACGTCATGTTGGATGTATGCAATTATAGTTTAAGGTCATTTGGATGGACTGTTGATGATGAAGTTTAAAGTCTTGCGAGACGTAAGGGAATTGTAAATAGTTTGGGGTCATATTCATGGACCGTTGGTGATGCAGTTTAATGTCTTTCTAGACGGTGATGCTGTTTAAGGTCATACCAGACCAATGTTGATGCAGTTTAACGTCTCGCTAGACGGTGATGCAGTTTAAGGTCATACCGGACCAATGGTGATGCAGTTTAATGTCTCTCTAGACAGTGATGCGGTTTAAGGTCATACCGGACCAATGGTGATATAATTTGTGTTTATACAAAATACTTCTTCAAAAATCTGGCATTGGTTGGAGTAGTGATGAGTTCTTCATCCATCGAGATTAATGAATAAGCCTCATTAGAGTAGACCCTATGTATTGGGTAAGGTCCTTCCCATTTTGGCTCAAGCTTGGTAGGTTACTTCCCTGGTATCATTTGAGTTCTGATAAATAATACCAATTTTCCCTGAGTGAATGAACAAAGACATACTTTTTTGTTAAAAACTCATGCTATTCGATTCTGATAGACTTACAAGTGGTGCAAAGTGCACAATCTTTTCTCATCTAATTGTTCGAATTCATTCAATCACTTTTGAGATTGTTCATCTGTAGATTATTGATCAAAAATGGCAACTCTGAGCAAGGGTAGTTGAACTTCAATTGGAAATCCTGCTTCCGTTCCATATACCAATGAATATGGATTTGATCGCGTTGCAGTGCAGGTGGTAGACCGATAAGCCCATAAAGCATGGAAGAGTTTATCAGGCCATGATTTCTTATCTTTATCCACCATATTTTGAACTGTATTCGAACGAGTCTTATTGAAAGATTCTATCTGGCCATTGGGTGCTGCATGATACTGAGATGAATGGTTGGATTTGATGTTGTATTCTTGATACAACTTCTCCACCTCATATGAACAGAAGTTGGTGCCATTGTCCGTCAATATGGTATGAGAGACACCAAATCTGGTAATGATGTTAGACTTGATGAAGCTAACAGTTCATTTAGAACTCAATTCCTTGAGAGGTATTTCCTCTGCCCATTTGGAAAAGAAATCAGTAGTAGTAAGAATATACTTAAACTGCTTGGCCATAGCTAAAGGGTAAGGTCCCACTACATCTATTCCCCATGTGGAAAATGGCCACGAGTATTTAGCTGTATGAAGCAACTATGGAGGTTGATGGATGATGTTGGCATGTACATGGAATGAATCACACTTCTTTGTGAAATCAACACAATCTTGTATCATTAAAGTCCAAAAGTATCCAAGCTTTCGAATATGGTCAGACAGTCTATGTCCATACTGGTAGGCACCACAGACTTCTGCAGGCACTTCCTTTATGACAGCCATTGTATCTTCACCATCAATTCATCTAAAGAGAAATCCATCAAAACAACGTTTGTAGAGAATTTTCTCTAGGTGATCTGGGCTATCATAAATAGCAAAATTTACCACACATCGCCATATTTGTTCTTTCTCAGCTCAAGTAGGTGAAAGTGTTCCATTTTGAAGGTATTCCCTGATAGGTGACATCCATCCAATAGTCTGACCATACAATTTAGGAATGTGACTAATTTCATTAATTTCCTCTGTTCTAATTCAAACATAAGGTGAAATTTCATGAAAGTGAGCAATACCGATGGTTTTCTCTTCCCGATTTGGATCTGCCAGAGCTGTGGCTATATTAGCCAATGCATCAGCTTGAGCATTTTGTGATCACGGGACATAAGAAAATGTCAGTTCTGAAGGGAATTCCACCATTAACTCTCTGACATAATCATACAAAGGGATTAGTTCTTCTTTTTTGATGGCATAATCCCCATTGACTTGTTTAATTACTAGGTCAGAATCACCATTCACCTTTAAATGATTCACTTCTGCTTGAAGCACCAATTCCAATCCTACGATGAGAGCTTGGTATTCTACTTCATTATTGGTACCACCTTCCCACAATAATAAGGAATATGTTAATACTGCCTTTTCTGGAGAAATGTTCACAATTCCTAAGCCAACTTTGTTGAATTTAGGATTTTCTATTTTCCTCCCTGTTGGGATTCTAGAAGAACCATCAAAATACATTTCCCATGCATGAGGACTTTCATGAATATAGAAGAATTCTTCATCAGGGATTTCAATATCTGAAGATGTGTCTTCCACCGAAGGGTGTTCATCCAGGAAATCAGCCAGATCTTGGCCCTTTATTTCCTTTTGAGAAAAATACTGAATTTCGAATTGCTATAAAATAATTTCCCACCTTGCCAAACGTCCTGTATGAATTGGACGACTAAGGATGAATTTGAGCAAGTTATTTCGAGATACCAATTGGACCTCATGATGTTGTAGGTAGTGTCTCAACTTCTAAACTGGAATGATTAATGCCAGGCAGCACTTCTCAATACTTCAATACCGGGTTTTTCCTTCACGCATAGTCCAATTGAGGTAGTAAAGTCTGTTTTCATTCCCAGCATCATTCTTCTGGGCAAGAAAGGCACCCAATGGTCGCTCTAGAGCTGTCATGTAGAGGATAAGTGGTCTTCCTTCAATAGGTGGAATGAGTACCGGTGGACTCAAGAGGTATTTAATGAGAATATCGAATGATTCTTGACATTCTTCTGTCCACTTGTAAATGAATCCCTTCTTCGTCAATTTGGTGAAGGGTAAACTTTTACCTTCCTAATTAGCGATGAAACTATAAATATCGGCTTAGTGTCCTTGGATTCCTCTTAATTATTTTAAATTTTGAGGAAGTGACATACCAAGGATTGTCTTTTTCTTCTCATGATCGACTTAAATACCACGATGGCATACAACAAAGCTGAGAAATTTTCCTGAGGTTACCCCAAAAGAACATTTTAAGGGGTTCATCTTCAAATTATTTTGTCAAAACTTATGGAATATGACTTCCAAAAAAACCAATTAATTAGAATGTTGTTTGGATTCAACCACCAAATCGTCTACATAGAATTCAACAAACTTCCCTAAAAAGGGTTTGAAGATATGATTCATGGCATGCTGATATGTTTCACCTGCATTATTTAAGCCAAAGGGCTTTACCCGGTAGCAAAACACACCATGAGGGGATCTGAAGGCTGTGGATTCATCATCTTCTAGGGCCATTAAGATTTTATTATATCTGAAATATCTATCCATGAAGGAAAGTGCTTCATATCCAGCTGTTGCATCAATTAAAAGTTCTGTAATCAGAACTGGGAAATCATCCTTAGGACAATGCCGATTAAGAACTCTAAAATTGATGCAAACTCTAATTTGTCCATTCTTCTTCTTTACAGGGAAAATATTATCCAACCACTTGGGATATTGAACTTCTCTAATGATGTTAGCTTTGATAAGCCTATCCACTTCAGCTTCAATTTTGGAAGCATAAGTTGGGTGTGTTCTTCTCGCGGCTTGCTTAAATCCTCGATGTTCTTTTGGTAAACCCAAATGATGAGTATCAACATCAGGATCAAGCCCAGGTATCTCTGTATAGTTCCATGCAAATATGTCTCAATTTTTCTTTAAAATGGAAGTATATATCACTTGTTCTTCAAGAGTCATGGCCGCACGGATTAATGTGGGGTGTGGATCTTCTTTTGTACCGAGATTTATTTCTCTGGGTTCATCCACGGTGGTAGAGACACCCTCTTCAAATGCTGGAGGAGCATCTCTGATATCCTCCTCTTCTTCTTCAACATGTGTTATTTCTTCTGTTTCTACTTTCATAGTAGATGATAAAACAGAATTTTCATGATCAGAAGGGATGTCAAAATTTTCACATATTGAAGAAGAAGCTTCCATTTCCGACCCGATTGATGATGGAGGGTCTTCTTTGGGTAATAAAGAGGACATGATGGATTGAGAATCGACGTCATTGTTCACCTCTGATGTTTCTATAGCTTCTTCTGTCCTGATTGGTAAAACATAGACTTGTTGGATTTCAACAGATGAAATGAAGGCGTCTCCATTTGAGTTTTCATCATTTCCAAGAGGATCACCAATTTCTCCCATGTTGTCTGGCTTGATTGTCGTAATTGACATTATGGATCTTTCCATAAGAGTATTTTGATTTGTGTCTATCTTGTCAATTTTACTGATAGGAAATAAATAATTTGTACTCACATGTGTAAATTGATTTACTGGAATCTTCTCCAAACCATATGGAGCATTAACTTTGGTAATCTCTTTTGTTGCTGATTTCTCCCATCCCTTCATGTGATAGAATTCTGCCTCAATATATTGAGACTCACATGTATTGAATGGGACCTTATCACCATATAATGTCCTAAATTGACCATCGAAACAATATTTGAGACACTGATCGTATGATGAATGGATAACCACATGTTGATATAGCCAGGGTCTCCCAAGAAAGATGTTCAAGGATGAGTCTTGATCAATAACCATGAAATCTAAATTGGATACAAGATCTGCATACTGAGTTCTAAATGTAACCTCACCCAGTGGTTCTTGTTCAGTTTTATCATATCCTTGTAACATCATGGTAGAAGGAGATAAATCATATTTTGTGAGGCCCAATCAACGAAGTGTACGAATGGGCATGAGGTTGACTCCTGAACAATTGTCAATGAAATCTCTTCAGACATCTACACCATTGAACTTTCCAAATAAGTACAAAGGTCTAATATTCCCATGCATGAAATCATCATCATCTTGATTAGTTAAAGATATCACTGCATGGAATTATGTAGGATTATTCTCTACGTGATAGACTTCAGCTGCAACAATTTTAGTTTCAAACTCCTGAGGAATTGACAAAGCCTCGATGAGTGCCTCTCGAAGATCCTTTGACAGATTCAAAGCATCCAGAATTGATAACTTGGCTGGTACTTGTGCCAAATGTTTCAATACATCATTCTTTTGATCCATTGGTCTGATTTTTCTAACAGGAACATGTGGTTTACCAGGTGCCTTGGAAGCATATTCTTTGGAAGATGATGCATCTTGTATTGGGATAGGAGTTGGCAATATTCTTGGTTTTGGATGATTAAAATGATTAGATCCATTTATTTACTGAGAGGAAGAAGATGGAACCTTCAACCGGTCTTCCAGAATAACTGTGCCGGGACTGAATTTTCTATTGGTAGAAGAACTTTCTTGTTCTTGCTGAGCTCGCTGAAGTGCTCTACCATGAGTTTCTACTGCGTACACAGTTCTAGAGGGGGTAGAATTAGAATAGTGGCTTCTGAAAGATCCATGTCTTGCCCTATATCCTGAGCCTCTAGAACTTCCTCTGATACCTCTGTTTGATAAATGGAATTCAGGCTCATTGAAATTGAAACCGCGACAGGCATATGGATCTGTTAATTGAATCATATTAATAGAACCGAAAATCAACTCATTATCCGATGAGGATTCTGCCTGACTAGCCAATTTCGGTTGTGTCGTTTGGTGGGGCGATGCTGGTTGATTCAAAGTAGATGGCATGAAGTCCACCAGAGTCAAAGACAACTTAGGCGTTAACACATACTCATCTTCTTCTAATTCTTTCTCTTTCTTGGAATTATGCCACCCTTTTGAGGATTTTCCCTCTGAACAGTATTTTGTTTCGGTATTCAAGGCATGAGGAACAATTGGTTTTTTCAATTGTGCTCGCAAAATAGCATGAGTTCGGTTGATCGTCTTTCTGACCATCCAAACATTATATTTTTGTGCATATTTGATTTTGACTTATTGCCACTCACCTTCCTCTTCTGGAACTGTAGCAGTAACACATGCTACATCGGCTAAAGAGCCTTTCAGTTTGACATGTCCGGAGTCAACCATCTTTTGCAGTAGTTATATGAAGGCGAAACACTCTTGGATGGGATGTCCCCACATTTAATGAAAGGGGAAATAATGGTGACGATATTCATCTTTTTCCTTGTATGGCATCTTGGGCCTTGGCAGCTGAACAAAATTATTCTCCAGAGCCGAAATTAAGTAACCAGGAAGTTGTTCATTTTGGAAAGATTTTGTTTTGCTCTTCAGATCCTCAAATTGTTTCCGTCTTTGATCTCTTTGAACTTCTTGATGAAAAAACCTTTGTTTTTGACACTCAGGAGGTGGATCCCTTCGAGAAGATGATGGTTTTGAGGTAGAAGCTGGTACATGTTCTTGTTTAAGCATAACTGTAGCAGTTTCTGCTTTACCCATTCTCCTTCCTGGAGCAGATGGAATTACACAATATTTAGCCTTAGTCTGTATAATAGAATATTCAATCTATTGAGTGATTGAAGTAAGGTCTTGAAACCCTCTTGTGTATTTCACAGGGATCAGCGGAGTGTATAATTCGTCACACAAATTTTCCACACAGATTGGCAATAGTTCTTCTTGAGGGAGTGCTATCTTAGGGAATATGTTAATCCCTTCCAGCAAGCAATGAAATTAGAGACACTTTCATTCTCCCTTTGATTACATTTTGTAAGATCAAAAACTATTGTCTTTGGAAAGGTTGAGATGAATTGAAGGAAAAATCGTTGACAGAGATCTTCCCATCTGGTAATTGATCGGGATTTCAAGCTTGTATACCAAACAAAAGCTGGTCCTTACAAGGTTTTCATAAAGAATCAGAGTTTCACTACTTCTTGCTGCTCCAGAGTTCCCATCATAGGATCGCAACAAGACACGCAATGCGTCAAATGCTGTTCAGGATTATCTGATCCATTGAATATAGGGAATACAAGATTCCAAAAATTTTATGGGGGAGAGATTGAATCTACCCATTCAGGGTAAGATTTATTTTCCGGTTTAACCTATGCACGCTTCCCTTCCATAGTCTCTAACCGAGCTGTTAATGACTCAATTGTAGTTATTAACTTTTAAGAAACATCTGGTTGAACTTGGACTTGGGTAGGTGCACTGACTGGAGCTTGGACATATGTGGTGGCTGGTAATGAAACCGATGGCAGCACTTCCAATTGATGTTTCACTTGACCAATGTGATTAAACCTGTGAGGGGGTACTGATAAAGGGGGATATTCTTGATCCATCTCAGTAGCTGTAAAAAACTCCCTTGGCTGAATGACTCCAAAACGCTTAGGAGGAAGACTACCTTGATGTAGTTCCACGTTCGACCTCATCAATTATTTCATTTCTTCCACTTGTTGTGAAAATATTTTCTCTAGTGAGAGTGATTGGCCTTCTCTAGAAGAAGGATATGTAACCTGATTCTTTCCCTTCCCCTTGTTTAATCCCTTTTAGAGAGGGGGAAGTGGGTTGTTTGAAGGAAACCCCAGATTCTGGGTAATCCTTTGATTTCATGTACGCACACATTCTTCATTTGTGTCTGTGCATACAACTTCTTGAGTAGGAACCTCTTCATCTGAGTCCCCTGAGTGAACCTCATGTTCTGTACGATCAGCAACAACAAAATTGATGACATTGATTGATTCATAACGCATTTCATCCCTTCTATCAACATTTCTGTGATATTGTATTCTTCCATGTCATTAATGAGACATTGCCTTTTGTTGATTCAATCCCTCTGTAACTTCTTAACGAACCTTAATTTGGAGGGAATCTCTTGATAATTTGGCTCTTCGTTCCTCTTGAGGCTTCTTCCCCAATCGAAAAAATACCGACTTTCTTTGAGGAGGGGATTGATGTTTTGAAAAAGTCCCCAGTCCGGTGGACTAGGGATGTTCCTGCTATTCCCGATCAACTCCTCGAATCCTATTTGTTGATTCTGAGGGTTGGATTAAAAGAGTCCCTAGTCTGGAATGCTTGGGTGGCTCTTGACATGCTATGTCTGAGACTTTCATAAATTCTCTCCTGATATTATGGACCTCAGTATAGAAATTAGCTGGATGCATCAACCTGTATTCACTTTTATCACCCGGTTCAAAAGACCGTTCGATGATTTCTGACACTTCTGTCACTTGATGATGTGTTTGCTCCATAAAAGAGGCCTATTAAATATTCTCATTTTCTTGATAAAGGAGTAATTCAACAACTTGTTCTATGTGTTCTTGATTTTGAGAGGAACTAGTTGAGGCATGTTCTTGGGAAAGCTTTTGATTACAAACAAAACCCATTAACTGTGGCCGGCCATGAAAAATAACATTACATGAGACCATTTTGTGTGGGCTTTGCTGACTGGAGAGCAAAGTGAAATGTTGTTCTCTATGAACACCCCATCCTCTGAACTAAATACCAGATGTGGCATTTGAAATTAACTGGTGCAATCTTCTTAGTGCGCCAAGGCATGAACGCTGAAGGGCTCTCTGCTTCTTTTCAGCCTTCAAATATCAAGAGACTGATAGAGATTCCAAATCAATCTGACGTTGTAACGCTTCTGTTATTTAAGATGATTTTCATATTCATCATAAGATAATAATTTCTTTTTCAACTGACAAAGAGTTTTCTATATGATGAGATGAATATCATGAATCCCATCTTCCGTCAACATCCCTGGAATGTCATACTAAGAGTCAGCCAGTGGCCAAAACATGACTGGTACTTCACCCTTCGCCAGTTGTTTTCTCATGTTCAACATTTCCTCTTTATCATTCAATGATGATTCTTCTACTTGATTTGACCAGAGCTGGTGCATCCTTGTTGCTTCATCGGATTCAACATGATTGGTAGAGAAATCACTGATAAAACTAGAAGATACATGAATTAGGGGTTGTTCGGAGAATGACATATACCCTGGGATATCTTCTGATTGAGAAAGTATTTCACCTACTAGCAATGAAGCATCAGACATGACTGGTTTCACATTTTCAAGTGCCTCAAGTTAAGAGGGATTTCTTGGAACTACATTGTCCACTAGAGCATTTTTTGGGAATGTGCATCACTACGGTGGAGAGTACTTTCACAGTGAAATTCATCATCATGGGGAGGAACACCATGGTGGATTACAGCAAAAGATGATATCTCTTGCTCCTTGGTCTTCTGACCACACAGAGGGTTCCTGTGGCTCTCATCTGAAGAAGAAACATCGAGATCGACCGAATTGTCATGAAGCAAGCCTTCATAATGAAGTGTCTGTTCAAGACCTTCTGAATTATTGTTCCCACTATTGGGAAATGAGGGAGAATAATATTGAATTCCAACAGATAAATGTATGAGGTCTTCATGAACTCCAATATCGAGTAAGGCCTTGTTACAGATTGGATCTTGATCTCCTAACTATTCTGGGCATGTATTCTTCTTAGATGCCTTCTTACTCACCTTGGAAACCACTTGTTGTCAAAAGTGTCTGCTCTGAGCAGGTGTATGTGCCTAATTAGAAGAGATGGCAAGGTTAGGCTGCCGATATTCACTCAAATCAAGTGTATGTGCTTGACTTGATTGTCCATATGGTATGGGGAGTATTCCCCATAACCCTCTTGGACTGGAACAGATGTGTGTGTCTGTTTCGGAGTGAACTGTTGATGTGTTACTCCACTTTTAGGGATTGATTTATGTGTCTTTCCCTGAGATGTTGCTGAAGCTGTTATAATATCCTGGAAAGCATCCAGAATATGAGCAGGGATGTTCTTATGCTCTTTCACCATTGATAGAATATGCTTGGTGACTTCAGCTGCCAGAACCAGGATATATGTCCATTCCGTTTTTGGAGTAGGTGTATGTGCCTGCTCTTGTCCTCCTTTTCCTATCAGTGAATCCTGACAGTACTCAAGTGTGGGGGCAGAGAGTTGAGTCTGCCTCCTGTTTGTCGCTGGAGCTTTCCGACTAACTTCTCTGTGTGCTACCAAGCGAGACAGTTGGTAGGCATGATCAATACTAGCAGATTTATGTTCCTACTGATTGTACTTCACCGAACGTGGTTGATGAGCTCCATAATATTTAGTCAGACGAGCCTGCTGACTAACTGATGACGTATAAAAAGGTATATGTTCCTGCCTATAGTACTCCACCGGAATTTCCTAACGGGATTGATGTGATGTGTCCAGACGAGTCTGCTGTACAGCAGAATTAAAACGAGTAGGTGTGTGTACCTGCTCATTGCTTTCCACCAAGTTAGGTTGGTGGACTTCTCGGGAGATGGCAGAGATGAGAACCTGCTCACTGTTGACAGGATTCCCCCTCTGGCGATTCGTCTTTCCTACTCGGGTTCGAGGAACCTGAGCCGAACACCAGGATTCGGTACCCTCATCATGTTGAGGGAGTACTGCCGCACGAGTCTGGTAGTGATTGTTGATAGGAGCCCTCAGGAAGGACTCCTTCTTCATTGAATTAAGGCCCTGAGAGACCTACTCATTCACCTCCCCAGAAAATGGAAGTGAATGGTGATTGTGTTCTGAGGATAACGACCCCAAACGGTTGCAGACGGTAGTTAGCACCGCCTACTTCTTGATCGTTGGTCATCGCTATCCAGACGACCAGGGTGAATTGTTCACTTGGAGGGCTTGTCGAGCAGCCTCCAGAGTTGGAATGGTACTGTGTTGACGGTACACCTTAACCAGTGCATTTGATAACCAGCGTTGAAGATGCTAAGTAGGTGATGTAATCCTCAGAGAAGATGACGATCTAGCAGGAGTAACAACAATGGCATTTGCATCAGCGATATTCATAGCAGTGGTATTCACAGGTGTTAACTTGAGAGTAGCCATTTCTTAGATTGCATAAAATCTTGAAAAAGAGTGACTATTTGATGTAACAGACGTAATCAAGATAAATTCAACCACTATATCTTTTGGATGAGCAGATATGTCAATGATTTTTTTGTTGGCCCTCTCATTGAGTTTTAAATAGGTGCCTAACAAATAAGAAAAATATTATTTTAACTTGGTATAGGATTCATGTCGGGTTCACCAGTTTTTTTTTGTTTCCCTCTAGAATGGGGGATGACCTCGTTGATTGAAGGTTCAAACATTCCAATCGGTTTCTAATGGGTTTTTTCGTAGAACCGGAAACATCCAATGATTCCATATCCATTTAGACCTACTTTCCAAAGCTAGGATCTCATTAGTTGTGGACTGATGAGGCTTAGTAATTTGCATTTGTCTAGAGGATAGGAGGTCGGACTCATCACACCTTTTTTAGGGGAATTATTGTCTACTTCGGGACTCTCTTTATAGATTTATGTTATGTTCATGAATCATTATTACATCACCACGTATAAAATGAGATTTCCTATAGATCTGACAATCAATGATTTATATGTAGGAAATATAGAGAATCTTATATATGTATTCGAGGTTCTTCATCGATAGAGAATCATCTGTATTTGTTTAGAGATTCTTATCCAATGGTATCCTCCAATACATAAAATTATCTTGGTCATTATGATGACCATACTGGTATTAAAGCCACTCAGTGGGGCACTTTAATTTTATTGTCATTTAGGAGGACATGGATTATTTCAGAGTTGGGATCGTACCGGCTGATGGGCTACCTACGTATCCTTTGTTTTAGAAAACGAATCAGAACCCACATAGTTCGAGAAATGGAGTATGATGTTTATGCATGATTGATGGTTCATGAAAGATGTCATGATTACTTTTACACTCTAAGCTCACGTGAGTTATACTCGGTGTAAGAAATAAGATGTATAAGTGAAACTAGACAATTTGTGCCACCAAAGATGCAATGATGTGGGGATTATGTGTGTATGACTGCCCAAAATAGATGAGTATTAAGATTTACTTCAGGGAGGAAATCCATGAATAGGGTCCATAAAGGTATATGTGCTTCATGGATATTTGGATACTCTAATCTTGGGGCTTACTCCTAAGGAAGATTACCATGTTAGGAGGGGACTTATGATTCGGTTTTAGTCTTGATAAGGAAGCCCATATCAAAAGGAATTATGACTGGTTAAGAGAAATTAAGACTGGGGCTTATTCCTAAGGAGGAGGCCCAGGTTAAAGGGATTTGAAAATTAAGGGACTTGGGGCTTACTCCGGAAAAGGAGGCCTGTATTTAGGAACTTTAAGACTGGGGCTTACTCTAGGGGAGGATGCCCAGATTAGTGGACTTGGGGCTTACTCCTAAAGAGGATGCACACAGTAATGAGAATTTAGACTATTCTTTACTCTTGAAAAGGATGCCCAGGTTAAGATAATTACGGTTGGGGCATACTCTAGAGGAGGATGCCCATATTTGAGACTGGGGCTTACTCCTTAAAAGGAATCCCAAGTTAAGAAAATTATGGTTGGGGCTTACTCCTGAGGAGGATGCCCATATTTGAGATTGGGACTTACTCATGAAAAGGAGGCCTAGGTTAAGGGATTCTCTCATCTTAAAGGATGAGGTTGAATGAGTGAAATCTCAATCATTAGTGACATAAAGATGTGTAAATCACTAGATTTTGAGAAATGTTCCATGGAGATTCATTCATATAAGGAATCCAAATCAAGAAATCATGACATAAATGATTTTGAAGAGTGTCCTGAAGACTGAATCTTGAATTGGAGAGGTGGAATAGCATAAGTGGGGCGAAAATGGTAGGAAAGGCACCCAAAAAGGTATGGGCACGCAAGTCCTAGCATGCATGCAGGTACTGTGTGGGCACACAAGTCCTGGTCACGCAGGTATACCTGTGCGACACATGGGTACTTGCACGATTTTCATCCCTTAGGGTAATACTTGGGTGAGACATGGCTCGAACCATTGGTATTATCCCTAGAGGATTTCCATAAGTTGGCATGAAAGTTTTGGTGAAGAAGTAGGGTGGCACACAAGTGTGTCCATTTCTTTTAAGGGTAAAACCACTTAGGCGAGCATGTGTTAGTAAATTCCAACACTTAAACCTTACTCCTCTTGTTTATACCCTCCATTCTAGGTAAGGAATTACCTTAAAAGTGTTTGAAATACCTTAAGAAGATACTTGGGTGTTTAGAGCTCTGTCTGTGAATTCTAGAAAAAAATTATCCTCAAAATGGGGGGCCCACAGGGTCTATTTATAAGCTGGAGAAGACCCTGGACGGTTATCATTTAGGGCGCGCAAGTCACTTACCCGACCATTAGGTGGCACACAAGCATACTTGCGCCACAATTATGGAACTTGTGTGACCCTTGTGTTTTTGAATCCTTGTTCATGCCTTTTTCTATTTTTGATGATTTCTTTAAAGGATGAATCAATTTGTGCTAAGTCATTTCCCTTTCCATTCTTTTAGACAATGTGACGAAAAAGGAGTGTCAACAGGCACTTGAAAGAGGTCCTTAAATTGTGGTTCTCATGTGTTTTTCCCTCTAAATGCCTCGTTTAAGCTCCTAAGCGGCCCTAACTCGGGATTTTGGTTCTCCTAAGGACAAAAAGGGTTCTACCATCATTTTGAAGGTGATACAAAGGCTTATCTTGACAAATCGAAGCTGGATTCTTGAGGTATGTGATCGTTCTTGTTTGGTTTCTTAGATCTACATAGATCTACTTCTCCTACTCTCTTGGTTTATTAGATCTACGCCCTTTATGGGTAGATCTAAGTGTGTGGATGCCAAATATGACGATATTAGGTCTTGGTTTTGTTAGGAGAAGAGATATAATGAGGATTTTTGGAGAATCAACCCTGTTTTCTCGTGTGTTCTTCGTTTATTAAGGTTTTTGTCATAACCGTTGAGGTATGAGGCTTCTGTCTTGACTCCTCTTATTAGAATTGATTGGAATTGTTTAAAATTGGGCTATTGAATTTAATTGATTTTTAAAAGCATGGAATAAATCTTTTTTAGTAAATATTTATGGTTTTTGTGAAATTGTAAAATCTTGGTGATTTGTTGTGCAATGTGTTTTGGATTCTTGAATTAAAAATGATGATTTTAAATTATTGATTTTCTAGAATGGTAAATGGTTTGATGAATGATATGTTTTCAATAAAAAGGGTATTTTATTGAAATTATTTGGTATTGAAATGGCTTTGATGAAATTGGGTTATTCTTAGGTTTTTAATAAAATTACATTTTTATTTAAGTGGTTTGAATTGGTTGAACAAACTTGGTTTTGATGGAAATGTTTTTCAATAAAAGGTGTTTTATTGAAAGGGTTGTTTTGGTATGATTTTTGGGAATGTGTGGTGTGTGTTCATATTGTATTCAGGACGGATAAGGGTTAGGGGTCTCCCTCATCATTCTAGGATGGATAAGGGTTAGGGCTCTCCCCCATTAAATATTCATATTGTATTCGGGACGGATAAGGGTTAGGGGTCTCCCCCATCATTCTGGGATGGATAAGGGTCAGGGATCTCCCCCGTCAAATATTCATATTGCATATGGAGTCTGATAAAGGTATGAAGTCTCCACCATCATTCTGGGATGGATAAGGGTTGGGGCTTCCCTATCTTCCTAGTAGCATGCATGGTTGGTTGCATGGGTTTGTGGAATGGTTGGGAGTGCCAAAAAAAGGAATGTTTGAGAAATGGTTCTAAAGCTTATTTAGTTATTTTTATAAAAAATAACTTTCTGGAAAATTGTTTTCAATTTCACTTGTATGGTTTTGGTTATAAATGGTTTTGGGAAACTTGTTATATTTAGTTATAAAATATTTTTGAGAAATTGTTTTATATAAACTGTTTTATATAATTGTAGCTAACTCTTCTATCCTAGTGGAATGAGTACGTATGTCATTAGGGGAATCCTATTTAATATTATACGCACCCCTGCTTTGGCACTTTGGTGATCTTTCAAATGCCGTATTTCGAGACATAAGTAAAGGTATGGCATCTCATTACTATTGGTTCGTGGTGATTCTTGGGAGATGTGGTGGTGCTTGGTGCATGGTGTTTAGTGTGGAGCTGTGGAGTGTGTCTTGGCTAGTTTTAGGTATTTTTTTAGTCTTCCCCTTTGTTTCTATGATATTGTGTTGGTTATGTATTGGTTTGTGGAACAATGTAGTTCTCCTTTTGTAATGCATGAGTTGGTTGTGTCATTTAAATGCATCATATAGTGGTTGTTAATGATGTTTTGGTTGGTTTATTTATCAAAGGGTAAATCATCCCCCACTTGAATTGAAACCCTTCTTCATTTATTTCAAGCCTTTGGCATCTTGGGGATGTCACTTAAGGCCTAATAATGACTCGTTGATCTCTCAAGCCAATGGGAATGGGGAGGTCATTACAAATGGTATCAGCTTGTTCGGTCTTTTCCTAACAACTGGTCATCAATGTTCTTGGTCTTAGAGTTGAAATTCACTCTTGTCTATTCCTTGGGTTGAAATCTTAGACAGTAGTAGGATTGTCGGAACTTGAAATGTATAGCATAAAAGGACGTTGCTAATCTGTTTATATTGAACTTCATGTTACCAGGGTGTTGGGTACATAAGTGTTTTGGATACACCTCTAGAATGTTGGAAATCTAATTGTCATGGGTTTATCCATTGAGATGAGCATGAAATAAGTTGTAGAGGAATGACTTCCCACTAGGATTTCATATCTCATTGTGAGGAATGAGTAATGATTTTGCGCACGGTGTGAATTTATGAAAAATTAAGAAATTGTTTTCAAGTGAAAGATTTTGAAAACAGGGTAATTGGTGTATTGTGAAAATGGGTTGATTTTCAAAAATAATTTTGAATTTTTTCAAAAATTGATGAACATGGGAAAAGGTTGTTTTGAAAATAATGTTGTGATAGATGATATGTTAAAATTTGAAATGTTAAGCCATCAGTTTTTAGAGAGTGAGATTGACATTGTTTGTTGTGGGTTTAGGAAATGGCACCCGGTAGGGGTCATAGAGAACAGTCAGAAGAGGTCAGTGAGAATGTGGTTTCACCTTAACCATAGGTGAACCAACAGTTGGTCCAAAGCATCCCTCAGGCTTTTAAAAACGATGAGTTGGGACTGCAACCAGATACATTGTTTACGATATCTTTCACTATTTTAAATCCAAGTGGAGGAAGTACGATTATCTTCACTAGAGGAGCTATGAACTCTAACACTAAGAGTAAGAGGAAATCATACACCTTTTCTCAAGGAGGATGAATGTATCATAATCGGACCACATGAGCAGTTAACCTTTCTTCGAGACCCAAGATCAAGATTGGATGTTTCCAGTGTGGCTCTACGAGCCACATCCATCGGGACTATAAGGCACAACTAAGAGAATTCCACAATTGCAACAAGATGGGACAGGATATAACCAATTGTGATTTCTTAAAGAGGATATTCCAAAGACAGCATTCAGAAGTCGATATGGCCACTACGAATATGTAGTCATGCCTTTAGTTCTAACGAATGCACATTTTCTGACGCTTTCACAGAGGTGCATGCGTCCATCTGCTTGATTACAGAAGACACATATTTTTTTAACCTGCATTCCCACTTTCCAAAGGCGGGTGGCATTCGCTCCTTATTCAGGGTCGTTTCCACCTTGATCGAAGTAGGATGATGGGAAGTCAGTTCTTCCTTCCATGGATTCCTCCTCGGAACTCATCACCTAGTCTGTGTCTCCCTCATAGATTTAATACGTTGTTCGTGAAACTCTTTTTGGTTCCATATGTTCATGGACATCAGTTAATTATGTTGCTTCTGTCAGGACATTCCAAGGGGTCTGGTTAGGGCAGCAACCTTTAGTTAGGGGAGTACTCATGCTGGGCATCATTGGCGTGTATGGACGTTGGGGATTGCTATGTCTTTCGTCTTTCCCTTATTATAGGAATTGTTTAGGGCACATAAACCTGATACATCGCACATCGAACGTGGGGAATCATATTCCATAAGCATGTATCTGAGGTTTTCATGAGCATCCCATGTTTAACACAGGGTATGATGCAAGTTTTAAGTCTAGTGGGGACATATCGGACTAATCAAAACAATGATTAGAGTTGATCAGATTGAAGAAACCCCCTGGGGGGAACATCGATATTGGGGCCAACACATGGGAGACTCCCCGAATGTTGTGGAGTGGAATGAATTAGAATGATCTCACCGGGTTGTGGCGGCCCGGGTAAGAGTCAGGATGGATGACAGTTTGGGGATTGAGGCTTGTGAGGCTTCTACGTACCATGCCTTGGCATGGATCAAAGTCCCCGTAGCTCAGGATGGGGTGTGGGGCTTAAACTCTAGGATTCCCAAGGTGTTTGGTGAACTGGAATGAAGGAGGTCACAGCGACCAACATGTGGTGGGCTTGAACCCCAGGGAGGCCTCCTACATACCATGCCTTGACATGGATCAAAGTCCCTGTAGTTCGGGATGGGTTTAATCAGCAATCCAATGTGAGGATGAACCCAACGATCCATTGGTGGTGGGATTGAACCGTAGGGAGGATTCCTACATTCCATGCCTTGATATGGATCGATGTCCCTGTAGTTCAGGATAGGTGTGTTTCTGCGAACCGATGTGAAGATGGACCTTGGTCCGATGGGTGATGGGCATGAAAATTGTGAGGCTTCCTACCTACCATTCCTTGACATCGATCAAATACCATGTAGTTCAGGTAGAAATGGGGCTATTGAACTGACGTGAAGGAGTTTTGGGACAACTGGATAGTGGGCTTGAACCTCAGGATGGCTTCCTATGTACCATGCCTTGACATGGATTAATGTCCCTATAGATCGGAAAGGTGTGTGTCGGTGAACCAACATGAAGATGGACCTTGGTCCGATGGTTGATGGGCTTGAAACTCATGAGGCTTCCTACGTACCATTCCATGACATGGATCAAAGATGATATAGTTCAGGTATACAGTTTAAAGTCATGTAGGACGGGGATGGTGTCAGTGAACCGATGTGAATGAGGACCTTGTTCCAGGTAGGTGGTGGGCTTAAACCTCATAGAGGCTTCCTACGTACCATTCATTTACATGGATCAAATTCCACATAGTTCAGGTATATAGTTTAACATCTTGCGAGACAGGGATGGTTTTGGTGAACCGATATGAATGAGGACCTTGGTCCAGGTGGGTGGTGGGATTGAACCTCGTGGAGGCTTCCTACGTACCATGCCTTGACATGGATCAAATTACACATAGATCAGGTTGTGTCACAATGGATTACTGTTGGATTGGAATGCAGTTTAATGTCACGCGGGATGGGGCTGAGCTAAAGTGAAGGGGGTCAGAATGACATGGTGGTCATCTTGAACCTCATGAGGCTTCCTACGTACCATGCCTTGACATGGATCAATGTCCTCATAGTTCAGGAGTACAATTTAACATCATGCGGGACGAGGGTGTTTTCATGGTTGATGCTTACTCTAAGCCCACATGAGTCATTCTCAGTGTGAGAAACAAGAGGCAACAGGGACCTGACGATCACAACGCGAAAGGTGTGTTCGTGGGATGTGGAGTGGGGCTTACACGTGGAGCAGCCAAAGAAGTGTCAGGGCTTACTCCAGGATGGAGGACAGAAGGCGACAAAGCTCAGCGGGAGAGGCAGATTGGGACTTACTCCCGGGTGGAGGCCCTATTCCCAATCATGACCTCCGCTGGCCTTGGAACTAAGGACGTGAGGAGGGGCAGGGATGATTCCTCTTTCAGAAAAATCTAGGGTCTTATACCAAGATGTATTCCCTTCCCCGTGGACAAACTCCACTCCAATAAAGAGGATATCATTCCATGTGGAGACTAGGGGGTGTGGAGAGTGTCTTAGGCAGGGGGACCCTGCGTCCGGAGCACAAGGTGAGGTAATAGTTTAACATCATGTGTTGAGGACAAAGGTGCTTGGCAGTTTAATGTCTTGTAGGTCAGACGTGGTGGGTTTGGTTCGCATCCCTAGGACTTACATAACCAGTACCCTCTGCTCCTTGTGGGAGGGAAGGCCTCGGCAAGTCCATACTGAGGGGTTGTCGCAGAACGAACCATCGAGTGGTCCACGTTAGCGTGGCTATGCGAAGAATCAATAGCCATTATCTTGCCTATGCGAAGAAGCATTACGTAAAGAAATTCTATGGGAGGTATTGTCTGTGGGTCTTTGAAATCACATTGTTCCAACCTTGCAGGGTCAAACGGGAAATGGATTTTCCAAGTAGAGGGGTCCATAGGCAGGGGCCTTGAGGAGCTCTGTTGCTCCGCGTGATGGAGGGCACTTGCAAAGGGGGGTGCTTTGCGAAGTAGGTTTCCTTAGCCTTAATATGGGGCAGAGGTGCATAAGGGTGGTTCTTCATGAAGTGGAAGGGTGTTTGTGGAGAACAGCCTCATGGAGCAAAGGTGCCTTGCGGAGCAAGATGTCGGGAAGCAATGTGCTTCGAGAAGTACAGTGATCCTGCCTTAGGAAATGGATCAAGTGTACATGAAGGGTGCTTCACGAAGTATAAATGATCCGCGATGACCCGGGACCCCTTGGGGATTCCCTACCTTCATGAAATACCTCTAGCTTCATGAAATGCTTCATTCGTAGAAGAGGGGATCAAAACGAGACAATGTGGATGCATTTCGCGAAGCAGAAGTACCACGTGCAACTCATGGTTCTCCGAGCGGAAGAGAGCTTCATGATTCAGGAGATGAGAAGCCGAAAGGCCGGATTGTCTGTCTTCTATAGTTCAGGGGGAGCCTAGTATTTATAGGCAAGAGGTGTCGCGGAGCAGGGATGACGCGGATTGAAGAGGGGTCGGGTGGCTTCGCGGCGTGCTTACGAACATCAAATGGATTCGCAGAGCGTCCCCCCTCTTTGGCTTCGCGGCGAGCTCACGAATGTCAAATGCGTTCGCGGAGCCTCCCGCCTTCATTGTTTCATGGTGGGCTTTCGAACGTCAAATTCGTTCACGGAGCCTCCTGCCTCCTTTGCTTCGTAGTGGCTGCGGTGCTGGGGTCCTCCGTGAAAGGGCTTCACGAGGCAGTCAGCAGGGCCATCTTGGGGCCTTTTTATTTTGTTCCAAATTTTGGCGCCAAAACTTTCCCCCCTCGGACTTGGAGCTGCAGAGAGATAAAGAGTTTATGTCTGAGGGAAATCACCAAAATCCTCAGTCATTCGCGGTGCGGATTCAAGAGGCAGGATCATGAGGTGGACAGGGGACGCGCAGGGAGGGTGCACCATGAAGCTCCACTCGGTCAGGACACACCACGAAGCTCTGAAGGCTGTCACCTATAAGTAGGGGGTCGGCCATCTCTTTTGTAATTTCCTTTCTCTATGATCTTTTCTTCTTCTGCTCTCAATTCACGAGGCCTTGCGTACTCCATGAGTGATCTCTGCGAATCGAGGCTTCGTGGTGCACATCGAGTCTTCAACTCCGAATTTGCACTTCGTGATCTGGATTTGGACGCCGAGGAGGTGCTTCCGTGAACAGCCTTCGTGAGAGGCCTTCACGAACTCACTTCATGAGCGATCTTCATGAACCAGCCAACCAAGCATCCGTGTTCCAGAACTGAATGACCCACCATGAAGCTGCCCAGGGGGTCCTTGCAGATGCTAGTCGGAGAGATGAAATGGCGAACAGCCTGGGGCTAGGAGAGCTAGTCCGGAGCCACTTAGACCATAGTTCTTTGGTGGATATGATGCCAGAGAGCTAAAAGAACTATCCATTGTGCAAGATGCTTCCTCAGTATCTTTTTGGGCTGATGGATGATGTCTTCATTCCTATAGTAAGTAGGTATGAGCCAGCCTTCTGGTACCAGAGCATGTCGTGCCAGCACCGATGGATCAGGGCGCCCGATGGTTCTGCCCGGGAGGACGTCACGCCTGTCATTGCTAACTGACTATACAATCATCTAAACAATGTCGATGGGGGGGGGGCATTTCAGCCAGAGAGGTCCCCTCCACTGTACCCAACCATCCATAAGGCGGTGTTGGGGAACCCAAAGATGGGGTGGTCCGAGGAATGGGACCTGGGCTAGGGAAAAAATTTCATGGATGATTGGGCTTGGGCCTACTGGGTAGGTGCCTCGTGCGAGGATTTCAGGGAAGAGCTGAGATGAGTGGGTCTGTATGAGGCATCTTGGGCTTCCCAATTCCACATCTACCAGCTGAAGCAGTTGATTCCAGAGCTATTGATCTGGTGGTCACCGGGGACCAATACCATTCACATGCATCATTGGAAGGTCGGCATAAGCCTATGGGACGTGAATCAGATCTCGGGGGTCCTGATACTGTTGGAGATGTGTGACGAATTCCTCCCGGCCATTGGTGCGTGGGATGGTCCAGAGCAGATGTCGCGTCTGGTGATGGCACTGATGGAGCTCATGCCCAGGGAAGGTAAGGAGGTGGTGAGGGACGTCCACTTCAAGAATTGGTTCAAGAAGTTCTTGAACTTCCCAGCGAACATGTAGTTCCTGGAATGGCCTCAAACATGCCTTAAGGGTGCATGAAGCAAGGGAAACTCATACTGGAAGCTTCTGGGGAATAGCCAGTGGAGGACCTGGGTGTTCAGTGTTAGCACTGAACAACGACCAATAGTTAGGATGGCAGCATTCATCCCATCCCTCGTCTGTGGTTAGATCTTGCTGGTGAGGGAAACAAACATGGGAGTGCGGGCACACACTTTCATTATGGCATCATCTTTGGAGACAAGAGGGCGGGTCAACTTGGGGATCTTGATGCTCACCAAATTGTTCAAAGTGTTGTGGCACATCAGTGAGGGGAAGAGGCCACAAAGGATATGCGGGCTGTTCCATCTCCTGTACGAGTCGATGGCAGTGCATATCAGGGGTATCTATGAGTATCCAAACCCCTTTTGGCCTCCAAGGTTAAACATTCATCCCTCAATGTTGAATGCCATAGGGAGCATTCTGATTAAGTTGACCGCACCATCGCTTTTGAACCGGGTGTAGAGTGTGGAGGAATTCAATTTCCACCCATTCCTATTATCGATGGGGGCCTTCACAGATGATGTCCATGGAACGGAAGAGCATTGATACTACCTCATGGAATTTAGAGGTGGAGTCCTGGTGGACAGGGTGGACCATGAGCGTCTCTGTGAGCCGTACACCCTACACCGATTCACTAGGAAATTCTGGTGCTTGCAGTAGCTGACCCCGCAAGTCTACCTGGTGGTGCGCTATGAGGAGCACCCATGTGTAATGAGGGAGATGTGGCTCATGTTCACATTGGAAGACATGAAGATGTGGAATGTATTGCCTCCACCATCCATCATCCTTGGACTGATAAAATAATACGCCCAGTGCTAGGAGGCGGCCTACCCAGGGGAGATGCTGAAGCGGCCAACCACCCGGGTAGGTGAGGGTAAGCTTCCCCAATCTCAGGGCTGGGGCCAGATGGTGATAAGGGCATCTCGTAGTGGTGGGGCTACTGTAGTGGCGGTTCCCACACCAGTTGAGGGGGGAGCAGATGCAGTGGGTACGACAGCGGCAGTGGAGCCAGTGGTCCCAACGGAACAGAGTCATCTAGAGGGGCGGCCGCCAAGAAGTTTCCACAAGATTTCTACTCAGGCCTTGAGGAAACGGCTGTGCGACATTGATCTTCCAGAGAATGACACCTTCCTGGAGGCCTGGGACATCTTGGAGGTTTATCGGATATTCCATGGCCCATTTGAATTAGGGAAACACCTTAACTGCCTCTGGATGGACTTACTAGGGATCAGCCCCATTAGATTCAGATTCGCAGTGTCCCAGGTGGAGGCAGAGCAGTACATAGATGAGCTGGAGGACTTCATCCATTCTCGGGGTGCCCTGCACCCAATGAAAAACTGGGTGAGGGTGCTGTTGGATCAGACGAATCCCCCACAGCTCTTGCCCATTGATCTAAGGGAGATCTTCCCCCTTCTAGACGAATCCAAAAAGTCTTCCTGGGGAGACGCGACTGGTAAAGAGAGCCAGCCGGAGGAGGGAGAAGTCGGTCGCCATCCCTCGATTCTTGAAGGTTTCATAGAGGCTCTCAAGGAAAATCCCAAAGTTCCAACTTCAGAGCCTACCCTTAGGTTACTCTAGATTCCTTTTCATTTTTTGTACTGTGTAGGAGGACCTTGTGCATAGACCACGTTCTTGCCCCTCCACAGGTGCCGATGCGGGACCTTCAAGGTCTGCGCCTGTGGTTGCATCAACCTCCATGTATGGCGGGGCCAGGACATTCAAGGTTCCCCCCTTAGAATCTCCAGACCTGCCAACCATATACGGGGGGCCGCGTCTCGGGTTTCTGACAACATCATCCTAAGAGTGAGACCAGGGATATTTCCTCTGTAAGTCTTCTCAAATGCAGCAACAACTGTTATCCCCTGACCAAGTTAATTGACATCCACATCCCTTTCTTGGGGTGTATAGGCTTTCAATTGGCCTGGGATACTGTGGAAATTTTGGTGGGGGTGTCTTGTAGCGCTCTTCCCAGGGGAATGCCGATGGTTGTGGATGTGAACATCCAACCGGACCAAACTATAGTTCTTCTGATCATCGGCAGGGGAGCCAGTGGGACTGTGCCTGGGATCATCAAGGTGGGGTCCGATGATGAGGATCAACCAGATGATTCAGGCCCCACCACACCCGATCTGACGCTAGATGTGGACCTGGCCGAGGAGTTATTGGGGGAATTCACAAAATACGATCCCTCCATTCATGCAGACTAGAATAAGACATACTTTGATGAAAAGGACAGAAAAATAGTCTGTCGCTGATCATGGAATCTGATCACATGCATCATCGATGACAACCCCCAAGCGCTATGGCTGAATGAGTTGGATAGACTTCGTTCGCGCCTGCGAAAACTATGTGCAAGGGGAGTGGACGCCCGATGACCTCACATTATCATATGAGATCTTATGGGGGAAAAGATTAGGGAGTATGGGCGATGCCTTGGAATGGGCTGGTATCAGAGGAAGGCGATAAACATCACGAGGCTCCAGCAGGCTGAAGACAAGGTCCAGGGGATGCAGGAATGGGTGGATGAGCACCTGACCTCCCTCAAGGCGCAATCTGAGCTGATATCATGACTGAATGCCCAGCTAGAAGAAGCTGAAGAGGGCCTGAGGTGAGCTTCTGTGGAGATGATCACCATTCGGTCCGACGTGCAGCGGACCTAGATCGCGGCAAATGAATTCCGCTCTCTCGCCACCGAGGAGGAGTGGGAGGTGAACAAGCGGCATCGTCTCTTAGACGCCACGAGCCAGAGGGTGGTGGAGCTGCAACGTTCCTTCAACGAGGTCAATCCGTCAATGTGGGCAGTCGACCCCCGGGTACTGTAATGATTACAAACCCCTAAACATACATTCATGATTTAATTGTCTGAATGTCGTAGCATGCATGATTTCTGTTGTTCACATTGGTTTACTGCATCCTTGTGATTTTCATGGAGCGTACTGCGACCATTCCCTAAGCTCACGTGGATCAAACCTAATGTGAGAAACAATGGATGGCTAACTCATCACCCCACCCAAATATACGAGTGAAAACCAAGTTTCGGGCATCCGAGGTTTGGACAAGTGGTCCAGATTTCTGGGAAGTGGAAGAGACCTGGCTGGAGAATGTAGTTCTCAGAACAGCCAAATTACCGTTTTTTCAGTGTGATCTTGTGCACGAACAGTGTAACACCGGGGGTGTTGAAATCGATCCAAACAGATAGTTATGGGAAGTTTGAATCATGATACCAAGGATTCAGAACATTGTGGGAGTTGCATGACAATGAAGGATAACTATTGACCATGTTCGAAACATAGTATCCTTATTGCATTAGCCTGAAATGGGGATATAAATTGAGGGTTGACTAATGACCATGTTCAAAACATGGGACCAGATTCAAAATTTCATCTATTAGTCTTCTAGAATGTTGGCTTGGGATAATATGCAGGCCATAGGCCGAGCATCCATACTATTAGGGGGTTCCTCAAGACATGTGTTAGTCTTCCGAAACATTGTCCCAGGAAAGTAGGTGGACCATAGATCAAGAATCATTACTTTAAGGGGGTTTCTCCAGACATGAAAGATGACGTCGGTTCGAATAAGGGGCACACAAAGCGTGGAATGTGGAGTGGGGGTTTGTTCGAACAGAATCCAACACGCGTGAAATTACGCCATTGTGGTAGAAGCACACTGGATGGGAACATCGGTATGATCATGGATCATTCCTTATTTTAGATAGAACCTCTTTTGCGAGGGATTCGTGGCTTCCCAATGTCATCTTGGGGCATCCCGAACATGTTCAGGGCAGGTTTGTAGTTCCACGGTTGCCCACAATGGGTCAGGCCAGGGGCTGAAAATGGGGAGGAATAAGATCATACAATTCTTGGGGCTGGACCCGAGGTGAAATACATGGGTGTCCCTATGTATCCCATGAAGATGGGAATCAAGCCGCACGTAGTTCTGGATGTGCAATGTAGTCATAGGACAACACTGACAGGTGAAATCCTCTCTGGAAAAGGCTCTAGTGCATCCCTTGATTAACATGGGGCATCCTGAACTTGTTCACGGTAGAACCACAGTTTAGTGTCATGCGTTGAGGACATATGGACTCCAGCAGTTTAACGTCATATGATAGGATGTGGAATAAAAGGTAAGAGCCCCTGGAGCATGTGGTGCGGTAGCTATGATCCCGACGTGAATGAGGACTTGGAGCCCAAATCACACCACGTACCCCTGGAGGAAACTCTTCAGGTCGACGTACCAAGAGTGAGAATTAGGCTGGGCCCGAGGAAAAGTGAATAGGCTTTCCTATTTACCTTATGAGGATGGGAATAAAGCCATATTTAGTTCTACGAGTGCATTTTAATGTCGTGTGGGATGTTGAAGAGACTGGCCGCATGGGTACACATCCTAAAAAAACTACTAAGCCCACGTGAGTTGTTCTTTGTGTGGGAAACAAGAAGTAGTGGTGGGACTTTACCGACACAGGAAGAGGCATGTTAGGATAAAGGGACACTCAGTGAATACCATCCCAATGATGCTAACTGTAACATCCCCAAATGATAAAGGGTTAAATGACTAAATGATATGACTCATGTCAACAAGGTGCACCTTCCTTTTCGGGAGCCTGTATGATTAGAACTCCACAGTTAAGCGTGCTTGGCTTGGAGTAGTGATCAGGATGGGTGACCTCCTAGGAAGTTTCCCTGGGTGTGTGTGAGTGAGGAAAAAGCACACTGGAAAGGACATGTGTTGGCCTGTGGGGACTATCATTAGTCAGATGACCCATTCAGGCATGTGGATGGACCCTGGGGTGGGCCCCACGTGTCTGCGGGGCAACTGTGGGTACCTGGTGGGCCAGAACCCGACGGCCATGTTAAGGCGGGGTGGTTGTGCTGTCACTGGGACCCGGTTGTGACATTTGGTATCAGAGGGAGGTACCCAGCCTTAAGTGCAGTGCACTGTCTGGGTTGAGATGTAGGGCCCACAATGAGGGCGTTGTGCTCTAAATGGGTGGGGGGTGATTGTAATATCCCCAAATGATAAAGGGTTAAATGACTAAATGATATGACTCATGTTAACAAGGTGCACCTTCCTTTTCGGGAGCCTGTCTGATTAGAACTCCACAGTTAAGCGTGCTTCGCCTGGAGTAGTGATCAGGATGGGTGACCTACTCCCAGGGTGTGTGTGAGTGAGGAAAAAACACACTAGAAAGGACATGTGTTGGCCTGTGGGGACTATCATTAGTCAGATGACCCGTTCAGGCATGTGGATGGACCCTGGGGTGGGCCCCACGTGTCTGCGGGGCAACTGGGGGTACCTGGTGGGCCAGAACCCGACGACCATGTTAAGGCGGGGTGGCTGTGCTGTCACCGGGACCCGGTTGTCACACTAACTCTTCCATGAAGCTCACCTAGACGCACCAAGAGACAAAGCCGAGTATGTCGGAATTCCACTTGAACTTGAGAGAGTGGAAATGTGTGAATCATGATGCCTGAGATTTGGATCTCAGTGATGGCGGTGTGATGATGGAGGATGACCATTAACCGTGGAGGAAATGTAGCATCCACATCGTGTAAGCATGGAATGGGGACAAACATATGAGGGTCGACCGTTGTCCATGTTCGAAACACGATATTTGTCGCAAATGTCGTCAAAGATCCTTAAGGGAGATGGCTCGAAACGGTAGGAGATCCCTTAGGCCTAGCATCCATGGAGAGCCCTTAAGCCTAACATCCATTTCGTTCGATGGTCCTTTTGGATGTGGAAGAGGATGAGGATCCAAATAGAGAGCTCACATAGTTTGGACATGGAATGAGGGGAATGTACTGATGCAAATTCCACACTTCATGCTCTTTGTCAAAATGCTTCTGAATATGAAAACAAGACGTATTAGATAGAGGGAGTAGAGTCCCATCAAATAGGGAGATCATAGTTTAGGGTCGTAGAACTTGGACCATTGGCGGTAGAAAACAGAGGAGAGTCATGGTGAGTAATTACAAAAACCTGACGTAAATAGGAACCGGGGGTTCTGACCACCACATGTTCCTTGGAGAGGTTTTTGGTCAAGGGACCAAAAATGATAGTTGAGCTGGGGCTGAGGCAAAGTACAGATGCATTCCAATGTACCCAATGAGAATGGGGATCAAGCTGTGCGTATTTCTTTAAGGGGGCACAGTGAGGTACCAGTGCCAGGGAAAAAGGGGTGTGCGGGCATGACCATCGCACCAAAAGAAGCGGAATTTGATAAATCTTGTTTGTACTTTAAGGTGAGTGGTTTTTTTGTGAAGTGACAGTCCTAGGGTAGTATGGCCTGACATCACTACAAGAATCAAGACGTAGTAGGTGTTGATAAATGGTATGTAAAATGATCAATACCCAATGTGATGTCCTCTATGATGAGGTCATCACAATGTAGTGCCATTTTTCTTCATGTGGCCATGACAATAATATCATAGTTTAGGGTCATGTGATGGGACCATGCATGCATTTTAACTTCACGCAGTGCAGACGTAGAAGAGACGATGCTAGGCGAGGAATGTGTACGGTGAAATATAACATCCCCTACGTGAATGGTGCAATGATCCCTTATCACACCGTATTCCATTCCAAGAGGGGAACCTTAGGACAAGGGGCCTACAAAGAGGTAAGAGGGAAAGGGGAAGTAGAAACTATCTCCCAACTGAGCTGGACCCGAAAACGAGACGTCCAGGTGGTCCTACGTATCCCATATGGATAGGAATCAAGAGTCGCGTAGTTCTGAATGAGATCTTAGTTTATGTTCTTAGAGATCAAACAATAAAAGAGAAAAAAATCCTCCAAGTAATTTTAGACCTGAACCTGATCCCTAAGCCCACGTGAGTTAAACTCGGTGTGGGAAATAAGGGAGGAAGATGACTTTGCAATACCTAGAATGCACGCCCAAGGGAAATCGGCGCGGTGCCCCGAATGACACCCCTATCATTGCTTTGGTCCTCCCAATGCATGGATGCACACTAAGGAATAGTGCCAAGTGTATTGAAGTTCTACTTGGACATGATGAGGTGGAGAATGATGTGAATCATGTAACCATCATTTTGGGCTTAATGGAGTTGGCATGGCTATGGAGTATAGTTGTTAACCGTGGTGGAAATGCAGCATCCATATCACATTAGCCTGAAGTGGGACAACAAATGAGCATCGACCGCTGACCATATTCACAATGCGGGATTTCTTTCAATTTGTTGTCCACAACCCTCGGGGAGTTGGAACATAACAGTATGAGAGCCCTTAGACCTAGCATCCTTGCCACTCGGGGCCCATAATGGTAGGAGAGCCCTTAGGCCTAACATCTATGACACGTGAGGGTCCCTTCGAGTGTGAAAGGTGATGGTATCCCTAATGAAGAGAAACGCAAAGCCTGAAAAGCAGGTGGATGCATGTCCGAGAAGAGACCAACATTCCAGGTGCTAAACTAGTGTACCCTTAGGCACATCGGTGAACCGCCGAAGAGGGTTAACGGGGAGGCTCAGGAGGGAGAGGTACATGGAGTGGTCATTACAAGACCGATGCGAACAAGGACATAATCCCATAAAATTCCATATACTCCCTTCTCTAGGGAAGGGTAGGCCAAGGGGCCAAGGTGAAATGGAGATTTTTGGGAGATGGGGGTTGAACCAAATTCTATACATTGGGGTGGTCCTACGTATCACATAAGGATTGGAATCAAGCCACACATATTTATAAATATGTAGTTTAACATCATATAGGACGAGGAGTGGATTAGGATACCCCCAAACAAGGGAGGTGTATGACATGGTGAATAAACCGATGTGAATGAGGATGTAATCCCGAACCACACCATACACTCCCATGAGTGAGCCTAGGCTGGGGACCCAAGAAGGACAAGGGGCCTGAGGCTGGGCCTCGGTCAAGAAGGCCTGACAGGCTTACAGTTTAGCGTCTTGTCATGGGGAAGAGGTCCAGGGGCCCGAGAAGGCCTAGGGGCCTGAGGGTAGGCCTCAGTCAGGAAGACCTAACCGGATTGTAGTATAACGTCTTGAATTGAGGACGAGGGATAGGGGACCGAGAAGGAAAAGGGACCTGAGGCTAGGCCTTGGTTAGGAAGGTCTGACCAGCATGCAGTTTAATGTCTTGCAGTGAGGATGAGGGCCAGGGTAATATTTCTCATCCGAGGATGTGTATGGTATAGCAAGCAACCCGATGTGAAGGAGGACATAATCCCACACCAAATCTTACAATCCCATAAGAGAAAACCTGGGTCAGGGGCCTGAGGGTTGGCATCGCCTGGAGGAAGTTAGTCACTTGTAGATACAACGGGGTTGAAAGAACCACTACACTTGATGTTTGGTACATCTTGGGGTGGACCTAACAATCCAGGACAACTGTTGACGATGTTCAAAACACAGCGTCAGGATCAACAAATAAGCATCGACCACTGACCATATTCGAAATGCGGGATTTGTATCAAGTTGTTGCTAAACATCCTCATGGGTGTTGGGACGAAGAGGTAAGAGAGAGACCTTAGGCCTAGAATTCATACCATTCAAGGGCCCTTCCGAATGGGGATGGTGATGGAATCCTAATCAAGGAGTGGGTGAAGAATAGCTGTACCCATCTATGAAATTGGAGAACGTTTCTAGGGGCGGGACATATGGCCGGATCGAGGCTAGATCGACGTGAATTGGGGAAAAATATTGCACCCCTGCAACATGTCTTGGCCCAAGGGGAAAACTCTGGAATTTGGGCTGGGCCAATAGAAAAAATGTTTGCGCGTTCTTTTGTATACCCTAAGGATGGGAATCTTGCCATACATTGTTATTAAAGGCCATGCAGTTTCACTTCGTGCGGTGAAGTCGTGGGAGGATAGAAGAACAGAATCAGACACATGGTGAAGACCATATAATACTTGAATGAGTTGGGCTAGGGAAGCCTACACCATATTAATCGAGGATACTTTAAGAAAACTATTCCCAGGGGGGACAGTTGAAGAGAAGATTTTGGGGCTGGGCTCAAAATGAAGCGTCTGAGCATTCCTACATATCCCATGTGGATGTGAATCAAGCTATACATAGTTCTAAAGATGTAGTTTAACATCATGTAGGACGATGCGCAGTTTAAAGTCATGCATGACTGGATAGTTTAAGGTCATGCGGGACCATCGTGCATTTTAGGGTCATGCGCGACCATACAATTTAAGGTCGTGCATGGCCATCTAGTTTAAGGTCGTGTAGGACCATCCAATTTAAGGTCATGAAGGAACATCCAGTTTAAGGTCGTGTAGGACCATCCAGTTTAATGTCATGCAGGACTATCCAGTTTAAGGTCGTGCATGGACATCTAGTTTATGGTAGTGCTGGAACATCCAGTTTAAGGTCGGAAAGGACCATGAGTCTCAGGAAAAGTATTGCTTGAGGAATTTCGCATTGGTGTGAGGAGTTATATTATCACCATCCATGGTCACCAATGATTATACTCCATTTGGGTAATCCCTATGGACTTTTTTGGGGTCTTCCCATTTGAGCTCTAACTTGGGTTGTTTCCTTCCATGGATCATTGGTGCTCGGAGGGCCAGTACCAGGTCACCATGCAGAAAAGAGCGGAGGCAAACCATCTTGTTGAAGGCTCTAGCCATCTTGTATTGGTGCCTTTCCAGATTGTGCAGGGCACAAAACCTACTCTCTTCCAGTGCTTCCAATTCTGCTAGATGGATTTCGGCAACCTTATGTGGCACCTGCTGGTCATAGACTACAGTGCGCAATGGAGGTTGCAGGATCCCGATGGGAAGGACAGCCTCAACTCCATACACAAGGGAATACGGGGTCACCTGGGTGGAGTTACGAGTCATCATCCAATAGGCCTAGAGAGCGTTGGGGAGCTTATCCGGCCATCTCTTCTTATTCTGGACAAAAAATTTCAGCAGAATGTTAGAGAGGGTTGTTGTTTAACACCTCGATCTGTCCATTTTTCTACGCGTGATAGTGGGGTGTACAGACTGAAAGGATATTGTACATGGCGTACAGTTTCATCAGCTCGGCTACTCGGAAGTTGGTGCCATTATCAGGGAGGATGGCTTGATGAACTCCAAACTGGTGGATGATATTGGAGCTCATGAAGTCAACGATAGAATTGGGCTTGACCTCCTAGATTGGAATTGCCTCTGACCACTTGTAAAAGAAACCTGTGGCTGTCAGGATAAACCTACACTGGCGATCTGTCACCCATGGATATGGTCCCACGACATCGAGTCCCCACACCGAAAATAGCCAAGAGAACTTTTTGGAGTGGAGAGGTTCTGGCAGCCGATGTAGGAAATTAGCATGAACATGGAACACGTGACATATCTTTTAAAACTCAATACAATCATGGGTCATAGAAGTCCAGAAGTACCCCAGCTTCCAGATCTGATGGGACAGATTTGGCCCATCCTGGTGGGCACCACAGGAACCAGCATGAACCTCTTTAATGACCTGTGGAATCTCGACTGCATGTATGAAATGGATGATAACACCATCAAAATCATGTTTATAGAGGATTTTCTCAAGGTTGGGACCACTCTGGAGGGTAAAATGAAGTGTGTATTGTCAAATTCGCTCGCTCTCGTCTCGATCAGCTGGGAGGAAACCATTATAGAGATACTAGACAAAAGGGGCTCTCTAGTTGGGAGTCGCATTGATCACATGATCTGATGAGCCTAGCGGTCCTGACATGGAGGATACGGAAGTAATATGGCTTACTCGTAGGCCATCATCATCCTATGGGGTGATGAGAGAAATTAATCTCTGGTGTGCCACATGTATAATCAGATCGTCCTCCTCGGGCCCTGCGAGTGATGTCACAAAGCCAGCCAAAGTGTCTGCTTGACCATTCTGTGACCGAGGGACATGGGTAACCTCCGGTCGAGAAGGGAACTGGTCCATTAGATGGAGGGTGTGTTCCATCAACGGTGCAAGCTCTGGATTCCTGACAACATAGTCTCTATGGACCTGCATGATGACCAACTCAGAATCCCCATTCACTTGAAAATGGGGCACATCGATCTCAAGGTCCAGCTCGAGGCCAGTGATGAGGGTCTGATACTCTACATCATTGTTGGTGCAGCCTTCTGACAACATGAATGAGTACGGCAGGACAGCTTTTGCTGGGGTAATGAAGATGTTACCCATGCCCACTCTGTTGAACATCGGATCATTAAGCCTCCTACCGGTGGGGATCTAGGAGTCATCGTCGAAGATCAATTTCCAACATGGGATGACATGATCGACTGAGAGGATTTCCTCATCTAGACAATTCATGTCTAGGGACTGGTCTGTGGGTGTTGGTTGGGCAGTTAGAAAGTCTGCCAATGCCTGCCCCTTATAGCCTTCTGGGGAATGAACCTGATGTCAAACTACTAGAGAATCACTACCCACCGCGCTAGATGGCCAGTTAACATGGGGTGATTAAGAATGTACATCAATGTGTCTACCAAGGAGACCAGTTTTACCTCATGGTGTTGAAGGTAATTCCACAACTTTTCACAACAAATATGTGCGCAAGGTAGCTCTTCTCGACAGGTATGTATCTAGATTCCGTATTGACAAGCATGTATCTGAGGTATTATAGGCTATTCTCTGTCCCCCCGTTGTTGTTCTGGGTGAGAAGGGCGCCAAGAGATCAGTGTAGGGAAATGAAATACAGGATTAGTAGCATTCCGGAGACGAGTGGCATCAAGACTGGAGGTTGGAGAAAGTATTTCTTGATTTCGTCAAAGGCGTATTGGAACCCACCATCCCATTCATAGGCAGTTCCCTTCTTCATGAGATGAGAAAAGGGCTTAAACATGCCAGCCAGATTCATAATGAATCATCGTATGTAGGATTAGTGGACTTGAAAACCTTGAAACAACCAAATATTTCTCAGTGGAGGTATCTGGTTGATTGCCTTGATCTTCTCTCGGTCAATCTCAATGCCTCATTACCTGACAACAAAGCCAAGAAACATCCTAGAGTTGACCTCGAAGATACACATAAATGGGTTCATCTTCAGGTGGCGGGAATAGAGGAAACTGAAAACATTCTCAAGGTCCTTGAGATGGTCCTAGAACAGGAGATATTTTACCACCAGATCATCCACATAGCATTCCACCAATGTTCTCAGGATTGGCTTGAATATGCGATGCATGAACCACTGATAGGTGGCACCTTCATTCTTCAGACAAAATGGAATAAAATGGTAACAGAAAGTACCTTGGGGCGCCCTGAAAGTAGTAGACTTCTCATCCTTATGGGCTACCTGGTTCTGATTATATCAAGAATAACCATCCATGAAGGAGAGGGCTTGGAACCCGGCCATAGCATCGATCAAAAATTCTTTCACCGGAAGGGGAAAATCATCCTTTGGACATTGGTAGATGATATCTCAAAAGTCGATACAGACTCTGATATGTCCATTCTTCGTTCTGACTAGAACAATGTAGGATAGACACTAAGGGTACTGGACCTCCTTAATGAAGTTAGATTTGATGAGCTTTTCAACTTTAGCCCCGACCATGGCACCATGGGAAGGGTGCATTTTTCTGGGAGGCTACTTGAACCCATGATGGTTTGTTAGGAGACCGAGGTGGTGGACTACCAACTGAGGATATAGTCCTAGAATCTCATCATAACTCCGGGCGAACACGTCATTGAGCTGTTTAAGGAAGTCCACATACCACTACAACTCCTCGAGGTATATGGCAGCACAGATCAATGTGGGTCTCATATCTACCTCACTACCAAGTTTCACCTGTACCATTTCATCGACTGTGGTAGAGATGCCTTATTAGAAGGAAGGGGGAGCTTTTTCCAAATCCTCTTCATCTCTTGCAGAGGAGGGATTCCTTGAGGGCGAGGCTTCCCCTCAGTCAGAGGAACTTGACGGGAGGATTATATTATCCTGGACAACAGTGGACATCACATCTAGAGATTCACGTGCCACTTAGACTATGGCGATGAAAGAAGTAAATCCAATACCATTCAGCCTTCGTCCCAGGGGGCCATGCTTGATGATGTCAAATAAATAGTGGAACGTCATCTTGAGCCGTTAATCCCAGCCTGTAGAAATAGAAACGTATGATGTACTTCCATCACCATTGGGTAGACATCCCGGTACTGTGTGGGGGTAGAAGGTTTCGGGATCACCTGAGACTGGTTTGTGTAGGAGTATGAGGTGATTTCACGTCGTTCCTTGGACATGGGAACATTCCTTCCGCTCGTACCCGAGACAAAAAAGCATTGCCCCATGTCGGGGGTCGTGGCCTCCAATCGATGGATTGGGAAGACATTGGGGTCGTCCAGACCTGCCCAGGGGTCACTGGTGACCAGGGCTGGTTCAACCTCACTTGCCAGAATCTGCTTATCCTTGCTCTTGTAATAGTCGGTGTCTAGATAACGAGCTTAAATAGAGGTGAAATGAGATGCATCACCTGGTAGTATGCCTACTCGACCATTAATGGAGTACTTGAGGGAATGGTGATATGATGAGGGGACCACCGCATGTAGGTTGAGCCATGGCTAGCCCATCAATGCATTATAAGTGGTGTCTTGGGAGACAACCATAAATTCAGTACTGGAAACTAGGCCACTAAATTGGGTCTTAAAACAGATTTTTTCGTCCAGGGTCTGCTCTGTCCTGTCATATCCTTAGATCCTTAAATCAAAGGGAGTCAGGTCATCTTCAGATAACCCTATCTTCTGCAACGTCCATGTTAGGATATGTTTGATCCTAGATCCAGTGTCAATGAGACTGCGGCAAACCTCAACACCGTTGAATTGGTTGATGATATATAGTGGGAAGATTTGCCCTGGTATTGGAGAACCTTCATCCTCTTTAGAGAACGAAATGATGGCCAGACATTCGGCAGTCCCAACTGCTTCAGCATGGAAGGCTTCTGCAGCAGCTACCTCAGTCTCAAACCGAAGGGGGCTCCTTAAGGCCTCAGTGAGGGCCTCAATCATATCTGATGACAAGCTAAGGGCTTCAAGGATGGAAATCCTCGCAGGGATGCTGACATGATGCTTTAGAACATCATACTTCAGTGATAGGATCATACTTATGATTACAGGAGGTCGCTCTATGATTGGAGGCACGGCAGACCCTGTCAGCTAGACTGGAGACTGGCTTGTGCTGGTCATATCCCACTTCTCACTAGTCGAAGCCTGAAGTGTAGCTACTGGATGAGGTCTGGGAACCTGAGGTTGACCTGTAGTTGGGAGAAGATGGTCGCGGTATGGTCGAAGTGGCTCTTCCTAATCCAATAGGGAAACCAGTGGTGGAGGAAAACCTGATGGCACCGGATGAAAAGGCTGCGCGTGCTAAGCTCTGTGCTGGGCATACTATCTGGTCTTAGTGGAATGCACGACCTATCTAGATATGCTGAATGAAGTGCCCTGGAAACCCATGTAGCCATGACTCCATTGACACAGATGTTAGTTGGGGACATTGGGGAGGTTCTCCTGGCGTTCCCCCTCGTCAGGAGTCATATATAGGTTTACCAACTCGGTGGTGTAAACTGAAGTGTATCCTTGACTGTCACTCAAAGAATCATCCACCACTGGGAGAATTTTGGGAGGGATCCCCTTCACAGGGGCATGAAGTCGCCGAGGTTGCGGGACGATGATGGCATCGACAGGGCACGTTGCTTCTTCTTGTTCTGCTGATGCTTGCTCTTTTGGGGGGAGGCTAGCTGAGATGATGATGTAGAAGTAGTGGCCGCCACCTCTGAAGGCTCCAGCTGATTTAGGTGTGCACGGATAATTCCATGGCCATGAGAAACCGTTTTACGAGCCATCCAGTCATCATACTTCTAGGATCTGCGGCTAGGAACCTACTGCCACTCACCTTCGTCGTTGCTACCGCTTTCTGACCATACAAAGATACCCGCCACTTATGACGAAGCTGGGCCCAACTTGAATATGTTTTTATCCACCTATTCTTGGAGCTAGTCCTTAAACACATATAACTGTTGAGGGTGTGCACCATAATTCGATGATAGGGGCAGTAGTTGGAGATATCAGTGAGATTCACCTCTTCTGGCCTTCTACACTCATGCAAGCATACCATCCCCTACTCTAGGGAACTACAGATGTAACTAGGGACCTGATTCCTGCTGAAATATTAATTTTGGTGTCTTCTTTCTGGATAGGGAGCCCTTGGATCTTGGACTTGAAAATGAGCTGGAGGGGCTTGTCGAGGAGGTGAACCCGGATTTTCCAACCTTGGTAGTGGCAGCGCATTACATGGAGGCACCTGATGATTTCGAGGACGTTGTGGGGTAGGATGCAGTGCCTTAGGTGGAGGACCTCTGCAAGGATGTAAGGCTAGAGCTAATGGTAGAAACTCATGTTGCCTGGGGGCCTCTAACTGGGCCACAGCGGTGGGCTCGACTCTAGTATCTCTCCTTGATGGGATTGTAGGGGGAAATGGGCATGCCTGCCTGGCCTGTTGCTGGGATTTTTCAAGGCACTAGGCTTTATTTGAGAAGTCTTGGAACCCTATGGGATTGTTCTGAGGGATCAAGGAGGTAACCAGTTCCATCTTGACATTCCCTACGCACATCATTAGTAATTTCTCATGAGTCAGTGGCATGTCGAGGGAGTATGTAAGTACCTCTCACCGGGCTATAAAGTTATTGACTCACTCATCAGGCCTTTGTCTTCACTTGAAGAGGTCTATGACACTGGTCTTCTAGGTGTTAGAGTTGAACTGGTAGAGGAACTGTCTGCGAAGATCCTCCTAGCCAGTCACAGATCCGGTAGGGAGATAGCTGTACCAGACAAATGTCGTCCCCACTAGTGTCTAAACAAAATAGCGGAGGTTGGTGGCCTCATGCTGTTTTGGAGTCCCCAACATGGGCCCACACCTCGAATTGAAGTGTTCCAGGTGCTACAGTTTGTCCTCCATCCCGTTAAATGGGGATAATGTGGGATTCCTGAAACCCGAAGGTTCCGACATATCATCCACCCAAGCTAGGTTTGGCTTGCCATCCGGTGGGATTACCACCTGACGCATTTCCAATGCCTCAGGGCAGGAAATGAGTACTGCCATAGGATGGTCTGGGTGGGGGACACAGTCTTGATGTGGATCCCCTACCACAAGCGCATTTCTGGGCTCATCGACATGGAAGACGGGTTCAGCGGCTCATGGAGCGACTGGTGGAATGGTCTGTGGGGAAGCTAGGGGATCCCGAGATGGATTCCTCAGATTGTCACACCATTCGGGAGGGTTTTGTGAGATATATAATGTTGTCTTGCTATGAGTTCCAAATTTAGCCATGTCTGTAGGAGTGGGATTATCAGGGTTTCCCGGAGGCATCTCATCGGGGGGAAGTTTTTCCTGCCCCGCTGCCTCGGCCTCGGATCACCATAGTCAGGTCGTCACTCTATTGCAAATTCAACCAAGAGTTTGTCGACCAACCTCTTTTTATCAGAAATTTGATGGCGCAACATGACCTTCTCAGGGTCCTCCTCTATCTTCTGAACTGAGGCGGATGGGTCAGAGTGCTTGATAGATCCAACATGATGTTTTCTCTTACTAACATTCCAGCTGAGCACCAACAACTTGATGGGCACATGGAGACTTAAGAGGTTGCTTTGATAACGAGTGTTCCTCCTCGATGGGTCCAATAGTGGTGGCACACCCTCAGGGGGTATGTCTCCATCAAGAACATCTTGCTCATCCTCTTTTTCCACGATTTCAGCAATGTGGATCATGACCCTTCTCGGGGGATTGTCGTCAATATCACATAGCGAGTCGGGATGCCATTGGATAGCGCTGAAGAGGAGGGAAGCATACTATCCCCAGCCATAGACTTGCATTTGAGGGGTTGCTTCCTTGATGATTTTTTTGATGTACCTTAATAGTCTTAACGCATGGCTTCTGGAGGGCCTCACGAAGGCCTGATGACTCGGGGCGCTAGGCCACCTGGAGTGCATCCAAATTGACTAGAAGACACTGCTCACTGATGTCCTCAAAATGTGCTTGGTTGCTTGGATACACCATGCGTTGACGATGGAGACTGAAATGCATTACCTAGAGGGTGTAGTGAAGACACTCAACATCCTCTAGGGTGAGGGACTCGGGTACGCAAAAATCCTGCGCTGTTATAGTCCAAAACTCCCCAGGGAAGCGGTACATTACAAGGATTCCCTAGAAGCTCATCGACTCAATTTTAGGGTCTGGCTCCTGATTTACCCAGTCACCCACTGGGTGTGGTTGAGGAACTGGTAGTGGTACTGAGGCAGACCGCTGGGATGGTAGGTTGGCTGGTGGAGAATATGGAAAACGGGATGAATGGCCGCAGATGAATGGGTTGTCCTATGAGGAGTGTAGTGACATGGCTACTATGTTGTGATAGGATGGGATGACAGACATCGTTCCGGGCTCATGATCTAAGGCTGCCGGTGGTGGGTCACGATGATGCTCGCCTGCCATTGGTCCCCAGAATAGCTCTTCGTGATATTTCATGGAGGTAGAAAGTGGTTCCGGTGATTATGGTGGTGACTACATGACCGTAACCTATGGGGTCTCCAAATCTTCATCCTCCAGGATGAACCAGTGGAGGGAGAAGGGGATCTTGTGGACCTCGCATTCTGGAAGTACCAGGCTGATGTGCCTTGTCCCCGCTCTAGGCCATGACTCTGATGAGTGAGGGGAGGGTTCCTGAGCTGAGTCACACTCCACTCCAGAGTCTGAGAGGCAGACCAGTTTGATCTCCTTCTGGGCCTTCCCAGAATTCTTCTTGTGGCGGTGACAACTCGCCTTCCTGCCCTTGGGTAGCTCCTTAGAACATGGCTGATTTCTGACATGTGGTCCTTTAGCCGCGCTGGTACCAGGGCGGGAGGACATCCACTTGAGATAGTCGGGGTGTGAGGAGAACTAGGAAAAATGTCAAACCGGACATGGGGAGGAGCTCCATGAACAGTCCCTGAGCGGTCAAGACCTCCGTTGGAACCGGTGAAGCATGGGGAGGACCTCAACACTTGGTGCGGATGGAGTGAGGCTGGCCTTCACTCTTCTGGTTTCTGGGGCGAGGATGACCTTCGCCAACTATGGAGAGGACGTAGGGAGGATCCCTACATTGGAGTGAGACCGGACCGCTGGGTGGACCCTCATTCGGATTGGGGGTGGCATGGGGAAAACCTCCATACCAGGCCTCGAAGCGGGGAAGACCGATGATCGCGGTGGTGGTCATATGAGGAGGACCTCCGTGTGGGGTGGCATCATGGAAGGTTAGTTCAAAACACCCCCCACTCGTGCCTGTGACTAGGAGAGTCGACCCAGCCTGCCCGTGGGTAGTCGGGGCCTCGATCCCGGTTGGGCGTAGGAGTGACCCAGCTCAGTGTTTGTAGGGACTTGATGATATACGTCGGTGGTGGATCATGCCACAGTAACCATTGACGTTGACTCCCCTTGGCGGGCATCCTCACCTCGTGCCTGACGCTTGCGTTTGGTCAGGAGATCTGGTGTTGGTGGCACAAGTGCATGGCTTACCTGCTCCACCAGCAAGGTTGGGAGGTGATGCTGATGTGGCCGGGTGGGGGCCCTTTCTGGGAGCCCCTGGATTGCGACTTTGACTGGGCTAGGCCAGACGTCGCCCACCTCATTAGCATAAGGTAGGGAGTCATTGAAGCACTCTGGGGAAAGCCTCCTGATATGATTAAATGTTGGGGTGGGGAGCAGCAGATCCCTACACGGCCGTCAGGGGCGGCACTGATGGTGGGGCTTGGATGCCTCCAGGTTCAGGTGGGCCATATCCCAGGTCGATATTATTATCTCCTCCTCGTAACGACATACAAGGTCTATAATCACCCTTCGTTGGATGACTTATGATGGGGAGAGGGGGCATTGGCACCCTACAGTTGTGGATGCAGATGCCGTTGCGGCAACAGTGGATCACCGCGGAGTAGCTGTGATGGCGTTTCCCCTACCCCTGTGTAGGTGGGTGGGCGGTGATCGCGTTCCCATGGAAGGAAATTGATACCTGAGAAGCAGGGAGGTGGAATCATTACTACAAAAAGGAAAGGAAATCAACAACATATGCCCCGGTTCTATCCCATCTTTCGTGGCTAGTAAGAGGGATCCACGCCGACAACATCGCAGAACGGGATGCCCAACATTCTACTACCCCAAATTCTGGTGAGTTTCACTCCTGGCCCATTTTTTTCGGGGTGGGACCCAGCATCGAATAGATGGATTAAGTGACACTTCAATCCATGGATTCCCCATGCATTACGAATCTCCATATTGAGGAGAAGAACTTCATGTCGGGTTCACCATTTCTGTTTCCGACGCTCTCACCGGGGTGCGCGTCCATCTGCATGAGTGTGACATGCACAACTTTTTATTACCTAGCATTCCTGCTTTCCAAAGGAAAGCGGAATTCGCCCCTTCTTCAGGTAAGTTTTCTCCTTGATCGAAACGTGATGATGGGATGTCGGTTCTTACTTCCGTGGATTCCTCCTCAGAACTTGTCACCTAGTCCGAGTCTCGCTCATAGATTTAATACATTGTTCGCAAAACTCTTCCCAGCCCCATATGTTCATGGACACCAGTTAATTATGCTACTTTAGTTAGAACATTCCAAGGGGTACAGTAAAGGCAGCAACCTTCGGTAAGGGGAGTAGTCACACTGGGTATCACTGGCGTGTCTGGACGCTAGGGATTGGTGTGTCTTTCTTCTATCCCTTTTTATAGGGCTTCTCTAGGGTGCGTAAACTCGAGGAATCCCACATCGAATGTGGGGAATAATATTCCATATGCATGTATCTGAGGTTTTCCTCAGCTTCCCATGTTTAACACAAGGTATTCCACGAGTTTAACATCCTGCGGGGACGGATTGGACTGATCAGAACACTGTTTAGAGTGGATCTGATTAAAGAACCCTCCTAGGGGGGGCACTGATATTGGGGCCAACACATGGGTGGCTCCCCGAATGCTGTGGAGGTAAATGAAGTGGCATGATCTCACCGGGATGTGGTGGCATGGGTAAGAGTCAGGATGGATGATGGTTTTGGGCTTGAGCCTCATGAGGCTTCCTACGTACCATGCCTTAGCATGGATCAATGTCCTCGTAGTTCGGGATGGGTTGTGGGGATTACACTCTAGTCTTCCCAAGGTGTTTGGTGAACCGACATGAAGGAGGTCGGAGCGACCAATGGGTTATGGGCTTGAACCTCGGGGAGGCTTCCTACGTACCATTCCTTGACATGGATCAAAGTCCTCATAGTTCGGGATGGGTTTCGTCAGCGAAACGATGTGAAGGTGAACCCGAGGGTCCACTGGGGGTGGGCTTGAACCTCAGGTAGGCTCCCTATGTATCATGCCATGACATGGATCAAAGTCCCTGTATTTCGGGATGGGTGTCTGTCAGCGAACCGATGTGAAGATGGACATTGGTCTGATGGGTGATGGGATTGAACCTCATGAGGCTTACTACATACCATGACATGACCTATATCAAATACTATGTAGTTCAGGATCGTGTGTGTTGGCGAACCGATGTGAATATGGACCTTGGTTCGATTTGTGATCGGATTGAACCTCGCAAGGATTCTTATGTACCATTCCTTTACATGGATCAAACACCATGTAGTTCAGGTATACAGTTTAACATCATGCGGGATGGGGATGGTGTCGGTGAACTGACATGAATTCTGACCATAGTCCAGGTGGGTGGTAGGCATGAACCTTGTGGATTCCTTTTACGTACCAGGCCTTGATATGAATCAATGTCCACATAGTTCAGGTATACAGTTTAATGTCATGCGGGATGGGGAAGGTGTCAGTGAACCGACGTGAATGAGGACCTTGGTCTAGGTGGGTGGTGGGATTGAACCTCTTGGAGGCTTCCTATATAACATGAATTGACATGGATCAAATTCTACATAGTTTAGGTTTTGTCACAATGGCTTATCGCTGGATTTTAATGCAGTTTAACGTCATGTGGGACATGACTGAACCGATGTGAAGGGGGTCCGAATGACTGGGTGGTCGGCTTGAACCTCGTGTGGCTTCCTATGTACCATGCCTTCACATGGATCAAAGTCCTCATAGTTCAGCAGTATAGTTTAACATCATGTGGGATGAGGTTGTTTTCATGGTTGATGCTTACTCTAAGCCCATGTGAGTTATGCTCGGTGTGACAAACAAGAGGCAACATGGACCGGACGATCACATCGTGAAAGGGTCGTCCGTGGGATGTGGAGTGGGGCTTATGCATGGAGTGGCCCAAGAAGTTTTAGGGCATACTCCAGGATGGAGGCCCGAAGGCGATATAGCATAGTGGGAGAGGGGGATTGGGACTTACTCTAGGGTGGAGACCCTAAGCCCTATCACGCCCTCCGTTGGCCTTGGCACAGAGGATGTGAGGAGGGGCAGGGGTGCCGCATCCTACAGGAAAATGTAGGGGCTTATACCAAGATGGCTGCCCTTCCCCGCGGACAAAAACCACTCCAAAAAGGAGGATATCATCCCATGTGGAGACTAGGGGGTGTGTAGAGTGTCCTAGGTGAGGGTCCCTGCGTGCGGAGAATGGGGTGAGGTTGTAGTTTACTGTCCTGTGTTGTGAATGAACGTGCTTTGCAGTTTAATGTTCTCCAGCTCAGACGAGGTGGGTTTTCTCCGAACCCCTAGGACTTACATAACCGGCACCCTCTGCTCCTTGTGGGAGGGAAGGCATCGGCAAGGCCGTACTGAGGGGGGGTGTCATGGAACGAACCATCAAGGGGTCCACATTAGCATGGATATGCGAAGATGCAATATCCATTAGTGTGCCTATGCTAAGAATCATTAGGCGTAGAAATGCTACGGGCGTTATCATCTGGGGGACTTTGAAATCACATCGTGCTAACCAAGAGGGTCGCACAGGAAAAGGATTTTCCAAGAAGTGGGGTCCCAAGGAAGGGGCCTTGTGGAGCTCTGTTGCTCCGCATGAAAGAGGGAACTTGCGTAGGGGGTGATTTTATAAAGTAGGGTTCATTATCCTTACAATGGGGCAGAGGTGCATATGGGAGGTGCTTCACGAAGTGGAAGGGTGTTCACGGAGCACAACCTCGCGGAGCAAGGTGTCGGGATTCAATGTTCTTCGCGAAGTACATTGATCCAACCTTAGAAAATGGATCAAGTGTACATGAAGTGTACTTCGTGAAGCATAAATTATCCACGATGACCCAGGTCCACTTGGTGATACCCTTCCTTTTTGAAAGACCTTAGGCTATGCAAAAGGCATCCCTCTCAGAAGAGGGGATCAAAACGAGATAATGGGGAGGCACTTCGTAAAGTAGAAGTACGTCACACAACTCATGGTTCTCTGAGAGGAAGCGTGCTTCTCGATTCGAGATATTAAAAGCTGAAAGGTCAGATTGTCCATCTTCCAAAGCTCAAGGGGAGCCTAGTATTTATAGGCAAGAGGCACCGCATATCCGGGCTCACGATGCTTGAAGAGGTGTCGTGTGGCTTCGCGGCGCGCTCACCAACGTCAAATGGGTTCTCAGAGAGTCCCACCTCATTCGCTTCATGGCAGGCTTGCGAACGTCAAATTCATTCACGGAGCCTCCCGCCTCCTTTTATTTGCAGCAGTCGCGGTGATGGGGTCCTCCACGAAAGGGCTCCACGAAGCAGTCGGTGGGGCTATCTTGGGGACTTTTGCTTCGTTCTAAATTTTGGCACCAACATGCACCATCAGTCTTCAGGGATTTTCATCAGATGAATGGCAGTTTATGTCGGTATTAGCCAACATGCATGTGGAATATGAAGACCGAGGTGATATTGAAATTTTCTTTTCAGCTATGCTTGTTCCTTATTTTTTAATGATGATCAAATAAGCACAAACATCTGATGTAGAATGTCTGGTTTTAAGTTCAAAACTCAATGGTGGGGAGACCATTGATGGCTAAAAACCAGATCGGGGTTAAGTTTTGTGTTTTAGAGAATGGATGGTTGTACCTATGGTTTGTCCAGAAAAACTCCTTCATGCTTACCACCATTAATGATGGTCTGTGAACCCAGGTACATAGAAGATGTATAAGGCGTTGAAGGAACATTTTTGGTTGAGTGGCATGAAAAGGAAGGTGGCTGAGTTCGACTCGTGTTGTTTAACTTGTCAGTAGGTTAATTCAGAGAATCAGAGACCAGATGGTATGTTATAGTCTTTACCTATCCTAGTGTGGAAATGGGATCATATAGCAATGGATTTTGTTACAGGTCTTCCCAGAACTGTCTGAAAACATGATGCCTATTGGGTGATAGTGGATCGTCTAACCAAGTCAGTCCATTTCATCCCTATTCGTGAAACTCATATGTGGAATATCTTTCAAAAATCTGTATTCGAGAAGTAGTAAAGATGCATTGTGTACGAGGGTCTTTAGTCTTAGATATAGATCCGAGGTTCACATCTCATTTATGGAAATCATTACACCCATCCCTTGGGACTCAGTAGACTATGAGCACGACGTTTCATCCTATGACGGATGTGAAATATGACCGGATAATACAAACATTAGATGATATTTTGAGGGTTTATGTAATGGATTTTGGGGGCTCATTAGAGGTTCATATACCCTTAGTGGAGTTCTCATACAATAATAGCTATCAAGCCTCGATACGTATGGCTTAGTTTGAAGCATTGTATGGGTATCCTTTTCGTTATCCACTATGCTGGGTGGAAACTGGTGAAACTTCACTAGTTAGGCCGATCCTTGTCCAAGAAACAAAGAGACGATCCAGTTGACTAGAATGATATTGGAGATAGCGCAGAGTCATCATAAATTTTATGTAGATCCCCATCAAAGACCATTGTCTTTCATTATCAGTGATTATGTCTTCTTTAGGATCTCTCAAAGGCTTGTACATTGTTTTTTCGGGAAGCATGGAAAGTTATATCCAAGATACATTGGCCCTTTTAAGCTACGTGAATTGGTTGGAGAGGTGACATATCGGTTGGCATTACCACATCGGTTTAGTACGTTGCATAATGTGTTCCAGGTATCTCAATTGAGAAAGTATCAGCCTGATCCTGACCATGTGATCAGATGGGATCATGTTTTCCTAGAGCCGGATGCTTCATTAATACATATTCTTGTACAAATTATCGATAGGAAAGATAAATTCTTACAAAAAAACCATCAGTCTAGTGCCAGTTTTATGGCAGCATGGTCAGATTCAAGAAGAGACTTAGGAACATGAAAAGGAAATGAAAGAGAAATGGCTGGAAAATCTTTTAGCTAGGTGAAGGTTTTCTACTTTTTGAGGATGGAAAGACCAATGGTGGAGAGAATTTAGTACCCCCAGTTTCTGGTATGTAACCCTTAATTGATTCTTTTCGTGGTTTTAAAGTTAAGGGTGTTGAATTGGAGAGACGGGAGATCATGGAATGTTGTTTTGAGGTAAAGGGGAAGTCACATCGGAGGTGCATGGTTTTTCTAAACCATGCGGCCAAACCTTGCGCAGTGGGTCTTGGAGGTTGTTGCTTCTGCATGGTTAGCGCACGGTTTGTCTAACCATGTGGCCAAACCTTGCGAGAAGGGCGATCAAGGCAGCAGCTAATGGACGGTTAGTGCACGGTTTGTCAAACCCTGCGAACTAACCATGCAGGCAGTTAAAGGAGATCATTAAATTGTGGATCTCATATGTTTTTTCCTCTAAATTCCTCGTTTAAGCACATAAGCATCCCTAACGTGGGATTTTGGTTCTACCAAGGTCAAGGAGGGTTCTCCCATTGTTTCGAAGGCGATCTGAAGGCTTCTCTTGATGAATCGAAGCTGGATTCTTGTGGTATGTGATCGTTCTTGTTTGGTTTCTTAGATATACATTCATATACTTATCCTCTTCTCTCATTTTATTAGATATATGCCCATTATGGTTAGATCTAAGTGTGTGGATTCCAAATATGAAGAGATTCGGTCTTGGTTTTGTTAGGAGAAGAGATCTAAGAGGGTTTTTTGGGAATCAACCCAGTTTTCTTGTGCGTTCATTGTTTTTTGGGGTTTTCATCAAAACCTTTGAGGTAGGAGGCTTTTATCTCGACTCTTCTTGTTAGAATTTATTGGAATAGATTCAAATTGGTATATTTAATGGAATTGATTGTAAAAATAATGAAATAAATCTTCTTTACAAATGATTTATGGTTTTATTGAAATAGTGAAATCTTGGTGATTTGTTGTGAAAAGTGTTTTGGCTTCTTGAATTAAAAATGATGAATTTAAATTATTGATTTGTTTGAATGGTAGATGGTTTGATGAAATATGTTTTTTCAATAAAAATGGTGTTTTATTGAAATGATTTGGTATTGAGATGGCTTTGATGAAATGGGTTTATTCTTTGGTTTCAAATAAAGTTACATTTTTATTGAGGTGGTTTGAATTGTTTGAACACAATTGGTTTTGATGGAAATGGTTTTCAATAAAAGGTGTTTTATTGAAAGGGTGGTTTTTTCATGATTTTTGGGAATGTGTGGTGTGTGTTCATATTGCATTCGGGATAGATAAGGGTTAGGGGTCTCCCCCATCATTCTGGGATGGATAAGGGTTAGGGCTCTCCCCCGTCAAACATTCATATTGCATTCGGGACGGATAAGGGTTAGGGGTCTCCCCCATCATTCTGGGATGGATAAAGGTTAGGGTTTCCCCATCTTCCAGGTATCATGCATGGTTGGTTGAATGAGTTTTTGGAATGGTTGGGTGTGCCAAAAAAGGAATGTTTGAGAAATGGGTTTAAAGCTTATTTAGTTATTTTTCTGAAAAAAAATAACTTTTTGGAAAATTGGTTTCAATTTCACTTGTATGTTTTTTGTTATAAATTGTTTTGGGAAACTTGTTATATTTAGTTATAAACTATTTTTGAGAATTGTTTTATATAAATTTTTTATATAATTTTTGTTAACTGTCATATCATAGTGGCATGAGTAGGGAAGTCATTGGGGAAAACCTACTGAGTTTTATACTGACCCTTGCTTTGGCACTTTGGTGCTCTTGTAGATGTCATATACCAAGACACAGGTAAAGGCATGGAATCTCATTACCAGTGGTTCGTGGTGATGCTTGAGAGCTGTGGTGTTGTTTGGTGCACATAGCTCAGTGTGGGGTCGTGGAGTGTGTCTTGGCTTGTTTTGGGTCTTTTGTTTAGTCTTACACTTGATACTTTGATAATATGTTGGTTATGTATTGGTTTGTAGAACAATGTAGTTCTCCTTTGGTAATTCATGAGTTGGTGGTTTCATTTACATGCATCACATAGTGGTTGTTAATGATTTTTGGGTTGGTTTATTTCTTAATGGGTAAATTGTCCCCCACTTGCATTGAAACCCTTCGGTATTTATTTCCAGCCTTTGGCGTCTTGGGGATTTTGCTTAAGGCCTAATAATGACTCGTTGAGCTCTCAAGCCAATGGGAATTGGCAGGTCGTTACAACCTCCAAGAAAATCATTCTATATAGTATTTAGGGGATTTGGTACTATATTGGGTCGGAATTGGTTAAAATTTTATAAATTCAATAATAACTATTATAAGAGGGAAACCACTCTTCATATCCTGAACCATCCTCATAGTTTTTTCATGTTTAATGAGGTGGATAAATATTATATGGAATTTTATTCTCATGAATTGATATTATTTCCTTATTAATTTGAATTACTGGCTCGTATGATTGATATTGGAAAAAGAATCATTCTTGACGACATGCTTATTTTGAGGGATTATAAAGGTGTATTTCCTGAAGAGTTTCATGGTATTCATACTAACTGAGAGGTTGAGTTTTCAATTGAGATCATACCTAGATATCTTCTATATAATCTAATCTCTACCGAAAGTCCACCATTTAGACATAATAACAAAATAAGTAGTTACAAGATAATACCTACAAGCATTGTATATGCCTCAGTGCTTAACCACGGGGTGAACCAATCTTCTTCCTCAAGAATAATTATGGAACAATGAGCCTCTGTAGTGATTATCGTGGACTCAATTAAATCATAATATTGAATATGTATCCCATATCATAGATAGATGACTTGTCTGATCAACTAAATGGGTCCCAATATTTCTCTAAGGTAGACCTTCAATAGGGGTGTCACTAATAGAAGGTGAAGAATGAAGATATTTTCAATACATTCTTTCAAACATTTTATGGAAACTATGAATATATAGTGATTTCCTTTGAAATCATTAATGCTCCAATAATCCATACAAGAATAAATTCTTTAGATATTAAATTTATATATTTTTGGATGTCCTTATACATGATATTATGATATCATCCAACAGAAAAGAGGAGTAGGAGGATTATTTGAACATTCTACCAGTGTCATTGTGAAATGAGAATCTATATAAAATTTATAGTAAATATGAGATTTATATTGAGAAGGAATAATTATTTGGAAATTGTACAACCATAAAAGGGACATATATGGAGCTTTATAAGAAAAAAGAAATTAGTGAGTACCCCAACCAACATCTATAATGGATATCCATAGTATCCTTGGAATAGATAGGTATTATCAATGATTTGTAAAGAAATAATCACAATTCTCAAACTCACATACCAGAATAACATGAAAGGGAGTAATTTTTTTGTATTATTTAATGTGAACAGAGCATCACATCATTGAAAAATATGATTATCTTCACATTTATATGTGTGAAATATGTATGGATCATTAGAGCCTCGTGTATAAATTAAAACAAAAAGAGAATAATTGGATCCATATAAGATAGTTAGAGATGATAAATGAATATGATTGATCAATGCATTACCATGAGTGGGAGGTGAATTAATTGATAGATTCTCTTAGTAGAAAGGATCCTATGACCTTTGAATGACGATAATTGAGGAGGATGCAATCTACTTTGACATTTAAAGGAACGATACAATAATCACAAAGGAGGTTACCTCATTATTGTTTCTCAAATGATTTATAACCATCCATTTTGTAGATTATAGAGGATGCTTGGAGAGATTACGGGGAAATTCAGAATAAGGTGGAAGTTGTAATAATGGTGAAAACATTAGAGGTCAAAATTGATGTAGAAGGAGTGGTAAATGTTTGGTCATGAATGTGTATACCATAAAATATTGATATAAATATGGAGATATATTATGATTCACATAACATGACCTTTTACATCTACCCATGGATCATAAATGAATATCTAGATCTATTAGAGAACTATTGGTGGAACAATATAAATAAGGACTTTAGATAATATACATAAATGTTCCTAGAATGTCAGCATATGATGTATGAAGGTTAATATCCCAAAGGGATGATGAAACTATTATCCATACAAACATGAAAATAGGGAAATATCACCATGTAAATTGTTACTAGTATTCCAAAAAAATCAAGAAAAAATAATGATATTTGATTTATGTTGGATCATATGATAAATACTACTCACTTTATTATAATTTGATAGGAATTATCACTCCTTAAATTTTCAAAGATATAAATTACCAAAGTGGTGAGGCTGTATAGAATTGAACTATCTATTATAAAAGAACAATATTTAAGAATTAATTATGTTTTTTTAAGTGTCTCCAAAATTCTCTAAACACTAAATTAATCTCCAGTATGAATAATCATCTCCTAATAAATGACTAATTTGAGTAGACTATCTATGCACATGGTGATACATTGATAAAATTCTTGTTGGACTTAAGAAGAGTATGTGATAAATATGTTCCTCTATACATGTTCTAATACAATAATATTTTTCACTGAAATATATAAATGTCCTCATATGAAGTTATTTATGGGAACAAAATAGAAAAAATGTGTATCAGGATGATGTCTGTGAACAAACATTGTTGGTACTTGAAATGATTGTTGAATTGGTAGAAAATGATAAATCCATTCACTAAAACATCATGGATTCTAAAATATGATAAAATAAGTATAAAAACATTAGTCAATGAGACTTGGAGTTTTAGGTAAGAGTTAAAGTGTTCATCCATATGTCATCATGGAAGAGATTAATGGGATTTGAGAGGATGGGTCGGATAAGTCCTAGGTACATTAGCACCATTGTTACTCTCAATGACATTGTGGTTTCGACCTATCAACTAAAACTGTCAAACTCCCTTTCTCAAGATCACAATGTATTCCACATATCCATAATAAGGATGTAAATACCATATCCCTCACATGTAATGAAATTAGTTGCAGTACAATAAGAAAATTATCTCTTATATGGGGAGCTGTTAGATAAAATCTTGGACTGTAGATATAATGTTCTACATAACATTAAAACACGCATAATACGTGTATTATAGTGAAACCACAAGTATGAGGAGGAGAATTTTTAACCAATGGAGGAAATTAATAACATGTAACCTCACCATTTTAAGTTTATTATGTAAAATAAATGTTTTTTGATGAAATTCATTAAGGGAGAAGAATTTAATGATAAATTCTTTTATTAATAGAATTTACCTTCATTTAATTTAGTTATATTTAGTAATGTAATATAATAAACATGAAAAACTTGTGGATACCAAAAAAAATTATTATATTAAATGAAAAATTAAATTTATATAATAAAAATAGACATAAACCTGAATGTATTATAATTGAACAAAAAAAATAAGATAATAATAACACTAAAATTTTAATATGCTTGATCCCCTAGAATAATTGCACTCATGAACAACACTATAGAAATGATGTAAAATTTTAGAATTTCAATATGAATTTTTGAAATAAAAATATATATAACCTAGAGAAAAAATATACGTGAAAGAATATTAAATAAAATATGAGATATTAACAGAAAATATGGAACTCATACGACCATTAAAAATTTGACAGTGGGAGTAGTAATCATACCATTGGAATAGTAATATGACCATTAGGATTAGAAGCCTGATAGTTAAAACTGTAAACTCACCAATGTATGTGTAAAATTATATTTAGTTATAACATTAAAATGAAAATATTATATTTTTTATCATTTTACAACTAAATAAATTTTTAAAAAATAAAAAATTAAGAGTTTGTATTTTTATAAAACATAAATGATTTAATTTAACTTCTATAGTAAATATAATTCCTTAAAAGAACATTTATTTTCATAAAATGTAATATAAATTTTTTATGTTATACTATAATGATAATATAATTTTATGATACCATAAGTACTTATTCAAAGGGTAATAAAATTTATGATATTATACAAATTGATATTTTTCAAATAAATGGGGATTTTATTTATGAATTAAATTTATAATTTCAAAAATTATTTATATAGAATGGAATTATTTTTTTGAGTATACATATCAAAAAATGGTAACGGGAAATTTTAGTATTATTTCTAAAATAGTTTAATTTTTGGTGAATTATGAAATACTTTCAAATACAATATTTGACATTATAATAAAAATACATGAACATTTGAGTCATGGATGATGTAATATCCCAATATATAGAACATTTATGTAGTATTTATTATATATAGTCATAATATTCATCACTATTTATAGTCTTGAGGCAAAATAATTAAGTAATGACTATAATATTCAAAAACACACCTCTCCTCCCAATATAAATACCACCCATCCTAATCACCACTTGAAGGCCTTGAATATTCTAAAATATATGACCGATCCAATTAATTATACTCTCTACCAAATACTAATTTATCTGGTCTCATACAAATACTATTTCAAGGATCAATAAGAGGTAGACTAAAAGGAGACAAATAAAGGAAGAGGTAAGAAATCTCAACATACCACTTTCAAGTTTATTCTACTTCTAAAACCCAACTATGTTTTTCATCTACCTAGATATATAGACACTAGTATAAGAAATATAATTATATTTTTATTATTTTGGTAGAATATCTATCTCCTACCCTCTCTTCATTAGATTCTAAAATGACATCTTTGATTACAATATGGTTGGTCCACCACCTCCATGAACAACATATATAATTTTTACCAACATACATAAAGGCTAGTTATAGAAATAATATTATAATTAAATATTATTATAATGAAAATATTATAACCTATTTCAAGTTATTTAATCATTTAATAATCATAGGATTAAATTAAATGAAAGCTGTTCATGACAGTTGGTAAAAGAGCCTAAATAAACTAACCATATAACATTAACGTTTCCACTAAAGGAATATTTAATATAAAAAAAATAATAATGGGGAAAATTAAAAAATTTCAATGTAAATTAAAAAAATTTCATTTCACTTATATTATTGCAGTCCCATTTTACACAAACATCAATAATTATTCACAAGTGACCCAAACACAGAACTATGAAATGAACGCCCTTAGAAAAGTTTAATTAAACGTTATATATAAATGATATTGTTATAAGTGAACATAATAAAATTATAATAAATAAATATAAATGTAAAATGTATTGAAATAAGTAATTTATAAATTTAAATTGATTATTCTGGACATTATGTGAAAGTGAAAAACGATTCTGGAAAATAAGTTAAGGGATCCCTTAAAACCACGCTTTTTATTTGGGTTATGAATTTTCTATATTTAACAAAATACACCTCTCTCTATTTTATATAATGAAATTATTCTAGATTATATATATATATATTTCTATTATATATATTCCAATCATTTTTTCCTTTCTTTGATGGGATAATACATTCCTTAACTTTATTTCTCAAATGTATTATTTATATTAAAACCCAATTAAGAGGAAATTTTATATCCCTTAGTCATTTTTTATAAATCTTATTTAAAATTAAGACCATATTTTTAGAACTATTATTTTATACTCATATATATATGTCCATAATACATAATCCCTTCTTCCCTTTGGAATCATTATGAAATAATCTATGATTATGATATAAGGAATGATTATATAACAATTTTCATTGCATAGGTAATTATTGTGTTTATTCCCCGTGATTGATTTCATATTGTGGAACACATATGAATTTAAATGTTATATTAAGTTCCCTAATAATGAACTCAAATACATTATGTAGTGTTTATTCTCATGATACATTATGTATAGTATTAGAGGTGAACCTAATTTATGATGATACTTTTTCCATGATGCGATGTTCTCTTAGAGGTCATCCCTGACTTATTCTTATGTCATATTTCATGTTTCCTCCCAACATTATATAGTGTGTGATATTATAATTATACTATATTTAGGTTATTCTTCCATATGATAATTCAGGGACCTTCTTTCTTTCTGATATTATTTTATTCCTTTTTATTTATATGTTACGCTTCTCCATCATGTTTATTCTATTACTGGAATTTATAGCTGACCAATTCACAAATTCATTCCCCATGTTACCATATATAGATTTATAAAATTATAGATATTTATTATCTAGTTTTATAAATTCAAATAAGTAATTTTAACTTTAGTTTCATGTTGTTCTTTTATGTACCTAGTCTCTAAATACAAAAGGCCTTTCTAAAAAATTAGAAATTAATAATAGAAATTTATATTAACAATTAGGTAACAATATATATAAAATTATTGGTTACTATAATATAGATATATATTAATTTTTACTCATAAAAAATACCAGATTTAGGTTATGAAATCACTATCTGATGGGGTTTGATTACTGGCAACAAGATTGAGATAAAATTGATTAGATATGAGAGTCAGGCATATTGAAGGTGTTATTATTCAAATAGAAAGATTATGGTGGTTATTGTTGGTGGATGATGACCCAAATATGAGATTATTTCATGATTTGGTTTTAGAATTTAGTGTGTGTGATTGGATTATTTTATGATAGGTTAAAGAATTAAGAAATCATGATTGGGTAATGTTACAACACATTAGTAGGTATAAGCATCGATTTTTTTGAAGGGTAATATGAGGGATAAATAACTGGTGTTTTTTCTTGAAATTGTAGGTGATGAGGTTGAAACACTAGTGATCATATCAATATTAATCTATAAATTCATTTTTTGAAGGAGATTCCTATATTGGAAACATCGTGACCCTGAATAGGCTATTATAATAGAAGTCTTAAAATGTGTAACTCCATAAGAAATGATGAATAATTTAAGAATTATTTAGTATCTTGTGATATAATAGTGGGGTTGAGTTCATTATTAATATTAGTGATGTTTATGAGTGGGTATCTTGGGTTTTGGTGAAATTTACACTATATTATTTGGTCATAGAACATAAAATTGTCCAACATTTAGGAGTTGTATATGGTGAGTCAGTGGACAATAGGTGATTAATATAGGTAATGGTTTATTTATAGATGGCCAATAAGATATATTATAGATAATAAGTGTTTTGGTTTTGAGTTATTAATGACCTCAATCATTATGGGTTATAATTGTTTTTTAAAATTTTATTTATTTGTCCTTGAGAAGGGGTTTTTTGAGAATCATGATTTAGATCGTGATTTTTAGAGTGAAAAAATATCATGGAGATGTTTTGGTATATGGTGATGGGATCAGTGAGTGTTTTGAGTTATCAGATGAATGTTAGAGTAGGGTTAGGGTGGCCTAAGAACTGAACATTACTACATGTGGCTCTCTAGGCCATGGTAAGTGAGGGCCAAAACATGAAATCCCTCCATGGGAAGTGTATACCATGGATCAAGGCCACTTAATAGTGACCATGGGTGTGGTACCGAACTATGGTTAAGGTAACCATATATGTGCAAGCATGGGTCTTGAGGGTTCATTCAGGGGGGTATAGAGAGACAGAGACACCGATTTTATTTTTTTCGAGTGTTAAAAATTGTATGCGGATTTCCTCCTAGCCATGGAGCCTGGGAATATAGGGGGAGTATTATTGAGGGCATTCTTCAATGGAACCATGCATCCATGTTGTGTCGAATACCTTTCATGTTTTTTTATAAGGGTAAAATTATATATTCTTAGGTCATCCTATTTTATGTTTTAGAGGGATGTTACACTTGGGGAGAATTTATTCAGCTGAATCTTCCCACCATTCTTTCCCCATTAAAACCCCCATAGAGAGGCATTTTTTCTATAGATTTATAAAATTATTTATGGTGGGTCTCTCAAAAATTATAATTAAAATTTCTATTTAACTTTCATTGAATCGAATTTGAGTTAATTTTATTTAGGTTTTTCGTGATCATTACATCATAACATAGTAGAATCCTCATGATATTATATCTCTTTTTCAAGTGAAGGTTGGATTATTTATTATGATTATGATAATAGTCCACCAATAAATGTTTCATTGAATATAATTCTCTTGAAATTTTTTTAAAGGGTTCTTTATAACTTCAGAATAGAATTGGGGACCGATTTGTTCTGGAATAATGGGGATTTTTTTTTGTTTCTGTACAAGAAGTATGGCATGGGATGTAGTTCTTCTTCTGCATTAGGGTCTACAAGTGGAAGTAGAAAGGTGAGTTTCCAACCACTATTCTTCCTATGTTTATATTGAATAATTATCTATAAATTATTTAAATTAACTATTGAATATTTTATTTTGAGATAATACCTCAGGTGATGGTAAAATATTTGATAAGGAATGAAAGTGTTTTTTATGTTGTGTGGGGGAATCATGAGGGTGGTAAATCCACGTATGATATTTGTGGTTTTGGAAAATCTACCTAAGGTTTATGCCTCATATTTATGTATTATATGATCTGAGATCTCACCACCTGTGTTACAAATACATTATTTTTAAAATGAAAATTAAATGTTTCCTTTATACTGTTATGATATGAAAAATGTGTCATGCACTATAATGGACACTTAGGAACTAGAATGATTCATTAACCACCAATGGTTAAGGGTTTGACTAAATTTGTACTATGTAAAAATTTACAATAGAGGGTAATAAATTAAATGTGTTACATGAAAGATAGTGTAATTAAAGATAGGGTGGATTAGAGCCACATTGATTCAGATCTGAACTCCTACAATGTTATTTGGATACAAAATTACCCAATGACTATGTCACCATGTGGGAAAAATTTGTTTTAGGTCGTGAGAAAAATGAATGGGATACCCTTGTGATGACAGGGTTCATTAAGTAGGTCTATTTCTTATTTTTTACTGGTTAGACAAGAGATTATTAGGATTTATTTTGATATTGAGATGACTACAACTCTATCACATGATGGTGATTACACTGTTGAGAATGGATTATAGTCTTGATGAGTGTGGTGATAAAGATAAACCCCCCATGTATTGATGACGTATAATGGGAGTGTTTCCTCTCGAGTATGAGTCTATATATCTCATAATAGTGATATGGGATAAGTCCTAGGTGAGGACTGTGACTTAAATTGATGACTTGGAATAGTATTTCAAATGCCCATTGTTTTTTATTTTTTTAAGAGAACCATTACTTAGTCGAATATATCTATGATGTAAAATTGTGTGAGGTTTGGGACAATACTCTTTGTTATAAAATAACTATTTTTTTTTTGTTTTTTGTATAATGAATATGTTGTGGATTTTGTTTATTTGTTTCTTCTATTTGTTTTACTCTAATATGATGCTAGGGTCTCCCCATGGTAACACCTCAGACTATCACTAAAAATTTCTAGCATTTTGTATACTGTGAGGCATTCCTGATGTCACATAACATTATTTACAAGAAATTTGTGAGTGGTATCAGTTCAATCGTGTTATTGTAGATTGACAATTGGATAGGATAGTGAAAATAGTGTTTATTCAAGTAAATTTTAGATAATAATGGGTTATTGAACGAAAATTAAAATTCATAATGTAATTATCATGGATACATATATTCGTTATTTTATTGGTTATTTCATTTATATCTTATCAATGTGTATTCAAATTGGGTGATAGACATGTAGTGGAATGTTTGAATTTTCTAAACTATGTTAACTATCTTTTATGTCTTTCCTATTTCCTTGTTTGAATTGATCACATTATGTTTTATCTCTTGTGCTTTGAAATAATTTTAAAACATTTCATTGAGATTGATATGAATGTTTGTTTTCTCATGAGGTATCTTTACATGGATTCGACTAATAGTTTATCTTTTTTACCTACTACATTAATTCACCTTGTTGTAGTTGATTCCATTTTTAGATTCACTAAACATTTGAAATGTTATATTGTGTAGAAAATGTGGAATACATGATATGAATAATTTAATAGGATTTTTATAGATAATTTTTATTTCCAATATAAATTAGGTATATTTTTATAGAGAGTATGCCAATTGTTAATAAAGGTCACATATCCTATTGATAGAGCCTGTTAACTATTCATATTTACAATTTCAATCATTAAAATATAGAAACTATGTGCTACACCTTCATTTTATATTATTTATGTGATTAACATTTCTATAGGTTCCCTATTTGGATGTTTCACCGGTGTAACCTTATAGTCCTTCATATTGTATATTCATGAATCAAGTCTTGTTTTGAAATATTTGGCTCAAGGCATGTGCACTGCTTAAACTAGATAATTTCACTTATACTTATTTCAATTACCACATATAGAGGATGTATTACTTATATATACATATATGATTATGAAATATATATATACTCATTCTTATAATAAAATGTTTCCTCCTATGTGAGGATTGCCTGAATGCACAAGAACAAAGACTCCCTGAAAAGTGATTGTTTCCCTCCTAGGTCAATGTGAGTATATAGTCCTCCCTATTAGAATGAATATATATATATATATATATATACTTTTTAACATAAACATAAACATATTTATAATCTCCTTCCAAAACTACTTGATTATTGTCAAACAATTTCAATGAGTATGCCCCTCATGAAAGATAGGTGTTGCCCTTGGAATTTTCACTTGGATCGATGATGAATTGTATGATTCTAATGGATTACAATATAAAACCTTAAAATTTTATTTCTACTTTCATTATGATAGAAATATATATCTTACTATACAACTATACATTAATTCATAGACTGTAAAATCTTTCCTTATTTTAAATGTTTTGTTTATTGAATGTTGAACCATTTTTTATATAGTTATATTAATATATAGGCATGTGTTTTCATAAAAAATAATATTTAATTAGTGTATTGAGAAAATATTTTCAGTCCCCAACTGATAATTTGTGATCACACCCAACATGGACAACATTGTGAAAAGAAAAACTCTCAATTACTCTGTGTTTTATACTAACAGATACATCTTTACTCAATGACTGATTTTTCTTATTTTTCCCTTTCATAGGTGATGGTTTTACCTACACTTTAATTATTGATTCTATTATTTTCCTTTTATAGGATACAATCAGAATATCTCTTATTTTTTTGGGAATTTCCTTGTCTTGAGGCCTTGTTTGAATATGTTATTATTCGTGTTATGGTTTAAAATCATTGATTACATGTGTATTTGTTTGATATGAATTAATATTATGATTTATGGTTATATTTAATTCTATTCACTATTTTATGACTTGTATGATATCAATTTTTATTTTTAGGATGCCTCATATATGGATTGGTCATGTTATAATCTCGATAGGGAGTTGTCCTTACTTTTATATAAAATCAAGTGGGTAATGTGTTCCCCCATAGTAAACCATTATCCATAGAGCTAGTTGTCATCCCCAAATGACTGGGGTGAAATACTTGGTAAGTATAACCCTAACATTGGCATTAATATGGTATTAGTTTCAAGGTCACTATAACCTCATATTTTTTAAGATTCTTGTTAATCATAACTGAATTAAAATTCATTAACCTTATAGTCATAGAGATTAATTATTGTTTTCTCTCCAAAACATTACTTATGGGAAAAAATAAAACCCATGAAAGTGGATCACCTCATAGGAGAATAATTATTTCTTTATAATGTATCATATCCTCTATAATAAAATGATTTAAAAAATTTATGTTTTTCATTTCCTTCAGAGACTAACTATAATCATATCCCTTTTAATTCAGTGATACTAAAAATATTCCTAAAAACATTCTTCATCAGGTTATGCATTATTATCCCATGGTCAACCTACCATGGGTGGACCACTCAATTACATAAACTTCTCTAGTAATTAACAAAATAATAAAATAATCCTTTAATATATTTAAAATATAAAAGGGAATGAAATATGTCTTAATTGATAAGAAATATCAATAATTTGAAATTAAATAAGCAGTCAAGATTGTGGAGAAACATAAATAACATAATCAATAAAATTCCCTTGAAATGTACCTTACCCTTTTTAATTAACTTAATATTTCATGTCTTTTGGAACATTCATTTTAATCATTACCATGAATTTGAAACACATCGTAAATTGTTTCATATATATCAAGCATATGGTCAATAATAATAAAAAATCAATCCAACATAAGAACATAACATAAAAAAATTTCTAGTATATGTAATATTTAATAAACAATAGTGAACTCATTAACTTAATTAATGATATTAAAATTCATGATACATATAATATCATTTAATAAATAAATATTATATCCCCAATGTGTTATTCAATTATAGATCTACCTATTACTCATTCCTTCCACAATAAAATATCTGGTTTATTTATCCTAGTGGCCAGGATTTATTTCTTAATTTTTATGGTTTCAAAGAGTAAATTTTCATATTCTATTTTTAATAATTTAGGACAAGATCCCTATTAAATTTAGTCATTTAATGGTTTATAAATTTAATTTAAATAACCAAGTGAAAATTTTGGACTTCATAGAATACATAAATTTAATTCTAAAATTTCAATCACATGAGCTACACATTTTTGTCCCTTGTATTTATTATTATAACTCTCTTATACAACAACCAAAATAAGTGAAAAACATAAAAAATTGTCAGTTCGAAATATCCTCATATATTTATTTTTGCATGTTTGTTGAATATCACATAATTATCCAACTAAATTTATATGTATATGAGAAACAAAGTACACAAGCATGAAATGAATATTTTACTCATAAAAATGATATATATGAATCAATTTAAATTATAACTGTAATATTACCTATTAATAAATGATGAAACTCCATTTACATAGATGAATATCCATTTTAATAACTGATAGATCCTTTATGTAAGTGAAATGGAGAAGTGAAAATAGAGATAGGGAGAGACCATACTCTCTTATATACTACTTCAAACCAATCAATTTTTATGGTTTAAAAAGTTTACACATTAGGTATGTGGAAAAAATTAAACCCATTTAATGTTATTATATAAAAGATATTGAAACCCTGATGGTCTGCATCAAACTTATAGCGGGTTGTTTGAACTAAAATAAAAATATATCAGAAATATGATGGATAGATTATATATGTTATCTATATCAATCCATAATTATCTTACATAAATATTACATCATTTTAGATGAATATTAAATATATAACATTCTTATTCATGCCAAAATAATATAGGTTTAGTGTCTTTTTAAATGTGGATACATAAAACATTATTAATAAGAGATATACATTATATAATAATAATAAATTTATAAACAACACCCTTATTATAAATATCATATATATATATATATATATTCATTATAGCATGGGGAAAATAAAACATAAGAAAGGGCGAGATTAGATACCCAGTAAAGGAAAAATAGAGATATCGTAACTTGATAAAAAAGGAATGGGGACTGGATATTAATATTTAATAAATATACCTCACATATAATAGATCAAAATTATATTTCATTTCATAATTACATGAATAAAAATAGAATACAAAATGCATGAAATGAGATCATAACATTGGTATAAGGAATAATTTTATGGGATACACATTATCATAAAAATATAATTTCTTTAGTGAAGGATCACTGTCAATACTGTCATAGTTGATTAGATTCTCTATGTAGTCCATCATATATATATATTAATGGTTCACTCTAAATACTATCATAGTCGACAAGTCCCCTACCGAACTAGATTAAATCCTCATTCCACTTCTTATTAACTCAAGATACATCCCTATTCACTCAATTTAATGAAGGGATATATAATTTTGGGCCGACATTTAACATAATGTAAATAATATATATGTACTCAAAAAATATCATAAAACATTCATCATCCTTTAACCAATTTAATGGATATGTGTTTCATAAAAATATAATCTTTTCATTATAGAATAAATACAAAAAAATAAATAGTTTTCATAAACATGTTATTATTTCATCATAGAATAACGGGTAGAAAGAAAAAAGTTTTTATAAAAATATTATCATAATAATAATAAAATATAAAAATAAATAATAATCATGATATATTTGGTTCATATCCTCATTAAATCATAGTTAACATCAATAGATGATGTCAAAATAAATTTTATTTAAATGGTTAATAAGAGTAGAAAATTCCAATTTAATTTTTATAACTGATTATTCAAAATATAAAAATTTCAAAAATATTATAGAAAATGTTTTCCTCAAAGATATCCATGGAAAAATTTATTTGATTATTCAAATTTCTATGTGGCAAAAATGGCAGTAAATTCCATTCAATCCATATCTATCAAACTAAATTTTCCTTTCAATGTTTTGGTAAAAATTCAAAAGTACGTCATTCAGAAAAGGGTAATAAGATTATTTTTATCCATTTTTAAAAAATTTAAATTATTGTAAAAAATAACTTAATTAATCATTCTATAATTTAAAAAAATCATGAAATCATGTTTAAATAATATGGAAATGGAAGAATAAATAAATTTTTCAGAAGATAGAAATAATCTCCAATTTTCCTAAAAGTTTTACTTCAGTTTACTAAGGACATAAATAGAAGAAAATTAAATTAAAATATGTAATATATAAAAATAAATGGATGAATTTTTTTATGAGATTATATAGTGGTATATATTTAAATATCATCATTAGAAACTTAATCATAAATAATCGAGATAAATGATGATATTATAGAAGTAATCCCTTACCACTTTGGTAACATTTTAATAAAAATATTCATGAAATATAGAATCATATATGGATATTAAAATCCCCATAATTCTCATGATAATAATCATAAAATACAGTCATGGGTATTATATACAATATATAAAATAATCAAGTGGAAAATATGACGCGCGTCTCATAGAAATAAAAGTGAGTGGAAGATTCCTTACCCTGAGTTCAACCCTCTTTGAATGAACATTAACCAACCATTTAAAATATTAATTTATTATAAAATTATAATAGATTAATTTACATAATTATATGATCATATTTTATCCACTTATTAAATTATAAGATCCATTTATTAAAAACTCTTCATTAAAATATGTATTTCTGGCCTTAACAGTTCCATTTTTCATGAGAGTTTCAATTTTGAAGTTCCAAACCATTACCTTTGATGATGATTCGAAAAAATATAGAATATAAATAATGATATAAATATAATAAATATTAATTAAATTTATATTTAGATTCTACCATAAATGATAGAGATAGAAAAATTAATTACAATGTTCATATAGACGATAGGTCATACATACGCCTTAATGTTTTTTTTTCACATTTTGACGGATGTAATAGAAAAATTATTAATAATAACAAAATTCCATAGAATAATTATTATATAATACATATCTTATATTTATATATATATTAAATCTATCCTTTTTACCATCTATGTAAATTTGAAATGCATAATGAATCACATCTCTCTATGGAGGTGGTAGCCCACAGGTACATATGAAGGACGTTTTCATTTTCCAATAGATGGGATGGTATGAAAGTAGATATTATATTATAATTATTGAATTATAATTATTCTATAAATATAAAAATTAAACACATAACACATAACAATAAAAATCCATTAAATATGGTGATAGAATGTGAATTGTATCGCTAAGTGGATGTGGTAATCCACATGTAAGCATCAATGATACTTTTACTTCCCATTTAATGGAAAATATGGTAAATAATGGTAGTTACACAGTCATAACAAAATTTCATCATATAAAGGATACTAAAATTATTACTTTATTATGAATAACACATATTTAGAGCATGTAAAATAAGAAATATATTGAAATAGGTTGGGTAGGAAGAGTATTTGTTATTTGATTCTCCAAAAATAGATCCCTTCATGAGGAACCTTGGTATTGTATTTTAAGAAAAAAATAACAAAAAAATCATGGATATAAATGTTAAAAATATAATTGGGGAGGTCTTTTTCAATCAAGATGTCTCAATGCAGTGTAATGAAAAGATTGAATGGGAATCATTATACAAGGTTGGGAAATGAAACAATTGGAATTAATAATATAATTTATATATAATTATACTTTCTTTCATTTATAATGCCAAAAAATAGACATCAATTCAATTAAAAATATTATATAGTCGAAATATAATAAGAAAATATAAATTAAATTTTTTTTTGTTTTATTTAGATATTAACTTTTTTGTTCAACCCATTCGTTAACTAATTTAATACTTAACTATGATAATGAATTTTTCAATATTAAAGTGTTATAATATTACTTATATGTTAAAAATTAGATCATAAATGAACACATGATGAAATTTCATAGCATTTAAAATAAAATAATATCTCATGAAACACTTCAATTCACCAAAAAAATATTACTTTTATAATTTTTAAAATCATTTACTTGACTTTTTTACTGTTTTCACAAGTGTTCTGTCGAAGTTGAAAAATATTTTACAGAAAATATATCATAACTAAAATTTAAAAATAAATTACCATTAAAAAATAATTTCATTCTTATTTCAAATAAAATTTTAAAAAAACCTATGAAATTTTTATCACTATTAAAAATATTATAGTCATTAAAAGCAAGAAAGTAGCATTTTTTACATTATCATTTACTTACATATGATAAATGTAAAAGTAAAACTAAAATTGAAATAAAAGGCAACATTTTATAATTTAGGATGATTATTGAAAAAATAGACTCATCTAGTGAAATACATGTACATGTTTGAATGAAATTATAACCCTATCACGTCAGCTTTAAACCTAATTAACTTATTTTACCATTATCATGGTAATAAAAGTTTATTATGGTTACAATTCATAATTACCAACAATAAAATGCACTTATTTCAAAACATTGAATCCATATTTTAGAATTAAAAATATATAACTTTTGGAATATAATTTTAGAAAAAATCAAAAAACACAAAAAAAATGTTTTAAAAAAAATCATTTTATATATAAAAATTTGTTCACACTAAATTCGACATTAAAATTGAAAAAAAATCATTCAATTGGATTATTAAAAATATAATATGACTAATTTTTTATTGAATTGAATTTAAAACATAATGGAACATGGTAAATTATTGATATAAAAACATAGTTCTAAATAAAAATTAGTATTTTTTTACTATTCACTGGAAAATCAATCTTTAAAAAAGAATTAAACCAAAGATAATTTCTATATGCTGATTTAAAATATATTTTTATCAATTTATAGAAATTATTTTTAATATTATCTAACAAAAATCATTATTAACCATTTTGGATGAAAAAAATTCGGAAGAATAAAACGACTTCTCAAAATTGAGTAATTATTTCTTATAAATTTATCATCAAATATTTATTGGTTATGACCTTTATATATATTTCATAATTTCATTACTTATACTCATATAATCTTATTCAATGATTATGTTATAACTATCCAAAAATAATAAGATTTTGTGTCTTGTTAAAGCTTGGGGTTGGGTTTTATATAAACTACCAAAAATAGTGTTCTTATAAAATATCATGATTGAACATCATACCCAATTAATTAAATTCCGTCCCCATAATCTCAATATATGATAAAAAATAAAGGGTTTGATATTTAAAAATTACATTATTGGAAACCAATTTTGTTATATATGCTAATAAAAAATACATTTGAAAGGATGGAAATAGAAATATAAAAGTCAATAATAATAACACATAACATGGTTTTTAGATAGGATAATATTAGTTGGAAGTAAAAATATATACGTTGAGTAATAATTTTGTGTCCCAATAATAATATAGATTGTTCAAGAATATTTATCACAATAAATCTAATTATAATGATAATTTTAGCGGCCACAAAACCATAAATCAAAAAGGTGGGAAAAATACCATTGATTCATCATAATTTATTGTATCTTGGAAAAACTTTATTACAATATCCTTTCCCTAGAGTTGAAGAATTCCTTTTCCATTTAGAAAAAAAATCATAAAGAAATATACTTACTTGTCCTTTAGAATTTGAACATTTAATCAATTTCGACAACAATATCATCCTTTTCTCAAAATCATTAGTATTCAAGTTGAATTTTTCATTCCTAAAATAAAAAAAATCAACATCATAATTAAAACATGGATATCAATCTATTCCTCCAGTCATTAAATATTAAATAAATATAAATAGTTAACATAACATATGATAATATAATTTTTTTTAAACCTTCATATGATGAAATAACACAATTAACTCTAAAATTTCCACAATTATAACAACTGTTTCACTTTAAACATTTCAAAAATAACCCGATATCCAAGATACATTTAAAAAATATTAATTAAATTTTTAACCTGAAAGTTTGTGTCATAAATTTTAAAAAAAATCCCCCAAAATGTAATTTAATTCTTCCCAAATAATATTTCTTGTTAAATGACATGTTATACCTAAAGGATACTTATGACAAAACCTAATAAAGAATATCTGAAATATCATTAATCACAATGATATATCACTATATAATCTTATAAGGTAGTGAGATTACCCAAAATATCATTAATCATATATATATTAACATGAAATCTATTCCTAATGTTTACCCTTAATATCATCCAAAATACCATGTATTCAATGAATCACATTTCAATCATTAAAATTATCAACATCCTACTATACAATGACCATAATTAAAATAATAAAAAATCAAATACCAACCAAAAGTGTCATATAATCCTCAATAAAGTATTATTCCTAAAACCTAGTAATCATTTCAAATCACATCAAAATATCATCACTTAAATCCTTAAAAGGGGAATCTATGCATGTTGACATTTTATCATCCTAAAACATATAAAACCATGATGGAATCCAAAACTATTAAGTTATCCCTATATGAAAACTTATATTCTCTAAAAATTAAAACAATCCATATTACTCAAACAAATTAAAAGAAAATTGAATATATTCAATAAATCAAAAAATGAAAAAAAACTGTATCAAAGATTACTTGAATCCCTTTTTCATCAAATCACTAACTAATTTCAAGGTAACTAATACTATCCCATTTACATGATAGATTTAAATCTTATCTTAATCCAAATTAATTTTTATTCCTTACAAAATTCATGGTTATCATCAACATTCGAAACGTATTTTAAATTCTTAATGAAATAACTATTTTGGAAAAATCCTTAGCTATTTAATGATTCTTATATCCAAAATATCATTTATATAAGAATTATAAAATATAAATCTTGTATCCCAATACATAAACAAATCAATACTTGAACATTAATTATTGGTATAATATATGTATTTCCTTTTTCTAGGAGGTAACCCATGGATTATGGAATTATCTTGGATAATTACCATATTCCTAAAAAAAGACATTGAACTATATCTATAACTTTAGGTATAACTTTATTTCCCTCCATGACCATTTTTTTCCCCAGATATTACTTTCTTAATTCAAATTTACTCCACACATAAAAAATCTACTAATTCTATTGATAATGTTCTATAAGTGTTTCTTCCCATATACTTTACATGTAAGATGATGAATCTTCTTCCCTTTGTGGTCTTCCTAAAAACAATTTTTATTTCATTAGGTGTGCCAAGAAACTAATAAAAATTGATATTTTTAATTATATAATGAGATATTTTATAAGGTATAATCACATGGATTTACCCTCTAACTCCCATTTCATTTTGATGATCATAAGAAAAATCATACAATTTTCCATCACATTCTATGTTTACACGAATCCTCAGGGTTTTGTCTATTTAATAAACAAAATAGTATAGTAGGAGAAACAATAATACTAGTTTAGAATAATAAAATCATGAAAAAAATTCATATGATATCTAAATCATGATACTTTCTTCCTAATCTATGACTCCTTAGGTTTAATTTAGGCTATTCTTAGTTATCATATGTATTAAACCGTCATAATATTTTATAAGGGAGATGTGATTTTAGCCAAGAATATCCCCTATGAGTGTCAAACATGGTGTCCAACAAGGGTACACTCACCATGAACTAGAATTAAAATCTATATATAAATTTTCTAACATTAGTTGGTATTATTACCCCTAGACACGTCTTTTCAAAAACCACTTCAACATGTTGTATCTAGGTAGTGATTTATCTTTGCGAAAACCATATAATCACTTCATTAACAAAACATTAGCATATTATCCTATAATTATACCTATAACTACATTTTTCACTAAATATATATAATATTAATTCATAAATACTGAATAAACCCTACTACGATACAAATTATATTGACCCATACTGTTCATACATAAAACATTATAATAACATTCAACCCATAACATTATGATATATGTCAGATTTGTATGGGTACAATTTCATTGTAAAACTGGATATGTAAAAAATATTGATAAGAGGTGTACATCATATTCCACTAATATCTTCATAACATACACCCTTTTTAGACATATCATTCTTAATAAATGTATCATGAAATAGGGAAAAGAAAAAATAAAGCGTGAGATTAGATGCTCAGTAAGGGTAGTGAATGAATACATCAATGATCACTTAAGAATAACATGAGCATAAGTATATGATGACAAGATCATAACATTTCAAAACCATTCCATAACATCTTGATCTACGTTCCACAAATCAGTGCCCCAAGTTAGTTCACTATGTGAACTCAAGTATTACTCCCCATACGCAAGAGGCTGATGACTAACAGTGATAGTCTAATACATCAACATGGGGAGAAAATACCCTCTTTATAAATATATCAAAATAATGTAAATAAATAATAATAATCAATGGATATAACTAATAACCAAACTGAACTAAAATCACATGATGACCAAAACTAGAAATATAATATCCAAAACTAAATAATAGATATTTTATTCCATATATAGGTCATGTTTCAACATAAAAACCTATAATAAATAAAGAATATGAAAATCCAATATTTTTCCCAACAAAAAGTGTAGTTTCATCATCCACAAGCCACCTGATTCATCCATCTAAAATAAGGATCATGCTCTTATAATGTCCTGGAAACATGAGGTCTATTTGGGAACTGATATGGAATCCCGAGTAGTGTATGATTAAAATTGAGTAGGTCGCCACCAACGATGTATAAAACAATATACAGTCAATAACAATGTATTTATTTTCATAAGGAATAATATAAAAGCAATAAAGTGAATAATTTACATTTTTTCAATTACACATTATTTAAAGACATAAATCTCAGGTTACTAAGGACACACAACCCCACAATAACTTCATCTTGTACTGGGGTCTAAACAATATTACATATTCAGTTGAAAATTAATTATAACACTTGTTATGTCATTTACCATTCATTTAAATTCATTATAAAAAACAATTGCAATTGTAGACCTATATCATCATTTTTGGGCCTATATCTCTATTACAAGGACATAATTGGTATTTTGAGTAATATTTAGTGACCCACAAGTCATTATAAATCATTCCATATAGTGTGATTTTGAAGAAGGGGTCCATGTACCATACTCATTTATCACTATGTGCTTTTAATGCAGTAGGGTATATCCACCACTCATTTATCAGTATGGTATTTTGATGCTACATACAATATCCCGCACATGTATATCACATATAACACAATATCACACATAACACGTCAATAAAGGTTAAACAAAACTAAACATATCATCACATTTCATAATCACACATTTCATTAATTACTTCACTAATTAATTAATCTAACTCCACAATCACAACAATATATTAATTAATTCAACATTTAATTAATACAATTCCACATTATCAAAATATATTAATTAATTAAACAATTAGTCAATCAAATTCTACAACAAATAGAATATATTAATTAATTCAAAAATTAATTATTCCAGTTCCACAATAAAAAAATATTTGAATTAAATAAAAAATTAATTAAACCAACTCGAAAATTCCAATATTTCATTAATTATTTCACTAATTAATTAATCCAATTCTATAATTCTATAAATTAATTACTCAATCAATTTATTCACTTCACAATTAAATTTTTAGGTGTGTCAATTGAAATATTATAATGCAAAAAATCTGTTGGAAACATGACTATGAGAGTTGAATTTACACCACCTACCACATGTTTTTCAAAAAAAATATTCCCAATAGAATTCCCCATTTGATGGGAAACAACAACAGTCATGATGAAGAATGAGACAAAGATTAAAACCTATAATGATGATAAAGTGAATCAAGATCAATCAAAACTAGATCTAGAACTAATTTAAATGGGAAAAAACAACCATTCTAGAATGGGAATATAGTTGGAGAAACAAGAAAAACCAATCAGGAGGAGATTCTCTTTCCATGAGAGGTGCAAATCATCAATCTGGTTTTCAAATCATCAATAAAAAAGTTTGGGAAACCTGTGAATCTATCTAGGATCCTCTAAAATAGAGAGGAAAGGGTTAGGGTCGAGTTGGTATGATTTAGGGTGATGTTTGTGAGGTTTATGATTTTAAAAACCAATTTCCAAAAATACTAAAACCACAAGAATGATTTACTGGTTGGGGTGGAGGGTTTTCCTAACCGTGTACTTATACTATGCAGCTCTTCTAGGAGGGGTGCATAGTTACTCCTAAAAGGGTTCATAGTTTAACAAACTCTGCACTGGTCATGAGAATACCCCCTATTTTTTTCACATAGCTTGTTGGTTTAGAAACATGGTTTGTGCAAACTGTGCAAAAACAGTGCACAACCTCTCCTCCTTCAAATGGTATCCAATTTCCACCCAAAATAAAAGAAAAAACATCCCAAACAAAATCTAATCAAAAATAAAATAGAGTTCAAATAAAAGAGCTTGAGGAATCTCTAGAAAGTTATAGGATCTTAAAATTTCCCAATATTGTAATAGTCTATCCTCGAGATATACTCCCAAGAATATCTATGATTTCTAGGTAAAAAATTGGTCCACTAGGCTCGCATATCAGTTTTCTCTCCAAAGTTTCTTCATAAACAAATCCATGTTGCAATAATACATTAATTATCTGTATGGTATTCCCCTTAAAATGTTCTTCACTACAATACAACACATGTATCAGATGTCCCTCAAAGGAAGCATCAATCTCATGTTTGAAATAAACCACATTGAACAAATTATAAGGTTTGGGGTGATACCCCTGAAGTAATGGCACATGAACAACATCATTAATAACATTGTATCTCTAGAGAATATATAATCGATATACCACTATCCTTCTTCTATCCAAAACCTCAAATTGTCCCACAAACTAGGGAGCCACCTTTCCCTATGTCTGAATCCTACAGTGACCCAAATATAGATTACTCTAGAAGGAATACATGATCACATTCTATAAACTCAAGGATTCAACAACATCTATCATCATACTACTTATTTCTAATCTAAACCGTAGACATAATCATCTGAATCAATTAAACCTGATCTGACATTACCTGTATGAGACTCATTCCAAAAAACTTTGACTCACCTACCTTCATACAATATAAAGGTGATCACCATGGATTACCATAATGAGCCCTATAAGGTTCCATCGAAATAGTTTCTTGATAACTATTTTTGTGGGAGAACTCCACAAAATCTATGTGCTTCTCCCAAGACCCAAAAAATTCTAAGACATATTCTTGAGGCATATCTTCAAGTACATGTGTAGTACACTCTAAATTCCCATCAATTTATGGGTGAAATTTCATAAATATTAAATCATATATAATAATTTTCTTCTACAAGCCCTATGCTAAGCACGAATTAAAACATGATTCACTGTATGAAATTATAGTCTATGTTACCCCATGTAGATGTACAATCTGTCAGATATACAAGTAAAATAACTATTCAAATGATAAATTCTCCCTTATAAGAATGAAATGAACTTCTTTTTTAAATAGTCCAATATCACTAAAATAGATACATTCTTCTAAGGAAACCTTGGGAGTCCTACCAAAATGTATATAGTAAAATCATCTCTGTTCAATTCAATAATGGGACTCAAGTACAGAAAAAATCCTAGTTATTGATGCTTGACCTCCACCTGTGGACAATTGTAACATCGGGTCTCAATTCCTGCTATCTTATTTTTTCATTCTCAGCCACCAAATCTATCGATATAGGTAAAAATAAATTTTTTCACACATGGATGTACCAACCACTTGGAGAAATGAAATTAATACATCATCTCCTCCCACATACTCGTAGAAAAAATTATCACATTACTCACATATATGATGTCATCTGTATCTATTTTCTAGTTCTTGAGGGTGACTCTCCACGTTTATGAATTTCCCTTGAGTCTAAACAATTTATATATTAATATTTCCAATCCCTAATCCATCTAAAAAGTATACAATCTTGTAAAACATATATGAGATTCATCTTCTCATGACACTCTTAAACCACACCATGCACGTTAGATAGTAAATCCATCACATTCCACCTAGTACTAGAATCTTGAACAACCAGATTATGTGTTCTCATTCATAAAAAATTAGCAACACTATTTAGCTTTATATGGTTATAGTCTTGATTAAATTAAAACAATTTCATATACTAAACCAACCTCCGCTAACGAATATTAGTATATCTTATGAAAAGATATACTTTAATGATTTTTTACTAGTATACACATTTTAATGTTCACCCAATAGATAATGCATCCAATACTTCAAATCATAAACCATTATAGCTAACTCGGGGTCATGGGTAATGTAGTTCATTTTATATGGCCTAAATTTTCATGACAGATACACTATAAATTTATCTTCCCAAATAAGAATTTCTATATTCCCTAACCCTAAAATGTCACAAATAGTCATATAATCCTCACCCGGATCAAGTAGGATCACGATTGTTTCAATTTTCAAATTCTTCTTCAGCTCCTAAAAAGAATTCTCACATGCTCCAATACATTCAAAATTTACACCCTTATTGTTGAACCCTATATGTGGATCATCCAAATTGAAAATTTTGTGAATGAACCTTAGATAATATACTACTAACCAAAAAAATATATGGATACCAAAAAAATTCAGTGGATGCTCCCAAGAAATTACTTACTGAGCCAACTCTTAGTCCAATTAAACACCTTCCTTTGAGATTTTATGACCAAAGAAGTTTACCTGATCAATCCAAAATTAATAATTAGATTCCTTGGTGTATATATGATTTTTTATAAGTGTACTTATGATGATTTCAATATGTTGGGCATGATCACCATGAGTATTTCAGTACACCAATATGTCATCTAAGAAACAACCACAAAATGATCTAGTTATGCATGGGAGTGTCTATTAATCCAGGACATAAATACTGCATGAGTGTTCATCAATGAAAATGACATTATAAGGATCTCATAATGGAAATACCATCATCTGAAAGAAGTCCTTAGTAAATTAGAAGGCTGAACATTAAACTGATGATAACCTGATATCATGTAAATTTTTGTAAAACACATAAACTCCTCTCAATTGGTCAAATAGTTTTTCAATTTGTGCATGTGGATAATGGTTCTTTACAATTAATTGATTAGACACTTGGTAATGAAATCTCAATCTCATGGTCTCATCAACCTTTTTAGAAAAAATGGATAACCCCAAGGCAATGTACTCGGTTGTATAAATAACATATACTACATCTCTTCAAGTTGGCACTGAGGCTCTTGAAGCTCTATCACTGCCATTCTATATGGTGGAATAGAAAATGGATCAACCACCATCATGAGGTCATTAGTAAATTCCACATATCTATTAGATGGAAACCATTCAAATATTTTAGGAAATACATCCTGAAACATATCCAAAATGGGTGGAAAGATGCCATGCTTTACACTTCCATTATCTATGAAAATGCTAGAAACCGAAGTGGTGATATCTCTTTGTTCATGATGGAATGGACCTACAGGACCATCCTAGATATCTCATTATCTATAATAAATTTATTTTTTTCCACTTTGGAGATGTAAAGGTCACTATACTATGTTAATAATCTGTGTGGGATTGGTATGCTTCAAACCAGTCCATACCCTAAAATTATGTCGAATCCTGACATGAGAAGCATGTAAAGAACCCATAAACAATAATACTCCCCAACCTCAAGAGAACACCCCTTACACAAGAATATTTCTCTGGACCATACTCCCAAAGGCGTATCTATTATCATCACCTCACACACAAACTCCACCTATAGACCCAAAACATTCACAAGTTGTGCATATATAAAATAATGGGAGGCACTAGTATCAAATAAAGAACTAGATCGTGTAGAAGTTAGAAGGATTGTACCTATAACAATTAACACCCTAGCCTCACCATCCACCAGGGTATGGTGAATGACAAGAAAATTTCATACCCCAATTTAATTTGATACAGATAATCCCCTTGAGCTTTACCACTCTACAGATACATGTGCTCTTTCCTAGAATCCCCACATCCACTTCCTTGACATTAAAAACTAGTAAAACTGTAACTTCTAGACAAGTACGGTGTAGTGGATACCCATCCCATACTATAGTTCTATCTATCTTCAAAATCATTACCCATTTATCAGGGGTTCCTGTAGAACCTCTATAGATGACCCATCCTACCAAAAGATCAACACTTTACCGGTGTTCATAGGCACTGTCTATAGAAGTGACACAACCAACCACACTTTTGATAGATCACTCGGGTACAATCCTATGTAACTGATCCCCCCTGACCACTCTACTTACCACTACTATATCTAATATTATAAAAAACTACTTCCCACATTCAGAAGTTGTACCTCGTGATTATCTAGAATAATTCACATATACACCACTAGAATCACCCTTTTGGTTTCCATTAGAAATGAGGGACTAATTAAAAACCTTTGAAAATTTATTTAGATGAATGATATAGACTTAGGAATTACATTCACAAATAAACCCATAAAAAACTTCTTTTCCATAGAAGCCTCATCTATTTCCAATTATTGAGAAAGGAGATGAATATCCATAGTGTCTAACATAGTCTATCATGGATATTCCACCCTAAGTCAATATCATGAGTCAATGTTTATCTCTTTCCTAAGAATATCTAGATAAATGTTATACAAGAACTTATCTGAAAAGGACATCCACTCCATACTATCCAATTTTCCAACCCCGGACTTGCTTTCCCACCAATTATTTTTCATGACAAAGTAACATGAAAGAAACCAAATTAACTCTCTTATAATCATGAGTTTCTTAAGTAGTTATTTATCATCTGGACAGACTCAATCTGGAACTCAATTTCCTCATGTCAAGTCTATCTTGTTAATGTTAGAGGGCGCTATAGCTAGAACTCTTATATCAGATTAGACATGATTTTCACATCCCACAGAGGGTATCTTTCCATAAATTAAATGAAGCAACCAATGTTCTCTCAGAACTGATCTTTGTCTTCCTCACCCAACTTTATCTCCACCTAAGGATCGATCACTAGAGGATCTTTTCCAGCCGTAAGCCCATGTAGTCCTCTCAAAAATAATAATCATGGATTCATATATCTACAATACCAAATAGCCATCTTAAGAAATATTTCAAAACATGTAAACAGTTAAAAATATGGATTCACATTATTCCATAAGAAATTATTCTCCCTTTCCCACTATATGGTAAAAACCAAAGAAATACCGCTAACCTTAACCATACCACGTCTATGTCGAGGATAATAAGGGTTAAAACATTATAATTATCAAAATTAATTGTAGACACCCATTTATCCACCTCTTTCATCATTTATAACAGTCATTTTCATATAAGGTAACATTCTCAGTTCAATAATATAACGAAGGAAAAACATTTCAATTTCGATAACATACCCACAACCTATTTTTTCATGCATTCCCCAGATGATGAATCTCAAAAAACAATAATTATTCCTTATAGTGATTCATGTGTACAAAACACTCATTCCATTCTGAGACACAAGTAAAATCTCAAAAAATATCAAAAATAATAATCACATCACACAACAAGTTCATTACTCAAGGTGTAATAACATTCAATTCTAACAGCACACATCAATAACAATAATTCTACTTGGGGTACTTGGATCTTACCCTTACAAATGGGTTATCTAATCCCATGAATGACATATTAACCAACATGAAACTCAACTTATTCTCCTATTCTAATTTTTTAAATAGTAAGACAAAAAAATGAACGAAGCTCTGATACGAGTTCATAACATTTCGACCCAGGTGCGACACATCGGTGCCCCGAGCCGATTCCCTGTGTGACCTCTTGTGTGCCTCTCTATACACCAGATTCTATCAACTATAAATGAGGGTCTAATATATCTACATAGGGATACTATAACATATTTATTAATGTATTAGAAAATAGTAAATACATAAGAATAAACACATTATATTACTAATAACCAAACTGAAACAATGTCAAATAATGTCCAAAACTGTAAATACAATATCAAAAAAAAATGATATATAATGCAAATATTTTTCATCTGTTAATGTGAAAAATACAAAATATATAAAAATTGTAACAACACCCAAATGGGTCCATACACTAAGCATGGTTCCCTCATCCATGCTCCATCTCAACTCAACCATCTAACATAGGGCTCTTGCCATTATCTTTTCCTAAAAAATGATGTCTATTCATGTAATGATCTGGATTACCAAGTAGGGTGTTAGTAAAACCTAGAAGGACCCCAAAATCACAACAATATATTAATTAATTCAATAATGAATTCATCAAATTCTATATTCTCACCAATATCATTATTAATTACACAATTCATTGTTCCAATTTAACAATACCAACAATATAATAATTAATTTAAAAATTATTTAACATAACTCCAAAGTCATAATAATCTATTAATTAAATCAAAAATTTATTAATCCAATTTCACAAACAAAATATCCCATTAATTATTTCAAAAATTAATTAATATCATCATATGTTTCTATAAATTAATTAATCAATAAATTTAAACAATTCAAGATTCAATTTTCAAACATTCCAATTTAAATATAAAAACAAATTAAAATAATTGGTATCAAGACTATGTGAGTTGAATTTTTACTACTATCATCATGATCATTTAGAAAAAACCAATCGAAATCCCAATTGAAGCGGATAAACCATGGTCACAATGAAAAATGAAATCTTGATAAAAAATAGCTCCAAGATAAAGTAAATCAAGATCCCTAATGTAACCAACCCGATCGTAGTTACCCAAAATCTATGCATTATTACCTAACATTGACATGATACAAAGGATCATGTCCCAAAATACTAATCAGTTTAGTTGGCTTGGAAGTACTAGATACATACATAAGTTTTGAATTACATCATAAAAAAACATTGTGTCCCCATTGAACACTCTTATATCTCTTAGCCTGTTCCTATAGGTTAATCGTAATATACTTCTTTCTATCCTAGGAAAAATAAAACATAGGATATGGGTGAGCTCATATGGTCAGTAAGGTTAAGAAATACAACTCAGGATAATATTAACATTAGGCATGGTGAATAATTGAAAAGACATGCCTTTACAAATAATAAACCTTAACACTTTATTGTAGGAATATGAGATGAGTAAATAATGCCATAATAAAACATAGTCATGGGTATTATACTAGTAAAATAACCACATGAACCATTAATAATATTTTCATAATGAGGGAATGTAAATGTGGGAAATTCTAATACATTTTGTGAAGGCCTTGACCAAGACGTCTAAAAATGATTAAGGCCTCAACCAAAAATATATATCAAAATTGGGAAAGGCCTCAGCCAATTCCAAGTCTAATTGTCTCATGAGATCAACTGATGCATCGTGGAGCTATAATAGGCTCTACTCGTCACATACTAAGTCCAATAGATTCCTCATATGAAAGGGTGAAACATAATCTAAACATTCGTATTTAAACTAGCATACGCAATTTCAATATTTTAACCACAAACCCTGGATGACATAAAAATAGAACATACACAGTCAAACATAACTCATTTAAACCAATATGGATGATTTTATTATGAAAAATAAACCTCAATCATAAATAAAATACACTGAAGGATATTGACATAGATTATAATAGTCATTAAACCTATTTGAGAGAAATGTCCCCCTTTTTGTGAAAGCATTTAAATGTCGCAATATTTATCAAAGAAGTCATTTAAAAGAGATTTTTGAATAAAAGTGTCACATAAAAATTTGAAACTTTTAAAAGGAATTTTAATTTCAAAACATTAATGTCTATTTAAATAAATACTTAAAACCATTTTTAAGACATGGAAATTAATGAGAAATATTTAGAAGAATAAATATTTAAAACATTTTAAAAAAATAATTTAGTTAGAGAGTTACTAACCAAATAATAGATAGTTGAATACTAGTAATTGAGGAATAAAATTAATTAAAACATTATAATATCATGAGAATAAAGGGATTCAAGATATAATATTTCAAAGCACAGTATATACTCCATATAAAAGTGAATTGGTGTATAACGAGAAAAAGGTCTCAAAGGAATATAAATTGAGTCTAAATACCTTATAAAGACAGTAAAATTAGATAAATGATAAATCAATGAAATAATTATTTATGAAAAATATATATACACTCAATATAATTGGATATTCAGTGTAAACCAATCAGATTACATTCACACATATTCTAGTAAAAACAAAACCAATGACTTGGATGTTTTACTCGATGATTAAAAATTGATTTAAGATTACCCTTAACATGTTCATATCAATGGAATGTGAATTTATCAATTTAGTGATTATGTGTATAAAAGTTATATCCATAGAAATGGAAGTGGAAATTACCACATAAATAATAAATAGAGATTCCACACATAAACTTGGAGTAAAATTATTTATTAAGTATTCGTAAAGCCTAAGGAGTGGAAATTGAAATTTGAAATTCCATTACCGATTTGGTAACTTACAAACATACACCCCATGAAAGAAGTATCATAAAATGAAGATGTAAATAACCATAAATTGAATTATATTACACAAATAATACAATCAAGGCCAGCACATACACTGCACAAAAGGAAATAGTGGCAATATAGCATGGATCTCATGGGAATAAGAAGTGAGATGAAAACCCCTTACCAAGTTGTAATCAATCGAGTCGTATGAATAAAAATTAATAACCACTAAATTTATCACAGAATACCATGAATATAAATATAATCATGATAATATATATCAAATGGTAGTACACAATACACCACATGAAATAAATATGTGGCGAACAATAAAAATCTCATGGAATGAAAAGTGAGATAAGAAACCCATTAACTTGTGATTTTCCTTAATATAAGGTAAGTTAAACTCATGTATAATTGTTAAATAATTGTCATTAAATTATTAAAGAACCAAATACTTAAATATGATATCATATATGATATTATAAAATTGATTTGTTAATGATATTTCAGTAGTATCATTGTTTTGGTTGTTAACTGATTCGTTTTCCTCTATATGTTTTGTTACGTAAGTCATGTTTGTTATGGATAGGATGTATTTGATTAATATACAGAATGATATTAATTTATTAAACAATATTGTTAATTATAAAATTATAATTATTCTTGAATGGTTACGATGGGGAAATGAATCTCATGGTGTTCGTGGAGACGGTAATCCGTACGTATGCACGGGCGACAATATCATTCTTTTGATATCAAAATCATATGTAAATAGATGGTATATAATATATAAAGAATCATTAACATGTTATATTTATTATTTACATCAGTTATACAACATTATTATACCCATCCAAAAAAATCATTGAATAACAACTCCATGACAACGTGGAGACGATAAGCCGTTCGAACACATGTTTAGTGACTTTTTCATTCATATGATGGATAGAATTATGAATATTGTTGTACCATTTTTATAATAGAATCACAGTATATACAATATACTGGAGTTATTATTTTATAATGTAAACCACAAAGAAATAAAAACTGAAAAAAAACTTGAAAGAGGTGATCAAATATTTACCTCTTCTTCTGGTTCTTCCTTTTTATTTGATCGAAAGGGCTCTATAGGTTGGCTTTATGATCAAAATATTGCCCCTAGGATGAAGTGAGTAATATTTAGATGACATTTGGGTAGGTTTTTGGATACTAAAATCGCATTGAATGTGTGATTTTGAGAGAAGCGTAAGTGCCCATTTATAAGAGAGGTTAGGGGCGCCTTAGGAAAAGATTGAAATATTATTTTATAATACAATTGTTTTTGTTTCCTAATGGATACAAAATGATTTATATAAAGGATAAGGTGGGTATGGGTTGAAAACCACTAAAACAATAGGTTTTATATAGGTTTGGGTAACCATATTGACAGTATCTTTTAGTTTTAAATCTTAGTTAAATAGTTTATCTTTTACCATGTATTCTTGTATTATTATAACAATTGGTTAATAAACTTACTATACAATTAAAATAGAACCTAAAGTTGTTAATTAATTATATACCTATCATAATATAAGTTCATTGGTAGAACATTATAATTTTAGTACAATTATATAATTTAATAATATATGATTTTTTTAAGAACTCATTTATGTTAATTTTGACACAATTTAGTATTTTGTTTTTGTGAAAGTAATAACAACATTATTATTTAGAATAAATTTCATTGAATAAACAATAACATGTCATATTAACCTAGAAAATTAATTTATGGAATAAAAACTTTAAATTATATTTATTTTAATATTTACAATATCATTTATTTGATTCTTTTATTAATTAGAAAAATACTACATCATTATTGTGTAATAAATAAATATATTTATTTTAGGTTTAAAAATTATAAATAAAATAACACCATGTATTAAATATTTTTTTCTTTTAAATTAATATTTATAGTTGAATAGATAAATTATATAACCCCATATAAAATCATTTTATTAAAAGATACATGCTTTTGTTATTTTTTCTTTTACTTTATATTAATTAATATAAAATGCCATTATCACCCCAATTTGCTCAATAGGGTCCCAAAATCGACCCAGGGATTCCCATGATAGGATATGTATCAGAAAAGTGGGTTAGAGAATGTTTTAGTGTAATTAAATATTATTATAATATTGTTTGTTTACATTTATTTACAGGATTTACCATTTAATCATGGTGAATGAAATATTTACCGAAGTAATTATTCATAATGTCTAAAAATAAAAGATACATATTTACACAATTTGGACCACCTTTTTCAAAATATGGAATACATTTTTCCGAATTCCAAACACCAAAATGGTAGAAATTAATTTAAAATTAATTCCTGTTGTCAAAACAAAAAACCGTGTTTTTAAGAAATAATATCTATCAAAATATTGACACTTGTTTATGTCCATTTTAAATGTGAAATTAAATAAAATGACTTAAATTATATTAAATGATAAAAATATAGCCTAATGATACTTAAAAAATATTCAAATTTACAATTTAACAATATAAATTATATCGATTAAAAAAGTTGTTTTCAATTTAAACATAGTTTTTTCACTATTCATCAAAATATGAAAGTTATCCGAAACGTACCAAAAAATTATTCAAAATAAATTTTTATGTCTCAATACCAAATAATAATTTTGATCCTTAAATTTAATATATAAAAGTTTTCACTATTTTTTTAGAAAGGGTTCACTATTAAAAGGTGGTAAAATTGCTTTTTTGAGAAAATACTTCTTTTATCTGGAAAAAATGAATATGTTCTTACATTATGTCTATGAAACACATAATATTGATTCTAAAATTATATAGAGAATTAGAAATTCATTTAATAAAATTCACAACAACTTTTTCAATTTCTAGTTTTGTTAGTTGTGTTGCGCTCGAACTCGGTGTTGCGTGTAGTGCAAGCCATTAAATTACATTAAAGAAAATAACATACTATTATATCCTGGGGTGTTATATTATTACCCCATTTTGAAAATTGCATCCTCACAATTTATAAATGGTTCCTGGGAACTTCATTGAAAGTCTCACATAGGAAAAAGGGTCAATAAAACTATCACTTTAAAATAATGAATGAGAAGTACAATGTTCACCAAAGATAGCCCATACTAGGATTCCATATAGAAAAAGATGGATATTGAAGATAAATTAAGTGTCATGTTCTGATGGAAAGTGATAGAAAACATGATCAGAATGAAGTTAACAACAATAAAACCACAAACTTGTGATGGTATAAACACTCATTAGTTTCCCAGTAGGAAAAGTAAACGAACAACATTTTTTTAAGTTCCATTTCATAAAGTTGAGGAATTTATTTTTGAGATTGACGAAGAATATAAAGAGATATACTTACTTTTTAACTAGAGTTTTATCCTTTAAAAAATTTCTTCCACTAACTCATCTTTTTTTCCAAATGATTAGTATTCAAGATTACTTGGTCACACCTAAAGAATTATAATCAACTTCTAGAGAATCACATGATCCATAAAGGATAAACTATATATTTCCCTTGTCTTTAGAGATTAACCAAAACTAAAAATGGTTAGTATGAGATAAGATGATCCCCAAAAAGAATAACACATTAAAGAATGAAATACTAATCTTAATTTCGAAAATTAAACCAAAAATACCCAATGTTCAATAAATTCCAATCAATAAACAATTGTCCTTAAAATTCTTCAATATAATCCAAAATATTATTGAAACCCAAAAACATAGATGAATTTGATTACATAGTCTTCCATTTTAAATTGTATCTCCAAATAATATCGACTACTCTTAAATTCACATAATTAAATGTAATTAACCAAATCAGATATTCTTTATGATAGTATAATCATTTCAATAAAAATCCCAAATCACTATAAATCTAAAATAAAAACATATATAAAAATTCATCATTACTCCTCAAATAAAATCCCATAGTATTCTATTTTCCTTCAGAATACAGTGTTTCCAATAGAGAAAACATCTTCCAAAATAACATTTATCACTTAATCGCCAAATCATTTTTCTATGATAATGATATCTATTTTATAAGACATAGGATCCCAAATCAACTTATTATTAATCAATAAAATCATTTAACTAATAAAATTAGTCACACTACCCAAGGAATTCACATAGTCCAGTGGTAGGAGATAAATACCCATCACACTCTGGTCATGGGTTCGATTCTTGCGGCTTTGTCCGACATGATGGGTTGTCACACGGTATGCATGTTGTCCTTTTTTACAAAAAAAATTATTTTATAACATTCCAAAAATGAGATAAATTCCTCAAAATAACCATAATATAATTTAACCACAAATGTTACCTCATACCTCACATTTTCATCCCAAAAATTAAAAACCAATAATTGCCTCAAATTCAAGGATCATATAAACCCAAATGTTTCTTTATAATGATATCCATAAAATAAAGGATAATTCATCCTCAAATAGTATGTTCCCATAACAAACTATAGGGTTACACATACAAGATAAAAGTCTCCCAAAGTAATCCCTTCAATAAAGAGTACTAATAGTTTCAAACATTTCACCATCCATTTATTTCTACATAGTTTTTTTATTGACCAAGAGGATATCCTATAGAACAGGTCATTCACTCGGGTAATGTCTAGGTCCCCTAAATTTATGGAAATGACTTCAAAATGATTCTTGGGATCATTTTTATTTTATTCCATAGTACTCTTCATTTTTCCTCGTCAATTCTTTACTTTATGTCCTTCTTCCTACAAATAAAGAATTTATTTTTTCCATTGAGACACTTTCCTAGGTGTCTCTTTCCAAATTTCTGACATGATAGAAATTGAGCATTCTTTTACCATGGTCTCTATTGCTGGAGTTCTTATCATTCACCACCATTATCTTCTTTGTTAAGTCTGGGAGTTGGTTAAAATATATTTTTTTGATCATATTTTTGGAAAACTAATTTGGCATGAACACAATATCTTTTACACCTATCAACATTCCTTTTCATTGCTCATTTCCACCACAGTCCCCACCTTGTACATTATGTTCAATGTTACTATGACTTTCTTGGAATCCAGCATTTGACTAACACAATAAAGCATAGTGTGATTCATAAAATCATTTATAGAATATCATAGAACCTTATTTTTATTTTTAAAAACCTTAGGATTAACCAAGGATATTTATTATCATATTATATTAATTTCATTCAAATTTGTTTGTATAGAAAATGTGAATTATCCTATGAATATCCCTCGGGAGTGTCATAACCGAATGTACATCAAGGTCCATTTTCATGTACTTGGATACCCCAGGTCAATCCTAAAACTCATTGTTTAAGTTTTCACTCGTAGGTACGTTGGTGACAGAGCCTCCTAAACCTACTAGTGTCCAAATAAGGATGTATTTCTTGGAAAAACCACATAATATTTACATTACCAAATTTTTTGGATATTCTTCTATACTAATCCTCAATTTCTATCTTAGGGTAGTGTTTTATAATCAAATATTTTTTTCTAAATCCAGTTTCCAAGGTTTGTACTAAACTTTCTCTGATAAAAATTATAACACCTCAATCCCAGTTACCCAAAATCAGTGCATTATTACATAACATTGGTATGATATAAGGGATCACGTCCTGAAATAATGATCAGTTTAGTAGCCTTGGAAGTACTAGATGCATATATAAGCTTTACATTACATCATGAAATAAAAAAAACATTATGTCCACTTTGAATACTCTTATATCTGTTAGCCTATTCTTATAGGTTAATCATAATATACTTCTTTATATCCTAGGTAAAATAAAACATAAGAAAATGTTGAGCTCAGATTCTTAGTAAAGGTAATAAATACAAAGGATGATAAAAGAAACATTTGTCGTGGTGAATAAATGAAAATTCACGCCTTTACAAATAATAAACATGAATCCTTTTGGTAGGAATATGAGCTGAGTAAATAATTCCATAATAAAACATAGTCATGGTTATTATACTAGTCTAATAACCACATTAACCATCAATAATATTTTCATAATGAGGGAATTTATTAGGTGGGACATTCTGAAACATTTTTTCAATGCCTCTACTAAGATGCCTAAAAATTATTAAGGCCTCGACCCAAAACATATATCAAAATTGGGAAAGGCCTCATTCAATTCCACTTCTAATTGTATAATGAGACCTACTGATGCATCAAGGAACTATAACGGGCTCCACCCGTCACTTACTAAGTCCAATACATTCCTAATATGAAAGGGTGAAAAATAATCTAAACATTTGTATTAAAACCAGCATACAAAATTTCAATATTTTAACAACAAACCATGAATGGCATAAAAATAGCCCATCCATAGTCAAAACATAACTCATTTAGTACAATATGGATGATTTTAATATGATAAATCAACCTCAATCAAGAATAAAATACACTGAAGGACCTTGACGTAGTTGAAAATAGCTATAAAAACTATTTGAGAGAAATACCCCCTTTTTCATGAAAATGATTAAATGTCACACTATTTATCAAAGAAGTTGTTTAAAAGAGATTTTTGAATAAAAGTGTCCCATACCACATTGAAAATTATAAATGGAATTTTAATTTGAAAACATTCATGTATATATAAATAAATACATAAAACCATTTTTAAAACATGGATATTAATGAGAAAGATTTATAAGAATAAATATTTAAAACATTTAAAACATTTAAAACAATAATTTAGTAAAATAGTTCCTAACCAAATAATAGATGCTTGAATACAAGTAATTGAGAAATAACATTAATCAAAAAATTATAATATCATGGGAATGAAGGGATTCATAATATAATATCTCAAAGGAGAGTATATAAACCATATAAAAGTGAATTAGTGCATAATGACAAATAGGTCTCAGAGGAATGTAAATTGAGACGAAATAACTTATAAAGACCGTATCCGTAGGTTAAGGGTAAATCTATGAAATAATTGCATGTGAAAAATATATATACTCTCAATATAATTGTATATTCAGTGTAAATCAACCATATTACATTCACACATATTCTTGTAAAAACAAAACCAATGACTTGGATGTTTATCTCAATGAACGGAAGTTGAGTTAAGATTACCTGTAACACCCCATGATTTCATAGTATGTTATTTCATCAATGTAATTCAATAACTTGCACTACACGCAACACTGAGTTCAAGCGAACCAAGACTTACCAAACTAGCCGTTCAAAAGCAGTTATGAATAGTATTAACTGAATTTTTAACATTATATAATCTTTATAATTTTAGAATCCATATAATGAGTTTTTAGACATAATATAAGAACAAATTCAATTTTTTCAGATAAAAGATGTATTTTAAAAAAAATGCAATTTTACTACTTTCAATAGAGAATCCTTTTTAAAACAAATATTTGACACTTTTATATATTAAATTTAATGAAACTGAATTCTTATTTATAATTAGGACATAAAAATTAGTTTCGATAAATTTTTAGGGTTTTTCTGATAACTTTCATAATTGGGTAAATAGTGAAAAATATTAAATTTTAACTAAAAGAAAATTTTTTAATCAAAATAATTTATAGTTTTAAATTATACATTTTAATGATTTGTATGTATAATTATATTATAATTTTACCAGTTAATCTAATTTTGGTCATTTGAAGTAATTTCACTTTGAAATGTGACATAAACAAGTGTCAATCCTTTGATAGTTATTATTTCTTAAAAATACGCTTTTTGGTTTTTACAACGGGAATTATATTTAAATTAATAAATTCAAATTCTATGTTCTTATGTTGGTAAAATAGACGTTATTTTTGAATTAGGAATATCGGAAGTATCTTAGGTTGAATTTATGGTGTTTTTCTGAAAACATTCTATTTTTGATAAATAGTGAAAATCACTCCGTTATGGGTTAAACATGACATTTTATTTAAATAATTATTTATTTTATTTATATTTATTTTAGGTCAAAATAGATACATAATAAATATATAAGTTCAATTTAATTCATTTGAGTCATTTTATAATAGGTTTATATCTATAAAAATTTTATTGGACTTTTACCGTCTTTTACCCACCTCCTAGGAGCTTTTGAAAATTTGCATAAAACATAATTTTACTACTTCTGTGAGTTGAAATTAAAAAATATGAATGATATGGTTGATATGAGTAAGTAAAATGTGGTTCAGTAAGATAAAAATAAATTTTTGTGAATAGTAATCTTTGAATTTTATTTACCACGGTTAAAAGAAATTGTGTAATTAAAAGTAAAAATGATATTAATATTACCCTAACACATGTATAAATTCTATTGTAAATGTTTAATTCGACCAAAAGAAATTAAAAATATGATATGATCCTTTAGGTCCAATTTCATTAGATTAGGTCATTTATTATTATTTTATTTAAAGAAGAGTTAAAAGAGTTAAAATCAATGTTTAATAACCAAAACATTTTTAATATAGGGTTATACATAAGATAAATTCAATTATAAATATTCATTAGAAATATAAAAAGATTTTCTACCAAATGTTAATTTATTTATAATTTTTAGACCTTAAATAATTTAATTTATTTATGACACAATGATGATGCAGTAATTACCATATTAATGAAAGATTGAAATAATTGATATTATAAATATCCAAATAAATCTTATTTGAGTCTCTTAATAAATTGCACTAATTTTATTGGTTAATATGACATTTTATGGTTGATTAAATGAATTTTTTTCGAAGTAATAATTCTATTATGAATTTATCAAAAACAAAATTCCAAATAATGTTAAAATTGACATAAAATTGTTTTTTAACTATATTATTGGTTGATATAATATTCAAAAAAATATAAGGATAGGCCAAAGGGCTTAAATAATATTATATATGTAAATAAGGAAAAACTTGAGGTTCTTTTGGAAGTTTAGAGTAAGTTTATTAACCATATAGTGTAAGAATACAAGAAGACATTGTAAAAGTTAAACTATTTAACTAAGAGTTATATACAAAAGATAAGGTTAAAATGGTGACATAAACTTGTCTAAAACCTAGTTTTTGAGAAGATGTCGACCCATAAAAACTAAGGCTTCAAATAATTTCATTTGGAGCCATTATTAACATAATATTATTGTATAATAAAAATATAGTTTAATCTTTTCCTAAAGTGACCCTCACCCCTCTAATACAAGGGCACTTCCACTTCTCTCAAAATCACACCTCCAAAGTCATTTGGCTCAGCCAAAACCTACACAAATATCCTACCAAATTCCCTAAATTAAACATATAGTCCATAATTTGATCATAAATCCATCCTAAGGAGCCCTATTGATCAACACAAAAGAAAACACCCGAAGAAGAGGTAATAATTCCACCACCATCTTTTAAGTTCTTTTTTTATTCAACATTCTCTTTGTTTGTTATTACCATAGAAAAATAATAACTACAGTACCTTATACATACTATGATGTTATCATAAATATTTCACAACCATATTCATTATTTTATCCATCCTATGAATGATAATGTCACTATGCGTGCGTACGTATGTCTTACTGTCTCCACGCAGTGGTGTATTTTGTTATTCAACACTATGCTATTTGGATTGATATAATGATGAGTAATATGTTGATAAATAATTAAAATAATATTCTAATTGATTTTTAAAATTAATATACCATCCAATTATACACCTTTTAATCATTAAGGAAATGATATTGTCGCTCGTTCATACGTACGGATTACCGTCTCTACGACGCGATGAGATTCATTTCCATGTTCACCATTCATCAATGATTATAAAAAAATATATTATTAATAAGTATGTAATATATGAAATAATAATTCTACTATATATATATATATAAATGTATGTATGTACTTACATATATCTTATTCAATAACTTTCGTTCAATACGATATGAAAAAAAAAACAACTTTTATGGGTACGTACGGCCTACCGTCTCCATAAACAGTGTTTTCTATTCCATATATATATATATATCTATTATAAATATTTATATTCTAAATATATATTATATATAGATAAAGTTTATATTTTGGAAGTAATTAAATCATGATCTAAATTATGTGATCAATAATAATAAGTTAAAACGCGTACGATAAAGAAAGTGATTATTACCTGAAAAGTTCGTTTAACATGAAAATCATTTTTAAAATGGGTATTATAAATTCATAAATGAATCATATATGATATAGTAAATATGAATATTGTTATGGAATAATTTAATAACATACAATGGTCATTATATTGGAGGTTAAGCTTACCCTTGACCAAAGGAAAGCGCCTGGTCAGGGTTAATTCCTCAATCTCTTTATTATCGGAGATTATTGATGTGTACGTATTTATTGGGACATTTTTATCATCCATGTCCATTTTTCGTAAAACATTATTTCAAAATGAATATTTTAATGATTTGTGGAAGGTAATCTTTATCATGATCATAAATTTATAATTTCTAATGATTTATCTTTCTAAATCTTTTTAATTAATGTCCATGATTTCAAAATGGTTTTGAGTATTTATTTATATGGACATGAATGTTTTTAAATAATAATTATATCTAAAAGTTTCAATGTGGTATTGAAAAATTAGATTAAAAAATATATTTTAAATGACTTCCTTTATAAATGCATTACATTTAAATGATTTCACAAAAAGGATATTTTTCTCAGTGGGTTTTAAGGATTATTTTCAACTATGTCTATACCCTTTGATGGATTTTAAGCTTATTGGAAGTTGATTTATTATGATACAAAACATCCATATTGTATTGAATGATATGTGATATGTTTTACTGTGAATGTGCTATTTTTATAACATTCATGGTTTATGGTTAATTTATGGTCATTTCAGATGCTCGTTTTAATATGAATGTTTATGTTATGTTTCATCCTTTTAATATGAGGAATGCATCGAACTTAGTATGTGACGGGTGGCGCCTACTCTAGATCCTCGATGCATTGGCAGATATCATAAGAAAAACTAGTTCCCTTGCACAAGGCCTTGACAAAAAATTTATTTTTAGTCTTGGCATGAGTCCTTGAATATGTGGTAATGATGTCTGACGTTAGACATTCCCTCATTATGAAATTAGTTATTACATGTGATTATTCGACTAGTAGAATATCCATGTGCATGTTTATATGGTAATGTTTGATTTATTTTTCCATATTATGTTCATGTTTATGTTTAAAAATTCTTGTGTTTTTATCACACATCTTGCCTTAAATATTTAAATCTTCCGCTAAATTCATTACCCTTACTAGGAATCTGAGCTCACCTGTTTCTTAGGTTTAATTTTCCCAGAATTTCCAAGATGTGTATTATGATTTCTATGTAGTGTTAAGTTAAGGGAACAATGGAATTATAAAATTATTATTTATGTTGTGTTGTATGTTATAAAGTGTAATGTAACTTCATGTATGTAATCTATATTCCATGAATGCTAAAATAATCTGTCCTTCAGGACTTGATTCCATGTAAACATACAAATGTATTAAAATAATGCACCAACTCTGGGTAACTGGGGTCAGGGTGTTACAGTTGGTATCAGAGGAAGTTTAGAAACAACCTTGGAAATATATTTATATAAACCTTGATTAAAGAACATTAAACTAAGATAGACATTGAGGATTAGTGTAGAAGAACCTACAAGAATTTTGGTAATGTATAGATTTTGTGTCCTTTCCACAAAATACATCCCTGTTGGATACGAGAAGGTAGAGGCAACTCTGGCATAGATGTACATAGGGTTAAAACCTGAAAACACCACTTTGAGCTATACTCGAACAAGAACTAGTGCATGACAATGGGCCTTACTGCAGTCTTGGTTACGATACTCCTAGGAGATATGCATAGGATAATTCAGATCTTCATTACATGACATTGTGAATGATTTAGGAGTAAATATCTCCTCAAATAAAACATTTTATGATTATAAGTTATATGAATAATTATTCCAATTTACATTAGGTATTTTAAAAGTTTGGAAATATTTCAATTTTGATTCATAAACTAACCTAGTGTATTTCATTGTTTAGAAATGGCGCCTAGTATAAGGAATGAGAATTCCAGCAACACGCATGATCGAAAGATTAAGAAGGATCGTATATTTCATGGTATTAATCCAAAATGTAAAGGGGAAAAAACCTTCCACATATTCTCATCATATGAAGAAATAGTATCTTGTTTTAATAATATAATTAAATAATTCTTTAAGTCCTATGGATTTGAAGATATGTAAGGGAAGAAAATGATGGAAGAGAGAATGATGGATAAAGGAAACTGGGGAAAGAAGAATTTTACCATATGTGATAATTGTGGGAAGATATACCCTAGAACTTGATTGAAGGGAATGAGCATTTATTATAAGTGTGGAGGAAAAGGACACAAAGTATGTGACTGGAAGGGTAAGAAAATTGTTTCAAATGTACAATGCTTCATCTGCCAGGAGTTGGCACACTATGCGAACCAATGTCCAAATCATCAGAGTATGCCCCAAATGATGCTATAAGAAAGAAAACATGTTATTATACTAACATAGGTGAAGAGGAATTATTAGTGTTCTTATGTTGTTATTAAATAATTATGTCATTTCAGTGTTTTATCAATGATGTAGCAGTTATATGAATTATGGAAATAAATAAGGATTGTACTGCAATACTATTTCATTGAGGAATTGAGACTATTTGGTACTTTGAAAAGTGACTCAACAACAAGTTAAACTCTTTTGGAAAATACAAAGTTTGAGAAAAGATAAAACACAATATTGTCCTAATATTGAGATAGTAATTTTGGAATAATAAATGGTTTATTTGGATAAATTATATTGGATAATCTTGACTTCCTTGGAATAGATTAATGGTCTGTTTATTTCATCATTGTCGGAGTATTGAAAATTTTTGGATATAAGGAATATATCTAGTATTCTATAAGGAATAATGAAAAATTAATGTAATCAATAAGGTTTTATGGTAATTAAATGTGTTACCATGATTTAATAGAATACATGATGAAGGTATTCACATGTTATTACGTGAAAAAAATATCTTCATTGTGTTTACCTTATAAATTTTGGACTATGAGTTATGATGGAAGTATTTTGGATAAGTCTAAAGGTTGGAATTGAATAAGAATAAAATTCGATACTATTTTTAATTTTATATCATTTATTAAGATGATTTTTGGATTGTTATAAAAGGAAAATCCGGAGGTCGAGCGACAACCAGTCGCGTCCGGCAAGGATGTGAGACTTGAACCCGCAACAGAAGGGCGAAAAGGGTCCATCACATACCACTGGCATATATGATGTCCGAGTTTGTATAATGTAGTTTTTTATGGTCTAATAGATTAATCATAAATTCATTTTTTTGAACCATATACGATTAAGATAAATAGAATATTTTAAGTTTTATTATCTTTTGGAGTGAAAGATGAGTTTGTAGACGAAATTAGATAAAGGATGTAACTCTACTTGTCAATTATATAATTATATTTTTTTCTCTTATTATATGAAGAAATTACTCCATAAACATTAAGGAAGTGATCTTAAAACAAAAAATATGTTATCCAAATACCTTATTTTTTGTTGAACTGACGTTATTTTAAGTCGTCATAGATTGATTGCTTTGAGGCCCTCAATTTTACTCTTGTTTGTGATTGATGACCTCAATCACTCCCTATAAATATTTAAAATTTTCCACCAATTATGTGTCTATAGTTTTGAAAAATGTTCTCCTATTCAAAACCCTAATGTGGTGGTGACTTTTCCTTTCCCTTTCCCTCTTATTAAGACTAAATTTTATTAACCCAATTTCCGATGTGGGATTTCCACAAAGGTATTTTTTTCTATTTTTTAACTTTTATTTTCAAAGAAAAATTTTGAATTGTGAGTATGCAATTTATTTAAGAGGGAAGAGTGTAACACCCCAAGATGTCATTGTATGTTATTTCTTCATAGTAATTCAATAACTTTCACTACACACAACACTGAGTTCAAGCGCACTATGACTTACCAAACTAGCCATTCAAAAGTGGATATGAATAGTATTAAATAAATTTTGAACATTATATAATCCTTATAATTTTAGAATCCATATTATGAGTTTTCATAGACTTTATATAAGAAAAAATTCATTTTTTCAGATAAAAGAAGTATTTTACAAAAAATTAAATTTTACTACCTTTTAATGGAATATCCTTTTTTAAAAAAATATTTAAAACTTTTATATATTTAATTTAATGAAATTAAATTCTTATTTATAATTGGGACATAAAAAATTTAGTTTTGATAAATTTTTGCTGTTTTTCTGATTACTTTCATATTTAGGAGATTAGTGAGAAATTCAAAAGTTTAACTCAAAACAACTTTTTTATTCAAAATAATTTATAGTGTTCAATTAGAAATTTGAATTTTTTGGAAGTATAATTAGGCTATATTTTTACCATTTAATCCAATTTTGTTCATTGAATGTAATTTCACTTTGAAATTAGACATAATCAAGTGTCAATATTTTGATAGTTATTATTTCTTAAAAATACGCCTTTTGGTTTTGACAACAGGAATTAATTTTGAATTAATAAATTCAACTTCTATGTTATGAAGTTGGTAAAAAAGTCTTTATTTTTGGATTCAGAATATTGAAATTATCTTAGGGTGAATTTTTGGTATTTTTTTGAAACCATTAAATTTTTGATGAATATTGAAAAACACTACGTTATCGTTTAAAATCGACTTTTTATTTAAATACTTATTTATTTTATTTAATTGTATTTTAGGTCAAAATAGATACATAAGACCTATATAAGTTCAATGTAATTCATTGGATTCATTTTATAATAGGATTAGTTATATGAAAAGTTTATTGGACTTTTACCATCTTTTACCCACCTCCTAAGGAGCTTTTGCAAATTTGTATAAAACATAATTTTACCGCTTCTATGAGTTGAATTTCAAAAATCCAAGAAACTTGGTTGATATCAATATGTAATATGTGGTTCAATAAGATAAAAATAATTTTTGGTGATTAGTAACTTTTGACTTTTATTTATTACGGTTAAAAGTAAATAGGGTAATTAATGGGAAAATGATATTAATATTACCCTAACCCATGTCATAATTCAATTGGATAAGTGAAATTTTACCAAAAAACAACCTTATGAATAAAATATTATCCTTTAGGCCCAATTTCATTAGATTAAGACATTTATTATTTTTTTATTTAAAGAAGAGTTAAAAGAGTTAAAATCAAAGTTTAATAACTAAAAAGTTTTAATATAGGGTTATACATAAGATAAATTCAATTATAAATATTCATTAGAAATATAAAACGATTTACTACCTAATTTTATTTTATTTATAATTTTTATAAATTAAAAAAATTAATTTATTTATGACACAATGATGAAGCAGTAATTAACTTATTAATGAAAGATTGAAATAATTGATATTATAAGTATCCAAATAAATTTAATTTGAGACTTTTAATAAATTACACTAATTTTCTAGGTTATTATGTCATGTTAGGGTTGATTAAATGAATTTTTTTTTCGAATTAATAATGCAGTTATAAATTTATCAAAAACAAAATACCAAAAAAATTTATAATTGACATAAAATAGTTTAAAAAATATATATTATTGGTTGATATATATTCCTAAAAATCTAAGGTTTGGCCAAAGGGCTTAAATAATATTATACATGTCATTAGTGAATAACTTGAAGATATCTTGGATGTTTATAGTATGTTTATTAACCTTATAGTCTATGAATACAAGAAGATAAGGTAAAAGATAAACTATTTAACTAAGAGTTAAATACAAAAGTTACGGTTAAAATGGTAACCAAAACTTGTCTAAAACCTTTTTATTGGGAGGATGTAGACCCATAAAAACATAAGGCTCCAAATAATTTAATTTAGAGCCATTACTATCTGAATATGATTGTACAACAAAATAATACGTTAATCATTTCCTAAAGTGACCCTCAAACCTCTTATAAAAGGGAAAATACTCTTCTCCCAAAATCACACCTCCAAACCCATTTGGATCAGCCAAACCCTAACCAAATATCCTCCTAATTACACTCAATTAAATATAGTGTAATTACTTTTATCATAAAGCAAATCTATGGAGGCCTTTTGATCAACTCAAAAGTAAACACCCGAAGAAGAGGTAATAATTCCACCACCATCTTTTATGTTATTTTCTTCTTACACCTTCTCCTTATTTGTTATTAATATACAAAAATACTAACTCCAGTACATTATACATACTATGATGTTATCATAAATATGGCACAACCATATTCATTATTCTCTCCAACCTATGAATTGTAATGTCACCATGCGTGCGTACATACGCGTTACCGTTTCCATGCCGCGGTGTAATTATTTATTCAACACTGTAATTTGGATGGATATAATGATGAGTAATATTTATATAAATAATTAAAATAGAATTCTATTGTATCTATAAAATTAATATACCATAAAATTCCACACCTTTTATTCATTAAGAAAATGATATTGTTCCTCGTGTGTTTGTACGAATTACCGTCTCCACGACACAATGAGATTCATTTCCACGTTCACCATTCATCGATGATTATAAAAATATATATTATTAATAAGTATGTAATATATGAAATAATAATATATATATATATGCATTTATTTACTTACATATATCTTATTCAATTACTTCTGTTCAATACGATATGAAAAGAGAAACAACGTTTATGCCTACATACGACCTACCGTCTCCATAAATGGTGTTTTCCATTTCATATATCTATCTATTATAAAGATTTATATTTTAAATATATATTATATATAGATAATGTTTATATTTTGGAAGTATTTAAATCATGATATAAATGATACGATAAGTAATAACAAGTAAAAACGCATACGATAAAGAAAGAGATTATTACATGAAACATTAATTTAACATGAAAATCATTATTAAATGGGTAGTATAAATTCATGAATGAATCATATATGATATAGTAAATATGAATGTGGTTCTATTATAATTTAATAACATAAAATGGTCATTATAAAGGAGGTTAATCTTACCCTTAACCTAAGGAAAGTGAAAGATATGGGATAATTCCTCAATCTCATTATTATTATAGATTGTTTATGTGTAATTATTTACCCAGAAATTTATATCATCCATGTCTATTTTTCATAAAAATGATTTTAAAATGAATATTTTAAGGATTTGAGAATAGTACTGTTTATCAAGATCATAATTTTATAAGTTTTAATGATTTAACTTTCTAAATATTTTTAATTAATGTCCATGTTTTCAAAATAGTGATGAGTATTTATTTATATGGACATGAATGTTTTGAAATAATAATTATTTTCAGAAGTTTCAAAGTGGTATGGGAAACTATGATTCAAAAATATCATTTAAATGACTTCTTTTATAAATTCATTAAATTTCAATGATTTCACAAAAAAAGAATATTTTTCTCAATGGTTTATAATGATTATTTTCAACTATGTCAACATCCTTTGATATATTTTAAGCTTATTGGATGTTGATTTATTATGATAAGAAACTTTCATATTGTATTGAATGAGCTATGAAATGTTTGACTGTGAATGTGCTATTTTTATACCATTCATGTTTTACAGTTAATGTATTGTCATTTCGTATGCTATTTTTATTACGAATGTTTATGTTATGTTTCAACATTTTCATATGAGGAATGTTGTGGACTTAGTAAGTGATGGGTGGAGCCCACTATAGCTCCTCGATACATTAGTAGGTCTCATGAGACAAACTACTGTCCTGTAGTAAGGCCTTGCCAAAAAAATTATTTGTAGTCTTGGCATGAGGCCTAGACTATGTGGTAATGATGTCTAGCATTAGGCATTCCCTCATTATGAAATTAGTTATCACATGTGATCATTAAACTAGCATAATAACCATGTGAATGTTTATATAGTAATGTATGATTTATTTTTCCATATTATGTTCAAGTGTATGTTTAAAAAGGCTATTGTTTTTATGACACATCATTCCTTAAAATTTTATAACTTCTGCTAAATTATTTACCCATACTGGGAATCTCAGCTCACCTTTTTCTTATGTTTTATTTTACAAGGATTTCCAATAAGTATATTATGATTTCTATGTAAAGTTAAGCTAAAGGGAACAATTGAGTTATAAAAACATTATTTATGTTGTGTTGTATGTTATAAACTGTAATGTAACTTCTGGTATGTATTCTATTTTCCACGACTGAAAACTAAACATTCCTTTAGGACTTGATTCCTTGTAATGATACCAATGTATTAAAATATTGCACTGACTCTGGGTAACTAGGGATGGGGCATTATAGTTGGTATCAGAAGAATTTTACCAAAATATTTGGAAATATTTTTAGTTTAACTCGGATTAGATAACATTACCCTTATATATACATTGAGGATTAGTAGAGAAGAACCTCTATGAATTTTGGTAATGTAGTGATTTTGGGTATTTTCAAAGCAATACATCTTTGTCTAGATACGAGAAGGTAGAGGCGGCTCTGGAAAAGATGTACATAGGGGTAAAACCTGAAAACACCACTTTGAGCTAGACTCGAAAGGGAACTGGTGCACGAAAAAGAGCCTTGCTGCACTATTCGTTACGACACTCCCAAGGGATATGCTTAGGATAATTCTCATATTCATTCCAAGACATTATAAAGGATTTAAGAGTAAATAAATCCTCAAAGAAAACATTTTATGATTATAGATTATATTCATAATCTTTTTAATTTACGTTAGGTATTTTACAAGTTTGAAAATATTACATTTTTGAATCATAAAATAACCTAGTGAATTTTATTGTTCAGAAATGGCACCTAGAAGGAGGAATGAGAATTCCAGTAATACGTATGATCGAAAGATTAATAAGGATCGTATCTTTCATGGTATTAATCCACCATTTAAAAGGTAAATAGACTCACTCTTATTCACATAATATGATGAAGTAGTATCATGTGTTAATAAGATAAGTAAAAAATTCTCTACGTCTTATCGATTTGAAGGTATGCAAGAGAAGAAAATGATGGAAGAGAGAAATATGGATAATAGGATGAGGGGAAAGAAGAATTTTCCCATATGTGATAAATGTGCGAAGAAACACCCTGGAACTTTCTTGAAGGTAATGTGAGTTTTTTATAATTGAGTAGATAAAGGACACCACGTATGTGACATCAAGGGAATGAAAAATGTTTCAAATGTAAAATGGTTCATCTGTAAGGAGTTGGGACACTATGAGAACCAATGTCCAAATAATCAGAGTATGCCCGAAATAATACTATTGGATAATAATAAAGTTATGATAATACGACAGATGAATATGAATGATTTGTTTTCTTATTTTGTTATTACAGAATTATGTTATTTCAGTGTTGTGTTGATGATGTTCCAGTTTTATGAATTATGGAAATAAATCAGGATTTAACGACAGTATTATTTCATTGAGGATTTGAGATTATTTGGTACTATGAAAAGTGACTCAATAGCAAGTTAAAATCTTTTGTAAAATACAAAGTTGGAAGAAAGATAAACCTTAATATGGTCTTAATACTGAGATAGTAATTTTGGAATAAGAGTTGGTTGGTTTGGATAAATTATACTGGATATTGTTGAGTTCCTTGGAAAAATTAATGGTCGGTTTATTTCATCATTGTCAAAGTATTCAAAATTTTTGGATATAACGAATACATCTAGTATTATATAAGGAATATGGAATAATTAATTAATTAAATAAGGTTTTTGGAAATTAATTGTGTTACCATGATTAAAAAGAATACAAGATGAAGGTATTCACATTGTATTACAAGGAGAAAAAGATCTTCATTGTGTTTACCTTATATATTTTGGACTGTGCATTTGGATATAAGTATTTTAGATAAGTCTAAAGGTTGGATTAGATTAAGATTGAAATTAGATACTATTGTTAAAGTTAAAGAATTTATTAAAATTATTATTGGATTATTATAAAAGGACAACCTGAAGGTCGAGAGACAACCAGTCGCGTCCGACAAGGCTGTGAGACTTGAACCCACAATAGATGGGCGACAAGGGTGCATCACCTACCACTGGCCTACGTGATGTCCTGGTTTCTATAATGTAGTTTTTTTTTGAAGTTATGATAGATGAATTATAAATTCATTTATATGTAACCATATACGATTAGGATAATTATAATATTTTAAGTTCAATTATCTTTTAGAGTTAAAGATGAGTTTGTGGTAGAAATTAGATAAAGGATGTAACTCTACATGTCAAGTATATATTTACATTTTTTTCTCTTATTATATGAAGAAATTACTCCTTAAACATTAAGGAAGGGATCTTAAAACCAAAAATAAGTTATCCAAATACAATATGTTTTTTAGAACCAACAGTATTTTATATCATCATAGATTGATGGATTTGAAGCCCTCAATTTTACTCTTGTTTGTGATTAATGACCTCAATCACACTCTCTAAATATTTAAAATTTTCCTCCAATTATGTGTCTATAGTTTCCACCAATATTCTCCTATTTGAAACCCTAATGTGGTGGTGGCATTTTCTTTTCCCCTTCCCTCTTATTAAGACTAAATTTTATTAACCCAATTTCTGGTGTGGGGTTTCCACAAAGGTATTTTTTCTATTTTTAACCTTTTATTTTAAAAGAAAAATTTCAAATTGTGAGGATGCAGTTTATTGAAGGGAGTAAGAATTTAACACCCCATGATTTCATAGTATGTTATTTTTCAAAGTAATTCAATAACTTGCACTACACACAACACCGAGTTCAAGTGCACCACGACTTGCAAAACTAGGCATTCAAAAGCGGTTATGAATAATATTAACTGAATTTTGAAAAATATATAATCCTTATAATTTTAGAATCCATATTATGAGTTTCATATGCATAATATAAGAACAAATTCATTTTTTTCAAATAAAATAAGTATTTTTAAAAAAATGCAATTTTACTACCTTTTAATGGAGTATCCATTTTAAACAAAATATTTGACACTATAATATATTTAATTTAATTAAATTAATTTCGTTTTTATAATTGGGACATAAAAATTTAGTTTTTATAATTTTTTTCTGTTTTTCTGATAACTTTCATATTTGGGTGAATAGTGAAAATTACTAAATTTTAACTGAAAACAACTTTTTTAATAAAAGTAATTTATAGCATTCAATTATACATTTGAATGGTTTCGATGTATAATTAGATTATATTTTTACCATTTAATCCAATTTTGGTCATTGGAAGTAATTTCACTTTGAAATTAGACATAAACAAGTGTAAATATTTTGATAGTTATTATTTCATAAAAATACGCCTTTTGGTTTTGACAAGGGGAATTAATTTTAAATTAATAAATGAAACTTCTGTGTTCTGAATTTTGTAAAATAGATTTTATTTTTGAATTTGGAATATCTAAATTAGCTTAGGGTGAATTTTTGGTATTTTTCTGAAAACAATAATGTTTATTTGAATTGTGAAAAACACCGCGTTATCGGTCAAAAATGAATTTTTATTTAAATAATTTTTTATTTTATTTATATTTTTACATCAAAATAGATACATAATACCTATATAAGTTCAATTTAATTCATTCGATTCATTTTATAATATATTTAGATATATAAAAATTTTATTGGACTTTTACCGTCTTTTACCCACCTCCGAGGAGCTTTTGAAAATTTGCATAAAACATAATTTTACCACTTCTGTGAGTTGAATATAAAAATCCAAGAGGACTGGTTGATATATGTAAGTTAAATGTGTTTCAATAAGATAAAAATAATTTTTGGTGAATAGTAACTTTTTGCTTTTATTTACAACGGTTAAAAGTAATCAGGGTAATTAATGGTAAAAATGATATTAATATTAGCGTAACACATGTCCTAATTCTATTGGATAAATGTAATTAGACCAAAAAGAACCTTAGGAATAAAATATGATCCTTTTGGTCAACCTTCATTAGATTTGGACATTTATTATTATTTTATTTAAAGAAGAGTTAAAAGAGTTAAAATCAATGTTTAATAACCATAACAAGATCAATATTGGGTTATACATAAGATAAATTCAATTAGAAAAATTCATTTGAAATATCAAAATATTTCATACCTAATGGTAATTTATTTATAATTTTTAGACATTAAATAATTTAATTTATTTATGACACAATGATGATGCAGTAATTACCTTATTAATGAAAGATTAAAATAATTGATATTATAAATATCCAAATAAATCTAATTTGAGACTTTTAATAAATTAAACTAATTTTATTGGTTAATATTACATGTTATGGTTGATTAAAAGAATTTTTTTTAATTAATAATCCTATTATTATATTATCAAAAAACAAATACAAAATAAAGTCAAATTTTACATAATATAGTTTAAAAAAAACAATATTATTGGTAGATATATTATTCCTAAAAATCATTGGTTTTTACAAAGGGCTTATAAAATATTATATATGTAATTAATTAACCACTTGAGGTTCTCCTGGAAGTTTAGAGTATGTTTATTAGCAATATAATGTAATAATACATGAAGACACGGTAAAAGTTAAACTATTTAACTAAGAGTTACATATAAAAGATAAGGTTAAATGGTAACCTAAACATGTCTAAAACCTATTGGTTGAGAGGATATCGACCCATAAAAAACTAAGGCTCAGAATAATTTCATTTGGAGCCATTATTAACCGAATATGGTTGTATAATAAAATAATACATTAATCTTTTCCTAAAGTGACCCTCACCCCTCTTATAAAAGGGCAGTTCCCCTTCTCTCTAAATCACAACTCCAACGCTATTTGGCTCGGCTAAAACCTTCCCAAATATCCTCCAAACAACCATAACTTAAAATTAAAGTCCTTACTTTTATCATAAAGCCAACCTAAGGATCCCTTTTGATCAACTCAAAAGAAAACACCCGAAGAAGAGGTAAAAATTCCACCACCCTCTTTTAAGTTCTTTTCTTCTTCCACCTTATATTTCTTAGTTATTACCATAACAAAATAATTACTCCAGTACCTTATAAATACAGTGATGTTATTATAAATATGGCCCAACCATATTCATTATTCTTTCCATCCTATGAATGATATTGTCACCATGCGTGTGTACGTACGGCTTACCATCTCCACGCTTTGGTGTAATTTGTTAGTCAACACTATGTTATTTGGAAGGATATAATGATGATTAATATGAATATAAATAATTAAAAACACATTCTAATGTCTCTGTAAAATTAATATACCATAAAATTCCACACCTTTTAATTAATAAATAAATTATATAGTTTCTTGTGCGTACGTATGGATTACCATCTCCACAACGCGTTGAGATTCATTTCCACGTTCACCATTCATCGATGATTATAAAAATATATATTATTAATAAGTATATCATATATTAAATAATAATGCTACTGTATATATGTATGTATGTATGTATGTACTTACATATGTCTTATTTAATTACTTCCATTCAATACGATATGAAAACAGAAACAACGTTTATGTGTACATATGACGTACCATCACCATAAATGGTGTTTTACATTTCATATATCTATCTACTATAAATATTTATATTCTAAATATCTATTATATATAGATCAAATTTATATTATAGAAGTATTTAAATCATTATCTAAATGATATGATCAAGAATAATAAGTTAAAATGCGTACGATAAAGAAAGCGATTATTATCCAAAACGTTAATTTAACATGAAAATCGTTATGAAATAGGTAGTATAATGTCATAAATAAATCATGTTTGTTATAGTAAATATGAATATGGTTCTAGTATAATTTAATAACATACAATGGTTATTATACAGGAAGTTAATCTTACCCTCGACCAAAGGAAAGTACAAGGTAAGGGTTAATTCCTCAATATCATTATTATCTAAGATTGTTTATGTGTAAGTATTTATTGGGAAATTATTATCATCCATGTCCATTTTTCATAAAATTTATTTTAAAATGAATATTTTAAGGATTTGTGAAAGTTACTCTTTATCAAGATCAGAATTTTTAAGTTTTAATGATTTATCTTTCTAAATCTTTTTAATTAATGTCCATGTTTCCAAAATGGATTTGAGTATTTATTAATATGGACATGAATGATTTTAAATAATAATTTTTTTCAAAAGATTAAATGTGGAATGAGAAAAATTGATTCAAGAAATATCTTTTAAATTATTTCACAAAAATGATATTTTTTTTCAAAAGTTTTTATTGATTATTTTCAACTATGTCAACAACCTTTGATTGATTTTAAGCTTATTTGAAGTTGATTTAATATGACAAAAAACATCAATATTGAATTGAATGAGCTATGATATGTTTGACAATGAATGTGATATTTTTATAGCATTCATGGTTTATGGTTAATGTATTTATATTTCATATTCTAGTTTTAATACGAATGTTTAGGATATGTTTCAACATTTTCATACGAGGAATGAAGTGGACATACTATGTGACGGGTGGAGCCCGCTATAGCTCCTCGATGCATCGGTAGGTATCATGAGACAAAATAGTGTCCTGGCACAAGGCCTTGAAAAAAAATTTATTTTTAGTCTTGGAACGAGGCTTTGAATATGTGGTAATGATGTCCGGAGTTAGGTATTCCCTCATTATGAAATTAGTTATTACATGTGATTATTCGACGAAAATAATATCCATGTTCATTTTTATATGGAAATGTTTGATTTAATTTTCCATATTATGTTCAAGTTTATTTTTAAAATGGATTTTTTTTATCAGACATCTTTCCTTAAAAGTTTATAGACTTCGCTAAATTTTTTACCCTTACTATGAATCTGAGATCACCCCTTTCTTATGTTTTATTTTCCCAGGATTTCCAAGAAGTGTATTATGATTTCTATGTAGAGTTAAGCTAAAGGGAACAACGGTGTTCTCAAAGGATTATTTAGGTTGTGTTGTATGTGATAATGTTTAATGTAACGATCATGTTTGTAATCTATTTTTCATGACTTCTAAACTAATCGATCCTTCAGGACATGATTCCTTGTAAACATACCAATGTATTAAAATAATGCACAGACTCTGGGTATCTTGGGTATAGGGTTACATTAACCTTAACATGTTCATATCAATGGGATGTGAATTTATCAATGGAGTGATTATGTGTATCCAAGGCATATCCATAGAAAGGGGAGTGTAAATTACCACAAAAATAATAAATAGAAATTTCACACATAATCATGGAGAAAAATAATCAATGAAGTATACGTAATGCCCAATGAGTGGAAATTGAAAATTTAAATTCCCTTACCGATTTGGTAACTTACGAACATACACCCCATTAAAGAAGTATCATATAATTAATATTTAAATACACATAAATTAATATCTATTACACAAATAATTCAATCATGGGCAGTACATACACCGCAAAAAAGGAAATAGTGTCAATATAACATGAATCTCACAGGAATAAGAAGTGAGATGAAAACCCCTTACCACATTGTAATCAATCGAGTCGTATGAAAAAAAGACAATAACCACCAAATGAATCACAGAATACCATGAATATAAAGATAATCATGATAATATATATCAAATAGAAGTACATAATATGCCACATGAAATAAATAAGTGGAAAACAATGTAAATCTCACGAAATTAAATGTGAGATAAGAAACCCATTATCATGTAATATTCCTTTGTATAGGGTAGGTTAACATTCTGTATAATGGTGAAATAGTTGTTATTAATTTATACAATAACCAAATACATAAATATGATATCATATATGATCATCTAATATTTCTTTGTTAATGATATTTCAGTAGTATCATTGTTTTGGTCATTAACTGATTCTTATTCTTTTATATGTTTTGTTATGTAAGTCATGTTAACTATTGATAGGATGTATTCAATTCATATATATAATTATATTATGTTATTAAAAATTATTTTTAGTCATAAAATGAAAATTTTTCTTGAATGGTTATGATGGGGAAATCAATATCATCGTGTTCGCGGAGACAGTAATCTGAACATATGCATGAGCGACAATATCATTATTTTGATATTAAAATCATATCTCAATTCTTGCTATATCATATATAAAAATCATCAACATTTTATATTTTTTATTTACATCATTTATACATCATTATTACACCCATCCAAAAAAATGTATTTAATAACAACTACACCCTGACGTAGAGACGACAAGCTGTACGTAAGCACGTATGTTGAATTTTTCATTCATATGATGGATAGAATAATTAATATGGTTGAACCATTTTTATAATAATATCACATTATATATAAGATACATTAGTTATAATTTTATAATGGAAACAACAAATAAAAAAGATGTGGAAGAAGAAAAAGAACATGAAAGAGGTGATGAAATATTTTCCTTTTCTTTAGGTTCTTCCGTTTTATTTGATAAAAAGGAATCCTTAGGTTAGATTTAGGATCAAACTAAGGCCAATAGGTCAAATTGAGAGAAATTGGGAGTATAGTTTGGCTGGGTTTGGCTGAGACAAATGGATTTGAAGGTTTGATTTTGAGAGAAGGGGAAGTTCCATTTTATAATAGAGGCGAGGGGCACCTTAAGAAAGGATTGAAATATTATTTTATAATAAAATCATTTTCGATTTATAATGGATTTAAAATGATTTTATTCAAGGATAAGGTAGGTATGGGTCGAAAAACTCTCAAACAATATGTTTTAGACAGGTTTGGGTCACCATATTAACCTTATCTTTTAGATTTAACTCTTAGTTAAATAGTTTAACTTTTACCTTGTATTGTTGTACTAGTATAATAATTGGTTAATAAACATACAATAAAATGTCAAGAAAACCTCAAGTGTTTCATTAATGATATAAATATCATTATAAATGTTATTTGGAAGAACCTTATATTTTTATGACTATTATATAATTTAATAATATAATATTTTTTTAAAACTCATTTGTGTCAATTTTGATGCTATTTAGTATATGGTTTTTCAAAAGTCATAACAGCTTGATTACATTGAAAAAATTCATTAAATCAACCCTAAAATGTCATATTAACCTATAAAATTATTTTATGGCCACAATCCTTTAAATAATATTTAATTTAATATTTAAAATATCATTTATTTTATTTTTTTATTAATTAGAAAAATACTGCATCATTATTGTGTCATAAATAAATATATTTATATTAGGTCTTAAAATTATAAATAAAATATCATCCTATAGAAAATATTTTTATCTTTTAAATTAACATTTATAGTCGAAGAGATAAATTATATAACCCTATATAAAAATGTTTTACTAAATGATACAAGTTTTTGTCATTTCTGTCTTTACGATAGATTAATTAATATAAAATGTCATTATCACTCCCAAGTGGCTCCATGGGGTCCCTAAATCAACCAAAGTATTCCCATGGTTGGATATATATCATCCAATAGGGTTGGAACATGTGTTAGGGTAATTTAATATTATTATAATATTATTTTTTACCCTTATTTACCAGATTTATCCTTTAATCATGGTAAATAAAATATGTACCGAAGTAATAATTCATAATGTATAAAAATAAAAGTAACCTATTTACAAAATTTGGAAATAATAATTCCAAATATGGAATCCATTTTTCTAAACTGATAACACAGAAGTGGAAGAAATTTATTTTAAAATTATTTCTTGTTTTCAAAACAAAAAGTGTGTTTTTAAGAAATAATAACTATAAAAATATTGACACTTGTTTATGTCTAGTTCAAATTTTAAATTACATACAATGACCTAAATAATATTAAATGATAAAAATACAGTCTATTCATACATAAAAACCATTCAAATGTATTATTTAACACTAAAAATTATTCCGATTAAAAAAGTTGTTTTCAATTAAAACTTAGTATTTTTCACGATTCATTAAAATATGAAATTTATAAGAGAAGTACCAAAAAATTATCCAAACTAAATTTTTTATTCCCAGATTCTATAAGAGAATTTAATTTCATTAAATTGAATATATAAAAGTTTCAAATATTTGATTTAAAAAGGGTTCTCAATTAAAAGGTTGTAAAATGGCGTTTTTTAAAAAATATTTCTTTTATTTGAAAAAAATGAATTTTTTTTAACATTATGTATAAGAAACACATAATATGGATTCTAAAATTTTATTGAGTATTCAAAATTCAATTAATACTATTCATTACTGCTTTTTGAATGGCTAGTTTGGTATGTCATGGTGCGTTCGAACTCGGTGTTGCGTGTAGCCCAAACCATTGAATTACATTAACGAAAATAACTTACTATGAAATCATGGGGTGTTAAACCTCATGATTTGATCTAGATCTAATAAAAATAGGATAAAAAACCATTAAAATGATTGTACAATAATTATAGAAAAGTGGGAAACCAATCAGGATGAGATTCTCTTACCCTGAGAGGTGTGGATCTTCAATTTGGGCTTTGAATCATCCATAAAAGAACTTAGAATCCCTATGAATTCGTCTGGGAACCATCAGAAATGAGAGGAATATGTTAATGCCAAGTTGTGTCAAATTGGGGTGAATTAGGGAAGGTTTGTGATTTTAAAAAATAGTTTTCTAAAATAAATAAAACCTTGCACACTGTTTCCTGTGAAGGGGAACACAATTTTCCAAACCATTTACCTAAATCGTGAACTTCTTCTAAGAGGGATGCATTATTACTCTTAAGAGAGAGCACGGTTTGAAAAATCATATTCCAACCATATAAGGACACAAACATAAAACATTATATAATCTTGAAGTAAATGAATAATTCATATAGAGGATATTTTTAGGATTAGAGTTTTACAGAATTACGCCGTACCAATTAAATTACATCTCAAAAATTACAAAGTATACACTTCTACTCAGTTTCCATTTTTTTTAAAAATAAAAAATCTTAAAAATGATTCATTTCTCGTTCCTTGTTTTAGACAGCATGACTTTTCTTTGATCCCATCCTTGACCCTATTCATCTTTATGTTCTGTGAAAAACTTTTCAAAACATGGGATGAGCATAAAAATCTCAGTAAGGGTTATAAAAAAATGAAATAAAACATTATTTCATCAATACATACGTAACATAAGCTCTTTAACATATCTAATGAAAACTTCAGGTCTATGAAGAACACATAGTAATCATAAATCATAATGGTAAATTGTGGCATCCATAACATACTTATGTTGTAGCTTTCATAACTACGTATGGATTTACATTTGTATACCCATAAAAGTATATTCCTTAAATATCTGAGGAGAAACATTAGCGTTTACCTCTGTCACATTACAGAAGGCATTGGAGAGCTATATTAGGCTCACTCACCCATGTTTTATCACAGAACCACCTGTATATGCAAACAAATACCAATAACAATAACATATTAATAACACATTAAAAAATATAATGGAAATATATCATTTCCACATTTCAATCACAATATATCATTTAAATATATTGACATAAAAAATCCATTATCAAAACCTTTTTCAATACCAAAAAATGTAACAGAGTATATGGTATTTATTTTATTTTTAAAAACATTACGTCTTTTTAAGCAAGCCATAGATAAAATAATACTCAAGACGGAGGAAATATCATTTTCACTGCTTACATTAAAAGGTAACCTTATTTTTTGTCATTTAGTAAAATGACTCATAGAAAAATATTCCCTTTGAATAAAATGAAAATTTAAATGTGTTTATACACTATATGATAGAAAGCCACGTATAAAACAAAATACGCCTCAATGAAAGGAAATTGAGACGATGTCCTTTACCTCGTGTTCCGCTTGACCTGTTCGTTCATTAATACCTTGATAAATAAACTAATGTTAATTTATACTTTATTTAGAACCTTTTTCCAGTTTATTATTCATTTTATATCACTTATTACCATGATATAAACATTATGTAATAATTTAATTTAATAACGGTCATTTTGTCGATATTTGGTCCTTGAGTCAAAATTGATCTTCTTATAATTACATGATGTTCATGTGGTAAAAACTCCATTATATCTTGAATGATATTCATGATTTAGATATCATATATATCTAGTATATATATGTATTTATAATAGTAAATAACATTTGGAGATAAGAAATGAAATGCACTATTCATGGTGAAGGTAAGTCGTACGTATGCATGAACGATACTTTTATTTCTATTTCGTATTTCATGGAATAAAAACAATATGGTAAATAGGTATATTAAATTAAATTATAATATAAAATGTAATTTCATTAACTCCATCCTTCATACATTCCATGTATGGCATGAATGAGTCATATCACTATGAGGGGGAGGTAATTCATACTTTTTCAAATGAAATTATTGCATTTACCCATTATGGAAACCATAAAGGTATGATACAAATGAAATATAAAGAAGCATCAAAATAATATAAATATATTATATATTACATATAAATACATTTTAATCATAGTGACCACCATGAGAGGTGGTAGGATATAATAGAACTTTCATTGTTTCGGGAGGCAGTAGTTCATCGTCCACAGAAACAGTATGTTCTTTACCTATTAGAAGGTGGTGTGTGTATGTGTAGTTAGAATAATTCTCATAAAAACAACCTAGTATATTTATTATACTTGTTTTTTTAAATACAGGAATAAAATTATTTTAGGGGGCAAGAGAAATAAAATAAAAGAAAATGACTTAAGAGAAGATGATACCTTTAAATTTAGTAACTCCCTTTGGTTTGAACCAACAGGATTTATTGATGTACCTTCTACCTAAGGTAAGGATTATAGGTGGAAAATAGGGATCTTGAGAGCTTATTTGAGCAGATTTTCGATGATCCATGGGTCTTTAGAGGTGTGAGTAATTGTTTAGATGTGAGGGATTTTTTATAAGGGGAAGGAGGGGCTCTTTAAGAATGTTTGAAAATATTATTTTATTATATAATGATTCTCAGTTTCTAAATGTCCAAAACATATAAAATTTCAAGATATTATGACTATTGTTTGAAATAAAAATATCCAATTAAAATAGGATTTACTTTTTTATATTGTTTTAATTTTTATAATTTTATTTATTTAAATCATTCATTAATGAGGTAAACACTACATAATTATTGGGTCATAAATAATTTTATTTACTTGTTGTCTAAAAATTATATAACAAAATATAATGATGTAGGAAATATTTTTATCATTCAAATAAATAATTATAGATGAATAGGTAACTTATATAACCCCATGTAAGAATTGATTTACAAAAAGATATGGGTTGATGTCATTTTTTTCATTACATTAAATTATTTAATATAAAGTGTCATTATCACTCATAAGTGGCTCTATGGGGTCCCAATATAGACCCAAGGTTGACCATGGGTGGAAATGAATCATCCAATAGGATTATGAAACAAGTTAGAGAAATTTAATATTATTATAATAATTTTTTACCTTGAATTACCCTTTTTACATTTAACTGCTTTAAATAAAATTCAAATGTTACTATTCACCAAAAATTATTTTCACCTTAGTGAACCACATATTATTACTTATAACAACCATGTATGTTGGATTTTTTAAATTAAATTCAAAAAATTGTAAAATTTATTTTAAATGAAGAAGTCTGGTTTTTAAATACTACTCAGTGTTTTCACTATTCATCAAAAAATTGAAGGATTTCAAAAAAATATCAAAAAATCTACGAAAGATATATTTGATATTATAGATTCAAAAATGATGTCTATTTTAAAAAAATTCAAAACATATAAGTTTAATTAATTAATTTAAAATTAATTCCTATTGGAAAAATAAAAAACGTGTATCTAAAAAACTAATAACTATCAAATGATTGACAGTTTATTATTTCCAATCTCAATGTGAAATTACTTCCAATGAAAAACATTGAATTTAATGGTAAAAATATAATATAATTATAGTTTAAAACAAATTAAATAGATAATATAAATAAATTATATTAAAAGGCAGTTTTGAATTAAAATACAGTATTTTTCAATATTCATTAAAAATTGAATTTTATCATAAAATACCAAAAAATTACCCAAAGTAAATATTGATGTCTTTATTATAAATAAGAATTTTATTTCATCAAATAGAACATGTAAAAGTTACCAAAATTACATTTAATGGGGGTTCTCCATCAACAGGTGGTAAGTCGACCATTTAATCAATATTAGAGTATTTATGTGTAAAATTAGATTGATTCACATTTTAAGCCTCTAAATTTTTTTAGATAAATGGTAAAACATTTAACCAACATGTAAAATCATATGGTAGTTAGTTCTATTCATTCCTGCCAATACAACAGCTCTGTGTAAACTACCATTTAAAATAATATTATATTATTATTTTTTAGTATGACTCAGCATTGTGCACATCATAAGATTTCAAAGAAACCTGTTATTGTATATTGGGTATGCCATTGAACATAGAATCCCATTTAAAGTAAAATTTATATTTAATTCATAAATATTAATAAATATGAAAATTTTATATTCTTTATTTAACTGGGATGTTATATCCTTCCCCCCTTTTGGAAATTGCATCGTCACAATTTTTATTCACTTATAAAATAAATGGGAGTATTTATCCCCAATAGAATTTTCAGATTCCCATATTGCCTCTTCAACAATATGGTTTTTCACCAAAACCATTACCTGATAAATTACATTATTCCACAAAACATTCTCTCTTTAGACAAGAATCCAGATTGGTTTTTCATCATAAGAGAGATTCTCTCCCAACTGAACTACCTCTGGGCTCAAAACATGAGATGGATCTGACAAATATTTTCTCAACATTGAAACATGATCAAATTTTGTACATGGGATAAACATGGATGTAAATCCACTATGTAGGAAACTATTCCAACTTTATCCAGGATTTCATAAGGTCTAATGAACCTCAGACTCCACTTCCCATTATTACCAAAACACATCACACTTTTCCATGGAGAAAATATGAGAAATTCATGATAACCCACCTAAAAACAATGATCCTTCCTTTGGTTACCTACAAAATATTTCTGCCTACTCTAAGATGTTCTCATGTGTTTTTCAATCAACATAACTTTTTCTTCCATCTCTTCTACCAATTTCGGTCCCATCAATATCCATTCAGCTATTTCATCCCAAAATTTTGTAGTTCAACTCCACTTCCCCAATAATGCCTCAAATGGAGCACTCTGTATACTAGAATAAAAACTATTTTTATAAGAAAATTTAACCAAAGAAATATATTGGTCACAACATCCTTGGTAATCCATTGATAAATCACATGGAATATCCTCTATGGTCTGAATTATTGGTTCAGATTATCCATCTTATTGAGGATAAAAAGTTGTAATAAAATTTAATTTTGTACCCAACAAATTTTGATGGCCTTTCCAAAAGAAATAAGTAATCCTAAGATCATGATAAGATACAATAGAGAGGGGAACTCCATTAAACCAAACTATCTCTTTATCCTAGAACCGAGAAATTTGATCTAGAGACAATGTATCTCGAATAGGAATGAAACGAGAAGATTTATTTCATTGATCAATAATAACCCAGATTGCATTATTACCTTGAGATATATTTGGTAATCTCACAATAAATTTCAGGGATATATTTTCCCATTTCAACTATGGCATTGGTAAAGGTTAAATAATTCCTTTCGGTGACTTCTTGCTCTTCTTTAACCTACTAAAAAGTCAAAAACTTCACTGTAAAGTCAAAAATATATTTTTTCATTCCATCCCACTAGTAATACTGCTGAAGATATCTTTACATATTAGTCCTGTTAGGATGAACTGAAAACAGATAACTATGAGCTTTACAGAACTACTCATTCTTCAACTATGAATCACATGTCACACTTAATGTGCTCTCAAACCTCTAAACACAATCATTATCAAGGTTAAAATAATGAAAATTACCCTTATGAACAAACTCAACCTTTTTCTGCAAATCCCTATCTTTCTTATCTGCATGCTTAATTTTTTCTGATAGAGATGATTTCACTAACACATGAAACTAATATAAGGAATTTCCAACACCAAAATAATTTATACCAAAGTTCAACAAGTCTTTAATCAGAGGATCCTATTCAAAATTTATCAAGGTTAATGAAGCATTACTTTTTTGACACAAAGCATCGAACACATTATTTTATTTTCCCAGATGGTAATGGATCGTGCAATCATAATCCTCGATTAATTATAGCCATCTCCTCTATCCCATGTTCAATTATTTCTAAGTGAATATATACTTTAAAATTTTGTGATCAGTATTTATTTCACATTTTACTCCAAACAAATGGTGCCTCCAAATTTTAAAAGGAAAAACAAAAATAGCTAATTCAAAACCATGTGTAGGGTATTTAACACAGGAGGTTTCAAATGACCTAATGCATAAGAGATTACTTGATCATTCTGCATAAGGACACAACCTAGTCATGTAAACAAAACATCATTGTAGATAACAAACTCAACATTTCTAGAAGGCAATGCCAAAACTAGAGAATTGACCAACTATATTTTTAATTCTTGAAAACAATCATCACATTCATTTTTCCAAATAAACATTACACCTTTTAGAGACAAATTATTTAGTGGGATAGATAACCATGAAATATTCTCAAGAAACCTCCAGTAATAACCTACCAAACCAAGAAATCTGTGGAAATCAGTTATATTTTTGGGTCTGGGCCATTCTTCAACAGCTTTTGTTTTAGAAGGATCAACATTTATTCCTTTCATGAAACAGTGTCTCCAAGGAATGAGATTTTTTGTAAACAAAACTCACAATTGTTGAATTTTCCATACATTTTCTAATCTTTTATGGTTTTCAAGATAACCATTAAATGAAATTTTTTCCTCTTCACCTTTGGAATAATCCAAAATATCATCAATGAACACAACAAAAAACATATCAAATAACTCACAAAAAATTCTATTCTTAAGATCCATGAATACAACAGGTTCATTTGTTAACCCAAAAGGCATAAATACAAATTCATAATAGCCATATCTAGTATGAAATGTGGGGTTAAGAATGTCTAATTCCATTACTTTCAACTAATGGTACCCCAACCTCAATTCATTCTAAAAAAAATACTGATCTCCCTGGAGCTGATCAAAAAAATCATCGATATGAGGAAGAGGATACTTGTTCTTAATAGTGATGTTATTAAATGCTCAATAATAAATTAAAAGTCTCAATAAACCATCTATCTTTTTAAAAAACAAGACAGGATCACCCCATGGGGATGTTCTAGGTTGAACGAAACATTTATCTAATAACTCTTGTAATTGCTTCTTTAACTCTAAAAGTTGAATTTGATCGAATTAATATGGGGGTTTTGAAATTAGCTTAGAATTAGGAACTAAGTCAATAGTAAATTCAACTTTCTGATTAGGTATTATACTAGAAATCCCATCAGGAAAAACATAAATATACACATTTAACAATGGCATATCATTAATTTGAATAGTTATTTAATTTTCAACAATATGTGCAAGGTAACAGTCATCACCATCTCTTACTAGTTTCTCATCTTCCTAATGTGTTATCAAAAGCAAGGGTTCATTCTTGTACACAAAATGAAAATATTCCTAAAAAGAAACCTCTTTATATTTGTATTTAATATAAGAATGAGAAATAAAAATCCAATCCATATTCAAAATTACATCAAACTCTACTAGAGAAAAAATAGTATGGTTTTTAGGTAGATTCTTTCAACACAAAAGGAAAATAAGTTTCTTATATTTTTTTGTCTCAAAATTTCCTCCTGGTGTTTTTACCATAATCATAGGATTCATATCACGAGGTGGAATTCCCAATTTACTAGAAAAATTATCAGAAATGAATTAATGTGTAGACCTGGAATCAAATAACACATTGGCATAATCCAAAGAAACAAAAAGTTTACCTGATACTACTTCATTTGATGGCCCATTATCTGATGAAGTAGTTGCAAAGGATTTCACCAACCATATTTACATGTAGTCTAGCTACATTTTATCAGTTGAGTTCTTTAATGGACACTCATTTTCATAATGTCCCATTTCATTGCACTTAAAACATTTTACTGATTGTAAATCAGATTTTTTCTAACCATTACCTTGATCTTTTTCAGTGCAATTATGATCCTTATGTCCCATTTAACCACATTAGTAGAACATACAAGAATTCAAAAGACATTACCCATCACGATTTTTCCACAATTTTCACAAACTATAAACTTATGTTTATTACCATCAGAATTGTTTTGAAGGGTTCTTCTCTTTTTTCTTCCACCTTGACCTCTTATTCTATTCTTTTTCAAAGAACACCTGATCATTAGTAAACTTCATTTACACATTCTCCACACATCGTACAAGTTTTTCTTAACTTTTTAACTCCTGATAAGCTAAATATTTTCAATACATTGGCTTTAATGTTGAGTAAAAATAGTTGATTTTACTATCAAGATCTCGTTTGAAATTTGGAGCATACCTTTCTAGTCGAGTGAATTTTTCTTCATAAGCAGCAACTAAGTCATCCTCCTGCCTCAATCCCCATAATTGTTTTTCTATCCTATTATGAACCACCTTAGAAATATATTTATCAACAAACATAACTTTGAATTCACCCCAATCAAGTGCATCAATCTCCTCACTATCCCTGATATTTTTCACCATCATCGACAACTGATCAGCTTAACCTTCAAAATGATAAACAATGAGACAAACCATTTGATGTTCTAAACACCCAATGACATTGAAAGTATTTTCTAGTTCTTCAATCCACCCTTCTACTAGAAAAGGGTATGATGGTCCTCTAAATGATGGGGGACGATACATCATGAAATGCTCCACTATCAACATAATACTCTGGGGTTGATCTGGATGATCTCATGGATGGATACCACCACCATTTATAGCCTGATTCAACTGTTCCATAACTACAAAAAAACTATTTAGTTCTTATTCTAACTATCTTAGGTTGCTCATTTGGATGGTTGTCTTCCTCTTAATGTCATCCCATCATAGATTCCTTGTTTTCTCTTTGGAAAACCATTCTGAACATAGAAATATCATAGGCGAAGTGATATGGTAATCTATAAATGATATATCATTTCAATATTAACATAAATTAATTTATGGATATTAATTTAAAAATATCCTGACACCTAAAAGTATATAAACTGACCTCTGATACCTTCTATAACAAACCTGCATTAAAACATTAAAAAATCTTGATTTAAATGAATAATTAACATTGAGGATATTTTCTGGTTTAGTGTTTTATTGAATTAGGCCATTACTATTACAAATTACAAAGTCGAAACCTCTACTCAGTTTCCATTTTTTACATAAAATAAAAACACTTAAAGAAAGAGTCATGTCTAGTTCCATGTTTTAGACAACATAACTTTTCTTTGATCCCATCCTTGACCCTGTTAATCTTTATGTCCAGTGAAATTTTTTTCAAAACATGGGATCAACATAAAAAGATTATTATGGGTTATAAAACAAAGAAACCAAATATTAGTTCATCAATGAATACATAACAAATTCTCTTTAACATACCTCATGAAATCATATGATTTTTGAATAACACATAGTAATCAAAAATCATAATTTTAACTTGTGGAATCCATAACATACTTACGTTAACATATTTCACAGCTACGTAGGGAGTTACATTTGGAATACCCATAATATTATATTACCTAAATCTCTTAGGTGAAACATTATATTTTACCTCCATCATGTTACCCAATGAATTGGAGAGCTATCTCAGGCTCGCCCTCCCAAGGTTTATCATAGAGCCACCCATATATTCAAATAATTCCCAAGAACCATAACATATTCGAAACACATTAACAAATATAAAGGGAAGATAGCATTTCCTCAATTTAATCAGAATATATCATTTAAATGTATTGAAAAAAAAAATCCATTATCAAATCCATTTTCAATACCATAATATATAAGAGCTTATATGGTATTTATTTTCCTTTTAAAAACATTACGACATGTTAAAGAATCCATAAATCCAATAATACTCGCGGTGACGGAAAGATCATTATCATCACTTATGTTAAAAAGTAACATTCTTTTTTGTCTTTTAGTAAAACAACTCATCGAAAAATATTCCCTTTGAATGAAATGAATAGTAAATGGTGTTTATACACCGTATAAAAGAAAGTTGTGTATAAAACTAAATATACCTCAATGAAAGGAGATTGAGATGAAGTCCCTTACATCATGTCTGACTTGACCCGTGCATTCTTTAATCTCTTGAATAATAAAATAAAGTTACTTTATTATTTCTTAAAAACATTTTCAAGTTAATTATTCCTTTTATATAACTTATTACCATTTTATAAACATTATGTAATTATTTAAGTTAATAATGGTTGTTTTTTCGATATTTGATACATGAGTCAAAAATGATCTTATTATATTAAGAAGTTATTCATGTGGTCAAAATGAAATTCTCTCTAGAATGATATTCATTATTTAGATATCATATATATCATATATATCTAGTATATATATTTATTTATAATAATACCTAACTTTTGGAGATAAGAAATGAAATGCACCGTTAATGGAGATTGTATGCCGTAAGTACACATGAATGCTACCTTTATTCCCTTTTTTACATTTAATTGAATGAAAACAAAAATATAAATTGGTATATTATAATTTTAGTATAATATAATGTATTATTTCATTAACTCCATCTTATATATGTTCCATGTATGGAATGAATGAGTTATTTAACTTTGAGGGTGCGGTAGTCCGCACCTCCTCAAATGAAATTATCTTGTTTACCGATTATAGAAACAATTAAGGTATGATATAAATGGAACATACAGAATAATAGAAACAATATAAAAACAATATATATTACATATAAATACGGTGACATCATAATGGCCACCATGAGAGGTGGTAGGATATAATTGAATAATCATCGTTTCGTGAAGCAGTAGTTCACCGTCCCCAGAAACAATATGTTTTTTACCCATTAGAAAAATGTATGTGTATATTTTGTTCAAATACATCTCATAACAACAACCTAGTATATTGATGATAAATGTTTTGTTATAAAAGAAAGGAATAGAAATTTTTTAGGGTGAAAGAGAATAAAAATAAAAGAAAAGAACTTAAGAAAATATGTTACCTTTAAACCGGTTAACTCCCTTTGGTTTCAACCAAAAGGATTTTCTGAAGTGCATTATGCCTAAGGTAAGGATTCTATGTGGAAGTGAGGGATATTGAAGGTATATTAGGGAAGTTTTTGTATGAACCATGGTGCTTTAGAGTTGTGAGTAATGGGTTAGAGGTGAGGGCTTTTTTATAAGGGGGGGGGGAGGGTATCTTTTAGAAAGTTTGAAAATATTATATAATTATGAAATGATTTTCAGTTTCTAAAGGTACAAAACATATTAAATTATAATACATGATGTATCTTGTTTGAAATAAAACAACCCAATAATAATTTTACAGGTTTTGGATATTGTTTTACTTTTAATAATTTTATTTATTTAAACCATTAATTAATAAGGTGAACACTACATCATTATTGTGACATAAATAATTTTATTTATTTGATGTCTAAAAATTATAAAAAAAATATCATGAGGTTGTAATTATATTCAGATTTCAAATTAATATTTATAAGATAATAGATAACTTATATTACCCCATGTATGAATTGATTTACTAAAAGATATAGGTTTTTGTCATTTTTGTCATTAAATTAAATTAATTAATATAAAGTGTCATTATCACTCTTAAATGACTCCATGGGGTCCCAAAATCGACCTAAGAATACCCATGGTCATAAATGTGTCAACCAATAGGATTATGACAGATGTTAGAGTAATTTAATACTATTATAATATTATTTTTATTTTGAATTACCCTATTTACACTTAACCATTGTAAATAAGAGTCAAAAGTTACAATTCATCAAAAATTATATTCATCTTATTGAACAACATTTTAATTACTAATAACAACCACGTATGTTGGATTTTATAAATTCAATTCACAAAAGTTGTAAAATTTCAATTAAATGAAGAAGTTGGTTTTTAACTACTATTTATTGTTTTCACTCTTCATCAAAAATTGAAGGTTTTCAGAAAATAAAAAAAATTAAGCCAAAGAAATATTTGATATTCTGAATTCAAAAATGATAAATATTATACTGAATTAAAAACATAATAGTTTTATTAATTAATTTAAAATTAATTCATATTTTAAAAATAAAAAACTGTGTTTTTATGAAATAATAACTATCAAAAGATTGACAGTTGTTTATGACCAATTTCAATGTGAAATTACTTCAAAAGACCAAAATTAGATTAAATGGAAAAAATATAATCTAATTACAATTTAAAACAAATTAAAAAGATAATCTAAATAAATTATATTAAAATTTAGTTTTGAATTAAAATATAATATTTTTTATTATTCATTAAAAATGAATTTTTTAGAAAAATACAAAAAATTTACCCCAAGTAAATTTTTCTATTTCAATTCTAAATAAGAATGTTATTTTATCAAATAAAACATATAAAAGTGACAAAAATTATATTTAAATATGTTTCTCTATCTAAAGGTGGTAAATCGACCTTTTAATGACTGTTAGAGTATGTGTGCTGAAAATTAGATTTATTCACATTTTAAGCCTCTAAATTTTATTGGATATATGATGAAACATTTAACAGACATGTATAATAATATTGTAGTTAGTTATATTAATTACCTCCAATACACATTCTAGGAATTAACTACCATTGAAAATAATATATTATTATTATTATTCTGTATGACTCAGCATTGTGTGGAACATAAGATTTCAAAGAAACCTGTTGTGGCGTATCTGGTATGTCATCGAACATAGAATCCCATTTAATATAGAATTAATATTTAATTAATAAATATTAATAAATATGAAAATTTCATCTTCTTTACTTACCTGGGATGTTACAAATTATGTGAATCCCCTCTATTTGAGTTCACATAGTTTTCTAGGCTGGGCCCCTAGGTTAGGAAAACCATATGAAAATAATGCACAACCTCTCCTCCTTGAAATTTTCTTCAATTTCCACACAAAACCACCCAAAATACAACACAAAAAGGTACTAAATAAATGGAAAATATTACCCATAATTGATATTAATATATCTTCAAAAAAGGTCAAGATCATACAATACCTTTCACATGATAAATCAAAATCATGAGTCTTGGCATAAATTGTGACAATTCATAATACAGTTATCATAAAATAAACACGAAATTTGAGCCATGATAGCATTAAATTGGTATAATAAATATGTTTATATCATACATATAATTATAAAAAATTGTTTCATTAGTAAAGGTTCACTTCCAATACTATCATAGTGGATTGGTTTCACTCTATATTCCATCATATCCTTAGGCAAGGTTCACTTCCAAGAATATCATAGGGGACACAATCAATAACATAACTAGGATAACTCAATATTCCAATATTTAAAGTCTCATGATATATCCATATTTTCATAATGCATTGGAGGTGTATATAATTTGAATAAATTTTTTAATAAAATGAAACTCACATAGATATATTCCGAAAGATCATAAAATATTCATTATATCCTAACCCTTGCAGAGTAAATGGGTTTCATAATCCATTCATCATGTCAATAAGAAATAACCAATGAAAAAGAAATGGGATTCATAAACACATCATCATATCATTATATAATCACATGCTATATAGATATATATTTCATGAATCTCATATTATCATATTCCTAAACCATCCAAAAAATTAAAAAGGATAAAATTCCAGGATCATATCCTCAGTAAGGAAAATGTAATATCATAGAATGTTAGTATATTTGAAAATTTATTTAAAATATCACTTTAAATATTCATTGAGTAAAATATAATTTTTATTTTAAAATCAATTATTAAAAATCATTCTGTTTTCTAAATAATATAGAAAATAAATTATTTTAAATGAAATATGAAAAATATTAAAGTAATCTTCAAATATTTGATCATTAATAATGTTTGGAAATTATGTTCATTAAATATTTAATAAACCATATTTCCTTTAAATTTTCAAAAAAATTCAAAAGTACATATTTAGAAAATTTAAAGCCCAACACCATTATATTTTTTTATTTTTTGAAATAAATTTATTCTTTTAAATATTATTTCATTGAAAAAAAATTTAGTTTATCTTGAGTTACACACAAAATTGAGGCTAACTTATGTTACATTCAACTATATGCTTTAACAATGCATGACAAATTAATAAAATATTAGTATAATCATTTCCACCTAGCTATTGGAATGGAATATATGAAAAGGGTTTTTGAAATAATGAATATATGGTTTGAACATGTACATATAATAAAATATTGTGTGACCAATTAATTATATACCAAAAGAAAAACTATTTGAAAATTAAAGAAATCCTTTTCTAAAAAAATATTTTTAAGAAAAAAAATGTGTTATGTCTCAATAAAATAAAAAACACTTTTGGTGAATGATTTTAATTTATAGTTTATATTATACATTAAATACCCTATTTAACATTCATATTACGATTTTTCTATACAATAAATAATAATAAATCCAATTTTATGCTCTAAAATACTATTTTTATAAAAATCAAAATTTCAAACATTTATGATGCACTAATTTGGAAATTAATTTTTGAACCCTTTAGGAATATTTTTTACGAAACAAACTTCATTTATGAAATAGGTATAACAGTACTATATTTGGGTGAAACATTGGTATTTTTTTAATAATATTTGTTTTTTATGAATAGTAAAAAATACTGAATTTCAATTGAAACCGGCCTATTTGATTTAAATTTTTATAATTTTAAATTATATTTGAATATTGTTTCTCTAAAAACCCACATTCTCATTTGGTTTTCTAAAGTAATATTAAATTAAAAATTTTCACTTCTATGAATGGAATTTGGAAAAATGGATTTCATATTTGGAATCAAAATTATTCATAATGTCTAATAAGGTCAACATAATTTTTGACCAAAATAAATAGTGAATGTAGTAAAAATCAATTATTATAGTTTAGGTAAAAAGGGTTTCAAGGGGTTAAACTAAAAGGATAAGAGTAAAAATAACTTATACATATGTCTAAAAACTTATTTACTTCCATATTTTATCCTGAAAACTATAATGCTTGAAATTGGCCTAATTTTTACTTGTGTGATATTTGTAAAACGTATGATCACTTATTTGTTTTAAAAAATTCCAAATATGTGCTATCCCCACTATTAAAGTATACCGACTTTCAACTCTTCTTCACAACTTAAAACCAATTTGGTTCAGCCAATCCCTTGACAAATAATTTAAAAAATTCACTCTTCTCATCATTGATTCCATTGTTTAGACATAAATCCATCATAGGAATTATTTAGTGCAATCTTTAGTGGGTTGCATGATGAAGATGTAATGTTCTTCAACAAACATGTTTTTTTATTTATTTCTCCAAATACATCAGTTATATTTAAACAATTATGTTATAATAACCTTAGTATATAACAAATACAAGGATATTTTTATAATTATTTGATGACCTACACACTTTTAAACCTTCATCAAAATAGTTATAAAATTATTTTTCATGTGTACGGTCGAGTACCACCTCACGAACCAATGTCTTTCCCTTTCCATTACAAAATTTAAATGCTGGAAATAATGATGGATTTATTGTTTATATATATATATATAATATTTATTCTATTATTATTCTTATGGAATTTTTATATCATATATACTTTTATGATTTCCATTTTTTGGAAATTTTGTATTTTCGATCATTTGTACGGCGATCTACCGCCTCGTGAGGTGATTTCATTCGTTCATGTTTTACATGGAAGGTGATAAGTGTAAAGTTAATGATTATATGTGACAAAAATGACATAAATTTTATATTTATGAAAAATATATCAATCTTAAAATATTATATATATAATTTTATTTATTACAATCTCACTTAATGAAAGATGATAAGGCCACTCGTGTAAGTGTGAACTACCAAATTCAAAAATTGATGAGACATCATTTTCATCACCACACCACATGTATGATATTTATAATTATATTTAAAGAAATAATATTATTTTATGATAGTATTATCATTATTTAAAGGTAATGAATTATTTTAATCATTTCTATAATGATAATTTAAAAATTAAAATTCCACTAATGCATACATATGACTTAACATCTCTTTAATAATAACGTGAATCATTTCTCAAAACCATCTTTCATGATTAATATTAAAAGTATATATCATCTATAAATATGTAAATTATTTGTTTATTATTATTCTGAAACTGATGCAACCATGATTAATGTACTATGGCTAAAAATAAAAATCAAAACATATACGAAAAATAAAGAAATTGTCATTCAAAATGTGACTTTAAATAATAATTTTTAATAAAATGGTAATAGAAAGACTTTTGAAATCATAAATGATATGATATGTATGAGTATGGTTCTATAATAAAGGTATAATAAACTCTTATTTTTTATACATGAAGTTTGAATGAGTATGAAAGAATTCAAGACTTAAAGTAAATCGATTTATTGTCAAACATTTCTTTTTCAAGGACTTATTCCATACTCAAGACTTGTTTCTTTTGTATGGTCTATATAATTTCATATGACATTATATATCATGAATCTTACTAATTTAATGATATTTAATATTTTATTGTTGTTATTATTTAAAGGGGATTATGATTCAAAAGTTACTCAAGTATTAAGAGACTTTTCTCTCAATTGTCCATCTTGGAGACATATGTTATGTCATTCACCTACATTCCTTCATTATGTGTTTATAAAAAACATTGAAATGTAATATCAATAACATATTTATCATAATTAATTTTTATTTTTCATTTTATGTTACCCCTTCATGGGGATTATGATTCATGTTTATCAAACTGGAAAGATATTTTTGTTAAAATATCATCACTTACCAGTATTATTTATGATTTTTCTTCCAACAGTGAAATATTATGTAATAAAAATCAATTAACTCATATATTTTGTTATCCTATTATTTTTTCATGAAAATACATGTTTCTGCATTATTTTACTCTCTTTATTTACAAAACAATTTAAAAAATATGTTCTTATTATTATCCATCATTCAGTGGAAAAACTTTTTTATTCCAAAAACGTGTTTCTGAAAAATGCATTCAAAAAATGATTAATTATTAATGTATGATTTTAAAAATAAATTTTTACACATGTTTTAATTTTAATGAAATTTTTTAAAGGAATCTTCATGTCATTTTCCAAACAATTCCCCTTTTTATTTTAGTAAATATATGAAAAGAATATTTTTTCTAACATGAAAGAGATACACTATATTTCGAGCATTCATGAATGATCAATGATTTATGGATTACTTTAGTAGATTTAAATGTTATGTTAAAGAATATTATTTTCTTAATATTTTGTTAATTTCTTATATTTTCAATAAATGATTTCAAATTAAAAATGATTTTTAAAGTGTTTTATGTTTTAAAAAGTGTCCATTAATGAAGAAACAATATTCTTCTCAAGAAATATTTTAAATGAATTTTAAAATCCTCATAAATAAGTTATTAAATTTATTTTAAAAGAAAATTAATTTGAATATATTTTATTTTTTAAAAATTATTTTCAAATAAATATTATTTTTCCTTAATATATTTTTAACTGATAAATCAAATTCATTTTATGTCTATCATTACATGTGTTGATGTCACCTACGACTTAGTGGGATATGATCCAATGATACCCTTTTAATTATTTAACTAATTGGTTTGTATTTATTAAGTCATGATTTTTATGAAACTCAGTTCTCTTCCATGGGTTATACAAAGATAAAATTCTTATGAAACCCACTTATTTTTGCACGGGGTTTTACATGATTATTATGAAATATATATCTTTTCCAAAGTAAATGATACAATAGAAGGTTAATAAAACCCATTTATTTTCATTGATTCTAATATGATGAATGTTTTATCATATTTCGATAAACGTATTTATTATTTTAATTTTTTGACAATGGTTATGTCAAAACCAAGGATGGTGGTTAAATTGAAACCATGAATGTTGGTTACATAATTACCAAAGATGGTTGTGACTGATATCTCTCTCCAATTAATGGGTAAATCATTATATCTAATGCGATAAATTGGACTATAACTAGGAGTGAAATTGGTTTTTTAAGATACATTCTTTCTATGATGGTCTTGGGAGTGAACCTTTACTATTATGATGCTATTCATGGACATGTCTTTCATTTTCATTATGTTATTTTTGAATCTAATTACATTTTTACATCATTATAAATGAACCTAATTACAAATTATAAATTGTAATGAATAGAAATTTATTTCTTTCCTATAATGTTTTGTGTGCACCAGGATTCATGTCAGTATGTTTATGTGAGGGACTGATTTCATGTTCTTAAAATAATGAGTGAAAAAGTTTCTATTTATACAGGTTTAGAATGTTATAAACTGATGTTTATTCAAAGAAGTCATGTCTTATTCCATTATAATTCTCCCATTTCTCATGTTATTTTATTTCCTTATGATTCATGTATTATGAACATCTAATCTAAATTTCATGACTCAAGAATATGATATTTTATATGTAGTTTATTGTTTTCAAATATTTTGATCATGGTCTAAAAACCTATGTTCATGAAATGATTATGTACCTCCATTGTTTACCTTTACTGAGCATCCATGATCACCATTTGTTATGTTTCATTTTTCCTATGTTATAATATAAGGTTTTTGGTAGGTAATATCTATGAATATTATATAATGGTAAGATCCTTATGGTATTCATTGAAGATCTTTTAAGAAATTTGGAAGATCATGTTCAATGTTTCCAATGGAAATAAACTATTAATTTCCTCAAGTTCTTTTTATGTAATGTAAATAATATTCTTATGAATGATGTAATATCCTTATATGATAATCCTAGTATGATATAGTTAGCATCAATAGAAAGTTTTAGTTATCCTTTGTAAGGTAGGACGAGAAAACATTATTGAGATCGATATGTATATTTATAAGGATATGTTTAGGGATGTATCTAAGGATAATTCTAATAACGTGTCATAGTTAAGAAAATTGTCCTAGAATTTTGTTAAAGGATAAAGAATGTGGTATCAAATAAATTAGGTCCATGTATGGATACAAAAGTAGAAGTGACTTTGGTACAAATATATATAGGGGTAACAAACCTAAAAATACTTTACTAAGCTAAACTCTATTGGGAACTGGTGCTTGCCAACATGCCTGGCTACATACTTGAGTTTACACCCCTATGTGGTTTTTTTTGGAAATTTACAAAAATTTTCTGAATAATCAAGAACAAGTTAAATAGAAAATTACTATTAAAATAATTCATTTATCATATGATAAGGGATTAAAAAGATTGTTTCATGATTTAGATCCCACATATTTTATTGTTCATGATTTTTTGGTTCCCCACTATGATGATTATTTATAAAACTATGTTTTTAGTTTTATTTAATGGATGGATATAGAAGGAATCATGCTAACACTAAATATGATTCCAAAATTATTTCTATGATTAAACAAATTGGGTGATTACGGGAAGGAAAACCATTGTGATTATTCCTTATAATTTGTCACAATATATAATTAATAACATGAATGGCAATGATATTCCAGACACATTGAATAAGAGGAAGATAGAATTTAATGAAAGTTAATGTGAAAATTATAATTTAGATGGGAATATTTTGTTTCAGAAATATTAAAAATGTTGGAGAAAACCCTTACGTAATCTCTCAAATGGAGGGTAAAATGTTAATTTTGTGGAAACGAAGGTCATATAGTAAAAAAATTTAATGGGTTTCAAAGTCTTATGTTTGGGGAATATGGGAACAACCCAACTAAATTTCAAAACCTAATAATTTACTTCTAGACTATGAATGTATGTATTCAACTCCAATCATTGAAGTGGTAGGAATAAATAATTTATGTATTTCAATTCAATAATTATATCATAAGAATTGTGAAATATATAAGTATTATTAGTATAATTTTTTTTCATTAAGGATTTGAAATAGTATATTGAATGATACTGATGGGTTGAATGTGTGACTCATTGGGATGGTGATGTTTTGATTATGGGAAGGTAACACTAAATATGTTCTCTATTTTTTGAGAAAATGGTGCCTATTTTGGATAAAGAGACTATTGATATGGATAACGTAAATCAAATGCTATTGATGACATAAATATTGATAAAGTATTTGTTGATTCTGGTTTATGTTTTAATTTAAATGTTCTACAAAATTATTGGATATATGGAATATATTTAATATTAAGTTGTTTAATTGTTGGAATTATGAAACATGTGATATTTCAATATGTTTTTATGGTGATTTAGGTTGTTAACAAGTTTTTAGATAATATATGATGACGGTATTCACATGTTTGGTATATAACAATCATGATACATATTATTGTGCATGAGGGATTTATTATATGTTTATTATAAAAAATTAGTGACATTATTTATATTTTTTTGGATTTGAATCATTTTGAAGGGTCATATGGTTAAACATTTATGAAAGGGTTTAACTTGAATTTTGGATGAGGATTTAATGAAAAACGTATTACTTCACCATAAAAGATTTATCTATATTGGAAAAACATTGATAACCATTTTTTGTGATGAAATATAAAGATAAGTAGAAAAAATTATTACTATATTTATGAATATTATGATATTTTAGTTATTGAGGAATAAAAAATTCACCTTCATTTTGTAGAGTAGGAAGTGAGGTGAAAATAGATCAAGGCATAGCCAAAGGGTGAGATTGTGAATATGAAATAGAATGAATTGAATAATGTGTAAATTATCATTAAAATTATTGAAATAAAATATTTCCATGTTATATCAATTTTTGATGATATCAATGAACCTTTTCATGCCTCTTTGATTTATGGATTTATGGTTTTAATCCTTCTCAAGATCACACACTTTCTTGCGATCAATGTTCTCTATCACTCTACATCCGTATTTATGTTTTAGTATTCACTTTTATATTACTGTTTTCAATTACTTCTAATGTTATCCAATGTGGAAACCAAGTTATGAGTTTATTTCTGTAACAATTATTTTTTCCAATTTTCCAATTTTAATATTTTTCTTGTTATTCATATGTACCATTTAGGTTTCGAGGAAGAAATTTTTAAAATGTTAAACCATTGGTGTCCAAGATGAGTTTCAAGGGAGAAATTAATTTTAAGGGGTTATAATGTAACACCCAAATGTTTTTTGAAATAATATTTTTTAAATGAATTTAAGCATTTAAATATTGTGTCTAATACAAAACCCTAATCTTATGTAGAGTTAGACGCAACACTGAGCTTATCATGCATTATATGTATCACGAAGTATTAGCAAAACATGACATATTATTAAAATATTATTATGTTAGTTTTCACGTAGTCATTGGAATGAATGATATTATTAGGATTAATAATATTATGAAAATATCGTTTAAACATGTATATATAATGAATTATTTGGTAACTAATTAATTAGAAATTAAAATTAAAATGACTTTAAAATAAAGGAAATATGTTTCTAATTAACTATTCTTAAGAAATAAAATGTGTTCTACCGCAATAATATTACGATACCACTTTTGGTGAATGATTTTAATTAAATATATATAGTATATATTCAATAAAATAGTTAAAATTCATATTATGATTTTTAAATAAAATAGAAAAGAATAAATCCACTTTTATGCTTAATAATAGTTTTTCATAAAAAGTAGTTTTGTTACCTTTTTTGCGCACTTTTTTTTATAAATAATTATACACCCTTATAAATTTTTTGGTAAAAAATTTTCTTCTTTTAAATGGAATATTAAAATTTTTATAAGGCTAATTTGTGGGAATTTTTTTGAAAAGTTTCAATTTTAGATGAACGGTTAAAATTAAAAAAATTTAATTAATTTTTTTTCTTAATGTTGTTTTAATGTTTAATATTAATTTTAATAGTATTTAATGTAAAATTAGTTAATTATTACGTAAATTATTTCTATTTAGGTCATTTAAATCAATTTTATATTGAATTTCCACTTCATTGGTAGGACTCCTTTAGAACCCTTATTAAGGAACCTTGGAATGGTATTTTAAGCAGGCCAAAACCTATTATTATTGCATATGAAATTTTTTAACAGAATTTGGATGGGGTGGATCAATACAAAGATGTGTAAATAAAAGAGATAGTGGGTATCATTTTATAAGTGAGTTAAATATTACACATGGAATTAAAAAAATATTTAAATAAAATTCAAGTCATTGTCATGTATAATGGTTACAAATACGAAATTATTAGAAAAATATTCTACATTCAAAATATCATCATCCAATGTATTTTAAATTATTTTTTTCCTTTTAAACCCATGTATTAGTTTAAACCCTATGTTAACTGATTTTAATCGTAAATGTTGTAATGAATTTTCAATATTGAAGACTTATAATTGAAATTACAAGGTAACAATTATATAATAAATGGGGAAGTAATTACATTTTAAACTATAGATCATCATAATTTTCCTCTTTGAATAGTTTTATAACTTCAACATAATTTAATAAATTATTAGTTAACATATAATACTATTTATTCCATTTTAAGAAATATTCAAATAATTTGAATTTTAAAAAATCATGAAAAGAATTTAATTAGAATATAAACCATTAAAAAAAATTAAAAATATCTATATTTATCTTAATTTTTTTTGGAAACATTAACTCTCCCAAAAAGTATTACATTTATATTTTTTTAAATAAGTTAATTAATTGTTTACACCTTGCACGAGCACTGTGTCAGCATTACATATCCATTTAAGGAAATTTTTTGAACAGTAAAAATTAAAAAAAAGTCCATAATAAGAAAATCATTTATTTTTAATGAAAAAAATTATAACTAAATATAAGTTTTTAATCCTTTTCATGAAATAATATATATATTTAAAGTAAGAAGGTATCATTTTTCACATTATCTATTACCTAAATATTATAAATTCCAAAGTTAATGTTAAATGGAAAAAATATCATATTTTATAATTTTTGATGATTATGGATGAATTATACTCATCCAATTAAATTATTGAACGTGTTTTAATGAATTTGAATCCTTATCACATTAGTTTTAACCTAAATTAACCCATTTTAACATTACCATGGTGACAAAAATTTAATATTCTTACTATTCATAATGGTCATGAAAAAAAGAAAAATGTTACAATATTGGGGAATCATACTTTAAAATATTGAATCCTTTTTAAAATATGAAATTTTTATAAGTTTTAAATTTTAATTTTGGATAGAAATGAAAAAACAATAAGACCACGATTTCCAAAAGAAATTAACTTTTTATTTAGAAAATTTTTATATACAAAATAAAAAAAATATTATAGTGAAATTAATTTTATTATTAATAACATAATTAAACCAATATTAATTTGTAACCATTTTAAAAACAAATATAACTTTTTAATTGCATGAAATAAAAGTATTTTTCTTAATAAAAATATACATTCTCACTATTCATTGGAAAATAAATCCTTTTAAAAAAACCAAATATTCAACCTAAGATAACTTTGATATGATGATTTAAAAACTCATATTTTTTAATCATGTGAATTTTAATTTATTCTGAAATTAATTATAATATTTTATCATAAAAGGAAATAAAAACCATTTTTGAAGAAAACCTATATTTAAGAATAAAATGTCCTTACTAAAAAATGAGTTATTATTTAATATGAATTTTTTTGTAATATTTGATTAATTATAACATTTAAATACATTCCATAATTTTTTTACTCATATTAATACCTACAAATTCAAGAATCATGTTATAATGATCATAAAATAAAAAAATTGTGGTTCATTAAATATCATTGTTTATGATGAATATTGTATAAAAAAAGTGTTATATTATATTATATAACTGTTAAATTGTCTATTATCTTGAACAACTAAAACACTATAGGTACCCCAACAATATTCCATTGTATAATTAGTTTCTATGCTACATCACAATTAATATAAATTATATAGTTTCTAGATCAGTTTTAAATCACTGATAAGGGGATGGAGTGAATCGCTTATCCCTATCTTTTAAGAATTATTCATGAATCCCATCCTATGAAACTTTTTAAGGATTCAGTAAAATCAATGATAACTCTCTTCCTCACCTCTTATGGAAAATATATAAATAGAGAGTTTAATATATGAAATTTTAAAATTTGATCCACAATGTGAGAACCTACTCTTTGCAATGTTGGTTATAACTCCCAAAATGAATTTTACACTAAAATAATAGGATTATAATGGAATATAAAAAATCTGGTTATACACCCAATAATTATTCATTCATTTCACTCTAGTTTTACCCATAATTGCCAACTCTTCTTCCCTAATTTGTTATTCCACCCACCTTTCCATATTCCCCCATCTTCCTTCATTAAAAATATACAACCCAACCATGAGCCTCATTAAGAACTAGTAATACCCCCATGATATTAGATATTTATTATCTCTTGGTCCACTTTTGAAATATATTCTTATTTAGATATAATTACGCAATTAAAATTTTTGTTTTCCGTTCCCTACATACAATTTTTCATGATTCTAAAATGATCTCAGAAGTGTCTGATAATATCAAAACATCCTGCAGATCATTGAAAGACCTGGACACACTATATTTTCATCTTTTTATAACATTTTCTAGAATGTTTCCTCAACTATTGTTTACATAATAACACTCAACCTGATATGCTTTTCCCAGTACCCCTTCTTCTGATATGCCTTAATCTGATATGTTATGTTTAGAAAACCACAGTCTTGTGTGCTCTATTTGATAAAACTTCGTCCAATGGGCCTCAGTCTAATAAACCTCAATCTGATGATTATTCTTTATTTGTTACTCATTTTATCTAGTACTTATCTTCATAAACCAAGTATAATTATTAGTTAGAAAATCATCTTATGCTATCACAAAAAATTATCAATTACTCAATTTGGTAACAACATTATCATAATATTTAAAATATATTTCCATGTTTTTCATAATACATCTTCCATAGGTCAAGAAAGGATCATGGGCCCCAACATTGAATTTCCCTCTCAACTAAACTTTAATTTTACCACCTTCAAAGCCACTAAAACATCATATACAAAATTCTTCATCAAATATTCCTTAAATCATGGTGTCAATGTTCTTTTCCAATCATTGCCAATTCTCTTCTATATTTATGAAAATTAAATGAATATCTCAATATCATTAAAAATATTTGGTGTTAAAAAGTAAATTTAATGTTTCTCAAATATCTATTTGATTTAAAAAATCTCATGTTTGTCTATCTAGTTATATATACAAGTTTTCTTCTATTTGAATCTTTCCACAACACATTTTCTTTCACCCTATCTGTTTGATAAAATTTATCTACAAATGTTAAGATTCATTAATATCCTGATAATCACATGTTTCTCTATAAAATAAAAATATATATTTTCGTTATTTAGTTATTTTACAAGATTATTTCTAATTGACACTTAGTTTTTGGTCATCAGTTCTCTTCATATGGTATACTATGTTCAGTACAACTAAACTCCATGTTTAACATTTTATTGCGTTTCTGTATCCAAAACATCATTATTTTCCTCTGTTCATTATACAGGTTCCATTGATCTAGTGTAATCACATGATTTAGTGCCACATGCTCTCTAATGTTTTATTTTTTTGTGCATTGTTAACTCATTCTGAATACCATCACAATTATATATCGAATCATTAGCATTAACTCCCACACTTCATTTCTTGAACTTTGCTAGATGCACTCCATTTTTTTAACTCAAACATTTTACAAAATTTATAACTATAAATTTATATATCATTCATATCTAGATATTCTCACAAGTTCAACATTTTCTTTTAACATCATTCAAGAAAATTGATTTGTATAATCCCCCCATTTAACAATCTCTGTTATAATTCATGATTTTTGGTACTTTAAATATCATAAAATTATATTGTGACATTATAATGTTGATCTAATATTAGAAAAAAATATTCTCTCAATCTTATAAATGTAACTTCTTATATAAACACATATTAACATATTAATAATATATTCAACTAACATAATTGGGACAAATATTAAACAACTTTATGTTTATTTTAATTATATCTACCCTTATTCAAAGTCAATAAGTGTACACAATTATTTCCAACCAATAAGTGTATGAATTTTATTTATTACCATTATATAAAATTAAATTAAAATTTTAAGATAAGAGTTATCTCAACTCATCTTCCTTCATCTCATGATCTTAAGATATTTTCTCTCCATAAGAATAATATCATAAGAATCTATAAACACAGAGGCTTTAATTATAAAACTATAAATCTACATGAGAGAAACCTAAAAAACAATTTTGTAAATCATGGTTATCAAAATTCACCATAATACGTATTTTCTATCATAATTTACTCAATATTATCCAATAATTTTTATATTATGTGATATATAAGAAATTTTATTAAGATTAAACATACACCCATATTAATAAACTATTCAAAAAATCATTTTTATAAAAACAACCCCCACTGTATCTCAAATTTCATAGTAATAACCATTCATAATTGATTATTAATTTAGATTCATCCAAGGAAATTTTCATACTCATACATAGGCTTCAAAATTTCTCCCTCGAAGTGTATCCCAATAACCGTCTCATAGTTATAGTAATGTTCCCTAATGAATATTTATTTTCACTATAAATCCACTACAACACTCAACCAACTCCTCTAATTCGTCACCTTTTATTCACTGTAAGTTTGTTTAAAAATATAAGAATATCAATGATAAGGAGAACCCTCAATATTAATTAAAATTAACATTCAAATATAGAGTCATCTATCAATCATATTTTTTATTTTTCGCCTTATACTAAACTTGAGATGTTCATTCTTCCTTGTGATCATCATTTATAAATTTTTTTATGCTTTTATTCTCATGTGTTGAGTCTCCATATGAATATTTTATCACCTCTTTAGTTTTTGAAATTTATTCATTCCCACAAGTTTGATTTTTTTTTTCATGTTTTCCTCTTTTCTGAGTAAGATAGTCATGTATCATTTGGTATTATGATGATTTTTCTCAATCCTCTCACGTATCTTCTAAATAATCAAACCACAATCTATAGAAAACATTCCATAAACATTGTTCTCATATTTTGAATTATATATCTTATCTTTTTATTCATCAATGTTTTTTGTTGCAATATCCTTCTAGACATGACTATTTAATCTAGAAAAAATAATTATATATTTGATCATTCCTTGATTAATATTCTTATGTCTCTCACATGCCTCACATTAATGATTATAATTATTTACATTCCAGAATTTATTTTCTTCTTCATATTTATTTTTGGAAATATTAATTCTTATCTTATTATCATTGATCCAATTTAATTCATACATCAATCATTGTAGATACTTATCAAATCTACATGAGTAAGATTTGTTATCGAATACTACAAAACATAAACAACGACCTCTGAATCTTTATCGTTCAGACAAATTATATTTTCTCTATATTGTTTTTTTATTTTCACTTTATTTACTATTGTATACCATCTCCAGGGGAAATATTCTTTGATTATTCCACTCATTATTTTTAGAAGATGATTTCTCACTAATATTTCAGGTTCCAGTTTATTATATATTTTCTTTCAAATTTGAATTGTTAATAAAGTTAGACGTATATTAAGATTGTTTGGGGGAATAAACAACCTTACTTAATATAACCTTGTTTTAAAAATTATGAGAAGATTCATATTTGACCTCAAATAACTTATTATTGTCTTCCAAATTCAACTTTAACTCAGTTTTTTCTATATGTCACATTTATTATGTCTCAAAAAACTCTTCTTTTTTTTATCCAATTGTTACTCAAGATTCTTTTCAATATTATCAAACTATAACACCGTTATATTTTTGTAAAAGAAAATTCAATAAAAATAATTTTATTGATATTATTCATTACACGCAACACTGTGATTAGATGTTGTTATATGTAGTGCCAAGTTTTAAATAAATGTGACATACTATTAAAATATTGTTATTTAATATGATATTTATCAAATAGTTGTTGAAATTCTATGTATGAGTAGGATATAATAAATTATGAATATATATGGCTCACACATTTACATAACATTAGTTATTTAGTGAAAAATTAATTCTAAATAAAAATAAAAAGTATTTGAAAATAAAGGAAATATTTATTTGAAAAAAATATTTTCATGTACACAAATGAGTTTCACCTGAATAAATAAATAAAATAATTTTTAAGAAAAACATTAATAAAATATATATATTATATATTAAATAAATTGTTTTATATTAATGTTATTTTTTTTCTATGCGTGATATTAGAATAAATCCAATTTTATGCTTCAAACTATATTTTTTTCTAGAAAAATAAGTTGGTCTCCTTTTGAAAAATTATTTTAAATTTAAACATAGAAAATTTTAGGAATATTATTTTAATCAATAAATTTCATTTTTAAAATAATAATGAATAAATTTTCTTATTTTTAATTTTTAAAAATTTTATGGGAAGAGAAATTTATCGACAAATAGTAAAAAATTGTTGTTTTTATTAAGAATTTTTTTCTTCTAAAGTATTTTAGAACAAAATATATTTGTTAATATGATTTTAAAATTAAAGTTAGATCAATTATATCTCTCTTACTATAAATTTATCCATATTAATCAATTCTATATTGAATATTTATATAAAATATTTTTAATGTTTGAAATTTTTTTTTCATTGAAATCCAACTTTCTCATTACATCTACATGTTTAATTGAAAATTAAATTATTACTATTTTGTTATTTGAATTCATAAAATATTATTTCTTATTTAGAATCAATATAATTTACAATATCTAACAAATAAAACTTAATTTTTTATCCTATAATGAATAGTAAAAATGGTAAAAATTATTTACCCCTGATACATTGAAAATGGGTTTACAGTGGTTTAAACTAAATAGTGAAGGGTTTGAAATTTACAAAAAATGTCATACTACCATTGAGTGAATATATATATAAGTTAGCTCTAATAGAAACTATAATGGTAATTGTTATCCATTTTTTAAGAGAATAATATTGATACACCAGTTTATTTTATAAAATTACATGTGTGTCACTCACCTAACTTATAAAAGGCTACCCCTTCTCATCTCCATTCCAAACTTCCAAAATCAATTGGTTGCAAAAATAAATGGAAAAAATTTAAAGTCCTGGAAATTTCAAGGAAATTTTTTTCTTAATTTTCCATGGAATTTTACAAGAACTCAGTTTCGGACGGCGCCTGATTCCGAGCCCCGGAGTGCACGGAATCAATTTCTGAAGTTTGGCTCGGGTACGTTCAGTGAACGAACGAGCGAGAATTCCTATCTTTTGAACCGGTGCATGGAATTGAAATCTGATGGCACCGATGAACTCGCAATGCCGGTAATCGCTTACGGGAACCTTTACCGTAGTTGCGTTTGTGCGGGAGAAGAAATTAATTAATGGGGTTTAATTAAAAAAAGTAAATAAAATTGTTGGCTCAATTTTATTTCATATCATGGTGGTTAATTTCTCCCATGGGAAGTTGGTGGTGGGGCCCACATCCACCCAACTTCCCATGTGTGGATAATTGAAAGGGTGGGGCCCACACGAACCCCCCCACCTTTTCAAATCCATTAACTCCTCTTAACCCCTCACTGTCCTAACTCCCCATTAACTCACTTTCATTAATTTTTGACAACTTGATATAATTAATAAAGTGATTACTTAATTTCAAACTCTTGAAATTCAAATGGTTAGGTTTTGTTAATAAATTAAGACTTGGTCTTATTTTATTATTGTTAGAGTTTTTTCCACCTTGAGAGGTTTGGGAAGCGTGAAGTCTTCTTCTTCTTCATCCTCGACAAAGAACACGAAGAACACCATTCTTCAACGAAGAACATCTCCGCCGAAGAACGTGACGTCTTCTTCCAACAACGTTTCCTCTTCAAACACACCTCGACGACAACGGAATCGACGTTCATTTTCCACGATGCTCGACCTCCGCGACGCTCGTCTTCCGTGGCTCGATTGACGTAAACTGTTCCTGAACCGAAGTAGGGAATTTAAACTGTGATTGTTGGTGCACCCTCGTTTACTCCCTTCTAAATTTAAGAATGCGGATCAACTATATATTATGTTGATCCGCGAAGATTATTTTGCGGGTTGGGATTATTGTTATGATTCTTTTTATTTAAGTGGTTGTAGGGGAATTTTAATTTTTTTCCCCTTAACCTTGAGAAAAGAACAATGAGCATGGACCAACTATTACCCGGTTGATCCGCAGACCGTTTGTCCATGGGGGGTTACTTTTGTTTGGTGTCGTCTAATTTCATGGTTAAGTATGTGCTCAATAATTTGTTGGGAACAAATGTTTGATTTTCCAATTGATATCACTTAACGCGGAGGGTGCGGGCCGAACGAACACGCCCCGACAACCCACCACAGTTTTTTTTTGATGCACGGTTTTAGCGGCGACGAGAAAGCGGACCCGTATTGGGGTTTTGAGGCATCCATTCTAAATATCATGATCCGAGGAGACTGCCAGCGAAGACCGCAAGAGAATCGGACCACCGGAGCGCGTCCGGTGGTCCGCAGAAGGCATCGGCGCGCCGCCGGAGGAGCTCGCTGTGGCACAACCGCGACAGTTCAGCAAGCGGCCGGTTTTGCCGGCCACGGGTGATCTAGAGGTGGGACCCCCGAGGGTCCCGCGTGTGAAGTAACAGTCGGCCTTAGGCCGGCCGAGTTCAGGAAGAACCGGGGGTTGAAACCCCCGGTGGTGACAACAAGGGCGGGCCCCACATGGGGGGCCGCCGTTTTTCATAAAGGAGGGGAAACACCCCTCCCTTGGGCGCGTTCGCGCGGCATGCTGGCTGTGCTGGCCGCCACGCTGCGCCGCCGGCCGGACCGGGCCGGGTCGACTCGGTTCGGCCGACCCAGGGGGTACTGGGTCGGGCCAGGCTGGGCCCAAACCTCCTATTTTCAGACTGAGTTGGTTCAAACGCCCATATCGTGGGCTACGGACCTCCGATTGACACGCCATCAGCGGCAACACGATCTTTGGATCGAGACGGTCGGTTTGGTATATCACACTCAAGGTTTTGGAATACTTTGTGTATGACCGGGTTGGTTCGTACACGAAACCAACAGGGCCCTCGGAGCGGAAACGCTCATATCTTGAGCTTCGGGCGTCCGATTGACGTGTCGTCGACTTCGTTGAGTTCCTCTAAGTGAGACGGATCTTTTGGAATACTTATACCACGGTTTGGACGCAGGTGGAGTATGGTCGGGTTGGTTTTGCCTTAGAAACCAACCGGGCCCCTGGGACGGAAATACCAATAACTCTCAGACCGGGCGTCAGATTGACGCGCCGTCTGCGACGTTGAGTTCCTGTTGACGATACGGAACTTTTGGATACATCAACTTCGGTCTATGTGAAAGTTGATGTATCAGCCTCTCGACTCCTGGAGCGGACCCTCCCGAACGAGCTTGCTGTGTGCGGGAACCCTAGTGCTGGCTGCGACTTCGACGACGACGACTGTGCAGAGATCCTCAGTGGACTCCGATGATGAAGACTGATGGTCTTGTATCCTATGTGGGTCCCAGCTTAGATGATTCAATACTGGTCTTGTATCCTATGTGGGTCCCAGTATAGATGAATCAATGAAGATAGCTGGTCTTGTATCCTATGTGGGTCCTAGCTGTGCTGGTCTTGTATCCTATGTGGATCCCAGCTTAGATGATTCAAGTAATGGTCTTGTATCCTATGTGGGCCCCAGTATAGGTGAATCAATGAAGACAGCTGGTCTTGTATCCTATATGGGTCCTAGATGTGCTGATCTTGTATCCTATGTGGGTCCTAGCTTAGATGATTCATGTAGTGGTCTTGTATCTTATGTGGGTCCCAGTATAGATGAATCAATGAAGACTGCTGGTCTTGTATCCTATGTGGGTCCCAATATAGATGAATCAATGAAGACAGCTGGTCTTGTATCCTATGTGGGTCCTAGGTGTGCTGGTCTTGTATCCTATGAGGGTCCCATCTTTGATGATTCAGTGCTAGTCGTGTATCCTATGTGGGTCCCAGCATAGATGAAACAATGAAGACAACTAGTCTTGTATCATATGTGGTTCCAAGCTTAGATTATTCAGTATCTATGTCTGATCATCTCTTTTACCTTTTCGATGATGTATACCTGTGTGAGCTGAATTCTGTTTGCTTTCCTGTGTGGATTGTGTTGTGCTATCCTGTGTGGATTAAGTTTTTCTTTCCTGTGTGGAATACGTATACTTTCCTGTGTGGACTGGGTTGTACTTGGGCTCAGAGGTTGGAGCGTATTGGAATTGTTGACTTTGGTATATGTATGGTCATATACCAAAGCAATGTCGGTTGTTACTTCGTGATTGTATCTTTACTTTGTGGTTTATCCTTTGTTGATTTTGGGAGACCTTCGGGGGTCTCGAGGTCCCTACTGAGTAGCTTATACTCACCCCTGCACGGGATATGCCTGCACTACGTTGTGTTGGTTGCAGACGACGGACAGCGTTGATCGTGGCTGAGGCTTGCAGAGCAGGACGGTACCTGGAGGAGGACCACTGGGCGGGACGTACTCGGAGCGGACGGCGGGACCCGAGGAGCAGTGGAGCTATCTGTACCTACCCTTCAGGTGGGATTTCCAGTGGACAGCTCGGCGTAGCGGCTTTTACTTTTCAGTTGTTGTTTTCCCTTTCGAGTTGTACTTTACATTCAGTTTGGGTCTGTATTCTGGCCCACTTATTTTCCACACTTACAGTTGTACTCTATTTTTAATTAGTGTTTACTTTTTCTGATTGCTTACTCTGAGGTGCTTGTTTACTTTACAAAGGAAATGCCTTCCCTTTTACCGGGATTTACGCCTTGGTGCTAGTCGCCAGCCCCTGGCCTATGGAAGGCAGGCTTGGGGTAGTCAAGACACGGGCCCCGAGGACGGGTCGTGACAAATTGGTATCAGAGGAGTTCGGTTCTACCACAGACTCTGATCTTTCTTCTTTGTTAAGCAATAGTGTTAAGCTTATTGAGTGTGGTTATCAGTTCAGGGAGTCCAGTGTTGGTGCGACGGCCGACGTATCCGTACACCAGGACCCTGACTTCTGATTTCCGACATAATGTACGAAAACATTGATTGCATGTGTGTTTCAAGATTTATTTGTGATTACTTGTGTCAACTCACTAGTTATAAGACGTTGACCGTGTCGCATCTGTTCAGGATTTCTCCACGAAGACAGTCAGTTGGAGTTTCGAAAGAGTACTCGATGACGGCTCACCGAGTGACGAGGCTCTGGTGGAGGGCCCTTTTTGCTATATTGTCACCCTCGGGTGGTGTACTTGCAGCACCACCACCTGTTGGGAAGCAGATGCCAACAACTATACTAGAAAAATGTGCATGCTGGCAGAGCGCGTTGCACAAGTTCTAGTAGTAGAGGACTCCGAGGTTACGAGGCGAGACAGATTCCCAGACAGCAGAGCAATGGCTGGAGGTGATTGCTAGAGTTTTCCGCCTAGCTGAGACATCAGTAGAGTGGATGGTGGACTTGGCCACGAGTGTTTTTCAGTGAATGACCATGAGGATGGTCCGCATAGTGATGAGTCTTCGGTACATGGACCAATGCCTGAGATAGTGCCTTTGGGTAGTGTGTCAGCTATACATCACTACCTGTTGGTCAGCAGTTACAACCGGTGGTACCGGTAGGTGACACGTGTAAGCTTACTGCCTTAAATGTGTTCTAACTTCAGATACCCTCCAGTTCCGAGGCAAACCTGACTCATAGGCGGCTGAGGACTGGCTTGAGGAGGTGTCCGAGAGTTTCCTAGAGCTTATACAGTTTCGACAGGACGACGTGTTTATAGATGAGAATTCATCGAGGCATACCGAACATACCGGGTACTCGATGAATGTGTTTCGTTCAGTGCAATAGAGCTTGGACCTTTGAGCATGGTTTGTTTAAGGACTTCCGAGCCAGCATCTTTTCTTTATGCATTCCTACTTAGGCTTGGGTGCTAGAAGGAACCTTTGTGGTTGAGAATTCTTTGCTGATCGAATACAGCCAGAGAATGTTAAAAGTTTGGAAATCAGGAAACTGACGCCAGTCTCGGAGACTTGGGCGTGTAAAATTTTTCAAGTAGAGGAAATGTTAAGGACAGATGAATCTGCAGAGCAGCAGACATGGAGGCAGAGCTAGGAGAGCAGATTGTGGTGGTGTACATTTCAACATATTACCATCACCCTCCTTTGTAGTCCCCGCTAGACTCAGGGAGTTGGAGAGAAGGGGAAGAGATTAGCTGCTTGTGGTCAAGGAGTGCGACCAAAAAGGGCTATAAGGATGATTTGAAGTGCGGAATTTTTCTTCTACTAGCAGCCGTAGCCACAGACATCGAAACGAATCATCCCTTCCTTCCTCGAATCTAGTCCCAGACCTAGAGTTTCCGGTTAAGCCGTTGAATTGAACCTCACGCCTGGAGATACCTTTGGGAGGAGACCCTATAGTCACACGTACGCTGACGGTGTGATCTGACCCTTGAGGCGAGAGTCTCGGTTGGGACCTCTTGGTGGCAGCGTCTAGGCCTTACGAAGTTAGTTTGAGTATGAATTTGGAAATCACTATTCATACTCAAATTGACGGTATTAGGCAAACGTCGGGATGGGTTTTCCTTGGTCGTCAAAAAGGAAACCCTGGGCAGCACAAGTTAAACTCATGCATGGGATGGTGCGACCGATCACTCTTGAGTCGGGCAACCTTACCCTCGTGGCAGTAGTCATTTTGAGTTTCAGTTCTAACAGGAATTGGAGATTGAATTTCTCTTATAGGCAAAGAAGAAATCATAGTAGCTCTTGTGGGACCAGAGGTGGTCCAGGCCACAATAGAGAAGTTCTAAGTCATCCAGGAGCGGATGAATATAGATCAGAGCCGACAGAAGTCTTTCGCTGACAGGAGGTGGAGGCCACTAGAGTTTGAAGATGGCGACCACGTCTTCATGCGGGTCTCACCTCGACGTAGATTACAGAGATTTGGCCGAGGTGGAAAGTTGTCTACATTCTTCATCGGACCCTTCCAGTTCCTCAGCAGGATTGGCGAGGTGGCTTACCGCCTAGCTCTACCGCCTTTGTATCCCTAGTTTGTGTTGAAGCATTACGGGGACGTAAAGCCCTGTGGTGGGAGTAATGTAATGACCTGGAAATTTAAAGGAAATTTTTTTCTTAATTTTCTTTGGAATTTTTCAAGAACACAGTTTCTGACGGCGCCTGATTCCGAGGCCCGGAGTGCCCGGAATCACTTTCCGAAGTTTGGCTCGGGTACGATCAGTGAACGAACGAGCGGGAATTCCTATCTTTTGAACCGGTGTTTGGAATTGAAATATGATGGCACCGATGAACTCGCAACGCCGGTAATCGCTTACGGGAACCTATAACGTAGTTGCGTTTGTGCGGGAGAAGAAGTTAATTAATGGGGTTTAATTAAAAAAATAAAATATAATTGTTGGATCATTTTTATTTCATATCAAGGTGGTTAATTTCTCTCATGGGAAGTTGGTGGTGGGGCCCACATCCACCCAACTTCCCACGTGTGGATAATTGAAAGGGTGTGGCCCACACGAACCCCCCCACCTTTTCAAATCCCTTAACTCCTCTTAACCCCTCACTTTCCTAACTCCCCATTAACTCACTTTCATTAATTTTTGACAACTTGATATAATTAATAAAGTGATTTACTTAATTTCAAACTCATGAAATTCAAATGGTTAGGTTGTGTTAATAAATTAAGACTTGCTTTAATTTTATTATTGTTAGAGTTTTTTCCACCTTGAGAGGTTTGGGAGCATGAAGTCTTCTTCATCTTCAACCTCGACAAAGAACACGAAGAACACCGTTCTTCAATGAAGAACATCTCCGCCGAAGAACGCGGCATCTTCTTCCAACGATGTTTCCTCTTAGAACGCACCTCAACGACAACAGAATTGACGTTCGTTTTCTGCGACGCCCGACCTCCTCGACGCTCGTCTTCCTCGGCTCGATTGATGTGCACCGTTCCTGAACCAAATTAGGGAATTTAAATTGTGATTGTTGGTGAACCCTCGTTTACTCCCTTCTAAATTTAAGAACGTGGATCAACTAAATATTATGTTTATCCACGAATATTATTTTGTGGGTTGGGATTATTGTTATGATTCTTTTTATTTAAGAGGTTGTAGGGTAATTTTATTTGTTTTCTCTTAACCTTGAGAAAAGAACAACGAACGCAGACCAACCATTACCCGGTTGATCCGCGGGCCGTTCGTCCATGCGGGGTTACTTTTGTTGGGTGTCGTCTAATTTCATGGTTAAGTATGTGCTCAAAAATTTTTTGGGAACAAATGTTTGATTTACCAATTGATATCACTTAACGCGGAGGTCGCGAGCCGAACGAACACGGCCCGACAACCCACCGCAGTTTGTTTTTGATGCGCGGTTTTAGCGGCGACGAGAAAGCGGACCCGTATTCGAGTTTTGAGGCATCCATTCTGAAGATCTTGATCTGAGAAGACTGCCGGCGAAGACCGAAAGCGAATCTAACCACCGGAGCATATCCGGTGGTCCATAGAAGGCGGCGGTCGTGCGCCACGTCGGCGCGGTGGCGCCGACAAGTAGCGGCGGCGGCACGCCGCCGGATGAGCCCGCCGCGGCCCAGCCGCGACAGTTCAGCAAGCGGCCGGTTTTGCCGGCCGCGGGTGATCTGGAGGCGGGACCCCGAGGGTCCCGCATGTGCTGTAACAAGTGGCCTTAGGCCGGCCGAGTTCTAGAAGAACTGCGGGTTGAAACCCCTGGTGGTGACAGCAAGGGCGGGCCCCACGTGGGGGCCGCTGTTTTTCATAAAGGAAGGGCAAAACCACTCCCTTGGGCGCACTTGTGCGGCACGCTGGCCACGCCGCTGGCCGGGCCGGGCCGGGTCGTCGGGACGGGTCGCCGCCCGGGCTGGGTCGACCCGGTTCGGCCGACCCAGGGGGTACTGGGTCGGGCCGGGCCGGGCCCAGACCTCCTATTTTCGGACTGAGTTGGTTCAAATGACCATATCATGGGCTACAGACCACCGATTGACGTGCCATCAGCGGCAACGCGATCTTTGGATCGAGACGGTCGTTTCGGTATATCGCACTCAAGGTTTAGGAATACTTGGTGTTCGGCCGGGTTGGTTCGTACACGAAACCAACCGGGCCCTCGGAGCGAAAACACTCATATCTTGAGCTTCGGATGTCCGATTGATGTGTCGTCGACTTCGTTGAGTTCCTCTAAGTGAGAAGGATGTTTTGGCATACTCTTCCCGAGGTTTGGACGCTGGTGGAGTACGGTCAGGTTGGTTTTTCCTTAGAAACCAACCGGGCCCATAAGACGGAAAAGCCAATAACTCTCAGACCGGGCGTCCGATTGACGCGCCATCTGCGACGTTGAGTTCCTATTGACGATACAGAACTTTTGGATACATCAACTTTGGTCTATGTGAAAGTTTATGTATCAGCCTCTCGGCTCGTGAAGCGGACCCTCCCGAACGAGCTTGCTGTGTGCGGGAACCCTAGTGCTGGCTGCGACTTCGACGACGACGACTGTGCAGAGATCCTCAGTGGACTCCGACGATGAAGGCTGCTGGTCTTGTATCCAATGTGGGTACCAGCTTAGATGATTCAGTACTGGTCTTGTATCCTATGTGGGTCCCAGTATAGATGAATCAATGAAGATAGCTAGTCTTGTATCCTATGTGGGTCCTAACTGTGCTGGTCTTGTATCCTATGTGGGTCCCAGCTTAGATGATTCAAGTAATGGTCTTGTATCCTATGTGGGCCCCAGTATAGGTGAATCAATGAAGAATGCTGGTCTTGTATCCTATATGGGTCCTAGCTGTGATGGTCTTGTATCCTATGTGGGTCCCAGCTTAGATGATTCAAGTACTGGTCTTGTATCCTATGTGGGTCCCAATATAGATGAATCAATTAAGACTGATGGTCTTGTATCCTATGTGGGTCCCAGCTTAGATGATTCAGTACTGGTCTTGTATCCTATGTGGGTCCTAGTATAGATGAATCAATGAAGACAACTGGTCTTGTATCCTATGTGGGTCATAGCTGTGCTGGTCTTGTATCCTATGTGGGTCCCAGCATAGATGAAACAATGAAGACAACTGGTCTTGTATCCTATGAGGGTCCAAGCCTAGATGATTCAGTATCTATGTCTGATCATCTCTTTCACCTTTTCGATGATGTATACCTGTGTGAGCTGAATTCTGTTTGCTTTCCTCTGTGGATTGTGTTGTGCTATCGTGTGTGGATTACGTTATTCTTTCCTATGTGGAATACATATACTTTCCTCTGTGGATTGAGTTATACTTGGGCTCCGAGGTTGGAGCGTATTGGAATTGTTGACTTAGGTATATGTATGGGCATATACCTAAGCAGTGTTGGTTGTCACTTCGTGATTGTATCTTTCCTTTTTGGTTTATCCTTTGTGATTTTGGGAGACCTTTGGGGGTCTTGGGGTCCCTACTGAGTAGCTTATACTCACCCCTGCACGGGCTATGCCTGCACTACGTTGTGTTGGTTGCAGACAACGGACAACGTTGAACGTGGCTGAGGCTTGCAGAGTAGGACGGTACCTGGAGGAGGACCACTGGCCGGGACGTACTCGGAGCGGACGGCGGGACCCGAGGAGCAGTGGAGCTATCTGTACCCACCCTTCAGGTGGGATTACCAGTGGACAGCTCGGCGAAGCGGCTTTTACTTTTCAGTTTCTGTTTTCCCTTTCGAGTTGTACTTTACTTTTAGTTTGGGTTTGTATTCTGGCCCACTTACTTTCCGCACTTACAGTTGTACTCTGTTTTTACTTAGTGTTTACTTTTTCTTCTTTCTTACTCTGAGGTGATTGTTTACTTTACAAAGGCAATGCCTTCCCTTTTACCGGGATTTACGCCTTGGTGCTAGTCGCCAGCCCCTGGCCTATGGAAGGAGGGCTTGGGGTAGTCACGACAAGGGCCCTGAGGACGGGTCGTGACAAAAAAAACTTCATTAATTATATTTCATCATAAAAAATACTAATTTTGGTGAGAAAGATAACTAGGATGGCTTTTGGGGAAAACAAAATAAAGTTGTCTGAAAAAAGATAACAAACCTAATAGATTGTTCTATATTATTTATTTTTTGGGATCCTTAAATTATTCTTCTATTATGATGATATAATAAATATATTATCTCCCACATAATTAGAATTTATTATTTCAATGGAATAACCTAGATCATTACCCTCTTTTGTAAAATGGGATATAAAATCACCATTCATGTGTATGACGGACTACCGCCTCATGAACCGATAATTTTTTTTCCATCACCACCTCCAAAACATGATATCATTATGGAGTAAATAATTATATATGAAATTTATAAAATTTTTATACTTACTGAATTATTATATAAAATATACCTTATTACATTCCATTCTATGTAAATACGATAACATTAATCGTGTATACGATGAACTACGAAATTGTGAAGCAATGTGAATCGTTAAAAAATTACATGGAAGGTAATGAGTATGGACTTAATGAAACTATTATATAAGTATTAACTAAAAATTATTATGTAGTGATAAAATATTATTTACCTTTTTTAATTTAAATGCATTGAGAAAATGGAAACAATGTTAATGTGTACGTATGACCAACTGTCTTCATGAACAATGTATTTAATTTTCTACCATTAATTTTTATAGATTACGATAAATACATATATATTGAATATATATATATATATATATATATGATATTTATATTTTTTTTACATTGTGGAGATTATGTAAGTGTTATCAAATTAATTATTCCAAAAGAATAAAAAATCAAAATGCACATGAAAACAAAGTAGTTATTGCCCAAAACAAGACTTTAAATTGAATTTTCAATAAAAAAGTAATAAAAGTTCATAAGTAAATCATATAGTATATATATATTTATTTATATATTTTATTAATATATGTATAATTGAATTACATATTTTACAACTGATGTTTGAATATGTATGAAGGAAGCCAAAACTAATGGTAAGGGAATTTTTTCTCAATTTTATTTTTTGTGTAACACACTCCAAATTAACCATTTGTTTATTTTATGTGGTTTATATACCTCCAATGAATTTATTTTATGGTGAATCTGAAAAAAAATTATTTGGATTTAAAAATCCGAATATGTATCTCACTCTAATGGTATTTACTATTAAAAAATTACGAAATATGTTAGGGATCTGTGTCTCATTTTGTTTTCTTTGGGACATACATTATGTAATGAAAACCTCTCATTTTACGAGGTGTATATAAGAACCATTTGTTTTTTTATATAATGACTATCATATTATAAATGAAAATTAATTATTTTTAATCTTATTCTTTAATAGGGTTTATAATTCAAAAGTTTTCCATGTGGTATGAGTTTGACGTTTTGATCTCAGTATTCACCATGTTTATTTATGAATGTGCATTAGATAATGTAATCTTATGATCCATCTCTCTATTAAATCATGAATTTTATTATCCTATATTTATGTTATAATAATGCATTTTTATATTCCTTTTCATCTTTTTATATACACAAGAGTTTAAAGAAATATTTTTAAGAAAAATTGTCTTTATTTCTATCCTTGGTTAAAAACCTATTTGTCATCCAAAATAATATTTTTAAAATATGTTTAAAAAAAGAGATAACACTGTTAAAATATTTTATTAAATACATTTTTACCCATGTTTCAGTTTTCACAAATAAATTGAATGAAATCATTATTTTTTTCCAAGAAAGGCCTATTTTATTTTTGCCTGTAATTTGAAAGGAATATTGGTTTTAACATGGATAGTATTAATAGATTATACCTTGGTAATGAATATTATTTCCATTGAAGAATACTTTATATTTTATCATGTATTTTCATTGAAAATGATTTTAAAAATGTTATATTTTTTAAAAATTTGTTTTCAATGTGGAATGAATATTTTCATCATGAAAATTATAAAATGATTTTTAATGATACCATAATATATTTTCAAAAAAAAATATTTACAAAATATTTCATAATTTTTTTTTAAAAAAATGTGGTTTTTAAAGAAAAATTATTTAAAAAAAGTTCCAAATAATCTTTTAAAATAATTTTCTCTTGACAATAACATACATTGATGTTACGTATGCTCTACTGAGGATATTATCCAAGGGTTCCATCATTATTAGTTCTCAAGATGGTTTATGATTATTTTAAAAATATATTTAAAAAACATGGTTATCTTCTATGGATTATACTATGATAAAATTATTATGATGACCTCTTATTCTTCTATTGGTTATTCTACGATGAAGTGATAAAATCCTATGAAACATAGTTCCTTTACCTAGGTTATGATGAAGAATTTAATGTAGGGTATGTCTATGAAGAGGTTAATGTGAGAAGATAATTATGAGTGATTTTGAATATCTATCAGGAAATAGGGTTATTTTCTTCCAGGTTTACAAAGGCTCTATACTATTACGGTCCTTTGGTTCAAGTTTATGTAATGTAATAATTATTAAACATTAAAGATGTAATATCTATGTATGAGATATTAGGTTCAATATAATTGGTATCAATGGGAATGTTATGTTAAAATTATCTTATTAGGATTAAAAAATTAGTGAAATCCATTAGGATATTTCTATGGATTTTTCATGGGATACATCTATTGATATGTACAAGAATGAGTCAATGTATTGGAATAAATCATTGAATTTTTTTAAAGGACATAATGAGTTCTTTCTAAGTAATTACACCTATGTTTGGATGCTATAAATGTATGTCAATCTATCATATACATACAAAGGGATAATAAATTCAAATAGGGCACATTGAGCCAGAATTTATTTACACCTAGTTCATGACAACATTCCTTGATGAAAACTTGTTTTGAAACTCTCAATGTATATTATTTTTAAATTAAAAAGAACTTTATTAAAAAAAATTATGGATTTTAATAATGAACATGAATGACCTAGGTTTAATCCTATGGTGTCAAATATTAAATATAAGTTTTCATTATTTAGACATCCTATAAGATATTTTCATGATTATTTGATTCCCTAATATGATTATTGTCCTTTGGACTAGGTTTTTTTATTCAATGTTGAGAACCAGATGGAATTAGGTTTAAAATTAATTTGATTGAAAATGTGTTGATAAGAAACCAAATGTGATGATGAATAAAGTAAATGATATTGAGATTATGCTTAATCAGTTATCCAAATATATGATTAAAAACATAAACCAAAAACGTTTTAGGCTCATTATATAAGATAATGATAGTTTTTTTAGATTTTGGTTGGTGGAAAATATGGAGGAAAGAATATTTTGTGTTTTATATGTTGATAATGTGGCTTCATGTGTGGAAAAAGATACAAAACAAGTAATTTTCCAAGAAAAATGAAAATTTAGATTAATTACACGGATTAGAATAATGATCTCTTTAATATATCATTAATGTTTTATTATTTTAAATATATATTGTGACTGTATTATAAAAATTTATGTCCTATGGGTAATTCTTGTGAATAGAACCAATAAGGTGGTCTGACTGATGGTCACATTTTTTATGATGAAGTGACCAGGAATGAAATATGAATGGCATGTTTTGTTACAACAATACGTTTTTATCATGTTTATGAGAATCATGAATAAAATTAAGTTGATTGATTTTACCACTATTTTTACATTTTATATTTTTGGAAAGATTTATTATGGAATAAAATGATAAATCCTAGTTAATTGTTTAATAAATAAGTAGAATTATTGAAGTATTTATATAATAGAATTTAAGAATTATAAAATATATGATGACTGTTTAGTATATTGTTTTCATAAGGATTTTCAAGAATATGTTGAATGGTACTAATGAACTATAAAATTGATTAAATAGTGATGTGATATTATATGGAAAACACATAATTAAGGGAAGATTTTCATTAATATGTTCTTGATGTTGAGAAAATTATGATGGGATAATATGAGGATTGATATGAATAAATAAAATTTGATAGTATTGATGCCCTATGAAATGAAAAATGAGTTTTTCAAAAATTAATTTATATTATCATTGATGTAGGTTACAACATTATTAGATATATGGGTATTGTTAAATAATATATGGTTTTATTCAGGGAATGATGAAGAATGCATGTTATCATTGATTTTTTATTATAATTATGATTATTACCAAGATTTAAGAGAATATACAACCAATTTATTCACATATTTTGAATGTAACCATTAACTTCTACTTAATTAAATTTTTAGTTTTAATGTTAAGTTGATTTTAAGAAATTTAATGACCTTATTTATAAATTTTGAATTTTTAAAAAGTAATAAGGTTTTCCATTTATGTAATGTTATAAGTTAAACACCAGTTTTGGATTTTGAGATTAATGTTTTACAAGATATAAAAAGATTGGATTATCATTTTTTTATGAATATTGTGATCCATTTGTTTTTGAGACATAATGAATTTTGCTACATTTCTTGATGTAAGAAATGGAGTAATTATTTTTCAAAGTATAACCTAAATAAGACGTTTTTCTAACAATATAATGGAAATATAAGCCCAAGGTTTATTGACCCCTTTAAAAAAATTTATTGTATTATGATGGAAACCTATAGATTTTTTTCTTCCAATAAAACTCTCTCTCATTAATGATGTGTTCCATTATCTATCCCGAGGAAGTAAAAACCTGATAGACCACATATACTAAATTCATATTTCATACCAATGGAACATGATTTATTATGAAGATAAATCAATAGATATTAAGAATTAGATAACTTTCTATGAAACTAGAATACTCACATGTAAAATATTTTGTGGTGAAAAATCCATCTTGGTGATGTTATATGGGAACCTGGGGGTGTATTGAGGCAAATGTATCCTCAGTTATTAGTAAAAAAGTGATGATTTTTAGGGTGAAATATTTTTATGGGGTCTAGAATGTAACACATTGATTTCATAAATCTTAATGGCACACGATTTATTGGCTCCATGGAGGTTTGATTCCCACAAGTACGCAACCTGTGAACTGCATGATTCACGGAGTGGCGACAACAACTAGGTGAAAGATGTTGCGGTAAGTTCCATTTCTCAATATTTTTCACTTTTTAAGGATCCATGGGTTGTTATCCAGAAGAGGGGTTCCGTTTCTCACGTGAATATGGATCTGGCTGCAATTTCTGAAAGAATGGAATTGGGAGGGCACTCGATCATTGCTCGACTAATTTTACCAAAAGGGGAGAATCCATGGAAGATGGAGCATCTCACATGGAGGTTTTCGATCATATGGGGGTTTGAGACCTGGAAATGTGTATCACTCGGGAAGGGATATTACCATTTGGTTTTTCCATTTGAAGAACTAAACCAACGAGCCTGGGTCTTCGGTTTAATTTCTCTCAAACTAGGTGCTTTTCACATCAGAGAGTGGGACAAACGCTTCAACCCTTCAGAAATTGGTATCTCCTCTGTGCAAACCTGGATTAAAATTTATGGCTTAAGCTGGATTATATGGCATCCACACATTTTATATGATCTATCTCTTACTATTGGCATCCCAATCAGGATGGATAAAGAGACTGAATCTGCTAGATATGGGCATTATGTCAGGTGTCTTGTTGAAATTGATTTAAACACTAATCTGATTGACATGTTCTACTTATCTACTGATGAGGAAGAACTTGAACTGAAAGTGGAATATGAAAACATGAAAAAATTCTGATTTGATTGTAAAGTAATTGGACACGACTCTACAAATTGTAGGAGGTCTATTGGGTGTAGTTGCTGCTCACTCCATGGACATGATTCCAAATCATGTCTGAAGTCAGGGAGGGAGATTCCTGGTCACCTAAAAAAATATTACAAGTCTGCTTTTCTTGATGCACCTACTACTTTGCATTTGGAACAATAGAATGTAGAGCTGTCTCCCTCCAATCCTGCTCCTCTAAGTAAGGATGAACATGTCATTGTGAATCCCCTTGAAGGTAGAATATCATGGGTAGAGGTGGTTGAGGAGGGACAGACCACATCTCTTGTCTCTCGACAGAATGAAAAATGTAACAAAGCTACTGTTTTTTCTGATTCTACTCAGCTACAATCTTGGACCCTTTCTGAATCTGCTCCTACAACAATGAACAATGTCCCTTATGGTGAATTAGTATCATCTTCATTCCCTACTGTGCATGAGATTCCTGACCATACTTGTGCAATCACACCAGTTAAAAATCCTACTTCATGTCATACACAGGTGTACCCACAGACAGGGTTAGTGGATGATTCGATTTCTGATCCGCAGGCTGTGGCTGAGGATGTTCAGAACCATGCCTCGGTTCTGGACACTTCATCCAAAAGGGCCTCTCTTTCCCTACCAGAAGTGGAGGCTGACCAACCTTCAGATGATAAGAAGGTGAGTACATCCTTGGATGTCCCATATGATCACCAAACTATGGTTAGTGTGCAGGGAATGATCAACCCAGCTATGCAAGAGAAGTGGATAACGAAAGGGAATAATGAGACACAAGGGGATGAATGGAAAATGGTTAGAACCAGAAGCCAAAATAAGAATGATAAAAGAATTGATGAAAAGAAGAGAAGAGAGATGTCACAAGAGGATTGTTCTAATGAGGAATTAGAAACCTTTCTACAACAATCTGTAGAAATAGAAGCCGAATACAATGGGGAGAGAGGGCATGTGCATGGGTGTAGGCACATCAATATCGATCTTTGGAATGAGATGCGGAGCAAGGAGAAGATAATTGCGGATAAAATCAGAAAAAAAGATCGGTCCCCCGGAAATGGACTCTTGAAAACATTGTTCTGTTTTGTTTTATTTTTTATCTGGCTATTCTTGATGTCTCTCCGAACATTGATTTTAATAAAATATTTTCGGGCCTCCACCCCACATTTCAAAAAAAAAACATCAATTTTTTGAAAATTTTTTTGATTAAATTTAATATTTCTGATATTATGAATTACACAGAACATTGTGTTTAGCGTACATTACACACAACCCCAATTTTAAATGTAAATTGACATACTATAAAAATATCACTATTTAATATAATAGTGATTTCCTAGATATTAAAATTTTGGTTATAAATATTATTAATAAAATAATTTTAATATATGGTTGAAAAATGTATATAAAATCTATTTGAAAATGAAGGAAATCTTTAAAAAAACTATTTTTATGAACATAATAAATTTTTACCTCTTAAAATTTTAAAAAATAATTTTTTATGAATTATTTTATGGAAATTTATATATTATATATTCAACCAAATTCTTAAAATTTATATTATGTGTTTTATAAGCATGAGATAATAATTAATCATATTTTACTCTAAAAAATATTATTTTTATTAAAAAACAATTTTGTATCAATTTTAATTGTTATTTTAAAATTATTTATAAAACATTTAGAAAATATATTTGAAAAAATAAATTTTATTTTTATAATCATAATGGAAAATTTATCTTATGGTGATTATTTTAGAATTTTTTGAGATGAATTATCTTTCAATGAAGAGAATACCTATTTCTATTAAGAATTTTCATTTCATTTAAACAATGTTAAAACATAAAAACTATTTTTAGATGGTTTTAAAAGTAAAATTATTAAATTAATCAAATACATATATTAATATAATTCAGTTTATTTTAAAAAATTTCATTTTGAAATTTTATAGAAAAACCTTTATGCTTTTACACATTTATTCTTTGAAAACCCACTTTCTCATCGCATCTGAGCATTTAATTTTAAATTAAATTATTCCTTTTAAGTGAGTTGAATTTTGGAAAAAGGATTAAATATTTATAATATGTATAATTTGTATTATCTAAAAATTTAAAATGAATTCCTGACCATAATAAACATTTAAAATAGTAAAAAATATTTACTTTGACTAAGGTTAAAATGGGGTTACTCTTGGTTAAACTAAAATGAAAAGGGATAGATATTAAATTAAACATTTAAAAACCCAATGTTATATAAATATTTCAACTTTATCTCCTCAAGGATAAAAAATGGTCAATTTTGGAGTCTTGTGTCATGATAAAAAGATGGGAAGAGATTTTTCTTTTCTAAATTTACTGGTGTTCCACTCACCTCACATATAAACGGCCTTCCCATATCCTACCCTATTCAATATAAAAAAATGTTTTTTTTTGAAAAGCATCGATCAAATAAATTCTATAATTATGTAATCTAATCCCATAATCTTGTTGGAAAATAATCTCTCAAGGCATCATTGCATCATTTTTGGGTTGGTAGTTTTTGTTAACAAGTAAATTTTCATGATAAGCAGTCGAGATCCTGATATATTGTAGAAAACCAATGATAAAAAGTACCATGAAAAAGGACAAGAAGATATGGAGGTGGTACAAAAATAATAGTTACAATGTGGTGCTAATTTCCAGTGTTTGGAAATTTTTTGTCTAAGATTTGGAATTTGGTGAGCATCGTCAAAATTGAATTTCCTTGAAGATATCATCAAAATATGTCAAAGGTAGTAATTTATCAAATATGGGATTCATGAAGTTGATTTAATAATGACATTAATAATTTTAATGGTGGGATCAAAAATTATGACGACCATTGTGAATAACATAGGTGAAGAACATCACAAGGGAGCATTGCAACGTCAGTAAAAAAGAATTGGTGGAACGATCTTCAATTATGATGATCTCTGTGATCTGAAAATTTCAACAGTGCTTCTCTAAATATGGATAATTTCGGATGAAATTTTAAATCTATGTGATTTGTGCTTACATGATGCTAACGTTGCCTGGAAGGGTCTGGAATCGGTGGGAAACACTTATAAATAGGCCACCACAACTGAGATAAGAGTATAGAGTTTTCAAAAAAATCATATTTCTCTCAAATCAAAAGGGATGTTCATGTATGCAGTGGACTTCACAAATGTATTGAGCTTTGCAATGGATAATCTAGCTTCATGAAAGAGGTGTGAAACATAGAGGATTGTCCCAGTATTGTGAAAGAAGTTCACTCTACAAAGGGTTGTGCTTTGTGATGTAGTGTGCTTTGCGAAGTAGTGTGCTCTGGGAAGCAGTTTTCTCTTTGAAGGTGTGTTCTTTGAGAAGAGAGAGGAACTTGCATGAAGTCTTGTTTGAGCATTGTGAAATTGGAATCTTTTCTAAGTAGTGAGCTCTGAGAAAGTATGTTCAAATGGTATTGCCTTGTGTTCAGTGGAAAAGTGGTATTCATCAGTGGATGAAAGTGGGAATTCAATAGAGAATCTCTATATATTAGAGGATTCATTAATTAGTTATAATGGAAGGACATATCATTCAATAAATAGTGAGTGGATCATTTGATGAAGTAATGTGCACTTCAGTTGTGTGAGGAGTGAGATTTGAAATTGTGATTGGTTGTAAACAAGGAGGGATGGTGATTCCACTTTGAACATGTAAACTACAGTTCACATATAGTGTATTTGGATCATCGACACATTTCTAGTGTATGATCCTTAGATTTATCCTAGTTAGGGTTAACCAAGTACAATTTTTGTGTCAGGTGCATGCTTTAAGATTTGTTCATACTCTGTAATGGGAAGGAGGGAGAAGTGTGTCTTCTCTAATTAAAAAGCTAGATCACAATTGAAAATTGTTTTTATATTTTATACCTTGATTCTCCCCAACTCTCTGTGTATCTAACCTGGTGGACCTAAAAATCATTATTTTGGTCATAAATCTAACTTAGTATGAATATTAGTTGAAACCAAAATAAATTGTCCAAATAAGAGGTTACATCTCTAATTAAGAATTTTATTTTATGTATTATTCCTCATCCTTCAAATATAATTTTAATATACTGATATAATAAAATCACTTCCTAAAATATTCTAAAATTTTATTAATTTAATTGAATAACCTCTATCCATCTTCATTTCCGTAAAATGGTATAAGTAATCATTATTCGTTTGAATGGCGGAATGATGCCTTACAAGCCAATGTTATTCATTTTATATCACCAAATATCACAGATGGATATAATGATATATTGAATGTTTATATATTATATTTATGACATTATTATAATTATATATTTGTTATATCACATATATCTCCATACATTCTATTTTATGGAAATATTATAACATAGATCCTGTACGACTGAATACCACTTTGTGAAGCGATGCGATTTTATCATACTATACATATGAGGTAATAAATAAATTTTTAATGAAAATATGTGATAAATATGACATAAATACTATTAATTAATGTTTATTTTTTTACCATTATCTATTTAAATCCATTTAGAAAATGGAAGCAATGTTTATGCGTACAAACGACTTACCGTCCCCCTGAACGGTATATTTTATTTTCTAATAATCAATTTTTTAGGTACTATTAACAAATTATGTAAAATATATTTACTATATATATCATGTTTAACAATATTTACAATATGAAACCATGAACAAAGTAAGAGGACCGAAACATTAAAAAATCAAAACATATTTGAAAAATAAAGTAGTTATTTCTCAATTCATGATTTTAATGTATAATTTTTAAAAAACGGGTAATAAACAGTCTTAAATAAATAATATATGTAATGATATATATATTTATGGTTATTTAATATTTTTATAGTAACCATATGTTTTTTATATAGATGTTTTTAATGTGCACTATGGAATTCATGATTTGAAGCAAGGGATTTCTATCTCACTGTTATTTTATATGAGAGACATTCCATATTCACCACATTTTTATTTTATTTTGATTATATACGTGTAATTAATGTATTTTAGGATTAATATCATGAATGTTATTTATATTTAGATATCAATTTTAGCATATCAGTTTCATGGGGTTTACGGTTCAAAGGATAACAATGAATTAATGTAGTTTTTTCTCAATTTGTATTCTTTGGGACATACATTATATTTTGAACCAATATTATTTAGGAGTTTTATATACATCCATAATGAGATTTAATATCATTAATATTACTATGTTCATGATAATTAATGTGTATTTTACGTTTTTATTTAACGGTACCTATGATTCAAATGTTACCAAAGTTGTAAGGGTTTTATGTTATGATATCATTATTCATCAAGATTTTTTATGAAGGTTATTTTGATGATTAAATATAATGATTCATATCTCAATATACTCTTGAATTTTCTCCTCCCCTAGTTTTTTAATTGTAATACTGGTTTTGTCTTCATTATCTAATCTTTATGTACTTAAGAGTTCTTATGAATATTTTTTTGGAAGACCCAACTTTACTTCTCTCCTAGGTAAAATCCCATTTTTCATCCAAAAACATGTTTGCTAATATTTTTTACTAAAATGTTTCTACATTGTCAAAATGATTTATAAAATATTTTTTTCCCATTTTCACTTTTTACAAAAATATTCTGAACAAAAAATTCTTATCATTTTCCAAACAAGTCCCATTTGAATTTTACCAAAAAATGTGAAAGGAATAAATTTATTCATGTGATTGGAATGAATATAATTTGAAACTATTATTCACCATTATTTTATTTGAAATTACAATTATAATATTTAAATTTCATTTTTAAATAATATTTATTATAAATTATTTTAAAGATAATATGTTAGTTTCCTCAATAAAATTTTTAAATGATGTTTAAATCATCGTTTATATGTGTTCAAAGATTATTTTCAAATAACATTATTTCAAAAATATTTTATAATGTTTTAGTTTTAAAATTTCAATTTAAAATAAATGTTATTTTCCGAAAAAAAATATTCCAAGTGATATTTCAAATTCATTTTAAATTTACAATTATATCCTTTTATGTTACTTATGCATTACAGGGGATATGATATAATGATACCATCTTTATTTTTTGTAAATATGTTTTATGTTTATAATGGAAAGATGTTTATGAAACACATTTCTATTATATAGGTTTCATATTGATAAAATTCTTAAGAAATATTCATCGTCTCTAATGAGTTATGTTATGATGAAATTATTATGAAACATGTTTCCTTTCCCCAGGTTCTGATGAAAGGATTTATTTAGGGTATTCCTAGAAGTATACTATGTGGGAAGATTATTATTGGAATATATTGAATATATTTCCTGAAATTTTTAGATTATGTTACAATTTTACAAAGTCACATACCATTAGGATACTTTGGAATTTGTTTGTGTAAATTAATGAATATCCATATAAAAATATGAAATAAATTTGTATGAGAAGCTTGGGTCCTTATAAAAAATCTCCTAAAATCAACATGTTCTTATTAGATTCCATAAAAAATGTTGTTCCCTATTTTTTTATCTTATTCTGACCAATTATGTCTTCTTCAGAATATTTTAGCTTATTTTCTATATTAGGAAATTAAACTATAAATGTTATAATATAATTGAATAATGTTATCTCCCTTTTTATAATATCATATTTTTCAAATGTTATAACCTTGACTTATTTATTCAACTATCTCTCCATGATCATGAGTTGGGAAATATACTCAAAAGTAAATTGAATATTTTTTTTGAATCCATTATTGTTCTATTCTTTTTTCATTTTTATAATCATTGGTAAATGAATCATTTTCCCTTTTTAATATGATATAATAAGTTGAATTCACTATAATATTAATTAATGGATTATGTATAATGTTTATATCTTCTTCAAGATAAATTATTCCTCTCACAAGGGAGACATTTCTTATATTTTTTAAACTTCTATTTCAATTTTTTTTATCTTATTCTTTCATGTCAGGATAATTGATCTTCTTCTTAGGAAAACATCTGAAAAAATAGACACTTCCATTACAATTTCAATACTAAAGAGATTTTTTACCTTTTCCCTTGCAATTTCCATTTTTGTTTTATAAAAAACAATAATTTTATTAAATCATTATCCATCCTCTTTATAATTTTAATCACTCAATTCTTCTTTATCTTTATTAATCTCTGAACAATCCATTTAATATAGCTTCGAAATCAATTTTTTTCTTAGCCTTATTATTAAAGATACATATGCTACGATAATATTCTTAATTTCATCAAGTGATAGATCCTATTTATATTATATAGTTGAGACAATTTAATAAAACCTATCAAGAATGTTTCTCCTTAGTTTATTAGAAATAGTTGAATCATTCCCCATATCATGAAAAACTCTAATTTTACATATAATTTCATTAACCCTTGTGAATTATTCATTAATAATTTTTTCATGATCTATCTTGATATGTTCAAATATACTACTAAAAACATGTAACATTTCATAAATGACTATTATGGTTTTCATAAAAATTCTCAACATATCTGACATAACATCAGTAGTTGGAAACAATATAATTTTCATATAAAACTTCTTAAATAGAGACTCCAAAATTTCATTTAGATCTTTTCAATCAACATCATGATTTTTATTATCAGTAGGAATCATAGAAACCATATTAATGTTAGAAAACACCTTTATAACATGATCTATAACAAATTTTATTGGAGAAAAAGGGCAGGGAAACATCATATTAATCAAACTATTATATTTCTTGCCATAAAATATAGAAACACTCTTGTTATTCACAAAATATATATTCTCTATCCTTTGTATTTAGTAATAAATTTCAGAAAAAATTACTTTGACACCAATTTTATCTCTTATATCAGTGTAATATCACTGAGTGGGGAGGTTATGAATCATTGATCTATTTATGTTATAATATTATTCATAGAATTCGTCTTTTGTAACTTATTATAGTTTCAATCCACTATATGATATATATCAACCTGAAATCATATACATTAAATATAAATAGAAAGATGAGCATAATATATTTATATTTCTCCACATAAAAGTTATAACCTAACCCATTTCATGATTATTATTCTACCAATATGTATTCTTCACTAACATTAATACAATTAAAATAGAACATGTAGAAACTGGTGATACACTAAATAATCATTTCTCTATTTGGCTTTGGTTCTTCCTCCTACCTATAAAATATTCTATAAAAATTAGTTATAACCCCAAAATTCCTTCTTCTATCCTTCTTCTTTGTTGATGGTATACCTCATAACTATAATTTCTTCCTTCCTTATTGATCCAATATAGGATGATCAAAATCTTCCTTTGGTATTTCTTTGTGTGAAATTTTGATATTATTTTCTTGTTTATAACTTCTTCAAGAAATTCAACAACTCCCAAAAGTTTATTTGGGCCCTAAAACATTTTTAATAACATTAAAATTCCTAGGTATAATAAAATCTCAAATTTCCATTAACCTCTATATGATGATCCACATAATGATGTTCCATAACCTAATCCTACTCCTTCATCTTATACACCATCCATCTGGTAATTCTCTATATCATCCAAGTAGAATTATTAGATAGTAACCCACACTATTCTCTCACAAAAAATTTATCAATTCTACCCTTTATAAAAAATCAAAATATAATATATGAATTATTTATCATATTTAATCATAATATTTTCTCCATAAATAAAATAATAATAAAGATCATCCACATTGAATTTATTTATCAAATAAGCATCATTTTTCATCCTTTAATGCCTCTAAAACTCCGGAGTCGACATTATTTATCAAATTCTCCTCAAATCTCAACATCAATTATCTCTTAAAATAACAATTAAATATAATATATATTTACATGAATTGAAATAATATATTAACATCACCATAATGTTTTACTCTAAGAAGTTTATATAAATAACCTCAAGTCATTTTTCGATGTATAAAGGCTCATTCTTATCCACTTGACACTATAGAAAATCAATGACCCATTTAGAACTTTCCATAACACTTATCTATTCAACCATATTAATTTGATCATATTGTTCTTATATGGATTTGATTTATTCACCTAATTATCTTTATATATTTTCTTCATTTGAGGACATCAAATATTTTATTTATCTGGCGATCTTTCAAGAATCCTTCTAATTGAACATTGTTATATGGGAATATATTCTCTTTTTTCCAATAGACTTATTAAGGTACAAATTTTCTTCCTATAAATCATTGTACATGATTTATCTATAAAAATGTTCATATATATCCTACATCTAGTCAAATAATTCTATTTACTTAGTGGACTCACAAGATATGGGCTCGAAATATTTCCTTTTCTTGATTTTCAGTATCTAATGGGATAGTTTTGGTTACCCAAAAAAATATCCATTCAATCAATGATTCTAACTACCTCACTTCATAACTTGATCTTCATACAACCTAATCTACAATTTTTTAAATAAATGTTTTTTTGGGATTAATAAATTTAAATTTGTAAAAAAATAAAAAGTAAGTCATTGTAAAAGACAAAACATTTTTCAATAACATGAGTCTATAAATACGATGTTTGTATAATCCCCCCAATTTAAAAAAAATTCAAAAATAATAAAAAAAATTCTTTGTGATATGTTGTTCATTGAATTCTATCAAATAATCCCCTTATATAATATTTTTTCTATAAGTTTTTTAATAACTATTTTCCCAATCTGATCCATGTAACTACTTGTGCAATCCAATATTGACTTTCTCACAAAAAATGAAACTAACTCCCATTGTACTATCAAATATCCAATAATATCTAACTCGATCTTGTCATATACCTCATTCATCCCACAAGAAAATAATATAATCATTTTTTTAGAAAAAATGGTTCTCCACTTGACCATAAGAAGGTGAATTACATATTATCCATAATTGGGGATCACATATATAAGAATATTTTTTGAGAATATCTTATAATACAAAAATCACTATGTCCAAATAATTTCTAAATATATATAATTATGATTATAAAATAATATTACTAACTTATATCTACTACAACTTATCATATAATACCTCATTAAAATATTGAAATTCAATCACTGATGTACTGCCAGTGTACCATATGTCCTGCTCTAAAAATAGGGATGGGCATTATTAAAATATTTATATGAAAAACTCCCTCAAGAAAACCATACCTAAAGTTTTAATTTGAATTAACTATTTAGTAAATAAAATTACACACTAAATTACCTAATTTTATTAAATATTTATCTATACACTATATGATGAAATTTCTATATACCACTTATTATGAAATTTTTAAATCACAGATCACCTATTAAGTGTGGATAATTGAATTTCCTTAATTAGGATATTGATTTTCTTCACCCTGGAGGGTTTCCATCTAATATAAATTTCTAAAATATGGATCCTTTAAAATGAAAACCCAATATTTCCTAGGGACATTTCATTATGTTAAATTATACTAGAACATCAAACATATATAAAAATATTATTATCTAGATAGATTTTCGATTCCTATTGCATGAATGATAAAATTATTATGCTCGATCGTTTTTATACTATTACATATTCTTATAAATTTATTATTTATCTGGTACCATATATAGAGTTGATATTCAATTTTGAATTAAAGTGGTATGAATAACCAAATCAAATCTTCCTACCTGGGGAACTAATGTAATTTATCCAATTATTTAATTCCATATGACTATATTAAAGTATCTAACAATATGTATTGATCGGTTCCACCAGCATAGAAGAAGAAAATTTTATTTTCTATCCAAAATGACAATAATGCCACTTTTCGAAATATTAATTATCAATGAAATATTCTCTTCATGATGTGTACCATGTATTTTTCTAACTTATATAACTCTATTCGATTTTTAAAAAACAATAATCTTCCACTAAAAAAATGTGTGTGTCTTAATCCTAAAAAACATCACTAACCTATATTGAAAAATTTATTCCTCCGTATTATCACTAAGATAACCAATGATTCATATTTCATACAATAACTCTTAACATCATCATGAATTCCTATATCTCATTCTATCACTCCCACAGGGAATGAATTATTTCTAAAAAATCTAATATCTTAAAAATCATTTTTATGGAACATCAAATCACATTCATGAAAACTCATTTCACAACCTTGATAATTTTATTAGGATTCTTAATAAAAATTAGCTGATTAACATGATCCTATGAATGAGAACCAGATAACACATACCCAAAATCATCAATGTAAATTTTGGAGATGAAACTTCAAACACCTTAGTTATTGATGTAAAAGATGAATTTATAACTTGAATTGCTGCTATGATTAGTTCTGAAATAAAGAATAATTTATTTTAGAATATATCATTCACTATATTCTCATAAGAACTTATACGTTCCTTCTACATTATCATATCAATACCAATTGGTGATAAAAAAATCCACTTCATGGGCCACATTAAATGGGTTTTAATCCGGATACAAAAAACATCTCATTTTCAATGGAATCCATGTATGTAATTGTTACTGTTTGATATAAAACAATAATATTAATTTGAAAATAATTAATTAGGTATAATAATAAATAATCATATATCCATAAAAAACCAAATTTATTCTAAAGTGGATCACTTTGTCCATAATTATGGAGAACATCACTAATTATCACTTATACCATATCTAAAAAAATAATGATTTACATAGTATGAGATAATGTACAAGAATTTATACTAATTTATCCATAAAAACCCATTATGTTTAAAATTATATCTATTTATCCCTATTTATGAGAAATGTAACTAATTATATCTTTTTTTAATCATGTAGTTCTATTTGATGTTTTATGGTTTTCTTAACAAGGTCTAAATTTATAATCATCCTCTTATGCATCAACAAAAATAATTTATTCCTAGTCATATAAGTCTATTTTTTACAACATTTAAACTCATTACACCCTTAACACTCATATTAAAAAGTAATATATGCATTTGAAATGGGATATCACGTAATATTAATTAATTAGACAAAATAATTAAATATTCTATTTTTATAAAAATTAACATTTGGTATATCATATAGAATAATAAATCATTCCTTTAAAAAATAATTTTCATAATATAAATTTACCTACAAGTCAATGTAAAAAATTAAACAAAATAGATTCATTCATTTTTAAAATCTTTTTTACTTTATAAATATTATTGTATTATTTTTAAAACTTTGATAACAAACATCATAATTATTTTTAAATTCCCCATTCAATAAAGGGTCAGGAATTATTTTTAAAAAATATATTTGTATACATGATTTTAATTTAAAAATAATTAATATAGAAATTTTTCATAGAAAACGTTAAATAGAAAACTCATAGAGTCTATACAATTCAATAAAACATACTTAGAAACTCAAATCTTGGGAAAATATCAATATCATGAAATCAAAAATCAAAAAATCATCAATACATATTTACATCATAGTATCAATTTATTTTTTAATGTTTTAGGTGAATAAAGTCCCTCTCTTGATCATAAATCACATGTTCTAATTAATTGAATCACCAGTAGTAAATAATTTTACAAATATCAGTTATTTATTAGTGACATTTTAGTTAACCAATAACTTTTCCAATTTCTCCCCATATTAAAATATACCATTTATTCTATATAAAATTTGTCACATACATTTTAATTGATCTTTCATGTGTCTATCAATGATTTATAAGACTAATATCTTTATCAAATCAACTATCAAGAGTTAAATCAGTATAAATTATAACCAAAAACAAATTGAAAAAAGTAATTAATATTCCATATTCTCAAATGTCACTATAAACATTCGATTCTAAAATAAATATGTTGTTAAAATGTATTTATTGGGAAATATTCTTCCTACAAACCAGTCACATATCTACCCCTATAAATTTATAGAAAACCCAAACTCTCTTTGAAACAAATTTGAAATGACTTATCTTGATATCGAGCTACACTACCATCATTAAGTCACCATATGGACTTAAATTCAACCGCTTACATGCCTAAGGTATTGGAATATCACATGGGAAATAACTGCATATAGGGAGAAAATTACCTTGATGTTAAATAATAACTCAATAGATAAATATATAATCAAAGTATCCCCCTTTCAAATTTCCCTTAACAAACCCATCACCTTTAATCAACCCAGGATATAATGATAATAATAATGATAAATAACTAATAAATGATGATAAAATATACTTACAAAACACAACATGACTATATCTATTAGACCTATTATTATATAATAAATAAATAACTAACATAATATATTTAGTGATCCCCTTAACACACCATGAAACAAGATACTATTAACCCTACATTGGTCTCACTCTCTTCTTTAAACATAAACACTTATTTTCTACCTCTGATATCAATTTTATGTTTTTATGTTCATTTTAGTTCACATGAATTGTGAAACATTGACAATACACAATGATCCACTAAAAATATAACCATATAAAATGATATCCTTGTGTATGCATGAGACCATGTTATGAGACCACATTTATATAAAACCCAAAATAACTCCATATAAATCATTGCATTATCCTAAAAATTTATAAATATTTGTTGAGATCATTTATGGGTATTATTTTCTACTTTTATTTTAGTATATCTTTTTTGGATTTTCCTTAGGTAATGTTTTGGTGAAATTGATGAATTTTGGAAGGGTTTTGGGAAATTCTTGTTTTTTCCAAACTGTCCGCACAACACAGAAAACTGTGTGAAACTAAACAGAGGGGATTCGTATGGCTGGTGAAATATTTCTAAAACCATGTTCCCTATTAAAAGTAATTGTGTGACACTATTATGTTAGAGTCATGGTTAGGGTTCATGGTCAAGGGAAACCATGCACCTTGAATAAGAAACCACATAAAAGATATTTTAATCCTTCGAAAAATCAAATAAAAATTCCAAAACCTCCATCTTATATACCTAAAACCCTATCTCAACCCCAGAATGTTTTATCTCATTTTTTGGAGGTTATCGAATTAATTAAAATGATTTATAACATATTTTCTTGGAGAATTTAATATCTATTGATCGATCTACACATTTCCACGTATGTGGTTTCTTTCCAAATTGATCGATCTCTCCCACTACCCATTCAATATAAAAGGGAAATGTTTTATCCTGTTTTAGAAATGCATTAGATCTAGGTTTTATGGATAATGATTATTTTGATATAGATCTATTTTTTTCATAGTTTGCTTGACTATTCTTAAATTGGGGATTTCTATTTTCGAGCGTTTGACAATGATATTGGAAAATGTGGTATAAATTCAATTATCATAGTATTGATTCAAATTTCATGTATGAATGGTTAAATTATAAAATTTTGTTTAGATGTTGAATATACAATTGAATAAAGTAATTGGTAAATCAATTTATATTAAAATGTAATTAGCTAAATTAATTTCAAAATTAATTAATTAAATATTGTGATTACGTAATTGTTGGAGTTAGATTATTTAACATGTTTATTAATTAAATTAATGTGTGCTTTTTGATTTTAAGGGATATTGGGATTGTGGAATTTGATAATCTAATTACTGAATTTATTATTAAGATATTGGGATTGTGGATTTTGAATAATTAATTGGTGAATTAATTAATAGGATATTGTGTTTGTAAAATATAATTAATTAATTGAGGAATTAATTAATGGTTTAATGGTATATATAGTTTAAATTATGAAAAATGATTTAATGGTAAATTAATTATTTTATTCCATGTTACTAAAGCATTGAATCATGATTTTTTTATATTTGGAATGGTATATCATGGTATGGAATGTGATAATAGGTTTAATGTTTATTAGCATTGACTGAATTTATATTTTTGATATATGTGTCGTTGATTGATATGAAAGTGTGGGACACAAACCGAGGCTTAAAAACCCCATATGTGATAGAAAGTGTGGGGTAGGCATAGAGGCTCCAAATACCAACATATTTCTAGATATGATGTTCTAGAACCAAAAGTATGAATTTGATTGTTATAGTATTGGACAAGGACTAATGATCCAATTACCCATTAGGTGTGGGACATGGAATGATTCTCCCAATACCAATGGAGTACTAGACACAATTTTAAATCCCTATGAGTTTTCATTGGACTGTGGTTCAAATTGGCCATGATATAATATGAAATTAAATGATTAATGAAAACCATGGTATTTTGATATGGGTTCGACTCCGACATGGGTCGATGTAGTTATTAAGGGTTCGAGTTTCTTCAAGAACATAGGGTTATATGTCGTTAAATAATGAGTAATTGAAGAAATGTGTACTGCTTACATTATTTATTTCATTATATTCTTTATAAAACTACGCAGACTATTATTGAAAAAATATTGTTCTAGATTCCATTTGTGGTGGAATAATGAGTTGTACTTGCACCCTACTCAGGATGCCTCATCGATACCTAAATAAATTTCATTGTTGTAGGTACTGATAAGGTAAAGGGAACTATGTTAGATGACTGAGTCTGGATGAAGCCTGGATAAGGGAAATATATGTGATTTGGGAAATTATTGGGAGTTTCTAGTGTCACAACTTATTTTGGGTTTTATATATTAACAGTTGAGGAATATTTTTAATGAGATATATACTGTTTAGTTTTGGAAAAAAAAATATTTTGTTTGTTCATCGTTTATTATTGGTTTGGTTTTGTGTTGGTTATATCATTTGGATATTCTTATTTATTTTTAATGTTTTTCTACATTGATAATGATGTTATAGTCTCCCCATTATTGATATTATACCCTCACTATCAGTCAGAAGCCTCAAGAATATAAGGAGGTGTGTTAGAGTTCATGTAACCGACAAGATGGAGGCATCGATGTGTGACCCCTATCTAAGAAATTACAAAGTGGTATCACATGCATCATTCTTTATTTTCTCTTATATTACTATTTGATAATGGTAGATATGTGAATAGGATGAGTCAGTCCTTGGTAATGATCTCATTCGTGGGAGTATCTAACTGATATATGTGGGTAAAATCCATGTACACTGGGTTTCATTATTATTATTGTTGCATATTATTATAATTGGATTCAATTTCACCTTGATTAATGCACTTGTGATGTGATGTGATTATTATTTTTTGATATTTTTTGAAATTTTTTTTTCAAGTAATTGCATGTAGAAAGAGTTTATAATTCATTAATAATTCTATAAACTCTGAAATATTATTTTACATGTACAATTTTAGCAATAGATTGGAAAAAATGTACTGGGTATATTTTTGAAATTGGAATATTTTTCCATTCTTGTGTAATTAATCTAAAAAATGATCAAGATGTAAATTTAAATATTTTAAAAACATGAAAAATGTGAATAGGTGGGGGTTTAATGATAAATAGAAAAATTATAATGATTTAAAACATTGTTAACCCTGACTAAGATGTATGATGTTAAAGGGTGGTAATAGAAACCTTGGTTTTGACAAGGGGGGGGGTGAGGAATGGTTTATTATGGACATGTGTGAAATACTCTTGTTAACTATTTTAATGACATGAAATGTGCACTAATAGGTGTTTTTATAATAGTATATGTATGACTCCATGATTTAACTTGTTGAGAGGAAGACATGTGGATATAGTTGGAAATGATCCAACAGTATTAGACCAGAGTCACCAATATTGTCGGGTGAGGATGTTTGAGAGAAGTTCTTATAGAACTTTTCCCTCTTTATAGTATTTATGGAGTGAGACCTAGAGTAGGTTGTGAAGAGTATATCTAACCTAATATGCCAGTTTCTATTTCATCACCCTCCAAAATTCACTAGAGGGGGTGGAATTGATATAGTAATGTTCGTGATTGAGTCAATCTAGACTATAAAAGATCATTTTAAGAATCCTATTGAGAAGAGGGACATGTTTGATTATTATACACTATGAGGATCAATGAAGCACTAATGAGAAATTCAATATTAGACTATTTATGATGATGGTATGGTATGCAATGAATTTTTGGAGAAGTTCTTTGATAAAACTTATCTAGATACGTTGATATACGAGAGTGAAATACAATTTATGTGGTTGACTTAAGGGGGTATGTATGTGATGGAATATGCTGGTCACATTACTGACTTACAACACTTTTCTCCATAACTAGCAGGAGGATGGGATAACTATTGTAAAGAATTTCATGGATGTTCTTAAATGTGGTTTTAAGTCCCTGGTCAACATCTATCATTTAATTTAGTTTTTAGAGTTAGTGGATTAGGTTCACATATCCAGTGGTAAAACCAAGGAAGGATTATAGTGGAGGAAAGGTGGTTTTTGGTGGACAGTCATGGGGTATGTCTTCTGAGGGTATAAATTATAATTATGATAATGTTGATTAGATCACTGGAAATAATATTGGCCAGGGGGAAGGATTAGTCACTCAGGATCTTACTCAGTTGCTTTTCCACCAGTTTGGTAGGTTGAGACTGTATTGTATATGTCACAAACTAATCCAAGTTTCCATCTAAACTGGCACCCATCAATGTCCATGGAATGACACGAACAGAATTCTTTATCCCCATGGGCTGGATCAAGTTCCTGGGTATCATAAATAAATATTTCAGAACAATTTACCTGAGTATAGAAACATAAAACAACCAACAATAATAAAAAAAAGAATCTGAAAATTTACACAAGAAAAGTCTTATCAAAAAATAAGAATTGAATTAAAAAATTGTAAAAAAAACACAAGAGTTCCACAGCTAAAAATTAGCAGCAATTCTATCTTTGAGCCACCAAAATACAAGGGGGAAGTTCCCTCAATCTATCTCCACAACACCACTACAAGGATAGAAGCTGACAAACCAAACCATTGTCTCCAAAGACCTTTCCCTTACCAATGTCAAACATTACCAAATCTATATACACCAAAAGTTTTGAGTATGGTGTGATCATATTCCCAATAAGATTCCATCGAAGAAAATAATTAATTATATGAACACTATACAACAAAAAGATTTCAATTTTTCACAAATAAGATTTTCTAGTAATAATTTTATAGCATTGCAACATTACATAAAAATAATGTTCAACAGTGTAATTTACCAGAATTAATGATCTTTATGAAAAAACATATGCTGTTGAAATCACCAAACACACCATATGATAATGATAAGTACAATATAACCAATGAACACTAGTAATGGGAAATACCCCAAGGCACTAGCTAATAGTGGGATCCTTGGTAAATCATATATCAGTGAAATGTGGCATATAAACCACAAAGAAATATGTTCTCATGAACAAGGCACAATTAGTGTACAAACCCATAACCTTGAGTTCCCCAATAAATCATTATTATTTAGTGAGAGTTTTCATCATCAAAATTGCTAAGTGAAACTAGGACAAGACCACTTTCTCGTCACTAGAATACCACTCTTAGTCTTCCCACCTAGATACCCTATATTCCAATTTGTTCTCAATCTTGTTCCACATGTTATAAAGTACCATTTTCACAACACAATTACATTGAAAAATAATAAACACACAAAAAAATATCCCAAAAAAGTCCCACACTCAAAATGTATTTCACTAAACCCAATAGAAATTTTACAAAACAACTTCAAGTTGTGTTATGAGGATTTACATAAAAAAATTCCTTTAAAAATACTCATTTAAGGACAAATGTTTAAGAATAAAATACCAAACCAGAAGTGGAAACCCTAAAACCATTTAATAAATCAATTTATTTAATCATAAAAGTAACCCCAAATGATACAATAAGGAATGCATATGAAAACGGACCAGTTCCATGTCAAAATGAAACATTAAAATTTATATCTCAATCAATGATAAAAAAATGGTTTTCAAAAAAACAAAATAAGATTTTAAACATAAAAAATATGTTAATAAAGAAAGATTAATTAATCAAATACTATTTAAACATAGAAATACTAACCTTTAATGTCAAAAACACAAAATAAAATTTGTGTGAATCATCACCCACAACACAACCACACCACAAGGAAGTAGAAATGAACCCTAATAAAGAATATTGAACCACAAAACATAATACTAATCTTTATGGATGAAACCCTAGGTACTGGAATTTTAGAACTTTAAGAAGGAGGGTTGAAACCCTTCAGAGAAGGAAGAAAAACTTAGAAAGAATCACTTACTTGAACAATCTTGATGTTTCCCCACCAAAAACCCCTACAAAATGGGTTATAGGGGAGCTTGAGCAATCTTGGAATACTTCTATCAATGAAATGGTAAAATTTGGGAATAAAAGGGTGAATTATATTTAATTATGGGAGAGAAAAATGGGAATAATTGATTTTTATGACCTGTACATTGTGCATGGTTTGTCCATAAAGTTTAGTAAACATTACGGCCTAACTGTGCCACAAGTTCTATCCAGTAAAAAAAATTCCATTTCTCTCTAAAACTCAAGGGGGATCCTTGGGGGAAAATACAGTTCATGAATATATGATATAATAACTCGAAATAAGGACACAAATGTTAGAATTCTCCCCAACATGAAAACATTCCACCTAGAAAAGTCAACATGATGTTTGATTAGAAAACAAGAATGGGTAATCTTGATAAACCCATGAGTTCTTCTACAAATTATTCTGAATTTAATTGAAATGCATCCAAAGGACCTGGAATAGTGGAATAGACATTTCCCAAATCACATTCTCTTGGGAATCCACTATTCGCATCGGTCGTTCAAACACTGATAAATCGGGCTCTAACTCCAAATCTTCCCAAATTCACATGTGGGAAAAATATAGGATGTAATTATTCAATTGAGAGCCATGGAATACATTATGAATTGATGTCAACTAAGAAGGAAAATCTAACCATTATTTTACCTTTCCTATCTTCCTGGTGATCTCAAAAGGATCAATATACCATGGCATTGGCTTTCCCTATTTCTCAAAAGATGACGTCCCAAATTAGGGGCCACCTTCAAGAATACCTAATCACCCATAGAGAACTCCAAGTATCAATTCCATAGATTAGTATACGATTTGTGTAGACTTTGAGCTATCAATAACCATTTTCTGATCAACATGAACATCTCATACATTTCTTCCACAAGGCTACGCCCAAAAAGTATGGTCTCACCTAACTCAACCCAACACAAGGGGGTGAAAATGCCGACCATAGAGCCCCTCAATAGAAGCCATTAGAATTGATGATTTATTTCATTTATTATAATAAAATTGGACCAATCCAAAATGGCTAATCCAAGATCCTCCATAATCTTATACACATGCATGATGCATGTCCTCTCGAATTTAATTTTATCGTCCTGTCTAACCATCAATTTGAGGATGGTATATCATGTTCATATTAATCTATGACCCTGAGTCCTTTTTTATTTACTAGATTTTCCATGTTTATATTTTTTTTAAAAATATATCATATTATTTGAAGACTAGGAGCTGATAGGGTATGTCATTCTGAGGCCCAGGGTACCTAAAATAAATTTTTGAACTATTTTTACGTTTATTAAAAATAGTACTCGTGATCAGTTTTATTTTCTTTTAATCGAGTGCTCAAATTTGAAATCTAAGGGAACCATTGTGTTTAGGGTATCTAGTTTTTCTTAAGGTGGACCGAACATCAACTAACATGAGTCGACTTCAAAAAAAATTCCAAACATTTTAAAGTAGAATAGAAAACAAACATAAATATTTTATTTTATTTTTCTTTTAATGTTTCATGGTGATGAAACAATGTTGCGACGTAGCAACAATGTAGTTGTTTCCTTTTATAAATGAAATAGAATGGAACCACTATTTCTAAGTGAAAGAATAACTCTAAAACTCCTCTTTATCCATTGGCAGGGATTTAGGATTACGGTTATTGATCCTTCCCTATGAACACTGGAGGAGATCTTAGTGATTTCCTCCAATTAGAAAATGATGAATAGAAATTAACATTGAACGATTGTGGATCACGAAACAAGGATAGAGGATCGACGAATGGTGGTGTTTAATCTCCATTATTCTCCAATAAAATGTATGAACCTCAAAGTAGGGGGTTTATTTTCTCATTGAATTCATTCTCAATTCAATATTTTAACAACCAATGTGGACCAACCAACAAACATGTTGATCCATAGTTTGATTTTTTTGGTAAGATGGTTAAAACTGACAAATTAAAGGGAATAGATCATGGTGATTATTCTTCTCTTATTCTTTGTGATTCTACTGACATGAATAATCTATGAACAACAAAAATAGTCCAAGGTATATTATAAGGGGTGTTCATGTGCATCTTCTTTTCCCTCGTTCATATGTTCTTCGTCGGTGAACACCTGTGGTTGTGCCAATAATTTTTTTGGAGGTTTTGAATATAGTTGGACCCACTTGAATTATTATGGGATGTTTTGAATCCCATTGAAGATGATTTTACAACCTGAGGATCAAGCAGTTCCTTTCAATTCAAATAATAATCCAACATAGCATCAACAATGACCTGCATAAGAGGGAGAAACTGATGGCAGTGAAGGCATGTGGAGGCATGGACACCCGATGAGCAGAACCCAAGGCACGACTACTGCAGGGTGTCAGATGGGGATGTGACCTAGAGGACTGGTGGTGTGGAACTGTCTGATGCAGTAGGGGGCCACAGTCATTCTAGAATGCGACAACACCCCATGGAATCCATCGTGGGCGGTCACGTGGTAGACCACCACATTGAACGTTGTGGCATCCCGCGTTGACCCGACTAGAGGTAGCAACCACAACATCCAAGTGAAAGGAATTGGCCCACTCGAGTATGTTGGGATGGAAGCAGTCTGGTTTGGGTCAGACCCAATGGTTTGGTTTAGGTGGGACCCAGGTTGGGTCAGGTTGGGTCGGTCCGATTGGTTCTGGCTAAACATAGACCCAACCATCCCCGTTTTTACTTAAATTCCCATAACTATCAAAATGTGTGTTCGTTTGATGTTCTATTTGTGGCATTTAGTCCCTCAAGTCAAGTATCCACTTCTGAGATAATCTATATGTGTTTTCATGGAATTTGGTGTATGAACCTTTTGGATTGAGGATTAGGTGCTCTTGGAATGAGCGTGCTAAGAGAGAAATCATGTGGATGGTTTTGTGGTGATACATAGTGTTTCCCCAACACATATATGAAGTGTGTATCTTATTCACATATAGAGTGTGTCTCCGACTCATATATGGAGTGTGCATCCTATGCATATACAAATTGTGTCTCTTACACTTATATGGAGTGTGTTTCCGATGGTTATACTGAGTGTCTCGCATATAGATATATGAAGCCTGTATCCTATAGTTATTTTGAGTTTGTCTCCTATGGATATATAGAGTGTGTCTCCAAGGATTATATAGAGTTTTTCTTCTACAGTTATAGAGAGTCTATCTACTATAGATATACGGAGTGTGTCTCCTATGAATATGTGGAGTGTGTCTCCTTGGATTTCTATATTCCTAGAATTTCTTAGTATATGTATCCTACTGTGAGATGACTCTAATGACTATCGTGATTGTACTGTTTTGAGGCTACACTATCTGTACATCTTTAGTAGTATGCATTTTGTTTTACCATTGTGGTTTGGGCCCCTATTGAGTACTGTTTTACTCACCCTGCATGGTCTTTGACCACATGTGTTGTGTTTTGTGTAGATGATCAACAGCATTGATAGAGACCTTGGTGGTCTAGAGAAAGGTGGTTCTTTAGGGTGACATGATGGACTTGGTACACATTAGTGACATTCAAATATATTACATTACCTACCCTTTAGGCTGAGTTACTAAAGACAATACCTAGGATCTTGTACTTTTCTACTTCGTTTGGGAATGTATTTTAGCATGTCTACTTTTCATTTCATACTTTTACTCTAAGTGGTTGTTTTAGAGAGATAAATATATATTTACTTAGGGTTTTTATTTTTATAATTTTCTTGGAGATGGGTGCATGTGTGTAGGTTTATAGGGAAACACCTCCGCTTTGTTGGAAATGCCAACATGGTTCCACTCTCTAGGCTCTGGTCTATGGGTGGTGGGATAGGGTTAGTCACGACCTGGGACCTCAGGGATGAGTCATTATAGAGTGGAGTCATAGGGAGGTCAGTTTTACTTTTGTTTTAGAGTAACAATGTTATGTGTTTTGAGTTTGTCTTTCAGGCCAGGGAACCCATTGTTGGTGTGGTGGCTGATATATCCATACATCATGACATTGAATTATGCTTTATGAATGGTTATATGAAAACACTAGTTTCAAGGTAAATTAATTTTTCATTAATTATATTGGAATTTATTATGTTATCATGTCCTTCTTGAGTTAGATTCAGCTCACTGGGTATACTCTATTGAATGTGGTACATCTGGTTCTGTTTTATGTTTATTCCACACAGGCATCTAACAAGGACTCTAGATCATGACCATGATTGTGGTCTACTAAGTGATAATTCATCGATCTAAGGACCATTTCCAGAGATAACACCTTTTAGCAATGTACCAGTGATACCACCACCCGGAGAGTAGTAGTTTCTATCCGCATTACCGGTAGAGGATGCATGCAGGATCAATGCCTTGGATGAGTTCCATAGACAAAGAACTAGTATTTTTCAATGTTATATGGATACTTAGGTATCTTAGGACTGGTTTTTGGGTGGTGATGTGAGTTTTCTGCAAAGTGAGGATGCCTCCTTACTAGATGGAATTTCTATCTGCATGTCTTCTACAAGGATCAATGGGAAGATGGTTGATCCTGATGATCATGATAGAAAAGGAGGTAACACTCTTGTGGACAGAATTTTAGAATGTCTTTAGGGAGGAGTTATTTCCATCAATGATATGCTCTATGCATATATAGGAGAACTTTCATCTATATCAGGGAATCCAGACAGTGGTAGAGTACTCAGCAAGATTCACAGATCATTATCACTACTCTACAGACATGGTGAAAGCACCATTATTTAAGGCACATACATTCGAACATGGACTACGCCTATAGAATAATGTGTCAATTATATCCATTAGCCTCCCTACACATGTTTGGGTGCTGGATAAATTTCTACATGTAGAGAGCATTCTTGCAGAGCAAGCACCGGTGGTGGGAGCTACCACTGGTCACCATGAATTTTTGTCTTCATTAGTAGGTATCCAACTACTGACATAGGGGTCCAAGATGGTCAAAAAGTCCAAGGGATGTCCCCTAGACATGGGATTAGTACTATGGGGATTCCGAGGGAGAATAGACTAGTCGAATGAGACGATGTGCTACTCGTGAAGCGGTCAAGGACATATGGATAGAGATTATCTGACCAGCTGCATAGCTGACCCGAAGAGAGCTGATGGACATCCAAGGAAGTGGAGGATTTAGTCACAGTGTGGTCTAACAAGTGGTGTATTTTGAAGAATAGTGAGATGAGTGGAAATAGGTGGGAATAATATTGAGGGACTACCACCACCACCCCCAGGTGTTCCACCTCTAGCTTAGGGAGTTGGTGGATAGGGGAGAGGAAAGCTCTAGGCGATGGAGGCTTATGATCTCGAGCTTCTGGGGATGATTAATGGTATGATATGTGTCTTTTCCAACATATATACGCTTTTGATAGATATGTTTGTAATTAATTCTTTTCTCTACACCACCCTTGTTTTAAACATGATGATTTTAGTGGAACCGTTGACTCAATCTCCATGCTTATAGACTTGTACATGAAGAGATTCGATGATCACACATTGGTGTTGATAGTGTTCCCTTACTCATGGGGGGTGAGTGTTTTAGTTGGGATCTCTTGGCTGCAGCGTTGAGGCATTATGACGTTATTCTAGGTATGGACTAGATATCCACAATTCATTACCATATTGAATGTTTTAGGTGCACAATGTAGTGTGTCTGCAGATATTGGACTGCGTTTTCTATTTTTGGAGAAAGAAAAACAGAATTAGTGAAGGATGGACTCACCAAAATAAGGGTTTATCTGATCACACATCTGTTGACTACCATGACCCTCAATGTAGTGGATGAGACAAGTCCTTATATTCCTGCAATGGTAGACGAGTATGAGGCTATCTTTTGAGAAGATGTTCCATGACTACCTCTTCAAAGAGAGGTATACTTCAGCATTGACATGTACCCTAGGACAATAACTTAATCTCCATCATCGTATCACATGGATCCCACATAGCTTCGTTAATTAAGGTTACATTTTGTGTAATTCTAAAGGAGGGGCTTCATGAGACCCAATGTTTCACCATTGGAATCCCCAATATTGTTTTCCATGAAATAAAAATAGGACATTGGGGTTATGTGTGGAATTATGGAACCTTAATCAGGTGTCTAAAAAAATAATTATCAACTACTGAGGATTAATGACTGATTTTATCAACTACAGTGATGGAGATTGTTTTTGAAGATAGACCTTAGATCTAGCTATCCCCAACATCAGGTGCGGGAATTGGACATTCCTAATACAGCTTCCAGTTTCCCTTAAGACCACTATGAGTACATGGAAATTTTTTTGGCATAGTGAAATCCATACTAGTATTCTTTGGACTCAAAAACATGATTGTCTAGTCTTACCTAGACCAGGTTGTAGTGGTCTTTATTAACGACATCTGGGTGTACTCAACGTTTGAGGAGGAGCATACGATAAACTTAATGATGGTCTTGGACTTACACCGAGATCACCAACCATACATGAATCTCTTTAAGAATCAGTTATTGATACGAGAGTTCATCTTTTTGGGACACTTAATATCAGAGGTTTTAGTTGCAGTAGATCCAAAAAAGATATAGATGACGCTTTTTTGGGAGCCACCCAAGAATGTTACCAAGGTGCGTAGTTTCCTTGGGTTGGATAGGTTCTATAGGAGGTTCATGACTGACTTTTCTAGAGTAGCCACATCCATGACCACCATGACACAAAAGTGGAAACCTTTTGTAAGGAAGGAGAAGTTCCAAGAGAACTTTCAAAAGTTATGGTAGAGTTTGATGAGTGATACCATCCTGAGATTTATATAGGAGGGTGTCGAGTGCGTGTTGTTTTGCAACACATCAGGGATCAGGATTTTTTATATCCTGATGAAGGTGAAAATTGTGATTTCTAATGGTTCATTATAGTTATGAAAACATGAGTAAAACTAAGTGACTCTTGATATGGAGTTGGTGGTGGTGGTCTTCGCATTGAAGAGGGTGCGACACTACCTTATGGGTGAGAAGTTTATCATCTACTAAAACCAAAAAATCCTCAAGTATATTTTCATAGATGGATCTAAACATGAGAAAATTTAATTGGCCAGATATCCTCCAGGACTGTGAATTTTAAATAGTATATACTCATGGTAAGTGGAACATGGTGGAAGATTCTTTTAGATGGAGATTAGGTTCACTGCTACTGAACGAGGCCTCAAAGCAGTTAGCCTCAATTCAGATATCCTTCATCGATGGAGATGAAAATAATTACCTCCAATCGAGGGTGGTTACCCCGATACTCTTATAGTTACTATCGTAACCGTATCTCAAAGATATAGAATACAAGACTTCACATTCAAAGATGTCCATAGGGTATGCCCCTGATGTATATTCAAAAGTAAGGGAGCACATACTCCTTTTTAGAGGAAACAAAGTTAAACCAATGACATTATGAGAAGAGGTGTTTAATAATTTTCATACATCCCCTTTAGTGGAAAATCTAGTTGTAGAAAAGATGTTCTAGGACCATTGATGTCAGTTATGGTGGCTGAAAATAAAGAAGGCGATGAAAGAGTTTTTCTCTTGTAGGTATGAATTAACCCCTTGAGGTTCCACAGTGGAAGTGGGATGGGATATTGATGGACTTCAAGAAGGGTATAACATGTTTTTCTAGAGGGAATGATACCACCTAGGTGATCATTGACCAAATCAACAAGTCATCCGACTTCCTAGCAATTTGGGAATGAGGTTTAGTAGAGAGATTGGGACACCTCTACATATATAATATAGTATGGAAACATGGGGTCACATCGATTATAGTCTCGGATATTGATGATCCTTTCACATCCTAGTTGTGGAAGAGATTCTAGGAGGTGTTTTGAACTCATCTTCCCATTAGCACAACTATCCACCCACAGATAGATGGTCAGACAGAGCGGACTATTCACATCCTAGAGGACATGCTACAGCCATGAGTCCTCGATGTTTTCAATATTTGACAGTATCACGTACCCCTAATAGAGTTTTTGTACAAAAATTGAAACCACTCCACCATCGGTATGGATCCGTTCGAGGCCTTTAATGGGAGACCCTGTAGGTTTCCACATTGTTGGACTAACCCTGGAGAGTTAGTAATCATGGGCCAAGAGTTGGTGTAAGATACTACAGAAAAGGTGTTGGTCATCTAGGAGCAGACGGAGACTTCACATAGACATCAATAGTCTTTTTTTTATAGGCTATGGAGGCCCATATAGTTTGAGTAGGGAGACCGTGTAATCCATTGGGTCTCTCCTTAATGTGGGATAAATAGATTTTTCTAGTGCGATAAGTTATCTACAAGGTTCATCAGACCTTTTCTAATACTTCATAGAGTGGGTGAGGTGGCGTACCAATTGGCTCTACCTCCAAATTTAGATTTTTTCATGACATCTTTCACATATTCCAACTAATTATTTACAAACATTATCCTACACATGTCATTGACTGGTCAATCGAGATGTTGACGACATAGAGACTTTTACAGAGTTACCGGTGGAGATCAAGGATCGATAGGAGAGTTCCCTTCATGAGTAATTTATTCCTCTAGTGTGTGTCCAATGGAAGAATGATAATATCTATGAGATAATTTGGGAGAGGGGAGATTATATTCAGTCTCAGTATCACCATTTTTTGATTATCCCTTGTGTTGGATTTTGAGGGCGCACATCCCTAAGGTGGGGAGAATGTATTGTCCCAGATTTTCCATGTAATTTTTTTAAAATATATGGGATTATTTAGAGTCTAGGAAATGAGAAGACATGTGATTTCATGGCTTGTGGTTCTCGGAATAATTGTTTAATCTATTTTTATGTATATTAAATATCAAAAGTGTTCTCGATTTTAATAACTTTAAAGCATGTTCTCATATATGAAATCTGAAGGCGCCGTTGTGTTTAGAGCAGTGGGTTATCATTAGGTAGGATCCAACATCGACCAGTGCACGTAGAATGCATAAAATATTTTTCTGATGTTTTAATTAAGAATAATAAATTATAAATATAATTTTCTTTTTCTTTTAATGTTTCATAATGACGTAGCAATGATGTGATACAGTGAAAAATCAGATGTTTCCCTTCATAAAAGAACCTATGTACCGATGCATTTTCAAAGAGAAAGAGTAATGCTAAAATTCATCTTTATCATTTTTATGTGTTTTAGGATTTGGATTATATATCCAAACATTTTAATGTTGTAAGAGATATTTGAAATTTCCTCCCATTGGAAAAAGACGAACACCGAAGGGTCACAGTTCACAAACCAAGGATCGAGGATCGATGAACAACTATGGTAAAACATTGTTCTTCTCCAAAGATAGATCCAAAATTACAAGTGTAGTGTTTATTTTCTATGTTAATTCATTATCTATTCATAATTTTAATGAATAATGCAGACCAACCCATGAACTGGTTGATCTGTGGTTTGATCATTCTTGCAAGATGGATAAAACGTCGAGATTAAAGAGAATAGATCTTGGTGATTATTCTTTTCATGTTATTTGTAATTCTTTTGACATGATTAGACCAAGGACAATAAACAAGGTGATGGTGTGTTATAATATGTGTTCACATTATTATTCTGTTCCCACATTCATACATTAATTTTCAGTGAACCCCCCCCCCTTGGTCGCGCCATTAATTTATTTGGAGGTTTTGAACATAGTCGGAAACTAAGAGCTAAGGAAAGACATTTTGAAGACCATAGAAGACATGTTTATGACCCGAGGATCACATGAAACCTTCTGAATCAAAGAACGGACCAACGTAGCATCGGTGACAGCCTGCATAAGAGTGATCCACTAGTGGCGGAAGGGTGTCCCGACACGTGGAACCCATGACAAGAGTGTTGTGGGGTAGCAGATAGGGCCACCAGCTCGACGTCATATGGTGGGGCTCGACAGGATGTGGTGTAGTGCCGCAACACACAATGAAGGTACATGGTCAATCTGAACCATGAGGAGACCCGACGACATCCTCTGTGGGGTGGCCACATGGCAGACCGCTGTGTTAAACACATTGGCACCCTGTTTTGACCAGATGGGACGCATCATGTGCCACATCCTGCTGGAGAGAACCGGCCAAATCGAGTGGGATAGGAAAAAGATGTCAGGAAACACTGGCAGTAGGCCATGCCCATGAAGGTTAGTTCATACCCTATGGGACCTAGGTTAGGTCGGGTCGGTCAGGTGGCCTGACCGGGTCAGACCGGACCCAGACCCAAACAACCACTTTTTACTTAAATGCCCTTAACACTCAAACCATGCATCCAATTGTGGACCTTTTTTGGAGTTAGGACCATCACGATGAGGAATTAATTTTGACGTACTCTACATGAGATTTTATGGAGGTTAAAATACAACCTTTTTGGCTCGAGGAGTAGGTTTTCCCATAACGAGCGTTCTAAGAGTGAAATCTTGTGTCTGGCTATGTCATGATACATAGAGTGTCTTCTATAGATATATGGACTAATTATCCTAGGAAAATATGGAGTCTCTATCCTACACATATATGGATTATGTCTTCTACTCATATACAGAATGAGTATCCAATGCATATATTGAGCGTGTCTCCTATGCATAAATAGACTGTGTCTCCTATGGTTATACGGAGCGTGTCTCATACAGATATATGGAGTGTGTCTCATATGGATATATAGAGTGAGACTCATATGGATATATAGATTGTCTCTCTAACGGTTATATTGAGTGTGTCTCCTAAGGTTATAGGGAGTGTGTCTCCAAAGGATGTATGGAGTGTATCTCCAACAAAGATGCGGAGTGTGTCTCCTTGGATTTGGATATAACTAGACTTTCTTAGTATATATATCATTGCATGAGATGACTATTGTTACAATCTTGACTGTACTTTTTAGAGGCTAAAATTCATGTACACATTTTGTAGTTTTACTTGTTTTTTACCTGAGGGATTTGGGGTTCCTACTGGGTATTGTTTTACTCACCCTTTCATGGGCTTCACCCATACACATTGTTTCCTATGGATATGATTGATAGATTTGACAGAGTCCACGATGGGTCAAAGATAGGTGGTTCTTCAGGGTAACCTGATAGATGTTCTATTCATTAGTTAAATTTATAAATCTTATAGTACCTAGTCTTCATGAAGGGTTTTCAATAGATGAGACCGAAGAGCTTGTACTTTTCTATTTCAGTTGGGCATGTATTCTAGTCCATTTACATTTCATTTTGTATTGTTACTCTTAGTGGTTGTCTTATCGGGGTGAATATTTGTTTACTAATTATTTTTAGTTTTAGTACTTTTCTTGTGTATAGGTGTGTGTGTCTAGGTTTATTTGAAAATGCCTCCCATTTGCGGGAAATGCCTACACAGTGCAAGTTTCTAGCCCCTTGCCAATGGGACGTGGGCTTTGGGTAGTCGCAACACAACGCCCAAGGGATGATTCATGATAATTTTGAAGGACTTCCCAAACCAAGAGGTAAAATGTGGGTCTCTATATAAAACAAATGTTGATGGAACACCATAAAGCCTTACCACCCATTGAATATAAAATTGGACCAAGTCATCCACTTTAGATGTATCTCTAATAAGAATGATGTGGGTTCATTTGGTCAGATGATCAATCACTACTCCAACATAATTATTACCCTAATGTGTGTGTGCTAGTCTGACAATTAAATACATGGATACAACATCCCACTTCCAGGTATGAATGGTTAACAACTAAAGAAAACTAGAGGGACTTTGATTCTCTGCTTTTACCTACTGACATGTATAGCTTCTCTGTAAAGAATCAGCTATGTATCATCTCATACATGGAATTCAGAACTACTGATGAACATCATTATACATTTTAGTAGCTCTAGTTGAATAGAACACTAATAATGGTTGATATCCTACATCACCTCCTTCCTCAGAGACAACGACACCACCAAACTACCCTTGATGCATAAGATTCTCTAGGGAGAGGAAGGCTAATCAAATGAAATCTCCCCAGCATGAAGAAACTACATAGACCAATAACACATTGAATCACTAGGATTTTCCTATTGAATTGACTCAATAATATTGGGAGTAAACTGAATGCTTTCCAAGAATTCACCTCTAATGTGCTATATGGTCTCCATGTGCATATGAGCAAAAAGACCCATCATAGTCCACTCATCATTGGACTTCATCAAATATTTCACTGGTACTTTTATTATCAAGGATTCCACCACCACATTACGATTTCTTGGGGTATAGATGAAATCGTTGTCGAACCCCTACAAATACTCAATCCAATGACGTTTCCTCAGATTAAGATCCTTTAGTGATAAGATTTTGGCTAGTCTATTATGATCAAATTAGACCAAAAAACATATCCCCTAAGTGATAGTGATGTCACTTAGTCAAATCATGTTTCCCTGCTATTAAATACAACTCATGGTTTGGGATGTTTTTTCATGTGGTCATAGTTAGAGAGAATAGTACACCACCATGTGGTCACCCTACATTATCACACACCTGAGATCTATAACTGAAGCATCAAAATACAACACAGAGCCCTTTATAGATGCTGTAAATATCAACATGGGAGAAGTAGTAAAACTAAACTTCAACTCCTTGAAGTATTCCTAACATTTTGTGCCCAATTCAGTCTTTTCCTTTACCTGGGTGAATGTGGTCATGGGTGATGCAAGCCGAGGGAAATCCTGAACAAACCACCTATAGTAACCTAACATGCTGATGAATTTCTTGATCTCAAACAAATTATTCATTAGATCCCATGATATAACAAAACTTATCTTCCAAGGGATCGCTGAAACCCCCTACTCTGAGATGACATGACCTAGAAATTTCACTTCCCTAATCCAGAAAGTGAATTTGGAAAATTTTTTATATAGGTAACAATTCTGCAGAGTACCCAACACAATAAGCAGATGATGATCATTCTCATCTTAATTTCTAGATTAAAGTAAGATGTCATCCTCAAATGCCACAATGAAGGAGTCGAGATATTGGTGGAACACCCTATTAATGAGAACCATAAATACCATTGGAGTATTTTTCAATCCCAAAGGCATGACCAGGTACTCAAAGTGGCCGTACTGGCTTTAGAAATCTATTTTTGAGATATCTACCTCTCTCACCCTTACTTGGTGGAAAATTGAACAGTAATATCTTTTGGAAAACCACTTTCCCCATTCATCTGATCAAATAAGTCACCAATTTGGAGTAAAGGATAATTTTTCGTGATGGTTTCCTTATTCAACTAAAGGTAATTGATGAAAAACCAGAGGAATTTGTCGGCCATCTTTGAAAAAAGGAAAGGAGTGATCCAAGTAATGAAACATAGGAAAAAGTATCCATTGGATTCTAAATCATCTTGTTGTATATTTAATTCCTCAAATTAGTGGGGGTCATACGATACAAGGGAAGATGCATCTACTTTGTTCTCAGTGAAAAATCAATTGAGAACTCCATGCCCTGCTCCAGGGGAAATACTAAGAAATCATCTAGAAATACCTCCAGGAACTCATACAATACATGAGTTAATCCATCCTCAGAAGAACTTCCAGTTAACTCTAGGGTTATTAACGATAACTGAAAGATAATATTTCCCAACATGAGGAGTGGATGTCCTGCACGAGCTGATCGAGGATCCCATAGTCCATGGAAAACCTGAGGACACCCATCAGGTGCCATGTAATTGACACACCACCTATAGAAATTGATATGTGGATGAATGTTCACTATCCAATCCATTTCAATGATTATATAAAAAAGGTATATATCCCAGACATTGAGATCCTATTCCATCTCAACACCCAACATTTAATGTTCACATGACAAACACATAATGCCTTGCTTCTTACTCTTACACAATGACATCAAAAACACCATCAGAAAAGACAACAACTCATTTAGAAAAATTTAGAAGATTAATAAGACTATTAAAGATAAAATAAACCAAAGTATCAGTATAAAAAAGGAAAGTTTCAAAAAAAGACGAAACAAAAATGGTACCTCGAACTATCAAGCACCCTATATCTGACCCAACTGGTGTTTGGTCCAAAACCTGAAGTTATTTCGACTCTGCCTAAAATGGACAAATCACATGCGGCTTAGCCATTAACTGGATCTTCCCTAATGATGATATGGTTATTCCATTACGACCAAAAAATTGAGATACCACTGATCCAGTCAACTTTGACTAAACTAACACTCCCATGGATGCCACAGATCATGTCCCACTCTGGTATGGGCTCACCACTATGCCAGAGTGTTGCACATGCCCCATAACTCCACATAGATAACAAGGCCTATGAGTTGAGGTACATGGAGGATTGATGTGCCCTAAAATTCCACACTGATGGAACACTATATACATTACATCATAAGGTATAGATGAATACTACCTAGAAGGATGGCCTGAACTACTAACTCACTTCTTCCCCTTCTCACACCACATCATTTTTTTCTCTAAGGAATTTCCACTGGCCACAACAGACACTACTCCATAAAACCCTTACATTACTTGTTAATCAATCTCAACCATGAAGGCACGATCAACCACCTTAGCATAGGTTCCCAGCTTGAACAAGAATCCCATATAGTAAATTTCATGTTGTTCCCCTACTCAAACTTCTGAGCGTTCATAGATTCATTAGAAACAAAATCATGTGTGTATAATAATATCTCAAAAAAATACTTCTAATATTCCTTAAATTATGGATCTCCCTTGTAAATATCTATGAACTCTTGAGATCAGGCATAGTACATGACCTCTGGACAATACTGATAATTGAAGATTTTATTGAAATTATTCTGGCCCATCTTCTCATGCATTCTGGCATAATGTACTAATTCCCGCCATTTGTGACTGGTACCCTCTATCATAAATGAACCAAATTCCACCCACACCTCCTCAGGCGTGTTAAGAAACTCAAAAATCCTCTCGATCTTCTGGATCCACTCCTCTTCTTCCAACAGCTCAACATTACCCCATAATGTAGGAGGCGTGTTTTTGAGAAACTCATTAGATTTATCCTTCCTGGGACCAGACTCATCTTCTCTAGCTGGATTAAGAGAGGGACCCACTCCTTACCCCATAACCTAGACAACAAAGACCAAAAATTCTACTATAATTTGATCAAGTAGTGAGGGATAACTCTCTCCAACTTCCTCCCATGGATTCATGAGATCTTTCTAGGGAGGCATGTTTCTACAAATTCAAATAGTCACAAATGAAATACAAAGTGTAACATTTATAAAAAATTTGAGCAAAAACTAGAAATATAGATAAATCAGACTCATCACAATAAGGAAATATGAAACTACTTCACCCCTACCAAATGTCCATGTTCAGTCTGCAACCCACACGTCCCACTTGAAAGAGAATTAAAAAAAATCCCAACATGCCCTAAAAAATTGTGGCCTATCACAATAGGTGATGGACATACACCCTACTAGAAACCATAATTCAGATCCCCAATAGTCTTAGATCATATCTAACCAAACTCATCCCAAATAATATGACCGATAGAGCTTAACATGGATTTAATACAATTTTTTCTGGAACCAATCCTGGTGTCCATCTAAACTAGCACTTGACCCGGTCCATGGTAAGGCCCTAAGGGAATTCCTTATCCCCAGGAGCTTGAACAAGTTCCTACATATCATAAATAAATGTTTGGAAATGACTTACCTGAGTTTATCAACAAAAAAGAACAAAAAATAATATATAAACTCAATCTCAAATTTTACACCAAACAAGTCTTATCAAAAATTTAGATTTGAAGTAATATTTTAAATAAAAAACAATTAGGACACAACTGAAAAATAGCATCATGCCTTACTCAAAAACCATCTCATGTCATGGGGGAATCACCCTCAATCCTCATCCACAACATCTCACCAATGATGGAAGTTAACAACCCAAACCACCATCCCCAAAGACCTATCACTTACACATGTCATGAATTACCAAATATACTTACACTCATTGGTGTAAGTATGGTGTGATCCTAAGCCCAATAGTATTCTACTAATGAAAGTATTCCATTATATAAACATTGTAAGACAAAAAAATTTAATGTTTTAAAAAACTATAAATGATAGTACCAATTTTAAAGGGATGCAACTTAACATAAAAATAGTTTTCAAGAGGGAAACATTAAAAGAATGAATTATTTTAAATAAAACACACAAGATTATAAAATTACCAACCAAACACACCATATGACTATGGAATGTAATATATATCCAATGTGAACTACTCATAATAAATACTCCAAGGAACTAGCAAACAGTGGGACACTAGGTACATCGTATCTCACAGAAATGTGGCTTATTTACCATAACAAACTACATTCTCATGAACGATCCACTAGTAGGTTACAGACCTATAACCTAGTGGACCCCATTCAATAATAATTATTTAGTTATTGTTTTTTCCATCAAATATGCTTATTGAAATCAAGACAATACAACTTCTGAATAACTAGCATAAAATTCATAGTTCGCCCACATAGATATCTGGGATTCCCATTTGTGCTCAATCAAGTTCCACATGTTATAAAATAACATTTTCACATCAAAAATCCATTTATAAATAATAAACACACAAAATAATACCCCAAAGAAGATCCATACCATCAATTTAGTTCATAAACCAAATACAAATTTTATAAAACAACATCAAGAGGTGTTACATGGATTTTCACAAAAGGTTAATTTAAAAATCTTATTTTATTGACTAATTCAAAAATATTAAATACTAAATTAGAATTTTAAGCCCTTAAGACATTTAATAAATCAATTTCATGAATCATAAATTTAATCCCATAGAATATAACATTGAATACACAAGAAAACAAACATTTCCATGTAAAAATGCATCTTTAAAACAAAACACTTATTCAATGATACAAAAAATGGTTTTAAAACAACACAAAATAGATAGAAAACATGATAAATTAGTTAATAAAGAATGATAAATTCATTAAATAATTTTCACACATTGAACCACCTACCTTGAATGTCAAAAACTATAAAAATATGTTCAACACTCTACCCGGACAATAACGGCACCACAAGTGTGGGTAAATGAACCCTAATCAATTTGATTGATCAAATAAAATCAATATTAAAACCTATGGATGAAACCCAAGTGGGTGGATGTTTAGAAATTCAAGAAAGAGGGATGAAACCCAAGATAGAAGAAAGAAAAACAATGAAATACCCACACATCTAAATAATCTTAATGTTTTCCCACAAAATACTCCTTCAAAACTGTGTTACAAGGGATATTGAGGTTTCTTGGAAGCCTTATATGGATGAAATTATAGAACGGGGGAAGAAAGGGGTGTATTAGGTTTAATTATAGATATAAAAAATGGGAATGACCATTTATAAGACCTGAAAATTGTGCACAATTTGTCTTCATGTTTTAGTAAACCGTGCGACTAATTATATCCACACAAAAATTCCATTTCTCTCCCACAATCGCGGGAGATCCTATAAGGAAAAGATAGGAGAATAAAAAAGATTAAATACCTAAAAATAATGGCATAGAATTGATAGTATATATTATCCCAGACTTTAATTAGAGTCATCTTCTTATGGTATGATTGGATGTCTATTGAGGTTTTCAAGGAACCCACTACAGATGAGTACTGATGGAGAAACTAGGAATAATTAGTGTGTGGGAAGGGAATCTTTTACACCATTTCTGGTTGGATATTCATGTTCTAATTGATGTGGTGGATGTAGCAGTGGATGACGTTCTTATGGCCATGAACACTAATATCAGTAGAGTGGGGAAACTCAGGGGACTCAAGAAACATCACATGGAAAAGGGGAAGGATAGTTTCATGTTTCTTAGCATAAAATGGTGGATAGAGAGGCTAGAACACTAAATGTTATAAGTATTATTTTTAAATCATATACTCTAGATAGTTCATTATTTGTTTCTGTTACATTTAATTATTTTATATATGCAAAACTTGTGAATTTTTTGGGCCTGATTTTCGAGTTCTTGAGTGGGGTTCTGATGATAGATACACCTTTTCTAGTATAGATTATATAAATATATTAATTAATATTATGGCCTCTCATGTTTGGGGAGTATCTATTTTTTAGGATCATTATATAGTAGGTTTGTCAAATTTTTACTTGTTTTGGGTATGGGATAGTTAGTATCATACAAAGTCTACATAGCTTGTTACCGTAGGATATCAGTTTTTCCACATAAGGGTAACCATTACATCTAGTGTAGAGAAAGGGATAGCAAGGAGGGATTTGTAGGGATAGTTCAAGAGAAACTGAAGGATATCACCACCTAGGTTTCTAGTCTATTTTTAGGTGATGGAGGTGTGGAGCATGATTTCATTACTATATTAGTTGATAGATTTCAGGTTGTTTTTTATGAAGACGTCATATGGATTCCACCAGAGAGTGATGTGGAATTTACAATTTAGATCATTCCTAGGGAAGATAAGGCTTTTGTTTCACCATATAGAATATAACCAACATAGATTCAAGATTAAAATACTAAATTATAATATTTTATGGTTAAAATGTTTATTATTTTGAAAACATTACCTTCAGGTTATCTAGTGTTGTTTGAGAAGAAGGATAATGGGACATTTCACTTCTGTATGGATTAGATGAAGTTAAAATGGATGACTGTGAGGAATTGGTATCCTCTTCGGCATATCGATGTTCTATTTGAATAGTTAAGGGGAGATGTTTTTTGGAATGATTGACTTGGGATCAGGTTATCATCAGTAGAGTGTTTGAACTTTTGATATACTGATGACTGATTTTAGAAGAAGGTGTGGCCCTTATCAGTTAATCATGATTCCATTTGGGTCGAAGATTTCTCCTATTATGTTTATCAACTTGAGGAATAGAATCTACCTTGATACCTGGATCATTTTTTGGTAGTGTTTGTGGATGAAATCTTATTGTAATCCAAGACACATGATGATCATACCCAACATCTTTACATGATAATGAGTATCCTATGTGATTGTTGGATATAAACCATGATAACTAAGTTTCACTTTTGGATTAATTAGGTAAATTTCTTAGGTCACATCGTCTCAGATGAAGGTGTGCCAGTGGAGCTGTATAAGTTTTATGAAGTTGTATTTTGGGAGCATCCTAAGACCATTTTTGATATCTTATGCTTCTTGGGTTTGGTATGTTATTATTGAATGTTTGTCTAGGAATTTTATATTTTTATAATATCTATTTCAGGTTTGATCAATAAGGCGATAATGTTTTATTGGATTAAAGAATGTGATTATTCCATCCAAGAGTTGAAGAATCATTTTAATATGACACATTATTTTATTCTTACCTGAGCCATGTGAGGAGTATACGATGAATTGTGGTTCTTTTGGGATCAGTCAAAAGAAATTTTGATTTTTGGAGTTGATTTTGTGCTATATGGGTCATGAAAATCAGGTCCATATTAATTGGACTACCCTATAAACAACCTATATTTAGTTGTGATTCATTATTCTTTAAAATTTTTATGGTATTATCTATTGGGAGAACTTTTTACAGTGTATTCTGATCACAAAATCATAATATATATCATTTTTCTATGATATATGAATATCTAGAAGTAGAGGTTGGTATATTATATGATGTATTTTAATTTTGAGAGGGAATATATTACTAGGAAGATAAAGAGTGTGGCTAATGCATTAGGAAGGAAAACTCAGACTCAGGTAGTTTAGGAGTCAGGTGCCTAGTGAAAGATTATTACCTTACGGGTTGAGTCATAAATTATGGTCTATGAGAACCAGGATTAGATGAAAATATTATATGTTTTAGTAGTGTATACATTATTGAACTTAATTAGAGATAGATATTATATGGATATAGAGTATTTTTTCTTTATGGAAAGCCTTGAAGGTGGGTATTCACCTTCTTACTAAAACAATGATAAGGATGAGACCATCTCTGTTAGGAATCGAGTAGTTGTTCCAGATAGAATGTTAGAGGAGATGATATGTCAAATTCATGCCTCAAAGTGGTCAGTGAATCTGGATTTGAGAAAAATGTATTGTGACCTACATCGACCATATTGGTGGCCAGATAGGAAAAATGGGATAGAAGGAATCAAGACACGATGCTACACCTCCTAATAAGTGATGTTCGAGCATCAACGACCTGGTGGATCACTATAGCATTTTCCCATTTCAGAGTGTAAGTGGGATTACATTACCATGAAATTTTTTGTGGATCCCCTAAGGATTCCTCATAAGTATGGAAGTATATAGGTTATTTCATACCAGTTGACAAATGAACCAGATTTCTTACTGGTATGAGATACTTTCTTGGTGGATCAGTTATGAGACATGTATCTCTAAAAGATAATTTGTATTTAGAAGGTTTTATAGACTAAAGAGTTCAAATTTGACTTATTTTTTACTTCATTCTTCAATAAGGTCCCACAAAAAGTTCATTGTACACATGTTTTAAAAAGTAAAACATTCCATCAATAGACATAAGGGTTGTGAGAACTTACTATTCATGTGCATGAAGATATGTTATGAGCATGTGTTATAAATTTATTCGTTGGGTCTTGGGAGAATCAACTATCAATTTTTGATCTCGCCTATAAGAATAATAAATAGGAAACTATTAATATGGAAGCATGCAATAATCATTATGGTAGGCCATGTAAGTCAACTCTATGATGGATGGGGGATAGTGTGTCATAACTATTAGGACTGAGTCTTGTGTATGAGATGTCAGAGCAAGTTCAGTTGATTCAGAAGTGAATGGATATGGATTAGAGTAGAAATAAGATGTATGATAATAGACACTGATGAACCCTAGAGATTATAGAGGATTTTTATATTCTCCTTCGGGTGTCACGTAGATTGGTTCGCTATAGAAGATGTTGATAGAGAATGTTACCACAAAGGTTCATTCAACTGTTAAATGCTTTAGAGAAGATCAAGTAGGTGGATTACCAATGGGCTCTTCCATAGAGGTATTATGTTATGTATTGATTTTTTATATGTTTTAGAACATGGGAAGTATCGGCATGACCCATCTCATGAGGTTGAGGTTGATAATGTTTAACATTAGATCGACGCGTCCTTTAAGGACCATCTGATACATGTGTTGGATCATAATGAGAATGTCTAATGAGAAAAAATGTAATGCTAATATTTTTACTTTGGAAACATATCCGTGTATAAGATGGAACATTGGAGAGAGAATATGACATGCATGCTCTATGGATAGTTCTTTTTGACTCAAAATCATAGATGTGTTTGGGAGTACTACTTAAGGATTAGCTGTTATTAGATGTGGAGATTTCATGATCCCGAACATTTCTAGAGATATCACAAGATAATTTTATGGTTTTATTTTGTTCTTTTCATGGTTATATATTATTTTATTTAGGGAGTTTTTGTGTGAGATTGGTGAATTTTGGTTGGAATTAGGGTTGTGCACAGTTAGTGCATGTTTTACCCAAACTGTGTTCCCATCCTAGAAAACATTGTGAACCCAGAAAGAGGGGATTCCCATTGATGGGGAATGGTTTTTCAAAACTATCTCCCTCAAAGGAGTAAATGTGGGACATGACAAGGTGAGGACCACCATTAAGGGTAATCACTTTCCCCGTATAGGAAATTGTGCACACGGGATTTTAAACCATTGAAAACTCACATAAAAAATACATAAACCCCTGTTTTATATCCATAAAATTCTTATCTCTACCCTAAAACGGTTTATAACTTTTTAGGAGGTTCCAAGATGAAATATAAGTGTTTATTACCCCCATTATTAGTGAATCAATGATTTTTTGATGGATCTACAGCTCTCCTAGTACGTAGTTTCATGCCAATTATATATATCTCTCCCTCATTCCCCCCTTCTCAAATACAAGAGGAATGTTTTATTCACTATTATAAAGGGATGATAAAAAGGTTTAATAGGTCTTGATTATTTTGATATTGGATCTAGGATTTAGATCTAGATCTCATTCTTTATCATGTTTTCGATCATTCTTCATAAAATGCAGATTTATGTTGTTGAGAGTTTGTCAAATAACATGATGCAGGTGGTCTAAAATCAATTCCCATGTGTCTTATTCCAATTTACGTTATGTTTTTTATATTTAAATTGGTTATATAGAAATTTAATTTAAAACTGAAAAAATTAATTGATAAACTAATTTATCGTAACATGGAATTGGATTAAATAATTTGAGGAATAATTATTATAATGTTCTGATTTTTAAATTGGTGGAGTTATATTAATTAATTTGTGAAATAATTTATGGTATATGTGATTATGGATTTGATTTGATTTTTGGATTATGGAATTTGATTAATTTATTGGTCAAATAATTAATGGGATATTGGGATTTTTTATTACTATTTCTCTGGTGAATTAATTAATGGAATATTCGGATTATGAAATTTGATTAATTAATTGATGAATTAATTAATTGATTAATTGTCTATATTGTTTAAATGATTCAAAATGGATTAATGGTAAATTTATCATTTTATTCATTGTGATTAAACTATTTAATTGTGATTTGTTCTGTATTTGGAATTCTATATCATTCGGTGAAATGTGATATGAGGGTAAATTTTGATTAACCTTGATTGATGTGATATATGTTATATATGATTGTTTGATTGATATATGAGTGTGGGACATATAATGATTCTTTAAAAACACCACATATGATAGAAAGTGAGGGACATTGACTAAAAAACCCAATAATCATGTGACATTGAGGTGTGGGATAGAGGTTGAGGCTCCAAATTCTAATATGGTGATATCTATGACGTTCTAGAACCAAATGCATGCATGAGAAAACTATTTTTTTGGACAGGGACTGTTGCTCTATATACCCATTAGGTGTGTGATAGAGACTGACTCTCTAGAAACCCATGGGGTTATATACATGATATTCAATTACCATGAGTTGGAATTCGATTTTTGTTTCAATTGGACATGATATACTATGAAATGAAATGATAAATGACAACCATTTTATTATGCTATGCTTCCGACTATAGCATGTGACAAAGAGGTTATTGAGGTTTTTTGTGTCCTTTGGAACCAAGGGGTCCATTTGTGTAAATATATAGTAATAGAATAAATGTAAATTTTTAACATTTTTCCTGTATTTTATTATTTTTACAACTGAAAACACAATTAATTACAGGATATTATTTTAGACATTTTTTGGGGTGGGATACTGAGTTGTACTCACACTCTAATCGGGATAAATAATCTGTACCGAAATAGATTTCACAGTTGAATTGAAGTATATAGGAAATGTTCATACGTTAGATGGATGATTCGGGGTGGAGCATGGATGAGAAAACTGAACATGATTTATGACCCTTTGGGGGGTTTTCCATGTCAATTTAATTTTGTGTTTTTCATATTGACACTTGAGACATATTTGGGATGACATATCTACTATTTAGTTTATATATTCTGTTTCTTATTTGGTCACCTTGGGATACTAGTTCTGTTTTGTTATTTGTTGTATTATTTGGTTATTATTATTTATTTCCTATATTTAAATTCATTGATAAAGAGGGTATAGTCTCCCCTTGATTGATAATAGGCACTCACTACTAGTCTAAAGCCTCTAACCTTTGTGGAGGTGCTCTTATAGTCTTGTAATTGACCAGATTGGGGCATCATTATGTAGAACTGGGTGGGGATGATACAATCATATATACATAATACATAATTTGATATAATTATTCATAATCAGTTTCACATTGGTTTACTAAGAAACCACAATCCATGATAAAAATTTATTTATCTAACACTAGAGAGATTATTGAATCAAAATGGAATCATTATTATAATCTTTTAGAATTTTATCCTATAGTTATGACCATTTGTAATAGCACTTATATAATCACTGAACATGAAGTAATTTATAAAATTTCAACAGAATCTACTCATAGAGTGGAATAGTGTTCAGGAAATCCTATAAAATATCATTATTAATAGAACATTCTTCTTCGATAATCTACCTCAATGAATTTTTAGACATGGGGGTATATTATATATTTCCTCTATAGAATTCTGATACATCAATAAGTACATTAATTTATATATCTTGATTCCACTCTATTTATCACTTAAATATAAAAATATATAGTTTTATTACATGATACTACCTAAGAAATCATATTCATAATTAGACAAATATGACATTATTCTATAATTATATAAAATGAATAGTAATATAATGTATCTTAACTATTTTTAATACCCTATATATCTAAATAATTAAAATAGAACATAAATCAATAGGTTTTACTTGATCCCTAGATGTAGAATATTAAAATTTACCAACCTACTAGCCCATATCACTGGTGACCAACTGAGGCACATCACACTAGATCACTTCCTGAGTGAGTTACACTAGATCATTTCACTAGTGAACTACTATGTTAGGTCAAGAAGGTATCTTCAATTTAATTTGAATAACTAGTGATACTCACCATTTTCCCTGGAAACTAAACTCCTTAGGTCGAGAATCAATATTTCACAACAAACCAACCCCTAGTGACTTACTAAATAACATCATCATCTTAAAAGATTCAATTAAATAAAATATAATCATCTTATATGTGAATAATACAGAGAAATCAAAATCAAATAGTGACCAACCCAATAATAGTTTTAACCCTAATGAATAAAATGAATAATCATGAAGTAAAAGTCAGATGAACATTGTAATCAATGTCATATTAGGAAAAGATAACTTGACCAATGTAAGTGATTTCATATCCCATCACATTTAAACCATTAATTTTAAAATATATCATTTATCTCAAATACATGCATAAAACATGTTATATATATACATAAAAAATTCAATGTTATAGTAATTTGATGCAACATAAACACATAGAAAAAAATAATATAGTACATAAGTAATACAAAATAGTAATTACATAGAGAAAAATATAAATTTTAATCACTAGTATACAAATCATATAATTTAATTAATAACTAACACATTTTAAATATTTTTACAAAATATTAGGAAACCAAAAACTAATTTTTTATAATGGAATATTTAGTTTATTTTTATTAATTTGGATGATTTAACTTCTAATTTTTTTGGTTACACAAATTACCAATTAAAATTATATTTTATTAAATTTAACAATGTATCCTTAAGGGAAGACATCACTAGCTGATCCATAAATTAATTGTATACAATAAAATGATCACATTTGTCCTCTTAGTCTATATGAAATTAATTACTTAAATTCAAACACATGGTATACACATTTTAGTCCCACATGACTATTTCCCTACCATCCTCTTATACCAACACATATAAGAATGAAATATCTATAAAATAGTTATGTACACATACATCATACATCAATCGTAGCCTATATCATGAATATAGATAGTTGAATATTCTTTATAGATCCCAATTTGTTGAACCTATCCTAAACCCCAAAAAATTTATTACTCATCAAAAATAATAAATAGGAGGGGGAAACAACAAAAACTCTTGATTTTTTTTATTATCAAGATTTTGTTTCATTAATTTATATCCATTTTTACCACAAATAGACACTTTATGGAATGGAGAAAAAGGTGGAGGGAGTACAGGAAAAGGGAGATCGCCTAACCCAATGGACCACTTCCAATTAAGCCCTATTCGAGACAAAACAAATTCACCCCTACATTAATGGGATAGTGTTACTACAATTAATATGGGTTAAACAAAGAAAACCATATCTCTATTTAAATAAAAAGTACATTTAGTGGCCATCAAAAATGTATTTCTTCCGCAAATTTTTATATATAGATAAAATAACTATCTTATACTGTCTTTTACTACTGATACTCTATTTCCACCCACACAAAATTACTAATGGTTCATTGGTTAATATATTGTTACCTATTTAATATAAATCCTTCTGAATAACAATCTATAAAAGATATTATAACTACTTCAAATCTCAAACATGAAAATGTATCATAAAATCGTCATAAAAACATATTCTCTAATTCACTATAGTGATAGTTGTAACAATTTATTTTCCAATCTCCGTTATATTTAATTTACATTAGTGGGGTAAATATTGTTAGAATTAATTTGGTAATGGAAATGATGGTTTGTGTTCTAATGATTATGAATCATAAGTAGAATACTAATATTATATATAAATGTTAAGAAAACCAAATTAAAAAATCATTATAGTTTTAAATTGTTTACTGAATCACATTGATGGTTTTTACTAGGAATGTGAGAAGTATGTTCGATAAAAGAAGTAATATATTACTTTGATTAAATAATACCATTTGAATTATTAGAATATATTTGAGATGTATTTTATCAACAACAGATACATAGAAAATTTGGGAGATTCCATTACATTTTTCTTTTATTCTAAATATAAAATTACAATAATGATCCAAATACTGTAGTTTACTTGTGCACACAGTACATTAAAAAGGATTTGAAATTTATAGATCATAGTATAAAAATTTAGGATGATTGAATGAATTTTTTTTAATATAGAGTCATTACCTTAGTATGAATTGATTTGAAACATGGCTGAACGAAAAAATTTGTTTGGGAAAGTTAATCTCATATGAGTTTCCAATATGATAAACAATTCTAGATGTTAATTTTTATATTTTGAATTGTAATTATGATTTTAATAGTGGATATTATAGTAATGTTGATACATTATAATATAATTATTTTTAATTATTTACATTTTGAATTTATATTAATTATGAGAATAACCTTTTTTAATTGTGGGGGGGATAAAATAACTCTTTTTTTGAGTTCTTTTAGTTTATAAATTATGTTATTTAATTCATTTTGAATGGAAAGGTTAAAACGATAACATTTGATTATTATACAGTCTCCAAATAAAATTATAATTATTTTATTAACATAAATAACAATGTTTACCATTGGATGTTATTTTTGTTAAAAATATTTGGGATAATTTCAAAATATATAAATTATTTGAGTTTATATATTTTATTTATATTTGTATTTATTTATTTGGAATATTTTTAATAGTAAATTATATCATCTATTATGGTGATATTAGGATTGGTAATTTAATGGTTTATTTTTTAATAAAGTTCATTTGGTCAATTGTGAAAAATGGATATGTTTTTTAGAAGGATATTGAATGAATAGATTCAATTATAATGTTATAATGTTTATGCGATCATTATTATTTGAATAACATTTTACTAAGGATTATTTTTCAACTCTTAAATAAGGAATTTCCTCTATAATTTTACACAAAAAATGTAATTATATTATACATTGAGAAGAATTTATTTGAGTCCTTTATAGTGAAATGGAAGGGGTGAATGAGAAAGGATAAAAAATGAAATATTAGTGAATTATGAATAGAAAGATAAGACTGATGGTACATTAGAGATTTAAGGTAGGTGACTCAATATCATTGACAAGTTCCTATTGTGGGGTGAGGGAAAAAAATATAACCTAAGTTAAAATTTATTATAATTTTTTACCTAGGATGTCTCAAGAGAGGAGTTCTTAAAAATTGTGTTTGTCACATAAAATAAGAGAAATAAGTGACGTTATTTTTGAAATAGTTTGATTTAGAAAATACAACACGGAAACTAAATGAAGTAACGAAATTAGGTGAAAGTTTTAAAAAAAATTGACAAATTAATTGATTTAAATTAGTGATATGAAATGGATATTAGATTAGGGTCAGTTTTCCAATTGTAATTCTATCACAGTTCACTTTACCCAATTCTCTTATGCTAAATCGTTAAGAGCAAGAATTCACAATCGTTTCATATCAATCCCTTGGTCAAATAATAATGTGAGAGTAAACCTTAATAAAACCTCTAATTGGTCTAATCTCATTAAAATGTGTAATAGGGTTGTAGTGAATACCCCCAATTACTTTAGGAAATTCCTAATCGTGTCTTGTTTATCCAAATAAATCATGAACATTCACTACTCCTCACACACGTATCGGTGATCATCGAGTACTTCACCCCTAAGTACTGGACCATTCCATCATATTTAAACCCGATCCCAGTGGAGAGAGATATTGGTTATTGAAAAAATTAAAATAAACAACAGAATCTAAAATTAGATACAATCATACTTGATAATAAAAACTTTTATAATAAATTGAAACCGATTTTCAGAAGAAAAAAGAGGATATTAAAGCATTGAGTGTAAGAACATAGGAATTAAAAAAGGGTAAAACAACCCATAACAAATCACTCATAATATCTAACCCCCATGGTAAGGTTAACCGTGATTATGGGGGGAATAAGAAGTCATTACAATGCTAAGAATAACAAAAGAAAGAAAAGAAATAATAGAAAGTTTGATCCTCCAAAATCTATTCTCTATAAGTTTTTCTCTATTATACCCACCAGGAGTCCGAAAGAAATCCAAAATCCGTTCTTATAAGATGTAAAAAATTGATTTTTCTATAGATACTCAAAATATTAAATCATTTAAACTGGTGTAATGTATGATATGGCTTGATTAGTGAGTTTATCATCTTCTGGCCACCAAACATTGTTTTTCCCAATCCACATAGACGCACCCAAAGGATTCCTTAATGAGCTCCATAATTTATGAAATTTAATATAAACCATCAACTATAAGTCATATGTTGAAACTAGCTGGAATAAGAAAATTTTAAGGTTGTTTGAATTAGATATTTCATATTTAATGTAGTGGTGTCCATTCTGCCATCCAAACTGATTTCTTTATTTGATAGATTTTTGTGTAAAATTGGGTTTCGAATTGTGTCTTGGTCCAGAAGAAAAATTTGAATCCCATGAGGATATAAAGCCTAAAAATAAGGATTAACATTAATTGTACCAATATTATAAATGTTAATGCTAAAAAACAGAAGCTATATAAAAATGTCAATTTTGAAAAATGACCCCATTTTAACATTTAAGCCCAAAATACACCAAAAACACATAAATGATGCAAATATACTCAACATGAATAATTGAGAGGAATTAAATCATTGAAAAATATATTAATAATAATAAAAATATTACCTCTATCAATTACTTCATAGTTATCACATGGACTCCTGGACATGTCAGAATCAAAAAAAAATCAAAGCAAATTTAAAACACATATCCAAGAGATCCCCCAATTTGACAACAAGAAACAAAATATATCGTGTGTCATCAAAATATATTAAATTAAGATCATAATTTCATATCATTATATATATTTCATCTTCATTTATCCTATCATGCACATAAATCACTTACCTAACTACCATTATAACTTATCACAGAAATTTTAATTTTTTTAGAAATGTTTTTCTCATCCAGACTCATACAAGGGTCACTATAGGCTTGAAATATTCTTACATCTCCACCCAATGTGAGTCAAAGAAATATTTTTATCATGAGTAATTCTCATGGTTCTTCTATGGATTTAGGTTGGTAGGATTTAGATGTAAAAATTATGAGGTTGAATGGAGAGGGCTTGGCTCTTCTTGAAGCAAAATTGCATTAATCTAATTTTCACAAACGTATGGTCTCCTCTTCACTCCCCATGGTAGAAAATATGCTCCTTAATCTTGAAATATCAAGGAATGTTCACAAAAATTAATCATTTCCACATCATAAATATCAATATTCTCAAACATAATATTTCTTGAAATCTCTTGAAAAGGCACAACTTTCTTTTTCTATTAGAAGCTCTAGAAAGGAAAAACTTCTCTTGTCATAAAATCTAAAGAAATGGCATAACATTAAATATAATGATTTTTTTATCATCAATAACATGTCATCAATATTTTATTTTAAACCAATGTTTCACCCAATTATCTAGCACAACATAAGACAAATTCCCCAACACTTATGTTCAAATAGATCATGTAATTCCACTTCAAGAGAAGTTTGAATTGAGAATATTGGCTTTTAATGTGGAAATTCGAATAGGTTGTTCCTGGAATATAAGGGATACAATGATTAAATGTTCAAGGTAGGCCATTATAAAAAAGAATTTATTTAAAATTGGGCTTCAAATCCAATGAAATTCTTCAATCATATAAAACACATGTACCTCAAACCCTCATGTATTGATAGGAATAAATCAAGTTATGGTTAAATCAAGCATTTTTAGGTTTTCTCAAGATGTGAGGGGAATATAATGAATATGAAAAAGCAGGTTCAGAAGCCTCACAAGAATGTGATTTCAAATATAAAGACAGTGATATGTGGAATTGGAATAAAAAATCAGAATACTTTTTCATTAATGTTCCAAAGAATTAAACTTGAAACAAAGTTATTTTTAGCAATCATTTAACCTCAGTTTCTTGTAATAAATTATTTATCCCGTGGAAATGAGTTTCAAAAATGTGAAAGATATTCATTTCCGCACAACAGTTTCATAAATACACAAAAATTTAAAAAAAATAAACACACAAAATTTGAAACAGACAATTTTTTTTAAACAAATAGGAAAACAAAAAACAATAAAAAATATTAAACTACAAAGGATCCCTCCCCCATAATTAAATTATACAAATTACGAAATGAATTCAAATGGATTTAATACATAAGAGTATTTTAACTTGAATCACAAAAATCATGAAATTATAAAGGAGAGGATTGACCTGATAGAGTTTATTGATAAAAAGGATGGATAAGTGTGATCTCCTCCATTGACTCTGATGGCATGGTCCTAAAAAAGTTCTTCAACCTGTGCCGATTAATAGTGAAGGGATCTTTCTCTCTATCCTCCACAATCTGAACAATACCACAAGAATATACATGAGTAACTATAAATGGACCTTCCCATATGGAATGATGTTTACCTAGAATTAGCTTGATTATTGAATTGAACAACAAAACCTTTTCTCTAGTATAAAAGTTTTTTTGGTTGGATTAGTTTTTCATGAGCTACTATTTTTTTCTCATTGTAAATCTAGGAATTTTCAAATGCTTCTCTTCTAATTTCTTCTAACTCCTGTAACTGCAATCTTCTCTATTTCCCAGCACATTAAAGATCTAGATTCATCTTCATCACATCCCAGTATGCCTTGTGTTCCAATTCCACAGCTTAGTGACAACTTTTCGCATAAATCAGCCTATATGGACTCATTCCAATTTGAGTTTTGTAGGCTGTCCTATAAGCCCATAATGTTTTTTCTAACATTTGGCTCTAATCCTTCTTATTTTTATTAATAGTCATTTCCAAAAATCCATTTATTTCTCTATTGGACACTTCAGATTGCCCATTATTCTATGGATGATAGGGAGTTGATGTTTTATGATGCACCCCATACTTTTTCAACCAAGCCTCCAATATCCTATTGTAAAAGTGAGTCCCCTGATCAGTAATGATGGATATGGGAACTCCAATCCTACAAAATATTATATCCCTAACAATATCACAAACAACTTTTTCATCTTCAGTCCTGGTGGATTTTTCTTCCACCCACTTGGAAACATAATCAACTGTATGAAAAATATAATAATTTGCAAATGAAATTGGGAAAATTCCCATAAAATCAATCCCCCAAACATAAAAAATTCCACAAAAAATTAATTTAATTTTGGGGAATTTCTTGTCTCTTTGAAATATTTCCTGTAAACTGACATTTTTCACACTATTTGTAATATTTAGGGGAATCTTTGAAAAGTGCAGACCAATAAATCCAGATTCGGAAAATTTTTTGCTATCCTTTTAGGTCAAAATTGGCCTCCACAGGCTAATGTGTGAAAAAACATAAATACTGATTCAATTTAATTTTTAATCAAACATATTATGATCATTTAGTCATTAAAAATCATATAAATAAATGTATTATCCCAGATGTAATATGTAGATTAAACTTTTAATTGGTGAATTTGGTGAGAATTTAAATGTTATGGGACCTAATATATTACTAGATAATTTACCATATCAGCAAACAAAGTAATTATCTTTCAATCCAGCACAACTGCTCTCCTAGAAGGTAATCATTTAGTTTTTCAACATCTAGAATTTCAACTTCAGTGGTGTTGGGTAGTCTAATTAAGTGATCAGCCACTTGGTTCCCATATCCCTTATTATCTTTGATTTATATATTGAACTCCTGTAGTAGTAGAATCTATCTCAGAATCCTTGGTTTTGCTTCAGCATTCTTTATTAGCTACCTAATAGCTACATGATCAGAACACATAATGACTTTAGTTCCAAGAAGATATGATCTAAATATTTTTATGGAAAATCAACTACTAAAAACCCTTTTTCTTTTGTTGTGTATGTTAATTGGGCTATATCATTGGTTTTTAAGGCATATCAAATGACTTCTGGACTACCCTAAATTCATTAAAAAGGATTTCTCCAACTTCTTTGTATAAATCATCATAAATTAGATCAAATGGTTCTTCCCAATTGGGTGTCTGCATTATAGGTGGTGTAATCAATCTTCTTTTAAACTCAAAAATTCTTCCCTACATGAACCATTTAAATTTAAATCAACATCTTTCAAAATTAATATATATAGAGGGAGATAAATCTTACTTTAATCTTTAAAAACCCTCTTGTAGAATCATGAATGTCCTAAAAATGATCTATCATGTTTAATACAAGTTGGGTATGGCAATGAATTTATCACATCACTTTTTGATTTATACACTTCAATGACTTTTTTTGATAGGACATTCCCAAGGAAAATTCCTCTCTCAACCATATAATGACACTTTGCAAAATTCAAATCAAGGTTCTTTTCAATGCATCTTTCGAAAACATTTTCCAGATTTTTCAAACAATGGCCAAAATAATTTCCTAAAACTGTGAAATCATCCAAGAAAACCTATAAGAAATATTCAATATGATCAGAAAATATTTATACCATACACCTATGAAATTTTCCTGGAGAATTACACATTCAAAATGGCATACTTTTGTATGAAAAATTACTAAATTGACATGTAAAGGTAGTCTTCTCTTGATCCCCAGGAGAAATGGTTACCTAAAAATAACATAAAAATCCATCCAAAAAGTAATAATGAGTTATCCTTGCCAATATCTCTAGAATATGGTCAATGAAAGGGATAGTGAAATGATCTTTTCAAGTGACTGGATTCAACCTCTCAAAATCTATAGGCACTATCCATGTATTGTGAATTCTCGTAGGGATTAATTCATTCTTTTAATTCCTCACAATGGTTAGGCCAGTTTTCTTTGGGAAAACATGGATGGGGCTAACACATTGTGAATCTGATATGGGATAAATGATCCCAGCTTCTAACATCTTCTTAATCTTTTCTTTCACACCCTCTATTAGGGTGCGGTTCAACCTCCTTTGGGGTTATCTGACAGGTTTGGAATCTCCCTCATGAAAAATTATATGTGAGAAATATTTGGTTTTATTACTGGGATATCACATAATCTCCACCCTATTTTTTGAAATTCTCACTCAAAAGCTCAATCAATGATTTTTATAGAGTTTCTAATATACTATTAGCAATTATTACTGGAAATTTCTCTCCCTCAATAAGGTAATCATATTTTAAATCAGTGGGGAGTGGTTTTAATTCTATATCAGGAGGATGATCAATAGGTGAAACTAAATTAAGGTCCCCCACTTCCAATGGTTTGACATCCTACACACAAGAAATCATATCGTCTTCGTTATCAGTTATCAAATTATCAAAGAAAATAGATTTTACCTCTTCTTCCAATAGGTAATTAAAATCTCTAGAAGTTGGGGAATCCATATGTTTAGTGATATATTTAATAGTAAAATTCCATCATAATGATAAGAAGTCATGAAACATACCTGTTTCATCAATTGGTTCTATACCATCTCCATGGGAGAGTGTATAGAGTGAATGATCATTTGGTGGGTACCTCATGTATTCAAAAATATTGAAGTGGACAGTGCTATCTCCAAACATCATGGTTGGAGTCCTTTCATAGAAATAAATGATGGTTTTAACCATATTCATGAATGGTCTATCGAAAATGATGAGTGAGTGTTATGGGATCCTATCATCTTCCATATTCAACACATAGAAGTCAGCAGGGAATAAAATATCTTTGAATTTTTCCATGACAACTTACAAAAATCCTGCTAGGAAAACTGTGGATCTATTCGCATGCTGGACCACCACTCTTCTGGGCTTCAAGTCTCCCATATACAAAGAAGTATATAATTATTGAGGCAATGCATTAATTTATTCACCTAATCACACAAATCATTATATAAATTCAATGAACTAATTGTGCATGGAATAGAAAACATCCCTGGATCATGACATTGGTTTGTCAATTTTGGAGTTATAAGAGCCGATACAATTATTCACAAATTTATCCTCTCATTCCCTTAAGGTCTCTTATTCATGGTGTATGGATCCTTAAAAAATTTATCAATCATTGGAATTTATTTGAGTGCTTCATGTAGAGGTATGTTGATTTCCACTATCTAGAAGGTGTCTAGAATTTCTTTTTTTGCCGTGATTCTTCTTGAACCCTCTTTGATTCAATCATCCTTGAAGGAAATGGTGGGGGTATATATTTCTTATTACATTATTTAAATTGAAATGGTTTTTCTTGTTTCTTATTTCATAGACTATACTTATCCTCCTCCTCTTTATTATATTCTTCCAAATGCATATTCATATAATTTTCATCATTTCAAACTTCATTCTCTTCTAAATCGGGTATTCTTGTTTCAGGTTCAATGGTAGATGGTGGTGGGAGTTCTTTTACACTTATTTTAGTTATAATAATGACAATCTCTTTTGGGTTTGGGATTGTTTGTGATGGGATTTTTCATGGATTTTTGGTCAGAAAGTCCATGATACTTTCAAACTTGTTGGAAAATCTTTAATAGTGTCTTTCTGTCTATCAAACATAGATTTATGATGTTGGTTTTGAATTGTAGGCTTTTCACAGGTGGATGGATGCACAGAGGGTCTTTGTAAAGTGGTTGGTCTTTGGTATGAATGCTTGTTAAAAGATTGTTTATGTTGAAATGGTGGTGGGTTCTGGAATTGATTCTGGAATGGTGGTTGGTTTTTAAACAAGTTTTTGTACGAGTGTTTACCTTGATTCTGCTGATTTATAAACCCATATTGGACTTGGATAGGATCTCTTCATCATTGATTTTTTTTTGAACTGCCTTCGATGAATGTCTTCTACACATTTTTCCATTCCTTGTATTTCAGAACATTGTTTAGGGAAATGATTAGGTGATGAGAATAAACACATACCATAGCTAGCGCTTGTTTCTCACTAATGTACTTCAATGCCATCTGTATCACCAAACCAGTAAGCTCTTCAATACTATTTTCTAATAAGGGTTTTGTATTAGAAGTGTGTACATCATGAATACCACTTGTTCCAATACCTCTTGTTTCAAATTCCTTTGAGTTCTAGGAAATATTCTCAATCAATCCCTTGTCTTCTTGTGGTGCTTGTATATCAATGCACCTATAAATGATGCATCAAAAATGTTTTTGTCATTGTCTAGTAGTCCATGATAGAAGAAGCCAAGAAAGTGATGTTCATCAATGTCTTGATGCAGAAAACTGGCACATAGATTCTTAAATCACTCCCAGTACTCGTAGAGAGTTTCTCCAGATGATTGTCGTATGATGTATACTTCCTTCCGAATGGTTGTGATTCTAGAGTTGGGGAAGAATAATTGCATAAAACATCTTACCAGGTCATTACAATCATTCACGTCTCTTGGTAGTAGGTATTACAACCATTCTTTTGTAGCTCCATCCAATTAAAATGGAGATTCCTTCCACTATACCTGCTCCTCAGTAACTCCACATGGTCTAAAAGTTGATCACACATCTGTGAACTCTTTAATATGCCAGTTTGGATCATCACCTTCCAAACCATGAAACATTGGAAGAAAAATAATCATGGTTGGATTCATTTCAAAATCATTTTGTACAACTATCATGGAATGTTGGTTGTTTTCATTAAGGAATTCTGGTGCACATAGGCCTCTATGTGTTTGGTATTGATTCTCAGCCTTGATGACAAGCTCAGTGTAAAAACTTGATGTTCCACATGAGTCTGGAAGGGAAATTTCTAAAAACTATTCTTGAAAATTAATTTTTATAATTATATTCAACAAGTTTCATTCAATTTCAATATCAATGGGTAAAGGGTTAGATTTTTAGTTTATAGTCATGCAATTTTGATGAGAAAAGATGAGAAGAGAGGAAAGAAAAGAAAATAAATGTTGGCGCTAACTCCCCAACAACAACACCATGTTTTACAGGTTCCTGTCACGGGGTTTCAAAAAAACATAACCTATGTTAAATTATATTATAGTGGGTTACCTAGGTTGTCTCCAGAAATAAGTGATCAATAGTAGTGTTTGTCACTTAAAATTAGAGAAAGAAGTGGTGTTGTTATTTAAATTTTTGATTGGAAAAATACAAGAAAGAAAATAAATATAGTAAATAAATTAAGTGAAAGATTTAAAAAAATTGAAAAATTATGTGATTTAAATTAGTGATATTAACTAGTGATTAGGTTAGGGTCAGTTTTCCAATTTTAGTTCTATCACAGTTCACTTTACCTAATTCTCTTCAGCTAAATCGTTAAGATTGAGAATCCATAATCGTTTCGTCTCACTCTCATGGTCAAATAATAATGTAAAAATAAACCATAATAAAACCCCATATTGGTCTAACATCCTTCCAATGTTATTAGGGTTGTATAGAATACCCCCAATTATCTTAGGCAATTCCCAATCGGGTCTTATTTATACCAAGCAATGAAGAACAGTAACTACTCCTCACACACATATCAGTGATCAATGAGTACTTCAACACTAATTCCTGGTCTATTACATCATATATAAAGACAAACCTAGTGGAGGGAGATATTTAACATTTAACAAATAAAAATAATCAATAGAATCTGAAATAAGATACAATCCTACATGATAATAAAAACAGTTATAAGAAATTGGAACTGAATTGCAAAAGACAAAAGAGTATATTAAAGCATTGAGTGAAAGAAATAAAGAATTAAATAAGGTTAAAACTACCCATCCCCAATCAATAATATGATCTACCCCACCATGGTAAGGGTAAAATTGATTAAGGGTTGATTATAATTCATTACAATGCTAAGAAGAACAAAATAATGAAAATCAAGAAAAAATTTTGATCCTCCAGAATGTGTTCTCTATATGTTTGTCTCTGTTATGCCCACCAGACATCTTAAACAAGTCAAGATCCCTTATTATATGATGTGTTAAATTGTGTGTTATATTGATCAGAAAAATATCAAAGTATTTGGAAAGGAAAAAGGAAGATATGGATTTATTAGTGAGATCAACTTCTTCTGGCCACCAAACACTATTTCACCCACTCCACTTAGATGTGCCCAAATGATGCATTAATGAGCTCAAAAATTCATAAAATTTAATTTGATTAATTATTTGGAAGTCCTCTGTCATCAATATCTTGAATCAGATCATTTTAAGGTTGGTTAAATTAGATATTCCATATTTAATATAGTGGGGTCGATTCTACCAGCAAAACTGGTTTCTTTATTTGATTGATTTTCCTATACCATTGGGGTTTGAATTGGTTATTTTTCTAGAAGACATATTTGAATACCAAGAGAATATGAACCCTAAAAAATTATTCATTTAAATTTGACCAATATTATCAATGTTATGCCTAAAACATTGAAGCTATATAAAACAGTCAATTTGGAAAAATTACCCCATTTTCACATTTTACCCAAAAGTACACCAAAAACACATAAAAGAAAAAAATATACTCAAATTGAATAGTTGGGAGGGATTAAATCATTTAAAAACATATTAAAAATAGTGAAAATATTAACTCTTTCAATCTTCATCTATTTTAAATCAATATTAATTTTTTATAGTTTTTATATTGTATTATAAATACTTAATACAAGATAAACATGAAAATTTTAAATATTTATAAATGAAAACCCGAATATTATTAATGATATATATCTATTGTAGAGTTTTTCATTATTTAATAATGAATATTTTGAGTATGGAAACTATTATATATATTTTTTATAATTATGTTATTAAAAATGGTTGTGTTACATTAAAATAGAATTTTCCTAATCCAAATGGGACTTCATTGTTGCATTATAAATTTAGTATGTTTGTCAGATCATAGTAAAAAAATAAAAAAATTATTTTTAATTAATTAGATGTTATTAAATTTTATTTGATTATTGTAATGGGGTTGTTCCAAATAGATGATGTTTCATTATCCTTACCAAAATCCCCCTATATTAAAAATATTCTCTTGAAAGAGGATGTAATGACCAAAAAGGGAAACATTATAGAAAAAAATAGGGTTCATTCAAAATAATGGTTACAATGTGAAATATTTATGAGATTTAAACATATATTATGGTGAAATCGAATGGTACCATTATAAAACATCATGAGTTATACTATACATTTTTTCTTTTTCCTTTGTATATTCCCTATTTTATTAAATTATTTTATAGTGAAGATTTGGAATTTTATTCTCTATAGTTGTTAAAAAAGTGTAATTTTTATATGATTATTTAGTAAATTAGATGTAATTATAGATGTATGTGGATGATAATGAATAGATATTCCTTACATAAAATTAATTGCGTACTTATATGAAACCATTAGTGATATTGTAGGTTCTGAGCGCAGCGGAAGCACGTTGGTGGGAGTACCCAACTTTAATTTTAGCATTAACAATGATCCATATGAGATCCGTCATGATAATAAAACATCGGATCTTCAGAATAGAATGTAGAATGAAAAATTAAGAGGGGAGTCCCAGAACCATATATTGGCTCATCATATGTTGGTTATAATTAATTTAATTAATTGACAATAATTTCCTTGATGGAATTCTTTCTTCATTGATGTTTCCATTCAGGATCTAATGTGATCCATCACTGTGTCATAGAATCCAAGTGTAGTATTCCTCTAGTGGTGATCCACACATGATCCACATATCTCTGGACATCGCTAAAGGGATATCTGGGTACTAGCGTGGAAGATCATTTTCTTGCGATGTCCGCCTTTGATCCCCTTGATTAGGTGGAGATAGATCTCTCTCTCAAAGCTTGAGAGTGTTCTTGGTGGAAAAGGAATTATTCTATTGTCTTGGGAGATATTCCAAATCCATTGTCCACAACCAAACCAACAATTTCTAGGCTAATAAGAAATATATAATTGGTATTTTTTAATTCCATAGAATAATAAAATGAATTAATTACCTGAACTCATTTATTCATTTCATTTAACTCTTTGTAATACCCAATGTCTAATAATAACAGTTTACTATTATTATTAATTGAAATGAAACTAGTGAATTTCACGTAATATTATTTAATTAAATAAATAATATTATTTCTCATAAATTCCCTAAATAATACACGGTGTGTATATTTAATATACATGGCGTGTAATTTAATTTTTCCATTTTTCTTTATTTCCACTACCACATTTATTAGACCTTGAATAATGGATTTTTATTTCTCAAATAAATATCACTACACTACTCACTAGTAAATATATTATTTCTTCAACAATATATTCTCATGAATAACTAGTGTTGAAATAAATGTGATCAATCATCCTTAAATAATTATTAAACCACAATTGGGAATAATATTTATTTATCTTGTTAAATTAATATTTAACTATGATACTTGGACACACATAGTGTGTGACCCACTAGGACTATTTCTCTGTGGCATTAGACGGATCCTGCCTAAAGTCCAATTCTAGTGTCTAAAAACACGCCAAACCACCCATAGAGAAATATGTTGATGTCGCAAGGACGTGTCACCTCCTACGAATGCTTATCATGTAATATAAACCCTTTTAATCGATATATCGAATCAACCGGGTTTCATGATAGTACCATCAAACCCATGTGCTCGATTATTCTTTCTTTTAATTTCCAGAATTGAACTTTCCAATTCCTCACTATGTCCATGGATTTATTTAGGCTATATCAATTCCATCAAAGTCCCTCAGATATCAACTTTTTTTACGGAACATATGGGGAAAATACTTTCTCACATTATCTATTAAGGTTGTATCACTCATGACACACCAAACAAATGCTACATAGTCCCAAATAGCATGTTGTCATAGTTTTCATCAATACATCTATGTTTGTGTGTTGTAATAACCATTAATAATAATCTTAATGTCTATGGAACAATACAAACATTTGTAGATAGGAACATCCAATGACACTATGAAATGTGTATTTCCTATTAGCAGGTCTCGTTCTCATAATATCCTCTTAGATATTACCAAGGGCACAAACCATGAGAAGGTGCCTCAACATTTTATGAGTCCTCACCCCTAATGGACAGTATTATTTGGGTCCCTTAAATAACATCATCCGGCCATAGAACATATATTCAAGAACAATGTTATGGAAGTTCTGAGTTCTCATCATAGTAGGGATCCGCTATGACCTTTTAATGTCACAGCTATCATTAGGACATTCTCACATGCAATTTCATGTAGAATAACACTCAAAATGTGATAAGTTATTTATTAAAGAATAAATTACAATGTAGTTGGTCCTAGGACACCTACTCTAACAGACTCTCACTCCGACTAGAGCTAACTGCAAACAACCTTTAACCCGCTAGCTCTCACATGATATTCATTCTTCTGCTGAGATGGGCCTTTAGTCATGGGACATGCCATGTTATCTTCCATGGATATTATGATCACTACGACTTCACCCCTTTGATAGAAATCCCTCAATAGTTGATACTTCCAGAGTATGTGCTTTGTACGTTGATGTTACCATGGTTCTTTTCCAAGAGCCACTGCTGTAGTATTATCACAATACAACATGATAGGATCTTTACTGCTAGGCACCACATCCCGCTCATGGACAAATTTCGGAATCCAGGAGGCTTTTTTGTCTGTATCAGAATCCTCTATATATTCATACTCTGCTATAGAATAGGGAACAATTTTCTGATTTGAACTCTTCCAGCTCACAACTCCTCCATTGAGATAGAAAACATATCCATATTGTGACTTTAGATCATTCTTGTCTATTTAAAAACTGGCATCATCATACCCTCTGATGACAAGCCCCTAATCTCCTCAATACACAAAGAACGTATCTTTTGTTCTTCTCATTTACATAAGGATTGTCTTAACAACAATTCAATGCTATTCTCTTGGATCTGCTTGATATCTTCCTAGCATGATCAGTGCATAGGTGACATCAAGCCTTGTACATAACATGACATACATGATAGACCCTATAAGTGAAGCGTATGGGATCTTACTCATTCTATCTTTCACTTGTTTGGTATGAGGGAACATTTTATTAGAAAGATGTAGGACATGTGACATTGGAACCAATCTCCTCTTAAATTATTCCAAACTAAATCTCTTTAGTATCTGGTAAATGTTTGTACCCTGACTTAGTCCAAGCAGCCTCTTGGATATATCACGAATGATCTTGATCCTTAGAATGTAGACTGCTTCACCAAAGTCCTTCATGGAGAAACACATGTTCAAATAGTCCTTAACTGACTGTAATACGGGTACATCATTTTCTATAAGCAATATGTCGTCAACATATTATACTATGATAATAATCGCATTCCCATTAAACTGCTTATAAACACATGACTCACAATCCTTCTCATTGAAACCAAATTCCTTTATAGCTACATCAAATCGAATTTTCCACAACTTACATGCTTACATTAATCCATAGATGGATTTCTACAACTTGAAAACCCGTTTGGATTCATTTGGTATTACAAACCCTTCTTATGGTGTCAAATAGACATTTTCTTGAAGGATCCCATTAAGGAATGTTGTTTTGACATCGATTTTCCAAATTATGTAGTCATGGTAATATGTCATGGAATATATGATTATTATGGATTTAAACATGGAAACTAGAGAGAAGGGTTCATCATAGTAAATTCGTTTACATTTTTGGAATCCTGTAGCCACTAGCCTTGCTTTACAGGTTCTAAATTGACCTTCCATGTCCAGTTTTATCTTGAATACCAGTTTGCATCCAACATGATTTACATCATCTAGATCATCAACCAGAACCTAGAGTTGGTTCTCATACATGAAATCCATATCAGAATTCATAGATTATATCCATCTTCCAGCTTTTTCCTTTCTACTACTTCCTTGTAGAAGAGAGGTTCATCATTATCCAACAATAATGATTCACCATCCTCAGTGACTAAGAAACCAAATCTCCCTGGTTCCCTTACCTCTCTTTAGCTTCGACGCAGTACTTGTGTTTCTAGAACCTCTTCCATGGGGACCTGTTGAAGTTGTTCATTTACCAACTGTTGTGTATCTTGAGCATCAACTTCATTGAAATCAATATTTCTCCCACTATCCTTTTTGAGGATGTGCTCCCTCTCAAGAGGAATATCTTGTCTAGTGATAGTCACTTTCTTGTCTAAAGGGTTATATAGGTAATATCCTTTCATTTCCTTCTGATATCCTATAAAGATACACTTTGTGCTCTGGGGTTCTATTTTTTTCCTGATGAATCTTTAAAAAATTCATTGCATCCCCATACACGTGTGTGAAACAAAATAGCTTTTTTCCATTCCATAACTTGGGGGAATTCCATTTTCCACCATGGTTTGTACTTAGTTTAATGAGTATGCTGCATTCTTTAATTCATATTCCCAAAAAGACAATGGAAGATCTACGTGACTCATCACCAACCTAACCATTTCAAATAAGGTGTGGATCATCCTTTAACAAACACCATTCCATTCTGGTGTATAAGGAGGAGTGAGCTAAGAAAGAATCCCAGACTCCCATAGAATATCGATGAACATTGGTTCATATATTCCTCACCTAGATCTGATCAAAGCATCATTATCTTTTTACCAAGATGAATTTCAACTTCATTTTTGAATTCCTTAAATTTCTCTAAGGATTTTGAGTTATACATCTTTAAGTATACATATCTATATCTACTAAAATCATTAGTAAAAGTAATGAAGTAAGAATATCCACCTCTATATTCTTCTAGAAATGTTCCACACACATCTGTGTGCACAAATCCTAGAAGCTCTGTGGCCCTTTCACCCTGTCCACTAAGAGAATGCTTGGCCATTTTTCCTTATAAACAATTATGACATCTATCATGCGGTTTCATCTCATTGGAGTCTAAATAGACAGCTAGGCAGAACATTGTCAAGCGCTTCTCATTTACATGACAGAGATGGTGAGGCCTCAACTGGGTGATGTATGAGTCATATGAGTTTGTATCATTATCGATTTCCAACACTTGGTATTCATAATTTAATACATACAAACCATTATTTAAAATTTCTATACCATAACATATGTTGTTCTTATAAAAGAGACAACCCTTATTTCTATACTTGAAAATAAATCCATCCATACTCAAAAAAGATATAGAAATTATGTTCTTGGTAACACTAGGAACATAATAACAGTTATGTAAAACCAAAATCATCCCAGTTGGAAATGAGAGGTGGTAATATCCAATGGCTAACGCATCTGTCCTCACTCCATTAGAAGCTCGAATATCCATCTCTACTATGGAAATATTTCTAAATCAACTTGGTTTCTGCATTTGAATATAGATGTGATTCCCATAAGATATATCTAATACCAAATGTCTAGAAATAGAAAGATTACACTTGATAACAAAAACTCTTTTATCATCCCCACTCTTCTGGGTGTAGTTCCTCTTCAAGTGTCCTTTCCTTCCACATGAAAAACTGACCACCTCCCGTTCCTTGCCCTACCTATAGATCCTCTCATTCTTGGAGGGACGATGCTCAGGTGATTCAGACCATTTATAAGTCTTTGGTCCCTTTTCCTTGTCCATCCATTTCTTATTCTCCAAAAGGATTTCTAGTTTGTCACGACCCATGTCCTTATCTACCTGGTGAATTAAGGTAAGATGTTCTGATAGACTCTTTTCATTATTTTTCATTGTATAGTGGATAATAAATCTAGAGAAGTTCTTGGGAAGTGATGATAGGATGAGATTAGTATGCAACTCATCTGAGAACTTAATCCCGAAGACGTACAAGAATTCAATGCATCCAATGAGATTGACTACATGAGGCCCAAAAGGCACAGAATCTACAATATTGGTTGTAAAAAATCAATGGAGATCTCATATATCTCTTGTATCGCCTTCTCTTGATAGAGATCCTTAAGGTGAGACATCATGCTATATGTGTCCATGTTTTCTTGTTGCTTCAAGAGCTTATTAGACATGGTTGATATCAGGAAACACTAGACATAAGTGGCATCATCCATGTGTTTCATATAGAGAGATAGTTCATCATCACTAGCCTCTATTCCAAGATAAACTAGAATAGGCTCTTACAACAAATACAATTTTTTCTCGTGGTGAAGGATGATGCGTCAACGCCTCTGAAACTCTTAGAAATTGGTGGTGGTGAGAAGGTTTTCCTTCTTGAGTGTGGTTTTTACTGATATTTTTTATGTAATTTTTCTTGTATTTTCTACAAATTAAAATGGGAAAAAGTTTAGTACTTTATTAAAAATAATACTGAGACTGATAAATAAATTAATAACTATTAGTCTCCCTCTATTTTATCAAAATCCAATAGCCCTCACCATTGACTTCGGAATATTTTGTTGTCTGAATATTCAAGTGGAAAGGATCCATATTACCCATCACATTACCCAATCTAGTATTGGTCAACAAACCTGAAGGGTTTTAGGTAGGCATTCTAAATGCCTACTGCAATAACTCGCAGCTCCTTGATCCTCTGAGTGGACTCCCCCATCCTAAAATACTATTATTTTTTGATTTCCTCAACCTTTGCCTTGTGGTCACACCAAGTCCTATTGTGGCAGTCAACCCTTGATGCAAACCAAGTCAAGTCAACCCAAAACCTTGAATTAGAATTCCCCGATAATTGAAATCACCCCAATTAGTGTTGTTCAAGAATTTTTAACTATGGTTCGATTCTAACCAAGATTATTGAAGGCTATATAAATATAATATATCATTGAGAGATTTTATCCTTATACGTAAATTTCTATTTTATTATATTTTATGACATGCTTATTATTATTAAGTGGGATATACATAAGTGATTAACCATGTCTAAGATAATATTTTATACATAATTTGGTCTTATATTAGTTCCCTATTGCCTATTTTTTTAATTCATTAATTGTGTGATCGTGACAACACTCCCACAAAAAATAAACCATTCAACTTATATAAATAAAATAAATACCATGATCATTGATTTTATTCTATTGGTTAGTTTATATAGAGGTTGATAAAATATCCCAAGACCAAGGGGACAAAAACCTTGAACCTTTTGGGTTCGTGTTTATAACGTTCCACCTGTCCACCTTTTTATCTCCTTGGATTAGTTTCACCTTGGCTCCAAACTTGAGCTGCCTCCACCAGCTTGGAAGACCTATCTATTAAATATGCTTTTATGTCACATGTAGGTGAGCTATAAAACAGGGTTTTACATAAAATAAATCATGGGCGCGCATGACCTACATATTAATGAGGAGATGTCTTGCAGGTGAAAAGATTTAATATGAATATATAAATTAAAAGAAACCATTCACATATAGAGTATTGGTCTAGCTCAAGATTATCCATACATGCAATGATATTTACAGATAAATAAAACTATCATTTATTTCTTTAATCATTATTGTTAAAGATAAATCATGATCAAATCAATTAATTATCTTTAATTAATCAATCTTTTTTATCTTAAACTCTTTGATGAATTTCCTTGAGATTCTCATCCATAATAATTTTAAACAAAAAATTTATTTAAAATTATCTATGTACGTTACTTGTCCCTTGTAGGAAACACAGTGAATTTCCGTTCATAACTACCCAATGAGTGGAAATGATCATTACACAGATGTTAAATTAAACACATATATATAAAATACCTATCACATGTTGCGCCTCAGCTTTACGCTTGATCTATGGTGTATGTCTCAAGGGGTTTTATAATATAATAATAAATTTTAATAAATCTATGTAATTTGAATGAGTACACGACATGTAGTTCTGACTACACGGTGTGTAATTTTGTTCACAATCCATCTGAAGTACATGCCTGAGGACAAAGAGTGTAGATGTACTTCTGAAATTTTCGGAGTACACGGTGTGTTCAGTGGGACATACACTGTGTATTATCCCCATGACACAGTTTCCAGCTGGGCAATCCATGCACAAGGTACATGGTCGAACCCTAGCCCAAAGTGACTACACACCCTGTTCAGTGGACCACACAACATGTACTCCAGAATCTATGTTCCATCTATTCTTGGAAAACACACAGAGTCATTTATGACTTAGGAATACTCCAACACATAGCTTGATTTGCTGGACTAGTCTGATGCATTGAACCTAGACTACACAGAGTGTACTTCCAAATACACACCATGTATTCTGGTGTTGTACATCTAGGAATGTTTGGCACCCACGAATGAGATCTTATATTTTATTTTTTCATGACCCCCTCCCACCAAAAGATTCCCCTTCTGAGTTTGAAGTGGTGAGAGGGAGATAATGACCCCCGAGTCCCACCTCCAGTAGGCCCCGGAGTGGCGACTGGCACCAAGGGAATGAGTTTACACAAATTTGGGAGGCATTACCAATTTCTTATTATTTATTATCTGAAAATAGGATGAGTCAAACACCAGAAGGTAAAGGAACAAGTAAATGAAAATAAACCCAAACCAATCCCACATGCATGTTTAAACAATTCTGAAACAATGTGAAAGTACAAGAAAATTGAAAAGTGCAATACCAAAAGAAACAGGAGTATAACAACTACAACAACTCCAACAGTCCCAACTAGTAGGGTCCCACACGACCCTAGTAGTCCTCCTAGAAACATGAAATTAAAAGTAGGGTGAACATACAAGTATACTCAGTAAGGAAACCTAAAGCTCTCATGCACAGGTGGGGAGACACCCTAATGTCCCATGAAAACAACAGAAGAACCAAAACCTAGCAAGGATTCTATCCACCCAACCTCACCAGCCACGCTCACCAAAAACAAAAAAAATAGGTAGTAGTATATAAGAACAAGATTATTGGCTACCCCGCACCATTTCCTCCTTACTAGTTAGCTGGTCTTCCTAACGGATAACATCCTGGCGCAACCACACTCTTCCTACCCGCACACACCTAGGCCTCAAAAATCACACATCCCTCATGCACACACCTAGTCCTTATAAACAAAATATCCCACCCACACACACCAAGGCCTCATAAACCACATATCTCACCCACACACACCTGGGCCTCAGAAACCACATATCACACCCTCGCCTGAACACACCTAGGCCTCATCCTGAAGATTCTAGGGAACAGTAAACCTGCCCAAAGGGTCTTGGGAAAAAATCACACCAATAGAAACCTACCCGAAGAGACATAGGTGTATGGTCACCTCAGGCCATCATATCCAACAGAATAATGAGAAGGAAGGAGCTAGTAACTAAGGGGAAACACCCTCTCCCATGAAATGGCAGTGTTCGGCACTAGGTGCTCATCATGGGTGGGGTGCGACAAAACACAAAGAAACAGATATATATATATATGTATACCAAACACACAGCCCAACCTATGCACTCTAAACAGAGAAACTGAGCACGTGCCTCAGCACTTCTACAAGGAATCATGAATAAAACAAACAATCCCAACCCCATTTAGGTTTCATGTTTCAATAGTATTAGTTTATTATTTCCTTAACTACTTGGGGAATTATCAAACCAGATCAAGCGGTTCCTAGAAAAACCTTGTCAAACAAAAATATAGTTATATAGAACTCAATCAACACAAAACCAACAATTTTATCATCAATCAAACCCCATTGATTGTTCCTGTGTTTAATTCATTATCATTCCCCACAGTTCATTTATCAACTTTCCACTTTTTTTTAATATCACAACCCATTACTATAGCCCTGATGCCACTCTAACCACATCTCCACAACCGTATCACAAAACAAGGCTTGTTCCACATCATTTCTCCTTTAATATCCTTTATCACAGCCCCGATGCCCATCCTATTCGTAATGACCCAGGATTCACCGCCCCCCTTCTCACACACCACGTAACCAAACCAACACCTCCATGTTCATTATTCCATTTTGTTCTGTGGTGGTGATCACACAAGGGTTCCAGATATTCATTTAATCAAACATCTTTACGTGATTAACCAATTTCCATATTCCACAAAGTTTCCATAAACGGTTTTGAAAGATAGGGAAACATTTAATTACACAAGAAAAGGCCCCCAAAGACCGTGATTTTCAGTAGGCATAAGCCTATTAAATTCACAACATAACAATAGGATAAACAATGATAAACATAACAACTTCCCCATGCCTGTTATTTAAGTGAGTTATTATCTTGATTAAACTGGTTCAAATATGTCTCGTGAAAGTAAGAGGACACCCATCCCGCATGATGCACAAATTAGAGAGATGAAGGTAAAATCACAACCTTAAAGGTTTTTGATGAAACCACAACATTCGATGAACGCTCAAGAAACCGGCTCGATTCTCCACGAATCTTCATTAGATATTCTCTTCTTACACAACCAAGACCAAAGATCTTCATATTCGACATCTAAATGCTTAGATCCACCCGTAATAGGCGTAGATCTATGAAACTGAGAGAGGAGGAGTGGATCTAAGTAGATCTAGGAAAACAAGCATGAACGATCACATACCTCAAGGAACCATCTTCGATTCGCCAAGAAAAGCATCCAGATTGCATCCAAAATGCTTGGGAGTGGTTATTCTACCTCCATGGAAGGCTAATCCCATGTTATGACCTCTTAGAGGCTTAAATGAACCATTTAGAGGCAAATGAGTTCATATCCCCAATTTTTGGATCTAACTTTATTTTCCTGCATGGTTAGTCCACATGGTTTAGCAAACCATGCGCTAATCGTGTGTTAGCTTCTGCCTCTCCAACACTACTCGCATGGTTAGTCCGCACTAATAGCCAAATTGTGTGCTCACCATGCATTAGACACTACCTCCAACACTAACCTTCCATGGATTGGCCACATAATTTAGACAAACCGTGAACTAATTGTGTGAAATCTATTTCCCTTATCTCTCCTTAAAAGTCCACCCAAACGCACCCCCAAGGAACCTTGACCTCCTGGAACACATCCGACACCACATTTCATAAAGGAATAGATTGGTGAGGTCTGGGCCATTACATCAAATACCTCTTAAAACATTCTCATCCATGAGAATTTAAAACTAACCCAGAGGAACCCAACAAGATAACTCATAGGGATCTCGTTATAACAGAAACCCAACAAACAACCCTAATCATAGGTGTTAGGAATTCCTTCTCCTATGTCGAGATATTATCCTCTTTAGGTGGAACTGACTCACCTGCACGAGTTTAATCGCATCCGCATTAATGCGTCTCAGTTAATAATTGGGTCTTCCCACGTCCATATATTATGATTTTTCCAACTTACACTACCCCCAACACCGTACAACCAACACACTGCCCGAACACATGGCTTGGGGGATTCCTTCTCCCATATCGGGATATGAGCCACTTTAGGTGGCACTAACTCGCCCACACGGGTTCAATAACATCAAAATTAATGCATCTCGATTAAGGATCAGGTTTTTCCCTTTCCCCACACATCCGGACATGTTACACACTTCCAGAGAACAAGGAAACAAAACGTCTCACAACTAACAAGCCAATAATTCCATATATCAAAGGTACAAAGTATAACATCAAAAAAAATCACAGAAGAACAAAGCAAAACACAAGTGAAAAAAATGGGTACTGATCGTGCATCTAAGCCTCCTGCTCCCAAGTGCTCTCTTCGAGGCTGCCATGCCTCCACAACAAACGAACCAAGGAGATGGTTCATCCATGGAGCACCTTCTCTTCACGATCCTCGATTCTGACTGGTCGTTCCTCAAAGGTCAAATCATCTCCCATATCTAGCTCTCCCCAGTCGATAACGTGAGAGTCTTCGTGTATGTACCGTTGAAGCTGGGACACGTAGAAGATGTCATGACCATTTTTCAACTGAGGTGGAAGGGCCATCTGATATGCCACCTCGCCGACTCGCCTCAGAACCTCGAAAGGTCCGATGAACCTAGGGGAGAGCCTACTCCCCTTCCCAATCCTTTGATACCACCATATAGGGGAAACCACAAAGAACAAATGGTCTCCCACCTCGAACTCCCTGGGCCTCCTCGGACGATCAACATAAGACTTCTGTCAGTCCTGAGGCGCTTTCATCCTCTCACGCACAAGCTGAACTTTCTCTGTGGTTCTTTGTAGTACCTCTGGCCCAAGAGCACCTATATCACCAACCTCTGCCTAGAAAATGGGTGAATGACATGGTCTTCTATACAAAGCCTCAAACGGTTCCATGACAATACTAGAGTGGAAGCTGTTTTTGTAGGCAAACTCTACTAAAGGAAAGTTTCGCACTCATGATCCTCCTAAATCCAAAACGAATGCTCGTAATATGTCCTTCAATGTCTGGATAGTGCGCTCTATCTACCCATCGGTCTGGGGGTGGAAAGCAGTGCTAATGCATAGCTGGGTGCAAAAATCATGATTTAACCCCCTCCAGACTCGTGAGGTAAACTGACTATCCCAATTTGAGATGATAGTCTTTGAAACTCCATGAAAATGCACCACCTCGTCTATGTACCTCTGTGCTAAGGTACTCTCTGGGCCCGACTCCTTAATTTCTAAGAAGTGAGCTAATTTTGTGAGTCAATCCACCACTACCCAGATAGCATCATAACCTCCCTGAGCTCTGGGTAGTCGTGTGACGAAGTCTATTGAGATGTCATCCCACTTCCACTCGGGGAAATCTAAAGGATGCAACAAACCACTAGAAAAACGGTGGTCAAAATTTACTTGCTAACACACTAAGCACTTAGCCACAAACTCTGCCACTGCCCGTTTCACCTTGGGGCACCAAAACTGTTCCCTCAGGCCTTGGTACATTTTTGAAACTCCAGGATATACCGCCAAGGCTGAGCCATGGAACTCATAGAGAACTCCCTCACGCATCGCCTCAAGAACAAAAAATCTTCCAAGAAAAAGCATCTGATGTTATTTGTCCTCTAGACATCCTTCTGGAGAATTTCCCTAATCGATACGATCCCGCATTCCTTCCGCCTCAGAGTCTCCCCACTAAGACTCTTACACCTGCTGCAACAAGGGGGACTGCACCATCATCTGAAACAAACAACCTCTAACACCCTCTACCCTTTCATCCAAGTGCATGGAAACCAACTCTCCCATCACTTTCCAAGCATTAGAGGATTCCTGAACCACTTCCTTATGAGACATCCTGCATAGGGAATCAGCCACAATGTTTCCCTTACCTTCAGTGTAAGAGATCTCAAAGTCATAGTCTTGGAGAAACTCAACCCGTCTCCGCTGTCGTAAGTTCAGGTCATGCTGGGAGAAGATATAACGTATGATATTGTGATCTGAAAAGACCACAAAGCACCCCCCAAAGAGGTGATGTCACCACAACTTCAGTGTGAACACTACTGCTGCAAGCTCTAGGTCATGGGTGGCATAGTTACGCTTGTGAGGGATCAACTTTCTAGACCCATAACAGATCACACCCTTCTTCTGCATCAATATGCACCCCAAACCAAGGACATAAGCATCACAAAACTACTCATAAAACAATCCTTCCTCTATAAATCAGAGTAGTAGAGCACTGAACAACTTATCCTTCAGGTAGTCGAAATATTTCTGGCACTGCTCACTCCATAGGATGACCTGGTCCTTCCTAGTCAAAGCTGTCAATGGAGCAGCAACTCGAGAGATGTCCAAAACGAACCTCCGATAATAACCTACCAACCCCAGGAAACTACTAACTTCTTCCACACTCTTGGGTACCGCCCAAGAAACAACTGACTCCACCTTCGAAGGTTCCACTGACACTCCATGCTGAGACACCACGTTCCCAAGGAAGTGTACTTCATGCATCAAGAACTTACACTTCGACAATTTCCCATTATGCTGGAGGTGTCGAAGGACTTCCACGACTACCCTAAGTTGCTCAACGTGTTCCTCCTATGATCTTGAGTAGATCAGGATGTCATCGATAAACATAATGATGAACCGGTCCAGAAACTCTCAGAAGAAAATTTTCATAAGTCCCATGAACATAGCTGGTGCATTCGTAACTCCAAACGACATCACTACGAACTCAAAGTGCCAATAACTACACCTGAAAGCCGTCTTCGATATTTCAATGTCCTTTAACCTCAGCTGATGATATCCTGATCGTAGATCAATATTATAAAACCAACCTGCTCCCCATAGCTGGTTGAAGAGATCCTCTATCCTTGGAAGGGGTAACGGTTTTTGACCGTTACCTGATTCAACCTTCGGTAGTCTATGCATAGCCCGAGACCACCATCTGCCTTCTTAATGAACAAAAATGGAGCACCCCATGGCGACACGCTGGGTCGAACAAAACCCTTCTACATCAGATCGTCAATCTGAATCTGCAACTCCCGAAACTCCGAAGGTTCCATCCGATAAGGGGCCATCAAAATTGGACATGCACCATGATGTAAGTCTATCCCGAACTCAACGTCACGTCGGGGGGGGGGGGGGGTACAGCGAAATCCTCCTTGGGAAAAAAATCAATGAACTCCCCAACAACCTCTAGGATATCCATCAACTATGTATCAGCAGAAACCATTTATAACCCACCTAACAAGGAAAGGGGATGCTTCAAATGCCGGCTTCCCACCTGATAGCTCCTCTCGCCAACAAAAACTACATGATGCCCATCCACGTTAGAGAACATGACTCTTCTCCAGAAGTAGTCGATAACGAAAATAACCGAAAATAACCAGTCGATGACTAGGATGTCATCATATGGCTACATCTGTAGCAAATGGAGATCCCCAATAGATCGATGTTGTCCAAACATCAGCCCACATCCCCAGAAAACACAAGATATGCTGGAATGACCTACAACTAGTGTACTCATGCCCAGGGGTATGGAAAGTATCTCTACGTCTAGACCCAAGTCATGGGATAGACCGGGTGCAACAAAGGAGTGATAAGATCCTGAATCGAACACAGCAGAAATGAGAGTGCTGAACAAAAAAATCGTACCCCCCACCACCTCTGGTCCTGCTGGAGCTTCCAACTCTGCTGCGTGCAACTATCCATGCCTAGCTCCTCTGCCTCTCTGATGTTGACCTCCTCCCTAACCACGCCCTGGTCGATGTCCCTGAGGAGCACCCTGAGGTCGGCCTCCTCTTGCAAAATCTTCCCTCGAAGGAGTAGGGTCCTGCTGCTGCTAGAAGGACATCGTCGGCAACTGGTACTGCTGAGGCGGGTTCTAAACATTCCCACCTCCACCGTACTGAGCTCGGATCGAGCACCGACTCTAAATGTGCCCAAAAGCTTCGAATGAGAAAATCTTTGGTCCTCGGCTCGTGAAACGGGGATGAGGACCCAAAGATCTGAACTAGAACAGCTAGAGCCTGCTCCTTACTATCATGAATATGGAAGGTCTTGTCACAGGAGACATAATACTGAGTGCCTTCCCCTTTGATGAACCTGGATGGGTCCCCTCTCATGGTGCACCTCCCTGTGAGTGCATCCTCTCTACAACCTTTGCCTTCTTCTATACTACCAAGTACTTTGGAAGGGTGAAGGGGGTGACGACATACTAGAGTGAAGGATGAAGTGACTCCTCAAAACATCTCACCCAAGACTCTTCATTTGGAAGGAGATCTTGAGAAAAGTGTAGGAGACCCCTGAACATGACCCCCAATTCTTATACATTCATACTACCCTGCTGGAGGGAGTGTAACTCTTGCTGCTTCTCTGCCTTGATCATTGAATAAATTAATTCCTCTCAAAACTCCATCTCAAAGTTATCCCACAGAACTTATTCCTCTAACCTCTCCCCGAGGTAGAGAATCAACCACTGACGTGCCACACCTCTCAGCTAACTGACTTCTAGGGGAACCCAGTACACCATTGGAGCACAGATCAAAGTAAAAGCGATCCCTATCTCCTCAAGCCACCCCTCCATCTCCATATCTGATGTACTACCCTCATACTACTTGATGGGTTGTTTCTGGAATGAATGGAGAGTCTTCTGCCACTGATCATCTTCCTCCTTTTAGTTAATCCTCAACTGATTGGCCACCTGAATCTGGTGGGCCTTGACTATCTGAGTCACCCAGAGATGATGTCCAGGTGAAATAGTTGTACGGTAAACAATAATCGCTTAAACACATGTACTAAGGAACTCAAGGTTTCATTTTATCACTTTATTTCAATTTCTTTCCCAGAACACCCAAATAAAGTAAAACACAATCAAGATGATGCATGTACCGTCCCTGGGGTCTCTACCCTACAATCAATGTAGTGTCACTTGGTCGTTCGGTAGGCTCAGAGTCCTTGCATAGGATCACAGGGGGCCCTGAAATCCTGTGTCCTAGCTGATCTTCCCTGGCCTATGTCACGCACCAATATCAGCTAACAATTTTTCCCTAACTTCCCATGCAATGCTCACTATGACTAACTCCATACTCAATCATATCTCTCAACCATCACCTCTGATACCATCCTGTCATAACCCCCTCCAACCAAAGATTCCCCTTCTGAGGTGGCAATGGTCAAAGAGAGATAATGACCCCCCGAGTCCTGCCTCCAATAGGCCCCGGAGTGGCGACTTGCACCAAGGGTATGCGTTTTTTTCAAATATGGGAGGCATTACCCTTTTTTATTATTTATGATCCAGAAATAGGATGATTCAAACACCACAAAGGAAAGCAACAAGTATATGAAAATAAACCCAAACCAATCCCACATGCATGTTTAAACAATTCTGAAACAATGTGAAAGTACATGAAAAATCAAAAGTGAAATAGAAAAAGAAACAAGAGTACAACATCTGCAAAAAATCCAACTATCCCAACTTGTAGGGTCCCGTACAGCCCTGGTAGTCCTCCTAGAAACCTGAAAGTAAACGTAGGGTGAGCATACAAGTATACTCAGTATGGAAACCTAAAGCTCTCGTGCACAGGTGGGGAGATATCCTAATGTTCCGTAAGAACAATAGAAGAACCAAAACCATGCAAGGGATTCATTCCACCCAACATCACCAGCCACGCTCACCAAAAACACAAAAAAATAGGTAGTAGTATATGAGAACAAGAATATTGGGTACCCCGCACCATTTCCCCCTATTAGTAAGCTACTCCTCCTAACGGTGAACGTCCTGGAACTACCACACTCTTCATGCCCCGCACACACCTGAGCCTCAAAAGTCACACATCCCACCTGCACACACGTGGACCTCACAAACCACATAACCCGCCCGCACACAACTGGGCCTCACAAAGCACATATCACTCCCCCGCCCGAACTCACCCGGACCTCATCTCGAAGATTCGTGGGAACAGTAAACCTACCTGAAGGGTCTTGGGCTAAAATCACACCAATCGAAACCTACCCAAAGAGTCTTAGGTGTAAGGTTGCCTCAAGTCATCATTGCCTATGGAAGAAGAAGAAGGAAGGAGCTAGTAACTTAGGGGGAAATACCCTCTCCCATGAAATGGGAGTGTTCGGCACTAGGTGCTCAACATGGGTGTGGTGTGACAAAACACAAAGATATAGATATATATATGTATAACAAACACACATCCAAACCTATGTCCTCTAAAAAGAGAAACTGAGCACGTGCCTTGACACTGCTACTATGAAGTGTGCATAAAAAATACAATCCAAACCCTATTTAGGTTTCATGTTTCAACGGTATTAGTTAATTAGTTCCTTAACTACTTGGGAAATTATCAAACCAGATCAAGCGTTTCATAGAAAAACCATGTCAACCACAAATCAAGTCAGACAGAACATAAGTAACACAAAACCAACCTTGTTATCATCAATCATACCCCATTGATTGTTCCCACGTTTAATTCATTATCATTACCCATAGTTAATTTATCAACTTTCCACATTATTTTATTATCACAACCCATTACTGCAACCCTGCTGCCACTCTAACCACATCTCCACAACCGTATCACAAAACAAGGCTCGTGCCACATCATTGCCCGTTTAATATCATTTACCACAGCCCCGCTGCCCATCCTATTCATAATAACCTAGGATTCATCCCCCCTCCTCACACACCATGTAACCAAACCAACACCCACATATTCATTATTTCATTTTGTTCAACCGGGGTGATCACACAAGGGTTTCAGATATTCATTTAATCATCTAACTTTATGTGATTAACCCATTTCCATATTCCATAACATTTCTATAAAACGGTCTAGAAAGATAGGGAAAAATTTAATTGTGCAAGAAAATCCCCTAATGACTGTGATTTTCAATAGGCAAAATCATATTCAATTCACAACATAACAATAGGATAAAAAATGACAAAGATAACAACTTCCCCATCCCCGTTGTTTAAGCCAGTTATTATCTTCATTAAACTGGTTCAACTATGGATCGTGGAAGAAAGAGGAAACCCATCCTGCATGATGCACAAATTAGAGAGATGAAGGTAAAATCCCTACCTCGACGGTTTTTGAAGAAACCATGACAGTCAAAGAACGCTCAAGAAACCGGGTCAATTCTCCACGAATTTTCTTTAGATATCCTCTCCTGACACAACCAAGACTAAATATCTTCATATTGGACATCCAAACACTTAGATCCACCCATAAAGGCGTAGATCCATGAAACAGAGAGAGGAGGATGAGTATATCTAAGTATATCTAGGGAAACAAGCAAGAACGATGACATACCTCAAGGAACCGGCTTCGATTCGGCAAAAAAAGCCTCCGAATCGCCTCCAAAATGATTGGAATAGGTTATTCTACCTCCAAGGAAGGGTAATCCCAAGTTATGGACACTTAGGGGATTAAAAGAACAATTTGAAGGAAAAAGAGTTCAGATCCACAATTTTAGGATCTAACTTTACGTGCAGGCACGGTTAGTCTGCACGATTTTGCAAACTGTGTGCTAACCGTGCATTACCTTCTGCCTTGCCAAACACTCTTTGCATGGTTAGTCTTCACAGATAGCCAAACCGTGCACTAACCATGTGTTATCCACTACCTCCAACACCAACCTTGCACAATTTGGCCGCATGGTTTAGAAAAACCGTGTGTTAACTATGCGAAAGCTATTGCCCTTATCTCTCCTTAAAATTGCACCCAAACGCACCCCCAAGGAACCGTGACCTCCTGGAACACCTCCAAAACCACATTTCACAACAGAATGGACCAGAGAGGTCTGTGAAATTACATATTTTAATCAAAATTAATAGAAAATTTTGTTTCATAATGGTGAACGAGAAATGTGAGAGGAGGAATAGATCCCAAGGTTCAGACATTAAAGAACGATTAACATGAATTGAAACTACTAAATTATTAAATGCGTAATTCACCTACGAAAAACATAAATAATTATAACCAATGATATGACCCCTATGATTACACTTTTATGTTTTGGGCGTTGCAGATGTGTGTTGGTGGGTGTACCAATTTTTTATTTTAGCATTAACAATGATAAATCTGAGATCCTTCACGATAATAAAAAGTCAGATCTTCCAAATAGAACGAAGAACGAAAAAGAAAGAGGGGAGTCCCAGAACCATATATAGCATCATCATATATTGGTGATAATTAGTTTAATTAATTGACATGAATTACCTTTATGTAATTCTTTCTTCATTGATGTTTCTAGTCACGATCTGATGTGACCCATCGTTGCGTTTTAGAATCCAAGTGTAGGATTCTTCTAGTGGTGATCCACACATGCTTCACGTATCTCTAGACCTCGCCTAAGGGATCATCAGGTGCTATCATGGAAGGGACGTCACGTTCGATGTCCGCCTTCGTTTACCTTTATCCGGTGTAGGTGGATCTCTCTCCCATATCTTGAGAGCTTTATTGGTGGAAAATGAATTCTCTCTTGTTTTGAGAGATTTTCCAAATCCGTTGTGCACAACCAAACTAAAAATGCCTAGGGTAATAAGAAATATATAATTGGTATTTTTTAATTACATAGAATAATAAAATGAATTAATTAACTGAAAGCATTTATTCATTTCATTTAATTCTTAGTAATACCCCATGTATAAGAATAAGAGTTGACTATTATTATTACTCGACATGTTCCCAGCGAATTACACCTAATATTATTTAATTAAATAAAAATATTATTTTTCATAAATTCCCAAAATAATACACGATGTGTATATTTAATATACATGGGGTGTACTTTAATTTTTCAATTTTTCTTTATTTCCTCTACCTCATTTATTAGACCTTGAATAATGTATATTTATTTCTAAAATAAAATCTCTACAATACTCACTAATAAATATATTATTTCACCCACAATATATTTTCCTGAATAACTAGTGTTGAAATATATGTGATCAGTCATCCTTAAATAATTATTAAACCAAAATTGAGAATAATCATTATTTATCTTGTTAAATAAATATTTAACTGAGATACTTGGACACACTTAGTGTGTGACCATCTAGGCCTTTTTCTCAGTGGCATTAGACGGAGCCTTCCTAATGTCCTAGGTTAGCATCAAGAAACATGCCAAGATACCCATAGAGAAATTAGTTTATGCTGCAATGATGTGTCACTTAATATAAACGCTTACCATGTAATACAATCCCTTCATCTCGATATCTCAAATCAAGCGGCTTTCATGCTAGAGCCATCAACCCATGTGCTCAATTATTTTTTCTTTGAATTTACAGAATTAAACAAGCCCATTCCTCAACATGGCCATGGATTTATTTAGGATATATCAATTCCATCAAGGGGCTTGAGATATCTTCTTTCATTATGGAAGAGAAGGGACGAATCCTTTCTCGCATTATCTATTAATGTAGTATCACTCGTGACACACCCAATGTATCCGACCTCAATGTGAATAGTGGCTCATCACCGTTTTCTTCAATATATATAAGTGCACGAGTTGTAATACCCATTAATAATAATCTTAATTTCTAAGGACCAATACATACATCCATGGATAGGAACATCCATTAACCTATGAAATGTGGATTTTCTTCTGGTGGGTCTCGTTCTCATATTATCCTCCTAAATATTACCATGGGAATAAACAATCAGAATATGCCTCAATGTTTTATGAGTCCTCACCCCTAATGTCCAGTATTATTTGTGTCCCTCAAATAACATCTCTCAGACATAGAAATTATATTCCAGAACAGTGTTATGGAACATCCGGGTTCTCATCATAACAAGGATCCACTATGTCCCTTTAATGAAATTGCAATCCTTAGGACATTATCACATGCATTTTCACGCAGAAGACCAATCAAGATGTGATAAGGTATTTATTAATGAATAAAGTACAAATTAGTTGGTTCTTGTCCACCAACTCCAAGGGATATGTATATCAAGCTCAGTAAATGTAGATGCGTTAGATATGAGGGTACTTTATTAGGCTTCAATTTCCTTAGGTACTTTTATAGATATGTTACAAGTGATATGGTAGTTTAATTTTTATAGTATTTTTGATATTTGATATTCAAATATACTCATTTATATGTTGATAATAAAATAGATTTTACTTCTTTATATTGATTCAAAATTTTATTTATGTTTTTTTATGATAATATAAAACAATGGTTGAATATTAATAATTGATCAAACTACTGATGCTTAATTACAATTTTATAATGAAAATCTTATCATTTTGATATAATGATTTATTATTCTATCATTTTCTAGGTAATATTAAACGAACATCCAATTTCTTTTAGACTAATTGATAGTTTAAAATTACAATAACCTTCTATCCATTATGATAATGAATGTGTGAATTAGTTATTGTGGTTAAAATAAATAGTGACCCAAGATGTTTGAAAATTTGAAAACAATAAAATAAATTGTTGGTGACTGTTTAGAGGTGGTGTAATTGATATATAATTTGGTGTTTCTATACTATTTTTGTCACTCAAGTTATATAGGGATCAATTTTTTCATGAGTTATTTAATAGATGTAGTTTTGTGAACTTATCATTGAATCATTGATTTTTTATATGATAAACTTCATTAATGGATGTATTAGTTTTTTATATAAATTATACACAGGAGGGTTTAAGGAAGGAATCAATTGAGTATATATATGTGGACCAATAAATTTTATAAATTATATAAAATTTATTGAATTGTGTCATAAAAGGTGTTAAGAAAAATTAGTATGGTCATGGGGAATCTTACTAGAGAGTAGAGTTAGAGTGTTTCATTTAAATTTAATATTGAGGTTTTTTTACCACACCATTTATTCATTGTTCTATATTTGATATATTATTTTATGATATGAATGAATTGATTAGTAGTGATCATATATTTTATAATTGGTTTTTATTAGGATTATAATTTTTATTTCCTTTTTTGTTTTTTCTTTTTTAAGGGAATTGTCTCCATTTTTATGTATTCATACAATTAGTTTTACTCATAAGACTCAAGATTATTATACAAAGGATAAGGGTGTTATTTTCAGACTTTTCATTGAATAGAGAGGGATATTATTATGTTAGGGTCGTTAAATATTTATTTTTAATAAATTATGTGTATTTATAATGAATAAACATGATATAGGGAATTTATATTAACAATTCACTACAATATAATTTAAAAATGTTCATTTTTCACATATTTTGAATCTTCATTAAGAATAATGGGTTTTTCTGCTTTTTATAAAATTTTGACATAATTTCATACCATGATCAAATTATATATACCATGTATTTAAATATATGTATCAATTCACCATTTAAAAAAACCTATTGAGAACCATAAAAAGAAGGATTCCTATAATTGAGTCATTTAATAATTCTGAAAAAAATCAATTAACATAGATTATTTTATTTAACTAGTTAAATTACGTAAATTTAAAATAATGTTTAAATTCCACAAAGCATATTTTGTCTATTAATTAAATACAAAATAATGTGTGGACTGAATTGTGTTTATAAAATATTTCTAAATCATAAATAAATATTTGATAAAAGAAGTGTAAGTATAAAATTTTAAAAAATATTTTGAAATTGAAAAAACTAAACATAACATATTTGGAAAATAAGATTTAGTTTTAATTTAGTGATCTATTAGAAAAATTAAATCTATTAAAATATGTAAAAAACTAAATCACAATTTTAATAAAAATAAATGAATTCTTTTTGGAAAAGAAATATACTAATGTAATTGAAGAATAAGATGATTCCAAATATTTTTTCCCTATAGAAATATAGTTCATCTTTCTATAACCAATAAAATTCATTTTAACCATTAAAATTATCTCAAACTATTTTTTATTTGAAGTGTTCAATAAATATTTTTAATTATGTAACACAAGATTATCTCAAATGATATGATAGTTGAAATGAAAATGAGGTTAATAATTTTATAATAATATGTTATTAAAAAATTATGATTACAAAAATGGCGTAGAAAAAATAATGAAATGATGAACAAAAAGAAAAATTAATAATAATACAAAAAAGGAAATATTTTATAGAATTTAATTTCTTTAAATGAATATAAACTGTAAAAAAATCTATCATTATAGGATTTTTAGGGAAGGATGATAATTCCAAATGGTTTTAAAATAAATTCCATTAGTATAAATTAAATGTTATTAGCTAAAATTAAATTCAATATTTAAAATAATAGAAATTCACAATAACATATTTTTCAACACCTGAAAATATTATTCCTATTTAGTGAAAAAAGGAATATGAAATGGGTAACAAGGATTAAGGAAAAAATTGCAAAATAGAGTTGAGTAATAATTATTGATCTGAATTGATTGTGTTAAACCATATATTCTAACACTAGGATGAATTTCATCATAGCTAATTGAGAACGTAATCAATTTCATAATGTGAATAAACTTATGCTTTAATATCTTTCTGAGAGGCATATACTAACAAAATATGTTTTTTCCAATTTTTTATATATTGATATTTTGATGTCAAGGAATTATGCTTTCATTTCATATAATGAAATATGTATTTATTAAATTATAATTTTTTTTTGGAATACATAGGTTTGTTTTCTTGTCACACATATATATTTATTTAACATTTAAATAAATGTTTTTCATGTATATGTATTTAGTTCATAAATTTTAATTCTATTATAATTTGATAAAATAAAATTTTATATATATGATATTATATTATTATTACCAAAATAGAAGATTTATAAGAAAAATAACTACAAAATATCCACTTAAATAAATTTATTTTATATCAATAACATGATTTTACAATGTGTAATACCACATCAAAATTCATTTCATCATTAATAAATTTATATTTTTATTATATTCACTCTTCAATCAACTTCAATTCTAGGTTTTTAACAAGTTTTCACTATGAATCAATATAATGGAATATCTTCATCTAACTATTTGTTCCCATTAGTTACATTAACCCGACCATATTATAAAACATCAATATAGAATTTTTAAATTCTTAAAAATTTATTTTATTGCATCTATTATTACCATATTTTTTTATAGTTTCTAAATATTCTATTTTAATTATTTATTCCTTAAAAATTGACCATAAATAAAGAAAATATACCAAATAAAGTTTATTCACTTAGAAAATAAGGTTAATTTCAACTTATTAACTTTTTAATAATTAAAATATCAAAAAACATACTAAATTTCACTATTAACTTGAATTTTATTAACAAATAATTTATTATATTGTTATATTTGTTGTTTATCTCATTTTTAATCACATTATAACTAACATAAAAAATATAATCACTCTAATATTTCATTGTGATTAATTCCATATATATAATTTAATAACATAATAATTGGGTGATGGTTTGCAAAAATGGTTATTTCATGCATAATATTATTTATTAAATCAATACATTCTTACAATATCACTGTACTTTGGTTTACAACATTAAACATAATATATTGTTTTTTACTAATCCTCCTATGTGTTATGAACAATGGGTCTTATTCATAGTCAAGAACCTTTATAAATTTATGGTTTTTGATGAATTTTTAATAACATTTATAATTTTATAAAATATTAGTTATATGTATTGTTATCATGAGCTAAAAGTGGAAATATTAAAACTGTATTTGACTTACAATGAATAACATTAAATGAATATTAAAACTATAGTGTTTGGTGTATCTCATGTGCCATATTACCCAAGCATCCTTTTACTATATTGTTTAACATATGCTTGAAATGAATCTTTCATGATTTTAATATAATTTCAATACATTCATAAATATGTTAAAAGTAGTATAATTGGATTTGTTACTGACCATATATGTGACATATCAATAGGATGAGATGTAATTATTTTAACTGAAAGACAACTATGACATTTGATCCCTTTATGATCATTATTAGTTATGTATAGCCCCACTCGACTAAATAAGATAGAAATTTCAATTATATGCCGTTTTTATCAATGATATGTTCCTATGAAATTTTTTTGGGATTAAAATTATCCATCCCTCATAATAATACTCAATGGTTGTGGATGAGATCCTGATAATAATAGTTTCACGCATTGGACAATTTAATCATCTAACACCTATTATTAAATGAATATATATAATTATGATTGAGATTTATAATTATTATGATAACTATAAAATTATTCGGAGTCACATAATAATATTTGGGTTTGAAATTTTTTTTTTGAAAATTTTATATATACTAAAATCATGTGTTTGAGAAATGTAAATGATATTAAAATTTTAATTAAAAAATCAGTAGTATCATTATTTAATTAACTAATATCTATCAAAATTTTATATAATACAGTGTATGATTATTAGGATTTAAAATCCATTATTAAAGATTTTAAATTAATTAAATGTTGTTATATTTAAAAATAACTCTTAAAAAACCTTATATGTATATATATGTGTGTGTGTTTTTTTATTTTTAATACTTCCATGGATGATTCCTTTGATATTATTAAATTATCACCCAAAAAGTTAATGACAAAATCATTCCATAATAATTAATTAATTGACTAACATAGAATCATTTTAAAAAACATTTAGTATTCATAATTACCCCTCATGTATTTGATTCAATTTATGTAAAGGGATCGATTTTAGAGGGAAAAGGAAAACAATTATAGAATTTACATCAAGTTTTTTAAAACCAATGTCTTAGTTTGAAATTCCTTGTGAATAAATTATGCTATCTTTCATCCATTAGTGGACCCTTATTGTATCAATATGATGTCTTAATTTTCTAGTAGTTGAAAGTTTCAAGGCCTATATGAACTCAAAAATCATTTTCCCAACATTTCATATTGGCACATATGTACATTTTTACCTTAATTTGTAAGTTAATCCAATCCCATATCAGGGGTTAAATTAAGGTCGTATTCATGTAATTCATACATTACTTTTTTCCATTGTAAATTTTTTTTAATTTATTCATGAACATAATCAGTTAACTAATTTTATAGGAAACTGATATTTTAACCCCTCTCAATAATTGTTAGATTTTTTTACAAACTATTTTTAATTAATTGAAAATGTAGTCAACAACATAAAATATACCCAAGTAAACTATAATCACTATGATTTTTTAAAAACCATGAAAACTTGTATGGGGTAATAATAATTGTCCATTCACCTACCCTTGTATTGGATTGATATCCTTGTCAATGTAAAATCCATAGGTCTAGATCATAATTAAAAAAATGGATAGTTCTCTACCAAAATGAAATAAATGATGAGAAAATATTTATTTCATTATAAAATACACTAATAAGGTTAAGGGAAGTCCCAGATAAATGCTATAGTACTTATCAAATTCACATTAAATCTTATATCAAGTCATTAAGATGCAAGCTCCTAGTCATCGATCCATTTTTTGGACCTATATTGTTGAACATCCGTATAGATGGAAATCATGTTTGTATATAATTGGTGGTTTTGGGTTTGGATGTGTATGGGTCTCAGAATAGTGTGTTAAATATAGATTCATCAATTTCATCATATAATTGAAATACATGAGAATTTATAAGACTTTATAGGTCTCAAAATCATTCATATATAGGAATAGAGACATAATTTTAGTCATTTTGATATATTTAATTCCACAAATGAATATGGTCCACATAATATACAATGAAATTGGTTTCATCTATATTGTATATATAATTGGATGGATCTCTATCAGAGGGAAAATTTACAATTAGTTCATCCCACAATCATATTCCTTGAAGGATGTGGAAAAGGATCATGATCTCATAAACCAATAATTTAAAGATACATGTACTTCCTTGTGGATGGATCCCCAGCATTAAATCAATATTCCATTTAAGAAGTGGGTTTATTTTTTTACAAAACAATTCTATGTGTTCAATGCACAAGAGATCAAGATAATTTCTATCCTGTTAGAACATGACTCTTATTAGTGGAAAATGTTCCACCCCCATGAAATGGAACTACAATTCATTGGAATGAAGATTGAAGAGAATTTCTCATAGACTGTTTTTAGATCCATAATAAATCATAATGTGATAATGTTTGTAGCAATTCTTATTTATTTGATTTATATTATAAATCTATGACATTCACCCTTATCATGGTCATACAAACCACTAAATGGAAAAAACCAGTCAAAATATTTCAATTAATTTTTTTCAAAATGTTATATATAATTTACCAGGGTACGGATCATATTTTATCATTTTGATATTGTAGTTTTATTGGGGGTATATCATAGAATAATTAAATTACAACATGTTCAATAATCCATCCCACATCATTCAATATTATATTATAACAATACTCAAGAGCATCCTCAATGTCAAACCAATATACCAATTCACATATATAAATTGAATCATCCTATACATCACTCCATGTTCACTTTACAATATTATATTGACAAACACATTGATTTCCTCCCTAACAATTTCACTAGTAGATATAAGTTGGTTTTGTAACATATATTTTTTAAGGATAACATGTAAGTGGCCCCACATTGCTGTGGGGACATTTGTAACCCTATTGAATATATTTAAAAATTATGATTTTGTAATGATTTACACAAGTGAAAAGGTGTTTTTTTGTTGTTTTTCGGATTTTAACAAAGGTTACATTGAGAAGTTATTGAATAAAATGTTATAAATAGTATTTGATGTTGGTAAAAAATAACTGACATTATAATGTGTTTTTAATGAAACTAATTTCAAACTAATGTAGAAATTTTTCTAAAACTGTTTATCTGAAATTATTTATCAAGTGAGTTATATAAAAACTACTGTGAAAAATAAATTAATTTAATACTTTAAATATTTTTTTAAATAAATGATGTGATTTTTTTATTAAATCATAATACTTATTCATAGCTATAAAACAACAATAGTAATAATAAAAATACAGTAGCACAAGTAACGATAAAATAGAATCACATAGAAACGGAATAGAAATAAGAAACAGAATAGAAATAAGAAACAAAATCACATACTCCAATAATTTTAATATTATAATTTTAAATTCAATATTTATAGTATATGTTAAAAATAAACTAAAATACAAATGAACCTTTGAAATATTATTCTCATTCTCTTTGTAAGTGATAAATATCGTGTTTTCTATAAGGGAGTGGGTAATAAAGAAGATAAAAATTAAAAAAAATTATCCTTTACTATCAATATAACAATAATATATGTTTATGGAATATTTATAATAAAATTTAATAATATGGAATTTTTTGAACTTTTTATGATGAAATTATTTGAAACATAAATATGAAAACGTAAATTCATGTTCCTTTACACATATTTGGTGATAATAGTTTAATTTAAAATGAATTTTAAATCTCAAAATAAAATTTTATTACTTGAATCAAAAATGTAGAAATTATAAATAAGAATCCACCTTTTATTTTACATATTTGACCTTTTCAATCCTATTTTTTGTATATAAACTAATACCATCCCTATTTTAAAATGATATGTATGAAATAATATTAAAATTCATTTTAATATACACGTATTCAAATAATAAATATTACATGTTCAATAGGTATCTAATTTTATTTTTCGCATCACCATGAGTAGAGAATAACTAGTAAGATATCTTCTAACATGAAAATAGAACACAATAGACATTTACTACTGACATAAAAAATTATTTTTAATGTTTATTCAATTTAGAGAAATAATAATATAACAAGTATATATTCAATACCCTTAAACATATTAAATCATCTAACAATTAATTTAATTATTTTTAAAATTAACAATAATATAAACTATTATTTCACCAACTTTCATTTTCATTACCATTGGTGACGTACATTGTGGGTCTAATCATCCATATACTGTTGTTGCATCATACTAACTACAATGTGTATAACGATACCTAAAAAAATATATAATTATTATGTTTTAATAAATTAAAATAGATGAATGATATATGATAATAAGATTACATGTAAAAGACATGAATACTATAGATTTACAATGAATATTACACTAATCTTTCCATGATATCTCTCTTTCAAAAAATCATTTTCAGCGCAAATATGTTAGTATCCATTATAATCTCTTAAAATTTAAAAAAAAAATTAAAGTTGAATATCTTTAAAATATATCAATTCCAATAGCACTAGTAACTAATGTGATATATAGGTATACATGTTGTTTTCTATAAAGTATGTGTTTACATTTAATGTGTTCCTATAAAAAATAAAAATCTTTATGTTTTAATATATTAAATGAAATTAATCCCCAATAAAAAATAAATGATATAATATATATATACCTCAATATTAATTTTTAAAAAATTATATATCCAAATAATCAAAAAATTTGATAAACTTTCCAAATTTTGTGACCTTATCTGTAGGAAATTATATTATTTATAATCTATCTATATTTTTATATAATGACCATAACATTGTTCATATGTATCTATCAATGGTGAAAACAATCCCCAATATAAAAAATAATCCCACAGAAAATTTTTTTTTTATGGATACTCAACATATAACTCAAAAGATATGGGAATCTGTAATGGTGGATTTTTTGGAATTTGATAAGGATAAATTTAATTAGTGGGATCCATAGTTGGAGATGGAGGACTGGGCTCTATAGGTAGAGATGGAGTAGTGAGATTAGTAGTCTGAAATTATTTTTCAATGTTAGAAAACATCAATTATACTGATGAAATAATCCTATCCTCCATTATCTCACCATTCTACAAAATTAAATTGTAAAGATTCAATTTTCAATTATAAATATCCTCACTTGAATAATCTTCATCATGACCATGCACTTTTGTATCGATATACCTCATATATATCCTCATACGAGACCTGTGTGTTTCGAAATTCCTAATATATGAGTTAAAATATCATTCCTACACTTAGATATAAAGTCCCCCTATGTGACCTTCTCTTGAAGGGATTCATGTATATAATATTTTCAAAATTACATATTGAATTAAAATATAAAAATATTTTAATTCACTTAATTAACATAAATAAATTAAATAAATTCTTATAATCTTCAATGATACAGTGCTTACATCTTTCACAAGATATTGAAACTTTTGGATCATTTGGGACCACATACATTTTTAATGTTTAGATACAGGGGAAGGAGGGACAACCTATGGGGAGCTGGGAGACTCAACTATCATTTTTAAAAAAAACCATCGATAATTTTTTCTTCTAAAAACGTATACCCTTCATGAGGTAATGAATGAGGGTATACATGTTTTCTATTGGATCTCCTTATTATATCTCATATTTTCCGATTAAATAAGAAAAAAATCATCAATATGATCATTAATATAAGGAATAAATATAAATTATTCCATTGAACTTACCAAATAATGATTATAGTTGTCTAATATCAAGAAACCTATTCCATAGAATTTCATCCATAAAAAGATATATATCACATGGATTTTCATTATTTTTTTCCTTAAAAATGTAATATTATGTGAGGGTTGATTTATAATCCCTTTATCTCATAGAATATGAAGCCAAAAATTTATTCCTACCTCTTCTAGTGTTAGTTATATAATATGGCCTCTAAAAAGAAATGGAACACCAATATTTGTAAAAAATCATGATAGGTAAAATTAGAATAAATGATCATACCAAAATTTAATCCCATAGATGTGATAGTATCACTTATATACACTTATCCAATCCCAAATCATAATACTAACTTGGTATTGAGCATACACTATAACAAAATAATTAAATTGTTCTAAATTTTGATGCCTAAGAATACCATTATCAACAAAAATTGATTTTTATCCTATAACCCTAGCTATAGGAAACTGATAATTTTTTAAATGTGTTATCCCACATATAATTATCTCATACATATTATCTATCTCAGTGGATGTAGATTGATCATGTGAATAAGGATGAGGAGGCTCCCCAGAGAAATTATTGGTAATGCTCTCCCTAGAATCTTGAGGCTACTCTAATGTTTGATGAAACATTTTCATACAAGTCAACGTAATAAAAAAAATTAACAAATTTTTATTATATAAATATAATGATCCCAAAAAAACATATAAAATTAAACAAATAATATACAATTACCCAATATAAAGTTAAAAAAAACTAAACCAAAAACATTTTTAATCATATTTTTTAATTTTGTAAATAAACGACTAACGACATTAATGAGAGTTAAAATGACATAAAAAAGTAAAAAATCCAACTATAATATAAGACATTTATGGAAAATTTTAAAACAATAGAAAAATACAAAACAATACTCAACAAAACACTCTTTATCATATTCATTAGAGTAGTCCACAATAATTTTAAAAATAATATTCAAAATATTATTTATCATATTTGTTATGAGTTATCAATTCTGAAATAATATTGATGGAATTTACGACATATAAAGTGATAAATACAAATGAAAACAAAGCATAAGTAAAAAAATAATATAAATCCAAAAGTTGTATATAATGTTGAATAATGGAAAAATAATACGAATAAAGCTAAATTAATATAAACAAAAAAATATCATATGAGTTATAATATGTGTTTTAAGAAAAAAAATATAATTTTTTATAATTTTTTTTTAATATATATATATATATATATATATATGTTACCCAAAATATTAAGAAATTGTTTTCCCATATTGCTTCCTCATGAATATTATGTATGGAACAATCCAAGTCTATAATTTTGTGATCAATATTCCAGATTAATGTTTCCCATATCATATGGATCTCACATAAACTAGAATCATCTTCACGTCATTCATCACTAAAATAATATTTTTCCCTTGAAAAATTATAGAACACGACATTTTTTATGAAACAAGAGATTATAATTTTTTTCATGTGTTCCCACAGTAAGATGATCATCTATGTATTATAATATATTCAAGTCAACTATTTCCTTTCAAATTATTTTTTTTGTGAAATGTTTTCCATAAATAACCCATTTACAATCACTTTATTAAGTATATAACTATAAAAATAACACACATTCATGATAGTAATTCTTAAATGGATGTGAAATATTCCATGTAATGAAATTAGTTGTGATATTTCATCATTTCATGAGATTAATGAACATTAATACATTAAAAATTAAAATACATTAGATATTTTTTTAAATAATATACCTATGGAACATTAATACCGCAAAGACACTTCCAAAAACTAACTTTATCCCTCTTGAGTAATGTATTCAAAGCTAGTGGTAAGTATCTTCATCTACTATTAATATTTGGGGCTAAATCAGAATTTATTCCCAATTAGAGTAAGTCCAATCAAGAAATAAACCAATTTTTTATTTCCTTTAATATATAAATTTTATATAATAAAAAATTCAAAATAATTCTTCTCCAAATTCTTGTCATGAATTCCATATTTGAAGTCAAGATATCTGTAACATTCAATCACAAAAAATACCCTTTATTCCAAATATTTCTATAATTACTATATTTATTTGTCATCACAAATGTGACATAAATGTTTTTCATCATCTAACTATATTGATCATTTAGTTTTTCATAAAAAAATGTAAATTTCCATTAGTCTTTTTAATTCATTTTTGAATTTTTTATTAGAGTTATCTATAAACAAAACTATTGATGACCCATGAATAGTATTTTTCGTCAATGTTTCAAATAATAATATGATGTATATTGTTAAAAAATTGGATAAGATTTATGGCCCTTAAAACAATTTCAAGAAAATTTTGATATGTTGGGAAGTAATTAATAGTGAACATAATCATTTCATGTCATAATGAACAAACCCGACTCTAGAAGAAAATAAACTCGAGTCGGCTTTTCATGGTGGGGATTTGTAACAATATAAAGGAAACAAGTCACATATAAAAAATATATAAAACTAGCATATAATGTGGAAAAAAACAAATAACCATTATCCATACACACAATGTAATAATTACTAAACAAGAAATTATAACAAGACAAGACCAACAAGTCCCCATGTAAACAACTGTCACCTCCAAACTATCTGGCTATGAAGGAAATTATGTAAAGAGTGTAGAGACCCGAAGCTTGACGTACATTGACATTACATTACATTTTCGTAATACTTAGTACATAACAAAAACACACACACACAAGGATCGTAATAGTTTAGTGCCTTTGGAAACTCGGAATATAATCTCCTAATCTTGGTGAAAGGTCTTCAACATCTCCCATAAAGATCTTCTTTTTTTTATACCTAAAACCTTTCTTTATATCATGGGGAAAAGAAAACATAAAAGGGTGAGCTCAAATGCTCAGTAAGGGTAAACAAAATAAATATCAATCACATCATATACAAAAGCACATAACTTTTGAAATCTTAACCTGTAAAAGAGATCATAATTTCATAACCTGGGATAACTCATGGCAGTGAAATGTAATCACAATAATCATAAGTTAAAACATTAAACTTTGTGTCATACACACATAATCATAGATAATAATTTCTTATTAGTCAAGACTCATTGCCAAGTCTATCTTAGTGGACAAAGTCCCTTTCTGAACCGAGTCACCCTCGTTTCAGTCCTGTTTCACTGAACCGGTATAACCTACCATTCCAGCCATGTCTATCTCATGAGATATAAAATCTTTACCCAATGAATTGGAGGTAGATATAGGTTCCACCCATCTCATAATGATACCATTCTTATGTGTGCCACAAAATCATAAATCATACATCATTTCATAACCCATGTAATAAAAATGAGAATCTTAAACATCATGACATCATAAAAAATTCATATACAATAAATTAATTCATAAAAATAATTCCATCACAACATAATCAAATCAATGTAATAATGGGGATAAAAACAGAACCCTTTATAATCTTAGATGGAAAATAGTTTTGATAAAACACTTGAACTTCATTCTTGAGGAAAATATCCTTTTTACTTCAAAAAAACTTTTCCTTTCTTAACATGTCATAAAATTTTAAACTAAAAGAAGTTGATTAAAAATAAACTTGAAAACCTGTAAAGGATTCTTTTTGTAAATAATGTTTTAAAAATACATTCATGTCGTATAAGTAAAAAAAACATTCTTATCGTACTTTTGTCGGAAAAGTCAAAAAGTACCTTGTACGAAAAATGACAAAAGATTCCTTTCATATCTTTTACTAAAAACTCACTGAAGGGTAAAATAGGATTTAAAAAATTGTAGGTGAATGGAAATAATATTACATATTTTGGAAACATGGATGTGGTTGATAAAATATACCCCATTAAATACTAAAGTATAAACAATCTCGGATAAAAATGAGATTGTGACATTTCCCTTACCTTAAGTCCGATTTGCTTCGTAAGTGTCCAAACCTCCTGTATAATGATTTAAATAATGTCATTAACTTATTACAGAATCATATTAATTGTTATTATATCATATATGGTTCACTTATGCCTTTATATTACCCGTTCTTTTGTAAATTCCATGTTAAAGAAGCGTTTTGGGTAAAATCATTTCATTTATCGTAGGTGTTTGGACTTGTTGTTCTTGACATTATTTATTAATTATATCATGATTTACTTACTTCCAGAATATAAAACATGATTTATATATCATATATATTCAGTATATATATATATATATAATAAATATAAAAATGAAATGAAACACACCGTTCATGGAGGAAGTCCGTACGTACGCATGAACGCTGTTTTCCTTTCCTTATTGTCTTGAATGGAAGTAAGTAGATGACATACATATATAAACAAATCAAGTAGCTTTATAATGTCATATATTTCATTATTATTTCTTATATATACTTTATAATCATTCTTAAATGGTTAACATGGAGAATGAATCTCATCGCGTTGTGGAGACGGTAGTCCGTACATACGCACGAGCGATGATAACGTTTCCATGGTCGTGAAATTGTGTTTCAGTGTATGTATACTATTTCAGTATCAATATCACTATATAATAATCATATATAGTTACTCCTTACACCATTATACCCATCCAAATAAGGTGGTGGCGGAAAATAGATTACACCACGGCGTGGAGACGGTATTCCGTAGGTACGCACACGCGGTGATTTCCTTTTTCCGTAGGATGGATAGAAGGTTAATTAGACATGTTTCATATTTATAATAACATATCAGTATATAATAAATACATATGTTATTACTTTATCATTAAACAACTAAAGAACAAGAAGTTGAAGAAGAAAGAAATTGAAAATGATCGGTAATGGATATTACCTCTTTTTGACGAGCCTTTTCTTAACCTCCACTTAAAGAACTAAGGATGGCCTTTGAAGAATACCAGGACCTCTAGGATGATACAAGGGAAGTGGAGAAGAGATTTTGGCAGGGGTTGGCCGATCTTGAATGCTCAAATTGGTGTGAGGAGGAGAGGGAGGAGGTGCCCTTTTATAAGGGAGGAGAGGGGCACCTTTGGGAAAACTAAATATATTAATTTATTATAAAGTGAAGGTCGGTTTTAAATAGCTCCAAATTGATATATTTCAAAGATAAGGTGGTGATGGGTCGAAATCCTCTCATCAAATATGATTTAGACAAGTTTAGGTTTTTATTTTAACCTTATCAATTAGATTTAACTCTAAGTTAAATAATCTAACTTTTACCGTGTCTTTTTGTTTTCTTACACTATATGGTTAATAAACTTACTATATCAAGCCAAACGAACCCCAAGTTGTTTATTATAAATATATATAACCTTATTTAAGTCATTTGGCCGAACTATAGATTTTTAGGAATAAAATAACAATTAATAATATAATATTTTTTTAAAAAACTAATTTTTGTCAATTTTGACACTATTTGGTACATGATTTTTATGAAATTCATAACAGAATTATAAGTTCTAACCAAGTTACTTAAATCAACAATAACATGTCATATTAACCTAGAAAATTAGTTCAAGTCATAAAAAGTCACAAATTACATTTATTTGGGCATTTATAACATCAATTATGTCAATATTTCATTAATAAGACAATTACTGCATCATATTTGTGTCATAATAAATGATAATTATTTAATCCCTAAAAATTCTAAATAAATTCCTATGATGTAGATAATTTTATTAGATTTCTGGAGACTATTCATGTTCTAAGTTTCATGAAGTGTATCACTAAATGAAAATTATTATATTTATAAGATTTAAGAAAGTGACATGTTGTCACATTCTTTGGTTTTAATAATAATTAAATTATTTTCATGGACAGAAGTCCATAAAATTAATCTAATCTAACCCTTAGGTTATATGGGTCTACTTTTAGCCATCAAATAGGATTTTACAAGTGTTAGGTTAATTTTATAATCTTATATTTACCCTTAATTACACGATTTACATTTAACTATAGCAAATAAAATTTACCGTAGTTACTATTCACAATGCCCAAAAATAAAAAGTAGATTATTAATATAATATAGACCCACTGATTCCAAATATGGAATCCATTTTTCCAAATTCAATACACAAAAGATGCAGAAATTAAATTAAAAATATTCCCGTTGTCGAAAGAAAACGGGTTTTTCTTTAAAACATTGCAAAAGATTGAATTGATTTATCCTATGAATTCAAGGTAAAATCAATGCTAATGACATACATTATATTAAATGGTAAAAATATATTCTATTTATACTTTAAAACCATTCAATATTATAATTTAACCACATAAGATATTACGATGAAAAAAGTTGTTTTAAATTAAAATATAGCGTGTTTTTACTATTCATTAAAATATGAAAGTTATCGGAAAAATATCAAAACATTATCTAATGTAAATTTTTATATCCTGATTCAAAAGAAGAATTTTATTTTTTCAAATTGAACTTATAAACATGTCAAAAACTAGATTTAAAGTGGGTGTGCCATCAAAAGGCGGCAAAACTGCATTTTTTGAAAAATACTTATTTTACCCGAAAAATTTATTTTGTTCTTATACCATGTTTTAGAAAATGTGTAAGATGAATAATAATGTTATAAAATTCAAAATTTAGTTAATACTATTCATAATGGCTAGTTGATGACACTATTATAATAATATGTCGTTGTTTATTAAAACCGGGTATTGCGTACAACACACGCTATCAAGGAAGGTCGCGATTGCGTGTAATGCAAGCCAAGTCAGGGTTGCGTGTTGGGAAAGAATCCTTCGTTGTTTCATAAAACAGAATCCAACCATATTTCATTTATACATTGAATATATATATATATATATACTCAATGTTGTGTAGAATAACTATTATCAAAATTGTGTGTAACACGATCGAAGAATAGTGTTGCGTATACTAAAAGCTGATACGGTGTTGCGTATAGAGAAAGGTAATATTGGTGTAGAATACAACACAAAACATTAATGAAATTAAAATAATATTTTTCATAAAATCTCAGGGTGTTACATTCTACCCCCCTTAAAATGAATTTCGCCCTCGAAATTCGTTGGGGTTACAAATGGTTTGCTACTTCAAAATTTCTTTAATAGAAACCCACATCGTAAAAAGGAATACCAAAACCAATATTTAAAAAGAAAATTATGAAACGTAACGGTTACCCAAATAAACTAATCACTGGGTTTCCACATAGGTGAAAATATGGATATGGAAGAGAAATCTAACCATCATGTTATGATGGAGAGTGGTAGAGAACATGGCTATGGAAAAGCCAGAAATCACAAAGCCATAAATTTGTGATGATCAAGGGTACCATCTGATTCATCAGATATAAGGGCACTAGGACAACATTTTTGGTTTTCAAGATAATTTCCCTAAAGTTGAAGAATTTTAATTAGAATAAATACTTACTTTATTTTGGTACAATCTAACTGTTTTTCGTGCCTTGAACAATTTCCACTTCATCTCTTAAATAAATGAAGTTGAATTTGTTATTCGTTAAGTGTTAGCAGATCATGTGATAGAATGACGGGTCATTCCATCTGTCTCAAACAAAAGGTTAGCAAAAGTTATATACATAAGTCGATCTATAGTGAGATTAATCATATATGGTTCCTAAAATGGACTTATACTTCATATATCATACTGCTTAATATAATAAAACTAGTTTCTATGAAACAGGGACTTCCTGTAGGTCAGTGGTAGGCAATAAAGGCCAGTCGCACTTCGGTTGTGGGTTCGATTCCCACAGCCTTGTCTGACGTGATGGGCTGTCGCCCATCCTGCAGGTTGTCCTTTTTCTAAAACTATATTACTATGACATACCATCAATATTATCGAAAAAACCTATATCCTTAAACAATAATAACTTATGTCCAACATAATCCATTCCAATATTTAGGCTTATCCATAATACTGCAGTCCACTCTCATAACATAGTGAAAACGATTACCAGAGATTTAATATCATCATTGATCCCCATATATCATAAGATATGTTTTTTTGGTAACATTCCAAACATTCAAAGTCCTTAATCATGTACTCTCTTGAATACCCATTGAACCATATTGAAAACACGAATGCAGTTAAAAGTTAACACTTTCCACATACCAATATCCTCAAAATTCTATATACTCAAACCATGATACAACTTAGTCCTTATATCAATCATGAGCTCATGAATACTTTTAAACATTTCATTTTCTCGTTTTCCCTTCATTATGCGCATATCATTTACTTTCCAAAATATTTGAATCACTTTTCATGGTTACCGGTACCTTAAAATTATTGAAAACCACAATAGACCAATACATAAATATTTCAATACACTATAAAAGTACCTCAACAACATTATTCTTAAATACCAATACATAAACACTTCAGTCCATCCACTTCAATGATTGTCCTGGAATAAGTATTTCCTTGATTTAGAAGTAACTTTTTAGGTTAGGGCATTGAGTTGGGTAATGCCCATGTTCTCCGCAAATAAGACATTGAACTCCATAACAGTCTGTCACTCTATGACCCTTTTCTACACACAGATAACATCGGTCCCTCCATTTGAGGTATTCCTCAAGGTTCTTCTTCCCTTCTTTAGAAATCTCAATCTTCCTTTCTTTATGCTCCTCAACATGCGAACATGAATAATAGTTTATCTTCCTCTTCTTTGATGAATTAGGCATACCACTAAATTTCACCTTGTTAATCATATATCGTGATGACTGATTCAGCATAATCACAATATCTTTGTCTCTAGGAATTACACAATTTTGTTGCTAATAGTCACCAATTTGTCCATTGGATTCAATGTTAACCGAATTCCTTCTGGTTCCCTCCATTAACTAAAACACAAAAAGAATCTTCTGAGAGGCAAAAATAATGATAGAGAAAACAACATAGTAAAGGGGGAGTACCCTCAATATCTAACATCTTAGGTTAAATTCTAAGATCGTTACCATAGTTCTAGGACTATATCCTATACGTATACTTATCCTTAGGGACATCCCTAGACATACCTTAGAAATATCTCTAGGGATCTCACTAACGTTCTCACATCCTAGTTTCCAAAGGTTGACTAAACCTTTCCTCTGATACCAACTGTAGAGACCCGAATCTTGACGTACAATGACATTTCATTACATTTGCGGAATACTTAGTACATAACAAACACACACACACACAAGGATCGTAATAGTTTAGTGTCTTTGGAAACTCGGAATATAATATTCTAATCTTGGGGAAAGATCTTCAACATCTCCCATAAAGATCTTCTTTTTTTTATACCTAAAACCATTCTTTATATCCTGGGGAAAAGAAAACATAAAAGGGTGAGCTCAAATGCTCAGTAAGGGTAAACAAAAGAAATATAAATCACATCATATACATAAGCACATAACTTTTGTAAATCTTAACCTGTAAAAGAGATCATAATTTCATAACTTGGGATAACTCATGACAGTGAAATGTAATCACAATAATCATAACTTAAATCATTAAACTTTGTGGCATACACACATAATCATAGATAATAATTTCTTATTAGTCAAGACTCATTGCCAAGACTATCTTAGTGGACAAAGTCCCTTTCTGAACCGAGTCACCCTCATTTCAGTCATGTTTCACTGATCTGGTATAACCTACCATTCTAGCCATGTCTATCTCCTGAGATATAAAATCTTTACCCAATGCATTGGAGGGAGATATAGGTCCCACTCATCTCATAATGATACCATTCTTATGTGTGCCACAAAATCATAAATTATACATCATTTCATAACCCATGTAATAAAAATGGGAATCTTAAACATCATGACATCATAAAACAATTCATATATGATAAAGGAATTCATAAAAATACTTCCATCACAACATAATCAAATCAATGTAATAATGGGGATAAAAACAGAACCCTTTATTATCGTAGATGGAAAATAGTTTTGATAAAACACTTGAACTTCATTCTTGAGGAAAATATCCTTTTTACTTCAAAAACACTTTTCCTTTATTAACATTTCATACAATTTTAAACTAAAAGAAGTTGATTCAAAATAAAATTGAAAACTTGTAAAGGAATCTTTTTGGAAATAATGTTTTAAAAATACATTCATGTCGTATATGTAAAAAAACATTCTTCTCGTACTTTTGTCGGAAAAGTCAAAAAAGTACCTTGTACGAAAAATGACAAATGAATCCTTTCATATCTTTTAATATAAACTCACCGAAGGGTAAAATAGGATTTAAAAAATTGTAGGTGAATGGAAATAATATTAAATTTTGAGGAAACATGGATGTGGATGATAAAATATACCCCAGTTAATACTAAAGTATAAACAATCTCGGATAATAATGAGATTGTGAGATTTCCCTTACCTTAAGTCTGATTTGCTTCGTAAGTGTCTAAACCTCCTGTATAACGATTTAAATAATGTCATTAACTTATTACAGAATCATATTAATTGTTATGATATCATATATGGTTCACTTATGACTTTATATTACCCGTTCTTTTGTAAATTCCATGTTAAAGAAGCGTTTTGGGTAAAATCGTTTCATTTATTATAGGTGTTTGGACTTGTTGTTCATGACATTGCTTATTACTTATATCATGATTTACTTACTTCAAGAATATAAAACATGATTTATATATCAGATATTTTCACTATATATATATATATAATAAATCTATAAATGAAATGAAACACACCTTTCATGGAGACGGTAGTCCGTACGTACGCATGAACGCTGTTTTCCTTTCCTTATTGTCTTGAATGGAAGTAAGTAGATGACATACATATATACATAAATCCAGTAGATTTATAATGTCATATATTTCATTATTATTTCATATATATACTTTATAATCATTCTTAAATGGTTAACATGGAGAATGAATCTCATCGCGTCGTGGAGACGGTAGTCCGTACGTACGCACGAGCGATGATATCATTTCCATGATCGTGAAATTGTGTTGCAGTGTATTTATACTATTTCAATATCAATATAAATCTATAATAATCATATATAGTTACTCCTTACACCATTATACCCATCCAATTAAGGCGGTGGCGGAAAATAGATTACACCACGGCGTGGAGACGATATTCCGTACGTACACACGCGCAGTGATTTCCTTTTTTCGTATGATGGATAGAAGGTTAATTAGAGATGTTTCATATTTATAATAACATATCAGTATATGAGAAATACTTATGTTATTACTTTATCATGAAAAAACTAAAGAAGAAGAAGTTGAAGAAGAAAAAAATTGAAAAATATCGGTAATGGATATTACCTCTTTTTGACGCGCCTTTTCTTAGCCTCCACTTAAAGAACTACGAATGGTCTTTGAAGAATACCAGGACCTCTAGGATGATAATTGGGAAGTGGATAATATATTTTGGCAGGGTTTTTCCGAGCTTGAATGCTCAAATTGGTGTGAGGAGGAGAGGGAGGAGGTTCCCATTTATAAGGGAGGAGAGGGGCACCTTTGGGAAAACTAAAAATATTATTTTATTATAAAGTCAAGTTCGGTTTTAAATAGCTCCAAATTGATATATTTAGAAGATAAGGTGGGTATGGGTCAAAATCCTCTCATCCAATAGGATTTAGACAAGTTTAGGTTATTATTTTAACCTTATCAATTAGATTTAACTCTAAGTTAAATAATTTAACTTTTACCGTGTCTTTTTGTTTTCTTACACTATATGGTTAATAAACTTACTATATCAAGCCAAACGAAGCCCAAGTTGTTTATTATATATATATATAACCTTATCTAAGTCATTTGGCCGAACCTTAGATTTTTAGGAATAAAATAACAATTAATAATATAATATTTGTTTTAAAAACTAATTTATGTCAATTTTGACACTATTTGGTACATGATTTTTTTGAAATTCATAAAAGAATTATAAGTTCGAACCAAGTTACTTATATCAACAATAACATGTCATATTAACCTAGAAAATTAGTTAAAGTCATAAAATGTCTCAAATTACATTTATTTGGGCATTTATAACATCAATTATGTCAATATTTCATTAATAAGACAATTACTGCATCATCATTGTGTTATAATAACTGATATTTATTTAATCCATAAAAATTCTAAATAAATTCTTATGATGTAGATAATTTTATTAGATTTCTGGAGACCATTCATGTTTGAAGTTTGATTATGTTTATCACTAATTGAAAATTATTAAACTTATAAGATTTAAGAAAGTGACATGTTGTCACATTCTTTGGTTTTAATAATAATTAAATTATTTTCATGGACAGAAGTCCATAAAATTAATCTAATCCGACCCTTAGGTTATATAGGACTACTTTTAGCCATAAAATATGATTTTTACAAGTGTTAGGGTAATTTTATAATCTTATATTTACCCTTAATTACCCGATTTACCTTTAACTATAGTAAATAAAATTTACCGTAGTTACTATTCACAATGCCCAAAAATAAAAAGTAGCTTATTAATAAAATTTAGACCCAATGATTCGAAATATGGAATCCATTTTTCCAAATTCAATACACAAAAGATGCAGAAATTAAATTAAAATTATTCCCATTGTCGAAAGAAAATGGGTTTTTCTTTAAAACATTGCAAAAGATTGAATTGATTTAACCTACGAATTCAAGGTAAACTCAATGCTAATGAAATACATTATATTAAATGGTAAAAATATATTCTATTTATAATTTAAAACCATTCAATATTATAATTTAACCACATAATATATTACGATGAAAAAGGTTGTTTTTAATTAAAATATAGCGTGTTTTTACTATTCATTAAAATATAAAAGTTATCGGAAAAACATCAAAACATTATCTAATGTAAATTTTTATATCCTGATTCAAAAGAAGGATTTCATTTCATCAACTTGAACTTATAAACATATTAAAAACTATATTTAAAGTGGGTGCTCCATCAAAAGGTGGCAAAACTGCATTTTTTGAAAAATACTTATTTTACCCGAAACATTTATTTTCTTCTTATAACATGTTCTAGAAAATGTGTAAGATGAATAATAATGTTATAAAATTCAAAATTTAGTTAATACTATTCATAACAGCTAGTTGACGACAATATTATAATGATATATCATTGTTTATTAAAACCGGGTATTGCGTACAACACACGCTATCGAGGAAGGTCGTGATTGCGTGTAATGCAAGCCAAGTCAGGGTTGCGTGTTGTGAAAGAATCCTTCGTTGTTTAGTATAACAGAATCCAACCATATTTCATTTATACATTGAATATATATATATACTCAATGTTGTGTAGAATAACTATTATGAAAATTGTGTGTAACACGATCCAAGAATAGTTTTGCGTATACTACAAGCTAATACGGTGTTGCGTATAGAGAAAGGTAATCTTGGTCTAGAATACAACACAAGACATTAATGAAGTTAAAAGAATATTTTTCATAAAATCTCGGGGTGTTACAAAGAGAATCTGAAATTCTGTATTATTCTCGTCCCTTTACCTGATTTCTACAAAACAACATCTAAAATTACCCAAAGTAAAATCTATTTTTTGTGAACTAATTCTAGTAGTATTCCCCAAAAAGTTCAATATAATGTCTAATATCAAGAAGGAAAAAGTTCTATCTTTAAAATAAATACATTTTTTCACATATTTTTCATAATTCAAAACCATTTTTAAATAATTTTCCTTGGGTTTTAATAAAATCCTTTAATATTCAAGATGTTGAGAATATGAAATGTATTAGTGAAGAAATATGAATTCATATCCATAATCTATAATGAAAGAAATTTAAAACATATCCATGAAATAATCAATCATTTGAAACCTTGTCATACAAACTCATGAGAAAACAAGTGAGAAAAAATCCCTAAAAAATGCATCTTATGATAAAAAACTATAAATGGAAAAGAACGCTATATTGGGACATAGGATATTGGAATATTTAATAGAAATAAAATAATCATAAACTAATAATATCTTGTTCCTAACCATTATCATGTCCTGACACTTTCCATCAATATCACAATTCCTCTAGTGGAATTACAAACACTATGAGTAATATGACTGTTCCCAAGACACCCAAGGTTCCAAATGTGACAATGTGTTTAAAAATATATTTCAAAAAAATTCTCACAATTTTTGAGATTTTTTAAAAACAATCCAATCATATGCATAATTTTAAAAGCGATTTGTGAATGAAAACAACCATTCAATCATTTAATCAAACCCTTAGTGTGAAAATACACATTAATAAAGAAAAACCACTTTACAAACATGTATGTTTCCAAGAAATACCTAAGAAAAAAATCACTACATTTCAAATAATTAACCAAATGTATTTTTAAATAAAGATAAGAAACTCATAGAACTAAACCATTATATCTAAACCCATACCTCAAGAACAGAGGTAGAACTATTCACCATCAACAACGATGACTGGGGAACTGTATATTAGTTCCTCGTGACCCTAGATCAATAAGAACCACATAAATACCCTATAAAACCCCATAAATAGAACATAAATATCCATATAGGGTTCCAAAAGATTACAAGATAATGGATCTAATGAGGATATAATACGAAAAGTCAAAACCAGATAAAAAATGAAACATAACGTGAGATGAGACATCATGAAAGAATGAAATCCACATTGACTCCCAAGGGAAAATCACCTAGGCCATTATAAAAGAATTATTTCAATCCAAAATTAGCTTAGGGGTCATTATATGTTATATCGTGGTCTTGGGGATTTGTAAATAAAAATTATGAAAATTTAAAACCTACATTCGTGGTTTGATGGAGGGGTTTCATAGTTAAGAGTAACTATGCACATTAACTGTGCTACCTATATAGGGATCCAATTTAGGGGGGCATAGTTTGGACACATTGTTACTTTTACTGTTCACTGATTGTAGAAACTCATTTGTCTAAAATTTCATGATTTTCATCGGGCGACCACATAGTTTTGAGAAACCATGGGACCCCTATAGTGTATAAACACATGCCTTACGTTTTTCTATGAAAAACTACGTGGAATTACAAAACCATGTTCAAATTGTGAATAACCCCAAGGAATTTCAATTTTTTAACTCCATAAAAGACACCAACGAATGACCCAACCAATGATTGAAAAAAACAATGACAATAAGTACCTAGAATAAAGTAACATAATATTGAAATATCCCCACCTTAAAATATTTATATCCACATAATGTGCTCCGGATTCTAGACTCACAAAAATTGAATGCTAATGCTACCTCATCAATGATTCCTTCTCTCACATATGGTGGTTATACATTCTGAACATCCATAGTACGTAGACAATAGGATTTGTTTTACTATGGAAAACCAAATACTAATGTTCCATAATTTTAACTAGTCACTTAACAAAAGTCGCATCAAGACAATGATCAAAATCCTTCCATTAAATCACATGGTAAGGATTCAGTTGATACCTCATCAGTGGGGAAAAAAGAAATATATCAAGAATACAAGTCATATAACATAGCTAGTATTTCATTTATGCCAACATTCCAAGTCATTCAATGATCTCATAGTGGTGGAAAAACCTTGGTTCCAACATACCCTCTATACCCATATGATAGTTTCCCAACCATGATGAAACTATAAGAAAAACCCGATCACTAAAATCAATCTCTAGCAGCCATCAATGACTGTACATATAATATTTTTGAGGGTACCATCTTATGACTAACCATTTCAAGATCAATATAAAATTTTATTTTATGTATTGAATGATACTCATCCCATACAAGGACAACTATCCCAATGTTTCCCTTCACATGGGAGATCTACATGGCCATCCATATAACAATTGTAGGGGTACCATCTTTTTTAATTCTTGATAACTATTTTCAAATACAATTTCAACCATAGAAAAATAATTTTTCGAATACCCACCAAAATCTATCAAACAAGCCAAATGAATGCCCTAAAGAACGTTTGTAACTTTCTTTGTCAGTACATACATCTTATGATGACAATTCATTCCCAATTTCAATTGGGAACCCATTTTCTATTTCAACAATTTATAGAACATGGATGTTAAACTATATTCCCTATTAGACACAATTGCATATGGATCCCCATAGTTTCTCACAATCTACTATAAATATAAGACTCCCAGCTATTTTACCTTCATCATCTCATTAATAGGTAAGAAATGATCATATTTATTTGTCCGATCAACTATCACCAAAACACTATCCCTCCCACTAGTTTTCTATAGTCAGACAATGATGAAGTACATAAAAATCCCATCCCACTTCCATATTGGAATTGGTAAAGTTTGTAACAAACCATTATGTCTCTTGTGTTCTACCATAATTTTCTGACATGTAAGATGACATGAAAAAGAATATATGATCGACCACCTAATACTATGACACCAATAAAGACATATCATGTCATGATAAATCATTGTATCCCCAATGTGTATAGACCAACATGACTATTGTCTACTATATATTAACTCTTACATCAAAGAAATCGGAACAACCAAACTCTTATGGAAGAACAATGCTCTACTCGGGTATCGAGGCAACTCACCCAAGGTCTCTCCACCATAAATAATGTTTCCTAATCATTAGTACCCAGTGTATGTAGCCTTATCAAGCCTAATACAATAACAAAAAAACAATCCTAAAGTCATTTAATACAAGAACAGCTGTCAACCAATCTCTTGAACCACAATCTCATCTCGATAAAAAACTCATCATAGACCACTCCTCAACTAATTCCTTCATAATTTGTGTCAACATTTTTTTGTAAAATCATCAAAAACTAGATTCCATATCCAATTAGTGCATGAAATATAAAAAACCAAAGTATAAATCTACTCCAACATACATCTCTATTTATTGTTTATATCCCTGTGAGTGAAAATAATATTTCTAGTTCTTATGATAAAAATACATTGTAAACCCCTCAATGATGATATAGTGATTACATGTTTTGAGTGCATTTATAACTATTTACAAATCATGATCATAGGTAGGGTAGATGTTATCATCAAGGTTTAACTAGTGAGATCTATAGGATACCACTTTTTCCCATTCATCAAGACACATCCCAAACAAGTACCAGAAGCGTCATAGAAAAAATAATGACCCGAACCCAATTCTATAATAATGAAAACTGGTGTAGAATTCAACCTCCCCTTTATCTCCTCCAATTATATATTTTATTTTTCATTCCATTAAAACATTACAACCTTATGGGTTAAAGATATAGATTGATATATCATCTTTGAGGAATCTTGAGAAAACCATATACAGTAACTAGCCAAACCAATGAAGCTCCAGATCTCAAACACACATATGGGGTATTCCCAAGATATAACAGAATGTATATATTTAGGATCCACTAAGACTGCTAACTAAGATATCTCATGCCCCAAAAAATTTAACTTGATGGATATCAACCTCTCATTTAGAAATATTACTATATAGACAACATTCCTTCATGGTTTGAAGAATATTTTCAAAATGGTCCATATGTTCCTTATATATCCTAGACTACACAAAAATATCCTCGACAAACACAACAATAAAAAATTCCAAAAAAAAGGAAATATTTAGTTCAAAAAATCCTTAAATACAGTTTGAGTGTCTGTGATATTGAATGGGATGCCCAAGAACATGAAATTCCGATACTGGATCCTAAATAATATCTAAGGTATGTACTCTTCTCTAAATCTCAACTACTTATACCAAGACATATGGTCAATATATTAAAACCAAAAATACTATTGTTGGACTCCTCATGTATTAATCATGTTTTAATGATAACAAATCGTCTTTATCTTATCAATCCTCTATATTTATGTTTCAAGTTCACTTACCTTATAATTTTTAAGACTAATTCACATTATGCATATTACTATTTAAGTTTCAATAAAGTTGATTGAATAAGTATCATGACCCCGTGATGTTTGACAGAGTAAGACAGACTGTGTGTAAGACACAGACACCATGAAGTGTAAGAAAGACACAGTAAGCCTGACACCGTGACCCAGACACCATGAAGGACACACCATGACCCAGACACTGTGACCCAGACACTGTGAAGGAAACACCGTGACCCATAACATGTGATGGACACACCGTGACCCTGACACCGTGAAGGACACACCGTGAACTAGACATCGTGACATGGAAACACTGTGAAGCACATACCCTGAAGGATACACCGGTTCAAAGAGACACCGTTTCCCCAACTACAGTGACATAGTTCTTTAACCTTTTTGTCAATATTATTTAAATATTGTTAACAGTCATATTTGATGTTTTTAATGCAATTAATTCAATTTAATGATAGTTGTTGTCATGTACAGAAACCATACCTCGTATCTATGGAAAGGAAATCCTTCCTATTGCTAGAGCTCATGGAATATAAAGAACATTGAGCGGTAGTAGAGGACCCTCACTCTCGCGCTTTACATGTCTCGAAACACATACTACAATACATGCGAGCTCTATACTGAATCGAAGAACAATCCTGAGCACAATTGTAAAGAACACATTGCAAGATCCACAATGAAGTTCCATACATGAAATCCTACATTACTAAAGAACACACAAAGTAATCTGGAGAAAAGAGAACATCTTATCTCCTGGAGAAACAACAGTGGAGCCAAGACACTCTATTTTTCAATAGAAAAAACAGAGAAGGACTCAGAAGCTATTCTGGTGAATCCAACAGGTCCAGAGCTACACTTCCAGCCACTAGAGCTTTCATAACTTTCATATAATCTCTCTATGTGATTTATTACTTACTTTCGAGTAGTGTGTGTATCCAGTTTTATTTTACACACACACTATCTCCTGTGGTGAACTGGAGGATATCAAAATCCTCACACAAAAACTCCTTAATCTTGTTTACCCACGACAACTATGGAAGAGGTACTTGTGTGGCCTGGTCTTTATTTTTGTCTCCCACAACAAACAATGGTAGAGGTCCCTGTGTGGCCTGGACAGTCTTGTACTATTGTTAGCCCTGATCTAGTGTGTGGATCAAATTTATATATAAATTTGAGAGGACTAAGTCTCAGCTTGAGACTGAACCTCTTGGTTATATATATTATGCCTTTTTATTTTAAGTTCAAAACATACAGTATCTAATTTATATTCCGCTTCTTATTACATTGAAAAACAAACTGTATTAAAGATACTTTTATTGTTAATATAGGAAGTGTTTGTATCTATTGTAAATCATTAAGTTAGTTGAAAAATCTAATAGAATCTTATGATTAGATTAACTAAGAACTAATCAATATTTAGAAAATATAATTGAACATTTATAGTTTTACAAATTCACTACAGTTTAACTTGATTTTATAAATTGGGGGATTTTAATAGAAAATATTTTAACAGAAATTTTAATTAGAACTTAATTAACCTCCCTCTTGAGTGTCCACTCCGACCAAAATTTGGTATCAAAGGTTGTTTTTATTAATACAAGTTTTCAAAACATTCTATTTTTCAACTGTGATTTTAGTTGCATATTTAATGGACCTAAATTTCTGTTAGTTTTAAATTTTTTCTCTTTAAATTTATTTTCTAAAATCAATTTATAGATAATAGACTAGTAGGTGTTTCTACTAATTGGCCACCATTCTTCAATGGTACAAACTATGCCCAATGGAAATTTATGATGAAAATTCATTCGGAAATTATGGTTTTTGATATCTGGACTACTATAGTGTCTCAATATAAAATTCCATTAACTGAAATAACTACTTGGGATGAACCTACTAAAGTAGCATACAATAATAATTATAAATCTATGAATGATTTGTATTGTGCATTAGGAGATAAGGGATTCAATAGAATATCTTCCTGTAAAACAGCTTATGAAATATGGGATACTTTAGGTGTTTCTCATGAGGGAACAACTAATGTTAAAGAAATGAGTTTAAATACTTATACTATTAAATATGATAATTTTAAAATGAAAACTGATGAACCTATTTCAGATATGTATATCATGTTCAATGTGATAGTCAATATAATGAGTTCACTTGGGAAGGTTGTTCCCACAATGGAACAAATCATGAAGATACCGAGATGTTTTCCAGATAGGTGGAGAGGAACTTCTGTTTCAATCAGAGAATCATGTGACATTGGAGCTATTCCTGTTAAAGAACTTATTGGTAAGCTTATGATGTATGAGTAATAACTCAAGGTGAATAAAGAAGAAGATGATGAAACCAAGAGAATATCCGTGGAATTTAAGTCTACTACTTCAAAGAGCAAGGACAAAGAAAAAGATCACATACAAACTGAAAGTTCAAAAACTGAAAGTTCAGACTCTAACAGTTATGCTGAGATGGCTCAGATAGCTAGGAGATTCAAGAAGTTCTATAGGAAGAAGATTTTTTTTCATAAATTCAAATTACAAAGGAAAGTATGCCAATAAGGGACATTGGAAGAAGGATTTGAAAAATCCTGTTTTAAATTCCTATTATTCTGGAGTTGATGCTGAATCTAATTCTAATTCTGAAGATATAACTGAAGCTAAATTATCTGAATATTGTAATATGATAGAGGAAAAATGCAATGAACTTAAAGACAAATATAAATCATTAAAAAAACAGTATGCTCTCACTTCAAATGTCAAATCCGCCCTTGATATAGAAAAAGAAACGAATGCTCAATTGTTAATTGAAAATACTGAACTGAAAATTTCAAATGAGAAACTTATAAAGGACATATAAAAGTTCACAAATGGAATGTATAATTTAACTCAATTGATAGGAAAGCAAGTGGAACCAAAATACACTACTGGTTTGGGATACCAACCTAGAAAGAGACAGTTTTCCAAAACTAGATTTATTCCTAAATCTGGACAGAATACTGTTAATTCTAGTTTTGGAAATTCGTATGCTTCAGCTAATTATTCACATAGTTATAGATCAAATAGATTTTATCTTTAAAAATATTTTGATTCTGTAAAATATATGAGACCCAGAAGACAAATTTGGGTACCAAAATCATTGATTGATAACCTGTCTTGACCCAAGAGGATATGGGTACCAAAATCATTCTCTGTTTAAAACTATTTTGTAGGAAACCTGTTTGAAGAGTTCCCACAAGAGGACATGGTATTTGGATAGTGGATGTTCAAGACATATGATTGGGTATTACTCATGCTTCAAGAGCCTAATAATGTTTGATGGAGGCCATGTCACCTTTGGTGATAATTCAAAATGAATGATCCTCGGCCTAGTCCAAATTGGTAACACTAACTCAGTTTTAATTTCTAATGTTTTATTTGTTAATGGACTGAAATATAATGTATTATGTATTTCCCAATTATGTTATGATGGCTTTAATGTTAAATTTGAAAATTATTCTTGTAATGTTTTTAATTCTAAAAATGTTTTAGTATTTTCTTTCTTCAGAAATGAAAATGTTTATGTTGTTGATTTGAATTCTTTAGCTAAACAAAACCGTACATGTTTAAATGATTTTCATAAAGAGTCTTGGTTATGGAATAGAATATTATGACACTGTAACATCCATTCACTTAGAAAATTGACTAGGAAGAACTTGGTTAGAGACCTACCCAAACCTGAGTTTCCAAATAACAAGGTTTTTAATCCCTGTCAAATGGGAAAACACCACAAAATATCTATCAAACCAAAGAAAGAAGTGTCAACTTCTCAACCTCTCGAGTTGGTTCACATGGACTTGTTTGGAACTTCTAGATTTTCTAGTTTAAATGGGAAGCGCTATGTCTATGTTCTAGTAGATGAGTTTTCTAGATATACTTGGGAATACTTCTTGGCTCACAAAAGTGAAGCTTGTTCTTACATAATTAAATACTCCAAGTCTATAGAAAACATTAGAGGACTTATGATTAAAACCCTGTGAAGTGATCATGGCTGTGAGTTTGAAAATCATGAATTTGAATCTTATTGCTCACACAATGGCTATAGTCACAACTTTTTTTCTCCTAGGACACCTCAACAGAATGGTGTAGTAGAAAGAAGGAATAAAACCCTTCAACAAATAACAAGAACCATGATTAATGAGTATGACCTGCCTATTTATTTTTTGGCTGAAGCTGTGAATACAACTTGTTATCTTATCAATAGAGTATTAATTAGACCTGTTCTCAAAAAGTCCCCTTATGAGTTGTGGAACAATAAGAAACCTAATGTTAATTACTTTAGAGTCTTTGTATGTAATGTCTTTATTCTCAATACCAAGGATAATCTGGATAAGTTTTCTTCTAAGAGTGATGAAGGAATCTATTAAGGAATTTCTATAACTAGAAAAGCCTATAGAGTTTTCAATAAGAGAACCATGTGTCTGGAATAATCTGTTCACATCAAATTTGATGATACTGATCCACATGAACCAAAGTCATCTCTTGAAAATCTTAAAGAAGATTTATATGTTCTGAAACATAATGATAAAATCAATAAACCTACTGTAAAGACTACCAGTGTTATAAATATTTCAGAATCTGGTCTTAATGAACCCGAACCTAGAGAAGAACCTAAAATTTCTAGCATACCTTTACTAGATCAAATAGGATTCTAAAGAATAAAAATTTAGATGCTATCACTGGTAATCTTGATTGAGGGACACAAACTAGATCTTCTTTAAGAAACTAGGTTGAACATCAAACCTTCTTATCACATCTTGAACCTAAAAACATTGATGATGCTATTAATGATGAATTTTGGGTAATTGATATGAAAGAAGAGCCCAATCAGTTTGAAGGAAGCAAAGTTCGGAAACTTGTTGAAAGACCTAAGGACTTTTTCACCATAGGCACTAAATGGGTGTTTAGAAATAAAGTAGATTAATCTGGGAACATAGTTAGAAATAAGGATATATTATTTGCACAAGGTTATACTCAAGAGGAAGGAATTGACTATGAGGAGACTTTTTCTAAAGTAGCCAAACTAGAAGCCATTAGGATCTTACTTTCTTATGCTGCTCATATAAATTTCAAACTATATCAAATGGATGTCATGATTGCATTCTTAAATGGGTATATAGCTGAGGATATTTTTGTTGAACAACCACCCGGATTTACAAACCCTCATTTTCCAAATCATATTTTCAAATTATCAAAATCGTTATTTTTTTTAAAACAAGCTCCAAGATCTTGTTATGATAGATTAAGTACTTTTCATATTTCAAAAGGTTTTACAAAAGGTATAGCTGATCCTACCCTTTTTATTAAACGAATTTTCTAAAGATGTTTTAGTTGTTCATATTTATATAGATTATATATTTTTTGGATCTTCAAAAACTACTTTATGTACTGATTTTTCTAAAATGATGAAAAATGAATTTGAGATGAGTTTAATGGGTGAACATAAATTCTTTCTTGGATTTAAAATATTTTAAAATAATTATTGAATTATTTAAACTCAAAGTAAATATTCTTGAGATCTTTTAAAACGTTTTGGATTGGATAAAAAAAGTGTAGTGACACTTCCATGAGTACCATCTGTAAGTTGGATCTTGATAAAGATGGAAAATCCGTTGATCAAACCACTTATAGAGGAATGATTGGAAGTCTACTCTACTTGACTGCTAGTCATCCTGATATTATGTTTAGTGTGTGTATGTGTCCTCATTTTCAAGAAAACCCAAAATATCACATTTAAATATTGTAAAGAGAAATTTCAAATACCTCAAGCATACTCCCAATTTAGGACTGCTTTACCCAAAAGGACAATCATTTGAACTAGTTAGTTATTCTGATGCTAACATTGCTGGATGTAAGTTAGATAGAAAAAGAACCTCTTGAACATGTAACTTTTTAGGCAAGTCACTAGTATCATGGGGTAGTAAAAAACAAAATTCTGTTGCATTATCTACTGCAGAAGCTGAATACATAGCTACTAGCAGATGTTGTGCACAAATTTTGTGGATGAAACACACTTTACTAGACTGTGGATATCAATTCAGACATGTACCAATAAATTGTGACAACACAAGTGCATTTAACATTTCAATGAATCTTGTTTCTCATTATAGGACATAACATATTGATATAAGACATCACTTTTTGAGGGATCATTATCAAAAGGGATATATCACATTAGAATTCATTGGTATTGAATATCAACTTTCTGATATATTCACTAAACCATTAAATTCTGAGAGATTAGATTAAATCATACATGATCTTGGTATGATCAATCATAAATAGATATCTTACTGGTCATACTGTTTAACATTCTACTATATTTTACATTACAGTTTCATGAATCACGGTTTCTCAGTTAATATTTCATGCTTACGGTCTCACAATTAACACATTTTGTTCACGGTCTATCACCGAACTGTCTCACCATGATGGATCAGTTCACTAACTGTCTCACCATGACTGTAGAGAATAGTCACTGTCTAACCATGAAGACCACCAACTTTCTCACCGTGATGACTATTTTTCATCGCACCGTAATTCCTACTCACAGAATCACTATGAAGATTCATTATATATTTATTTTATCCCGCATCGCGATAATTTTATTTCACCGCTGTTTACTTTCCCGAATTTTTGTTTTTTATGACATTTGATTTTCCCAAATGATAAAACATAAGGGTTTTCACTCTATTCCTTACTCGAGCTCTCTCCTGGTCACTATCTCGAACCCTCTTTTCTTTGAAAACCTTCTTTCTTTCTCTATGGCTCAAATCTTCCGTGGACGCCCAGGATGAAGCGTCCATCTTCACCCTCATCTGAGAAGCGTCGCAAGAAGAAACATAAAAGTGCACGGAAAATTTCACCCAAAGGACCTCTAAATCTGAACCTAGTGAGTCATACTACAGTTCCTGAGAAAGATATTTTCCCTAAGTGGTTGTTGTCTATAAAGTCTTTGGATCTAAAAATATTAAGAGAACAAGGATGGCTTTAATGGTTCTCTAGAAAAGATAAAATGATTTATCCAAGGATGGTATCTCTATTTTATTATTATGTAATGTTTTCTTTTGATGCTGGAGAATGTTTTATGGTGAAATGATGAATCAATGGACAAAAGTGTTCATTCTCTTCGAGGCTATGGGATGCATGCCTGAGGATTCCCCGTAAAGGGATCTATGATGACTACCAGAGAGACCCTCCTCCAACAACTGACATATTTGATCTGGAAAATGAACTAGATATCCTGACTAGAAATAGCACCATGCGAAGGGACAAAATAGGTGAATTGGATGGGGAGACAAGACTGCTGTTCAAGTATTTTCAAAATTTCATTAGTCCAAGAAAAGGAGATTTTTCTCTGATGAAGTATCAACATGTGTTCTTGATTCACCTGTTGAAGAACGGCTATAAGATCAATCTTTGAAAATATGTCATTAACCATATATGTGAGCTGAATAAAGTCACATCCAAATCCACCTCATTGTTTTACACAAGGATGATTTTGGCCATGTTAGTTTCCAAAGGAATGGTTGGACTGAATGAAGAAAATCTAGAGGAATATGATTTCTGTTTATCCAAGCCTATCATTAGAAGTATAAAGATTAATTGGAACCCCTGAAAGAAGTAGTGGGTTGAGGATATTGATCAAATTTATAAGAAGTAAAATCTTGTTGATTATCCAAAAAGGCCAAAGAATATATAAAATCCGAGATTAGAACCAGATGAAGTGGTGAGTACTCGGAAGAAGAAGAAGAAGAGGGTCTCAAGAGGAAGCACCTCCTATTGAAAAAGAACGGACTGCTCTCCCTGCTGATGTTAATGCTAAAATAGCTTCTAAAGAGGAAGTTTCTATTGTTTTTAGAAAAGAATATCATACTTCTAGAGATGATGTTGATTAGGAAATTCAGTCTGAGGTTGCAAGAGATTTGATTATCCCTGATTTAGAGCAGCAAGCCATGGAAGAGTCTGGTGGTGCAGAAGACCTCCCTATCATGGAAGAAGATGGTCTAGGAGAAATCCTTGTTAGGGAAAATGTTAATTGAGGGGATATCCATGTTGGAAAAAAGCAAGTATATAAGCACAGCCATTGGAATAATTAGTTCCTGAGTACATACCCTTTGATGAAGAGAGGATGGAAATTTCCTTTCAGTTGGCAAGGAAAGAATTTTCTGAAGAGATTAGAGCTGATCCCGTGGATCTTAACCCAATTCCTAAGCCTCATGAATCTGAAATGGAAGCACATTTTGGGGGTGAGGAACCTTAAAAAAATTAGATTGATGATACTAGATCTTCTGAAACCATACATCCAACTATCACATATTCTTGTGTACACTCAGAATGAATTTCTAGTTTTTTATGATGTGAGTGAATCATATCAAGTGATTGCAACTAGTATAGATCTTCTTTCGTTATTTCAATTGAAGTCAGTAGCTCACCCAGATCCAAAACCAAAACCTGAGCCTCAACCTCAATCTGAATATGAAACCGAAACTAGTTCTGAACAGCAACGAGAATCTACCTTAGAACCTGTACCACTACCTTCACCAACTATCTTACCCGAGCAACAATCATCTGTAACTAAGGATGATTTGAAAGTATTTTGAGAGACTATATTGGATGGAGTTGAGAAGATTATGTCCTCTCAACCTCGTCCAGTGACTCAACTATGTTAGGAATATGCCTCGATTCTTTTGGAAAATATTATTCTTTATATTCAACCACGGATGATCCATGAAATTCAAGAAGATAGAGTTGAAAATAAGTTTCTTATTGTTGATGTTGCAAATTTTAATGATTTGTAGAAAATCCTTCAAACAAAACTGTCTTCATGATCAGAGCCTGCTCCTATTTCTTCTCCTACACCTGCTTCTCTTGAATTAGATGTTTCCAACATTTCTAGAGAGATTGTTTCTCATGTTCATCCTTATCTATTATCTTTTGATGAGAATATTGGAACAAGACACACAAAGATGATGCAATGCATGAGAGCGCCTGTATAAAATCTGAATAATCTCACAGATGAGTACACTGGATGTATGCAAAATGTTTTGAAACCGCTCAATGTTCTAACCGAAGCTGTCAAGGCATCTTCTCCCTTTGGTCAGACCTCCTCACCTTCTTGGGATGATTCTGTGCTTAGATCCATAATCAAGGATGAAATTTAAAATTCTTTCAGTGGCTTAGATTTGTCTCCTTTATCTGATGTTGTGAAGAATAATGATAGAGCACTTGATCTTGTTTAGATTCATTCCAAGATTTCCAATGGTGCTCATTAGGAGATCACCAATAAGATATACTTTTATCTCACCTGGACTTTCTCAAAAAGTGACATGGCCAATCACTTTATGTATCTTGGGTAGAATTTGAAAATCACTCCATGAACTGAAGTTTTTAAATCTCATGTTCAGAAACATATAGATTTCACCAGGTTGTTGGACAAATTAATGGATAATAAGAATGATTTTGAAAAGGCTATACAATATAGTGGAGAAATAATTACAGATTTAATCAATCTTTTGAAGCTGTATCTTCATGTGCAGAGTACTGGTATAGTTTCTCCAGATGTTGCACCCCTTATACATAGTTTACCTACACTAACATCAACTTCTATGTGAGTTAGCCAAGCCCTTTCTCAGATCAGACCAGTCATTCTTGATCAACCAAAAACTAGATCTTCTATAGATCCTACTTTGCCTCCCACCATACTTGAAGGTCTGCCTTTACCATCTTTGTCTACTACCTCCATGACTTCTTCTACATCAGCTCCATCTCCTACTGATAAAGGCAAAGAGAAAGCCAATCTTTGATGCCAACCAATGTTTCATAATTTTTTGATGGGATGTCCTTTGTTGTTTACTATTTGTATTTCTCATGTATGTTTTATTCTGATCCTTCTTGATGACAAATGCAGTGTTTCACTACATTCTCTCTACTTTTTGATAATCCCAAAAGGGGGAGAAACATTGAGAAATCTTTTATCTATTCTTATTAAATATGTTATTTTCTCAAATGCTGCATTTCATTTATATTTTATCTATACATGATTTTTGATCATCAAAAAGGGGGAGATTGTTGGACTCCACATGTATTAATCATGGTTCAATGATCAAAAATCTTCCTTATCTTGTCAAACCTCTTTGTTTATGTTTATAGCTCTCTTACCTTATAATGGTTAAGCATTATTCACATTATTCATATTACTCTTTAGGTTTGAATACAATTAATTGTCTAAGTATCAATACACCATGAAGTTTGACACATAAAGACAATCTGTGTGCAGGACACAGACACCGTGAAGTGTAAGAAAGACACAGTAAGCCTGACACCATGACCCAGACACCGGGAAGGATACACCGTGACCCAGACACCATGACCCACATACCGTGACACAGACAGTGTGAAGGACACACCGTGATCTAGACACCATGATGGACACACCGTTACCCCAAAACTGTGAAGGACACACTGTGGCCTATACACCGTGACATGGACACACCATGAAGCACATACCATGAAGGAGACACCGGTTCAATGAGACACAGTTTGCAGAACTACTGTGACACCATTTCTTAACCATTTCATTAATATTATTTAAATATTTATAATAGTCGAATTTGATGTTTTCAATACAATTAATGCTATTTAATGATAGTTATTGGCATGTCAGGAAACCGTACCATGTATCTATGGAAAGAAAATCCTTCCTATTTCCGGAGCTCTTGGAATAATAAGAAGATTGAGCTGCAGTAGAGGACCCTCACTCTCACGCTTGAAACGCCTCGACACACATACTACAATACACACGATCTCTATACTGAACCGATGAACAATGCTGAGCACAACTTTGAAGAACACATTGCACGATCCTCAAAGAAGTTCCATACATGAAATCCTACATTACTGAAGAACACACTAAGTACTTTGGAGTAAAGAGAATATCATCTCTCCTAGTGAAAAAAATGTGGAGCCACAACACTCTGTTTTTCAATAAAAAAACTAGAGAAGGACTTAGAAACTATTCTGCTTAATCCAACGAGTCCAGAGCTGCACTTCCAATCACTAGAGCTTTCTAAACATTCGTATGATCTCTCTAAGTGATTTATTACTTACTTTAGAGTAGTGTGTCTATCCTATTTTATTTCACACACACACTGTCTCCTGAGCCGAACACAAGGATATCAAAATACTCAAACCAAAACTCTTTACACTTGTTTACCCCCGACAACTATAGAAGATGACCTTATGTGGCCCGATCTTTATTTTTTCCCCACAAAGAATAGTGGTAAAGGACCCTGTGTGTCCTGGACATTCTTTTATTGATGTTAACCCTGATCCATTGTGTGGATCAAATTTATATATAAATTTTAGAGGACTATGTCTCGGCTTGATACTGAACCTCTTGGTTATATATGTTTTTCCTTTTTAGTTTAAGTTCAAAACATATAGTATCTAATTTATATTTCTCTGCTTATTACTTTGAAATACAAATTTGTTTTAATGTTACTTTGATAGTTAATCTGGAAAGTTTTTGTATCTATTGTAAATAAGTAGGTTAGTTTCAAAAGCTAATTTAATCTTCTGATTAGATTAACTATGAACTAATGAATCTTTTGAGAATATAATTGAACCCTTATAGTTTAACAAATTCACTACAGTTTAACTTGTTTTTATAAATTGGGGGCTTTTAATACAAAATATTTAAACAGAAATTTTAATTGGAACTCAATTCACCCCCCTCTTGAGTGTCCACTCTGACCAACACCTCTATTTTTTGTTAAAATAGATCATTAATCCATAGAAAATGATATTTATTCTTAATGGTAACCTGATTTAACATTTGATAAACCATGAAATGTATTAGACTTATTTATGCTTTCGAAGAAAATAGAATAGGTGAATCCCTAGATAACACGATAGTATCAATGAATACCTTATTCTCTAGGTCATCAAGTGGGAAATTATGTTCCACCAACTCATCCTATTCCATTTAATATGATGTTATAAAAATGGGCATTGTTCCATGGTGCAAGTTAGTAGTAAAATCAACCTCACTCTATGGTGGTGAACCAGAAATATGATCTGAGAAGTCCTTAGGGTATGAAATCACAACTATAAGAAGTATTATTCCAAATAAATGTTAAATTAAATCAAAAAAATCATTGATAATTGGAATGAAATTACCCCAGCATATAGAACAATAGGCCACACCAGTCCCGATCATGAGTCCCACTTGCCCTGAAAAACATGGGTGATCCTCTCAGAAGATAAAAACACAACAAAATAATCATTATAGTATATAAGGCCATTAAAACTGATCATCTAATTCAAGATGAGTATTAGGATAATTATTTCAATATCATGAACTAAAAAGTCCCATATCACATCATAGTCATTCATCATGACCCGACATGTGGGACACACAAAAAATTGTGGAACCTATTTCCCAATGCTACAAAAAGATCCAAAATGTATGACATAAGTTATTAAAATAATATCGAAAAAATAAAATAACCTTGAAACTATAAAATAATGAGTATCACATCTATGAAACAAAGATTTCACTATTGAAGATGAAATAAAAAACCATACCTCTAATAGTATTTGATCCTTCATTAGACTTTTCTTGTGCATACTTTACTTCATAATGTTTTCAGGTCTTTGACACATGATCATACTCATATTCCTAATGATCGGGCACACCACCTATTGTAGAACCATTACAATGAATAAAACCCTTAGTGAATGTCGATCCTACCTTATTGCCATTGGAAATCCATTCACAATAATGACTTAGGTGAACATGGTGTCCAAAATGATGACATGTTTTCAAAGAATCATCAATGTTTCAATTGATATGACCATGCCTCCTACACTAGTAGTAAAAATCTTATTGATTCCCTAAATAAGCACCTAAAACCATTCTTTTAGGTAAATAATCACCCTTAGGATTTATTTTATAGCTAGAAAACACACCTTGGATAATAAAATAACCAACCACAGTTCCACCAAAACGTTTATTTTAATTTATATCCGCCTCATAAAAATAATATATTTCAGAAGACATAATGGTTTAAAGAAACATTAGAATATAAATTGATCAAATATTTGGAATCAATCCCAACTCAAACATTCATCCCTTTAGGTACCCATTTGTGAAAATTTCCTGTTCCTGATTCCCCATCTCAACATAACAGGTGGAATACTTTAGAATAGTATGATCTCCTTTTTCCAAAGTTATAATCTCTCACATCATTAGTACATGTAACTTCTGAGGGTAAAACTATTTATTGGTGATTTTCATGTAATAAGTACTGGTAAAGTACTCATTAAACTTCTCTTGCATGATAGATTCCCTCCATATCCTTCAGGATCCATAGAGAATGTATGAGAAAAAAAACTATGATAAAGTCCTTAGGTGTCTTTAGAAAGTTAAAGACCCACTAAAACATCTCAATCCACTTCTCATATTCTTGGTGTCATTTATCACCATGGATTATTGGTTGATATTACATTGTAAAATCTAATCCGTGAGATATGATCTCCGTAATTATCTTCCTTATTTAGAAGATACATTCGCCAATGTATTTTCAATTAAGCACAAAAAAATTAGAATTCATCTTTTGATCATATTTCAAAATCTTATGACCGACATCAATAATTATGATCCCCAATTAAAAACATTATGAATTTAAAGAAATAATGAATTCTACAAAATAAATGTGTTTCATTAATAACAAATAGGTTCATTTAAATAAACAACACATTAAGTTCATTAAAATGACCTTAATCACTAAGTCAAAGACATGGTAAATGATTTCTAACCACACATGGTAACATGAGTCCTGAAATTGATGTAAGATGGCTAGGAACCTTACCACACATACTACCTGAATTATAATTGTCTTATATCCTATAAACCCAAGACATGGAACTACATTTATTTAGTTTTAACACACTTCAGGTTGAGCATCCCTCTGACACCATTCTGTAATGAACCATCCCATGTAAACAAAAAAATCTACATGATCTATCCCATTATAGTGTGGAGTATCAACAAGATAATGGAAATAAGTAGCATAAAAAAATAGAAGACATGAAAATAGTGTAAAAAAGGTGGAAAAATAAAATGTTAAGATCCATACAGATGAAGACACATGGGATAAACCATGAAGTATAACATGAATATACCAGACTGTCCCATTGTGACCAACCATCACCTCAAAACCATCCCGTTGTAAAGGAAATGATGAATAAAAAATAAAACATGATACATGATTCACTTACCTCTAATTAATTCTCATTAAACAATTCCTATAACCTGAAAAATGAAAAATTAGGTTGTGATCACTATGATCAGTATGAGTCAACCATACAATCCATAAAAATTCATATATTAATAATTATATATTTTTTATTTAATGATTTTAAACGTATGTTTTATAATAGTAAGTCATTTTTATAAAACATTCCTTTAGTTTTAATTGAGTCCATTCATACATTAAAATCCATAAATATGAAATTTATAAGTCAGGAAATTTAATTTCAAATCTATACACCGTAATTTAATAAACTAAACACATATTGATAAAATAATATATCATGGAAAACCAAGTGATACAACCACATGAATAAAAATGCCATAAATGCTACATGAAAAAATACATCATGCGATAAAAAAACCATAAATAACAATTAAAAATTTATTATGTCCTATAATTTTTGAATAAATACTGTAAAAATAATATTAAACCATGAATGTTTGTTTTTACAATCCAATATCACGTACTTCCATAATATATTGATATCAAAAAACCTCCAGTGGAATTATGCACACTGTGAGTGACATGTCTGTTCCCGGCACACCCATGGTTCCTAATATTCTATATTTGTGAAAATAAATTTAAAAACACTGAACATAATTTATGTAACATTTTGAAATACAATTATATCAAATTGTGTGTTTAAAAACACATTTCCAAACCAAATCTTGGATTCTAGAATTTAATCAAACACATGGTGTGAAAAAACCCATTTTTAAAAGAAAAACAAATTAAAAATATAAAAATTTCATTGAAATTAATTACGGACAAAAATAAATACAATTAAAATGAACAAACCAAATTTTTTTTCAAGAATGATATGAAATTCATATAATTAACCCATTTTATTGAAACACCTACCTCAATGATGGAGGTAAAATTATTCACTAAGGACAATGGTGACTGGGGAATTGAAGATCAGGTCCTCATGATATAAAATCCACAATACAAAAATCAATCATATATCAATCCACATATATTGGGCATACATAGCCACATTTGGTTCCATGATATGAGATAGGAAGCGAAAAATGTGGATCTACGTAGAAAAGTGAAAAATGGAAAAAAAATTATATATACCTTGATATTATCTATCAAGGACAAAAAAATCCACCTATGATCAAAATAGGGAAGCCTCTAGAACTTTATGGAAGGATTATGTCAAGATAATATGATATTATTAGTAGTTAGAGGATAAAATAAGGTCTTAGGGTTTTTAATTAGAATTCATTGAATTTGAAAGTTGTGTGAATAGTTTGTTAGAGTGGTTTCATGTTTAGTAGTAAATGTTGTACTCAACCCTCAACCATCTATAGATATCCTATTTGAGGTTCATAGCTCTGATAGAATATTACATTATCCCTGCACTAAAAAAGAAAATTCCTCTTTCCATGGGTGCATAATTTACAATGGGTGTCTAAATGGTTTAGAAAAATCATGCTCCACCTCCAGTGGTTCAATATAGGACACACATTTTACTGGGCTAAAACACACGGTTTTACTTAATCATGCTCCAATAAATAAAATATCAATGGGAATCAATTTTTTTAAAAAAAACACAAAAAATTACCCAGTGATATTTCCAACTAATTCATCGCCAAGAGAAGGATCAAGAAGTAACTGTAGGAATGTAACATGACATTACACATGTAGTTAAAAATTTTCTATTTTATAATAATCACAGAGTCTAATAAATTTGGGTTGGTCTATATCTTCTTGTAACCCAAACCCACTAAGAATAATATTATCTTCACATTATAATGTTAATTTGGAAAATAAATATCTTTAGGGAGTCTGCCTTTCAACAACAGTAAAAACTCTTCAATAAACACTTTTCATGATATCTATTTTCACATTCTTGTTAATTAAACATAAAACCATTAATAAAACCATAAATCATTATAATCAAGATAAAATTTATTTTCAGCATCACTATATTGACACTATATTATCTATTAATTCCGATTTTACTCTACTTTATTATCATGTGTCATTTCTTTAATTTCGACAGACTTATTATCTTGAAAATAATAATCATTATCAATATATCTTGAATAATTCCTAGTTTCATCATTCCATATCCAAGAGAAGAAAATCATATTAAAACCACGAAATTTTATTTCAGTAATTTTTAACATATTCATATTTAATTATTTTAAGCATGTAAAGAAAAAATAGGTCATTGTTTAGAACATTTTGTTTAGAAAATAAAAAAATAATAATCAACATCATAATCATATTTATCACCTTTCACATTATATGAATCTAAAAATATTTAATTATATTTTGAATTTTAATATCAAAATTAGTTTTGTAAATAACAATACAAAAAAGTCATAAATTATTTCACAAATAAAAGAAATAAAACATATTTGATAAAGCAAAGTATAAATTTGAACAAATTGAATTATCAATAATTCATAATAAAATCAAAAATAATTATGAAATTAAGATGATATTCTAAATATTAATTACCAATAATCAATATTCAAACTCTATTTTCCACTATGCCTTCAAAACCACTATTCATAATATATATAAAAATATACCGTAGGCACAAACTAATTAGTAAATTAAGATTATTTGTATCATAAATTCATAAAACAATAATTTAATCCAACCTTTATATAAAAAACATAATTCTTAAAATAAAAATCCATATATTTATGAATGTTTTGAACTATAAATAAAAATATTGGATATAAGGTGACAACAATGGAAAATTAGAACTTAAAATACAATTAAAATACCTTGGATGCATGGAAAATTAAAAAACAATAATCAAAAACCATAAATTGATAACAGAAGTGGGGAGATTGAGAGGGTGACACTAATGGGAATAATATCCATAGAGTGAAACGAGTGGTTATATGATAGGTGATTATGGTTAACATTGGTGGATCCCAATTAAAAGAGATTCAAGGCTATAAAATCAAATAATGAGAGATATGGGGCAACCAAATCATATAATAAAGGGGTAGGGTTCACCACAAGATAGAAAATTAAATTATGGAACACTAAATAATGAATCAAAAATTACTCATACAATTGATTGATTTACGTTATAATGGGTTTTCATTTATTTTATTTAATAAATGATATGATAAAATGGATTTCCCTATTTTTTATTAAATAAACAATTTGAAAATTATTTTATAACTTCATTTATAGATAACTAATGTAAAAATTTATCAGATTAAAATAATTATGTATTAGTGTAGGCTCAGAGCCACCTAGTGTTTCTAAAATTTCAAAATATCAAATGGTGTTTCACTAAATATTGAATACTATGATGCATGATTACATGAAAACACAAGTAACTTTATATTTAGTATACTTGATGATCATAATTCTTTGTTATAATGAAATAGTATGCATTTAATCTTATCTAGACATAATTCTAAAAAAAATAATTCCATGGAGGAAAAATATCCAACTCATTGAGAAAAATAATATTGTAGGGTAGAGAGGAATGAGGTTCCCTTGAAGGAAGTAAAAAGGAATAGGCCCCAAATAAAACAATATTTTTTGTTACCAATAATAGAAGAGACTCGACCATCTAAGTGTTTGAGACACCCTGATAATAGTTCCCCCTTTATGTCCATAGAATCAATTCCTACAAATCTTTCTTATTCCAGGTATGCAAAGGCATATCAAAAATGGAATACGTTTTAGACTATACTCTTCCTATAGATCATATAGATGACCTTTGAAATATGATTTTATCCCTTAGTGTTTAAGTAGATTTTAATTATTATATATTTCACTTACCTGGTCAATATAGTCATGGTTGGGCCTATTTATAGGAGTTAGAGGTAGTGGTATACTATGTATACTTCCTGAAACATATTATAGATATTTTTAAATTTTTTATAAGAGAATAAAGTATATCATGATTGAAAATTTTTTCCATTCCACTACACAATGTGCGGATGTCATGATTTTTTCAACCGTTGGTTCTATGCTAAGACTATCGTTGTTTTTTAAAATTTTCTACGTTTAGGAATATTTAAAAAAAATCAAACAATCATGCACATATTAAATAGAATATGATTAAAATATATATGAGGTCGACTCTAGGGAGTATTCTCATTTTGTTAGTACTTAAAAACATAATAAATTAAATAGACTTATACATAACTCCATGATCACATTACAATATTATAATGACATACCCACTAATGTCCTCCCTAATAGTGGAACACGTAGGAAGAGATGTATTTTGTAACAAATTTCACTGAAGGATAGCATGTTAGTGGGCCAAATTTATTGTGAGTCAATTTTTTACCCTATTTAATTTAATAAAAAATTATTTGATTATAATGATTAACACTAGTGGAAAAGTTTTTCTCATATTTTTTTTTTGGGATTTCAAGACGTGTTACATTGAGAAGTTTTTGAATGAAATGTTATAAATAGTTTTTATTGATTGTACACAATAATCGACATTATAATGTGTTTTTGTTGCTACTATTTTGAAAATATATGTATAAATTTTCCTAAAACTAATGATCTGGATTGATTTATCATGTCTGTTATATAAAAAAAATGTGAAATATTAATTAATGTAATTTTTCACATATGTTATAAAAAATAGATGATTTTTTAAAAGAATTAATTAAAAAACATATTCATAGTTTTACAACAAAAATTCCAAAAATAAAAATGTAGTAGCAGAAGTTTTGATAAAATAAAATCACTTAGAAATGAAATAGAAAAAAAACATAATCACATACTCAAATAATTTTAATATTATAATTTCAAATTAAATATTTATAGTATATTTTTAAAAATATCCAACCAATCATTTGAAATATTCTTCCTGTTCTCTTTTTATTTGATATTTCTTGTGTTCAGTATAAGTGTGAGGGTCATCCAAAATATACAAATTATAAACAAATTATTTAACTTTTATTATCAATATAATAGTAAGATACATTAAAGGAATGATTATAATAAAATTTAACCCTGTGAATGTTTGGATCTATTTAAGTTGAGATAATTTGAACATAAATCATTGATCATAAATCCATTCTCCTTTACACATAGTTGGTGATTATTGTTCCATTGCAAATGATTTTTTTAACTCAAAATAATATTTTATGTACTTTAATCCAAAATGTAGTAATTATAAATGATAATTAACCTTTTCTTTTATATATTTGATCTTTTCTCACCTATTTTTTTCTGTCTAAATTTACCCCATCCCTGTTTGAAAAAGATATGTATGAAATAAAGTTGAAATTTACTATAATATACAAGTATTCAAATAATCTAAATTACATGTTCAATAGGTGTCTAATTTTATTTTTCACATCACCATGTGTAGATAATATCTAGTAATATATCTTCTCACTTGAAAAAATCACACAATATCCATTAACTACTAACATATAAAAAACTAATTTTAATTTTTATTAAATTATGATAAATAATACTCTAAAAATATGTGTTCAATACCCTTCAACATAATAATCATCTAACACTTAATTGTGTTATTTTTTAATCAATTATTTATATAAACTGTTACTTCATCATCTTTCATTATCATCATAATTGGTGAAGTACATTATGGGTCAAAAAATCCATATATTGATGTTGCATCATAGGGAATACATAGTATATAAAGGTACCTAACAAACAAATTACATAATTTTTATGTTTCAATATAATAATGAAGCTAAAATATATATGGTAATAAAATTAGATGGAAAATACATGAATCATGTCGATTACCAATAAATATTTAGTTGCAATTTACATGATATATCTCTTAAAAATCATCATTTTCAGCACATAAATGTTTTCACCTATTAGAATATCCTATAATTATAACAATAATGTTGAATATATTGATTATATATCAATTGAAGTAAAAGAATTAACTAACAAGATAGAAGTGTGTAATTTTTTTAGTCTCTAAATTATGTGTTTTCCATTAATATATTCCTAAAAAATTATAAAAATATAAATTTTATGATATTTAAAGAAATTCATCCCCAATATAAAATAAATGATATAATATATACATGCCTTAATGTTATTTTTTATAAATATATATTGAAAATCTAAAAAATGTTTCATTCATTTTCAAAATTTAGTGACCATATCTGTAATAAATTGTATTATTTTATATCTATATATATTATATTGTGTAATGATTCTGACATGGTCCATATGTATCTAACGATGATGAAAAAAGTCTCTAATATATTAAATACTCTCATACACAAAAATAAGTTTTGGCAGATACTAAACATATAACTCACAATATATTGGAATCTATAATCGTGTATATGTACGAGTTGGATAAGGAGGAAATGGATTGGTGGATCAGTAGGTGGATATAGAGGAGTGAGATCATTAGGTACAGATGGAGGACATAGATATATAGTCAGAAACTATAGTTCAATATTAAAAAAATCAATTTTACTGATGTAATAATATTATCCTCCATCATCTCACCGTTCATTGAAAATTTAGATTCTAAATATTAAATTTTCCATTATATATATCCTCACTTGAATAATCTTCATCATGAATTTTTTTTATCTATATGCCTACTACATATCTTCATACTGGACCTGGGTGTTTTGTAATTCTTAATATAGTAGCAAAAATATCATTCCTACCCTTAGATATGAATCCCAATTTGTACCCTAATTTCAAAGGGATTCTTGTTTAAAATATTTTAGAAATTACATAGTGAACCACAATAAAAAATATATTTGAGCTCACAGAAATAACATAACTAAATTAAATAACTTCTTATAGTATTCAATGTTACAACCCTAAAATATTTCCCATGATATTGAACCTTTGGGAACATTTGGGACCACAAACATTTTTCATGTTTTTCCATTGAGGAAGGAGGCTCATCCTCTTTGGATCCGGGATACTCAACTCTTTTTTTAAAAAAATTAATACATAATTTGTTCATATAAAAACGCATAACCTATTGGAGGTAATGAATGAGGGTATATATTTTCTAAATTGGATCACATTAGGAAATATTCTCTTTTTCTATAAAATAAGAATAAAAATTCATTAATATGATCATTAATATAGGAAAAAAATTCTAAAATATTTGATTCAACTTAAAAAAATGATTCTAGTTGTCCATTATCCACAAACTGATTCAAAGAATCTTAATCCAAAAAAGGATATATATCACATGGATTTTTTTATTTATTTCCTTTAAAATGGAATCTTATGTGAGGGTTGATTTATAATCCCACTATCTCATAAAATCTGATGCTAAAAAATACATCCTTACTCTTACAGTGTTATGTATATCATATGTCTTCTAAAAATAAGGGGACAACCAATATTTTTAAAAACCATTCATGATAGGTAAAATTATAATGAATCATCTTTCAAAAATATTCTCCCATAGTTGTGATAGCTTCACTTATAGTCACATATCTAATGAAAATTCAAATTACTATCTTTGGATTAATCATACACTGTAAAATGATAATTAAATAGTTTTAAATTTGAATGCCTAGAAATATCATTATCATAAAAATTGATTGGTATCCTCTATCCCCACCTCATAAAACTAATAATTTTATTATGTTTTTGCTACCACATTTAACAAACCTATATATTCTTTCTCTTTTTGGATGTAGATGGATCAGGTGCAAAAGGATGAGAAGGATCCTCAGAATAAGTATGTGTAATGTTCTTCCCATAAGCATGATATGACTCTGATGTTTGATCAATCATTATCCTATATGTAATTGAAAAATATAAAATTAACAATCAGGTAGTATAAAAGTATAAAAATCCGAAATTTATATAAATAATTAAATAAATAATAAAAAATTATCCAATAGAAAGTAAACTAAACTAAACGAAATGTTTTTTTTAATATTTTCTTATATTTTTAAACAAACTGCTAAAATCATTAATTAGAGATGAAATGTCATTAAAATTTTAAAAAATAACTGTTATATAAAAACATTAATGACAATTTTCAAACAATATAAGTGAAATAAAAAAAACTATAAAAACAATATATACCATAATCATTATAGTAGTAAACAATTATATCAAAAATAACACAAGATATATTATTTATCTTATTTTTTATTAGTTAACAATGTTAAAATAATAATGATGACTTTTATGACACATAATGTAAAAATTACAAATGAAAACAATTCTTAAGTAAAATATAATATAAATCCAATAGTTGAATATAAATTTCAATAAAGGAAAAAATAATATGAATGAATCTAATTGATTATAAATAGAATATGTATCATATGAGTTGTAATTTGAGAATTATGTAAAAAAATAATATTTTATAAAATATTAAAAAGTAATAAAGTATTAAATATATGGTACCATTAATATTAGTAAAATATTTTCCCATATTCCTTCCTTGTGACCATTATGTAAGGAAAAAACCATGTCTATAATTTTGTGATCAATATTCCCCATTAATTTTTCTATTAAAGTACTGATCTCACATAAATTATAATCATCTTCATGTTTTTCATCAACAACATACTATTTTTTTCATTGGAAAATGTTATAAAACTACTTATTTGATGAAAAAAGATAAATTCTCTTCATGTGTTCCCATGGTAGAAGGAGAATCGATGTATTTTAATCTTTTAAGGTTAACTAGTCTCTTTTCGAATTCTTTTTTGGTAAACTTTTTGTCACAAATAACTTATATATAGTTACAAACTGGAACGTCATATTTAATGTATTCAACCTCACCTATCTATTCAATAACATTATAATATGAACTAATTTAAAAGTTTGTTCTTTCCATTATCACTTGAAATTGAAATTTCTGTTATGAAAACTAGTACACATAAATAATGATCTTTACTTATGTTGTCTTGATATTTCATATGATTTTTATAGCCATAAATGTCATACCATGACCATGTTATAAAATTTAAACATAGTCCACCCACTTATCATCTTAATGCTTGTGATACATTTTATCTACCATATAGAATATCTTTAATCCATGAATTTTTTTACAATCATTCAAATCCATATAACGTTCTTCATTGGATAACATTTTTTTCACATATTAATGTGAAATGTTATATATGGATGGTCATCATATATGTTTTTCAATATGAATAAATTTACCTTCATTAAATGTTCACCTATAAATCATTTTACATTCAATCCATGGATTCCAATTCCCCCTTATTTGACTCTTTCATAGTGAGATGTAGGAATAATGATGTGGTCCACTATAGAAAAACAGCTTTTAAAAAATTTATAGAATACATATAAATTTGATTATAAACAATGGAGGATTTAGGTTGGTATTAATTCCTAATACATATAGTCAATATATTTATGTAAATTTCAAAATTATACATCCATATTAGATATAGAGGTACACAATTTATTATTTCTCACACCAAATTTATCATTAAATACACCATGATATCAAGAAATGGAAGAAAATAAATTTCCCATTGAAAAGTATATAAACCACTTTTTCACCAAAATTTTCAATGAATACAGATCAATCACTTTATAAAATTGTGAAATAAAAAATTAACATGACTTCATGAAGGTAACTCTAAAATGGATGGGAAATATTACATATAATGAAACTAGTAGTGAAATGGCATCATGACATGAAAATCATGACCAATAATGGATGTCAAATTCAAATATTTAAGTGATAATTTATTGAAAGAATATACTTGTGGAACATTAATACCAAAAAGACACTGCCTAAAACAACCTTTATACTTGTTGTATTGTGTATGAAAAGCCCGAGTAAGGTATCTTCATCTACCATTTGGAGTGGGAGCTAACTCTAAATGTATTCCCTTTTAGAATATGTCTATTAAAAGAATGAAACCACTTTTTTATTTCCTTTAATATATAACAATATTCTTTTCAATCTATTAGAATTAATATTCTACAAATGCATTACATCAATTCAATATTTTACATCAAAATATCCCCAACATTTATTCTCAAAATAAATTACCCTTTCTTCCAAATTTTTCAATAATTACCATATTTGTGTGTCTTAATGAATGTGACATAAATTTTTTTCATCCTCCCAAAATATTGATATGTGGATTCTTTTTAGAAAAGTATAAAATTAATTTGGACTATTGAATTATGTTTTTTTTTATATTATATTTATCTATATACAAAACTAATAAATACCCATGTATACTATTTTTCTTCAATGTTTTAGATAATAATATAAACTATCTCGTTCAAAATTTGAATAAGATTTATGGACATTAACAATATATCCCAAAAACATTTCCATATACTAGGAAGTGATTTATATTAAACATAATAATTTCATGTCATAATGATCCAAACTAAGTAGACAAGATGATAAAATCGATTCGGCATGTCCCAGCGGTGATTTGAAGCATGATAAAGAAAACAGGTCTCATATAAAAATTATATACAACCAGCGTATAATGGGGTAGAAATGGTTATATCCATGATCCATAAAAAACATGTAAAAATGACTAATAAAGAAATTATAGAAGTACAAGACCAAAAAGTCCACATATGAACAACATTAACCACTAAATCATCACTCTATAAAGGAAATGATGAAAAGATAATATGAAATGAAACATTATTCCCTACCCTTTAACTGGGTTCTAGAAAAAAATCTACATTTTCCTATTGAAAATATTAGGGCGTTAGAACTAAGACCATTATAATTTCACCATGAATTCAATATAAAGTCTAATATCAATAATTAAAATGTTATACCTTTAAAACAAATAAATCATTCAAATATGTTTCATAATTCAAAACCATTTGTAAATAATTTTCCATTGGTGTTCATTAAATCCTTTCATATTCACAAATTTTATAACATGAAATGTATAATGTAAGAAACACGAATTAATATCTATAAATTATATATAACACATATCCATGAAATTATCCATCATGTGAAACAATTTGATAGGACCTCATGAGAAAACATGCGAGCAACAATCCCTAAAAAATATAACATATGATAAAAAACTATAAATGTTAAAGAACATCATACTAGGAACTAGGATGCGGAAATAAAAACTAGACATAAAATAATAAAAAACTAATAATATCTTGTCACTGAACTATATCATTTCCTACCACATTCCATCAATATCACAATTCCTCTAGAGATATTACACACACTATGAGTTAAATGTATCTTCTCAACTCGCAAAGGTCCCCAATGTTCCAAAGTTATTGAAAATATATTTCAAAACCATTCTAACAATTTTTAAAATATTTATTAATCCAATCCAATCCAATTATTTATTTTAAAATAATTTTTTGAACGAAAACCAACATTCAAACATTTAATCAAACACTTGATGTGAAAATACACATTTTAAAAGAAAACCCACATTAAAAACTTGTATGTTTCCTAGAAAAAGCATTAAAAAATAAATAACTTAAATTTTATGAATAAAACAATGGATGTTTTAAATAATAATTAGCAATTCATATAATTATACCATTATATAGAAACCCCTACCTCAAGAACAGAGGTATAAAAATTAACCTTTGAGAAAGAAGACTGGGAAATAGTATATCAGGTCCTCACAATCCTAGAACCCCAAGAACCACATCAATATTCTATGAATCCCCTGAAATAAAGCATAGATATACCAATATGGTTACACAAGATGATAGAAGAAGCGATCTAATGAGTATCTAATAAGAAATGTAAAAACTAGATAAAAAATTAAACATAGCATGTGATGACCCATCATGAACCAATGAAATCCACATTGAGTCCAAATAAAGAAGCATCTAGACCATTAGAGAAGGATTATTTATAGATAATATGAGTCTAGGTGGTTATTATGTGTTAAACAAGGGACCTAGGGATTTTTAATAAAAAATTTACATCATATAAAACCTCCATGCATGGTTTGTGGGATAATCCTCATGTTTTGGAGTAACAATGCTCATTAACCATGATCCCTATACAGATCTCCATTTTGTGGGGGAATATTTTAGAAACATGGTTACATTAACTATTCACTGACTGTAAGAACCCCTCTATCCAATAATTTATGATATACACTAGGTGACTACCAGGTTTTGAGAATCTATAAGACACCTCTAGTGGATGAACATAGGCCTCATGTTTTTTCTAGGAAAAATTGCATGGTTTTCCAAAACCAAGATCCAACTATGAATAACCCTCGGGGATTCAAATTTTCTTAACTCCTGAAAAACACCAAATAATGAATCAACCAAAGCATGATCAATACAATATCAAGAAGTACCTACAAAAATGTAACATTATGTTACAATATCCCCACCACAAGAGATTTATATCCCTATTATGTGATCAGAATTCTTGACTCAAAAAAGAAGAAGCACATTGTTACCTCATAAATTATTACTTCTCTCACATATGATGGATATAACATCCACACTACCATAGTACCCATAATTTATGATTCATTTTATCATTCATAACCTAATCCTGATAATCCTTAATTTGAACAGGTTACTAAATAATGATGGTATCAGGATCTTGATCAAAATCCTACCATTAAAAACATGAGTAGGATTCAGTTGATATCTCATCAGTGGAGAAAAATGAAACACATCATGAATCAAAGTAAAATGAGATATTTTTTTATATCCAATATTCCAACATTACAAGTAATTACTTGGTATCAAAGAGGTGGACAGACATTAGTTCCAACATACCCTGCATTCTAATATGATGATTACCAAACAATGTGTAACTATGAGAAAGAACCCGATCATGAAACTGAAACTCTAGCCGCCACCATTCACTATGAATATAATATTTTTTAGGGAACCATCTTATGGCCAACTCTTCTAGATCATCATCAAAATTTATTTTATGTATTGAATGATAATCGAATCATACAAGGAATACTATCCCAACTCTGCCCATCATAAGGGAGATCTAAATGGCCACCCATATAACACTTCCATGGGTACCATCTTTATTAATTACTGTAAACTATTATTATAGAGAAATTCAACCTTAGGAAAACCATATTCATAATATCCAAAAAAAATCAACCACACAATCCCAAATCAAATCCTATAAACATGTATATCTATCTATGTTAGTCCATCCATCTTCTCGTGATAATTCATGATCAATTTCAACTAGGAACACATTTCTTCTTTCAGAAATTTATAAACCAGTATGTGTACCACTTTTCCCTATTAGACACAACTACATAGGGATCCCCAAAATATCTCATAATCTTTTGTACCTAAAAGACTCCAAGATGTTCTACCATCACAATCTCTTTAATAGGTATGAAATGATCAGATTTCTTATGCTGATCAATGATCATAAAAATTGTATCCTTCCCACTAGGTTTCTTTTGTATAACAATGATGAAGTATATAAAAATATTATCCCACTTTAATATTGGAATGGGTAATGGTTTCAACAAACCAGTAGATCAATTGTATTCCTCCTTAATTTTCTTATAGGTGATATTCCCAGAAAATAAATACACGATCGACCGCCACATCCTTGGACCCCATTAGACATATAATGTCATGATAAATCATTTTATCCCCAAGGTGTATGGAACACCATGATTGGTTTCTAATATCCATCAAATATTTTATCAAAGGAATCAGAACAACCAAACTGGTACAAATGTACAATTCTCTACTCGGGTATCGAGACCACTCACCCATGGTCACCCCACCATAAAAAATGTTACATAATAATTCTCACTCAGTATATGTAACATTATATATCCTAATAAACCCATGAAAAGTTGAGTTAGTCATTATTGAATCCAATAAAACCTATCCACCATCCTCTTTCCCTCTGAAGCTCATCCTGGTTAACAAACACATCAGAGACCACTCCTCGACTAATTAATTCACAACATGTGTCATAAATTTTCTTATCAATACATTGAAAACAATATTTTGTTTCCCAAGAGTGTATAAATTATAAAAACACCAATTGTAATCATACTCAAACCAACATCTATACTTCCTTTTTATATCCCTTTGAGAAAAAAATTGATGGTTCTTATGATCAAAATACATTGTAAACCCCTTCATAAAGAGATAGTGATGCCATGTTTTGAGTGCAATAATAACTTTTTACAACTCAAGATCATCATTATGGTAGTTAATCTCATGGAGGGGTAAATGGGAAGATATATTGGATACCACTTATTTTTCCAGCATCAAGAAACATCCCAAACCCGTACCAAAAGCATCACAGAAAAAATCATCACCTAAACCCAATTCTTGAAGAATGAAAATTAGTACATAATTCATCCTCACATTTATCTCCTCAAATGATGTATTAATTTTTTAATTCCATTAAATAATTACAACATTATGGATTAAAGCTATAAATAATGATTTGATATTCTTGGAATCCTAAGAAAACCGTGTATAGTAACTAGATTGACCCAAGATGCTCCAGATCTAAAACATGTTTATGGGGTGTTCCCAAGATATAATTGCATGTATATATCCATGATACACTAAGAATCCCTATATGATATCACATTACCCTTAAATATAACTTGCTGTATTAAAAAATAGTAATTGGAATGATTACCATATAAATGATGTTCCTTAAAGGTTTGAATAATATTATCCAAATGGACTATATGCTCATCATCTATCATAGAATACACTAAAATATCATCCACAAACACAAGAATAAATTATACCAAAAACAAATAAAATATTAATCCTTCAAATCCATAAATAAAGAAGGAGTGTTCATGGGACCATATGGGATACCCAAGAACCTGAAATTCCAATTGTAGTTCCCAAATGATATATTAGGTATGTCTTCATCATTGAATCTCTACTGCTTTTACAATTAATGGAGTTCACTATTGTAATACCAAAAATCCCCAATATTTTATTCAAAGGGATAAAAAATCCAACAAAAAGGATATTTGTTCTTAATGGTAACCTTTTTAATCATTCGATAATCCACACAATGTATGGGATTTATTTATTCCATATTAGAAAATCGAAGATGAGGATCCCAAGATGAAATGGTCAGATGAATAAATACCTTATCCTCTAGTTCATCTAGTTAGAAATTATGTTCCAAAAACTCATTATGTTATATTTTTTATGATGTTATAAAAATGGGTATTATTCAATGCATACAGTAAGTAGAAAACTCATCCTCACTATATGGTGGTAAACCAAAAAATTAATCTGAAATGTCATTAGGGTATTAAATAACCACTATAAGAATTATTATTCCCAATAAAGGGTAAATAAAATCAAGAAAATATCTGATAATTGGCATGATATTACCCCAGCATATGGAACAACAAGCCACACCTTTTCGGATTATGAGTCCAACTCACCCTGAAAATCATGGGTGATCTCATCAAATGATAAAAACTCAACCCAATGATGATAATAGTACATTAGGACCTTAAAAATGATCATTTAATTCAAGATAAGTTTTAGGATAATAATTTCAATATAAAGAACTAAAAAGTAAAATATCATGTTGTAGTTGGTTATCATCACCTGACATGTGGGACAATTGAAACCATGTTTGAACCACCTTCCCAATGAAATAAAAATATACAAAAAGTATGAAATAATTTCATAACATTATCTCAAAAAATAAATTATCTTTGAAAATATTAAATAATTAGTATCAAATGCATAAAACAAGAATTGAACCAATAAAGATGAAATAAACACCATACCCCAAATAGTATGTGATACTATTTTAGATTTTTCTAGTGCATAATTTTCTGTATAAGGTTGTTTAATCTCAGACACATGATTATACTCTTTTTCTTGATGATTATGTACACCACCCATGGTAGCCCTAGTTACAAAATGAAAAACCTTGGTCAATGTTTATCCTACCTTACTTCTTTAAGATATACTTTCATCAAAATGACTTAGGTGAACATGGTGTCTAAAATGATGACTTGTTTTAAGAGAATCCTCACATTCTGTATTAATATGACCACACCTCCCACACTAGTTGTAGAAAACTTTTTGATTCCCAAAAGAAACCCCTAAAACCATTCTTTATGAAACTAAGAATCCTCAGGATTTATTTTCTGGTTAGATTACTCACCTTATATAATAAAATAACCAACCACATCTCCACCAAAACCTGTATTTTCATTTATATCATTCTCAACGAAAGAATATTTTTCAACTACCTCAATGAATGTTCATAGGCAAATTAGAATTGACATTGATCAATTATTTGGAAATCAATCCCTACTCAAATATTCAAATCATTAGGTACACATTGGTGGAAAGTTCTTATTCTAGATGCACTAACTAAATATAGAGGGCGGAATAATTCAGGATAGAATGTTCTCTTTTCTCTAAAATCATAAACTCTTAGATCATCACGACATGTAAATTCTGAGGTTAAAACTTCTGATTAGCGATTTTCGTGAAAGAAGTACCGTTAAGGTCATCATGAAACTTCTCTTGAATGATAGAGTCCTACCATGTCCATCATGATCGTTAGAGTATGTATGTAGAAAACCCCACCATTGAGTCCCCAAATGTCTTCATAAAGTTGAAGATCCTCTAGATCTTTTTAGTCAAATCCTTGTATTATTAGGGTAATTTATTACCATGTATTATGGTAGGATATTACATAGTAAATTGTGATCCATCATCCAATGTTCTTCCCAAGTTCCTAAAACCCACTTGATCCAAAGTGTAAATTGAATGGATTACCACTTAATGTAATGAAAATTCCACTGAAGGATTTTCCTATGGGTCCTATCTCACATATTGATCTTTCATATTTGGAAGATCTCTTATCCAAGGTATTTTCTTTTAAATATAAGAAAAATACAAATTGTATTTAAAAAATATTAAAAAATCTTATGATAAATGTAAATAATTCAGATACATAATTTAAAACATAATTTATTTAATTAAATCATGAATTTTAAAAAATAAATATATTTCCTTAATAAAAAATATGTTCTTTTAAATAAAAATCCCATTCAGTTAATTCTAATGACCTTAAAAACCAAGTCACAAGCATGGTAAAAGATTTCTAACCACCCTTGGTAACTGGAGTTCTCAAACAAAAGTGAGATGGCAAGGAACCCTCCCATATATACATCGTGTATTTTGATGGTCCTCAATCCTTTCTACCTAGGACCTAGAACTAAAATTATCCAGTTTTATCACACATCATGTTGAGCATGAATTTGATACCATTCTATAACAAACCAGCCTAAGTAAACTAGACAATACACATCATGAATCTCATCACAATGGTGAGGTTCAAAAACATAATGGAATCAAGAATCGTATAAAAAACACAAGATATGAAACTAGAGTACATCAAATAAGAATTAGATACATCTATGACCCATATAGATCAAGACATATTGGATAAACCATGACGTATAAATAGAAAATACCAAAAGTCCCATTGTGTCCAACCATCACCTATAATCCATCCCTCTATAAAGGAAATGACAAATAGAGAAGAAAACATGATACATGAAGACCTTTCCTCTATATGGGTATTGTTAAAAAATTTCCAAAACCATCCAAAGGAAAAAATTATGCTTTGAGAACTTGGACTAGTATGATTCCATAATAGAGTATATTCAAATTCAAATATAAATAATTCTATAGCTATTGATTTAAAAAAACCCATTTTTACAAGTAATTTTAATAATATAAAATCATTTCTAAATCATTTTCCTTTGGTTTTAATTGAGTCCATTCATATTAAAAAATACACAAATATGAAATTTATAAGTGAAAAAATATAAATTAATATCCATACATTATAATGTAATAAATCTAACACATATTGGTGAAAGAATTCATCATGTGAAACCATGTGATACAACCTCATTAGAAGACATGTGATAAATAATACATGAAAAAATCCATCCTGTGATAAAAAAACTGTAAATAACAAAGAACAATGTATTAAGTCATGGACTTTTGGAATAGATACAATAAATATAATAATCTAAAACCTTGTATTTTTAATTACCAACCTATATCAATTCCTTCCACAATCTATCGATATCACAAATCCTCAAGTAGAATTATGCACACTATGAGTGACATGTCTGTTCCGAACAAAACCATGGTTCCCAAACATCCATGATTGTCACAGCCCATTTAAAAACTATGATAACTATTTATGGAACATTTTAAAATCCAATACAATCTAATTTCATGTTTTAAAACACCATTCCAAACTGAAACCACCAGTCGAGAATTTAATCAAACACATGGTGCAAAAAAACCCATTTTTAAAGAAGAACCCCATTAAAAACATGAATATTTCAATGAAATTCCTTGAATACACAAGTAAATACAATTAAAATGTTAAAAAAATTCAAGAATTATATGAAATTAATATTATTAACTCATTTTATAGAAACACTTACCTCTAGAACTAAGGTAAAACTATTCACCATCGACAACGATGATTGGGGAAGAGACGACCGGGTTCCCATGATACCAGATGCACATGAAAAAAATAAATCATATATCAATAGAAATATATCTATCATACGAAACCACTTTTGATTCTAGGATATAATAAGAGAAGATATAAAATGAGTATCTAAAAAGAAAATTGAATACTGGGTAAAAAATGACACATACCTCGAGATGATCCATCAAAAATAAAAGAAATACACCTATGATCCAAATAGGGAATCCTATAGACCACTAGTGAAGGATATGATCAAGATAATATTATGTTAGTGGTATTTAGAAGATAAACTAGGGTCTCATGTTTTAAAATTATAATTCATAGAATTTAAAATCTGTGTGAATTGTTTGTTGGAGAGGTCGCATGTTTAGGAGTAACTATGCATCTCAACCGTTCACTCTATAGAGAGATCTTATATGAGGTGCACATTTTGGATACAAGATTACGTTATCCTTACACTAACCATGAAAACCACTATTTCCTTGGGTGTACAATTTTCATTGGGTGGCCACATTGTTTAGACAAATCGTGTATCCCCTTAAGTGGTTCAACACAGGCCACACAGTTTGCTGGGCTAAAACACATTATTTTACAAATCCACACTCCAAAAATTAAAATATCCAAGGGAATCCAAAATTTTCTAAAAACTCCCAAAATGACCCAATGAATGTGCCAACTAATGAATGGACAAAACAAGGGTCAAGAAGTACCTGTAGGAATGTAGCATGGCATTACAAATGTAGATGAAAATGATCAATTTTATAACAATCACACTCTCCAATACATTTTGGTTGGTATGCATTTTATTGTAACTAAAATCCACCAGGAATAATATATTCTTCACATTATAATTAATATCGGTAAGATCATTATCTTTATGAAGTATTTCTTTCAACAATTATAAAAACTCTGCCAAAACAATTTTCACTCAATCTATTTTTCACGATCAAGATAATTAAACTTAAAACCATTGATCAAAAAAAATTCATTTGAAATTGGATATAATGGCTTTTCAGAATCACCATATAGACACTCTATTGTAACTTTCTTCCCATTTACATATACTTTAATATTATAAGTCATTTCATAAATTTGATCAGACATATCATCTTGAAAATCATAATCATTATCAATAGATCTTGAATTATTCATTTCTTCACCATTCCATATACTAGGGAAGAAACACATATTAAAACCATGAAATACTATATGATCATTTATTTAATTTTTTTTACATAATCATATTTAAACATTATACGAATTGATAGAAAAATATGTCATTATTTATAACATTTTGTATAGAAAATTCCAAAAAATAATCAACACCTTTATCATATTCATCACCTTTCACATTGTAGTAATCTAACATAGACTAATTATTATCTATAAAAAATATCAGGAATTGAAAATATTTAATTATATCATGAAATTTAATTTCAAAATTACTTCTATAAATAATAATTTAAAAAATTCATAAAATATTTCACAAATAAAATAAATAAAAATTATTTGATAAATAAAAATATAAATTTAAACAAATTTAATTATTATTATACTACAACAAAAAAGGAATTTAGCAGCGGTTTGATTTTACGTTTCGCGGTAGTTCAAACCGCCGCTAAATATACTGGCGGTGGTTTTGAAAAACTACCGCGAAATCGTGTGTCGGGAAACTATTCGCGGTGGTTTTCAAAACTGTCGTAGAACGTTTCGCGAAGGTTTTTAGCAGCGTTTTAAACCGCCTCTAAATGATTTAGCGACTGTTTTTTTAATTTTCTTTAATTTTTTTAATTATTTCATTTTTATTTTATTTATTTTATATATTTTATATATTTTATATATTTTATATATTTTATATATTTTATATATTTTATATATTTTATATATTTTATATATTTTATTTATTTTATTTATTTTATATATTTTATGTATTTGATATATTTGATATATTTGATATATTTTATTTCTTATTTATTTTTTGTTTTATTATTTCGTATTTATTTTATTTATTTATTCATTTACATTATTTATTTATTTCGTATTTATTTTTTATTTTATTTATTTATTTCGTATTTATTTTATTTATTTCGTATTACTTTATTTACTTTATTTACTTTATTTATCCATGCATGCACATCCCATGCACATGCAAATGCACATGCCATTGCAATATAAAGAAATATTGGATTTGGTGAGATTTGAACCCCTAACTCTTGCATATTTTCCAAATATTTTACCACTCTACCAAACTCGCCACGTGGTTAATAAACAGAATTTAATATACTTATATATATTAATTGAAAAAAAAATAATACATAACTAATAGATATAATAAATAATAATAATAATAAATAATAATAAACAAATAATAATAAACAAATAATAATAAATAATAATAAATATTAAAAAATAATAAATAATGATAAACAAATAATAAATAAGAAATAATAAATAATAAATAATAAATAAGAAATAATAATAAACAAATAATAAATAATAAATAATAAATAATAAATAATAAATAATAAATAATAAATAATAAATAATAAATAATAAATAATAAATAATAATAAATATGAAATAATAAACAATCAACAATAATAAATAATAAAAAATAAATAATAAATATTAATAAATAATAATAATAGATAATAATAGATAATAAATAATAAATAATAATAAGTATTAAATAATAATAAACAAATAATAAATAATAATAAACAAATAATAAATAATAATAAGAAAATAATAAATAATAATAAACAAATAATAAATAATAAATAATAAATAATAAATAATAAATAATAAATAATAAAAAATAAAAAATAAATAATAAATAATAAATAATAAATAATAAAAAAAATAAAAATAAAAAAAATAAAAAATAAAAAATAAAAAATAAAAAATAATAAATAATAATAAATAATAATAAATAATAATAAATAATAAATACGAAATAAGATAATATTTAACAGTGAATATTAAATAATAAATAACACATAATAAATAAAATATTATTATTAATAAATAATAAATATTAAATATTAAATAATAAATATTAAATATTAAATATTAAATAATAAATAATAAATAATAAATAATAAATAAGAAATAAGAAATAAGAAATAAAAAATAAGAAATAAGAAATAAGAAATAAGAAATAAGAAATAATAAATAAGAAATAAGAAATAGGAAATAAGAAATAAGAAATAAGAAATATATAATAATAAATATATAATAATAAATAATATATAATATATAATATATAATAATAAAAAATAAATAATAAAAAATAAACATTAAATAATAAAAAATAATAATAATAAACAAATAATAATAAATAAATAATAAATAATAATAAACAAATAATAAATATAAATATTAAATATAAATAATAAATATAAATATAAATCATAAATCATAAATCATAAATCATAAATCATAAATCATAAATAATAAATAACAAATTAGATATAATAAATAATAAATAATAATTAATAAGTAATAAATAATAAATAAATATAAATAATAAATAATAAATAACTCGAAAAAAATTATTGTTAATAATAATATTATTATATTATTATTAATAATAAAAAATAAAAAATAAATAATAAATAATAAATAATAAATGAATATAAATAATAAATAATAAATAACCAGTAATAAATAAAAGATAATAAATAAATTAAAGTATATTATAAATAATAAATAATAAATAATAAATTAAACACATGAAAAAGTATGAAAAGACGTGATAAGGGATGAAAAATCATGAAAAGGCATGAAAACGGATGGAGAAGCATGAAGATTGAGGCATTAGAAAGAATGAGAAAGCATAAAAACTCATGAAAACTCTTGAAAACCCCTTAAGAATTTTACACAATCATCATAATAACCAATAAAAAACCATTGATAAAGATAACAAGTCATGGAAACCCAAATAAACAGTAATAAATGGAACAACCGTTAAAAAACATCAAAATGGTTATAAAGTGACAAAAACATTGGAATCACATTAACGGAGATAACTTATGATCCGAGAGTCTGTTCCAGATCCGCAACTAGTCAAATCAAAGATCATAAAACAATCTTCGAGCTGATAGGTGAGAGATACTGAATGGACCGACGTATCGGAAGTTACGACTATTTAAAAAAAGCTGACAGAGAACGGGTGCTAGAAACGAGGCATCGAAAAACATAACAAACCTAATACCCACTAAAAAGGCCATAACTTATGATCCCAGAGTCCTTGTGGGCACCGCGACCAGTCAACGCGAATCTTATGGAAGGACCTACGATCTGGCAGGTGGAGGATTCTGAACTGACACGCGGATCGAAAGTTAGGTCCATTTGAAGACACGTTTGATGGGACACCGGTGACGGAAACATGGTTTTGGAGGCCATCAGAGGGTTTTTTGGGGTCGAAAAACACGAAAAAATCTTGCTTGTGTTGGTATAGTGTGTAGCCCTCTTCGCTGGATTCAATTTGATATGTGGTAGAGCCCAAACGGACACCCTGAGTGAAAGTTATATCCGTTTGAAGCAGGAGAACTTTTTTCAACTTTCTTACAACTCTCCTATCTTCCTCACCTTAGATCGTCTCATGGTTTTGATTATACGTGCTTCTAGATATGTTCATGAGATTCAATTTTACTGGTCGTGGCGCTCCAATGGACGCCCGAATCAAAAGTTATGGTCGTTTTAGTGATTTCATGGTTTCTAGTGTTTTTTTTCTTTTTTTTCATTTCATTTCGCGGCGGTTTTTTAAAACACCGCCGCTAATCCTCGAAAAAATAAAAAAAAAAATTAAAAAAAAATTAAATTTTTATTACACATTTCGCGGCGGTTTTAAAAACCACCGCGAAAAAACCGCCGCAAAACGCCTATTTTCTTGTAGTGTTACTTCATCATAAAATCACAAATTAGCATGCAATTGACACGATCAGCTAAATATAAATTACCAATAATCTATTTTGAAACTCTATAATCAACTATGTCTTCAAGATATCGATTCAAAAAATATATAAAAAAATACCCTAGACACAAACTATTTAGCAAAATATGATTATTCGTAACATCAATTCATAAAATATCCTTTAAGTAAACCTTGATATAAAACCCATTATTCATAGATTTAAAAAATCCTTAGATTCATGAATAGTTGGAACTGTAAATAATAATATTGGATTGAAGTTGACAAAAATGGAAAATTAGAACTGAAAGAAATGGAAATTCCTTGAATTCATTGAAAATAAAATACAATAAACATAAACGATAACTTGATATCAGAAGTGGGATGATTGATAGGGTTACACCAATGGGAAGAAGATTCATAGAGTGAAAAAGATGTTTTAGGTGATGGGTGATGATGGATGACAATGGTGGATCCCAATTGAAAGAGATTCAAGTCCCTCAGATCAAATAATGAAGAGATCTGAGGCCACCAGATCAACTAACGAAGGGGTAGGTTTCACTACAATATAGAAAACTAAATGATGGAACAATAAATAATGACATTAAAATTAATCATCCAATTGTTTGATTAAAATTCTAATGTTTTTCATGTATTTAATTTTATAAATTATATGAAAAATGGTTTTCCAAGTTAGTTATTAAATAACCAATGTGATAATTAATTTATAACATCATTTATGGATACACGATGGGAAAATGTTTCATCTTTAATGAATTTTGTACTTGTGTAGGCTCATATCTGCCAAGTGATTCCAAAATTTAAATATATCTAACGGTGGTTCACTAAATATTTAAAAATTTGATGCATGAGAACATAAAAATATGAGTTACAATACCTTCAGTAAAATTCGTAATCATGATTATTTGTTTTAATGAAATAGTTTAGGTTTAATCCTATCTAGATGGAATTTTAAAATAATTGATTCCATGGAGGAAAAAATATCATACTAATTGAGAAGAAAAATATAGTAGGTTAGAGAGGAATGAGGTTATATTTAAGGAAGTAGAAAGTAAGAGGCCCCAAATAAAACAATATTTTTTGATACCAATAATAGAAGACACATGACCATATAATTATATGAGACATCTTGATCATAGTTCCTCCATTAGTAACATAGAAAATATTACTACAATTCCTTCTTATTCCAAGTATGCAGAGGTGTCTCACAAATGGAATACGTTAAGGATTATACTATTACTATAGATTTTATCAACCACCAATGAAAAATGATATAATCTCTCAGACATTAAGAAAAATTTAATGCTCATATACCTCAACTTCTACGACCAATATAGTCATGTTTAGGCCTACATATAAGAGGCATAGGTAGTGGTATACAATATGGGTTTCCAAAATCCTTATTATTGATAAAGTTCAAATTTCTATGTTGGAATCAAATATCACATGTTTGAAAATATTATCCATTTCACAACATAATGTGGGGATGCTCGGATTTTGCAACTTTGGGTTTTAAATTTAGACTATTATTATTCATTAAAATTTCATAAGTTTAGTAATTTATAAATGAAAAATTCAAACAAATCATGGAAATATAAAATAGAATATGATTTAAATAAATATGTGGTAGACTCTATAGAGTATGCGTATTATTTTGTACACCATCACAAACACAGTAAATTGAATACACTTATACAACACTCCATGTTATATTTACATCATTATAATTGCATACCCACTGATGTCCTCCCAAAAAGTGTCATAAGTAGATAAAAATAGATTTTGTAACATATTTCATTAAAGGATATCATGTTAGGGACCCAAAATTATTATGAGGTATTTTTTTAACCCTTTATGATTTATTTTAATATTATATAAATATAATGATTAACACTAGTGGAAAAGAGTTTTTGTTGTTGTGTTTTTATGCTTCTAAATCAAGTTACATTGAGATGATATTGATTGAAATTTTTTAGAGAGTTTTTAAGGTTGTTGAATAAAAATCAACATTATAATGTTTTTTTAATTCTACTATTTTAAAAACTGATGTAGATATTTTCCAAAAAATATTGATCTATAATGATTTGTCATGTTAGTTATATAAAAACTAATCTGAAAAATATATTGATTTAAATTTTCAAAAAAATTATAAAATAAATAAAGTGATAAAATTTATTTTATATTTAAAATAAAATAAATATTAATTGTTCTATAACAAAACGCCAAATATAAAAATACAGTATCACAAGTACCAAAAAAATAGAATCACTTAGCCACATGATAGAAACAACAATTTGAATTACATACTCAAATAATTTTAATATTATAATTCTATATTCCATATTTATAGTATATGATTAAATAAATCCAATCAAACTTTTGAAATATTATTTCCATTCTCTTTGTAAGTGATATAAATTGTGGTTAGTATATTGCTAAGGTTAACTAAAAAGATACAAATTAAAAACTATTTATTTAACATTTATTATCAATACAATAGTAAGATATATTAATGGAATTTTTATAATAAAATTTAACCATGTGTAATTTTGTAACTTTTTAGGTTGAATTAATTAAAAACATAAATCCATGTTTCATTAGACATATTTGGTGATGATTGTACCACTACAAACGAATATTTCTACTCAAAGTAACATTTTAGGTATTTCAATCAAAAAACATTGTAATTATAAATGAGAATTCACCTTTTCTTTTATATATTTGATCTTTTCTCTCCACTTTTCATCTATCCAAATTAATTGCACCTCTATTTGAAAATGATATGTTTGAAAAAAAAAGATATAATAATATACAAGTATTCAAATAATAAAACCTAAACATTCAATAGGTATCTAATCTTCCTTTTCATATCACCATGTTTATATTATATCTAATATGATATCTTCTCACATGAAAAATGAACACAATAGCCATTAACATTTAACAGGTAAAAAATATAATTTTAATGTTTATTTAATTAAGAGAAATAAAACTTTAATAAATATATTTTTAATATCTTTCATCATCATATTTCATTTTATGCTTAGTTGTATTATTTTTAAATCCATCACTAATATAAACTGATACTTCATCACCTTTCATTATCATCATAAATGGTTAAGTACATTGTGGGTCCAAAAATACATATATTAATGTTACATCAAACCAAATAAAATGTGTATAAAGATACCAAGTAAAAAACTAACATCGTTATTGGGTTTTAGTAAATTAAAATAGCTACAAGATATATGATAATCAGATTATTTCATGGAATTTTTTTTAATTTATTATCATATCATAAAATTTGAGAAATAATGTTGAATATTATATAAATATATCAACTAAAGTAGAAGAAGTCACTAACATGATATAAGTACGTACTTTTCTTGTCTATAATGTATATGTTTACCATTAATGTATTACTATAAAAAATATAAATATGTAAAATTTAAAATATTAAATGAAATTAAACCCCAATCTGAAATTGAAAATATAATATATACATTCCTCCATGTTAATTTTTTGGAGAATTATATATCAACCAACTAAAAATGGTTTATACATTTTCCAAATGTAGAGAACTTATCGGTAAGAATTTTTTTTATTTCAAATATATCTATATTATCTTGTACAATGACCCTAAAATGGCCCATATGTATCTATCTATGAATGAAAAAAACTGATATAATAAATAATATAATATAAAAAAATATGTTTTTGGGGATACACAACATATAAATCACAGTATATTTAATTTATAATGGTGGATGTGTGGGTGTTGGATAAGGAGAAAGTGGATTGGTCGGATTAGTAGGTGGAGCTGGAGGAGTGAGCTCTACATGTAGAAATAGAGGACATAGATATTTAGTATGAATCTATTTTTAAATATTAGAAAACATAAGTTATATATAATAAATAATCATATCCTCCATCATCTAACCATTCTTCTAAAATATAGATTCTAAGGATTCTATTTTCATTTTTATATATCCTCACTTAAATAATACTCATCATGACAAAATACATTTTTTATCGATATGCCCGAAATGTATCCTCATATGGGACCTAGGTGTCTGGAAATTCATAATAGAGTACGTAAAATCTCATTCCTACCCTCAGATATGAATTCACCATATCATTTCTGATCATAATGGGATTCTTGTTTGTAATATTTATAAATTAATTAGTGAATCACAATATAAAAGTATTTGAGTTCACTTAAATAATAAAAATTAATTAAATAACTTCTCACAATCGTCAAAGATACAACCCCGAAATCTTTCAAAAGATATTCACCCTTTCTTATAATTTGGGACCACGTACATTTTCCATGTTTAACTGTTGGGGAAATAAGGGCCATCCTATGTGGAGTTGGGAGACTCAACTCTCAATTTTAAAAAATATTCATCTATAATTTTTTGATCTGATAAGGCATAACCTCTCTGAGGTATTGAATGAGGGTATACATATTTTGGATTGGATCACCTTATGATATCTCATCTTTTTCTATAAAATAAGAATAAAAAATCATTAATACGATCATTCATATAATAAAACCATCTATAATATTCAATTTAACTTACCAAAAAATGATTCTATTTATAAAATATCAACAAATTGAATCCATGGATATTTATCCAAAAAAAGAATATATAGCACATGTATTTTCATTATTTTTTCATTAAAATGATATCTAATGTTAGGGCATATTTAAAATCCATCCATCTCCAAGAACCTGTTACTAAAAATTTCATTCCATCTCTCTCAGTGTTAGTTATATCAGATGCCTCCTAAAAATAAGGGGAAACCCAATATTTATAAAAATATTTCATGATAGGTAAAATTATAACAAATGATCTTACCAAAAATATCTCCAATAACCATTATATTTTCACTTATGTACACTTATCTAATCAAAAATAAAATTACCAACTTTGGATTGAGCATAGACTGCAACAAAAAAATTAAATGGTTTTGAATTTGGATGCCAATGAATATCATTTTCATAAAATCGATTGGTATCATCTAGCCCCACCTCAGGCAATTGATTAATTTTTTAAATGTTTGGTAACACATTTAACAAACATATACATATTTTTTACCTCTATGGTTGTAGGTGGATCATGTGTAGAAGGATGAGGGGGATCCTCAGAATCAGTATGTGTAATGTTCTCCCTATAAGCACGACATGACTCTATTGTTTGATCAAACATTGTCTTATAATTCAATATAATAAATAAAATCAACATTCAGTAAGTATAGAAATTTTACAATCTAACAAATATATAAATATTTAAATAAATAACAAAAAAAATGCTCCAATAAAATGAAAACTAAACTATACAAGAATCATTTTTATTCATATTTTATTATGTTTTCAAATATACTCTTAACAACATTAATGAGAGATAAAATTTCATAAAAAATTTAAATAATTCAACTATTATATAAAACTATTAATGGAAATTTCAAAAAAACTAAAAATAAAATAAATCAATACACAAAAAAACAGCCTTTATCATATTCATTATAGTATTAAAAAATAATGATAAAAATAATAATGAAGAAATTATTTATCTTATTTGTTATTAGTTAAAAATTTTAAAATAATTTTGATGACATTAATATTACATATAGTGGTAAATACAAATGAAACAATGTTTATTTAAAAAAATAAATCCATCTATTGTATAAAAATTTAAATAATAGAGTAATAATAAAAATAAAATTAAACTATTATAAACAAAAAAATTATCATATGAGTTATAATATGTGTTTTATGTAGATAAAAATATTATTTAATAAAATTTAAAAAATATTAAATGAATAAATTATATCTAATTTGTATTATTAAGATTTTTCCTCATATTTTTTGCTTGTGAAAATTATGTATGGAACAAACCATGTCTACGATTTTGTGACCAATATTACCCAATAATTTTATCATTAAAGTATGTATCTCACATAAATTAGCATCATCTTGAGGTTTTTCATCACCATGAAACTATTTTCCCTTAAAAATGAAAGAACACTACATATTTTATTAATGAAATTATGTTATTTTTTTCATGTGTTCCCATTGAAAAAGGATCATCTATGTATTCTAATAAATTCAAGTTAACTACTATCATTTTTATTTCATTTTTTATAAAATTTTTGTCACTAATAACCCATTTATAGTTAAACACCAGAACATGAAATTTAATTCAATCAACCTCTGATATTCATTCAATAACATTATAATATGAAACAAATTAAAAAGTTGGTTTTTTTCCAAGGAACATGAGATATGCATTTCTTCTATGAAAACCAATAAAATACAATCATGATCTCTACTTATGTTGTCTTGATATTTTTTAGGATTTTTATAGCCATTAATTTCATACCCTAAAATGTTCAAAAATATAAAAATAGTCCACCCACTAATAATATTAATGCTTCTGATGGATTTTCTCTACCATATACGATATCTTTAAACCATTTATTTTCTTATGCTCATTCAAATACATATAACATTATTTTTTTTGATAAAATTTCTTTCAAATATTAATGTGAAATGTTATATATGTATGAGCATCATATATGTTTTTCAATATGTATAAATTTACCTTCACTATATGTTCACCAATCAATGATTTTACATTCAATACATGGATTCTGAATTCCTCTAATTTAACTCATTCATGGTGAGATATAGGGAAAATTGTCTGATCCACTATTGATAAACACCATGTAGAAGCCACTAAAAAATACTTACAACTACAATTATCCAATGTGGAGAATTTATGTTGATATGGATTCCTAATATATACCTTCAATATCTTTATATAAATTTCAAAATGATACATCCAAATTAGATATATAGGTTAACAAATAATTATTTGGCACCGAAAATGAATAATTAAATACACCATGATATCAATAATAAGAGAAAAATAAATTTTCAGTTGAAAACTTATAGAAACCACATTGTTCTCCAAAATTGCCAATGAATTTAGATGAATAACTTTTTTAAATATTGAACTAAAAAATGTCATGAACCAACCCTGGTCGACCCTGAACCGGTCACCCGAACCGGTCCGCGACATGGCTCGATGGGTGTTCCCAATCTCCATGGGCTGTCAACCAGTTCCAGGAATCAAAATTTAATCTATAGGAACGATTTGGACTGTAAAATATAAATAGATAAACAAGAATAAATGAAAAAATAATGTGTAACTCGAGCAGTTAAATAAAAAAATAAACAAAACTCCTCAACATACCTCTATGTGACTGTCCAGGTCACCTCCCAACCAAAAGCTGACATTGCTCCAACAATGAGAAACTCAAACGAGTGTAACCTGATCAAAAGAAACCTGAAACTAAAAATTACAAAGTCGGCATGATCTTTTAAAAATCTCAGTAGGGATTCCAAGAGTAAACCATTGAATCAATGTCCTTCATTTCTTGAAACAATCCAGTAATGAATGTTTGAAATACAAATAAAAATATATGGTTTTCACATTTGAAAATAAGAAACACGTTTTTCCATTTAAAACCCCAATACATGATACATGCAATTTTTTAAAATAATTTGTCATTTTATAAACAAAATTAAAAATAGAGTATACCAATAATATTCTAGAGTATAACGGGTAAGAGTGAAAGCTGAAAATAAACTATCTCACAGAAAGTAAACAAGACCAGTGCACGGAAAGTAAAAAGTAATGAAAAATAATCCAGTAACCATGGGTGATCCTAAACATCCCTAGAATACCCCTGAACGTACTCGGTTTCGTAACCACCTACCGGCGTATGGTTAATCTCCTAGGTCTATAACAAACTAGTCGCCCTAACTGACCAATCCAGTGGCAAGGCCCGCCTGGCCTAACAAAAAATCTTGGCGGTACAAACCCATCTAATCAGGTTTGGTCAGCAACTATTACTCAATCTCTAAAAGACGCTCAGGAACCCATGGTTGTTACAATAATAATATGTATGTAGGAGGCCCTCGCACGCGTGACTCATCTCACCACACTTGCCTACCCCAAACACAGACACTACATACGATAACCCATAAAGGATATCCCCCCTATAGAGGTTCCCCGGTATACATATACATATATCTAAATTAATATAAGTAACATATCATTAAAGGTTCCAAACGGGCCTTCATTCCATGAAATCATTAAAACCATTTAATACCATTTTTAAAAATACTAATGTTGTTATATGGGCACACAGTAATAAAAACATTGTCATTTCAATGAGTAAACACAAACATTACATTAAATCTGAAATTGTCAAATGGGATGTAACAACACACCCTCGTTGAAATAAATATTCTAAAAACATTTAAAGGTCTAACAAGTCACACACACATTCCAAACACAAACCATTCTAAAAGTTAACACAAATCTGCCCATGAATTGGAAGAGCCAAACGTGCATTTATGTTTCTATGTCCAAAAACATTACCCAAAACATTACACAAATTCAACTTTTATATTTTTAAAGACAAACTGGAACACCCTTCAGATCACACTTCAAACATTTTACAAAGTCCACACAAAGGATTGAATCTTACATAGGAAACAAACCCAATTATAAAACCATGGTTTTAATGAAACACTAGTTTAAAGTTTTCATTATCACTTGAAGGCTTTCCCATGGGTGAACCAAGTGCACCCATAGATGTTCCAACATCAAATGTCGCACCTGCGTTTCAAGAAACTAACCAAAACTATTCCCAAAAAACTACCACTTTGAAACTAAAACCAACCGCTCACAATATTTGAAAATAACTCACACTACCAAATTAAAAACCTAAGAGCCCCCTTTTTATTTTAACACCTTAACACAATTATAATGTTATAACAATACCAAAATTATAAACCAAACCATGTTTAAAATAGAAAATGTTGGCACACAACATAATCAACGCTAAATATTTGATAAAAACCCTCAATTACACTTTTAAAACAATAGTATTTTATCAATTTGCCAAGTACAAATAGGCATTATCATTATCTAATATTCAAATTCAAAGTATTATTCTCTTTTATCAAACTATATTAACATATGAAGAAAATCCCAAACAGAATATCCATAACAATATCAAAATATGATTCGGCACATAATCAAATAACTGCATACTCGAACTTGGAATTGACTCAAAACATGCTTTTGAGTAATTCAAAAAATTTAAGAAAACACTATTGCAGGAAAAATATGGGTATATCAAGTTGTGAATCACATAAAATAAAATTATCAAAACACTCGAGCAACAATTAGATTTCGGAAAGGGAAACCATGGGATTATGTACCACAAACCAGGAGCAGACACGATAGAAACTCAACAGAAGGAGGAACGACCCCCCACAAACCAGAAGCACAACCTAAACCACATGAAAAACGCACATAACACAACCATGATGTTAGGGATTCAACAAAAACAAATGAAAACACCACTTATGAAATGACAGAATGATAAATAAATGAATCAATAAATTATTAAATTAATTAATCAATAAGTAAATAAATAAATAAATAAATATACCAGAAGAGAGGAGTCCTCTCCAAGAGGGGTGGTGTAGGGGGGTCCGGGATACTAGAAACATGGAGCTCATGGGGTTAAGGTCACTGGAAATAAGTAACAAAGGGGGGGTTCAGGTATCCCACTCCTAGTCCCCAAAGCAAGGGGGGTCTTTCAGTGGTGTTGGAGCTTGTCGGCAGGCCGAAGGAAGATGGAAAAGGAGGCAGGGTCTTGCAGCTGCAGCCGGAGCGGCTGGGCAAGGGTGGATAGAGCTGGCGAAGGGGGCATGGTGGAGGTATCCTTGTGTGAGGAGGCCATATTGTTGGACACCTGCTGGAAGGAAGTGTGGAATGGAAAGGGTGCTTGAGAGGGGAGTTGGGTTATGAGGAGGTTGGAGCGCGAGCAGGAGGCCTGGGACAAAGGGCCTGGGAACGGTGGGTGCTGGGGTGAAAGCACCAAGAGGTGAGGTTCGAGGGGATTGGCATTACACAGATGAGACAGCGGAGGTTATCGAGGGTGAGGCCAGCAAGGAAGTGTGGAGGGGAGGATGGTGCGGCGTTGCACGAGGAAGCAAGAGAGAGTGAGGGTGAGGAAGGTGAGGAAGGTGGTGTGTGAGAAAGAGTCGGCTGAGGTCTTGAAAGAGGTGAGGGCATAGGGCAGACATGCAGGAAGTGCTGAGCTGGGAGAGCCGGGATGAGGCCAGCATGTGAAGAGAGGAAAACCAGGAGGCGGAGGCACAAAAGGGTAGAGATGTGGGAGGAAACTGGGAGCGGTGCTCAGGGTGAGTTCCGGAGGGTGCGCGGGATTGACAGGGGCTGGTACTGGAGATTGGTGGAGCGGTGAAGGTGGACTACTAGAGCGCACCAGGGAGGAAATAGGGTGAGTCAAGGGTGGAGGTATCGGGGAAGAGGGTGGCGCGTAGATGAAAAATAATGGGGAAGGGGCGATATGATTTTTGGTAGATTAGGGTTAGATATTTTTTCACTTTAAGTTATAATAATAATAATAATAATAATAGTAATAAAACCATAAATAAAAATAATAAAAATAATAATAATAAAGTTAATATTAATAAAATTTGTTAAAACTAAAAATAATAACTATAAAAATAATAATAATGAGAATAATAATAATGAAAACAATAATAATAATAATAATAATAATAATAATAATAAGAAATTTTAGAAATTTCCCGACTCCTGGGATGGCCATGCGGCTATGGCCAACTGTGCGGTGGCCACAAACGGGTTCAAATCCCAACAAAAATATTAAATGATAAAAGAAATTTGATCCAAAACCCTGATCGGACCTTAACGAGAGAACCTGAGGCCAAGAGTTAATAAAATAAAGATAAATTAAAAGTCTGGTGTTACAATTCTCCCAACCACAGACACTTTATTCCCCCAGAAAGTCACCCAATCAAACGATAGATAAAACATAAATTCATACCCAGTTGAAACCGAAAGAAAACACAACACAAGTGAATAGGAGAACATGAGAGGGTTCTCCCTACCACAAGAACTCAACTAGCACGAAATATTTAACACCCAAACATACCACCCCGGGAAGGGGGCAATATGGGAACTCCCAACTGTTCCAAACTAACTTCTATAGCATGAGAGAAACAACACCTCTACCGAAACGTGGAACTTTTGACCCATACCAATAACCCCAAACATTTGAGAAAAACCTCCAAGAAGAACATGATCCCAACAGTGAACCCAAGTATGACCACAATCCTTGACTCCTCCACAGGCACTTAAATTTCCTAGTGTACTCCACCAAACCATGACCAACATATACAAGGGTCAAACACACGTTTAAGAAAATAAATTTTTCAGAAAAACCATGATCAAACAAAGAAAACTTATTCAATTACAACATAACATGTTTACTATAACTCCACGTTGAAACGATGAACTTACAACAATGTAAAAACTTTAATAGTACAAAAACAAAAATTGAAAGACATTAAATGTTCTACTACAAACATGGAACACAGGACCCAGACCAAGGCTTCACACCCTTGGAAACTCCTGACTGCGTGCACGCTTCACCACAAGACCTATGGTTGGGTCTCTGATGGCTAAAGCATATCCTACCTCATAGTCAAGCACTGGAATTTTTCAGTCGCATTGTCTTTTTCAAGCGATTCTTTCTGTAAAACATCTCTATATGACCCAAATAGCCGCAACGACGACATGTCTTCTTAGGGATGCGACATGAAGGCTACACATGCCCAAAACCACCAAACTGGTGGCACAGCACTAAACTGTTCGATGAACTGGATGCCAAAACCACTACAGAGGACTCTTCAGAAATAGGTCCCTCTGGAACACCCCGCTTGCCTGATAGGGAACCTTCACAAGCAACTGGATTCGCTAGATTTCCAGGCACCTGTGTTCTGAAGACCATCTCAGCTAGGAATTCCTTACCCACCAGCTTTTTTAAATAATGGACTTTAGAAAGGAGGACTCACTACTTGATCTCTGGACGAAGACCCCTGATGAAGAGAGAATTCTTCATCAAATATTGTGATGCTTTTTCTGGAGAAAAGGACACAAGCTCCTTGAAATGGTCAACATATGCCTTCACTGTCTGTTGGCCTTGTTGAATACGAATGAGCTCTTCCCTTATCTTTTATTTAACTCTTTAGGTATAAACCATCAGATGAAGACAGATTTAATGACATCCTATGTCATCCCAACTCTCATTGACGGTGGGGAAACCAAATCCCATTCGTCCACAGTCGGACCTTCAAATAGACCCAAAACAGCATGCACTCTAACAACATCGGGAGTTCCCAAAACCCCGAAGATGAGTTTGACCTCTTCAAGCCACTCTCCTGCATCTAACGGACCCCAATCACCATGAAGGATAGGCAATTTATGAGAAGGACAAAAAACTGGGCATGAATTACCACAAACCTTGGGGACCTTTCAGGGTGGAATTTTTTGAACAACATACAAAAAATTGAACCAAAACCAATGTAATGCCGAAGGACATCAAATTAAGAACCTTCATACAAAGCAACTAGCTCAAAATAAACAAGAAAATATAAACACATCCAAATTTCCTTTTTTCATTTTTGATTTGAAAACTGCCTTCTTTCGAGGCCACATTCCAAATACCAAACCCACTTTTTGAACCCAATTCAATTTTCCCAAAAATCATTTCCCCTTTTCATTTTCAAAAACACGCTCACATCAATAAAATCCAAAACAAAACCCAACTTACAACAAGTCATCGTGACGAGGAACTAGAATCTACGCATAACATGGAGACATGGTAGTGATCCATGCCCCATGAAAGCGTAAACGAATAGGAGAAGCTCAACTTTTCAATCGGACTCCACATGGGTCACTACTCCATGTGAGGTCACATCATGACACTGGTCTGAATTCATTCTCATTCCTAAATCCCAAAACAAATGTAGAAGACTTAAAACCCAGACTACCCCTAGAAACTCAAAGTTCAGAACGGGTGAGGGTTCATGACGTCCTTCCCATAAACACCTCTTGAGTCCCAAAAGTCCTAATATCCATCTATCAGACACACCAAATAACCTCACTATGATACCATTTTGTCATGAACCAACCTGGGTCGACCCTACACCAGTCACCTGAACCAGTCCGTGATATGGCCCGAGGGGCATTCCCGATCCCAACGGGCTGGCAACCTGTGTCGGGCATCAAAATTTGATTTCTAGGAATGATTTGGGCCATAAAAGATAAATAGATAAATAATAATAAATGGAAAAATAAAGTGTAACTCGAGTACTGCAATACGAAAATAAATAGAACACCTCAACATACCTCCATCTGACTGTCCAGGTCACCACCCAACCAAAAGCTAACCTTGCTCCAACAATGACCAACTCAACCAAGAGAATCCTGATCAAAGTAAAACTACAACTGAAAATGAAAAAGTAGGCGAGAGAATTTAAAATGCTCAGTAGGGATGCCAAGAGTAAACCACTGAATCCAAGTCCTTCCTTTCCCAAAACAATCCATTAATGCAAGTTTGAAATACACCTATAAATGTTGGGTTTTCACATTTGAAAATAAGAAACACATTTTTCCCATTTAAAAACCTAACACTTGATACAAGCCATTTTTTAAAACCATTTTTTATTTTATAAAGAAAATCCAAAATAGAGTATACCAATACTGTGCTAGAGTAAAATGGGAAAGAGTGAAAGATGAAAATAAACTAGCGCACAGAAAGTAAACAAGACCAGTGCGCGGAAAGTAACAAGTAATGAAAAATAATCAAATAACTATGGGTAATCCTAAACATCACTAGAAGAACCCTGGAAGTACTCAGTTTCGGAACCACCTAACGACGTATGGTGATGCTCCTTAGTCTATAACCAACTGGATGCCCTAACTGATTAATCTAGTGGCAAAGCCCACTTGGCCTAACAACAAATCCAGGGGTACCAACCCATCTAATCGGGGTTGGTCTAAAAAAATCACTCGATCTCTAAAAGACACCCAGGAACCCATGGTGGTTACAATAGTACTATGTAATTAGGAGGCCCTTGCCCGCATGACTCATCTCACTGCACTTGCCTACCCCAAACACGGACACTTCATACAATAACCCATAAGGGATATCTCCACTATAGAGGTTCCCCAGTAGACACACACACACACACACAGATATATATATATATATATATATATGTAACATATAATCGATGGTTCCAACCGGGCCTTCATTCCATGAAATCATTAAAACCATTTAATTCCTTTTTCAAAATACTAATGTTTTTATATGGGCACACGATATTCAAAACATCGTCATTTCAAAGATTCAACGCAAACATCACATTAATTCTAAAAGTGACAAATGGGTCATCATGACACACCAATGACAAAATCATTATTCTAAAAGCATTTAATGATCCATCAAGGCACACACACTTTCCAAACACAAACCATTTTAAAAGTTAACACAACTCCATCCATGAATTGGAAGAGCCAAACGGGCCTTTAAGTTGCATTGTCCAAAAACATTACCCAAAACATTACACAAATAGAACATTTAAATTTTCAAATCCAAACTGGCACACCCTTGAGATCACACTTCAAACCTTTCACAAAATCCACACAAAGGATCGAATCTAACAATTAGAAAACCAAGGTTTAAAGAAACACTAGTTTTAAGGTGTCATTGTTAATTGAAGGCATGTCCATGGGTGCACCGAGTGTACCCATAAATTTGCCAAAATCAAATGGTACACCTGTGTTACATGAAAATGACCAACACTATTCCCACAGAACTACAACTTTGAAACTAAAACCAACCACTCACTTTATTTGGAAAGAACTCATACAGCCACATTAAAAACCAAATATCCCACTTTTTATTTTAACACCTTAATATAATTTTCATGTTATACCAATACCAAAATTATAAACCAAACCATGTTTACAAATAACCAATGTTGGCACACAACATAATCAAGTCTAAACATTAAATAAAAACCCTCAATTCCACTTTGAAAATATAGTATTTTATCAATGCACCAAGTGCAGATAGACATTATCATAATCAAAAATTCACCTTCAAAGTAGTATTTTCTTTTATCAAACTTTATTAACATATGAAGAAACACCCCAAAAAATGGCCATAACAATATCAACATAGGATTTGGCACATAATCAAATAACTGCAGACTCGAACCAGGAATTGACTCAAAACATGCTTTTGAATAATTCATAAAATTTAAGAAAACATTATAGCAGGAAAATTATAGGTATATCAAGCTGTGAATCACATAAAATAAAATTATCGAAACACCCGAGAATCAATTAAATTGAGGAAAGGAAAACCATGGGATTTCTTACCTCAAACCAAGAGCGGATGCGACAGAACCTTAACGGATAGAGGAACGACGTCCCTCGAACCAGACACACAACCTAAACCACATGAAAAAATGCACATAACACAATCTCAACGTTAGAGTTTCAACCAAAAAAATAAAAACACCACTGATGAAACGAAAGAAAGATAAATAAATGAATGAATGAATAAATTAATTATTGAATCAATAAGTAAATAAATAAATAAATTAATATACCAGAGGAGAGGAGTCTCCACCAGTAGGGGTCGTGCAGGGGTGAAAGCACCGAGAGGTGAGGATTGAGGGGCTCGCACTATGTAAAAAGTCAGTATTTTCAACGGGCTATTTGAGACAGTGTAAGTAGCCAGTCGTAAATAACCAAGTATTTGCGACGGGATTTCACCTCCCGTCAGAAATAGTTTGGCGCGACTTCAATGCCAAACCACGTAGGGGTATTCGCGACGTGTCCCGTCGCAAATACCCGGTGGCAGTCAATACCCATTTGCGATGGGATATCGTCCCGTCGCAAAAAGACTGTCGGCATGTACTATTTTCGGCAGGACCTGTCAGAAATAACCTTTTAACCGCAGACTGTAATTAATGCGGGCGAGGGTAATTGTGATGGGCCCCGTCACAAATACAACCATTTGCAATGGGAAGCCCGTGACTAATAATTCAGTCGCAACTAATCTAACCTATATATACCCCCATCCGTTTTTCTCACAAATCAGTAAGATCTTGATTTATCTCTCTCTTTATTCTTTAGTTTTAAAGAGAATTTTTTTTAGTTGATGTTTTTTATACGAGATCAATCAGAGGGCGTCAATATCTTCAAAATATCAAAGTTTAATGTTTTTATAATTTATTTTTTAATGTTTATTTTATTTTTTATGTTAATTTTAATTGTTGTTTATTAGTTTGAATTTAATTAGATTTTAATTGATATTTATTTATATCTAGTTTTACTAAGAATTTGATATTGTTAGTTATAATTATAAAAAATTAGTTATAATTAATATTTATTAGATATAATTAGGAATAAATAGATATAAGTAGGAATAAATAGATATAATTAGGAATAAATAGATAGAATGGGGAATAAATAGATATAATGAGGAATAAATAGTTATAATTAGGAATAAATAGATATAATTAGGAATAAATAGATATAATTAAAAATAAATAGATATAATTAGGAATAAATAGATATAATTAGGAATAATTAGATATAATCAGGAATAATTAGATATAATTAATAAAAAATAGTATTAATTAGGAATAATTAGGAATAATTAGTATTAATTAGGAATAATTAGTAATAATTAGATATAATTATTAATAATTAGATATAATTAGGAATAAATTGTAATAATTAGGAATAATTAGTATTAATTTTGATTAGTTAGATATCATTAGGAATAAATGGTTATAATTAGGTATAATTAGTATTAATTAGGTATATTTAGTATTAATTAGGTATAATTAGTATTAATTAGGTATAATTATTATTAATTAGGAATAATTAGTAATAATTAGGAATAATTAGTAAAAATTAGGAATAATTAGTAATAATTAGGAATAATTGGTAGGAATTTGGAATAATTAGTTTTAATTAGGAATAATTAGTATTAATTTGTAATAATTTGGTATAATTAGGAATAATTAGTAATAATTAGGAATAAATAGGAATAATTAGGAATAATTAGGTATCATTAGGAATATTTATGTATAATTAGGAATAATTAGGTATACTTAGGAATAATTAGGTATAATTAGTAATAATTAGGTATAATTAGTAATAATTAGGAATAATTAGTAATAATTAAGAATAATTAGTAATAATTAGTAATAATTAGTAATAATTAGTAATAATTAGGAATAATTAGGAATAATTAGTAATAATTAGGAATACCTAGTAATACCTAGTAATAATTGGTAATAATTAGGAATAATTTGAAATAATTTAGAATAATTAGTAATAATTAGGAATAATTAGGAATAATTTGTAATAATTAGGAATAATTAGTAATAATTAAGAATAATTAGTAATAATTAGTAATAATTAGGAATAATTAGTAATAATTCGGAATACTTAGTAATAATTATAAATAAATTGTAATAATTATGAATAATTAGTAATAATTATGAATAATTAGTAATAATTAAGAATAATTAGGAATAATTAGGAATAATTAGTAATAATTAGGAATAATTATGAATGATTAGTAATAATTAGGAATAATTAGTAACAATTAGTAATAATTGGTAATAATTAAAAATAATTAGTAATACATATGTATAATTAGTAATACTTAAGAATAATTAAGAATAAATTGGTTTAATTACTAATAAATAGGAATCATTAGTAATTAATAGGAATAATTAGTAATACTTAGGAATAATTAGTAATACTTAGGAATAATTAGGAATAGTTAGCTTAATTAGGAATAGTTATCTATAATTAGGAATAGTTAGCAATAATTAGGAATAGTTAGTTATAATTAGGAATAGTTAGCTACAATTATGAATAATTAGCTATAATTAGGAATAATTAGCTATGATTTTGAATAATTAGCTATAATTAGCTATAATTAGCTATAATTAGGAATAATTAGCTATAATTAAGGATAATTAGCTTTAATTAGGAATAATTAGCTATAATTAAGAATAATTACCTATAATTAGGAATAATTATCTATAATTAAAAATAAACTTCTATAATTAGGAATAATTAGCTATAATTAGGAATAATTAGCTATAATTAGCTATAATTAGATATAATTAGCTATAATTAGGAATAATTAGCTATAATTAAGAATAATTAAGAATAATTAAGAATAATTAGGAATAATTAGGAATAACTAGGAATAATTTGGAATAATTAGGAATAATTTGGAATACTTAGGAATAATTTGTAATACATAGGAATACATAACAATACATAGAAATACAAAGAAATACTTAGCAATACTTAGGAATACGTAGCAATAATTAGCAATACTTAGCAGTACTTAGCAGTACTTAGCAATACATAGCAATACCTAGCAATACTTAGCAATGATTAGCAATACATAGCAATGATTAGCAATACATTGCAATGATTAGAAATACTTAGCAATGATTAGAAATACTTAGTAATGATTAGAAATACTTGGCAATCCTTAGAAAAACAGAGCACTACTTTGTAATAGTTAGAAATGATTAGCAATAATTAGAAAAAAATAGCAATAATTAGAAAAAAATATAGTATTAATATTTAAGAAAAAACAATATTAATATTAATAAAAAAATAAAAAATATTAAAATATTAAAATTAGCAATACTCTCAACATGCTTTGATCTATTCTTAACCTGTTAAAATCTCAAAGGGTTGCCAATTTTCTGGTCATGTGCAATAAAAAGATTGTGTCAGCCATGTCCAAAGTAAACTCTATAATTTTCCTTGCATGGTTGATCACCTCGCAAGTAATGTTGCAATCAGACAAACCAAGTCATACAATTCTTATCTATAAGAATTATCTCACATGAACCTTTACATATAACATTATTCCTTGAAAATTTAAGGGAAAAATAATGATATCCCCTCAAATTTTTAAGGAAGAGTGATCTATGTAAAGTGTCATGTGAGATGATTCTTAGAGACGAGAACTTCATTACTTTGGTTGTCCTATTACAACACTACTTGCAAGGTGATCAACCATGCAAGTAAAATTATGGAGTTTACATTGGACATGACTGACACATACTTTTTACTGTGCATGACTTGACAGTTTACGACCCTTTGATATTTGGACATATTAAGAATAGAATAAAGTTTGTTGTGAATATTGATAATTTTAATATTTTATAAAATTTTTATTGTTTTAATAATATTAATATTGTTTTTTGTAAATATTGATAATATAATTCTTTTATTACTAATAATTAGTAAACGAAATTTTCTTGGATAATGAAGGGAAAATTTGTAATCATCTCCACAATGATGATTACCAAATTTCCTTTCATTATTCAAGCAATTTTCCTTTTTCTATGTATTGCTATGTATTGATATATGATTAATAAATAGTAATAATTAGTATTAAGTTGTAATAATTAGTAAAAAATTATAATAATTAGTAGCAATTAGTAATAAATTGTAATAATTTGTAATAATTAGGAATAATTAGGAATAATTAGGAATAATTAGGAATAATTAGCAGTTGAAAGGGATGAACCTCCAAAGATGATCTTAGGTACAAAGTTAAAATCAGTTGTATTTTTATTACCCCCCATCACATTTGGACCAATAGTAAAGCTACACAAAATTCATGGCTTTGGGAAAGAACATAATTGGATAAACCGGAGCATTTTTTTGGATCTTCTGTATTGGTCTAATTTTTTGGTCCGCCACATGTTGGATGTTATGCATATTGAGAAGAACTGTTTTGATAATTTATTTCATACAGTTTTAGATACAAAATGTACGACCAAAGATACTATAAAGGAATGATTAGATCTTTCCCAAATTTGCAGGCGACCAGAACTTCATTTATTTGAAAATGTCAAATCACAAAGGTTAATGATGCCAAAAGAAGCTTATACACTTTCCAAAGAGAGTCACTTATTATTTTGTCAGTTGATTGGATATTTGAGACTTCCAGATGGCAATGCTTCCAATTTGGGAAGATGTGTTAATAATGGTTATATTACTGGATTCAAAATTCATGATTGCCATGTTATAATGGAAATACTTATGCCAATTTGATTAAGAGGTTTGTTGAATTTTAGGATTTGGGATTCGATAACAGGCATATCATATTTTTTTCGAGACATTTGTGCATCGACAACAGACTACGATGCGCTAGGAAAACTTGCAGAAGATGTTGCTATAATTATATGTAAACTGGAAAAAATATTTCCACCAGATTTATTTGAATCAATGGAACATCTAATATTAAATTTTCCACATGAAGCTAAATGTGGAGTTCTAGTATAGTTTTGATGGATGTTCCCATTCGAGATATGCATGTAGAAATTGAAAAAAAAATTACGTATGAAAGCATCAATTGAAGGTTCAATTGCTAAAGCTTATTTTCAAGAGGAAATTGCTTTTTTATGCTCTCATTATTTTGAATCTCAATATCTCTCAAAACAGAATCAAATGGGATGAAAAGAGGATAATGTTAGTTGCGAAATTGAAAATCAATTAACAGTTTTTAATCAGCCAAATCTTGGTTTCGGTGGAGTTCATGAACGATGGATTTCAAATGATGAACATCACAGAGATCATACATACGTTCTGCTCAACATTGAATAAATGAAATCATTTGTCCTGTGAGTGATTCTATCACTTATTTTATAATTTATGTCATAGTATTTATTATTATTTTATTTGTAGGTTATATTATAATAATATCAAGAAATAACTTCCAAAAATTACAGCAGCTGCTCTTGAAGAATGCAGAGAAAAAAAATTTTCTCAATGGTTTCAAAAACAGGTACCATAAATTATTGATGGTTTAATATCAATTATGTTTATTATTTATTATATTGATAATTTTTTTACAAATTTTATGGTGTCTCACTATTCTGATAAAATTGATAAGCGACTGTATATATTGAGTAACCCACCATCCAAAATGGTTAAATCTTATAATTCATATGTGGTGAATAGTTTTCAATTTCATACACATGCATACGGGGAATCAAAAAAAAACATTTAATAGTGGAGTTTTCTTGAGAGGATCACATCATAGAGAAAATGAAGTTGACTTTTATTGCATTTTGGATGAAATTATTGAGCTGTGTTATCTAGGAAAAAATTACATAACAATGTTTAAATGTCAGTTGTTGGATACTCAGAGAGGTTTGCATGTTCATCCGACTCATAGAGTGGATGATATTAAATAAAAAAGTCTTCTTGCATTAAATGAACCATTTTTACTGGCTAAACAGGAAAATAAAATTTATTATGCAACGTATTGTGATACTTCAAGATACTTGAGCGATTGGTGGAGCATAATAAAATTGAAATCTCGGGAAAATCAGTTTACTCAAACAGAATGTGGTTCCGATGAAGTGTAAGGAATTTGAATTTTTCAAGAGACGGCTCAAAATCCATCTGATTCACAAAGAGACATGAATGTCGATGATGACACCCCACAATTAAGGATCGATTGTGATTAAGATGTTAATTATGTTACAACTGAATTTTAAAGGACAAGAGATGATGAAACTGAAACTCATATGGATATTAATGATGTTGAGGAGGAATATGAAGACATTGACCTTGACAGCTATGGAGAAGAGAATGAAGATGTACATTGACATACTTAAATACTGGTTATAATCATAACTAATATATATCTATATATAATAGTTATTTGTAATTATCTGCTAATAATAATAATTTTGTATTTCATATGGACTCTGATCTATTGTGTGAGTTAGAGGAGGCTGATCTACATTTGGATGATGAAGATGTGGGATCAGCTGACCCTCAACCAACTGGTGGTTTAGGAGGTACGTGGAGGGGGTGCGGTCTTGCGCGACTGATGATTCCTGACCCTATCCTTGAGCGTCATCCACATCTTGGTTTCGATCTACGTACATAGAGGTATGGTAACTTGTATATTTTAGTTAGATTTCATTAATTTATTTATATATATACTAATTGTTTGATTATTAATTACCTTTTCACAGTTTTCAGCATGTAGCTGTTGGACAGGGGAGCTCTATATTGCGCAATTATTTTTCTCAGCCATGGATCCCATGGGAACAGATTCCCGTTGATTTTCGGCGCGACATGTTCCAGCATTGGCTGGTACGTAAATAAATAATATTTATTTTGAAATTTATTTTATTAACAACTTGATATTATAAATTGTATGTTGGGTTTATGGAATCCTATTGATGAAAGAATGCACGATGATGTCCACGCGGCATGACAGGTTTCTATGAGTGATTGTTTCCGTATGTTTTTTTACAATTTGAGAAGGACAACCATTAAGAAAGCAGGGGCGATAGAATTTAATGGGTCATGTGGAGCCCATCAACTAGATAACATTTCATCTCACTTTTGGGATGGATTATGTTTACACTGGTTGGGTGGTGGATTTCAGAGGAGATCTTCAGTGGGATACTAGAACCAGGGGAGATAGGGGGTAACACATCGAGCTGGTATCCGTACATTCAGTTCACATAGAAAACAACTGATAAGTATATTTTTTAAATATTTTATATAACTTTAAATATAAAAAGTTTATTTTATATTTAAGTAGGCATTTGAGCATCCCGATATTATGGAGTTCGACGTTTATCAGAGGATGTATAGTGATCCAGTGACTGGAGAGATTTGAGGTGATCGCCAATGTCAGATTGTGGTTAGTATTATTTTTTCAGTTTAACAATTATCTGCATATAATATTTTGTCAATTTTAATTTTAAATTGTAATTAATGGAGTCATATGAGGTTGTGAACTCTTAGACACAAGATGAGGGTCAGGACGAGACGACTGAGCAGACCAGTTCTCACCATTTTGAGGAGGCGGCATGGATGCAGGCGACTCAGTATGGCTTTGAGAAGGGAAGAGTAGTTGGAATCGACTCTCATTTGAATCCTGGTACTTATTCTGGTACTGTTGCGATGTCGACATCCATCTCAAGAGGATCTCGTGGAGAGGCATCATCTTCTGGAACATAGTATCAGGAGCAGTTGCGAGATCAGGTTGAGAATAGAGAGACTTTATTGAAGCAGTAAGAAGAGATGTGTTGGCGGCAGCAGTAGCAGGTGCAGCATTACGAGGAGCAGATGCATCGATGGCAGCAGCCGTATCACGGTCAAATGGAGTACATGCGCCATCTGACTCGTATTTTAGGGATGGAGTTTCCTCCACCAGCTCTTTTAGCTCCTCCGCCTCCTCCAGATGATGACCCCCGATGATTTTTTTATGTTACAGACATTTAAATTTAACATTGTAATATGAATTATTGACATTTTTTGTCTTTTAAATCGGTACAAATATAACATAATTTAATTTTTAATATTTTTTTATATTTTTTAATTTTTTTGTGAATATTAAGAATTTTAATATTTTTTATTTATTTATTGTTTTAATAGTTGTAATATTATTTTCTCATTAATTGTAATTTTATTAATTTTTTTTTAAATTAATTTATTATTTGCGACGGGACTTTTTGCGATGGGGTCCCATCACAAATAGTCTAACTAAATATTATAGAAAACATATTTGTGATGGTACTAATTGATCGTTGCAAATAATTTGTTATGATGGCCCTGTTGTAGAAATTATTATATATAAATATATATATATATTTTTTTTTCGACGGGACGAGAGCCCTTCGCAAATTGTTTTTGCGACTGGCTCATTGTGAAAACGTTTACATATATATATAATACATATAATCGCAAGCTTATTTGTGATGGAGATGTTTCTGGTCGCAAATAACATTTTTTGCAATGGGCCCATCGTAAAGACATGTATGTGCGACGTAATTTTCTATTATGGGCTATTTTTGACAAGCCCCATCACTAAAGTCTATTTGCAATGGTATCCTATCGCAAATAGGCCTTTGCAATTACTAATAATTCCATTAGTGTTGGAATGACACAGATGAGGTGGCATAGGTTAGCGAGGGTAAGGCCAGTGAGGAAGGGCATAGGGGAGGCTGGTGCGGCGTTTCATAGGGAAAGAGGAGGGAGCAAGGGTGGGGCCGACGAGGAAGGTGGTGTGCGGGAAGGAGCTGACTAAGGTCGGGCAGGAGGCGAGGGCAGAGGGTGGACTTGCTAGTAGCGTAGTGCAGGGGGAGCCAGGACGAGGCCAGCATGCGCGGAGGGGGAAACCAGGAGGCAGAGGCACATGAGGGTAGAGATGTTGGAGGAAACAGCGAGCAGTGCTTCAAGTGAGTTCTCCTGGTGGTGCTGGATGGACACGTTCTGGCATAGGAGATTGGCAGAGCGGTGAAGGTGGCCTGCTGAAGCGCACTAGTGTGGGGAGAGGGTGAGGTGAGGGTGGAGGTATGGGGGAAGAGGGTGTCACACATATGAAAAAGAATGGGGAATGGGTGATGGAATTTTGGGTAGATTAGGGTTAGAAATTTTTTCTCATTTTATGTTGTAATAATAATAATAATAATAATAATAATAATAATACCATAAATAAAAATAATAAAATTAACAAAAATAAAGATAATATTAATAATATTTATTAAAACTAAAAATAATAACTATAAAAATAATAATAATGAGAATAATAATAATGAAAACAACAACAACAACAATAATAATAATAAAAATTAGCAATTTCTCGACACTTGGGCCTGCGGCGTGGCTACAGCCAACCATGCGATGACCATGCATGGGTACGAATCCCAACATAAATATTAAACGAGAAAAAAAATTTGATCTGTAACCTAGATCGGACCATGACAAGAGAATCTGAGGCCAAGAGTTAACAAAATTATGTTAAATTAAAAGTTAGGTGTAACAAAAAATAACACCCCTCTATGATAGTAACTCTGAAATGGATTGAAAATATTCCATGTAATGCAACAAGTAGTGATATTTGATCATGAAATGATAGTCATTTTCATTCATTCATGTTAAAATCAAATCTTTGTGGGATTTTATTTAGAAAGAATATAACTATGGAACTTAAATACCATAGAGAAACTGCTAATAACTAACATTATCCCTCTTGGATAATGTATGAAAAGCCAGAGGTAGGTATCTTTATCTACCATTAGGAGTTGGAGCTAACACTATAAGAATTCTCATTTTGATTAAGTATAATCAAGAATTATAACAAATTTTTAATTTCCTTTAATATATAACAATTTTCTAATCAGATTATCAAAATAATTCTTCTCCCAAATCTTTACATTAATTAAATATTCGGCATCATGATATCTCTAAAATCTAATATCAGAAAATATTTATGCTTTCATCCAAATATTTAATTAAATAACATATATTTATGTCTTCATAGATGTAACATAAATGTTTTTATCCTCCAAAAATATTGATCAGTGGAATTTGTTTTTAAAAATATAAAATTCCTTTGGACTATAGAATTCATTTTTTAAATTTTTATTATAGTTATATATATAAAACACTATAAAAAACCCTTATATACTATTTTTCATTACTATTTCAGACAATAATATGAAGTAGCTTGTTTAGAAATTGGATAATATTTATGGCCCTTAACACTATATGTAGTAATATTTCCATATTTTTGTAAGTCATTTACAATGAACATAATCATTTCAGCTTTTAATGAAGCAACCCATGTTGACAAGACAACAAACTCATGTTTTTCAATTATAGTGGTGATTTCTTAGAAGATAAATGAATCAAGTCTCATACAAAAAATACATACAACCGGAGTATACGGGTGAAGTATATATATCCATGATCCATACAAAAAAAGTTAAAATGACTAAACAAGAATTTATAACATGAAAAGACCAACAAGTCCCCATGTTAACAATTATAAAATCAAAACCATCATGCTATAAAGACAACAATGAAAATATAAGATGAAATGATACATTATGTCGTTAACTTTACCTAAAATCTTCAAAACAACATATGCAATTGCCTAAGGTAAAAATTAGGGCGTGAGAACAAATCCAAGTAGTATTCCACAATGAATTCAATATAAATTATAATATATATAAAGTAAAATTTCTATCTATAAAACAAATACATATTTTCAAAGCATTTTCATAATTCAAAACCAATTTTAAATACATTTACATTGGTTTCCTAAAATCTGTTCTTATTCAAAAATCCAATAATATGAAAACTATAAGTGATGAAATAAGATTTCATATCCACAAACTTTATGAAATTAGAGAAAAAATATATCAAAGAAATAACACATAATGTGAAACCATGTGATACATGTTCATGAGAAAACATGCGAGAAAAAATCGCAAAAAAATATGCCATGTGATAAAAATAATATAAATGACAAAGAATGCCATATCGGGACCTAGGATATGGGATTGCGTACATTACATAAAATAATTATAAACCAATAATATATTTTTACTGACCAATATCGTGTCATGCCACTATCCATCAATATCACAATTCTACCAGTGGAATTACACACACTACGAGTGACATGCCTATTCTTAACAAACCCATGGCTCCCAATGTGCCGATGTTTGTAAAAATCATTTTCCAAACAATTCTAACAATTTTTGAAACATTTTTAAATCCAATCCAATCTAATTCTATATTTTAAAATCAATTTTTTAACCAAAACAACAATTGAAGCATTTAATCAAACACTTGGTGTGAAAATAGACATTTTTTATGAAAACCCACTTAAAAAAATGAATGATTCCAATAAATTCCTTAATAAAAAAACTAAATATATTTCTAAGAATAATCAATATGTAATTTTAAATAATAAGTAATTTATAGAATTAACACATCATATAGAAACAACCACCACAAGAATGGAGGTAGAACTATTCACCTTTTACAACGAAGACGGGGGAGAGTATATCTGGACTTCATGACCCTTGAACCACATGAAACACATCAATACTCTATGAAACCACATAAAAACATCATAAAAATACCCATATAGTTCCATGTGATGAGAGGATGAGGAATATAATGAGGATCTAATATGAAATCTCAAAAATAGATAAAAATGCAAAAAACCGTGAGATGACCCCACACGAATGAAATAAATCCACATTGACTTCCAAGAATGAAGAATCTATACCATTAGAGAAGGATTGTTTCTTTCCAATACGAGTTTTAGGTCATTAGATATTAAACTAGGGATTTAAGGGATTTGTAATTAAAAAATAGGATCATTTAAAACCAACATGCATGGTTTTCTAGAGAGACATCCTGGTTAGGAGTAACTATGCTCAATAAGCATGCTCTATATACAGAGCTCCAGATGGGGGGGGGGGCGTGGCATAATTTGAAAACATGGTTACTTTAACTGTTCAAAAATTTTATGAACCCCTCTATCAAATAGTTCATGATCTTCATTAGGTGACAGCATGGTTTTAAGAAATTGTGAGACCCCACTAGTGGATGAACATAATCCTATTGGCTTTCATGGAAAAGATTATGGTTTCCCAAAACCATGTTCGAACTGTGAATAACCCCAAGGGATTACAATTATTTTTAAACTCATGAATGTAAAATAAATAATTACCTCACCAAATAAAAATCAAAGCAATGTCAAGAAGTACCAAAAGTAATGTAACATAATGTTTCAATATTCCCACCTTAAAATATTGTTATCACAATAATGTGACCAGGATTCCTGAATCACAAAAATAGAAGGCCAATTCTACCTCATCTATTATTCCTTCTCTCACATATCATGGCTATTCCTTCCACACTACCATAGTACCTAGATTTGAGAAATAGTTTTACTTACATAACCTAATCCTAGAGATCTATAATTTGAACTAGTTACTCAACATTGGTGGTATAAGGATCAAGATGAGAATCCTAACATTAAATCACATGGGAAGGATTCAGGTGATATCTCATCTATGGGGGAACATGAAAAACATCATGAATCTATTTCAAATAAGATAGTCAATTTATCTAATATTACAACCGTACAGGTCATTCCTTGAACTCAATGTGGTGGAAAAACCATGGTTCCAACATGCCCTGCATACTCATATGATTATTTCCCTACCATGGTGAAACTCTATGAAAAAACCCAATAACTATAATCAAACTCTAGAGAACACCATTGATAGTCCATATAATATTTCTGAGGGAACCATCTTATGAACAAACTTATTTGAATCAACTTCACCTTTTATTTAATGTATTTAATGATACTTGACCCATATTAGGAACATTAAAAAAACTCTTCCCATCACAAGGGAGATCCACATGACCACCCATATAACATTTTCTGGGGAACTATCCTTATTAATTTATAAAAACTATTTTTAAATAAAAAATCAACTATAGGATAATAATTTTCCAAATATCCACAAAAATCAGGAACCCAAGCCAAAAGAACATCCAAAAGAATTTGTATAACTCTCTCTACCAGTCCATTAATCAGCTAATAATAATTCCTGCTCAATTTCAACTGGGAACCCATTTCATATTTAAATTTTTCTTTAGAATCTAGATGCATACATATTTACCCTGTTATATACAATTTTATAGGGAGGCCAATAATGTCTCACAATCTTTTGGAAATTCAAGTATCCAATTTATTCTACCATCATCATCTCTTTAAAATGTATGAAACGATCAGATTTCATAATTTAATCAATAATTACCTAAATTTTATACTTCCCACTAGGTTTCTATTGTAGAAAATTTATTAAGAACATAAAAATGTCACCCCACATCCCTATCGGAATGGGTAATGTTTTAAAAAAAACTAGTAGGCCTCTTGTGTTCCACCTTAATGTTTTTGACAAGTGAGACGTCTTGAAACAGAATATGTGAATGACCGCCCAGTCCTTGGACACCAATATAGAAATATCATGTCATGATACATCATTATATTCCCAAGGTTTATGGACTAATATAGTAGGCCTGTTGTGCTCCATCTTAATGTTTTTCATAAATTTTTGTTGAATATGTGTTATATTCCCAACTAATAATTTGATCTAAAATTGATTAAACCATAGTGTATTAGGGAATAGTAATATAATATTTTTGGACCCCTAATGCATGTAGGCATGTCATATTTTTGGTATTTAAGGATCTTAATATATCTAAAATACAGATCCATGAAGGAATGTTCCTGAAAACCAATTGATTCTTTAATAATAATTTTCATGATCTCATTTGGAAAGTGATCATTTGGATAGTGGTGGTTCAGTTCTTATAAATCAATATGAATAATAATCTATCCATTATTATTCTTTCCTAAGAAAATTTTGTTATAACACATGGGTATCGAACCTATTTAATGAATCATTTATGATTATCTTTTTTTACATTAACATCTAGAATGTTCCGGGCTAGATGTATCATCCTTGTAGCATGTTAATAATTGTGAATATTGGTTGGGAGGAATAAAATATGGATGACTATTTGGTAGTTAAACCATGATATTACCATATAATTAAAAGTCATTTTTTTGGTATATAGAGGAATATGATACATTTTTCCTATTTATCCAAGAGAATTACCATTCAAACTGGTATGACTTATGGATCTCCCTTTGTTCCAAAACTCACTTGTTAATTCTTTTTAATAATCATTTAGACACTATCTTCCACAAAAGTTGAGGTATTTCTATGTTCTCTATTTCTAATGTCTTGGGGGTGTAGGGTTGATTTCCCTTGTCAATACCAAGACTGTATATATGACCTTCATCCTCTCTGATAAGTGTATAAATGTCATAGTTTAATGGTGAAATTATGTAATCCCAAGATAAAACATGGATAGAGGGTGAGGTCCCCATTCCATAGAACGTTTCATTGTAAGTTTCTTTATCACCATTACAATTACATGGTTAGGTACAAAGATAATTGTTCAGACATTAATTATGATATAAATACACAAAACTCGAGTTAATTCCCATCATTTGTGTAATATACTGTGAATTTAAATTTTATATTCTTTAAGGCATAATATGTTTAAAATTATGTGATACACACAAAACCCAACTACAAAAAACTAAAGAACACTATATAATAATTAAAATTCCACTAAATTATGAAATATATGTAGAAATAAAAATAAATTTCATTATTAATGCTTAAGAATTGATGAGTAAAATTATTACAGCTATATAACTACTAATATTTATTTATGGTTTTAAATTGTAGAATTTGTAAAAAAATTGATTTTTTATATTTATTTAAGGAGATAAATTCATTAAGGAAATATATATTTTTTTATATGAATAATATATTAGCTGAAATTTTATTAGTTATTGATAGAAAATAAGAATAAGAATACTTAATATAATTTTGTAATGTCATTTTCTAATTAAAATATTGTTTATTATAAGCTTTTATTTAAAAGTTAATTTATAAAAATTTATAATTCTAATTTTTAAAAATAATAATATTATTTTAATTTAACATGTCATTATTACCTTAACATGATATTTTTTATTTTTATAAGATAGTTTATTTTAACTAAATAGTGGAAATACATTTTTTTTAAAAACTATAATTTTTTTTGAATTATCATTATTGAAGAAAGATATAGAAGTTCATAAAAACATATAACTGATTAAATATAAATTTATATATATAAATATATCATTATTAATTCTGAAACCCAATTTTTAAGTATTTATGAACATAAGTTATATTTTCTTATAAAAAATTCTTGTGGTCAATTATTTTAATTAATTTTTTTTTGGTTAAATTATTTTTCTTATAATATAAATACTAAAAGTATTTTTTAATAAACCACTTTTTATCCGGAAAACCATATAAATTGATAATATGATCCATTACATAAATTTTATGTATTGTATCTGATTTTTTTGTGTATTATATTTAAATATTATATGGAATTATTTTGAGACCAGAATTTTTGAAGGCGTGCGATTCTGAGTCCTAGAGTGCTCGGAAAAAATGTTTGAAGTAAATTAAACTTCTAAACAGCACACACAAAAGTTTTTCCAAAAAAAGTATAATTACATTTAAATGCATTCCCAGATCCAAAATTTGAGGGCACCATTGCGTTCAGAGCAGCGACTTTACATTAGGCATGTCCTAACATTGACTAGTGCGGGCTGGCTGCAAAAGTTAGTTTTTGGGACATTTTAAAGGAAATAAATAAAAGGTAATTAATTTATACTAAAAATTTCCTTTTTACGAAATGAAATAATTCCTCCATTTTTAAATACATACTTATGGAATGTTTTTTGTGTTTTTCACATAACCCTGTGAATTTGGGATTACCAATTGAGCTTTGGAGAACCCAATGGCGGACGACGATGAAGAAATCAATTGAAACATCTTGGATTCTATGAGCCTCTCTAATTAATTTGTTATGGAAATCGTTCTTCAACAAAATTGAGGTAAGGGTTGTTATTTTGATATAGTTCTTCCTAGTTCATCGATTAAACGGCCCGTTCAGATCAACCCATGAACCGGTTGATCCGCGTATCATGTGTTTTTATGAGTGGGAATTATTTTTTCCATTTCTTTTGGAGTTTGATTTGGGAAATTGATATGTTTTAATTGTTGTATCATCTTTTTATTATTACTATTTAATCCATTTAATGAGGGAATAGACACCATAACGAAGGACGGAGGAAGTTACTTCTTCTTTTTTTGTTTATTTATTCCTCCTCTTAACCTCACATTCTTTGTGTTCTTCACCAGGTTATGAACATCGGATCATTGTGTGTTCATTTCTCAAAGAAACAATCCCAAAATGGTGATATGACATCATGACGAATCAACAGAGGTGTGATGGTGATGGCGGAATACCAATCGACAAGGTTCGAGAGAAATCGTTTTTCGGCCGTTCTTCATGCGGATGATTGAATTTTTTTTTGAGGCAGATCAAATGATTGAAACCCTCTCGAAACATTGATGTCATGGTAGGGAGACCTTGGATGTTGAGATTAGGGGTATGTGATTCACCAGATTGAAGACCGTAGCATCACCAAGGTAAGGATCATCAGGTCTGCATTTCGGGAAAATTCCAATCAACACACTGTGTATCCCCAAATAACACATCATGCATGGTCGACCTGGTAGCAGCTAGGGATTGTAAACTGCGCATGGTGAAGAACATGGCATGCTCCCCAGAAGACATGGGGTGTGTGACCCTCCTACTGGCAGATTGAGTTTCAGGCAAGAGGAATCACAAACACAGTGTGTTCCTTGAAGAACATGGTGCGTGGAACATTACGCGTGACTTGGCATGTATCTAGGGTGATACATCAACACGAGGAGAGAACACAGTCATGTAATCCACAATACGGATAAACTAGGAAAAATTCATGGGCTACCCCATGTACCAGTTACTTGGGATGGAACACACTAGTTGAAACCATGTACGGGAACACGATCGCGTACATGGAGGGAACCCTGGTTACTCAGACATAATGTGTGTTTCTTACTACATGCAGTGTACTTAGTTTTCTAAATAGAATGTTCTTCTAACTCGGGCCATTTTAAATGGGTAGTACCTAGAGTCGAGAGACATGGAGTTTCACCCTTCTACACACCACTTATATCCTGGAACATGGCTTGAACCTATTTTACACTGTATGATGGACATGTTTTGTTTGTTTTAGTGCCCCCTTTCTCATTCCCCTGAAGGCCAGGAATCATTTCCATCCACAAAAGTATGATCCTTTCAGTAGGACTATCTGAGATAGAGTCTAGTATCCATCCTAGAGGCCCGTTGTGAGATCCTCTATCCATTCTTGACCCCTTGTAGAGTCAGGTATCTACAGGACTAATACTACAGAGAAATGATCCTCTACTTAGCAGGTGAATTCAGATGAGTGATTTTATCCTCCATGGCCCTTCCAGTGATCCTCATATTTGTAACGTGATCTTTACCCACTTAGGACAGTGTTCTCATAGAATGGGTGTATCTATATCTCATGGATTTTCCTAACGAACTGTATTTCTCAGATGGATGACATCTGAGCAATCAGAATCATGGAGTGAGTTCTCCCAGAGAAGTGCTTTGTGGAACATTCAAACAGAATCCCTAACAGGCGTATGTAGTTGTGTGAGTTATCTCTAGACCACGGATCTGGGTTTTGAGTATATCTATATTTTGATTATCCTATTATACATTCAGTATACATATATTGTATAGAGATTATTGTACCTTTCCATAGTGTATGGATTTGTGGTTTTCATGGTCCCCTATTGAACATTGATATACTCACCCATCCATGGGCTTTTCAAGAATGTGTTGTGTTTTGTGAAGATGAGAGACCTTTTGACGGAGTCCAAGGTAGTCTAGGACTGGGCTGAACCTTTTGAGTTCCTTATAGTCCAAGGTTTTCTTACAGCCATGAGCAGTAGTATGAGTACCTTTTTGTACTTGCAGGGTGGACTTTGTAGTTTGAAGACTCTTGTTTTTGGTGGGCTTGTATTCTGTCCCACTTTACCTTTCATACTTTTCATTATGTCAAACTCTATTAGTTGGGTTAGTTGTATGAATTAATGTTTCTCTTTATTGGGTTTTACATTACAGAATTTCTGGGATTGGAGATGTGTGTGCGTATATTTAATTATAAAATGATTCCATTGTTAGTGATATGCCTACTCGGTGCTACTCACCAGCCCCAGGCCTTTTGATGGCGGTCTTGGGGAGTCGCGGCATAGGACCCACTGGGATAGATTGTGACAGAGTGGTATCAGAGCAGTTATTTCTACATTAGGACCACGATTCGTTATGATTGTTTTGGGGAAACAGTGCTATGTGTTTCGTGCTTGGATTTTAGGCCAGAGACTCTAGTGTTGGTATGGGCGGCTAACGTATCCATACTCCAGGACTCTTATAACCTGATTTTCAACTAGGTACAAGAAAACACTAGTTTAGGGGATGTAAAGGAATGGTACGTGCATCATATAGAAATGGGTTGTGTTTTCCATGTCCTTTGTGTCATCTATCCAGATATACTCATTAACCATGGTACATCTTGTTTCTTTATAGGATGGCTCTGTGGCACATACCCGCTAGGATTCAGTAGCTCGATCACGAGAATGACCCCCTCAGTGACATGGCTTCGATATAAGTACTAGTTCTCTAGGAATTTCCTCTAGGTTGGGCACCTACTATCCCACCACTAGTGGAGAATCTCGTGGAACATGCTGTAGAAACAGACAACCAGCGTAGGCTGTGCCTGCTCCATGACTTCCATAGATAGAGACCCCTTATGTTTTGAGGAGATCATGACCCTCAGGTGGCTGATGGAAAGCTTGAGGCGCTGACCAGATTTTTTTGTCTAGTAATGACACCATCATACAAGATGGTGATCCTAGGAGTGAGCCTTCTTCATGGTTCAGGGGATGATGGTCGTGTCTGACCACACAGACTCCGGATGAGGATACTCTTTAATGGACAAAGATTGAGTGACTATTTAGGGAGAAGTTCTATCTAGTTAAGCTGAGAGAAGTGTTTATCCAAGAGATTCTGTAGCTCAAGTATGTATGTTTGATGGTGGAAGACTATTCATCGAGGTTCACCAACCTCGCAAGATACTTTATGGATATGTTTAGGGATCAGTACATAATAACTCAGACCATTGAGCGAGATCTATGATGGGAAATTCATGCTATTTTCGTGCATCAATGAATTTCCACTTATGATGGAGTGCACAAGTGGGCCATGGTAATCGAGAGGTTCTAGGAAGCGTGGAGACAGCCAGCTGTAGTATGTAGTAGGCAGACTGGAGTGGAGACCTCGCCAATAGGGATCCGACATTAGGTACATTGATCAGGACATGGGATACGTCATTGGATGACCCAGTATATGGGATCAACATTCCAGGGCTCTTTGGCTAGATCCGGTCATCCTAGGAATAGGATATGTTACTCTTGTGATGCTTGGGGACATCTCACAACAGACTGTCTATCCCGTCATGTTGCTAACAGGGAGGCGGTGGATGGACCACTGAGAAAGGGTCTGGTAGTGTAGAATATAGACTCTCTAGGTGGCGGATGTGAACGAGGCTCATGGAGAGCTGTAGTTTGTGGGAGATGCTTCGACCTACTTCCACCACCACCCCAGAAAGACCGCACTAGGCTCAGGGAGCTGGGTGACATGGGTGGGGGAAACTGAATTTGTTAAAGTCATATGATATAGGGGCTCCAAGGATGATCTGAGGTATGATCTGCGTCTTCATAACCTTATCTTTAGTACTTTTAGACACAGGTGCCCATCATTCCTTCCTCACCACATGTCTTGTCAGAAACCTTGAGATTTTGGTACAGTCACTAACTCAACCCTTACCCTTATAAACACCTATGAGAGGAGACTCGATGATCATGCACCTTCGCAGACAGTGTGATCTTAACCATAGTGGCTAATTTTTCAGTTGAAATCTCTTGGTGGCAGTGTCGTGGCCTTATGATGTAATTCCCTGTATGGATTTTCTATCATTGGTCCATACCCAGATTGAATACTTTAGGTGAAGAGTGAGGTGTGTCCGTAGTGATGGGATGGGGTTTTACTTTGTTGTTCAAAAGGATACCCATGCATCACAGAATGGGCTCATGCATAAGAGTGTGTAGCCAATCACTCATGATTTGGCTAGAATTACCCTCAGAACAGTAGATTTTAGGAGCTTCCAGTTCCCAGAAGTAGTGGTGGAGTATGAGGACGTATTTCCCAAATAAGTTCTTGGACTACCTTCCTACTGGGAGGTCGACTTCTACATCGACATACACCTCGGGAGAAAACTGATTTCATCACCACCATATCGTATGGATAATTCATAACATCCTGATCTGAAGGTGTAGTTGGAGGATTTGCTAAGAAATGGTTTTATAAGACCCAGTATTTCACCCTAGGTGGCCCCAGTTTTGTTTTCCAATATGGAAGATTGGAGTTTGAGGTTGTGCGTGGATTACCGGAACTTAAACCAAGTGATTTTGTAGAACAATTATCCACATCTGAGGATCGAAGACCTCTTCCATCAGCAAATACTGGCATAATGGTTCATAAAGGTTTAAGTTCAGTAAGGTTACCACCAGTTACGAGAGAAGTACATGGATATTCTGAAGACGACATTCAGATGCTTCTACGTTCACTATGATTACTTGTTGATTCCTTTCGGTGTGAAAAATTCCCCTACCATGTTCATGGGACATATGACCAGATCTTCCAGCCGTATTTTGACCGGTTCGTTGTGGTATTCATAGACGACATCCTTGTGAACTCGGCGTCAGAGGACGAGCATGCGAGACACCGTAAGATGGTTCTAGAAATACTCCTAGACAAGTTGATTCATGGGAATATTTTTAAGTGACAGTTCTTCATTCAAGATGTCCACATTCTAGGACATGTCATCTCAAAAGATGGAGTAGCTATAGAACTGGCCAAGGTGGAGGCATTGTTAGCATGGGAACCACCTCAGAGTGCGATAAAGGTACATAGCTTCCTTGGGTTGGTATGATATTACCACAGATTAATTCATAATTTATCGTAGATATCAGCACTGATGATAGCCTTGATCATTAATGGGAAACCCTTATTGGGGATGGAGTAGTGCCAGTAATATTTTGAGCCATTGAGAAAGTGATTGATGATCTCCCCGGTTTTGAGATTACTATAGGAGGGTGTCGAGTACGTAGTTTTCTATGACACAACATTGATTAGGCTAGGTTGTGTCCTTATGCAATGATAGGCAGTGATTGCTTATGGTTCGTGCCAAAATTGGAAACATGAGAAAAACTATGCAACCCATAATCTTTAGTTGGCAGTAGTAGTCTTTGCATTGAAGATGTGGCCACACTACATTATGGGTGATACGTTTATCATATAATCTAACCATCAGATCCTAAAATACATATTCTCAAAGAAGGATCTGAATCAGAGACACAGGCGTTGGATATAGTTACTCCATGACTATGATATCGAGATTATCGATACTCCTTGAAAGGGGAACAATGTGGAAGATTCTCTTAGTAGGAGATTGTTCTCATAGCTATTGTGTGATGTGATGAAACAGTTGGACACATTGTAGATATCCTTCATTGATAGAGAGGATGCATCTTACATTCAATCGAGGGTTTTTACCACTCCACTCTTACATTGAGTTAGGGAGGCACATATATAGGATGTAAAATTTAAGGCTTTACATGCTCAGTAATACACAAGACATGGTTCTAATGGATATTTTCATGGTGGTGAGGATGTTGTTCTCATCAGAGGATGTACTGTTATACCAATGGAGTTGTGGGAGGAGGTCCTGAGGGAGTTTCATACATCACCCATGGCATTACATATTCGAGTGGGAAATGTACTAGGACCTCTATCGTCAGTTCCAGTGTTCAGGAATGTCAACGACAGTAGCAAATTTCATTTCTCGATTCTTTACATGACAAAAGGTGAAGGATAGGCACAAGGTTCTAGCAGGGATAGTTCACTCTCTAGATATTCTAGACTGGGAGTGGTATGGAATATATATAGACTTTGTGATGATCTTACCATAGAAGTACAAGGGGCATGGCTCCATCTAGGTTATCATTGGCCGACTCATAAAGTCGGACCACTTCCTAGCCATCAGTAAGAAGAGTTTTTTAACGTTCATGGGATGCCTCCACATGCAAGAGATAGTTCAGATTCATGGTGTCCCTTTGACAATAGTATCATATTGAGATGACCGCTTCATATCCCAACTGTGGAGGGGAATGCAGATGTCTTTTGGGACTCAGCTACACTTGAGCATAGTCTTTTATCCCTAGGAATATGATCAGATGGATACGACCATTCAGTTTCTAAAAGATATTTTGCGGGCCTGTATGTTGGACTTTGGTTGTAGTTGGGAGGACCACCTACCGCTGGGGGAGTTTGCGTACAATAATAGCTACCACTAAACCATTGGTATGGCACCATTCAAGGAATTATATGGGAGACCCTACTAGTCATCGCTTTACTGGTCCAACCCTGAAGATTCAGTACTCATGGTCCTAGAGATGGTGCAAGCTACCACTAAGAAGGTGCAGATCATTAGGGAGTGGATGAATATTGCACTAAGCTGTTATATGTCTTATGGTGACATACGATAGAGAACTCTCGAGTTCGAGGAGATATACCTCTTCTTCCTTTGGGTCTCACTTCAATCAGGGTCGCAGAGATTTTTTTGGGAAGAAAGCTATCTTTTAGGTTCATCAGACCTTTCCATGTACAACACAGAGTTGGTGAGGTGTCATACCACTTAGTTTTACCACCACAGATCCACTAGGCACATGATTTCTTCCTTGTGTCGCATCTGAGGAGGTATGTGCATGACCCATCGCACATCAACGACTAGGGTGAGTTGGACATGAATGATGGAGTGACCTTTCCTAAGCACCCAGTATAGATCGAGGATCAGCAGGAGAGGATCCTTCATTCGAAATTGACTCCCTTTTTGCGCGTCCAGTGGCATCATGGGAACCTCCCAGAAAGCACGTGGGAGAAGGAGGTTCCGATCTATACCAAGTACACGCATTGGTTTGATTAGCCTCTTGTTATAGATTTTCAAGGATGAAAAGCCCTAATGTGGATAGAATGTAATGTCTCTGATTTTAAATGTATTATTTTAAATATTATAATGAATTATTTTGAGGCCATACATTTCAAAATTGTGATTCTGAGGCCTGGAGTGTCCGAAATAAATGTTTGAAATAAATTCATCTTTTAAACAGCACGTGCAAGCAATTTTCCTAAAAAAGTGGAATTACCTTCAAACAGGTGCCTGGATTAGAAATATGGGGGCACCATTATGTTTAGAGTAGTGATATTAACTTAGGCATGGCCTAACATCAACTAGTGTGGGTTAGCTATAAAATTTAGTTTTTAAAACGTTTTAATGAAAATAAAATATATTAAAAATTAATTTACATTAAATGTTTCCTTTTTATGAAACAACCTAATTACTCCCGATTTAAAAACCAACATATGGAATGTTTGCAAGGTTAGCTGCATAACCCTGAAAATTGATGATTTCTGTTGAATATTTGGAGAACCTGTTGGTGGATGACAACGACACAATCAATCGTCACATCTCGGATTCAATGAACCTCACTAAAGAACACAAAACAGGGATCATTATTCGACCGAATTGAGGTAGGGGTTGTTATTTTTATTTAGTTTTTCCCTTTTAATCAATAAAACAACAAATGAGGATCAACCCATGAAGAGGTTGATCCACATATCACGGGTTCTTACAAGGGGAATTATTTTTCAGTTTCTTTTGAGGTTTGATTAGGGAAATTGATTTGTAATAATTGATTGATTATCTTTTGATTAATCCTATTTAATAATTCTACTGAATGTTAATGAACATCATGATGAACAATGATAGAGGTGTGTTCATCTTTGGTTTATTGATTTCTTCCTCATCTTTACCCTGCTTTCTTCACACTCTTCATGGGGTTATAAACATCTAATCGTTTCCCATCTGTTTCTCAATGAAAAAAATCCCAAAATAGATATTTGACATTGTGAAGACTCAAATAATGTGTGATGGTGATGGCAGAAGACGAATCGACATAGTTCAGGAGACATAATTCTTTGAACATTCTTCATGCGGATGATCAAAATGAGTATTCGGGGAAAATAGAACACCAAAAACCTCTTGAAACATAAAAATCATAGCAGGGAGACCTTGGATCTTTAGTTTTTGGGAAAAAAATTTCCACATCAATGATTGGGTCATCATAGAGGTGCGGCGAATCAGGTCTACGTTTTTTAAAAAATCTGATCAACACGATGTGTATCCTGAAGAAGACGTTGTTTATGGTCAACCTAGTGGTGGATAGGGCTTCCGAACTATGCAAGATGATGATCATGACCGGATCCCTAGAAGACATGGTGTGTGGGACCCACCCATCAATGGTTGGAGTTTTGGGAGATAAGAAGATCCAACACGACGTGATTTCCGAAGAACACGACGTGTTGATCTTTAGACAGGAGTCAACATGTATCTTGGTAAATACACAATCATGGGGAGAGTACGTGGTCGTGTACTCCCCCACACAGCCAGACTAGGTTTGTTTAATGAGACACCCCATGTACCAGTTACACAGGATGGAACACACAGGTTGAAACCATGTATGACACACGACCGCGTAATTAGAGGGAACCCTTATTACTCGAACACAGCGTGTGGTCCGAACATCACACCATGTACTTACATTTCTACAAGGAATCTTCTTCAGACTCCGACCATTTTATACATTTAGTACCTAGAGTCAAGAGACACTGCGTGTGACCCATCTTTACCCCATGTATATCCTAGAACATGGCCGAAACCTCTTTTCCACTGTATCTTTAATAGGTTTCCTTTTGGTTAGTGCCCCCATTCTTATTTCCCCTGATGGTCAGGTATCATTTCCACCCAAAAAAGTATGATACATTCAATAGGACCTTCCACGATATAGTTAGGTATCCCACTGAGAGGCCCAGAGTGAGATCGTTTATCCATTCATGACTCTAGGTAGAGTCAGGTATTGATGTGACTAATCCTACAGTGCACAGATCTTCTACTTATCAGGTGAATCCAGATGATCCGGGGTATCCTCTAAGTCCTTGTAGTGATCCTCATCTATGTATTGTGATATTTTCCCACTCATGAGTATGTTACCCCAGAATGAGTGGATCTATCTCATTGGGAGTTTCCTGATGAACAATATTTCTCAGATGGATGACATCAATGCTATCAGACTTGTGGAGTGAGTTCTCCCTTATGAGTTCTTCATGGAACCTTCAAAATGAATATATAACTAGTTTATGATGTTATGTGACATATTGCTAGACCACATGTGTAGGTTTTGATTATATCTTGATTGTGTTTCTCCTATTATATTTTCAATAAACACACTATGTTGTATAGATGACTAAACAATTCCTTTGTGTTTTGATTTGCGATTTTTTGGGTCACCTACTAAGTATTTTTATACTCATCCATGTATGAGATCTACTCGCAAGTGTCATGTTTTGTGTATATGAGCTACCTTTTGACTGAGTCTAGTGCGTACCAGGACCGGACCGAGCTTTCTGAGTTCCCTATATGCTGAGGTGTTCTTATGGCCACGAGAAGTAGTCCCATTACCTATTTGTGCTTACAGGTTAGACTTTGTAGTTTGAAGACTATTGTTTTGGGTGGGATTATATTTTAGCCCAGTTTACACACCATACTTGGCTTTCCTTTGAACTATGTTTTTTGAGTTAGTGGTATGCATTCATTTTTATCCTTAGTGGTTTTTACATTTCATCATTTGTGGGCTTGGAGATGCGCGTGTGTGTACAGGTATGTCTAAGATTCCTCCCATGATAATGATTTTCCTACTCAATTCTAGTCACCAGCCCCCAGACTATTTGAGGAGGGCATGGGGAGTTGTGTTGTGGGACCCAATGGGACAGGTCATGACTTTTATGCTTAAAAATACAGTTTTTCAAAAAATAGGTTTTTACATGTTAGTGGCCAGAATAATAATTTTGAGTTTTCTTATCAATAGAAATTTGAAATGTTAAAATGGATTTCATATTTTTGATAGTTAAATCTTGATTATTTAATAAGGTCTATTATTTTACTCATATAACATGATTTACTTTTGATAAAAACTATATACTGCGAAAAAAAATGGTAAATGTTAAAATGCTAAATGAAATGTACATATAAAAATGTTTAAAACATGTTTAAAAATTAATGGTTGAGGTATTATATAACATATAAAGTCAAATATTTCATTAGTATTCATTTTTTGTCCTTCTATCATTTGAAAAATGTGCTCTCCTGTCATTTCGTTGAATTATTTAAAAAATCCCATTCTCACCAATTATAAAATTGTTTTTTCAATACAACTAAAGGATACTCCAATAATCAAACTACATCATTCTACTTCCTATATAATCCTATTAATAATAGTTATGCCTATGGTGAAAATTTATTGGTATAATATTTCCATTTCTAATGTGTCTTCTTAGAGAAAGCACAATTTCCTCCGCAAAAGTACATTTTTTTCTAACATCTGTTAATTTTATTATTACATTAAAAAATTTAATTTTATAATTAAAATAATATTAATTAATTATTTTTTAAATAATTATTTTTTTTACTTCATGTTAATAAATATTTTTATAATTTATTGTTTTCTACTTGGAAAAACAAAACCCGCAGTCCTGGGATGTGCAGACTGCTACCTCCACGAAATAATGACTTCCATTTTTCATGAACTCTACGTTTAGAATTTTATAAGGGATTATTTGAAGAGTAAATTTTTGATATAAAATATAATTATGTTTATAAATTTGGAGACTATAATCCAGCTTCTTTACCACTCATTCTTTGAGAAATAAAATGGTTAACCATGCGTTGTGAAGGATATTGCCTCCTTGATGTAATGTATCTTGTTTTTCATTTATTTTATTTATTATTCATTAAACCATCATAATTATAACAAAGAAAAAAAAGTTATCTAATTAATATCACTATTATTATATAATAATGATTTTTAGACCAAAAGGGGATAATTTCATAATCATAATATTCCTTTAATAATTGTATATTAATTTTTGGGTTAGTCTAACTACCTACTTGAATAACACTATAAAATAATATTTTGGATGAATATGTTAAAATAATTCATTATAATATACTATATAAATAATAAAATGAAATAATTTTTTTTTCTAGAATTGTATCATTAATTTTAAACTCATTTATTAAGATATTTTCATCCATTCGTACAAGATCCCTGAAAAAAGATCATCGCTGATTTTATCTTTAAGGATAAATAAAAATATCTAATATAATGATATTATAAAAATATAAATAATTATGAAAAATATATTCTTGCAACTTCTATGATATTGGAATGATTAAATTTGGGATAGTAATGAATAAATACACTATTATTATGAAAATTAACTAGAATAATGATGATTATTCACATCCAATATTGAAAATAGATAATAGCAAAATAATAAATCAGATTTTCCATGTACTATATTTTGATATTATATAAATTAATTTATAGATTAGTCACTTTGATGGGGTGTGATTTTAAGACCTAGTGTTCCCCAAATAAGTGATAGAATTGTTTTAAATATATTAAATATACTGCAAAATCGTTTTTTTTTTGAAAAAATTGAATAAATCCTAAATGGGTTCCTAGGCTATAAATATGAGGGCACCATTGAGTTTAGAATGGTGGTTTTACCATATTAGTGGTTAAAAATGGTTGGTGAGGGTCATTTTGGAAAATGTTTATTTTGGCATAAAATGATTAAAATAATCAAACAAAAATTATTTTATTTCATTTTTCCAATGCATAAACTTAATCGTCCTTAAATAGATGATTATGTTGTAAATGAAAAGTTATCCACATAATCCGAATGATATCATAGGATTGATGGGGAGAGCTTTGGATATCCCTCTCATGAAAATGGTGACGGATCACAAATTGATCGATCGACGAAACTTCATATTTGATGAATCATGTTAATTTTGATAACATCATAATATTGTTCATCTAATATTGAACCATGTCAAGATTGATCATTAATTTTAAGTTATTTTTTTACCCTATTCATTATTCCTACGATTAACATGAATCAATCTATGAATAGATTGATTCAAAAGTAATGCGTATTGTGGGATGGATTTATTAGTAAGGATGACTAGGAGGTTTCATTATGATTATTTATTTATTAATTTTTAGTTATAGTGTAAATGAACTGATATCGAAACAAAAATCAATCAAGATTCATTTCTCTTGTTCATATTTGGGCTTCTCTCCCTAATTTATAATTCTTCATTATGTTCTTTGTTTTTCACCATGGTTGAATTTTTCTTTGAATGATCAATCATTATGCATCCAATTCATATTACAATTATCTAAAATCGTATAGTTGGCATCATTACTACTTGACTGATGTTCAATGGTGGTTATGGTAGAAAATTGAATAATGGTTGGTTCCAATTTTACATTCAACAGTGTGTAATGAAGAAAATAAGTGATCTTCTTTGGCAGGTGGATCGAAGTCCCGAATCTCATAGATTCGTTGATGGAATTTCTAGACATGGAAGGATCGTGAGTTTACTAGAGAAGCATACCTAGAATAGTTTCTGGAGTTATGAAGGAGAGAATAGATGATCATCCATGGATTCTAGAAAATCCCATTGAACAGAATATGTAATTAGTGATGACACAGCATGTGGGGCCCTGTGAGTGGCAGTTAGGGTTTCAAGTAGGTTATGAGTACCACATGATGTGTGTCTTGGACTACACGACATATGACCACTCCCTTGATACTTGGTGTGTACCATGGGTAGTACAAAAACAAGGGTTGGACTACACGAGAATCCTACACGATGTGTATTCCCCCACATGAACATGGGTTTTACCAAATATAGGGGATAAGCTATGTATTGACACACAAGTAGTGTACATGAGAAGTCTACCGAGTGTGTACATAAACATGGACATATTTTGGATGACATAGTCCATTTTAAAAGGGTATAAACTAGGTTTAATTTACAATACATGTAACCCTAATAAATATTGTGTACTCTTTCATACATGGCATGAATCCATTTTCATTCATATCTTGAGAAAGTTTCATTAGGGTTTATTTCCCTTATCCTTTCCCTGATGATAATTTTGAATCATTTCCTACCCCTAGGACTACAATCCCATTATTATTACATACTGGATAGAGTTGTTGGACCCCCTGAGAAGCCCATAGTGGGATCCAATATCCCTCTCTGTTCCCTATATGGATATTTTGGTATCAATGTGACCAACACTAAGAATGAACCATTCTTATACTTTGAAGTTTAATCCATATTGAATTTTTGGTATCACCCCAGGGCAGTATATGTGATCCTCATCATTATATCGTATTCTCTTCAGACTATCATTGTATCTCCCTCCTGGAAAGATCTCATGAGCAGTACCTCTCAAGAGGACTTCATCAGTGATATCAGACTCAGGAGTGTCTTCTCTCAGATTAGTGCTCTGTAGAATATTCAATCTAAAATTCCAGGGATAGTAAACAATGGTTGTGCATTACCTCTATACAACTGTTCATGGGGTTCTTATATCAAAATATTCTTCTTATATGTGTTGTATATATATAGAAGTGTAGAGTTAACTGTATTTTCATTTATTGTATTTTTTTTCATTTTGGGTGTCTTACTGAGTGTTGTTATATTGACCCTTACATGGTCATTTTCCAAAAGTGTCATGTCTTGTGTAGATGATCATCCTTTTAATGGAGTCTAAGGTAGACTAGGATAAGATGGTGCTTAGAGTGGTTAGACATACCGAGGTGAGTTCTTGTATCTTTCAAACAACAGTCATCATACCTTTGATTTCATGTTGGACATGTGGTGGAGGATTTTTTTGGTGGGCTTGTATTTTTTCATGTTTAATCTACCTTAAATCCAATTATACAATGGTTATGATATTTAAATATATTCATGCATGGTTTCTTAGTAGTTTTTACATTTAATAATTTTTATGGACTTTGAGATGTGTGTGTGTGCATAGGTACTTAGGCTAAGGTGTCCCATGTTAGTGATATTATTTCTTGGTGCTAGTCGATATCCCCTAACTTATTGGAGGCAGGATTGGGGAGTCATGGAATAATCCCCACTAGGATTGGTTTTCAACCAGGGAGGTATCAGTGGTGGCCATTTCTACTTTACTATTGGAAGTCAGTGATTTTTGTTTGGGGAAATAGTGATAAGTGTTTCATGTTTGGCTTTCAGGCTATGGACTGATGTGTTGGTGTAACATTCGATGTATCCATACACCATGAGTATGATCAACTATTTTTGAATTCATACCTGAGAACATTGGTATTATGGAATAAGGTGATACAAGAACCATATAGAATGGATTGTGGCTTCCATTTATTTCTTGAGTCAGCTCTCCAGATATACTCATTGACCATGGTACTCCTAGTTTACATTCAAGATTCCTCCATAATGTATTCCATCTAGGATTTAGTATCTTGATCATAAGGATGACCCCTTTAGTGATGGGGCTTCAGTACAAGGAATAGTTCCTAAAGAGTTTTTTCTATGTGGTGTACCATCCATACCACCACTTATATTGCATCACACAATACCTTCAATACAAGCAGATGAGGTGCACATGATGAGAAATATTCATGAGTTTTAATGGAACAAACACCTCAGGTTTTAAGTGATCCTATCCTATAGATATTTAAGGACTTTACTGAGGTATTTTACCAAGATATAAATCTATTCATGACACCAGAAGATCATATGGTGGGCATACATGAAATACTTCTTCATTGATCAGAAAGAAGATAGTGGAGTTCGGTTACACATTCATACAATGAGGAGTATGAGGAAGTCTTTCCAGAAGATGTTACAGGCCCTATCAATAGATAGACATCTTCATATTTCAACACCCTTGTATGAAACTGATATCTACGACATCATATTACATGGATCCCATATATCTTCATGAGACGACGGTGCATTTGGAGAAATAGCAGATGAAGGGCTTCATGAGACCTAGTGTCTCACGCTAGGTAGCCTAGGTTTTGTTTTCCTAGAAGGCTGATGGGAGATTGAGGTTTTGTGTAGACTACAAGTTGTTTAACAAGGTGATCATGAATAATGAGTATAAATAAACAAGGATCAATGTACTATGTGATATTTTTAGAGGGGTGTGATGGTTCTAGAAGGTTGACCTCAGATCGGGATTTCACCGACTATGAGTTTGTGGAAAGGATATAACGAAGATGACATTTAGATGTTCTTACATTCACTATAACTACTTGGTGATGACCCTTGGAATGAATAACTCACTGTTAGTGATCATGAGTCTCATGAACTAGATATTTCAGCCTTACATAGACTGGTTCATGGTAGTCTCCATTGACGATATACTTATGTACTTAGCATCCGAGAATGTGAAAATGAAACATTCAAGGATGGTTTTGGATGTAATCCGATATCACTATATTTATGGAAATATCTAGAAGTTCTAGTTATGGATTCTAGAATTACAATTTCTATGATATGTTATCATAGTATATGGAGTTGAAGTGGACCTAGCCAATGTTGAGGCTTTATTGGCATGGGAGCCACCTAAGATCATGATGGAGGTACAAAGCTTCCCTGGGTTGGTAGGATATTACTATAGATTAATACCATATTTTTTTAGGATATAAAAATCCATGAAATCTTTAACTTATGTGGGAAACCATTTTTTATTTGAAAATTGGTGACGATAGGATTTTAGATAGTTGAGGAAGAGTTTGATGAGGGTTATTGTGTTGAGATTTCTGAATAAATGTGTCAAGTACGTAGTGCTCTATAATACATCAAAAACTGGTTTTGGTTGTGTTTTGATGATGTGACAATAAATTATTTCATATACTTTATACCAGTTAAGACCACATGGGAAGAACTATGCAACAAATGATCTTGATTTAGTAGTGGTAGTATTCTCTTTGACGATGTGGTGACACTACCTAATGGGCGAGTGGTTTGTCATAAACTATAATAACAAGAGTCTGAAGTGTATTTTCTCTCAGAAGTATCTCATGTTGAGACAGAGAAGATGGATAGAGTTCCAGTAGGATTATAACATCAAAATTGTATATACTCCAGGGATGGAGATCATGGTAGAAGATTCTCTATGTATGAAATCTTGTTCGCAGTTGATGAACATGGAGTCAAATCAAATATCCTTGTTGCAATTATCCTATGTGTATTGAGATAGAGCAACTTACCTCCAGTTGATGGTTGGAATACCTCAACTATTGTAGCGATTAAAGGAGGAAAAACGTGAGGATGATGACTATAATACCTTACATTGTTAGAAATTTATAGGTCATTCTCCTGATGGATTTTCAAAATGTGGGGAGGACATTGTTATTTTCAAAGAACGCATGATGGTACCAGAACTGTTGTAGGAGGAGGTTCTGGGAGAATTTCACACATCTTCTTTAGAGGTAACTCTTGGTTTGAAAAAGATTTACCAATACCTTTGATGTTAATTTTGGTGACCATGGATGAATAAATGAGTTTCATATTTTGTCTCATGATGCCTTACATGTCATAAGGTGAAGGCTGAGTGTGATGTTCTAGTGTGTTTAGCTCAACCCCTTGTTATGATATAATTGATGTGGGTTGGGATATATATGATCTTCATGATGGGATTACAACATATATATAGTGGAGTTGATTCCATATGGGTGATTTTTGACTGAATCATAATGTCAGACCAATTTTTATCTATATGAGGGAAGAGTTAAATAGAGAACGTTGGATGCCTCAATGTCCGGGAGAAAATCCGATTTATTGGAGTTCCATTAAAAATTGTTTTTGATCATGATGTTCTCTTATCATCATGGATTTGGATAGAATTGTACACAGATTTTGGGACCTAGTTATGCATGATCACAATGTTTTATCCTCAAACTGATGGCTAGATAGATAAGACTATTCAGGTTGTGGAGAACATGTTTTGGGCTTACATGTTAGAATTTATCCGTTGTAGGGAGGATCACCTACCACTAGTGGATATTTCATACAAAAATAGCTATAATTCTACCATTATCATGGCACCATTCGAGGCTTCATATAACATACCCTTCAAGTTGCAAGATGGTTGGAATTTTCTGGGCATGCTGGTACTCATGTGCCAGGAGTTGGTGAGATCTACAATGAAGAAGGAGAATATCATTCAAGAGAGTATGAAGGCTTCACAGATCTACCATAAGTCTTATGATAATAGGTGGACAAGGGATTTGGTGAATGAGGAAAAAGACCTTGTGTTCCTACATGTTTCACCTCAGTATGGATTACTAATATTTGGCTAAGGTGGAAAGAAATATATGAGGTTCATCAGCCCTTTTTAGATACTATGTAGAGTTAGAGAGGTGGCATACCACCTAGCTATACCTCCACAGTTACACTTGGTACATGAATACATCCACATGTCGTAGTAGAGGAGGTACGTGCATGACCTATCCTAGGCTATCGACTGGGGTGAATTGAACATCGAGGATGGATAGAATTTTTATGACTACCCAGTGGTGACCAAGGATCGATATGAGAGGATCCTTCGGGGGAGATATTTTATTTTTTTAGTGTCTTATGGAATCATGGTAATTATAAGGATAATAATTGGGAGAAGGATACTCAGATTCATTGTCAATACCCCCAAATTTTTTAATATCCTATGTTTGATATTTTTGGGGATTTAAATACGCAAAGAGTGGATAATGTAATTTCTGTAATTTTCAATGTTTTTTTCCATATTATATAGATTAATTTTGAGACCATTTTCTGAGATGGATTATGATTCTGAGACCCAGTGTTCCAAGAATAGATTTTTGAAATATATTCACTATATTAGATAGAATTTGCACATGGTTTTCCTAAAAAAGTGTAATAACTCCAAAAAGGGCATCCAGAACAAAAATATTAGGGCACCGTTGAGCTCTAAATGGTATTTTTACCCTAGGGGCAACTAAACATTGTTTAGGGTGGGTTGTTTGTGAAAAAGTTTTTATAGGTTTAAAATTTATAAAATAAATCAATTAAAATAGTTTATGGATTTTTTCCAATGTATAGACCAAATAATCATTAAATATATGATTATTTTGGAAATCCAGGGATAGATGCATAACCCTAGAGACACCAGAGGATCACTTGGAGAGATTTTGAAAACCATAACAATAAAATGGTTATGGATAGTGGATCGATCGATCAACACAACCTCGAATTGAATATATCTTCTTATCATCAATTAAAATAGATCATTCTTCCTCAATAATAAAATAATGTTTTGGTAGGGGGTGTGTTTTTAATTGTTTACTTTCCATATTCTTTATTCCTTAAATAAACGTGAATAAATAGAATAATGGATTGACTCATAGATCATGCATGTTGTGGGATGGTTTTATTTGTGGGAATGATCAAGATATTTCTTTTTGATTTTTGATTTATTATTTTTTTCATTATAAAACAAATGAATCAAGATCAAAAAAATATCTATTGACGTTTGATCCTGTTATTCGGATTTGAACATTTCTACCCCAACTCACTGTTCTTCATTTTGTTCTTTAATTTTCCTACCATTTGAAATTTCATTTAACAATTGATTTTTTTAACCTCAAATTCATTTTAAAATGAAAAAAATAATAGATCTACCATCATTACAAGTCAAGGGAGTTTGGAAGGTGGTTATGATAGTGGATTGAACAATAATTTGTGCATATTTTTCACTCTTTGGTGAACAATGAATAATGGTGAAAATATTGTTTTCCATATAGATTGTAGAACCTAGTCTAATTGATTCAATAATGGAATGGATATATAAAAATATATCTTGAGTTTCCCAGCAAGGCATAGCCAAAATGGTTTCTAGAGAGATGCAGGATACAACGGAAAAATAAATAGGGTTTCTGGAAAAGTCCATAGAACACAACATGTAGTCTAGGATTACATGGAATGTGGGACCCGATGATTAGAGGCTAGGGTTTTAGGTAGGAAATTATCACCACACCACTTATGGCTGCCCCACAGAGAATGTGACCAATACCCAGATACACAGTGTATTCTTTGGGTAGTACATGAACATGTGGTGGAATACACGTCCAACCTATATGGTGTATAATCCCCCACATAGGCTCGGGTTGGACCAATTACGTGGACTACATCATGTAAGGGTAGTAGTTAGATTACACTTGATTCCTATGGAGCATTTAATTCAATATGAACATGGTTTGAATGACATGGGTTGTTTTACAGGTGCAATACTAGGGATCAAAGGACACCCTGTGTATCCCTACTACACATCATGTACACTTTCCTACATGGATCAAATCTATAGTCCTCAAATCCTGGATAGGTTTCATTAGGTTTTTTCCCCTTATCCATTCCATAAATTTAGGTTTGAATAATTTCCTACGCCTAGGAATATGATCCCTTCAAGAATAATTTCTAGATAGAGTTATTGGAACCCCCCCAAGAGGTAAAAAGTGGGATCCTCTGTTCGTATTCATTCCTTAGATGGATTTCTTGGTATCGACGTGAACAACAATACATGGGCAACAATCATCTACATAATATTTTATCTTGATTGAGTTTTTTAATGAAACATTAGAAATATCTATGATCACCATTTCTGTATCATATTCACTTCAAACTATTAGTTTATCTCCCTCATTGTGAGGCCTGATGAGAATTACCTCTCATATGGATGACAACAACAATATCTTATTCAGTAATTTATTCTCCCAATATGAGTGTTTCATGGAATATTTAATCTAAAAAGATATGGATGGTATACTATGGTTGTTTTTTACCTCATGATTGTGTGTCTTTGACTGATTATATCTTTATATTCTTATTATATGTTTTTTATACATAAACCTGTGTAGATATGACTATATTTTAATTTTTTTATTACATTTTGGTTCTAGGGTGCCCTACTGTGTATTTTTATACTCACGCCTATACATTGTTTTCTCACACGTGTTCTGTCATGTAATGATGTTTGAGATTTTTATGAATTTATAGGTGGACCAAGACCAGATGGTGCTTAGTGATATCAGATGGATGGAGATGTGTTCCTACATAATTAAAATAGTTGTCGTAGTTCCTTTACATTCAGGTTTGACTTTTGTTACATACTCTTTGTGGTGGTCTTTTATTTGGCCCGTTCATTCTTTACCTTACTTCCAATCGTACTCTTCTTACAAGATTTAGATGCATGCATGCATGGTTTCGTAGTAGTTTTTAAATTTCAACATTTGTATGGACTTGGAGTAGTGTTTGTATGTGCAGGTACATAGGCTAATCCCTCCCATGTTTGTGATATTCCTTCTTGGATCTAGTCACTAACCCATGCCAATTGGAGTTGGGAGTGGGGGGTCAGGGCACATGCCTCAATGGGGTAGGTTGTGACAAACTAACTAATATATATATTGAGAATAGTTATAATTGAAGTTTGTAAAATATATGGTATATGAATAAGGTTCCTAGATATGTTATTAGGATATTTATTTCTATTATATAAGACATTTGAGTGCATTAGTGGAAATTGAGAAATAAGGTTATGATTTTTCATTCTATCTTTTCACCCCTTTAGACATATTTCTTATTATGCATCATGTTTTGTTTAAACTTTTTATTCTAAATACCTTTAATATTATTTACCATAATGATATCATTATTCCAGGTAGATATTTTTTTTATTTTAAATCATATCATTCAATGTGTTTTTTCACAAAGGTTTATAAATTTTCAAGGGTTTCTTTGTCTCATTTTCAACTCAATTATATATGTCTGATATTGTGCACTATAATCTCATTTATATAGTGTATTAAATACCCTATTACATTCATGTATTACAAAATATTATATTTCATGATATTTTAATGTCCATTTCATGATCAACCTCTTAAATCCATTGATTATTGTATTACCAATACCATGAGGATTTTATCAACAATCCGAATTTAAATTTGAGATTTTTTTTGAATGATAATCAATATATTTATATTTTATAAATTACTATCTATAATAACCATAATTTTATTATCCTTTGGTTATTATTGCAATTTTACATTTCCTATCCCTATTTCATTTACCCCCATGGATCATTATTTACCTATTTTAGGAAAACTGACCCTACCTTTTCTTTTTTAGTTAGGAACCTCTTTTTTCCTTGTCTATATTGATTGGATCCATTAGAAAATATAATTATCTATGAATCAATAATTTATTAACATAATTTTCCACTACATCAACAATTTTGAAATGTCTAAAATAATGTTTTATGTTTTTTATCTGTTGTTTTTATTAGGGTTTGATAATATACTCTTTTTAAAATTTTCAATGTGAAAACATATTTTAGTAAATTTTTTAATTTTATTTGAAACATTCTCCCTTTGTTTTCATGGTTATGGTAAAAAATTATTTTAGTTTTATAAAATAATTCATTAAAAATTCCATGAAATGATTAATGATATTTATTATTTCCAAATTTATTTTTCTAATGTTCTGTAATAGTATTTTCATCCATGCCATTACCCTTTAACATATATTATTCATAATATAGGAAATTTCTCAAATGATTTCATCAAATTTATTTATTTTTATCGATAAAAAAATATTATTTTATACTAAATAAAATATCCATCATTGCCTCTATATTTCAAAATAATCTTACATTATAGGCATTTTTTTCATTCTAATGCCTTTCCCTTAAGAAAATTCTATATTTCCATTGATTGAAGAGTTTTCACCTATATTTAATAAGAAAACGTTATTCGGGAAAATATTGAATTTATAATATAAACCATTTTATAAATGGTTTTAGGTTAATGTATGATTATATATAAAACTATTCAATTTATTGATTAGGGAAATATTAAAAAATTCATATTTTCTATTCCAATATAGATAATTATTTTCTACATAGGATAGTTTATTATATACCATTTGGCTATCAAAATTATTTATATGGATGGGTGATGATCATTTTATATCTTTTTTTGACATGAGGAAGAGTATTGATATTCAACATACTATTTTTCCAAAATATATATTTATGAAGGAAAGTCTAATTTTGATGGAATTTTTATTCATGGTTTTCACATTTTGAATTAAATGGATTTAAAAAACTTATCATTGGGGCCTAGTAATATATAGCCCCTTGGTGCATCATTTGGACTCATTAAACCAAAGGTATTTTTATTTGGAATATGCCTACCCAATGGAATTATGATGACTTTGTTTCAACCATGTTGAATAGAATTCATTCATTTTTGTGGAGTTTATGGAAGGAATAATGCAACATTAGAGGCCTTTATGGTATAATTTATGTTATATTGAATTTTTTATTCCATCATAAATAATTAAATTATTATTATTCATGTAATTTTTTATATTTTATTTAATCAATTAATTTATTCCAAAATCATGCTCTCATTTATATGGAATTATATTATTATTAATTATTCATTTCATATTATTAATGCTCAAATATATTATGATATATATTTTCCCTTACTAATCATTTTAGATAACACTTAATGTATTTCCATTTACTCTGGTTATGAAGCGAATTATTATAAATTATATATCTAGAATAAAATAAAATGTTTTTATATTTTTTTGGGGGGATATTGGGTACTTATTATTGATTCTGAACTCTCTCATATAGTTGAAAATGTTTCATTAGTTGAAAATATATAGGGCATTGGTTTATTAAATGATTTCCCTAGATTTCAAAAACACCATACTAGTTGTTTTTAATATATAACTAAATCAACATTTATTAATGAAATAAAAATTATTGATGGTTAAAATTCGGGTTTTTTGGTTCATCTCAAAGGAAGTATGTAATAAATGTGTTTTCACGCCGAATATGGGATAATGGCTCTAAAAAGTCTAAAATTTGTATCAAAGGAGGGTATAAAAAACATAAGAGGTTATGATGTTAGTTGAGGATAAATTAATAATGGATAAATTATGTTTCATCCTAATTTTAGAGGTGTAGATAACCCTTCAGGTCAGTTGAGGAAATATAAAATATTTTGGAATTATAATAAACGAAAATTAGTAAAAAAAACCAAAGATATATCTATGGGATATTTTTATGTATAGGAAAACATCATGAATTATTAATAATGTATAGATTTTTTTGTTATCATAGAAATTAAATCACTATTAGGATATGATTATGTGGATGGGGATGTGGCTTCTCCATAGAAAAACATTGGGGTAATCACCCTAATAAAGGATGGTTGTAACACACTGAGTTTTTATTAATTTCATTTTAAATAGATTAAAATTATTTTATGGATTGTATTTCATGCTACACCAATTTAAGCTTTTATTTTTATGCAACACTAAGTTAATATTTCACTACACTAAACAATATGTTTTTCTTCTTCTATAAATTATATATATTTTCTTCAATATCTTGTGTTACATGCAAGACCAAGTTTGATTATACTACAATATACCATTCATATTATATATTAATATAATAATTATCACCCATCCAGTGGAATAGAGGGAATGAATTGGATTAACTATCTAATGAAATTATATAGTTTTTACAAGTTTATTATTTATCAATTTTAATGAATATAATAAGAATCATTTTAAAGAAAACAAAATTTATTCTGAATAACAATATCTTTTCTAAGAATGGGTTAATCATTCTTGGTGCGCATAATTTAAAATAAAAAATATCCACTTTTAGAAATATTATATTAAATTATAAATTCCGTTTTTTAATGTGTAATATAAAAATTATATTTCGATTAATTTTTAATGTTTTCCTAAGAATGTTAATTTTTAGATGAATATTTAAAAATGGTGTGTTTCAATTGAAAACTACATTTGCATTTAATTTATTCATAAGGATAAGTTATATTTTAAATTAATTTTAATGTATAATTAGCTTAATAATTATATATATATATATATATTGATCCTATGTATTAAATTTTTGTCAAGTTTATATTCCAATTGAATATAAAAACTTTTTAAACTTGTGATCATTTTTTCTTTAAAAACCTTCTATCATATCACAAATGTAAAATTAATTTTAAAATAATTTTTTCACTAACATTATTTGAATATGAAATAATTGTCTAAATATTTGGAATATGAATATTATACATTTTATAATAAGGCCAACATAATTTTTGACCAGAATTGTTAATGAAAACATTTAAAATTAATAAGTGCAATTAAGAGAAAAATTTGTATAACATGTGACTAAACTCTGAACATAAGGGGAGAAATGACCTTGAAACTAGTAAAAAACCCATATTCTAGATGTATATATACCCATATGACCTTATCATCATGTATTATTAGTTTTTTCAAAACTTTCCTTGAAATTTACCCATATTATATGTTATGTAAATAAAAAAGTCAAATATTGTACTTTTCTTTCTTTTAATTTCAATAAAGATTTGGGATATGGTAAAACCACATTGGTTCGATTATAAATGTTATTTTGGAATTTAAATATGTTTTTTTCATCAAATATTTCTATAGATAATCTAATTACCTAAAATTATTAAAAGACACAGACACTATAAATATTTAGTTACTAATTAAAAAAGTAAAATGATAATAAAAACATTAAAACTGAAGTAAATTGAAATTTTTATTGCATTAAATTATCATTTTATATTAATATAAACTTAAATAAAGTCATTAAAATAATATATTTTAATCTCATCATTGCCTTCAAATTTTTTAAATTTAGTTATGTCAATAGTGTCAAAATTGTTATTAATGCTCTTTTATAAGAATTGATTTTTTGTTAATTTATTTAAAATTAATAATCCCCCTATCTTATATCTATTGATTTTTAAATATTACTAAATATAAAAAATTTTCGTTAAATGGGCCAATTTATCTTTTATAATGACTATATTGACTATTAAATATTAATAAAATTTGTTAGAGTGCTTAGGGTTAAAATAGTGTGTTCACGTGATACCTACACTTTTGTTAAATTTAATTTTTAACACATAGACTTGGTTATTTAAAAAATTATATATTATAATTATAGTCAATGGGTAAAAATTATATAATAATTTCACTATAGTTTAGTCTTAATAGATAAATTAGTTATGTTAGATGTAAGGACCTAGAAAATTCCATGTATTTTTATATTTATTTGAGATTATTACGAGTCTGTGAAAATTGAAGGCCCATGATTCTGTTACCCAGTGTTCCCTAAATGAATTTCTAATCTTTTTAGGTATGTTCAATAAATGCATGAGTGGAATTTTATATCTTTTTAATTGGTGCTTTCAATAATAATTCGAGAGCACCTTTGAATCTGCAGTGCTAAGAATCTCTTAAGAGAAGCTTCACTTCAACCGCAGTTGGTCGAGAGAAAACATTGTTTTTGGAATTTTTAAATAATAATGATAAAACATGTAATTGTTATTTTATTTTGTTTCTCTCTGTAACACCCTGACCCCAGTTACCTAGAGTCGGTGCATTATTACATAACATTGTCATGGTCACAAAAAGATCAAATCTCGAATGATCAATTGGTTTAGTAGCCTTGGAAACACTAGATATAGTCATAAGGTTTACATTAAATCATAAAATGAAAAATACAACAACATAGTCTCCATAGACCACACTCTAATCCCCTCACACTGTCTCTATAGGTAATTCATAAATTACTATTCACATCCTGGGAAAAATAAAACATAGAAAAGGGGTGAGCTCAAATGCCCAGTAAGGATAACAATATAGCGGAATCTTTGATAAATAAGAATAAACATTTAAGGCAATGTTTAACTAAAACAAAATCCTATTAAACGTGATCTTCAACATAGTATAGAAAAAGTAAAATGAAATAATGCCATTTACTTATTCACATGGATATTCTACTAATCGAATAATCAAATGCAATATCAATAACCACTTTCATAATGATGTAATGCATAATTCCAGACTATCATAACCACATAGTCAAGGCCTCGTGGCAAGACTACAAATAAGATTTTTTCAAGGCCTTGTGCCAAGACACTAGTTTTCCTCATTAGCCCTACTGATGCATCGAGGAGCTATAGCGGGCTCCACCCATCACTTACTAAGTCCAATGCATTTCCATATGAAAAGGTTTAAACCTAACATAAACATTCGTATTAAAACTAGCATATGAAATGTCAACACTTTCTCTATAAAACATGAATGGTATTAAAATAACACATCCACAATAAAACATATCACAAAACCTTCAATAAAATACAAATGTTTTGTATCATAACAAATCGACTTCAAATAAGTTTAAAATCCATCAAAGGATGTTGACATAGATGAAATCAAATATATTTGAGAGAAATATCTCTTTTCTCGAAATCATTGAAAAGTCACACATTTATAAAGGAAGTAACTTATACGAGATTTTTGAATCAAAGTGTCCCATACCACTTTGAAACTTTTGAAAAGAAATATCATTTCAATGAGTTCATGTCCATATAAATAAATCCTTAAAATTATTTTGAAAATATTGACATTAATTAAAAATATTTATAAAGATAAATCATTAAAAAATTTAAAATTATGATCTTGATAAAGAGTACCATTTAAAAATTCTTAAAATATTCATTTTGAAATCATTTAAAAGTCACATAATTATAAAATAAAACATTTACTTTGGAAATATTCTTATAATCTTGTAAGGGAAGCTTTGACAATTTTATAACAATGGTAAATAGCCACACACACCGTATAAGTTAAAAAAACAATCTTACCTTAAATTTGTCGAAAGGTTAAAAGTGCCTTGTTTGGAAAACGATGGAAATATTCCATTAAAAAAACAAAAGGGTATAAATTACAGTAACCCATATTATTTTTAAATATTAAAAATGTTTTGAAATACATTTAGAAGAAACATGGATGTGGATGATAAAGAAATCCCAATCGATTATTACGTATAAACAACCTCGGATAATGAAGAGATTGCGAAATAAAACCTTACCTTGTACATTTCCTTGGTTGGCGGTAGGTTAACCTCCTGTATAATGGTGAAATAATTGTTATTAAATTATTCAATAATCATATACCTTAATATGATATCATATATGATCTTTTAACATTGGTTTGTTAATAATATCTTAGAATTATCGTCGTTTCGGGTGTTAACTTACTCGTTTTCTTTTATATGTTTTGTTACGTAAGACATATTTGTCATGGATAGTTTGTATCTTATTAATATCCAGAATGATATAAAGTCCTTAAATATTATTTTTAAATCATCAAATGATAATTATACTTGAATGGATACGATAGAGAATGAATCTCATCGCGTTCATGGAGACGGTAGTCCGTACGTACGCATGAGCGACAATATCATTCTTTTGAAATTAAAAAAATATATAATTGGATGGTATATTATATATACAGAATAATTATCATGTTATATGTATTATTTACATGAATTACACATCATTATTATACCCATCCAAATAATAATTTATTGAATAACAATTACACCACGACGTGGAGACGGTAAGCCGTATGTACGCACGTATGGTGACATGTTATTCAAAGGGTGGATAGAATACTAAATATGGTTGTACCATGTTTAGAGTAACATAAAACTATATATAGTGTACTGGAGTTATTATTTTAGAATGTTAATAACAAATAAAGAATAAGTGGAAGAAGAAAAGAACATGAAAATGGGTGGTGAAATCATTACCTCTTTTTCGGGTTCTTCTTTTTGATTTGATCAAAAGGGATCCATAGGTTTGCTTTATGATCAAACTAAGGAATCTCGGTTGTAGTGAGGGAAGTTGAAAGAGTATTTGGGTAGGGGTTGGACGAACCAAAAGGCTTTGAAGGTGTGAATAAATGAGAAGGGGGAGTGCCCTTTTATAAGAGGGGTGAGGGGCACCTTTGGAAAAACTAGAAATATTAATTTATAATAAATTCATAATCGGTTTCTAATGGCTCCAAAGTGGATTATTTAAATTTCAAGGTGGCGATGGATCGAAAACCACTCAATAAATATAATTTAGATAGGTTTGGGTTACTAAATTAACCTTATATTTAAGTATTAACTCTTAGTAAATTAGTTTCACTTTTACAATGTCTCTTTGTATTTTTATATTATATGGATAATAAACATACTATATACATCCAAGAGACCCCTAAGTGGTCCATTAATGATACAAATATCATGATATAAGTCTCTTGGCCGAACCTTAGATTTTTAGGAATTTAATATCAATTAATAATATAATATTTGTTTTAAAAACACTTTTATGTCAATTTTGACACTATTCAATAATTGATTTTTGTGCAACTCATAACAAAATTATTACTTCGAAAAAAGTCAATTAAATCAATACTAATATGTCATATTAAACTATAAAATTAGTTTAATTCAATAAATGTCTCAACATATATTTACTTGGGTATTTATATTATTAATTATTTTAATTTTTCACTATTATGGTAATTACTGCATCATCATTGTGTCATAAATAAATTAAATTATTTATGGTCTAAAAATTATAAATAAAATATCATTATGTATGAAATCGTATTATATTTCTAATGAATATTTAAAATCTTATTTATCTTATATATAACCCTATATTAAAAATGTTTTAGTAAATACACTTTGATTTTAACTCTTTTAACTCTTCTTTGAATAAAATAATAATAAATGTCCTAATCTAATCCAAGTGGACCTAAATGATAATATTTTATTCCTAAGGTTATTTCTGGTCGAGATAAATTAGTCCAATAGAATTAGGACATGTGTTAGGGTAATATTAATATCATTTTTACCCTTAATTACACTATTTACTTTTAATCGTGGTAAATAAAAGTAAAAAGTTACTATTCACCAAAAAAAAATTTCATCTCATTGAACCACATTTTACTTATTGATATTAACCATGTCTCTCGAATTTTCGAAATTCCATTCACAGAAGCGGTAAAATTAAGTTTTATGAAAAAATTCAGTTTTTTAACTACCACTTAGTAGTTTCACTATAATAAAAAATTTAAGTTTTTCAGAACAATGCCAAAATTTCACACTAAGATATAATTGATATTCCGAATTCAAAAATGATGTATATTTTAAAAAATTCTAAAAATATAAGTTGCATTAATTAATTTTATAATTAATTCCCGCTGTCACAACAAATAGAGTGTTTTTAGGAAACAATATATATCAAAAGACTGAAAATTGTTTAGGTCCGATTTCAAAGTGAAATTAATTCTAATGAACACCATTGGATAAAATGGTAAAAATATATTCTAATTATACATTAAAACCACTAAATAATATAATTTATCACTATAAATTATTTAGATTAAAAAAGTTGTTTTTAAGTATTTTTCACTATTGATAAAAATTGGAAGTTGTCAGAAAAATACCAAAAATTCAACTTATGATAATTTAGATATTCCTTATCCAAAAATGAAGTCAATTTTGAAATATAATATATATAATTTCAAAAAGTATGTATTACTATTCATAACGACTAGTTTGATTGGTTGTGGTGTGTGTTAGAACTCGATGTTGCATACAACACATGCTACTGTATTATTCAAAGGAAAGCGTACCGTGGAAGCTTGGGATGTTTCATTTTAAATTTTTGATGTCCCCATTTAGTCAAAAAGTTTAAAATATTGTATTTAAAAAGGGTTCACTATTAAATTTAGGTAAAAGTGAAATACTAAAAATGAATTTGTTCTTACATTATGTCTAAGAAACTCATAATATGGATTCTAAAATTATAAGGATTATATAATGTTTAAAATTTAGTTAATACTATTCATAACCCCTTTTGAACGGCTTGTTTGGTAAGTCATGGTGTGCTTGAACTGGGTGATGTGTGTAGTGCAAGTTATTGAATTATTTTGAAGAAATAACACACTACGAAATCTTGGTGTGTTACATTCTCCCCTCCTTCAATAAATTGCGTCCTCGCAATTTGAAATTGTTTTTCAAAAATAAAAGGTTATAAATACAAAATATCTTTGTGGGAAAACCCACATCGGAAATTGGTTTACTAAAATTTAGTCTAAATATAAGGAAAAGAGAAATGAAAGGGTCACCACCAAATTATGATCTCGATTAAGAGAACATTGGTGGAAATTAGAGACATATAATTGGAGGAAAAACGTAACTATTTATAGGTAGTGATTGAGGTCATCAATCACAAAAAAAATGTAAAATTGAGGTCCTTAAATTCATCAATCTATGATGATTTGAAATACCATCAGTTCAACAAAACATAGGGTATTAGGATAACACATTTTTGGTTTTAGGATTCCTTAAATAAAGTATAAGAATTAATTTCTTCATAGAATAAGAGAAGACGAAAAATATATTCTTGAAAAGTAGAGTTCCATTCTTTAACTAATTTCTACCACAAACTCATCTTTCACTCTAAAAGATAATATAACGTAAAAAAAATATTCTATTTATCCTATTCTTATAGGGTAAAAAAAAGAATTTATAATTCATCTACCAGATCTTTTAAAAAAACTATATTATTAAATCTCGGACATCACGCGGGTCAGTGGTAGGTTACACACCCTTGCCGCACTTCGGTTGTGGGTTCAAGTCTTGCGGCCTTGCCGGTCGCGACGGGTTGCCACCCGACCTCCAGGTTTCCCTTTTATGAAAAACCAAAATAATCCAAACTAGAACTATCAAAAATACATCAGTCCAAAATTAATAAAGAAGGTAAACACAATAAAGATCCTTTTTTCTGCGTAATAACATGTGAAAAACTTCATTATTTATTCTTTTAAAACACTGCAACATCCTGAATTAAAATAAAACCTTATTGATTACATTCAAGATCCCTTATTCCTTAAAGAATAATAGATATACTCCTTCAATCCAAAAATGTTTTAAACTCCAAAAATGATGGAATATACAAATCATTAATTAGTTTTAAGGTAGTCAAGAATATCCAATATAATTTAACCAAATAAATCATGTATTATTCCAAAATCACTACCTCAGTATCAGAAACATATTATGGTTTATCATTCTCTCAACCGTATATTTTCCAAAAATAAATCCTACTATTGAGTCACTTTTCTTTGTTCCACACAATCTGAAGTCCTTAATGAAATAGTACTACAGTACAATCCTTATATACTCTATAATTATTATAACAAGTACATTGATGATACAACACTCAAATGACATAATCAACATAAGAACTCTAATCATTCCTCTTCATCTGTGGTAGTATCATAACTTGATTATTATCAATAGCATCATTTCCAGCATAGTCTGATGACTGGGACATAGGTTTTCGTAGTGTCCAAAATCCTTGAAAATGAAGCATTGTATATTTGAAACCATATTATTACCCTTGAAGTCACGTACATTGTACCCTTTTTCTATACACTTATAACAAACTCCAATTCCTTTCAGGCAAGTTCCAGGGTGTTTCTTCCCAGAGTTATCACATATCGGAAAATCATTCTTTACCTTATTCATTTTATCTATTATACTCTCTACCATCCTTTCCTTCTATGGCTTCTCTTCAAATCCATATGACTCTAAGAATTCCTTACTAATCTTATCAACACATGATACTATTTCTTCATATGATGATAATACATGGGAGACTATTTAACATATAAATTCTGGCTTAAGACCATGAAAGATATTATCCTTCATTCTCTTTGGATGATGTGCATTGTTGGAGTTCTCATTCCTTCTTGTGGGTGCCATTTCAAAACAATGGCATACACTAGATTAGTTTATGAATAAAAATACCTAATACCAAACTTGTAAAACACATAAAATTAATTAAATAGTTTATGGATATAATCCATAATTATAAAAATGTCTCCTTTGAGGAAGTATATAATCATAAACCCTTCATATTGGTTTGTAAAGAAAAAGATAATTATCCTAAGCATATCCCCCGGGAGTGTCATAACCAATAGTGCAGCAAGGCCCATTGTCATGCATCAGTTCCCATTCGAGTCCAGCTCAAAGCGGTGTTTTTGGGTTTTACCCCTAGGTACATCTGTTCCAGAGTCGCCTCTACCTGCTCATATCCAGACAGGGTTGTATTGCTCGAAAAACTCACAAAATCTCTACAATACCAAAATTCTAGGAAGTTCTTATATACTAATCCTCAAGTCCATCTTTAATATATGCTCTCTAATCAGAGTTTATCTAAATCTATCTTCGAAGGTTTGTACTAAACTTCCTCTGATACCAACTGTAACGCCCCGACCCCAGTTACCCAGAGTCGGTGCATTATTACATAACATTTGCATGATCACAAAAAGATCAAATCTCGAAAGATCGATTGGTTTAGTAGCCTTGGAAACACTAGATATATTCATCAGGTTTACATTACATCATTAAATGAAAACTACAACAAAATAGTCTCCATAGTCCACACTCTTATCCCCTCAAACTATCCCTGCAGGTCATTCATAAATTACTTCTTCACATCCTGGGAAAAATAAAACATAGAAAAGGGGTGAGCTCAAATGCCTAGTAAGGATAACAATATAGCGGAAACATTCATAAATAAGAATAAACATTTAAAGCAATGTGTAACTAAAACAAAATCCTTTTAAACTTGAACTTAAACATAGTATGGAAAAAGTTAAATGAAATAATTCCATATACTTATTCACATGGATATTCTACTAATTGAAAAATCACATGCAATATTAATAACCACTTTCATACTGATGGAATTCATAATGCCAGACTATCATAACCATATAGCCAAGGCCTCGTGCCAAGACTACAAATAAGATTTTTTCAAGGCCTTGGGACAAGACACTAGTTTGTCTCATGAGACCTACCGATGCATTGAGGAGCTATAGTGGGCTCCACCCGTCACTTACTAAGTCCAATGCATTCCCATATAAAAAGTTTTAAACATAACATAAACATTCGTATTAAAACTAGCATATGAAATGTCAACACGTTCTCCATAAACCCTGAATGGTATAAAAATAACACATCCACAGTAATACATATCACAAGACCTTCAAAAAAATACAAAAGATTTGTATCATAATAAATCAACTTCAAATAAGATTAAAATCCCTCAAAGGATATTGACATAGATGAAATCAAAACTATTTGATAGAAATATATCTTTTATCGAAATCATTGAAAAGTCACAAATTTATAAAGAAAGTAATTTATAAGAGATTTTTGAATAAAAGTGTCCCATACAACTTTGAAACTTTTGAAAAGAAATATCATTTCAAAGAATTCATGTCCATATTAATAAATCTTTAAAATCATTTTGAAAACATGGACATTAATTAAAAATATTTAGAAAGGTAAATATTTAAAACATTTATAATTATGATCTTGATAAAGAGTACCGTTCAAATTTTTTTAAAATATTTATTTTGAAATCATTTAAAAGTCACATAATTATAAAATAAAACATTTAATTTTAAAATATTCTTATAATCTTGTAAGGGAAGCTTTGACGATTTTATAACGGTGGTAAATAGCCGCACCCTCCGTATAAGTTAAAAAAACATTCTTACCTTAAATTTGTCAAAAGGTTAAAAGTGCCTTGTTTGGAAAACGACGGAAATATTACTTTAAAAACACATAAGGGTATAAATGAATTTAACCCATATTATTTTTAAATATTAAAAATGATTTGAAATACATTTCTAAGAAACTTGGATGGGGATGATAATGAAATCCCAGTAGATTATTACGTATAAACAACCTCGGATAATGAAGAGATTGCGAAATAAACCCTTACCTTGTACTTTTCCTTGGTTGGGGGTAGGTTAACCTCCTATATAATGGTGAAATAATTGTTATTAAATTATTCGATAATCATATAGAATAATATGATATCATATATGATCTTTTAACATTTCATTGTTAATAATATCTTAGAATATCATCATTTCGGGTGTTAACATACTCGTTTTCTTTTATCTGTTTTGTTACGTAATACATGTTTGTCATGGATAGTTTGTATCTTATTCATATCCAGAATGATATCAAGTAATAAAATATTATTTTTAAATCATCAAATGATAATTATACTTGAATGGATACGATAGAGAATGAATCTCATCGCGTTCGTGGAGACGGTAGTCCGTACGTACGCACGAGCGACAATATCATTATTTTGATATTAAAATAATATATAATTGGATGGTATATCATATATAAAGAATAATTATCATTTTATATTTATTATTTACATGAATTAAACATCATTATTATACCCATCCAAATAATAATTTATTGAATTACAATTACACCACGACGTGGAGACGGTAAGCTGTACATACGCACGTATGGAGACATGTTATTCAAAGGGTGGATAGACTACTGAATATGGTTGTACCATGATTATAATAACATAAAAGTATATATAATATACTGGAGTTGTTATTTTACAATGGTAATAACAAAGAAATAATAAGTGGAAGAAGAAAAGAACTTGAAAATGGGTGGTGAAATCATTACCTCTTCTTCATGTTCTTCCTTTTGATTTGATCAAAAGGGATCCTTAGGATTGCTTTCTGATCAAACTAAGGCCTCTAGGTTGTAGTGAGGGAAGTTGAGAGAGTATTTGGTCAGGGGTTTGCTGAACCAAAAGGCTTTGAATGTGTGAAGAAATGAGAAGGGGTAGTGCCCTTTTATAAGAGGGGTGAGGGGAACCTTTGGAAAAGCTAGAAATATTAATTTATAATAAATTCATATTCAGTTTCTAATGGATCCTAAGTGGATTATGTAAATTTTAAGGTGGGTATAGGTCTAAAAACACTCATCTAATAGAATTTAGACAGGTTTGGGTTACTATATTAACCTTATCATTAAGTATTAACTCTTAATTAATTACTTTCACTTTTACAATGTCTCTTTGTATTTTTATATTATATGGTTAATAAACATACTATATACATCCATGTGACCCCTATGTGGTCCACTAATGATACACCTATCATGATATAAGTATCTTGGCAGAAAAATAGATTTTTAGGAATTTAATATCAATTAATAATATAATAATTGTTTTAAAAACTCTTTTATGTCAATTTTGACACTATTCAAAAATTGATTTTTGTGAAACTCATAACAGAATGATTATTTCGAAAAAATTCAATTTATTCAATCCTAATATGTCATATTAACCTAGAAAATTACTGTAATTCAATAAAAGTCTCAAAATATATTTATTTGTGTATTTATAATATCAATTATTTTAATTTTATACTATTATTTTAATTACTGCATCATCATTGTGTCATAAATAAATTAAATTATATAAAGTCTAAAAATTATAAATAAAATATAATTATGTAGGAAATCCTATAATAATTCTAATGAATATTTAAAATCTAATTTATCCTATATATAACTCTTTATTAAAAATGTTTATTAAATAAACTTTGATTTTAACTCTTTTAACTCTCCTTTGAATTAAATAATAATAAATGTCCTTATCTAATCCAAGTGGACCTAAATGATAATATTTTATTCCTAAGGTTGTTTTTGGTCGAGATACACTTGTCCAATATAATTAGGACATGTGTTAGGGTAATATTAATATCATTTTTACCCTTAATTACCCTATTTACTTTTAACCGAGGTAAATAAAAGTAAAAAGTTACTATTCACCAAAAATTATTTTCATCTCATTGAACCACATTTTACATCTTGATATTAACTGCGTCTCTCGTATTTTCAAAATTCCATTCACAAAAGCGGTAAAATTAAGTTTTATGAAAAAATTCAGTTTCTTAACTACCACTTAGTAGTTTCACTCTTCATCAAAAATTGAAGTTTTTCAGAACAATGCCAAAATTTCACCCTAAGCTATAATTGATATTACGAATTCGAAAATGATGTCTATTTTACCAAATTCCAAATATATAAGTTTCATTAATTAATTTTATAATTATTTCCCGCTGTCACAACAAATAGCGTGTTTTTAAGAAACAATATATATCAAAAGATTGACAATTGTTTAGGTCTAATTTTAAAGTGAAATTAATTCTATTGAACACCATTGGATAAAATGGTAAAAAATATATTCTAATTATAATTTAAATCCACTCAATAATATAATTTATCACTATAAATTAATTTGATTAAAATAGTTGTTTTTAAGTATTTTTCACTATTCATAAAAATTGGACGTTGTCAGAAAAATACCAAAAATTCAACTTATGATAATTTCGATATTCCGTATCCAAAAATGAAGTCCATTTTGAAATATAATATATATATAACTTCAAAAAGTAGGTTTTACTATTCATAATGACTAGTTTTATTGGTTGTGGTGTGTGTTAGAACTCGAAGTTGCGTACAACACACACTACTGTATTATTCAATGGAAAACATACCGTGGAAGCTTGGGATGTTTCATTTTAAATTTTTGATGTCCCCATTTAGTCAAAAAGTTTATAATATTGTATTTAAAAAGGGTTCACTATTAATAGTTGGTAAAAGTGAAATACTAAAAATGAATTTGTTCTTACATTATGTCTAAGAAACTCATAATATGGATTCTAAAATTATAAGGATTATATAAAGTTTAAAATTTAGTTAATACTATTCATAACCTCTTTTGAACGGCTTGTTTGGTAAGTCATAGTGCGCTTGAACACGGTGTTGCGCGTAGTGCAAGTTATTGAATTATTATGAAGAAATAACACACTACGAAATCTTGGGGTGTTACATTCTCCCCTCCTTCAATAAATTTCGTGCTAACAATATGAAATTGTTTTTCAAAAATAAAAGTTTGAAAATAGAAAATATCTTTGTGGGGAAACCCACATTGGAAATTGGGTTACTAAAAATTAGTCTTAATATAAGGAAAAAAGAAATGAAAGGGTCACCACCAAATTATGATCTCGATTAGGAGAACATTGGTGGTAATTAGAGACATATAATTGGAGGAAAAACGTAAGTATTTATAGGTAGTGATTGAGGTCATAAATCACAAATAAATGTAAAATTTAGGTCCTTAAATTCATCAATCTATGATGATTTCAAATACCATCGGTTCAACAAAACATAGGGTATTAGGATGACACATTTTTGGTTTTAGGATTCCTTAAATAATGTATAAGAATTAATTTCTTCATAGAATAAGAGAAGAAGAAAAATATATTCGTGACAAGTAGAGTTCAATCCTTTAACTAATTTCTACCACAAACACATCTTTCACTCTAAATGATAATAGAACGTAAAAAAATATTCTATTTATCCTATTCTTATAGGGTTAAAAAATGAATTTATAATTCATCTACCAGATCTTTGAAAAAAAACTACATTATTAAATCTCGGACATCACGTGGGTCAGTTGTAGGTGATACAACCTTGTCACACTTCGGTTGTTGGTTCAAGTCTTGCGGACTTGCTGGTCGTGATGGGTTGCCGCCTGACCTCTGTGTTGTCCTTTTAAGGAAAACCAAAATAATCCAAACTAGAACTATCAAAAATACTTCAGTCCAAAATTAATAAGGAAGGTAAAAACAATAAAGATCCTTTTTTCTGTGTAATAACATTTGAAAACCTTCATCATGTATTCTTTTAAAACACAGCAACATCCTGAATTAACATAAAACCTTATTTATTACATTCATGATCCCTTATTCCTTAGAGAATAATAGATATACTCCTTCAATCCAAAAATGTTTTAATCCCCAACAATGATGGAATATATACAAATCATTAATCAGTTTCAGGGTAGTCAAGAATATCCAATATAATTTAACCAAATCAATCATGTATTATTCCAAAATCGCTACATCGGTATCAGAACTATATTATGGTTTATCATTCTCTCAATCATATATTTTCCAAAAATAAATCCTGCTATTGAGTCACTTTTCATTGTTCCACACAATCTCAAGTCCTTAATGAAATAGTACTGTAGTACAATCCTTATATACTCCATAATTATTATAACAAGTACATTGTTGATACAACACTCAAATGACATAATCAACATAAGAACTCTAATCCTTCCTCTTCATCTGTGGTAGTATCAGAACTTGATTATTATCCAATAGCATCATTTGTGGCATAGTTTTATGACTGGGACATAGGTTCGCGTAGTGTCCAAACTCCTTGCAAATAAAGAATTTTACATTTGAAACCATATTCTTACCCTTTAAGTCACGTACTTTGTTCCCTTTTTCTCCACACTTATAACAAACTCCAATTCCTTTCAGGAAAGTTCCACGGTGTTTCTTCCCACAGTTATCACATATCGGAAAATCATTCTTTACCTTATTTCTTTTATCTGTCCTACTCTCTTCCATCCTTTCCTTCTCTGGCTTCCCTTCAAATCCATAGGACTCTTAGAATTCTTTACTAATCTTATCAATACATGGTACTATTTCTTCATATGATGATAATACAAGGGAGACTATTTCTCTTATAAATTCTGGCTTAAGACCATGAAAGATATGATCCTTCTTTCTCTTTGGATCATGTGCATTGCTGGAGTTCTCATTCCTTCTAGTTGGCGCCATTTCTAAACAATGGCATACACTAGATTACTTTATGAATAACAATACCTAATCCAAAACTTGTTAAACACATAACATAAAATAAATAGTTTATGGATATAATCCATAATTATAAAAATGTCTCTTTTGAGGAAGTATATACTCTTAAACCCTTCATAATGGTTTGTAAAGAAAATGAGAATTATCCTAAGCATATCCACCGGGAGTGTCGTAACCAAGAGTGCAGCAAGGCCCGTTGTCATGCACCAGTTCCCGTTCGAGTCCAGCTCAAAGGGGTGTTTTCCGGTTTTACCCCTAGGTACATCTGTGCCAGAGTCGCCTCTACCTGCTCGTATCCAGACAGGAATGTATTTCTCGGAAAACTCACAAAATCTCTACAATACCAAAATTCTAAGAAGTTCTTCTATACTAGTCCTCAAAGTCCATCTTAAATCTATGTTCTCTAATCAGAGTTTATCTAAATCTAGCTTCCATGTTTTTTACTAAACTTCCTCTGATACCAACTGTAACGCCCCAACCCCAGTTACATAGATTCAGTGCATTATGACATAACATTGGCATGATCACAAAAAGATCAAATCTTGAAAGAACAATTGGTTTAGTTACCTTGGAAACACTAGATATATTCATAAGGTTTACATTACATCACAAAATGAAAACTACAACAACATAGTCTCCATAGTCCACACTCTTATCCCCTCACACTATCCCCGTAGGTCATTCATAAATTACTTCTTCGCATCCTGGAAAAAATAAAACATAGAAAATGGGTGAGCTCAAATGCCTAGTAAGGAAAAAATATAGCGGAAACATTCATAAATATCAATAAACATTTAAGGCAATGTATAACTAAAAAAAAGCCTTTTAAACATGAAGTTCAACATAGTATGGCAAAAGTAAAATGAAATAATGCCATTTACTTATTCACATGGATATTCTACTAATCGAATAATCACATGAAATGTCAATAACCAATTTCATAATGATGTAATGCATAATTCCATACTATCATAACTACAAATCCAAGGCCTCGTGCCAAGACTACAAAAAAGATTTTGTCAAGGCGTTGTGCCAAGACACTAGTTTGTCTCATGAGACCTACTGATGCATTGCGGAGCTATAGCGGGCTCCACCCGTCACTTACTAAGTCCAATGAATTCCCATATGAAAAGGTTTAAATATAACATAAACATTTGTATTAAAACTATCATACGAAATGTAAACACTTTCTCCATAAACCATGAATGGTATAAAAATAACACATCCACAGTAAAACATATCACAAAACCTTCAATACATTACAAATGTTTTGTATCATAATAAATCAGCTTCAAATAAGCTTAAAATCCATCAAAGGATGTTGACATAGATGAAATTTAAACTATTTGAGAGACATATCTCTTTTCTCGAAATCATTGAAAAGTCACACATTTATAAAGGAAGTAATTTATAAGACATTTTTGAATCAAAGTGTCCCATAACACTTTGAAACTTTTGAAAATAAATATCATTTCAATGAATTCATGTCCATATTAATAATTCCTTAAAATCATTTTGAAAACATGGACATTAATTAAAAATATTTAGAAAGGTAAATCTTTAAAACATTTAAAATTATGATCTTGATAAAGAGTACCGTTCAAAAATTCTTAAAATATTCATTTTGAAATCATTTAAAAGTCAAATAATTATAAAATAAAACATTTACTTTGAAAATATTCTTATAAGCTTGTAAGGGAAGATTTGACGATTTTATAACGGTGGTAAATAGCCGCACCGGCCGTATAAGTCAAAAAAATATTCTTACCTTAAATTTGTCTAAAGGTTAAAAGTGCCTTGTTTGGAAAAAGATGGAAAGAATCCTTAAAAAACACATAAGGGTATAAATGAATTTAACCCATTTTATTTTTAAATATTCAAAATGTTTTGAAAAACATTTCAATGAAACATGTATATGGATGATAATGAAATCCCAGTAGATTATTACGTATAAACAACGTCGAATAATGAAGATAATCCGAAATAAACCCTTATCATTTACTTTTCCTTGGTTGGGGGTAGTTTAACATACTTTATAATGGTGGAATAATTGTTATTAAATTATTCAACAATCATATACATTAATATGATATCACATATGATCTTTTATCATTTCTTTGTTAATAATATCTTAGAATTATCGTCGTTTCGGGTGTTAACTTACTCATTTTATTTTATATGTTTTGTTACGTAAGACATGTTTTTCATGGATAGTTTGTATCTTATTGATATCCATAATGATATCATGTCCTTAAATATTATTTTTAAATCATAAAATGATAATTATACTTGAATGGATACGATAGAGAATGAATCTCATCGCGTTCGTGGAGACGGTAGTCCGTACGTACGCATAAGCGACAATATCATTATTTTGATATTAAAATAATATATAATTGGATGGTATATCATATATACAGAATAATTATCATGTTATATTTATTATTTATATGAATTAAACATCATTATTATACCCATCCAAAAAATACTTTATTGAATAACAATTACACCACGACGTGGAGACAGTAAGCCGTACATACGCACGTATGGTGACATGTTATTCAAAGGGTGTATAGAATACTTAATATGGTTGTTCCATGATTATAATAACATCAAAGTATATATAATATACTGGAGTTGTTATTTTAAAATGGTAATAACTAAGAATGAATAAGTGGAAGAAGAAAAGAACTTGAAAATGGGTGGTGAAATCATTACCTCTTCTTCGGGTTCTTCCTTTTGATTTGATCAAAAGGGATCCATAGGTTTTCATTATGATCAAACTAAGGCCTCTAGGTTGTAGTGAGGGAATTTTAGAGAGTATTTGGTCAGGGTTTTGCCGAACCAAAAGGCTATGAAGGTGTGAAGAAATGAGAAGTGGGAGTGCCCTTTTATAAGAGCGGTGAGGGGCACCTTCCGAAAAGCTAGAAATATTAATTTATAATAAATTCATATTCTGTTTCTAATTGTTCCAAAGTGTATTATTTAAATGTTAAGGTGGGGATGGGTCGAAAAAAACTCTACCAATATAATTTAGACTGGTTTGGGTTACTATATTAACCTTATCTTTAAGTATTAACTCTTAGTTAATTAGTTTCACTTTTACAATGTCTCTTTGTATTTTTATATTATATGGTTACTAAACATACTATATACATCCAAGAGACCCATAAGTGGTCTATTAATGATACAAATATCATGATATAATTCTCTTGACCGAACCTTAGATTTTTAGGAATTTAATATCAATTAATAATTTAATATTTTTTTTAAAAACACTTTTATGTCAATTTTGACACTATTCATTAATTGTTTTTTTTTAAAACTCATAACAGAATTATTAATTCTAAAAAAGTAAATTAAATAAATCTTCATATTTAATATTAACCTATAAAATTAGTTTAATTCAATAAAAGTATCTACTTATATTTATTTGTGTATTTATAATATCAATTATTTTAATTTTTTACTATTATGGTAATTACTACATCATCATTGTGTCATAATTAAATTAAATTATTTAATGTCTAAAAATTATAAATAAAATATCATTATGTATGAAATCTTATTATCTTTCTAATGATTATTTACAATTGAATTTATCTAATATATAACCCTTTATTAAAAATGTTTTAATAAATAAACATTGATTTTAACTCTTTTAACTCTTCTTTGAATTAAATAATAATAAATGTCCTAATCTAATCCAAGTGGACCTAAATGATAATATTTTGTTCCTAAGGTTTTTTTGGTCTAGATAAACTTGTCCAATAGAATTAGGACATGTTTTAGGGTAATATTAATATCATTTTACCCTTAATTACCCTATTTACTATTAACCAAGGTAAATAAAAGTAAAAAGCTACTATTCACCAAAAATTATTTTCATCTCATTGAACAACATTTTACTTCATGATATTAACTGGGTCTCTCAGATTTTCGAAATTTCATTCACAAAAGCGGTAAAATTAAGTTTTATGAAAATTCAGTTTTTTAACTACCACTTAGTAGTTTCACTATTCATTAAAAATTGATGTTTTTCCGAACAATGCCAAAATTTCACCCTAAGCTATAATTGATATTCTGAATTCAAAAATGATTTCTATTTTAAAAATATTCCAAACATATAAGTTGCATTAATTAATTTTATAATTAATTCCCGTTATCATAACAAATAGCGTGTTTTTAAGAAACAATATATATCAAATGATTGACAATTGTTTAGGTCCAATTTCAATGTGAAATTAATTCTATTGAACACCATTGGATAAGATGGTAAAAATATATTATAATTATACTTTAAAATCAATCAATAATATAATTTATCACTATAAATTATTTTGATTAAAAATGTTGTTTTTAAGTATTTTTCACTATTCATAAAAATTGGAAGTTATCAGAAAAATACCAAAAATTCAACTTATGACAATTTTGATATTTTGTATCCAAAAAGGAAGTCCATTTTGAAATATAATATATATATAATTTAAAAAATTAGGTGTTACTGTTCATAACGGCTAGTTTGATTGGTTGTGGTGTGTGTTAGAACTCGAAGTTGCGTACAACACACGCTACTGTATTATTCAAAGGAATGTGTACCGTGGAAGCTTGGGATGTTTCATTTTAAATTTTGGATGTCCCAATTTAGTCAAAAAGTTTAAAATATTGTATTTAAAAAGGGTTCACTATTAAAAGTTGGTAAAAATGCAATACTGAAAATGAATTTATTCTTACATTATGTCTAAGAAACTCATAATATGGATTCTAAAATTATAAGGATTATATAATGTTTAAAATTTAGTTAATACTATTCATAACCTTTTTTGAATGGCTTGTTTGGTAAGTCATAGTGCGCTTGAACACGGTGTTTCGTGTAGTGCAAGTTATTGAATTATTTTGAAGAAATAACACACTATGAAATCTTGGGGTGTTACACTCTCCAATGGATGAGTGGTGCTGGTGTGACCGGTGACTTGTCAATCCATTTAATGTCTTGACTCATCAACTGTGTAACTTCATCATTGTAAATTAAAAGAGGTTCATTACTTCCATTAATGAACCACAATAATTTTACAATGTATTACTCACATTTCCACCTCCTATTTAAATGGATCTCAGGGTGGGGTTTTGGCATGGCTTCTTCACTAAGGAAATTCTGGCGGAGTTCTGCGGCAACATCCACTGACAAAGAACAAAAGGTCAGGGTAGCAACAATCCATGATTGACGAACGACGATGACTACATCTAACGTGGATGATTCTCCACTTATAATCATGACACCTCTAATGGATCTCATGGTAGTGGGTTTATTTTTGAAGTTGTCTTCAACGAATTAAAATTTCCACCACAAGATATCATGTTAACGCGGAGGGCGTGGGTCTAATGAACGAGGATAAGACCCCTGCCACTTCATTCATGATGTGTTATTTGCAGAAAAATTTCTTCAATTTTCACGGCATCATGAGACAGAGGGTCACACTGGGACAACGGCAGTCCAGGAGACTCATAGGTGCAGAAGGCCCCAAAAACGGACCACCAGAGCAAGTCTGGTGGCCCGTGGAAAGAACCACTGGTACCCCATGCTGGTGACAGTTGGCGGTGGCCAGAGGAGGCCCATTGAAACTGGCCACGGGCAGTTGGAAGCCATCGTGCACTTTGGAGGCCAGAGGTGGCCGACCCGAGCTGGCTGCACAGGATAAGTGCGGCTTTAGCAGGCCCCGTGGCCAACGGGCTGCAATAAGAGGGGGAGGTGCAGCCCCACGCCACACCACGTCGGCTAGAGATTGGTCGGACACCTGGAAAACCATTACAAGTAGTGAGGTAGCGCCGCAACAGCTGGATGAAATTGCGTCGTGTCTCTGCGGCCAGCAGGAGACATAGTCCACCTTTGGAAGACTGGGTCAGATGCGTGCTGGCCGAATGGGCCGGACCCACTGCCCAACCGGCCAATGCAGGTGGGCCGAGCCCCACCCTATGGGCTGGTCCCACCATGGAACAACCTCACGAACTAGCCGGGCTGACCCCTATAGGCCGAACCTAGTGAACAGGGCTGAACCATAATGGGCCGAACCCGATCGGGGTCAGGTAGACCCTGGGACCCGTTGTGTCGAGTCGGCCTGACTGAGTCAGACCGACACCAGCCCCAACCGGCCCCTGAATAAAGAAATGTATGTTACTGATGAATCGGTTGTCTACTTGTAAAACCATTAGTGGTGTTGGGACCCCTTTTATAAAGCGTTCCATTTGGAATATTCTGACAGTCCTAACAGAGTCAGGTCGGGACAAGGTGTGATCACCCCTGTTTCACATAAAGAGGTGTAACTAACAGACCGGGTGTCCAATCAATGCACCATATATGGAATAAGGACCCTTGTTACAAGGTGGTCCTCTAAAGATTGTCTAAGTGGTTTTTGATGGAGTTTGATGTGTGAAATGGGTTAGATCAGACAAGAATCCAACTAGACCATTTTTACAAATGTGCACATATCTCATAGACCGGGTGTCTGATTGACGCGTCGTCTATGACGTTGGGACCCCTATGATGGGGATTTCCCTTGGGTATGATTTTTATGGTACTTAGTAATAGATGAAATATGACCAATGGATTGAGGAGTATAATCTTATAGAGATCAGGCGTGCTATGTGCGATAATCCACTGGATGGCTGTGACATGAAGAAGAAGAGAAACTGATACGGGTCAACATCAGAAACTCTAGAGTTGGATGATATAGATGTAGGAATAATCATCCATACCTTTGTACCAATGAGCAATATGGGTCAGCACCAATGACAAATAGTGGTTATCATTGGTGACCAATACAGATCAACACCAGCGATCAATACGGGTCAACACCAACAACCAATACGGGTCACCATATTGCGACCTATAAGGGTCAACATCTAGTGAGAAATATGGTTCAGCATATAGTCGCCTATATAGATAAGAATTAGAGTTACTATAGATAAGATGATTTGTCTTTACGACTAGTAATCCCTATCCCAGTAAACATGATGTTATACCGTTAGAGTGTGTTGCCTCTTTTCCTTAGTTCTTCATGATTTAGATCAGACTTTTGATATTACCTTTGTGGTATTTCATGTCGTGTTTCCAATTATGGATTATTGAGAGAGATTTAGGGGTCTCAAGTTCCCCTAATGAGTTATTATACTCTCCCCAACATGGGATTCACCCACAAGTGTGTGTCTGGTGAAGACTACTGACATTCTAAGGTAGACATCAGAGGTTCAGGACATGGTGGAGTTTGGTGCGATGAGAGAATTCGAGATCCTCTTCTTCTTCATCTAACATACATCTACCACCCTCCTGGTAGTTCTCTCAGGCAGATGAGACAACTTTTTAAATTATTTTTAGTATCTAGGGCTTGTATTTCGATGCACTATTTTCAGTTTACAGTTGTAGTTTTTCTTGTACAATACTCTCATGGTTATAGCTTACGATTTTTGGTTTTTTACTTCTGTTTCACTTTATGTGTGTTTAAAGATCTCAAGGGTTGTGCCTTACCTATTCTAGAAAATCCATTAGGTGCAAGTCACATACCCCTGGCCTATGGATGGTGGGCTTGGGGTAGTCACGTTCGGGCCCTACGAGACGTGTCATGACAATGTGTTATCATAGGGCCATCAGTTATACCTGAAGAACTAAGATTCTACTTTTAATAGGAAAACTAAGTAATGAATTTTGAGTTTAGTTTTCAGTATGGGGATTCTAGTGGTGGTGCATCGGTTGACGTATCCACACACTAGGACCTTGAATTCTTTTTTTCGGCTCGACACTTGAAAACATGGGAAGCTAGTGTTTTGAAATGTTTTCTTGATATTTCTTGGTTCATATCATCATGTATAACTTAATGAACATGGTGCATTTAGTTTCTTACCATATGCATCCATGATGAAATCTATCTCGGTTTCTTGTTAGAGATCGTGAATTTGGCCCACTGAGTGACGAGGTGTCAGTACAGGGACCATGCACAGTGATGGAACTATCGGTTGGTGTAACAGTAGAACCACCACTTGATGAGTAGAAGTTTCTACCATTGGATCATGCACACCAGATGGGTGGGTTTCATGAGTTCCAGATATAGAGGCCTCTAAGGATTGAAGGCAAGATGGACCCCCAGGAAGTAGAGGACTATCTTGTGGCAGATTTACGGGTCTTTCTCTTAGTAGAGACACTCGTCGAGCAGATGAAGATCTTGGCCGCTAGCCTTATTCAGGGCTCGGGTAGAAGATGGGGAAGGTTTATGATATATGTTCATGAGGAGAAAACCATCACCTGGATGAAAATTGGGAGACATTTCAAGGTGGAGTTCATGCTAGAGACACTATGCTCTGTGCGTATACAGAAGCAAATGCATCTACAATAGGGAGGCCAGATTATGACTTAAAACATAGTGAGTTTAACTGACCTATCCTGATACTCTAATGACTGGGTACATGACCCTTACTTCAGGGATAAGACCATTTATCATGGTCTCCAATGATAGATATGAGATGCAACATTTTATTTCTACATCCCAACGCAGGTTGAGGTATGTTATGCTTTTTTACTTTTGATTTCAACCCTTGTCAAAATTACCTATTACTATGTTAATTTGTTTTACCATGGTACCTTTTTTATATATAAAAATGAAATTGTTCTTAAAAACTAATTTATATCTTCATGTTTCTAATATGGAATCCATTTTACCTAATTCGATTAATAATATTTTAATAATTATATTTAAAATAAATTCTGTAGTCAAAATAGAAAAACGGGTTTTTAAAGTGATATGTTCAAAATTATGAATCATTTTTATATCTAATTTCAATTTGATATTTTTTAAAATTAACAAAATTGGATTAAATTATAAAATCATAGTCTAGTTATTCTTTAAAAACAGTTAAAAAAGGAATATCATCAATAAAATAACAAAAAATTATCCAAAGTATAATTTTATGTCACATGTCGAAATAATAAGTTTATTATGTCAAAAATAATTTATAAAAGTGTTAAAAACAAGATTTAAAATGGGTTATCCATGTAAAGGCGGTAGAAAATCCATTTTTATTTAAACAAACCTTCTATGTATAGAAATTTTTTCCTTATATCATGTTTAGAAAACATATAAATAACTTTTAAACAACATATTTAATTTATATTTCATTAATAAAATCCAAAAAGGGTGATATGATTATTTTATAACCACAATAATTCTCATTTTAATAGTTCTTTCATAAAAATACATCCATTATATTCAATTGGTTTTTATTTCTATTTCTAATTAATTTGGTAACCTATGAGTGACTATATAAACATGAGTAAAAAATATTTTCCATAATTTTGTTAATACTATTTTCCACCATTCCAATAGCTAGGTTATAATGATAACACTAAAATAATAATATTTAGTTGTTTGTTTTGGCTTGATGAAGTATATCATGTATGCTATCGAACATTGTGATTCTTTCTTAAAACTCTGTAAGTTATATTTATCAAATGATATGAAATCACAGCTCAAGTTCTTTTATTTCTTTTTGATTATCATCTTAAGAGATTATAATATATATTTCATGATTCATGTTTATGATATTTAATATTAAGTGTATGGTTTTCCAATGTTTTGATCATTTTCTCATGCACTTATTCTTATGAAATTCTTATAAATCATCTTTTCTTACCCTTAATTAGCATTTGATATCACCTTTTCATATGTTTCCATTCCCTAGTATACGATGAAAGGGTTTACGTAGGGTATGATTTTTATGGGTACTAAAGGGGAATATATTTAATGGAGAAATTGAATATCCTCCACTAAGTAAGAATATTATGTTTCTATATTTCTAAAGACACTAAAATATTACTGTCTGTTGACAAGTTTTTATATAATGTACTGAATAATCCTCTAAAAAACATAAATATCCATCTATAAGAAGACGCTGTATCTATATTGGTTGAGAATAAACTCAATCTTCACATGGGTACATGATGAGTGGCTCTAGTAATGCACACCTAGCTAGACACTCCTAAGGGATATGATTTGGTTTATTATAATCTAATTAAAATCCATTAAAACGAATTATTATGCTATAAAATTATGTAAAAGATTATGATAGAACATAAAATAATTACATATAGATTAGTTTAAAAGTGATTTTGGTTGATATTAAAGCAAATGTGATAATTTCAAAGAATAAGAAATTTTGAAGAATAATTTATCAGGTAATTATCTTACAATAATCTTATTATGGTTATAAATTTCATCATTAATGATTATTAACAATTTATTTTTGACATTGTATAATCCTAAAGGAACCAATTTAACAATGTATGATATGGATAATTTAGATATTTTCATAATGAGATGCCTTATAGGATAAGATCGGAATATTGGAATCATATGACTATTCTAAAACTACTATAAATATCTATGATTAACCATATTAACTTATATGAGTTTCTAAACACACTAAATAAAGGAAGGATGGTGTCTCATAGAAGTCAATGTTATGAAAATGAAAGGGAATGAGGATTCAGTTTCTATCATGATATAAATATTTTAACAATAATTAGGGGAATTCCTCAAAAGAACTAGGACATGATTTTTTCAAGGAAATAAAGGTAAGTAAGAAAATTTTACAAAGTAAATATAAATAAATTGGGTAACATAGGGGGGGGAGGCTTTAATTCCCAGTCAAACCTAAGATATTATGGCGGAATTCACAATTGATATTGTGTCTTATGTTATTGAGAAATTTAAGATACCCTCATCTAATATTATTAGTAAGTGATAATTAAAATTTCATAGAAACAATTTATTTAGAGGGGATAATATTACAGCCTAATATTTTATATTATATAATCCTTTATGATTAAATATGTTTAATATAATGTGATATAAATGAAAAAATACCCCATTTAACCACATCACAATATTAAACCATTAAATGAATTTGTTGAATTCTCAATTAAAAATAGATTTCATTAAATAATGATATATATTTAGAAACAAATATAATGGTTATTTTCAATTATAATTAATTTATATATGAAATTATTGTAGCTAAATAACAAATAAAAATAATTTATGATTTAAAATGTAACATTTTTAAAAATTATATTTTTTTTGTGTTTTTTAGGAAACATAATATTTTATGTATAAAATAAATATTTTTAATTAATAATATATTAAAAAAAATTTATTGGTAACTGATATGAAATAATAATAAGAAATGTTAATATTTTTTCAAATCATAATTTTCCAATGAAAATATTTTTCATTATATGACTGTATTTAAAAGTAAAATTCTAAAATTTTATAATTTTAATTTGAAAAATTATCTTCATTTCTAGAATCATCATGTCAATATTATAATATAATATATTAGTTTTTGGAATGACTATTTTTTACATGAATTGTGAAAATAATACTTTTACCAAAATGATAATTTTTTTAAATTATCATTATATTACAAAGACCTAAAAGTTTAAAAAAAATTATTTAAATAAATATGGGTTTAATGAGTAAAAATATACATTTTTGTGTACCATTATAAATTTTCAAAACCCAAGATTTATATTTTATAAATTTTATTAATATTTTTAAATAAAAGAGACTATTTAAGGTCTTTTATTTTGATTTAATGTTATTTTGGTAAAATTTATTATTTGATATCTATGAAAGACACATAATTTGTTTTATAATATACATATTTTTATCATTAAATCCAATTTCAATGAAAATTTCATTAATTACATAAATTTTCAGCTTAAAAATACACAATATATAAAAGCAGTACTTTTAAGCCTTATTTCGATAATGATAAAATTTATTTTTCATAAAAAATTTAAATTTAAACTAATAACATTGATAAAATGTTTTTAATTATTATATAAAACATATGTAATAAGTTATATTTTATTTTTTGTCAAAAAATGATTTACTTTATCAAAAAGTTGTTAGCAAGGTAGGGAAAAAATAGAAATATGAATTTCTAAGACCAGGGGACCTAAAAATTTGATTAAAAATTGTTTTAAAACGATTTTTAATCATTAACATTTCTTGTATCATCCAATATTCCATTATTAAACATTTTTTAGTTTTTTTGAAAGGGGTAACATGATATCTCTAGATATAAATTTGGAAACATTTAATAAAAATATTTTTTCAGCACTTATAAAATTAGCTTATCATAACCATTTCAAGAAAAAGCCAAAAATTATGTTTAATATTGAAAATATTCACTTAATAATTTATATATAGTAATTTACCTTTTTTATAAGCCTCTATTCACTATAGGTATTCTTAATAACTATATTTCTGTAGAGTCTTCCATATGAATGCCCATCTGGTCAACACAAGCACTTTTTTTCCTAACTTTATTTTTATTATTACATGGGAAAATTTAATTTTAATATTACTATATAAAAACCCTTATTTAATTTATATATAATTTTATTATGTGAATGGAATAACAACAAAACAAATTCCTCATTTTATATTAATAAATATGAAACCATCATTTATGCGTTTTATGGACTACTATCTTCACAAATCGACAACTTTTGTTCTTACCCACCACCAATATTCACTAATTATAAAGGAGAAATTTGAGATTAATTGTGATATATATCATATAAATTTTATTATAAATATAGAAATTATAATATTTTTTATTTTCCTCACATTAATTAAGAAATAAAAATGTTAACCGTGTGTTGTGTGGACTACCACATTCAAGAAGTAACGTATCCCATTCTTCATTAAGATTGTTTATTATTTTTTAAAATAAAATTAAAATTTTATTAGATAAAATAATAATTTATAAATAATATCATTATGATTCTATAATAATATCATTATTCTCAAAAGTAACCAATTTTATAATCTTAATGAACCATAAAAAATGGTGCTTTAATGTTTGTGGTAATCTCACCACTTACTTGAATTATGATATAAAATAGTATCATGGATAAATATTATAAATACATTTTAAATAATTTATTATATCTATTTATGATAATATATTTTTTATTTTCTTTTTTAATTGATGAATTTTTTTAAAACTCATTAATTTATATACAATGGTCTATTTCTGTAAAATCCTCAAAACATGATAATCTTCATTTTAATATTTACGGTTTATTAAAAAAACTGCAATAGAATGAAATAATAAATTTATAAAAAATTATCAATCCTACATTACAGTACATTTTATGAGTTTTTAATGATTAAATTTGGGTGAATACTAAAAAAAACCAACTATTTTGAAAGTAGTTCAAATTTAAAACGATTACTCACACCCAATATTTAAAATAAATAAAAAATAAATAATATAAATGTAGGGAATAATTAAAAATTAATTTTATAAAAGGATATATATATTAATAAGGGTTTTAAATAGATTATTCATATAATAATTATTTTTTATAGGATATTCATGAGCATTAGTGGAAATCAAAAATCAAAGTAAGTTTTTTTTCTAAAATTTTCACCGCTTGAGACATATTATATACTATAAACCATGATTTATTTTGAATAGATTATCTACTAAAAGTTTTATATTTTTTTATAATGATCCTATATTTATTCATGGTGTTTTATTAATCATTTGAAATCATATCATTTAAGGGGATTTTACTCGAATGTTTCTAAGGTTGATGGGTTTTCTTTCTCTCATTTTCAAATCCATGAGACAAGTTTGATATTACAGAACGTCAATTATTTTATATGGATTATTCAATAATATATTTATTTCAGGTATGAAAATATCTTCCATTTAATGATATTTCAAACTCCATTTTCTAATATCACTCTCAAGCTATTTTGATTATTAGGTTACCAACATCGTGATGATTATGTCGAAAATAACATTTTCAATTAGTTATTTATTTTGAATGGTAATAAAAATTGGGTATTTTTAACTTTTATATCAAAAAACAATATCATTTTATTCTTTTATTTTCATTCATGTGGTTCACTTGTCTTATACCTATTATATTTCCTCCTTCGCTCATTATTAACCCATTACAAAGAAAATGACCCGACATTTTCTTTTCTATCAAGGACCTCCAATTTTATAAGTCCAAATTCATTGGAATAATTTTATAGTGATATTATATATGAATATATATTTTTATAAGGTAATTTTCAACAATATTACACTTACTAAATTTTTTAATGATGTTGTTATCTTTTTTTCATATGGGTCATTTTTTATCAATGTATTGAACGAATCCATTTTTAACATTTTCCCTGCAAAAACATATTTCATCCATCATTAAATTTTTATATAAAACATTATCTATGAATATTAAAGGATTATAAAGAATTATTTTTTATCCTATTTTAATAAAATATTTCATTTAAAATGAATTAAAAAGATCAATGAAATATCATATTTTCAAATTTATGTTTCTAAAACTCCTAAATTTTTTTATATATGTAATTTCCCTATAAAATATCATATGATTGATTAAATATATTCTTTAAATGATACTATCGACCATATTTCATTGGATAGTTTATGTAATATTTTTTCTACCAAATAAATAAAATATCATTTCCTTTTTCCTTACAAATCAACATATATTATAGTTAACTTTTTTTACTTTTAATGAATTTACCCTATCAAAACTATATATTTTCTTAATTTAACCAATGGTTTTCACCAATATTATATAAATAGATTTATTGGTTGAACTAGTGAATTTACCATATACCCCTTTCTCTAAAGGGTGTTGTTTTGAGGGATGATTACAATGAAATATATTCTATTTTTTAATTGTGTAAATATTAAACATCACTATATTTTTTTATTATAATTTAAATGTTTATTGTATAATTAGGAATATTAACTATGTTTTATTTAATAATCCAAATACTTTCTCTAGATGAGTTATTATCATTTTATCTCTTTCGTTTACAAAGAGAATCGTATTGATATTTTTTATATTTAAATTATGATATTATATTTTATAAATGTAAATTGAATATTATTGGTACTATTATTCATATCATTCATACAGTGAATTATTTTGACATTATGAAGTGGAAGTCAAAGCCCAACACAATATATCTACTTGATGCATCAGGTGGTATCATGAGATAAAACAACAAGGTATTTGGTGTTTTCCTACCTAATTAATACACGGTGTCTTGGATGCGACCATAATGACAAGAATTATATATTGGATGTGGTTTTGAAGATATAAAAAATGTACTGCTAAAGGAATTGAAATTAAAATATTAAGATGTCTTAAATTATGCATTCAATCAGAAGAAATTATATTGTTATTATCAATCATTTAATTTATATTTTTCTGCTATAAATTTATTTATCTATAACTTATGTGTTTATTAATATTAAATTATTTGTCTCTTATTTATTCCATGAATAATATTCATGCCATGATTGATTATGATATATTTTTCCCATTAATGAGCATTTAAACTCACTCACCATTCTTGTGTTTCTATTTCCCAAATTTCTGATGGAAATTATTACACATGAAATGTACTGAAGAAAATTACATGTGTATATAAATTAAGGGAGATATTTAAGATTTGATATGAATTATGTTAATTTTTATATATTTTTAATATTTCCATTAGTTGAGAATTATATTATATTTTTAAATTAATTTTTTTACTTACTCTCAAAAACTATAAACCTAAAAGTGCTTTCAAATATACGTGACATAATAAATTTTTGGATAATTAATTTTTTTATCGTTAAAATTGGTGAGTTTCATTTCATTTAAAAAAATTATTGAAGGAATGCATGTCCACATTGATTGTGAGAGTATGGGTATAAAGAATCAAAGTTTTTACCTATTGGTATTTATTGCCTACACTGACTATATGATGTACTAAAAATGTGTTTAGTTATCCATTAGAGTGACAAGATTGTTTAGGGTGTCCTTACCCCTAGTAAAGAGAGTAAGATAACAACCCAAATATACCCTTTTTCACAATAATATGATTGATAGAGAGTAGAATAATATATTTTAAATTATATATAGGATTAATTAGTGATACTTTAATGAAATTTATAGTTTCCTAAAATTTGACTTTTTTTTATTTTTTCCTTCCATATATCATGTATTACACCACATCAATGCATTATAATTACCATGAGTTTAAGGTGGAGTTATAATTATGGAGCACTCCTACTTTGACATTGATAGAGTGATTCATGCATTATTACTATGAGGAGGGCATGAAAAATTTAATGGTTCAAAAAAAATTTACCTATAAAATTATTTTATATCTTATTTATAATAAAAAAATGATATTGTTATAAAAAACAAGTTTTTAGAAGGATTATTTAACATATTATTTTCTCAGGTCTTATAATAACTTCCATTATATTTATGTATTATGAAATTCATTAGATCTAAGTCTAATTACATATATCCAAGGAAATAGAGTGCTAAATAAAAAATATTGTTTATACGAGAGATATTATCCATTAAAATTACATGTATATTCATGTCATAGAACATTTTAGATACTTGTAGGAGTTTTATGTGTCTATTTAACATCACAATAGGATATTTCTCTATTATTGAGATGTATTTATGGTTGTCTAGGAATTTTTTTCTGATATGATTTGTATCCAATGTGACCTCAATAATATTAAACTATCATGGACGTTTCATAATTTTATGAGTGATTTTATATATTATTTAGAAAAGTTAGATATGCCGACGATTTTTATTCAAACCAATATAGTGAATATGTTTATTTTTATATCATATTTTTATGCTAGATGTATTGGTTTTTCTTCTAAACCTTCTATTGGGATTCATTTAAAAATGTTTATAGTGAGTAAAAGGATGATTCCCCAAATTTTTGATATAACAGATCCAAATGATATTTTACATAAAAAAAATTTAAACTCCCAGGGCTGGAAATGTAATTATTCTTATCTAGAGGATCCACCAGTATATGCAGTGGTTAGATAGAATGAGAGGATCAATGATCGTAATACAACTCATAATAATTTTATTAAATAATATATCCCATTATCTTGATATCATGAATTATTAGTTCGAGAATAACTACCCTATATTTGGATTTGAAATATTCAAACCTCTATCATCTTCATATGCCTATATGAGTGTTTTTTTTGGAAACATATTAATAAATTTACTCTTGATTTTGATATGGTCATATAAATAAAATTATATTGATATGGGAAATTGAACTTCTTTTTTAGAGAAAGGATCCATTGCGGGGATGTGTCGAAATTTATAATAAAAGGGAAAAGGTTTAATTAAGAGTCTATAAATGTTTTTTGTACTTTATGGATTCTTCGTCTTGCTTCATTCTACATTATTTACTTCATAAACATACTTTTATAATACGAAAATGTTAAAGGTGTAACCAAGTATTTTTCATAAGGAATTAATATTCTAATTGGATGAATATTTCATTCCCTAATTATGACATGTGTTTGATTGACTATATTATTGGTAATTTATATATAAAAATTCTAAAAATTTATATTTTACTAGTTTCTTATTTTTTAGGAAATAAAGAAAACATGTAAGTCACATTTTCCTGAGATTTTCTAGTACTAATTAACCATAATCCATTATTCTCAATATGATATTATTTAATATTGGTTTATCTTGAATATAACATAGTGTAATATAATAGTTGTGAGTGTTAGTGTGGGTATATTGATGACATATGCCTCAATTTTTTTAATCCCATGAGACTCAGTCATATTGTGTTTTAGGACAGAGTGGAAATACATGAAGTCCTATCTTGAACAAAAAAAATGGTCGTGTTTTTCCTAGTATTATATTTATTTTTCCTATTAGTCTAAAATAAATAATAAATAATATGACTAATATAAGGATGTTTAAATTATGTTTTGGGACCATGATGATCTATCACAATGAAAATTATTACTATGGGGGATTTAGATGATGTAGTTATTGGATTAATAATGATGATGATTGTTTCTTCCATCCAGATATTCTCAAATTATGTATGTTTCCCATTTTATGATACATTAATAGTTTTATGAATGGAAACATCAAGTGTTATTACATTTTATTAAACTTTTATAATCAAATATGGTAATTATATGTGATCTGTATATAACTAAATTTTATTTTAGTTTTTTATAGATTAAGGTTTAAATGTTTATTTTAGAGATTTGTATCTCTAAGGAATATTTCTAATCCATTCCATCAAAATGTGAAGTTGGAAACATTCTTATTCTCAAACCATTTTAAATTATTGTGGTTATATGTAATAATCCTACTTGATGTTAAATATTTCTCATAGAGAAATTATCTATGTTAATAATCCCAACTAATGATTGAACATTCCAACATATTATTAAACAAAAAATTTTATAGACTTTTTAGGTTTGGATGATACATATGGGATCAGATTCCTCCAATTATATGATGTATCAATATATAGGAATAAACTAGGATTAAATTTTATAGAGATTCTACTTTGGGTCACCCATTGTATTGATGGTTTATAGTTTAGGTTTTCGGTTGATTCTATTGTATAGAGTAAAATTCAATAACTTCTGAAAAACACAATTTTTTAGTTAATCAAATACATTAAATAATTTATATAATCTAATTAAATGGTTTTTGGGTTGTTAATGTTATCATTTTTTGTTTCTCCATGTGTAAGTACATGACCTAGATGAAATTTTGAAACCATGAATTAATGAAGATTTAGTAAATGAAACTTCGAACAATCAACTTGGGATGTTTTTATTTGAATATGCATATGCCTTCTTGAGATTTTTCAAAGAGGATAATTATTCTACTTTAGGTTGATAATTTCATTCATGTAAAGGTAGATCATATATTGAGTGTACAACCAAAACATATACCACATCACTACTCATTATAATTCCATAAACAATATTATTATTAGTCCACTAAGTGTTTCCACATGTTTCTTCGACTAAAAATATTCTCTTCTATATAAATTAACTAAATAACTCTAGGAAGCTTTTATATTTTTCGAATGAAATTTACATTATCAAATTCATTTCGTCAACTCATCATGTTTTTGGTAATCATAGATCTAGGAGTACTCCCAATTATTGACCATGCCTCCTCCTTTGGATATTCATGTATTCATCATGTATTAGATATTTCAAAACATTTTCAAATAATTATTTTTCCAATTATAAATCATTATCTATTTAATAATCCAAAGAATTAATAATTTCAACTGTGATAAAATTTATCAATTAATATATTACAAGGGCCAAAATATTATCTCTATCAATAATCTTTATTCCATTATTTTTTTCAAAATATCTATTAATAACATCACTTTAATTAGTTCTATTTTTTTATTTCTTTTCAGGATTTACAATTTAATATCTCTTGGGATTTTTTCCTTTTTACATAATATATCATCCTGGGAAAAACAATATGTAACGCGCTGACCCCAATTACCTAGAGTCGGTGCATTATTATATAACATTGTTATGATCACAAGGAAATCATGTCCTGAAAGACAAATCTGTTTAGTATTATTGGAAAAATGATTCATACATAAGTTCAACTTTATAACTTGAAAAGAAATTCAACACTAATTTGATCCATTGGAAACATCCAAGCCTTATAGATTATGCGTTTAAGTCACTCATAACTAACTCCTTTATCTCCTGGGAAAATTAATCATAAGAAAACAATGCGCTCAAATGCTCAGTAAGCTTAAGCAATACGATGGAATATAAAATAAATATTAAGAATAGTGAATAATTTAAAACACATGCCATTAAAATAATAAACACGAACACTTTTATGGAAGGAATTTGATCTGATTAAATAATTCCATAATAAAACATAATCATGGGTATTATACTAGTCGAATGACCACATGAACCATCAATATTATTTTCATAATAAGAGTATGTATAATTCTAGACAATCTGAAACATTTATTGAATGACTTGTCCAATACGTATAAAAATGATTAGGCCTCGGAAAAAACTATATAATAAATTGGGAAATGCCTCAGCCAATTCCATGTCTAGTTGTCTCATGATACCTACTGACGCACCGGGGAGCTATAGTGGGCTCCACCCGTCACATACTAAGTCCAATACATTCCTCATATGAAAGGGTAGAAATATAAAATAAACATTCGTATTAAAACTAGCATAAAAAATTTCAATACATTAACCATAAACCATGAATAACACATTCACAGTCAAACATAATACATGGTGGAATATTTGTATCATAATAGATCAATTTCAAACTACTTTAAAATCCAGCAATGGATGTTGACATAAGTGAAAGGAAAATTATTTAATAGGAAGATATCTCTAAATTTTGAAATCATTTAAAAGACATTTAATTATAAAAGAAAACATATATTTTGAAAATATTCTTCTAATCTTGTAAGGGATTCTTCGACAATGTTATAATGGTGGAGAATAACTACACCCACTGTAAAAGTTAAAAAAACAGTCTTACCTCAATTTTGTCAAAAATGTCGTAATGTACCTTGTTTGAAAAATGATGGAAAGATTACTTCCAAAAAATATAAGGTCTAACAAGGGTATAAATTACATTAACCCATTGTCTATTAAATAGTAAATTTTTTTTCAAATACATTTTAAGAAACATGGATGTGTATGATAAAGAGTTCCCATTATATAGTTACGTAAAAACAACCTCAGATGATAAAGAGATTGTGAAATTAACCCTTACCATGTTTTTTTACTTGGTCAAGGGTAGCTTAAACTCTTGAATAATCGTGAAATAACTGTCATTGAATTATACAAGAACCACATACATTAATATGATATCATATATGACCTTCTAATATTTATTTGTTATTGATATTTCAATAGTAATATCGTTTTGGGTGTTAACTGATTCGTTTTACGTTATATGATTTATTACGTAAGTAATGATTTTTATGGATAAAATGTATATTATTCATATTCAAAAAGATATTAAGTTATTAATAATTTTTTTTAGTCATCAAATTAAGATTATTATTGAATGTATACAATAGGGAATGGATCTAATTGCATTCGTGGAGACGGTAATCCGTACGTACGCATGAGCGACAATATCATTATTTTGATATTAAAATAATATATAATTGAATTTATATTATATTAAAATGATCAGTATCATGTTATATTTATTATTTATATCATTTAGACTCATTATTATACCCATCCAAATGATGAAGTATTTGAATAACACGCAACACCATGACGTGGAGACGGTAATCCGTACGTACACATGAATGATGAATTTGTCATTTATAGGATGGATAGAATATTGAATATGGGTTTCCCATATTTATAATAACATCAAAGTATATAGAATCTACTGGATTTATTATATTAGAATGGAAACAATAAAGAAAGATGATGTGGAAGAAGAAAATAACTTTAGAAAGGTGATGAAATATTTACCTCTTCTTCATGTTGTCCCTTTTTATTTGATCAATAGGGCTCCATAGGTTGGATTTATGACTAATGGAAGGACTCTAGGATTAAGGTAGGATAGTTTGGATGATATTTGGGAAGGTTGTGTATAATCAAAATGTCTTTGAAGGTTTCAATTTTGAGAGAATGGGAGGTGCCCTTTTATAAGAGGGTGGGGGGAACCATAGGAAAAGATTGAAATATTATTTTATAATAATATCATTTTAGGTTTTTAATGGCTCAAAAATAAATTATTTAAAGACTATAGTGGGTATGGGTCTATGTTCACTCAACCAATAGGTTTTAGATAGGTTTGGGTCACTATATTAACCATGTCTTTTTGATTTTACTCTTAGTTAAATAGTTTGACGTTTAGCATGTCTCTTTATATTTTTATATTATATGGTTAATAAAAATACTATAAACTACCAAGATAACCCCAAGTGGTTCACTAATGTCATTTATAATATTATTTATGCCCTTTATGTGAACCTTATATTTTTAGGAACATAATACCAATTAATAATATAATACTTGTTTTAAAAACTCTTTTATATCAATTTGGAAGAAATTTGGTATTTTGTTTTTTCTAAATTCATAGAAGTATTTTTTCTTCAAAAAAATCATTTAATAAAACTTATCATGTCATATTAACCAATAAAATTAGTGGAATTCAAAAAAAGTCTCAAATTACATTTATTTGGGTATTTATAATATCAATTATTTTAATATTTTATCAATAACGTAATTACTACATCATCATTATGTCATAAATAAACTAACTTATTTTATGTCTAAAAATTATAAATAAAATACCATTATGTAGAAAATATTTTTATCTTTATAATGAATATTTATATTTGAATTTAACACTTTAAACTCTTATTTGAATTAAATAATAATATATGTCATAATCTAATTTAAGTGGACATAAAGGATCATATTTTATTCCTAAAGTTGTTTTTGATAAAATTACAATTATCTAAATGAATTAGGACATGTGTTAGTGTAATAATAATATCATATTTACCGTTAATGACCCTATTTACTTTTAACAATTGTAAATAAAAGTCCAATGTTACTATTCACCCAAAAAAAAATTATCTTATTGAACCACATTTTACTTACTGATATCAATCGTGTATCTTGGATTTTTGAAATACAATTCACCGAAGTCGTAACATTAAGTTTTATTCAAATTTGAAAATTCTCCAAGGAGGTGGGTAAAAGCTGGTAAATAGTTTGATAAAATTTAATATATCTAAACTTATTATAAAATGACCCCAATGAATTACATTGAACAAATATATGTATTTTTTATCTATTTTGACCTAAAATAAAATAAATTAAAATAACTAATTATTTAAATAAAATGTCGGTTCTAACCAATAGTGTCGTGTTATTTATTTATTCATAAAAAATTTATTGGTTTTAGAAAAATAAAAAAATCACCCTAAGCTAATTTCGATATTTCAAATCCAAAAATGAAGTCCATTTTGAATGTTAAAACTTATATAATTTCAAAAAGTGGGTATTACCATTCATAATAACTAGTTTGATTGGTCTCAGTATTTTAGAATCTTGAAGTTGCGTACAGTGAATGCTATTGCATTATTGAAAGGGAAACGTACCATGGTAGCATGGGTTGTTACAATCTTCCCTCCTTCAAAAAAAATTTCCACAAAATTTCTTTAATACTACCTGGGAAAAGGATTCAGGAGGTTCTTCATCATAAGTTCCTCTAGTTCCCACATTGCCTCTTCCATATTATGGCTTCTCCATAGATCTTTTACAATATGAGTCATCTAGTTTATCAGCACTTGTTCTATTGTATCCAGAATTTCAATAGGCTCTTCATAATAAGATATATCAGGTTCCAGATCAATTTCCCCATTGGTGAGTACATACATTGGGCCATGCATGTATTTTCTCAATAGTGATACGTGGAAAACATCATGAACTTTGGAGATACTTAGAGGCATTTCCAAACTGTATGCTACAACCCCAATTTATTCTATAATTTCAAAAGGTCCGATGTAACTAGGATTCAATTTACCCTTCTTACTGAATCGTATGACTCCCTTATATGGATATTCCTTTAAGAAAACATGATCTCTTACCTAAAATTCTAAATCCTTCCTTCGGTTACCGGCATAGCTCTTCTGCCCACTTTCTGCTACAATGATGTGGGTTTGGATAACCTTAACCTTTTCCATCATTTCCTCAACATGTTATGGGCCTACAAGTTTTCTTTCACAAACATCATCCTAACAAGTTGGTGTATGACATCTCATTCCATATAATGCTTCATATGGTGCCATTTGAATACTTGAATGGAATCAATTGTTATATGAAAATTCTACCAGAGGTAAATATTGATCCCACATACCTTGAAAGACAAGTGTGAATGATTTCAACATGTCTTCTAAGGATTGAATAGTCTGTTCTGATTGTACATCGGTTTGAGGGTGGTAGGCAGTGCCTAAAAGAAGTTCAGTGTCCTGGGCCTCTTGAAGACATTTCTAGAATCTTGATTTAAAATTGGTTTCACAATATAAAATAATCAAAATGGGTACTCCATGAAGTCTTACAACATAATTAATATACAGTATTTAGAAACATTCAAGTTGTAAATCATTTCTTATAACTAGAAAATGTGCTGACTTGGTAAGGTGATCAACAATGACCCATAATGTACCATTCCTTCTAAGAGTCTCTACTAGTTCGATGACAAATTCCATTATAATATTATCCCATTTCCACTTATGTATGGTAAGAGGTTGCATGAATCTTATAGGTTGATGCCTTCCAGCATTCACTTATTGATAGAGAATACACCTTGACACAAAATCAGCAATCTTACTCTTTATGTTGTCTCACAAAAAATGTTCCTTCAAATATCTATACATATTAGTGCTACTAGGGTGTATAAGTAAATTGGTGCTATGAGCATCATCTAGCAATTCCCTTTTCAGATCTGGTATATCGTGAACACAAATTCCCTTCCCAAATTTCAAAATCCCATCTTCATATATGAATTCGATCAATCTCCCAACGTTCACATCTTTAATCTTGTTTTGAGACTCATCATCATCATCCTATAAACCTTTTATACATTCTAGTAATGATGTTCTTGAAACCATTTGAAAAATTATTGATGTTTCACCTTCATTGATTATTCTCATATCCATTTTCACTAGATCCTGGAAAATAGGGTCCCTTCCAACATTCATCTTATTCAAAACACCATGATCCTTTCCGCTCAAAGTATCTGCCAACTTATTTGAATTCCCGGGGTGGTTGTGTATTGATAAAATGTAATACTTGAGTAATTCAAGCCATCTCCTTTGCTTCATGTTGAGTGATTTCGGTGAGAAAATATACTTCAAACTCTTGTGATCGGTATATATCTCACATTTTTTATCATAAAGATAATGTCTCCATATATTCAAAGCAAAGATTACAGCTGTTAACCAAAGATCATGAGTAGGATAGTTTCGTTCATGAAATTTTAGCTTCTGTGATTCATAGGCAATAACTCTATCATTCTAAATAAGGATACAACCAAGTCCTTTCTTTGAATCATAACTATAAATAACAAACCCATCATTCCCCAATGGTAGAGTCAAGATAGGAGCATTAGATAATCTTCTCTTTCGTTTTTCGAAAAATTCTTTACAATCTTTTGTCCAAACAAATTTAACCCATTTACGAGTGAGCTTTATTAATGGGATATGCAATAGGGAAAAAATATGGTTGAAATGATGATAATAACCTGCTAAACCAATAAAACTGAATACCTCAGTTATACTTGCCGGTGCTGTCCATTCTTGGATTTCCTTGGTCTTTAAAGGATCAAAAAAGTTTCAATACTTAGAGAAAATATGGCCAAGAAAAGAAATCTCATTAATCTATAATTTACACATGCTAAATTTCCAATATAATTCATTTCTTCTAAGAGTATTTAGAATGATGTGAAAGTTATTTTATTGATATCCATATCTTTTTTAGTATACCATGTTATCATCAATAAATACCACTATAATGTCATAAATATATTCCTTGAAAAATATATTCATTAGATCCATGAAGACAGAGGGAGAATTAGTCAACCCAAAAGGCATTACTGTAAACTCGTAATGCCCGTACCTGGTTCAGAATTCTGTATTCATAATGTCTTCTTTCTTCACACACAACTGATGTTATCCAGATCGAAGGTCAATCTTTGAAAAATATTGAGCTCCATGAAGTTGGTAAAATAGGTCATCAATGTGATGTAGGGGATACAAGTTCATTATTGTTATAGCATTGATCTCCTTGTAGTCAATGCACAACCTCATTGATCCATCTTTCTTCTTAACAAAAAGAACAGGGGATCCCCATAGAAATGTACTATGGCGAATAAGTCCCTTATTACTCAATTTCTATAGTTGTTTATTTAGTTCCACTAATTCCAAAGTGTACATTCAATAAGGGGTCTTTGATATGGGTTTTGAACCTGGAATTAAATCAATGGAAAACTCAATTTCTCATTCTAGAGGATGTCTAGGTAAAACATCTGGAAACCCATCAACATATTCTTGCACAATTGGTAAGTCCTCTATTTGAACATTCATTTCCTCACCCACAGTTATTTCATTATCTTCCACCCCAATAATTGAATTTACTTGAGCTACTGGGGGTGGATCTTGATAAAAACTAGGTAGGTACGTTTCTTCTCTAATGATAAGGTACTCTTATCATTATTGAGAATTGTAACCTCCTTCTTCTTACAATAAATTTTTGAATAATTTTCTAAAATACAATATATACTAATTATTATATCAAATTAAATCATTGGTATGATGATGATATCAGCTGATAAAGAACATATATATGAAATAATGGGAACTGATTCACAAAACCTTGTTGAAATGTTACTTCCCTTATGTGTTTTCACTGACAACTCCCTTGTTAATTCAAATTGAAAATATCTAATTTTGTTAACAAACTGGTAAGATATGAAACATTGCGATGATTCAGAATCAAATAATACATTTTCTAATCTTGATAAAACCATTAAATTGCATACATCCATGTCTTTCGGAGCTTCAATATCCATAGAACTGATAGCATAAGCTTGACCACGATCCCTTAGTCTTTTTTTAGGTATGTTTCCCGGAATCTTAGGACATTAATTTGTCTAATGTCCCATCTCCATGTAATTGTATCATTGAACATTGGTATATTCTTTCTTTCCCTTACAATCACCAGCAAGATGGCCTTTAAGTCCACATTTGTAGCATACACATTTTTCTTTTAGACAGGAACCAGGGTGCTTCCTTCCACAATAATAACAGTGTGAAAATTAAACTCTTCCCTTCTTCCCTGTTTCCTTATTTCCTTTCCCAATGTCTTTTGTAGATCTCCTTTACTCTTTCTTCTCCTTAAAGTCATAAGACTAAGAGAATTCCATTTTTGTCTTGATATCGCATGATACAATATCATTGTACAATGAGAAGTATTTTTATTCTAATAATTGATGCAGAAATGGTTTTAACCCATAAAAGAAACAATCAATCTTACATCTTGGGTTACGTATATAATCTGCAGAACTATTTCCTATCCTTGTAAATTTAGCATCATACATTGCAACATTCACATGCAATTTTTTCCTTACACTCAGAAATTTACTTTCCATATCCGCTTGATGGTCATTAGGAAATTTTTTTCTAATAAAATATCTTTAAACTCCCTCTATTCCATGTTTGTAAATTCTTCATATTCCTTTGAGTTTCGAATCTATAACAACCGTTAATCTGCATCTCCTATGAGGTGATAAAATGCCATGAAAACTCTTCCCCTTTCACTACCCCCAAAAGCATGAAATATTTTCTCTAAGGAACATATCCATTGATTGGATAAAAATGGATTTTTGTCCCATTTAATGTTGGTGGTTGTTTCTTCATGAAGTCATCGAACATTTATCCTCCACGTTGTGGATCAGGGTTCTCCATACAAAAATTGTTATTATTCATTACCTGTGTGAGTTTTCCCTGTATGGTGATAAGATGATCAACCCCAGTTGCATCACCAACTGCACAAGAATTATCCAGAGTAAGAAGGAAATCCCTATATGGATTACGTACATTGAAACAGTTTCCATTCCTTCCCCTAGGCGCCATTTATAAACAATGGAATAAACTATATTAGTTTATGAATAACAATACATAAATCAAAACTTGTAAAACAATTAACATAAATTGAACAGTATATAGATATAATACATAATCATAAAAATGTATTCATTAAGGAATTATGTACTCATAAACCCTTTATATGAAAATGATAATTATCCTAAGCATATCCCCAAGAGTTTCGTAACTAAGAGTGAAGAAAGGCCTGTTGTCATGCACCGTTTACCATTTGAGTCTAACTCAAAGCAGTGTTTTTAGGTTTTACACCTAGGTACATCTGTACCAGAGCCGCCTCTTCCTGCTCATATCCAGACAGGGATGTATTGCATGGAAAACATGCAACATATCTATATTACCAAAATTCTAGGAAGTTCTTCTATACTAATCCTCAATGTCTATCTTAAGAAAATGTTCTCTAATCAGAGTTTATCTAAATCTAGTTTCCATGGTTTGTACTAAAACTCCTCTAAAACAAACTGTAATGCCCTGACCCGAGTTACCCATAGTCTGTGCATTATTATATAACATTGACATGATCACCAAGAAATCATATCCCAAAAGACCATTCTGTTTAGTATAATTAGAAAACAATATTCATAAATAACTTCAACATTAAAAATTGAAAAAAATACATCAAAAATATTTCTTGAAAAAAACATAATTTCTCAATTGTTTTCAAAAACATTTCATAATAATAAATTATTGAAAATTCCTAAACATGAGTGTTTCATGAAAAAATATGAAATCCCATGAGTAATTTTCCAAAAAAGTCACCTTTTAAAGGTTATATATTTTCATTAAAAAAAATATGCCCAATTTCTTATATTTTCAAATAAAATTATTTCCTTTAAAAGGTAAAATAAAATTATATAGGTATCTTTTTTTATTTTTATTTAATTACCCCTTACAAGAACCCATACAAAGGAATCACCTATCTAGATAATTCCAATATATTTTGGGAGTAACCTACCAATGGAAAACTCAATCAGTTTACCAAATTAATTAGGCCGATATATCAGGTTCACACATCATCAAATGTATACTAGGCTCATTCTTTATTCATATAAAATATCCATGAACTCTATAATGAAAAAAACTATTTCACTATAAAAATTAAACTTTCTTAAATTTTTAATGAACACCATAAGAAACAATATTTTCATATATCTAATATAAAAAAATATTATATATCCAATCCCTTATAATTTTTTAATAAATATTAAATAAAAACACAATAAGTGTGGGAATACAATAATCTCGTAAATAAAATATTATATTATAGAGTAAGATTTATAACAAATAATGACTATGATGGCTATTAGGGGTGGATAAAAGGTATATATTAAAAAAATCCTCTTTTACTTATTTAAAAAATAAAAAATAACCAATACCAAACTTGTAGAAAATATTAATTTCAATAATATCTATAGAAATCAAAAAATAGTAAAAAAGGGCCATTTTAAGCCTTTATTACTAAATAAAATAATATTTTATACATTTAAAAAAACACCAAATGGATGAAAAATATTTGGAGTGGACATTTTAAGATTTGATTTTTAAAAGATAGTCTCTTACCTCGATATAGATACATTTAATTTTTATATATACTCTCCTAGGTAATAAAATTATATTAGTTTTATAAATTTAAAAAAATAATGGTCATTCCATTATTATTATTCTGTTTATTTAATTTTTTACCACGTTTCATTTGCATAATAAAATGGGTTTGTTCGTGATGAATGTTTTGAGGAAGATCAATTTCTCAGTCCAAAATGAATTTCATATAATGACTATAGTAAAAGAGATCATGGTTCCATCATCTCAATAATATTAATTGTGACATAATTATTATATTTATATATTACAAAATTTTTTATAACCATATAAGGATGGTGTAAATTAAAAATTAAATACATTATATCATTGTGACAGTAGTCCACATGTATACAAGAGAAACATTTAATTTTTTTACTGAAAGGAAGAGAAATAAGGTATATTTGTTTTATTTTCTTGAATAATAATATTAATTTACATTCCATATTTATTTATTAGTTACATCCTTATAACAAACCATGTGTGTAGGTAATGAATAATGAATCACATCTCTTCGTGGAAGTTGTATTCCACAATCACTCATTAGAGACTTTAACATTTTCCTACCAACAGAAAGGATAAGAAGATAAGTAATATATTATATAATTTTCAATCATAGTAATTTAATAAAAATATTTTATATTAATTAATTCAATATTTATAAGCAACTATGTGAGGTGGAGATAGAAAAAAATGCATCTCTTCATGAAGGTGATATTCTACACGTATGCGTGAGAGATGTTTTTATTTTCCATATGATTTAAAAGAGAAATAAAACAGTTGTTACATCAATAAAATAAAATATTATTACATATAATATAATTATTTAATTATTATATAGTGATTAAAACATATTTAATGGAGGTATAATAAGAAATAAACATGACTTAGGTCAGTTATAACTTATATATCCTCTTCGAATATCTCCCTTTGGCTTAAACCATAATCCTTCAAGGATCCATAATTTGATAAGACTAGTACCTCGAAAACATGAGTAGGATTGGTGGGAAGGGAGTTTTGTTGGTATAAGTGAGGAGTAAAGGGATTCTTTTTTAAGTTATAAGAGTATCACTCCAATAAATACTTAAAGAATTAAATTAAAATAAATATCCCTCTAAAGGATACAAGATCTAATTTATTATTATTTTGATAAAATTATATTGAAAGGCCTAAATCAAATTAAATCATATTTATATATATTTTACATATATTTTATGCCTTAAATGTAGTTTTAACCCCAATTAACCCTTTTAGCCCTTACCGATGTAATAAGGTTTTACCATGGTAACTATTAATAATAAACAACGTTGAAATTGAACAAATTACCAAATTTGGAAGTCCTAATTTAAAATAATAAAATATTTTAAAAAAATTTAATTTCAAAAAATATCCAAAAATAGTTTCTTAATATAACTTAGAAAAATGAAATAATTTGTTTTTTGAAAAATAGGTTTTTAAGCTAAAACTGAATTTATACCAAAAATAATTATAATAAAAATTTATATAACATTAATTTTCAAATATTTTGAAACATATGACTTATTTTAATTTAAACAAAATTTAAAATCAAATGTAAAATTAGATGAAATAAAATGACTATTTATGAAAATTTTTATTTTCAACTATTCATTGTAAAATTTTTCTTTTCAAAAGAATATGAAAAATTCACCCTATTTAACTTCAATATTGTAAAATCAAAAACATAACTTCATTTTATAATTTTTTTTCTCTATATTTTTTAAAAATTAATTATAAATAAAACCTAATTTCATATGGAAATCAATTTAACTTGAATAAAAAAATATTTTTGCATACAAAAAATCATAAAAAATCATCATATTATATAAGAATAAATAAAATTTATTTAAGATCATTAATAAAATATTTAAATCATTAAATATTAACATTACCTAGGTTGTCATATTCTTCTCCACTTCTATAAATTGCATCTTCACAATGTTATTCATTACATAAAAAAGTGAGGTTATTTTTTCCTTAGAGTTTTTTCAAATTAAAATGTTTGTTCTTCTATCAAGTGATGCTTCCATAAAACATTTAAATGGAGAATTACCTAATTTCGAAATAAAACCTCTCAATGATCCACAATATGTATTCTTTTTTTTCTCTTAATATTTTTTAAACAGAGCAAACAGAAGGATTAAATAATGATATGCATTAAGTAAATAGTACCTTAGTAATGAAACATGGAAAACATAATATAGATGGGATAAAATTAGAGTTAAGGATCCCTAGAAATATATTGATCCAATATTATCTAGTGTTTCATAAGGTCTAAAAAATCATGGACTTAACATTCTTTTTTACAAAATGCATGACACTTCTCATTGTATAAGTATTAATAAGGACATGAAAATTTTTCTAAATATAATTATCCTTCATATTTTTATCATTATAACTCCTATCCATTCAAAATTCATATCTCATGTGATAATGAATCATCATTAACTTATTAAAAATTTCTTCTACTAATTCTAGTCCTAACAACATCATTTTATTAACAACGCCCAAAAATAATATAGTCTGAAATGAACTTTTATATAATCCCTCAAAAGGGTCTATCTCTATACTCAAATAAAAATTTTTATTTCAAAAAATAAATCAAATATAATATGATGATATAAACTCCCTTATAATCCAATGTGAAAGCGCAAATAATTTCTTCCAATGTTTGAATTGTTTACTCTAACAGTATATTAGATTCTTGATGAAAATATGTATTATAATTAAACATAGAATCCAATTAATTTTTACTTCCTTTACAAAAATTATATGTAAATATATGATCTTGAATATACATAATAAATATTGGTACCCCATGTAATTATAATGATTCCTTATGATAATGTCTATAAAGGTAATCTAAATACATTGTCATAACCTAACCTATAGGGGCCTTGCATGGGATGGATGTATGGGAAGAGTGAAACCCCAAGCCTATCTCTAATAGGTTAGGGGCTAGAGAAAAGTGTTGAGTTAGAAAAAATCTGAAATGGGTTGACTCATCATAATGTACATGTACTAACTTACATAAACAACTCCATGAAAAAATATTAGATATATAAAATGACTTAAACATCTAGATAGTATTTAACGAATGATATATCCTCTAGGAAAAAAATAAATGTGAAGAAAGGTAATAAATATTATATAAGGTACAAATAAATCCCTTACCAAAAAGAGGTCCCGAACTAAAAAAACCCAAAAAATTTGGAAACTAAATAGTTCTTGGCTCGAAATCTCCTAGACTAACCACTAAATAAGATCATTACCTCAAAGTACCACTATTCTCCATGGAAAGTAGCTCTAAAAATTTCACCAATGATCCTCTTATTATCTACATAAGAAATATATTTTATTGAAACATATAATTAAGTAGATAGTATAAAAAAATGAAATATGATTCCACCAAATCTGAGTGGGATTTTTTAGAATTAAATATTATGATTAAACTAAATACAAAATGGGGAAATGAAACTAGTCAAGATATATGATCATATTGAAACCATAGTAAAAAAAGACATATCTCAATCTCTATATCCACCTAGTATAATGGTTATTCTTATTTTACATCTAATGATATCATTTTCAATATGAATCATCACAGAAAACCTCACAGGAATCAGAGTGGAGGTCTTACTCTTCACTATAGTGCTCTATAGTTGAGGGATCACTATCTTCTATAGAGGACCTTCCCTCTGTCAGATATCGATGATGGGGGAGTAAAAATTCATATATATTGGACTCACACACTCTATAGTGTAGGGGGATTAGTGAATCAACCAATATTCAGAGTATTTGGGACACAATATCTATTTTTTCAGGGAAGTACATACACCAACATCTCTCTGATGATCAAACCTAGTCACTGCCTTTGTACAAGTATTGCTAGAAGAGGTGTCTTCATCGTAATATCTTGTATAATATATATTTTTCCAAAAAAGTCAACCATATTTTCCTAAAAGTAAAAATACTAAATATATTCTACCCACATGCCTAAATTTTAGTGTCAAAAAGACATTCAAAATTTTGATGTTCCTGGTAATAGTACACAGTGCGTACATAGGGTAACACAACATGTAAAATTTCATGAATTCCAAGTCTTGTTCATTCATGGAGATGGATTGGGTATCCATGTGTCTCAAAAAAAATTTCCTTATAGTAACAAAGTATATAAGTTCAGTGGGGTCCTAGTTTTGTGTACATAAAACACTATTTTTCAAGCCATGTAACTCAACACTATGTGGCCATCTAGGGATATGGCATGTTTGTTCACCTGGGATCATATGTGTGTTCCCTTGGAACATTACTTGGAAACCCACATAGTGTAACATAGAATTTGGGACAAATAATTTGGATTTTTGATACTTAACTGGGATAAAACACTAGACACTATTAGAATCTATGATACCTAGTGTGTGTTCCATTGGATTACATGGTGGTGGGAAGGTATTATGTTTGTAAAAACGTATAGTCTTCAATTGGATTTTTAACTCCTTTAATATCCATTTTATCCCCTATGAACCACTAAAATCAAATAATGTTGTCTCCAATAATCATTTACGATCATTCTATGGCCAAAATAAGGATTCCAGAAACCTAAGCAGTCACCATCACTCATGTCCTCTCTATTCAGATCCCAATGCATGAATCCAACACCCATGTTCTTCAAATCTATATAGAAACATCCATAAATTATTAATACCTAGGTTATTTTCATACCCTTTATGATTTAGGGGTCAATGAAGCATAAATTGACTTGAAAAGATTGAATAAATGACCATGTGGTCTGTCAATGAAGAACACCAAGAACAGTGTTGAAAAAAGTAAAATAATGATTTGAGATCATCATTAAGTGATGTGATCCTAAACAAAAATTATTTATTATGGAAAAAGGTTGAATCTATGGAAAATATTTATATAAACAATTATGATCAAGATTATTAATTAAATATGGTCTCATCGATTGAAAAAGACCAATAGAAAATGTGGATATGTAAACCATGTTCATCAGTTAAATAAAAAGGAAGTTAATAGACAAAATATTGTGTCCAACCTTAAGAAATGGATGGTTTGTGTTTCATAGTTCCTTGAAACAAGTGTTATTGTTTTAGTAATCATTGCTTCTTATTAGTTTCCATTTGATTTATTCATGGAATTGGAAACTCCCAACAGTTATTTATCCAAAAGGGACCTACTTTCCAAAGGCATTCATTCGTTAAGTATGATTTTATGATACATAGGAACATGCATTGGTCGAGATGATGGGAGATTAGACTCATCACACGCTTTTGAAGGGAATTATTTCCTATAAAGGGAATCTCTTTAAAAAATTTAAGATATTTTCATTAATCCTTATTAATTCACCATGTAAAACATAAGTTTCCCTTGAAATTTCAATCACTTATTAACATGTGTAAAATTTAAAATCATTAGTATGTATTCATGGTTATTCATTAATCAAGATATCTATATGTATTAAAGGTTCTCTATCAATGGTATCCTCTCATTTATTATTTATAGATTCTTTTAATCATCGATATGAAGATATGAGTTTGTAATCCACTCAGTGGGGCACTCTGGAATTTATTATCATACAGGGAGAAGAAGGATTGTTTTGATATTCGAATAGTACCCAAGAAATCTACTACCTATATATTCTTATGAATGAAATCAAAAACATTTTAGTACGGAAAGTATCATATGATATTATAGTCATTTTAGAGAAGTGAGTTTGGTCTTACATCCTTAATAGGACGCATTGGAGATTTTGTGTTTAATTTGGGGCCTATTCATAAGGGGTATTCCTAGATTAATTGAATCACGGTTGGATTCATGAAGAGGATATCCAATGATCTCAGGTACTAAGAAGGCTTCCTACCTATACCAATTATGATGGGAATGAGAGTTATCATAGTTCATTATGTATCAATGGAGAGTATAGTCCTTTGAGGGATATGTGATTGGGCTTACTTCCTAAAAAGGATTCCTTGACGATTTTGCGGTTTAATTTGGGGCTTATTCCTAAGGAGGATTCAAGATTACAATAATTAAATTTTTTTTCATGAATAGGATATCCAGTGAGCTCAGACCTTGATAAGGCTTCCTATTTATCCCATTTATGGTGGGAATCAGAGTTCTCATAGTTAATTAAGTCTTGAAAATGTTATGACCACGACAAATATCTAAGCCCACATGTGTCGTGCTCAGTGTGAGAAACAAGAGGATGCCAAATATTCATCAAACGAACCAACACTTTTAATCCCTCGCTGGTGAAAGATGGTGCACCTAAAACGATCAAGATGGACGAGGTCAACACGGCCTAGGAATATGGTGAGGTGATGAGCCTTCCCTCTATTCAATTTACATTGTACATGGTTCCAATTAAAGGGTGAAGGGATGAAGGTTAGGGCCTTACAATTGTATGTATTTCCATTAATTGATCTTTTTAGGGGAGGGAGATTTCTCTTTTTATCCAAAGGAAAAGTAGTTATGAGCTATACCTTCAATACAAGAGACATGAGGTTTTATGTTTTTTAGAAGGAATGTGTCAGGACCAAAACCCAAATCACCCAAACCTGGAACATCCCCACACGATTCATGGGAGAAAGGTCCATGTGACTACTGATTTAAAAACCCAATGATTCTCCATGAATCATAACCGCGTTGTGAAAAAAAATGTGGGAATCCTATGACTACAGATTTAGAATCCCAACTACAAGAAATGTTGATGTGTCTTTCATAAATGTTTCATAAGTTCAGAGGTTTTTGTCGAGGTCTAAATAGAATCTCTTTTAGACAAGGGATCTAATGAAGAATAACACTTACCATGAAGGGCATTGAAGAATGATTTATGGTAGGTAGACTAAATAGAGTAGTTGAATCAATAAGGGGCTCCCAAATTGGTACGGGCGTGCAAGTATGGGCGCACACTAAGGCTTGGATGACCTGATGTTTACTTACGTGAAGAAAAACCAGTATGTTAATATGTGGGTGAGAATTTGCTCAATCATTAAAGAGTATTCACATGTGATCCCAAAAGTGTGGTAGTCATGTTCCTGTGAAAGGAATCAGGGGAGTACAAGTGTTTCTTATTTATGGAAGTTTGGTTCTTTGGGTGCACAAGTGTTATGCATTTCAATCAATAAAATTACATAAGTCCTATCATCATCTTTAAATTATTCTTTAGGTGTTAAAGAACATACATGAATGTTTCAGAGGACATTAGCAAAGAACTAGGGTGACAAGAGCAAAAAATGGGCTTCAAGAAATTTGGTCCATAAAAATAAAGGCCCCAAGGGTCTATTAATAAGAAAAAATAGGACTCTGGGTGAAAATATTTTGGTCGCGCTTGTGGGTTGCGCGCCAAATTGGGTTGCACAAGTAGCTACACACTAGACGGGTTGCGCCTCTATATACTTCCATGATGCTAGTGATTTGAGCTAACTGGGTCACCACAATGAGGACTTATCCAAAATAATAATATCATTCATCTCCATCATGGTGACAAATAGCTTTGTGCACATAGTTACCTTGGGATCCCTTATAGGGACATAACCAATATAATTTCTCCATGCCACAGGGCCTGCGCCCCTACACCCCTGCTTCAGATCAGTGTTGGGCTATAGTTCTGGCCCTTCAGGTCTGTGTCGTCACTAGTATCACTAACCCCCATTATATATGTAGAGTCATGCCATGAACTTTTCGATCCCAGTTGAGGGAATTTTGTGGAGAATTGTATGTAACAAATTCCATGCTGTCTAGAAAATCCCCCCATTAGAATCTAATTCGTTCATAATGAAATGAATATTATTCTATGTTAAAATTATTCACTTTGACACATTCCAATATCATTTGGTTAGATTTTGAGCTATGTCAAGCATGTGAGGATGCTCTATTTTTTTTTCAAAATCCATGGGGCCTAACAATCATAGTTTGATATTAACTAGGGTTATACAGAAAACCCAACAAACATTGTAATTTTTTATTTTATTTTACTCAATATTACATAAACCATACAAAATGTAAATTTAGTGATTTTTTACTAATGTTTTGTTCAGTGTGAGGATTGAGGGTTCCCAATCCGGTGAGTACCACATCTCTTGTTGTAGGTAGTTTAAAGTCATTCATGTTGGACTGTAAAGGGATAATGTTTACGGTCAAATAATTTTGACCATAAATTTTGAAATTAAATCCTAAACAATACTCAGTGGCTCTGAATTTCTCTAATATTCATTTAAATATTTCCTCAAGGAATCTTGAGCCCTGATTTTTATGGTATCCAAATCTAAATCTCTAATAAACATATATGAAGTCTCCTCCAATAAATAAGTTACCATTATTTGAAAAAATTATTATTGGAGTTGTGTTATGTAGGGCCAACTAGGGCATATGATGCATTGTAAAATTGTAGAATTTTTTCATCGATAGGGCTGTTATATAGGAATATTTTATACAAGTCCACCTAATGAAACATAGAATATTGTCAAGAAGAAGACCACTTAGGAATTTTTCATTTTACAACTTATAAAAAATTGAAAATATGATTTGGGTAACTCAAGACCACAATGGGTGGTTTTTTCATGGAACAAAATTTTAAGTATAAAGGTCTATTTTTTACCGACATATGTAATGAATAGGAAAACCATTATCATACAAATTGGGTGTATGAGGGATGGTGAAAATTTAATAGAAAGGGGAATTTTTTATATCATATTGTGAAGTTTTATGTAATGGAGTGATGACATCGTACTATGCATTTTTAAGTCTTCTATTGTATAAATTGTGTGGCTTTAATTTAAAGACGTTATCTCTTACCAAAGGTATGAGACTCTCCCAATTTATTGATATTTTTTTAGAAACATACGACTGTATTCTAGTATAGAGGGGAAAATTTGAAACTCTGTTTTGGGAATTTTTGGATCTGAAAAATGATTTGGTAAAAGGGATAAAAGCATTAGAGGATGTCTCTTTGGAGAACAAAGTTACCATAATATGACAAACTCGTTATGGGGACTATGTTATGTAGGGTAAAATCAAGAATATTTTGTATATCCAAATAATGGCTTCTTTTGACTGACATGCCTATTATGAAGTTCCCTTATGCAAGGACACCTAAGAGAAAGTAAAACATAATCAAGGAAAAGAGAACACAAAATATTTACATTCTATTTCTAAAAGCTGAATAAAGTTTATAAAGATTCATATTTTTAGAAGTATAGCATTTGGTTTGTGATGAAAAGTACCTGAATAAGGAGAGAGTATTTCCAATCATGATTTACAAAGAATCAAAGGAATAGTATTTCTATGAAGGTCTGACCCAAACATAGGGAGTATGGTGTTTTTAGTTTTAGGTCATACAACTAGTACCAAAAATGGAAACAATATATGATATGTGGCCATGTTATTCTTAGGTTATTTCATATTTCATTAAAAAAATATAGAGGGAAATGTGAAATTCAAGTTATTGATGACTTTCAGATTAAGATAAATGTAATGGGACAAATACACATGAATGACTACTTTAAAATATAGATTCTTGTTTATTGTTATGAAAATTTGATGTTGGAAAACATACTATAACCATGAATGAAATTACCATTAATTTGCTAACCTATTATGGGCAATGTATTATGCAGGGCCAACTAAGGCATATGCTACTTAGATACTTAATGGAATATTTTGACTAATAGGCATGTTATGTAAGCAGCATATGAAATACCAACTAAGGGAACATACTACATATTCAATAAAAAGGGATCTCATATATCGGAAACTCTGCCACAAAAAAATGTATGAATGATTATGATGATCTAAAAATATTTTAGATTAATAGTTTGATATATGGATGGGAGCTATGCTCAATGCATGTGAGAAATATTTGGATCAATAATGGCCATGATTTTGATGTCTGTTACATAAATCTAACCTATATGTAAAAATAGATACTTTTCTTCCATTGAATTAATATTATGCTATGCAGTTTTAAGTCATGAAGTGTGGACATTGTACTATGCAGTTTTATGTCTTACAGTGAGGACATTAATAACCCCAAAAGAAATTTAGACACCATATTTATACAATGTATTATTTTACCCAATTCTTAAGCACATGTGGGATATGATTGGTTTGAGAAACAAAGAGCAGTAAAAGGTTTCTTCTGTAATGCAAAAGGTTACACAAGTGAAGAATATGTGCATTATGATTAAGTAATGGATAATACAATGAAAAGGACATGGGGCTCACTACATATCTTGTTGGAGCATGAATCTAGAAAAATATAACTCTTATATTTCCCTAAAGTTTAACGTCATGTGGTAAGGATGAAGATGAAACAATGTGAAATGAAAGACATGTTGTAGCTGTACTAAGTGATAAAATCCAAGTGTCACTAAAAGACTTACTGGGGGAAAGAATCAAGCCATACATAGTTCTTTAAACATTCCTTACGAAATTTTGATTCTTATATAATGAATAATAGGGTATTTATATATATATTTTGGCTGGGACAAAGATTGGATATCTAGGCATCTTTATGTATCTAATATAGATGATAATAATGTCATATGCATTTCTAGAAACAATCATTTCCCAAATCAATTGGGTTTGATATGGGGAAAAGGTCTTTTGACATGTTTTGAGAGATCGGTTAAAAATAAGACAAAATATTATATAAGGATCAAACCATGTATCTTAATGTAACAATATGTATAGATCATATTTATATACATAAGGAGAAAAGGGAAATAAATATTTTGTGGTTGCGTATGGCTGGGCCTAAGATTGGGGATCTAGGAATCTCTACGTATCTCATATGAATGAAAATCAAGCCATATGCAGTTATTGAAACATGGTCCCTTTGAATATCTAGCTCATACATACAGAAGAGAGGGACTCGCGTGCAACTAAGGAGTAGCAGTTATGTCAATGATGTATGATTATGGGAGATCCTAACATCAAGTTTAGAAGATATTAGCAGTATAGTTTAATTTCATGTAATGAGGAAAAATGACGTCATGTAGTTTAATGTCGTGAGGCTAGAACAAATATACTACACATTTTATCTTCATGCAGCATGGTTGTTCATGATTGTTATGTAGTTTAATGTCTTGTGACTAGGACATTGTGTTGTGTAGATTAATTTCCTATTGTAAGGACACATGTTCTACACATTTTATCATCATTCTATATGAACATTTATAATTTATATGTAGTCTAATTTTTTTTGACTAGGATATTGTGTTGTGCAGTTTAACATCATTCAATAAGAACATATATTCAACGCATTTTATCATCATGCATCATGGATGTTTATTTTTTATGCAATTTAATGTCTTTGAATTATGACTTTTTGCTGTGCAGTTTAACATCATTTAGTATGGACATATATTTTCAATTTCACAATGCATTTCTTCAATAATTTCACATTTTTTGGAGTTGTAATAAGCTCTCTATCCCTTGATATTAATAGATAATCCCAAAACAGTAAGACAATTAATAGAAAGAAACCTCCTTTGATACCATTTTTTCACGTTACAACCCAGGTCGACCCTGAACCGGACACCCAGGTCACCTGAGCCGGCCCGCGACATGGCCTCAAGCGCGTCTCCCCTTACGCCAGAGGTTGCCGACTAGCGGCAAGGGTGTAAGGTAAGTCAGGGGGGAGACTATACCCTCTTATCAAAGTGGAACAAAGGGACCAAAAAATACAGCAACGGAAGTAGTGTAAATAATAATAAGAAAACAGCGGAAAACATTTTTCATTTATAATGTTTGAATAAATTTGGTGAACGGCAGTTTATATAAGAGATGCATGCATGACATGCTAATGATACAATGAAAGCAATAAATCACGCGACATACTTACACATCAATGCAGAAATAAATGAAAAAAAGTCTCAAGCCCCGAGGGCGATCTCCATGAGCATCCCGAGCCCCAACTCGGTCCTTTACTCCTAACTCCAAGTACAAGAAACAGCAACAACAAGGTCCTGCAACCAAATGGAATCTACTCGGGTACCCCAGTGCAATGGCGGCCCGAGTAGGGTGTGAGATATATATCTCAGTAGGCCGGAACCACCGGGGTCTAGCCCACTCTAGACCATGAAAATATAATTAAACAAAGTGCTGGTATTTTTGAACAATAACGACATAATGCAAACAATGAACGCCCGTCCAGATTCCAGAAAGGACACCTGGCGACACTACCTGCTTCGGCCCATAGCCGGGATGAAAACCTGTTTAATACAACACAAGTAAATTTGGTTCAAGCATAAAAACTCTTTTTATCATTTTTCTCACTTACTCTATTTATTCACTTATCATTTCAACTCAGACTGGAAATCCACTTATTCTTACCTTTCTTTATTTGATCACAATTCACTCGGGTTTTACCCACATCTCTCATTATTTTCATAAATCATCATTATCATTCGTTCGGTGTAGATCGTCAGGTCTAACACCCCGTATCACATTTGGTCTAGATCGCCATGTCTAACACCTCAATAATCGTTCGGTGTAGATCGTCATGTCTAACACCCCGTATCACATGCTTGGATAACCATTGGGGAGGAACGCCATGTCCAAACCCAGATTTTTAAGTCGATCTAGAACGCCATGTCTAGGACCCAAAATCTCATTCAGTGTAGATCGTCATGTCTAACATCCTATATCACAAGCTTGGATAACCATTGGGGAGTAACGCCATGTCCAAACACAGATTTTAAGTCGATCTAGAACGCCATGTCTAGGACCCAAAATATCATTCATTTATCACTTAATTAATCAATCGATGCAATTCTCATTTCATGATTAATCCTTCACGTTCAGTTATCCAAATCAGATCTCAACTTTTTATAATCAATTCTCATAATTAACTATCCTTGTTCAACATTCTGGGACTTGCACGAGCAATGGAAGGTAAAAAAAAGCATATGGCACCAACATGCCTCTATGTTAGGTGATTAATGACATTAGATGGTACAAGTACAAGCATGCCATTGATTAAGTATAATGTCAAGCATAAAGTGTCATAAGACTTTTAAGCAAGCAATCACAAAAAAAGAAATCTGCTACTACACGTTTATTTTGAAGGCATCTCACCTCCATTGGAGGAGTTTTATTAGAAAACATGTCATTACTTTATCAAACAATTCATTTAGTGATATTTAGCGTTTACTTTAAAACTCATTCAACACTTAGCAAAGTTAAGAAGCCACACAATAAGGAAGGAAATCATGGAATTCTATTGCTACATTTTTATATTGAAGGCAGCGCACCTCGAAAGAGGGCTTTTATTATTAAATCGTTAGTTTAGTGACCAAACAACCTATTTTATCTTATTCCTGCAATTCACACGATTTTCACAGAAGCATTTAATCGGAACTAAACTTTCATAATTAAAATACTAAGTGAAATATTAAACTCACTATTACTTTACTTAAATTTAAAAGGGCAAGGAGAGGGACCCTACCTCAAGGTGGATCCATCCGTCCACTCCGGCTCTTGGCGCTTTCTAACTAAAGCTGTCGCAGCTGCTCCCCCACGAGGAATATGTGATTTCACATACATATAAGGACACCTAGCCCCTATGCACACGCTCCGCATGGCCATGAGCGTGCGCAAGGGGATCCTTACACATATGCTTATAAACATAAGCCTGTCTCCACCCACCTGCACATGCACTTTTTATATATGTAATGGGGACAACTAGCCCTGTACGTGTGTATATTCGCTGCCATGGACAAATATACGCACGCCGAGGGAACCCACGTACATATAAATACGTACCTTTGCCTGCGCAGGTGAGTCGCCTAAACTCTGGCAACCCGAAAACATACTGAAACCTCCAACGCACTATAAGACAACCACTACGAACCTTAAGACACAAAGATAAACCAATTTAAGTGAGGCAAGACCAACCAACGGTATTAAATCCTTACCTCGGGTGTTGGAGACAAACCAAAACGAAGTGAAACCACCCAACGCCCTAACAATTAAATACCAGGCAGTCAATAACACGTGACGCCCTTAATTTGGAGGATGCGAAACTGACGACGGGTATAAAACCTTACCTCGCAACGTTGGAGACGAACCGAAACCACTCGAACCGCTTCGCCTTCGGTGGCGGTTGCCGGAACGCACCTCAAGGGACCCCAAGAGAACCTCCGCACCGACCTAAAACAAGAAGAAACCGAAAAACCGGATCACCTCTAAGCCCTGGGGTTCGGTCGTACCTCACCGGGCGCCGAATAGGTCAAAATGAAGCCGAAAACAGGGAGGAGAAGGGAGAGAATGGCTTACCGTGGCGATTCGAACCGGAAACCGGTGGAGATCCGGTGGAAATCGATGAAGAGGAGAGGTCGGGGAAGGAGGCGGCGCCGTGGAGGGGGGTGTCGCGTGCGACTCGCCGGGGGAGAAGGGAGGGGGGTCGCGGGTTGAGTGAGGGTGAGGGAGTTTAGTTTAGGTTTTTTTCCCATTTATTTTAATTTTAAACAAAAATTAAAACATACCTAACCCGCACGATTAAACCTACAACGTGTGGTCCGATATCGCCGCTTAAAACGGCTCCATACCTCGGGACCTCGTTCCGAAGCTCGGTTTTAAAAACCGACCCGTTGATAAAAGAAAAAGTTCAAAAACCTTCGCATTTTATCTGCTCTAAAAAAACGGTTCGTTACAAACTAATCACCAAAAAAAAAATTCTCGTCCCCAAGAAGCCTTCGGAAAACAACGAAAACATCACCCGACCTACAAGGGTCGTGAAGTTGCATTCAACCGGTCGCATTGCGTTTCCAATGCCCAATGCACCTTTAAGAATTTTCTAAGAAAACTGCACTTAAGCCTTTACAACTCGAGCCAACGCTCACGTTACAACTGAATCTTCAAAGCAGAGCTTACATCCAAGGCTATTATAGGGACCTCAACCCATGAAAACGGTTTAATCACGATCGACCAACTAAAATTGGTCACACAAGATTTCCTCGAAAGACATCGCCGACCCGATATTCACACTCGCCCTTAAACCGACGACATGCTTTTAAAACTGTTCAGTTATCAACTACGCGTACACTGAAGTCCTTACACGACCTTTGGTGACATTCGCAAGTCAAGCCATCACAAGAATATTATAAAACAATCATGCCTCAGCACGAAGCATCACTCCAATAAACCATGCATCCCACACACAACCAGAGGGAGATTACGAAACAAACCAACAACTTTTAAACTTTAGCGCGGTGTATAACCGACACTATCTTAGTGTATCCAAGACGACGTCAAGATGGGGGACATGCTCGTCTCATCCAGCAGAGTACACTAAGATTAAACCAAGGTCGCTGAGAAGATCAATCAGACCAAACTCTGATGCCTATACCACCCGAGGCATTCATATACGTCCAAGCTTAACCACTGAAACTCTGCCCGCACTAACGTAGATTCTAAAGCGTTGCGCACACAACCAACCTTATCACAGTCGTGCTGCCAAGAAAGCACCGACATGAAAACAGAAACTCATGCAACACTACCCACCTTAGGAGTGTCCATGTCGTCGTAAGAACTAGCCACTCACCGGTGCGCTATGTTTGAAACACTTTAACGCACAGGTGGCGTTCCTCGAACTACGATCACCACACTATAAGCTCACACCGAAAACAAGGCAACTCAAGCTCTAAGGGTACTACCTAGCACGGGCTAGTCCCTTACAAAGAACACACGTCGACCCTAACTCTTGGTCACGCAAAACAAGGATTACTAGGCTCGAAAACCCCTTTCCATTTTATCCACTTCATTACTTCTTTTCAACCTTTAAAACATGTAAATAATTTTAATCAACCCACAATTAATATTTCAAAACTAATTACTTGGTTTTCAGACAATGCCCCATGGAAAAACAGACAAGCTATAACCAACTTCCTCTAAAAAAAATTAACACATAATGTTATCCAAGCATAAACAGGTAATTTAGCATCTAAATTCCTTTTTAACAAAGAGGTGACCCCTAGGGTCCCATTTATTCAATTTGGGTTCTTCAAAAGCAACCACATATCAGTTCATTCCATAAGGACGTGCCCCAACTGACCTCCTTGGGTCTAGTTGAGCATGTTTAAAAGCACACCAAACTATCTCAATAAAAACGCAATAGTATTACATTAATAATCATTTTCAAACACACTATGGTCTAACAAGGTTCAGTCACATGGGTGGCCACCTACCAATCAATAAGGCGCCCATACACCTTACCGTTGGCATTTGGCTCCCATTTATCAAATCAATTTTTGTTTTTCATTTAACATTTTAACTTAGCAGCCATCTTTTAAAGGTTTCAAACCACAGTTTACCCTTTTCCCAATTATAAAGCGCCCATACACCTTACAATGGAAAACTGGCTCCGTCGTAATCGCAACCAAAAATTTCAGCCAAAGCAACCAAGCTTTTACTAGAAAGCTAACAAGCCACTACAAACAGCTAACACAAGGCAACAAGCTAACAAGCTGAAATCACTAAAACATGCTATAACACAGAGCATGACACACAAACAAGATAGAAAACATGACATGTTATCACCCAAACATGTTAATTATCACCGAAACATGCTTTCTAAAGAGACATGCTAAATAAATCCAGACATGACATATTTCCAAGGCACACAATCAAAATCAGCAGGCATCCTACTAATGAGACTACATGGCATGGCACATATGCATGACATGTGAATCTATAAGTGTCTAATATCATGCATTCAATGCAATTTTCTGGCCATATCGGGCCAAGAAAAATTTTCAAAACCTCTTCATAAACAAATAAGCAGTGGAAAGTACAACATTCACCCAAGGTGAGATCACATCAACTGTAAAAGCGAACAACATGAACACCAATTCCCAGCCCTGGCCACTTGGTCATTTACCGTACGTGGGGTGATCAGTCCCAGACACGGCTATTACCCAAGCACCGACACATTCCTAATCTCCTGTCTACCAATCCCAAAACAGTAAGACAATGAAAAGAAAGAAACCTCCTTTGATACCATTTTGTCACGTTACAACCCAGGTCGACCCTGAACCGGACACCCTGGTCACCTGAGCCGGCCCGCGACATGTCCTCAAGTGCGTCTCCCCTTACGCCAGAGGTTGCCGACTAGCGGCACGAGTGTAAGGTAAGTCAGGGGGGGAGACTATACCCTCTTATCAAAGTGGAACAAAGGGACCAAAAAATCCAGCAACAGAAGTAGTGTAAATAATAATAAGAAAACAGCGGAAAACATTTTTCATTTATAAGGTTTGAATAAATTTGGTGAACGGCAGTTTATATAAGAGATGCATGCATGACATGCTAATGATACAATGAAAGCATTAAATCACGCGACATACTTACACATCAATGCAGAAATAAATGAACAAAAGTCTCAAGCCCCGAGGGCGATCTCCATGAGCATCTCGAGCCCCAACTCGGTCCTTTACTCCTAACTCCAAGTACAAGAAACAGCAACAACAAGGTCCTGCAACCAAATGGAATCTACTCGGGTACCCCAGTGCAATGGCGGCCCGAGTAGGGTGTGAGATATATATCTCAGTAGGCCGGAACCACCGGGTTCTAGCCCACTCTAGACCATGAAAATATAATTAAAAAAAGTGATGGTATTTTCGAACAATAACGACACAATGAAAACAATGAACGCCCGTCCAGATTCCAGAAAGGACACCTGGCGGCACTACCTGCTTCGGCCCATAGCCGGGATGAAAACCTGTTTAAAACAACACAAGTAAATTTGGTTCAAGCATAAAAACTCTTTTTATCATTTTGCTCACATACTCTATTTATTCACTTATCATTTCAACTTAGACTGGAAATCCACTTATTCTTACCTTTATTTATTTGATCACAATTCACTCGGGTTTTACCCACATCTCTCATTATTTTCATAAATCATCATTATCATTCGTTCGGTGTAGATCGTAAGGTCTAACACCCCGTATCACATTTGGTCTAGATCGCCATGTCTAACACCTCAATAATCGTTCGGTGTAGATCGTCATGTCTATTACCCCGTATCACATGCTTGGATAACCATTGGGGAGGAACGCCATGTCCAAACCCAGATTTTTAAGTCGATCTAGAACGCCATGTCTAGGACCCAAAATCTCATTCAGTGTAGATCGTCATGTCTAACATCCTATATCACAATCTTGGATAACCATTGGGGAGGAACGCCATGTCCAAACCCAGATTTTAAGTCGATCTAGAACGCCATGTCTAGGACCCAAAATCTCATTCATTTATCACTTAATTAATCAATCGACACAATTCTCATTTCATGATTAATCCTTCACGTTCAGTTATCCAAATCAGATCTCAACTTTTTATAATCAATTCTCATAATTAACTATCCTTGTTCAACATTCTGGTACTTGCACGAGCAATGGAAGGTAAACAAAAGCATATGGCACCAACATGCCTCTATGTTAGGTGATTAATGACATTAGATGGTACAAGTACAAGCATGCCATTGATTAAGTATAATGTCAAGCATAAAGTGTCATAAGACATTTAAGCAAGTAATCACAAAAAAAGAAATCTGCTACTACACGTTTATTTTGAAGGCAGCTCACCTCCATTGGAGGAGTTTTATTAGAAAACATGTCATTACTTTATCAAACAATTCATTTAGTGATATTTAGCGTTTACTTTAAAACTCATTCAACACTTAGCAAAGTTAAGAATCCACACAATAAGGAAGGAAATCATGGAATTCTATTGCTACATTTTATATTGAAGGCAGTGCACCTCGAAAGAGGGGTTTTATTATTAAATCGTTAGTTTAGTGACCAAACAACCTATTTTATCTTATTCCTGCAATTCACACGATTTGCACAGAAGCATTTAATCGGAACTAAACTTGCATAATTAAAATACTAAGTGCAATATTAAACTCACTATTACTTTACTTAAATTTAAAAGGGCAAGGAGAGGGACCCTACCTCAAGGTGGATCCATCCGTCCACTCCGGCTCTTGGCGCATTCTAACTAAAGCTGTCGCAGCTGCTCCCCCACGAGGAATATGTGATTTCACATACGTATAAGGACACCTAGCCCCTATGCACACGCTCCACATGGACATGAGCGTGCGCAAGGGGATCCTTACACATATGCTTATACACATAAGCCTGTCTCCACCCACCTTCACAGGCACTTTTTATATATGTAATGGGGACAACTAGCCCCGTACATGTGTATATTCGCTGCCATGGACAAATATACGCACGCCGAGGGAACCCACATACAAATAAATACGTACCTATGCCTGCGCAGGTGAGTCGCCTAAACTACGGCAACCCGAAAACATACTGAAACCTCCAACGCACTATAAGACAACCACTACGAACCTTAAGACACAAAGATAAACCAATTTAAGTGAGGCAAGACCAACCAACGGTATTAAATCCTTACCTCGGGTGTTGGCGACAATCCAAAACGAAGTGAAACCACCCAACTCTCTAACAATTAAATACCAGGCAGTCAATAACACGTGACGCCCTTAATTTGGAGGATGCGAAACTGACGACGGGTATAAAACCTTACCTCGCAACGTCAGAGACGAACCGAAACCACTCGAACCGCTTCGCCTTCGGTGGCGGTTGCCAGAACGCACCTCAAGGGACCCCAAGAGAACCTCCGCACCAACCTAAAACAAGAAGAAACCGAAAAACCGGATCACCTCTAAGCCGTAGGGTTCGGCCGTACCTCACCGGGCGCCGAATAGGTCAAAATGAAGCCGAAAACGGGGAGGATAAGGGAGAGAATAGCTTACCGTGGCGATTCGAAACGGAAACCGGGGGAGATCCGGTGGAAATCGACGAAGGGGAGAGGTCGGGGAAGGAGGCGGCGCAGTGGAGGGGGGTGTCGCGCGCGACTCGCCGGGGGAGAAGGGAGGGGGGTCGCGGGTTGAGTGAGGGTGAGGGAGTTTAGTTTAGGTTTTTTTTCCATTTATTTTAATTTTAAACAAAAATTAAAACATACCTAACCCGCATGGTTAAACCTACCGTGTGTGGTCCGATATCGCCGCTTAAAATGGCTCCATACCTCGGGACCACGTTCCGAAGCTCGGTTTTAAAAATCGACCCGTTGATAAAAGAAAAAGTTCAAAAACCTTCGCATTTTATCTGCTCTAAAAAAACGGTTCGTTAAAAACTACCCACCAAAAAAAAACTTCTCATCCCCGAGAAGCCTTCGGAAAACAACGAAAACATCACCCGACCTACAAGGGTTGTGAAGTTGCATTCAACCGGTCGCATTGCGTTTCCAACGCCCAATGCACCTTTAAGAATTTTCTAAGAAAAATGCACTTAAGCCTTTACAACTCGAGCCAACGCTCACGTTACCACTGAAACAACAAAGCAGAGCTTACATCCGAGGCCATTATAGGGACCTCAACCATGAAAACAGTTGAATCACGATCGACCAACTAAAATTGGTCACACAAGATTTCCTCGAAAGACATCGCCGACCCGAGATTCACACTCGCCATTAAACCGACGACATGCTTTTAAAACTGTTCCGTTATCAACTACGCGTACACCGAAGTCCTTACACGACCTTTGGTGACATATTCAAGTCAAGCCATCACAAGACTATTATAAAACAATCGTGCCTCAGCACGAAGCATAACTCCAAGAAACCATGCATCCCACACACAACTAGAGGGAGATTACGAAACAAACCAACAACTTTTAAACTTTAGCGCGGCGTATAACCGACACTATCTTAGTGTATCCAAGACGACGTCAAGATGGGGGCCATGATCGTCTCATCCAGCAGAGTACACTAAGATTAAACCAAGGTCGCTGAGAAGATCAATCAGACCAAACTCTGATGCCTATACCACCCGAGGCATTCATATACGTCCAAGCTTAACCACTGAAACTCTGCCCGCACTAACGGAGATTCTAAAGAGTTGCGCACACAACCAACCTTATCACAGTCGTGCTGCCAAGAAAGCACCGACATGAAAACAGAAACTCATGCAACACTACCCACCTTAGGAGTGTCCATGTCGTCGTAAGAACTAGCCGCTCACCGGCGCGCTATGTTTGAAACACTTTAACGCATAGGTGGCGTTCCTCGAACTACGATCACCACACTATAAGCTCACACCGAAAACAAGGCAACTCAATCTCTAAGGGTACTACCTAGCACGGGCTAGTCCCTTACAAAGCACACACGTCGACCCTAACTCTTGGTCACGCAAAACAAGGATTACTAGGCTCGAAAACCCCTTTCCATTTTATCCACTTCATTACTTATTTTCAACCATTAATACATGTAAATAATTTTAATCAACCCACAATTAATATTTCAAAACTAATTACTTGGTTTTCAGACAATGCCCCATGGAAAAATAGACAAGTTATAACCAACTTCCTCTAAAAAAATAACACATAATGTTATCCAAGCATAAACAGGTAATTTAGCATCTAAATTCCTTTTTAACAAAGAGGCGACCCCGAGGGTCCCATTTATTCAATTCGGGTTCTTCAAAAGCAACCACATATCAGTTCATTCCATAAGGATGTGCCCCAACTGACCTCCTCGGGTCTAGTTGAGCATGTTTAAAAGCACACCAAACTATCTCAATAAAAACGCAATAGTATTACATTAATAATCATTTTCAAACACACTATGGTCTAACAAGGTTCAGTCACATGGGTGGCCACCTACCAATCAATAAGGCGCCCATACACCTTACCGTTGGCATTTGGCTCCCATTTATCAAATCAATTTTTGTTTTTCATTTAACATTTTAACTTAGCAGCCCTCTTTTAAAGGTTTGAAACCACAGTTTACCCTATTCCCAATTATAAAGCGCCCATACACCTTACAATGGAAAACTGGCTCCATCGTAATCGCAACCAACAATTTCAGCCAAAGCAACCAAGCTTTTACTAGCAAGCTAACAAGCCACTACAAACAGCTAACACAAGGCAACAAGCTAACAAGATGAAATCACTAAAACATGCTATAACAAAGAGCATGACACAAAATCAAGATAGAAAACATGACATGTTATCACCCAAACATGTTAATTATCACCGAAACATGCTTTCTAAAGAGACATGCTAAATAAATCCAGACATGACATATTTCCAAGGCACACAATCAAAATCAGCAGGCATCCTACTAATGCGACTACATGGCATGGCACATATGCATGACATGTGAATCTATAAGTGTCTAATATCATGCATGCAATGCAATTTTCTGGCCATATCGGGCCAAGAAAAATTTTCAAAACCTCTTCATAAACAAATAAGCAGTGGAAAGTACAACATTCACCCAAGGTGAGATCACATCAACTGTAACAGCGAACAACATGAACACCAATTCCCAGCCCTGGCCACTTGGTCATTTACCGTACGTGGGGTGATCAGTCCCAGACACGACTATTACCCAAGCGCCGACACATTCCTAATCTCCTGTCTACCAATCCCAAAACAGTAAGACATTGAAAAGAAAGAAACCTCCTTTGATACCATTTTTTCACGTTACAACCCAGGTCGACCCTGAACCGGACACCCAGGTCACCTGAGCCGGCCCGCGACATGGCCTCAAGCGCATCTCCCCTTACGCCAGAGGTTGCCGACTAGCGGCAAGGGTGTAAGGTAAGTCAGGGGGAGACTATACCCTCTTATCAAAGTGGAACAAAGGGACCAAAAAATACAGCAACGGAAGTACTGTAAATAATAATAAGAAAACAGCGGAAAACATTTTTCATTTATAAGGTTTGAATAAATTTGGTGAACGGCAGTTTATATAAGAGATGAATGCATGACATGCTAATGATACAATGAAAGCATTAAATCACGCGACATACTTACACATCAATGCAGAAATAAATGAACAAAAGTCTCAAGCCCCGAGGGCGATCTCCATGAGCATCCCGAGCCCCAACTCGGTCCTTTACTCCTAACTCCAAGTACAAGAAACAGCAACAACAAGGTCCTGCAACCAAATGGAATCTACTCGGGTACCCCAGTGCAATGGCGGCCCGAGTAGGGTGTGAGATATATATCTCAGTAGGCCGGAACCACCGGGGTCTAGCCCACTCTAGAACATGAAAATATAATTAAACAAAGTGCTGGTATTTTCGAACAATAACGACACAATGCAAACAATGAACGCCCGTCCAGATTCCAGAAAGGACACCTGGCGGCACTACCTGCTTCGGCCCAAAGCGGGATGAAAACCTGTTTAAAACAACACAAGTAAATTTGGTTCAAGCATAAAAACTCTTTTTATCATTTTGCTCACTTACTCTATTTATTCACTTATCATTTCAACTAAGACTGGAAATCCACTTATTCTTACCTTTCTTTATTTGATCACAATTCACTCGGGTTTTACCCACATCTCTCATTATTTTCATAAATCATCATTATCATTCGTTCGATGTAGATCGTCAGGTCTAACACCCCGTATTACATTTGGTCTAGATCGCCATGTCTAACACCTCAATAATCGTTTGGTGTAGATCGTCATGTCTAACACCCCGTATCACATGCATGGATAACCATTGGGGAGGAACGCCATGTCCAAGCCCAGATTTTTAAGTCGATCTAGAACGCCATGTCTAGGACCCAAAATCTCATTCAGTGTAGATCGTCATGTCTAACATCGTATATCACAAGCTTGGATAACCATTGGGGAGGAACGCCATGTCCAAACCCAGATTTTAAGTCGATCTAGAACGCCATGTCTAGGACCCAAAATCTCATTCATTTATCACTTAATTAATCAATCGACGCAATTCTCATTTCATGATTAATCCTTCACGTTTAGTTATCCAAATCAGATCTCAACTTTTTATAATCAATTCTCATAATTAACTATCCTTGTTCAACATTCTGGTACTTGCACGAGCAAAGGAAGGTAAACAAAAGCATATGGCACCAACATGCCTCTATGTTAGGTGATTAATGACATTAGATGGTACAAGTACAAGCATTCCATTGATTAAGTATAATGTCAAGCATAAAGTGTCATAAGACTTTTAAGCAAGCAATCACAAAAAAAGAAATCTGCTACTACACGTTTATTTTGAAGGCAGCTCACCTCTATTGGAGGAGTTTTATTAGAAAACATGTCATTACTTTATCAAACAATTCATTTAGTGATATTTAGCGTTTACTTTAAAACTCATTCAACACTTAACAAAGTTAAGAATCCACACAATAAGGAAGGAAATCATGGAATTCTATTGCTACATTTTTATATTGAAGGCAGCGCACCTCGAAAGAGGGGTTTTATTATTAAATCGTTAGTTTAGTGACCAAACAACCTATTTTATCTTATTCCTGCAATTCAAACGATTTGCACAGAAGCATTTAATCGGAACTAAACTTGCATAATTAAAATACTAAGTGCAATATTAAACTCACTATTACTTTACTTAAATTTAAAAGGGCAAGGAGAGGGACCCTACCTCAAGGTGGATCCATCCGTCCACTCCGGCTCTTGGCGCTTTCTAACTAAAGCTGTCGCAGTTGCTCCCCCACAAGGAATATGTGATTTCACATACGTATAAGGACACCTAGCCCCTATGAACACGCTCCGCATGGCCATGAGAGTGCGCAAGGGGATCCTTACACATATGCTTATACACATAAGCCTGTCTCCACCCACCTTCACAGGCACTTTTTATATATGTAATGGGGACAACTAGCCCCGTACGTGTGTATATTCGCTGCCATGGACAAATATACGCACGCCGAGGGAACCCACGTACATATAAATACGTACCTATGCCTGCGCAGGTGAGTCGCCTAAACACCAGCATCCCGAAAACATACTGAAACCTCCAACTCACTATAAGACAACCACTACGAACCTTAAGACACAAATATAAACCAATTTAAGTGAGGCAAGACCAACCAACGGTATTAAATCCTTACCTCGGGTGTTGGCGCAAACCAAAACGAAGTGAAACCACCCAACTCCCTAACAATTAAATACCAGGCAGTCAATAACACGTGACGCCCTTAATTTGGAGGATGCGAAACTGACGATGGGTATAAAACCTTACCTCGCAACGTTGGAGACGAACCGAAACCACTCGAACTGCTTCGCCTTCGGTGGCGGTTGCCGGAACGCACCTCAAGGGACCCCAAGAGAACCTCCGCACTGACCTAAAACAAGAAGAAACTGAAAAACCGGATCACCTCTAAGCCCTAGGGTTCGGCCGTACCTCACTGGGCACCGAATAGGTCAAAATGAAGCCGAAAACGGGGAGGAGAAGGGAGAGAATAGCTTACCGTGGCGATTCGAACCGGAAACCGGTGGAGATCCGGTGGAAATCGACGAAGGGGAGAGGTCGGGGAAGGAGGCGGCGCCGTGGAGGGGGGTGTCGCGCGCGACTCACCGGGGGAGAAAGGAGGGGGGTCGCGGGTTGAGTGAGGGTGAGGGAGTTTAGTTTAGGTTTTTTTTTTCATTTATTTTAATTTAAAAAAAAATTAAAACATACCTAACCCGCATGGTTAAACCTACCGCGTGTGGTCCGATATCGCCGCTTAAAACGGCTCCATACCTCGGGACCTCGTTCCGAAGCTCGGTTTTAAAAACCGACCCGTTGATAAAAGAAAAAGTTCAAAAACCTTCGCATTTTATCTTCTCTAAAAAAACGGTTCGTTATAGAGATCTTCCCATCCAGTAATTTATTGAGATTTCAAACTTGTATACCATACAAAAGCTAGTTCATGTAGTGATTCCACAATACACATGAGATTTTATGCTTATTATTGTTGAGGATTCCCCATCATGGAATCCGAACAAGATAAAATATGTATTAAGTGTTGTTCCATATCTCCAGAACAATTATATATTGGGGATTTGTTATTCCCAAAATTTGGTGGGGTAGGAATCAGATCCATCCATTTAGGGTAATTTTTATTTTCCGACTGAATTTGTGTACATAATTCTAACATAGATTCTACTCGATTTCTAATGACTCAATTGTTTTCATATTAATCTGGGGAATATTTGGATGAGCTGGGTCCGATATAGGTACAACAGGTGGAGGATGAACTGGTGAAACGACCGACAAAACCACTAGGGGTGGTGCCTGTATTTTCCTAGAATAACCCATAGGAACAAACCTACAAGGACGTGTTTGATCATGTCTTGGTTGTATACCCAATATAGGGAATTCATTATCCACATTTGTTGTTACCACTAGTCCCCTTTTCTATGGTGCACTTATAGGATGTCCAAGTTGAGGATCTTCCTGAGAAGTATGTTTATCAGAAATGATGATTAAAAGTAACTCTATATTGAGTCTTTTAAACTCTTTCATTTCCCTTTATTACTATGAAAATCATTCATCATGTAAAGGAGATTGACCTTCTCTAGTTTAAAATTGAGATACAATTTGACTTTTACCCTTCCCCTTATTAGATCCCTTTTAGAGGTGTGAGAGTAGGTTATTTGATGACATACCTAGATTCTGGGTAAGCCTCTTATTTCGCATATGCACACCTCCTTTATTTACTTCAATGTGTACCATGTTATGGATATGAAAATCATCTTCTAATTCCCCTAATCTGAACTCATTTTCTGGAAGATCTTTTATATTGGTGTTAATATCATTTACTGACGCATAATGCATTGATATAATTCTATCAATATCTTTGTAAGAACGTCTCTCTCAATGTCTACCATGGGACTTTGATCTCATATAAGATGGATTACTAGGAGATTCATGATGGTTAGTAACTCAAAGGGAATCCTGGAATAGTTCAGTTGTGTGCTCTCTTTGTGTCATCTTTAATAATCAGGAGAAAAATGACTTCCGTTGAAGAGGGGATTGTAGATGTGAAAAATCCCCCCAGTCTTGTAGGTTGGGGTTCATCCTGTTCTTCTTCATCAATCCTTTGAACATTGTTTAATAAATTTAACGGTTGAATTAAAAAATCCCCCAGCCCTGTAGGAAGGGATGACTCTTGAACTTTTATGGATGATATTTATACAGTTGCTCTTCTGATTTTATGAATTTTGGTTCGGACATTAGTAGGGTGAATTATCCGATAACAACTCAAATAACCTATTTTAGAATATTTATATGATATTTCAAAGATTTTCATTATGTGGAAGCTGACATCCTCTATGAGGGAGGCCTACTAAACATTTTTAGATGCTTGATGTAAAAGTAACTCAATAACTTGTTTTCTTTGGGCCTGACTCTAATGAGATCTAGTTGATGCCAGTTCTTGAGAGTACATTTGATTACACACAAAATTTTGTTGATTGTAGCCAGTCGTGGGAAATAACATTGCCTGATACAACTTTTCTTAGACTTTGCTGATTCTGGAGTTTATTGAAATGAAATAATCCATGTGCACCCCATAATATTATATGAATACCATATGGGGAATCAAAAATTAACCACCATAGCCTCTTTGATGAATTATGTCATGAACGATGAAGGGTTTTGTGCTTCTTTTCAACCATTGGATGTTTTGAACTGAGAGATATTCCAAGTCAATGTGTCTTTGTAACCCTTCTATTACCTTTACATTATTTTTATATTCATCATATGGGAATACATTTGTTTTCAAAGGATGAAGAGTCTTCCATAGTTGAGGCAGATATCCTGAATGAAATATTTCAACATCAATTATGGAATTTTATATTGAGAATCTTCCAAAATCTAGAACATGACTGGTATTCCACATTTAGCCAATTGATTTCTCAATTTTATCAAATCTTCATCATCTTTCACTAGAGGTTTCTCCACATAGTCGGACCAAAGTGGGGGCTTCTTGGTTGTTTTATTAAAATCAATAGAGCCATTATTTCTTTACTCCACTGTATTAGAAGACATGTGGCCCAAGGAAGGATCATGTAAATATCATTCCCATATTTTATCTTCTGTTTGATAAACTATTTCACCTATTAATGACAAGGCATCAAATAATAACGGCCTTCTACTGGAAAGTGCCTCGAGATACGAGGGGTTTCTCTTTACTACATTGTCAGTTGTGGAATTATTTTGGAAATGTAAAAAACTACTACAGAGAGAACATATGTAGAAAATTCCATCATGGGGAGGACCACCATGCTGGATTGCAGTAAGGGGTAAATCCCTTTTATCCTTGGTTTTTAGGCCACATGGAGGATTTCTGTGGCTCTCATCAAGAGATAGTCTCTCTGGATTGACCAAATTTTCATGAATCAAGCTTTTATGATGACCTTTCCAACATAGAAAATCCTAATTACTAATACCAATCCAATAATATGGTAATTATAGCGTAGGATCTTGATCTCTAATAGATAAATTTTTGAGGTCTTCAAGAACTCCGCTATTAAGATGATCCAAATTGCATCTCAACTCTTGATTTTTCAACTATATTTGGTGAGTTTTATTTTGGGATTATTTCTTACACTTAGTTTGAGACACTTCTATGGAGATGCATTTATCATTGGAAGGTGTATGTTCGAGCCTTGGAGCGTTAACCGAAGTGGACCGATTGCCTCTGATTTGAACGAGTGTATGTTCCCGATCCTATTGTCCGTATGATATGGGGTAGTATGCCCCATGAACCTCCTGGACTAGAATAGTGGTGTGAATATACTCTAGGATGGCATGATGATGTGTCCTCCTAGGGGTGGGGAAAAATTTATTTTTCTATACCCCTGATAATATTGACGTTGCTGTTATAATATTCTAGCATACATCCGGAATATGGGCATAAATATGTGTCTGTCCTTTCACTATTGATAAAATATGTTTGATGACTTCAGTGGATGAAACAAGAATATACAACAATTCTATATCTAGAGTAATTGTATGATCCTACTTATATCCTCCATCTTCTATCAATGGGTATTGATAGTACTTCTATATCGGGGCAGGGAGTTGAGTCTGCCCCAGATTTGTTATTGGATCTTTCTGACTGACTTCTTCTGGTGCTGCCAAATGAGACTGTTGAAAGGATTGGTGTATGAAGGAATTTTTATGTTCATGGTAGTTATTTTACATCAATAAAGGTTAATTAAATTCCATAAATAGTAACATATGAGACTACTAGCATAATGGGTGATTGTAAGTAGGAATATGTTCAAGTTTTCCTGTTTCCACCACATTGGATTGGTGGGATTCTTTAAAAGCAGTCAGACGAGCCTATTGATTGGCTGATAATTAGTAATGTGTTTTATGTGCCTCTTCATGGAACTCCACTAGATTTTTTTGGTGGGATTGGTCGGTTGCTACTAGATGAGTCTGCTTGGTAATAGAATTTGGATGGATGGGTGTATGTCCATGCTCGTAGTTCCCCATCAAGTTATGTTGATGGACTTCTTTGGAGGGGGAAGGGGTGAGAACCTTCTCCATGTTGACCAGACACTATCCCCTGCAGTTCATCTGGTGTTCCTAGGTCTGAGGTACCTAGGATGAATGTCCATAGGATACACCCTCCATCATGTTTGGGATTCACTACTGCATGATTCGACTAATAGTGATTGTTGGTGGGAGTCCTCCGAAAGGACCCATTCACCCTTGAATTGAGACCCTGAGAGACCTCTTGATTCAATTACCTATAGTATTGGAGGGACTGGTTGTTGTCTTTTCGGGATAAGGACACAAAATGGATGAAGATGGTGGTATGCACCATCTTCGTCATGATCATTGGTCGTCGTTGGTCAAACGATTGAGGAATGTTATTTACCCATACACAATGTCAGGTAGCCTCAAAAGTTGAGATTGTACCATGTTGATGGTACTCCTTTATTAGTACATTAAAGACCCAGCATTGAAGACACTGGGTGGGTGATGGCGTTCTTCCTGTGGATGAGGATCCAGCTTGATTATTGGTCGTGATGTTCACATATGTCATCTTGAATAAATACATTTTTGACTAAAGTGAGTTCTTGAAAAAAACATTAAACAATAATAAACTCTATTAAAGAGAAATCATTTAATTGAATACATGCATGATTTATTCCATTTTATGGACTTCCTTTATCATTTTATAGGGGCCTGATAGTTAAGAAACATTATTATCTTTGTTAATGATTCACGTTGGGTTCACATTTTTTGTTTCGTAGTTCCCTGAATTGTGTGTTATTGTTTTAAAAATCACTGCGTCCAGGTGGTTTCCATTGTATTTATTCATGGAATAGAAATATCCCAATTGTTCTGTATCATAAATGGACCTGATTTCCAAAGGAAAACGTCTATTATAGTTGAACATTATGATACATAGGAATGTGCATTGATTTGGAGGATGAGAGGTCAAAATCATCAAACCCATCTAGGGGGAATTATTTCCTACTATGGGACTCTCTTTATAAATTTAATATATTTTTTATGAATCCTTATTAATTCACCATGTATAACCTATGTTTCCCTTATAATTTTCAATCACTTATTTACATGTGTAAAATTTATAATCATTAGAATGTATTCAATGTTCTTCATTAATGGATACATATGTATGTATTCGAGGTTCTCAATCAATGGTATCCTCTCATATACTTTTTAGAGATTCTTTTAATCACTATTATGATGTTAATGGTATTTAAGATACTCATTGGGGATCTCTAGAATCAATTTTAATATAGTGATATGACTGATTGTTTATATATTTGGATCATACCCATGAAATGGGATACCTACGTATCGTTGTGAATGGAATCAGAACACTCATTGTTCAGTGAGTCTCATAGGAGAGTACAGTCCTTTGAGAGAAATTATTTTGGGCTTACTTCCCGAAAAGTATTCCTATGTGATTTGGGGTTTATTTTATGGATTATTCCTATGGAGGATGCCCAGATTTAGAGAATTAGGGATGTATTCCGGAAGAGGATATCCAATGAGATCAGTCCTAGCGATGGCTTCCAACATATCCAAATAATGATGGGAATCGGGGTTCTCATAGTTCATTAAGTCTTATATGTGAGTATATTCATTTGAGAGAAATGAGTTTGGGATAACATATTGAAAAGGATTCCTTGATGATTTGGTGGTTTAATTTAGGGGTTCTTACTAATGAGGATTCCAAGATTAAAAGATTTAAATTTGGTTTCCTAAAGTGGATATCTAGTGAGCTCGGGCCCTATGAAGGATTCTTACGTGTCTCATTTTTGGTGGGAAATAGTGTTCTTGTAGTTCATTATGTCATGAAAATGTTGTGACCATGAAAAATCTGTAATCCCACATGAGTCATGATCGGTGTTAGAAACAAGTGGATTTCAAAGATTCAACCAAGGCACCCACACTTTTCCACCTCCTCTAGTAGAAGAGGGTGCACCTATGGTGTACTGGGTGGATGAGGTCAGGGAGACTCAAGAAAATGGTGAGGTGAAGATCCTTCCCTCAATTCACACTAAATTAGAAAAGGGTCGAATGAAAGGAAGGATGTAGATGGTTATGGTATTACACTAGGATGGATTCACTAAAATTGATCCTGGTTTGGGAGGGAGATTTCCCACATGGTTAAAAGGAAAAGTATGTGTGAACCGTACATTCCGTACAAGAGACCGCATGTTTCTAGTATTTGAGAATAGAGAGGTTAGGACCCAACCCTAAACCTCCAAACCAAGAACCTCCCAACACACTTCCTGGGAGAAAGGACCCTGTGACGGGGGGATATACAAACCCACAGATGTTCCGTGAATACTATCCCTATTGTGAATCAAATTTGTGAAACCTCTAACTGTGGATATACAAACCCAAATAAAATACACACTGATATGTCTTTCCCAAAGGATTAATAAGTAAGGATATTTTGGTGGAGTTCTCAATATAATCACTTTTAGACAAGGGAGACAACAAATAAGAAGAATTTCCATGAATTTTGTTAAAGAGGTATTGATGACCTGTAGACTAAGGAGAGTAGGTTACTCAAAGAGGGTCACCCATGTAGGTACTAGCATGAAAGTATGGATAGACAAGTAGGATAGGGAGAACTGATGATCAATTATTCAATGAATAACCTGTATAATAATAATTTAATGAGAATTGGCTGAATCCATAATGTGTATTCATAGGTGATACCAGATGTGGAGTGCTTAATTTCCTATGAAAGGAATCGGTGGTGTGCAAGTGTTTCTATTTTTAAGAGTTTGGGTGCTTTGGGCACACATGTGTTGTGGAGTTCAACCACTAAAAGTACTTATTCCCAGTGATCCTCCTTAAATTCCTCCTCTTTAAGAGATAATGAAATACCTTGAATGTTTAAGAGGGCTTGGATGGAGCACTACGGCGACTAGAGTAGCAATTGTGCTTCAAGGAAATTCGTCGATAAAAATGATGGCCCTATGGTTCATTTTGTATGAAAAAATTAGACCATGGGTGAAAGGAGTTTTGTGATGCAAGTGGGTTGCATGCCAAATTGTTTCACGCAAGTGGCTATGCGCCAGATGGGTGGCGCCCAAGTATACATGCATGCCACCAGTGGTTTTGACTAAATTGGGTGCCGCTTTGAGGATATATCCAAAACAATACTTTCATTCAGCTCTGTCTTGGTGGCACGCATGTGTGTTCACATAGGTACCTTGAGCACCGCCTTAGAGACATAACCAAAATAATTTCTCCATACATCAGGGGCTACGCCCCCACCCCTGCTTCACCTCAGCGTTGGTCTTCAATCCCGTCCATTCAGGTCGATTCCTTCACTACCGTCACTCACCCCCATGAAAAATACAAAGATGTACCACGACCTTTTCGATCCTAGTTGATGACTTTTTGAAGAGAAGTTCATGGAACACATTTCATGGTGTCTATAGTTCTTTGATGAAAATAATTATATCAGTGATAATGATAGATATACTATTTCCATAGACATTAATATTTAAACTCTCCTCAATCATTATTTTATTTACCTATGTTGCCCACTAATATCCACCTTCCATAAAACATCTGATACCGACCACCAATATTTCATGCCTTGGGTAAACCCAATTTCCCAAAAAACGATTACTGTCTCATATTTATCATTTTTTCTCAGTAAATAAGAAATATTTCTATTCTCAAAAGATGTGCATATTTCCTTTAATTCATATTGACACTTTTATTATATTAATTTTGGATTCCAGAGACATCCAAAACATTACTCCTACTGTAAAGAAAAATCAATATATTTATATATATATAGGAATAATATAAGGATACAAATATGGCAACTGATGTTGTTTCATTCTCCCCTCATTCGAGGATTATCACCTAGAAAATATTAATCTACAACAAAATGCGGGAGTAAAGAGCCCTTATCTGACCCTCACACTCCCAAGAACTCACATGCACACTCCCATGATTCCAATCACTCGAACCAGAAGAATTTTCCATCCATGTAGCTTCATCTCCTGTTGATCCTCAATCACCATAAGAAACTCTAAGAATGTGGATCCATCTGAAATGTAAACTACATCCCATCAATGATGTTCAATGGTTCATGAACACATATCCTCAGCTCCAACACATTGGGATCACCATGCACTCAGTCCAATTATGCATGTAATACCAAGTGGTAACCAATGTCACCAAACCTTTTTAGGGTCTCAAACAGTCTGATGAACCCTAGATATACCATTCTTCACTGACCAAATCTATACTATCTTCATCATAGGGACACATTTAGGAAATAATGGCCTCCCACACTGAAATACATAGGCCTAAGATATTGGTCAATGTAAGATTCTTGTCAACATTGTACCATCCAAATATGCTCATATATCGGCTAAACCTTCTATGTCATTTTCAATACAAGCTCTATCCCAATAATAGACATGTCACTAATCTTACTCTACTATTATGGTGACCCTGAAGGTCTCCAATATGGTGACTTAGAACAAGATATACCGAGAGTGGAGTGATATTTTTTTATTGGAAACTCAACCAATGGTAATTAATCCTTTTATATATGAGTGAAGTATAAAATAAATGATCTCAACATATCCTCCTAAATCTAGATGGTCTAATTGGTCTATCCATTTTTTTATAGGTTTAATGTTGTGATCATTCATAACTAGATCCCAAATTCAACCCATAAAACTCTCCACAACCATGACATGAACTGAACATCACATTCGGAGAAGATAATCATGAGTACCCCATGGAACGAATGATATCATGCATGTAAAACTCCGCCAAACTCTCAGTTGAACACATATCCTTGATCAAGTGAAATTTTATCCACTTGGAAAGTTAGTCAAAAATAACACAAATAGTATCTTGTGGCTTCTTGAACTATTGAATTCCTATTAAAAATCCATTGATCAGACATCACTCAAATATTATAGAATTTCAAGGTGTTGAGACTTCCCTATTAAACCCATAGGTTCACCCATTACCTTCGTATATTTGTGTCTTAGATAAAAAAAATGATAAAAATTGTACCTCATGTTATCCCACTAAAATTACAACCAAATATTTTTTACATATTTTCCACTCCTGAATACATAGCCAAGGGGGATGTAAGAAACAACATGAACTTATAATCACAAAATTTGGCCAAAACTTCTGTCCCTACCTAAAAAATGATGATGTGCTACCTACCATATGAAATTATACCTAGTTCATATCCAAAGGATATTTAGTCATGAGAAATCTCACAATTGACATCCCCAAACTAATCAACTCTCAAATGTTGATGAAGTGGTGGATCCACCACCATTGAATAAAGGTAATTTAAACGCATCTACTCTACTAGGGTTATTTGAAACAAGGAAGACTACATGAATACCACCTCCACTAATCGAGAATTATATTTCCAAATAAGGGTATATCCAACCAAATTTACCTTCCTATGAGTGTGGACTATATTGATGTCATGGTCCGACAAGAACTCCGACCAATAACTCTATATCTGGTTATGTTCTATTTTGGTAATGATATAACCTAGACAATAATGGTATGAGAAAACAAAAAAAATCCCAAAAGATAATCCCCCCACATAGTTAGGGTCTATACCACCATTTTAAACTCTGTTTCATGGGTCATGGAATTATGCTCATGGGGTCTCAATGACTTCAACCCATAAGCTATCATTTCCCACATCCTCATCAACCAGAATCCATGATCAACTCTTGCGGTGTAAAAAATGACCATGTACTCAACCCCATACTCTTGTTGTCTTTGTAATACCACAAGATTTTACATTACATCTATTTTTAAATTTAACCACTTTGATAGCATAGGATGCACACAACACCCAACTTAATTGAACAATGAAAAATTATTATAGCCTAAATATAAAATTAGTTGAATTATTAGTATTAATCATTTTTGTAAATTTATATATTACTTATTCGTTTATTTATTTTACATTAATCATATAGATTTTATAGTCAAAAGATAATAATAAATCCAATTTTTACACATAAAAAGCTATATTTTTTTAAAGGCTATTTTGTCACCTTCTGATGGATCACATACATTAAATATATTTTTTAAAGCATTAATACAATATATTTGACTAGGAAAAAATATTCAATGAAATTATAATATCAAAAAATTTAATTGGTTTTATTTTTCATATTTTTCATATATTTTTTTGTTTTGATGAATAATAAAATAATACAATAAATTTATTTAAAATATCTTCATTCATCTAAATAATTGTTTTTGTTAAATTATATTTTTTATCTATTTTAATATTAAATTATGTCAATTTTATATCATTTAATCTAATTTATTTAAGTATAATAAATTTCACATGGACTTTGGATATAAAATCATTTCAATATTTTGAACATCATCACTTTAAAAACCTATTTTCTCATTCTATTAATGGGATTTAATTAAAAATAATATGAGAAAATTATTTATTTTTAATTTTGAAAAATGGATTTCATATTTGGAATCATAAGATCCAAATTTAGTAAATAGGCCCCTTTTATTTTTTGCCCATATTATTAGTAGCTTTGATAAGTTTTATTCACACGGTTAAGGGTAAATAGAGAAATTAAGTGTAAAAATAATATTCTAAATATTAACAAAAAACCCTAATACTTTCCCCCATTTTTTTGGATGAGTTATGTTCATATATATCCATTAATGGATCAATTATGTGACTAATTATGGAAATTTGGATGAGAATAATAATTTTATAATATTTTATTCAAAGAAAAGTCAAACATTTCAAACATTTGTTTTTAATAAATTAAATAATTTTAATTTTTGGTTATATAGGTGATATATTCAAATATAAATAGTATTTTGAAATATAAAATATTTATTTTCATCATGGAAATTTATTTTTAATATTAATAAAAAAATAATCACATTAAACAATTACACAAAAATGATGATGTAATTGTATGATTAATGAAAATATTAAATAATTGAAATTAAAAATATTAATGGAAATATGATTTGAGATACTATGAGTCATATAAAAATTATAGATGACTTTAAAATATTAGGAATATTTTAATAGAGTTGGATCGAAGATATCTTGATGTTATTATATTTTAGAAAAGGCAAGTATTGAATGTTATCAAAATTGACAATAATGATATTTTTAAATAAATATCATTTCAATAAATGATATTTAATTCATAAAACTATAAAATTAATCCAAATATTGGCATAAAGATGAAAATGTATTCCATGGGTCATTTATGGTTCGTTTGGAATTTTTTAGTAAAAATGTCAAGCCTTGAAGTGGAAAATCAGTGTTATCATAGTATGATTTTAAGAGGTTAAATAAGGGTTAAAACTAAATTATAAGGGTAATCATGCAACCAAAAATAATATAAAAACTATTTTATAAGAATATTTGGACCCCAGATCATCTTAGCTACCATATTACTCAGTTTTGAGCCATTTTTAATTGAAAATTAATTTAAATTAATTTAATATTTTTTGAGCCTCCAAAACTACCCCTAACCTCAATTATAAAATGTAACCTCTTCCCTCACTTATTCCCACCACTTTGAGCCTTTTAGATCAACCAAAACCAATACATTTCTCATTCCAGCATACTAAGTCATGTTTTGGAGATCCTGGATTCCTAAAAATCCACCATAATCCCTTAATAAGATATCTATTGGAAGTCCTCAAAAGAAGAGGAGGTTAAGAAACATATGATGTAAATCAGAGTTATGGTAAGAGGTCATGGTATCACTTTTACCATTGTGAGACATATTTCATATTCACCACATATTAGTTTTTTGTGCTTTATATTCTTCACATTTATATATTATATCATCAATATAATTGTCCTAATAGAATTTAATGATTCATTTGATGTTATTTATTTCATTAACAATATGATTGAACTAATTATATATCAGTGAATGTTTAATTCAATAACTCATCACTAATCGATATTGTTTCTATTTAGGTCTCTACTATGGAATAATTCTGTTCCATGTTAGTATTTATAAATAAATTTTTAAAAAATATTTTACTATTATACTAGGAATGTTTAAAAACTTTTTACACATGTTTGACTTTTTATTAAACGTTTTGAAATGAATATTTTTTTCATTTTCCAAATGAGGATAGTTGTGAATTTTTTTGACAAAAATAATGAAGTAATGTTATCTATCGTATCTGGCATGAGATTATTTTTCTACTTCCATGACACTTTACTGTTTTTAATATGCCATTACAATTTTTTTGGGTTTTTGTTAAAGAAAAATGATTTATTTTATAAATTTTTGAATTATAAAATATATTATTTCAATGTACAAAGGAGAGTTTCTCTAAAAGATCAATTGGTTTATTAGATTATTTTCATCTATTTAAAAATCCTCTATAGAATTTTATTCATAAATGATTTGATCTCTTATGATATCTACTACCATATTTTATTAGATGGTATGTGATCATTTTAACCGTGGATTTGATATTTGGACACCATTCATGGTTTATAAAATGTATTATATATCTGATGCTAGTTTTAATATGAATTTTTATGTGGTTTATGTTTCAACGCTTTCATATAAGAAATTAATTGGACTTAGTAAGTGACGAGTGAGGACCTCTCTATTCCATCGATGCAAGATTAGGTCTCATGAGGCAAAATATATTTTGTTTTTGTAACACCCTGACCATAGTTTCCCAGAGTTGGCGCATTATTACATAACATTGACATTATCACAAGAGATCCAGTTTCGAAAGGCCGATTAGTTTAGTATCTTTGTAAATACTATATACATAAACATGATTTACATTACATTATAAAATAAAAAAACAACATTGTGTCTCCTTTGGACACACTCATATCCCTTATCCTATCTTTTTAGGCTTGTCACAATATACTTCTTCACATCCTAGAAAAAATAAAACATAATAAAGGGGTGAGATCAGATGCTCAGTAACGATAACAACATAGCGGAAACTATCATAAACATAAAAATTTAAGGAAATGTATAAGACTAAAACACAAGAATTTAAACTAAAACATCATAATAATATGGAAAATAAAAATTCAATAATTTCATTTACTTATTAATATTGATATTATACTAGTCTAATTAGCTCATTTATTATCTATATCTCATTTCATAATGATGGAATGCATAATATCGAACATCATAACCACGTAGTCAAGGCCTCACGCAAAGACTACAAATAATGATTTTGTCATGGCCTTGTGCTATGAATTTTTTTATTCTCATGAGACCATCTGATGCATCTCGGGGTTATAGAGGTCCCCGCCAGTCACTGACTACATCCAATGCATTCCACATATGAAAAGGTTGAAACATAACATAAACAGCTGTATTAAAACTAGCATACCAAATGTCAATACTTTAACCATAAACCATGAAAGGTAGAAAAATATAAAATCCATTGTAAAACATATCAAAAAAACATCAATACAATATTTAAGTTCATATCATAATAAAATAACATCAAAAAATCATAAAATACCACAAAAGATGTTGACACAGACGAAATCAATACCAAAACTATTTATGAGAAAATTCCCTATCTACTTTAAAATCTTTTAAAAGTTTTATAATTATAAAATAAAACATTTATTTTTAAAATATTCATATTAGATTGTAAGGGATGCTTTAAAGGTTTTATAACGGTGGAAAATAGCCGCACCTTCCTTATAAGTTAAAAAACATTCATTCTTTATTTTGTCAAAAATTTCATAAAGTACCTTTTTTGGAAAATGATGAAATGATTCCATTCAAAAAAATTTATAAAAAGTAAAAAAGAGTATATATGATATTAAACAATTTTCTAGGAAATAGTAATTTTTTTTGAAATTCATTTTTAGGAAACATGGATGCGGATGATAAAGAATTCACCATAGATACTTACGTATAAACAACCACTGATAATAAAGAGATTGTAAAATTAACCCTTACCTTGTAATATTACTTATTATAGGGTATGTTAACCTTATTTATAATGGTTAGATAATTTTTATTAAATTATTCACGAACCACATACATAAATATGATATCACATATGATCCTCTAATATTGACTTGTTTAAAATATTTCACTAGTATCATTGTCTTGGGTGTCAACTGATTCATTTTCTTTAATATGTTTTGTTATGTAAGTAATGTTTCTTATAAATACAATGTACTTGATTCATATACAGAATGATATATTATGTTCTTAAAAATTATTTTTTGTCCTAAAATGAATGTTATTCTGTAATGGTTATGATGAGAAATTAAATTTTATCACCACCAGGAGATGGTAAGTCGTACGTATGCATGAGCGACAATATTATTCTATTGATGGTGAAATAACATGTATCTGGATGGTATAATATATATATAATTAATAATTAAAATTTTATATTTACTATTAAAATCAATTATACTCATTATTATACACATACAAAAAATGATGTGTTGAATAACAAACTACACCACAACATGGAGATGGTAAGCCATACACACACACATAAGGTGACTTTTCCATTCATAGGATTGGTAAAATAATGAATATGATTGTACCATATTTAAAATCACATCATAGTATGTATATTGTACTATATTTGTTATTTTGGTATGGAAACAATAAATAAATAGGAAGTGGGAGAAGAAAATAACATTGAAAGAGGTGATGAAATAATTACCTCTTCTTTAGGTGTTTCCTTTTGATTTTAACAAAAGGAATCCATAGGCTAGAATTATGATCAATGTAAGGAATCTATGATAAATTGAGGGTATTAAGAAGAATATTTTAGTAGTATTTTTCTGAGGAAAATGTCTTTGGAGGTTTGAATTTAAGAGAAGGTGAGGTTCCCTTTTTTAAGAGAGGTGAGGGGAACTTTAGGAAAATATTGAAATATTATTTTATTATAAAATGATTTTAGGTTTTTAATAGAAAAAATATATTTATTTCGAGTATAAGGTAGGTATGTGTCGATATAATGTCAACCAATAGGTTTTATCAAATATTAGTTCACCATATTAACCTTATCTTTTTTATTTACTTTTTGGTTAAATAGTTTAACATTTACCATTTCTTCTGGTATTTTAATTTTACATGGTTAATAAACCTACTATAAAATGGAAAAAAACATCAAGAGCTAAATTAATAAAATATATAACATTATCTATGTTATTTTTCTAAATATAAAATTCTTATGAGTGATATATCATTTAATAAAATAGAATTTGTTCTAAATACTCATTTATGTCGATTTTGATACTATTTAGTATTTGGTTTTTGAGAAACTCATAACAACTTGATTACTTAAAAAAATCATTGAGTCAATCCTAAAATTTCATATTCACCTAGAAAGTTATTCTATTCCATAAAATGTTTACATTTACATTTATTTTAATATTTATAATATCAATTATTTTAATCTTTCATTCATAAAGTAATTTCATCATCATCAATGTGTCATAAATAAATTTAATTGTTTAATGTCTAAAATTTATAAATAAAATCCCATTATGTAATAAATATTCTATAATTTCTAATTAATATTTATTGTAAAATTTATCTTATGTGTAGCCAAATATTAAAAATGTTTTAGTTATTATTCATTGATTTTATCACTTTTATATTTTCTTTAAATAAAAGATGAAAAATGTACTAATCTAATCCAAATAGATGAAAAGGATAATATTTAATTGATAAGGTTTAATTTGGTCTAATTAAACTATTCCAATCGAATTAAAACATGTGTTGGGGTAATTATAATATAATTTTTACCTTTAATTACCCAATATACTTATAATCGTGGTAAATAAAATTCAAAAGTTACTTTTCCCCAAAAATTATTTTCATCATATTGAATAACATTTTACTTATTGATGTCAACCACGTAGATCATATTTTTGAAATTTAATTCACAGAGTAAAAAAATTATGTTTTATACAAAATTGGAAATGTGCCTAAAATTTATGTAAAAGACGTTAAAAATATCAATAAAATTTTATCTGTCTAATCTTATTATAAAATTAATCTAGTGAATTACATTAGATTAATATTGGTATTATGTATCTAATTTGACTTTAAAATAAATATAAATTTAAAATATTTATTTAAATGAAAATTTTGATTTTAGATAATAACATAGTGTTTTTCAATATTTATAAGAAAATTGAATATTTTCAGAAAAATTTCAAAAACTCATCCAAAGATAATATTGATATTTTGAACCCAAAAACGACATCCATTTTCAAGAATATAATTATTTAAATTTCATAAAGTGTGTATTACTATTCATAACTTCTTTTTAAATGGCTAGTTTGATTAGTCATGGTGTGATAGAACAGGAAGTTTCTTACAACACAGGATATTGTATTATTCAAAGAGAAACGTACCATGGATTATTAGGGTGATAGATTATTCACTCCTTCAATTAATTTCACCCTCAAAATTTCTAGAATATTATTGCGTAAATAGATTCAGGTGGTTATTCATCATATGTTCCCCATGTTCCCACTTTGCCTCTTCCATTTTATCGTTTCTCCGAAGAACATTTACTAGACATGTTTTCTGGTTTCTCAACACTTGTTCTCTGGTATCAAAAATCCTGATAGGATCTTCACAATAAGACGGATCGGGTTTGAGATCTATTTCTTCATATGTGAGTACATGCATTGGGTCAGGCTTGTTTTTTCTGAATAGTGATACATGGAACAAATCATGATCATTATAAATACATGGCGGAATTTCCAAATGGTAAGAAAAAACTCTTATTCATTCTAGGATTATAAATGGTCCAATGTACCTAGTAATTAATCTACCCTTCTTAATGAAACATAAAACACCCTTCCATAGATATACCTTCAAGAAAACATGATAAACTACTTGAATTTCAAAAACCTTCCTTCGGTTATTGGCATATCTTTTTTACTACATTGACCTTCTTTGATGTGGGTTTGGATAATATTCACCTTTTCTGTTGTTTCCTCAACAAGTTCTAGGCCTACAAGTTTTCTTTCACCAACATCATCCCAAAAAGTTCGTGTGTGACATCCCTTTACATATAACGCTTCATATGGTTCCATATGAAAACTTGAATGAAAGATATTATGACAGGAAACTTATACTAGAGGTAAATATTCATCATACATACCTTGAATGTCAAGTGTTCAAGATATCAACATGCCTTCTATGGATTGAATAACTTGATTTTATTGTCCATCAGTTTGATGGTGGTAGGAAATGCTCAAGAAAAGATCATTATATAGGGATTTCTGAAGACTTATCTTGAATCTAGATGTAAAACGAGGATCATGATCAGAAATAATCAATAGGAGCACACAATGAAGTCTTAAAACTTCATTAATATATAGTCTTGCTAAACGTTCAAGTGGTAAATCTCCTCTTATAGGAAAAAATGTGATGACTTGGAAGAGGATCAACAATGAACCATCTGCATCATTCCTTCTATGAGTCTTTGATAGCCCCATGAAAAATTCCAATATAATATCATCCCATTTCCACTCAGGTATAAGAAAGGGTTTCATGACTCCTCTAGGATGTCATCTTCAATCCTTTACATATTAACAATCCATACATATTGAAACACAATCAACAATCTCCCTATTCATGTTATCCAACCAAAAATGATCCTTCAAATAACAATACATCTTAGTTCTACCAGGGTGTATAGATAAAATGGAGCTATGAACATCATCCATCAATTCCCTCCTTAGATTAGGTATATTTGGAACACATATCCTCTTCCCAAATTTCAAAACTCTATCTTCATATATGATGTCAATCAATCTCCCATCATTCACAACTTTAATTTTCATTTGAAAATCATCATCATCAGTCTAAGAAAATTTTATCCTTTATTGTAATGATGGTTTAAAAACCATTTTAAAATGTACGGATGTTTCACCTTCTGTGGTAATTCCTATATCTATATTTACTGGATCAATGATAATATGATACCATTCAACTCTCATCTTTTTCATAACTCAATGATTTTTTTACTCAAAGCATCTGCCACCTTATTTCCCCCCTAGTTTTAGTGTATAGTGAAATCATAATACTTGAGGAGTTCTAGCCATCTCATTTTCCTCATGTTGAGTTCTTTTTATGAGAAAATATACATCAGAAAATCATGATAAGTATATATCTCAAATTTTTTCACCATATATATAGTGTCTCTATATCTTTAGAGAAAAGATTACAGTTTCTAACTCAAGATCAGGATTAGAATATTTTTTTCATGAATTTTTAGCTTCCATTATGTATAGGAAGTAACTCTATCATTTTGCATAAGGACACAACCAAGTCCATTCTTTGAAGTATCACTACAAATAACAAACCCATCATTCCTGATAGTAGATTAAAGATAGTAGAATTAACTAATATTCTCCTTATTTATTCAAAACATTCTTCACACTCTTTGGTCCAAAAAAATTTAACACCTATACGTGTGAGCTTGGTTAATGGGTTATCCAATCGGGAAAAATCCGGATGAAATGTCGATAGTAACTTTATAAACCAATAAAACATCATACCTTAGTTATAATCATGTGTGCTTTCTATTCTTGGATTCCCTTTTCATTGAATGACCAACATATATTCCATCCTTATAGACAATATGGACAAGAAAAGAAATCTCCTAGATCCATAATTCACATTTTCTAAATGTACCATATAATTCATTTCTTCTAACAATAATTAGAATAGTGAGAAAGTGATTTTAAGGATCTTCATATATTTTTGAGTATACTAAGATATCATCAATAACTACTACTACTAAAAATCCATCAAGATGTTCCTTGAAAACTCTATTCATTAGATCCCTGAAAATTGGTGGTGCATTAGTTAGTACAAAAGGAATTACTGTAAACTCGTAATGTCCATACCATGTTTAATATTTTGTCCTTAGAATGTATTACCTATTCATGAACAAATTATAGTATCCATATTGAAGTTTAATCTCTAATAAATATTAAGCTCCATGAATTTGATCAAATAAATCATCAATGAGAGGTAGAGGAAACATGTTCATTATTTTTATAGAATTGATCTCCCTATAGTCAATGTAAAACCTCATAGACCCATCTTTCTTCTTATAAAAAATAACTGGGGATCCCCACAGAGAAACACTAGGGTGAATAAATCCTTTATTACAAAAGTCCTCTTATTTTTTTCTTTAGTTCCACTAGTTCTGTAGTGGACATTCTATAAGAGGTCTTTGATATGTGCCTTGAACTATGAATTAAGTCAATGGAAAATTATATTACTCTTTATAGAGGATGTCCAAGTAAATACTGTGAAAAAAATCAACATATTCTTGAAAAATCGGTACATCCTCAATTTGAACATTCCTTTCCTCACCCACAATTATTTCACTCCCTTCCTCCCCAATAATTGAATTTAGTAGAGCTACTGGGGTGGATTTATATGATAATTAGATGATGATGTGTCTTACATAAATATAAGGCATTCCTTATCATCATAAAAAAATTTATCCTCTTTATTATTACAGTAAATTTTTACATCATGGTCTGAAATCCAATCTATACCATGGATTATACCAAAGTAAATGATGGGTATGAAAATAAGATCCGTAGATAAAGAACATTTATATTCAATAATGGTATATGATGAACAAATCATTGGTGCAATGATAATTCCCTTAAGAGTTTTGACTAATAAATCCCATGTTAAATCAAATTGGTAATATCTAATTTTCTTGGGAAATTGGGAATATATGAAAGAAAGAGATGATGACGAATCGAACTATGCATTGGCTAATTTTGAGGAAACAATTAATGTTCCTACCACCAAGTCATTAAGAACATCAACCTTAGTAGTAGCGATCACATAAGTTTGTACTTTCTCCCTTTTTCTTTTATGTGGAATTTTTTGTTCATTATGAGGAAATTCATTTTCATAATTCCCCATTTCATTACAATTTTTGAATTCAACATTTACATCCTCTTTTTCTCCTTTAAAATCACTAGAATGGTTGCCTTTTCCTTCACATATATAACAAACTCACTTCCCCTTTAGGCATGTATCTTGATAATTCTTCCCACAATTACTATAGGATGTAAATTTATCATTTCCCTTCTACTCCTTATTTCCTTTTCTGAGTGTTTAGTAGATCTCTTCTTCTCTTACATAACCTTAAAGTCATAAGACATAGAAAATTTCTTTTCTGTCTTGATTGAACATGAGAGTATATATTTGTAAGATGATAAGGATTATGAAACTAATGCTAGAGGAATAAATAGTTTTAACCCATAAATTATTTTACCAATAATACATTTTGGTTTACGTATATATTCTACAACACTCCTTTCTAACCTTGTAATGTTTGCCTCATACATTGCAATATTACAATCCTTTTTTCCATAAACTCAGAAATTTCCTTTCCATATCTGGTTTATGTTCACAAGTAAATTTCTTTTCTAATAAAATATCATTAATCTCCCCCATTCTATATTTGACTCTTTTCCATCCTCTATTGTGTTTTGAATTAATGACCACCATTGATCTGCATCTCATGTGAGGTGATAAACTGCCACTGAAAATATTTCCCTTTCACTACTCCTCAAGGCATGAAATATTTTCTCGATGGAATGTATCCATTTCTCAGCTACAAATGGATTTTTAGTACCATTTAATTTTAGTGGTTGTTGCCTAATTATGTGGTCTAACATTGATCCTTCGTGTTGTGGATCAGGGTGCTCTATACAGGTAAGGTTATTTATCATAAACTGATTGAGTTGTCCCAGTATGGTTATAAGTTGTTCAAAACCAGTAACATCACCACCACAACTAAATTTATCTTGAGGAGGAGGGAAATCCCTACATGGATTTCATGCGGTGATGCAGTTTCCATTCCTTCCACTATGAGCCATTTCTTAAAAATGGCAAATAATAGGTTAGTTTATGAATCATAATGCATAATTCCAAACATGTAAAATACTTAACATATATTGAACAATATATTCATATAATCCCTAATAATAAAATTTTTTTCTTTGAGGAATTATTTACTCATAAATCTTAACAATTGTTTTTAATTAAAATGTGATTTATCCAAAGCATATCCCTAAATAGTATCAAAACAGGTGCACATTGAGGCCCGTTTTTGGGTACCATGATACCTCAGGTGAATCCTGAAACAACCATTGTCAGAGTTTTCAATCCTAGGAAAATCTATTCCAGATCTATGTCCACCTTTAGTATCCAGACAAGGAAGTGTTGTTTGGAAAACCCAAAAAATACATAATTTACCAAAAATATTTTAATGTTCTTCTATACTAATCCACAAATCTATATTAGGGTAATGTTCTCTAATCAAAGTTTTTCTAAATCTAGTTTCCAAGTTTGTTACCAAACGTCCTATGATACCAACTGTAACTCCCCAACCCTAGTTACCCAAAGTCGGTGCATTATTACATAACATTGGCATGGTCACAAGAGATAATGTACTGAATGATCAATCAGTTTAGTAACCTTGGAATTACTAGATAAATACATTAGTTTTACATTACATTATATAATGAAAGAAACTACATTGTGCCTCTTTGGGACAAACTCATATCTCTTATCATATGTTTAAAAGTCATTCATAATATACTTTTCAGATCCTGGATAAAATAAAACATTAGAAAGAGGTGAGCTCAGATGCTCTGTATGTATAACAGCACAACGAAAAATATCAGTGGCATAAACATGTAAGGAAATGTATAAAACTAAAGAATAATACATTTAAAAATAAAATCCAGAATAATATAGAAAATAAAAATAAAATAATTCCATTTACAGATTCATATGGATATTCTAGTAGTTGAATAATCACATGCAATATCAATAACTAATTTCATAATTATGGAATGAATAATGATGCACATCATAACCTCATAGTCAAGGTATAATTCTAAAACTACAAATAAGAATTTTTTTAGGCATTATTCCAAGGAACTAGTTTGTCTCATTAGAACTACCGATTCATCGAGGGGATATATCGGGCCCCACCCATCACTTACTACGTCCAATTCATTCATCATTTGAAATGGTTGAAACATAACATAAACATTCTTATTAAAACTAGCTTATTATATGTTAATAATTTAACAAAAAAACATCAATGGTATAAAAATAGTACATCCATAGTCAAACATATCAAAAAATATTCAATAAAATATGGATGATTGTATCATAATAAATTAACTTAAAAAAATCATAAAATCCAACAAGGTATGTTGACATAGACAAAGTAAATCCAATAATTATTTGAGAGATATATCTCTTTCTTCTTTAAAATAATTTAAATGATTAATAAAGATAAAATAAAACATTTATTTGGAAAATATTTATATAATATTGTAAGAGAAGCTTCAATGGTGTTATAATAGCATAAAATAGCTACACATGCCTTATAAGTTAAAAAAAATTATATTTTTATTTTGTGAAAAAGGTCATAAAGTACATTTTTTAAAAAATGATGGAAATATTCCATTAAAAAAATTTATAAAATGTTAACAAGTAGTGTAAATGACATTAACCCATAGTATAGGAAAAGGTAAAAATGTTTTGAAATATATTTTTAAGAAACACAGACGTTGATGATAATGAATTCCACGTAGATACTTATGTATAAACAACCTCATATAATAAAGAGATTGAAAAATTAACCCTTACCTTGTACTTTTCCTTAGTCGAGGGTACGTTAAACTATTTTATAATGGTTAAATAATTTTTATGAAATTATAAAAGAATTAAATACATATATAGGATATCATATATGATGCTCTAATATTGTTTCGTTAAATATACTTTAGCAGTATCATTGTTTCTGGTGTTAAGTGATTTGTTTTACATTATATTGTATTTTACATAAGTCATTTTTTGATTAATATAATTTATTTTATTGATATCCAAAATGATATAATTTTCAGTCAAATTAATTTTAATCATCAAATGAAAATTATTCTTGAATGGTTACAATGGAGAATTAAATCTCATCGTGTCGTAGAGATGGTATCGATGGTAAACTCATATGTAGTTGGATGGTATATTATATGTATAAATAATAATTAACATGTAATATTTATATTTTATATAAATTATAATTATTATACCCATCAAAAAAATGACGTGTTGAATAAAAAATTACACAACGACGTGGAGATAGTAAGTCATACGTACGCACGTATGCTGATTTTTCATGCAAAGGATGGATAGAATAATAAATATGGTTTTTACATATTTATAAAAACATAAAATTATTTATAAGGGACTGTATTTATTATTTTTTAATGGAATCTAAAATGAAATATGAAGTGGAAGAAGAAAAGAACTTTGAACGAGGTGATGAAATAATTACCTCTTCTTCGGGCGTTTCCATTTGATTTGAATTAAAGGGCTCCTTAGGTTGGATTTATGATCAAAGTAATGCATCTAGGATGATTTTATGGTAGTTAGGATTATATTTGAGTAGTGGTCGGCTAGAAAAATTTCTATGGAGGTGTGAATTTAAAAGAAGGTGAGGTTCCCTTTTATAAGAGAGGTGAGGGGTCCTTTAGGAAAAGATTGAAATATTAATTTATTATAATAATATTTTATATTTATAATATATCCAAATGGATTTATTTATAGGATAAGGTGGGTATGAATATAAATAATCTCAACCAATAGGATTTAGACATTTTTATCTCATAATAATAACCTTATAATTTTTATTTAACTTTTTATTAAATAGTTTAACATTTACCATGTCATCCTGTATTATTATTTTACATGGTTAATAAATATACCATAAAATTACAATATAAACTAAAGTGGTTCATTAATGAAATTTATAACCTTATATAAGTCCTTTGGGGGAATATTATATTTTTATAAGTATTGTATCTTTTAATAAAATAGTATTTTTTTTAAATCTGTTTTTGTCAATTTTGACTCTATTTAGTATTGGGTTTTTGGGAAAGTCATAACAACTTTCTAACTTAGAAAAATATATATTGCATCAACATTAACATGTCATATTCCACTATAAAATTTGTGTATGACATAAAAAGATTCAATTTACATTTATATTGTTATTTATAATATCAATTATTTTAATCTTTCGTTAATATGGTAATTATAGCATCATCATTATGTCATAAATAAATTTAATCATTTAATGACTTAAAATTATAAATAAAATACCATTATGTAGGAAATATTTTTATATATATAATGAATATTCATATTTTTTTTATCATATCTGTAACCATATATTAAAAAAAATATAGTTATTAAAATTTGAATTTAACACTTTTAACTATTTTTTAAATAAAATATAATAAATGTCCTAATCCAATCCATGTGGTCCAAAAGTATCATATTTTATTCCTAAGGTCAATTTTGGTCTAAATGAACTATCCAATATAATTAGGAAATTTGTTGGGGTAATTATAATACCATTTTTACATTTTATTACCATACGTACTTTTGACCGTGGTAAATAAAATTCAAAAGATATTATTCACCAAAAATTATTTTTATCCAATTGAACCACATTTTACTTGCTGATGAAAGCCATGTCTATTAGAGTTTTTAAATTCAATTCATAGAAGCTGTAAATTTATTTTTTTATATAAATTTATGAATGTGCATAGAAGGTAGGTAAAAGACGTTAAAAAGTTCAATAAAATTATATTTGTCTAATCTTTTTATAAAATTAATCCAATAAATTACCTTAAAATAATATAGATATTACGTATATTTTTTTAATTTAAAATATTTTTTAATTTAAAATAATTATTTAAATGAAAAAGTCAGTTTTAAACAATAACGCTGAGTTTGTCACTATTCATCAAAAAATTGAATGTTTCTAAGAAAAATACCAAACATTCACCCAATGCTATTTTTTATATTTTGAACCCAAAAATGAAGTCCATTTTGAAAAATAAAATTTACAAAAATTGAAAAATTATCTATTACAATTCATAAATACATTTTAAACAACTAGTTTGTTTAGTCGTGGTGTGCTAGAACTCGAAGTTGCGTACAATGCAAGCTATTGTAATTTTCAAAGAGAAATGTATCGTGGAAGATTGGGGTGTTACAATTTTGGTCAATAACATTCCAATTTATTAGATACTTGGTATGATGCCATGATGATGTTATATTCTTGGAAAAAATCATTGATAGTATTAGATAATTGGAATGCACCATCTATATCATTTTTTAGATGTGTGAAATAATGAATTCAGTACTTACGAGATTATTTATTGATTTCTATGGGATTATTTGATTAGTATAATTTCCATGGTTATGATTTCTAGAATGTTTTATTCTTTCCACATTATGCTCAATTTATTGACTAAATTTTATGTGTGTTGAGTTACATACCTTTCCATGTTATTTATATTCACTGATTCATGATAGATTCCACTATATATAACCCTTAATGAGAATATGATCTCACCACATTATTTTGATATATTATTCCCTTGGATTTAAATAAGTTAATTATGATTGATATTCCGGGTTAATTTAGGAGGAAAATGGTTTTCACAAGTAAATTTTCTGTTCATTTTATGTTTTAAAATGTTATCTGAATTTCATTTTTCTGTATAGCTTACCAAGACAAAAAAACTATCTACTACATTAAGATGAGATTTCATTTATCTTATTAGAATATAATAATGCTAGGAACCTCCTCCAGGATAAATGGATCAAGGTCCTTATAGTTGGTATCAGTGAAAGTTTAGTAGAAACCTTGTTACTAGATTTAGAAAAACATAATATAGAAAAAGAAACCCAATGAAAAAATTTGAAAAATATATATAAATAAACATAACTTATTATTTAGATAGTTGTTTGACCTTAATTTTCAATTATGGTTATGAGATTTTCTAGTTTTGTGATTATACGTTATGCTTCATAATGTTATGATCTTATCTAGTGTATGAAATGTTTTAGAAATGTCGCGTAGTAGAAGGAAAGAGGACTACAACAATGAAAATAATACGTAGAGTAACAATTATTGTTTTTTTGAGGGATTTAATAAAATATTTAGAAGGGAAATAGTCTCAAAAACATTCTTTCCATATAATTACATGATATCACATGTTATTGAGATAGATAAATAATATTCATAGCATTATTGATTTAGATGGAATCAAAGAACAATAGTACAATAGAGAATAATATTTATAAATGAAATAAGAGAAAAACAAGTTCTCTCTCCATGTCTCAATTGTGAAAAGAAATACCATGGAACTTTATTAAAAAGAATGATAGTAATCTATAAGATTGGATAGAATGGCCATAGTGATTATGATTTCAATGCTAAGAAAAAGGTTTCTAGTGTATAATTAATCAATTATAAGGAGATAAGATACTATAAAAATTAATATCTCTAGTATCCTTGGAATATACCTAAAATTATGCTAATGGAGCCAGTACAATATTGTGATACTAACATATATAGAGACGAATGATTAAAATTACTATGAATGGATTAAAGAATTAGGTTGTAAGAATATTATATCAATGATAATTTGGTCATAATAACAATAGAATATATAAGGATTTTACTATAGAAATACTTCTATAATGATTTATATGAATGAAATAATTCATTAAGGTTTCTATGGTGATAAAATATTTGGAATGTGATAATAAAAGGTAAATTGCATTGATAGGTGATTCGAATGTCAAGATTGATTTTGGAAACTTAGTGACCCTTTTGAACATTGAGTTTCGACGGATATATTTTATATGATTCTTAAAATTGGAATGGATTATATTTAACACTTTATAGTATTGTTTTCTATTAAAGTATGTTTTATTGGACACTAAGTTATAAAAAATTTGGTTTTATTAATCATTTGGATGGTGAATAAATTATGTGGGGACCTTATGATTTGTTAAAAGTGCTTCATGAATTAAAAAAATCATGTATATTTATTTTCATTAATTCTTTATCAAGATAGTAAAATAATCCCTCATCTTGAGAAAAGTATATTAGACAAAAAATGGTATCTGTTTACTTTTATTTCTATGAAATCAATGGAATATTAACAAATCGCAATATTTATAGTTTTTGGATGGTAAACATTCCAATGACAATGTTATATATCACCCTCAATTATAACATTATAATTATATTTATATTTTATGTTATTGTATTCATTTTCTACAAATGATTTCATATTTTAAAGCCTAATTTTGGGGTGACCTTCATATTTCAATTTTCCTTCTTTTTAATAGGATGTTTATTTAACCCTATTTTTATTGGGTTTTCCCACATAAGAATACTCAAGTATGAATATTATATTTTTGAAGTTCAATTTCAAATTTTGAAGACGCAACTTATTAGAGGGGAGAATGTAACACCCTATGATTTTACGGTATGTATATTTTTAAATTTTACCTATTCAATAGATTATTTTGAAATTATCACTCAAATTGAACAAAAAAATAAATTATTTTTATAAGTGTAACATTTAGTTTTTTAACCTTTTTTTGACCAAATTAATTTTATTTGATATCTTTTGTTAAACACAACATTGAGTTTCAATGAAACAATACTTTATTATTATTATTATTTAAATGAGATATTTATTACATAGATATTAAACATTTTAAAATTAAAAATAATAAAAAATTTATATATTATGGTTTATATAAATAAAACATATTGATAAAAAAACATATAATTTTTTGTAATGTCTTTAAATGTTTGAAAATATTATTTTCTCAAATAATCTTCATATTATTTACTTTTGTGAAAATTAATAAAAATAATATTAGATTCTTTTAAAAAATTTATTTCAAAATAAAATTCATTATATAGTTCATAATTTCAAAATTTTCTTAGGGTTAATTTTGGTTCCCTATCTAAAAACATCATTTTTCAATCAATGGTGAAAAATACTGAATTTTAGTTAAAAATCCATTTTAAAATAATTTATTTCTATTGTTAAATTTTATTTTTACTAGGTTATAGTGTTAAATATTATCAATTTAAAATAAATTATTTCAATTTAAGTCATTGGAACCAATTTCACATTGAAATTGAACTAAAAACATTTCAAAATTTTAAAGATGTTTGTTTAAAAAAAATGATATCACGACACATCTACATGAATATTATTATATAATGTTTTCCCACATATGTGATTAAAATTTGGAAAATTATTTTACCTATTTGAAATCGTAATAATTTATAACTTATAATTGTATAAAAATTGTATTTGAAAAAAAATATAAGTGAATGTAATTAAAATTAGTTACAATGATTAGGGTAAAACATGATTACTTAATAATTCAACATTAATTTAAGAGAAAAATAACTTACAAACATGTCCAAAATAAATTAAATATACTTATTTCAAAAAATTACAATATTTTATAGAAAATATCAAATTATTAGTGGCACATAATGTAAGTTATTTCTCCACATATTGTATTCATTTTATATTTATATGCATGAAACTCCTCCAACCCAAAAAAGAAAACTGATCACCATCACTTATTCAAACCTCTAACTCCATTTTTATCAGATAAAATGTTCAGAAACCTCCTATGAAAATTCCTCCCTTCATCCTAGAATCCCCCCTTTTGTAATAAATCCAACCAAGGAATCCCTTTGGTGTAAACCAAGAGGAGTTACCCAAATAAGAGGTAATATCATTCCATAAGCTATTTTGTTTTATTTGAATTAAACAAAAAAAAGATTCTTATTAAATGATTATATATTACCCTCAATATCCTAAATATTATAATATGTTGTCATTATATGTGTTTTTCCAACAAATAAACAAAATTCCATCAAATGGGTAAGGAACTTATATTCGTGTCTACAATGGGCTACCACCTCATGAAACGATGTCGTTCATTTTTCCTTTACCACCTCTTATGGTTGGGAATTATGATTAAAATACAATTTTTAGATGCTATATATAATATTTATGATTATATGTTATTATGGAATTATTATATAACACATATCTTCATTATTTCCATTTTTTTTAAATAGGATAAGTTCGTTTGTGGATGTTTAGACTACAGCCTCCCCAAAGCGATGTGATTCATTCAAACATAACATGGAATGTATTAAAATCGGTTTAGTAATATTATATGATATATATGAAATAATAATTATACTATAATTATATTATATACATACATATATTTCATTTACTTTGTTTCTATAAAGACGTAATGAAAATGGAAATGATATTCATGCATGTATAAGGCCTACCCTCTCCATGAACATTGTATTTTATTTTTTGGTTCTATATTATATATATTGTTATACATATTTTACATAACATATAAGTATGATGTTTTTATGATGTTTTTTTAAATAAGTAAATCTTTATTAATTTAATATTATCCAGAATAATAAATCAAAGCATATAAGAAAAAAATAGATATTACCAAAATGATAACATTAACATGGAATTGTTAGTAAATGGGAAAAATAAACTCATAATAAAATCTTATATGGTATTATATATGTAACATCCCAGGTAATTAAAGAATAAATAATTTTCATATTTATTAATATTTGAGAATTAAATATGAATTTTAATTAAAAGGGGTTGCTATGTTCGATAGCGTACCCGATACACAACGATGAGTTTCTTTGAAACTTACGTAGCACACTAGTAATATAATAATATTATTTTAAATGTTAGTTAACAAGTAGCCGTTGTACTGGCGGGAATGAATAGAAATAACTAAAATATTAATAGATATGTTTTTAGATGTTTTTACATTTACCCAATAAAAGACAAAGGCTTAAAATACGGAAAGAGTTCAATTTTAGGCTTTTATACTCTAATTTTCACTAAAGGTTCACTTATCACCTTTTAATGGTGAACCGTCATTAAATATAGTTTTGATCACTCTTATAAATTCTTTTGGACCAAATAAAACTTTTATTAATAATCGGGATATCAAATTTTACTTTGTGTAATTTTTGGTACCTTTCTGATAAAGTTCATTTTTTTTATGAATAGTGTAAAATGTTGCATTTTAATTCAAAACCTCTTTTTGATCTAATTTATTTATATGATTAGATTATCTTTTGAATTGGTTTTAAAGTGAAATTAGAATATATTTTTACAATTTTATCCAATGGTGGTCATTGGAATCAATTTCGATTTGAAATTAGACTTAAACTGGTGTCAATCTTTTGATACTTATTGTTTTGTAAAAACACGCTATTTGCTCTGGCAGCGGGAATTAATTATTAAATTAATTAATGTGACTTATATGATTTGAATTTTGTAAAATAGACTTCATTTTTGAATTCGGAATATCAAATATAGCTTAGGGTGAATTTTTGGTAATTTTCTGAAAAACTTCAATTTTTGATGAATAGTGAAACCACTAAGTGGTAATCAAGCAAACTGATTTTTCAGTTAAATGAAAGTTTACCACTAATGTGTATTGAATTTTGAAAATCCGACATACATGGTTGTCATTAAGAAGTAAAATGTGGTTCAATGAGATTATAATAATTTTTTGGTGAATAGTAACTTATTAAGTTTTTAATCGCGATTAGTGGTAATTAGTGTAGTTTATGGTATAAATAATACTTTAATAATATAAAATGACCTAGACACATGTCCCAACCTCATTGGTTGTGTCATGGCCGACCAAGACAAGCCATGGCCTAACTTGGGGACCCCATGTATCCACTTTAGTTGGAAAATGACAATAATATATTTTTATTTAATGTTAAAGTGAAAGTGACACAAACATAATATGTTTTGCGAAAACAATTTTTAAGTGGGGTTATACAAGCCCAAATTTTGATTATAAATAGTCATTGGAAAGCTAAAAAGATTTCCTATATCATAGTTTTTTTTTTATAATTTTTAGACATTAAATAAATTAAATTATTTACGACATAATAATGATGCAGTGATGACATCATTATTTAACGATTAAAATAAAATGGAAAGATAATGTAAAATCTAAAACCTACACATGGCCAAAACCAATTGGATGAGTGGATTTCGAATCCTTATCACCATATCCACGAATTCTATCAATGTGGGACCTTTTAAAACCGAAACACATTTTCAAACAAAGTTATATTTCTTTACTTTCCAAAAGTGCCCCTCCTCTCCTCTTATAAAAGGCCCCCACCTCTACCCCATTTCACACACTCTTCAAGCCTTTGGCTCGGCCAACCCCTGCCCATTTGCTCTCTCCACATTCCTCTCCTCATCCTAGAGGATTCCCTTTGGGCAGAATCCTTTCAAAAGAAGCCTTTAGGCTCAACTCAAAAGGAGTTACACTTTTTAAGGTAATTCATTCTCTCATGTTCATTTGTTTTATTTTGCTTCTCCAACCCCCTAAACTCTTTTTATTTACTTCTTTTGTAACAACACCAGTATCTTCAATATACTAGGATGTTGTTATAAGATTTATTTGAGCTACACTCTCACACAACTACATCAAATGGTTAAAGAACATACGGTTTCCGTGGATGGCGAAATTCTGCCTCCCGAAACGATGATTGTTCAATACTCATTTAACACCTTCAAAGGTGGCCATTATGATGTCACTATTTTTATATATGATATGTAATATGTTTATGTTTTACTTATGCTTCTGTATTTTTCATTTGTGTCTTACCTTTATGGCTTCCATTATGGGTATACGCGATATCTTCACTTAAGGAAGTACGGACTACCGTCTCCATGAACGGTGCATTTCATTTCTTATCCCCAAATGTAATGTACTATTAAAAGTACATGTATATAATGGATATATAAAATTAATGATATATCTAAATGATGAATATAATTCTGGAATTAAAATATACATAAGTCTCATTTAGTTTTAATTCCGTTAATATGACAAAGAAATGAAAGTAGCGTTCATGCGTACGTACGGCTTACCGTCTCCATGAACGGTGCATTTCATTTCTTACCTCTAAATGATTATGTAATATTTTAAATACATGTATGTACTGGATATATATGAAATATATGATATCTACATCATGAATACCATTCTGGATATAATGAAACATTGACCAAATTAACAACATGTAAGTGTAAGAAGTCTATTTTTGACTTAAGAACCAAATACCGACAAAATGAACATTATTAACTTAAATGATTTCATGATGTTCATAACATGGTATAAAAGAAATAATGAACTTGGAAAAGATTCATAATCAAGTAGAGATTAACTAAAGTTTATTATTCAGGAGTTTAAAGAACGGTCGGGTCAAGTCAGATACGAGGTATGGGAACTTCTTAACCCAATTTCCATTCTTTGGGTTAATCTCCTACTTTCAAATTATGTCATTATGTTATTATGTCGTATCTTGTATTGGTACTTTATTTATGTGTACTTATAGTAAATACACATAATGTATCTATTTTATTTTAAAAATTATCTTTGTATGGGATTTCGTCTCAATCTCCTTTCGTTGAGGCATATTTTGTTTTATACACAACCTTCTTTTATACGGTGTATAAACCCCTTTGACTTTTACGTTTATTCAAAAGGAATCTTTTTATACGAAGCGTTTACCAAACGACAAAAGGGAATGTTTTTGTCGTACGTATGCGGCGACAACGACTTCTCCGCCGTCGTAACCGTTATTTGAGTTTCGGCTTCTTCTACAAGCCATTCCTTCTTTTTAAAAGAAAAATAAATACCATGTTTTACTTTTCTTTTATTTTGGTATTGAAAATGGTTTTCATAATATTTTTTATATCAATGTGTGGTATTGATATCTTGTGATTGAATGGTGGAAATTTTATGTTTCCTTTATGTATGTTTTATGTGATATGATTATGTTATGGTTCTTGGGCATTATTATGAAGACGGGTGGTTCCGTGATAAACTAAGGGCGGGTGAGCCCGTTATAGCTCTCCAATGCATTGGGTAACGCGAAGGAGTGAAACGTTAAGGTTTCTCCGAAGAGATTTTAGGGAATATACTGTGATGGGTATTCCAAACGTAACCAAGAGGGTTACTCCCTATGTAAGAATGTTATGAATGCCTCAAGTTACCTTTATGTCTTATGGTTTCTATGATTTATTCATGATTTTATGAGGCATGTTAAAGTGCCTATGTTTTATGGGTAAAGTATGATTTCATTCTTATGTATATATGAACTCATGTTTCCTTTCCATGTTTTTTTTATAACCCATACTGAGTTTTTATGCTCATCCCAAGTTTTTGAAATGTTTTTCACAGGTCAAGGGAAAGGTACATGATAAGATGATAGAGTCAAGGATGTGTCAAGAATTAATCCATGTTTTATTTTAAATGTGTGTTCCATTGATGGGAATGAAGAATACTATCTTTATGTAACCACTTTGTTTATATGTGGAATGTAATGCAAGTCTTATGATCTAATTCTCTAAAACTCTAAACCCGAAAAGATCCTCAACGTGTAATCTTGTAATAACTCAAGATTAAGTAAGGTTTAAGGCTGGGGCCTTATAGTTGGTATCAAAGGTCGGTTTAGACAACTTTAGGAGTTAGAAAAGTGTTAAATTATAATATGATTGAAATGATATAGCATTTACGGATTACCATGTTGCTTCGCCTAAGATATTTCCATGTTCAGAATGGTTTTCCGTAGGGGAAACAAAGCAGCTATGTTGGGACGACATCAGGAGGAAGACAACCTTCCAAATCAGCAACCTGAGATGGTTGGAATCGGAACTGAACAGTTTGTTGCAGTGATGGCACAGTTGACTCAGGCTATAAATGGTGGTGGTATCCATGCACGAGATCAGCCAGATCAACCGCATAGGAACATGTCAATGGTGGAACATTTCATGAGGCAACATCCCCCATCATTCAGAGGATCATCTGACCCTGTGCAAGCTGAAGGGTGGATTAAAGCACTGGAGAAGATTTTTGATGTCATGGGGTGTTCAGACAATCAAAAGGTTAGTCTTTCTATTTATCGTCTGGAGGGTGAAGCAGATCAGTGGTGGTCTATGGTTAAAAATATCAGGGATGCCGATGAGATTGATGCTCTTGACTGGGATGAATTCAAAGGTATGTTTCTTGAGAAGTATTTTCCTAAGGCTGTTCGACTTAGGATGGAAAAGCAATTCTTGGAATTGAGGCAAGAGGAAGACTCAGTGGCTGCCTATGAAGAAAGGTTCACTCGATTGGCAAGGTATGCTCCAAATTTTATCCGGGACCTTGATAGTAAAATCAATCGTTTTTACTCAGGATTAAAGCCAAAGTATTGAAGGGCATTGGCTTCTCGTGAGTTTAAAAGTTATGAAAAGCTTGTTCGATGTGCTGAGAAGGTGGAAATGGAGTTTGCCGATGACCAAGTGTCCTATAACAACCAGCAGAAGAAGAGACCGAGGTTGCAGGAGAATGGTAAGAATTCTTCAAAAAGGTCTGATGGTAAGATAACTAAGTTTCCAATTTGTGATAAATGTGGCAAAAGGCATGCTGGGGAATGTCTTTTGAATTCTGGGAAGTGCTACCGATGTGGTAAGATGGGACATAAGGCTCGTGATTGCACTGAAAAGGATCAAGGTGAAGGTAAGAATAAATTTGATTTACAGTTAGTGAAATGTTATAAGTGCAATGAGATGGGTCACTATGCAAACGAGTGTCCGACAAGGAGCTTGAGTGATGGGAAGCAGCTAGACTACAAGCAGAAAGGGGTGGTAAAATCATTTGCAACAACTTCAGCAGATGTTGGGCCATCGAATGAAGTGGTGTCAGCTCCAGGGAGCTCAGTATTTTTCGAAGATTGACTTGAGGTCGGGGTACCATCAGTTGAAAGTAAAAGAAGCAGATGTTCCGAAGACCGCATTCCGTACGAGATATGGCCATTATGAATTTGTAGTTATGCCTTTGGGGTTAACAAATGCACCTACTGTATTCATGGACCTTATGAATAAAATTTTCCATGAGTTCTTGGATAAGTTTGTGTTTGTGTTTTGAGGTTTGTGAAGAGGTTATGTGTGCCTTGTGATTCACAGTTGAAGAGAGAGTTGTTATGTGAAGCTCATAGTTCTCCGTTTTCAGTTCATCCGGGCAGTACTAAGATGTATAGAGATCTGCGGGAGTATTACTGGTGGGATGGAATGAAAAGAGATATTGCTGATTTTACTGTGAAGTGTTTGACTTGTCAGCGGGTTAAAGCAGAGCGGCAGTTACCGAAAGGGATGCTTCAGCCTTTACCAGTGCCAGAGTGGTAATGGGAGAATATATCCATGGACTTTGTTGTTGGATTACCAAAGACATCTCGAGGTAATAATGCAATTTGGGTTATTGTTGATCGCTTGACTAAATCTGCTCATTTCCTTTCTATACGAGATACTTTCTATCTAGATCAAATTTCCCGTTTGTATCTTAAGGAGATAGTCAGGTTACATGGATTTCCTCTCTCCATTGTATCAGATCGTGATCCCAGGTTTACCTCTAACTTTTGGAAAGGCCTTCAGAAGTCGTTGGGTACTGAATTAAATTTTAGTACAGCTTTTCATCCTCAATCAGATGGGCAGTCAGAACGAACAATTCAGACATTGGAGGATATGCTACGAGCTTGTTCTATGGATTATCAGGGAAGTTGGGACCAACATCTTTCTTTGGTTGAGTTTTCATATAATAATAGTTTCCATTCGAGTATACAGATGGCACCATTTCAGGCATTATATGGGAAGCGGTGTCGAACTCCAGCTTTCTGGGATGAAGTGGGTGAAAGAAAGTTGATGGGACCAGAATTGGTAGAAGAGATGGCAGAAAAAGTTCAGTTGATTCAGAAACACATGAGAATAGCTCAGAGTAGGCAGAAGAGTTATGCAGATAACCAGAGGAAGGATCTATCTTTCGAGGTACACAATGTTTTTCACGTTTCGATGTTGAGAAAGAATATGCCAGATCCATCTCATGTTTTGAGTCCAGAGGTAGTTCAGCTGGAAGAGAACCTATCTTATGAGGAACAACCGGTCCAGATTCTTGACCACAGGGAGCAAGTGTTACGGAATAAGGTGATTCACCAGGTAAAGGTTTTGTGGAAAAACCACATGATTGAAGAGGCAACATGGGAATCTGAAAATGCTATGAGGGATAAATACCCCCACTTATTTTGATAAGTGAATAAAATTGCGAGGACGCAATTCCCAAAAGGGGGGAAGGATGTAACATCCCAGGTAATTAAAGAATAAATAATTTTCATATTTATTAATATTTGAGAATTAAATATGAATTTTAATTAAAAGGGGTTGCTATGTTCGATAGCGTACCCGATACACAACGATGAGTTTCTTTGAAACTTACGTAGCACACTAGTAATATAATAATATTATTTTAAATGTTAGTTAACAAGTAGCCGTTGTACTGGCGGGAATGAATAGAAATAACTAAAATATGAATAGATATGTTTTTAGATGTTTTTACATTTACCCAATAAAAGACAAAGGCTTAAAATACGGAAAGAGTTCAATTTTAGGCTTTTATACTCTAATTTTCACTAAAGGTTCACTTATCACCTTTTAATGGTGAACCGTCATTAAATATAGTTTTGATCACTCTTATACATTCTTTTGGACCAAATAAAACTTTTATTAAGAATCGGGATATCAAATTTTACTTTGTGTAATTTTTGGTACCTTTCTGATAAAGTTCATTTTTTTTTATGAATAGTGTAAAATGTTGCATTTTAATTCAAAACCTCTTTTTGATCTAATTTATTTATATGATTAGATTATCTTTTGAATTGGTTTTAAAGTGAAATTAGAATACATTTTTACAATTTTATCCAATGGTGGTCATTGGAATCAATTTCGATTTGAAATTAGACTTAAACTGGTGTCAATCTTTTGATACTTATTGTTTTGTAAAAACACGCTATTTGCTCTGGCAGCGGGAATTAATTATTAAATTAATTAATGTGACTTATATGATTTGAATTTTGTAAAATAGACTTCATTTTTGAATTCGGAATATCAAATATAGCTTAGGGTGAATTTTTGGTAATTTTCTGAAAAACTTCAATTTTTGATGAATAGTGAAACCACTAAGTGGTAATCAAGCAAACTGATTTTTCAGTTAAATGAAAGTTTACCACTAATGTGTATTGAATTTTGAAAATCCGACATACATGGTTGTCATTAAGAAGTAAAATGTGGTTCAATGAGATTATAATAATTTTTTGGTGAATAGTAACTTATTAAGTTTTTAATCGCGATTAGTGGTAATTAGTGTAGTTTATGGTATAAATAATACTTTAATAATATAAAATGACCTAGACACATGTCCCAACCTCATTGGTTGTGTCATGGCCGACCAAGACAAGCCATGGCCTAACTTGGGGACCCCATGTATCCACTTTAGTTGGAAAATGACAATAATATATTTTTATTTAATGTTAAAGTGAAAGTGACACAAACATAATATGTTTTGCGAAAACAATTTTTAAGTGGGGTTATACAAGCCCAAATTTTGATTATAAATAGTCATTGGAAAGCTAAAAAGATTTCCTATATCATAGTAGTTTTTTTTATAATTTTTAGACATTAAATAAATTAAATTATTTACGACATAATAATGATGCAGTGATGACATCATTATTTAACGATTAAAATAAAATGGAAAGATAATGTAAAATCTAAAACCTACACATGGCCAAAACCAATTGGATGAGTGGATTTCGAATCCTTATCACCTTATCCACGAATTCTATCAATGTGGGACCTTTTAAAACCGAAACACATTTTTAAACAAAGTTATATTTCTTTACTTTCCAAAAGTGCCCCTCCTCTCCTCTAATAAAAGGCCCCCACCTCTACCCCATTTCACACACTCTTCAAGCCTTTGGCTCGGCCAACCCCTGCCCATTTGCTCTCTCCACATTCCTCTCCTCATCCTAGAGGATTCCCTTTGGGCAGAATCCTTTCAAAAGAAGCCTTTAGGCTCAACTCAAAAGGAGTTACACTTTTTAAGGTAATTCATTCTCTCATGTTCATTTGTTTTATTTTGCTTCTCCAACCCCCTAAACTCTTTTTATTTACTTCTTTTGTAACAACACCAGTATCTTCAATATACTAGGATGTTGTTATAAGATTTATTTGAGCTACACTCTCACACAACTACATCAAATGGTTAAAGAACATACGGTTTCCGTGGATGGCGAAATTCTGCCTCCCGAAACGATGATTGTTCAATACTCATTTAACACCTTCAAAGGTGGCCATTATGATGTCACTATTTTTATATATGATATGTAATATGTTTATGTTTTACTTATGCTTCTGTATTTTTCATTTGTGTCTTACCTTTATGGCTTCCATTATGGGTATACGCGATATCTTCACTTAAGGAAGTACGGACTACCGTCTCCATGAACGGTGCATTTCATTTCTTATCCCCAAATGTAATGTACTATTAAAAGTACATGTATATAATGGATATATAAAATTTATGATATATCTAAATGATGAATATAATTCTGGAATTAAAATATACATAAGTCTCATTTAGTTTTAATTCCGTTAATATGACAAAGAAATGAAAGTAGCGTTCATGCGTACGTACGGCTTACCGTCTCCATGAACGGTGCATTTCATTTCTTACCTCTAAATGATTATGTAATATTTTAAATACATGTATGTACTGGATATATATGAAATATATGATATCTACATCATGAATACCTTTCTGGATATAATGAAACATTGACCAAATTAACAACATGTAAGTGTAAGAAGTCTATTTTTGACTTAAGAACCAAATACCGACAAAATGAACATTATTAACTTAAATGATTTCATGATGTTCATAACATGGTATAAAAGAAATAATGAACTTGGAAAAGATTCATAATCAAGTAGAGATTAACTAAAGTTTATTATTCAGGAGTTTAAAGAACGGTCGGGTCAAGTCAGATACGAGGTATGGGAACTTCTTAACCCAATTTCCATTCTTTGGGTTAATCTCCTACTTTCAAATTATGTCATTATGTTATTATGTCGTATCTTGTATTGGTACTTTATTTATGTGTACTTATAGTAAATACACATAATGTATCTATTTTATTTTAAAAATTATCTTTGTATGGGATTTCGTCTCAATCTCCTTTCGTTGAGGCATATTTTGTTTTATACACAACCTTCTTTTATACGGTGTATAAACCCCTTTGACTTTTACGTTTATTCAAAAGGAATCTTTTTATACGAAGCGTTTACCAAACGACAAAAGGGAATGTTTTTGTCGTACGTATGCGGCGACAACGACTTCTCCGCCGTCGTAACCGTTATTTGAGTTTCGGCTTCTTCTACAAGCCATTCCTTCTTTTTAAAAGAAAAATAAATACCATGTTTTACTTTTCTTTTATTTTGGTATTGAAAATGGTTTTCATAATATTTTTTATATCAATGTGTGGTATTGATATCTTGTGATTGAATGGTGGAAATTTTATGTTTCCTTTATGTATGTTTTATGTGATATGATTATGTTATGGTTCTTGGGCATTATTATGAAGACGGGTGGTTCCGTGATAAACTAAGGGCGGGTGAGCCCGTTATAGCTCTCCAATGCATTGGGTAACGCGAAGGAGTGAAACGTTAAGGTTTCTCCGAAGAGATTTTAGGGAATATACTGTGATGGGTATTCCAAACGTAACCAAGAGGGTTACTCCCTATGTAAGAATGTTATGAATGCCTCAAGTTACCTTTATGTCTTATGGTTTCTATGATTTATTCATGATTTTATGAGGCATGTTAAAGTGCCTATGTTTTATGGGTAAAGTATGATTTCATTCTTATGTATATATGAACTCATTTTTCCTTTCCATGTTTTTTTTATAACCCATACTGAGTTTTTATGCTCATCCCAAGTTTTTGAAATGTTTTTCACAGGTCAAGGGAAAGGTACATGATAAGATGATAGAGTCAAGGATGTGTCAAGAATTAATCCATGTTTTATTTTAAATGTGTGTTCCATTGATGGGAATGAAGAATACTATCTTTATGTAACCACTTTGTTTATATGTGGAATGTAATGCAAGTCTTATGATCTAATTCTCTAAAACTCTAAACCCGAAAAGATCCTCAACGTGTAATCTTGTAATAACTCAAGATTAAGTAAGGTTTAAGGCTGGGGCCTTATAATATATAAGAATATTATTATTTGGAATATTTATAATAAACATATATTTATTATAAAGGAGTTTTAAATGACTATGAAGAGAGTCAAGACATGAGGTAAGAGGATTTCTAGTATCACATTTATTTCTGCAAGACTAATGACTTATTCACCACTCATTTCCTTTGTGTGGTGTATATAATTCCCATGAATGAATTATATTATTTTTATAAATAAATTTATGTGTGATTACATACCCATTTTATGATCACTATTTTATGGGGTTTACGGTTCATAAGTTACCAAATGTCTCAGGTATTTTTGTCTCAAATTTCCTAATTTGACACACATGTTTTGTTATACACATATATTCTTTTCTGAGGTTTATTTTCTACCATTTTAATTTATATATAATTAATACTATTATTTTCATTCTATTTTAAGCTTCATTTCATATCATTTTCTTACATGATGAGTTTTATTCAAAGATACCAAAGTGGTAAGAGATTATTGCAACAATATCATTATTTACTAGGATAGTTTATAATTATCCTTACATTGATGAAATAATATGACCCCTATCCCAAGACCACTCATGAATTATATTATACTCTAGTTATACATGATATCATCATGTATTGGTACTTTTTTCCTCTCATTATTACATAATATTACTTGAAAATATTTTAATGAAATATGTCATTATTTCTCTCTTCAGTCAAAAATGTGTTTTACTCAAAAAAAATGTTTTCAAAAAAAAATTAAAAAATATTTTATTTGAATGATATTTTAAACACATTTTAAAGGAAATAGATCTTAATTTTTTTTATTTTTTTAAATATTCATTTATAACATTTAAAATAAATTTTCAATTGAATAGTTTTTTAGAAATAGATTTTGTTTTAAGAATAATTTTCTAAAAAAGAAACTATATTTTCTTAAAGAATTTTTTTAAAGGATATTTATAAATTATATTTCATCTAAGATGAAATAAATTGGCATTAATCATGTCTTTATGGGTTAATGATCTAACAAACCATTCATATTTTTTCTCTGAATGGTTTACGTTTTGATGGCCTGGGGCTTCTAAAATTTGTTTCACATTCAAGGGATATATACTTATGAAAATCACTTTTTCAATAGGTTATTATTTGATTAAATATTTATGAAACCAGTCAATTTTCAATAGGTTATGATATGATTTCATGTTATTGATTCCCTTATCATATCATAAGTTATGATATGATGAATTTTTATGATCTAGTGGCGAACAAAAGTATGATTTCATTATGATATGGGTGGTGCCTATATCTCCTTCCAATGAATTGGGTAAAGATTTATATATAATGTGGTAGGCATGGATGGAACTGGGAGTTAAATCAGTTTAGTAATATACTATTACTACTAATATGGTCTTTGGAGTGAAAATTTACTACTAATTTGATAATGGAAGTGAACCATGACTACCACGATGTTATTGAGAGTGAACTCATATGAATAAGTTTTCCTTCTAAATTATCTATGGCAACTATAAAAATAATTTTATATTATAATATTTTTTCTACAATTCCTTGCCTTATTTCAATGTTATTCTTTCATGGATTATGATTTTGATTCCTTTATTTTCATGTATTATGAACTGTAAATAATTATGCCATGATTCAGGTTTATGGTCAATGATATACATTAAATGATCTTATAATTTTATGATCATATTCTCATACCCTTATGATCATGTTTATTCTTACATATTTCCACTATTTACCATTACTGAGAATCTTATCTCACCACTTTTATATATCATTTACCTTGGTTATGATGATATATAATATGTATAATTTTTCTAAGAAATGTTCTATTCATGAAGAACCTAGTGGGAGATAATGTATATCACTCATGTACTAGTGTTTATGTTCCAATGTTTCCAATGGAACTAAATTAATATGGTATATGGGAGTCTATTTTTCTAATGTATTAATTATTCCAAAAAAATGATATTAGGTTAAAATATGAATAGGTGTAACTAAAGATAGTATTATATAAAAGGTTACGTTATCCTTTGGAAATAAGGATGAGAAAATATTAGAAAGATCCATAAGGAAATGTCTAAGGATAACTCCAAGGATGATGAAATGTAATTAAAAATGTCATGTAATTTTTGTAAAGGATAGGGTGAGTGGTTTCTTAGAAATACATCCGCGTCTATAAACTCAAATTTGATTTGTATCAATCATATATGTTCATATGGTGAACACCCCCAAAATAAAATATTATGCAAGACACAATCGAGAACTGATTCATGACAACAGGAATGAAAATAACATAGTTTGAAAAACCCTAGGGATATGATTTGTAAATTCCCTAACTTTTCATGAACTATAAAAAATAATTTAAATATAATTACGCTATTAATAACCTAGGATTAACCAAAGGTGTAATATATTAAACAATGTGTTATAATTTAGACAACATATATGTTCTTTTTCATGATTATGTGGTTCCCTTATATGATTATTGTTTATTACTCTAATCATTTTGGTTTTAACCAATGGTTGGATCCCAATGAAACTATGACAATTATGAGTATGATGGAATATGACGTGATTATTATCCTGATGATTTGAATACTATGGTAACTATAATAAAAACTATTGTTGCTTTACGTACCAAACTATCTCAATCTAAGAAGCATCTTGAACATTCAAATGAGAAAATGTGTGAACAAAATCTTGTTGATTCATTCATGAGGCAATGTCCACCTTCTACTTTTGGGTCTTATGATCAAATTGTTTCTGAAAAATTTACTAGTAATATTGAAAATATATTCTCTATTCTCCATTGATCAGAACATGAGAAAGTCATTCTGGCTATTTATTGGTAAGAAGGTGAAGTGAACCTGTTGTGAAATCTAATCCAGAATACAAGGTAGAAGTAGAAATTTAATCCCAGGATTGGGATGAGTTTAATAATTTATGTTTCAATAAATAATTTTCTCATATTATTCGTATGAAATCAGAGAAATATTTCTTTCAGTAATAAAAAATTGATAATTAATAAATTTGTAAATATGAGGACAATTTTATATGACATATAAGGTACGCTTATGTCATTATCACCCAAATCATTAGTAAAATTAATAGATTCTTATTTTTCATAAATCCAAGTCTCATAAGAGAGTAAGGAATAAGATACATTAGTATCTATATAGAGATTTTGAATTTTGAAATCATGATTGAAATGGAGGTTTGAGTTTTGTAACTATATCATGGATTTCATAAAAAAATGATGATGGAGTTCTATGAAAAATTTAAAAACCATAGAGAGTAGAATCCTAGAATTCCTTTATGCTCTATGAGTGGAAATAATCCATGGGAAATTTTTTTAAAGGGTCTCATAAATGTTTTTAGTGAATAAGGGATGGTCATCAAGATTTTGATTACTGAAGTGAAGTTAGATATCAATAAGAGTATAGATTAATCTACCAAGAATGAACCTCCCACACATTAGATCTATATTTGTAAGAAAAATAGGCATTATGATAAGAAGTTCCCAAACTAGAAGGTTGATGAGGAAAATCAAAGTCATTAATGTTTTAAGCTGAGGGACAAAGGAAAATCTCATGTGACCACTATTTCTAATGAGGGGTTTGATAATGACATGGTTAATGGAACATGTACCATCCACTCTAAAACATATAATGTGTTATTTGATTATATATATACAAACAATCTTATATCTAAATAATTTCATAAGGGTATTATGATTCCACAAAAATTATTTTATGTAGAATTATCAGTGGAAACACATAATGGTACAATGGCTTTATCTCATGAGTTTGATTACTCTCCAGTTGAATATTGAGCGAATCTGCTTCATGTAAATATTTTCATCCTTATTTTGGTTGAATTTTATGTCATTTTAGGTAATGATAATATTTATATATAGTTATTCCTATTTTTCTTACTAATTCCATGTTATCTTCTTCGATTTTATTAATAGATTATTTAGAGACCACATCAATCAGTCTCTGTAAGCTTCATAGATAATTCTCTACTCTATTAATATAGTAAATAAGAGAATGATTACCACATTAGAATTATAAAAATGGCACTATGAAAAATAATGTTTATATAAAATCTACAAAGTGTAAATTTTTCCTGCAAAAGTTTTCATTTTGGGACATATACTCTCAGCAGAGGGCATAACAGTATTTCCATCAAAGATGAAAGTTGTTGAATGTTGTACTATAACAAAATAGTGACTGAGATTCATAGTTTCCATATTTTAGATTGATATTATCAGTGTTTTATGGATAATTTATCATGACTATCTAATCATATGACTGATTTAACTCAGAAGGGTGACAAGTTTCTTGGATAGATGAATGTGAGGAATACTTTCAAGGAACATACAAGAATGTTGGTCAGCGCAACTATTCTTACATTACCCTATAGTAGAGAAGGGTGTGTAATATATATACATGCATACATGAAGGTATTGGGATGTGTTCTTATTCATAATAACATAGTTTTATCCTATTACTCATGATATTCTATTATCCGGGAGCAAACTTTCCCAACATTTGATTTGGAATGAGTAGTGATAATTTAATCATTATAGAATGGAGGAATTATCATTATGAAGAATAGTGTGATATATATAATGATAATAAAATTATAAAATATATATCCAACTAAATTTATTTGAACATACTTTAGATAATATTTCTATAGATGATAAAGTATTATGAATACTCAATACACTACCATCCTGGGAACGAAAACAATTTGGCTAATTCTTGAAGTCGAATGGGTCACACTAGCTTATCAATGATGGGGATAAAAAATATCTAATATATATAAAATTTCAAATGATGGATCTGGAAATTCTAAATGATGGGGAAAAATATTCCATTGACTAATTAAATGTTCAACCCTCCATTCATATGAATATTAAAGATGTGTAGAAGGATATGTAGAGCTAACAAAGTTCGATAGATATTTAACTTAAATAGTGATGGAATGATAAGGTCATAAAATCATGTATTTGTTATGTCTATTGAAGATATTAAGAATAATATTTTAGAAGAAGCTCAAAGTTCATTATTATATATTCATAATGGAGTGAAGAATATGTATAGAGACTTGAAAGAATAATTTTGGTGGGTTATCATAAAGAGAGATATCACAGAGTTTGTATCTCTATTCCTGAAATGCCTGAAAATTAAGGATGAAAAAAATTCTAAAGAGATTTTGCATCTATTACACATACCATAATAAAAATTGTATAAATTTCATATGGATTGTTTAATTGGAATCCCCAAAACCATTTAAGGGTTTAATTCTATATGGGTGGTAGTCGATCACCTTTCTATGTTGTAACCTATTATTGCTGTCATAGAAGGCTTCTCCCTAGATCATCTTTCTAGGATATACATTAAAGAAGTGGCAATGATTCAAGGAGTACCACATTCTATTGTATCTGATCAATATCTAAGGTTTACCTCAATGTTCATGAGAATAAATTAGAATACCATAATAAAGAATTTATTTTCATAACTATTTATCATCTTTATATATATTATCATTCTGAAAGAACAAATAAAACCCTACAGGATATGTTAATGTATTTTTATTTGGATTTCAATGGTGGTTGAGATCAACACATTCCTATGCATTATAACAACTTCATTCTCTTAAGAAATTAGATGGATCATTGTGAAAGAATACTATTTGAACTTTAGATCACTGATAAAATGGATGAGAAGGTAAGAAATATTCAATAACATGTCAAGGAAACTCAAAGTTGGCAGAAAATGTATGCTGATAACCATCAACATGATATAGAATTTTAATTGGGAGAGAATGTTTTTCTAGAACTATCATTCTAGTAGAAGTTTATAATATTAGGTAAGAAATGTAAACTAATACCTATGTATATTTTTCCCATTCATATTCTTGATCGTATCGGGATGGTTGCCGATCTCTTGGAACATCTTCAAAATCTCTCTCATGTTCATAATATGTTCCATGTTTCTCTCTTAAATAAGTACATAACTGTCCATTAACATGCATTGAACTTAGATTCCATACCAATGGAGTAGGATATTTAATATGAGGTATAGTTTTCTTATATTATGGATCATATAGATAAAGTTCTCCAAAACATGACCACTTATTATTTCAACGTTTGGTTGAGAAATATCTAGTTAAATGAAGCTATGTTAGAACTTAATGAAATAATGAAGTATGATTATCCTAATTTTTTATCACAATAATGAAATTAAAGGGTCAATTTTATTTTATGGATGGTTGAAATTAACACCCCATTTTTTTTAAATATTGCCTTTGAATAAATTTAATTATTTTGATGTCTTTTATTACAGACAACATTGATTTTATAGGACAAAACTTTTTGTTATTATAATTATTTAAATAATATATTTTCAAAATATACCTTAATCGTAGTCATATTAATATTAATAACTAATTTTTAAATATTATGTTGTTATATAAATAAAACATATTGATAAGAAAAACATATAAATTTTTTCAAATTTTTTATATGTTTAAAACTACTATTTTCTCAAATGAACTACTTATTATGTCATTATATGAATAATAATAAAATTACTATTACAAACTTCTAGAAAATTAATTTTCTAAAATAAAATAATTTTCATGAATAAATAATTTAAAATTGATATTAGGGAGATTTTTTGGGCATTTTTCTATAAAACATCATTTGTGGATTAGTATTGAAAAATAATGAATTTTAATTAAAAACTATTTCCCATTAATTTATATCTATTTTTTATTGTATTAAATTTTTTTATGATTAATTTTATAAATTTCACATAAATTAATATAATTTAGATCATTGGAACCAATTTTACTTGGAAATTTCATATAAAAACATTTCAAACATTAACACTTTTTTATATAAAAACCCACTTTCACAACACGTCTATTAGATTAATATTAAACTAATTTCATCCACTTCTATGATTATGATTTTTTAAAATGAATTCCATATTTGGAATATTCACAATTTTTAATTTATCATAATTATAACTTAATATTTGAACAAAAATGATGTTGAAGGTAATTAATTTTTTTACATTGACTAATGTGAAAACAATACTACTTAGTAACTAAACATCGATTTATTGGTCCAAATAACCTAGAAACATTTCCAGAAGACAGTGTCTGAACATTTTCCTAACATGTCCCATGTCAGAATAAATTGAACCAATAATTGAGGTACATGATGTAATGGACACCTCTTAATATGTTTTTTGTGTTTACTTGAATGTCTCTCCTCATCCACTATAAAAGGGAAATCACCCCATCACTTATTCAGAACTCTAAATCCCTTTGTAAAAGAAAACAACTACCCAAATATCTTTCATAATTACCTCCCTTAATTATAAAATACTCCCTTTGGGATGAAATCCACCCATGTAATCCCTTTGGTACAATCCAAGACGAGATGCCAAAATAAAAGGTAACATCATTCCACAGGATAATTTGTTTTATTTTCATTCTCAAACCAGTAAACTATTCTTATTATATAATTATATAATAAACTAAGTATCCTAAACTACACACACTTCAATCAAATGGTTATCAAATTTACTATTCTTGTGTTCAAGGGACTACGACCTCGCGAAACGATGTGGTCCATTTTTCACTTACCACCTCCTATAGAATGGAATTATGATAGAAAAATAATTATTAGATTTTATATATGATATTTATGATTTATTTATTCTTTTCTAATTATTTTATAAAATATAAATTCATGCTTTCCACTTTTTTAAATATGATAAATTTTTTGTGGATGTGTGGACAACTACATACTCAAAACTATGTGATTCCTTCCAAATTTACATGGAATGAATTAATGATGGGTTTATTATAATTATATTATAAATATGAAATATTAATGAACCTGCAGTTATATTTTATATATACATAATTTCATTTACTTTCTTTTTATCAAAACATCAATAAATTGGAATCATCATTGAGGCGTACGTACAAATTGCCGTCTCCATGAACTGCATATATTATTTCTATTTATACCTTTTATACGTTATTATTAATATTTATAAAATGAATAAATATGAAATTTATATCATGTTTTAAATGTTAAATATTTTTCAATCATGATCTATGTATGTGGATTATGAATAATAAATCAATTCATATACCAAAAACAAAGTAGATAGTACCTGAAACGTAACATTAACATGGAATTGTTAATAAAGGTTCAATATAATGTAGAAATAAACTCATATATAGTTTCAGATATAATAATATGGTTATGTGGTAGATTTATAAGGAAATTATATTTATTATATAACAGGTTTTAAATATTAATATTTGATTCAAGACATAAGGTAAGGGTATTTCTAGTATAACTTTTATTTCTGTGAGACTTATACCTTATTCACCACTATTTTATTTTGGGGGGTGTATATACTACCCATGAATTTATTTAATCATTATTATCTTTAAATTTATTGGTATTTAAATATTCATTATATCATATCTATTTCTTGGGGTTTTATTGTCACAAATTTACTAAATCGGTATGGTAGTTTTGTCTCAATTTAACATGGTTTAGAAACATGTTTTGTTTTGCACCTATAATATTTTATGAGGTTTGTATACATCCATTTGATATTTTATATCATTAATCTAGTAATTATCATGATATTTTTAAGCATCATTTCATATCATTTTCTTACATGGATAGTTTTATTCAAACATACTAATGTAGTAAGAGTTTATTGCAACAATCACATCGTTTATCAGGATTGTTTATGATTATCCTTCCATTGATGAAATATTATAATACTTATATGTAAAAAAATAATGAATTTAATTATACTATGTTTATAAAGGATATCATATTGTATTAGTACCATTTTATACCCTTTGGCTGTTAATATAATTAAGAAAATGTTTAATGAAAATTTGAAATTATTTCTATCTTTGTTCGAAAATCAGTTATATTCCAAAAAAAATGTTTAAAAAATAATTTTGTAATTGATATTTCAAACTCATTTTCATGTAAATTGACCTTAAATATTTTTTAGTATTTTTAGGTAATTATTTGTCTTTTATAGAATATATTTTTAAAGAAAAACATTTTCAAAAATGTATTCTGTTTTAAAAAGAATTTTATAAATAAGAAAGGTTATTTTTCTAAATAAATATTTCAAAAATTATATTTTACAATTATTTTCCATCTAAGATGACATAAATTGGTTTTACTCATGCCTTTCAAAGAAAATAATCTAACGGTTCTGTTCATATTCTTTTTATGAATAGTTTTTGTTTTGATCGAATGATTTTTATGAAACTTATTTCTCTTTCATTGGTTATATGATAATGAAAAGATCATCTTTTGAAGGGTTATTCTTTGATGAAATTATTTTGGACAGTTTATATTTTACATATGTTATGATATGATTACATGTTTATGATACCCATTTCATTTCATGTGCTATGATATGATGTGTTTTCATGATCTTATGGAACACATATATATGATTTCATTATGAGATTGGTGGGACCTATATCACCACTATAATATATAAGGTAATGATTTATATCTCATGAGATAGAAATTTACTCAATGAATAAGGTACTTGGTTCAGAAGAGGACTTTGTATGATATAATAGTCTTGGGAGTGAACCATTACAATTAAAATGGTCATGGGAGTGAACCTTAATTACCAAGACTATATGGGGAGTTAAACCATACTACTGAGATGGCCATGGAAATAAAAATTTACAACTATGGAAATAGTTTTATATTCATATTTTTATACCGCAATTCCATTCAGTATTCCTATGTTATTCTTTCAAAGCTTATGCTATTGATTCCCTTGTTATTCATGTCTTCAAAATTAAAAATATTTACGACATGATTCATGTTTATAGTATTTTATATGTAGGTTATGATCTTATAATGTAATGATCACATTATCAGAACATTATTCTCATGTTAATGATTACATATCTCCCTTTTTTAACCTTTTTGATCATCTGATCTCACCCCATTTTATGATTCCTTTCCCAAGGTTGTGAAAAATATGTATTATGTATGATATTCCTTAGAAGGTTGGTAGTCATGAAGAAACTAGTGAGGGATAATGTATCTCAATTATGTACCAATTTTTATGTTATACTGTTTCAAAAGACACTAAACTAATATAGTTTATGGGTGTCTGTTTGTGTATTGTTTTAAGTGTTCCATAAAAATGATGTAATTTTATTAATGAAAAGTGAGGGTCACTATAATAACCTAGGTATTAAATTAGAGGAATCAATATTATTAACAAAATTACTAAATTTATATAATATGTATATAAAAAAATGTTTTTACTTTCAGGAAATTTATCTTATAGGTATAAGATAAAAATAAATCCAAATTTTATACATAAAAATATATATTTTTCTATATGTATTTTTATCACCTTTTGATGGATAACATGATTTAAATATAGTACTTTACACTTTTATTAATTTTATTATATAGAATAAACTTCTTATTTTACGATGGAATATCAAAATTTTCTTCAAATTATTTTTTTATATTTTTTTGAAATGTTTTAGGTTTGGATTAATAGTGAAAAATTCAAGATTTTAATTGAAAAGTATTTCATCTAAATATTTTATATTGTTAAATTATTTGTTGTATTGTTTTTTAAGTAAAATTAGATCGATTTTATATAATTTAATCAAATTTATGTCATTTTAATAAATTTTACATTGACTTGGGATATAAGCAGATTTCAATCATCTGAATGTTTTAACTTTAAAAACTGATTTTCTCACTCTTTCAATAGGATTAATTGTTAATAAATGTTATCTGATTATTTGTTTTGAATTTTTTAAAATGAATTACAAAATTTTAATTATAACATAAAATTTCATTATGTATTGCCCAATTATTTTTGGACATTATGAATAGTAACATTAGTAATGTTCATTGCCATGGTTAGGGGTCAATCCGTTAATTAAGGGTAAAAATAATATTATAAATATTAGTAAATAACCCTAAAAAGGCATCAATTTTACCAGATTAGTATTTATTGTCCCTAATAATTAATGTATCATATATGTGACTATTTATGTGGGTTTTTATGATAATATAACCTTTTTAATATTTTATAAAAAGAAAAATCAAACGTGTAATATTTTTGTTTTTAATGGGTTAAATATTTCTAATATCTGGTCATGAAGATGATATTTTAGAGAATAAATAGTAATTTAAAAAGAAAAATATTTATTTTCATCATGTTAATTAATTTTAAATTTTTCTTTGTGATATAATTTCCTTAAAAATTACACATTAATGATGCATTAATTGCTTCATTAATGGAAAAATCAAACAAATGTTTAAAAAATATATTAAAATAAATATTATTTGATATAAATATCTTCTTTGAAGATTTTTATAGATTAATTTTACATATTTTGGATATTTTATATTATTTAGTTCGATGATTTATTGGTGTTATTATATTTTTGAAAGGTCAAGTGATGAAAATTTCCAAAATTAGCATTAATAATATTTTAAAATAAATAATATTTTGTTAAATGATGTATAATTTAAAAAAAATTAAATTTAGGCCCCCTAATTGGGATTATGTTTTAAATTTTATCCAGGGCTCTTATATGGTTCTTTTCACATTTTATAGTAAAATATTAACAATTGTTGTTAAAACTCCATGTTATCATAGTAAGAGTTAATGGGGTAAATAAATGGTTAAATCTAAAGGATAAGGGTAATAATGTGTCCCAAATATCTCTAAAAATTATTGTATGAGAGTAATACAACCCATCCTCAGCATATATTAAAAAAAATCACTTTATATCATTTTTTACTAGAAAATTTATTTACATTCCTTTAATATTTTATGATTTTCCAAAGGTGCCTCTCACCTCAATTATAAAAGGTCACATCCTCCCACACTTCTTCAAAACACATTGAGACTTATAGATCAACCAAAACCTACCAATTACTCATAAAGACATCCTTATTAATGTTTTTTAGATCATGGTCTCCAAAAAATACCAACCCTATATCCTTTATAAAAATATCCAACGGAAGTTACCTGAATACAATGAGGTTTAGACACATTTAGAAGAAATCAGACCTAAGGTCAGGGTTTCTTATCTCACTTTTACATATGTGAGACATAATTGATATTCAAAACTTATAATATTTTGGTTTTATTCTTCACATTGATATATTATATCATTAATATCATTTTATTCATAGTATTAATGTATCATTTCAAGTTATTTCTTTCATTGGGAGTATGATTTAACGGATTACATTGTAATGATACTGTCATTCTCAATCACATCAATAATCGATATTGTTTCTATTTATGTTTACACAAGTGAATAATTCACATATAGGTCATTTTTTCTATGTATTTTTTTAAATTTTTTTACCATTACCATATGAATGATTAATGTCTTTTTACTCATGTTTTATTTTTTATAATATGATTTGAAATGAATCCTTTTGTATTTTTCAAAATATGGATCGTTATTAATTTTTTTACAAAAATACAATAGGTATTTTTGTTTTAATTTCTGTGGAATGATCATATTTTACCTCTTTCATGACACCTTAATTTTTTGAATCTTCCATTACTTCTTTATGAGTATATTTTTAATGAAAATGGTTTATTTTAAAACTTACCATATTTTTAAATTAATGATTTCACTGTAGAAAATTATATTTCTATCAGAAGGTATTTAAGGATTTCATTATATTATTTTCATATATTTTATTATCCTTTTTATGAAACATTCATAATTTTTTTAGTTTCTTATGATATCTTCTACAATATTTTATTTAAAGGTTTTTGATTAGTTTAAATATGGATGTTCTTTCTTGATACCATTCATGGTTTAGGGTTAATGTATTCACATTTCATATTATATTATTAATAAAAAAATTTATGTTTTTAATGTTGTACCCCATTCATATGTGAAATTAATTATACTTGGTATGTAATTAGTGGTTCCTCTATAGCCTCTCAATTAATCAATAAGTCTCATGAGATAAGCTGGAATGGGTTTTCACCAAGGTCATACTAATTAATTATATTATTGGTAAGAAATAATTGATGTGTTACATTCTTTGAACAAATATTTGATAGTATTATATTATTGGAAGGAATCCACAAAGGTATTTTAAAGATGTATAACATTATGAATCCCTTATTTATGATATTAGTTATTGATTTTTGTGTGATTATTCGATTAGTAGAATATCGATGGGTATGTTTTCTATCTCATGTGATTATTCATATGTCATTATTTTGTAATATTTTATTAAGCCATATTATTCTTAGGTTACTGATTAAATGTTATGTTTGTTATGTTATTTACCTTTCCATGTCATTTATAGTAATTGATTCATGGTAGCTTCTATTATACATAACCCTTATTGAGTATTTTAGACAACCACTTTCTTATGTTTTATTTTTCCCTTGCATGATAATATGTTTATTGTGATTGATATCTAGGGTTATTCAAGGATAACATTGGTTTTATCAAAGAACTTCTTTGTGTATATTATATTTTAATATTTAATGTGAATTTCATGTATGTATGTATTTTACCATGACTAATAAACTATTTGGTCCTTTAGGTTGAAATTTCTGGTATCTCCTGCCAATGTAATAAGGGATGTGGCTCTGGGATACTGAGGTTAGTGTCCTTATAGTCTCAGAACAAGATCACCAGTAAACCTCTTCCTCAACTCCTTATAGGCTCAATAACACTTCTCAATATTGGAATATGGCTACCTTTTCTCTGTCGAGGTTATCAAAGGGGCTTCCATAATGGAAAATTATTTCATGAAGATATAATATTGTCTGATGAAACAACATATGTTCAACACTTTTGACCCAAAATATTATGGTTCCCAAGTGAGAATCACTTTAATCGTTACCAAATCTATAGTAATGACATGGTGAGAGATGATATTCCTAAGAAGGTGAACATATTGAATAAAAAATTAACAATTTGAGTGACTACAAGAATTTTTGTTCTCTTGAATTGTGTCTTGGAGCATCCTAAAATACATCATATGATCCTCCTCATACATGGAGTATATAACAATTTCATAAATAAATAAATCCATTAATTAGTCCATGTATGGATGGAGGATCTAGTTCATAAGTTCTATAAACATAGCTTGGGTGTTAGTACACTTAAATCATCCCCATCAAGGCCAAGTTCCCATAGCTAAATCAGAATGTATTCTTTGCAAACCATCCCCCCAGACCCTTGAAAAAAGGAATCCATCTCTATGATATATCCATGAAAACCAACTTAAACTTTTAACTAGTCTGAAATGAAATTAGCCATGGTAAATGGAATATTTTTATGATCGTTACTTGGTTTAAGAGATGATAATAAACAAGAACCATTAGTACTAAATCTGTACATTCCATGAAAACACCAAATCCACCTAGGGGTTACACTAGTACTGATTAAACCATTCTCTCAAGAGTTATCCAATTTCACCCTCACCTTTCGGATCTCATAAAGATCCATCTAATATACTTTATGTTATATAAATGAAGTTATGTGGTAAAAATCAACATATAATTCAGTATTCATCCTTGGAGGCACAACTAGAACAACTTCAAGAATGACATCCATATAATCTTCCACATCTACTGGAATTCAGATACATATATTGCTTATGATACAATTGGATAAACTAACCAATTTATGCGTGATTGGTTTCACCTTACATCTCATAATCCCTACTAGATCTCCAAAAGATTATTCTCACCCATGATGAAAAATGATGACCAATCTATATGAATTCATCTAACCACCCTGCAATGAATTTATACATTGGCATGCACCATTGCAACCATTAATTATCCAAGATGTTGTTATAAGTATTCAACTCAATAACCATGTTGGTCCATGATAAATTCCCTCACTGAGAGCTATCATTCCTGATCGACATATGTGTGATATATAATAAATTCTCCATTTAGATACCTCTATCCATAGATAATATAAAAATGACTCTAATGGAATCTCATGATCTCTCACATGAGATAGGTAGGTTATGCAATGACTCGCACCTATTTCTACATGTAATAAGGATAAATTTCATAAGAAACATATCATACATTGAATGTTTTCATTATAATTCTCATTATATCCCTATATAACCTGAAACAAATGACACCATTTACCGGTACACCTCTAAGCCTAGTGTTTTCCACCCAGTGGTGTTGGTGAGAGTAAATAATAAATTTATCCTCCTACATATTCTCTCTTTGGGTCTATGTCTTCCACTATGTCAGCATCACCTCCCAAGGGACCTCCTTGCTTGGGAGATCCCTAATCATGATAATATATTTATCCTAGAGGACCATCCACTCCATATCCACCATTTTTAGTATGTATAGTTGGGTAATAAATAGAAATTTGACCTTCCCAATAAAATTCATATCTTTTCCACTCTCTTGGAAAACATGATCCTCACTGTGATCCTTTGAACATAAACCCATATGTCTATGTTTGAGAATTAGTATTCTCTTATGATGTTACCATGATGACTAAATCCTACTATCCATCATGGATGAATCATCCCTTTTGAATCCACTCATAGCTCTAGTGGCTAGATGCCTCTTTTCTAAAATAATATTTATAAAAAATACCGCTCCAACACTTCATCATAAGTGGGGATTTATAAGGATACCACAATATATTGGATGTCCCTATGATATCCATACTTATAATTCCATACCTACTAGTATCCATCCCAAAATATATAAGGATAATAACACATGAGGTTGGTAATCATTGAGCCATACTCAACAATAGAAAAATCACCATATCGTAACTCAAGAAGTTACTATTTCCACATATAGTGCATGATAGAAGGGTTATACTCATCGGGAAATATCTACTAAAATGAAGTCTATAGAATAATATTATCAACATGGGTCTAAGTGATTTCGAACCAAAATCACATTAGTTATACATCAATAAGACTAGTGACAAGAATGACTATATTATTTGGTGGGGTTGCAAAAATGTGAACAAAACGAATCACTACCTCAGTACAATATTTCAATACATGTGGTTTTATCTGTACTTGAAAACTACATAGTATCTGACAATGGAACTCTCATAATGCACTATGCCTATGAACATCATCATCCAAACCAACATGATCAATCAACATCTAATATTTAATTTTTGTTCCCCTAAGACCACTGGATGTGGATCCACACAATTCTCATTAGGTGGAAGTGCTACTCTATGCCTTTCTAGAGGAAGAACCTAATTGATAATTTCTTAAAATGACACATCATCACTCAAATGGTCATCATCATGACCTTATATTGGTATCGTAGTTGGAGGTCATTAAGGAGGAATCCTAGATGTTATAGTACATACCATGATTAGTTGAGCATATGTTGGGAGATGAGTCAAGAAGGATATAAAATTAAAATTACTCAATCCAATATGATGCATATATGATTGGTTTCCATATAAATGGTGCCTCAGTATGCTGAGTGGGAAAACAGGTAGTCAATGTCTAGGTGTATGGATACATCGATCATCACACCATCGATTACTTCTCTAGCCTATGAGTTGATCTTTTCAAACCACAATATCACAACCCAACCGACCAGGTCCCCTCTTGGGCCAGTAGTAAGCCTAGAGTGACACCACAAGCCCACTATTAAAAAGACAAGAGATGGAGTCCTGAACCATGTATGAAAAGAAATAGTGGAAGGCCTTATCATAATGTACCTATACTCACACACCCAATAAACTGCATGAAAATGTCTACAGAGATTTAAATACTAAAACATATAGAAAGTGATCAAATAATGAAAAATTTTCTAGGAAAAACATCAATGTGAAGCGAGATAGTATGAAATTTATAATAGTAGAAATAAATTCCTAATTAGAAAATAGTTCCACACATAAAAAATTGGAAAAAAGGTAAATAGAGATATCCTAAATTAAAATATCCAAGACGTACAACCGAAAATGTTCATTACCTCCAAGTTCTACTAATCATCAACAATTATTATTCAACTATGGTCACTGTTAATTATCCTATCACCTGAATAATACCATACATGCATAAGAATATTCAATATAGAAGTGAGTATAAACATATGCATTGGGATTCCCTAAAAACCATGAGATAAGAAATTGAATAAAATTGTTATCTCAAGCCAATGAATAAAAGAGGGAATGAAACCCAGTGATCATATATTCTCATATTGATACACCAGTTGAAGAAGGGTAGATGAATTAATATCCACAGCTATTTAAGGATGATGATGAGTACACCTAATGCTCTAAAGGTCCCATTTTCAATGCTATGATTGACGAAAAACATCTCAATAATCAGAGTGGAGGCCTGTGTAGGACTCCCTCATGACTTCAGGAGTTCCTCCCAATACTCTAGAGGGTTTTAACTAGATGTAAGGGTATATAAAGGTTAAATGAGGGGACTATACACAATTATTAGAGTAAAAACACAAAATAAATAATATCAACATATATGACATCCAATAGAATATATATATGGAAATTAAATAATAAGATCTCACAAATAATGAGGTCACCCATGCTATACAAATTATATGGATTCAAAACATGTTATAAATTCTTAAAATAAGGAAACAAATTCTATAACAATGAAAAAACTCAAACATTGTCTAGAGTCCCACTTAGTCCTAGTACCCCATGCTTCATCCCATCATAACACACACAAAAGAATCATCTGGTCTCTTTCCTAATCATATTCTATAAAACAAGTAGCATATTCTTGGGTACCCAAGTTCTATGGTGGCCCGATTAGGGTCTGAGTACAAATTAGTGGTCCAGCACCAATGGTGTCTTAAGAGAGAATCAATATATAAAAAATTGTAAGTAGATAATGAAGGTTAAATAAATATGAGATTCAACAGAGGAATTCATGCTTCAGATATAAATTTTTTTTAGTTAAACATTATTATGACATAGGTTCTATGGTTTCAACCAAACAAAAACTAGCTCCAATCATTCTAGGAGCCTAATCTGGAGCATAAAAGGTGTCACACACTCTTTTAGTCATAGGGGGTATTACTAGCCCATAAATTAATCAACATACACCATAACCTTGGTCTTTAAATCAATACATGTTAATAAATTTGGGATAATAGAGTATTAATCCTGCATCCCAATCCATGAAAACATTAGAAACATAGATCCTTAGTTCAACATCCTAAACTGAAAAAATAGTTTTCCTAGAGCATAAATCTATCCCGACTTGAAAATGAGGAGCTATAGTCCCTATTTTAGTTTCATAGATATACTATCTGAAATCCTAACATCTTAAACAAATATGTGGTCCTATAACATCATTCTATCATATACCATGTGAGTATAGACTCGGTTCAATACCCCATTCATACAATATTCCACATAGATATTCTTCTTTAACCATTTACTATATTTATCCATATATTGATTCAATTACTAATGTCTCAAAATATCATCAAAACAAAATCATTTCATAAAAAACTAATCATAATACATATTTAAAATCATTTACATTATAACATTCAAAAAATGGGTCTTTACATTCAAAAACTAAGACATTACTCTAGACATTCCTTTATATTTTCAACCACACAAAACAATCATTAATATTTTTTTAAAAAGGTACCACACCCCCATATCAAGTAATCATTTAAAATATCAGAAGAAAACACGATGTTAATTCACATTATGGTCAAAACCTTATTTTATAAATGTTTCCCACATATAAGCATCATTTAATTCATTTGAACTATAAATGGATCAAATTCAATCACACATCATTTAAAAAATTTTAAAAATCCACCTAGGAAACTCACAAATTTAAGCGTATGAATATATAAATCACCCCAAAAAAAATCCCATTAGAAAAGAACCAAATTCAAACCATTAATTCACATATTTTCCCAAACTTAACATTTAAAAATACATTTCACCATTTTCAAAGGTATGGTGTACCCCATGGGTAGCCCCAGGTTTGGTCTCACGTCGTTGACGGACCCAAAAGGTTTTGTGAAAGGTATCATTCCTAAATCAAATTTCCAAAATAATTTAATTAACAAATGATATAAAAAACAGAATGTAATATAATTATAAAAAATAATACACATGAAGAACATCAAGACTATGAGAAAAAGATTTAAGAGCACATACCTAATGTCCGTTGGAAACTGCTCTCTTAATCATAGACCATTATTTGAACTCAAAGAAAATTTAATGGAATAACATGAAATATGATATAAAATTTCAGTTTTTTGGGAACCAAAAAGATATAAAACATTCAAAAAATCATCTTACATAAAAATGAAGGAAACAAAGTTGAAAAATAACACTCAAATCTTACTAATCCGCACTCCAAAAACCTAAGAATCTAGGTTGAATCCTCCCATGGAATATTGGGGGAGAAATTATTGTAATACATGATAATTAATGGTGAAATGGAAGTAAAAGGATGTTAGGATTTATAAATACAACGTAATAAAATTAAAAAATACCCCTTCATTATTGAGGTGAATGTTTTGGCTACAATGTTTTGCAATCTTCTCACCAATTGTGCACTACCCTCTGTCCTAGAGGGGGTATGGGTCACACAATATATTTGGAGCCCACAGGGTTTGAAAAATTATATTTCATCCATGTGAGATGGATCTATAAAAGCATTCAGGGATTCAAGACCCCATTTCTTGGTTTCCAAACATGCACTTATCTTCCCAGGCCTTCAGGGTTATCGCACACAGTTACTACTAACCATGATCCAACTATGAAACATGAACTAGGTGGATAATTTGTCCATATTTCACATCCTAAACTCCCATGACACACATGAAATGTTCAATACACCAAAAACCTTATATTTATCAAAAAATAGGAGTTCAACCAAAATTTAAATTTTTACATACCTCTATAAAAGGCCAGGATCTTACAACCTACCAACCCTGTAATGGATCATCCTCAAGATTCACCTATAAGAATTATAAATCCTTGAAGGTTGAATGATTGATCCTCAATCTCCACTTAGTAGAAACCCTCTACCATGTTTCTTCATTAACACAAACATACTTCCACAACAACTTAATCAACTAAAGTTACATACCTCCCAAAACCTTCTCAATATGATACCAAAAATGATTCAAATGCACCACAATAGACCAATCAACCTAACGATTAAACAAAAAACCCCATAAACTAGATAATGTATTGGTAATACCAATAGAACTATCACACTATGATGAAATTGAATAAAGAACTGCATCACCCTATGAGAGACAATCAAAAAAAAATGTCTGATTATCTCCCCAACTCATGGACTAAATCGCTTAGAACCATCTCACCTACTATATAATATTATAACATTGAAACTATCTTAGAATAACCCAATGTAACATATAATTTTCAACAACACTCTCCAAACTACATTGTTCTAGAACTCAGGGACCAATGACCTCAATCTAAACTAAAACACTCAAATCATAACCAAGAACAACCATCACCATAAGGCACTCAAGCTATCAAAACCTGAACCAAAAAACCATCACCAATACAAAACACCAAGATGGATCTTACCCAATTTTATGCAACACAAAACACTGGTCACATCATCTCCCAAATACTCATTGGAGCTATGTTGATCACGACCATAGGCTTTAGCATACGACCACCATATTTTGGTGGTTAGAACCTAGACCATTGAAAAGTACTGCAATAACATCAAATGAACTTCCACAACATTCCCAATGTGTTTCCAAAATCAACACACCCAAACATCCATATGAACACAATACAATAGTGAAATAAAACATGTCTATCAAAACCACATTGAATGTATATAGACCCATCATCCTTTTATGACCACATAAAAACTTTACCTCTCTCATAATCACAAAAAATCCTATAACACACTTTCCATTAAAACACAAAACTAGTGGTGGTTTATAACATACCATTTACATTTATTATATCATACCATGTTGGACCATCCTCAACTAGTTTGTCCTAAAACACCCATCTTCACCTATTTAAACACTATATTCAATCTGTTGCCCTTTGATCCTCCTCACTTATGGAATAAAACTATCATCAAATGAACCATCCAGATTTCTTCTTTGACTTCTAGTAAAACCCCACCATCCAGGTATCAACTACTCTCTAACCCATAATTGTGATCTACTTCACCCATCAACATTCCTAACACTTGAACCACATCCAACAATAAAATGAATAAAGACATATTTGTTCTTCCTAAGATCCCATTTCCTAATTTAAAATTCACTTATCTTTCCAACACAGAAACTAATGGTGGTTTATAAATCACTACATTCACTTCTAATCCTATCCGAGTCAAGTCATCCTCGACCGACTCATCCTATACATGCCCATATTCACATTTTGAATTTTATTACTTTACATGAACAAGATTCCTTCACAGAATTTTTTTTCCATGATCACCCAAATATACCTACTAGATCCCATTACCTACATCTACTTATTTTCTACCACCATTCCTCTATCTTAATTAATTTTTTTCATGCTTTATCATGTCGATAAATTACCCTAATGAAGACATATCAGATTTCCTTAAGAACCCCCTAAGCCTAAAGCCGAAAATTGGCTTGATCAACCATGACATACATGGCCCAAAAACCCTTCCCCAAAGTAACCAATCATTCAACACATAGGTTTCTTATAGATATCCTAGTACAAACTGGAGAAATCCATGGTTGAACCCACACATTTATGACTTATGTTCCACTCCCCACCTTATGAGTTTCAATATAACTTATTTATCAATAAATTCTATCCATCAAGAATTACATGTAAACTAAAATTAGAACCCCCAAAACATAGATGTGATATCTAGATTTAACCAAAACAGAAAACAAATGTCAGAAGCTACCCATTCCTGACTTATGATAAAATCCCCCATGATATTCTCTAATCTCCGGTCTAATCCAATGACCATGCCCATAAATGGATAATGAAGTCCATTCCACCATCTAACATCCCATATACCGCTCCATTAGAATAACCTCAAAAAGTCCCCATATCCTTCCAAAAATTACTCAGGTAGATTGATGTAAGGCCATATCTCTCTCAAAATACCAAAGATGATTTCAAGATATTGGTAATGATTTTTTCTTGCCAAAAATATGATAAAACATCATCGATAAACACCAAAATAAATTATTTGTCACTGATTTTACCTAACACTATGAGGACACCATGACCGATTGAATGTCTCAAGATTTCCCACCGACTAACATCTCATGAACAGCCATCCAAAACTACTCAAGTGGGGTTTCCAACCAAAATCACCATCACTTCACAAATCGCTACTGAGTAGCCATGAACCAATGCTTCCAATGGAACTACCACCACCACAGCTATCAAGATCTTGCAACCTGACCATGTTAAATTACAATAAAGACAAAATGATCCATCACACCTATCCCAATACCAATCAGTATCTCACATGATATTTTCATGCCCCTTTAATCAAATAAGAAAATAAATATAATTATCCTGATCCACCCATTCACATATCCTAAATTGAAGCATGTTTATCTATAACATTCCCAACACCATATCCTTATGATAACCCTCAAGATCATAATATATTTCATTGCTATGAACTGAACCCAACTCAATATCACATGATCGATACATCACTGGAGAAAGGCCCAAATGCCTACTCATACAACTATCTATGCCTCATAGTCCTTCATCCCCATTAGAATCTTGGAATTCTCAATGTTCCATTCCAAGGACCAAATATGTTGAAAAAGTTGTAATGAAATAGGTATTGATAGATTAATAATTTTTTATTCTATTCATACATATGAATAAGATATTAATTTTATGTTAATGGTGATGATTTTTTAGATACTGTACTGAACACGCAACAAGGGGTTTCTACAAAATATTACGTTGCACACAACATTGGGATATACAGAAAAATATTAAAATAATTTTATTATTATATTAAATGGTAGTTAACGCCTAACTTTTGGAATGGTGGGAATGAATATTTTTGACTAGATTTTGAAATATGGTTCACACATGTTTAAATAATGATTCATTGGTTACAAAATTTATTATAGATGGAAATAAAAACAAACTGAATATAAAAATGTGTTTTTATGATATCATGTTTAAAAGAGTATAATATTGTTTTAATATCCCTCTTTATGTATTTTCATATATTATATATAATCAATGTAATGTTTTAAATTAATCTTATATTTTTTCTAGATATGATATTTGAACAAATTCTATTTTTCAGATAAAAGATGTATTTTTCTAAAAATGCAGTTTTACCACATTTTAATGGAGAACCCTTTTTAAATATATTTTTTTCACTTTTATATATTCTAGTTGACGAAATAAACATATTATATTGAAGCGGGACATCAAAATTTACATTGGATGAAATTTTAGTATTTTTTAAATAAATTACATTATTTACTGAATAATTGAAAATACCACATTTTAAATCAAAACATTATTTTAATCTAATTTATTTATATATATAGATTATAATTTTATTTTTTTTAAAGTGTAATTGGATTGTGTTCTTACCATTCAGTCCAAATTTTTTTCATTGGAAGTAATTATAGTTTTAAATTGTACATAAACACAAGTTAATGTTTTGATAGTTATTACTTTGTGAAAACTAAAATTTTAGTTTTGAAAACATGAATTAATTTTAAATTATTTATTGCAACTTATGTGTTTTGAATTTGAAAAAAAAAAGATTACATATTGGGAATCAGGAGGTCCAAATTGTTTTAATAGGTACCTTTAATATTCAAACATTATGAAGATTTACTTGAATAATTATTCTATTTATCATGGTAAAAATAAATCTTGTAAATATCGGTAAAAATAATAATAATATAATAATATTAAAATACCTTAACATGTGTTACAATCCTACTGGATGATATATTTCTGACCATGGGCATCCTTGGGTTGACTTTGGGACCCCGTGGAGCCACTTGGATGGGAAAATGACATTTTTAAGTATTAATTTAAAGTAATGAAAAATGTAACATAAACAAGTATCTATTAGTAAAATAATTTTTATGTGGGGTTATATAAATGATCATTTCAGCTAAAATTATTCATTAGAAAGATAAAAATATTTCCAACATCGTGGTATTTCATTTATGAATTAATGATGTGTTAGTGATTACCTGATTAATGAAGAATTTTAATTAATAATATTATAAATATTAAATATTTTTTTGAAACTGTTTATTCCATCCATGAATTTTTGGTATGATTGTGACTTTTTATATTTGATAAATGATTTTTTATCAAACTAATCATTTGGATATGGGTTTCTATAAAAGTCATGATTGGTGTAGTCTAATAATTGACATAAATTTTCTTTTTAAACTAATACTATTTTGTCAAATGATATAATAGTCCTAAAAATATACGATTCGGCCAAATGACATATAATGATGAAATTTTCATTAATGAACCAATTGAGGTTCTATAGGCATTTTATGGTTACTATATTATCCATATAGTATGAATATACATGAAGATATGGTAAGAGTAAACATAGTTAACGAAGGGATAAAGCTAAAAGATAATGTTAAATTTGGGACCTAAACATGTCTAAAACTTATTAGTTGAGAGGATTTCACACAATCCTAACCTTATATTCTAAATAAATGATTTTGGGTCCTTTTTAAATCGAAATTATGTTTATGATAAAATAATATTCCAAGACATTCCTAAAGTACCCATCCTTCCTCTTATAAAATGGAATCAACACTAACCCTTAATCACACCACTCAAGCCCCTTGGTTCGTCCATTCCCTGAAAACATAATCTCCCAAAATTCATCTATTCCTCCATGAAGACTCACCTTGGGTATAAGGAAATTGAATAATTCTTTTTGGGTCAAATGAAAGGGAATTAAAAATTTTTAGAGGTAGTGTCTTCTCTAAAGTTCCTTTCCATTATTTTACTCCTCCACTAACTATTATATTCTTATTATTTGATTACATAACACAGAGATAATCCTCAATATAATATGATATTGTTAGGATAATGATTCTAACTACACTAACACACACCTCTATCTAATGGATACTAACATATTGTTCCTGTGTACGATGAACTACTACATCACGAAATGATGATTGTTTGATTTTCCCCTACCACCTATAATGGTGGACATTATGATGGAATTGTATTTATATGTGATATAAATTTTTTATGTTCTTCTGTATTTTTCATTTATATCATACCTTTTTTGTTTTCCATAATGCATAAATACAATTATTTCAATAGAGGAATTCCAGACATCCGCAACTTCAAAGTGATATGTCTCGTTCATGCCATACATGGAACGATTAAATGATGGTGTTAATGAAATTATGAAACATATATATAATATGATATTATACTGGAATTATAATACACCTATGTATCAATTAGTTATAATTCCTTTAAATATGAAATATAAATTAAAGTAGCATTAATGTGTACGTACATCTTACCATCTCCATGAACGGTGCATTTCATTTCTTATCTCCAAATGTTATGTAATATAATAAATACATATATATATGTGTGTGATATGTATGATATTTAAATCATGAATAACATTACTGAGATAATGTAATTTTGACAACATGTGCAATTTTTAATAATAACAAGTTCATTTTTCACTCGAGAACCAAATTTCGACAAAATTACCGATATTAAGATAAATAATAATGTAAAGTTTATAACATGGTAATAAGTGATTTGAATGGAATAATAAACTTGAAAAACATTATAAATAAAGTATAAATTAACTAAAGATTATTATTCAGTAAGAACAAGGAACATACATGACATTTCAGACTCAAGTTAAGGGAACCTTTCACCCAATCTTTTAGTTAAAGACTTCGTTTGTGTTGTTTCTTTTAATTTCCATTTTATTATGTTGTTATATGTTATATTGTATCCTTATTTCAATAAATATTATGTCCATGTGATGAGAGTCTCTTTTATCTCTCATAAAATAATTTTTTTAATTTTTATGTGACGTCGTTAGGTTGCCGAACTTTTTTAAGGAAATATCTGAACTCAATTTCCTCTCATTGGGTTTTACACATACTTCATTGATTACACTATGCTGTGATTATGTGTGGAATAAATGTTTATTTATTTATGTTTTAATTTCTACTTTACATTATTTTTACATACTTTTGAAACACATAATATATCCATTTCTAAATTCTAATGACATTTATACATACTTTATAAGGGGAATAATAGCCCATTATCAATTAATTGAGTTCAATATCCCTGTCATTGGTTTTGTTTTTCCAAAAATATGTGTGAATGACCTTTTATTGTTTTTCAATTAATATCCATATATATTGGTTGTATTTATATATTTCACACATAATTATGTCTTTAATTTATCATTAATGTAATGATATGATCTTTGAAAGGTATTTGGTCTCAATTTACTTTAAATTGAGACTTATTCGTGGTTATACACCAAATCACATTATATGGTGCATATACTGACCTATGAATTATTATATCATGAATCTAATAACTCTTAGGATTTTATAATATATTTTTAATATTATTATATATTTATTTTTATTCAAGTATTTTCTCAAGTGGAATGAGACACGTTAACTAAAACAACATTTTAAATGTTTTAAGGATTTATTTAAAACCTTCTATTTCATGTCTATGTTTTCAAATAGGTTTTTAAGAATTTATATATATGGACATGAATGTTTTAAAAAGGTAGTTTATTTTATAAGATTCAATGTGGGATGCTACACTTTGATTCAAAAAAAAATATTATTAAAATTTTTAAATGGCATTGGAAATTGATTTGAATACTTTTATATGTAGAATTGATTTGTTGTGGTTGATGAGTAAAATCTTAATAATTTAAATAGTTTATGTAATATGATTATGTAATGGTACATGTTCATTTTATGGGTAGTTATGTGATAAACCAAATATGGGTGGTTCCATGTTAAACCTAATGTGGGTTTCCACGAGATAGATCTCCAATGCATTGGGAAATGTGACAGATATAATTGTTACTATTCCACATAATATATTAAGGTAATATTTTATGATGAGTATTCCAAACATAGATCCCTAGGTATCTATGAATGTTACTATGTAAGTATGTTATGTATTCCACAAGTTACTGTTATGATTTATTATTTCTGTGTGTTATTCATAACTCTTATGATTTTATGAGGTATGTTAAAGAGATTTTGATTTCAGAGTGAAATGTATGATTTTATTGATTTTCATGTATCGATGGAATAATTATTTATTTAATTTTTTTATTATCATTTTTGATCTTTTTATGCTCATCCCAAGATATTGAAATGTTTTTCATAGGTTATAAGGAAGGGTCTGAGAAAGGAAGAATTCAATATAACTTTTATCAAGAAAAGAATTCTGGTTTTTAAGGAGTTTTATTGTTGTGAAAACAATTGGATAGAATATAGGTGTCACTTTGTAATATTTTTGGTTTAATGTAATAGTTATGGAATAATTCTCAAAAAAACTAAAACTAAAAAGATCCTCAATTTGAATTCTTGATTTAACTCATGGTCATGTAATGTTATAAGGTTGGGCCTTATAGTTTGTATGAATGTTTAGTTTACAAAACATTAGAGTTTTGGGTTTTATTTAAGCATAAGTGGCATTACCATTATGGTTAGTACATTAGAAAGGGTCATAGGTATTTTAGATATATTTAATTTGATTAAGATAACATGAATATGTATATCTTGGTTTTTACCCCCTCATAATATTTTATATAATGATTTTTCTAATATACTGTCACTGGAATTTTTGGTTTTATTAAATGGATGGATCTTGTAGGAACTAAAGTTATAATTGTTGTAAAGGAAATTATGATGGTTTTTTGAATAAGAAACGAAATGAAATGGGAGATGCAGTGAGAATTATTGGGTTTTTTCTTAACCAACTATCTAGAGTCATGATTGAAAACATCAACTGTATTGATTACACTAAGGAATCATATATGCGAGAAATGAACCCCTTTGGAAGTTCAGGTAAAAATCAACATAGTATGTATATTAAAAAACTATGTGTTAATGATGTTGAATGAAACACCGAGGGGAATGATTCAGAGGGACGGTAAGATGTTATAGATGTTGCAATAAAGGAAATAAACCAAAAACCTGACACAGATAAAGGAAGCATCCAGTTGACTCCCTGAAAGGGAATGAATTTCAATCTGAAGGATCTATTGAATGTTTTAAATTTGTTTTGCATCATCTTTACACAAATAGATTTCCGACGAATAAAGTTTAGGAATGGGATTTGGAGGACACTACAAATATATGTTTAAAAATACCTAATGCCACTACAATTAAAGATTAGGAAACTAAAAATAACATATGATAGGTATGAATTATTTCATATCTCCTGTTTTGAAATTATTGAATCTTAGGACATTATGCATTAATTTGTTTTTAGAAATAATTATAAAATAGTAAAATGAAAAAATATGGATAAAATATCCTGAAGAATTATCAATGATTAAGATGTCTAAATTTTAGTAATTTAAGAGTTATATTGGGTTTATGGATGTTGATATGTTTAAAATTTATTACGGATGGTATTACATTGAAAGAATTATCATATTTATAACCCTTATGTTTTTATATAAAAATTTTAATTGAGTATTAATGATATTTTCTTTTGAGGATATAGTTATCATGAAAAATTAGGGTTTATATGATTCCATAATTTGAGGCAATTTAGGGTTATTACTTTTTGGGATGAAAATGAGAGGTACAAGACAATATTTGAGGTTAAAAATGTTTTGGTTATTTTTTAAGAATTTATCTCGTTTTTTTGGAATTTTATAATATTATACAGTTGTTGAAAATTGAAACCACACAGATGGTGTGAAAGCCTGTCACGTTGAACAATGCTGCAGGAATCGAACCAACAACCCAAGTGCGACTGAGATTTATCGTCATCCCCTGGATTATGTAAAGTCTCTAGATAGTATGAATTATTGTTTTTAAATGATTTTATGGATCAATAGTAAGTTTATCTCGGGAACATAGGTATTATAAAATGGATAACCATAATATAAGAAAATGATTTTGTGATTCAGGGATAAATGTTATTTTGGAAGATGTTTTCTCTCTTGGGAACAATATATACCTTAGGAAAATAGAATATTATGGGGTTTCATTTATGGAGTAATGGTTGAAATATTATTTTGGAATATTTTAAGTAATTATTTTTGACATATGGTGATTTGGGATATTTTTTGAAATGGTTAACCTATCATAAAAATATTTTATTAGGTTAATTACTTTTCATTATAAAACATTAAGAGTATTTGATGGTATTTAGAGATTATTGTTATGATTTACCGTGGAATACTATGTTATAAAATACTTTGAGTTATTCTTTTCAATATTAGTATGGATTACATTGATAAATTTTAAAGAAAATTGGGTATTTTAATTTATTTTTTTAAATTTGTGTATTGTTTGTTGAATTTTGGGGATTAAGAGTAGTATTTCTTTTTATAAAGGATTACCCTTTTGGGGATTATCTAATCTTGGTCTAACCATTTTTGTTTCGGTTAATTTCTAATGAAAGGGTTAATATATAGATCTTATTTTTTGGATTATGTTATTCTATAGAAGTTGATTCCAGCATATCATGGGTGACCATGTCATCAGGAATACTCATAGTTTGGGGAAAAAGATGATTTTGTGGTATAAATTTATTAATGTATGAAACTCTACCTTAAAGGTTCATATATTTCCTTATTTTATTATTCAATATAATTTATTAATATATCATCACTGTGAAAGAGGAATAAAATTGTAAACATTATCCATTCAATTTTCCCAATACAAAATCAATGACCTTTTAACCAATCATAGGTTTTTTGTTTTTTGGTGGTTATGTTTTTCTTGATCACGTTTTATATCACTCTCCATTAGTACATGATAGTTAGTTTTTCCATAAATATCCATGTTTTCAAGGGGTCCTAGTATTTCTTATCTTGGGTGAAATTTTTTATTCTCTTTCTTTCTTTTAATGTGACAGTTTTATTGACTCGTTTTCTAATGTGGTACTTTCAATGATGTTTTTGAGCCCAATTTTAAAATTGCGTGGACAAAATTTCCAAAAAGGTGGGAAGGATGTAACAGCCTATGTATTTATTGAATAATAATTTTTTATTTATATTAATACTTATTAATAATACATTAATTTTACCGTAAAGGGGACTCTTTTTTTGACAGCGTACTCGACACACAACCAAGGGTTTTTCCGAAATCTTATGTTGCAAAAAACATTAACATATACCGAATAATAATACAATAATAGTAGTATTATTTTAAATTTTAGTTAAAACCTAGTCATTGGAATTATGGTAATGAATAACATAATTTTTATTTCAAATATGTTTTACACATGCTTAAATAATGATTCATTGGTTATCAAATTTATTAGAAATGGAAAAAAAACCAACTGAATATAAATTATTTGTTATTATGAAAACCTATTTGAAAGAGAATAACTGTGTTTCAATATCACTATTTATGCATTTTCATATGATATATAATCAATTTAATGTTTTGAGTTAATATTATATGTTTTATAGATAGGATATGAGAAAAAAATTAAACTGTTCATATAAAAGAAGTATTCTTCTAAAAATGAAGTTTTACATCATTTTGATGGAAAACCCTGATTAAATATTTTTTTTGATATTTTTATATGTTCAATTTCACTAATTAAACCTATTATATAGAACATTGTCATCAAAATTTACATTGGATGAAATTTTGGTAATTTTCAAATAAAGATCATATTTTAATAAATAGTGAAAAATATTGCATTTTAATTAAAAACTAGCTTTTAATATGAAATATTTATATATTTATATTGTAATTTTAATTGGTTTTTATGTGTAATTGGATTATAGATTTAATATTTAATCCAATTTGTGTTATTGAACATAATTTTACTTTTTAATTGGACATAAACACATGTTAATCTTTTGATAGTTATTACTTCTTAAAAAACTAATTTCTTTGAAAATAAAATTAATTTTAAATTAATTATTTTAAATTATATGTTTTTAATTTCAAAAAAATGGATTCCATATTTTGAATCAAGATTTACAAATTATTTAAATAGGTATCTTTTATTTTTAGACATTATGAATAGTAATATCAATAATTATTTTATTTACCATGGTTAAAGGGTAAATCTAGTAAATAACTGTAAAAAATAATATTATATTAATATTAAAATACCCAAACATGTGTTATAAAAATATTGGATTATATATGTCCATCTTTGGCCATCCTTGGGTCTATTTTGGGACACCATTGAGCCAGTTGGATGTGAAAATGACATTTTTTACGAATTAATTTAAAGTAAAGGAAAATGTAACATAAACTTGTATCTCTTAGTAAAACAATTCTTATTTGGGGACATATATGTGATATTTTTGTCTATAAATAGTCATTATAAAGCTAAAAATATTTCATACATCAATGGTATTTCATTTATGACACAATGATGATGTACTGATTACCTTATTAATGAATGATTAAAATAAATAAGATCATAAATATTAAAATAAATATATTTTGAAAAATTTGATGCCATCTAAAAATATTATAATTGATTATGAATTTTCTTCATTGAATTAATTATGTTTTTAATGAATCTAATGTTCATGGATATTAAAAAGAATCATGATATAAATAGTAACGAAAATTTCTTAAATGAGTTTTAAAAAAATACTAATTTAATAAATAATATAATAGTCATAAAATTCTATGATTCCACCCAATGAAAAATACATTGTTTAAAATTTTATTAATTAATAAAATGGGGTTCTATAGGTAATTTATGGTAACAATATTAACCATATAGTATTAATATTCAAAAATATATGGTAAGAGTCAAATTAGGTATATTAGGGATAAAGCTAAAAGATATGGTCAAATTTGAAACCCAAAAATGTCTAAAAAATATTTTTTGAAATCATTTAAACAAATTATCACCTTATATTTGAATTATATTATTTGGGGAACTTTTAAAATCTAAATTCAATTTATAATAAAATAATCATTCAAGACATTCCTAAAGTTCCCCTCCATCTTCTTATAAAAGGCTATAACCTCTAAACAGTAAAAAACCCAATAAATATCTTTGGCTCATCCAATATCTTTTAAAATAATCTCCCAACATCCCCCTATTACTCCTTGAAGCATCATCTTGGGCAGAAGTAAATTCAAGAAATCCTTATGGCTCAAATCAAAGGGAGTTACATGTTTTTCGAGGTAGCATCCTCTCTAAAGTTCTTTTCCATTATTTTTTTTCTCCACTCATAATTATATTCTTATTCTTTGATTAAATAAAAAAAATTAATCCTAAATATACTAGGATGGGTTTATGATAATTATTCAAACAAAAATCACACACAACTCCATCTAATGGATACAGACATACAGTTTCTGTGTACGGTGAACTACTACCTCGCAAAACGATGATTGCTCAATTTTCCCCAACCACCTCTCATGGTGGACTATATGATGGAAATTTATTTATAATTGATATATATTTTATTTATTATTCTATATTTTTCATTTATACCATAACTTTATGCTTTCCATAATGGGAAGGTATGATAATAACTTTTGAGGAAGTGCAGACTACCACCCCCTTAAAGTGATATGACTCATTAATTCCATAAACAGAACGTATAAATGATTATGTTAATAAAAATATGTAATGTATATAAAATATGATATCATACTGAAATTTTATTATAACTATGTATCATTTAGTTATCATATTTTTAAATTATAAATAGAAATGAATGTAGCATTCATGTGTACGTACATATTACCGCCTCCATGAAAGGTGCATTTTATTTATTATCTCCAAATGCTAGGTACTGTTATAAATACATATGTATATAATAGATATATATGATATTAAAATCCTCAATTCCATTCTAGAGATAATTTTATTCTTACCACATGGACAATTTTTATTTATAACTATTTCATTTTTTACTCAAGTACCAAATATCAAAAAAACAACCAATGATAACGTAAATAATTATGTAATGTTTATAAAGTGGTAATAAGTGATATAAAAGGAATAATAAACTTGAAAATGTTATGAATCATGTAGAAATCAACTTATGTTTATTATTCAGGTAGAGAATGTAATATACATGAGAAGTCAAACTCAATGTAAGATAGCCTTTCACCCTCATCTTTTAGTGAATGAATTCTTTTATGTTATGTATTTTAATTTACATTTTATTTATGTTGAGTTATGTTATATTATATATTTATTGCTTTATGTTTTATTTCCATTGGATGAGAGTCTCTTTTCCGCCTCATGGACTCATTTTATGAATTTTTATGTTATGATGTTAGGCTGTCGAATTTTCGTAAATAAATTTTTAAACACAATTTCATATCATTGGATATTACGCATACTTCATTGATTATACAATTCCATGATTATGTGTGGAATCACTATTTATTTATTTATGTTGTAATTTACACTTCCAATTATATTTATATAATTTTTAAACACATAATCACTCCATTGATAAATTCATACATCATTTATAAAAAATTTGTAAGGTAAATCATAGCTCATTCTCCATTAATTTAGTTAAATTTCCTTGTAATTGGATTTTTTTTCAAGAATTTGTGTGCATAACCTAGGATTTTTTTACTCTTAATATCCAATAATATTGGGTGTATTTATATTTTTCACACATAATTATTTTATTTATTTATCCTTAATCTAAGGATATGATCATTGTAAGGGATTTTGTATCAATTTACATTCCTTTGAGTCTTATTTGTTGTTATACACCAAATATCTTTTTATGTTGAATATAATTCCCTTTAAAAATATGATATCATGAATCATTTTATTCTGATAATGTTATATAATTTGTTTTATGTTACTTTTTAATTATTTTTATACATGTATTTTCTCAAGTGGAAAAAGAATCTTTAACTAAAACATCACTTTAAATGTTTAAAATATTTGTTTGAAACCTCCAATTTCATGCCCTTATTTTAAAAATGGGTTTTAAGTATTTATTTATATGGACATGAATGTTTTAAAATGGTAATTTATATTAAAATCATCAATATGGTATGGGACATTTCGATTCAAAAAATCTTTTATTAAATGTTTTAAATGGTTTGAGAAATGGATTTGAAATTTCATATTCTTGAATTGATCCATTGTGGTTGATGAGTGATATGTTGATAATTTTAATATTTTATGTGTTATGATTATGTAATGGTACTTGTACATTTGATGGATGGTAACGTGATGAACTAAATACAGGTGGTTCTGTGATAATCCTAGGGTGGGTGAGCCCTAGATATGTCTCGAATGCATTGGGTAACATGACTGAGGTAAAGGTTAATGTTTCTTCCAAAATATTTAGGGAATATATTGTGATGGGTATTAAAAACATAACTTCTTATGTGTCTATGAAAGATATAGTGTAAGTATATTTTGGATTCCATAAGTTACCTTTATGATTTATGATTTCTGGGTGTTATTCATAAATATTATAATTTCATGAGGTATGTTAAATAGATTATGTATTCTATGTGAAATCTATGATTTCATCGATTTTCATTTTTTAATGGACTGATGTTTTATTTCATTATTTTATAACCCTTGTTATGATTTTTATGCTCATCCTTTGTTTTTGAAATGATTTTCACGTGTTATAACATAATTTAAGAGAAAATAATAATTCATGAAGATTTATATCAAGAAAATAATTATCATTTTTTAAAGAGTTATGTTATTGTGAAAAAAATTAGTTTAAACAGAGGTGTATACATTATATTATTTGTGATTTAATGTAATAGTTATGTCATAATTTTATAATTCTATAAACCTAAAAAGATACTCAATGTGAATTCTTGATTTATCTCATCATTAAGTAATGTTTTAAGGTTGGGCCTTATAAAAACAAGACCACCCACATGATTTCCTGTCACCCCAATTGTCACGTCCATATCAAATGCATCCATTCATACTGTGGTAAAAAGTTTCTATCCCAACCAAATCCAACCCCAGTCCTTTACATATTATCATCACAGTCATGGTAGGAACCCAAATAATCCAGACCTTTAAAACCATCTCTACAACTGACCACATGCACTAATGTACCACACAGGGAACAAAACCAAGGAATAACCATGATCTTTTTCGAAACTTTTGATGCTTCCCGCCATACATTGAGTCCACCATATAAGAAAAAACCCATGATTCACAGTATACGACACCTACAACACTGGGCTACCCCCTAAGGCTACCCATGATTTCTCAGGACAATCAACTCATAAACCAAATCTTGACTTCTTTTTCAAAACCCATTTATATTCCCACTTATCCCTCTAGGCCTAACGAACATAAGGAACCAATATATATATTCCACTATTGATGTCCATAATGTCCACTAGTTCCTCACACACATAAAAAATCATACAATCCTTTCAACCCCTCTCATGGGTTACCCTTGAAGGCCAATGAAAAGAAGTCCCTAAACTGGGGTCATATCAAACAAATTCCATTTTCTCTCCCTCTAAGACATAAACATCTGACACCAAATAACTCTCTACTAAATTGTGGCAATCCAAAACTCTATCAAAACACACTATTTAAAACGCACCAAGAAACCATTTTCTCTATGTCCCACAAAAAATATACACATATAAATACATTCACAGCATAAGCCAAATGTCTGGTCTCGATTCAATAACAAAACTAAAAAGGTATCAACCCATAAGGGTCACCAAAACCATTTTAAAAATGGCCTTTTACAACCTTAATGTCACACAAAAATAAAATTCAAAAATCATTTCATTAATCCCACATAATAAAATAATAATATTCATGACCACAAACAAGGCATCAAACTAAGGAACTCTATCTAGACAAAGAACCCATACATTGAGTTTGATCTCATAATTATAGATACCCATTCTTGGTGTTCCTATAAGATACATGAATTCCAATTTTAGTTTCAAAATTCACATTAAAATTTACAAATTTGAGGACACAATTTTCAAAAAAAAAATTAACATAAGGATGTTCTCACTCAAAAACAATTTTATTATACCACTATTTCTAAAATGATGGCTTTTCTAAAAATAATATTACAAAACGTAAATCATTACCATCCATTTCAAAGAACAATAAAATAGAATAAACTAAAAGGGATAAATTAATAAACTAGCATATAAATCCCAAGGAACAATCAATCACAGGAAACATATAGATAACCTATAAATCATATGCGCATACCATGATGCATAAAGCCAGACAACCTCTTTTTCCATACCAGTCCAAGAGATAAAACAAAATAAATCAACTAAATCACATCTCAATGCACCACTCAAGGTGTAGTTATCAACAAAACAAAAAACAATAAAAGATAAAAACAATCCACAACCTTGTAAAATAGGTTTTACCTTGTACAAGGGTCTGGAGATAACTAGGCATGAGATCATTACCATGCTTTGAAAAGATTCTAGTCTCATGTCTACCATTACTAAATAGTAAGAAAAAAGACACCACCTATGATACCAATTTGTAACACCCTATACTAAAATAAACTATAACCAGTTCCCTAAGACGGTTCAACACATGACCTTTAACACACCTCCTTGTATGATCAAAACCATTGACATGCGGTGTGGTTCTATAAAGTCACTTTGTGAATTCTATAAAAGCTTTTCAGAGAAAATCCATAGAATAAATAATATCAATTGGAATGAAAATAAATACGAATAATATATAGAAATCAAATAGAAATATCCATCCAATAACCAAGTCACACATGCTATAACAATATGATGGATCCACTACATGTCATCCAATTATATAAAAGGACCCAATATACCAAAACTAAAAAAAAACCTCGAACATTGTCTCAAATACCAATCGGTCTGGAAACATCATTCTCCAACCCATTATCCGATGTAAAAATCAACCATTAACACTTGGTCCTAATCATATTCCAAAAAATATTTATCATCTTCTCAGGTACCCATGTTCCACGACATCCCAAGCAGGTTGTGAGTAAAACTCAATAGACAACCACCATTTCTGTCTTAAGTATTATAAAATCGATAAAAGAGTGTATGTTGGTGGTAAAGGTGAAATAAATTGACAAGGAAATGATAAAATCCTGATTCACATATAAAAAGTTATCAAGTTTCTATTATTATCTTATATCTTATAGGGTCTCGACCAAACAAAAAACTAGCTCCGGGCATGCCAAGAGCCTAATATGGAGCATAAAATGGGATACACACACTTTTGGTCAGATAGGGTTGTTACTAACATAAGACATAATAAACATACCCTATATCCATGTTCTAGTAATCAATCCATTTCCATGCATTTGGGAGCATAGAGCTTTAGTCTAACATCCCAAAATAAGTCAATATTAAGAGAATAGAGCCTCTATCAGACATCATAAACCTTTAAATAAATTGTATACCTAGAAAATTTGTCTATCCTATCCTAAAACTGAGGATCCTCTATCCACAAGTTAGGATCATATATCCTCAATCCAACATCCATACATAGGAAATACAGTGGTGGTCATAGAACTTCAGTCTATCTTGACCAATGGGAGTAGATCCCCAATCCAATACCCCAATCACAAAACATACCACATATAAATGATTTTCTAACCATTTATCACATATAACCATATAGCATTTCAATAACTGAGGTATTAATCGACATTAATAACCAAATCATGGTATAAAAAACTAATAGAAATACTCATATAAATTTATCTTAAAAACCCCCTTTAAAAAATTAGTCTTCCTTTTCAAGAATCTAAAACATAACCAAAACCTATCATTTAGATTACCAACCTTTCAAAAAATAATGAATATTTTATTTAAAAAAATAGGGACCACATAACCATTTTAATTAATTATTTAAAATATACCAGAAAACCCAATTTTGAAATAACATTGAGGCCACCACCTCTTTTTTAAAACATTACCCACTTCAAGTATCACTTCAGTCAACTAAAACCATAATCAGATCAAAATTCATCACACATCATTTAATCCATTTTCCAAATCCACCTTGTTAATTCATAGAGGAATGATTATAAATATTTCAATCATCCCCTTAATCATGCCCATTATATATGTACCAACACCTTACCATTAATTCCCATAATTTCCCTAACCTTTCATTTACCAATTAATTTCACCACATTCAATGGTTTTTTGTACCCCATGTATTTCACTATATGTGGTCCCACACCACTGAAAAACATATAGGGGGTGTGAAAGGTCTCACACCTCAATAAAATTGTTAAAAAACATTTCCTAACCAAATATATTAAAAAGAAACAATGAAGTGAATAATAACAACAACATATACATGTTACACATCAGGACTGTGGGAAAAAGATAAAAGTCCTCCTACATCATGTATTTTGGAAATATCTCGATTAAACATACCCCATTATTCAAAATCAAACAGACTTCAAAGACACAATATAGAATATAAAATAGAGTTAATTATTTTAGGGTTTTTATAAGGATATAAAACATTCAACCAAGCCACTTTTAGAAAATGGAAGGAATCAGAGTCAAAGACATACCTGGATCTTCAATTCACATTAAAAGTCTCTCCAAGTTCCTAAAAATAGAGGGGAAATGTCCCCTAAAATTTTGGAGGATAATGATTCATAACCCTTTCTATTTTATGGTGAAATGTAAGTAATATCTAGTGGGTTTCATATATCCCAAGAGGTGAAATTTGGAAATTTGACTTTCTTTAATGAGGTGCATGGTTCAGACACATGGGTAGACAAACCATGTTCCAATCACGTGCCTCCCTCTATCTAAGAGGGGGATTCTATCAAAAAATCTCTAAAGATTCCTCACAGTTTGAAAAAATGGTAGGGAAAATAAGAGAGAGATATATGTATAAGACATGGATGTTCTAGTGTCCCACATCAATGATTTCTAAACCGAGCACCTATCTTCTTGTCCTGAATGGTTATAGTGCACGTTTACTACTAACTGTGTGCCAAATGTGCAATATGCAGATGCTGAAAATTTTATCCCTCATTCACATCACAAACTCTTGGGACACATATTATATATCCCATACAACCAATAAAAATGTCATAATCCTAATTAAAGGGATTGAAACCAAAATTCAAATAGGTACATACCTCTATGTAAGGTCAGGATCTAACAAACCACATCTCACTACTGCACTTCAGAACTAGGTGAGCACTATCTCCCATGGGGACCTAATCCTATCCCGAGGATGATAAAACGGGATTAATACTCTACAGATAGAAGACTTGAACCCTTTATAGCGTGGTTGATATAAAATCTTACTATATGTAGATTATAGGGAACTCATGACCTAGTGTATTAAGAGAGTATTTACCCCAGTATATATCTGATGATCAAACTCGATCACTAAAATCTTTGAGGCTTTACCAGAGATAGTATCTCAATTATAACAAACCATGTAATATATTAGATTCCAAAATTATGAAAACTATCAATTCCTTTGTGAAAATATACTCATGATAAGTTACTCATAGACCCGATTCTAAGTCTCGAAGAAGGGATACACATGGTAAATGTTTTTGGGGAAAGTAAATGGTTTTTATAAAGTGTCATAGAGTGTGTTACTTCACATGAATGCTTATAATTTTTCGGTTATGTACCTTTTTTTATGTAATGACTAGAGAGAGGTATTAGACCATTTAAATAAATATAAAAATACTATTATATCATAGATAGGGTAGTGTTAAATGTGTAACAAAAATAAAAAAAGACAACACACAATTTTTTTACAATGGTTTGGTCCACCAAGATCCTAGTGCTCTAATAAATCTCATATAATCTGTAAAAAGAATCATATTTAATAAATCCACTAATTTTAAAGGTGATAATAACCCTATTAATTTAAATTGAAACAATCCTTTTTTACACCACGTCATATAACATGTGTCTATTGAAGTATTCAAAACCTACCATCCTTTTTTGGTAGAAATATCCTGTCATTTCTTTTAGTTATTTGTAATAAACAAATGAGATAGATTTTGGAATGTAAAATCTTATACCAATATATGGAGGACAATGTTACGGTATGAATACATAAAATATAAAATTTATAGAAACAATTAAGAATAATTATGAGTAGATAATGTAGAAATTTGGTACAACTCTGGATCATAGATCACTTTAGTGTAGTAATATGGAAGAGATGAATATCTTCCTTGATCATAGAAAAAGTTCATAATTCAATGTTGTTTCTTTATCAATACATAGTAGAAGAAATTGTATCATATTTTTATGTCAGTTAATTATATCATAAGTGGATTTATCCAGTTTCTAACATCTATAATATATTACATTGGGTTCATTAGTCCAATGATATCTGGGGATAATATATTGTTGTAATAGATGCATTCCAGATGTTAGATTATAATTAAAAAAATGACCATGCCATTACCTTTGATTGTAATCACTTCTCTAATAATCACAAATAATTCACGCACATTATTTCATTAAGAAATATTACAATAAAATGATCAAATTACTAATCAGAACTAATGTATATAATCCATCTTCATAAAGAAAATCAAAAATTAATATTAATCACCATGTTTGTAAAATAATAAAACTATAATAAAACACAGCATCACAAAAAAATTACATGCATATGTATATATATATCAAATAATCATACAATTATCTTTATCATAAATTACCATTACATTTCAACAAAATAAATTAAAATATCTATTTTAATAACATCATTTATAAATAATGAGTAAATATTTTAGAATAAATAATAGAACTAATGGTAGTATAAAAAACTATTCTACCATTGGAGCAGATTATATACCATTGGTGACCAATAAAATAAAAATTATCTACTATTGAAATATGATAGTAGAAAAATATATTATCTACCATTTAAGATTTTCTTTGGTATATTGATCAACCATTAGAGTACAGTGATCTACCATTGGTGTGGATAACAAAAAACAAGTTGATTAAACATCCAATATACATCCATGATTTTTTGGAAGTCGACCATTATTATTAGAAGAACTAGATAAACATGTGGATTTAACTTCCATGAGAGTTGATGGAATCTACTACCATTATATATTGAATGTTACTTTCATTAATTATTATATACCATTGAAAATAAAAGTAGTGTAAGATACTGATATATCATTGCAAAATAGAGAATGATAGATCCATTCTACTACCGCTGGAAAGGAATATACTAGTGGATATATAAATAAATTATTACAAGAAATAATGACTGAAAGGAGAGAGTGTATTTATTTAGTGGGTGATAAATATATGTCCATTATGGTGATCCATCAGTTACCCAATGGTGATTCCATTGAGGTGATCTACCGATGATGCAACATCGCTACAATTGAGGAATCTACAGATGGTTCATGATTTGTAATTGATAAATGGGGCTTCCATCTCATTATAGAGACTTTTAAAAAAGAAAAAAAAACATTGAGGTTTATGGCATAGAATCCAAAGTGAAAAGATGAGCATGGTGATGTTTGAAAAAGAAGCACATGTTCTTATATTTAATACTATTCAATGTAGGATTTAAGAAGCACTTGTTCTGATTGTTGAAGATGATGGAGAATTTGAAAGCAGAATCATGGGAGAACAGAATAAGTTGGGGGAAATACAAAAGTAGATCAAAAATATTGTGAGAAATTGATTGAAGACCCGTGGTGCTGTATTTGTTTTTATTAATGGGTTGACAATTTTAGAGTGAATATTTCTCCACGTCGTATACAATATTGGTTTAGAAAATACTATAACAATCTACTCACACTTCTCCATACTCGAGCACTCAATGGGGGATTATCTCTCGCACCCCACTACACACACATGCCCAATACATGGGCAGAGTGGGCTTAACAATCCCAACCCATGCACCTCCTATGGATCACTCTAGCAGGCTTTATATATGGTCTTGGCTACAATAAAATCATCTATGTGTGGGCTTTGAATGATGGACATCCCATGGGGTAGACCTCTCCTTTTTTATGTGTGGTTATAGGTCAGGTATAAAATGCATTCATAGTGGGATAATTTTTTATTACACATTAAAAAATATAAATAATAAAAACCAATGATCAATTAAAAAAATTAGAATATGTAAATGAGAGAGACTATTTTTAAAAAATTTGAATTTAATTAAATGTTTTTTTATATTATTTGATCAAAATATGAAAATACTAATCTATGAATTCATAATTAATCACAATTTACCACTTTTCTCCTTAAAACACAAATCATATAATAATTTCTCAATAAACATTTCAAGACATTTATTAAAATTTTTGAATAATTATCCTAGTTTGTTATGTTTATCAATAAGTATATTAGTATTTAAATCATAAAATAGTTTCTATTTAGAAAAAAATAAACATTTTAAATCAACTAAAATTATTAGTTGACATAAATGATAATATAAATTTATAGAAATAAATCAAACATTGTTATCTAATTATCATTAATCAGAGTAGAATAAAAATTTATAACTTTTGATTATAGAGAAACATGTTTAATGATGTTTATAATCCGGGAAAGGATTTAACAAAATATAATACATACAATGAAGATATGATAAAATTATATCATACCCAATTAAAATATAATTTTCTAAATTTTATCTAAATATAAAGGTTTCTTGAAAATTTTAACCAACTATTTCTCTATAGGAAAAAATTGTAAACGTATATCACATTTATTTACATTATCCCTAAGAAAATGTAATATAACATCGATGTTTTTTCTATATTTTTTAAGAGGATTTTTTGATTTTGAAATAACACATAAATTATCGTATAAAATTAGAACTTTTATAAAAAGATATCAAAATAATATAGGGAATTTTAATCCATAAACTATATGAATATGAAACTATTTCTAGTAATATATTCATATATTGTTGTTGATAAATTTTCTGAATTTTTTATCTTGTAAATCTATGGAATTTAACTTTTACCTAGAAAATGACACATACTGGTAGTGTGCTTCTAGTGAATTTTACAACCTCCAATGTAAGAATATTAGTAAGATATAAAATAAAATTGGTTCTCAATAGAATTGAATAATCTGGTAGAGACAGTACCCTTAATAAATCGAATTACTCTTTCAATATCATTAACGTTACATTATTTATGTTAAGAACGATATTAATAACCCATAAATACAGTAAACATAATATATACTGTATAAGAAGTGTGAAATAATAGACTAACTATCATGCCTCTATTCGTTTTAATATCAATTGACAATCAAGATTCATCAACATCTAGTATATAATTAGTTCATATTCATGTTCTCATAGTTTTACATGAATCAAGTCAAAATCATTTTACATTTTATTTGACAAACATAGCTTGATCTATGAAAATGCCATCATTACAATGATTAGTTTTTAAACAAATAAAAATATCTATTTCCCCTATTGTGATCATATCAAATTAATTTTTAACTCATTTTGAAATCTCATTACAATGTATATCATCCGTTGAACAATATAAAATATGATAAACATACAATTGGATAATCATTATATCATTTGAATCTCTTTTAATAAACATGGTAGGATCAACCTTAGCATTAAAAAAATAAGTTTCAATTACAAATTATATTAATGTTTCATACCATGCTTGAGGATCATTCTTAATACCTTGTAATTTTTTTTATGTTTGGAAACATGATATAAAAATTCATTATTTTTTAATTTAGAGATGATTAACAAAAAACTCTTTTAAAATTACACCATTTAATAATTAAATTTTTACAAAAATTCGAAATAGTTTAAAATTTATAAAACAATAAATATATGATAATATCATAATGGATTCTAATCTAGAAAATGCTGGGAATGAATCTTCAAAATAGACTCTTTATTTAAGAGGCCATTTTAAAACTATTCTAGAGATATTTCTACCTATATTTCTAGAATAATCCATTTTATTTTTAAAAATCCATTTGGTTCCTATAGATAGTGCGTCTTTAGGTAACTCAACTTGATTATAAACATTAATCCTATAAAACATGTTTTTTTCATCATGTATTGAAATAATTATGGTAGAATCATTAAAATGTTCATTAATATTAAACGAAAAAAATAAGGTATAAAATAAAAATTATCCTAGAAATTTATAACATAATCTATAGTCCTAAATCTATATTCAACATTTCTTATAATAGTTTCTTAAGAGATGTTTTTTTTATCTTTACAAATCATGTGATCATATTTAGATTTGAAATTCCCCACCCCTTAAAATATTAATAACCATTTTTAGAAGTATCTTCATTGATTTGGAATTAATTAAATTATTCAACATTATCAATATAATAAGTACTCTATTTTTCGTTATTTTCAATTAACTTTACTGACAACAATTCTTCCATTCACATAGTTATCTTTCAATATACCTGATAATATTTACTGTTAATAGAGTATAATAAAAATATTCTTACATCAATTTTATAATCAAATTTTTCTAGATTGAATTTATTATTTAAAATAAAAATTGTACAACCAAAAACTATAAAGTAAAAAAATTTGGGTTTCTTATTCATAAACCTTTCCTAGGGACTTTTATTTAAAAAAATTTCTTTTGTAGAATATATTTAAGTCATAAGAAGATGATTTTACTAATATAAAAAAATAATTTTGGTAGGTTGAATTAATTAAGCATTTTTATTAACAGTTATGGAATAGTTTACATTTAATCTCCACAACAACATTTTTTATGGTGTTCTAGGGGTAGAATACTATGAAAATATCCATTCATTTCTTATATTTTGACAGAATATAAGTTAATAAACTATCCTATATTATTACTTATAAATGAAGAAATAAAATTAAATATTTGATTTTAAATTTTTACACAGAAGGTAGTAAAACTGTCTACAGTTTCACTTTTATGAAATTAAAAAATATTCTTAGTGAATCTACTAAAATAATCTATAACATCGAACACATATATTTTAGAACCCTAACTTGTAGTTATCATGGGTCCGTACAAATCTAGGTGAAGAGGTTTTAAGAATATAATATTACTAACCCCATTAACATATCTAAAATACACTGTGATTCACACTATTTAGACACGAATCACGTACATAATACTAACCAGTACAAAATTTTGGAAGATCCAAAAACTTGTTCATGTTTCTCCATAATGTACAACTATCCAATATGAACTTGTCCTAACCTTATATTACAATGAATGTTATCTATATCTACAACATTTAAGAACATTTATTTCTACATGGCTAGTTATGAAAAATCAAAAGAATAAATATTTTAATTTATATTACTATACAATAAAATATTACTATCTCTATAAACAATACAACATTATCTTTGAATTTTAAACTCATACGATCATCACATAGTTGTGATATTCTAATTAAATAGTTTTTAATCCCTATATTAATACAACTTTTTAAATTTTAATAGAAGTTAATATATGTAATTATACAAAGAACTTTAACCACACCTATAGAGATCTCACTAAAATTTATATTTCCTCCATCACAATAGAAAAATAAAAAAGACATAGAGATATCAGTAGTCATGTTCTTTAATCACCCAATTTCCATATACCATTTTTCATTTTAACTCTTCAAAATGGATTCCTACAAAACAAATTTAGAAAATAGTTTTTTTCATACAAAAACTAGTTTGGATCCAACTAGATTAGTAGAGAATACTATATTTATCAAAAAATAATTACGACATTAGTTTTGGGTAATATAGAAGTCATTTTTTGAGAAATAAAAGTTTTAGTATAGCATAAATACTATGTGAAATTTAGTTAATATTCATTTGAAAAATTATCTTTAATGTTATATCTAAATCATGTAACATTTTAAATAATCACGTTACTATTTTTTATCAAAAGTGGTTTTATACATTCTAGGAACCTGATTAATATAACCAAAACATATTTTATAAATTATGGGTTCTTCCATAGACAATATCTTATCAAATTTATCTTTACAATCAATAATAATTGATAATGTTTCCCTTAGTCCAATAACTTTATTTTTGACAGTTGCATTCTCTTTTTAAATTACATACAGGTCATAATATATTTTCACATTTAAACGTGATACAAAATTTTTTGGTTTCTTATATTCATGTTTATGTTTGATACATTATTTATAAATTTTATCTAAATCATCAAAAACTAATTTACATCTTCATTCTTGATCTTCAACCATTTTTTACAAGAAATCCATTATTCCTTTATTCTCACCCTTAACCGTCAATAGTTCAAAATCTATAACCGTTTATCAAATATATTACATAAGGAAAAATCAAACATTTTTTTCTTATTTAATCTTCTTATTTTAAAATTTTAATTCCCTATATTATTCAACTATTCTGATAATATTACTTTGAAATTTTTTATTTTGAACAGTTAATTAATTTAATTAATTTTAAACCTCATATTCATAAATAGAACTATATTTATAATGAATTTGTACCTCATATATAGTTGGATCTATAAAGCATATATTGGGATATTCATTTTCACTCTCAGAACCAGTAATAAATGTGTTAGACTCTTTTGTACATCTTCATCCATCATGATATTATTTTTTAGGTCCTTCTTATATTGATTTTATTTTCCATGTTGTATCAATTTTTTATGTTTTTATATGTCCCTTTTTCCTACACTCATGTAATATTAATTCAGAAACATAATATTTACCAGTTTTACCTCATTTACTACCCTTTCTTTCATAATTTTGATGAAATCTTCAAGGATGCTTCTTAAATCCTCTCTTTTTTATCATGTACATAGAAACACCTCTGGTAAAATATATAATATCATCCATATGACTTTTCTGTAACAAGATTCTGAGTAATTAACAATATCATATATATATATATATATTAATGCTATAACTTTCCTTTTATTATGATCATCATCATTGTGGTTCTTCATTTATAGTTCGTGTTAACGAATTTTTCTTATCAACTAATCCATTAAATACTTAGAGAAATTTTTTATTTATTCAATAGAAACTTTCTTTGAATGCTATATCTTATCTAGATATCAAAGTAATATTTTGTTGTGATATTCATTCTTCTCTGTCTCTTAGAGTGAAACCATCCTATTTAAAATTTTACTGAATGTGTTGTATATCCATTCATTAATTCTTGATTCATCATTATGAATTTTTGAAACTCATCTATGTGAATTCATATAATGATTATATACCATTTATCAGTTCCTTATTGGGTAGATTATAATATCCTTCAAATTTCAGAAGTAGTTTTATTGGATGAAATATTACTTTATGTATTTCAACATAAATAACAATATAAGTAATTCTTTAATTTATAGTTTAAAATAGATTTTATAGAATCATTACTGATAAGGCTTTATAAATATACATTAGGATATTTATTAGGTTTTAACATTATAGACCTATAGTCAATATAATATTTTTGTAAATACCATCATATTTTCCTTCATGTAAAATTAGAATCTTCTATTAAAGTGGGGTAGTCTTATGGGATTCAACATCTCAAATTATATAATTTCTATAACAAAGCATTGGATATTTTCCTTGGAATTTTAATTCTAGAATAATGGTTACTTAAAAACATATAATGAAACAAATAAAACTAAATCTTTAAAAAGTGATCCATTATTTGATACCATTTGTTAGGTCTCTTAGTATGTCATTTGTAACTAGAGGGGTTGAATAGTACTTTTCAAAAAAAATATTATATCAGATCTAGAACAATGTTAGACATGCTTTAGAAATAAAAACATATGACACATGATATTTTTAGAGGATAAGATCACTAATATCCTATAACTCACATAAATATAATATAATCTATGGGGAGAATGGTATTAACTAGATCCTCACTTTTTAAAAGGAGTGATAACTCGGTTACATACAAATGAAAACATTACATTTTGATACCTTGTGGCATAAACCCTGACTTTTTAAGGATTTAGAAACTACCTTACTTTTTTCGAGGTGGAATAACTTGAAATTACTTTTAGATAGTAGAAAAAACCTAATGAGACATCTTTTTTATGGGAAAAGCGTAAACTAATCACTAGAGGACAAATATAAGGAAAAAATAATTACAATGAAAATAATAACAAAATCAATTAAAACAATACATGAAAAAATTTTGTATAATTGTTGTTCATAACTTTTTCATTGATAACATCAGTCGTGGAAGATGAATGTGAGGAATAATATTTAATGATCATAGTATAAAATATAAGCTGAAAATGTTTATCAATAAATTTAGGGACGAATAAATTTTACCAAAGCTATTTGTTCAATCATTTGATCAAAAGTTTTTTTAACCCTTTGATAACATCTCTAACAGATTAATATGGATTCATTAATCCAAAAATAATTTAGGAGCTTCTATGTTTCCAATATATCTATACCCCATGTTATATAATAATAAAAATAATTAATACCATTACCTTTTATTGTATACATTAAACTAATAATCAAGAAGCTATCATGATCAATATCTCATCTTGAAGTATTACAATAAATAATAAAACTATTAAGCACAAAAAATTTACATAATTAATATTCATAAAATAGATAAAAAACAAAAATAATATTTGAATGTGTAAACAAATTAAATTGTAATAAAACATTCCATCATAAAGAAATTTACATTCATGTGTGCATGTACAAAATATAATGTTTATAATTGTTTTTTACACAACATACAATTATTTTTTAGAAAAATAAAATATAACATTTAATAAAATATTTATTTAAATAACCTAAAGAGAAAATAATGAATATAAATTTTGGAAACAACATTAAAACAAAGATATGACTAAAAAACAAACATATCATTGGGATTGGGCGTCTACTATTGGTGTCCAATGGTAGAAAAAATAGAGTATGGATAACTAGAATCCAACAGTAGAAAAACAAACTATCCACCATTGACGAATAACAAAGGTAGATTAATCAATCATTGGTGTAAATTGATCTCCCATTTATATAGATAAGAAAAAACAAGTTAAATCAACTTCCAATATACTACCATTAATATTTAGGAAAACCACCATTAGTATATGAAGGACTATAGAAACATGTGGATGTAACTAATGTTCAAGTTGAATGATGTTGCATCCATGCTATGGTGAAGGGGTATTCCAATGAATATTATCTACTACTAAAAAAAAGAAAATGGAAAATAATGGTCTACCATATCATAATCTAGAATAGTTTATCAATTCTTCCACTCATGGAAATTTATCTACTACTGGACATATAAATTCACCATTTCTTGAAATAATGACCAAAATGAGAGAGTGGATATCTTTAATGGATGTACAATGATTGAACATTGTGCTGATGTATCAATTTCCCAAAGGTTCTCCCCTTTAGGTGATCTACCTGTGACCCAATAAGGCTTTTGTTGAGGGATTTATCATTGGTTCATGATCCAACGGTGAATAATGGTGCTTTTGTTTCATGGTGGAGACTTGTAGAAAACAAGAAACAAATTTTGAGGTTCATTCCCCAAAAACCATTATGGAATGATAGTCTTCGTGATGTTTAATGTATAGGATCATGCGGTTATGTTGAAGACAAGTCAAAATAGTCTTCAAGAGGTACTGGAACTAATGGTTTAAGTTGACTAAAAGGTTAAAGGGATATGCATGGATGAATAAATTAAGGCATGATATATGCAAAACGTGATATGAAGGATTTTGAGAAATTGATACAATAACAAAGGTTATAAAAATGTTTTTTTAATAAAATGCCTTTAATAAAGAGATTGTTGTCTTAAATCTGATATGTTGTTGGATTATTGAGTACTATGAAAATAAACTCATTCTTCCCCCTCATTCAGTTATCCGTTGGGAACGACACCCACAACCCACTACACATAAAGACACTATCCATATACATAGGCTAAGCATGATTTGATATCCCAACCCATGTTCCTCAAGTGGGAAAAGCTATATCAAGACTTATACAATATCACTACCCACCTTCTCCAAGAGGATGGAAGGGACATAAAACTGTCATACCCTTCCTTCTTCCTGTTGAAGGAGAGTTAATCACTCATGATACCCACCTTTAATAGGCCTTAGAGTGGCGACTAGCACCAAAGTTATAAAATCATATGTGATATGGTAGGTATGGGACGTTTATTCTAAAAATGATCGGGAGATAAGATATTAAACACAAACAACACCGAAACTAGAATTAAAAGTAAAGAAATAAACAATCCATTCCCATATGCATGTTCCAATATAAATTGCTACAAGTACAAGAAACGTCCAAGGGATTTACCAAAAGAAAATTAAATAAGAAACACTAATAGTCCTAGTGTTGGAGATAATATGGTCCCACACGATCCCTGAAGTCCTCTTAGAAACCTGGAAATTATTTTTTATACATAGTGTGAGTATATAGGTATACTTATTTGGGAAGACGAAAATCTCTCGTGCACAGGTGGGGAGGAATTATAATTCCCAGTGATAAAAGTAAAAAAGCAATGAACCTATCAAGGAATCTATCCACCCCTACCTCACAAAGGAACACTCCCCATATAACGCATGTAAAGTAAAGTAATAGCAATAACACATCGATGTTTGGGGACCTAGTACCACCTTTCCACTAGTTATTGAAGACATTCTATGCATTAGAACTCCCCCGCCATTTTCAACGCAGTCTTACTATTTCCCCAATAACCACCTTTTGGGCCACTACAAATAGGCATCCCCTCGTAGACACCTGGTACACAACAAAAACAAGTATCCCCACTCATAGACTCATGGGCCACAATAACTACCCCCATGCCCTATAAAACTTATGCCTCATCCCGAGCACACTTGGGAATCGAACTGCCCCCACACAACTGGACCAACCTTCAAAACTACCTTGCCCAATGAATCTTGGGCTATAATGGACCTCAGGCCATCACAGCTTCCCCAGAGATTCTTGGGACACTTGAGAAATGGACCAGAAAAAGAAGATAATAACCATCCACTCATATGATTGTTGGTAAAAATACCCACCACCATGAAATGGGGGTGTTTAGAATTAAGTTATCAGCTTGGGTGGGGTGAAAATAAGAAACATAATAACGAAATTATACATATAAGTAAGAAAAAATCATCCCAACCTAGGGTTTACAAAACCAGTTGATATACAAACGCCCACTTTATTCTTCATTCATAAAATTCAAAATATCCATAACCAAGTCACATCGTATTCCCAGAAAGCAATTCTCTAATAAACATATTCTTGTTATCACTTTCAGGTGGTTCAATTTAAATAATACTTCAGTACTGGGAAACTAACATGCATAGCCATAAGCTAATAAAGGGAAAAATTCAAAGCAGTAAATTAATCATTCACACCCTATTGTCTTGTAATGTCACAACTTCAAAAGCTATATGTGAGATCCCTCAAAGTACTAGAACCAAAAAAAGCCCCAACATACAGACCCACAAGGCCCCAAAGCCAAAATCAAATATCTTCACAACAGGGGATCCCATCCCCATCCAAGTAACCTCACAATAATTAAGTAGAACAACCATACACATCACCAGAATAGAGAAATGGAGTTTTCAGATTTAATCACACCATTTCTTTAGTTCTAACTTTTAGTTTGGTTAACCAGGGTGACCACACAAGGATTATTATTCATTGGTCATCCATTTAATCAACTGATTTTACGTGATTGAATAGTTTCTATATTAAAAACATTAAATCATAGAATTATCTGGAAAATAGTTTTTCATTGGTGTACAAGAAGATACCAAAAATGGCCCCGATTTTCAGTGGACATAACCCCACATAATTCACAACATATAAGAAATGGTAAAAGAGTACAACAACATCATCAAACAAACCCCTTCATTATTCAAAAATCATTTATTATCGTCGCTATTTTTTGGTTCCATACATCTCTGTAGAAACATTATCATACTCCCCCCACATGATACACAATGAAGAGTGAAGATGAAGAAACCCCTACATGTATGTTCAACGTTTGATGTTTTTCCCCATGCGCCAAAAACTGGGGAGGTGTGAATTGAAGGGGGGGGGGGACTTTGAGGACTCCAAGTGTGAGTAGTAAAGCCTCCGGCACAGGCTCACCACTAGCCTTGAGAAGGGGGAATCCAAATGCACCACAGAAAGTAAAATATACTATCCAAGAAGATGATAGAATCTTGGGCATAAAAGGTGAGATCCTAGATATACAAAATAAGAATTCTTGAATGGATTTAAAGGCGGATCGTGGATTCTCCATGAGTTTGGGTGTTTACACATTAGTGAATTAATTTTGATTTAATAATTCTCATTAGAGAGGTGGACATAATGGCTTTGAGATAAGTATTTCCTTTAAAAATTGGAATATTCATAATAGGGGAGGAACTAGAAGGTATATGGAAAAGGGTGTGACACTGAGGAAAAAGACACATGTTTTGGTATATCACGTGTCACCCGACTCTTGGAGGATTTTAGATATTATTTTTGTGTTTTAAATTTCTTTGAAAGGGGTATTAAAATAATTTTATGTAAAAAGGTATGTTATGGGGGCAGAACTGATAAAAGAGGGAAACTAGAAAATGAATCCAAGGGTGGGACACCCTTTGGTGAGACACCTTTACGGTGCCACTCTCATGGTGCCTCCATCTGTAGTGCCACCATTTCGGTGTGCGACCGTGATTGTGGGATTTCTACAGTGCCACCTTCATGGTGCCACCATCATGGTGCCACCCTTTTTGTAGAACATCGTCAGCGGTGCCACCATTTCGGTGTGTGACTGTGATGGTGAGACTGCTATGGGGCCACCATCATGGTGCCTCCATTAACAATGCCACTATCATGGTGCCACCATGACTGGTACCACAGTTTTGGTAGATCCGTTTTATGGAACTATTATTTTGGAAGACTCCTTAATGATTTACTGTCCATTCCATTACATCTTATACCTCTAAAACTATTATCACCCTCGAGAATCAAAACTATACCCGAAGAAAAGAGAGGGGTCCGAACATCCTCCTCGAAAGATGCCTCTTTGGAGTAAACCTCCTCGACATCTATGAACACCTCACCCTCATCCAACTTTTAAACAACCATTGATACACTACCTCTCCCCTCCCCAAAGTATCCTTGAATACATGAAAAGGTAATACCATCCAGTCATATAGAATAGGGAGTCACTTTTTCCATGTAAAGACACTATCTACTTTGGGCGACACTGACTTGCCCACACATGTTTAACCCCATCCACTTTAATGTTTCTAGATTAGGGATCAGTTCCTCTCCTCCCCAAAGTCAGGAATCTTCACAAGCATCCAGAAAATAAGGAAGACAACCCATATCATAGTTAACAATGTCCAGAACATTTTCACAAACAAGTACAAGACAAAAATAGAACAAAAACTCATAACATCTCTAGGTACTGGGCGCACATGTGTTCCTCCCATTCCTAGGTTCTCTCCTCGAGGACATTGTGCCTTCATAACACACAAACCATGGGAATGGATCATCCACAAAGCACATTTTTTATCATGATCCTTGTTCCCCACATTTCACACTACAAATGTCGCATCATCCACAATACCCATCTTCCACCAGTCAAGGACATGTGAATTATCGTGTTGACACCAACGGAGCTGAGACACATGGTAGACGTTGTGCACCCTCAGTAGTGATGGTGGTAGAGCCATATGATAATCTACGTCACTGACCAACCAAAACACCTCAAAGGGTCCAAAGAACCTAGGAGAAACCATAATTCCATTTTCGAACCTCCATTTCTCATTCTGATGGGAGACATTCAAGAACACGTGGTCCCTGACCTAAAACTCCAAGGGTCTTCTTCGATGATCGGTATACAACTTCTGCCGATCCTAAGAACCATTCATCCTCTCTAATATAAGATAAACCTTCTTTGTCATGCTCTGCACCACCTTTGGTCCAAGAACACCAGATTCACTAACCTCTGTCCAGTACACAAGTGAGCAAAATGGTGTCCTGTATAAGGCTTCAAATGGAAACATGCCAATGTTAGTGTGATAAATATTTTTGTATGGAAACTCTTCCAGAGGAATGTGTTGAACCCAAGATCACTCAAACTCCAAAACACAGTCTCGTAGCCTATTATACAACCTCTTTATAGTCCACTCCCTCTTCCCATCTATCTAGGGATAGTAAGATGTGCTAAGGCATGGATGGGTTCCAAAAGAATGTTGCATTTCTTTCTAGACCGGTGAGGTAAAAAATGTATCTTGATCAAAGACTATGGATCTCAGATCTCCATGAAATTGCACAAACTTTTCCACGTACCTTTGTGCTATGGAATCCACCACACTCGGCACCGTGATTTCCCAATAAGTTAGCTTATTTCTTCAACATGAACACCACTAACCCGATAGCATCATAACATCCTTAAAATTAGGGTAGTCCCATGAAAAAATCCATTGATATGTCGTCTCACATCCACATGGGGAATAGTAAAGGTTGTAATATAAATCCTGGGATATATTGTTCAGGATTCACCTAGTGTCACATGAGGCACTTTTCCACAAACTCTTTCACAAGATGCTTCACCTTGGGCCACAAAAACTGACTCTTCATGCCACGGTACATCTTGTAAACTCTTAGGTGCACATCTTGGGGAGAGTTATGGAACTTCATAAGAACACCCTCACAAGTTTACATCGGTAAAAACAACTTTACATGAAACATTATCATATTATAGAAAACTTCCAATTATCCTTTCAAAGCATTGCCCTGTATTACACGATTTCACATCACATAAGCCTATAATTCCCCCAATAAGACTCCTCAATCTGTTAAAATAGAGAGGATTGTACTGTCATCTAAAACAAATACTCTCTACTATCCACCACCCTTGCATCCCTGTGTAGGGTAGCCAATTATTCCATCACCTTCCATGCATCTACTGTTTCTCAAACCACATCCCTCTGTGACTTCCATCTCAATGCATCAGTAAACACATTCCCCTTACCTTACGTGTAAGAGATTTCAAAGTCTTAGTCCTAAAGAAACTCTATCCACCTCCATTTCTATAAGTTAAGGTCCTACTAGGAATTGATATACCTCAAGCTCTTGTGATCTGTGAAGACCACGAAGCACTCCTCGATATGGTAATTCCACCAAAATATTCGTTCAAAACACGACTGCAATAAGTTCTATATCATGGGTGGCACAGTTAAGCTCATGGGGACATAAATGCCTAAACCCATAAGAGATCTACAACACCCCAATCCCAGTAACCCCGAATCTGTGCATTATTGCATAACATTGACATGATACAAGGGATCATGTCCCAAATGACTGATCAGTTTATTATACATGGATATACTAGATACATACATAAGATTTACATTACATCTTGAAATAAAAGGACATTTTCCCCTTTTAACACTCTTATATCCCATATCCTATTCCAGCATGTTAATCATAATATACGACTTTTCATCCAATGAAAAATAAAACATAAGAAAGGGGTGATCTCAGATGATCAGTAAGGTTAAGAAATACAGCAGAAGATAATATAAACATTAGGCATGCTGAATAATTGAAGACACATGCCTTTACAAATAATAAACATGAACACTTTATGGTAGCAAAATGAGCTGAGTAAATAATTCCATAATAAAACATAGTCATGGGTATTCTATAAGTCGAATAACCACATTAAACATCAATAACATTTTCCTAACGAGTGAATTTGTAATGCGGTACATTCTGAAAATTTTTTTCATAGCCTCAACCAGGTCGTTTAATAATGATTAAGGCCTCATCCAAAACCATATATCAAAATTGGGAAAGGCCTCATCCAATTAAATGATTAATTGTCTCATGAGACCTACCAATGTATCGAGGTTCTATAATGGGCTCTCCCATCATTTACTAAGTCTAATAAATTACGCATATGAAAGGGTGAATCATTCTCTAAACATTCATATTAAAACTAGCATACAAAATGTCAATATTTGAACCACAAACCATGAATAGCATAAAAATTGAACATCTGCAATCAAACACAACCCATTTAATGCAATATAGATGATTTCATTATGATAAATCAACATCAGTAAAGAATACAATACAATGCAGGATTTTGACATACCTGAAAATAGTCATTAAAAATATTTGAGAGAAATATCCATTTTTTCATGAAAACATTTAAATGTCACACTATTTATTAAAGAATTCATTTAAAAGAGATTTTAGAATCAAAGTGTCCGATAAAACTTTTAAAAATTTCATAAGAATTTTACATTAAAAACATTCATTTCCATATAAATAAATACAGAAAACTATTTTCAAAACATTTACATTAATGAAAATGATTTATAAGAATAAATGTTTAAAACATTTAAAACAATAATTTTGTTAAAGAGTTACTAACCAAATAAGAGACTCTTGAATACATGCAATTGATGAATAACATTATTCAAAACATTATAACATCACTAGAATAATGTTATTCATGATATAACATGTCAGATAGTATATATACCATGTAAAAGTGAATTGGTGCATATCCTCAATGAGATCTCAAAGGAATGTAAATTGAGATGAAATACCTTATAATGACTATATAATTAGATTAAGGATAAATAAATGAAATAATTATGTGTGAAAAATATAAATACAATCAATATAATTGGATAATCAGTGTAAATAAATCAGATTACATTCACACATATTATTGTAAAAACAATACCAATGACTTGGATGTTTAATTCAATTAATGGAAATTGAGTTAGGATTACCGTTAACATGTTCATATAAATGGAATGTGAATTTATCAATGGAATGAATATGTGTATCAAAGTTATATCCATAGAAAGGGTAGTGGAAATTACCACCTCAATAATAAATAGTGATACCACACATAATCTAAGACTAAAATAATCAATGAAGTATGGGTAAAGTCCAATGAGTGGAAATTGAAATTTGAAAATCCATTATTGATTTAGTTACTTCTGATCATACATCCCATGAAAGAAGTATCATACACTGATGATCTAAATACCAATAAATTATATTATATTATAGAAATAATACATTCATAGGAAGTACATACACCACACAAAAAGAAATAAGGGTAATATAGTATGAATCTCATGGGAGTAATAAGTGAGATGAAAACCACTTACCACATTGTAATCAATCGGTTTGTATGGCCAAAAGTTAATTACCACCAAATGAATCACATAATACCATGAATTTAAAAATAATCCTGAAAATATATATCAAATGTAAGTACAAAATACTCCACATGAAATAAATAAGTGGCGGACAATGGAAATCACATGGAAGTAAAAGTGAGATAAGAAACCCATTAACTTGTACTTTTCCTTTGTATATGGTTGGTTAAGCTCTTTTATAATGGTTATGTAATTGTTATTAAAATATTCAAGAACCAAATACATAAATATTATATCATATATGATTTTCTAATATTTCATTATTAATGATATTTCAGTAGTATCATTGTTTTTCTGATTAACTGTTTGTATTCCTTTATATGCTTTGGTATGTAAGTCATGTTTGTTATGGATAGGGTTTATTTGATTAAAATATATAATGATATTAAGTTATTAAAAATTATTTTTAATCATAAAATGAAAATTATTCTTGAATGTTTAAGATGGGGAAATGAATCTCATCATGTTCATGGAGATGGTAATCCATTCGTACGCACAAGCGACAATATCATTCGTTTGATATTAAAATAATATGTAAATAGATGGTGTATCATATATACAGAATCATTAGAATGTTATATTTATTATTTACATTAGTTATACATAATTATTATACCCAAACAAAAAATTTATTGAATAACAACTACACCACGACATAGAGACAGTAAGCCATACGTACGCACGTATGGTGACTTTTTCATTCATATGATGGATAAAATAATGAATATTGTGGTAAAATTTTTATAACAACTTCATTGTATATAGAAGATACTGGTTTTATTATTTTATAATGGAAACAGAATAGAAAGTGGAAGTGGAAGAAGAAAAATAACATGAAAGAGGTGATGAAATATTTACCTCTTCTTCAGGTTATTCCTTTTGATTTGATCAAAATGGCTATTTAGGTTGGGTTTATGATTAAAATTCATCCTATAGGTTGATGTTAGAGAAATTGGAAGGATATATGGGTAGGTTTTGGCCAACCCAAATGGATTTGGATATGTCATTTCGAGAGAAGGGAAAGTGCCCTTTTATAAGATAGGTGAGGGGAACCTTAAGAAAATATTGAAATATTATTTTATATTAAAATAATTTTCAGTTTTTAATGGATAAAAATGATTTATTTCTAGTAAATGGTGGTGATGGGTCGAACAAAACTCATCAAATAAAATTTAGACATGTTTGGGTCTCCATATTAACCATATGTTAAAGACATTACTCTTAGTTAAATAGTTTAACTTTTACCCTGTATTCTTGTATTATTATAAAAATTGGTTAATAAACATACTATAAAATTAAAATAGAACCTCAAGTTGTTCATTAATGTTATAAATATAATTATATATGTTATTTTGTATAACCTTTTATTTTTATGACTATTATATACTTTAATAATATAATATTTTCGTTTAAAAATCATTTTTGTCAATTTTGACACTATTTAGTATTTGGTTTTTTTGAAAGTCATAACAGAAAGATTAATTAGAATGAAATTAATTTAATCAACCCTAACATGTCATGTTAACCTAGAAAAGTTTTTTACATAATCAAAACTTTCACATTATTTTTATTTTAATATTTAAAATATCATTTATTTGATTCGTTTATTAATAAGAAAATTACTACATCATTGTTGTGTCCTAAATAAATATATTTATTTTATGAATAAAAATTATAAATAAAATATCATCATGTAGGAAATTCTTTTAAATTTCAAATTAATATTTGTAGTCGAAGTGATCAATTATATAACCCCATATGAAAATTGTTTACTAAAAGATACATGCTTTTGTTATTTTTGTCTTTACTTTAGATTAATTAATATAAAATGTCTTTATGACACCAATGTGGCTCCATGGGGTCTCCACATCTACCCAAGTATTCCCATGGTCGTATATGTATCATAAAATAGGGTTAGGGCATGTGTTAGGGTAATTTATAATATTATAATATTATTTTTTACCCTTATTTACCAGATATACCCATTAATCACGGTAAATAAAATATTTATCGAAGTAATTATTAATAATTTATAAAAATAAGATTGTTAATGCACTAAACCCAGTTACCCAGAGACATCACATTATTATATAACATTGTCATGATTACAACGAATAATGTCCTGAAGGACCGATCAGTTTAGCAGTCTTGGAAAATATATTACATACATGGACATTACATTAAATCTTAGAAAATATAACACAACATAAATGATCCTTTGATAATTCCATTAATCCATTAAAATAACACTACTTATCAGTCATAATACATTTCATGGAATCCTGGGAAAATAAAACATAAGAAAGGGGTGAGATAAAATGATCATTAAGGGTAACCAATACAATGGAAGGTAACATAAATATTAGGTGTGGTGAATAATTTAAAACATATGCCTTTTCAAATAATAAACATGAACCCTTTATTGCAGGAATATGAGAGGAATAAATAATTCCATAATAAAACATATTTAGGGGTATTCTGCTAGCCGAATAACCACATGAACCATTAATAATATTTTCATGATGAGGGAATGTATAATGCTAAAAATTCTGAAACATCTTGTCAAGGCCTCAACCAAGATGTCTAAAAATGATTTATTCCTCATCCAAAACCATATAGAAAATTTGGAAAGGCCTCATCCAATTCCATGTATAATTGTCTCATTACACCTACCTATGCCCTGAGGAGCTATATTGGGCTCCACCCGTCACTTAATAAGTCCAATACATTCCATATATGAAACAGTTGAAACATAACATAAACAGTCATATTAAAACTAGCATACAAAGTGTCAATACTTTAACCATAAAACATGAATGGTATAAAAATAAAACATCCATAGTCTAATATATCACATAACCATCAACACAATATGGATTATTTTCATAATAATAAATCAACCTCAATCGAGAATAATATCATGTAAAGGATGTTGACATAGTTGAAAATGATCAGTAAAAATCATTTAAAGTATACCCCTTTTCCATGAAAGGATTTAAAAGTCACCTAATTTAAAAAGGAATTCATTTAAAAAATAGATTTGAATCAATGTTTCTTTTACCACTTTGAAAATTTTGAATGGGATTATCATTTTAAAACATTCATGTCCATATAAATAATTCCTTAAACCCAGATTTAAAACATGGATATTAATTAGAATAGTTTAGAAGAATAAATATTTAAAACATTTAAAAAGATTTTTTAGCAAAAAATTCCCATGAAATAATCACATTTAAAACACTTTTATGAAACATGGACATGGATAATAAATATGTCAATGTAGATACTTACGTAAAAACAACCTCAGATAATAAAGAGATTGTGGAATTATCCCTTACCTTGGACTTTACTTTGGTCGAGGGTACATTTAACCTCTTATATAATGACCATAGTATGTTATTAAATTATACATGAACCATATTAATGTTTATTATATCATAAATTATTCATTTATAACTTTATACTAGCCATTTAATAATGATTTCAGTTTTATATTAACATTTTGTGTAATAATAACATTTTTTATCGTACCGTTTTTAAATTTTTATTCATGATCATATCATTTTGATCATTAATTAAATACTTATAGAATATAATAATTGATTTAAATATCATATAAATTTATAATATAAATATTTATAGTAGATATGTATATGAAATGGAAGGCACCATTTATTGAGATGGTAGGCCGTACGTACACATAAACGTTGTTTCCGTTTTCATATCGTACTGAACTGAAGTAAGTGAATGAGATATATGTAATTACATATATATATATATATATATATATATTCTCCAGTAGCCTTATTATGTAATATATTACATAATTATTGATAGTATATATTTTTATAATCCTCATTGAATGGTGAATGTTGGAATGAATCTCATCGCGTTGTGGAGACGGTAATTCGTACGTACACACGAGTGACAATATCATTATATTGATGGTGAAATTATATGTAATTGTATTATATAGCATATATTAAGAACAATAAACATTTTATATTTATTATTTATATAATTTATACTCATTATTATACTCATCAAAATAATGAAGTGTTTGATTAACAAACTACACAATGACAAGGAGACAGTAAGCTGTGCATACAAACTTATTGTGACTTTGTCATTTAGAAGATGGATAGAATAAAGAATATGGATGTACTAGATTTATAATAACATCACAGTATGTAGGAGTTACTAGATTTATTATTTTGGTATGGAAACAAAAAAGGAAATAGGAAGTGGAAGATGAAAAAAACTTGAAATAGGGTCGTGAAATTATTACAACTTCTTCGGGTGTTTCCATTTGAGTTAATCCAAAGGGCTCTTTAAATTGGATTTTTGATCAAATTAAGGACTCTAAGTTGATGTGAGGGAATTTGGGGGGATATTTGTGTTGGTTTTTTATGAGAAACACTTCCTTTAGAAGTGTTATTTTGAGAGAATGAGAAGTTCCCTTTTATAAGAGAGGTGAGGGTCACATTATGAAAATCATGAAATATTATTTTATAATAAATTAAATTTCGGATTATAATTCCTGAAAATTGATTTAGTTCTAGTATAAGGTGGTAATGGGTTGATTTATTCTTGAACAGTAGGTTTTAGAAAAGTTTAGGTTACCATTTTAACCATATCTTTTAGATTTAACTCTTAGTTAAATAGTTTAACTTTAACTTTTTCTTCTTGTATTGTTACACTCTATGGTCAATAAACAATCTCTAAACTTCCAATAGTACCACAAGTAGTTCATTAATTACATATATAATATTATTTGAGCCCTTTGGAAAAAACCTAGATTTTTACGAATATTAAATCAACCAATAATATAGTATTTGTTTTAAAAATGAATTTCTATCAATTTTGACAATATTTTGTATTTGGTTATTGTGAATGTCATAAAAACTTGTTTACATATAAAACGATACATTTAATAAACCAAAAAATTCATATTCACCTAGAAAACTCATGTATGTCATAACAAATTTGAAATTATAATTATTTTAATATTTATAATACCATTTATTTGATTCTTTCATCAATAAGGTAATTACTGCATCATCATTGTGTCATAAATAAATTTATTTATTTAAAATATAAAAGTTATAAATAAAATTCCATGATGTATATAATATTTCTATATTTATAATGAATATTTTCAGTCGAATTTATCTTATGTATAACCCTAAATAAAAAGTGGTTTAGTTATTAAACATTGAATTTTAAACTTTTAACTCTTCTTTAAATAAAATAATAATAAATTTCCTAATCTAAACTATGTGGACCTAAAGGAAATTATTTTCTTAATATGGTTGGTTTTGGTCTAATTACACTTATCCAATAAAATTAGGAGAGGTTTTAGGGCAATTATAATATCATTTTTTCCTTTTATTACCCTATTTACTTTTAACTGTGGCAAATTAATGTCATAAGTTATTATTCACAAAATTTCATTTTCAACTTATTGAACTAAATTTTACTTTATTATATTAACTGTGTCTCTCTGATTTTTGGAATTCAACTCACAGAAGTAGTAAAATTTTATTTTATGCAAATTTGCAAATACCCCTATAAGGTGGGTAAAAAACGTTAAAACGTTAAACAAAATTTTATTCATATAATTTTATTATAAAATGACTCCAATGAATTAAATTGAATTAATATTGGTATTATATATATATTCTCTTAAAAAAATAAAATAAAATAAAAAATTATTTAAATATAAAGTTGGTTTTAAATAATAACACAGTGTTTTTCACAATTCACCAAAAATTGAATGTTTTTTGAAAAATACCACAAATTCATCCTATGATAATTTTGATATTATGAATTTAAAAACAATTTATATATAAAGAAATCCAAAACATAGATATTTAATTTATTAATTTTAAATTAATTCATGTTGTCAAAACCAAAAAGCGTGTTTTTAAAAAGAAAAAAATATTAAAAGATATTCATATGTTAAGGTCAAATTTAAATTTGAAATTACATATAATGTCCAAAATTCTATTAAATGATAAAAATATAGTCTAATTATACATAAAAACCATTCAAATTTATAATTTAGAACTATAAATTATTTCAATAAAAAAAGTTGTCTTCAATTAAAATTTAATATTTTTCAGTATTCATCAAGATATGAATGTTATCAAAAAAGTACCAAAAAAATATCCAAAATAAATTTTTATGTCCCAATTATAAAGAATAATTTAATTTAATTACATTAAATATATAAAAGTGTCAAATATTTTTATTAAAAGGATTCTCCATTAAATAGGTTGTAAAATTTAATTTATTGATTAATACTTATTTTATATGAAAAATTGATTTTGTCCTTATATTATGTCTATGAAACACAAAGTATGAATATAAATATTATTTTGGATATATATAAATACAAAAATCAGTTAATACTGTTCATAATGTCTTTTTGAGTGGCTAGTTTGGTATGTCGTGGTGCGCTCAAAACTCATTGTTACATGTAGCGTAAGTTATTGAATTACTTTAAAGAGATAACATACTATGAAATCTTTGGATGTTACAAAAGTTACCTATTTCTAAAATTTAGACCTCCTGATTCCAAATATGGAATCCATTTTTCCAAATTCAAAACACAAAACTGGAAAAAATTAATTTAAAAATAATTCTCGTTGTCAAAACAAAAAGGATGTTTTTAAGAAATAATAACTATCAAAAGACTGAAACTTATTTATGTCCTGTTTCACGAAAGAGTAAAAATCCCTCGCAGAGATAGACTCGACACAGGCTCCGATTGGTAAAGCTCAGGGGATGTCTTTCCTCGAGGCTCTGAAGGGATCAAAGATTCATAAATAAACTTCGACAAAGCCTCCTGTATTAAAAAAATGGATGATGAATGATTTAATATAGAATATCATCCTGAAATGATTCAAGAGAGGAATCAAATGTGTATGTTTTCTATCATGGGTCACATTACATATTTAAAGGGTGACAAACCCTGGTTGTACCATGATATAAATCCTCGCATTGCTCACAGTTGGGGATCTTCTAACTTGAAACTAGTCCTGCTCGGTAAGGGTTATTTCCATATTACACTATCGTTGAAGGAAGAATTAGACTAGTTTTGCAGATTACGTAATTTACATCTCAAGCCTGGCATCTTCTGTATCCCTGAATATGATTTTTCTATTATTCCGAACACACATAGGAACACTACGGATCAAGTGTGGGTTTGATTGCATAATCTCACTTGGTTATTTTTGCACTCGAAGATCATAAATGACTTGACATCTTGTATTGGTACCCCCTTGAAAATTGATCAAATATTCTTAAATTGTCAGTTAGGATTATTTTCTAGAGTAATAGTGGACCTGAACCTAGAAACTAAACTACTGCACGTCAATACACTTAATGCTAAATAATATAGAATGGATGTCAGGATTGATTATGAGAGGAAACATCATTTTTGTGACTATTGTAAAATTATAGGCAACTCAATTCTAAACTGTAGAGTAGTGCACAAACCGACCTCTCAGCCAAGTGCTATTGAATGGGTTTATATTAAAAAAATTAAAGATAAAGGCCCTAAATTTGATAAACCTAAAACATCTAAGATGAACAATGAAAAGTGGGTCATCAAACCCAAGAGTTTGAGTCCATTGAGGATTGAAGTGAAAAATCATGTGCAAATTTAGTGGAAGAACATGAATATGAGACTGATGACCAATGTATTTCTAATGAATTTGTGACAATAATTATGGAAGTTCTTATTCAAACTCAAACAAATCTGGAAGCCACAAACATGGACTCAAAACATAATTCTCCTATAAATCCAGTGAAAGAGTTTGATCCTTCATGGACTCCTTATAAAGTGCTGGTTGTGCTTCACGTCCTCCATTTCCACGAACTGAGAATATAAATTACTCGAATGGTTACTCACTAAAAGACCCATAGTGAGAAGAAAAAAATAGTTCTGTTGAAAATATTTCTCAACCATTATGAAACAGCACTACCCATTCATTAATTAGTTCTGAAAATACTGATATTGTATTGCCTATTCAGGATTCTGGTAGTAATAAACCTGTTGATTATAATCACAATCAGTCTGTTTCAATTCCCACTCTTAGTGAGGAACATAATTTTCATATTGGTAGTTCTAGTTACTCTGAATTTCCCCCTAATACCCTATTTCTAGAAATGACAACTCTGCCTTGGTTGTAAAGGAAACTGTATGCCACAAATAGTCTGCACAGGGCTATAAAACCAGTGAGCTGGTAGTCTCAGGGAAGACTGGTATTTTGAAACCCAGGTCAGATATTGGGAAACTCCAGATTAATGATGACACAAGAGTTCCAGATATCCTTTCTTTAAGTACTGAACTAGTTTTCTAGAAGGATTCATCATTTACTGCTCAAAACAGGAAATTGGTCCCACCATCAAACGTTGAAATGGGTGATACATCACCTATGGATTCATCAGAATCAGGTACTCATGCTCCTATGCTAATCAGTCGTTCAGTAGGAGATTCTACAACTATTAATAGCAATGTTATTTCTATTCTAGGTTCTAATTTTGTTTACAGTTATGCTACTTCAGAGAAAAATGAAAATCTATTAATTAATAAAGATGTGAATCGTACTAATTGTAATATTAGGAGCTCTTTAGATTCACCTGTGAACTCCTCTCTGCATGACCCTCTCACGAATAATTCTAAGGATGTCCCCTCGGCCTCACCTAATAATATACATTAATAGATAACCAACCTAAACATTACCAAAAATCTAAGAAGGTCTTATAGGTATAAGGGTTTAAGAAACAAAAAACGACATCTCTTCCACCAAACGTAGGTTTAAATTAAGATATTTTTCTGGAATGGTTAGGGTATTGCCACCTCTAACATGTCAATAGTTTTAAAAAGACTGATTAACACTCATTCTCCAATTTTGTTTGATATTACAGTGCCCAAAACTATATTTTCAACAAAATACTTCCATCTATGCCAACATGCTTAATATTTTTTAGGTGAAACAAAAATCTCTTATAATGTTGAATCTCTTTGGGTTTTCTCACACTTATTTGTTCAAAATGTCAATGTTTTTAATGTCTCTATGAAACTCTTTAGTTGTGATTTCATAATTGATGGTGCTCATTCCTTCTGCTCCTTTGTTTATGCTAAGAATAGATATCATAATAAGAGGCCCCTTTGGAAATATCTTACCATCTTAGGTACCAATATCAATACTCCTTGGTTTTTTATTGGGGACATTAATGATATTCTTAATTCTTGTGAGAAATTTGTCCTTCCTCATGATGCTATTTCTAAGAGGGAATATAAAACATCCATTGACGACAAAAACCATTTAGAAATTAATATCACTGGTGGAAAATATATTTGGTATATAAGGCATTATAATAGGATGGTTTCATAAAATATGGACAGATCCGTCACAAATGTCCCTACTTTAGATAAATGGGATAACATCTCCAGTATCACCCTGCAAAAGCTGCATTGTGACCATCATCCCATTCTCATCAATTTCTTCAACAAAAATATGAAACCCTCATCACTTTTTTGTTTTAACAATTCATGTTTTTCTAATGATGAATGCAAAGATATCATCAAAAGTTTTTGGTCTTCTATGTCCCATTGTAATGATTCTTTGTCTTGTTCTATTAATATAAAACATCTCAAGAAGATTCTAAAAAGATGGTGTAGTTTTACAGGTAAAAAATTAACAATGACATTCTTTATCTAGAAGAAGAGATTAAGCCACTTCAAAATAATAACTCTAGCTCTGATTTCAACACTGATCTGACTCAAGAAACCAACATGTCGATAAAATTAAACTATTTTCTCACCTTTAAAGTGAACAGAAGGAAACAAACATTTAAAATTAAATGGTTATCTAATGATGATAGAAACAATAATTTATATAACTCACTTCATTTATTTAGGAAAGCTTGTAGAAAACTATCTATTTTAAATGATGCCGACAACCTCTTAGAAAATGACAATGATATTTCCAATCATATTGTCTCTTACTTGGAATCCATATTTAATGGTCCTCATAACAACAAATAAATTCTTCCTGAGGTCCTTCCAAAGGTGTTCAAATGCAAGGATAACACTTTTCTTCTAAGAAAAACTCATGATCATGAAATTAAAGATAGTGTGTTTAGTCTGAATCCTGATAGTGCTCCAGGTCCTGATGGTTTTAATAATCGGTTTTTCCAATGCTATTGGGACGTGATCCATTTGGATGTTTGTAATATGGTCAAATATTTTTTTTCTCCATGGGTGTCCTCCCTCATGGTCTTAATGAAAAATTCATTTCTTGATTCCTAAAGTGGAAAATTCTTCTGAGATCCACATGTGTAGACCCATTTCTCTCATTAAAACCCTTTGAAAAATCATCACTAGAATCATTTCCAATAGACTCTCAACTATCATAGACAAAATTGTATCATGGAACCAATATGGTTTTATTAAATTTATATCCATATAGGATTGTATTTGTATTTCTTCTGAATACGTTTATACTCTAAACAATGTTAATATAGGGGGTAATATTTCCATCAAAAATGACATCAAAAAAGTTTTTGATTCCATGAATTGGAGTTTCATCTTCAAGGTTCTTCAAGGAATTGGTTTTAGTGATTCTTTTATCAGTATAGTCCAAACCCTTTTTACCTTGGCCTCTATTTTCCATATTAGTCAACAAATCCCCAAATGCTATATTAAATTCACCAAAGGTGTAAGTCAAGGTGACCCAATACCTGCCATCCTTTTCACCATTGCAAAAGACTACCTTAGTCGCCTCCTCACTCATCTTGTGGATCAGACCAAACTGAAGCCAATTCATATGTCTAGGAATGTGAATTCTCACATCCATCTTCTTTATGTTGATGACATTATCCTTTTTTAAAGGGTGGCAATAGAAATAATCAAAACCTAAAATATTATATGTCTCATTATGAATATATTTCTGGTCAAGCCATTAGTTGGAAAAAATATTCCATCACCTTCACGAAAACATCTCTCATAGTAGGAAACATAATATTATTAATGACTAAGGAATTAAAAAAGGTTCTTTTCAATTGACTTATCTTTGTGTACCCATTTTTTGGGCTGACCCAAGTCTTCTTATTTTTCTACAATTTTTGACCATGTTCTTAGCCCATTATCTTCATGGAAAGGTAAATCCCTCTCTATAGTATGGAATAATATGTATTTTCATATACACTATGGTTTATACAATGGTCTACTCCATGATGGTTTATAAGTGGCCCAATGGAATTATTAAAAAAATGAATACCTCTATAAAAAATTTCATTTGGACTGGTAGTAATTTGTAAAAAAACATGTGACTGTCCCCCGGTCAACATATTCAAAACCTATTGAAAAGGGTGGGATTGGGTAAAAAAATCTACGATTATTTAATGAGGCTCTTCAAGTGAGACTAACCTAGAACCCTCTTTACAATAATTCTAATTATGTTGATTTTCACAAAAATAGATTACTTAGAAAACACAAGGGAAGAAGTTTAATTTTCTCAACTCCTCTATCTGGCCTCCTATTAAACAATTTTTTTCTGGGATTATGAACAATTCATGATTGATGGTTACCAAGGACTCTTCCATAAATTTCTGTTTGGATAACCGGAATGGCTCCAACTTAATTTCTATGATTCATATTGATAAAATCATTAAGAGAAATACTTACTCAACTAGTGATATATTAATTTCCCACAATGTTTATCTATATAAATCCCTTAGAATGTCATCAATAACTACCCATTCTCAATCATTGATGACTTTTTAATTTGGTAACCTGCACCCAATAGAATGCTTAATTAAAAAAATTTATATAATCATTTTTTCTATAAATCTGACAATGAATTGGTTTGGATAAAACTTTTTGAAAAACCCTGGATAAAACCCACTAGACTCACTCTTATCTATATCTATTCTCACAACAAAGTTCCGACAGATAAATGCCTTCAATCGTTTGGTATTCAACATTGCTCTAAATGTAGACATCATAATCAACACAAAGAAGACAATAACCATGTATTCCTTTCCTGTGAAACAACGTCGGCTATTTGGAACTATATTTTTGACATAATTAACTACATATGGTTGATTCTTCACTCTATCAACACTCAACTAAAGAGATGTACTGATATGGAAAATTCTCATCAAATTAAGAACCTCTTCTTAGTTGCGGTTGCAGAGCTAGACCATGTAATATGGTATGATAGAAACAATATTATTCATAACAAATACTCACTCTATTATAATTTAGGGTGGATACAGATCCTTATTGCCATTCCTAAAGTGGCTTCGATGCAAAAGGGTCATTGAAATAACATTGTGAATGACTTCACAATTCTGTTAAGTCTTCAGATTGGTGGAAAATTTGTTCAATCGCACCGCACCTTTGAATTTTTTTTATGCTCCCTTCCCTTGTGGGATTAAAGTTAATGGGGTTGGTGCCTCAAAAGGCAATCCAGGTCCAGCATGTTGTGGAGCTATCTTCAGAAATCATCATGGCTAGATCCTTGGATGTTTTCTTGGATCGTGCAGCTTTTCCTTTTCTCTGGAGGTAGAAATGATGGGCATGATACATGATGTTTCTTTTTCCTGGAGACATGGTTGGAATAATATCTGGATTGAATGTGATTCAACAACCATTCTGTGAGAAATTTAGAATTGTGTGACTCACCTTGTGTGGAAAATTACAACTCTTTAGATGGATTTCACCCACTCGCATCGAGACATCAATTACACTTTTACTTATTTTTATCATGAAGTGAATACGGTGGAAGATGGCCTTGAAAATAAGGGAGTAAATAATGATATTACCTGGATTGATGATCTCCTTGATGAAATGCTCTCTCTTCATGAGAAGTACTGTAATATGATTCCATATTTTAGAATCATGTAATCTTTTCGTTGTTTCAATAAAATTTTGTGCCATTTAAAAAAAATCAAAATATGAATGTTATTAGAAAAGTACCAAAAAATTACCCAAATTAAATTTTTATGTCCCAATTCTAAAGAATAATTTAATTTCATTAAAATTAATATATTAAAGTTTCAAATTTGTTATAAGGATTTACTGTTATAAGGTGGTAAAATTGCATTTTTTGAGAAATGTGTCTTTTATCTAAAAAATGAATTTTTTCTTAAATTATGTCTAATAAACACATTATATGGATTCTAAAATTATATAGAGTATTCAAAATTCCGTTAATACAATTTTTAACCACTTTTTGATTGGATAGTTTGGTATGCTGTGTTCCGCTCGAACTTGGTGTTGCATGTAGCGCAAGACATTGAATTACATTAAAGAAAATAACTTTCTACGAATTCTTGTGGTGTTACACTCTTCCCCCATTTTGGAATTTGCGTCCTCGAAATTTTATAATTATGATTGAGAACATCATTGAAAGTCCCACATAGGAAAAAGAGTCAATAAAACTATCACTTTAAAATAAAGAATGTAAAGTACAAAGGTCACCTGAGATAACCTATACTAGTAATCCATGTTGGAAAACCTAGATATGGAAGATAAACTATCTGTCAAGTTTTGATGGAGAGTGATATAAGACATGATCTTGAGAAATTTAACAACAATAAAACCAAAAACACATGATGGTATAAATAGTCATTAGTTTACCAATAGAAACAGTAAACAAAAAATGTTTCTTTAAGTTCCATTTCATAAATATGAGGAATTTATTTATGAGATTGACTAAGAACATAAAGAGATATAATTACCTTTTTACATAGAGTTTCATCCTTTAATAAATTTCTACCAGTAACTCCACTTTTTTCCAAACGCTAAGTATTTAAGATGACTTGGCCTCACCTGAAGCACTAGAATAAACTTATAGAGAATCAAATGATCCACAAAGGATAAACTATATATTTACATTTTCTTTAGATATTATCCAAAACCATAATGGTTAGTATGAGATCAGATGATCCCCAAAATGTATAATCCTTTAGAGAAAAAAATACTAATCTAAATTTCTAAATTTAAACCCACAATACCCAAAGATAAAAAAGATAATTCATTAAACAATTGTCTTTAAAATCCATCAATATAATCCAAACACAATTTTAAACCTAAAACATAGAATAATTTTATTACATTGTTTTCAATGTTATATTTTATCTCTAAATAACATCGACTACTCTTAAAGTCACATACATAGAAGTAATTATCCTAATCGCATATTCCTTATGATAGGTTAATCATTTCTATAAATAACCCAAATCACTATAAATACACAATAATAACATAGATAGAAATCTACCATTACACCGCAAATGAAATCCCATAGTATTCTATTTTCCATAGGCATATAGTGTTCCAAACATAGTGAACATATTCCAAAAAAACATTTATCACTTAATCACCAAATCATTTTTCCTACACTAAGGATATCTATTTGATAAGACATAAGATCCAAAATCAACTTATTATTGATCAATAAAATCATTTAACTAAAAATAATTAGTTCTACTAACTAGGGTCTTTACTTAGTTGAGTGGTGGGTAATAAATCTCAATCACACTTTGGTCGTTAGTTCTATTCCTGTAGCTTTTTCCAACACGACGAGTTTTCAATAGGTCTATGTGTTGTCCTTATAAATTTTTTTTATATCATTCCCAAAATGAGAAATATAATTCAAAATAACCAAAAAATAATTTAACCACAAATTTTACCTCATAACGCGCATTTTCTTCCCAAAAATTAATAACATATAATTACCTCAAATTCAAGGATCAAATAAACCCAAGTGGTTCTTTATAACTATATCCACAAAATAAAAGATAATTCTTCTTCAAATAGAATATTCACATAAAAACCTGTTGGGTTTCACATACAAGAGAAAATACATCCAAAGTAATCTCATCAACAAAGAGTACTAATACTTTTAAACATTTCACCATCCATTTATTTCCACAATCATTCATTATTGACCAAGAGGTTATCCTATAGAATAGGGAATTCAATCGAGTTATGCCCAGGTTACATTCATTTAGTGAAAATGACTATATGTGTATTCTTGTGATAATTTTTTTTTCTTCAATATTGTTGTTCATTTTTCCTTGGCAATTATTTGCTTTTTGTCCTTATTTCCCATAAATGAAGAATTTCCTTGTTCAATTGAGACAATTTCCTAGGTGTCTCTTTCCACATTTCCTACATGATGTAAATTGGTATTTTTTCCCTATGGTCTCCACTACTAGAGCTCCTTTCATTAACCACCTTTCTCTTTTTTGTTGTGTTTGGGTGTTAGTTAATATATATGTTTTTTATCATATTTTATGGAAAATTGATTCGGAATAACTTGATATCTTTTACACCAATCAACAATCCATTTCGTTGCTCATTTCCACCATCGTTCTGACCTTGTACATCATGTTCAATATTACTATGACTTCCTAGGAATCCATCTATTGAATAACCCAAGAAAGCTTAGTGTGAGTCATGAAATTATTTAGGGAAGATCATAACACATTATTTTCAATCTAAATACCATATGAATAACCATGGTTATTTATTCTCATCTTATATTAAAATAATTCAAATCAGTTTGTAATGATAATGTGAATTATCCTTTGAATATCCCCTAGGATTTTCTTAACTAAGAGTGAAGCAATGCCCATTATCGTGTACCAGGATACCCCGGGTCAATCTTGAAACTCTTTGTCAGAGTTTTCACTGCTAGGTACATCTGTGCCAAAGCCACCTCTACCTGCTCATATCTAGATAAAGATGTATTGCCTAGAAAACCAACATAATATTTACACTATTGAAATTTATGGATGTTCTTGTATAATAATCTTTGATGTCAATCTTAGGGTGGTGTTTTCTAATCAGATTTTTTTTATAAATCTAGCTTCCATGGTTTATACTAAACTTCCTTTGATATCACCTGTAATGCCCCGATCTCAGTTACCCAGAATCAGCACATTATTACATAACATTGGCATGATACAAGAGATCATGTCCCTAATGGCCGATCAGTTTAGTATCCTTGTAAGTACTAGATGCATACCTATGTTTTACATTACATCATGGAATAAAAAAACATTGTGTCCCCTTTGAAAACTATATATCCATTAGCATATTATTGTAGTTTAATTGTAAAATACTTCTTTGCATCCTGGGTAAAATAAAACATACGAAAGGGGTGATCTCATATGGTCAGTAAGGGTATGAAATACAGTGGCAGATAACATAAACAACAGGAATGGTGAATAATTGAAAACACACGCCTTTACAAATAATAAACATGAACACTTTATGGACGGAATATGAGCTGAGTAAATAATGCCATAATAAAACATAGTCATGGGTATTCTACCAATCGAATTACCACATGAACAATAAATATATATTCATAACAAGGTAATGTATAATGCTGGACATTTATAAAAATTTTGTTAGGGCCTCATCCAAGATGTCTAAAAATGATAAAGGCCTCGGCCAAAACCATATATCAAAATTGGGAATGGTCTCATCCAATTGAACTTCTAATAATCTCATGAGACCTATTGATGCATTTAGGAGCTATAGTCGGCTCCACCTGTTACTTACTAAGTCCAATACATTCCTTATATGAATGGGTGAAATATAATCTAAACATTCATATTAAAACTATAATACAAAATGTCAATATTCTAACCACAAACCATGAATGGCATAAAAATAGCACATCTGTAGTAAAAAATAACTCATTTAATATAATATGGATGATTGTATTATGATAAATCAACCTCAACAAAAAATGAAATACACTGAAGGCTGTTGTCATAGATGAAAATATACATTAAAACTATTTGAGAGAAATACCCCCTTTTTACTGAAAACATTTAAATGATTCACTATTTATCAATGAAGTCGTTTATAATAGATTTTTTAATCAAAGTGTCCCATAAGAATCTAAAACTCTTAAAAGTAATTTTAATTTCAAAAAATTTGTGTACATATAAATAAATACTTAAAACCATTTTTAAAACATTGACATTAGTGGGAAATATTTAGAAGAATAAATATTTTAAAATTTTAAAACAATAACTTAGTTAAAGTGTTCCTAACCAAATAAGATATGATTGAATACACATAATTGTAGAATAAAATTAATCAAAACATTATATTTTAATGATTATATAGATATTCATGATATTATATGTTAATGTATAGTATATACACCATATAAAAGTTAATTGCAGCATAATGACAAAGAGATCTCAAAGAAATGAAAATTGAGACGAAATAACTTATAAAGACTGTATTCTTAGATTAAGGAGAAATAAATGAAATTATTATTTGTGAAAAATATAAATACACAAAATTTAATTGTATATTAAGGGTAAATAAATAATATTACATTCACACATTTTATTATAAAAGAAAATCCAATGACTTGGATGATTAACTCAATTAATGGAAATTTACTTAAGATATACCTCAACATGTTCATATCAAGGGAATGTGAATTTATGAATTGAGTGATTATGAAAATAAAAGATATATCCATCTAAAGGGGATTTGAAATTACCACAGGAATAATAAATCTTGATTCCACACATAATTTTGGAGTAAAATAATCAGTGAAGTATGCGTAAAGCCCAATGAGTGGAAAATGAAATTTGAAATTCCCTTACTGATTGGGTAACATATGAACATACACACCCTGAAGAAGTATCATAAGATGAAGATGTAAATAACCATAAATTAAATTATATTACAAATATAATATAAAAATGGGAATTACATACACCACACAAAAGAAAATAGTGGTAATATTGCATGAATCTCAAAGGAATTAGAAGTGAGATGAAAACCCGTTGCCACGTTGTAATCAATCGAGTCGTTTGAAAAAAATTTAATAAAAAAAATCAATGATAAAATTAAACGAATCTAAATATAATATTTATAATATATATAAATTGGAATTACACAATACACCACATGAAATTAATAAGTGGCGAAGAGTGGAAATCTCACAGAATTAAATGTGAGATAATTAACCACTTACATTGTACTTTTCCTTTGTATATGGTAGTTTAACCTCCTGTATAATGGTGAAATAATTATTATTAAACTATAAAATAACAAAATACATAAATATGATATCATATATGATCTTATAATATTTAATTGTTAATGATATGCATTAGTATAATTGTTTTGGTTGTTAACTGATTCCTTTTCCTTTATATGTTTTTTACGTAAGACATGTTTTTTATGAATAAGATTTATTTGATTCATATATAGAATGATGTTAAGTTTTTAATGATTATTTTTAATCATAAAATTAAAATTATTCTTGAATGGTTACTATGGGGAAATGAATCTCATGGCGTTCGTGGAGACAATAATCCGTACGAACGCACGAGAAACAATATCATTCTTTTGATATTAAAATCGTAGGTAAATAGATGGTATATATATATATATAATAATTAACTGGTTATATTTATTATTTAAATCAGTTATACATCATTATTATAAACATCCAAAAAAATGTATTGAATAACAACTACACCACGACTTAGAGATGGTAATCTATACGTACACATGAATGGTGACTTTGTCATTCATATGATAGATATAATGATAAATATAGTTGTAAACTTTTTATGATAACAAAAAATTATATATTATATTATTTATATATTATTTTATAATGGAAACAAAAAAGAATGTGGAAGTGGAATATGAAAAAAAACTTGAAAGAGGTTATGAAATATTTACCTCTTCTTCAGGTTCTTCCTTTTGATTTGATAAAAATGGCTCCATTGGTTGTATTTATTATCAAAATAAGGCCTCTAGGTTGATGTTAGGGTAATTGGGAGGATATTGTGGCCAGGTTTGTCTGAGCCAAATCTCTTTGGATGTGTGATTTTGATTGAAGGGGATGTTCCCTTTTATAATAGAGGTGAGGGGCACCATAAGAAATGATTGAAATATTATTTTATAATAAATTCATTTTCGGTTTCTAATGTCTCCAAAACAATTTATTTTGAGGATAAGGTGGGGATGGATCAAAAACCTCCCAACCAATAGGTTTTAAATATGTTTGGGTCACCATATTATCCTTATCATTTCGATTTAACTTTTAGTTAAAAAATTTAACTTTTAAAATGTATTTGTGTATTATTGTAATAATCAGTTAATAAACATACTATAAAATGAAAATATAACCTAAACTGTTTCATTAATGATATACCTATCATTATATAAGTTCATTTGTATATCCTTATATTATTAGGACTATTTTATAATGTAATAATATAACATTTGTTTTAAAAACTCATTTATGTCAATTTTGAAACTATTTAGTATTTGGTTTTTGTGAAATTCATAAACTCACGATTACTTAGAATAAAATTCATTGAATCAATCCTACCATGTCATAGTAACCTATAAAATTCTTGGATGGCATAAAAAACATCATATTTTATTTATTTGAATAATTTCAATATATTTTATTTGATTCTATTATTAATAAATAAAATACAACATCATTATTGTGTCATAAATAAATATATTTATTTTATGTCTAAAAATTATAAATAAACTATCACCATGTAGGAAATATTTTTATCTTTAAAAATAATATTTATAGTCTAAGATATCAATTATAAAACCGCATATAAAAATGTTTTACTAAAAGATTCATGATTTTGTTATTTTTGTCTTTACTTTAGATTAATTATTATAAAATGTCATTAGCACTCCCATATGCCTCTATGTTGTCCCTGAATTGACACAAGGATGCGAATTTTTGGATATTTGTCATACAATAATTTTAGGACATGTGTTAGGATAATTTAATATTATTATAATATTATTTCTTTACCATTATTTACCAGATTTACCCTTTAATCATGATAAATAAAAAATTTACCGATATAATTATTCATTATGTCTCAAAATAAAAGTTACTTATTTACACAATTTGTAACTCCTAATTATAATTATTGAATCCATTTTTCCATATTCAAAACAAGGTTTTGGCTAAAAATAATTTAAAATTAATTCTCTTTATCAAAACAAAAAGCGTGTTTTTAAGAAATAATAACTATCAAAAGATTGTCAGTTGATTATGTCCCGTTTAAATGTAAAATTACATCCAATGACCAAAATTATATTAAATGATAAAAATACAGTCTAATGATACATAAAAACATTCAAATGTATAATTTATCACTATAAATTATTTCTATTAGAACATTTTTTCAATTTAAACATAATATTTTTCTCTATTCATCAAAATATGAATGTTATAAAAAAAGTACAAAAAATATCCAAAATATATTTTTATGTACTGATTCTAAATAAGAATTTAATTTCATTAAATTCAATATATAAAAGTTTTAAATATTTGATTTTAAAAAGGCTTATTTATTAAATGGTGGTAAAATTGAATTTTTTGAAAAATACATCTTTTATCAGAAAAAAATGAATGCATTCTCAAATTATGTCTATCAAACAAATAATATGGATTCTAAAATTATATGGAGTATTCAAAATTCAGTTAATACTATTCATAACCACTTTTTGGACGGTTATTTTGGTTAGCTGTGGTGCGCTCGAACTCCGTGTTTTGTGTAGAGTAAGCCATTGAATTACATTAAATAAAATAACTTACTATGAAATATTGGGGTGTTACAAGATCACCCCCTATAGTTGCATCAGCACACACCACAATCCATGGCCCGAATCATCACAAGACACATCAAATGTCACCCCTTTTTATGTAAACCTTAGTAATGGGGCACTAACCAGCTTCCCCTTCGTATAAATGAAGGCATCCTAGCACATATCACTCCATATAAAAGGCTGGTTTTTCTTTGTCATGGCTATCAAAGGTGCTGAAACTCTAGAGAAGTTGTACAAATCTCTGGTAGTAACATGATATACCAAGGAAACTATGAACCTCTACCACTTTCCTGGGTGTTTCTAAAGAAACAACCACCTCAACCCTCAATGGGTCCACTGGAATTCCTTGTTCGGACACAACGTGTTGAAAGAAGTTCCCTTCTTACATCCATAACATGCACTTGGAAAACTTCCCAGAGATCTGGTGTTGTTGAAGGAACTCTAAAATTGTCCTCCGATTCTCAGTGTGATCCTCCTTTGATATTTAGTAGATCAGGATGTCGTCCATAAACACAACTACGAACCGGTCTAGATATTCCCAAAAGGCAAAGTTCATGAGCCCCATTATCACAACTGGTGCGTTTGTATTGTCGAAAGGCATGACCATGAACTCAATGTTTCCATATCAGCACATGAAGGTTGTCTTCGTGATGTAACCCTCCTTCACCCTCATCTAGTGATATCCTGACTGCATGCCGATCTAGGAGAACCATAATTACCCCTTCAACTAATAAAAAAGGTCATCAATCCTTGGGAGGGGGTAACAGTTCTTGATTGTCATCCAGTTCAGCTGTTGGTAGACTATACATAGCTTGATACCACCATCTCCCTTCTTTGCAAACCAAAAAGGAGAACTCCATGGCAATACCCTTGGTCGAAAAAACCCTTCTCTATCAGTTAGTCAATCAAAACTTGTAACTCCTGCAACTCTTAGGGCGCCATCCAATTGGGATCTCTCGAAATCGGACGAGCATCAGGTTGCAATTCTATACCAAACTAGACATCACATAGAGGTGTTAGAGTTTCCACCTCTCTAGGGAAGTTGTCCACGAACTCAATAAAAATCCATGGGAATTCCACCATCTATGTATCTACTGAATCCATTGACATCTCAGCTAATAAGGAAAGAAGGGTCTCCACTCAATGGCTGCCTTCTTGGAAACGTTGCTCACTTACAAAATCCACATGTTTTCTGCTCATATCTGAAAAAACGACCCTTATTCAGAAGAATTAGATAATGGAACACACTATGAGCATACATTTTATGCCTATAATGACATCATATGCCTATATCTACAGAAAAATATAGTCCCCACTAGACTGATGTGGTCCTAACAATAGTCTACATCCCTGAAAAATATAGGAAAAAATGGCATGACCTTCGACTGGAGTACTCAAAACCATGGACACTGTAAGTCTCACTATGTCTGGACCCATAGCATGGGATATACTCGGTGCAACAAATGAGTGTGAATCTTTTTAATCAAACAAGGAACATGCAAGAGTGCTAAACAGGATGATCGTACATCAAACGAACTTTGGCCCCACTGGAACTGCTTCCGGTGTGGCGTGAAAATTCCCACACACTGCTCCTTCACCTCTTGGATATCGGTATCCACCCCAACCATGCCCTGGTCGAGGTCCTTGAGGAGCACCCTAAGTTTGGTCACCTCCTACAATGTCTTCTTTTGGTGGAGTGGGAGATCATTGTCCACGTTTCTGCTGCTGAAAGGGCCTGGATGGAAACTACTGCTGTAGAGGTGGGAACTGAACCTACTCAACCCCATTGTAGTGTAGTCAGTCCAGGCTCTAATTCTGATGGTGCGTGTGACTACAACAAATGAATCATTGTGGTCCTAGTTCCAAAGGGATGGGTAATGGATCGAGTGATCGAAACTGGAACTGCTGGGGCCTGCTCCCCACTAGACGAAACAAGGAAGGTCAGCATGTAGGAGGACTTGTGTTGATGGTCTTCCCCTTTGAAGATCACAAATGACTCCCCTCTTGTGGTACACATTCTATTGTGTTCATTCTCTCTACCACTTTGGCCTTCATATGAACCTCTATGTACATCACTAGAGTGAAGGGATTAACAGTATTCTAAAGTGAAGGTCAGAATTCCTCCTCTAAACATCTCACCAGATACTCCTAATCTAGAATGTGGTCCAAAAAAAGTGAAGGAGATTCTTGAACATGATCCCTAGCTCCCTTACTTACATACTCCCTTACTTATGGGAGAGTATCGATGATCTCGTCTCATCCTTCATTGTGTAAGAGAGTAATTCTTCATAGAACTCCCTCTCAATGTTATTCTATAAAACCTCAGCCTCTCTCTTCTCCCCAAGATAGATAATCCACCATGGATGCACCGCTCGCCGCATATGGCATACAACTACAAGAACCCAACACTCTGTCAAATCCTGGACCAAACTGAAAGATATCACTATTTTTTTGAGCCAACTCTCTGTCTCCATGTCTGAGACACTACCCTCATACTTCCCAAGGGTTTTCTGCTAAAAAACATGAAGCATCCTCTGCCACTGGTCGTCCTCCTCCTCTCGATCAGCCATATGTGGATTAAACAAATCTTCCTCCTTGGCCTCGATCTCCCACACTCCCTATGGTCGTAGTCCAGGTACCATAACTGCAAGGTAAATAAGGAATGCCTATGCTCGAGTGGTATAGAAGATTTATTTTAAATATTATTAGATTTTTTATTTATTTCAAATCCCCAAAATACCCAAGACACACAAGAACACATGTCATTTTTAGGCATGTATATTTCCTTGGGTATCTACCCTGCATTCAGTGTAGCTTCATTTGGTTGTTTTGTAGGTCCAGAGTCTTTGCCTCATATCATGGGGGCCTAACATCCCACATCCTAGCTAGTCATCCCAAGCCTATTTCACGAAACAAGTGTGCCTAACAGTGTTTCCCTATTATCCTATACAATCCTCACTATGCATAACCTCAGACTCCATCCTATCTTTCAAACTCTAATTTTATACCATTCTTTCATGACCCACTATTACCAGGATGAGGGAAAGGACAAAAAACTGCCATACCCTTTTTTTTCATGTTGAAGGAGAGAAAAGGACCCATGAGTCCCACCTTCCATAGGCCCCGGAGTGGAGTCTATCCCCCATGTTATAAAATAATATGTGGTATAGAAGGCCTTACCCTATTTTTTGAAAATGATAGTGAGGTAAGATAAAAATCCCAAACAACACCAAAACTAGAAGTAAATGTAAATCATAAAACAACCCATTCCCTTACGCATATTCTAATATAAAGTGATACAAGTAAAAAAAACTTCAAGGGATGTACCAAAAGAAATGAAAAGAAGCAACACTAACGGTCTTAACGTCCGAGATAATATGGTTCTGTACAGTCACTAAAGTCTTCATGGAAACCTGAGAACTTTTTTATATACATTGGGTGAGTATACAGGTATACACAGTAGGGAAGACCAAAAGCTCTCGTGCACAAGTGGGGATGAATTCTAATTCCCCATGATAAAAGAAGATAGCCAAATCACCTTGAGGGAAACTATCTACCCAAGCATCAATAAGGCACACTCCCAAAAATATTCATGTCTAGTAAACTAATAGTAAAAACACATCGATGTTTGGGTACCCCGCACCACTTTCCCACTGGTTATTGAATCCATCTTACGTGTTAGACCTCCCCTGCCATTTTCACTATAGTCTCACTGCCACCCCAAAGACAACCTTTTGGTCCACCACAACCACTCATCCAACCCATAGACACCTGGGCCACAACAACCACACACATTCCCGCCCGTAGACACCTAGGCTACAATAACTACTTGCATGCATGATGACACATGGGCCTCATCCCGAAGACACTTGGGAAAAAACTGCATACACACTCTAGGTCCAACCACCAAAACTACCGTGCCCAAAGAATCTTTGGCTATATTTGACCTCAGGCCATCATATCTTTCCCAAAGAGTCTTGGGATACTTGGGAAAGGGAAAATAAAATGAGCTAATAAATAGCCACTCATAGGAGTTTTGGAAAAAACACACACCCCCATGAAATTGGGGTGTTCGGCACAAATTTCAAAACATGGATGGGGTGAGAATAAGAAACATAAATACTAAATTATAAATATAGGTTAACAAGCACTCATCCCAACCCAAGGGTTCCAAAACTAGCACATACACAAACACCCTCATTACTATTCATTCATAACATGCATAAAAGCCACAACCAAGTCATAACTCATTCCTAGAAAACAATTCCCGATTGAACCCTTCTTGTTATAACATTCATGTTGTTCCATTTAAATAAATCTTCAATATTGGGCAACTAATAGGCATATCCATAAGCCAGTGAAATAAAAATATCCAAGACGATAATTAAGCATTCACACCCAGTTCTCTTGTAATGTCACAACAACCAAAGTGATCTCTGAGATCCCTTGATGTATTGGAACCAAACTAAGCCCCAACATAAGACCCCACATGGACCCAAATAACAAAACTGACATCTACAGAATAGAGGATCCCATCCTCATCCATGTTACCTCACGACAATCAAGTAAAACAACCATAAATATCATCCAAACCGGGCAATGGCGTTTTTAGATTTAAACACAACATTCCATTAGTTCTGTATTTATGTTTGGTTAACCGGGGTGACCACACAAGGATTATTATTCATTGGGAATCCATTTAATCAACCGAGATTATTTGATTAACTAGTTTTTTATTACAGAAATTAAATCACAGAAGTATCTAGAAAATAGAGGTTTATTCATGTGAAATAATGGACCACAAAGGACCATGATTTTTAGTGGACATAATCCCATACAATTCACAACATATAAGAAATTATATAAGAGTATGGAAGCATCATAGAACACACCCCTTAATTCTTGAAAAAACTATTTAGTATATTCATTAATGCGTGGTTTCATCCATATCCATAGGAAAATTATCATACCCACCCTGCATGATATATAGTAAAGAGAGATGAAAGAAAAAACCCTACTTGGATGAACAATGATCGATGTTTTTCTCCACGCGCAATGAACTGGGGATGAGTGACTTGCAGGGGAGGAACTCTGAGGACTCCATGTATGATTCGGAAAGGCTCCAACACCGGTGTACCACATTACTTGAGAAGGAGGACTCTAAACACACCAAATAAGTGAAAATATACAAGCTAAGAAGAAGAATGAATCTCAGGAAATAAATGGTGTGATCCTGGAGTTATGGAATATGAAATCTTGAATGGTTTTAATGGTAGGTCGTGGTTTCTCCACGTGGATGGGTGGTTATACGTGATGGAATTAATTTTCATTTAATAATTTTCATTGGATAGGTGTCTATAATGACTGGGAGATAAAGGATTTCCTTTAAATAGAGGAAAATGCGTAATAGGGGAAGTATTGTAAATTATGGGAAAAGGGGTGTGACACCAAGGGAAAGGCCACACATATTGGTAAGACAAGCGTCGCTCGGATCTTGGGGGATTTTTTATATTATTTATGAGATTTAAATGGAATTTAAAGGGGTATTAAAACACTTTTACATCAAAAGATATGTTAAAGGGGAGGAATTGGGAAATATCGGAAACTAGAAAAAAAGGGTGGGACACCATTTGGTGAGACACTGTCATGGTGCCACCATTTTAGTGTGAGACCATGATTGTGAAAATGCTATGGTTCCACCTTCATAGTGCCGCTCCGACCAGTGCCACCATCATGGAACCATCATTATAGTGACACTATTTGATGGAACCATGTTTCTGGAAAACTCCTTAATGAGTCAATGTCTGGGCCATTACATATTAGGTCCTGAATTCAATAAAACCTTCTATATGTGAGCTTCGAAGGATGTAACTCTAATGAAATTTTCCTCTAGTTCTCTATGAGTGTTTTTAGGGCCGGCCTAAGAGGCTTGCATAGTGGCAATGTTTTTTATAACTCATAAAAAATATAAAATAATAACAACCAACAATAAATTAAAAAAATTAGACCATGTATATAAGATATATTATTTTTAAACAATATCGAATTTAATTAAATGTTTTGATAGATTATTTTATCAAAAAAATGTTAGAGTGATAATTACGGATTACAAATATTTCCTTCTCTAGACATTAATTGGGTATCCATGCCTCTCTGCACTTCATGTTTCTATGGGAATATGGAGTGTAATTTCACCAAGGATCTTGGGAGTGTGACCCTAGACATGGGTCATCAAACCATGTAGCCCCACATAAGATGTCAAACTGGGGACACTACATGACCATTAACCCATGGTCCTACGTATGATCCCTTGGTAAATATCTCAAATACCTGGGTAAGTCACATGGTCTATAGGCCTAACCACATGGTATGTAATACTAAACTCATCTAAACCAATTCTTCTATTAGATTTAGAGCTACATGGAATGTTTTCCATCGATAAAATGTTTTGTAGTTGGGTTTAACAGAAAACATTTTGTCGATTTTTCCTACAGATGAAATATCCATGATTTTGACTACCGTTTGTGCAATTATACCGTAAAAAACAGATGTAATCGAAGGATGTTTTCATTCATCATTTTTTCCTATCCTCTAGTACTAGTAAAATAGAATCTCAATCTCTCATGTAGTAACTAAAATTCCTATCATCACCATTCAGGTCTCGAAACCTGAAATAACTCTTAATTTCCAAAAAAACACCTCAACCCATTTCCAATCCTTCAATTCCTATGTTATTCTAGTAATGTTAATGATTTAAGGGGTTTGATCGCACTTAATTATCCTAATAATTCCAAATTACTAACACTGTGGCCCAATAATGTGGAATGTGGAGAATGGTAGTGAAAAAAAACATAAGAATAATGTGTGATCATCATTTTCCAATGGGATCCTGATCAATGATTACATATTTCGAAAACAAAAGAATGAATCAATGGAAATGTAGATAAATTAAATTAGTTTTAATAATTATAATAAAATATGGGCTCATGGAAAAACTAAGTAAATAAAAAGTTATATAAATCATCTTTATAATTTGAATTAAAGGATTAAAAATCCTCATAATAAAGAGACCTACCTTAATAAAAAATATATTTTTGTTGAAGAAAACAATTGTTACTGTGGGTTTTGGAGATCCATATATATATAGAATTTATCTCATGAATCCCCTTGATTATTCATCCTTCATCCTGGATCCCAGGTTATCAAGACTGAGTGAGCTCTCCCTTCCTCCTATCAAATATCGCAGGGTTATTTTTTTAATTATAGACATTATTCATAATGTTGAATATATTAATATTAGATTATGTTTATTTTACATTAAATAAGTTAAATTAAAAAATAATTTAATATAGTTAATACCCTTTCCAATGTTCACCATCCACGGTGTGGCACCCTGAGATTTTTTGAAATATTATTTTCGAATTAATTTATTCTATTTTATATTATGCCTTTCATGAAACACTATAAATATATTATTTTATGTAAAAGAACTATGTTTGGACTTCTTTTATATATAATCCTATGTTAATCGTCTATTAAACACATTATAAACATTAGATTTCTCTACACAATACACTATGGTTAGCTTGTGTTACACACAATAATGACATTCCATGATGCTTTGTGTAACATAGAAAACCACGCTTTACCAAATAAAGATATGTTATATAATATATACTAGACATTAAATTTTTAATGATGAAAAGGGATAACTAAATTATGAAAATCTATGATTTATGCAAATATAAAATTAATTCATTGGTTAAAATTAATAGGAAATGAATATGAAAAAAAATTTAATAGAAAATAAAATATTATTAAACCCAGAAAGTTTTTTTACCTCAAAAATTTAATTGAATAACAATTAGTGAGTGATATTAAATTTATATAAATATTATATATTAAATAAAATATTTTTGATATCCAACCAATGTATTTTATAGTCTTAAGATAAAAACAAACCTAGTTTTATAGAGAAAATTGTATATTCTTATTAAAGATTTTTTTACCTTCTCTTAATGGAGAACCTTTTCAAATCCAATTTTTTAAAATTTTATAGATTATATACATAAAAAACATAAAATATTAATGTTATACACAAAAATTATTTTAGGGTAAATTTGTAGTATTTTTCCATAAGGATTCATTTTTTAATAAATAGTTGAAAAACACTAAACATTAGTTCAACACTGTTTTTTCATAAAAATTATTTATAAATAAATTATATTTTATATTGGTAATAAAGATTAATTAGATAATATTTTTATAAATTAATCCAATTTATGTCATTGGAATCAATTTCTCATTGAGATTGACTTTAAAAACAGTGCAAAATTGTGGAAGGATTTATTTTAAAACCCTACATTGTCATCCCGTCAACATGATTGAATTTAAATTAATTTCTGCCTCTCTTTTTATTGGAATTTAGAAAAATTGATTCCATATTCGAAATCAGAATAATTTATAATTTCTAATAAGATATAATTTGTTTTTCTAAAAAAAATTAGTGAAAATAATTAAAATTAATTACAATGATTAAGGTAAAATTTAGAATAATAATTGAATAAACCATAATCATAAGGGCCCAAATGAATATAATCTTGTCCAATTCCCATTAAATGGACATATTTATTCCATAAAGCTTCCATTGTTTTATTTCATTGGTTTTTATTGACTTTTTTATGTAAAAACATGGCTACACCAAACTTGTTTTAAAAAATTCCAAGTGTATCCTTTCCCTTCTCTATATGAGGCCACCAAATCTCCCACTCTATAAAACCTATCAAACCATGTTGGATTTCTCAATATCTACCCAATACACTATCCATAAATCAACCCTTATTATTCTAAGCCTCCAATTTCTCATAAATCCTTTCAAAGAAGCTACAACACCTGGATGTTTTAATGAAATATTTTCCTTAAATAATTTTTATCCTTAAGTAGCTTTCTTTGCATGAAATTATGACTTTAAACGAACTATGAGATTCCCTTAAAATAAAATTAGTTTTATAGCCTGGGTGTTAGGTTAGTGGGAATAATTATATCTAACTTATAAAAATTCATTATAAAAAATATAAATCAATTAGATATTTATATTTTAGAGTGATATACTTTTGGTAATTAAATTAATAAGAAATATATGTGTTATATAAGTAATAAAATATTTTTTATTTTCCTTCAATGGTAATTTAATTCCTAGGTTATTAATAAAACCTTATTTGATGTATTTTTATGAAGATTAATTTTACACCTTTGAATGGAGAACCCATTTTAAATTAAGGCTCTGACATATTAATTGTTTTTATATGACTACATAAACATGTGATTTTGATTTGGGGTATAAAAATAGACTTTTTATAAATTTTTGATATATTTTGATAACTTTTATATTTTGATGAATATTAAAAATACGCTAAATTTTAATAAAAACAACTTTTTTCATTGAGAAAATTTATATGGTTAAAGTTTAATATTTAATAGTTTTATTGTATAAATTGAATATTTGTTTACCATTTAATATTATTTATATCATTACCATTAATTTTACATTGAATTAATAGGTAAAAACATTTCAATATTTTTCAATATTACAACTTTTAAAACATGTTTTCTCAATAACGGGATTAATTCAAAATTAATTACTGAAACTTTTGTATTTTGAATTTTCAAAAATGGATTCCTTATTTGGAATCATTAGGTCTAAATTATATTAATATGATACTTTTATTTTTGGGAATTATGAATAGTAAATTTGATAAATATTTTTAATATAATGGTTAATGGTGAATCGAGTAATTAAAGGTAAAAATAGTATTATAAAATTACCTTAACACCTATGAAAATCCTATTGTATGATTAAATTATCCCCTTATCATCTAATGTTCATTATGTCATCACTTTATTTCTAATTACATATGAAAATTACATGAATGTAATAAAAACTAATGAAATGGAAAAACCATGGCAATATATTTTTATATAAGTGTATTAATTTTAATATATAGATTACCAGGAGATAAAATCAACTATAGAGAGTCTATAGAAAGATAATATAATTTCCCAAATTATAAAAATTTATTTAGTTTTTTAGAGAATATATGATTACCATTAATAATGACACAATAGTGATGTCAAAATTATTTTATTAATAAAAATATCAAATAAATAGTTTGAAATTTTTTAAATGAAATATCATATTATCTAATTTATGTTATCCATGAATTTTCTAAGAATATATTAAATTATAAGACTGTATATAATATTTTGGTTCGAATTTATCTTATTGTGAATTTTATTTAATGTTTAATAAAAAATAGTGTCAAAATGGACACTATTGATATTTTATAAACATAAAATTTTATTAAATTATTAAAAAATCATAACAATATTTAAAAAATTAAAATTTATAATGATAAGGTCTAAAATTTCATAAATTATTCATTTGTGGTCATTTGACACCAAATAAGTAAATATTCATTACCATTAAATATTTAGAACATTATTACCAAAATTAAACATTAATAGAATAACTAATGGTCAATTAAAAAGGTAATATTTAAATTGACAATATATGTTGACAAAAATTTATTGGATGATGATATTACAACCGTATCACATATAATCTTCTAATTAGTGAAAATTTTCAGGTTTTAGGGTTGGTTTGATATTTTTATAAATTAATATTTTTGTGTGTTTCCTAAAGTGCCCATCTACTCTATTATAAAAGGGAATATCCTCTCCCTCCTCTCCACTCCATTTTGAGTGTTCCTGCTCAGATAAACCCTTCCTATTACTCTTTTTAACTTTCCTAGTAACATTATGGAGGTTATTTTCTTCTCAAAAGTACATCTCTAGTGCCGTAAGTGTAAATTCAAAGGAGGCACGTCGAGGAAGAGGTAATCTCTTCTATCGGTTCTTTCAAATTTCCTTCTTCTTCTAATCACTCATATTTAGTTGTTTCATTATAATATAAAAACATAAGTATCACTCATATACTGATATGTTATTAAATATGATAAAAACCGATTTCACATTTTATCCATCCTATAAAAAAAATTCCTGCTCGTGTGTACGTACGTTTTACCGTCTCCATGATGTGGTGTAATCTGTTTTTCACCACCACCTAACTTGGATGGGTATATTGGTGTACAAAATACCAATATATAAAAAATATAACATTATAATTATTCTGAGAAACTATACACCAACCACTTCAATACCATTCATGAATTATGGGAACAATATCGTTGCTCATTCGTACGTACGACTTACCGTCTCCACAGTGCGATGTGATTCGTTATACATGATCTTCATTAAAACACGATTATATAAATCAATTGAATGAATAAATAAGATATATATTAAACTAATACCATGATTTAAATGAAATATCTATAACCTAAAAATTTCAACCAAAACATATCCGACAAAACATTAGTAAGAACATAAAGTAGTTAATACACGAATAATGAGTATTAATGAAATGTTACTAACAAACTAATGAAAATATAATCATAAATGTTATCATAAAAATGATTATGATTCTAGAATAAATCCGTAACATTATTTAAATAATTATATAGGAGTTTCAGATACATACGAAGAGAATCATACCTAAGGTAAGGGATAACTTTTCCAATCATGTTTTTATATGAGATTGATTATTCATAATTATTTAATGGGGACATATTTATCTTCCATGTACATGTTTCCAAAAATTGTTTTCAAAAAATGTTTAATATTAATCCTTGCATGTTTATAGTCATTTTTTTCCCTTTCTTGACTGTTATCACATGGTATGGAAGAAAACTATCTTTTGTTTACAATAAAAGGTACTTTTTGACTTTTCCGACAAAAGTATAGGGAGAATGATTTTTTATCTTATACGGCATGATCTAATACTTATGCTATTATGTAGCATTATTTCAATGAATATCAAATTACATGGTTTCATGTTTCTTTTCAATTAACTTCTTTTCTTTAAATTTTTTTTGACATATTGAGAGAAGAAAATATTTTTTAAGAAGAAAGGATATTTTCCTCAAGAACTAAGTTCAAGTGATTTATCAAAATTATTTTCCATCTAAGATGATATAGGGTTATGTTTATATTTCTATTTCTACTTTTACATGATTATTTTATGATGTAATTATGTTTATTTAGTGATTTTATCTTATATGGATTATGCTATGATGACATGATGATTAAGAATCCCATTTTATTACATGGGTTATGCTATGATGAATTATTTGTGTTTTTGTGGAACACATAAGAATGGTTTCATTATGAAACAGGTGGGACCTATATCTAAATCCCATGAATTGGTTAATGATTTATATCTCATGATATAGACACTACTAGAATGAAAAGTTAATCTGGTTATGTGATATGGGGTTGGAACGATGAGAGGAATCAGTTCAGTAATAGACTCTATCCGTTATGATGGTCTTCGAAAAGTGACTGGACTGATATGAAATTATTTTCTATTATTATGTGTGTATGACACAATGTTTCATGTCTTATGTTCTTATTAATTGGATTAAATTTCACTTATTTTATTTATCCCATGATATGATATTATGATCTCTTATACTAGATAAGATTTTCCAATTTTATGTTATTATGAATATGTAATGATTCATATTTCCATTATTTCACCTTACTGATCATTTGAGCTCACCCTTTTGTATTTTTCTTTTCCCCAGTTTAGGAAGAAGGGTTTTAAATATGATATGTAAAAGTAGTCTTGTTATTGTGATATAAAGATGAGAAAATATAAATTTCTTATGAACCAGTTGTTTATGATTACATGTTTCTAAATAAACTATACCTATATGGTCTTATCATGATTTTTTATATGTTGTAATAAATTTACATCAATTATGATATAATAAAAATTTATGTAATGTATGGTTGATTATAATTGGTATTAGAGGAATGGTATAGTTGACCTTTAGAAACATGGATGAGAAAGCCTTAGTAAGAACAATAATGATATCCTTATGTACATGATACAATCCACGTGTTTTAGAAAAGGCCATGAATAAACTATAATAAAACCTAAAGTGTGATAAATTGAAATTTTGTTCTTTATTATGTGGTTTTCCCTTTATTATTAGTGTTTCTCATACTATGCTTCTTGGTTTTAGTCAATAGATAGAACCTGAAGGAACTGCGTTAATGTTAAATGTGATAGGAAATGCAATGATTGTACCCATGAGCAACCAAATGTTAAGGGAGATGGAATGAAACATCCTATATCCATGCTCACACAACATTATCAAGCTAGGAATCATGAAGGAATTCCAAGCGAGCAAAGGAAGGAGAAATATTCTTTTGAATACATCACGAGGAAGCATCCACCATCATCCAGCGAGATTTCTGATCTATTCGTGGCGGAATAATGGATCAGTACCACTGAAAAGATATTTTCAGTTCTACAATTTTCCGAACATGATAATGTCATCTTAGCAGAATATCGTTTAGAAGGTGAAGCTGATCAATTGTTGAATAATACCAAGAATACAAGGAAAAGAGATGAAATTGAGTCCATGGAATGGGATGTGTTCAACAACATATTTTTTAATAATTAATTACTTCATATTCTTTGAAAAAATATGGAGAAGGAGTTTCTTGAAGTAATGAAAAAGAATGATGAATTTGTTGGTACATATGAAGAAAATTTTACAAGACATTCAAGGTATGCATCTGGAAAATTATCAAACCGGAGAGTAGGATCGATCAATTATTTTGTGGCATAAAACCACGTTTCAGAAAAGCATTATCCATAAGAGACTTTAACAGACACGAAGAAATTGTTCAATGTGATATCAATGTAGAGATGGAGATTAGAGTAACCCATCAGTCATATGGGTTTGATAAGAAGTGGAAAATGCAATTCAAAGGAAAATCTAAATACGACACTGAAAAAAAGATGAGTTTTCCCTTATTCTCAATGTGTGGAAAGAAACATGGATGAAATTTTCTTAATGGGGAAAGTAAATGTTTTATGTGTGGAAAAGAAGTTCATTGGGAAATTGAATACTAATGTGATGGGAAAAAGATGGCATATAATGTGAACAAAGAAAAGATTACATTGAATGCACCTCCTACACATCAATGATACAAGTGCAAGGAAATGAGGCATTATGGAAATCAATGCCCTATTCCAAGGGATATTGATGATGATCATTGTCAATAAACTATTATGTCCAAAGAAAATGTATATTCACATGCAACTACTATCAGCAATGTGGAGTACGATAATGATGTGGTGAAAGGTACACTTATCATCCACTCTAAATTAGAAAATGTTTTATTTGATTTTGGAACCACCCAAACTTTTTTCTGAATAATTTATTAAGGGAATCATCATATTACTTCAACAATTATATGTTGAGTTAGCTGTGACAACTCCTAATGGCACAACTATCACATCAAAAGTTTATAATTCTTCTCCCACTGATGTTTGTGGGAAAGAGCTTCCTAAAAATCATCAGCTCCAACTTGTAGTGGAACTTGATGTGATTAATGGCATGGATTAGATTTTTTATATAGATGTAATTTAAATTTCCAAATAATGGATGTCACATTTTATATTATTAATCAATCTATGGTCTTCTATCTGTGCATGGATGAACATAACCTTTCCATGGAAATTTCGTCAAACATATGTGTCTTAATTCAAATAAATGAAGTTTATTTATATAAAATTGTTTGGAGAAAACTCACGATTAAGAATACAACCATTTTACGAATGTTTGATGATGTTTTTCCAGAGGAATTTTCAGGTCTTCCTCCAAATCCCAAAGTTGAGTTTCCAATAGAACTCATATTGGGTGTTATGCCTATTTCAAAGAAACCTTATAGAATGGACCCATTTTAGTTTCATGAACTGAAGAATCAACTCGAAGAGAATATTGATAAGGTATTCATATGCACTAGTGTTTCACCTTGGGGAGCACAATTTCTGTTTGTTAAGAAGAATGATGGATCAATGAGTCTCTGCATTGATTATCGAGAACACAAAAAGATAACAATCAAGATCAAATATCATCTCCCACACATTGATGACTTATTTGACCAACTTCACAAAGCCCAATACTTTTCCAAGATTGACCTTCATTTAGGGTATCATCAAGTAAGGTTCAAAAAGGAGGATATACGAAGGATGACATTCCGTACAAGGAATGGACACTATTAATATATAGTTAAGCCTTTTGGTCTTAATAATTCCCCTACTATCTTCATGGAACTAATTAATTGTGTCATTTGAGATAATCCTGATTAGCTTGTGGTAGTCTTTATAGATGATATTCATGTCTATTCAAAGATCAAGGGAGAATAGGAAGATTAGTTGAGAATTGTACTAATGACCCTCTGAAATGATAATCCTTCTGCCAAATTTACCAAGTGTGAATTTTGGCTTAAAAATGTTTTATTTTTGGGTCACGTTATCTCAAGGGAAGGGATATTTGTTGATCCAGCAAACAAAATGTCACTGAACGATGGTCGAGACCGAAAATAGTAACTTACATCTGATGTTTTACTAGTTTGGATGAACATTATCTCTTTTTTGTAAAATAATTTTCACTATTATCTAGTCCACTCACCAAGTTGACATGGAAAGGATTTATGTTCATTTGGATGGAGGAATGTGAATCAATTTTCAATGAGCTAAAAAGAAGGTCAGCCAATGAACCTGTGCTCACATCACCTTGTAGTGGAGAATGGTTTGTGAACTATAGTGATGCATCCAAGAAGGGGTTGGTGTGTGTTATCAGGAAAAATGATATTTCAATAGAATACACCTCAAGGATGTTGAAAATAAATGAGAAAAATTACCAAACTCATGATTTGGAGGTAGCTATAGTAATCATTGCATTAAATATATAGAGGCATGATCTTTATGGTGAAAGGTGTGATATTTATACTAATCATAAATGTTTAAATAATATTTTTCTCACAAAAGGAGATGAATATGTACCAAAAAAACATGGATGGTGTTGATTAAATAATATTACTGCTCAATACATTACCACCCTGGGAATGAAAACAAGGTGGCAAATGCATTAAGTTGACAAGACCATGACATCTTATCTATGATGAGGATCACGAAAGATCTAATATTTATGAATTATCAAAGGATGAATCTTGAAAATATAATGGAAGGGAAGAAATCATATATTTCTCAAATTAATGTTAAACCATATATACATGTTAATATTAAAGTGCCATAGAAGGAAAACTTTGAGTTTCAAAAGAAGGTGATAAATATTCCTGAATTATACCTTGATAGTGATGAAATAATAAGGTTCACGAATCAGGGTTGTTTTCTTCCCATTCTATAATTATAGAAGAAGCTATTTAATGAGGATCAAAGTTATTCATTCTCTATTATCCATGGAATCATGAAGATGTCAAGGGACCTGAAATAGTTCTTCTAGTGGGATGGAATAAAAAGAGATGTTGCTAAATATGTCTCTTGATGATTGTTTTGTAAGAAAGTTAAGGATGAATGGAAGAAGTATGAGGGGATGTTATAATCGTTACCTATACCCGAATAGAAATGGGAAAACATCATTTCGGACATTGTCATCGGATATTCCAAAACAGACAAAGTCAATTATGCTATCGGGTTTATAGTTCACCGCCTTATGAAGTCGGCACACTTCATTGGTAATAGAGAGGATTTCTCTCTTGACCATCTTTCCAGTATATATTTAAAAAATTTGTAAGATTTCATGGAGTACTGCTTTCCATTATATCTGATTTGGATGTAAGGTTTACCATGATGTTCTGGTGATGTCTTCAGTATTCTCTAGATACAAAGTTATGTTTAATCACTACTTATCATCCTCAGACAGACGGTCAGTCTGAGAGAACAATTCAAACTCTGGAAGACATGTTGAGAGATTTCTCTATGGATTTAAAAGTTGGTTATGATCAACACCAACCTTTTGTGTAATTTTCATAAAATAATATATTTCATTCCAGTATTTAGATGGCTCTTTATGAATCCCTCTATGGAATGAAGTGCAGAACTCTAACTTTCTGGGATAAAGTTAGGGAAAATGCTATTAGGACCGTTTACTTTTTATGAAATGGAAGAAACTGTTAGATCTATTCAACAAAATAAAAGAGAAGCTCTGATTCGACATAAAAGTTATTCTGAAAACTGATGAAAAGATCTAGAGTTTGATGTGGGTGATAAGGTGTTTTTACGAATATCTCCCTATAAGAGAGTAATAAGATTTGGAAACCAGGGAAAGAGGAGCCCTATGTATATAGATGCTTTTGAAATTATGGATTGTGTTGGGAATGTAGCATACCATTTGGCACATCCAAATAATATCTCTCGAGTTCATGGTGTGTTCTATGTATCCCTCAAAATAAAGTATATACCTGATCCTTCATATATACTAAGATCAGAAGGGGTATCACTGGAGCACGATCTTTCTTATGAAAAAAATGATAGATATTATGGATCATAGTGAAAATTTTATATGAAACAAGACCACCCACTTGGTTAACGAATTATGGAAGAACCAAAAATTAGAAGAATCTACATGGGAACTTGAGAATATTATTTGGGAGAGGTATCATTATATGTTATTTCCATGTGATGAATTTTAATGGTGAAATTCAGTTTAAGGGGGATAGAATGTAACAACACGATGTTTTTATGAAATAGTTTCTTTAAATAATTTTTATCATTCAATATCTTCCTTTGAACGCAATTTTGAGTTCAAACGTACAGTGATATTCCCTTAGTATAAAATTTCCATTATAGCCCAGTCGTTGGGTTAACAAGAATAATAATATTTTACTTTTGAAAAATGCATTATAAAAATTATAAATTAATTAAATATTTTTATTTTAGATTTAATTACTTTTGGAAATGAAATTAATAAGATACATATGTGTTATATACTCAATAAAATATTTTTTATATTCATTCAATGGATATTTTATTCATAGGTTAAGAATAAAACCCAAATTGATGTATTTTTTTAAAAGGTTAATTTTACACCTCTAAATGAAAAAAAATGTAAATTAAGACTTTGACACATTAATTATTTTAATATGTAAAAGTAAAAATGTTATTTTTGTAACACCCCAAGCATCTACGGTACGATTCTCTTTGAATAATGCAATAGCGTGTGTTGTACGCAACAACGAGTTCTAACACACCACAACCAATCAAACTAGCCGTTATGAATTGTAATACCCACTTTTTGAAATTTATAAATTTTATTTTTTAAAATGGGCTTCATTTTTGGATTTGGAAAATCTAAATTATCCTAGAGAGAATTTTTGGTATTTTTCTGAATAGCTTCATTTTTTGATGAATAGTGAAACCACTAAGTGGTAGTTAAAAAAACTGAATTTTTCATAAAACATAATTTTACCGCTTCTATGAGTGGAATTTCAAAAATACGAGACACACAGTTAATATCAAGGAGTAAAATGTGGTTCAATGAGATGAAAATAATTTTTGGTGAATAGTTACTTTTTACTTTTATTTACCACTATTAAAAGTAAATAGGGTAACTAATGGTAAAAATAATATTAATATTACCCTAACACATGTCCTAATTCTATTGGAAAAGTGTATCTATACCTAAAAAAACCTTATTAATAAAATATTATCATTTATTTCCACTTGGATTAGATTATGACATTTATTATTATTTAATTCAAAGAAGAGTTAAAAGAGTTAAAATCAATGTTTATTTACTAAATTATTTTTAATATAGGGTTATACATAAGATAAATTCGATAGTAAATATTAATTAAAAAGCTAAAAAAATTTCATATATAATGATATTGTATTTATGATTTTTATACATTAAATAATTTAATTTATTTATGACACAATGATGGTGCAGTAATTACCATAATAGTGAAAAATTAAAATAATTGATATTATAAATACTAAAATAAAGATAATCTGAGACTTTTTATAAATTAAGATAATTTTAATGGTTAATATGACATATTAGTATTGATTTAATTGACTTTTTTAGAAGTAATCATTCTGTTGTGATTTTCACAAAAATCAATTTTACAAATAGTGTCAAAATTTACCAAAAAGAGTTTTTAAAACAAATATTATATTATTAATTGATATTCAATTCCTAAAAATCTAAGGTTCGGTCAAGAGACTTATATCATGATAGGTGTATCATTAATGGACCACATGGGGGTATCTTGGAGATATATAGTATGTTTATTGACTATATAATATAAAAATACAAAGTGACATGGTAAGTGTCAAACTAATTAACTAAGAGTTAAAACTAAAAGATAAGGTTAATATAATGATGAAAACATGTCTAAATTATATTGGTTGAGTGGTTTGAAACCCATCCCCACCTTAAACTTTAAATAATCCACTTTTGATCCATTAGAAAACGAATAAGAATTTATTATAAAATAATATTTCTAGCTTTTCCAAAGGTGCCCCTCACCCCACTAATAAAAGGGAACTCCCCCTTCTCATTAATTCACACCATCAAAGCCATTTGGCTCAGCCATCCCCTGCCGAAATACTCTCTAAATTTCCCTCAATTCATCCTAGAGTCCTTCCTTTAGGCAGAAAGCTATCCTAAGAAGCCCTTTTGATCAAATCAAAAGGAAGAACCTGAAGAAGATGTAATGATTTCACCACCTTGTTTCAAGTTCCTTTCTTCTTCCACTTCATCTGTATTTGTTATTACCATTCTAAAATAATAACTCATGTATATTATATATAATATTATGTTATTATAAATATGGTACAACCATATTCAGTATTCTATCCATCCTTTGAATTACATGTCACTATACATGTGTACGCACGACTTACCGTCTCCACGTCGTGGTGTAATTGTTATTCAATATATTATTATTTGGATTGGTATAATAATGATTAATAATTCATGTAAATGACAAATATAACATGATAAGGATTATTTATATATGATATAACATCCAATTAAATATTATTTTAATATCAAAATAATGATATTGTCCCTCGTGCATACGTACAGACTACCGTCTCCATGAACGCGATGAGATTCATTCTCCATCGTATCCATCCAAGTCTAATTCTCATTTGATGAATAATAATAGTATATATGGACTTGATATCATTCTGGATATGAATATTATACAACCTATCCATGAAAAACAAATCTTACATAACAAAACATATAAAAGACAACGAGTATGTTAACACCCGAAACAACGATTATACTAAGATATTATTAAACAATCAATGTTGAAAGATCATATATGATATCATACTAATGTATATGATTATTGTATAAATTAATAACATTTATTTCACCATTATACAGGAGGTTAACCTACCCCCAACCAAGGAAAAGTACAAGGTAAGGGTTTATTTAACAATCTATTCGTTATCTGAGGTTGTTTATACGTAATAATATACTGGGATTTCCATATCATCCACATACATGTTTCTTACAAATGTATTTCAATTTTTTTTAATATTTACTAGATTATGGGAAAAAGTCATTTATACCCTTTTTGACATTTATAAGTGGTTTATAAAGGAATATTTCCGTCGTTTTCCAAACAAGGTCCTTTTTAACCTTTTCGTCAGAATTATGGTAAGAATGTTTTTTTTAACTTATACGGAGGGTGCAACTATTTTCCGCCATTATAAAATCTTCGAAGCTTCCCTTACAAGATTATAAGAATCTTTTCAAAGTAATTGTTTTATTTTATAATTATGTGACTTTTAAGTGATTTCAAAAAAGGAATATTTGTCTCAAATAGTTTTGATTTCATCTATGTCAACATCCTTTGATGGATTTTAAGCTTATTTGAAGTTGATTTATTATTATAAAAAACTTCCATATTGTATTGAAGGTTTTGTGATTTTTTTGACTTTTGATATGTTCTTTTTATACCATTCATGGTTTATGGAGAAAGTATTGACATTTCTTATGCTTTTTTGAATACTAATGTTTATGTTATGTTTAAACCTGTTCATATAAGGAATGAATTGGACTTAATATGTGACGGGTGGAGCCCGCTATAGCTCCTCGATGCATCAGTAAGTCTCATGAGACAAACTAGTGTCTTGGAAAAAGGCTTTGAAAAATCTTATTTGTAGTCATGGAACGAGGCCTTGGCTATGTGGTTATGATTGTCTGGCATTATGCATTCCATCATTATGAAAGTGGTTATTGATATTTCATGTGATTATTCGAATAGTAGAATATCCATGTGAATAAGAAAATGGCATTACTTGATTTTATTTTTGCCATACTATATTAAAGTTCAAGTTTAAAAGGATTTTTTTAGTTATACACTGCCTTAAATGTTTATTCTTATTTATGAATGTTTCCGCTATATTGTTATCCTTACTGGGCATTTGAGCTCACCCCTTTTCTATGTTTTATTTTTCCCATGATGTGAAGAAGTAATTTATGAATGACCTGCAAGAATAGTATGATGGGATAAGAGTATGTAATATGGAGACTATATTGTTGTAGTATTAATTTTATGATTCAATGTAAAACTTTAGGAATGTATCTAGTTATTCCAAGGCTACTAAAATAATCGGTCTTTGGAGACTTGATATTTTTTGTGATCTTGCCAAGGTTATGTAATAATGCACCGACTCTGCGTAACTGGGGTCGGGGTGTTACAGTTGGAATCAAAGGAAGTTTAGTACAAACCTTGGAAGCTAGATTTAGATAAACTCTGATTAGAGAAAACAGACTTAAGATGGACTTTTAGGATTAGTATAGAGGAACTTACTAGAATTTTGGTATTCTAGATATTTTTTGAGTTTTCTGAGAAATACATCTCTATTTGGATACGAGCAGGTAGAGGCAGTTCTGGCATAGATGTACCTAGGGGTAAAACCCAAAAACACCGCTTTGAGCTAGAATCGAACGGGAACTGGTGCATGACAACGGGCCTTGCTGCACTCTTGGTTAGGACTCTCCCAGGGGATATTCTTATGATAACTCTCATTTTCATTACAAATCATTATGAAGGGTTTATGAGTATATACATCCTCAAAAAAACCATTTTTATGATTATGGATTATATCCATAAATAGTTCAATTTATGTTAAGGGTTTTATAAGTATGGAATTATGTATTTTGATTCATAAACTGATCTTGTTTATGACATTGTTTAGAAATGGAGTATAGTGGAAGAAATGGAAACCGTATCAATGCACTCACTCCATGTAGGGATTGCCCTCCTGCTCAATATAACTATAGTGGAGCTGGTGATGCAACTAGTGCTGATCAACTAATCACCATACTAGGACAACTCACTCAGGTTATGAATAATAACCTTACCTGTATGGTGCACCCTGATCCACAACATAGAGGATCAATGTTAGATCGCTTCATTAGGCAGCAACCACCAACATTCAATGGGAGTACAAATCCATTAGTAGCTGAGCAATGGATAAGTTTCATAGAGAAAATATTTTAGGCTTTGGGAAGTAGTGAAAGGGAAAAAGTTATCATGGCAGTTTACTGCCTGACTAGAGATGCTGATCAATGGTGGTCATTGATTCAAAACATGACGGAAGATGATGAAGTATCAAATATGGAATTGAGGGAGATAAAAGATCTTTTTTTAGAAAAATACATTACTCACGACCATCAAGCAGATATGGAAAGGCAATTTCCGAGTATGAGACAATAGGAGGATGAGAATGTCGCAAAGTATGAGGATAACTTTACATGGTTAGCAAGGTATACGAGAGATTATATACGTAACCCAAGAACTAATATTTATCATTTCTTTTATGGGTTAAAACCATTTCTCCATAGAGAATTAGTATCACAATCCTTATCCTCGTACGAAGACATTGTCTCATATGCTATCAAAACAGAAATGTAATTCTCTAAGTCTTATGATTTTAAATAAAATCAAGAGAAGAAGAGATCTGCTGATCAATCTGGGAATGGAAATAAGGGGATGAAGGGAAAGGTCTAATATCCATCATGTGGTAAATGTAGGAAGAAACACCCCAGTACTTGCTTAAAGGGAATGGGTGTCTGTTACAAGTGTGGTGAAAACGACCACCAAGCTCGTGATTGCAAAGGGAATAAGGAATCTACCGATGTTTAGTGCTACAATAGTAGGGAGATGGGACATTATGCAAATTAATGTCCTAAGCATCAGGGGAACTTACATCAGAAAAGGCCAAGGGATCAAGGCCAAGCTTATGCTATCACTACTGCTGAGGTAGAAGCTCCGAAAGACGTGGTGGTAGGCAATTTAATGGTTTCCACATGTTTAGAAAATGCATTATTTGATTCTGGATCATTGCATTGTTTCATATCTTCCCAGTTTTCTAAGAAAATTAGATATTTATAATTTTATTAAAAAAGGGATTTGTCAGTTAAAACTCCTAAGGGATGTATCATTGCAACAAAGTTTTGTGAATCAGTCCACATTAGAGCACATAAATGTTCATTATCAGCTGATCTCATCGTCATGCCTATGAATGAGTTTTCTATAATCCTTGGTATGGACTGGATTTTAGACCATGATTCGAATATTTATTATAAGAAGAAGGAGTTTACAATTTTTGATGATGATGATAAGGAACACCTTATCTTTATAGAAGAATCGTCACCACCTAATTATTTTCTAAATCCACCCCGGTTGCTCAAATAAATTCAATTATTGGGGTGGAATAAAATGAAAATAAAGTTGGTTAGGAAAGGAATGTTCAAATAGAGGATGTACATGTTGTGAATTAATATGTTGATGTGTTTCCAGAAGATTTACCTGGACATCCTCCAGAACGAGAATTTGAGTTTTCCATTGATTTAATTCTTGGATCAAGGCCAATACCAAAGACCTCTTATAGAATGGCCACTGTAGAATTTGATGAACAAAAGAATCAACTAGAGGAATTGAGTAATAAGGGATTTATTCGCCCAAGTGTTTCTCCATGGGGAGCCCCTGTTATTTTTGTTAAAAAGAAAGATGGATCTATGAGGATATGTATTGACTACAGTGAGATCAATGCTATAACAATAAAGAACAAGTATCCCCTACCTCGCATTGTTGATTTATTTGACCAACTTCATGGAGCTCAATACTTTTCAAAGATTGACCTTCGATCTGGATACCATCAGTTGTGTGTGAAGAAGGAAGACATTCTGAAGACAGTATTTCGAATAAGGTACAAGCATTATGAGTTTACAGTAATGCCTTTTGAATTGACTAATGCACCCTCTAGTTTTATGGATCTAATGAACATAGTTTTCAAATAATATCTTGATGAATTTGTAGTGGTATTTATTGATGATTTATTGGTATAATCCCAAAGCTACAAAGGTCATGAAAATCACATGCGCATTATCTTGAAGACTCTAAGAAGACATGAATTATATGGGATGTTTAGAATGTGTGAATTCTGGCTTCAGGTGATTTGTTTTCTAGGCCATATTGTCTTTAAATATGGAATCTTTGTTGACCTTTCTAAGACCATGGCAATCCAAGAATGGCTTGCACCGATTAGTATAACTGAGGTACATAGTTTTATTTGTTTAGCAAGTTATTATCGCCGTTTCTTGCAGAATTTTGCACGGTTGGCTAACCCATTAACAAAGCTCAAACGTAAAGGGGTTAAATTTATTTGGACAAAAGAGTGTGAAGAATGTTTCGAAGAACTAAAGAGAAGATTATTCAATGCTCCTATATTGACTCTACCATCGGGGAATGATGGGTTCATTATTTATAGTGATGCATCAATGAAAGGACCTGGTTGTGTACTTATACAGAATGATAGGGTTATTGCCTATGCATCACGACAGTTGAAAATTCATGAGAAAAACTATCCTACTAATGATCTCGAGTTAGTAGCTGTGATCTTTTCTTTGAAGATATGTAGGCACTACCTCTATGGTGAAAAATGTGAGATTTATACTCATCACAAGAGTTTGAAGTATATTTTCTCACAAAAAGATCTCAACATGAGGAAAATTAGAAGTCTTGAATTACTCAAGGATTATGATTGTACAATACACTACCACCCGGGGAAATCAAACAAGGTGGAAAATTATTTGAGCAGAAAAGATCATGCAGTTTTGAACAATATGAGAATTGAAAGGGATCTAATTTTCATTGATCTATTGAAGATGGACATTGGAATAACCATGGAAGGTGAAACATCAATTATTTTTCAAATGGTTTCCAAACCATATTTACTAGAAAGGATTAAGAGTTCTCAGACTGATGATGAAGAATTTCAAAAGAAGATTAAAGCTGTGAATGATGGGAGATTGAGAGAATTTGTGTATGAAGATAGAATTTTGAAATTTGGGAAGAGGCTTTGTGTTCCCGATATACCTGATCTAAAAAGGGAACTGCTGGATGATTCTCATAGTTCCAATTTATCTATACACCCTAGGACCACCAAAATGTATACAGATTTGAAGGAACATTTTTGGTGGGACAACATGGAGAGGGAGATTGCTGATTTTGTGTCATGTTGTATGGTTTGTCAATAAGTGAAAGCTAGAAGGAAGCAACTGGGAGGATTCATGCTACCTCTTCCCATACCGGAGTGGAAATGGGACAATATTACGATGGACTTTGTCATGGGGATACCAAAGACTCCTAGAAGGAATGATGCAATATGGGTTATTGTTGATCGTCTTACCAAGTCAGCATATTTTCATGCTATAAGAGAAGATCTACCACTGGAACGTCTAGAAAGACTATATATTGATGAATTGGTGAGACTTCATGGAGTACCAATATCGATTGTTTCTGATCGTGATCCCCATTTTACTTCATGATTCTGGAAAAGTCTTCATAAAGCCTTGGATACTGAACTTCATTTAAGCATTGCCTACCACCCTCAAACAGATGGAAAATCAAAACGAACTATTCAAACCTTAGAAGACTTGTTGCGATCCTGCTCACTTGACTTTCAGGGAATGTGGGATCAATATTTACATCTGGTATATTTTTCCTATAACAATAGCTTCCATTCGAGTATTCAGATGGCACCATATGAAGTGTTATACAGAAAGAGATGTCGCACACCAACTTGTTGGGATGACGTTGGTGAAAGAAAACTTGTAGGCTGGGAATAGGTGGAGGAAATGAGGGAAAAGGTGAAGGTAATCCAAAACCACCTCAAAGCAGCTCAAAGTAGGTATAAGAGCTATGTCGATAATCGAAGGAAGGATTTGGAATTTCAAGTCAGTGATCATGTTTTCGTGAAGGTATCTCCATGGAATGGATTCATACGTTTTGGTAATAAAGGTAAACTGAGTCCCAGGTACATCGGGCCTTTCGAAATTCTAGAACGAATTGGGGTTGTAGCTTACCGATTGGCAATGATTCCAAGTCTCTCCAAAGTTCACTATGTGTTCCACATATCTCTGTTGAAGAAATACATGCCTGACCCAACGCATGTACTCACCTATGAGGAATTAGAACTGGAACACGATCTGTCTTATTTCGAAGAGCCCGTCAAGATTCTTGATACCAGAGAACAAGTACTAAGAAACCGGATGACTCGTCTGGTAAAAGTCTTGTGGAGAAATTATAAGATGGAAGATGCAACGTGGGAACACGAGGAACTTATGATGAAAAACCACCCGAGTCATTTCATGCGGTAGTATTCTAGGAATTTCGAAGATGAAATTATTTGAAGGAGGGGAGAATGTAACACCCCAAGCTTCTACTGTACACTTCTCTTGGAATAATGCAATAGCGTGTGTCATACGCAACATCGAGTTCTAACACCCCACAACAAATCAAACTAGCCGTTATGAATAGTAATACCCAATTTTTTAAATTTATAAATTTTATTTTTCAAAATGGACTTCATTATTGGATTGGGAATATCAAAATTATCCTAGGGTGAATTTTTGGTATTTTTCTGAAAAACATCATTTTTTGATGAATCGTGAAACCACTAAGTGGTAGTTAAAAAAACTGAGTTTTTCATAAAACTTAATTTTACCTCTTTTGTCAGTGGAATTTCAAAAATCTGAGAGACACGATTAATATCAAGGTGTAAAATGTGGTTCAGTGAGATGAAAATAATTTTTGGTGAATCGTAACTTTTTACTTTTATTTACAACAGTTAAAAGTAAATAGGGTAATTAAGGGTAAAAATAATATTTATATTACCCTAACACATGTTCTAATTTTATTGGACAAGTGTATCTCGACCAAAAAAACTTTGGGAATAAAATATTATCATTTAGTTCCACTTGTATTAGATTAGGACATTTATTATTATTTAATTCAAAGAAGAGTTAAAATAATTTAAAAAAACGTTTACTTACTAAATCATTTTTAATATAGGGTTATACGCAAGAGAAATTAGATTGTAAATATTCATTAGAAAGATAAAACGATTTCCTACATAATAGTATTTTATTTATAATTATTAGACATTAAATAATTTAATTTATTTATGACACAATGATGATGCAGTAATTACCATAATTGTGAATAATTAAAATAATTGATATTATAAATAACCAAATAAATATAATCTGAAATTTTTTATAAAATAAAATAATTTAATAGGTTAATATTACATATTATGATTTATTTAATTTACTTTTATAGAAGTAATCATTCTATTGTGATTTTCAGAAAAATGAATTTTCCAAATTGTGTCAAAATTGACATAAAAGTGTTTTTAAAACAAATATTATATTATTAATTGATATTAAATTCCTAAAAATCTAAGGTTAGTCCAAGAGACTTATATCATGAGAGGTGTATCATTAATGGACCACTTGGGGGTCAATTGGAGGTATATAGTATGTTTATTAACTATATAATTTAAAAATACAAAGTGACATGGTAAGTGTCAAACTAATTAACTAAGAGTTAAAACTAAAACATAAGGTTAATATAATCACCCAAACCTATCTAAATTCTTTTGTATGAGTTTTTTTCGACCCATAACCACCTTAAATTTTAAATAATCCACTATAGAGCCATTAGAAACCGAATATTAATTTATTATAAAATAATATTTCTATCCTTTCCAAAGGTGCCCCTCACCCCTCTTATAAAAGGGAACTCCACCTTCTCATTAATTCACACCATCAATCCCATTTGGATCGGCCAAACCCAACCCAAATACTCTCTCAACATAACTCAATTCATCCTAGAGTCCTTCATTTGGGCAAAAATCTAACCTAAGGATCCCTTTTGATCAAATAAAAAGAAAGAACCCGAAAAAGAGGTAATGATTTCACCACCCTTTTTCAAGTTCCTATCTTCATCCACTTCTTCTTTATTTATTATTATCATTATAAAATAATAAATCCAGTATATTATATATACATTGATTTTATTATAAATATGGTACAACCACATTCAAAATTCTATCCATCCTTTGAATGACACGTCACCATACGTGCGTATGTATGGCTTACCGTCTCCACATCGTGGTGTAATTGTTATTCAATATATTATTTTTTGGATGGGTATAATAATGATTTGTAAGTAATATATATAAAAAGTATAACATGATAATGACTCTTTATATATGATATAAAATTAAATTAAATATTATTTTAATATCAAAAAAATGATATTGTCGCTCGTGCGTACGTACGGACTACCGTCTCCACGAACGCGATGAGATACATTCTCCATCATATCCATCCAAGTCTAATTCTCATTTCATGATTAATAATAGTATATAAGGACTTGATATCATTCTGTATATGAATAAAATACAACCTAGCCATGAAAAACAAGTCTTACGTAACAAAACATATAAAAGACAACGTGTAAGTTAACACCCAAAACAACGATAATACTATGCTATTATCAACAAATCAATGTTAAAAGATCATATATGATATCATATTAATGTATATTATTCTTGAATAATTTAATAATAATTATTTCACCATTATACAGGAGGTTAACCTACCCCCAACCAAGGAAAATTTCAAGCTAAGGGTTTATTTCGCAATCTCTTCATTATTCGTGGTTGTTTATACGTAATAATCTACTAGGATTTCCATATCAACCGCATCAATGTTTCTAAAAAATGTATTTCAAAAACATTTTTTTACTATTTAATAGAATATGGGATAAAGTCATTTATACCCTTGTTGACTTTTATAAGTGGTTTATAAAGGAATCTTTCTGTCGTTTTCCAAACAAGGCCCTTTTTAACCTTTTTGACAAAACCAAGGTAAGAATGTTTTTTTAAACTTATACGGTGGGTGCCACTATTTTCCACCATTATAAAATCATCAAATCTTCCCTTACAATATTATAAGAAAATTATCAATTTAAATGTTTTATTTTATAATTATGTGACTTTTAAATGATTTCAAAAAAGGGATATTTCTCTCAAATAGTTTTGATTTCATCTATGTCAACATCCTTTGATGGTTTTTAAGTTTATTTGAAGTTGATTTATTATGATACAAAACATCCATATTGTATTTAAGGTTTTGTGATTTTTTTGACTGTGGATGTGTTATTTTTATACCATTAATGGTTTAAGGAGAAAGTATTGACATTTCATATGCTAGTTTTAATATGAATGCTTATGTTATGTTTAAACCTGTTCGTATGAGGAATGCATTGGACTTAATATGTGACGGGTGGAGCCCTCTATAGCTCCTCTATGCATCAGTAGGTCTCATGAGGCATACTAGTGTCTTGGTACAAGGCCTTGACAAATATTATTTGTATTGTTGGAATGAGGCCTTGGCTATGTGGTTATGATAGTCTGGAATTATGCATTCCATTATTATGAAAGTGGTTATTGATATTTCATGTGATTATTCGATTAGTAGAATATCCATGTGAATAATTAAATGGAATTATTTAATTTTATTTTTTCCATACTATGTTGATGTTCAAGTTTAAAAGGATTTTGTTTTAGTTATAAATTTCCTTAAAAGTTTATTCTTATTTATGAAAGTTTCTGCAATATTGTTATCCTTACTGGGAATTTGAGCTCACCCCTTTTCTATGTTTCATTTTTCCCAGGATGTGAAGAAGTAATTTATTAATGACCTACATGAATAGTATGAGGGGATAAGAGTGTGTACTATAGAGACTATATTTTTTTAGTTTTCATTTTATGATGTAATGTAAAACTTTATTATTGTATCTAGTTATTCCAAGGCTACTAAACTAATCGGTCTTTCAAGACTTGATCATTCTTGTGATCATGCCATTGTTATATAATAATTAACTGACTCTGCATAATAGGGGTCGGGCGTTACAATTTTCACATGGGGTATAAAAATTTACTTAGGATAATTTTTGATATTTTATTGATAACTTTCCTATTTTGATGAATAGTAAAAATACGCTAAATTTTAATTAAAAACAACTTTTTTATTGAGATTATTTATATGGTTAAATTATAATATTTAATGATTTTAAAGTATAAATAGAATATATTTTTACCAATTCATATTATTTAATTAATTATAATTAATTTCACATTGAATTCATAGGTAAAAACATTTCAATGTTTTGTAATGTTTTAAATTTTAAAATCTATTTTCTCAACAATGGTGTTAACTTTAAATTCATTACTGCAGCTTCTGTGTGTTTAATTTTTAAAAATGGATTACATATTTGGAATCATTAAGTCCAAATTATGATAATAGGCTACTTTTATTTTTGAGCATTATAAATAGTAACGTTCGTAATTATTTTTATTACCATGGATAAAGGTGAATCAGGTAATTAAGGGTAATAATAATCTTAGAAAATTACTTTAACACCTGTAAAAATTATATTGGATCACTAAATATGACCGTTATTATATATTGTTTGAAATGGAATCACTTTATTTCCACTTACCTATGAATATGACATGAATGTAAAAAAATTAATGAAGTGGACAGTGCCACAATATTATTTTATATAAGTGTATTAATTTTATTATATCGATAAATAGGAGATAAAGTAGACTATATATATTATATGGAAATTTAAAATAATTACCCATATCATAAATATTTATTTATAATTTTTAAAGATTAAATAATTACCATTAATGATGACATAATACTGATGTTGAAAATATTTTATTAATAGAAATATTAAATAAATGGTTTTAAAATTTTTAAAAGAAATATCATATGAACTAATTAATTTCCTCCAAGAATTTTCTAGGTTACTATGACATATTAAGAGTTTATTTGATATTTTTCTCTAATTTATCTTATTTATGAATTTTATTTAAAATTATAATAATTGAATAGTGTCGAAATTGACACTATTCATATTTTATGAACATAACTTTTTATTAAATTATTAACAAATAATAAAAATATTTAAAAATTAATAATTGATAATTATATGGTTTTAAATAGTGTAACATATCCATTTATGGTCAATTAAAACCACGTAATTAGACATTAATTACCATTAAATATTTAGAAAGTTATTACCAAATTTAATCAATAATAGAATAACTACAGGTCAATTAAAAGGATAAGGTCTAAATTGACAAAGTAAATTGTTCATAATTTATTAGTGGATGATATTAAAACTCTATCTCTTCTCATGTTAAAATTAGGGACACTTTCGTGGTTTTTGGGTAGGGTTGGAGTTTATTACAAATTAATATATTTTTGAGTTTCCTAAACTGCCCCTCTCCTCTCATATAAAAGGGCATCTCTTCTCTCTCCTATTCACTCTATTTGAAGACATAAATCTCAGAAAACCCCTATAAATTACTCTTCTCAACATTACTAGTAACATTAATAAGGTTCTGGTCTTCTTAGAAGACCAAATCTCATTCCCTCAGTGGAAATTCAAAGGAGGCACATTGAAGAAGAGTTAATCTCTTCAACCAATTCGTTCAAGTTTATTTCTTCTTATACTTCTGCTTATTTAGTTGTTTCATTATATAATATTTATATAAGTATCAATAACATACAATGCTTTTGTTATAATGACTAAACAACCCAATTTCACATTCTATCCATCATAAGAAAAACAGAATCATTATGCGTGCGTACGTACGGTTTACCATCTCCACACCATAGTGTAGTTTATTTTTCACCACCACCGTAACTGGTTGGGTATAATGTTGTAAATAATAACTATATATGAATAATATAACATTATACTAATTATGAAATAATATACAGACACCACATCTATATCATTCAACAATTATGTGAACAATATTGTAGCTTGTGCATACGTACGACTTACCGTTTCCATGGTGTGATGTGATTTGTTCTACATGGTCTTTATTAAACCATGATTATATAAATGAGTTGTATGAATATATATGATTTATATTATAATAATACTATTATGTAAAATATATAACTATAACCGAAAATGAGGAACAAGAACCTATCTGTCAAAACAAATGTAAGAACATAAAGCAGTTAATACCGATATAACAAGTTACAATGAAATGTTACTAACAAACAGATGAAAATATGATCACAAATGTTATCATAAAAATAATTATAATTATGGAATAAATCCACAACATTTTTTTTAATCATTATACATGATGTTTGGATATATATGAATCATATTGGACCTAAGGTAAGGGATTACTTTTCCAATCTCATTTTTATTTGAGATTGTTAATTCCTAAGTATTTAGTAGTGTTATAATTATCATCCATGTCCATGTTCTAAAAAATATTCCTAAAATATTTAGTATTTTTTCATGTATGTTTCAATTCATTTATTCCATTTTTTTGAATTTTACCACATGGTATGGATGGAATCCTTCTTTTTTTTACCATACATGTAACTTTTGGATTTTTCTAGAATAAGTATGAGGTTGATGTGTTTTTAACTTATATAGCATGAACAGATTTTTACGCTTTAATAGAGCATTTTTTACATGAATATTCCTTTAGAAAATTTCATGTTTATTTTCAATGAACTTATTTTATTTTAAAATTGCATGACATATTGAGAAAAAAATTTGAAGAAGAAATGATATTTTCCTCAATATCTAAGTTCAAGAGTTTTATGAAAATTATTTTCCATATAAGATCATATAGGGTTATGTTTCTATCCCTATTATTACATTTATTTTATTATGTTACGAGGTAATTATTTTTATAAACTTATTTTATCTTATATGAATTATGTTATGATGGCATGATGTTTAAGAATCCCATTTTATTACATTGGTTATGATATGATGTATGATTTATATTTTTATGTAACACAAAATAATGATTTAGTTATGAGAAGTGTGGGACCTATATCTCCCAAAAATGAATTGGGTAACTATTTATATCTCATGAGATAGACATGGATGGAACATCAAGTTAATCAAGTTCAGTGATAAATGGATGGAATAAGGAGAAAACTTGTTTCAGTAATGGACTTTTACTTCTATTATGGTCTTGGAAAAGATCCTAGACTAATATATAATGAATTTCTATGCTTATGTGTTTATACAACAATGTTTTATGTCTGATGTGATGATTATTAGGATTACATTTGACTTCTATGATTTATCCCATGACATGATATTATGATCTCTTATGTAGGATAAGATTTTCAAATGTAATGTTATTATGAATACGATATGATTTATAATTCATTTGTCTACCCTTACATAAAATTTGATATTTCCCTTTTGATTGTTTCTTTTCCAAAGGTTTGGAAGAATGGTATTAAATACGACATTCCAAAAAGGATTCTTGTTATGATGAAATAAATGGGAGAAAATGTAGATGTTTTATGAACCAGTTGTTTATGATTCACAATTTCTAAAGATACTATAACTATAATTTCCTATCATGGTTTTGTTATATTTTGTAACAAATATAATTTAATTCTTATGTAATAACAATGTATGTAATGTATGGGTTGTTATAAAATCCCCTTGGTGGAAACCAAATGGTGATACCTAATTCAGAAGTACGCCCTTCCTCAAGGTAATTTATTTTATTTTCATTATCCACTACCTAAAATATTCATATTACATGATTGAATAAAAACATCTATATCCTCATTATACTAGTTTTTTGTTATGCTCAGGGTACATGAAAGCCACATGAGCACCATTAATTCCATCCGGGATACCAAATATAGAAATTTATGAACAGTAAACAAAAAAATAAACTATTGGGTAGTATAGGGTATGAATGTCAGAGGTTTAACCCATATATACAACATGGGAGAAAATATCAATAAAATAAATTAAACCCAAATGAATTTAAATTTGGAAAAATAAAATATAAATTTTTGTGTATCTAATTTGGTGAAGGAGGTTTGAGAATAAAATATAAAACTAGTTCTGGGAAGCAATGATTCTTGGTTAATGAGATGACAATGTATAAAATAGTTAATTAAAAATTATGCAGTCACATTAATTGGGTCATTGTGAGTAAATTGGTTATATAAAACAATATCCACCATATATTTTCCTTTTCTTATGGTCAGGTACTTCATATTAAAAATTAATGGGAATACTAAAACCCTATTTAAAGATAGGGGAAGGAAAACCCCAATGGTCATTGTGGAATCCAAACCCTAGATGTCACATTAAGAAAATATATTCAATCCACTAAGGTAATGTTCATACTCAAAGAAAGAAATAAATTAAACCAATTCCCTATTCCCAATAATAATGGTCATTCAAGAAGAATTCAGGAAATAGATTGAAAGGAAGAATAAATTTGTAATCTCTATATAAATTGTGATCAAATATAAAATACCTCGTACATTCATTCCTCATGAATAAAGCATTAATTGGAACAAATAAATATCCCACTCATGCTAATCATGAGGAGGTGTATAAAAAATAAAATATAAATATAGAAAAAAAAGTTGTTTCTCAGTGATTCACCTCCCAGGAAGGCATCCCTCATCGAGGCTCTGTCCAGAATATCCCCTATAATGTGTGGCTATGGGATTATTTATATGTGTTTTTTTCAAAATCCCAACCTTATAGATGATCTTTAGAATCTTTATAATTTTTCTATTTCTCAAAAATTACACTTTGTGTATCATATTTTCACAATGTGAAATCCATGTCAGTTGTGGGTTCTTGTATGTTTCAATATTTTGGTTTCACAAAATGAATTTTCTTTACATGACTTGTAACTTATCTTCATGTCATGTATTATCATCACGACATTTCCCTGTGGCACTACTTCTTATTATAAAATCACAATGTCTAATTGTATTAAATAAAATGTAATTGTTTGCTGTCCAGTTTCCAGATTTTTTCATCATAAAAAATCTGGTTTCATTTCACTTCACTTCACTCATGGAATGAATTGCCTTTCAGATCCAATTTTTTCCTCTTTTCAATCATATTTAAAAAATTCATTGTTTCGTGTAAAAAATCATAAATCAAATAAATACATTCCAAAATTGTAAAGAATAATATATTAAATTATAAATCAATAAATAAACAAAAATAAAATATATTCATGAAATACAAAAGTTCTTTTTACCTACACATACACACACATCAATATAATGGGTAACGAATATACCGTTTACGTGTACAGTGAAATACTGCCTCATGAAATGATGATTGTTCATTATTCATTTACTACATTTAATGGTGTAAAATGTTATGTAACCTCTATTTATATTTGAAATTTATAATTTATTAATGATTTTTTACTTTTTATTTATAAGACTCACTTATTCTTTCTATCTTATGTAAATTATATAATTTTTTTGGGAAATGTGGACTACCTCCCCCTCAATGAGATTTGATTCATTCACACACTACATAGAGTGTATTAAGTATATGTTTAGTGAACCTATATGATATATATGAAATAATAATTCTACTATAATAAAATTATATACGTATATATATATACATATACCACTTAATTTTCTCTTTCAATACTTCAATAAAATAGAAAGAGTGGTCATGATTACGTACGACCTACCATCTCCATGAAGTGTGTATTCCATTTCATACTTCTATATATTATAGATTATTGTAATACAAATATATTTTATATAAATTTTAGATATATCATAGTCTAAATTTCAGAAATCATAATATACTTATAATGACCAAGGATATAACAAATTAAGATACATGCAAAATCCAAAGAATATAATACCTGAAGCGTAACCATAACATAGAATTTTTAACTAGTGTGTAATATAACGACATAAAAACCATATATTGAATTTTATATAATAATATGGTTTTATACTATGTGTATATTTAAATTATATTTATTATAACTTATGTTCTTATGAGTAAAAATAGATTCCAAACACAACACAAGGGAATTTCGTGTCACTTTTTTATATTTGTGAGGTAATGCCACGATCACCATTTTATTCTTTTGAGTGGTGTATATAATGACAATGAATGTATTAAATTACCATTATAATTAAATTAATTAGTATTTAGATATCCATTTGAAAGATATTTCTTTCATGGGGTTTATGTTTCAAATGTTACTGAATCAGTATAGTAATTTTGTCTCAATTTTTCTTCTTTGAGGCATATGCCACGTTATGCACTTATATTTTCCCATGAGGTTTATATACTAAAATTAAAATTAAATTTCATGAATACCATTATTTTCCTGATATTTTTTGCTTCATTTAATTTCATTTTATCAATTGGTTAGTATGGTTCAAATTTACTAAGTGGAAAGCGTTTATTAAACCAATCTCACCACTTTTAGAAAATGTTTATGTTTATGATTACTTTGATGAATTATTATGATCCATATATTAATAAATCTCATTAATTTTATTCTTATCTATTTATTCATGATATATTAATGTATTTTTATCATTTTCTAATATTCGATTCATAATATAGTTATGAATGAGTTTTTAAGAAAGCCTAATCATTCTCTCTCTTCAGTCAGAAATCTGTGTTCCTTCAATCCAATTTTTTCTAAAAAGGCTTCCAAAAATATTCTACTATTTTACAATAAAATTTTTAATACATTGTTTTACCAACTTTTTAATATCAATCATCTATTTTTATTTCCAAATCGAGAATATTTTTATCATTTTTACCATAAAAATGGAATATTATTTATAACTCATTAGTCATGTACATATTTACCAATTTTCATTTCTTTGAAAATTTATATTGATGTTTAAAAGGTCATTTTTATTAAAATGTTTTTATATTATAATTTTCAAATAAATGGGTTTCAAATGTTTTTATGGTTTCTTTTTAGGATTTCTATTTTTTCCATTAATAGCATTATTAAAAAGGTTTTTATGATTCTTTTATATGTTTTTAAAAGGAAATAATTTTCTAACTATTTTCAAGATTATATTATATGTTTTAAAGGGAATTTTTTTTTCAAATTATTTCAAGAGTTATTTTTATGTTTTTAATTCATTTTAATAAAAAAATTCTAAAGGGATTATGTTTTAAAAAAAATTCAAAAAAGAAAGGATTTGTTACCTAAGAAATGTATTAAAAATATATTCCCATGTTATTTTTTTTATAATATCAAATCCACTGATGTTACTCATTCCCTTATTGAATGTGATCCAGTGGTTCCGTTATCATTATTTGTCTGAATGGTATATGTTTTGATTGAATGATATTTATCAAATTCATTCCTCTTACATGGGTTTTATGATTTTAAAACCCACTTAGATTCACAATTTATGCTTTATTACAGTGATTATGAAACCTACAACTTTCCATACGTTATGATGTGATGAAATATAAATGATACCCATTTTTTTCATGGGTTATGATTTGTTTTTTCTAAAACCTTTCTATTCTTATGGGTCATGATATGATAATAGTTTTATTTTGTAAAATTTGTACAAATGATGTTATTATGATATGGGTGGGACCTATCACTCTCTCTAATGAATTGACTAACTTTGGATGACTCGTTAGTATAAATATTATGTGTGAACATGATTAAATGTTAACAATGTAATGAATAGACCTGGTTTCAGGTCCACTAGTTTATGTGTGATCCTAATTACCTGTTCACAATGTTAGGAATGAACTTAATTATGTGTTCATAATTTTATGCCTAAACATGAATACATATTCACAATATTATTAATATAAATTATTTAATGTCTGTATGTTTATAAGTTAGCCTGATTAAATGTTTATAATGTTATTCATAGACCTAGTTTCATGTCCATAATTTTATGAGAGGGCCTAATTTCATGTAATTAAATTAATGTGTTAACCTGTTTCTATTTATACATGTTCTCTATGTAATATTCTTATTTTTATGCCACAATTCCATGTCTTATACCTATATTAATATTTCATGTCTTATATTCTTGATTTATATATGATTTAATTATTATTAACAACAAATAATTATTCCAAAATTCATGTTTATGATCTTTGATATGCAAGGTACGATCTTCTAATGATCATGATAACTATCTTATACCCTTTTGTTCGTGATATATATATAGATTTACTTTATTTAACATAGCTGATCATTTGATATCATCCCTCTCATTTTTTTATTTTCCTAGTAAATGAAGAATGTCTTTTAGGTAGAATTACTAAGGGGTGGATATATTTGGGATACTTTGATGATCCATCACTGAGTTAGAAGTTTTTTATTCCATGATATCAAAGGAACTAAAGAAATATGGTATTTGGTGTCGAATGATTAATGTTTTATGTATTCCAAAAAAGTGATGTAATGTCTTTTAATGTTATTATTGGGTCATTATAGTTTTTATAAGAGAAAATTGTTAGTTAAAAATTGGGAAATAGGATGATGAATCATTAGTGAGATCCCTAGGAATATTTTTAATGATATTTTTAGGGATTTGTCTAAGTATAAGTTTAAGGATGAGTTAACGATAGTTAAAATGTCCTGGAATTTTGGTAAAGGATTAACTAAGTGTGTTCCTAAAAATAAATCCCTATATAGATACTAAAAGTGGATGTGGATCTATAAAAAATTTACATAGGGGTAGTAACTCTGACATGTTGACCAAGGCTTATCTTGGGGTAATCTGGTACATGACAATGGGCCTTACAACACACCTGGTGTGACACTTCTGGGGGATATGCATTGTAAATTGAAATAATCTTGGAAAACAATAAGGAAGGATTTAAATGTAATTTTCCTCTAAATAACCTAGGATAATAACAAGGAATCATATATTAAATAAGGTGTCATGATTTAGACATACTATAAGTAAATTTTCATGATTATGTGGATTTCATCTATGACATGGGTCTCTCACCCAATTCTTTTTGGTTTTATTCAATAGAGGGAACTAGAAGGAACATAATTAACATAAAATTTTTTAGATATCAAATATTTGTGAATTATGAACATAGATTTCCTAAGTATAAATATCATAAATAAAATTATGAAGGAAGTATGAGTATTAGTTATACTTCTTAAAGATAAAGAGGCCATAAATGATATGTGAATCATATGATATGTTCTTCCAGTACTTTTAACATTAATCTTAAGAAGCATTAATATATTGAGGTTGAGATAGGTTAAGACATGATCCATATTTAATATTCTTGTAATGACGTATCATTGAATAAGTTCTTGAAACCTATGTAACTATTTAAGAATATTGTTTGATGAATGATGTATTTATGTTTATGAATTAAAAGATTATTTTATATAAATAATGAAATATATAATTATTTTTAGTATAAGTTTTCCTTAAGGATTGAAAGGGATATGTTTAATTGTTATTAAGAAATGGAAAAGTGACATTTATATTGAGGTAAGGAAACAATTTATGTGTTTAGTATGTTGAGAAAAAAATTATCTTACATAAAGAGATAAATAATCATGATAATATAAATTTGATAACACTCATTACCCTGAATCTGATTATTAATTTTCTGAAAAAGTGGTCAATTTCATTATGGATGATGTTCACAACTTATTGTATTTATGGAATATATCAGGCAACCTTTGAAATAAGTAAGCATACATGTTTTAAAAAAGAATTTATGGTAATTTAGGTTATTACCATGTTTCATAAAAATATACAATGATGATATACACATATTTGTAATGTTATAACCAAGAGATAATTTGTGATATATGGGGGATAAACAATAAATTGAAATAATGTCATTATTTCTAATGTTTATGATTTCCATCATTCAAAAGGGTCATAATGTTAACCATTTATGGGATGATTAAGATAACCTTCAGATGATGTTTGTGAGATTAATGTATTATCTCACTACATGAGGATTTATGAATTTTTGATAAACTACAATAATAATTTGTTCTGATGGTAACTCACGATATATGGGATGAAGTCTCATGGATATCACGATCTGTTAGTGCATCAGGAATGAAAAATCCAACTTTATTTCTAGAAAAAGTGGTAACGTGCAAATTTGTCAAGACATGTCTAATGGGTGATATTTTACATATGAAAGGGAATGAAATGATGTATTTATAACATATCAGTAATATTATTCAACCATATAGAGATGCTATTAAAACCAAAAGGTTATCCAAGTACCTTCTGATCTGATAAAACAAATAGTCCCTTAAATAATCATAGATTTATGGCTTTTGGATAGTTAACTTTCTACTAACAAAGTCCTATATCACTCTCATATAGAACATGATAGATAGATATCTCTTCCATGACTATCTATTCACTTTTAACCTATGTTCTCATATGAGGAAACCTAGTTTTATTTTATTTTGGGTAATCCTTATGGTTCCAACATTTAATTTTTAAGGGATGTTTTAGTATTAATTTTTACTATGTGGGTTAATCTTAATTAAACCTTTAGGTATTAATCATTGCATTAACTAGATGGATTTTGTGGGAGAAATTCATTTTATTGGGTGTATAATGTAACACAATTAGATTTTGTGAAATATTTTCTCTTCAAACTAATTAATGCTTTATGATTTTTTGTTCACGTAGTACTAAAAAAAGATTATGTTCTATTAAATAACTATATTTGTCATTTTTTATAAATAAATCCAAGTTAATAATGTACAAAATTCAACATAAATTTAATTTTTCTCTACAAGAAACACATAGGATAACTTGTGTTATCCTCAAAATGACTTTCCTCAATGGCTTCTATAACACACAAGATTATGTTTTTCAGAAAAAGGATATATTATTTAAAATAAATTAATTATTAAATTTGTATTTGTGAAAAGTATTAAATAAATTACCAAAATATATTGTTTAAAAAATATAAAATTAATTCATTGTATACAAAATAATTTGAAAAGAATATGAAAACTGATTAAATATGAAAGAAAATATTATTATACTCAAATTTTTTTACCCTAATAAATTATATTAATAAACCTTTATGAGTGATGTTAATGCGATATAAATATTATATATTTAGTAAAATATTATTTATATTCATTCAATATATTTTATTGGTTTATAATAAAAACAAACATAATTTTATATAGAAAATTCTATAATTCTTATTAAAGAAATTATTACCACCTATTAAAGAATAACCTATATGGAATTCAATTTTTGGAAATTTTATTGTTTATATATGTCCATATAAAAATGATAATTTGAAAAGAAACATAAATATTTGGTTAGTCTATGTTTGTTGTATTTTCTTATAAATATTCATGTTTAATGAATTGTTAAAAAAACTATACTTTACTTTAAAATAACTCCTTCATATAATATATTTATTAGAATAAATTATATGATATATTATTTTTAAAGTTTAATTAGATATTATTATTATAAATTATTCCAATTTAGGAAATTGGAGTCAATATCTCTTTGATATTTAGTATAAATACATAGCATACTTTTGGATGCTTTTACATTAAAAATCAATAGTGTCATAATGTTTGCGGAAATAAAATTAAATTATTTACTTCCAATTATGTGACTAGAATTTGAATGAATGTTTTCCATATTAGGAATTATAATATTTTATAATTCTTATTAATTTTGACTTAGTTTTTTACTAACAACATAAGTGAGAGTAATTAAAATTAATTACTTCCATTAAGTTAAAATTTAGCATAACAAGGGAATAAACCTCAAACAAAAAGGAAAAAATTACCTAAAACCATGTACAAATACCAATGGAAGTACATTTTTAGGAAATAAGACTTAAATTATTGTGTTTTTAGGTTTTTATTATTTTTTTATGGTAAAAATACCTAACTTGATTTTAGAAATTCCATGTGCATCTTTTCCATTCCTTGTAAAGGCCACAAACTCTCCCTCTTCATGAGACCTCTCACAACACTTAGGATCGGCCAATATATGACCAATAACCTTACTAGAAACCATAAATTAATACATTAATACTTAATTTGGAAATAAATACTTCCAAGGATTCCCTTTGGTGAAAACTAAAAGGAGTTACCCAATTAAGAGGTAGATCCCACCCTCAAGCTTTTTTCTTTCACTTCCATTCTCCACACAATTAACTCATCATTTTACAGGATTTTATAACAGCACAAGTATTTTAAATATACTAGTATGTTTTTATGATATTATTGCGACCTAAACTTACATACACATCCATATAATGTGTAACAAACATATTGATTATGTGCATAAAGAATTACCACTGCACAAAATGATGATTGTTCATTGTTCCATTACCACCACTCATAGTGTAAATATTGATGGACAAAACTATTTATATATGATATATATAATTTTTATAATGTTTATATTCATCTATAATTTTTATTTAGAATATAATCTTATGCTTTCCATCTTGTGTAAATATGATATTTTCATTTGAGGAAGTATAGACAATCACCCCGTAAGGTGATATAATTCATTCATATACTACATTAAATGTATTGTGGATATTTTTACTGAACCTATATGATATTTAAGACAAAATAATCACACATTAATGATATTATATGAGTATATACAAATAAATGTATTTTATTTCAATTCGTTCTTTGAAAACGTCAATAAAACAGATGCAATATTCATGCGTACGCATGACATACAGCCTCCATGAACAGTGTATTCCATTTCTTAATTCTATATTATATATATTATTACAGTACAAATATATTGAATATTTATGATATTTATATAATGTTTAACCTTCATTAAATCATTATATAATTATAAGTAAAATTTATATAACAAATTACGACACATGTAGAAAATAACGCGAATATTACCTGAAGTGTGACATTGACATAGAATTGTTAACAATATTGTAATATAAAGTCATATTAAAACAAAATATGAAATTATATAAAAGTATATGGATCTATATAATATTTATAATATTCATATATTAATTATACAAGAGGTTAATACATGTACTAAGAGAGTCAAGATACATGCTATGGGAATTTTATCTCACTTCTTTATAAATATATGAGATATATGCCATGTTCACCAATGTTTTATTTTGTATGGGGTATATATTTACCATGAATATATTATACGAATATTAAAAATTAATTTATAGGTATTAAAATATACATGTTATGATATTTATTTAATAGGGTTTATGTTTCGAAAGATACCAAATCAGTAATGTATTTTTGTTTCAATTTTCCTCCTATGAGACAATGCCATTTTATGAACCTATATTTTTCCCTGAGGTGTATATAATACGTTTGAAATTTTATATCACAAATATTTTTCATTTAATCATATTTTAATATTTATTTAATTTAATTTTTATTCAATTTGATAATGGTTCGAAGTTACCATGTGGTTATAGATTATTGAAACAAGCTCATCACTTTTTGAGATACATTATGTTTATGATTCCTTTAATGAAATAACGAGATCTATATATTATAAAACATCATGAATTTTCTTATAATATTTTCATTCAATATATATTCATGTATTGGTACCATTTTCCACTCATATATACATAAAATAGTTAAGAAAATATTTTTATAAAAAACTGACTTTACCCTTTCTTCAGTAAGAAATATATGTTCCTTCAAATCATATTTTCTAAAAATAGGTTTTATGAATATTATAATATTCTCTTAAAATTTTTAAAATATTTTTTTACCATATTTTCATTTTCCAATGTTTTAAAAGGAATAATCTTGTATCCATATGAATAAGACATATTTCTTTCCTTTTAGCTTGAAAAAGAAATATTCATTTTACCTTATATGACATGAAAAAATTTACCAATCATAATTTCCTTGAAGCTTCCCTTTCTTATTTAAAAGTATAATTTTTAGTAAAATATTTTTCAAAATTAATTTTCAAATAAATGGTTTTCAAAAAGTTATCTATATTGTTTTTTAATTTTTAATTTTATTTTTCATGTAAAGTGTTTCATAATTGGTTTTTATGATTTTTTTATAAGTTTTTATGGAAAACTATATTAAATATGTTTTGAATATTATTATATAAATATTCAAGGGAAATGGTTTTCAAAATTATATCTAATGTAATTTCTATGTTTTTAATTTATTTTCATGAAAAGTGTTTTTCCAATCAGTTTATATTTTAAAAATCATTTTCAACGAAGAATGGATTTTTTCCACAAGAAATTTATTGAAAATATATTTCCATGTTGTTTCCCATCTTTGATAAAATATATTGATGTTACTCTTTCCCTTCTAGAAAATGATCAAATGGATCCAGTCACATTATTTCTCTGAATGGGATATGTTTTGATTGAATGATGTTTATTAATGTTGTTCCTCATCCATGGGTGTTAGGCTTTTGAAAACCACTATTTTTAATGGGTTATGCATTCATGAAGTGTCTATTAAATATTTATATTTTCAAAGGAAATGATATGATTAAATTTTAATGATACCAACTTCATTTCATGGTTTATGATTTGATGTTTATAAAACCTATCTCTTTTCTTGGCTCCTGATATGTTGAATTTTTTATTTTTGGACCTTGTATTAATGATGTTTTTATGAGATGGGTAGGACATATATATCTCTATAATGAATTAGGTGATGATGGATGAATACAAAGTATAAATGTAATGTGTGAACCAGATTTCAAGTTCACAATGTTATTCTTAGTCCTAGTTACATGTCCAAAAGTTTATGCATGGACCTAATTACATGTTCACAATTTTATCAGTGGTCCATATTATGTGACTGTAATGTTATGCGTGAACTGGATTAAATTTTTATAGTGTTTTCCATCAAACTGGTTTCAAGTCCATAAGTTTATGCATGAACATGAATGCATGTTCATAATGTTATGAGTAGACATGGTTGCAAGTCCATAATTCTATGAGGGGGCCTGATTTTTTTCAATAATTAAATGTGTCAATCTATTTCTATGTATGAATGTTCACTATGTTAAATGTTGATGATTATGACACAATCCAATGTCTTATACCTATTTCATGATTTCATGTCTTATGATCATGATTTTTTTCCAATACATGTCTAATGAACTAAAAATATTTATTCTGTGATTCAGGTATGTGATCTATGATATATAGGGTATGATATTATAAGGATTATGATAACATTATTATACACATATGTTCATGATATGCTTATTCAATTCCATTATTTACCCTTACTGAGCATTTCTCCTCACCCCTTTCTTATATTTCCTTTCCCCGTGTTATGAATAATGGGTTTTACGTGGAATTACTAAGGTCAAATATCCTTATATGAAACATTAAATATCCTTCACATATCTAGATGATTTTTATTCAATGTTTCTAATGGAACTAAAGTTATACGTTATTTGGGCATCCATTTATGTATTGTTTTATGTATTCTTAAAATGTAAAGTAATTCCTATGTACATTAATATTATGTCATTATACATGAATCAAATGACACTGAACAAAATTATATTCCTCATAGATTAAACAATTCATCATGGAAACAAATGTGGTCTCATATTTTTAATCTGACGTTCAAATTTATTAGAAAAATATTTATTTTGGAAATATCTATACTCACTCATTAATTTACATAAATATTTTTAAAATATTATATATGTGTTTCTTCTACACTCAAAACAATGTGAAACAATTTAGGATATATATATATATATACTCAAACTATTAGACTACATAAACCAATGTTGTTTCAAAAATAGTATTTTGAATATGAATAAAATACATATATTTAGTCTATGGATCAATAATAATACAAATATCATTATTATATTGAGATTCCTTTGGTAGTACAACTATGAAATCCATGGATATGTTCTACCATCCCTACTCTATAATTGAAAAAGGTTTAAGAGCCCACCTTAGTAGTTTTTATGCTAAATATTCAAGCATTTCATCTTAAAATCCCAAATTTAATCCTTTATAAATTCTCACCAAAAATATTTCAGAAGGTCTATATATATATTAGTTCTACCATGATGAATTGAAAATGAAGTGTTTTGTTCATCACATGTTTTTTTCTCTAATTGGGAAACACTAACAATGCAGATCCTCATTCTAAATCTAATAATAATATCCTAATCAATAATGAGCTTTGGAAACAAACCATTATTGAATAATTCAACTTTTAATAACAAACTATAATTATTTTATTTGGACTCCTAAATTATTTATATCAAATATAAATACAATAAAACCTAATAGAAAATAAATGGGCTTTCTCCATACATAATTTATCATCAAACATTTATTAAATAATTAGTTAAAGGATTAAGTTCAAAATATTGCATAGTTAGTGAAAAATTATCTTTTTGACTAATGAAATTAATTACCTTTTTTACCTGAATAGTAGTGAATTGTGAAATAAAAATCTTTTATTAGTGACAATTGTATTTTATACCTTATGATCAAATCCTTTTGAGTAAATATATATTTAAAATATAATTGTCAGTATATATATGAAATTATATCTTATTTAGAATATATATCAAAATTACTAAATAAAATAACACTGTTGTATTCTCAGGATCATGTGTTAGGTAATTCCTTTCATAGATATTCAACTCCTCTGAATCATATAAAATTATCCAATTATCTAGCATCAATATTAACCAACACCCTTTAATGAATAATCAATGTAAATAACAAACTCGTCATTTTTGATGGGGAGGACTATACTAGATTATTAACAAACATTATTATAATTTCATAAAGTAATTCTTTAAATTCCTTTATCCATATGAATCGAACTCCTCTAAGAGTAAACTTGTTTCGTGTTATAGAAAACCAAATTATGTATTTAATAAACTATTTCTAATAACCCACCAATCTAAGAAAAAATTGAATCTTCCTGAATCTTTTAGGTTTTGGAAAATCATATCCCACATTAGTTTTTCCTGGATCATTAATTATTTTATATTAAAGAACAATATTTCTATGTAAATAAATATATTTTAAATAAAATTCATACGTGTTAAATTTTGTTAACTATGATTATTTTATGTATTATCAAATTAATAATTAAATGTTTCTCATGATCTTCATAATTTTAGGTTATACTATAACATCATAAATAAACACACAATCAAATTTATCAAAATATTCATGTAAAAATATATTAATTATATCTATATGTACACCAAAATTATAGGTTAACTAAAAATTCATAACCACAAACACATAATTGATATAACTAGTTTGGATTTCCATTATCAAAATCCTCACTTCCTTTACTTTTTGTTTTTGGCAATCAGATTTGAGAACAATTATCAAAATATATTTCACTCCATAGAGCTGATAAAATAATTCATCAATATAAGGAAAAGGATTATTTTTCATAAAATTAATTCATTTTCTATAAAATTAATGAATATACTCATAAGATATATCCATGTTTTACCATTAAATAACTTGGTCTCCCCAAGGTGGAGTGTTAGGGAGGATAAAACCCTTATTATTAAACTTCTATAAAACCTTTTATAATTCTAAAAAACCAACCGAAGCCATTAGGTAATGTGGTTTTGAAATTATCTAAACCTCCGGAACACAATAAAAAGTAATGTCAAACACTCAATTAGGAATAAAACCTCGAAAATAATCATGATATATGTGTATTTATTATTTTAAGATAGAAACAACACTAATTTGATCATTTAAATTCATTTCTATAATATATTCATTATAAAATTCACTCTCATATTTAATCAATTCCGTAGCTTCTTGATATATTATCAAAGGTATAAAGATATTATTAGATAAATATTGAAACTAACTCTAAGTATTTAATAATAATTCATTAGATATATATTATATTCCACTATGAAAAATTGAAATAAAATCCATATGAAAAATAGAAAAAAAATCTACTATGGACAAGATAACTAGATTCTTAGAAAAAACCATTCCACATATGATGATAATAAGTTTACCTTTAATACCTTAATCTATAATACTTCATCCTAGTATTTTTATTCAATGTTTTATTATTATTAATTCAAATGAGATTTCAATTTGAATAAAAAATATATTTAAAAAAAATAATTTGTACCTCATAAATTAAATAGGGAAATTACATACATATATAAAATATGTAATGTACCAGTCACCACTTCATTTTATAGTATAGAAATAGAATATAATTTCAACATCTTTTTGCTTACGTTCTTGGTGATCAATATCCTACAAACCATTCTTTAGATACAAATTTAAATAACAGACAATCACATTACAATAATAACATTTAACATCCTACTATTCATTATATGTGTGACCATTACAATTTCTATTTTAATTATTGTCATGACCCACATGTATCAACTTTCAACATTTTTAAAACATCCTTGATATCATAAGATATTACCAAAATTATTTTTTCCTATCTTATAAGAAGAGTGAAATTAAATTTTCTTACCAATCGGTTTCTTTGATAAATTCTTACGCATTTCATGCCAATTGGATCACTTCTTACCCTTTTTATTACAAGAGTACACAAACTCGATCATTACATTCTCAACACACCACAGAATTTTTCATTACTTCCATAATCATGAGTATACATATACCTGTATAAACATGGATTAAATCATGTGTAAAATTTTATAATTTTATTATCGTTCACCATAATGAAATTTATTGAATACCCAAATAGTCTAATAATTTTATCTTCATAGTAGTTAATATATTCCTCCTCTATTATCATCAACTATAGGAATCATATTTACATTAAATGTCAAATAAAATTTTGAAAAAGTTTTAATGGAATATATAATTAAATACCAACCATTAAATTGGATTAATTGTTTTCTTTTTTCCTTGTTGTTCTTAACAAAACAGCATCACAAATTGACTTCCAATTAAAAATTAAAAACATAACTGTTTTACTTATGATTCTCTAAAAATCCTAAAACATGGAATATATTCTATAAATATTTAATCCAGACTTAATCTTTCCCTAGCTATGAGGTTTTACTAAAATCTAAAGGTTGTTTATTCATGATATTTTATAGTATAGAAATTTCATTCTATATTGAATCTATACACTCTGTTTCATTAGTACCTTCATTAATATCCTACATCAACCAAATTAACACAACTTGAAATAGCTTTATTCTTGTTTCAATCATTCTAGGTTGTTTTTTCTGAATAATATTATCCTCTTGATGAATTTCTACCTCAGATGCCCCATTTAACTCTTAAAGACCTTTGATAATGAACATAGGATAGATGAAACAACAAAAAAACTCAAAATATATATCATGGTAATTTAAAGATTAATTATAAAATATTATGGGTATCTTTAAACATCATCCTACCCACAAACTTCATCTATACCCTATGTTTTATACCATCTCTAATAGTACATACATAACCATCCCATAAATCTTTTAATTAATTGATTATATATCATTACATACATCCCAAAAAAATATGTTGGTTTATATTTTTTTTTTGAGAATTAGTAATGCAATTACATAATAATGTTGGAAACTCCGGAAATTGAATATTTTACCACAACACGGTTTCATTAAAAAATCACACTTTCTTTTTTTAAGGTAAATCTCATAAATGTAAGTTTTAAAACATTAAGATTCTTACTAATCATTATATCATATTAATAAAATTTTAGAATATCGAATGAGAGAAATAATGCTCAGTAAGTGACATTAAATAAAATAAACATACTAGACAATTAGTAAACCTAAAAATTCCATAAATAATTTTAGATTCTTAGTAGTAATATTTGAGATCAAATATTAAATTACAAATATATGTGAACAAATTAATTACTTAATAGTAATAACAATATCATCATAATATTTAATAAATGAAAAAACATAATCATGATTGTTTCTTATAAAAACATGAAAACTCATGTGTTATCTTCTTGAAAAAAAAATCCTTTCATCTTTAAAAGCGCCATAATGTTTTTTATTAATATAATATATTTGATTAAACTTTCTAAAATAAAAATATTTCTTTTCAAAATTATATTGTAAGTAAATGATATAGGTGCATTGTGACATGAACCATACATTCATTCTAACATGAACACTTGTAATGTAATCACCAAATAGGATAATTCCCAAATATGTTAGGAGTAAAATATCATTGGTAATCTCTATCAATTCACCAAATTCATTGGAGAGTTATATCAAGAAAACCAATAATTTATAAAAATTATAGAAAGATAGTATAATGGATAAAACATAAATATCATGCACATTAACCATAAAAACTATTTTAAATTTTCATTCCTGCTAATAAGCAACATTACCTTGAGATATCTCATATAAATGAGATGAAATTTCTATTTCTTCTAAAAACAATTAAATATAAAAAATCACAAAAAATAAAAAATATAATATTTCTGGTATACCATGTTATCTTTTAGAGGAATATTCACAACTAATAATGGCTATACAGTCAGGAAATGATGGTCACGTTTTATATTTCAAAAAAAATTCAATTTTATCAAATGTAAAAATTAACTCATATTAAAGTAATAGAAAAAAATCATTTTAAATACATTTTAATGAAATGAAATTGAAAATAACCGTCATAATATTTGGAAGCATAAATAAGTAAATTCATCCAAATTATAATTGAACCTATAAATGGATGAATTTTTTTTACCCAAATCTAAATATAATATTTTTAAAATAATGTACCTTTCATTTAGACATATCATGTTTCATTCATACGTCTTCCATCCAAGGAAAAAAATTATTTTTAAAATTTCTCAAAATCTTCTTCATGTACTTTAAAATAACCTTATTCCCTTTATTTCATTTTTTGAAATGTTAAATATAGTTACTGAAATAGTTAAATCAATTTTTGATGATTTTAGGATGGTCAGTTTATATGCCCCAAATAAATTTGATAAGCTCACTATGGTTAAAGTGGTCATGGTTACATCATATATATAATAATTAAAATGAAACATTTATTATTTTTTATGGATTAATTTTCCTTATAACCAACCATAGAATGTGGACATGAAAAATGAAATATTTCACATCATAGATGCAGTAATCTTGATATGCACAAAAGAAATGTTTCTATTTTTAATATGGATTAAAAATAAATTTGTTAAAATATATTTTAGGTTTTAGAATTATAATTATGTATTAAATGATATATTTATTCATTAGTTACATCATTATGACTAACCACATGGGGTGTTAATTCAAAGGGAATCATATCACTATGTAGTGGTGTTATTCAACACGTACCCATGAGTGATGTTATAATTTTTAGATGGATGGATATGTTAAGAAGTTTAAGTACTGTATTTTAAATCAATAATCATAATGATTTCATAAAATCCTATATATTATTTAATTAAATATTTATATCTATCTATGTTAGGTGGTTAAAGAAAATAAATAAATATCGCCTCATGGAGGTGGTCGTCCATATATATACACATTCAATGTTTTCATTTCTCATCACATAGGAAAGCGATTTAAAATATTTGTTTTCATAAACATATTAACAGTTATTTATATAAAATATAAAAATGTCCTTATGTTATAGTGTGTTGAAAACTCTTGATGGAGTTATAAGAAAAAATAAACGTGAAATTTGTAGGTTTGGGCTAACACCTAATCCTAATATATATTCCTTTGGATTATATAATATACCATTTATAATTAGTCTTTTATAATAAAGTGATTTCTAGGATATTATTAGGACAATTTTTAATGTATTTGGATAGATATTCAATCACTTATGTGATCATAATGTGTGAATACATGAGGAGAGCACTTCCATTTCTTAAATAAGGGGAGTGACACTCCAATAAATACATAAACCATTAAATTAATATAAATATTATTATGAATTAATTTTCCTATAATTCAGATAAATTATGAATAAAATATAGTTTAGGGCTTTAATACACTGATACAATATAATTTAGACATGTTTTATAGATATTTTAACCCTTATCTTAAAATTTAACACTAATAAAATATTATCAAGGTGAAAAGGTTTTACCATGATAACATTTAATTATGAATAGAAATGAAATTGAAAAAATTAAAAAAAAATAACGAAAGGATTAAATATGTAAAATAAATTATCCATGATTCAATTTTTAAATGTGGTATAAATAAATTTTAATATTAATGTGCAAAATGCAATCAAAAATAATTTAACCAAAAATATATTTAAGCCTAAAAATTAATTTATATTGAAATCATGAATGATGATAATTCCTATGTAAATATTGTAATAATTTTATTCAAGGGGATTTAATTTTTCATTCAAACCAATCTAAAAACTAATGGATCATTACATGCAAACAAGTGACAGTTTATAAATATCTGAATTTTCCACTATTCCAAAAACAAACAATATTTTTAGAAAAATCACAAATATTCACCATAATAAAATTTAGATATTCCAATTCCTAAAATAAATTCCATTAATCAATTTAAAACTCAAAAACATAAAAAAATTATACTTAAATAAAAGCACATATCTCATGAAAAACAATTCATCTTGAATAAAAGCTTTTCATTTCCATCTACAAAATTTTATAAAATTAACATATTATATATTAATCTATAAAATATACTATATAAATTAATATGAAATTAAATTGGTTTATTATTAATATTTCAAAGGATTCTATAGATAAAATATGATGTTGGTGATGAAATTTTTTTTGAAGTGGAGAGAAATATGTTTTAAACCATAACTAATTGATTAAAGTTGCACACATTGATAAAAAGGATATATAAATTAATTATGATATGAACAAAAGATAAATATGATATTTATATAATATATCAAATATTTTTATATGGAATGAATGTAATATCTCAATCATATAAGGTTTTATTCAATGTTGAAATATTATGACTGATAGAAAGAAGATTGTGTCCATAAAAATCTTTATGACTTTGGAAATGTCTGAATCAAATGACAAAGAAAGAGATAACATGAAAAATAATTTTTAAAAACATTAATCATGTATAAATTATTTTATAAATTGGTTATTAAATACACCATGTAAATTTGAGTCATTTTATTGTATTAAACATGATGGGAGGAATGATAATTGAGACCCTAAACCCCTATGAACATCGTACTTTATGATGTATGAATTATTATAAAATTCGGTTATGAGAAATAAATTTGAATTAATAAAAAAATAGGAAATATAATTTCATTAAATCATATGTTATAATAAACCAATCATGGAAGAGCATATTCAGAGAAGAAATTATATGATCTAACAAAGAACGATTGAGTTAAAAAAAAATTATAATGGAATATTTTAGGATTTAAAAATCAATTGAAAAGGAAATAATTATAATGAAAATAAAATACCTATAAAACAAGAGAAATTAAAATATTATATAAAAATCATGAGGAATATTCCAAAATTAGAATTATAAGATCAAGAAGAAATATTATAACTGAATGAAAGGTAATTGAGTTATCAAAAATTATTACAATTGAATCATGCTTACTCGAACATGAAATTTATTATTGAATAATAATAATATACTCATTTACCATAAATTTAATAACATTATTCAATTATTTTGTATTTTATAATAATTTTTTATTCATTTATTTCTCATTAATTATTTATTTTTAATTTATATGGTTCATCGGTTCTTATCAGTTTGAACAAATATTAGTTTGTTTCAATAGGTGGTACTAGTAAACATACATTTTTCATGTGTTAATAATATATAGAAAAATTAGGGTACTAGAATAATAGTTTTCTGATGGGTTCTGAAGTTCCAGGATCATTCCATGGGAGTTTCAGAAAAAATTCCAAATGATAAAATCCATAATAAACATAATTTATTAATTTTTAACAAACATATGGTGTTATATTAATAATAAGTGTAATATTAATATTAAAATTTCATAGCAACAAATATAAAATTAATTATATATTAATATATTTTCTTATAGTAAATAAATTATAATAACAATCCATTATATAAAAATATTTCATCGTAAATGTAATTTTTAAAACCAAAAAAAGCAATAACATTCTATAATAAATTTAAGGGTATGATAATGTAGTGGTTTTACTAATATCTCTTTATTATAAAATTATAATGATCATATTTATATTTTTTTTAATGTGGTAAATCGAAATATGGATTTCTATAGTAATAACGTAAATGAAATATAAAGAATAAACCTCATTATTAATAAAAAAAATTATATCTTCTTGTAGAAGACTCTCTTATTTTAAAATTATTTTTTTCATAATCTTAAGATCATGGGGTTAAAATATTGTGGTATTATTTATATGAAATTATATATACAATACTATGGAGAGTAATCCAAATTTTAATAGTGGTTTTTAGAGGGTTGGGGTCCTTGTATATGTGTGGATGAGAGTGATTTTCAAAAAGAATAATTTTTTTATTTGTACGCCAATTATGTTTCCATAAGAATAAAAAAATACCAAAATAGGGGGATGAGATGAGAATTATCTCATACAAAATTTTTAGTTAAATGTTTTATTTATTTTTACAATTTATGAATGTAATTTAACTATTTGTCTTAATTTACCCTTTACCATGGTAACTGACATTTACCTTAGTAACATACTTTTATGCCTAAAAATTAAATTAATGTTGTCACAGAAATTTTACATACTGATTAAAAATATGGAATCTATTTTATTGTATTGTATTTTTAAAATTTATTAATTTTAATTTTAAAATGATAATTCCTAATACATAAAAACAAAATATAGATAAATGTATTTTCAGTAAAAAATGAATTTATTATTCTTATTTAACAAGTTATAATCATAAAATAAATTATAAATAATTTTTTTATATATATAAATTATTTTTTATTAAAATTTTATAATGATAAATCTAATTTTTATAATTAAAATAAAAAACATATAAAATAATTTTTTTTTTTAAAAAAAGGTATATTCATAATTAAATTATTTTATAATTATTTATAAATAGTTAATAGTAAATTTATGAATTATTACTAATTTATATATATATATATATAATAAAATTTATAAAATTTATAACTCCAAATATGTGAAATTCAACTATTAAATAAAAAATTAATATATAATAAAAATGTTGCTTCTAAATAAAACTTATTTCCTTCAATATGAATCACTAATTTTTTATAAATTTTTAATACATTATAAATTATTGGATTTTATATACTAATATTAATAATTAATAATTATATTTTATCAATCTATTTTATTGAAATCAATCTTTTAATGTAATAAAATTTAAAAAAGATTAATAATTCATAAAAGTAAATTATTTTGAATAAAAATTATTTTCTAAAATGAATTTGTATCCTTTTATAAATTCATATAAAAAACATCTTATATGAAATATATTTTTGAAATTTTAAATAGATATTTAAAATTGAAATATTCTTTATTTATATCGAAAATTATCCAATAAATTTGAATGGGAAATATATTCATCGGCATTATTCACAATGACTACCTTTTAATTCTATTTATATCTTGTATGATTTATTATACACTACAAATATTAAAAAAAACATGTAATTTACGAAATTAACATTCATACTTAATTTTGGGATGTTACTTCTTACCCTCATTAAATAAATTTCATTATCATACTTTTAATTATCACTCTCTAGTGAAAAATAGTTAATGGTACACATAATATTGATATGATTTAAGAAAAAATTTCAAATGAGATATTTACCTCACAATCATTGATATGACTAGAAAACTCATATTTTACCTTAAAATATAATAACATTTATATTTTCAATTTTTTCAAATAGTTATTCTAAATATGATTCCTTAGTTGGTTATAAATCAAAAGGGTTCATAGGGAAATACCATTCAAAAATTATTTTTCATGATAGTGTATTCAACCAAATAAAAAAAATATCATATAGGATCAATATATTGTCCATTAAAATTTTAGTAAACTATCATTTGAAAATGAAAAATTGTTCTTAATATATCTTATATCATGAAAAATTCATTTCAGCCTATGACTATTTTAGTTGAACTATGACACTATAGGTTGAAAATAAAACCATTTCAGTTAATACAATGTTTAAATAGATTTTGTATTCTTAATATCAATAACATAGTCCATAAATATAACTAAACCAGACTTTGATCCCAATAGAGGTGACCCCAATCAAGTAATCTTATATTCAATGATAAAACAAAAAATTTGCATACATACACAGTTTACAACTTAGATGACCCAAAACACATACATAATTTTAAATATCAATTTGATATTAAAGGACACACCCATGACCCTAATGTATAGGGTCTTTAGATATTAGAAACATAAATATATAATTACACCTTTTGGATCTAATAACTTTTACTAAATTTATAACCCATGATTTCATCCTAAACATAGTCTTCATCATAAGTTCACATGAAAATTTAGAGGCTTATAAATTGACTGAGCTCAAATGCACATTAATGAAAAATATATCAAAAAGTGATAGATTATCAAATAAAAAACATGCGATAAAACATGAAAATGAAAAAAATACAAGATTGGTGAATAATATCATATGAAGTTATCATAAATCATTATTGAATAAACATATACTAATATATATGAATGTACAACCATAAAACAGATCATCATTATAGAATAAATTCTAGTCTTCCCAATCCAAATACCATTTACCAATGTCCAATCAAAAGTGTCACATGACCTTATGTGCACCTCCCCATCGACTAGAGGCATATAGCTTGTTGTAATGGAAATATCAAGTATTGGGTAAATGTTTCTATATATATCATTACCAAAATTATTTAAAAAACATCCAAAAATCATCCATAGAGATAATTACATAACCCCACCTAACAGGGCCCCAAATCAAACCCCTCTAACCAACCTCTAATAGGCCCAAGGCCGGTGACTATAACTGAGAAGGAATATCACTAGGATGGTAGGAATTGTCGATGTACCTAAACGCACACACACATCTCCAAGATCACAAAACTATGGAATATAAAAACCAATGGAAAACAATGAAATAATACATATATATCTGAAAACCAGAGTGAAATAGAAGTACTAAAAGCTGAAAAGGTAAAAAAAACATCAACCAAAGAAAATTATAAAATCATTTAACCTACATAGATGGAGCAGATCACTGTAAACTGAAACTTTAGGAATTCTCCCCATCCAAGATCAAGTAAAAATCTTGTTATTTCTAGCTCACTAAGATTCAACTTCCTAGGATCTTTTGTGGACTCTGTTTAAAGGCATGTTGTCTTCACAAGACAATAAACATGTGAAGGAAAATCCCATGTAGGGTTGATGATAAAAATACTTATTAGGCACTCCAAAAACCCAAAATAAAAAAAAGGTGAAACTAAAAGACAATAGTTCCGTCAACCTAGCTAGTGGGAAACCCAATCGAGAGAGGAACTCAATCTAGAACCATCATCAGTTTTACATGAAAAGTAATCTTGATCTACATAGGGTTTCACCCCGACATGTGACAACACTACAAGGACTCCCAGAAATCAGATAGATATATACGTCCCAGAAACTATGTACCACATGGTTCTTACATAATAGCTAGAAATTGGATTCCCTTAACATTCTCAAACTATGACACAAATCTAGGATAACACAATCCATAAGCTCATACTTCCTAGATGGAACCCATTTGAGGGATTCACTCCATCAGGAACAACTCTCCCACTCCAAATGGTATGTCCGAGATAACGTGCTCTATCAGGAACATCTTACAAAGTCAAACTCCAGTTCCCTGTACCAGAGTTCCCATATTCATTACCTTCTTCCCAACAAAAACTATTGAAACCCATGTTCAGAGTCCTTACCCTCACCAATGGAAACATTTATGGGACCACTGCTCTAGACTATGAACCACAAGTATCCTTTCTAATAAGAGAAAACCGAGGGATCCACACCTTCTCACTACCCCACAGTCAAGTGAGTGTCACTCCTAACTAAACAGTGAAACGTATGTCTCTCTTGTTATTAATTTCATACACATCAACTTTTCGAGGCAATAGCTACACCACTCTTGTCAAAATTTACATCTAGTGGATGGATCTACTCCTTGTAGTTATATCCTACAGTCGATGGAGTTCCAACTCTAATGTATGACTCCATCTCCATTGCTACTTAGTGATTGGGGAGCACAACTATGTAATTGAGGACCCACACCCTAATCCAATATGGTAGATCTACTAATGATGGACTAGAACTCTGATATGATAGGGGATTTCTACATTGTAGATTGAGGAACCTCACTTTAAGCCGGCAGGGGAGTACCACTCAATGGCTCGAGGAACCGAACCCTGGTATGATATTGGTGTACCGAATCTGGAAAATCAATCATTATGGGGGACCCACCCCCTATAATGATAGGGGATTACTAACCATATTATATAGGATATATAGAATACCACCTTTTTATAACATAAACTATCATTACATTACAAAAAATTGAGGATCTTTAAGGTTTAGTGTCTTGGAAACCAGGAACATAATACGTGAAAAAAACATAAAACATTCTTCTTAAACACTTGAAAGGCTTATCCTTAAGTTCATACTCGGTTCATTACTACATCTCATAAACTGGTGACATACATCAAAAGAACGGGTGAGCAGAAGACCCAGTTAGGGAAACAAGAAAAACATTTTACATATGAACTTGAGATACATCAATAAAGTCATGAAATGAACTTTAAGGCATGAGAATGAAATCAGGAGGAATATCATAATAAAAATAACATTTTTCATAACATGAAGATGTGGCTAAAAAAATTAACATAGAAAATCATGAAAATATCACCAAGGTCCATCCCTAAGGTGTCATTTGAAAATTACCCAGGTTATTCACCAAGATATCGTGAAAATTGTAATCTCTAGTGGTTACATCATTACCCCATGCATTGGAGATCTATCAGGGAACACCCTTAAATTTGCCTTTATTATCATGTGAGCCACATATATCATCATCTAAAATTTCATAAATAACCCGTATAGCATAAAATAAATGGGTTTCATTTCTTAATCATAATGATTTAAAAACAGCTTAAAGACATGATCTTTACGTCACATTAATCCCACGGAAGGGGAGAGCGGGTTTCATGTATGTAAATCCGAGAATTTAAAATAGAAAATTTTGGAATATTTGTGAATACCCCTGTAGAAATAAGAGCTTTGAGTATTCAATTTATAACATAAAATAATTTTGAGAAAAGAGAGAGAGGCATTTTGAGATGAAAATTCTGCAGCATAACGGCTATGTTTCGGGGTTTTAGAAAACATTGAAAAGAGAGGGGACATGGGTAAAACAATCATAATTGACCCATAAAACAGTATTGGGACATAATAAGAAGGATATATGAACATGGTAATGAAATTTCAAGGACATACCATTTGAAATGAAAAACATGGAAGGAAGGCAAAAATTAGATTTCTCTTATGAAAATTCAGCGGCCTAACAACGTCACTTAAACTTCAACAAAAATGAATTGAAAAGATCAAACATGGTCCCTCATCATATGAAAATAAGAGTTCATTATGATAGATATAGAGATAATTCCCCAAAATAATTAAAAAGGAACTTGAAAGACATGACATGAATGTAGAACTATGAAAAGAATGAGAAGGGTGAATGAATCCCTTAAAAATTCAGCATCCTAACGATGTCACTTAAATTTTCAAAATACTGAATTGAAGAGATTAAATGGGGTCTCTCATCATATGAACATAAGAGTTTAGTATGATAGATATAGATATCATACCCCAAAATAATTAAAAAGGAACTTCAATGACTTGACATGAAAGTAGAACTTTGAAAATAATGAGAAGGGTTAAAGAATCCCTTAAAAATTTGGCAGCCTAACGGCGTCACTTAAAACTTCAAAATACTGAATTGAAGAGATCGAATGGAGTCTCTATTCATATGATCATAAAAGATCAGTATGATAGATATAGATATCATACACCAAAATAATTAAAAAAGAACTTGAAATACTTGACATTAAATTAGAACATTGAAAATAATGAGATGGGTGAAATAATCCCTTAAAAATTCGGCAGCCTAACGGCGTCACTTAATACATCAAAATACTAAATTGATGAGATAAAATGGTTTATCTCATCATATGATCACCAAATATCAGTATGATAGAAATATAGATCACACCCCATCATAATAAAAAGGAACATGAATGAATTGAAAAGAAAATAGAACTTGAAAATGAGGAGGGTGAAAGAATCCGATACAAAAATTTCGGCAGCCTAACAGCGCCACTTAAACATTCATAAAATGAAATGATGAGAGTAAGAGGGCGTCTCTCATAATATTAACATAAAAAGGAAAGTATAATAAATATAAAATAATATCCTCCAACATAATAACATGGAGCATAATATAATTGACATAAAAGAGATCATTTGAAAAGAAAGAGAGGGGTCAGATCCCTTACCTTAAAATGTAAGTCTTAAAACTCAACGGTTTGGAACTTGAGGGCCTGGGATGACCTTGGGAGGACTCCTTGGGAGGTAAGGAGACCATAACATCGTTGAGGATGGTTTTGGAGGCGAATGGATGAGAGGAGGGCTTGGTATTTATAGGGAATGTGAGGGGACAAGGCATTAATGGCCAAGGGACACCTCAAAAGTGGTTTTCTCAAAACCATGTGCTCTCTCATGATATTTCCCATGAAGTTAGTCCACATGGGGCCTCCAATACAATATTTATCACCTTTTGTCTTCCAGACCTTAAAATATCTCATGACATCATCATTACACAGTTATGATGTCATTAAAAATACTGAAACCCTAAAACTGAATTTTTACTATTCACTAAAAATTCAACTTTCTCAGAGAAATCCCAAAATTTCACATTAACCAAATATCAATGCTCTGATTTCAAAAATGAACTCCATTTTATAAAAATAATTTTCTAAATATTTCTAATTTTATTTTTAAATAAATACACTATTCACCGAAAATTCATTTTTTTCAGAAAAAACCCCAAAAATTACCATAACATAATATCGGTGCTCTGAGTTCAAAAATGAAATCCATTTTATAAAAATATTTTTCTAAATACTTTTAATATAATTTTTAATTTAAAAAAACTATTCACTTAAAAAAATAATACTTGAATAATAATTTATGAAACCGTTATTTAACCATTTGATTGAATCAAATTACTTAATCAAGGTGCCTAGATTATATTAATACTTTCTTTAAGTGAGATTACTAATCCATTTGGTCACATTACTAATCCTAAGCATAAAATCACTATTCATAATTTACTAATCATAAAAAATAAAGTTGATCTTATTAGTCTCTAAATTTCGTACTGAACATAATTGTAGAAGACCATTTTTTGCAAATCAGTACACATTTTTAATTATTTAAGGTTTACATAAACACTTTTAAAATATCCATTTTCTAAAATTCATCAAAAATATGCACACTATATTTATCAGGTCATTTGAAAATTCATAAACTTCATCATAAGAAGAAATCCCAATTTTTATTTAAAACAAAGGATTACAAAAGGCAGTTACAGTTTCCTTAAATAGCCCCTTATCACGCCAGCATAAGACCAAAGTGTAAGGTGTGCTAAGGTGAGAGAATCTGAAGGAGGCTCAGCCAACATCACACGAGTAGTAATTTCTACCAGGTTGAACTTCTCACGAAGTAGATTCCGTTCTAGCTTCACACGATGAAGTTCGTCTTGGGTTTGGTCCAGAGCAAAGCCCAGTGGTGCTACCTCCTTCCCATGTTCTGTTATATGGGATTCGATTTGTCCAAGACTACCGGGCGAGGCCATCGAATCTTCTTTCTATAATAATTAACCAAGATTACTTGTATTTAGAGACAAAAATAAAAACGTTTAGTTTCCAACGGTCATATTGACCAATGGTCATATAATATTCAAAACCCAACGGTCTCATTTTAATTATAATCATGTTATCAAATGAAACATTTTTGTTGAGTATAAAAATAAAATAAAATAACACATAAAATTAGGAAACAAGATTTATTCAAAATTTCAGGTCGTTACAATCATCCCCCATTAAGAAATTGTGTCCTCGCAATTTTTTTAAAAAAAATTGGGTTTTGAAATTTCATTGAAAGTACCACATCAGAAAAGGGGTCAGTAAAACTATTACTTTAAAATAAAGAAAGGAATGTACAAAGGTCACCCGAGTTAACCCACACTAGGATTCCATGTAGGAAAACATGGACATGGAGGAGAAAACAAAGGGTCAAGTTCTAAGGGAGAGTGATAGAGAACATGATTAGGAGATAGTTAACCATAAGAAAATCCCAAAATTATGATGTGTGTAAACGGTCTTTGATTACCTATTAGGAAATGTAAACCAACAAAATTTTTGTTTTATGTTCCTTTTCATAATTTTTAGGAATTCATTTACAACATAGAACATAAGAAAATATACCGACATCCATGTAGAGTTTCATCCTTTAATAAGTTTCTACCCAAAACTAATCTTTTCTCCAAATGATGAGATTTTAATACTACTTGGTCTCATCAAAACACAAGAATCATCTTCTAGAGAATCACATAATCCACAAAAGATTAACTATATATTTCTTCTATCTTTAATCATTATCCCAAAAATAGAAAGGGTAAGGTAAAACAACTCTTCAAAAAAGAAAGTATCCCATATGAATGGAAACTACTTTTAAATCATCAAAGTTCCATGGTAGTACCCAAAGTTCATCATAGATGATTACATAAATAACGGTCCTTAAGATTCCTAAAAATAAACCAAACTAATATTGAAACCCAAATACAAGAAGGGTTTGATAACATAGTCTTCCAAAATAAACTTCATTGTTCATCTCCAAACAACATGAACCACTCCTAACATCATATAACAAAAGTATCTACCTAAACATATTTTACCTATGATAGGTTAATCATTCCCATAAGTAAACTATATTACTACAAGTCCACCTTAAATTCATCTATTCTTCAAAATACAAGTCACCCTTACTCCTCAATTGAAATACCATAGTAATCTATTTACCTCGATCAAATAGGGTCCCCAAAATAGTGAACGTCTTCCAAAAAAGTAATCATATTTTAATCCCCTAATCATCTCTGTCATATTAATACGGAAATCATCGCATTTCCTATCACATTGGTTGTTGGGACACGTTCTTCCATTTCCCACCATTAACTAAGAAGAGAATGTATAATTAGAGGCTTAAATACTTAACCAATAATCATGAAAAGGAACTTAAATCATATAAGGATAACTTGTAGAAGAATATTATACACTAACTTGTGATCCCCTAGGTTCTAATCTCGGTTATCCATGATCATATATTCTTATGTGAATCTTTATTTTGTTTTATCCTTTTTCCTTTAACAATGGTTCATACTAAGCTTATGAATTTACCAAATCATATCCCCCGGGAGTGTCGTAACCAAGAGTGCAGCAAGGCCCGTTGTCGAGTACCAGTTCCCGTTCGAGTCTAGCTCAAAGAGGTGTTTTCAGGTTTTACCCCTATGTACATCTGTACCAGAGCCACCTTTACCTACTCATATCCAGACAAGGATGTATTTTCTTGGAAACCCCTTACTCAATACTCACCGATATACTAGGAAGATATCCTATATTTAAACTTTTCTATAGGATTCTTCATAGAGTTTTCATATCCTAATTTCCACAAATAACAAAACCTCCCTTTTATACCAACTATAGGATCCATCCTTTTAATAACATAAACTTTCATTACATTAAACAAAACTAAGGATCTTTAATGATTAGTGTCTTGGAAACCAGGAAGATAATACATGAAAACAACATATTTTTTTTTCTTAAACACTTGAAAGGCTTCTCCTTAAGTTCATACTAGGTTCATTACTACATCTCATAACTTGGGGAAATACATCAAATGAAACAGTGAGCAGAAGGCCCAACAAGGGAAACAAGCAAAACATTTTACATATGAACATGAGATACATCAATAAAGTCATGAAAAGAACATTAAGGCATGAGAATGATATCGTGAGGAATACCATAATAAAAATAACATTTTTCATAACTAGAAGATGTGGGTAAAACATTTAACATAGAAAATAATGAACATATCACCAAGGTCCATCCTGAAGGTGTCATTTGAAAATTACCAAGGTTATTCACCAAGATATCGTGAAAATTGTAATCTCTAGTGGTTACATCATTACCCAATTCATTGGAGCGCTATTGGGGAACTCCCTTAAATTTGCCTTTATTATCATGTGATCCACATATATCATCATCTAAAATTTTATAAATAACCCATATAGCATAAAATAAATGGGTTTCATTTCATAATCATAACGTTTTAAAAACAGCTTAAAGACATGATCTTTACATCACTTTAAACCCACGGAAGGGGAGTACAGGTTTCATGTATGTAAATACCAGAATTTAAATTAGAACAATTTGGTATATATGTGAATAACCCTATAGAAATAAGAGCTTTTAGTATTCACTTTATAACATAAAATAATTTTGAGAAAAGAGATAGAGGCATTTTGAGATGAAAATTCTGCAGCATAACATCTAGGTTTCGGGTTTTTAGAAAACATTGAAAAGAGAGGGGACATGGGTCAAACAATCATAATTGACTCATAAAATAATAGAGGGATAGAATAAGAAGGATATATTAACATGGTAATGAAATTTCAAGGACATACCATTTGAAATGAAAAACATGGAAGGATGAAAAAAATTAGATTTCTCTTATGAAAATTCGGCGGCCTAACAGCATCACTTAAACTTCAACAAAAATGAATTGAAAAGATCAAACATGGTCCCTCATCATATGAGCATAAGAGTTCCGTATGATAGATATAGAGATCATACCCCAACATAATTAAAAAGTATCATAAAATACTTGACATGAAAGTGGAACTTTGAAAAGAATGAGAAGGGTGAAAGAATCCCTTAAAAATTCGGCAGCCTAACGGCGTCACTTAAAACATCAAAATAATGAATTGAAGAGACAAAATGGGGTCTCTCATCATATGAACATAAGATCTCAGTATGATATATATAGATATAATTCCACAAAATAATTAAAAATGAACATGAATGACTTGTCATGAAAGCTGAACTTTGAAAAGAATGTGAAGGGTGAAAGAATCCCTTAAAAATTCAGCAGCCTAACGGCGTCACTTAAAACTTCAAAATACTGAATTGAAGAGATCAAATGGGTTCACTCATCATACTGATCATAAAATATTAGTATGATATATATATATAGATCATACCCCATCATAATTAAAAAGTAACTTGAATGACTTGACATGAAAGTAGAACTTTGAAAAGAATGAGAAGGGTGAAAGAATCCCTTAAAAATTCGGCAGCCTAATGGCGTCACTTAAAACATCAAAATACTGAATTGAAGAGATGAAATGGGGTCTATCATCATATGATCATAAAATATCAGTATGATATATATATATCATACCCCAACATAATAAAAAGGAACTTGAAATACTTGACAAGAAAATAGAACTTGAAAATGAGGAGGGTGAAAGAATCTTTTACAAAAAATTCGGCAGCCTAACGGCGCCACTTAAACATTCATAAAATGAAATGATGAGAGTAAGAGGGAGTATCTCATCATATGAACATTAAAAGGACAATATAATGAATATAAAATAACATCCTCCAACATAATAGCATGGAGCATAAAATAATTGACATAAAAGAGATCACTTGAAAAGAAAGAGAGGGGTCAGATCCCTTACCTTAAAATGTAAGTCTTAAAACTAAAATTTTTGGACCTTGAGGGCTTCAGAGAACCTCGGGAGTACTCCTTGGGAGGTAAGGAGACCAGAACTTAGTTGAGGATGTTTTTGGAGCCGAATGGATGAGAGGAGGGCTTGGTATTTATAGGGAAAGTGAGGGGGCAGGGCATTAATGGCCAAGGGACACCTCAAAAGTGGTTTTCTCAAAACCATGTGCTCTCCCGTGATATTTCCCATGACGTTAGGCCACATGGGGCCAATAATACAATAATTCATCACCTTTGTTCGGACAACCCTTAAAATATCTCATGACATCATCATGACACAGTTATGATGTCATTAAACATACTGAAACCCTAAAACTGTATTTTTAATATTCACTGAAAATTCAACTTTCTCTGAAAAATCTCAAAATTTCACATTAACCAAATATCAATGCTCTGATTTCAAAAATGAACTCCATTTTATAAAAATAATTTTCTAAATATTTTTAATTATATTTTTAAATAAATACACTATTCACCAAAAATTCATTTTTTTCAGAAAAAACCCCAAAAATTACCATAACATTATATCGGTGCTCCGAGATCAAAAATGAAATCCATTTTATAAAAATATTTTTCTAAATATTTTTAATTTAATTTTTAATTAAAAAACACTATTCACTTAAAAAAATACTAATACTTTAATAATAATTTATGAAATCGTTATTTAACCATTTTATTGAATCACATTAACTAATCAAGGTGCCTAGATTATATTAATACTTTATTTAAGTGATATTACTAATCCATTTGGTCACATTACTAATCCTAAGCGTAAAATCACTATTCATAATTTACTATTCATCAAAAATCAAGTTGATCTTATTAGACTCTAAATTTCGTACTGAACATAATTGTAAAAGACCATTTTTCGAAAATCATTACACATTTTTAATTATTTAAGGTTTACATAAACATTTTTAAAATATCCATTTTCTAAAATTCATCAAAAATATGCATAATATATTTATCTGGTCATTTGAAAATTCATAAACTTAATCATAAGAAGAAATCCCAATTTTTATTTAAAACAATGGATTACACAAGGTAGTTACAGTCTCTTTAAATAGCCCCTTATCATGCCAGCATAGGACCAAAGTGCAAGGTGTGATATGGTGAGAGAATCTGAGGGAGGATCGGACCACATCACACAAGTAGTAATTTCTATCACGTTGAACTTCTCGCGAAGGCGATTCCGTTCTAGCTTCACACGATGAAGTTCGGCTTGGGTTTGGTCCAGAAAAAAGCCCAATGGTGATACCTCCTTCCCAAGTTCTGTTAGATGGGCTTCGATCAGTCCAAGACTACTGGGCGAGGCCATTGAATCTTATTTCTATAATAATTAACCACGATTACATGTAATTAGAGACAAAAATCAAAACGTTTAGTTTCCAATAGTCATATTGACTAATGGTCATATAACAGTTAAAACCCAACGGTCTCTTTTTAATTACAATCATGTTATCAAATGAAACATTTTTTTGAGTATAAAAATAATATAAAATAACACATAAAATTAGTAAACAATATTTATTCAAAATTTCGGGTCGTTACAGGATAAGCTCAATGAACTGACAGGGGAATACTGACTCTATTGGAACAAAAGAATGGAGATCCCGCACCCAAGAACTATTGGGGACTACCGACTCCTAGAATATATGACCCACACCCTAACATGGTAGGTGAGTAACAAATATTTTTATATGTCATATATGGAGGAACCACACCCTATTCCATCATGGATTTATAAACTCTATTGATATATGATCAGCTATTTGGTCTAATAGGGACGGACATACCCTACCTTTACAAACATCATGTGGAAACCCACACCCTAATCCATCAGAGGAGTGAAACCCCTAGAGGAAACAACCAAATGGAAATGAACCACATCTAAAATTTGGTGCATCCCATATCTACCTAAGAAGAGAGGAAATAAAAAGCAATACCCTAGTTCATTATGGGACAAAAATTCCTAGTGTCTCCCTACACGAACCACACTGATCTCCAACATTAGCTCAGTACCACTACACAAGCATATTTCTCTATTCCTATCACCTAATTTAACATAATCCATAACAGAAGCCAACATTATGTTCTAAAAGGAATAGATATTCATATAGACTACTCAAAATAATGAATCTGAGTCCAATAAAAAAGATATAGAATGTTGAAGATCATAGAAGGATATTACAAGAGTAAATGGTGTGCATAGGGGCACACACGACTTGTGAGCCCGCCCAAGAACCGGGTCATGTATCCTGGTCCACATGGGTTCCAACCCATGTAGTGGTACACGGATCATATAGAAGTTACACACTATGAACATCATCACTCATCCACTAGAATTGTTCCTCTTCTATATTGATTGGTCAACCGTGTCCCTTACACACCGTATAACCCGTACTACATGGAATGTTCAGATACACGACTAATACCTTTTGTAGTTATCTCATGTCCATGTACCAAACCCATATTCAATATACCTTGGTTATGTTCCAGTACATTACCATGTACTTCTAAAGAGATGACATAAGTAATGTCCTCAAACCACACAGTTTAGGTCACTACACAATGTGTATCCATGGTACACGACATGTAGTATTGAAATATCATATTCCCAAAATAGAAAGAGCTACATTGTGTTTCTAACTATAGTAAATGCTTTTTATATGATAATTCTGGTTAGGAATTACCAAAAAAAATGATCTGATTCACCCAGCATTACCCTTAAATCTATAGATCAACAAAGAATGGATCTCTAGAAATTGTATATGTCTCTAGAACCTCAAAAAAAGAATAAATAAGTAAATCTGGATGAAAACTGAAATATACCTACCTCAATGGTCAAATACCAATTTATAGAATGAATAAAGACACTAAGAATGTACATCCCAATTATTTATTGATGATCTATGTCAAAAATAGGTATCAACGACACTTCAGTGCTTCAATTCGGAAGCTTCTTCATTCATCGCCATAGTGGGGAAGATTAGGGGAGGTCGAGTCACACCTGCTTTGTATCATGCGTTGAAAATGTGGGGAGGGGAGATTGTATTTAGTTTTAGGATATTTTAATTTATTTAATATACATTTAATGAATTATTTTACCTCACATCAACCTGCCAAATCGCCTCAGACCAAACCTCCAGACACAGAAAACCTTAGGTTATTTCTAGGGTAAACTCGATGCTCTGAACTCTGAAATAGTATCAGAAATAAGATCTGAGACTCCATATATGAGTGGTTTATGTTATAATAGAAACTAATTTCACATGAAAAAAAAGTATTCAATATTTTAAATATCATCTCACTAAGGCTCCCCGGAACCGGGCTTCCCATTCCGACCCAACACCCAGATCTAGAAATATTCACTAAATGTTTATGATGTATTTTGGGTCAAAACCTAACTCATTATGTTATCCCAACCATAGGTTCATGCATCCCTAAAAAGTAAAATCTTATTCACAAGGGGAAAATAGAGCTCTCCATTGGATCCCACGTGTAACACCCCAAGCTTCCACGATATGTTTCCTATTGAATAATATAGTAGCGTGTGTTGCACACAACTTCGAGTTCTAACACACACTACAGCCAATCAAACTAGCTGTTATGAATAGTAAAACCCAATTTTTGAAATTTTATAAATTTTATCTCTCAAAATGTACTTCTTTTTTGGATTCAAAATATCAAAATTATCCTAGGGTAAAATTTTGAAACTTTTTGGATAACAATTATATTTTGATGAATAGTGAAAATTACTGAATTTCAATTAAAAACAACTTTTTTAATCGAAATAATTAGAAGTTATAAATTTTGAATTTGAGTGGTTATAAAGTATATTTAGAATATAATATTACTATTTAATACAATTTTTTTCATTAGACATAATTTCACAATTAAACTGGACATGAACAAGTGTCAATCCTTTGATAGTTATTATCTCTTAAAAACACGCATATTATTTTAACAACGAGAATTAATTTTAAATTAATTTCTTCCACTTAAATATTTTTAATTTGAAAAAATTGATTCCATATTTGGAATCAGGATGTCAAAATTGTGTAAATATGTAACTTTCATTTTTAGACATTTTGAATAATTATTTCGGTAAATATTTTTTTTATCATGGTTAAAGGGTAAATCTGGTAAATAAGGGTAAAAAAATAATATTATAAAAATAATAAATTACACAAAAACGTGTCATAACCTTATTGGTTGATAAAGGTATTACCATTTACATCATTTGGTCGATTTTGTGACACTATTGATCCACTTTTAAGTGTTAATGACACTTTATATTAATTAAGTTAAAATAAATACAAAAATGACATAAGCATATATCTTTTAGAAAAAAAAATTTTACATAAGGTTATATATGTTGGATTTTCGACTATTAATATTTATTATAAAGAAAAAATGATTTCCTACATAATTTAATTTTATTTATAATTTTTAGACATTTAATAATGAATATTATTTATGCCACAATAATGATGTAGTATTGTTTTATTAAAGAAAGAATCAAATAATTGATATTATAAATGTTTAAATTAATATAATTTGATATTTTTGATGACATACATGAATTTTATTGCATAATATGATATTATATGATTGATTAAATTAATTTTTTTTAAATTTTAAAAGTTTTTAAGACTTTATCAATAATAAATAATTGAATAGTGTCAAAATTCCCATAAAAGAGTTTTTAAAACAAATATAATATTATTAATTTATATTAAATTCAAAAAAATTTATGGAACATCCAAGAGACATATATCATGATATTTTTGTCATTAATGGACCACTTGGAGGTCAATTGGATTTATATAGTATGTTTATTAACTATATAATATAAAAATACAAAGTGACTTGGTAAATGTTAAACTAATTAACTAAGAGTTAAAACTAAAATATAAGGTTAATATAGTGACCCAAACCTATTTAAAATCTATTGGTTGAGTGGTTTTAGAGATATACCCACCTTAAAATTTAAATAATCCACTTTTGAGCCATTTTAAACCAAATTTAAATTTAATATAAAATAATATTTCTATATTTTCCAAAGGTGCCCCTAACCCCTCTTATAAATGGGCACCCCCCCTTCTCAATAATTTACACATTCAAAGCCTTTTGGATCATCCAAAACCTGTCCAAATACTCTCTAAACTTCCCTCAATTCAACCTAGAGGCCTTAGTTTGATCAGAAAGCCAACCTATAGAGCCCTTTTGATCAAATCAAAAAGAAGAACCCGAAGAAGAGGTAATGTTTTCCCCACACTGTTTCAAGTTCCTTTCTTCTTCAACTTCTTATTTCTTTGTTATTCCCATTCTCGAATAATAACTCCAGTATCTTATATATTCTGTGATGTTATTATATATATGGTACAACCATATTCAGTATTCTATCAATCTTTTTAATGACCTGTCACCATACGTGCGTACGTACGGCTTACCGTCTCCACGTCATGGTGTAATTGTTATTCTATAATTTATTATTTGGATGGGTATAATAATGATATGTTATTCAGGTAAATAATAAATATAACATGATAATGATTCTTTATATAAGATATATTATCCAATTATATATTATTTTAATATCAAAATAATGATATTGTCGCTCGTGCGTACAGATGGACGACCGTGTCCACGAACGCGATGAGATTCATTATCCATTGTATCCATTCAATTATAACTATCATTTGATGATTAAAAATATTATTTAAAGACATTATATCATTCTTGATATGAATAAGATACAACTTATCTATAACAAACACGACTTATGTAACAAAACATATACGAGTAAGTTAACACCCGAAACGACGACAATACTAAGATATTATTAACAAAGAGATGTTAAATTATCATATATGATATCATATTAATGTATATGATTCTTGAATAATTTAATACCAATTTTTTCACCATTATATAAGAGATTAACCTACCCCAACCACGTAAAAGTACAAGGTAAGGGTTTATTTCACAATCTCTTCATTATCCAAGGTTGTTTATACGTAATAATCTAATGGGACATATTTATCATTAACATCCATGTTTCTTAAAAATGTATTTCAAAACATTTTTTACTATTTAGTAGAATATGAGTTAAAGTAATTTATACCCTTCTTTTAATTTTTATAAGAGGTTTATAAAATAATCCTTCCATCGTTTCCAAAACAAGGTCCTTTTGAACATTTTCAACAGAATTAAGGTAAAAATGTCTTTTTTAACTTGTATGGCTGGTGTGGCTATTTTCTGCCATTATAAAGTCTTCAAAGCTTACCTTACAATCTTATAAAGATATTTTAAAAGAAAGTGTTTTATTTTATAATTATGTGACTTTTAAATCATTTCAATGAAAAATAGATATTTCTGTCAAATAGTTTTGATTTGATCAATGTCAACATCCTTTGATGGATTTTACACTTATTTGATGTTTATTTATTATGATACAAAACTTCCATATTGTGTTGAAGGTTTTGTGATATTTTTGATTTTGGATGTTTTATTTTTATACCAATCATGTTTTATGGAGAATGTATTGACATTTCATATGCTCGTTTTAATACCAATGTTTATGTCATGTTTAAACCTGTTAATATGAGGAATGCATTGCACTAAATATGTGACGGGTGGAGTATGCTATAGCTCCTAGTTTCATCAGCAGGTCTCAGGAGACAAACTAGTGTCTTGGAATAGGGCCTTCACAAAATCTTATTTTTAGTCTTGGCACGAGGCCTTGACTATGCGGTTATGATAGTCTGGCATTATGCATTGCATCATTATGAAAGTGGTTGTTGATATTGCATGTGATTATTCGACTAGTAGAATATCCATGTGAATAAGTATATGGAATTATTTCATTTTATTTCTGCAATATTATTCTGAATTTAATGTTTTAAAAGGATTTTGTTTTAGTTATACATTTCCTTAAATGTTTATGCTTATTTATGAAAGTTTCTGCTATATTGTTATCCTTACTGGGCATTTGAGCTCACCCCTTTCTATGTTTTATTTTTCCCAGGATGTGAAGTAGTATTTTATGAATGACCTGCAGGGATAGTTTGAGGGGATAAGAGTGTGGAATATGGAGACTATATTGTTATATTTTTCATTTTATGATGTAATATAAACATTATGAATGTATCTAGTTATTCCAAGGCTACTAAACTAATCGTTCTTACGAGACTTGATCTTTCTTGTGATCATTCCAATGTTATGTGATAATGCACCGACACTGGGTAAGTGGGGTTGGGGCGTTAAAGTTGGTATCAGAGAAAATTTATTACAAACCTTGGAAGCTGGATTTAGATAAACTCTGATTAGAGCTCATAGACATAAGATGTACTTTGAGTATTAGTATAGAATAACATCCTAGAATTTTGGTATTGTAGATATTTATTGAGTTTTCTAAGAAATACATCCATGTCTAGATACAAGCAGGAAGAGGTGGCTCTGGAACAGATGTGCTTAGGGGTAAAACCCGAAAACACCAGTTTGAGCTAGACTCGAATGGGATCTCGTGCACGACAACGGGCCTTGCTGCACTCTTGGTTACGACACTCCTGGGAGATATTATTAGGATAACTCCCATTTTATTTTCAAATAATTATGAATGGATTATGCATATATACTTCCACAATGAATACATTTTTATGATTATGGATTATATCCATAAATAGTTCAATTTAGATTATGTTTTTTATATATATGTAATTATGTATTTTGATTCATAAACTGGTCTATTTTATGACATTGTTTAGAAATGGTGCCTAGTGGAAGAAATTGAAACTGTATCAATGCATGCACTCTATGTAGGGATTTCCCTCCTACTTAAGATAATTATAGTGGAGCTGGTGATGCAACTGGTGCTGATTATCTTATCAACATACTGGGACAACTCAATCAGGTTATGAATAATAACCTTACCCATATGGAGCACCCTGATCCGTAGCATGGAGGATCAATGTTAGATCGCATCATGAGGCAACAAACACCAACATTCAATGGGATTACAAATCCCTTAGTAGCTGAGAAATAAATAAATTCCCTAGAGAAAATATTTCAGGCTTTGGGGAGTAGTGAAAGGGAAAAAGTTATCATGGAAGTTTACCGCCTTACTGGAGATGTTGATCAATGGTGTTCATTGATTCAAAGCATGAAGGAAGATGATGAAGTATCAAATATGGAATGGAGGGAGTTCAAGGATTTTCTTTTAGAAAAATACTTTCCTCGTGACCATCGAGTAGATATGGAAAGAAAATTTCTGAGTCTGAGTCAAAAGGAGGATTAGAATGTCACAAAGTATGAGGCTGACTTTACAAGATTAGAAAGGTATTCTGGATATTATATACATAACACAAGAAGTAAGATTGATCGTTTCTCTGATAGGTTAAAACAATTTCTTCATCAAGAATTAGTCTCATAATCCTTCTTGTCGTACTAAGACATTCTCTCATGTGCTATCAAGACAGAAAAGGAATTCTCTAACTCTTATGACTTTAAAGAAAATCAAGAGAAGAAGAGATCTGCTGATAAATCTGGGAATGGAAATAAGGGGAAGAATGAAAATGTTGAATATCCATTCGGTAGTAAATGTCGGATGAAACACCCTAGTACTTTCTTAAAAGTAATGGGAGTCTGTTAAAAATATTGTGAAAAAGGCCACCATGCTCGTGATTTCAAGGGGAAGAAGGAAGCTACTGATGTCCAATGCTACAATTTCAGGGAGATGGGACATTATGAAAATGAATTTCCTAAGCGTTAGGGGAACATACCTTAGAAAAGGCCAAGGTATCAAGGCCAAGATTATGTTATCACTACTGCTGAGTTAGAAGCTCTAAAAGACATGGTAGTAGGTAATTTAATGGTTTCCTCGAGTTTAGACACTACATTATTTGTTTATGGATCATTGCATTATTTCATATCTTCCCAGTTTTCTATGAAAATTAGATATTTCCAATTTGATTTAACAAGGGAGTTGTTAGTTAAAACTCCTAAGGGAAGTATCACTGCAACAATGTTTTGTGAATCTGTCCCCATTAGAGCACATAAATGTTCTTTATCCACTGATCTCTTTGTCATACCTATTAGTAAGTTTGATATAATAATCATTATATATTATCTTTCGGAGCATGATGCTATGATTTATTGTAAGAGGAAGGAGGTTATGATTTTTGATGATGATGATAAGGAACACCTCATCTTTAGAGCAGAATCGTCAGCACCTAATTCTTATCTAAATCCACCACAGTAACACAACAAAATTCAATTATTTGGGAGGAAGAGAATGAAATGACTAAGGGTGAGGAAATGAATGTTCATATAGAGGATGTAACCATTGTGAATCAATATGTTGATGTGTTTCCATAAGATTTACCTGGACCTTCTCCAGAACTTGAAGTTGAGTTTTCCATTGATTTAATTCCTGGATTAAGGCCTATATCGAAGACACCTTATAGAATGTCCACTGAAGTATTAGTTTAACTAGAGAAACAACTAGATGAATTGAGTAATGAGTGATTTATTAGCCCTAGTGTTTCTCCATGGGGAAACCCTATTCTTTTTATTGAAAATAAAGATGGATCTATGATGTTATGTATTGACTACAGGGAGATCAATGCTATAACAATAAAGAACAAGTATCACCTACCTCGTATTGATGATTTATTTAACCAACTGCATTGAGATAAATACTTTTCAAAGATTGACCTTTGATCTGGAAACCATAAGTTGTGTGTGATGAAGTAAGACATTCCAAAGACAGCATTTCGAACGAGGTATGGGCATTACGAATTTACTGTAATACCTTTTGGATTGACTAATGCACCATCTGTATTCATGGATCTGATGAATAGAGTTTTCAAGAAATATCTTGATGAATTTGTGGTGGTATTTATTGATGATATCTTGGTATACTCCAAAAGCTACGAAGATCATGAAAATCACTTGTTCATTATTTTGAAGACACCGAGAATACAAGAATTATATGGGAAGTTTAGCAAGTGTGAATTCTGGCTTCAGGAGATTTCTTTTCTTGGAAATATTATCTCTAAAGATGGAATCTATGTTGATCCTTATAAGCCCAAGGAAATACATGAATGGCTATCACCTAAGAGTATAACTGAGGTATGTAGTTTTATTAGTTTAGCAGGTTATTATCGACGTTTCGTCCAGAATTTTGCCCGATTGGCTAACCCATAAACAAAGCTCATGCGTAAGGGGGGTAAATTTGTTTGGAAAAAAGATTGTGAATAATATTTTGAATAATTTAAGTGATGATTAGTCAATGATCCAATATTGAATCTACCATCGAGGAATGATGGTTTCGTTATTTATAGTGATGCATCGAAGAAAGGACATGGTTGTGTCCTTATGCAGAATGATAGGGTTATTGCCTATGCATCACGACAGTTGAAAATTCATGAGAAAAACTATCCTACTCATGATCTAGATTTAGCAGCTGTGATATTTTCTTTAAGGATATGGAGACACTACCTCTATGGTAAAAATATGAGATTTATACTGATCACAAGAGTTTGAAGTATATTTTCTCACAAAAATAACTCAACATGAGTCAAATGAGATGGCTTGAATTACTCAAGGATTGTGATTGTACAATGCATTACCACCCGGGGAAGGCAATATGGTGGAAGATGCTTTGATCAGAAAAGATCATGGAGTTTTGAACAATATAAGAATTGAAAGGGATCCAGTTTTCATGAATCTAGTGAAGATAAAAATGGGAATAACCATGCAAGGTGAAATATCAGTGCTTTTTCAAATGGTTGCCAAACCATATTTACTAGAAATGATTAAGAGTTCTCAGACTGATGATCAAGAATTACAATAGAAGATTAAAGCTATGAATGATAGGAGATTGAGAGACTTTGGGTATGAAGAAAGAATTTTGAAATTCAGTAAGATACTTTGATTTCCCAATATACTTGATTTAAAAAGGAAATTGTTAGATGATGCTCATAGTTACAATTTCTATATACACCCTGGGAGCACCAAAATGTATAGATATTTGAAAGATCATTTTTGGTGGGACAACGTGGAGAGGGAGATTGCTGATTTTGTGTCAAGATGTATGGTCTACCAACAATTAAAAACTGGAAGGCAACAGCCTGGAGGAGTCATGCAACCTCATCCCATACCAGAGTGGAAACGTGATAATATCGCAATGGACATTGTCATGGGACTACCAAATAATCCTATAAGGAATGAAGCAATATGGGTCGTTGTGATTGTCTTAAGAAGTCAGCACATTTTCTTGCTATAAGGGAAGATTTACCACTTGAACGTATACCAAGACTATATATTAATGAAGTTGTGAGACTTCATGGAGTTCCCCTATCAATTGCTTCAGATCGAGATCCCCATTTTACTTTGAGATTATGGTAGAGTCTTCAGAAGGCCTTGGATACTGAACTTCATTTGAGCACAACTTTCCACCCTCCAACAGATGGGAAATCAGAACAGACTATTATGACCGTAGATGAAATGTTGAGATCTTGCTCACATGACTTTCAGGGTATGTGGGATTAATATTTACCTCTGGTAGAATTTTCCTATAACAATTGATTCCATTCAAGTATTCGGATGGCACCATATGAAGCGTTATACGGAAAGAGATGTCGCACACCAACCTGTTGGGATGGCGTTGGTGAAAGAAAAATTTTAGGCCCAGAACTGGGGGAGGAAACAATGGAAAAGGTGAAGGTATTCTAAAACCACATCAAAGAAGCTCAATGTAGGCAGAAGATCTATGCTGACAACGAATTAAAGGATTTGGAATTTCAGGTGGGAGATCATGTTTTCTTGAAGGTATCTCCATGGAAGGGAGTTATACATTTTGGAATGAAAGTTAAATTGAGTCCCAAGTACATTGGTCCTTTCGAAATTCTAGAACGAATTGGGGTTGTAGCTTACCATTTGACAATGCCGCCAAATCTCTCCAATGTTCACGATGTGTTCCACATATCATTGTTGAGGAAATACATGCCTGACCCAGTGCATGTACTCACCAATGAGGAATTAGAACTGGAAGTTGATCTGTCTTATTGCAAAGAGCCCATCAGGATTTCTGATACAAGAGGACCAGTGTTGAGAAACCGGACAACTCCTCTGGTAAAAGTTCTATTGAGAAACCATAAGATGGAAGAGGAAACATGGAAACCCAAGGAACTTATGATGAAGAACCACCCAATTATTTTTATGAAATAATATTCTATAAATTTTGAGGACAAAATTATTTGAAGGAGGGGAGAATGTAACACCCCAAGCCTCCACAGTATGTTTCCCTTTGAGTAATACAGTAGCGTGTGTTGTACGCAACTTCGAGTTCTAACACACACCACAACCAATCAAACTAGCCTATATGAATAGTAATAACCACTTTTTGAAGTTTTATAAATTTTATCTCTCAAAATGGACTTCATTTTTGGATTCATATTATCAAAATTAGACTAGGGTAATATTTTGGAACTTTTTGGATAACATTTATATTTTGATGAATAGTGAAAATTACAAAATTTTAATTAAAAACAACTTTTTTAATAAAAATAATTAATATTGATAAATTATGTATTTGGGTGGTTTTAAAGAATATTTAGTATATATTTTTACCATTTAATAAAATGTTTTTCATTGGACATAATTTCACAAATAAACCGGACATGAACAAGTGTCAATCTTTTGATAGTTATTATCTCTTAAAAACACATTTTTTGTTTTAACAACTGTAATTAATTTAAAATTAATTCCTTCCCAATTTTTGTTTTGAATTTGGAAAATTGGATTCCATATTTGGAATCATGATGTCCAAATTGTGTAAATAGGTAACTTTCATTTTTAGACATTTTGAATAATTACATTGGTAAATAATATATTTACCACGGTTAAATGGTAAATTTGATAAATAAGGGTAAAAAATTAATATTATAATAATAATAAATTACAATAAAAAGTGTCATAACCTTATTGGTTGATACGTGTCCGACCATTGGCATCTTTAGGTCGATTTTGGGACCCCATAGAGATACTTGTAAGTGATAATGACACTTTATATAAATTAAGTTAAAATAAATAAAAAAATGACATAAGCTTATATCTTTTAGGAAAACAATTTTTACATAGGGTTATATATGTTGGATTTTCAACTATATAAATTCATTAGTCAGATAACCTATTTGGGAACGTGGGTGGGACCTACTGTGGGGTCCACGTGTCTGCAGGGAAACTGGTGGGCACGGCCTAGTTGTCACATTTGGTATCAGAGGAGGAACCTAGTCTTAAGTGTGATGCACTGCCTGGGTTGAGATGTAGGGCCCACAATGAGGGCGTTTTGATCTTAAGGGGGGGGGGTGATTGTAACACCCCCAAAGGATAAACAGTTAGATGACTAAATGATATGACTCATGTCAACAAGGTGCACCTTCCTTTTCGTGAGCATGTCTGATTAGAACTCCATAGTTAAGCATGCTTGGCCTGGAGTAGTGATCAGGATGGGTGACCTCCTGGGATGTTTCCAAGGGTGTGTGTGAGTGAGGACAAAGCACACTGGAAGGGACATGTGTTGGCCTGTGGGGACTTTCATTAGTCAGATAACCTGTTTGGGCATGTGGGTGGGACCTACGGTGGGGCCCACATGTTTTCGGGGCAACTGGTGGGCGGGGCGCACATGGTAAATGTTAAACTAATTAACTAAGAGTTAAAAATAAAAGATAAGGTTAATATAGTGACCCAAACCTATCTAAAACCTATTGGTTGAGTGTTTTTAGACCAATATGCACCTTAACCATTAAATAATCAACTTTGGAGCCATTAGAAACCGAATTTGTATTTTTTATAAAATAATATTTCTTTCTTTTCGAAAGGTGCCCCTCACCCATCTTATAAAAGGGCACTCCCACGTCTAACTAATTCACGCATTAAAAGCCTTTTTAATCAGCCCACCACTGCCCAAATTCTCTATCAACTTCACTCAATTCAATCAAGAGGCCTTATTTTGATCATAAATCCAACCTATGGATCCTTTTTGATCAAAACAAAAGGAAGAACCCGAAGAAGAGGTAATTTTTTCACCACCCTCTTTCAAGTTCCTTTCTTCTTCAACTTATTGATTCTTTGTTATTCCAATTCTAAAATAATAACTACAGTATCTTATATATACTGTTATATTATTATAAATTTGGTACATCCAAATTCATTATTCTATCCATCCTTTTAATGACATGTCACCATACGTGCGTACGTATGGCTTACCGTCTCCACGTCGTGGTGTAATTGTTATTCTATAATTTATTATTTGGATGGGTATAATAATGATGTGTAATTCAGGTAAATAATAAATATAACATGATAATGATTCTTTATATAAGATATACTATCCAATTATATATTATTTTAATATCAAAATAATGATATTGTCGCTCGTGCGTACAGACGGACGACCGTCTCCACGAACGCGATGAGATTCATTCTCCATTGTATCCATTCAATTATAATTATCATTTGATGATTAAAAATATTATTTAAAGACATGATATCATTCTGGATATCAATAAGATACTACATATCCATAACAAACAGGACTTATGTAACAAAACATATACGAGTAAGTTAACACTCGAAACGACGATAATACTAAGATATTATTAACAACGAAATGATAAAAGATCATATATGATATCATATTAATGTATATGATTCTTGAATAATTTAATAACAATTATTTCATCATTAAACAGGAGTTTAACCTACCCCAACCATGGAAAATTACAAGGTAAGGGTTTATTTCACAATCTCTTCATTATCTGAGGTTGATTATATGTAATAATCTACTGGGACTTCTTTATCATCAACATCAATGTTTCTTAAAAATGAATTTCAAAACAGTTTTACTATTTACAAGAATATGTATTAAAGTCATTTATACCCTTGTTTGACTTTTTATAAGAGGTTTATAAAGGAATATATCCAACGTTTTCCAAACAAGGCCCTTTTTAACCTTTTTGACAGAATTAAGGCAATAATGTCTTTTTTAACATATATGGCAAGTGTGGCTATTTTCAATCGTTATAAAATCTTAGAAGCTTCCCTTACAAGCTTATAAGTATATTTTCGATGTAAATGTTTTATTTTATAATTATGTGACTTTTAAATGATTTAAAGAAAAGAGATCTTTCTCTCAAATAGTTTTGATTTCATCTATGTCAACATTCATTGATGGATTTTAAGCTTATTTGAAGTTTATTTATTGTGATACAAAACATCCTTATTGTATTGAAGGTTTTGTGATATGTTTGACTATGGATTTTAATTTTTACACCATTCATGGTTTATGGAGAATGTATTGACATTTCGTATGCTATTTTTAATAATAATGTTTATGTTATGTTTAAACATGTTCATATGAGGAATGAATTGGATTTAATATGTGACGGGTGGAGCCCGCTATAGCTCCTTGATGCATCGGTAGGTCTCATGAGAAAAACTAGTGTCTTGGCACAATGCATTGACAAAATCTTATTTGTAGTCTTGGCACGAGGCCTTGACTATGATGTTTTGAGAGTCTGGCATTATGCATTCCATCCTTATGAAAGTGGTTATTGATATTGCATGTGATTATTTGACTAACATAAAATCCATGTGAATAATTATATGTCATTATTTCATTTTATTTCTTCCATATTATGTTGAAGCTCATGTTTTGAAAGGCTTTTGTTTTAGTTATACATTTCCTTAAATGTTTATGCTTATTTATGAAGGTTTCTGCTGTATTGTTATCCTTACTGGGCATTTGATCTCACCCCTTTCTATGTTTTATTTTTTCCAGGATGTGAAGAAGTATTTTATGAATGACCTGTAGGGATATTTTGAGGGGATAAGAGTGTGGACTATGGAGACTATATTGTTTTAGTTTTCACTTTATGATGTAATGTAAACATTATGAATGTATCTAGTTTTTTCAAGGCTACTAAACTAATCGGTCTTTCGAGACATGACCTTTCTTGTGATCATCCCAATGTTATGTAATAATCCACTGACTCTGGGAAACCGGGGTTGGGGCGTTACACCACGCCAGTGAGCTCACCAAGAGTTCTTGTGCTACATTAAAGCACACACACAGAGGAACTACCAAGATCAAACCACTCTTATGCCCATATTCTACCAAGACAACATCATGAAACAAAAATGAACATGTCTCCTTATCTACAAAATGTGGGAAAAGACCAAGAACCATGGTACATCTACAGTCATGGGGTCGAGTGGTATACCACCTAGCTATCCTGATACAGATAATAATGGAATCCTATAGTTCACATCCACCCCTAGATGGATCATACAATATCCTCATCAAGTGTTTATGTGTTAAGTTCATTACTAATCATGAAAGGGTAATCACAAACAAAATAAGGTTTCCTAAGTGTAAACACTTATTATTACTAGGACCTTCATCGTCAAACATCAAACCCAAACATAGTTCTCCAAAACAGAACACTAACACACCAACTATTGACATATTATTTGAGTATGGATGGTTTGAAACTAATAACTAATGTAGAAATATTTTAGAGTCTAACTCTTCCTCTATGTAATAATTCTAAGAAATGGTATCCCTCTCCAAGGGATTCCATGATAAAGTGGATTGAGCAGAAAAAACTCCACTAGTATGGCCAGAACCTACTCCAACAACTCATCGCCTAACCTTGTTCTAGACACAGAAATATTGGTAACTCATCAAATGAACTTTTATACTGCCTGATTTGGGAAACACTTACTCACCCGCAAAGTTCTGATCACATTAAAAAAACACATCTTAGTGGGGACATCATCCACGATCACTTGTGAGTTAAATGCTACATCAAAATTCAACACATCCTCATCGATCATTTCATGTAAAAATACAATGATAAACACATGAAGTTACTCACAAAAAAGGGTTTCCTGAACACGAACTGAGTCTTATCGGGCCCTATATCGCTACTACCAACACCGGGTTCTACCAATGCCCCACATATCCCTGGTTAAACCTCGACCATGATCCGAAAGAAAAGTTTACCAACAACAGTGACTAAAATTTTCTACTATAGATAGTAGAAGGGGCACAAGGCATACCTTTATTAATCCTTGAAGCTTCTATATCAATGTCATATATGGCCTATAGTTTTCCTCACTCATATCCTCCATCTCTTTAACCCTGTCGGGGACCACCTGGGGGTGGTGGTGGAAATACATCAAACTGCCTTCCACCTCCTGTCACCCTTCCAACTCCTCCGCCTCATTCGACATCTTGTGGACCTCCTTGTTCAAAGTTTTGTCTTTGCCAATGTGGCTCATTAAATAGCTCCCACTCAGTAGCATGGCGGGTTCAAAATTTCATCTGAGATGCCTTCGAAAATCAGAAGTGTAACACCACCTCTCTTTTTGGCTGATATAATCTTTAGTGCCGCTCCGATGATACAGAACCACACATCTGTGTATGGGGATGCGTATTCCTCCAATGTTATGATCCTATTAACTATAATATTCCATCTCCTATAGACACCTTAGCCTCATGACCACTAATGCAGGTCACATCCACCTATTCCTCATCCAAGAAACTCTCCACCACCAAATCTCACTCCAGTACTCTAGCATAGGTTTTAATTCACATTAGAATCACAAACACCTTGATATATTAATGTAAGACCTAATCGAAGTTCCTTGCTCTAAATAACGAATCTCAAACTATATACAAAGAGTATACCAACACTTCTATAAACCTAACTAAAAATTCATCCACTACCACACTACCCTATAGAAGCTGGAGAATCTCTTTAATATGCACTGATATTTATGTGTCTTTTTAAAACTCCACCTTGATGATTCCATCGAACTCCTCCCAATTGAGATTCACCTTTTCATTAGTCAGTATCACCAAAATCCACCATCTCCCAGCTGAATCCTATAGAAGGCTCACAATGAGGATGACCATCTGATCATGATGCATCCTTAGTAAGTGGAAAACATACGTGACTATCTCAATCTAGTCATCGGATTCCTGGGTGTCTAGATGACCCAGAAATATTAAACGTCACTCTCTCTAGGACTCCTGTAGTACACTCTACATGTGCACGTCCTCAGCCTGAACTTCTGGTTAAACCTATTGCTCAATGTGTGGTGGAACGACCAGAAAACAACCCCGAGGTAACACCTTGGAAATAGTTCCCTACACTGAAGCCTCATCAAAACACATATTTCCATCATAGTAATGTCATACGATCCTATCTGGTTGTCTTCATAGAGGAACCCTTAAATATCATAAATATGTACCATGATCAAAGAGTATATCTAGGGTTCTTACTCACGAATGATAGGAAATAAAAAAACCCAATCCTATATGATGAATGTACCATTTATTACCTAGTGACTAGTATCCTATTGTACCGAGTCAAAAATCATGTTATCAGTGTCCTAGTGAGCGGATTCATCAGCCTCCTCACCAAAAATAGAACTTTTGGCCTGAGATATAAACAAAAAACATCCTAATAGTATCATTATTCAAGACATACTAAGATCACGACACTACAATCATAATGTGGAGTTGACCACCTCTGATACCACTCTTTCATAACCAGAACCAATGGGGTCCTGGCCAAAAAACTCCCCAAGACCCCCTGCAATCGAGTAGGGCCTAGAGACTAGTTCCAAGAAGTCATATCACTGACATGAGAGGATTTTTCTGTGTACTTGTTTCAAGCACACATCTTCAAGCTCACAAAATAATGAAATTTAAAAACCAAATGCAACCAATGCATGCGTAGGTCTATATCCCACAAATAGAGTACAATAGAATTACTGAAAGCATAAAAGTTTAAAACAACTCAGACCCAATAAAACATTAAAATATTTCAAATTTTCCAATAGAAGGGGGTTGATGTCATCTAAAACTGTTAGAAACCTCCTTGGCCAAGCTCCAATAATCACGTCAGTATGTCTATATCTATAAGCTCTACCTTCCTAGGTCCTCTATGGAAACTATCGAAGTTCATTTGGTCTACACAATAAACAAAACATGTGCGGAAAAAACCCATGTAGGGGTGACTATAACAATACTTTTTTAGAGCCCCGGAAACCCCAAAAATAAATATAGAGTAGTTGAAATACAATAGGCCTATCGACCTAGGAAGAGGGAAATACAATCTTGAGAGAAAATCTATCTCAATACATCCTCAGCTGTACATGACCAGTCATATCGATCTACCCATGGAGTCAACCCCGAAATATGACAATACCATAAGGACTCCCCAAAATCACCCAGATATACTCTTCTCGGACACTATGTCCCATGTGGTTCCAATAACAGAGATAGAAACCTGATTCTCTTTAAAGGATCTGACCACGACATAAAACAAGGACAACAAATTCCATGATCTCTGCCATCCCTGTTAGCACCCATCCTAGATTTTCACTCCATTAGGAACAAATATAACATTACAAATGGTATTCCTGAGAAACAATTCTCCCTTGGGAACATCTTAAATGGTCCAACTCCAGTTCCCCTTAATAAAGGTCCCTCTTTAGTTACGTTGGGCCCAGCGCAAACTATGTAAACACATGTGAAGAGGCCTGCCCATCAACACAACAAATAGTTGAGGGAGAACTACTCCAAACTATGAACCTTGTGTATACTCTCTAACAAGAGATAATGGGTGGACCCACCCCTCTATACTACCCTGTATTCAAGGGAGAACTGCTCCTAACTAATCAGGAAAATTTTATATCTTCTTTAGGGAGTGGCCTACACCTCAGTCCATAAGAGGTGCACTAACTCATATATAGGTATCATTCACATCTTTTGGATGGGTCTTCACCTCATAGATTTATCTTATATATGTGGGAGATCCAACTCCAATGGAGGACCTACTCCCTGATGCAACTCGATGATGTTGGAGTACTACTCCATAAGTAAGGACCTAGATCTTGATCTAATCGGAGAGTACTACTCACGATGTACCCACAACCTGATATTATATGGGAGTTCCACTGTTTATATTATGGGCTAGCACCCTTACCAAGTAACAGAGTAGCACACAGTGGCTAGAGGCCCTGCACCCTAGCATGATAGGGAAGTACCAACTCTTCCAAATCATTCACAATAGGGGACCCGCACTCTAAAATGATACGACATTACCAAACCATGTTAAGGGTCATACTACCTAACACATCAGGGGAGTACCAACTCTTCCTAAACAACACATATGGAGGTCCTTCACCCTTGAACTATATGGGAGATCTTACTCCTAGAATAGAGGAATCACACACTAGAATGGTAGGGGTATATCGACTCTATCTATACATCATATGTGGAGTATCTGCATTCTAGTAGAACAAGGCAGAATAGGCTCCATGGATAGCGGATCCTCTCCATATTCTAAAAGGGGAGTACCTACTCTACTTTTATGAATTTCATGGTGAAACCGCCACCCTAATCCATCAGGGGAGTAACACCCCCAAAAGAAACTACCCAAAGGTAACAAACCCACCACTGTGACATGGGGATTCCCACATCTACCTAATAAGAGTGGTAAAGAAAAAACACCCCCTAGTCCATTAGGGGAGTAAAAGTCATATAATCATTCTAAATAAACCAAACCAACCTCCAACATTGGATCAATACTGATCAATAATCTTATTACTCTATTCAAACCCCCCTATATATATCATAATATTAAAAATATGACACCATCGTTTTCTAAGTGGAAAACCACTCCAGATGGACAACTCACAATCCTAAATCTGAGTCCTAGAGAAGAAGATATAGAAGGAGGAAGATCTCAAAAGGATCTTCTAGGATTACACAATGTGCACTACGGAACACACGGTGTGTGAGCCCACCTGAGAACCAATCTATGTATCCTAGTCCACATGAGTTCCAACCCATATAGGGGTACATGGAATGTAGATGATGTACACTATATTTCTCTCATCACTCAAACCATGTTTATCTTCCTCTTCTACAAGGATCGGTCAACCAATTACCTTACATGTCATGTATTTTATACTACATGACATGTTTGGATAAAAAAATAACTACCTGTGCAGCTTTCCTGAGTCTGTGTACTGGACCTTGTGTCCATGTACATTGGACATGTTTCTGTAAAAATCTATGTAGTTCTATATGGATAATAAAATCCATTTTGTTCAAAATTGCATACCCAATCCACATCCCCAGACCACAAAATTTATGGAACTACTTGGCGTGTAGCCACATTACATGGAGTGTAGTACCAAAATCTCATCTTCACCTAAATAGGAAGAGATAAATGGTGTGTTTCACTAAACTACATGTCATGTATATTGTAATCCTAGTCAATATTTTGCTAAAAATGCACTAATTCTCCATATTTTACTTTGAAGCCTATTGATCTGCCTCAAAGGGATCTCTAGAAATTTAATTTGGAATCTACAACCTCAAAATAAACTGTAAACAAGGGAAATGGGACCAAAAATCAAATCCTCCTACCACATTCACAAATCAAAAAATATTTTAATGAATAAAAATTCAAGGATCATGATTTTCCTCTATATGTTGATGATCTACATCAAAAAAATTATTGGCGGATATTTGTGGCTTCAATTCTGTGGTGTTTCAGTTCGTCACCAAGGGGCAGAAGAAGGGAGTAGGAGGAGTCGCTCATCTATTTTGTACTGCATAAAAACGTGGTGAGGGGTTAGGTTATTTAGGATTAGGATATTTTAATTAAGTAAATTGTAATTTAATTAATTATTTCACCACACAACAACCTGCCAACTCACCTTCGACCAAACCTCTTAGTGTGGATAACCATAGGTCACAGTTACGATAAACACGATATTCTAGACTCAATTACAGTTTCAAAAATCTGATCCTAGACTCTGGACATGAGTTATTTAAATTTAAATACATCTTTTGTCCATACAAAAAAATATATTCTATATTATTATATCATCGCACTGAGGCTCCCTAGGCCTCATCTTCTTATGCTATCTCAGCACCCGACACTAGAAAAATACTCCAAAATATTCCAATGCCTATTGGGTAAAAACCTAAGTCATTATAAATAATAAGATTATTTATAATTAATAAATAATATATATTCTATAACAAATAAACTAATATTCAATAAAATCATACGTCCACTGATCACCAACTTGGCCAATCAAAAAAAGTATTAAAATATACAATGGGATCAACTTTCAACTCTGGTCCTCACCTCATCTCACTAATTCAAATCCCACTGATCATCCAAAAACCATTCCACAAAAAACATATTCATAAATTGGAAAATAATATATATGTTCAATAGTCACACAAGAGTTAATCCGTAGGGTGTGAGATACACATCTCAGTAGTGTGTCACCATGTTCCCCCAATATATGCTATCATATATGATTTTATTCTAGATGAAACTAAATAATAGAAATAATATGAAAATTAAGTCATTCTGTGATAAATTTCCATGTACCATCCTGATATTTTAGTATCATGTTCCATTAATTTGAATACTATGATGAATAGGTTCTTCTGTATGCAATACTAAATTAAAAAGATCATAACATGTTTTAATAAGATAAATATTACCATATTTAAGAACCCATTAAATTATCAGATATAAATAAAGGTTTCCACTTTATAAAATATATATAGAAAAAATTATGTTGTTCACTTTTACTAAGATTACATTGATGATATTAAATAATAATGGATAAAAAATTATAAGACCATTTTATGCTTATAAATGTATTTTCCAATAACATGCCTTTTTATGAACTTTTCAATCATATTTTATGAAAATAAATATTTTCTTATTTAATTATGATAAAATATATTTATGATAGAATTAATAAATTATCACTAATTAAATTATTATTCTACAGGAAACTAGAACAAGAACATTTAATATATAAAATAAAAAATTTTCTATAAAAGTAATTTTTAATTAAGTTTTTAATTATCATTTAAGGGATAGTTTTTTTTAATTTTAGATGATATATTTTTTATATATATTTATTTTTTAAATTAATTTTGTCAAAAATTAAATTTGGATAAATTCTCGGTATATTTATGGATTATGTTTTAAAGTGAATTATATAATAAAATTATTTTAAAAATACTGTTACATTTATGATATCCTTAATATAAATTCAAAAATTTAATGATTATGAAAACTTTTTTATAATAATATATTTATTTAGTAAGTGAAATTTTACTTTCAAAATTATTTACTTTTATTTAAATACCTATATTTTACAGTTTTTATTTTAAGTTATATTTTTTTTCTAAAATGTAACACCCTGAGATTTTATGAAAAATATTATTTTAATTTCATTAATGTCTTGGGTTGTATGATACACCAAGATTACCTTGCACTATACGCAACACCGTATTAGCTTGCAGTATACGCAACACTATTCTTGGATTGTGTTACACATAATTTTGATAATTGTTATTCTACGCAACATTGAGTATATATATGTATATATATATATTCAATGTATAAATAAAATATGGTTGGATTATGATATATGAAACAATGAAGGATTCTTTCACAGCATGCAACCCTGACTTGGCTTGCATTACACGCAATCGCGACCTTCCTCGATAGCGTGTGTTGTACGCAATACCGGGTTTTACTAAACAACGATATATTATTATAATATTATTATGAACTAGCCGTTATGAATTGTATTAACTAAATTTTGAATCTTATAACATTATTATTCGTCTAACACATTTTCTAAAACATGGTATAAGAACAAAATAATTTTTTCGGGTAAAATAAGTATTTTTCAAAAAATGCAGTTTTGCCGCCTTTTGATGGCGCACACACATTAAATCTAGTTTTTGACATGTTTATAAGTTCAATTTGACAGAATAAAATTCTTCTTTGGAATCATGAAATAAAAATTTACTTTGGATAAATTTTTCATATTATTCTGGTAACTTTCATATTTTGATGAATAGTAAAAACACGCTATATTTTAATTAAAAACAACTTTTTTCATCCATTAATTTATATAGTTAAATTATAATATTGAATGGTTTTAAAGTATAAATAGAATATATTTTTACCATTTAATATAATTTATGCCATTAGCATTGATTCTACCTTGAATTCATAGGATAAATCAATTCAATCTTTTGCAATGTTTTAAAGAAAAACCTGTTTTCTTTCGACAACGAGATTAATTTTAATTTAATTTCTGAAACTTTTGTGTATTGAATTTGGAAAAATGGATTCCATATATGGAATCAGTGGATCCAAATTATGTTAAGAAGCTACTTTTTATTTTTGGGAATTATGAATAGTAACTACGGTAAATTTTATTTACCATAGTTAAAAGTAAATCGGGTAATTAATTGTAAATATAATATTATAAAATTACCCTAACACATGTAAAAATCATATTGGATGACTAAAAGTAGACCCATATAACCTAAGGGTCAGATTATATTCATTTAATGGACTTTTTTCCATGAAAATAATTTAATTGTTATTAAAACCAATGAATGTGACAACATGTAACTTTCTTAAATCTTATAAGTATAATAATTTTAATTTAGTGATAAACTTCATGAAACTTCGAACATGAATATTCTCCAGAAATCTAATACAATATCGACATCATTGAAATTTATTTCAAATTTTTAGGGATTAAATAATTATCATTTATTATGACACAAAGATGATGTAGTAATTATCTTATTAATGAAATATTGACATAATTGATGTTATAAACACCCAAATAAATGTAATTTAAGACATTTTATGAATTACAATGATTTTTAAGGTTAAAATGAAATGTTAGTATTTATTTAATTAAATTTATTCGAACTAAAAATTCGGTTATGATTTTCAAAAAAATCAATTACTAAATAGTGTCAAAATTTACATAAAATAGTTTATAAAACAAATATTATATTATTAATTGTTATTTTATTACTAAAAATCTATGGCTCAGCCAAATGACTTAGATAAGGTTATATATATTAATAATAAACAATTTGGGGTTCGTTTGGCTTGATATAGTAAGTTTATTATCCTTATAGTGTAGGAAAACAAGAAGACACGGTAAAAGTAAAATTATCTAACTTAAAGATAAATATAAATGATAAGGTTAAAATAGGAACCTAAACTTGTCAAAATTATATTTTATGAGAGGCTTTAGACCCATTCCCACCTTAGCTTCTAAATAAATCAATTTGGAGCTATTTAAAACCGAATTTGGCTTTATAATAAATTAATATTTTTAGTTATTCCAAAGGTGCCCCTCTCCTCCCTTATAAAAGGGCACCCCTCCCTCTCTTCCTCACACAACTTTGAGCCTTCAATCTCGGACAAACCCTGACAAATTATCTTATCCACTTCCCTAGAAACATCCTAGAGGTTCTGGTCCTCCTCAAAGACCAATTTTAGTACCCTAAGAGGAGGACTCAAACAGGCGCTTCAAAGAAGAGGTAATGTCTGTTACCGATTCATTCAACATTATTTCTTCTTCCACTTCTTATTCTTAGGTTTTTTAATTATGAAGTAATAACATAAGTATCACTCATATACTGATATGTTATTATAATTATGAAACAACCCTATTTGACTATCTATCCAACCTACAGAAAATGAAATCACCGCGCGTGCGTACGTAAGGAATTCCGTCTCCACACCGTGGTGTAATCTATTTTCCACCACCACCTTACTTGGATGGGTATAATGGTGTAAATAATAACTATATATGGTTATTGTAAAGTTATATTTATTCTTAAATAGTATACATACACTAAAATACAATTCAACGATCATGAGAACGATATCATCGCTCGTGCGTCCATACGGACTACCGCCTCCACGACGCGATGAGATTCATTATCCACGTTAACCATTCATGAATGATTATAAAGTATATATAATAATTAGTCATGAAATATATGACATAATAATAATACTCTATTTATTTATATATATATTTTTTTCATCTACTTAATTCCACTCAATTCAATAAGGAAACAAAAACATCGTTCATGCGTACGTACGGCCTACCGTCTCCATGAACGGTGTATTTATTTCCATTTATCGATCCATTATATATATGTATATTCTGAATATATATTATATATAAATAATGTTTTATATTCTGGAATTAAGTAATCATGATCTAAGTAATCATATGAATAATTACAAGTTAAAACACGAACGACAAATGAGACGATTTTACCCAAAACGCTACTTTAACATGAATTTACAAAAGAACGGGTAATATAAAGTCATAAGTGAACCATATATGATATAATAACAATAAATATGATTCTTTAATAAGTCAATGTCATTATATAAATCATTATACAGGATGTTCGGACACTTACGAAGCAAATCGGACCTAAGGTATGGGAAATATCACAATCTCATTTTTATCCGAGATTGTTTATACTTTGGCATTTACTGGGGTGTATTTTATCATCCACATCCATGTTTCATCAATAAGTAATATTATTTCCATTCACCTACAATTGTTTAAATTCTATTTTACCCTTCGGTGAGTTTTTAGTAAAAGATATGAATGGAATCTTTTGTCGTTTTTCATACGAGGAACATTTTTGACTTTTCCGACAAAAGTACGAGAAGAATGTTTTTTTAACTTATACGGCATGAATGGATTTTTAAAACATTATTTCCAAGAAGCTTAATTTACAAGTTTTCATGTTTATTTTTAATAAAATTCATTTAGTTTAGAATTGTACGAAATGTTAAGTAGGGAAAACTGTTTTTGAAGGAGAAAGGATATTTTCCTCATGAATGGAGTTCAAGTGTTTTATCAAAATTATTTTCCATCTAAGATAATAAAGGGTTCTGTTTCTATCACAATTATTATATTTATATGATTATGTTGTGATGGAATTATATTTTTATGAATTCCTTTATCTTATATGAATTGTTTTATGATGTCACGATGTTGAAGATTCCCATTTTTATTATATAGGTTATGCTCTGATGTATGGTTTATGATTTTGTGGCACCCATAAGAATGGTATCATTATGAGATGGGTGGGACCTATATCTCCCTATAATGCATTGGGTAATGATTTTATATCTTATGAGATAGACATGACTGAAACGGTAGGTTATACCAGTTCAGTGAAACAGGACTGAAACGAGGGTGACTAGGTTCAGAAATGGACTTTGTCCACTGAGATAGTTTTGGCAATGAGTCTTGACTAATAAGATATGATTCTCTATGATTATGTTTGTATGCCACAATGTTTCATGTTGTAAGTTATGATTATTGGAATTTCATTTCACTGCTACGATTTATCCCATGTTATGAAATTATGCTCTCTTTTGCAGGTTAAGATTTCCAAAATGTTTTCTTCTTATGAATATGATGTGATTGATATTTCTTTTTTTACCCTTAATGAGCATTTGAGCTCACCCTTTTATGTTTTATTTTCCCCAGGATATAAAGAAAGGTTTTAGGTAAAAAAGGAAGATCCTTATGGGAGATGTTGAAGATCTTTCACCACGATTAGAAGATTATATTCCGAGTTTCCAAAGACACTAAACTATTACGATCCTTGTGTGTGTGTTTTTGTTACGTACTAAGTAGTCTGAAAAAGTAATTTAATGTCCATGTACATCAAGATTCGGGTCTCTATAGTTGGTATCAGAGGAAAGGTTTAGTCAACCTTTGGAAACTAGGATGCGAAAAAGTTAGTGAGATCCCTAGAGGTATTTCTAAGCTATGTCTAGGGATGTCCCTAAGGTTATGTATACGTATAGGTTATAGTACTAGAATTACGCTAACGATCAGAGAATTAAAAATATGATTTTAGATATTGAAGATACTCCCCTTTATTATGTTGTTTTCCCTATCATTATTTTTTCCTCTCACATTATTCTTTTTGGGTTTTAGATGATGGCTGGAACCCGAAGGAACCGTGTTGATCAATGCAATGGACAATGCAATGACTGTCCTCCTGAACAAACAAATGTTATGGGAGATGGAGTGAAAAATATTATTTCTATACTTACACAATCTATGAATAATTATGGACTTCCAAATGAGCAGATAAGGGAACAATATTCTATTGAGTCCTTCATGAGGAAACGTCCACCTTCTTTCAGTGGGTATTCTGATCCACTTGTTGCTGAACAATGCATCAGTACCACTGAAAAGATATTTTCAGTTCTTCAGTGTTCTGAACATGATAAAGTCATCTAAGCAGTATATCGTTTGGAAGGTGAAGCTGATCAATGGTGGAATCTTATCAAGAATACGAGGCAAAGAGATGAAATTGAGTCTATGGAATGGGATGAGTTCAAGAACTTATTTTTCCATAAGTACTTCCCTCGTATTCTTCGAACAAAGATAGAGAAGGAGTTTCATGAACTAAAGCAAAAGGATGATGAATCTGTTTGTATATACGGAGCGAATTTTACAAGGCTTGCAAGGTATGCATCTGGATTTATCATCCAACATGAATGTAAAGTTGATCGATTCTTCAGTGGCTTAAAACCAAATATTCGAAGGGCATTACTATAAGTGAGTTCAGTAGCTATGAAGAAATTGTGCGTTGTGCTATAAATGTAGAAATGGAAGTTGGTGTTACTTATCCATCTCATAGTTTTGACAAGAAATGATAGATGGAGTTCAAGGTGAAATCTCGGAATAATGGTGAAAAGAAGATGAATGTTTCCTTATGCTCAAAGTGTGGAAAGAAGCATGGTGGAGATTGTCTTAAAGGGACAAGTAAATGTTTCAAATGTGGAATGGAAGGTCATCGGGCATTTGAATGCCACAATTATGGAAAGAAGATGTCTAATGATGCAAACAAAGGAAGGGATACACAGAATGAACCTACTACTCTTCAATGATTCAAGTGCAAGGAAATGGGGCATTATGCTAATAAATGCCCTAATCCAAGGGTTAGTGATGATCGACATGAGAAACCACGTAAAGAAAAGGACAAAGGGAAGTCACATGCGATCACCATTGGCGATGTTGAATGTGAAAACGATGTGGTGGAATGATTAAGTGTTTATCTAATGGGATTCCAAAATAATGTTTTATATAGTATCGTGGAACATTGGAATATTTATGTTTTGGTCTATTGTGGTTTTCAATAATTTTATGGCATCGGTAACCCTGAAAAGTGATTGAAATATTTTTGGAAAGCAGATGATATGCACATAATGAAGGGATAAAGAGAATCTAATATGTTTGATAGTATTCATGAGCTCATGATTGATATAAGGACTAAGTGATATCATGGTTTGACTATATAGAATTTTGAGGATTTTGGTATGTGTAAAGTGTTAACTTTTAACTACATTCATGTTTCCACTATGGTTCAATGGGTATTCAAGAGAATAAATTATTAAGGCCTTTGAATGATTGGAATGTGACCAACAAGACATATCATATGATATATGGGGATCAAAAATGGTATTAAATCTCTGGTAATCGTTTTCACTATATTATGAGAATGGACTACAGTATTATGGATAAGCCTAAAGATTGGAATGGATTATGATAGACATAAGTTATTATTGTTTAAGGATAGAAGTTTTTTTAGATATTATTGATGGGATGTTATAGTAATATAGTTTTAGAAAAAGGACAACCTGCAGGACGGGCGACAACCCATCGCGTCAGAAAAGGTCGCATGAATCAAACCCGCAACCGAAGTGCGACTGGCCTTTATCGCCTACCACTGGACTACAGGAAGTCCATGGTTAGTAGAAACTAGTTTTATTTTATTAGGCGGTATGATATATGAAGTATAAGTTCATTTTAAGAACCACATATGATTAATCTCACTATAGATGGACTTCTGTATTTTTTTGATAACTTTTCTAACCTTTTGTTTGAGACAGATGGAATGACCCATCATTATATCACATGATATGCTAACACATCACGAATGACAAATTCAACTTCATTTGATTAAGAGATAATGTGGAAATTGTCTAAAGAACAACAAACGGTGAGACTATACCAAAATTACGAAAGTATTTCTTCTAATTCCAATTTCATCAACTTTAGGGAAATGATCTTGAAAACCAAAAATGTCGTCCTAGTGGTCTTATATCTGATGAATCAGATGGTACTTTAGATCATCACAAATTTATGGCTTTGTTATTGTTGGCATTTCCATAGCCATGTTCTCAACCACTCTCCATCAGAACATGATGGTTAGATTTCTCTTCCATATCCATATTTTCACCTATGTGGAAACCCAGTGATTAGTTTATTTGGGTAACCATTACGTTTCATACTTTTGTTTTTAAAGATTGGTTTTGGTATTCCTTTTTACGATGTGGGTTTCTATTAAAGAATCTTTCGAATAGTAAACCATTTATAACCCCGACGAATTTTCAGGGCGAAATTCATTTTATGGGGGGTAGAATGTAACACCCCGAGATTTTATGAAAAATATTCTTTTAATTTCATTAATGACTTGTGTTGTATGCTACACCAAGATTACCATGCACTATACACAACACCGTATTAGCTTACAGTATACGCAACACTATTCTTGGATCGAGTTAACATAATTTTTGATAATAGTTATTCTACGCAAAATTGAGTATATATATATATATATTCAATGTATAAATGAAATATGGTTGGATTATGATATAAAAAACAACGAAGGATTCTTGCACAGCACGCAACCTTGACATGGCTTGCATTACACGCAATCACGACCTTCCTCGATAGCGTGTGTTGTACGCAATAACGGGTTTTACTAAACAACGATATATTATTATAATATTATTATGAAGAAGCCGTTATGAATAGTATTAACTAAATTTTGAATCTTATAACATTATTATTCCTCTTACACATTTTTTAAAATATGGTATAAGAACAAAATAAATTTTTCGGGTAAAATAAGTATTTTTAAAAAAATGCAGTTTTGCCGCCTTTTGATGGCGCACCCACTTTAAATCTAGTTTTTGACATGTTTATAAGTTCAATTTGACAAAATAAAATTCTTCTTTGGAATCATGAAATAAAAATTTACTTTGGATAAATTTTTCATATTATTCTGGTAACTTTCATATTTTGATGAATAGTAAAAACACGCTATATTTTAATTTAAAACAACTTTTTTCATCGCAATAATTTATATGGTTAAATAATAATATTGAATGGTTTTAAAGTATAAATAGAATATATTTTTACCATTTAATATAATGTATTTCATTATCATTGATTCTACCTTGAATTCGTAGAATAAATCAATTCAATCTTTTGCAATGTTTTAAAGCAAAACCCGTTTTCTTTCGACAATGGGATAAATTTTAATTTAATTTCTGCAACTTTTCTGTATTGAATTTGCAAAAATGGATTCCATATTTGGAATCAGTGGATCCAAATTATGTTAATAAGCTTTTTTTTTTGAATTATGAATAGTAACTACGGTAAATTTTATTTACCATAGTTAAAGGTAAATCGAGTAATTAAGGGTAAATATAATATTATAAAATTACCCTAACACATTTAGAAATCATATTTTATGACTAAAAGTAGACCCATATAACCTAAGGGTCAGATTAGATTCATTTAATGGACTTTTGTCAATGAAAATAATTTAATTATTATTAAAGCCAAAGAATGTGACAACATGTCACTTTCTTAAATCTTATAAGTATAATAATTTTAATTTAGTGATACACTTCATGAAACTTAGAACATGAATAGTATCCAGAAATCTAATACAATTATCGACATCATAGGATTTTATTTAGAATTTTTAGGGATTAAATAATTATCATTTATTTTGACACAAAGATGATGCAGTAATTGTCTTATTAATGAAATATTGAAATAATTGATGTTATAAATACTCAAATAAATTTAATTTAAGACTTTTTATGAATTAAACTAATTTATAGGTTAATATGACATGTTAGTATTGATTTAATTAACTTTTTTCGAACTAAAAATTCTTTTATTATTTTCACAAAAATCAATTACTAAATAGTGTCCAAATTTACATAAAATAGTTTTTAAAACAAATATTATATTATTAATTGTTATTTTATTCCTAAAAATCTATGGTTCAGCCAAATGACTTATATAAGGTTATATATATTAATAACAAACAACTTGGGGTTCGTTTCGCTTGATATAGTATGTTTATTAACCTTATAGTGTAAGAAAACAAGAAGACACGGTAAAAGTAAAATTATATAACTTAAAGTAAAATATAAATGATAAGGTTCAAATAGGAACCTAAACTTTTCTAAATTCTATTGGATGAAATTATTTCGACCCATCCCCACATTATATTCGAAATAAATAAATTTGGAGCTATTTCAAACCGAATTTGGCTTTATAATAAAATAATATTTTTAGTTATTCCAAAGGTGCCCCTCTCCTCCCTTATAAAAGGGCACCCCTCCCTCTCTTTCTCACACCACTTTGAGCCTTCATGCACGGTCAAAACCTGACAAATTATCTTCTACCCTTCTCTATAAAACATCCTAGAGGTTCTGGTCTTCCTCAATGTCCAATTTTAGTACCCTAAGAGGAGGACTCAAAGAGGCGTTTCAAAGAAGAGGTAATGTCTGTTACCGATTCGTTCAACTTTATTTCTTCTTCCACTTCTTCTTCATAGGATGTTTCATTATGAAGTAATAACATCAGTATCACGCATATACTGATATGTTATTATAAGTATTAAACAACCCTATTTCACCATATATCCATCCTACGGAAAATGAAATCACCGCGCGTGCGTACGTATGGAATACCGTCTCCACGCCGTGGTGTAACCTATTTTCCACCACCACCTTACTTGGATGGGTATAATGGTGTAAATAATAACTATATATTATTATTTTAATGTGATATTGATTCTTAAATATAATACATACCCTGAAATACAGTTCAACGATCATGAGAATGATATCCTCGCTCGTGCGTAGGTACGGACTACCGTCTCTATGATGTGATGAGATTCATTCTCCACGTTAACCATTCATGAATGATTATAAAGTATATATAATAAGTTGTCATGAAATATATTACATTATAATAATACTGGATTTTTATATATATATATATATGTCATCTACTTAATTCCACTCAATTCAATATGTAAACGAAAACAGCGTTCATGCGTACGTACGGCCTACCTTCTCCATGAACGGTGTATTTATTTCCATTTATCGATCTATTATATATATGTATATTATGAATATATATAATATATAAACAATTTTTTATATTATGGAATTACTTAATCATGATCTAAGTAATCATATGAATAATTACAAGTTAAAACATGAACGAAAAATGAGACGATTTTACCCAAAACACTACATTAACATGAATTTACAAAAGAACGGGTAATATAATGTCATAAGTGAACCATATATGATATAATAACAATTAATATTATTATGTAATAAGTAAATGACATTATTTAAATGATTATACAGGAGGTTCGGACACTTACGAAGAAAATCGGACCTAATGTAAGAGAAATATCACAATCTCATTTTTATTCGAGATTGTTTATACTTTGGAATTTACTGGGTTGTATTTTATCATCCAAATCCATGTTTCCTCAATATGTAATATTATTTCCATTAACCTAAAATTTTTTAAATCCTATTTTACCTTTCGGTGAGTTTTTAGTAAAAGATATGAATGAAATCTTTTGTCATTTTTCGTACGAGGTACTTTTTTGACTTTTCCGACAAAAGTTTGAGAACAATGTTTTTTTAACTTATACGACATGAATGGATTTTTAAAACATTATTTCCAAGAAGCATCCTTTAAAAGTTTTCAAGTTTATTTTTAATCAACTTCTTTTAGTTTAGAATTGTACGACATGCTAAGAAAGGAAAAGTGTTTTTGAAGCATAAATGATATTTTCCTCAAGAATGGAGTTCAAGTGTTTTATCAAAATTATTTTCCAACTAAGATAATAAAGGGTTCTGTTTCTATCCCTATTATTACATTGATTTGATTATTTTGTGATGGAATTATATTTTTATAAATTCCTTTATCTTATATGAATTGTTTTATGATGTCACAGTGTTTAAGATTCCCATTTTTATTATATGGGTTATGCTATGATGTATGGTTTATGATTTTGTGGCACAAATAAGAATGGTATCATTTTGAGATGGGTGGGACCTATATCTCCCTCCAATTCATTGGGTAAATATTTTATATCTCATGAGATGGACATGGCTGGAACGGTAGGTTATACCGGTTCAGTGAAACAGGACTGAAACGAGGGTAACTCGGTTCATAAATGGACTTTGTCCAGTAAGATAGTCTTGGAAATGAGTCTTGACTAATAAGATATGATTATCTATGATTATGTGTGTATTCCAAAAAGATTCATGTTTTATGTTATGATTATTGGGATTTCATTTCACTACTATGATTTATCCCATGTTATGAAATTATGCACTCTTTTTCAGGTTAAGATTTCCAAAATGTTATGTTCTTATTAATATGATGTGATTGATATTTCTTTTGTTTACCCTTACTGATCATTTGAGCTCACCCTTTTATGTTTTCTTTTCCCCAAGATATAAAGAAAGGTTTTAGGTAAAAAATTGGAAGATCATTATGGGAGATGTTGAAGATCTTTCACCACGATTAGAAGATTATATTCCGAGTTTCCAAAGACACTAAACTATTATGATCCTTGTGTGTGTGTTTTTGTTATGTACTAAGTATTCCACCAAAGTAATGTAATGTCTATGTACGTTAAGCTTCGGGTCTCTACATAAAACCATTTTTTATGTGTTACACATTTTTTATATTAATAATAACTTCTATTTGAAAAATATAATATTATGAAACATTATTCATATTTTAAATATGATTATCTAAATTATCTAACACGTTTTCTTTAATTAATGGTATTATAAAATAGCTAAAAGTTTAAAAATGAGTCAACATGGTAAAAGTAAGAATGAAAAACAGTTAAAATAAACGGTAAATAACTAGTCCATGTTAAAAATGAATTAAAATGAATTTCTTATGTGTGGATCTACAAATAATATCTCATATACCGTATTTACCACTTTTGTAACCACATTTCATGTTAAACATTTCCTCTTTTTTTATTAAGATGTTATATTGTGTAAAAGAAAATTTAATTTACATATAAAAGTGTCTTTCCACCACCTTTTCAAGGACACTCTAAAACTATAATCCTCTTAATTTTTTTTTACATAACCTATATCTTAATATCCCTTTTTTATCCACTTTACCCATGGATAATTCCCAATTCCACCATTTCAAAAAAGTACTATAATGGAAACTTGACATTATCATTGTGAGATATTATCATTCCCTAATGTATATTGCTTTAAAATTTTATATTACAAATAAAATTATACCATTATTACACAATTATATCCTAATTCTTTGAAAACATTTTTTATGTTTATGGAGATATCATAATTCATCACCCCCTTTCAAATAAAAAAAATGAAATTCATTTCGTGATTACTTCTGGAATATCAGACCATTATTTCATTGACGTAATTTTTTATAACATACATTCATTAATGGTTATAAACATGAATTTAGTAATTTATATGAATATTTATAACATTTTTATTTTTATTAAAAATCTTAATTTTAATCTTCCTTGTGGTCTATTAAAAATAAGAACATCTGTCTGTGTGTACGTACGACCAACCACCTCAATTGAACAACATATTTAATTTTTCATCACCATCATAATTGGATGATTTTATGAATATATATAATGAATTAAAATTATTTTTTAAGAAAATTTAATGTTATTTTAATGGTTATAGTAATATTTAAAATATTATTAACATACCAACTTTTTTTTGTAAAGCATTACTGAAATAATCTCACCATTGATTCTATCATAACAAATTATCACTAAAATTATCACAGATTAAAATTTTAATGTAATAAGGAATTATAAAGATTGTATTAAAGTACCATGGATAATTTGGGAATTATGATCTATGAATCAAATTGTGGGAACTAACATCACGACATTAAAGTATGCACAAGACAATCCAAATCATTAATATCTGATAATGAAAATAAATAATAACTATCTAATAAATGTATTATTATTATTATAATTACTGAGTGAAAGTGGTAATAAAATTTATAAATTTATTAAATTTGTGATTAATATTGTTATTTTTTTGATACATGGAATTATATTACATTTACATAAGTTGATAGTAAAGGTAATGGGGTTTTTATTAACTCGACTTATTTTCTTATGTCAGAAATATTCCACTTTGACTAAATGTGCACTATTTTTATTTCTTTTTTACATATTGATATTATAACATATTACATCCTTATTTCATAGGTAACTTAATTTATGGATTTATTTTTTCATAAACGATAATGATGTTATGAATAACTCATATCCTCTTCATAGGGTCTATTTTCATCTATATAAATATTCATTCATCTTACAAATATATTAGTTTATTGATATGAAATTCAATTATGTTTCATTTCAACTGACCAAAAAATTATATTTACCACTTTTTAAAATATTGATTTATCATTATTTTTATGATATTGGTTCCAATAAATTTGTTTCTAAATTTTATAAATTGTTATTCCTTCCCTGATCAAAGATTTTATATCCTTCTCCACATTTAATATGGAAAATAATTTTATTTTTAATGGATAAATTATTTAAATTTATTTTTAAATATGTTTAAAATAATATTTCATTTCAATTTCAAGAAAATGATATTTTTAAATGTTAATAATAACTTATATGTAGAAAAAATTTATGAAACATTTTCTAAAGACCCATTTATGTTTTTCCTAAATTGACGTCTTTCTCTTCAATCTATTTACATCCTACAATGTTCTTTTTAAGAATGAACCTATAAATTTATTTAGGATGTAATCATGCTAGATGATTCAAATTTTGGAATTAACAGATCTAATTTTGACTTCATTTTTGTAAATTCCATTTCGAAATGATATATAAAACATTTTATCTCACTGTATTATTCATAATATGATATATAAATGATTTATTATGGAATACATATGTATGGATGATGATGGGTGGTTTCTTATATCTCCCTCAAATTCATTGGTTTTGGTTTTATATCTCTTGATATAATAATGCATTGACTTTCATTCATTTTTTCCAAATTAAGAGTTTATATTATTGGATTTTTTCACAACATAATGGGTGTACATTCATAGATTTGTTAAAGAAATGTGGATATAATGGGATATTTTAACCACATAAAGGGTGGATATATATGGATTTTTCAAAAAAATAATGTTTCTATTTTCTTATTTTCATCCCATTATTCTTATTTATTCTATATTTAAATGACATGCAAAATTTATATAACATATGCCTATGATTATTCTCCCTGGATCATGTTTATTGTCTCACAAACCTTTTCTAGATTATATACTTCCTCATTTAAGATAAATTTCCTTGTACCTTGACATATAAATAACTATATTGTTCCATATTATTTTTAATAATATATTTTCCCCTTAATCATATTTTCTCTTATGTTTTTGATCTAAAAAATTGTGAAATGTTGATGGGTTTCTCCCTTTCTAGGGATCTAAGATTACCCCTATATTATTTTTCCATTCCCCCTGATATTGAGATGTGTACATCATTTCAGATTTCAATAAGGGAGTCTAGTGTAGTTCAATTATAGAGAAATGTACATGAGTATTGTAAAATATGTTACTTAATTAGCTGGTCTATAAATACACTAAGGCTTTAGTTCATGTAATTGTGTGTTTATTATTGAGATTTAATGATTAACTTTGAAAATGATATATAATAATGAAATGTTTATCTTGAGTCAGGTAAATATTTATTAAACCAAAAATGTGAAGTATGTTTTTTAGCACCATATTTAGGAGTGAGGATATGGGTTATTTTATTTATATTAGAATAGGGATTAGATATTTTTTATGATTATTTTAGTAATTTTTTATGATTTAAATTGGTGAATAGTATATAAATTAATAGTGATATTTATAAATATACTTTGGCATAATAATTTTTTTTAAAGTAGATATTTTTTTGTTTTGTGGAAATGAAATCTTGATATGGATACAATAATAGGATGCAGGCTCTCTAATAAATGTACCTAGGGGCTATCATATTGAAAATTCAAGTTGATTAATAACTCGATATTCACATTGTTCATGAAAAAATGGCTAACTGCACACCTTACATGATACTTTCAGGTTATAATCATTAGTAAATTCAATTTCACATTATAAATAATTATGTTGGATTTTAATGTTTTTAGGTTACATGAAATTATAAAAAAACATACCATGAATAACCTATAATAAAGCCATTAGATTCATATGTTATTATACAACCATTATCAATTATTAATTTTTTCTATATTTTTTTCTTTACCATCAATTGAAGTATTCCCATTGAAAAATTTAATTTTATTTAAGAAATGGTTGGATAAACTTGAATCCAAGTTTGAAATTTGTGGAAAGAGAAATTATTAGATCAACAAAAATAGAAAAATTAGGATTTTAGTATGTGTATATATTCTTGTGGTGATTCTAACTCAACAATGAATGTTTAAAAATAATAGTGAAAACATTATTGATCATCCAAACTCACCAAGGATGAAGTATCATGCTATCAAGTCTTTCATGAACTAAGGCCCAACCGACTTCAGTGGAACTTTTAGTGAAGTTATTTCGATGAAATGGATCAATGTGATGAAAGTATATTTTATATTCTCTTGTGATTCGAACATGAATGGTTTTTTGATGGTTTTCCATTTAGAAGGTGAGGACCATAAATAATGGAACCTTGTTAAGAATAAAATAAGAAGGATAATATATACTCTATATAATGGGACGTGTTCATGAATTTATTCTAAAATAAGTATTTTCCTTAAACTCTTTTAATAATAATAAAGATAAAAATATTGGAGCTAAAACAAAATGATAATGAATCCATTATGTAATTAACTAGATATGTGATATATCTCACATTTCTCTTGAAATGGTATTTCATGGGGCTTAAAGTGTGTTCCCAATCCTTGTAGGCTGGGAACTAGGGTATGTTGGTTATAGAACAAACACTGGGAATGATTTAACCCATATAAAATAACATAAACAATTAACTGGGAAATGAAAAAACAATCCATAAAAATAAAATATAAGAAGAAAAAAAATATAAAGAAAAAAAATAATATATAAAGTAAGAAATAATGAATCAAGATGAAAATAAATCTCAAGAATAAAAAAAGGCTAAAATTAATAATATTATTTCCCAAACCAAATTAAAAAACCAAACCACACTAAGAATCCTCTACATGACCCCTAATCACAAACCCCAATAAATATCTCCCCTAAAAGGAAAAGTAGGAAAGAATTATATAAGAGTGAACCTAGACCTATAAAATATAGATGTAAGAAAAATTGCATAGTAGGTTTCCACCCATAGAATCTATACAATCAAATTCATATTACATAAAAACTGAATATTTTAAATTTATTAGAAAAATATAATTTTTTTATAAGAATTTAGATAAATAAATAATAAAAACATCAACCACTATTAAAAGAATCTTCTTTTCTATTTGTCTTTAAATGAAAAAAATCACATGAAAAAATAGTTCATTATCCAAATCCCCTTTTTCCAAACCACCATTTTAATTTCAAACAATAAAACCATCTCATAAAACCCTATGTTTGAATTCACATTGGAAAAATAATAATATGTTTTAAATTTCAACTTTGATTCAATAACATCACTAAAAACCAAATTCCATGTTAAATTAGGCATGATTTCTTAAAAATAAAATTTTAAAACCCACACACAATAGAGTTTAAAAAAAACATGTTTAAATTTCAATAAAATAATAAAAAATATAATTGAAAAACCTCCCTTAAAATTTATAGATCATGGTTTCAACCCTATAATAAAATATTTTGAAATATCATTAAAATAAAACCTAAAAATTCCATCTTTAAAGACCATTAAAAAATATTTTCAAAACATTTGAAAAGAAAAAATTAAAATAATGAATGAAGAAAGAACATAATATGGAACCACTTTGTCAAGGCCATAAAATAAGAAAATATATAAAAATTACATCGGATCCATGTAATAAGGAATGAATCAGGGATACAGTTAAGACAATATGAGAGATCCCCTAGAATAATCCGAAAGATGATCCTAGATTCATGGGAATCATACTATATATTTAGTAATAATTGATGAAATTGGTGATAAGGAACTTCTTCCATCACTATTAAATAAGTGTCATCCTCGATAGTCATTTATGTAACATCTTACCTTAGAATTCACTGAACCAGTGCTCTGGGATGGCCAATTACCAGATCTTAGGCATAAATCTCCTAATGCCAAAGGCTTATAACTAATTATGGGGGATTATTGGGTGATAGAGAGGACACTATATGCTATGGTGATAATAACTATGAAATAAATTTTAATATAGCTATGTATAAAAAAATCAATCATAGTATAGTAAATCTAAAATAACAGTGGTAATGATCCATAAAAATTCTTAAAAATACACCAAATAATATATCTATTTCATTTTACTCATACAAAATAAAAACATTAAATCATGAGGGATAATAAGATTTGTACATACAAATTTAATCATAATTTTCACTAGCTCAACAATGAGAAAATATATATTCTATCCTTGAAATACCTGCCGTCAAGGTCATGATCCCTCCAAATTCCCCAAACCACCAATCATTAGTCCTCAAAATCGATCACATTTCGATATGGAAGTATGTAATGACCAAAAATGTCATTAAGGATCCATGTAGGGTGTGAGTATAAACTCATTATGCCACCAACAACTATTTCCCTAGAATACATTTATATATTTACCAATGTATGAAAATATTAAATAAATGGGATCCAACACACATTACATAAACCACTCCCCTTGTTCTATAAATCTATAAGATAGAAATTTCCAACCTTTACAAATTCTATAGTGGAACTATGAATCCAAAATCTATCTTGTAAGAAGATCCATCATCTCACCATACATTACCCTATTATATGATGTCAAATTCCAAACATAACCACATTCTACATGATATCACTTACAATTGTTTCTGAATAACCATCTTAATTTAACCTGAATACACAAATCCACGTCCACTAGTCATCTCACATGTACTCTGTATTTTTTATTAGTCAACTAATGTTGGATCAGTATTCAAATATCCCATTATATAATGATACCCATCCTCCCATAGTTTAATCAAATCATCCTCAACATCATTTTGAGCCTCCAATCCCATATGATTATCTTACACACCATCAATGTATTTATATTATGGGAAACAACTTTTTATTGATATTACACACCATCCCCTATGCTGTTATATCTAGGAAGGCCTCTACCCACAATGATTGGTCATCACCACCTCACTGAGCCCTATACTAATTGTACATGACCCTGAAGTCACATTAGGCCAACCAGAGTGAGAAATTGTAACAAAAAAAATTCTTTGGCCACATCTCTGATGAACCTAAAATACCAACAACGAATCACGTTTCCTCAACAATAGTGATAAACATCACAAAAGGTCACATAGTCTGTTCCTAATGTGTTCCCCTGGAATGAAATCTTCCATAACATCCCTTTAGTATATTCCCATAATCAAAACCATCATCCCACATTACACATAGAAACCCATTTTCACCTTCCAAGCCACACAAGGCACAACCATACATTTTCATACATGAAACTGCACACTAGTATCTCTTAGGGACAACAAGAACTAAATATGTACACAACTTATCCCACTCGGCCCACCCCATTCATGATGTATTACATAACACATTTATATTTAGGAGAATTATAGGTTCCACCTACCGAATGCCTATGGATTCAAACTTCTCAAATATTAGCCTCTGATTCATGATGAAATTATTAAAATCAATGAAGTCCATAAAAACAATTTAATTTGGAAAGAATATATATAATTGAAAAAATACTTTATAATATATATTTAAATTGAAAGAGGAAGGTGGAATTATATACCTAACCTAGGAACCCTCATATGATAAAATACTTAAAAATTGTTATGAATCGAGGGTGTTCCCTTCAATTGTAACATTAATGCAGAGGATAATAAGTGTTCTACTGATACATGGGCAATATAACCTCATCCCCTTATACTTTTATCATTTTTATTTTTATTCCTTTTCCCTTATTATAATATTTTAACAGTGTAAACTCATGTTTCATCCCATCAATAGTCGAGATGGGGGGATCCTCCCCCATATCAACACTTTCACTATATAACACCCAATGGCATGACATGATTAGTTGAAAACTACATCCATTCAGTTTCATCATCACATGATCCCCTCAAATCAACCTATAGGTGATTCTCAATACCCGAGACACTTAAAAGAAGAAAAATTACAGGGGTTTCATTGACAATTAACATAATCCTCACCTCTGATGAGTTTTATGTTTTTAAAATCTCCCCATGATATAATATATTATCCATAATCTATTAGGGAAATCATTATCATAACATTCAGGCACATATAGAGCATCATTTCCCTTTAATTCTAAATACTTAGATGATACCAAACACACCTGTCTTATTCCCAAACTCCTATACTTCCCAATTACTCACTCGACATGATGATATAATTAATGGTATTCCAAATAATTGGAATCACCAACCCAGTCTTTTTGGGTCCAATTTCATGATATATCGATGGATCAACATCGATTATCCTCGGGTAACTCACCAATTAAAATCCTCACACATGTTGGTTCCATATCCTATCAGATTTTCATCTCATAACCACATCCTAAGGGATTCCGAAAATTTCCCAAATCATTATTAATTCACCCTAAAAATTATTTAATCATACTTGAAACTCACAAAAGGACCCTAAAAACACCTTATTCCCACAACATTCCCCAATAGCGACACACCCCTTATCCATTATTCTCTATACCTGATGATCACATATTAACAATTAATTATTTAATCCACTTACCATACATACTACTCATTCCCACATATATTTCATAAAGTAATAAACCTTTTAATATTTTCAACCCTATAACCATCTCTGAACCTATCATCTTGACATCATACATCTAATCTCATTCTTGACTACCTGATTCATATCCTGCTCACTATGGCTTACTCTTTATCCACCACTACCCCCACTATTGTGGATATCTCTCTTCACCATGTCTTGGTCATGCATCCATATCCTTTCTACTATCCCTTGGTATTTCTCACATTCCTTCTTCAAATCATTGAGTCTGGCCTATTCCATAGCTTTGAGTTTTTCATGAAATATAAAAAAAATCCTCTCTAAATTACCCATTTTTCATCTTTCCTCACACTTTTCTAGAGTATAATGACACTTAGTTTGAACATGTATAATATGTATATACTCAAAACAATCCATAAAAGATCCACTATGTGGTGGCATCCCTATGTCTAGTTTTGGATTTCCCTACTAGGTTTCCTCATAGCCACCTTTTTAGATACATGGAACTCCACAACCTATCTTTTCCAACATCACAATATGGATCGATGTAGTTCCATCATAAATGTTCTACATAGTTACCAATTCTTGATTTAGATACTCAATTAATATGGTCAATCTGAAGATCTCTATGTACACCATGATATAATTCCTCAAACCATCCTGGAATAATCACATCATAGAAATGTCATCTTATACTATTTTCTATTCAAATATAAACAAGATTAGTAACCGCCCAACATACTACAGGATTGAGGTTTCTCTCTTTTTCAAGTGTATAATATCATGGGCATGATCCACCGATAATGTATTAGAAATTATTTTCTTGAAAAAGATATTATAGATTCCCTAAAACATCTTTCCTTCATGACTACTCGCACATACATGTATGTTGTACCAAAAATTCACTAGTCCCCTGTGAATGTATTTGGGAAAATCCATCCTCCACCGTAGGGGTGTCTCAATCTGATAAAAAAGTATGTACAAACTATTGGAGTTGGTTCCCTATAAATAACTACATTTTACATTATATTAAATAAATATTGAATGATGTGAATATAAATATAATTGTCTTATAACATTTTTATATTCCTATTACATAATATTATTGTGATAATGTACTAGACTATATTTTAAATTATAAATTCATAGAATTTCCTCTCCATAATTCAAATCATAAAGTGTCTTATTGATTTTATTAAAATAGAGTTCAGTGGTCAGATAACATATTATAATGGAGAACATGGTATATATAATTTTAGATATGAGTACCCACAGGAGAATGTGATTTCATCTCTTGAAGTTCCCACTTGGTGGTCTCCAACATGCATGGCTATGCTAACCGATATGACAGTAGGAATTCTAGATATTTAGTGTCATCAAGTATTTCTATCTACACGTATGTGTAATGGTCCATGTAATTTTAATTTTTTATACATACACATTATGAAAAGTTCAATTAAATGTATTTCTTAAACCCTAAATACCACAATTCATGGAGAAGATTGATATGTTGTGTGTGTAGTTAATGACATTTTATTAATGGATATGTTGAAGAATGATTTTCCCTTCAATTTTATTGAATATGATATTTAATCTCTTAGATTGAAATATAAATCTCTCTTAAAATCCATGGACATGGTGTAACAATGTTTACTAAAGATAGTCAAAGAATGAGATTTTGGGAACATAGGTTGATGACATGGATGTGTAACCTACTTGATGAGATATCAATACAAATGTATTATATTAAATAGTGTGTGTTCATATGTGGTAGTATCCATTGAGACATTATGTTCTTTCTCTTTGGTTTTCTCAGTAGTTTCTAGATAGTAATCTTGAACCTTAGGTATGTCTACCTAAAAACAATAACACATAATCCTAGAGGTGTACATACTATGTATTTCTTTTTATTCGATTATATACTATTTGAATTTAATTAGTTGTATATATATTATTCATCAGACCAAGGAAACAAATTTCATGTTTCGTTGATCATAAAAACTAAAAAAATATTTTTTATTCGGATTTTGAATTAAATTTTTTTATTTATTTTATTTAATATCTAATAATATTTATATAATAGTTGGTTAAAAAAATATTTATTTAGGAGATAAAAATATTATTATTTTGGGATTTGATAAATGTCATGGAGTTTCACCAGACCAAGACTAAGTTTGATGATGCATATTTATATGAAACCTAGTAAATAATATTTATCACTACCAATGATAGTACATGCCATAAAAAAACAGATATTATTTTTATCATTTTATAGGAAAGGGTTTTTATGATGGTTATTATATTATTTAAAGGCTGGTAAGAAAATAAATAGTATTACTACATAAAAAACTGTTCCATGAATGGATGATTATATCTATTATGTAAAAAAAATAAAGAAATAGTGAATTGTTGTTCATAAGAGATTTTCTTTAAAATTCCCAATTTCTATCACCATCTGAAGAATGAAAAACATATGATAGATTAATTCAAGATATAATCATGAGTGATCAACATGACTGAAACAAGAAAATTGATTGGAATTTCTAGCACCAAAAATTCAATTAGTGTTTCTCGGAGATTAAAGGTGCACATGTGGATCTCCGATGGAGGGATTCTATACATGGATAATCACATCATATCAATGGAAATATGTAAAAGTGTCTTTTGGATGATCAAAAATGACATCTAAGAAAGGATACAAAGATAAGGTATTCATTTTCATTAGAAATAAATAAAAAAATTATAAATTTAATTTAGAAGATCCTCACTCTGTGTTTTTGGAAACTGGATATTAAATGAAATTTCAACATAATTCCCACCATCAAATGGATTAGTTACACCCAAAACTGGAAAGTGGTATTAAGGTGATCATGTTTAAATTTATAATTATTTATTTGATTAATGATACAAACAAAATCGTGGTTACATTTTTATTTCATATTATACATTCTTTAATACGATTGGAATTAACATGTTATCAACTTATTAATCATTTTCATCTAGTGTGTCATTTTCTTAATTTATTAAAATAGATGAAGAATGACCGAATATGCCATTGGGAACTACCAATTTTTTGTGGGTAATAAAGGGATACATGGAATGTACTTCGAGTATACATAGTTTCCTCTGGTAAATTGTAGCTAGACAAGCCACAACATGAATAAGATGATAGGAATTTACTACTATGGGGAATTCTGTGTGTTGAAAACAAACCTAGAAAACAATTTTTGGATAACATGACCTTTCTACAGTGTACACATAATGTTTCTTACACAGGTCAGTAGTCTAAATTGTTCAATCGATGTGTTTATTATTCAATGTTAAACTATCTTAGACTAACAAATAATAAAATTTAGGATATAGAAGATAATTATGTAGTATACATATTGTGTAGTTTACAATTCTAGTATTGAAGATACATTACGAGTTATCCCGAAATAAGAAATTAGATATACATGTCGTTTAGCTAGTTTCACACATCGTGTAGTCTCATTACCAAGAAAACACAAGTATTTTGATGGTTTTAACCAGAAAGTAACAGTATGATAATACAACATATTTCTAGCATGTACACACCATGTGATCCCATTGAGATACACCCCAAGGAATCAGGTGAGTATCTCAGCAACACGATGCATAGGTGGCATGTACACATCATTTAGTATAACTTATTCAACATGTCGGATCCCTATGAATGTGACCCGAATGCACAAAAATAGAGGAACACAACATGTAGTTGGATTGTACACTCTATCTAGTATCCTAAATTTTAGAATAATTAAATTACATAAAATTGTAAATTTTAGCATTAAAACCATATTTATTTCATTGAATGTCTATGAATTTGACAACTTAATATGGATTTTGATGATTTTTAACTGTTCAATTAATTTATTATTTAAAATATATAACTACTAGTTTTGAAATTTATATTCCATTAATGCCTTTATAATTGTAATATCTAAGTGGATTTAAATGTTCATTAAGATAAAATATAATTTTTTTATTTTTTTATTAATTTATTCAAGAATGTTTATACAAATAAATAAAAAATAAATAAGAAAAAGTATGTTATCCATTTTATTTTCCATATACAATACATGGATAAACGTTCATGAGCATGACCAAGACATGTGTCTGTGTTATATTTTTTTATTTTATTTCACTGGTTTGAAATTATTTATAATTAAATTAAATATGATGGCATGTGATTTATCCCTCTCTACATTTTTAGGTAGGACATATGTGTCCATGGATTCATAGGTAATTCCCATTAAACCTATCCGTTGGTTCCTCTCACCTATGTGTGATTTATAAATTATTTTTATCAATATAGTTACTAGAGGCACATTGAGGTGGTTTACGATGAAACCACAATGATTATAATCAAGGTGCTACATAAGTGGATAAGTGGATTACATTAACTCAATATACGACTGAAAAAATGAGTTATTTATCCTGTGTAAATGTATTATTTAATCCCATCATTAAATCATTCACTAGATAATACTCATGACTGGTTTATTTAATTACTTATTTATTTTTTCCAATGGAATTATTATTTATAATGATTTTAGTCCATGATCATATAAATAAATGAATTATCATGTAAAGAAAAAAATTAAGTAAATGAAATATTAATAAAGTTTTATCCAATATGGTTATTTAACATGTACCATCAACATAATGTTTAGAAGAAATATAATATATAAAATAAGATAAAATTTATGCATAATTAGTTAAAATACCCCAACATAATTGTATTTCATACTAATTATTCCATTACTTGATTGAGAATAGAAACATAGGACTATGTGAAGTACATGGAAAAAGTATGGACACATATTTTTATCTAGGATTTCACATGAGGTTTCTTATGTCGACATAATTGAACGTGTATTGAGTTTAATGGAAAAATCTATTCAATAAAATTTTGAGGTAGGTGTGGAGGGAATACAAGTCAATATTTCAGGATAAGGGAATCCACTCAATATACCAATGAGTTATGACCACGTAGTTGGAAAGACCACACACTAAATTACATTCTAATGATTTTCATATCCAATTTCTCGATCATTAAAAAGTGTAATGGGATAATTTCCACAATAATCACCATGAAACAAAATAATATGTGTTCAATAGAGAGGGCTGATAAGACTTAATAAAATAGTAGGAGAGTTAATTAAATTAAATTATTAGTATATCTCACATAATTTTTAATCAGAAAAAGTATTAATCATTACTTTAATTATTATTGAAAATATGGAATGAAAGGCTTCGAAAAAAATGATGTTATTCCTTTACTCAGGGTATGTCATTAGAAATAATGACTTCTATATTTGGTAATATTTCTTTTGCGATGAAATATTTTTTTTAATGACTGTATTATGTGTTGGAGTCACATATTCATGTTCTACCATCCCTATAGGTGAGAAAAAGTGAAAGAGAATCCTACTATTTATTTTTAGGATTCTTCATATGTCCATTGTATTAAAGTAACAACTATGACGAGAGAGTTGAGGATACAATATAAATACATGGGTTCTTAAAATTTAATAACACATATATATTATCTTGAGGTTAAAAAGTAAAGGATTGAAATAAATATTATTTTAAATGCAGTATATCATTCTAAACATGAAGAAGGAAATATGGATACAGATTATGCTTTCATACAGGTGGGGTTTATTTATTGATTAGAGAACGTGGGTTTCTACTTGGACTAGAATTTACCCATTAGTCTTATTTAAATTTATTTAACTCAATGATTATTAGTCTAAGGGGAGTTTAATAATGAATAATTCACATAGGAAATTTTTTTCTGTTCTTCACCATGCTAATAAGGATTAGCCAAAACCAGTCTCTCCACCCCTTATGTTGATTTTTTTTAATTATATGGCTGAATATACAATGGATATTATAAATTAAAAAGATTATTTGTAGTGTCCTTTTAAGATATAAGGGATTCAAATCGAAAATATTGAATAAGATGACGTTTCTTGTTTTGTAGAAAGAATGGACACTATAAAATAAATTACAATGAGTTGAAGAAGACAGGGGCCTCGACCAGTTTAGGTATATTCATCAAGTATATGTTCACTACTTGTGTTTTAAACACAATATGATTACAAGAATCATGTATTTAAATACATGAAATGAGAAATAATGGAACGCTTGTAGACTGAACTGAAAATAAGTTGAGAAAGGATGATCCTTATGTAAGCCAAGGGGAGGTCCCTATTTTTCATTTCATGTTTGGATAAATTTTAGTTTCTAATAAGTGTTTCCAACTCATGTTTTCATTGTATTGATAGATATAATGAGACACTGATTATATTTGGAATAAATGTTATTATATTACTTCAACAATAAACTAACAATTTAAGTAACTCTTGAATAAAAATTCTATTTCAGGGATTTATTTATATAAAATATAAAATATAATACACTAAATCAGTTATAGAAAGAGAATTGTTTTCCAATAAAATTGAATGTAGTTGACTTGTTTATTTCTATGAAAGTATTTTTTGTCTCAATTAATCTAAGAAATTGGATATACAGAGAAAATAATTTTCACATTTTAGAATTTCCCAATGAATTAAATGATTTCACTTTCTATAAGGATTATCTATGATTTCTTGTCATAGTATATCTTATTCAAGTTATAATTGAATATATTAGTATATTAAAGGTTATACCTATCACAAATTTATGTATATACATCATTTTTGTGATGATAGTAAAAAAGGAAGATCAATTATTATTCTTATATATATTAAAAATACTCTATTATCTATTTTAGGATATATTATTAAGATAGAAGTGAAACCATTGACCATATTTTAACTAAATTTTTTAACGGATATCATGACAAAATGATATATGATAAAAAGTCGATTAAAACATTACAACAAGTGTTTGTTGAAATCCTTTTTTTAAAAGATGACCTTCACTATAAACGATTATTAAATCGCTAAGGAGAATCTAAATTAATAATTATATATCCAATAAGGAGATTAAACTATAGTCAATATTGACTATATTTATATAATGGAAAACTATTAGTTTAATGGAAGTAGGAGTATACTTATCTTTTATGGGTTAAGTATCTAGATTCATATGTGTTCATATTAGAGTACTAAAATTGAATGAGTTTAGTTGGAGTAGATCATAGAGACACATAATTCATATAAATTGATAATAGAAGAAGAGGTTTATGTTATATTTTTTTCATGATACATTTATTATTATTTAGAATAATGATTAATATAAATAAGTAGTAAGTGGTAATATTATATGGTTTAAAAGCATATGTAAATTCATGTAATTGATCCATGTATCATGATTTGGGAATCTTTAGTTTTTTATTTTTCCAATAAATGATACAATTTGGGAGTATTCAAGAGAAAATTGGAATGGATAGCACATGATGGTAACAATAATTCATGATTGATCATTAAATGTTTTAGTCTATGACAAAACATATTCCTCACTCATCAACACTAAAATCATTTTTGATTTCTACATACAATAACATATTTCAATTATCACTATATTGGGTACTTAATTTCCATGTTCTCCTAATATAGAGGATTCTTTATAGAATATTTCAATATAATGTGACTAAAAAAAGACCATATGGTATATATGTACTAGGAATAACTAAAATGGTTGGTTCTATCAACAATTTCAAATAAGATATTCCAATTTATACATGAATTTATGAATAAACAATGCATTTTTATCTTCAGTATTCATTTGGAAATAAATTAGATAACTCTTCTCTTAGTTTTGAAGATAATATTGATAAAATATGGAAAAATAAAACTATTATTAATAGTTTTTTAAGGTTAAGGTATAAAATTTATCCAAGTATGACATAAAATAGAAAATATGTTCTGTGGAACAATATCTAAAACACATATCCATTGGTTTACAAAATCAAGTCATAATACACATATTAAAAAAGTATTTAAAAATAATGGTTGAAAAACTCAAAGATCAAGTTGTTATTTTCAGATTATCCTTCCAATAGAACATTTATGTTAATTGGAATGGATTTCACAGATAACATAATTTTACAATATTATGTGATAGTAATTTATCTCATATTCTATTATATGTAATGATGTTTGATATAACGAATTCACGATACATGAAAATGTAAATTTCAAACAAGACCAAACATAGCTGTATAGAATTGTAGTTGGAACTATCTATCATTATTTTCGAATATAGAAATTGGTGAGTTCCTAGTTTCTAGTGATGTGGTAATATCAATGTTCATGGTAATTGAACTCTTGTATATATATAGTTAAATTTTATCTAGAATCATATAAAAAGGTAAGTTAATATGCATGAGAAACATATTACAACAAATTTTCTCTATATCTACAATATTTTAGTACGTCGCGAATTATGATGCGGCTTAAGAAGCAGTTTAGAAACATTATATCCTTATATTGGGTTATATAAAATAAATGAGATTTATCATTTTTTGATATTATTGACTATGTATTTTTTATGATGTCAATATTATGGCATGGTAACAAGAGTTGAATACTTATTTATATCACTACATGAGAGATTTTATCAAGATGGAAATTTTTTAGTAAACAGATTCACTATAAATATATTTTTCATAGCCATCCCCATCCATGGAAACATGGTAGTACTAGAAATTTTATCCATATTCAAAGGAATAAATTGTTTACATGTGAGAACTAACCAATCATTAGTATTTGGATCTAATTTAAGTTTTATTGTGTTGGATATGGTTCCCTAATAGAATTTATTTATACATTAGATTACATTTATTTTGAAAGAAGTGTATATTAATATAATTGAATTATCAGATATTAATTTTCTTTTAATAACATTAATTTTTTAATTAACTAGGGTATCAGTTGAATTTATTTATAATATCTCCCCTGTATGATGAGAACCTTGATATGTCATGATAATATTATCAAAATATTGATCTGCGATCATATTACAAACTATGATGGGGAATATAGTTTATATAATTTCAGGTGTCATTTATCTTATGTGGATGAAATTTAATCTCATTAATTTTTCACATGGTAATCTATGAGAGGTGATGTAATGAAAAATCACATGCTAGATGAAATTCTACATATTTTGATGTCGTCAGATATTTCTATCTACAAGTATGTGTGACGATCTATAGACATAAAGATTAATATTAATGTCCATTATGAAACATTCACTTAGATGTATTTCATAAAGAGTGATAATTATTGTTCATAATGAATTTGGATACATAGGGTGCATCACAAATGACATGATATTAATGGATAAGTTGAGGAAGGATTTTTACCTTCCATATTATGGAAATTTATATCCTAGCCCTTTGATTGAAATATAATTGTCGCATAAATTTCATGGCCATGGTGTAATGATGCTTATTTCATGTAGTCAAAGAAATACATATCGAGCACATAGGTTGATGACCCATATATGAATCTTTGATGATTAGATATTGAGGCAAAGGGATTATATTACATAGTAAGAATTCGTATGTGGTCGTCATTATTATGACATTAAGTTCTTTCTCTTTAGTAACATCAACCATTTCTAGATAGTAATCTTGGAATTGCGGAATAGACACTAATTTCAAATGAGAATGAATCCCAGAGGGTCACAAAATAGGTGTTTTCTTTAATCTATATTTAATTTTAATTTAATTTAATAAATGTAATAAATATTATTCTCTAGATGGAGTAATACTTTTATACTATTTTTTATTGATATAAATAATTAAATACATATTTAATCAACGTGTTGTAAATAAAGTATATCTATTTATTTTATTTAATATTTAATAAATATTTTGTTCTATTTTGTGAATAAAATATTTATTTAAGGGAATAAAATAAATTTATTTGGATTTTAAGAAATTTTGAGGAGTTTGATCAGACCAAGGACATGTACGATGATGAATATTTATTTATAAGATGGTAAATAATATTCATCACTACACTTGTTATAAAATTACATAAAATAATAAATATTGTTATTATTATTATATGGAATGAGGTTTTTACTTTGGGGATTATATTATTTATGGCTTTTCACACAATTAAATGTTATTGTAACCTAAACCATAGATCTAAAATTACATAATTATATCTATAATGTAAACAAAATAGAGAAATAAATAATTGTTTTGAACAATGAATTATATCTCTAATTCTTGTTATTTCTCACCCTATTAAGAATGAGAAATTCAGGAGGGATTCTTTCAAGACTAAAGGATGAGTGATCAACACAAAAGACAAAAAAAATTGGTTCACCACACAAGCACCCAAAAAACAATTGGTGTTTCATCTATATCAAAGGAGAATTTTTGGATCACACCAAGAGGGGTTCTATCCTTGGATCCTCACATAAAAATGAAGGAAATATGGAAAATGGTCTTTCAAAAGATAAAAAATGTCATCGAAGAAAGGATCCTAAGACAAGGTATTCATTTTCATCAAAACTATATAAATTCATTCTATATTTAATTTGAAATATCATCACTTTAGGTTTTGGGAATGAAAATATTAAAATAGATTTTCATATAATTCCAACCGTCACACACTTCTCTTGAACCCAAAACAAATGCATACTCTATCAAAAACACAGTTGCATTTAGTCTACTATATCCCTATTATAATGTAGGGGATTATGACTGAAATTAATTCATTATATATTCCCTAAATGAATCATCTCGCTGATCCCCCATTAAATTCAATAAATGAACCATGCCATGTGCACCCTAAGATTCCAATCTATCCATTACCCAAGAATCAATACTCTATATGGCCCAAACTCCCCTACCTAATGTGGCTATATTTCATTACATGATTCCCCCAAATGTGTCTCATTCTCATCCACACCCTTAAGTTTATATTATAATTCATTTCCTATAAGAACCACATTTATGCCCTCCTAATGCTATAATGGAGGTAATATTGATGAAATTGTACAATGTAAGAAATACAAATATCTACATAAATATAATAGTCAAGATGTCACAAATAGGGAGATATGTAATGGTTAGTGTAACTCACTACCATTTAACATCCTTACAACACCCATATAATATATATTATAGCCACAAGGACCCTTATATACCCATCATGGTGTTAAGAACATCACACCCCATATACACATTGAATCTTATCCCATCACATAAGGAGTCACATACAAGGGTCGGTTGAGTAGAATTCCACTAAGAAACTATGTAGGAAAACACAACATAGCTTCTTGTCAACAATTTAAACATCCCAAAATATTTATTTTTTTACCGTTACCTTTCCCTAGGGTAGTAGAGTTAAATGCAACCAAGGGAGTATGCATGAAAAACTATTTATTCTATTGTTGAAAATTTAAACAATTCAAGATATTCATTTTATTCTAAGCTCTAGCATAAATTACATGAAGCAGAATATGTCATGTGAGTCCTATATTATTATAAAGAGGGAGGGGTACTCCCTCTTTCCTCTCAGGACAAGAGTTTGAATGAAAATTAATAAGATCCAAATTTAATTTCATCCAAATCATATAGCACTTCTATAATCATCAAAACCGGAACACCATTAATATTTTCCTTGGTAACCTAGTCTTTTCTTGATGCATGTTCTAGAAAAACACTTAACATAACCTTTGACCCAAATTCCAACATATTCCGAGGTTGTAGTATTCCACAACCCAAATAAAACCCATTTTTCAATAACCCAAAGTTAATACCACTTGGATGCTATCCAAACACAGTTATGAATGTGTATTCATTGTCCTTTAATACAACTATGTGATTCCAACTATTTTTTATTCTACCTCACAGAACAAATAATATTCCCTAATTCCACTATTTAATTCCTAAGGCCAAAATCCATTGAACTCATGCGCTGGGTTAGAGAGTCACTAGAGCATATGCACACCTCCCCATATACTAATTGCTACTGACTATAAGCAAGGTTATTAAGGGTGATAGTGGGGAGACTATAAACCCTAATGATTATATACATGATAACGCTAAAAAGGTGTATAGAATAATTAAATTATAAAAAATAGAAGAAATATACAATAAAAACATTGAAGATCCATAATACACTTTCTATGTTATGTTCACTAAATTTTATCTTCATTTCAAGTTAATCATACAAAATAAAAATGTAATTAACTAAGGGAAAATAAGATATATAGATTTTAGAAAAAAAATATTATATATATAATTAGAAAACCATATGGTCCATATGTCATGAACCATTCAGTTAATCATGTGCACCATCTATATAACACAACACAATAAGACTCATCATTGATTATCATCTCATTCCTCTACTCATATCTATAAAGATATTATGTGTCTCGATGGACCCATTAAGTGTGTGAGTATGAAATCGGTATCCCACCATAGATGGTTACCATAGCATACATCCATACATATACTGGTATTTAAAAAATCATAAATAATAAATTGTAACTAATACACATCACTTAACCTAATCCACTTGAGCACTGTAATTATAAGAGATTCTCTAGAAACCTCAACCAATGTCAGAGTGTAATGATGTATCCATGATCTATCGTACTAGAAGATCCCCTATCTACCCAAAAATTCAAATATTTTATAGTGTCAGATTCCAACCATTGACACAAGATACATGATAATACTTTCTGATGTTTTCTAATAACCAAATCAATTCAATCAGATGACCCAAAAGCACATCCACTTGACACATCATATATTACTTGTACTTCCTCTTAGTCAACCAATATTAGGTTAGAATATTGATGTCAGAGTTCATGATGATACCATTCATTCAATAGTTAGGGCCCATTTTCCTCAACATTAGAGCTACCCTCAGCCTTCATCTAATTTTCTCAGAACTCATTAGTCTAGGGCTTCTTTGGAAAGAACCTACATTGTATTTATGTACAATACTATCATCTATGCTAATAAATATATGGAGTATTCAACACATAAGTGGTTGTCCACAGCATCTCATCAGGCCATATCCTTTATGAACATGTTCCCGAAAGAACATTCATACAACCACAGTGAGAAAAAATCACTCACCGATTCTAAGCATCACCAATGGTGAACCTCCCTATCCACCTAAAAACCACATCTCCTCACTTATGGGGATAAACATCACCCAAGGTCACACAATCCATTCCAAACATGTTTCAAGTGAACCAACTCATCCACAATATTATGTTAATAAATTAATATATATAGAACCATCATTAAAAAACCAACCTTGGGATCACATTCAATATTTTCCATTATATAAAAATCTAAATAATATATTTTCAAACATGAAAATAAACTATCGTATCCCCCAATAATAACAAAAATTAAAATTATTACATAGATGGTGTCACCCAAACCACTCCACTCACAACCATTTGTTTTGCATTACATAACACATGTATAACTTGAGAAAATTTAGGCACCACCAACCTTATTATTGAATATTTATACGTTGAGAATAATTAAATTTGATTCTAGGTTAATGAAGGAATCACAGAAGTAGATCAAACCCATGAAATTAGGGCATAATGACCCAAAATATAACAATAACTATTTTTTTTGAAAATGATCAAAAAAGGACGGACAGATGAGTGTTATACTTAACCTATGATACCTTTTATTATGAAGCACACAATAACCTATCATGAATCAAGGTATTTTACGTCAATTAGAGACCTAAGGTGGAGGAGAAGAAGTGTGTCACTACTCCCTAACCGAAATTATATCCCCCCATTATCCTATTATTAATTTATTTTTTTTATGGAATAACGGTACATTGATGTTACCTCATAGTTCACACCATGAGTAACATGGTTTAGAAGAAATTCTCATGCTTTGAACCATTCACTCCATGACCCCGAATGTCATAATTGGAATGGCTGAAAACTAATTTCATTAACCTACATCTCCACCAGTTTCATCAAGAAACACCCTTTGAGTCACTACCAAACCCGAATACAGTTAAAACAAAAAAAATCACACAAAATACAAATTTTTTTACCAAATACAAAACTATTAATAGGTACATGATTTTACATCATTAAATATGCGTGTGAATAAATATCCATGTTGCTAAATCACTAATAAAAAAAGTGAAATTCTATCTCAGAATTTCTGATACCGTATCTAATCTAACCATCTCAATGTTGTTTGCAAAGACTCTCTAGATGAAAGTTTGTCTATACTAGGGGTTTCTCTAATTTGGGTCATCGAAAATATTTATGGGAATCCCCTGAAAAGTCAAATGTATGTGAGTAAAAGTAATCATTACCTATTTAAATAGAATGAATATGAAATAACTCACTCCCCACATCCTAAACCATCACAAGAACAAACCCAATCACAATTATGCATTTGTAGTATATAAAGATGTTTCAATGTAAAACATCCAGTCATCAGATTATAAGACACCACATATATAACAAGGAACTCAATTCAATATTATCTCACACCTTATCATGAAAAATAATTTCTTATGAAGCGCCAAATGTGAATATTTTCCAAAAAAGCATAGAATTCTAAACGAGCCACACTATTTAAAATAGCCTATGAATCATGTATTGGAATTAAATTTCATTAAAACTAGTCTTGAAACCCATTCATGAACGCACAAATTATTTTAAACCACATTTAAAAACTTTTAAATCTACAAATGTTTTTATGAGTATCATTCAAATGGGATAACACAACCCATTGAAATGAAACAACCTTTTCTAATAATTTTAAAAGCTATAAAAAACATAAAAACTTTGTTTAAAAACAAACTACAGTAAAGAACATTTTAAAAACCACAATCTGAAGATCTAGACTAATTTTATAAAAAAATCATCCATTAAAATCCACTTATGAATTTTTCAAAACACTCAGCATGGATTTTTATTCAATCAAAATGGTTAAAAATCATTTGAATATTTTTCCCCTCATGAGGCATACATATATCCATAATGTCAATGAAACCATATTATAAATCCATGAATTATTTTTATTCATTTAATAATGTGCTATAAAAAATAATAATCTACCTTGGATAAATGAAAATTTAGCCTAATGTCATTTCCTATGACGGGAAATTCTCCAACAAGACATGAAATTCCCTCTAAAACTCCGATCAAATACAATTTCCTTGATTTGGGAAGAAACTAACCATAAAATTATCCATCATGATCATTAGCGCTAATGGGAGGGAGAGAAATAAATGGGGAAGGGGAGAATAAAAGGTATGTATGCATTTAGAGGTGATTTTCATGGAATAAAAAACATAAAATCAAGGAATATTACCACCAAAACCAATGGGAAAATGGAGGATAATATTACTAGTGATACCTAGTTCATTTGAACGATAAAGAAGATAAATGATGGGTTAAAGGGTTAAAATAAATTAGGATTAAAAAGATAAATTTCCTGTTTTATTATATCTAGGAAGGCCATATAGTTTGTCCATATTTTTAGTCAATATATGGAAAACTATACATAGGGTCCTACTTATGACAAATAATCTCACACAACTACACAAATATATTACACATATTTTTGAAAATATTATGAAACCCATGAAAAAAGGAACTATAAAATTATATTGTTGACTCACATTCTTGTTATGAAATTTAATAAACCAAATGTTTTTCATGCACCCTTACTCTAACAAACTAATGGTCCCATACAGTTTTCACAAGGATTCACATGATTTTGATGGAACCATGTATTTCCCGTGCAAACTATGTATGTTTATGAAAAAATAAATGGAATGTATTAGAAAAAAGACCCATGTAAAGGTCTTATCCTTGTTTACCCTAAGCTATGCACCCAAAACTTAACACATGAAAAATAATATTTAACTTACATGTTTCAGTCCAAAATACCCTTGAATCCTGAAACAACCCCAAATAAGATAAAATGAAATAAAATTATCTCTAAAGTGACACTATGGGTGTCACAATTCTCCCCACCATGCGACTTTATATCTTTAGAATATCTTAGGTCCACATAGGGGGAAACATATTTTTGATTTGTTAAATAGAAACTCAATGAAAGTGGTCCATATACGAATAACAACATGAATTCTAAAACAAAACTGATCATCCTAGAGGAAAATTATCAACAACCGAACAAAGAGAAGCTCTATGAAATCAAAGACCCAGAACATGACTCTTCATTATTTAGAATTGATCTATAATTATGAATAATTTAATTCCAATTTTTCAAAAATCTATAATATGTAAACGGACAACAACATTCTCAAAATATCCATGGGGGAATCACCAAGAACCTCCAGTTATTAATAAACATATAATAACTATCTCATTACCACAGGGGTAGGGAACTAACCAAGAATTGTTCATGGGAAAATAAAAATAAATTCCATAATCATAGAGCACAATAATTGAGAGCTTTTCATATGATGAAATGACACAATACCAACCCCATGGATATACACCTCATATGAGGGTGCATAAATATAAACCTATGGAATTTCATCTTATTGTAACTCCAATAGAAACCTTATCCTTATAGAATTTATAGTCCAACTAAATTACAAACTACACCTCCATGTATCCATGTACACACAATTTTTAATCCCAGGTCCAACCTAATAAGAACAACAAACCTATTTTCTATAAAGTTCATGGTAAATAATGAAAATAATTAATCAAAAAGGAACTATAACAACCTCAAATAACCATAACTCATGATGAGAAGCCAAAGAAAATACTAGGAAAGGATTTTCATTTGTATAAATTCTCTAATCTCAATGAGTGAAAACACCAAATTGGGTTTTCATATAAAAGAAAGAAAACCATGAACCTGGAGGGTACACCAATTTATTTATACTATAGTCTCAATAATCACCAAGTTCAATCAAACAAACATCCCAAACCAGACCTGACATAGGAGACTCCCTGAAATATGACCCCACATGAACAACCATTAAACCAAGGATTTGAACCTTATCCACTTAGACTAATTGATTCCCATGGATACATTCTTATCCAACATGACCTTGAATAAATTTAAGCCAAACTACTAAGAGTACAATAAAATATATTATACTCTATTCATAATGAAGGAAGTGTTAAAATAGAAAGGTGGAAGACCATCAATAGAAAAACCCAACATCCACACTAGACATTTCATGGCCACATAGATTAAAACACACAATACATGAGCTAATTCCAATCATGTCCCCAAAAGCACACCAAGAATACCTAAAATAAAATAATGGAAAAAACAATCTCATGCTTTATTATAAAAAAAATCTTCTAAAATGACAATCTCTTTAAAATAAGTCTCTATTACATACTTCAAAAACTAATAAAACAATTAAATTCGGAATTAATAAATAAATGTAAAATGGAAACCATTTTTATATTTAAACCACAAAACCTAAATTGATTTGATCATTTGAAAAAATTTCCAAATTTTTAGTTTGAAAAAATAATAAATATTAAAACCCAAAAACCCTAACATATTTCATAATAAAAGATTACAATTACTTTTTAGAAATATTCCTTGGGATACACTATTTTTGAACACATTAGAAGAGTTAAAACCCAAAAAATATAAAAAATATACTTATAAAACAACTAAACTCCCTTAAATAGAAAACTATACTTTCAAAAAAGTATATTAACTTGTTTATAAAATCTATAAAACTTATAAAACTTTCCAAATATCAATATCAAATCAAATATTTCAAAAAAATCATTTTACAATTATCCTTTTAAAAAGAATATTTTAGACCATGTTTATATGTGAAAACATTTTTATCATGAAATATATTATTCAAACCTAAAAAAAAGATTTCAAATCACACATAAAATCACAAAACAAATGAGAAACAAAATACTCATCCAAAATTTAATACAATTATTTCAACATATCACAAGTAACACCTTGAATCTTTTCACATTTCCCATACACAGAGGGAAATCAAAGAATCAAGGGGCCTAAATTGTGAAACCAACTGAGATGTGAAACCGTGATCAAATTATCCACATAGTTTATGACTATGTTCTAATCATGAAATTTTATATAGAAAATGTCTAGAATATATAACATGGTTTATGTTTTCATTTCCATTCGCAACAATCCGACCTAAAAATTTTATTTCCTTTTCCATATCTATAACAAAATACCAAACATTATCCCCTAGGAACCACATCCATTACATTGAGGATTAAACCACAACCATCAGAGGTATTAAACCATAATAAAACAATTCCATTAAAGGGAATGCAATAATAAATGAAATAATCCTAAATAACCCAAAACACTAGAGGATTTGTGTGAGAAAGAGCTCATGAATGTCCCCGTGTACCTATATAATGAGTCCCAACATCCTTATCTCCAAAACACAACTTCCAAAATAAAAAGAATTTGCATAAAAATATAGGCTCAATAAAGAACCATTAATCTCATACCATTTTCAATGAGCCATCCTGAAGTAACATGTCACCCATATCAGAATTTGGTTCCTCGTAGGTCCCAATGGAAATTCTTGATCACAACAAGCTAGAAAAATGTTTCTGGTCATGAAATAACATACATTGGGAATCATTTATCCCAAATAAAAAAATAGATAAGTAGGGTAAATAGAAAACAATAATCTTCCAGGTAAGATATATGCATAAATGAGAACCCAATTCAAATCATACATAAAATAGATAAATGAGTAAATAATTGAAGAAGATATCAATAAATAATATGTATAACATATAATAGTTAAATATGATCAATATAAATCCCAAAACCAATAATCACACCAATAATCTTTTGCATGTTCCCCAATCAGGAACCCTAGATAATGTCTCCCCCAAAAGACCATGCAAGAAGAATGAGACTAGAATGAACTAAGACATATAAAATATATGTGTCATCTAAATTACATTTTATGTCACCTCCTACCAAATCTATGTAGTAACTTTAATATTACATCCAAAAAATTATAATTCTCAATATAGTAGAAAATTGTACACATTTTTTAATAATTATGTAAATAAATAATCAACAGGTCCTGTAGTTTTAAAAACTAATTTTTTTTATTTTTAAATGAAAATGATGATTGTAAAACACTTTTCTTTGGCCAAATCCCCTTTTCCTAAAAAAATGATTTTTAATTTCCACTTTAAAAAATATAATAAATACATATCAAGAATAAAAATATCATATTTAAATATAATTCTTCCAAATTTATTGTAAAACAATTTAAATGAACATTAAAATCACACTTCCATATTCCTTTTATCCAAACCATTCAAAAACACTTTTTAGATGTACCGCCTCAACACTAGTTTCCCAGAGTCATTGAATTATTTTTTTATATTGTCATGATCATAATAAAATCAAATCCCAATGGGTTGACCAATTTAGTAGCCTTGTAAATACAAGATACAAACATAGGTTTTACAATAAATATTGATATAATAAACAACATATTATCCCCTTCTAAAACTATCATATCCCTTAGAATTTCATTACATGTTAATTTTAATATAATTCTTCGCATCCTAGAGAATAATGAAATAGAAGAGAGGGGAGAGATCAGATGATCAGTATGGACAAATAATATTATAGAATCTATCATAAATAAGCATAGATATTTAAGGCATGATATAAATATGAATGATATGATTTTTAAACATAATCATCATTATAATATGGAAATAATAAATAAAATAATTCTATTTAATAATTCATATGGATCATCTAGTAGTCGAATAATCACATGAAATATCAATTACTAATCTCATAATGAGTAAATGCATAATGTAGAACATCATAACCATACTTTCAAGGCCTCATGCCATGACCATTACCATGCCATCAAGGCCTTGTACCAATATACTAAATTTTCTCATGATACCTAGTGATGCATCGACGGTCTGTAGTGGTATCCATTAATAACATACTAGGTCCAATGTATTCCTATTATGAAAAGGGTGAAACATTACATAAACATTAAAATAAAAAATAGCATACAAAATATTAATATTTTACCCAAAAAATTAATGGTATAAAAATTGAACATCCACAGTAAAACCTAACACAAACTCTTAAATAAAATAGGTAACAACGCATTATAATAAATCAACCTCGATTAAGCATAAAATATAACAAAATTTGTTGACATAAATGAAAAAATATGACGAAATAATTATTTCTCTCTGAAAAAATATCTTTTTTTTATTGAAGTCCACTAAAATCTAATGAAATTATGAAATGAAAAATTTCCATTAAAAATATCCTCACAGGATTGTAAGTTATTCTTCAAAAGGTTAAGGTATCTTGAAAGTGGAAATAATGTCTTGTTCCATATTAGATAAAAAAATTATTTCCAAAAAATTTCAAAAAGGTCCTAAATTACCTAATTGGGAAAATGACAGAATGATTCCATTCAAAATTTATTATAAAAATTAAAATATTAATAAAAAAGAATTTAATAAATTTTAGATAATTTTATGAATTAAATTTTAATAAAACATGTACATGGATGATAAATTTGTCCCAATAGATACTTACATATAATCAATCTACGATAATAAAGAGATTGTAATTTTATCCCTTACCTTATATTTTCCTTTAGTAGAGGGTGATTTAGCCTCATGTATAATTGTTAAAACATGTTATTAAATTATATCATGATCATATACATATTTATGATATCATATATGATCCTCATATAACATTTTGGTCATAATATTTCATTATTTTCGTAGTTTCGGGTGTTAACTACTTCATTTTCATTATCATGGTTTTTAATGAGAGTATTGTATTTAGGCATAGAATATATATTAATCACATATAGAATGAAATTAAGTTCATTATTTTTTTACTCATCATAATAATTTTATAATCATTATTGAATTTTTAATGTGGAGAATGAATCTCAATGCGTCATGGTGGCGGTAGGCCGTATGTACGCACGATCGACAATATCATTCCCTTAGTTGTTAAATGTTATGGAATTGTATCATATATTAATTATATGGAATAATTATCATGTTATATTCATTATTTATATATATTATACTCATCATTATACCCACCTATATAAATCAATGTTTAATAATAAATTACACCACAATGTAATGACATTAAGTCATACGTACGCACACATAGTGATATTATTATGTGTATGATGGATAAAATGAGTAATATCATTTTACCATGATGATAATAACGTATAAATAAATTTATAATACTTAATTTATTATTTTTATATGGAACTGACATAGTATGATGACGTATAAGAAAAGAATAACCTTGAAAGAGGTGATAAAACAATTTCCCCTTTTTTGGGTGTCTCGATTTGGTTTCCACAAAAGGACTCATTAAGATGGATTTCTACCCAATGTGTGGTATCTTGGATGAAGTGAGGGATGTTGGGAGGATAAAAGGGTAGGATTTTTCCAAACTAATGTGCTTTATATGATTTCATCAATGAGACAGTTTGTTTTTTTATAAGATAGATGGGGGTACTTTTAGAAATCATAAAATATTAATTTATTTTAAATATTTTTCTATTTCCAATAGCTAAAAAAGAGATTTATTTAGAGTATAATATGATTATGGGTTGAAAACCTATCAGAAAATGAATTTTAGACAAGTTTAGGTCTCAAAATTAACCTTAAATATTAGGAATATCCCTTAGTAAAATAGTTTAACTCTTATCATGTCTTCTTATAGTTTTACACTATAGGGTTAAAATAGTAACTATAAAATGCCAAAATAACCAAAATTATATTATTTATGACATATTGTAATATATCCTAGTTATTTTTCCAAATCATAATTTTTATGAATATTCTATCATTAAATTAAATATTATTTACTTCAAAGTATAATTTTTGTCATTTTTAATACTATTCAAAATGTTCATTTTTAAAAATATTAAAACCACATCATAATTTAAAACCAATAACTATAATATGTCACTTACACAACTGTTTCGTCTACAAAATTATTTCATGTCATTAATGAAGTCAAAATATATTTATTTTAATATATATAATATCATTTAATTTTTTTTAATAATTCAATTGCTGCATCATTATTGGGTCACCATCTAATTATATAATTTATTTTATAAAATTTTAAAAAATAGCTTATTTATATAATAATATTATTTTTTTAACAACTATTTATAGTCTTTTTTTGTTTTCCATAGCACTATATTAAATATGGTTTAGATATTAAAATTTGAATACGGCATTTTTATCTCTACTTCAAAAAAATTATAATAAATGTCTCAATCTAACACAAGTGTCTTAAAAAATCCTAATTTCAACCTCAAGTTTATTTGTGTTGGAAAACACTTATCTGGTGAAATTATGATTAGTGTTAGTGTAATATAATATTATTATAAAAATAATTTTATATTTAATTACCCTATTTACCAATAATTGTGGTAACTAAAATCAAAATTTCATTATTCACTAAAAATTATTTTGATCTTTTTAGACAAAATTTTTCATACTTATTACAATCGTGTATGTCCATTTTTTGAAATTCAATTCACAAAATCATTAAAACTATGTTTAATGCTTAATTGTAGATGTTGTTAGAATGTGGGTAAAAGACACGTTCAAAACTACAATAATTTTTTAACTAATTATATTATAAATATGATTCCAATGAACTAAATTGGGCTAATATATATATAATTTATCTTTTGATACATTAAAATATTTGTAATGTAAAATAATTATTTAAATTAAATAGTCAATTTCATAACAATAATTTTGTATTTTTTTCTATTCATCAAAATTTGAATCATTTCAGAAAATTACCAAAAATTTACCATAATCTAATTTTGATATTCTGAATTCAAAAATGATGTCTATTTTTAAAATTAAAATTTTTAAATGTCATAATTTGGATAATACTATTCATAACTACTTTTTAAACAACATTTTTGAAAGGTGAGGGTGTGCTCGAACTCGATGTTGCGTGTAGCGTAAGCTATTGAATTTATTAAATGGAAGCCTAAATGAAATCATGTGGGGTCACATCAGAACATTTGAAAATCCAACTACAAAATTAAGAACAAACAAGGTGCACAAGAATAAATAACTATGTAATGGTTATACGATAAGAATATAAATGAACAGTATATAGGTTATAATAAATAATACAATAATCAAGGGATATAATAGATAAAAAGGAGAAATCTGATAGAATTATCGTAAATAAAAACCTAGTTTTGTGAGAAGTTTTTTATAGCTCTTGTAATAATTGCATGAGCTAGAAACAAGAATCCTTGGCTGACAATACAGATCGGTTTACATTCTTAATATTCACCTTAAATTATACACAAATAAATGTTCTAAGATATAATTCATTGCCATAGAAATAAAAATAAGGTATCTAACTCACACATCCAACTACCCTTTCCCATATAACCATCTCAGAGTAGTCATGAAATACACCCTCATTGACACACTATCTATACATGGGTTTTCCCTCCTATAGGGTATCTACTATAACCATAGTACTCCCTTGATAAATAAAATGAAGTTATGAAATATTCATTACATAAGTAAAATATAAATCATTTAAAATAATCCACTTCTCACCTCCTAATCCCTTACAAGAATATCCTTAATCAAAAATATTTTTAACCATCATATCAATATGCATCAATGTAAAACACCTCCTCATGTTATAACAAGACATTATTGTAAAAAAACAAGAATCAAATAGGGCTCAATAGTATCTCATTCCTTTTCATGAAATCTCATTTCTCATAAAGCACAAAACATTCCACTTTTCCAAAACAAACATAGAATTCCAATTCAACATAAATTTTTAAAAAATCTTATCCAAATCAAATATTGGGACAATATTTTTGGAAAATATTTCATGAAACCCATTTTGGAGCTCACACTTCACTTTAATACACCATATAGAATTTTCAAATCTTCTAAAAAGTTTAAAAATATCATTAACATAGGATAATCCAACCCTTTGAATTCAAACAGTCCATTTTGATAATTTCAATATATTAAAACACCTTATACACTTGATTTAAAAATAAATTAGTCTAAAGAACATATTTACGAACCTCAATATAGGAATTTACACTTCATTTAAAAGAAAATATGTGTCTTAAAATCAATGTAGTAATTTTCACAAAAAATTGGAATTAAATCTCCTTCAATTTAGTGGGTTAAAACCTCTTTAAAACAGCTCTCTCCTATAATGAGTCATACAAATATTAAAAAAATGAATAAAAACAGTTCTAAATCAATTAAAAATTTTATTGTATGAAATATTAATTGGTAAAAATAATCAATTACCTTTATTCAATAGAAAAAAATCAAGATTCCAAATCAATATTTATAAAACCTCTAATAACCCTCGACATGTCTTATATAACTCATATATTATAAATGACCCATGATTAAAACTAATTCTATTGATATAATCATCAAAAACTAATATTTTTTTCATAAAATAGAGAGAAATGAAGTGAAAATGTTGAATACAATGGGGAATAGGTTTAGTGGAACTTATATTGAAAGATCGCTAATTAAAAAAAGGACGAGGACCCCCAAAGATGAAGGGAACATGTAAAGGGATGATCTATAGTGGTTCCTTGTATGTTTGAATGAGTGTTAGGAAAGATAATGGTAATAGTATTAACATTTAATAGGGGAAATAATAATTTAAATATATTTGAATCATGGTAAACCACACTGTTTGGAAACTCATTCTGTTAATCCATGTGCCAATAATACACAAGACATAACCTTGACCAAATCCACTAACATGTATACCATTTTAGAATCAGGGTTACATTGAAAATTGTGTGGAAACAATGAAAAATGGATTTATTAAATTATATTGTCGGCCTACATTCTTGTAACATAGATTAGTAAATTATTCACAACATGTATACCCTTACCCACACTCTCCAATGGTCCCACATGGTTTCCCCAAGGATCCACCTTATTTGGACTAAATTTTACCCTATTCATTTGGACTAACCATTAGTAGAACAAAATTAAATTCATATAAGGGAAAAATAGGTCCATGTAATTACTTTTAATGTTTTTCACAAAACCATTCACTTAAACACTGTGCTACAAAAAAATTACCAAATTTCAATTATGTGTCTAAAACTCATTGTAAACGTTAAAAGACCTAAAATATAAATATAAAATGAAATAAAATACATAGTGACATGGTGGGTATTACACATTGGAACATTTGAAGCAAACATTCTAAGGCTAGTAAAGTACACCTTTGATTTTATCACCAAACTCGAGATTAAAATTCATCATTTATATTGTGTCTTAAATTCATGTATTGGAAACAAATAATTAAAATGAGGCATTAAAATCAATGAATAATATATCCAATGAGTGATAAATGTGGAGATATCTATTATTTTCTTTAGTTATTCTAGATAGAGAAAAAGAAATTAGTGTATCATGGATGATTTTATTAGATTCAACATCATTGAAAGAAAGTCCATCTACTAAAATGTGGAAAATTTATAATGAAGTTGTTGAGTATGTGACCCAATGAATTAAAAAATATTTTACATGTGCAAGTCTTGGAAATTGAGATTCTAGATGTCAAATTGGGATGAATATGATATTCAATAAATTAAAGGAAATAAATTTGTAACTGATGAGCCATCGACTCTTCATATCATCATATATAAAGTGTTTGGGCATTTCATAAATAAATTTCTCGACCCTAGAGCTAATGAAGAAAATAAGACCCAAAATTTTTTGAAACCAAGGGAATGTGAAGAGTGTTTGATATAACAATCATTGAGGTGGATCATAATAATGAAGAGATACACTATACACAAATTCTATTAACTATATATTTGAATGCCTTGTATTATTCAAACTTATTGTATTCTATCATGTAAACCATGTCTACTACAAATTTTGATTCACCACCTAAAGGGTTAGATATTAAGCTATCAAAGAAAAAATCAAGTGGAATGATGATCACATCTAATATGTATATCTATTCTCTGATAGAAGTTTTTGGGAAGGGACTTCATGTGTATCTAGTTCCTCATCCCTTAGTTGAATTTGATATAATATAAGATATAGATTAGACTACACTTCATAGAGTGCATATAAATTATCAAGATAATGATATATTAATTCATATCTTGAAACAATATGTTATAAAAAATCAATTTTAGGATGATCATGAACTCCATTTAGAATCAAATTCTATAATATACATCTTGAAAACCATAAAAGGGACTTCCAGCTCAAACGATCTAAGTGGAGGTCAATATTGAAGACATGACTATTGTATAGTAATATAATAATGTTTTTTTATTAAATTCCTAATATTCACCCATAATGTGTTGTTGAATTTTTTATTGGATGCATACATGGATCCATGCCTTTCTCAAAAATACCTTACAAATGGTCTTGATTGAGTTTGAAAAGTTAAAGAATCAATTAGAAGAGAATACTGAAAAGGGTTTATTTGTCCATGCCAAATTTTTTATTTCATTATAGGTTATTTTATATTTTATTATTGGTTGTACCGTTGATTCGTTTTTATCATGACTTTATAAAAAAATGGAGGTCTATGAGACCAAAATAATGTGGTGCATGGTTAGCGTACATCATGGGGAAATAGTGTGCTAGACTAGTAGAAATTGTTCACCATGTACATAGGCATTGTCCATGTCACACGACCTAGAGCACTATCATATGGGATAAAAATTTTATGAGGATAGTGGATCTATCTTGGGTGCATGGCTAGGGTTACAAGAATTCACTCCCTCTAGGAAAATAATGCAGCCTATTTTTTCTTTTGAACATTGGTGTCTCGGGGTTGGCTCATTGTTTAGAAACTCATGTGTTGAAATTATGCGGCATTCCTGGTCATTAAAAATGTTAATATTTTTATTCTACACACCCTATATTAATCCCAAATTTACTATTTTTTATTCCACCATCTGATCGTTCAACCCAATATGCACCTCACACTTTTCCTATCCTACGATGGGCTCTTTTTTTTGTGGGAGATTTGGCCTTATATATTCAATAATAGATCAAGTAAGTTTCTCTATTCATTATCTTTTAATTTCTCATGTTCTCTCCCACCATCTTCCATGGGTTCTCTCTTCTCCTGATGATTGGTTCTCCCAAACGTTGTGCAATATTTATTCTTTGGGTGATATATTGATAGAAATGGTGTTTTCATTCCATTATAGGTTTCTGTTTGGTGTGGTTATGGTTTCTAATAATTTTTTGAAAGATTACCCAAAATAGGTTGGTAGTTCCATAATTTAACATTGTTAAATGATATACTATACATTATATGGTTTTAAAATAGGTTATACAAATTGTTTGTGTGGAAACAATCATGTTCTAATGTTGTTTTGGGGTGCGTATGGGCTAAATTATGATTTTTTCAATTGAAAATTGTTGTTTTTAATGATTTTTTACAATTTTTAGAAGTTTATATTTGTATTATGTAGTTCATGTAACACAAGAAATGGAATTGGGAACAATGTAATTATCGTTATCTAGGTGGGAAGACATTTTCTAGAATGTTTGGAAATTAGGCAGGGTTGATGTAGGGTATCCCTAGTTGGATGGTTGGTATTACATTTAGTAAACAAATGATGGAGATGGTTAGAGACCATTCAACATTAGGATTTGATTCCCCTCTAATGGATCATTCTTGATGTTTCTTGTGGGTTTAATATGTGTTGGTCCCCCAGAGTATGGGGATCCATGGACCCCATCTAACATTATAGCCGAGGAATTTATCATGGTTCTCAGGCTATAGTTATCATTAAACTTGTTTCAATATTCATTTTGTATTTAATTTCCATGAATTTTTTATATTAAATTTTTCCTATAATTTTCATAACAACCATAACGTTAATTAGTCTTATGATGTTAAGGAATAAAACATCTTTTATGTGGTATCGTACTGGGCATTATGGACAACAACCAACATACACCCTCAGGTGTAGGATAATATTGTTATTTTTTTCTGAGGTACATGAATGTCTTTTCATGGTGGTTGTAAATAATATAGTTGCATGTATATTTTCCTCATGGTCGTTGTTGGTGGTCATGGCATGAGGGTGTTAATCCTCTTGCTTGATGGAGTCTTATTTCTATAATGGGTCCCCTTACCATTTCATCATATTGTTTATTAGTTAAAAATGAATAAAATTTAACTCTTGTTAGTCATGTTTTTGGTTATGACTATTGTTATGTTGTGGGGTATCATTATTATGGGTTATTAATTGATGATTCCTTTTGGATAAATAATTCTAAAAGGTGATTTTTGATGCCCAAGGAGTAGTTTTTAGTCCATAGCCATCAGAATATCCTTTTAGACCTTACTGTGGGCCATGTCAGGTGTCTAGTTGGATAGAAGCCCGGGCTGGTTCATGAAAACATGGTATTGGATAAGGTTTTGACATTTCCCTCAGCCATGTTCTTTAAGATAGTTTTGATATATGGTATCTAGAATTTCTGGTTCATGTGGTTATGGATACAAGTGGGGTATCTAGCTAACACAACTTTTAATAGGCCATAGTTCACCATGTGAATTTTTTTACTCCTCTTCCAAGTGTGAAGTACATAATACAAAACCTGTATTAGAATTGAGTGGGAGGTGAAGTGGTTTCACTTTTTATTTCCCTTGTTGTGTGTCGGTTTTTATTTATAGATTTGTTTTAATGAAAATTTTTTAATGTTTTCTTGGATGATTTTTTTATGGTTACATTTTGGTTTTATATAGTTATAACATCATTCTTCCCATGAGACTTCATTTATTGTAGTGGGAGTAGGAAAGAGCAAATTTTCCCTCGCTGGGTGATCATAGATTGGGGAAACCTATGGTTCTAGATTTTTGGGTATTTGACTAGGGAGTGTACTCCATGCCAACTCATGATAGGTAATCTAAACTAGGTCCACAAAAGGAAATAGTAAATGTGTTAATCATGAAAAAACATCCTTCCAAATGGGGTATCATGGACCCCCTAAAGGTGGATGATTGGATTTAAAATATTGAGATAATTTTTGGGTTTCCTGATACTCATGAGGTGGTCAATGTGAAATTTTATTCATTCATGATGGAAGGGACTAGTCATAGGTGATGGGACACAGTGATCAAGGATGGGAAGCTTGAAATTATGTGTTTGAGGGACTTCAATGTTGTCTTTAACAAATAGTATTTCTCTGAGATTTTGGTCCTTTATAAGACCCATGAGTTTCTAAATCCCCATCACTGGGATCATACATTCTTTGAATATTCCAAATTAATTGTTTAAGCAAACTATTTCACACATGCGGTGGGTTCCAATTATCAACTAAAGGATAGTTTTTTTATATGAGGTTATGTCCAGACATTCAGATTTATGTATTCTGGTTTAATCAGAAGACTTTTGATTAGATAGTGTATTGAGCCCATATGGGGGAGATGATCCATCTCATCAATTCTAGTTTTTTGGTGTATATTATTTAGTGGGTTTAGGTGGTGGTGATTAATTTCATGAGAAAAGGATGTGTTATTGTAACACCCCAGGTAAATGAAGAATAGACATTTTCATATTTACCCATATTTGTGAATAAAGTATTAATATTACTTTAAAGGGTTGCTATGTTCGATAGCGAACCCGATACACAACAAAGAGTTTCATTGAAATCTTACGTTGCACTAGTAATAAAATAATATTTTTTTTAAATGTTAGTTAACAAGTAGCCGTTGTACTGGCGGGAATGAATAGAAATAACTAAAATATGAATAGATATATTTTTAGATGTTTTTACATTTACCCAATAAAAGATAAAGGCTTAAAATACGGAAAGTGTTCAATTTTAGGCTTTTATACTCTAATTTTCACTAAAGGTTCACTTATCACCTTTTGATGGTGAACCGTCATTAAATATAGTTTTGATCACTCTTATACTTTCTATTGGACCAAATATAAATCTTCTTTAGAATCGGGACATCAAAATTTACTTTGTGTAAATTTTTGGAACCTTTCTGATAAAGTTCATTTTTTTTATGAATAGTGTAAAATGTTGCATTTTAATTCAAAACCTCTTTTTGATCTAATTTATTTATATGATTAGATTATCTTTTGAATTTGTCTTAATGTGTAATATGAATATATTTTTACCATTAAATCCAATAGTAGTCATTGGAATCAATTTCACTTTGAAAATAGACTTAAACTGGTGTCAATCTTTTGATACTTATTGTTTTGTAAAAACACGCTATTTGCTCTGGCAGCGGGAATTAATTATTAAATTAATTAATGTGACTTATATGATTTGAATTTTGTAAAATATACTTCATTTTTGAATTCGGAATATCAAATATAGCTTAGGGTGAATTTTTGGTAATTTTCTGAAAAACTTCAATTTTTGATGAATAGTGAAACCACTAAGTGGTAATCAAGCAAACTGATTTTTCGGTTAAATGAAAGTTTACCACTAATGTGTATTGAATTTTGAAAATCCGACATACATGGTTGTCATTAAGAAGTAAAATGTGGTTCAATGAGATTATAATAATTTTTTGGTGAATAGTAACTTATTAAGTTTTTAATCGCGATTAGTGGTAATTAGTGTAGTTTATGGTATAAATAATACTTTAATAATATAAAATGACCTAGACACATGTCCCAACCTCATTGGTTGTGTCATGGCCGACCAAGACAAGCCATGGCCAAACTTGGGGACCCCATGTATCCACTTTTGTTGGGAAATAACATAAATTACTTTTTATTTAATGTTAAAGTGAAAATAACACTAACATAAAACGTTTTACTAAAAAAAAATTTAAGTGGGGTTATACAAGTCAAAATTTCGATTATAAATAGTCATTGGAAAGATAAAAAGATTTCCTATATCATAGTATTTTTTTTATAATTGTTAGACATTAAATAAATTTAATTATTTATGACATAATAATGATGCAGCGATGACATCATTATTTGGCGATTTAAATAAAACAGAAAGATAATGTAAAATCTAAAACCTACACATGTCCAAAACCAATTGGATGAGTGGATTTCGATTCCTTATCACCTTATCCACTAATTCTATCAATGTGGGACCTTTTAGAACCGAAACACTTTTTCAAATAAATTAATATTTCTTTACTTTCCAAAAGTGCCCCTCCTCTCCTCTTATAAAAGGCCCCCACCTCTACCTCATTTCACACCTCTTCAAGCCTTTGGCTCGGCCAACCCCTGCCCATTTTCTCTCTCCACATCCCTCTCCTAATCCTAGAGGATTCCCCTTGGGCAGAATCCTTTCAAAGGAAGCCTTTAGGCTCAAATCAAAAGGAGTTACACTTTTTAAGGTAATTCATCCTCTCATGCTCATTTGTTTTATTTTGCTTCTCCAACCCCCTAAACTCTTTTTATTTACTTCTTTTGTAACAACACCAGTATCTTCAATATACTAGGATGTTGTTATAAGAGTTATTTGAGCTACACTCTCACACAACTACATCAAATGGTTAAAGAACATACGTTTTCCGTGGATGGCGAAATTATGCCTCCCGAAACGATGATTGTTCAATACTCATTTAACACCTTCAAAGGTGGCCATTATGATGTCACTATTTTTATATATGATATATATTATGTATAAGTTTTCCTTAAGCTTCTGTTTTTCTTCATTTTGGTCATAATTTATGGATTTCATTATGGGTATACGCGATATCTTCATTTAAGGAAGTGCGGACTACCGTCTCCATGAACGGTGCATTTCATTTCTTATCCCCAAATGTAATTTATTATTAAAAGTACATGTATATAATGGATATATATAATTAATTATATATCTAAATGATGAATATAATTCTGGAATTAAAATATACATACCTCTCATTTAGTTTTAATTCCATTAATATGACAAAGAAATGAAAGTAGCGTTTATGCGTACGTACGGCTTACCGTCTCCATGAACGGTGCATTTCATTTCTTACCTCTAAATGTGATGTAATATTATAAATTCATGTATGTACTGGATATATATGACATATATGATATCTACATCATGAATACCATTCTGGATATAATGAACCTTTGACCAAAATAACAGCATGTAAGTGTAAGAAGTCTATTTTTGACTTAAGAACCAAATACCGACAAAGTGAACATTATTAACTTAAATGATTACATGATGTTCATAACATGGTATAAAAGGAATAATGAACTTGGAAAAGATTCATAATCAAGTAGAGATTAACTAAAGTTTATTATTCAGGAGTTTAAAGAACGGTCGGGTCAAGTCAGATACGAGGTATGGGAACTTCTTAACCCAATTTCCATTCTTTGGGTTAATATCCTACTTTCAAATTATGTCCTGATATTATTATGTCTTATCTTGTGTTTATACCTTCTTTTTGTGTACATATAGTGAATACACATAATAGATCTATTTTATTTAAAAATGATCATTGTATGGGACTTCGTCTCAATCTCCTTTCGTTGAGGCATATTTTATTTTATACACAACTTTCTTTTATACGGTGTATAAAACCCTTTGACTTTTACGTTTATTCAAAAGGAATCTTTTTTATACGAAGCGTTTACTAAACGAAAAAAGGGAATGTTTTTGTCGTACATATGCAGCGACAACGACTTCTCCGCCGTCGTGACCGTTATTTGAGTTTCGGCTTCCTCTACAAGCCATACCTTCTTTTTTTAAAAGAGAAACAAATACCATGTTTTACTTTTCTTTTATTTTAGTATTGAAAATGGTTTTCATAATGTTTTTATATCAATGTGTTGTATTGATATCTCGTTATTGAAATGTGGAAATTTTATGTTTCCTTTATGCATGTTTTATGTGATATGATTATGTTATGGTTCTTGGGCATTATTATGAGGACGGGTGGTTCCGTGATAAACTAAGGGCGGGTGAGCCCGTTATAGCTCTCCAATGCATTGGGTAACGTGAAGGAGTGAAACGTTAAGGTTTCTCCGAAGAGATTTTAGGGAATATACTGTCATGGGTATTCCAAACGTAACCAAGAGGGTTACTCCCTACGTAAGAATGTTATGAATGCCTCAAGTTACCTTTATGTCTTATGATTTATATGATTTATTCATGATTTTATGAGGTATGTTAAAGTGCCTATGTTTTATGGGTAAAGTATGATTTCATTCTTATGTATATATGAACTCATGTTTCCTTTCCATGTTTTTTTATAACCCATACTGAGTTTTTATGCTCATCCCAAGTTTTTGAAATGTTTTTCACAGGTCAAGGGAAAGGTACATGATAAGATGATAGAGTCAAGGATGTGTCAAGAAATAATCCATGTTTTATTTTAAATGTGTTCCCATTGATGGGAATGAAGAATACTATCTTTATGTAACCACTTTGTTTATATGTGGAATGTAATGCAAGTTTTATGATCTAATTCTCTAAAACTCTAAACCCGAAAAGATCCTCAATGTGTAATCTTGTAATAACTCAAGATTAAGTAAGGTTTAAGGCTGGGGCCTTATAGTTGGTATCAGAGGTCGGTTTAGACAACTTTAGGGATTAGAAGTTTTTGTGAGGCACATGATTAGTCCCTATAACTATTATTTCAGTTAAATCCTTGTTTTATAACTGTTTTCAGGTCAAGTAAAGTCAGTTACGAATGGAAGGAGGAGGATCTCAAACGACATTCCTATGTCTCCCTGATGACATGCTTGCAATAATTATTGCAAAGTCATCTTCGGATGATTGTGAAACTTTTTCTAGCATACAACTCACTTGCAAGCATTTGTTTGAAATATCAAACACCTCCGCTATACCTCGTTATCATCGTGGATCATGGGTTGTTTTTAGAAAAATACTATTTTCACAATATTCTCATGTTTTCAAGAGAGGTAAATATTATCAAGGTATTTTCAAATATTTTACCTTATCACAAGAATTTGAAGCATATTATGATTTTGAAAATGGTGCTAAGGAAGGGGACCCTTGCGCAACCTATTTATATTTGCTTTTAAAATATAGTCTCACATCTCATACTTATGGTATTTTAAAAGGACCAATGATAGAAAGTTTCAACTCAATTTCGGTCCGACTATTTTTTAGAAATCATGTTTTATCAGATGTTTTGGAATTATATGTCCTACATGATTATTTTCCAAAACTATTTTTCTGTGAACACCCATATGACCCATGTTGTGCGAGGTGTATTTGGATGGAGGAAGCAAATGATTTTGAAGGATCTCTAAATCATTGTTGTAATGCATGGGAGTTCTACCTACGTGAACAAGATGACGATGAAACCGAGTGGACACCATGATCAAGGTCTTCTATTATGAGTTTGTGTAAGAAACCTAGAAAGAGTTGAAAGTCAAAATGAAAAGTAAGTATGTTTCCTTAAGATCAAAAACTAAATTCTTCAATAAAAAGTAACTTAAAACAAAAATGTTTTCTATTAACTTTTCCTACTGGGGAATCGAATACCGTTTAACCCATCACAAGTTTGTGATTCTCTCATGGTTAACTTTCTCCTAAACATGTTTTCTATCACTCTCCATCAGAACATGACCCTATGTTTTCTCCTCCATGTCCATGTTTTCATACTTGGAATCCTAGTTTGGGTTAACTCGGGTGACCTTTGTACTTATCTTTCTTTATTTTAAAGTGATTGTTTTACCGATCCTTGTTCCGATGTGGGACTTTCAAGGATGTTACCAAGCCCAATTTTAAAATTGCGAGGACGCAATTCCCAAAAGGGGTGAAGGATGTAACACCCCAGGTAAATGAAGAATAGACATTTTCATATTTACCCATATTTGTGAATAAAGTATTAATATTACTTTAAAGGGTTGCTATGTTCGATAGCGAACCCGATACACAACAAAGAGTTTCATTGAAATCTTACGTTGCACTAGTAATAAAATAATATTTTTTTTTAAATGTTAGTTAACAAGTAGCCGTTGTACTGGCGGGAATGAATAGAAATAACTAAAATATGAATAGATATATTTTTAGATGTTTTTACATTTACCCAATAAAAGATAAAGGCTTAAAATACGGAAAGTGTTCAATTTTAGGCTTTTATACTCTAATTTTCACTAAAGGTTCACTTATCACCTTTTGATGGTGAACCGTCATTAAATATAGTTTTGATCACTCTTATACTTTCTATTGGACCAAATATAAATCTTCTTTAGAATCGGGACATCAAAATTTACTTTGTGTAAATTTTTGGAACCTTTCTGATAAAGTTCATTTTTTTTATGAATAGTGTAAAATGTTGCATTTTAATTCAAAACCTCTTTTTGATCTAATTTATTTATATGATTAGATTATCTTTTGAATTTGTCTTAATGTGTAATATGAATATATTTTTACCATTAAATCCAATAGTAGTCATTGGAATCAATTTCACTTTGAAAATAGACTTAAACTGGTGTCAATCTTTTGATACTTATTGTTTTGTAAAAACACGCTATTTGCTCTGGCAGCGGGAATTAATTATTAAATTAATTAATGTGACTTATATGATTTGAATTTTGTAAAATATACTTCATTTTTGAATTCGGAATATCAAATATAGCTTAGGGTGAATTTTTGGTAATTTTCTGAAAAACTTCAATTTTTGATGAATAGTGAAACCACTAAGTGGTAATCAAGCAAACTGATTTTTCGGTTAAATGAAAGTTTACCACTAATGTGTATTGAATTTTGAAAATACGACATACATGGTTGTCATTAAGAAGTAAAATGTGGTTCAATGAGATTATAATAATTTTTTGGTGAATAGTAACTTATTAAGTTTTTAATCGCGATTAGTGGTAATTAGTGTAGTTTATGGTATAAATAATACTTTAATAATATAAAATGACCTAGACACATGTCCCAACCTCATTGGTTGTGTCATGGCCGACCAAGACAAGCCATGGCCAAACTTGGGGACCCCATGTATCCACTTTTGTTGGGAAATAACATAAATTACTTTTTATTTAATGTTAAAGTGAAAATAACACTAACATAAAACGTTTTACTAAAACAATTTTTAAGTGGGGTTATACAAGTCAAAATTTCGATTATAAATAGTCATTGGAAAGATAAAAAGATTTCCTATATCATAGTATTTTTTTTATAATTGTTAGACATTAAATAAATTTAATTATTTATGACATAATAATGATGCAGCGATGACATCATTATTTGGCGATTTAAATAAAACAGAAAGATAATGTAAAATCTAAAACCTACACATGTCCAAAACCAATTGGATGAGTGGATTTCGATTCCTTATCACCTTATCCACTAATTCTATCAATGTGGGACCTTTTAGAACCGAAACACTTTTTCAAATAAATTAATATTTCTTTACTTTCCAAAAGTGCCCCTCCTCTCCTCTTATAAAAGGCCCCCACCTCTACCTCATTTCACACCTCTTCAAGCCTTTGGCTCGGCCAACCCCTGCCCATTTTCTCTCTCCACATCCCTCTCCTAATCCTAGAGGATTCCCCTTGGGCAGAATCCTTTCAAAGGAAGCCTTTAGGCTCAAATCAAAAGGAGTTACACTTTTTAAGGTAATTCATCCTCTCATGCTCATTTGTTTTATTTTGCTTCTCCAACCCCCTAAACTCTTTTTATTTACTTCTTTTGTAACAACACCAGTATCTTCAATATACTAGGATGTTGTTATAAGAGTTATTTGAGCTACACTCTCACACAACTACATCAAATGGTTAAAGAACATACGTTTTCCGTGGATGGCGAAATTATGCCTCCCGAAACGATGATTGTTCAATACTCATTTAACACCTTCAAAGGTGGCCATTATGATGTCACTATTTTTATATATGATATATATTATGTATAAGTTTTCCTTAAGCTTCTGTTTTTCTTCATTTTGGTCATAATTTATGGATTTCATTATGGGTATACGCGATATCTTCATTTAAGGAAGTGCGGACTACCGTCTCCATGAACGGTGCATTTCATTTCTTATCCCCAAATGTAATTTATTATTAAAAGTACATGTATATAATGGATATATATAATTAATTATATATCTAAATGATGAATATAATTCTGGAATTAAAATATACATACCTCTCATTTAGTTTTAATTCCATTAATATGACAAAGAAATGAAAGTAGCGTTTATGCGTACGTACGGCTTACCGTCTCCATGAACGGTGCATTTCATTTCTTACCTCTAAATGTGATGTAATATTATAAATGCATGTATGTACTGGATATATATGACATATATGATATCTACATCATGAATACCATTCTGGATATAATGAACCTTTGACCAAAATAACAGCATGTAAGTGTAAGAAGTCTATTTTTGACTTAAGAACCAAATACCGACAAAGTGAACATTATTAACTTAAATGATTACATGATGTTCATAACATGGTATAAAAGGAATAATGAACTTGGAAAAGATTCATAATCAAGTAGAGATTAACTAAAGTTTATTATTCAGGAGTTTAAAGAACGGTCGGGTCAAGTCAGATACGAGGTATGGGAACTTCTTAACCCAATTTCCATTCTTTGGGTTAATATCCTACTTTCAAATTATGTCCTGATATTATTATGTCTTATCTTGTGTTTATACCTTCTTTTTGTGTACATATAGTGAATACACATAATAGATCTATTTTATTTAAAAATGATCATTGTATGGGACTTCGTCTCAATCTCCTTTCGTTGAGGCATATTTTATTTTATACACAACTTTCTTTTATACGGTGTATAAAACCCTTTGACTTTTACGTTTATTCAAAAGGAATCTTTTTTATACGAAGCGTTTACTAAACGAAAAAAGGGAATGTTTTTGTCGTACATATGCAGCGACAACGACTTCTCCGCCGTCGTGACCGTTATTTGAGTTTCGGCTTCCTCTACAAGCCATACCTTCTTTTTTTAAAAGAGAAACAAATACCATGTTTTACTTTTCTTTTATTTTAGTATTGAAAATGGTTTTCATAATGTTTTTATATCAATGTGTTGTATTGATATCTCGTTATTGAAATGTGGAAATTTTATGTTTCCTTTATGCATGTTTTATGTGATATGATTATGTTATGGTTCTTGGGCATTATTATGAAGACGGGTGGTTCCCTGATAAACTAAGGGCGGGTGAGCCCGTTATAGCTCTCCAATGCATTGGGTAACGTGAAGGAGTGAAACGTTAAGGTTTCTCCGAAGAGATTTTAGGGAATATACTGTCATGGGTATTCCAAACGTAACCAAGAGGGTTACTCCCTACGTAAGAATGTTATGAATGCCTCAAGTTACCTTTATGTCTTATGATTTATATGATTTATTCATGATTTTATGAGGTATGTTAAAGTGCCTATGTTTTATGGGTAAAGTATGATTTCATTCTTATGTATATATGAACTCATGTTTCCTTTCCATGTTTTTTTATAACCCATACTGAGTTTTTATGCTCATCCCAAGTTTTTGAAATGTTTTTCACAGGTCAAGGGAAAGGTACATGATAAGATGATAGAGTCAAGGATGTGTCAAGAAATAATCCATGTTTTATTTTAAATGTGTTCCCATTGATGGGAATGAAGAATACTATCTTTATGTAACCACTTTGTTTATATGTGGAATGTAATGCAAGTTTTATGATCTAATTCTCTAAAACTCTAAACCCGAAAAGATCCTCAATGTGTAATCTTGTAATAACTCAAGATTAAGTAAGGTTTAAGGCTGGGGCCTTATAGTTATTAACATGAAAATAAAGGATATCATAGATCAGGCCATCCTTCCCACCATCCTTTATAAGGAGTCTTCCTTAAATATAACTTATTCTAAGGACTGTTGACTAAAATTTATTTTCATTCATTCCCAAAGATCTTTTAGGACTTGAGTTTTATATAATTTAGAAAAAATATTTCATAAACAGTCAATATTACAATGTAGATATGTCTATATTCCATCCTTTATTTTTTAGAATAAAAAATATAAAAAAATCCTGGTTTTTTTCAAGAGAAATCATCAAATACTTTCATTATGGCATCTTATTTGTCCAAGACAATCTTAAGACATTTGAAAAACATTTAAAAATTGGGATGAGAAATAAAAAGGTTTAGTATGGGAAACCAAGGGTAAAAATTTACATATGATATTTAGGGATATAAATCAGAATATATGGACTTTTATAAAGGAAAAAGAAAGAGGAATATCATAACAATAAGAACTTTGACCATAACATGAAAATGTGGATACAAAATGTTATTTATAAATTTATTAGAATATCACCATGGTCCATACCCAATGTTTCATATCACCAAGGTCCATCCCCAAGGTTTCATAAAAATTACCATGCTTATTCAACAAGGAATCGTGAAAATTACCAAGGTTATTCCCCAAGGTATTGTAAATCATTCCATCTATAGAGATTAATTTTTTACCAAACGAATTGTAACTCTATCAGGGTGAACCATTAATATGTATTTATTTTCATGTGAGTCACATATATCATAATCAAGCACATCATAAATAACTCAAATAGAATAAAATAAACATGTGTCATATCAAAATCATGATGTTATAAAAAGTGCTTAAAACACGATCACTATGTCATATATAACCCAGAGAATAGGAATGATGTTTTTATGTATGAAGATTCTAGAATAAAATAATTCATTTTTATTTATTTATTAAAAACCCTATAAATGAAATAGGTTTTGATATTCACATAAATAAAATAAGCTAATTTCATGATAAAAAAGCGAGATTTTGAGATGAAAAATCTATAGTATAATGACTTTGGAACATGGATTTCAAAAACATTAAAAAGAGAGGGGACATGGGTCACCAATTCATAAAAGAAAACAAATATATTATAGTTTCATAAGAAATTGAAAATAATCACATGGTATGGAAATTTTAAATACACGTAGAATAAAAAATAACTTGAAAGGAAAATAGAAGTTTGAGAGATCCCATATGAAAATTCTGTAGCCTATTGACATCACATAAAAGTATGAAAATGAATTCATGAGGGAGAAAATCGGATATTGTAATTTGTTCATAAAATAGATAGAAATAAGGATGTATAATAACATCCCCCAAGATAAGAAAATGGATATTAAAAGGCATAACAAAAAAGAAGACTTTGACTTAAAGCGGAGGGTGAATGGTTCCCTTATCTTGAAGTGTAACATTTAAAACAATTAGATCTGGACCTTGGGGGATTTAAGACAACTTGGGAGGACACTTTGGGAGGTATAAAATATATAAATTTGTGTTGAATGTTTTTGTAATTAATGAAAACGATGTAATGTGTGGGTATTTATAGATAATGTGCGGGGATAATTTATAAATTTCAAATGACACCTCATTAGTGGTATTTGAAAAACTATGGGCTTGACCATGGTATTTGAATGTGGTTCTGGAAAATTGGGAAAAATCATATCATATGTTAATCGATAATTGTATACCAACATCTTAACATAATCATCACATAATTAGGACATAGTTATGATTTCATTATGCATACCGAAAACCCAAAACTGAATTTTTACAATTAATAAAAAATACTACTATTTCAAAAAAAAATTAGCCTAACAATTTTTTATTTATATAATTCAAAATGGATATCAATTTTATTAAATTTAATTTAATTTTATATTAGATTAAATAAATAGATTACTAATACATACCTAATAAATTCTAGATCATTTATTTAGTTATAGTATTATATAATTATATCATAGTACCTCTTTATATGACTAATACATATTTACACATCCATAGGTGAGGTTAATATTCCATTTTTCTAATTAAAAATTATTAGGGTAAAATTAATCTTCTAAAGGGTATATTTACTATTCACCAAAAAATTATTTACATTTTATTGAACCAAATTTTTCACGCAAATTACAACCATGTTTGTTTGATTTTCGAAAATCATTTCATAGAAAATATAATTTAATAATAATATATATTCATTACTATTTATAAATAAACTGTTCATCATATAATATATATACAAATACTATATTCATAAGATAATATTCCTTAAATACTAAAAAATTTAATATTCATAGAAAACATCTAAAAAATCATCCTAGATTAATTTTGACACTATTCATAACATGTCTATTTTTAAAATATACTATCATCTTTATTACATCAAAACAAATGCATTTAATCAAAGATAAAATGTCATATTATTGTATAAAAGGCATGGAAAAAATCAAAATTTAAATATTATATTTATTTTAATATTTATAATATCATTTATTTGAATCTTTCATTAATAAGATAATCATTGCATCATCATTGTGTCATAACTATATATATTTATTTAAATTAAAAAAATTAAAAATAAAATACGTAGATGTAGGTAATATTTTAATCATTAAAATGACTAATTATTTTGAAAGAGATCACCCATATTAAAAAATTTGAAACTTATTAAAAACATGAGTGTGAGGGAAGCTTTAAACTGGCTTCCTTGGAAGCTTTGTCTTCTTAGTTAAAGAATCTTCCCTGAAAATCATTAAAGTGGATTACATGGAAGTAATTATTCATTTAATTAATGAATATTATATGATAATATTTAAAATTTATTCCACAGGATGATTTTTTATTTTAATTTAATAAGCTTCTTTGATATGCTTTATAATCGCTTCTATGGGAAGCTTTATACATTTCACTAAACATTATTCTATGAGAATATTTTTACCAACATCAATGGGATTATTTATCCATTTAATTTAAAAAATATATATGATAAGAAATAAATGAGCTCATACAATATAATTATTACACGTGTCAGTGTAATTTTATAATTTTATTTTTACCCTTAATTACACGATTTACCGTTAACTATGGTAATTAAAAATAATTACTAAAGTTACAATTCATAACATCCAATCATATCTATTAACACAATTTGGGAATTAAGATTCCAAATATGTAATCCATTTTTTCAAATAAAAAATATTATTGGAAGAAATTAATTTAAAAATAATTCTCATTATCAAAACAAGAAAGCTAGTTTTCAAGAAGTAAAAACTACCCAATCATTGGCATGTGTTTAGGTCCAATTTCATTGTCAAATTACATAAAATGACCGAAATTGGATTAAATTTTAAAAAAATATTCCAATTAAACATTAAAATCACTTAAAAGTTGAATCTATCTATATAAATAAATAATATGAAAATGTAGTTTTGAATTAAAATGCATGATTTTTCATTATTCATTAAAATATTTATTTTATCATAAAAATACAAAATTTCAAGAAAAGTAAAATTTTCAGTCCTTCTAAATAATAAGTCTATTTTGCAAAAAAGAATATATAAAAATGATAGAAACTATATATAAAAATGGTTTTCCATTAAAAGGCTACAAAATGACATTTTTAATAATATTAGAGTTTTTTATGCTTAAAAATGGATTCATACTCAATTTAAGTATCCAAAATTAATTAGATAAGTGAAAAAACATTTAACAAATACCCAAAATAATAATATTTTTAATTATATTCATTACCTCTAAAACAATATCTAGGCCTTAACTGTAATTTTAAATTATAATATTATTGTTGTATTGTTTTTCGGTATAACTCAATGTTGTGTGTAACGTAAGATATTGAATAAGCATATTGTTTTATGTTGAGTATGCAATCAAAAAAAGTGTCCCCTTTATCATAAAATTAATTTCATATTCAAAAATTTTAATATATATGAAATTTATTTATTATATAAATACCTGAGATGTTATATCATTCCCCCTGTATTTAAATTGCATCCTCACAATTTTAAAATTTGGCTTAGTAACTTCATTGAAAATCCCACATCAGAAAAAGAGTAATAAAGTACCACTTTTATAGAATGAAAAATAAGTACAAAGTCCACCTGAGATAACACATACATTGATTCCATGGAAGAAAAAATAACCATATTGTTCTGAAATAGAGTGTTAGAAAACATGATCAGGAGAAAGTTAACAATAAAAAAACCACAAACTTTAGATGGGTTTTCACACACTTTGAATTCATAGTAGTAAAAGTAAAGAGAAGAAGTTTTTTATGGAAATTTTCATAAATTTGAGGAATTTATTTACTAGTGTGAGTAAGAATATATGTAAAACTTCTTACTTGTCAAGTAGAGTTCATCCATTAATGTATGTCCCCAACACATTTTTTTTTCTCCAAACGATGAGTATTTTGGGTAAGTTAACATTTATAGAATCACATAATACCTAAAATATTAACTATATTTTTCTCATGTCTTTAGTCATTAATCATAATAACAAATTTTAGATCAAGATATAATAATTCTAAAAAAATAATAATCCTTATATGATGAAAAACTACTTCAACCTCATAAGTTCAACAGACAATACCCAAAGTTCAACAAAGACCATTCAACAAATAAGTGTCCTTGAAATCCTTCAAAATAATCTAAACTAATATTGAAACCCAAAATATAAGAAGATATTATAACATATTCTTCCAAGATAAATTTTTACATTTATCATTAAATAACAGCAACAACTCTTAATGTATCATATCAAAAAGTAATTGACTTAATCATATATTCTCTAAGATAGAAAAATCATTTCCTAATTCTGATAAGTACCCAGATTAATTATTCAACCATTGTTCCTAATAATATAACATAGTATTATATTTAATATAATCTTATAAAGTTTTCAAAATGGTGAGTATGTTCCAAAATAAAATTTATCACATAATCCGAAAACCATTTTCTAATAATATAGTTATATATTCAATAAAATATATGTCCCCAAAATAAAATTATTCTTATTTCATAAAATAATTTAACTACAAATAATTAATTCATACTAACCAGGGACTTCACATAGGTCAATGGTAGGTAATATAGACTTATTGCCCTTTGGTTGGGGGTGTGATTCTTGCAGCCATGTCCGATGCGATAGGTTTTCACACGGTCGACATGTTGTCCCTTATTCCTAAACTATATAGTTATTATTTAATTCCCAAAATATGATAACATCCTCAAAATAAACATATTATATTTTAACCACAATTTGTTTCTCATAACTTCATTTGAAATTCAAAGAGTAATAACTTAGAAAAACCTAAAAAAATAAAAGCCTCCAAAAATACTATTAAACACCTATAAATTTTATAACATATTCCTCAAAAGGGTTTCTAAGAAAATAAATTTAATATCAAAAATAAACTTAAAAACCCATTAGAAGACATCATAATCTCAAATGTTTTATAAACTCTACTCTGATACCAACTATAAGGACCAGACCTTAAAATACTTTTATTCTAGTTACTTTTAAATAGAATTTATTTTCATTCATTCCCAATGATCTTTTAGGTATAGAGTTTTTGATAATTTGGAAAAAATACTTCATAAACTGTCAATATCACAATGTAGATAAGTATATACGCCATCCATTTTTTCATAAAACAAACAACAACTGAAATTAAACATGGTTTATTTTAAAGAAAAATCATTAAATACTATCATTATAGAATATTATTTGTCCTTACCAATCTTAATACCTTTGAAAAAAATTAAAAATATGGGATTAGTAGAAAAAGTGCAGTAAGAGAAACAACAAGAAACATTTTACATGTTATATTGAGAGATATAAATAAAAACATGAGGAGTTTCCAAAATGCACGACAAAGTGGAATATCATTACAATAAGAACATGGATCATAACTTGAAAATGTGGAAACAACCTTTAATTTAGTGATTCATAAGCATATCACCATGGTCCATCCCCATAGTGTCCGAAAAATTAACAAGGTTGTTATCCAAGGTATCATAACATTTACCATTGTTATTCACTAATGTATCATAAAACATACAATATCAAGAGATTAATTTCATTACCCAATGAATTGAAACGATATTAGGGAACACCCTTATTACGTATTTATTTTCATGTGAGACTTATATATAATAATAAAAAATATCATAAACAACCCAAATATACTAAATGAAATCTTTTTCATATCGAAATCGTGGTGTTATAAATGGTGCATAAAAACATGATCATTATGTAATTTATAACCCATATAAAGGGAATGAATGTTTTATATATGTTCATTCCAGAATAGAATATATAATATTTTCTCTTGATGAATACCCCTGTAAATGAAATTTGTGTTGTTCTTCACATAAATCAAATAAGAGAATTTTTTGAGAAAAATAGAGATATTTTGAGAAGAAAATTATAGAGTATAAGGGATATGCAACATGGTTTTAGAAAAAATTAAATGATATGGGATATGGTTCACCCATTCATAAAAGAATAATATTATAGTATAGGGATATAATAAATTAAAAATAAGAACATAGTATAGAAATTTGAAATACATATCACATAAAATATACCTTGAAAATAAATGAGATGATTGAGAATTAGTTTACAAAAATTTGGTAGCCTAACGACATCACTTAAAAATATAGAAAATAAAATGATGAGAGAGAAAATGGGATCTCATAATTTGGACCTAAAATTGGAAGAAATGTGTATATTTTATAACTTTCCCCACAATAACAAAATCTATATTAAAATTAATAACACAAAATTAAGTCTTTGAGAAAAAGAGGAGTTTGAAAGGTTCGATTACCTTAAAGAGTAACATCTAAAATTCTTTCATATGTTCTTTGGGTGGGGGTGGGGTTTGAGGACACTTTTATAGGACTCTTTGGGTTGTATAATAGGATGAAATTTGAGGATAATGGTTTTCAAATGAACAAAAATGATGTAATGTGTGTGTATTTATATCAAAATTGAGGGAATATTTTATAAATTTCAAAGGACACCTCATTATTGGTATTTGAAAAACCATCCTCCTTACAAAATCTTAAACTACTCATTACATAGTTATTACATAGTTATGATGTCATTAAACATACCGAAAACTCAAGATTGTATTTTTACTATTCATCGAAAATTCAATTGTTTCTGAAAAATCCAAAAATTCACCCTAACCATTTTTTTATGTGCATAATTAAATAGTGAACTCCATTTTATAAAATATAATTTATTTTTATATTAAATTATATAAATAAAATACTACTATTTACTTTATAATTTCAAAAACATCTATTTGCTTATACTATGATATAATTACATCACATTACCACTTAAAATGACTACAAAATTTTTATACTTCTGTAGGTGAGGTTACTATTCCATTGGTAAAATTATCATTCATAATGGTAAAATTAATTTTCCAAAGGGTAAAGTTACTATTCACTAAAAAATCATTTTGATCTTATTGAACCACATTTTTCACCCAGTTTACAACCAAGTGTGTATAATTTTCAAAAATCATTTCATAGAAAAAGTTATTTAATAATAATATATATTTTTTACTCTTCATAAAATATAACTATTCATCAAATAATATTAATCAATAAATACTATTAATAATATACTATTCATCAAATAATAAAAAATTAATACTTCTTGGTAAACTTCTAAAAAATTATCCTAGATTAATTTTTACACTATTCATAACATGAATTTTTTGAAAATATCCTACCATATTCATTACATCAAACCAAATGCATTAACACAAATATAAAATGTCAAAATAATACATAAAATTCATTTATAACAACAAAATTTTCATATTAAATTTATTTTAATATTTATAATATCCTTTTTGGAATATTTCATTATTAAGATAGTCACTCCATCATCATTGTGTTATAAATTTATTTATTTATTAAATGACATGGAATTAAAAATAAAATACCATGATGTTGGAAATAAATTTAGCTTTTTAATGAATATTTATATGTGAAGAGATCACCCATATTAAAAAATATATAATACTTATTAAAAACATGATTGTGATAGAAGATTCAGACAAGCTTCCTTGGGATGCATTGTCTTTTTATTTAATGAAGCTTACATGAGAAGCATTAAACTGGATTCCATGAGAAGATTTATTCATATAATTTAATAAGCCTCTATGATAATATTTAAAATTTCTTCCATGGGATGCTTTGTTCTTTTAATTTAATAATCTTCTGGGAGAAGATTTCTAATATCTTCCTTGGGATGATTTATACTTTTGATTAAAAAGATTCTATGATATTCTTTATACCTACACCCATGGGATGAATTATCCATTTAATGAAAAAATATTCAATGATATTCTTTAAACTATCTCATCTAATAAAATAATGACATGGGTAAGGGTAATTTTATAATTTTATTTTTACCATTAATTACCGGATTTACCCTTAAACACGGTAATTAAAAATAATTACTGAATGTACTATTCATAATGACCTATGATACCTATTTACAACATTAGGAAAATCTGATTCCAAATATGGACTCCATTTTTTCAAATTCAAAACCAATAATTGGTAGAAATTAATTTAATATAAAATCACGTTATCAATACGGGAAATATGGATTTAAACAAATAAAATCTATCAAAATATTGACATGTGATTATGTCCAATTTCAATTTGAATTTACTTCCACTTTCCATAATTAAATTAAATGATAAAATCATAATCTAATTAAAAGTTTATTTTGTAAAATATGATATTTAAAAGTGACAAAAATATATATAAATAGGGTTCTCCATCAAAAGGTTGTAAAACGTCCTTTTAAAATATATTAGAGTATTTTATGCATAAAAATGGATTCATTCTCAATTGAGGTCCCCAAAATTCATTTTATAAAAGTAAAAACATTTATAAAATTTGTAAAATCATAATTTTGTTAATTATTTTGCATTCCCACCAATATAATGGATAGGTGTTAGCTACTATTTAAAATAATAATATTATTTTCGTAATATTTTTTTTGGTATAAATCAATGTTGTGTGCAACATGATATTTCGAAGAAACCAGTTATTGTATGTTGATTACGCACTTGTAAAAAGTGTCCCCTTTAACAATAAATGAATATCTTAATTATAAATATTCATATATATTAAAATTTATTATTCTATAAATACCTAGAATGTTATATCCTTCATTTCAGACCACTGGTTGTGGGCCATATGTATGATACCAGTGTGGGTAGTCGGGGTATATACATGAAGTGTGTCTAGATCAACCATGGTTCAACAATTATCTTGTTTGTTTGGGTCCCTTGTAGATGTTTTTTATTATTGGTATGCCGACTCAGAGTGGTGGAGGATTCTCAGCCCAGAGGAAATTTCCAACTCGGTCTGGTGTATCGAGGGCTATGGGTTCTCTGGCTATTGGGCATGATTGTAATGTTGGATCTTCTTGAGGTCAAATTGAACTCCAGGAAGAGACACAAGACAATTTTCATCCTCATGAAATGGTAGGGATTAATCACATCTATGATATAAATAAATAACAAGTTAAATTAGATGTAGGTCCTACAATAGTTTTATTTACCATTTTTATTACATCATCCATAACTGTCTCTTTGTTTGATAGGGGTGCTTCTATTTTTTTTCTTCCCACACCATTGAAAATCTAAAACAAACTAGTAAGATTATTCTTTATAAAATTTATTTTGTGAGGATTCTTGGTATGAATATAGAGAATAGTTTTATATGTCCATCTTGTTCTCTGACTATGTCAGGGGTCGACTTGGAATGTGATTTCCTGGTTTTGGAAATGGACCACATTGATTTGATCCTTAGAATTGATTGGATGGTTGGTTTCAAATATCACATTGATTGTTACCATCATCGAGTGGTATTTTTGGATCTCAACGGGGGTAACAAGGGTTTCCAATGTAAATGGGATCCTCGATTATGGAATTTTTAACCTCCAATTTCAATGATGGGAATTTTTTTCAAATATCATCTCTCATGATAGAATGTGATGATAGAGGGTCAAATGATAAATTACACCATGTGGTAGATGAATTTCCAGTTTTTTTTACAGATTAATTCTCAAGGTTTCTGCCATAGTGGTATGTAGAGTTAACCATTGATTTTTCATAGGGAACATAATTGAAATCTCATCACTTATATCATATGACCCCTATAGTGTTGAGGGAATTAATGATTTTTCGGTAAGTTTTGGAAACCAAATGATTCTTTCACTTCACCATCATACCTTTGGAATCCCATGTGAATTGATTATTGAATGTTGAATAACAAAAAAATCATGAATTAGTACCTTTTCTCGCATTAATGATCATGTTGATAAGCTTAATGGGGAAATCTAGTTATCTAAGATCATACTACACTTTGCGTATCATCAGGTCAATGTCCAATACGTAGAAATTCTAAAAATTCTCATCTAAAAATTGTATAGACACTTGGAGTATTTGATCAAGGAATTCGGGTTGTAAAATTCTCCAGTGGTCTTCAAGGTACCTCTAAACCACTAAAACAAAATTGGCCATTAATAGTTCTATAAATGGACATTATCATTTCTAGAAAATCCCTGAATACGTGAGCGAGGTAAAAATGACAAAACATTTATCAGCGCTGATAAATAAATAAAAATGTCACCATTATCAGTTCTTTATAAAGCACTCATTAAAAAAACACTTTTATCAGTGTTTCTTAAAGAAATTATAAAATATTTCATATCAACAATGTAGAATCACTAATAAAAATACATAATACAGTATGTTGTAAAATCACACTATAACAACACTACAGTCTATTTCTACAGAATACTGCAGCACCAGAAGCACAAAACACATACCAGATACATCAACAAAACCGTGTCCCAATACAAAATTTACATGAAATGAAATTTACAACAGAAAAACAAAAAAGCATTATATTATAGAAATTTCAAAAAAAAATTATAGTTATATAAATATGAATTATTACATAAATTCCAAAACAATATTAACTGTCAATGTTACCACAACTTATATTGACTTTCATTGTCGAACTTCCAAAACTGCATGAGAATCTTCGAACCAACCAGATCAACTTGAATAAAAGAATCCCCATTTATAAGAAAAAAATGATTAAGTGAGTAAGCCTGAGAATAAATAAATTAAAAATAAATATGAAAAAATATATTAATTATATGAACAATAATTTTACTATTTAAACAATAAGATTTCATCTATTATTGAGCAGACACAACGTTGTTGCTCATCCGACAAAGGAAGTTGAGGCAACATTATTGAAATTGATCATTGCACCACTGCATGGGTAAAATATTTTAAGGGAGAAGAAGCATGAATGTTGGAAAGATTCGTCCAACTCAAAAAAACAATCCCCTTGAATAAGAAAATAGTTATTATGTGTGTAATACTAGAAAGAATAAAATTACACATTAATATGAAAAAATATATTTATTATATATACAATGGTTTTACTATGAAAAAATAAATATTACTTCAATGATTGAGCAGAGGCAGCACCGCTTGTCTTCTTGCAATGGTAGTGGAGGTAACGTGAATCAATGTGATAAATGCACAACTACATGGGTGAAAATATTTAAGGGAGAAGGAGCAGCAAAGTTGGAAAAAGAAACCAAACTCAAAAAAAGAACCCAACTATATAAGAAAAAAATTATTATATATGTAATAATAAAAAAGAATTAATTAAACATAAATAAAAAATAATATATTAATTCTATGGACAATGATTTTGCTGTGAAAACATCATGATCACCTCTGTTATTGAGCAGAGCCAATGTCAGTTCTCTTCCTTCAAAATAAGTAAAGGTTACATGAAATAAATTCCCAAATTCACCCCTATATGGGTGAAAATATTGTAAGGGAGAATAAGTACGAATGTTAGAAAGATCACCACAACACGAAATAAATAATCTGTGTGTATAGGATACAATTATTAGGTGGGTAATAATAAATACAATTGAATTTAACATAAATATGAAACAATAAATTAATTATATGCACAATTATTTTACTATGAAAACAGAAATACTCCCAAAAAAAGAAAATTCAAGTAGCCTAGTTACCAAATATCTTTTTTTTTCTCAATCATGTTTCACATTCACATGTCATTAACACAACACATTTACAAACACAATCCATGCCAAAAAAAGTACACATAATTTTCCACTACATGCACACCCAATCTTCATTTGAAAACATACACACACAAAACAATTTCACAAACATTTTTACACCTATTATGTATGTTAATAATTTATTTAAAAAGTTTTCTATTGTAACCCTTGGAGGAATTGCAATGCTTTACATCAAACACACACCCAAGTTCACAAGAAAATGTGACTTTTAAAATCATATGCACCACATAAACGCATATAACAGAATTCGCAACACATATATAATTTAATAATTCTGTTAACTAAAATATAGAAAACATATAATGAACAAAACTAGAGTTTACACCAAATAAAAACCAACTCCATAGGAAGTCCCTTTTTTTATAAATTTTTACAAAACCCAAAAACATTTTCAAATAATGTATTCCATCCATTAAAACAATTTACAATTCAAATTAATAAAATAGTACACAATTTTCAACATGGAAATGTATGTAAGATTCCATTAAGAAAATACTTTTTAACCTAACCACAACTATTCACCTTTAAAATAATGATTTAAACCATTCAAATGACCCTTAAAACCAAACGACAAAACACCACACTAAAAAACACACACAAAATAGCCATTTTCCATTACAAAACCCAAACCCAACAGAAAACATACCCAACCCTTATAAATCACATTTAACATCACTCAAACCCTTTAATAAATGATTTCCATGTCTCTAATTTCATTTTAAAAAAAATAATTCATTATTTAAACAATTCACAAATCATACTCAAAATCCGACAACAAGACAAACACGCCCAAAATGATCCATTTCCATAAAAATTCTATTTCATCACCCACACACTTTTAGCACCCAAAAAAACTCAATTTTTACTACTCAATCAATTAATTGAACACTTTCACTATTTTTTCACAACAAGGCATATATATAAAGATAAGAATTTCTCTTTAGAAATTTTATTTTCAACACAAATGCATGTCAAAGAATTTCCAAAACATGTTTTCATCACCAAAATAAACTATTGAGCAAGGGAAAATTAACCAAGAAGGAAAATTTAATTATCGTAAATTGCTATGGACTAGAACCACCTACTTTAGGCAGAGAAATTAATGAAAAGTGATATGAAACCACACCGGCATCAACACTTCAATAGAAAACCAGATGTCGAACGATATGTTCAGGCAACTGGAGTGCCAAAAATAGTTGAGTGGTGTGATGTGAGCTTCAATTCACTAAGGAGGAGCACCGTAAAAGGGTGGATTCCGCATAAATATCTTGATATTACGAAAAGTTCGCAAATGGGTAGGGGTTTTAAAATAGATCAGGACACTTTTATCATTAATTTTTAACAATGATAATGATCTATATTTAGCATCACTAAAATTAGAGTGTTGATTAAAAATAGTTTTATTATCCATTTATTTAGTTCTTATAACAACTAAACATTCTCAGTACTTCCTTCCACACTGATAAAGATTATTTTATCAGTGCTTATTAATTAAGCATTGTTAAAGAATTTATAATTATAAAATATAAATAAATAAATTTCAAAAATTTATTAATAATAAATAAATATATTTATAAATCAATATAGTATATGTATTCTTTTTGTAATATAATTATTATAATTTTGAAATTATTTTTTTCTAATTAAGGATTTTTTAATGAAATATTATTTATATCATTATATATATTTATAGAATTATACTTATATATTTAATAATTATATATAAATATAAATATAAAAAATATATTCATTATTTAAAAAAATTATTATAAATTTAATAATAATTTTAATATACATATTTATTTATATATATTTATATAAATACGTTTAAAAATATTTAATTATTTAGAATTTTAAATATATAATTGTATTAATATAGTGACTATACATTGATAAATATTTTTATTTATAAATATTAATTTACAAATATATTTTTAACATTATTAATTAATATCTCATTTTAAGTGCATTCATATATGTTAAAATTGAGTGAAATTGAATAAATTAAGAATTAGTAAACTTTAAAAATATTGAAAAAATGGATAAGCTAGGTGTATGTGAATTGAATATTAAAATGTATTAGTTACGTATATGGGAAATCAATATAACACACATTTGATCAATGTTAAATAAGAAAATAAAACTATATTTAATTATATGTCCTGTACTATACAATTATAGTCAATAATTTTAATTCAAATTAATTATTAATTATAAATCATTATTCAATAAACCTATGGCTATTTAATGTAATGGGGATAAATATTTTAAATATTATAAATCATATTTACATGCATTAATATATATCTAAATATTTAATATATATAATTTAATAACACTAATTATCATAATTATGTAATTAATAAAATATTTGACAAATAATAATGTATAAACAATATATTCATTTTTATCAATAATTATTTAATTAATAAAATTTGTAATATTTTTTTAATGAACAAATTTTACATTTTTTGTTTATTTCATTATTTAATTTTATTTACATAAATATTAATAAGAAATAAAAAATCACTAATAAAGGCCACCCTATATCAGAATTAACATTACAGTGCTATTAAAGGAGACCATGTATTAGTGCTAAAAATGAAGCACTGAAAAACGATACCCTTTTTCATCGCTTAATATAATGCGCTGAAAAATAATACCTTTATCGGCACTAAAAATAAATTGCTGATAAATGTTTTCTATATCAGCTCTAAAAAAATGCTAATAAAAGGTTACATTTATCAGCAATTTATTTAGAACTGATAAAGATTCAATTTATTCAAAATAAATTATAGCGCTGATTACTACGAGTGATGATAAAGGCATGTTTTTTAGTAGTCAATCAGGTGTTCTATTAAGACATTGATTCTTTCTTTGTTGTGTTTATGGATAACATATGGGTTTACTCTAGGACCATGGGAGAGAAAGAGAAGCACTTGAGGATCATGATAGGCACTCTTCGAGATCATTGTATCGGTGCTATGATCTCCAAGGGTAACTTTTGTACCTAGGAGGTAAAGCTTTTTATTCACATGGTTTTGAAACATGCAGCATCAGTTGACCCTGAACAGGTCGATGTGGGGATGTAAAGGAAAAAATTGTTGAATGTATTTTAGATCAAGAGAATAATGGAGGCATGTTATGGAATAGTCCTCAGTTGATTACCTCTCTTATAAAGCTGATTTGGGTGGAATAGTTGAGTGATGAGTTGTGTTAGCATCTTATGTAGTTTTTAAATGGTTGGGACTTTCTCACAGAGTGGTCATCTTCTTTCATGGGAGTCATTACAGTAATGGTGGATTTAGGGTATTTTCATCCCTGTGAATTGTGGTGAGGTAGTATAGGCACCTGTCCTAGTGGGATTCCAACCAAGTTAACAGTAATATATTCTATGGTATACGGTACTCATTTTGGTGTCGAGGTATGAGGTGAGATATAGCTAACATAGTATCCAGGTCCCATAAATTCAAGCTGGTAAATGTTGAGCACTAAATTCCATATGGTTTTCATCATCCCTTTCTCATTATTAAGTGGATGTATGGAACGTTTTATGTGGGCTTCATTATTAGCTTACCTCATACACCTTAGGGAAGGAACACACTTTTGGTAGTGATTGACCATTTGACCAAATAAACCCATTTAATTATGATAAAGGACTCCTCAAAGGTGGTTGACCAGGGCCAACTGTATGTTCAGGAGATAGTGAGGCTTCATGGAATGTCGTTAGCTATAATTTCAAATAGGGAACCCCATTTTTCTTCTTGGTTTTGAGAAATCATTCAGAAGGAAATGGAATCACTTATGAAACTCAGTACAACATATCACCCTCAAATGGATGGTCAGACAGTGAGAGAGAACTAGATCTCGGAATACCTCTTATATATATGTGTGTTGGATTTCATAGGATTTTGGGATAACCATTTGGGTTTGATGGAGTTTTTTATTATAATATTCACCAATAATAAATATGGATGGCTCAATTGGAGGTGCTTTATAGTCCGAAATTTCAATCGACTTTGTGATGAATAGAGGTTGGTGGGAATTCCTTGTTGGGGTCATGAATCATGTAATAAATAATCAGATAAGGTTTTTTTGAAATGGTATTATTTTTTTCAAAATTTATATCCTCAAAAAGTCTTTTTTTGGTCAGCAGTTCCATGCCTGGGAAGACTCAAAGGGTGATTGGGTGTTTCTGAAGGGGTCCCCACTCTTGGTTCACCACCATATTCTTATGCAGGGGAAGCTATCTCTGATTTATATCAAAACATTCGAGATTATCAAGAGAATTGGCAAGGTGGAAAATAGTTATATTTTCTGAACTAGTTGACATTGATCCATAACATGTTTCATATATCAAATTTGAAAAGGTATAACACAGACTCATCTCATGTGATGAACTGGGAATAGTTGGATCAATAATCTTATTTTTATTTGTTTAACTGACTTGTAAAAATTGAGGATTCCCACGTGAAAGTGCTTCGAGTAAATTAAATACCATCTTTTTGGGGTTTTTAGGGGACTGAGATTGATAATCCGGAGAAATAGGAGAACAAGTCTTGGGTGAAGAAGCAGTATGCATTCTAGTTATTTCATGAGACATTAGACAGAATTTTTGAGGGTGGAATGTTTTCACGGTGGGGAAAATTGTCATATATATAGTTTCTTTTTTAGGTAGTTTCTATCTTTTTTAAAAAAAATTATTAGTTTTCGAAGTATATTTGGAGAAAAATTGATGTTTTCAAGTCATACAGTAGGTTTTTCATGGTTGGGGGATGATTAGGGGAAACCATATGTTCTCCTAATGAAGATCATGCACCCTAGATATATGAACTCTCCTGGTTAAATGACATAGAATGTGAGAATTTATGATAACCATTCATCAAGGATAGAATCACTATTTGAGGCACAAAACTCTACACATGGGTGTCTGACTCCTTCATTCAAACTGTGTGGCCTCTTTTCCCTTTAGATAGAGGTTCTGCACAGTTGGTGTATAGTTTTCTAAACTATGTAAATAAACTGTGCGACCATTTAGGTCATTAAAAATGTTGAAATTCCTTTTATACCCATCCTCATATTTTACCCCAATTCACCCCTTTCCCTCACACATTTGATCCGGTAGCATGAGGTGTGCCTCCCTACATTTCTCTCTTCCCATGGGATCATTTTGGTCGGTGACTTGGCCATATTTATTCACGAACCCAACATGTAATTTCCTAAGTTATTTATTTTTTCTTTTTCCTAGTCTCTTCCACATTATTTCATTTTTTCTTGGTTCTCACATAGATTAGTTGTCACAAATTGGGATCAATATTGATTCTTTGGGTGATATCTTGATGGTTATGGTGTTCTCTTGTCTTTATATAGTCTCTATTTTTTGTGGATGTGGTTTCTAACTTGTTTCTTGGTGTTTCAAAGAAATAAGTGGTTCTATGCTTTAACAATGTTTCCTAATATTCATTTTCTTTTTATGGTTTCTAAATGTGTTCTATGATTTTTTTAGGTGGTTCAAATCATGTTATGAATTGGTTTTGGTATGCATAAGGGTCAAATGATGATTTTACAAATTAAAAATTATTGTTTTCATGAGTGATATAATATTTGGATGTTTTTATGTACAAGTGGTGGTTCATGCTACATAGGAAATGCAATTGAGAACAAGTAAATATTAGGTATCTAAGTGGGAAGTCTAGTTCTACCATGTTAACTGAATCTGTGAGGCTGTGGCCCAATCTCCCTAATAGGATTAATACTACAACACTATATGAACAAATTATTATAATGGCTAGTCATGACTAGAACTTGGGATGTGAATCCCCTCCAGTGTCTCATGAACAATGGAAATTGTGGGTTTTTTATGTATTGATCACATTGAGTATTAGGGTACCAGTACACTGCTATCCCTAGTTCCTTATGGATTCCTTGTAGTTCACATGCAATACCTATGGTTCACCATGTTGTCATATTTATTGTATTTTTATTTTAAATGAATGTTTTGTTTTAAATTGAACCTTTTATTTCCTTATAAAATATAATATTAATTTTTATTATGATGTCAACTGATGGAATCTATTATGGTGTTATCCTACTGGTAATTATATATAATACTTTTCATACACTCATTAGTGTATTTAGATCTTGTTATTTTTTAATCGGGTAATGGAAATTCATTCTATAGTGTTGATGGTGGATCTGGTTGCTATTAGTTTCTCTCTTACAATGTGTTTGTGGTGGTGTGATTATGGTGTTAACCCTTTGGTTGAATTAAGTCTTGTTTTTTAGTTGGTACCCCTTCCCAATTTGAATTTTTTGTTTTTTGTTAAAAATGTATGATGTCTAACTCTTATTAGTTATGTTTTTGGTTACAAAAATTACTGTGATGTGATGTATCTTTTTTGAGGATTTTTCTTGTGTGATTATTATGGGAAAAAAATTACCAAATGATATGTTTCATTTCTAGGAACTAGTTTCTAGACCACATGGATTAGGAAAACCCTTTAGCCTAAGCCACAGGTTTGTTTGGGTTGGATAGAAACCCATCTTAGTTATTGACTGGCCTAGTACTTCACCATGGGGTGCACTAGTCGTAAATGTTAAAAGGAAATATGTATATATTTATCTTTTCATTGATTATAATTATTTTAATTTCATCACAATCAAGAAAAAATTTCATCTACCTATATAGATGATATATTAAATCATCTCATAGGAGCTCAATAGCTCTCACAAATTCAATTTTGATATAGATATCGTAATTTAAGGGTCAAAAGAGAAGATATTTCTAAAAAAATTTAACATGATGCATTTAAAATTTTAATTTATTGTGATTCTATTTGGGATAAAAATGCTAACACAATCATTAGGATATAAAGAATATTGTGTTCAAAATTTTTTCCATTTATTTGTGGTTATCATCATTAATGATATTCTCATATATTTCAAGAGAAAGGAAGACCATTTAGATCATTTTTATTTTTGTTGAAGACCATAAAAAATGATAAACTATACAACATGTTTATAAAGTGTGAATTTTGGATAAAAAATTTTCCATTATAAGGTAATGTTATTATAACCAAGGTACTATCTATAGATCCCTATAAGATGGATGTTCCTCAATAATGGCCATGAAAGACAATAGTAACTGAGGACAATAGTTATATCAGGTTATCTAGATAGTATTGAGGATTTTTGATAAATTTATCATGGATATCGAATCTATTCACAAGTTATCATGGACAAGAGTTGTGGTCCGTTTGATTGAAGAATATGAATAATTATTCAAGGAACTAAAGAACCGTTTGGTCAATACACCTATACGTATATTACCCTTCAGTGGTGGTGTATTGTTAAAATAAAATGATGCAAAATTAAAGTGTCTGGTATATACCATCATGAAAAATGATAATGTAATTTATTATGCCTCAATTCAATTAAATAATTGTGGGAAAAATTACATAATACATGATTTGGAGTTAGTATTAGTGATATTTAGATTAATTATTTGGTATCATTTCCACTATGGTGGAAAGTGTGATATAAATAGATCAAAAAAACTCTAAATATATATTAAAAAATATCTGAATACTTTCTAAAGGATATGGTTGGAATTAATAAATTATATTTTTTGTTTAATAAATTACTACTCAGGGAAGGATAATATGGAAGTAAATGATTTTAACAGAATAAATCTTGCTACTATATACATGATGAGGATTGAAAATGGCCCAATAATCATGTATTTTTTTAAGAGAAATCATTAATTTTTATATGAATTATATAAATAATATCTTACCCAAATTACTACTCATTTATTTATCTATGTAAGGATCAATGAAGCCCATAAAGATGAATATGAGCTATTTGAAAAGGTAGGTATAATCTCAAAGTTAATCTTTTATAAAGATGGAGTTACATGGTTTGGAACCCAAATACATATCCCTTAAATAACAAAACTAAAAAGTTAAATTTTGGGTGATGTATATATCTCACCCATTTTTTTTGGTCTTGTTCACAAGAATATGAATAGTGATCCAAAGTTGAAGATTCGGTGGGATATCATAATGATAAATATTTCTATAATTGTTTCTGGATTTCTGGAATACCAAAAATATAAATATGAATGTTAAAAATATAAGGGTGTATTGAAACCATTAACCATACCATTATGGAAATTGAAAAACATCATCAATAATTTCATCATAGGACTAACCAGAACCACAAAAAGTCTATAATTCAATCTAGGTTATATTTGATCACATTAAAAAGTCAGAAAAATTATTTCTATAGATATAGATATAGATATATATATATATATTAACTAAATATAAATGACATGAATAATAGAATGGGTAATGAGACATGGATTACCAATCACTATTATATCTGATTTTGATTCATGATTTACCTTGAGGTTGTTGAGAGTTATTTAGGATGTATTAGAGAGATACATAAGATTTACCACTATATACTACCCTCAGATAGATGGTCATTATGAATCAAACATTTAATTTATTGAGGATACATTGAGGTATTTATTATTATATTTAAAATCATATTCGAATAAATAAATTCCCCAAATATAATTATCATTAAATACAAGATTCCATTCTAGAATTCAGATTGAACCATAAAAGGCTTTGTATGGAAAGATATATATGATTCCAAAATCATGTGATGATATTAGAGAGAGGAAGATAATAAGACGTGAAATTTCCCATAAAAGTAGCGATATATTTTAGAGAATTCAATAACCTATTAAAATCTCATATTTTTAATAGAATAATTGTAAAAATAATCATTGATGATGTTTATAGTAAAAAGTTTTATTATAATTTTTTCCTCCAGAATTGTCCATGGATGTGAGTTATGATATTTTTGAAGAAAGTAATGTTTATACCTAGGTAAATATGTAACTTGGATATTTTTTTCTTGTCATTCGTGTATCTTATCTAATGGGATTATTTTCATACTTCCCCTATGTAAATGATGTGTTCAATGAATCACATTTCAAAGAGTACATACCAAACCCATCACATGAACTGAACCAAAAATCTATACTACTGGAACATGATTTATCATATAGTTAACATCAAGTGGATATTGTATTCCATCTATAAAAAGTGAAACATAACAAAACAACCCATTTTTTCAATGTTTTGCGGTATAATAATAAGTTTAAATACAATATATGGGTACCATTGGAGGTAATGAAACAAAAATGGTATCACATGTTTTCATCATTATAATGTAATTTAGAGGTTGATATTATTTTTTGTGTGGAATAATGTAAAAAAATGTTATTTTCAAATTAATTTTCCTTCAATTATATATTATTTTTAATTGATTTCATCATATGAAACACTGATGCCAAAAAACTATGATACATTTTATTAAGATAAATATAAATATTATAAAGTAGTTGTTAAATAAAAAAGTATAAAGAGGGAAAACCACATTAAGAAATATTTATAGACATAAAATTATGGATAATATTAATACAAAATCACAAATTAATTTTAATTAGTGTTGAAAAGTTACAAATAAGAACATTTTATTTTTAGTAATGTATTTTCATAAAAATATATTTCCAAGCAATATGTATTTTTATTATATTGAAATAAATATATGATATTTTCATGATGATAATATATCATATTTATATGAATAATATATTATCTGAAATTTAATCAGTAAACAAAAAGAAATAATAATAATAAAACACAATATTTTGGGAAGTCATTTTTCTATAAAAAATACTTCAATAATAAATTTTTTTATTTAATTTATAATAATAGTAATTTTAGAAATTTAATTTGTTAAAATAATTTTCGATTATTAAATAATAAGGTTAAAATAATATTTTAATGAATGTTTTGTATCATTCTAAAATTTATTATTTTAAGTTGAATAGTACAACATATCGATTTTAAAAATACCCTGAATTTTATGATGTCACTTGGATAAAACCACGAATTAAATGTTCATAAAAAATCATAATATTTAATATATTTTATAGGTTTAATTATTTTGTTAAAAATATATATTTTTATTTTAAAACTTATACTTGAAAATATTAAACAAAGGAAGTATTTTTTATTAAAACTATTTTTAATGAGTTATATATTTATCATTATAAAATTATTTTTTATCACATAATGTAATTTAATGTAATGAATGGGGCTTAATATTTGGAATAATAATATCCAAATAAGATAATAATAGTACATTATTTTCTTCCATAAAAAATAGTTATCAATGATAAAAATGAGTCAGCATGGTAAAATAAAAAGTGGTAAATAATTAATAGAAATTATAAAGTAAAAAATTAATGTTAAAAAGAAGTATCCAAATAAATGTTTTTGGTGAACATACACAAAAAATGTCTTATATCCCCAATTGTAAAATTTTGGATTAATATATCATGTAAACAAGTTCTCTCTTTATATTAATATTTTATGATTAAAAAATTCCAATTCATTAACTTATAGAGTATTTCAATCACTAACCATTCAATATATATCTAGATTAAAATAATTATTGAAAATATACCATTTTTTAATTCTCATAGATTCATATCCCTCTTTGGGAATTCTCTTAATTCAAGTATAATCCTTATGTCCTCTATTTCAATAAATTCCTCCAAGGGAGGGCTATGTTCTCAGCATGAAATCTAATCAGTCCCTAGCATCATTTTTTCATCATCACCCTCTAAATATAATTAATTCTTTCATATATAATTATATAATTTATTTTCATAAAAAATTAAGTTAAATTTATTGAATACTAGTTTTTTTCTATTCACCTATTCCAATAGAAAAATAAAAATGTATTTCATGTGTAGGCGAGGAATACCACCTCTAGAAAACAACATATTTTATTTTTCAAAACCACATTTTATGAGTGGTTATAAAATTATATTTAATGAATAATTATTTTACATATAACATGTTTATTATTCAAAAAATATAAACCCTTTAATACCTTTCTCTTTTCCTTCGGAGAAAAAAACATCACCTGGGTGTACGTGTGTACTACCGCCTCCAGATAATGACATATTTTTCACCACCATACATGGATGATTATAATAATTTATTTAATTAATTAAAATCATTTTTGTGATACTTTTAAGGTTCTAGAGGAGTCATATTAATAATAAAAATTGATTATCCAATAAATTATTTTCCTAGAAAAATTTATCGAAACAAACTCATAGTTGACTCTATCTTGATAGATAATGACTAGATTTATCATGGAATTAAATTAAAACATCATAAATAATTAGAATTTATTTATTATATTAACTTTTATACTATTGTATTGATAAAATTAGTTTCAAAAAAATGGAATCCAATATGAAAACATTAATGTATGTGGAGAACAATCCAAATTGTTATCATTTAATGGTGCAAATATAATACAACTAACTAGTAAATGTTAAAAAATGAATATTAAAAGACTATTATTAAATATTAGAAGTGTTAATAAATATTAATATTTTTCTTAAATAGATGATAAATATGTTTATATTTATTACCCAATATATAAAATTTCTTTCTCATAATTGAAGAGTAAATATAAGGGGTTTTAATTAACTCAAATTTTGATTGGGTCATAATTATTTCACATTGAATATGGTTTTATAAGAATAATTTATTATATTATATGGTATCATTAAAATTACTCCACTCATTTTTTTGGGTAATTACAACTAGTATTTATTTCTTCATAAAATTTTACGATGTTAAGAATAATTCATATGCACTTCAAATGAGCTCATCTTATTCCATATCCAAATTCACTCTTCCTCCCAATGTTTAACCTTTTTATTTTTCTAATATAATTTTTTTATTTCATGTTTTATTAAAAATTCAATTTACCTCTTTAAAAAGGTTTTTTTATCAATCCATTTACGATGTTTTTATCAATATAGGGATTTTTATAATGTTGAAAATGTTTTTCTAATTCAGACCATACATTTTATCTTCCACTCACTATTTAGTTTGGATAAATATTGTCTTTTTAATGATGAAATAATAATATTTCGTATTTAAAAATTTGTGTGAAGTTATATATTTAAATTTCCCTAAAATTAAAATTTAGAAATTTTTTCACATCTTATTCTTTTTATAATTATTTTATGAAATGTTTTCTAATGACCATTTTATATTTTTCTTCAACATTCATCTTTAACTCCAAATTATTTAAATAATATAAAGTTGGGATTTAGTAATAATCCTTAAAATTACACTCTTACTTAATAATTTTTGGTGATATAAATATTTCAATTGAACAATATTCTATTAATTTTATGTTATACAATACTCTTTGGAAATTATAAAAAACGTATTCTTTCCATGAGTACTTTAGGATATGATATATGATTGATTTATTAAGAAATAGATATGTATGGTTAATGGTGTGTGGGGTTCTATATCACTCTTTAATGTTCTGGTTATAGTTTTATATCTCATGAGATAAAAAATAATAGACATGATTGGTTTTTTTCATAACTTAATGGTGGACATGATTGGAAATTTTTCAAAAAAAATAGTGTGGACATGCTTAGATTTGATAACGAAAAAATGGTCGTCATTGTTAGAATTTATCACAATATAAATCATTTAAATACGTGTATTTTTTCCAAATAATATATTTTTATATTATTAGGTTTGTCACATAATTCCTTATTAAGTTATGTTTCAATGACATCACATATTTCTATTTAATATGCCTATGATTATGATCCTTGGATCATTTTTAATGTATCACACTATTTTTTCCATTGTATGTATTTATTAATATTAGATTACATTTCGTTAATTCATAAATTATAAACACTTTTTATTATTCAAGGTTCTTTTTGAAATGATATTTATCCTCTAATAATGGTTATGATATAACCCTTGATGTCATGGTGATGATGATTTCCCTTACTAATCATTTTAACTCAAGCCTTTCTTATGTTATCATTACATATGTTATGATGAATTGTACAACTTATGGGAATTTTATAGTGTATTTTATTGTATATCTGTTATGGTGACACAATAATGAGTGATATAAAATTTGATACTTTTGATGTTGGTCTTCAAAGACACTAAAACATAAGTTCTACATATTATGGGTTATTATGATATGTAATGTTTAACATATGGAAATGATGAAAAGTAAATATATGTTTAGAATGGATCATCTAAATTGGTATTAAATCCTATGTGTAATGTATGTTTTTTAATCATTGAATCCTAGAGTGTTAGTCTAGGAAATCTCATTGGCATCATAACACCCAAAAAAATCTTCCTGAGGCTATGATAGAAAATTTCTATCTCAGGGAACAAGTGCCAAACCAAACCAATTTACTCATTTTAGGTCTATCAATATAGTACCCATGAAAATATCTTATCATGAAACGATACACTAAGTATATATAATCCCATTTACTTATTGGTAAGGGTTCATTGAATGTATCCCAACACATTCCCTCATAAATAATGGTGCAATGAATAAATAATAAACTATTCATTCATAGGGAATGGAAGATCATAGGTACGGGAAGACGAAATATTACGCAACACACTCCCTGCTGGTAAGACCACACTGAAATGATCCCAACCCATTATCATGAAAATATGGGAATTCTGAATAGATCCCAAATCATTCCCTAATAAGAAAGGGGACACAATATAGATCCCAAGATATTATTAAATACAGATGGGTGAAATGAATAGATTAAAAAAAACTCCTTTACATGAAATAATAATTATAATTGATCCCAACCCATTACATCATATGGAAGGGTGCATTTATTATACCCAATAAATCTCTCCTCAAGAAAGTAAACAATATAATTATCATAAAATAATCCATTCCATAGTGGAATATATCCATTAGAATCCAATTGCATCACCATGAATATTATGAAAACTAATACCTCACACAATTTTATCTTTATCCATCCATTCATGTTATCTGACATCACACAGATAAAATAACAAACACAACCTGTAGAACGTCCCTTAATCACACCACAATTCTCTTGGGCACTAGTCACATAGACCACAGACCTGCATACCATATCATGCCTCAATATCCATCCTGCCTCACATTCCCATCTTCTAAAGTCTTTTTCTTTGAATAGTATCATCAAGAAAAACACCTTGACCTTCTCCCATCTCCCAATAGCTAATCCTCTAAGGTGATAAAAAGCAGCCCATCCAAGGTTCACAGGCATGAAGATGCATTCAAGACCCCAAAAATGATATAAAATACCATAGGATCGACCCTTCTGTGACATCATGTGATTTTATCAAACCCCTATTAAAATTTCACATCATAGTTAGTCATACCATCTAGGGACAAACATAAAAACAATTCTTCAATCCCCTTGGAAAATAAGTGCCAAAACATTTTTTCTATATAAAGATCCATTCATGGGAACCATCACATGTCTACCTTAGGGGAGTTCTTGAACCCATCATTCAAAGGAAATCCCTCTTTTTCACACCATTTTAAGTCCATGTCCACTCATCTAACTCATAGATCATTGCAAAATTCCATGCAACCATCAAAATAGTGTTTCTATTAGGCGTGGGAATTTTCACAATCATAACCCTCACCACTAGGCCTAATTATTTCATAAATACCCAACTAGACATATAAAAACCACATAGACAACTGAATACTCATCATAAATTTTCACTCCTTAGTGACAATCACTATATCATCCCAAATTTCTCAAAATAAAAAAGATCGCTTACTCAATCTATATTAGTATCATTTTAAATATGTCTTTTTACATAGAGTACTATAAATACATATCACTTTACCTAATCTCAATGAAAATGAAAACATGTACACTTAGGAATAAACGTGTATGTGGTTTTATATTATTGTTTACTCCAACATTAAACATGGAGTTACCATCAATACTGCAAATCATTTTTTATATATTCCAAAGCCGGTTTAAGGAAAACCGGTAACTAGGCTTACAACAACAAGCCACCATCCACAAATTCAAATTTCAAATTCAAACCAGAATACCATCATGAGTCATGATTACCGGTCCGTCTCGAACAGGCCGCCACCTCGAGCCATGCACCATCAGTACATCAGACAGCACCGCCAGCGAACAACCCCAATGCACCGTCGCATGCTTTAACACCGGTGGACAGACAGTCCTCACCGGTGAGCATCACCGGCGACAGACTACCACCTCCCATGCCACACTATTCATCACGCCCACTAGAGAAACTCAGGGGAACCAAAATATCTGGTACGAAGATGATCTGCACCAACGTCCACAACCCCATTACCCATGGTCAAGAGAAGACCGCCACGGAAGGCGCTGATGCGTACCAGGAAGGATCCAGAGCGCTCCGTAGAGTATGCCGTAGATGAATTGGTCTTACACCCGAAGATCCATCCAGAAGCACCGTCGATCTCACCGTAGCGATAAGCCATCGACCATCAGGAAGAATAACCATCCCTAGCAAGAGGACACCGGGTACAGATCCATAAAACCAAATCTCACAAACAACGAAACAAACCACAAACCAAAAAACCATAATCACAGGGAAACCAGAAACCGATGCAAGCAGCGGAAACCCGCAACCCATATCCGGTCGCCGCCGTCCTTATCACCTCAAGAGTCGCCTCAAAACCTCAGCCGCCCCCACCAAAGTCGTGAGCTTCGGACTCTGACCAGCACTGCGCCTCCAGCGAAAACCTTATCCTGTGAGTGGACATGGGAAAGCGACCTAGAGATGAGAGTGGGAGAGTCGGAGAAAACCTCAGAGCCACCAGATCCAAGGGAGGGAGACGGTGAGGACCGAGGTAAGGAGGCGGCGACGAGGAGAGCCTTCGAGAGCCGCAGCGCCCCTTACGGTCCCATAGGTAGTTGATTCATACTAAGTGGTTCGGAGTTACCATCAATACAATTCTTCAAAATTCCTCAGTTAAACCTGTAGTATCCTTTTTTGAGCTCATCAAATACCCCAGATCATATATTAATCAATATCAGTAAGATAATTATTCATTAACAATTCTATTCATACACTCTAATGACTAATGGTGAAATATTAATTATATAGTTTCTATAACACCAAAAATATAGTGAAATATATGTTAAGAATTGCATCACACATGTGTTTTGTTTTCTTAATCCATGATTACCTGTTCTTATTACCCCTATCAGGGGAAAAAATTAGATCTAATGCAATAATGTACTAAATTCCATCCATGATGTCACCATCCATTATTGGGAAATATAATTGATATAGATATTAAATGTATAGAAATTATTCCCACACACATCGTAAAAAATCCCCTATCCTTATAATTATACATGATCATTCACTAATCAATTTCTCAACTGGAACTATATGTAACTAGTTGTCACTATTTTCTTGAACATCAATATTTTCCCTAAAATTCTATGCCAAAACACACTCTCCACCTATTGGGTAGATTAAATATACAAAAAACCTAACATAATTTCATACTCTATATCCCTATAGATGTCATCCAAATCCAATGGGTACACTCTCTTATACCATAAAATCTCACAACATAAATCCCACTCCAATGATTCACATCCCATCAAACTGAGGATCAAGGAATAAACCACTACCAATTATCCTCTCATATATAAGCGTCATATATTTAAAAGTAATCATCCTTAATTGTGATATATAATTATGAATAATACTATATTGGATGTATTTTTTTTGGGTTCCCAAGCAAGGTAATGTGTTTGAATGTTTTTATAAGGATCAAAGTTTCACCAGTAAAATTGGTAATAGTTAAAGTAGTTTTTTTTAAATAATTTCCATTCACAAGAAGTACAATGTTCGTATGTATTATTTTGGATAATGTGAATTAATTTTAATAATTATGAAAATATTCTTAAAGTAAAATAAAATATCCCAATTAAACTAGATGACAAAATAATTTTTTACAACAATGAGAATATGTGAAGATAATGAAAACATTAAATTTCATGAAAACATGTTTCAAAGAACGACATGGAGTATAATTATTAATAAATTAAGATATTTGAAGAATTATTTAAGTATTTTATAAGAATAATTCATAATATTTTAATAAAATTTTATTAAAATTAAGATATTATTTTTTTCATGATGAATTATTTATTGGTATTTCTATGTATTTTAGAATGATTCCCATTCCATTAAGGTTTACTTCGAAATTGAGATTTAATTTATCAAAAATTAAGCAAACCAAAACCATCTAAGGACCCACCATTTCATCATAGGTCTATCCTAAGGTCTTCCATATGATAGGTAGGTCACATGGTAGGCCATGATAACATATGAGTGCATGAGGTAATGCGTATATTTTAAAAAGAGTGAATGAGGGAGTGACCAGTGTGTCCATATGGAGTACGAGTGTGTGTTTTATGATCCATGTAATGGGGTTGTGGAGACCATGTTGAGAATGTGTGTTTGTAACAACCCTTATCTTTATTACACATTTAAACATGCTTCATTACATAAAAAATCACTTAATACAACCCTAAAGATCAAGATTTTAATTTTATTTGGTGCTTATTAACATTACATGACAACGTGAGACATAATATACAACATATTTATTTAAAATTTAGTTTACCTGACCAAAAAATTCCATCACACTTAGCATTGCATGGGATAAACTGTGGACATACACAAGAAAAGGGAGAGCTCTAAAGACAAGTACGAGAGTAAAAAAGGAATTACATAAATAAATCAATACATGTAATTAAATGGGAATAACAATGGAGTGAAATAAAAAAATGAAGATAAAGGAATGATATAACATGATTATCACAATATGGAAATGTGGAAAGAACAAAAAACATTGAAACATTAACATGAAGGAATTAGGTAAAACAATTTCCCACCATAGTTGAAAATGTCCAAAAAGGAATCAGGTAAACCCCTATCCCAACATGATGTATTATGCTTCTAATCAATATCCAATTCATTGGAGAACTATCAGGGCACACCCTTCATAATCATTTAAATCACATGCGTATGTGTGCCACATTGATCATATGACATGGTTTCATTCAAGATCATCATTTATTATATGATGATGGAATGTGGGATACATACATGAAATTATAAAATCAATAAGTATATGTGAATAATGTTGAATATCCTTATTAGGGAAATGGGCATGATATTCACTACACGATGATTTTGGCATGGATGATCACAATGAAATTTCGGCATCCTAACGACATGACATTAAAATTCATAAATATGGTTTACTAGAGATAATGGGGTCTCACATAATATCTACATGAAATGGAATGTAAGGGGGTAATATATATACTTGTCCTAATTCAAGGAATTTGGAAATAGAAATTTAAATATACTAATGAAATTGGAAGAAATGAGATAAATGGAATAACACTTGTGAAATTTCAGCATAGTAATAGGTGTACATGATAGGGATTAATGAGAGAGAAGGATGTATATAATCATAAAAAAAATCAGGGATGTATTGTGGAGGTGAAAAATCATTCCCCAACCATTATAATTAAAAATAAAAGGGTATAACAACATAAAGAAGCTTGGAAAAATGAGAAATTACAGAATCCATTACATTAATGTGTGATTTCAAAATCATGAAGAGGGAATTCATGAGAGATTGAGGTGAATTGGGGGGACTATATATAGGTTAGGATAGCGTAGGAATGATATCCACAGATTCTAAGTAAAGATAAGTGGGAGATTATGTGGGTTTGTATAGGAAATAAGTGGGGAATTATTTAATTTTTCACAAACATAGGTTTTGGCCCAATTATTTTTCCAAATATGGGTGGAATAATTTATTTATTAAGTCAAATTTCTGAACATATTAAAATATATGGCATGCTTATGTGGAGGTGAGTCAATCTCTAAAGAAAATAATTTCAAAATTTTATAATATTTTATATCACTTGGAGGTTCCAAAAATTCATTATAAAATTAAACAAAACAAATATAAAATCACTTTATTTTGAAGGTGAAAAATATATTTTCCAAATATTCCTTTTATATGATTTTTTACAACACTATTGGGTAATCATGATGTCATAAAATAGATTATTTATTTATACAGTATATAATTTTTACCCAAAAAAATATAGTCTCCAAAAATATTGAAAAATTCACTATTATATAGATTAATATTGTTGAATACAAAAATAATATTCATTTTATCTGAAATATTTTCGATATATGTGAATTTTCACTTTTAAAATGAAAACTAATTTTTTTTTAAAATTCATTGGTTTTGACAAAAAACAAATTTTCAAACCAAAATCAAAATTAAATGAGACTTCATAAAAATATATACAAATTAATTATTCATAAAACTAATTTGATAAAAATATTTTAATAAAAAATTAATTATTTAAAAACATCATTCATTCCTTAAAATAAATTCTTAAAAAAATACACTTTCTATTTTATCGTATAAAAAAATAACTCTTATCAAATTGATTAAGTAATCATTTAAAGATAAATAAATAATACAATCATCATTTATAATAATTTTTTTTATTATATTATTAATAAAATACTTACCTTTAAATAATAATGTATATATTTCCTTAAAATACCCTTTTAACTCTAAACTCTATTTATAAAATTTATCAGTATTTCATGAAAGACTATTCTCATAATGGAATTGATTGAATAATAATTTTATTTATAAAAAGGGATTACTTAGTAAATAATTAATATCGTTTTTATAACCCCTTATAACACCCACATAAAACCTAAAGGTAATGTGTAAGATGGTGATAGGCTCTTAGGGTGACTCGAATAACATCACCTTTGTGGTAATAATTATTAACATGAAATTCTCCTACAAGCCATTTTTCTCATTATTAACATGTTGAATCTTGGCTTGGTCTTGGTCAAGAGTGAAACATTGGGATGCTAAAACCTTCCCAAGCTATGAAAACTTACCTTTGTATGTCCCGAGTCTACTGGATGAGGCAATCCTGTACATTTTCTATGTTGAAATTTTTTAAACCCTTATATTTATTTCAGTTGTGTGATAACTTTTCAACAACTATAATATCAATGGGGGAAATACTTAATGGTAATTTAAAACCAAAAATAACAATTAAAAAAGAGTTCTTTTTTTCTATTTTCATAAGACATTAAAATAAAAGAAAATTTTCTTTATAAAAGTTCAGTTCATTTCATCATTCCACCATTAATTAATTTTTCCTTGAAAATTTATTTTTACCACACTAAAATAGATTAGGTTAACTCTTTCTCATCACTTAATCTAGTTCCCAGGTTTCCTTTCAAACGTGTGATATCTCCACAACACTTTGACATGGTCATTTTCTATTTTCATAGAACTTTTTCGCTATGATCAAATATATTAATCTGATTCTCATCATAGGAATGGTCATCCTCCAAAGCACCACCTATTTATTTAGTACATGAAATGGATCAGGTATGTACTTATTCAAAAGTGATTCATAGAATAAATCATATACTTGAGATAGGTTCGGTAGGAGTGATAGTCGATAGGGTACTACTCCAATGTGATCAAGGATCTCAAAAGGGATGATGTACCTTGGACAATGTTTTCCCTTTTCCCAAATCTCATAACACTTTTTCATGTATATATGATAATGTAATCCTTATATCCAATAGAAAAATCTAGGCCTCGTCAACTGGTGTCAGCATAGCTCAATTGTCAAACCTGAGTAGCTTTGATGTGCTGCTGGATAGTCTAAACCCTCTCCATCATTTCTTCAACCATTTCTAGACCTATATGTTTTCTCTATCCAACTTTAACCCAACATATCATTGTTCTACACCTCTTTCCATAAAGGGAATCACAAGGATCCATTTGAATTCTTTAGTCGAATCTATTATTTTAGGAGAACTGAATGAGAGGTACATGTTGATCCCATCCTCCTTTTAAGTCCATTGATCATTTCCTCAATATGTCCTCAAGTGTTTGTATAGTCCTCTTAGATTTTAGATCAATTTAATGATGATAATATGAACTGAAGTTTTTTTCTATATTAAGTGTGTGTTGGAGACTCCCAAAAATTACATGTGAATCATGGATCTTGATCAGATACAATTGATTGTGGTATAACATAAATCCATACCACTTCCTTGATGTAAATCTATGCCAGTTGATCTAATAAGAAATCATCTCAAATTTCAATGAACTTTAAAGTCTTTTTAAGATGATCGACCGTAACCCAGATATAATTTCTTCCTTTGGATGTCTTCAAAAGTCTTGTGACAAATTATATGGTGATGTTCTCTCATTTTCAGGTTTTTGTGGGTAATAGTTTCATCATCCCCTTAGAATTATTCCTCTTATCATTCACATGCTGACATACCAGACACTTTGATGTATATTTTGTGATATAATTATTCATTTTATCCCACCAATAAAGCACTCAAAGACCCCAATACATACTGTTTCTTGGGTGGATGGAGAAATTCGAACTATTTGAATCATCTAAAAGATATTTCTTTAACTCTGGATTTGATGGAACACATAGTCTTGACCTAAATCTTACAATTCCTTCTTCATTAACATCGAGCTTCGAGGATTTCACTTTTCTAATAGTTTCCACTTTCATTTGAATTCCCACATCATATTTTTGAGAATCTTTCTTCTTTTCCGAAAGAGACAGTTGAGAAATAATTTGTGAAAGGATTGATGATGTTCCCTTTTTTATGATTCCCAAGTCCATCTTCATCAAATTTATGAATATTAAATCCTTTTAAATTATTATCAGTGATATATTTGTTGGGTCTTTTCTACTTATATAATCCACAACCTTAGTCCCTTTCCCAGGGTGGTAAGGAATTGAGCCATTATAATCCTTGATGAGGTTTAACCATATTCGTTGGAGCATGTTTATCTCTTTCCATGTGAATTTATTTTTGAGACATTTTCAATTTTTATATATTTCACACATTTCCTCAAAGAGATAATGCCTCCATATTTTCAACATAATGATCACAGTTGTCACCTCCGTATCATGTCCGGGATTGTTATTCTCATGAATTTCCAACTACCTTGAGGCATATATGATGACTCTTTCATTCTACATCAACACATAGCCAATGCCCTTCTTTGAATAATTGCTAAATATTTTGAAAAGCTCACCACATTTGCGAAGTGATAGAATAGGGGAAGTTATAAACCTCTTCATCAACTCCATGAAGATTTATTTACATTCATCATTCCATGAAAACTTGACTTCCTTCTGAGTTATCTTGGTATAAGGGTTTGACAATAGTGAGAAATTTCTCAATACTCTGTGATGAATCCAGCTAAACCTTGGAATCTGTGGATATAGATGATATATGTCGGCCTTAGCCTTCACTTGGTTTGTTTTGTTTTATAAGGATCCATAGATATACCTTTACTTGTGACGATATGCCCTAATAATGAGACTTCCTTCAACTTGAACTAACACTTGTTTTATCTTTCATTGAGCTTATCCTTTCGCAAGGTCACTAGTACATTTCTTAGATGCTCATAATGATCCTCCTTGGTTTTGAAGTATATTATAATAATTTCAATAAATACCACCAAACATTTGTCACGGTAATCCTTATAGAATCTATTCATCGTGTACACAAATATAGTTGGAGCATTAGTGAGTCTGAATGGAGTTGCTATGAATTCACAGTGCATGGACTTTGTATGAAAGCCATTTTGGGTTTATCCTCATTCTTTACCCTTACTTGGTAATATCCCAATAATAGATCCACCATGGAAAAGTATTGTGCTCCCAATAGCATATAAAAAAGTTATTAATTCGTTTAAAATTATACTTGTTCTTTATCATGATTTTTTGGAGCTCATGAAAATCAATTAAATGGTTCATTGACCTGTCATTATTCTTGACGAAGAGGACCGGTGCACCACATGTTGAAGCACTAGGGTATATAAACCTATTATCTGGATTTTCCTATAGTTACTTCATTATCTCCCCATCTTTTAAAAATCCATTAAATATGGAATCGTGGATATTTTCAACTCCTCTGGTATAAGATCAACTGAGAATTCAACATCTCTTCTAGGAGGAAGTCTAGAAAATTCCTTAGTAAACACGTCAGGGAATACCCTTAGAATAGGAATGCCTTAGAGGATGGTTCCTTCCTTAGACTCAATCATCTGAGAAAGATACACATTCTCATAGGGAAGTAGTATACATGCATGATATGATTGTACTAAAGAAGATTCATCCTCTTCCTTGTACTTTTAAAGAATTTGGGGTCCATTCACTATATGGAGAGTGATTTACCTCTCACAAAAATTTATGTTTGCTCTATACAGGGAAATATAATCCATGCCATTAATTGCTTAAAATTCCACCAGAGGAAGTATGACAAGGTTCTCCAGGAATTTCAATCCAAAAATTGGGATAGGGGAGGTGTTATACTAATGGGATTAAATAATTTCCCTATTTTTCATTCTCAATGACATCTCTACTTCCATGATTTGTGGTAGTGTTTGGATGGCTCTACTAAACATTCCAGATATAATAAAATTGGTTGAACCAGAATATAAAATGTATATCTTCTATTCTTAATTTAATATATAGTTCACTTATCACCACTTAGTTTTCGTGATTCCATTTTGACGGTAGTAATTGAAAAATATCACCCATTCCACCTTGGTGGATGTTGGTTGCCTCAAATTTCCCGTGGCTTAGGGAACTGGTTTTAAAAGATCCCCAGTTTCATGAAATTATAGTACTAAAAAATTCATTGGTGGTTGACTGGAGAAATACTTTGAATTTCCTCACTAGTGGGTTTCTCCTATCAGTGATCGTTATCCAAGTGCCCTACTCTTCCACTCCTAAATCATTTCCTTATCCTCTTTAGGAAATTTCTAGTGTGATTCTTCCTGAAACGTTGGAAATTAGGATGCTAGAATTTCATAACTCGTTTGACTTTGTCCATCAGACCGCCATAATTAATTTCTACATTTCACTTCTTATCCCAATGATACCCCTGAGACTCTCTTATATCAATCTTTAAATTTATGTAATATCAAACAATCTCCACATATAATTCAATGTCGTGGATCACCAGGGATTTTCATAGGCTAGGTTTTATCCCCCCAAAAAAGTGGTCAAACTTTTATTTGGGGATAACAGCAAAACTAGAGGAATATCAGGCAAGTCTGGTAAATTTTTCCTCTTACTCAACAATATATGCTTCATCCATTTTCTTGAGTGGAAGGAAATATCTATCCATCTTAAGATGGATGGTGTGGGGAAAATATATATTAAAAAACATTTTCCAGAAAACCATCCATTCCAACACCTTAATATCCTCCGTTGGATTTGTATTTTTTACCAATGTCCACCATTGATCTTTTTAACCCTCCATAGAATAAGCATTCATAATAACTTTATCTTGTTTGAAACATTAATGGATGGAGAATATCTTCTCAATGAAGTTTATTTATTGTTCAACGATAGAGGGATCCATTGATCTATGATAAGTAGGATACCATTGTCTCATGATTCTATAAATGTAATCTTATTCAGCGGGGATTAAACATTTCTATTGACCCATGGTTCTATTCAAAAAATGAGTTATCAAAGAGTTTATTGTGACAAATTTTGTGATTCCCTCTCCCATCGGAATGGGTATCTCAATAGAATAGTCATCACATTGATCTTCGCATTGGTTGTTATCTAGAGTCCTCCTATTACATACCGTTGTCTAGAATAAATGGAAAATTAGGGATACGTATTTTAAAATATTAAACACTTAAAGTGGAATCCAATGAAAAAAATGGATAACTTCGAAATTACATTTATATCTTTGACTTGTGAATTTCTAGGCTATAATATAAGTTATCCATGATCTAATTCCAAATGCATATTCCAATTGGATATTTTTATAACTAAATTATTAATTTTTAATAGTAATATATTAAATTTTCCAAATCATATCCCCTTGGTGTGTCGAACCAAGAGTGAAGTAAGGCCCATTTTCATGCACCAGTTGCCATTAAATTCTAGATCAAAGTGGTGTTTTTTGGGTTTTATCCCATGATACATGTGGGACAGAGCCACCTCTTCTTGTTTATATCTAGATAGGGATTTATTTCCATGATAAACCACTTATTTAATACTATCCAAAGGTTAGGTATTATTTTCATATACTCAAAATTCACCGTAACGATTTCACAAGAGTTTTAAAACCCTAATACCAAAAATAAATAGACATATCATTTTATACCAACTATAAAAACCATTCTCTTTATTATACATTTAATCATGATTAATTACATGACATTTTTCTTAATAAAAAATACAATATCGAGAGGTATTGTGTCATTTGGGCTTAGAAAAATTACATGAAAACTTAAGATATAAAATACAACATATTTATGAATACTTCATTGACATGACTACAAAATTCCATTGTACTTAGAATTTCATGCGATAACCTGAGGACATACACAAGAAAAGGGCGAGCTATAAAGCCCAATATGGGAGTAAAAAATGAATAACATGAAGAATAAAATACATGATATACAATAGTTATAACGATGGAGTGAAAGAGAAACATGAACATAAAGGAGTGATATAAAATGATTATCATAACATAGAAACATGGAAACACCATAAAACATTGCATCATTAACATAAAGGAATCAGGTAAACCCCTATCCAAAAATGGTGGGAAAATGTCATAAAAGGAAATAGGTAAATCTCTATCCCAATATGATGTATCATGATACTAAACATTTCAAACTTCATTGGAGCTTTATCAGGGTGCACCATTAATAATCATTTATATCTAATGCTTAAGTATGCCACATAGATCATAAAAATTTGATTAATTCAACATCATCATATTTTCAAAAATAATTTAATGTGGAATAAATACATGAAATTATATAATCAATAAGTTTATGTTCATAATGGTGAATACCATTGATAGGGAAATGGGCATGGTATTCACTACATTTTGATTTTGGAATGAAAAATCATTGTGCAATTTCGGAAGCCTAACAACGTGACATAAAAATTCATAAAATTGGATGATGAGAGAGTAAGGTGTCTATCATAATATTTAAATGAAATGGAAAGTAAGGGGGTCATACATATTCATTCCCCAACTCATGTAAATGTGAAATATAAGGCGTAACATAATAAAGAATCTCGAAAAAATAGGACAAATAGAATAAGTCTTACGAAATATCAGCATGGTAATAGGTGTACGTGGGAGGGATTAATGATAGGAAAATAAGTATATCATCATTAAAACATAATGAGTTCAGTATAGGGTAGTTTAAAAATCATTCCCCAAAATATTTAATTTAAAATAAAAGGGTATATCAACATAAAGAAATTTGAACAGAAATGAGAAAGGAATGTATCCCTTAACTGGATGTGTGAATTCAAAAGTGTAATGAGGGAATTATTGAGAGCTTCGGGAACCTTGGGGGATACTATATAGGGGAGGAATGTGTATGTTCGTCTTCAAAATATTTGTAGTGAAGATAATTGAGATATTTGGTGGGTTTATAAAGGATATTAGAGGGGAATTCTTCAATATTTCACAAACATAGGTTTTGGAACCTATATAATTAAATACATAAAACCACAAACCTTTCAATTATATTATACATTTATTTTTCCAAATATGAATGTAAAATATTATTTTATATGGCCTATGGGAAAACCGATTAATATATTAGGCTATCTTATGTGGATATGAGTCATACTCTCAGAGAAATCATTTTAAAATGTTTTAATATTTTATCAGTCTTGGAGGGTTCACAAAGGCATTATAAAATTAATCAAACAAATCTAAAGTAGCATTTTTTAAATATAAAACATATATTTTCCAAGTACCCCTTTTATATTATTTTTTTACCTCACTATTGCATCATTATGATGTCATATAACACATTATATATTTATACGGTATTTAATTTCTACCAAAAAATTTGACTTTCTCAAAAATTATGAAAAATACAATGTTGGATAGTATTGATATCCTGAAACCAAAAATAATATTCATTTTTTCTAAATAGTTTCCAAAATATTTGAATTTTCGGTTTTAAAATGAAATCGATATTTATTGAAAATTCATGGGTTTTGACCAAAATAATGTTCAAATAATAATAAAAATTACATATAACATCCTAAAAATTATATAATAATAATTTATTCATAAAATTAATTTTATGATAATATTTTATTAAAATATTCATCATTACAAAAAATAATTAATTCCTTAAATTAAATACTTAAAAAAATACACTTTCTCTTTTATCGTATAAAAAATAACTCTTAGAAAATTGATTACCTAAACATTTTCAGATAAAGAACTGATATAAGCTTTATTTATAAGAAACTATTTTATAATATTATTAATAAAAACCTTAGTTTAATTTTATAATGTATATAATTCTCAAAAATACAATTTTTTCCCAAAAACTAAATTTATCAAATGTTTCATTCATTTAAGAAATACTGTTCTCATAAATAATTTATGGAATAATACATTAATTTATAAAAATGTATTACATAATAAATAAATAATACATTATTACTTAGACCCTTATAACACTAACTTATAACCTATGGGTAAGGTGTTCGATGGTGACATACTCTAGGGTGGCTTGGATAATATTTCCCGGGTGGTAATCTTTATTAAGTTGAACTTTTTTTGTAGGAGATTCTATTCAAGCATAATATATTGAAGCTCAGATTGGTCATGGTAAAGATATAATTTCATTGATGCTACCACCTTCATACGATCTAAAAAATGATATTCGTATGGCCCTAGCCGACTTGATAAGGCCATCCTCTCCTTTTTCAATGTTGAATGTATATTTGTAAACCTTATATTTATGTAAGTTGTGTGATCATTGTTTATTAGATATATAATCAATGGTAACGATACTTCAGGATAATTTAATCCCAAAAATTATAATAATAAAATAAATGCATTATTTTGCTATGTCCATTAGGTATTAAAATAATATGAATTGTATGCATAAGTGTTGAGGTTGTTACAGTGTGAATATGTATCTAAGTACATACCCTGGTGTCAGCTTGAGATTCTATGGAAGTGGTTAGTATTAATAAGAAGTGTGATATGTCTTGCATGATAGATATAGTACACGCTCTGCACAAGTCACTATTCTTTTGTCTTTACAAAGATATTCAATACACACCATCAAATCAAATATGTCATGACATAATATTCTTCCTTATGCAAATAAGTAATATTGAGATAAGTGACATCGTCATTCAATCATTTACAATTCCAAACATCTAGTAATCAAACTAGGACAACAAGACTCACTCGATCATATTAAGGTCATTCAAGATTTCTTTTTCTTTTATAAATGTGGTTATTCAATGAAGATATTAATATACGAGCCAATACAATGCTAAAAATTATTCTAATAAGCATTTCATGAACTTCCTTAGTCAAATTAAGATGATGAAAAAAATAAATTTCAAAATTATCAACAACATCTTTTGAAAAAAACATTATGTGTTAATATAATGTCATAGATATCCTCAATCTTGTGATCTCGTGTCCATTGATTTATCATATAAGGAAAAAAATTAATCTAATCTTTGAGGTTTCATAAGTTTGAATAATCTTATAGTTTCCAATTTTTAAATATTTAAGATACATTGATATATTGAATATTTTAAGGGACATATGACATGGTATGAAATCTGGAGGAGTGGTGATGTATCCTAACCTATAAATACTATGTTATAGATGAGGTTTCAGACATCACCCAATCATATATTTTGAGTGATATATTTTTATTCAATGGAATAATATTATCCATAGGCTAACCTAGTCGCATGACGGAAAGAGACCCCACATGATTTATTGACATGAAGAAGATTAATATCCCAATATCTACATGGAATTTTAAATTTTTGAGTTTTCTATGTTATTCTATAATGAAAAAAAGATATGCGATGGTATTTACTATAAAGTACTCTTTTATGTATAAAATAATAAGTATATGTGTTTTTCTATCCACATGAATGAATATTTATAATGTATAATGTTTGATTATAACCTCTTCTTATCTTATTAACATCACATTTATTTATATCGTGATAAAGAGAAGGAACCTATGTAGATATATGTATGCAAAGGATGACTTAGACACTATGAAGACACCTTGTTTTCATAAAGTATAAGAACCATGGTGTATTCATGATATTTATAATAGATTAAAAAAGAGATACTAAAAAGTGATAATAACAAATAGAAACTCATGAATACCCATTTAAATTATTCATTACTAAACAATACAAGAATGTGACCATTTAGTACATTCATAAGGATTGAGATACCATAATTTTATTTCTTAAGGACAGTTTTCATGATCATACACTTATATGAAGAATAAAATTTGAAATATAATATATTTCATAAAACAAGAATTTACATAAAAAATAATAGGGGATAACTGATATAGTTAAAATTATTTATATTATATATTGAGGGAAGATAAAAGTTACCCTAATACTATATTTCTATCATTTATGTGAAATATTATAATAAAATGAATAGGTATTATACTTTAATTTTAAATATTTGTGAAATCCACTTGAATTATGTGAAGTAGAGGCATCCCAAAAGATTTATCCACATACAAGAAGTGGATAAAATTTAATTGGTGTCCTTTGAATATTTGTCATTCTATATTAGTGGAAATTTCTCATGTAATTAGTTGAAAGACATTATTATTGTGTTTTAAAGTTAAATAATTCATTTTACTTAGTCCATTACATGAACATGGGGCCAAGGAAATTCCATTTCCATGATCTTTTGATATTACAATATTTTTGTTTATGTGGGATAATAGCCATTGTATACTGAGAACATAGTCATTCTCATTGGAGGTGATCCTCAATAAAAATAATGATTTTAATTATTTTTTATGTTTCAATAATTTCAAAACATAGGTGAAGAATATAAGAGATCCATTCAATAAATAATTTATAGAAATATAAAATATTGATAAAATGGTTAAAGATAAAAAAACATCATACACTAATTCACCCCCTCTCCTTGTGATCATACCAAAGAGACCCTAACATTCACATCCTTATGTAATCATGTTTCCATTTTCAGATCACATGTTCCAATAATACATATCCTATACTATAACCACCAGGTTCCACCCTTAATAAATCCAAATCCGACATTGAACCACAAATGGTAACTATAATTCCCATATACAGATGGATTATACAACAATCACTAGAAAATTTCTCATCAAAAGGTCTACATGGACTATCATCATAATGTAATAATTTTGCTTAATTAAGTATAAATCCACCAACATGTTTTATGGGAAAAAATCATATTATTTTTTTAATGTATAAAGAAACTAAACCACATGACATCAGTGAATCATTCATTGACATGAATATATATATAATGTGAGTAATACAACCTAAATATGATGCATTTTCAAAGACCTATTTATTCAGTGAGACAAGATAAAAAATCATAATAAGAAAAAACAAATAAAGGCATCATATTTATATAATTAATTAAATAATTTAAGAGAATATCATGATTAACGGTATCATTACCCTGAAAACCTAGAATTTCCTCTTGAATTTAATTCATGAATCTAAATTTTATGGTTTATCAAAAGCTCATAAATGTACTATTCAATACATACCATTTCCCAAATAATAAGAAAAAATAAAAATTATATAATATAATTTTGTCATTCTATAGACCGATACGACTCAACAGTCACTTAGCCGGATAATCACAAGGCCTATGGCGTGCCTCCATTAAGGATAGAGGCATTCAACTAGATTATATAAATAAAATCATACATTGTGGGTACATTTACCTTTATACCATAAAAAATTATAAATTAATATCCAAACATCTATCTTATAGATAATCAATGTATTTATAATCATGAAAAAATATACATTCTATAAAAAATAAAATATAGAATCATATTGTCTTCCATTAATTGATATCCTACATAGATGATCAATAATATACAATAAATAAAAAAGAGTAGAAATATAAATAAACTTATAATTCCACCACAGATCCTCACCACATCTGACATCACAAAATCATAACGAACATCCCCAGCAAGATCTACACCATAAGGTGGGCTCTTACTTATAATGAATATATAAGATCTATAAGTGCATCATAGTACAAATATAGTGTGTGAGAAACATATCTCATTATATTCTCATCACGCTCCCTAAATATAATCCTTTATATATGTTTTTATATATTAAGAAACCATATTATATAAATATCATGAATATAGGGAAATAATGTGATAAACATTCCACCATGACATTCAATATAGCTATCTTTGGGAAATGTTGAAATTACATCATCTATTACCGTAAGTGTAACACCCCGAGATTTTATGAAAAATATTATTTTTAATTTCACTAATGTCTTGTGTTGTACACTACAACAAAAGGAGCTTGAACAACACGCATCCTTGATTTGCCTTGCATTACACGCAATCGCGACCTTCCTCGATAGCGTGTGTAGTACGCAATAACGCGTTTCACTAAACAACAATATGCTATTAAAATATTATTAAAACTAGCCGTTATGAATAGTAATAACCACTTTTTGAAATTTTGTAATTTTATTTTTTAAAATGGAATTCATTTTTGGATTCGTAATATCGAAATTAGTTTACGGTGAAACTTTGGTGATTTTCGGATAACTTTCATATTTTGATGAATAGTGGAAATTACTAAATTTTAATTAAAAACATCTTTTTCAATCGAATTAATTAATAGTGACAAATTATTAATTTTAGTGGTTTTAAAGTATATTTAGAATATATTTTTACAATTTAATACAATTATGGTTGTTGGATGTAATTTCACATTTAAACCAGACATAAACAAGTGTCAATCTTTTGATAGTTATTATCTCTTAAGAACACGCTATTTGTTTTGACGACGAGAATTAATTTTTAAATTAATTAATTCAACTGATATGTTATGAATTTGGTAAAATATAAATCATTTTTATGTTCATAATATCAAATATAGCTTAGGCCTAATTTTTGGTATTTTTCTGAAAACTTTCGATTTTTGATGAATAGTGAAACCACTAAGTGGTAGTTAAAAAACATAATTTTTCATAAAACATAATTTTACTGCTTCTGTGAGTGGAATTTCGAAAATCCGAGAGACACGGTTAATATCAAGGACTAAAATTTGGTTCAATGAGATGAAAATAATTTTTTTAGGTGAATAGTAACTTTTTACTTTTTTTACCACGGTTAAAAGTAAATAGGGTAATTATGGGTAGAAATGATATTATTATTACCCTAACACATGTCCTAATTCTATTGGACAAGTGTAATTCGACCAAAAAAAAACTTAGGAATAACATATGACCATTTAGGCCCACTTGGATTAGATTAGGACATTTATTATTAATTTATTTAAAGAAGGGTTAAAAGAGTTAAAATCAATGTTTATTTACTAAAACATTTTTAATATGGGGTTATACAAAAGATAAATTCAACTATAAATATTCATTAGAAATTTAAAGGGATTTCCTACATAATGATATTTTATTTATAATTTTTAGACATTAAATAAATTAATTTATTTATGACACAACGATGATGCAGTAACTACCCTTTTATGGAAATGTTAACATAATTGATGTTATAAATGCTCAAATAAATGTTATATGAGACTTTTTATGAATTCCACTAATTTTATAGGTTACTATGATATATTATTTTTGATTTAATCAACTTGGTTTGAACATCTAATTCTGTTATGACTTTCACAAAAATCATATATCAAATAGTGTCAAAATTGACACAAAATAGTTTTTAAATCAAATATTATATTATTAATTGTTATTTTATTCCTAAAAATCTATGGTTCGGAAAAATGTCTTCGATAAGGATATATATATTAATAAAAAACAATTTTGGGTTCGTTTGGCATGTTATAGTAAGTGTATTAACCATATATTGAATGAAAACAAAAAGACACGGTAAAAATTAAATTATTTAACTTAGAGTTAAATCTAATTGATAAGGTTAAAATAATATCCTAAACTTGTCTAAATCCTATTGTTTGATAGAATTTCGACCTATCCCCACTTTAGCTTCGAAATAAGCCCCTTTGGAACCATTATAAATCGATTTTGACTTTAATATAAAATAATATTTTGAGATATTCCTAAGGTGCCCCTCTCCTCCCTTATAAAAGGGCACCTCCTCCCCCTTCTCCTCACACCAATTTGAGCACTCAATCTCGGACAACCCCTGCCAAAATCCCTTCTCCACTTCCCTAGAATAATCCTAGAGGTACTGGTATTCTTCAAAGACCAATCTTGGTTCCCTAAGTGGAGGATTCAAAGAGGCATTTCGAAGAAGAGGTAATATCCATTACCGATCTTTTCAATTTCTTTCTTCTTCAACATCTTCTTATTTAGTTGTTTAATGATACAGTAATAACATTATTATTACTTACATACTGATATGTTATTATAAATATGAAACAACTCTAATTAACCTTCTATCCATCCTACGGAAAAAAGGAAATCACCGCGCGTGCGTACGTACGGAATACCGTCTCCACGCTGTGGTGTAATCTATTTTCTGCCACAACCTTAATTGGATGGGTATAATGGTGTAATGAGTAACTTTATAAGATTATTATAAAGTGATATTGATACTGAAATAGTATAAATACACTTCAACACAAGTTCACGATCATGAGAACGATATCATCGCTCGTGCGTACGTACGGACTACCGTCTCCACAACGCGATAAGATTCATTCTCCATGTTAACCATTTAAGAATGATTATAAAGTATATATAAGCAATAATAATGAAATATATGACATTATAAAGCTACTGTATTTATGTATATATGTATGTCATCTACTTACTTCCATTCAATACAATAAGGAAAGGAAAACAGCGTTCATGCGTACGTACGGACTACCGTCTCCATGAACGGTGTGTTTCATTTCATTTATCTATCTGTTATATATATATATATACTGAATATATATGATATATAAATCATGTTTTATATTCTGGAAGTAAGTAAATCATGATATAAGTAATAATAATGTCAAAAATAACAAGTCCAAACACCTACGATAAATGAAACGATTTTACCCAAAACGCTTCTTTAACATGGAATTTACAAAAGAACAGGTAATATAAAGTCATAAGTGAACCATATATGATATCATAACAATGAATATGATTCTTTAATAAGTTAATGACATTATTTAAATCATTATACAGGAGGTTCGGACACTTACGAAGCAAATCGGACTTAAGGTAAGGGAAATATCACAATCTCATTTTTATCTGAGATTGTTTATTCGTAAGTATTTATTGAGGTGTATTTTATCATCCACATCCATGTTCCCTCAATTTGTAATATTTTTTCCATCCACTTACAATAGTTTAAATCCAATTTTACCCTTCGGTGAGTTTTTAGTAAAGAATATGAAAGGAATCTTTTGTCGTTTTTTCGTACAAGGTACTTTTTGACTTTTCCGACAAAAGTACAAAGAATGTTTTTTTAACTAATACGACATGAATGGATTTCTAGAACATTATTTCCAAGAATCTTCCTTTACAAGTATTCAAGTTTATTTTTAATCAAATTATTTTGTTTAAAATTGCATGACATGTTAAGAAAGGAAAAGTGTTTTTAAAGTAGAAAGGATATTTTCCTCAAGAATAGAGTTCAAGTATTTTATCAAAATTATTTTCCATCTAATATAATAAAAGGGTTCTGTTTTTATCCCTATTATTACATGGATTTTATTATGTTGTGATGGAAATATTTTTATGAATTCCTTTATCTTATATGAATTGTCTTATGATGTCATGTTATCCCATTTTTATTACATGGATTACGCTATGATGTATGGTTTATGATTATGTGGCACACATAAGAAAGGATTCATTATAAGATGGGTGGGACCTATATCTCCCTCCAATGCATTGGGTAAATATTTTATATCTCATGAGATAGACATGGCTGGAATGGTAGGTTATACCGTTTCAGTGAAACAGGACTGAAATGAGGGTTACTCGATTCAGAAAAGGGACTTTGTCCACTAAGATAGTATTGGCAATGAGTCTTCACTAACAAGAAATGATTCTCTATGATTATGTGTGAATTCCACAAAGTTTCATGTTTTATGTTATGATTATTGTGATTACATTTCACTATCATGATTTACCACATGTTATGAAATTATGATCTCTTTTGCAGGTTAAGATTTCCAAAAGTTATGTGCTTATGTATATGATGTGATCGATATTTCTTTTGTTTACCCTTACTGAGCATTTGAGCTCACCCTTTTATGTTTTCTTTTCCCCAGGATACAAAGAATGGTTTTAGGTAAAAAAAGGAAGATATTTGTGGGATATTTTGAAGATCTTTCACCACGATTAGAATATTATATTCCGAGTTTCCAAAGACACTAAACTATTACGGTCCTTATGTGTGTGTTTTTGTTATGTACTAAGTATTCCGCAAATGTAATGTAATGTCAATGTACGTCAGGCTTCGGGTCTCGACAGTTGGTATCAGAGGAAATGTTTAGTCAACCTTTGGAAACTAGGATTCAAAAACGTTAGTGAGATCCCTAGAAATATTTATATGGTATGTCTAGGGATGTCCCTAAGGTTAAGTATACGTATAGGTTATAGTACCAGAATTATGCTAACGATCATAGAATTAAACCTATGATGTTATATATTGAAGGTACTCTCCCTTTATTATGTTGTTTTCCCTAGCATGATTTTTGCCACTCACACTATTATTTTTGGGTTTTAGACGATGGATGGATCTCGAAGGAACCGTGTTGATCAATGCAATGTACAATGCAATGATTGCCCTCCTGAACAAACAAATGTTATGGGAGATGGAGTGCAAAATCTTATTGCTATAGTTATACAAGATATGAATCATTATGGACTTCCAAATGAGCAGAGAAGGGAACAATATTCTATTGAGTCCTTCATGAGGCAACGTCCACCTTCTTTCAGTGGGACTTCTGATCCACTTGTTTCTGAACAATGGATCAGTACTACTGAAAAGATATTTTCAGTTCTTCAATGTTCTGAACATGATAAAGTCATCTTAGGAGTGTATCGTTTGGAAGGTGATGCTGATCAATGGTGGAATCTTATCAAGAATACGAGGCCAAGAGATGAAATTGAGTCCATGGAATGGGATGAGTTCAAGAACTTGTTTTTCAGTAAGTACTTCCCTCGTATTCTTCGAACAAATATGGAAAAGGAGTTTCCTGAGCTGATGCAGAAGGATGAGGAATCTGTTGGTATATACGAAGAAAATTTTAAAAGACTTGAAAGGTATGCATCTGGCATTATCATCCAACCTGAAAGTAAAGTTGATCGATTTTTCAGTGGCTTTAAACCAAGTATTCGTAGGTCATTAGCTATAAGAGACTTCAGTAGCTATGAAGAAATTGTGCGTTGTGCTATCAAGGTAGAAATGGAAGTTGGTGTTACATATGCATCTCATGGTTTTAAAAAGAAACGAAAGATGGAGTTCAAGGAGAAATCTCAAAATAATGGTGAAATGAAGATGAATGTTTCCTTATGCACAAAGTGTGGAAAGAAGCATGGTGGAGATTTTATTAAAGGGACTAGAAAATGTTTTAAGTGTGGAAAAGAAGGTAATCGAGCAGTTGAGTGTCGAAGTAATGGAAAAAGTGTTTCTAATGATGTGAATAAAGCAAACACTGTAGAGAACGCACCACCAACACTTCAATGCTTCAAGTGCAAGGAAATGGGGCATTATTCTAATAAATGCCATAATCCAAGGGTTAGTGATGATCGATATGAGAAACCGCTTAAGGAAAAGGACAAAGGGAAGTAACATGTGATCACTATTGGCGATGTTGAATATGACAACGATGTGGTGGAATGATTAAGTGTTTTTGTAATGGGATTCCAAAATAATGTTGTATCATAATGTATTGGAATATTTATTTATTGGTATAATGTGTTATTCAAAGTGATTGAGATATTATTGGAAATAAGTTGATATGCGCATAATGAAGGAAAAACGAGAAAACGAAATGTTTAACAGTATTCATGAGCTCATGATTGATATAAGGACTAAGTGATATCATGGTTTGAGTATATAGAATTTTGAGGATTTTGGTATGTGGAAGGTGTTAACTTTTAACTGCATTCATGTTTTGTAACACCCCAAGCTTCCATGACACGCTTCTCATTTAATAATGCAATAGCTTGCATGGTACGCAAGCTCGAGTTCTAACACACCGCGACAAATCAAAGTAGCCGTTATGAATAGTAATAACCACTTTTTAAAATTATAGAAATTTAATATTTCAAAATGGACTTCATTTTTGTATTCGTAATATCAAAATTATCCTAAGTTTAATTTTTTGTAACTTTCTGAGAACTTCCAATTTTTTATGAATATTGAAAATTACTTAAAACAATTTCTTTAATCAAAATAATTTATAGTGATAAATTATACTATTTAGTGGTTTTAAATTATAATTAGAATATATTTTTACCATTTTATCCAATGGTGGTAATTACAATTAATTTAACATTGAAATTGGATATAAACAATTGCCAATCTTTTGATATAAATTGTTTCTTAAAACACGCTATTTGTTTTGACAGCGGGAATTAATTATAAAATTAATTAATGCAACTTATATGTTTGGAATTTTTTAAATTATACATCATTTTTGAAATCGGAATATCAATTATAGCTTAGGGTGAAATTTTGGCATTGTTCTGAAAAACTTCAATTTTTGATGAATAGTGAAACCACTAAGTGGTAGTTAAATAACTGATTTTTCGTTTAAATGAAATATTACCACTTCTGTGATTTGATTTTCAAAAATCCGACATACATGGTTGTTATTAAGAAGTAAAATGTGGTTCAATGAGATTAAAATAATTTTTTGGTGAATAGTAACTTTTATGTTCTTAATCGCGATTAGAGGTAATTAGTGTAGTTTAAGGTACAAATAATGTTTTAATAATATGAGATGAGCATGAAACTTGTCCTACTCCTATGGGATGAGTCATGGCCGACCAAGACAACCCATGGGTCAACTTGGGGACCCCATGGAGCCACTTTAGTTGGAAAATTACATTAATATATATTTATTTAATGTTAAAATTAAATTGACACAAACATGAGTTATTTTACTAAAACAGTTTTTAAGTGGGGTTAAACAAGTCCAAATTTTGACTATAAATATTCATTAGAAAGCTAAAAAGATTCCCTACATCATAGTATTTTTTTATAATTTTTAGAAATTAAATAAATTATATTATTTATGACATCATTAGGATGAAGCGATGACCTCATTATTTAACGATTTAAATAAAATGAGAAGATAATGCAAAATCCAAGGCTTACACTTGTCCAATGCCTATTGGTTGAGGAGATTTAGAAACCTCATCACCTTAGCCTCGAATTATATAAGTGTGGGACCTTTAGAATCCGAAAAGCATTGTGAAATAATGTAACATTTCAATCATTCCAAAAGTGCCCCTCCTCTCCACTTATAAAAGGCCCCCATCTCTCCCACCTCATTTACACATTCAAGCCATTTGGCTCGGCCAACCTCTGCCCAAATACTCTCCCAACTTCCCCCTCTTACTCCTAGAAGCCTTAATTTTGGCAGAACTCTTCCCAAGGAAGCCTTTGGCTCAAATCAAAAAGAGTTACCCGATTTTGAGGGGGTTAAAGAACGGTTGAGTCAAGTCAGACACGAGGTAAGGGAACTTCTTAACCCAATTTCCATTATTTGGGTAAATCTCCTACTTTCAAATTATGTCATGATATTATTATGTCCTATCTTGTATTTGTACTTTCTTTATGTGTAATTATAGTGAATACACATAATAGATCTATTTTATTTTAAAAAATGATCTTTGTAAGGACTTCGTCTCAATCTCCTTTCATTGAGGCATACTTGGTTTTATACACATCTTTCATTTATACGGTGTATAAACCCCTTTTACTTTTACGTTTATTCAAAATGAATCTTTTTTATATGAAGCGTTTTACTAAACTAAAAAATAGAATGTTTTTCTTTCCGTACTTATGCGGCGACAACGACTTCTCCGCCGCCGTGACCATTTTTTGAGATTCGGCTTCCTCTACAAGCCATCATTTTTTAATAAAAAATAAATACAAAGTTTTAAATTTCTTTTATTTTGGTATTGAAAATGGTTTTGAATGCATTTTTATTATATCAATGTGTTGTATTTATATCTTGTGATTGAAATGTGGAAATGTTATGTTTCCTTTATGCATGTTTTATGTGATACGATTTTGTTATGGCTTATGATATGTTTAAACCTATTAATATGAGGAATGCATTGGACTTAATAAGTGATGGGTGGAGCCCGCTATAGCTCCTCGATGCATCGGCAGGTCTCATGAGACAAACTAGTGTCTTGGCACGAGGCCTTGACAAAATCTTATTTGTGGTCTTGGCACGAGGCCTTGGCTACGTGGTTATGATAGTCTGGCATTATGCATTCCATCATTATGAAAGTGGTTATTGATATTGCATGTGATTATTCGACCAGTAGAATATCCATGTGAAGAATTGAATGGCATTATCTCATTTTACTTTTGCCATATTATGTTGATGTTCAAGTTTAAAAGGCTTTTGTTTTAGTTATACATTGCCTTAAATTTTTATGTTTATTTATGAAAGCTTCCGCAATATTGTTATCCTTACTGAGCATCTCAGCTCACCCCTTTCAATGTCTTAATATTTTCCAGGATGTGAAGAAGTATTTTATGAATGACCTGCAGGGATAGTCAGAAGAGGATATGAGTGTGGACTATGAGAACTTTGTTATTAGTTTTTCACTTTATGATGTAATGTAAGACTTATGAATGTATCTAGTGTTTCCAAGGCTACTAAACTAATCGGTCTTTCGAGACTTGATCTTTTGTGAACATGCCAATGTTACGAAGTAATGCACCGACTCTGGGTAGCTGGGGTCGGGGCGTTACAGTTTGTGTCAGAGGCAGTTTAGTACTAACCTTGGAAGCTAGATTTAGATAAACTCTGATTAGAGCACATAGCCCGAAGATAGACTTTGAGGATTAGTATAGAAGAACTTCCTAGAATTTTGGTATTGTGGAGATGTTGTGAGTTCTCCGAGCAATACATCCCTGTCTTGATACGAGCAGGTAGAGGTGGCTCTGGCACAGATGTACCTAGGGGTAAAACCCGAAAACACCGCTTTGAGCTAGACTCGAACAAAAACTGGTGCATGACAACGGGCCTTGCTGCACTCTTGGTTACGACACTCCCGGGGGATATGCTTAGGATAATTCTCGTTTTCTTTACAAACCACTATGAACGGTTATGAGTATATACTTCCTCAAAGAAAAACTTTTTATGATTATGGATTATATCCATAAATAGTTCAATTTATGTTAAGTGTTTTATATGTATGGGATTATGTATTTTGATTCATAAACTAACCTAGTTTATGCCATTGTATAGAAATGGTGCCCAGTAGAAGGAATGTGAACTCCAGCAATATGTATGATCCAAAGAGTAAGAAGGATCGTATCTTTCATGGTATTAAGCCAACATTTCGAAGGAAAATAGTCTCCCATGTGTTCTCATCATATGAAGAAATATCATCATGTGTTAATAAGATAAGTAAAGAATTATCTGAGTCCTATGGCTTTGAAGCGAAGCAAGAGATGAAAGGGATAGAAGAGAGAATTATGGATAAAGGGATGAGGGGAAAGAAGAATTTTCCAATATGTGGTAATTGTGGGAAGAAACATCATGGAACTTGCCTAAAGGGAATGGGAGTTTGTTATAAGTGTAGAGAAAAAGGACACAAAGTGCGTGACTACAAGGGTAAGAAAATGGTTTCAAATGTACAATGCTTCTTCTTCAAGGATTGGGGACACTACGCAAACCAATGTCCAAATCATCAGAGTATGCCCCAAATGATGTTATTGGATAATAATCAAGTTATGATACTACCACAGATGAGGAGTAATGATTAGAGTTCTTATGTTGTTATTAATGAATTTTGTAATTTGAGTGTTGTATCAATGATGTACTGGTTATAATAATTATGGAGTATATAAGGATTGTACTGCAGTACTATTTCATCAAGGACTTGAGATTGTGTGGAACCAAGAAAAGTGACTCCACAGTAGGTTAAATTTTTGGAAAATATATGGTTGAGAGAAAGATAAACCATAATATGGTTCTGATACCGAGATAGTGATTTTGGAATAAGACATGATTGATTTGGATAAATTATATTTGATATTCTTAACTTCCTTGAAACTGATTGATGATTTGTATACATTTTTTTTGATAGGAGGAGTATATGTAGTATTCTATAAGGAATAAGGGATCATGGTAATTCAGTATGTTTAAAAAGAATACACGATGAAGGTGTTCACATGTTGTTACATGGAAAAAGGGATCTTCATTATGTTTACCTTCCTTATAAAATTTGGACTGTGAGTTGGAAAGAAGTATTTTGGATAACTATAAAGGTTGGAATGGATTAAGTTGATCTTTGGATAGTATTGTTTAAGGTTAAAAACAATTATGAAGATTATTTTTGGAATATTATAATACTATAGTTTTAGGAAAAGGACAACCTGCAGGGTGGGGCATAACCTAACGCGTCGGACAAAGCTGCAGGAATCGAACGCACAACCATAGTGCGACATGCCTTTATTTCCTACCACTAGCCTACATGAAGTCCCTTGTTATTACAAAATAATTTTACTAATATAAATGGTATGTGTTAACATTTGGAACCTTATACAATTAGGATAAGTATAATATTTTTGTGTTCTATTATCTTTTTGAGTGAAAGGTGAGT